>JAFREQ010000004.1:2127500-4737500 GCA_025331565.1 Holacanthus passer | reverse complement strand
CTTGCGTGATCTATCGTGTCTGTGATTTCAGAGTGAAGCGGGATGAAGTGCCAGCTAAGCAGATGGAAAGGAGAGAGCATTTGTTCGATTGAAAGACAGGGAGGGAGAGAGAGAGAGAGTTTGGAAGAGAAAGAGTTTGGAAGGCTCCAGGTATGTTGCGAGGCAGCACTCCTGCCTTTGTTTT
Organism: Holacanthus passer; assembly: GCA_025331565.1. Lineage (NCBI taxonomy): Eukaryota > Metazoa > Chordata > Actinopteri > Pomacanthidae > Holacanthus > Holacanthus passer. Next base: position 4,737,316 of record JAFREQ010000004.1, on the reverse strand, counting down.
TTCCTCTCTAAATCCGCCGCCCATCATCATATCACTTGATTAAACCTAATCCTAATGCCTCTAATCCTCCAGGCACCCAAAAAAACACCTAAGTGCCTTGTACCCCTCCATAACATCTCCAAACAGATTTTACTGTGCGCTGAATTCTGCCTCTATACAGTATTTCTGTGACTGTGTTTGTGGGTGTGGGTTGTAGTTTTTCTAGCCTCCCTACTTTCCAAAATTACACAAGGGTATTCTGGTTTTTCTAGTAAGGAGGATTAGAGAAAATAAATTGTTTAGTCTGTCTGTTTGTGAAGATCTGTTGGGGCCTGTTGTCTACAATATTTTGTGTCTGCCTGCTTTGCTGTTTCTCTTTCATTAAAAGCCTTGACCATCCACTTATCTGATGAATGCAATTAAGAGACAAATATGATGTGTGATATTTGTATTATAAGTTTGTTTTGGCAGATTTTGGCCAGGCTGATATTGCTAGATGAGCTGGTCATTCAGTCCCAAGAAATTGCAGTACGGAAGCCAAAGATGTGTTTGAAGTAGTTTAGAACCACTCAAAGAAACACAGGTCAGTCGTAACATAAAGGAATGAAAAGAGCTGTTTGATGCAGAGAATTTAATCTGCTTAAAGAACAAAAAAACACAAAATCCTAGTCTCTTTTTTATCCCTTTAAGTGCCTGTATTTGTTGTCAAGAAACGAAATAACTGTGCTCATAATATAGCTCTTCTAGCTTTTCTGAAATATTTCTGCCTGTCATAATACAAAACAAGCATATTATGCGTCACATTGGAATTAATTTGGATGCTGATTTAGTGCTGCGTGTTTTCATGTAAAGCCACTGTTATATAGAGGTACATACTACCTTGCGTGTGCACAGTGCACGTTTGTGTTTGTCAAATGGCTGCATGCCTGTTTGGTCAGTTTTTAGTCATGGAATGCATGTTTGAGTGTGCTTATGGACATGGAGGGTATACTGTGCATTCATGTGTGTGTGTCTGGTGTCTGTGTCTATATGTGTGTGTAACATGAAAGGTCCATGTTCGTGACAGTGACCCTATTCTGGTGTTTTGATGAGCCAGATGGGTCACGACAGATGTAGCCGAGGAGGTGGAGGTGGACGAGGGAGAGGAGCAGGAAGATGAGGAGGAGAGGGCGGGAAAGGACAACTGCTCAGGAAGGAGGAGGAAGAGGAAAGAGAAAAGGATCCAAGGAGGAGATGGAAGATTCAGGAAAGACAAAGGAGGAGTGAAGAGGTGGAGCAGATAAGAAGTTGTCAAATTGGACAAATTAGACCTTTTTATGTCTTGTCTGCATATCTCCACCCTCGGTGCATGAGACAATGAGTGCAGACATTTACACATAGACGCACACAGAGACAGTCAAGGAGTTAAAAAGGCATCATGTAAATTAATAATGTTTCTTATCCTGGCAAGACACCAACCACCCACAGAATGACCCCACCCTGTAGCCATCCCCCCACCTGCACCACTCCACCCCTCCTAAATGTTTCACATCAGGCGAGAGGTAATAGCTCCATGTTTAATTGATGGAGCATGGAGGCATTGTGGCGATAACATGGACTGTGGAGGGGGTCCAAGTCACTAAACACAGACACACACTCACACACAGGGCAGTCTTGCTACCTGTTAGGTGTACACATATGCTGGAGGTTCAGTTACAGTAAGAGGTGGAGGATTCAATATTGACTCTCTGTGGTTATTGACTGAAGATTGAGACAAACACACGCAAACGCACACATAGCCACTAAATCACTAATGTACCCAGAGGCAGCATGTTTTGCATAGTTGCCTACATTATGTTGACTTAATAATATGCTCTTTTGTAATAGATATTTATTAACTCTATATATAATATAATATAATAATTACCAAATGAATTAAACCAATGAGTGTAAGAGCTGCATACAGTATGTCTTGAAATTTAATATTTTAAACCGCTTTTGGCAGCAATCCAGCATGCTAATGGAGTCAATCAAGAGACAGAATGAAAGTGAGATAAGAAAGACACAAGGGGAACCATAGAAGTGTTGTGTGCACCAGAGGACAAAGAGGTTTGTTGTGTAGAGGAGAAGCATCTATTGGCTGCTGGCATGAAACATTTAAAGGACATCAAGACCTTTTTCCTCCTCTCCCTCATCCTTTCTCTCTTTTTCTATCATTCCCTTGTTTCATTCAAACAGTCCTTGTCTCTCCCTTTTCCTCTCAGGTGTTTTTTTTTACAAGCGTGTGTGTGGTTGTAGTCATGTGTGTGTGAGCGTGTGGAGGGGTTAGTTTTGTGGTTTGAGTGCTAAGTGAACGTGTCAGTGCCCAGGGCAAAGGGTCTCCCCGCGGGGCCAAACTCAGTCACGGGAGCACACAACCCACTGGTGGCGCAGACATTCTGCCCTCAGGGTGTGTGTGGGTGTGGGTGTGTGTGTGTGTGTGCGTGTCTGTGTGTGTCAGTGTGTGTATGTTAGGAGTGAGCGATTGTGTGAGTTTCCTGTCTGTCTGAAGATGCTTATATGAGTAAATTTGGCTTTGTATGTGTCTGTCTGTCTATGTCTGTGTCTTTTGTTTGTACCCGCGTACATGTTTGTGCTTGTATCTATGTGGGTTTTAATGTGTGTGTCTGTTTGTTAGTCTGTGCGTCTTTGAGTGTTTTTGTCTGTGCCTTTCATCTGCCCCCGTTTGTGCAAAATGTGCTTTTGACTGTGTTTGTGTTGGATTGTATGAGTGTGAGAAAGCTGCGTGTGTTTGTGTGTCTCAAGCCGTAGCGAAGGCACGATTCAGCCCTCAGGTCACTTTAATGTTGTGTATTGCCTCCTTGTTGTCGGTCTTCATGACTGCATCACTCGTATAAAGAACCCCCCACCACCACACCCACCCTCCCGCACACACACAAATTTACATGCATAAGCATTTTTGGACAAAATACAACCCCCACTCACAAACACAGTTGTGCACACACACACACACACACACACACACACACACACTAGTTTTTGCTGTATCTATGCCTGCAGGAACCATGAGGACATCTGCACAGTAAACACTAAAACCCCCTGAGCCCCAGTCCCAAATATTGCTCACACTTGCACGCACTTACTCTCTCTCTCTCTCTCTCTCTCACACACACACACACACACACACACACACACACACTCACAAACTCACACTGCAAACAGATAATAGCCCATATTCTCCAGAGTGCATTCTGTAGCAATACAATGTAATACATTGTCGTGTTGTGGAGCTTTTTGTCCACCCACACTAATTCACTTCCTCCTCTCCCTTTCTGTCCTCTGTGCCCCATTTTTTCTTCATTTTGTTTCTAGACCGTCATCAGCGTAAATGTCCAACACAGGGGATTCTACATCTTATAGTGAGATCATTAGAGCACTTCTTTGCTTTATCATACGGGCATCCAGATACACTGGGAACCCTGCAGACATGAACATAATACAGTACAAAAAGTAACCGGAGTCAAGTCTCGTACTTTTTCTTATTCCTGTTTTCAGGGTGTTGAACTGAAGGAGGAGCAAAATTTGGATATGAGCATGATGGTAAAACATGGAGAGTATTCGTGTATCTAATGGTTGTATGTTCTGTATTTTTCCTTGTGCTTAGTACTTCCTCAATTGTTTTTCCAATTATATTTTTGACTTGTGATGTGTTGTTGCTAATACACTAATTATGCGCTTGTCATATTAGGATTTTGGGAACAAATGTTTTGGAGTGCATTTTTTCATGTATACAGTACCTGCATGACAGGGGAGCTCTTTTTGGTAAGGTGTAGGATCCCATGTATCAAACATTTGTCCCGATTAACATCTCCAGACAAGCTTGTCATTTTTAGCCGTGCTAGTGTCATGAAATGGCAGTGTTGGTCGGTCTGCTGCTTTTATCCACACTGAATTATCTCAACTGTTAGATGGATTGCCATTCAATTTTATACAAACATTCAGGGTTCCCAGATGACTCCTAATGACTTTGGTGATGCTCTGCCTTTTCCTGTAGTGCCACCATAATGTTGGTTTGAGGTTTTGTGTCAAATGTCTGGACAGCTATTGAATGGATTACCATCACATTTGGTACACACATCTATGTGCCCCACAGGATGAATTGGAATCACTTTGCTGATCCTGTAACTTTTCTTTTAGTGCCACCGTCAAGTCGAATTGTCAGTTTGTGCAATACACAACATAGTAAACATTACCACTAGCACCGCTGCAGACTGTTAGTCATGTTATTATGTGCACAGCCTTCTCCTCTTGTACATCAGTATTTGCTGTGAGTACAATACTCTTCTTCTAAAGTGTTCTTCCGTCTGTCTTTCTGTCTGTCACGGCTGCTACAAGACAGACTCCCGCTGTCGTGTAGACATGATGCAGACATAATCTGCACCTTGACCTGACATGGATCGACAAGATGCTAACACAGAGCCAGAAGGTGCTGTGATAGGTGGGAACAGAGAGAGAAAGTTCGATGGAGAGACTGGGAGAGAGAGAGAGAAACGCTTTCTTCTTAAACACGTCACCTGTCAATCATTTGTCACGTCAAAAACACTTTCAAGTGTTGCTGTGTGTTTTGTCTGTCTGTCTCGTCTCCCACCCTGTCACTCTTTTTGACTCCTCTCTTGCTGTGAAGAAGACGGAAACTAGCGAGACAGAGGGAGAGAGAGAGAGGGACGGCAAGGATGGTGATCGTTCAATGAAACCCATTTCAGTGTCTTTCAGGAAAAGACTTTGAGGCAGCGGCTGCCATTCTTTTGATCTCTGTCCTTCGACTTGGCTCTCTTTTCAGTTTAGGCTCTTAGCATTTGTTCCAGCCTGTTTGTAGCTATAGATCACCACAAAGGACGAGACAATGGAGCTTTTAAACACTGTTTGAAAGTCATTTGACTATAGATTTCAGTCTTTAGCTGTAATTATTCTCTTAATGTAATATATGTTGATTTCAATATCACAAAGTATTTACATTTTCATTTACATGTGTTACATCTGGCGAAGCTTATTTGTTGGAGCCAGCTAATGGAAGTACACCTAATTTGCATTTAATTTTCAGCAGCTTCACATTTGAATAGAAAGCTAATGAAAATATACAGTATCTGACTGTTTAAATTGTCCTGAGGTAGAAGCCCCATAGATTTGACCTTCGTGTAATGTTGCCTGTTTCTCCTTCCTCTACTTTTCTTCTCTCTAATACTCACAAAAGGATGAGTTAAACAGGACAGTCCAATCAGAAACTCCACATAAGCCACTGCTGGTGCTGGTGGCCTGGGGGCAAAGTCTAAGGATCACGGGGGTCATCAAAACAATTGAGTTAATTCTGAATGTGGTCTGATTGTGACACCAGAGAAGAGGTCATAGCAGAATCAAAATCGATAGGTTTCTTACCCTTGGAAGCAAAAATGTGTACACCACAGTGGATGTGGATGCCCAAATGGACAATCATATGACCTCTGTGCCTTGACAGCAGTAATTAAATGATTTGTTCCCTGTTGTCTTCCCATGCATGTCAACTTTGTTTTCAAGCTTCTTTCACCTTGTTTACATCATGTAGCAGTCTATTTGGAGCTTTTTGACATGAGAGCTGTCAGCATGTCATCCAAATTTCAGCTGCCTCTCTGCCACATATCATCATGAAGATGAAAGCTCGGGGGATGTGATCTTATCCCCCCGTAAGCCTGAAAGACGTGACAACAGCTTGGAGAGAATACATTGACACACACAGAGAAACAAAGATAATTTTGGGAGATTTTTTTCTAACAGACAGCAGTAAAAACAATATCTGAAGGAGGGATTAGAGTATCTGTGTTCCTCTGCTTTGAACTGCTGACAGATAAAAAGATGTTTTTGACACCAGCCGTTGCAGCAGATTTTGATGGATAATGGAGCCTGTAGTTGTCAGTCTAAATGTTTTTAAGGACGTCTTTGATATTTCAGTTGTAAAGGTGCCGTACAACAAACCGTACAAAACTGACAGCTATTTCTAACTTTATCCTCAGTTTCCTTCCCTCATAAAAAGCAGTTATTATTTTATACTTTTTTTAGATCATATTCAACACACGTAAAGGCCTAATTGTACTTACACAAGTATAGCATAATTTGCTTTTATTGATCATATTCAGTTCAAATGAAAGTATTTATTTCTTTAAACAGCCACACTCACTTCAGTGCTGAGCAGGACTCGTCATTGTTTCTCACAATTCTTGCCTAAGATGGTGTACATTGATTTATCATAATGGGCATAACCATAAACATCATGATGTCTGTGGTAAGGGTTTGAATCATCAGACTTGAATAAGAGCCTATCATACACTTAGACAAGGACATTTTTTACATATATACAGTATACTACCCATACATGTATTAATCCAACTAATACCAAAACTACATGTGTTGAATAAAATAGAAACAAAAGATGTTCTCGTACAGTAATGAGTTAACTGTCCTTTCAGTATCAGACTAATCTGTTGTGAGACAAAATCCTATGTCAGTATCATGCCCATTTTGGTTAATCAGCTATCAAACTGATTATTTCCACAGCAGTAAACAAATGGGCACCAGTGATCGGCTTTGCTTTTTAAACGTTTGGTGTTTTCTACCATATGTTGGCCAGCCATTTGTTTTAAAGGTCCTGAAAACATATTTTCTCAATCAGCTTCTTCTAACGATGAGAAATGAAGAGGAGGTTTAAAGTGGTCGGGGATAAATTGGAAGAAGATGAAGTAACATTCCATGAACCAGTCAAAATTTTGCAAGATTTGAATGAGAATCTGATAACAGTAAGGCTGTTTACTTATGTCGCCAGGCCAGTGTCACTCAAATCTGTTCAAACCACACTCACACACTAAACTTTTTAAAAAAAAATGTACTGAATTTCAGAGACGTCCTTAAAGACAGAGATGTGTCTATGTGAAGTTTCTTGCCAAAAGCATTTAAAGCCACTTCATTAGTTTTGTAAACAGTTTTAGTTTTTCTTTATTTTGTTTTTGTGTATTTTGTTTTGATGATTATCATTTCCAATAAATTGTGTGTGTTTTTCCCTCAGATGGAGCGCAGTGAGACGGTGTGTCGTTACTGCGGCGTAAGCTACCTCATTTTCCATGAGTTCCATCAGCTCCACACCCGACTGGCCCAGTTGGAGGCTGAGCTCCAGGAACTGAGAGAGACTGCCCAGAGGGAGAAAGCCCAGCGAGAGGCACTGGAGCTGGGCAGGCTGGAGTGGGAGAGGGTGCTTCACCTGGAGGTGCAGAGACAGGCAGAGGAGAAAGAGAAAAGCACTAGAGAAGAGCTAGAAGAGAGGAACAAAGGCACGGAGAGAGCTCTGAGAGAGGAGTTTGAACAGAAGAATGAGAGGAAGAGGAAAGAAATGAAAGAGGAGTATCAGAAAATCAGTGAAGAAAAAGAAAGACAACTAAGAAGAGAGCTGGGAGCATTAGAGGCGGAGAGACTGAGGAAGCAGAGAGAGGAGCTGGAGAGGGGGACCGAGGAGAGAGAGAAAGTTCTGAGTGACGCACTTCAAAAGGCCAATAAAAATTCAGACGAGCTGAGAAAATACTTCCAACAGCTGGAAGAGAGGTGAGGTTTGTATGTGTTTGTCTGTGCTTCCCGTCCCTGGTGTGAAATGATCTCTAATACCAGGCTTCATGTGGGCAATTATCCTGTGAGTCATGCTGTTAACACAAAAACACACAAACACACTCTCAGACAAATCAGACATGTATCTGGTGTGTGCATGTGCATCTCTGACACAAACCTTGCTGTATAATTATATATTCCACTGCCATCTTAAACGCCTACATCATCCAGTACCTAGAAAAGGGAATAGAAAAGAGATATATTAGGCTCTGTAAAGTGAATGTTCTGTGAAACAAGGCTGTTTTACAGTTTTTATTAGGATTGTTCACTGCCTGGAATTGTTTTGCTCAACAGCAAACATACTCATACACACTCTTAGCAGGGTCTGACTTAATATGGGAGGAAATGTTTGTGTTTGACTCTTCCTTATATTTAGAAAAAATAAACAGGACAAAATTAGGCCTTATTGCTGTGTTTCACATTGGATCAGTGTCCAGAAATGATACATGAGGGGGCAGACTTTGTTTTAGTATCAGGATGTGTGGAGGTGTTAAGTGGACAAAAGATAGCCCAGTCACTTTCATAACACAGGAAGAGAGAATAGAGCCCCACTCCAGTTTAGAGTGCTTATTTTAGCTTGTTTGCAACACTCCACATCCCAGACTTAAAAATGATTATAACTCACTCCATTGCACTGTTTGTTCTCGGGATCCTAATGCCCTCATACAATGTGACTGGACTCCATAATTAGGATAAAGACATTGTTAAAACTGTCTTTCCCACATACTTGGCCAATACAAAATAGTTACATATGACTGTAATAGGAGATAAGTTAGATATTCAGCATTTGTACTGTGCTGTACATTCTTGGCCAAGAAGGAAAGCACAGAGGCATGTAAAGAATACTACTTGCTATCCGTACAAAATTGGAAGAGCTAATGTAAGCAATTGTGATACCGCATTGTAATGATTCCTCTAATGCCTATGACTTGAGGCTTTATATAACAGCAAAAATGCATTGTAGAGGCAGCTCTTAAAAGGCATTTAGCATCCTAATCCATGAGGAATGTTACACAAGGTTTTAGATATCTTCAGCAGTGTGCACATGGTGTCTCCCTTCTGAGGCAACTGATGGGTAGAAGACACCTTGACCTAGATTGCTGTGAATTGCTTCATGCTAACAGTGCAGGACAGACCATCTTATGGTGATTGGTCTGCTCCATCTTCAATGAACAGGCTGATGTTAGGATACTAGGCCATATTAAATACTGGCATTTTTGTTTTCTGATTTTTTCTGTGAGATGTCTGACCTGCCTGTACGGTTGGAAGAATGCAAGTCTCAGACCCTCAGAATAAGAGAGGAAGGGCTTCTTTCGATACTCACATCAACATTAAATAGTGAAGGAGGAGTGAATTAAAAGACCATTTTCTCCACTGACAGTGGGTTTAATAGACCAGAATGCAGCAGAGCTATGCAGCATATCCATATTTAAAATAATGAATGCTCTGTCTGTCTTCATTACTATGCCATCATTTACTGCTGTATCTCTCCCCACCTACACATGTTCTGTATCTCAGCTGAATGCAACAAGTTCAGTCATGTTCTCTGGGGGCTGTATGAAGCTATTCTAGGGAATGTCAGTATACATCAAAAATGGTCTTATAAATAAGTTGAAATAAATCACTATCTGATTACTATTTGAGGATGCTTACTAACTTAGAACTTCTTTATACAGCAAAAGTACAAAGGCAACACACTCCATTTAGTTTCAAAATGCAATTATGAATATGAATATGAAAGCATGCCGTTTACAAAGATATACTGTATATTTTTTTTAATTTACACTTTATTTATTTACTTAATTTTACTTGGTAATGTGTGTGTGTGTGTGTGTGTGTGTGTGTGTCGGAGGTGTTGTGCAGTAAAAATATGAAAGATGATGTTGTTATGTTTTCCACTTAATACTCCCAATTTCAGAGATCAAATCATGTGCGCATCATCATCATCAAAAATATGTCTGTTTGTGTGTGTGTCTGTGTGCAGCTACCCACATTTGTGACATATGGTGTACACACACATGCACACAGGTGTCTGTGATCAAACAGCCATCAAAGCCTAAGTTAGGTTTCTAGGAAATATGTGTGAAATGTTTGCATGTTGTGACTCATTAGAATGCTATGAATAGCCCAAAACATCTAAAGATTTGTCCTGTTGAAATGCAAAACAATGACACCAGTCTGAAGCCCGAGTCACACAACTGTAAGCAAGCATGCACCTGCACACACACCTGCAGCACCCACAAATGCCCAGTGTACACCACAAATAGATATTCATGTTTTTGAGGGTGTTGTGGACAAACAGAATAAGAGGGTTACTCTTTTTTTAATCCGTATTTTATTTCGCACACAAGCAATTTAAAGGTTCTCTTGTTAGCTCAATTGGAAACCATTCATGTAACAGCCCTATACACCCTTAAAACACCCACACAATCTTCACCGACTTTGCCCAATACACTGTGTTTGACAAGCTGTTGACATAAAAAATTTAATTTATCGTGGAATTCTCTACCATGTGCACCCTCCTAGCTTTTCTCTACTCATTTTTAGTCTGTCCTTCTGTGGTAGTTATTACAGTTGGACTGGGCTGATGCAGGCAAAAGCACAATAAACAACTGAGCAAACAACTGAGGTGAGGTGGCAGGTATATACTAATTAGGTGGAGATCAGGGCTATGTCCTAAAGCACTCTCCATTTACTAAATAGTGCACTATATGTACCCAATGCTGCTGTCCCAATTTTGAGTATGAAATTTTTGCCCTCACAAATTCCCAAAATGGAACAAAAATAGCAGTGGCTGTGTCACTCAGGAGTGAGCAGTAAACTGAGATTTTGGACACTTATAAATCACCACAAATCTATAGGTTTATGTTGGGCAATATATGACAAGAGATTACAGTACAGAAATGTCAATGCCAGGCTTAAACATCCAACATGGACTAGTTCATGGTGGATAGTTTGGCTTTAATTTTTGCTCTCTCTGTGTCTGTGCGTGTATGTGTCGGCCACAGCCGGTATGCTCATATGGCTTGCTGGGTTTCAGGTTGTCCGTATGTTGTTGTGTGTATGGTAGACTGGTGAGCCAATCCACTAATGTAAGCTGATTATCTCTCTCATACGCTGCCTCTTCACTGAGTCAAGCACACACGCAAACACACACACAAACAAATGCAGTTGTGCTCTGGCGCCTTGGGGCCAAACGTGGGTCAGCAGGTCAGAGTTCAGTCAGAGATAATGATGCACGACACAGTGATGTGTGAGAGGCCAGCATGGACTGACAGCAGTGGATGCTTTCTTTCTCTCTTTATATACAATGTTTTAATGTTCATCTGCATTCAAATATATCTTATTTCTTTTACATTTGAGTGATATATCTTATTATAATTCAGTCTTCTACCTTCTTTATCCTGTTTACAGACTAATTTGCTTGATACTCCCTCTCTTTTACTCCCCTCTCCTTCTCTCTCTGTTGATCCCTAAACACACACACCAGCAATTTGCCAGTACTTTGCTGCAATTGTACTCCGTCACTCACACAGGTGGTAATGAACAGATTAAAAGGCAAAAGAGGGAGAGAGTAAAGGAGAAAGATAGCATGCGAGTGGGAGTTAATGAGGATGTTCTGAATGACTGGCTACACAGCGGGAGTGTGACTCTGTTGTTATGTGAGATGTGGTTATGATTGATGGCCCTTACTTCCCACTCTTTTGAGAGAGAGAGACTTAATACAGCTTTTGTTGGGAGATTATGTAATTTACCATTAAAGGACAATAGATTTTATACAGGAATCTAGCCAGCAGGATACTTGAATAAAGGTTCTGGCCTTTCTGATACCATTTTTGTGCTTGAGGCAGCTTTTTATGAGCATAGTTTTGCTTAGAGGTCCTGATACTGACCTACGCCTGCACATACAACTACAACCGAACCCACACACACAGGTTTTCCTCTTCTACTCTTGACAAGCCATTTCTTTCTTCCTCTATCTGACTTAGCTCTTTGATCCCATGTTAGTCTGAAAGGATGTGAGAAGTGGTTTCGGTGTGTGTGTGTGTGTGTGTGTGTGTGTGTGTGTGTGTGTGTGTGGGTGTGGGTTCGCTTATGTCCAAACTGGGGATATACACTAGACTCAAGACCAGTTGATTCGGGACAGCGGTGCACTTGGGGACAAAAAGTGGTGTCCTCAATTTGGAAAACTGTGATTTTTAGGTCAACAGTTAAGGTTAAGGTTAGGGTTAGGTTAAGGTCAGGTAGTCCTTCAGGTTAGTCTCCAGGAAATGAATGTAAGTCTATGTAAAATCCCCAAAAGTGACATAACTAAAAACTGTGTGTGTGTGTGTGTGTGTGTGTGTGTGTGTGTGTGTAGTGGGAGAGCCTGACTGGTAGCTTGATAACAACACCCTCACCGTACAAACCAAACCTGATTAAAGTGTCACCTGTCAGACAGTGTGCGTGTTTGTGACATGAGCGTTTGAGAGTGTGTGCACTGTGACAGGTGTATGACAGAGGAAAGCAAACTGAGAAGGGTAATAATGTACAGAGTGCAATTAAATCTGATAATGTCACCTGCAAGACAAGTTCAAGCACAGATGAGCAGGAGATATTTTGATCATCCAAAGAGAGGGAGAGGGAGGGAGATAAGAAAAAGACATATGCCATGCTCATGTCATATTAGAGTTGAGTTTTTTTTTTTGTTTTTTTTTAACCAATTTGTTACTTAAATAGTAAATAGTGTAAATGTCAAAATAGTGGTTTTGACTTTTAAATCTTAGTCTGAAAGGTCCTAGTTATACAACTTGGTGCCAAAGTTTCTCAAAGGCAAATAGGCATGGATAAATTGCATGTTCCATCAATCGAGATGAGTACAAGTAACTGTTCAGATAGTCATGCAGTGTCACTGGTAAATGTACATCATTATTTGCCACCTTGTGTGCAAACCTGCATGTAGCTCAACATCAACAGATTACTATTCATTCAGGGTGAATTACACTCAGTCGTGACTTTAGCAATCAACATCTTCAGTGGTCTGATAGCGTGATTTTTCCTCCGTTGTTACCTTCCATTCCACATGATAGGAATTCGTGATGTGCTGTGTTTGACTTATTCATGTGAGACTCTTGGCCAAGATGGATTTGGGTTTGTCTGGGAAAAGAGTCATGACTCTGTGACATATAATTAAACATCTTACATCTTACATCTCACAGCTTATCAATTAAATAGTTCTGGACTTCCAGTATTTGTAGCAAGTAGTGCATGAAAAATAAAGTAAAGGCAACGGAAAATGTATATAGCACGATTCGAACAAGAGGCCCTTTCAAAAGTGATTAAATAAAAGTGTCAACATGTTTACGTATTTGATCTGATATAAAAAAAAAAAAAGGGCACACCTTCAATCCTTTGTTAACTTGTTAGACTGACTGAGGCTTTACCAATTGTACTTACTTTTCTTACATCAATCAAATGTTTTCTAGAGGATTGAAGAGGTCTGGTTTTTTTCATATCATACAAAACAGGTCAGTAATATAGATTACAACATGCTCTCAGCTCTTTGTCTTTGTCAGGATCCTGGTAGCAGCATTTTGATTGACAGATCATTTTTGGCTTAAGTAGGATGCAGCCATTACAAAAATCTGACTGGCTGGTGATGAAGGCATGTATTCGTTTTTGTAGGTCAGCTGTAGGTCTGTTGAGGTCTCTTATTCTTGTGATGTTCTGAAGATGATAAAAGGCTGATCTTGTAATAGCTGGCTGGCTGAAGTTAAGGTCAGATTCTTTAACTACTCCCAGATTTTTGTGTGAAGCAACACCCTGTCTACACAAAAGGCTTTATTCTCGTTGTCTCACACACATCTTTGCAGAACATATATGCTCTTATATTGATCAATACAAAACTGAAGCTGCTGCTGTTAAACTGATGATGTGCTGCTCTTTCTACACTAAGACACAAGCATTTTTCAAAGTGTCAGTGCAATTTAAAGTTGTAGCTACAGGCTGTGAACATTAATTAGGTTGCCACTCAGACATGTTTTCGCCTTTTCAGTCAACAAAAGGTAATTACAGAGCTTGGTTACTCATAAAACTTTAAAAGTTCAATCTAATTAAATTCGATAAGGGATTCAAAAGGACTCAGACTTTTCTGGATTTGGTATTGATAAAACATTACCAGGCCCCAGTTCTGCTCTTGGCTTAGGTTTATTCCTTGTCATCACAGTTTGAGCCCTCTCAAATACACCCATTTGGTACGCTTTCTCTTTCTCTATATATATTTAGGCTAATTGGTAATCTGTTGACTGTCGTTTACACATCAATCAAAACTTACCAAGGGGTAAAAACTACGCCTCGGTAGAAGAAACTGATAAACATGTAGGGACAGACAGAGCTCATCTTACCGAAGACAGGTTGAAACATATCATGTAACTTGTGCGCATGCTTATGGTGTTGAGAGAAGTGTCTGGGAATTTGATGTGCTCTGCTTGCTGCTTCAGTCTTGATCCAAACAGTGTGTCTGGGTGTGGGTCTGTTTGCGTCTGTACCTGACTGTGTGTGTGTGTGTGTGTGTGTGTAATGTACTTGAGTGTGTGCACGTGCCTACACACACTTGTAAAGTCATGCAATGGATAGGATAATCACTCTTGTGCACAGTTACAAAAATTTGATTTGACAGTTATAGAGAATGAATCATAAAAAATTGTGAGAGCGCACACACACACACACCCACACACACACACCTGGGGCTGGATTGTAACAGTGATAAGACGACTTGCAGGTGGTAGAGCGGGAGTGAAGGAGAGACAAATGATGGATGACAAATAGAAAGGCATCCATTCGTAACAAGGAAGTACTTTATGGCAAATTAGTTATTTACTCATGTGGTTTCATTTCAATTTCTGGTTTCCACTAGCAACCACAGAAACAATACACAAATCACTATAGACTCACTCCTTCCCTGTATGTGTGTGTGTGTGTATGCATTAGGTAATATGTCAAGTCTACTGTGTACAGAGTCAAACAGCCTTCAGAGCCAGCATGTGAGGTATTAGCATGGATCCAACTTCAAGTTCACATTACCACATCAAACACACAGTCTGACACACACACATACACACACATTCAGCTGTGTGTATATTTTAGTTACATTGGAGGAGAGCTCTCCCTGGTAGAAGATGACCTCTATTCTGCTCTAATGGTGGCTCCACTTTACTGCTGGGCTCATGACAACAAGATAAACAAAGCAACAATATCAATATGTATGTATGAGTGTGTCTCAAGTACATGCACACACACACACACACACACACACACACACACACACAATATGACAAAGTTTATTTGGTAATCAACAATAACATGTTGGAGCAGTAGCATAGCAACCGACACACACAAATGAAACACAGAGAGACATGTTGCTTTTCTGAATCTGAATTAAAATTGACAAGCTGGAGGACGAATGCATTTTCATCTCCTTCGAGTTAATTCGGTCAGCCATAATATGATATCATTGTTTGTGCTTGTATTTTCTACGTGTGTGTATGTGAGTGTGTGTGCATGTGTGCTGTTTTGATGATCATAATCATTGTTATGGCATCCCTGACATGGTTACCAGATAAGTTGAAAACAAAATATGTACAGACAGGTGTCATGCTTCACACACACACACAGAACATTTTCAATTCAAAAAGGATTAGGATTAATTGATGAGGCATTGGCTCATCTAGTTAAGCTGCTTCAAGTTTTCATCAAAAACATTTAGGCAGTCTTTGACAAGCCTCAAATGTGTTTCAGCTTTTTTATTTTAGAAACATT
Organism: Holacanthus passer; assembly: GCA_025331565.1. Taxonomy (NCBI): domain Eukaryota; kingdom Metazoa; phylum Chordata; class Actinopteri; family Pomacanthidae; genus Holacanthus; species Holacanthus passer. Next base: position 4,721,881 of record JAFREQ010000004.1, on the reverse strand, counting down.
TGAAAGCTGTACATGCACTGTGTATGAGTTTGTGTGGGTCTGTCTTTGGACATTGGTGTATCACGTTCCTGTCCGCGCTCCTTTTTGGTCAAAGTAAAATGGCTTTTAGCTTTGAATGTCCTGCCATGGAGTTGATCAAAACGCTCTTTTAACTCGCACACATGCGCACACACAGTGGGGGAACAGATGACGCTTTGATATGGGGAAGCTTTTATGTCACTTCTAATGATGACAGGAAATGCCAGCACTAACACACACACACACACACACACACACACACACATAAATATGCAAGCACATTTCCGCTGACATGCGCTGATAAGTTATCTCTAAATAGTCTTATATCAAATTCACCCTGACCAGTGTCAAAAGGCCTGGAACAGTAAATGCCTGACAATCATTTCAAGGTAAATGCCAGCATTACAGCTCTAATGGGTGATTACTGAGAGATGGTCTCTCTGGCTAAACACTAAATTTGTTTTCGTTTGCATTGTTGTACACACCGACACTCACACACAGTCGAGCAATACAAGCAGAAAAGCATCGTAAACAATCAAAGGCAGAAAAGTAAAGAGGGTATTTGTAGATGTTGGTTGATTTGCATAATCTGGTATGAAAGGGGAAGGATGTCCCAAAGGTAAGAGCTAGCAATAGCAAAATTACAATCACCCCTGAGTTTTAGTCCAGTACAAAAAATAGGATAAACAGACATAATGACACAGAACATTTTGTACACAGTCTGGGGCTTAAAATAAGCCTACTAGGGGAAGTTTGGCTTTGTGATGCTGACCTTCAGTCCAAATCTCTGCAAATATGAAGGAGCACGAAACTGGTAAACTCTTTGACACATACATGCTCCAAAAAAGAAAAAAAATGACTTGGTAGGTCACGATAACACTGTGGCCGGCAGATCAGTGTTGTTGATGTGTGTGCATGAATGGTAGTGTGTGTGTGTGTGTGTGTGTGTGTGTGTGTGTGTGTGTGTGTGTGTGTGTGTGTGTGTGTGTGTGTGTGTGTGTGTGTGTGTGACATGTCCTGATGAGGCAGTTGATTTGGGCTGCTGGTAGGGGGTACTCTAATCTGGCACGCACTCACTGGCACTGTGCTACCTAGTTATTCCACTGACAGCCGCTGCCCTGGGAACAGGAGCTCAGGCTCTCACACACACACACACACACAGCACACACACAGATTTGTATACAAAATACACACACATACATGCATGCAAACACACACATGCATGCATGCAAACACACACACGCCTCTTGAGGCAGTGTTCTTTCTGATCTCGCTTTGGGACTGGTGGGGACAGATGGGTGAACAGTGGGAGTCTGGGCTGCCATCACTCGAAGAGCAAAGGCATGCACGCACAAATACACACACACACACACACAGAAACACACAAGGGATCACAGACTCACCCAGACTTGATCAGAAAGTGGCAAACATACAAACAGACACACAGAAAAGTCTAAGTTGCTCTGTCTCACACACACATACATCAACTAAGCCACAGTCACACGCATACTTATTTACTTGTCAACATGCACTCAGACTCAAACATTGCCTCTCATTCACACACACACAAACACACACACACACACACAGGATTACTAGAAACACACATTCTTGCTCGACCCATTCTCAGCCTTTGTGCTGTACATGTGATTCATCACAGATAGAGAGACAGCATGTATCTTTTATATGACCTTTTTTAATCAGGATGGACTCTATAATAATAATAATAAAAATAAGAATAACAATCTCTTTCAGTTCCAGCCAAAATAACAGAATAAATATATCACGCAAAAAACACAGAACCAACATTTGCAGAGAAAGAAAAGGAGGACTTATATAAAAGGTCTTTAAACACATAATCCACACAGTTTGTCAATATATAGTGTGATTTGGCACCTCTGTTGTATTTTACAAAGTGTGCAACCAACACAGCATAATTGTATTCTACAAATAAGACTGCTGCCGTGTTCATGGATTATCTTTCTTGACCTTTGGGAACAATATGGTGAAGAGAATCTAAGCTGAAAGGCCCACTTACTATTGATTCTGAGCTCTTAGCTGTGTCTTTATTCAGCGAATGGAGCTAGCTCAGATGTCATCACATGACCTCAATGTGAACTTTCGGTCAGCTGATAACAAGTGGTTATCTGTAGCAGTTGAAAGCTCTGAATCATTGGTAAATGGACCTTGGAGCTTGGTTTCTCTTTACCGTAAGACTGCTGACGTGTTTTGTGGTCACGAAAGCAGCTGTATTTATATTGTGATGCTGCTGGAGTAAAAATAGATTAGTGTAAGTAAAGTGGCACAGTATCAACTACTTATCACCATGTGTACACATCTTTCTGTTGACTCTGAGTGTGTGCTCAACATAACGTGTCAACACAACTGACAATGTTACTTCAACCTGGCGAGAAGGACAAGGCTATCTGCATAGCAATATCGACTGACTGTCTGTTCAGCAGTCAGGGTAGCATTAGATATTTTGAATACAACATTATTCATTTAGACTCTTTCAGTTGCTTGGTACTCTTTATTTCAGGACTTCTTCCACATAGAGAAATTAAAGATGGCTGCCTTGTTCACTGCAGAAATGAGCTCCTGCATATCAAAGGGGAATCACCAGCATGAATATCTTGGAAACATCTTTCCTACACTTTCAAATTGGCTTTCCTCATGTTTCTAAAGTGCTGCCAAAAAGCAGAAAATCCCCAGGCAGGATCACCGCATCTCATTCAAATTACACTACTTGATTAAACTTTGTCGGTCTGGATTCTTACCTGTCTGGTCTTGGTCTCTATTTGTCTAGTCTGCTCCTTGTGATACTTACTGCTCATTATGTTTATTACTCTCTCTGTCTGGCTGCTGTGCTTATTTGTGGGGTTTTAGGAAAGAACAGGATATGTTGTCTCTGTCCTGAAAGTGTCCAGTTCACACAGTCTTCAAAGTTACGTGTCTTGGTTTGGTTGCTCTTTGCTGGAATCTGTCTGTCAGATTGGATTTCTCCTGTCTGGAATCAATCAGGCTGAAAATGTCTACTGAAAGGCAGTGTAGAGCAAGGGTCCATCCCAATACCCACACTTGCAGTATTTGCAGGTAGTCAAGAGCCTGTCATAAACCTTTACTTCTTTAAGTCTGTAGATTATTGTTGGTCATAAAACTAGCTTATGGATGTATCACAACCAACAACTGTGCAAGTGTGGGTAATGAACATTAGCATGGATCCTAACTCTTCAGTCTGTTATCAAGCCTGTACCTCCATGCTACTCTCAAGATCTGTAGTTCTTTGAAAGTTCCGTTACTTTCTTCTTTTCCTCTGCAAATTACCTCTGTTTTGCACTGCAGGCCTATTAAATATTTGCCTTTCTGCTTTGCTTACTCTGCTTATATTCAAATAATAATTTATTATGTATTGACTTATCTAAAACAAGATAAGATGAGCTGAAGAGGGACGCCCATCTCTTTATATCAGTTACCTCTGAGAAACCTTTCAATCTTTTATCTCATTCCATTTCATCACGATCATCCTCTCCTCTCCATCATTAAAGTTGCATCATCTATAAGCTCATTTTACCCCAAGGGAGTACAGTAGCATTACGTTAGGCTTAGGTTCTCTAATGAGCGAATACTTCTCATGACTCTTCACCCTCATTCTTCTCCTCTCCTCTTCTTTCCTCGACAGGCTGGCATTGACAGCTTCCACGAAGGAGGAGGCAGAGCGGTTACTTGAAAAAGAGAAGCGGCGAGGTGAAATTCTCAGGTAAGGAAATAACAAGAGAGAAAGGAGACAATGAGTGATAAAGTGACATGAGAGAGTGGGCGTAGGGTAACGTGATAAAGCTTTGGCAAAGCCAAAGCAGGATGGAGATGAAACGCAAAAACAAAAGATGAAAAAAACAAAAAACAGAGCACGGGTTTGCATCACCCTGATTGGCTGTCAGCTCCTTGACCAGATGCACGGCAGGAAGGCCAGGGCAGATGGGAAACAACTGTGTGAGATGATAGAGGGAAAACAATAAAAGAGAGAATGGAAAAAGATAGAGGAGAGAAAGTTAATTCAGCTGACCCACTGGTTATTTCCTGCAAATGAAGAGAGAGATTGCAAAAAGACACGAGCAGTTTGTGACAGGAGAGGAGCAGAGGAGAGAGGTGGAGGTGAAGAGAGTGGGAGGGAGGAGATGAGACGTGCTTTTCAATCAGACTGTTGACATTGAAAGCTGCTAAATGAGTAAACCATCGGGTGAGCCAACTCATGCAGACTCCCTCCCTCTCTCTCTCTCTGTTTTTCACTATCTAAGCCTTATCACCAATGACAGATCTGGCTCATATCTGTTCCTCCATTTGGTGCTGTCAGCCTTATGATTTATGTCATCTGACATTATAAAACTGGCTCTCGTGACAAGCAGTTCCCATGCTCTCCTCCACTCCTCACGCACACACGCACACACTCAGGCACCACAGAGCGGTTCAAAGTCTCCCCTCTCATCCCGTCTCGTCTGAGACTCCGTTCATTTTTGATCACCTTAAGCCACAAACCCCTGAATAAGAAAAACAACAACCACTCAAACCCCGCTGAGCTCTTGAAAACTGTCACATCACTTTGCACGCAAGTCCCAACCATGTTCATGATGTTTGTCTGTCTGTATACAGACTTGTGCGTGTTTGTGCAGGTGTGTGTACCTGTGTGTAGCTGCATGTGTGACCAACCCCCCCCCTCCTCCTCCTCCAACGAATCCATGTGCATCTCATGAGTCTGGCTGCACCCACATGTGTATGTGTGTGTAAGAAAATAGGAAACTGCTCGGTGTGCTCTCACCCACATGTTCCTTCAAAAGTGTTCTTGGAATAACAGAATGTTCTATTCCAGCTCTCGAGTTTTCCATGTCCGCGCTTTGCATGGGTTTGTGACTTGATTGAGTGTGTGTGTGTGTGTGCACACGTATGTGTGTGTGTGTGAGCTGAGCTAGTGATCTTTCATGTTGCTCAAAGTGCTTTTCGTCTGAACATATTTCTTTGAGGGTGAGAGAGATGGAGGAGAGGGAGGGAAAAGGAGAGTGGTGTAAAACATGGCTGTGCCCTTTTTTAGGGACATTGTGGTTACATTAGTCCTCAGTTTCCCTCTGTCTCTTATATTCACCTTTTTCATTTATTTTATGTCCTGCCTCCTTTTTTCTCTCTCTTGATGATCATTTTTTCTTTCTACCTGTCATGCAGTCCCCACATCTGTGGAAGGCAATAAATGAGAGAATAACTGAGTTCATAACAATTCAAGAGCTGTTTAGTGTGCAAGTAATTTGAGAGTGTTCAGGCTCAAATTTGTAAGAGCAGTAGGGTTGCAACTAATGGTTACTTTCATTGTCAATTAAACTATCCATTATTTTAACAACAAATCGTTTAATCTATAAAATGTCAAAAAAAAATTGAAAAATGTTCATCACAAATTTCCCCAAATCCAAAGTGCCATCTTCAAATTGCTTCTTTTGTCCAACCAACTTGTCTCATTTACCTTCATTTATAAATGACAAATGATAGTAAATACACCTGAACCACCACAGCAGGGCCCTAGGTCGATAGCAAGACTGTTCTCTTTTGTGGTTCCCTTCTGTTCGATCTGCAGAGTCCCTCTCAGTCTTTAAGAAAAGGCAAAAGACCTAGCTCTTTACTGAACACCTTTGCACTTGACAGACTGCAAAGAAATAAAATAAAAGTGATGCATCTTATGCATCCTATTCCCTCCTGTACTGTCTGTACTATCACACTTGAACTTTGTATTATGGCACTTACGCAGGTTGTTTTCTCCTGACTAGGTCCTTGCTTGTGTTGTGTCTACTCTCAGATGCACACTGCTTTGGATAAAAGCGTCTGATAAATGAAATTGTAGAATTGTAGACAAGGAAATATTTAATGTCATTTTTTCTTCAAAATTAAAATGTTTTCACAATAAATGACTAAAATCACATTTCAAGTGTTGGCAAATCAATCAGTTTTAAGCCAGCATGGCAGTCAAATTATTTTAAAAGTAGACTTAAATGGTTGGTATTAATTTGATTTTCAATAATTTTTTAATTAACTGGGTGTTAAAAGCCCAGTGATGTGCTATACCTTAGATGACTCATAGACAGATAGTCTCCCTGTTCCCTGTTTTCTATTTCTGAGAATTATTTTTGGGGCATTTTTGAAATTAATTGATAACATATAGTTGAGTGGCAGAAAGAGAGAGATGACATGAAACATAAATCCCGGGCTGGACTCAAACCAAGGACATGTGCACAACGTACACATGATCCGTCTGTGTGACTGAGATAATTCGCTGCCATTCTAGACGGTTTGCGTGTGTCCATTGGCTCTGTGGCCAGGGTCTCTCACATGTAAGTCTTTTTCCCATTCAGCTATCATTATGCAGCGGGTCTAGTGTTGCCGGAGCAGCTCACATCTCTGAAGTGTGACCTTCATTTCTTAATGTATATAAATGCCTGTATTTACTGGCAACATTTATTTGCGGAGCCAGAACATTCGACTTAAGACACGACTCTAACATCTGGATGTGGCTGTGTCCTATTGAAACTCGCTAGTCAAACATCGTTGCAATCTCAAGGGCTAACAGAGAAACTAGCACACATGCAGGATCAGGATTACACTCTCAAAACCAGTCCTTCTCTTAGGAGTCTATATCTATTTATTAATTCTTGTTTATATACTTCCACATTTATCTGTCTCACATGTTTAAATGTCAAGGAAGTAGTTGTATGATCAGTTATTGTCAGTCTACTGTGTGACTCTCTAAGCTCTAACATTGACATATACAGTATTTATTACCAACCAGCAAAACTCTTTGCAGTGAAAGAGCAGCTGAATTTTTAAAAACCTTGATGCAGCCAAGGAGTGATGTCACTAAACGTACAGTATGCTCTACTTCAAAAGCCCACAGTTACACACATTAACACCAGGGAGCAGTAACCACAGTTCTCTGCTCTTACACACTGATATACTCCACTGGATTAATTGGGGATTAAGAGTTATAGTCAGAGTATTTGTTAAGCAGGGAGAGAGAATTTCCCTGCCAGTTTGGGATTCCAGTCTGTCCAAGCCGCACCTTTAATTACTAATGATGTCTTATTCACATACTTGTCACCTTAACAGCACTTGTTAACAGCGACCTTAAATGCACTGTCTCAAACTTTATGTGATAAGATCTTCAGATATTTAAGCCCTCTGTGACCTAGCACTGACATCACGCCAATTTATTGAGACAAAATATTACGTGTTCAATCTCTGAATTGTGTGTTTGTGTGTGTCAGAAGTGTGTGTGTGCAGCAGCAGCGGGCCCTGCGAGCGACCCTCTCCACGCTACGCTCCTCTGGCAGTGAGCTCACAGATGCACAGGGTTTCCTCAGCCAGCTGATGGGGACCTGGCAAGCCTTCAGATCTCAGATACTCCAGCACAACACGCAGGTGTTCTCAGGTAACGTCACATTTTAAGGAAGTATAAACAGATAGAGTGAGAGAGAAACAGAGATTCGGATGCATGAGGGTAATTTATGTCTTTCAATACAGAGCTGGACATGAAAGAGAAATGTTAGGGGGAAAAAAAGGAGGCAAAGAGAGTTGAGCAAATAATCTCTCAGCAGGAATAAATATTAGTTTAACTGTGCCGTGGACTCTTTTAGCTCTGAGGGCAGCACCCACAATGGATGACTATAATGTGTGTGTGCGTGTGTGCGTAGATGTGTGTTTACAGTCCCTACACAAACTCTTGTAACCTTTAAAGAGAATTTAGGCAGGAAGGAATCTGTGTGTGTTCATGGGGTATATCTGTGTAAATGCTGTAAACTGATGAGACTCTTACTATAAACTTTAAAGAGACTGCAAGCAAGAGGAAAGGGACTGCAGGCCGTGTGTGTGGTGTCTGTGTGTGCGTGTGTGTGTTCACTGTTGACTGTAAATGCCCGGTGGAGAGCTAACCTCCGCCTCACCTCATGGGTGGGTCTTTTTCTCTCTGGTGCACGTTTCAAACAGCTGCCAAGTTTGTGTGTGTTTGTGTGTGTATGTAAGTCTGCGTGTGTGTCTGCGTGTACAGAGGGAGGGAATGAGGGGGAGTTTGATAGAGGAAGAGGAAGAAAAAGAAAGTAGTTTGCTGTTTGTATTGATGCCGTGTGAGTATGTTTGTTCAATGACGTGAGCATGAAAGGCAGCTGCTGCACGAACCAACAGATGCACGAAAATACACACCAGGAATGCACACACGCACACACACATAAACACACACAGTACATATGGTCACAGAAACTCTTTTCCCAAACAAATCTACACATCCACATTCAGAAACTTAACTCAGGGGTAAAGTCATGTTTTGTATAATTTAATCATGAAAACAAAACCATTTCAGCCTCATGTGGTTTGTATATGTGTATCAGATCATTTCACCAACCAAGGTCCAACAGCTGCCATATCTTTTGTTGTAAAGTAATTTCTTCTTCTTTCTTCTTTTTATTTTCAGTTACTTATTTAGCCGTACTTTTGTTCTGTGTTTTAGTGGTCTCGACAGCACAAAGCTGGTGACTGTAATAAATAAAACCTACCAGACACAAGGCACGGCAAAGGGGATACACAACAGGATATGTGAAACAGAACAAGACACAGCACATGACTGTAGGACTCTGAACTCCACCAGAACTTACAGGGCTCAGGATAGGACATGCAGACACAAACTATAATCACGATATTAGTCAGTGCATCAATCCAGAGCTGCGAGCTGCAATCAGATTCATTGCACAATAGATTAATCAATAGATGAATCATTTGGCCCAAAAAATGTCAGAAAATCTCAAGGTGACGTCATCATGCTTGTTTTGTCAAACTAACTAGTCTAATACCCAGAGATATTCAATTTACAATCACTGAGACAAAGAAAAGCAGCAAAGTCTCCCAAACGAGAAGCTGGAACAAGGGAATGTTGGGAATTTTTTTCTTGAAAAACTAACAATCAGTTATCCAAAGAGCTGCACTACATGAGTCTATTGTAATGAATATGTTATTGTAATTTCAAAACTGTAAAAGTATTTAATGTTTAAAAGCTGTGTTTATTTATGACCAGAACCTGCTGTTTGTTTCTCAAAGTGGGCCTGAATGCCTGAAAACTCCTGGGCCTCATAGAACTGAGCTACAGACCTCTACAAAGCACACACCTTAGGCAGTCACCTGCGCATGACTCCAAACTGATATGGGCGTTAGCTGGCAATTAAACTGTGCTACCTGTCTATCAGCCTTCTGCGGTTAGTGTCAAACAGCAGAAGAAAGGAGAAGGAGAGGGGGAAAAAAAGACAGAGAAACATAAGGAGGTTGCTTAATGTGAACAGATGAATGCGGTTTATGGTTAGGTGGAGAAGAAGAGGGAGGAGACAAGAGAACAACCTCAAGGGGTGTGGAATTTTACAGAGCAAGACAAAGACGAGCACTGAGAGCAGAGGAAGACGTGAAAACATAATTACTCTCCGTTCATTCTTGCAGACGTCAGCAGCTGAATCTTACAAGTTGATTTGAAGGTGATAGACAGAGAGTTTTTAGAGTGTGGGAGTTTTCATTCAACGTTTTGGAAAAGAGGATTGAAGGTTGATAGTGAAATAAGGTGAAAGGCCATGAGTGTGACTAAGGGTGTATGAATCTTTATACGTGTGTGTGTGTGTGTGTGTGTGTGTGTGTGTGTGTGTGACCGATCCTTGAACCGCAGCCATCTGCCAGCACCCTGGGCCAACCTTAGTCTATATGATATCTATTTGCCTGGAAGCCAACTTTGTATGTGTGTGTTTATAGTAACAACAGCAATATAGAAACATCAAATATGTTCACACACGACGTAGCAAAGAGTTTTCCTTGACATCACCAGTCCAGCTCTGTCTCCACATCTGTCTGTCTCTCTGTGTGTCTTGCTGTCTGTCTGTTTGCCCTGTAGTATGATTACTTCAAGAGTGCAATTACGTAAATGTTCAAGTAGGAAATGCATGTGTTGCAACACGCAGAAATTTTTGGAAGATTTATGGACCACATTAGGAATAAACTGATTCCCTGACATACAAACACAGTGGTATCTAAAGCAGAGCTTAGTCACTATTACTGAGTCATCTCATAATAAAGTCTGGCATTAAAAACATGTTTCCTTGTACACGTGGCACCAAGTTTCTGGGAAGACAAATTGTAAATTCCATAGTATTCCAGTTAAGTTGATATAATCTTAAACTGCACTCGTCCAGATCTGTGCAATCCAACACTTCCATGCCTTTTTTTCCATGCTGCTGTGGTTCCGAAGTATTGCTTTTACTATGCATAATGAACTAGGCAGACACCCAAAAATGTTTGCGGTCCCCAACCACTTAAGAATGTCATATTTTAGTTACGTAGACTCTCGTAAGAATTCCAGGGTGCAGCTGTGTGTGTGTTAATAGGTAACTGTAAAGGTAGCTGTAGGTTTGCTTTACTTACAGTTAGCTCCTTATACGTAGCCTACTACATTGTAAATCCCAGCTGAACAGGAGACGCCGGGTGTGTCTTTGTGGGTTTATGTTTGTGTGAGACCAGTTTCTGTGAATTGCAAAATCATCATGTTGAAATTAGTTACTTTATGGTCTGTGTTACTCTAGAACATAGGAAATAGTAGGGGGGAATTCTATATATCAATGTTTTGTCCATGAAAAACTGGTCAGTGATATGAGATAAATATAAATTTTAGGAAGCTGTTGGGCTCAAAAGAATATAATTAAACTTAACAGAAGTTTTAAATATTGCCTGCATTTCAAATAATGACTGGAACATAGCCTGTGAGGAGGCTCAGACACAAACAGCAGACACTAATTTAAAGCTACTTCAATATAACAGACTTGTGCAACCCCTGTCAAATTAAATGAATATAAAAGCAAGATACCTGACACTTATTTTAAATGTAATGTGGCTCAAGAAACATTTATATACTATATTTGGAAGTGTGCTAAAATTAAGAGATTCTGGAGAGAAGTGATCAATAAAATCAGGATCATCTTGTCTGTGAACATTTCTCTGGACTCCAAGGTGATATTGCTACACCTGTATCCAACAGATCTCAACTTGAGAACCAAAGAACATAAATGTATTGGTTTTGGCAAAATGAACAATAGCTTTTAACTGGAAGAAAACTGTTGCACCCACAATTGGTGATGGATTAAGAATATGGCACAATCTGGAAACCATTTAATGATTTTATAAAAAGTAGAGAAATAGGAAAGCTTCTACAGGAGGAAAACTCAGAAATATGGAGCCCCTAAAGGGACATGGGCAAAAAAAAAACAACTTTCAGTATCTCGTGCTCACGAGAAAGTATCATTTATATTGTAGATTTCTCATACAGTCACCTTTACTTCTTACAGTTGTGACACTATACCCTACAATATGCGTTTGCACATTTTGCTGACTTCTGTTGTCATTTGCATTTCTGCCTTATAGCTATAGTTAACAGTTGATGATAACCATCTGAGCTCCACTGGCGACATAATTCAGCATATTTGTTGAGTGTTTTTTTTGATTGGAACAGACATCTATCCCTATATTTGTGACAAGCAGGAACCTAAGTATGTTTTTGATTTGCCATAATATCTGAAGTGATCGGCTATTACCTGCACTTCCGTGGTCTTAATACTGTTTGAATTCCTCAGAAAGGACTTTTATGAGGATAGGTCAATATGTCAAAGGGGAGGAGCACACTGGAGTATTTATTACTGTACTTTAGCAGCACTGCAAACAACCTGCCCAGTAGCAGTTCTGTAAAACTGTTACAGTACCTTGGTGGCAAGCTGCCAGTAAGTTGCTGTAATATTTACAGCCACCTTGTTACACTGTATGTGTCTGTGTGTAACCACTGTGACACATAATAGTGGCACTGTAGAGAAAGTCAGACAGTCTGGTTTGCTTTCATTGCAAAACCTTTCTGCTCCATCAAGTATTTATACAATTATTTTTGTTTGGATATGTCTGTTACGGTGTGTATTTGTGAGTGTTTCTGTGTGTGTTTTTGCTGTGCTGCCTGTGCGTCTTTCTGCACGTGGTTCCTTGTGCATGCGTTCTTGTGTGTTCAGTATTATTGTGTGTGTCGTTCTTAGTCTGTGTTTTTTGGAGCCCTGTGTGAGTTTCTGAGTGTCTGTGAGTTTGTGTGTGTGTGTGTGTGTGTGTGTGTGTGTGTGTGTGTGTGTGTGTGTGTGTGTGTGTTGCTTTACCCTGGCAGACCTTGTCATGTCACAGTGACCAGAAAGCAATTATCGGTGTATTGCCGCTTTGAGGAGGACCTCCTACACTCCGTTCTTCCTGCTGAGTGAGAGAGAGCGAGGAGAGAGAGGCAGTGCAGAGAGAACTGGGAAAACAGAGCCGCAGAACGAGGGAAGAAATAGATGATGAAAGACTGAGAGGAGAGAGATGGTGAAGAGAAGAATGAAAGAGAAAAACAATGAGAGAGGGAGAGAGAGCGAGGAAAACTAAGACTGGGAGGAAGAGCATGTCAGGCTGACATTGCTGGATCAGTCTGAGAGCTCTCCAGAGCCACAGCCACTGTGCCCTGCCGCATCGCTCTGAAGGACCCTCACAGACAAGTCTCTCAATATACAGTAGACACATCCATGCACGCGCACACACACACACTGACACACACGCAAATACAAACATGTAACACTTCTTTGACACACTCCACTACCCACACTGCCTGCCTGTCGGCCATGCAGGCTACTAGTCAGACACCCACACAGAGCCTTTGTCTGTTGGGTTTTTGTTACTGCTTTGTAAAACAGCAAGGGAGGGCTGCCTGCATCATTCAAATGGTAATGCTAAAATAACTTATTTTATCATTGATCTAAACTGAGATTCTCATGCAACGTCTATTGCAAATACCACAGAAATACAATGCCATACGAACAGCTGTGTCAAACATGGAAGAGAAGCATATAAACCATAGGAACCTCCATGACGAGTATGTTTGATGAATCCTTCTACATGTAATGTCCCTGATGAGCCACTGAATGTACAAGCCATCAAGAAATATTGAATTGTATCACAACGCTTGTTGTTTTCACTATGCATCAAAAATAGAGAAAACTCATGAACAGACACTACCTGTGGGAGAAGTTGAATATTTATTTATAATCAGACTCAATGATATTTTGGCAGCAAATATCAAAGTAGGGAGCGGTGAACGGGGAAGAATGCCACATTTAACTTCCTTGTGTACTGTATCTACATGGCAGATACAAATAGTTACTGAACTAGATAATCAATACTTTATTACTATTGCTAAGTTACTCTTAAATATTAATCAGAACTGTGAGTGTATGTATATGAACACTTATTACTTCGTCTGACTTAATGTCAGACTAACACTAATTTTGTTGTCAGCTGTGAGAGTTGCCAAAGGCTGCCAGCTGCAGCCTGTGTAGACAAGGTGTAATAACGTACTTTTCTCTGATAGTTGACAAATTCCGATTTTTTATAAGGAATACAAAGTCAGCATAGGTTGGTATTTAGACCCAAAATTATGTATACCCTCCTCCCACAATGTAGCTCTGCCCAGGAAACATAGAAACCAATAGATACAATAAAATAGGATGATACACTCATTGTTAACCACTGTTGTTATTTGGTATTAACTATGATAATTAGTGAACACTGATGCTGGTAATGTGGGTGGTGTAGTGACTTTGATGACACCTTTTTATACCTTTTTCTGTGGTGTATAAGACATCCTATCTGAGCAGTTCTTGTCTTGACTTGCTTTTACATCTGTGAAGGCCAGTATGCAAATATTTCTACTGTGTGATGTTTACAGAAAATAATGGCGCGTCTCAAATTATTCACTATTTAGACTTGGAACGTAAATGCTTTTCTCTTGCGTGATATCCACTCCTGCCTGGAGCTGCAGAAAGTCCAGCTCTATAGTGTGATAAGCTGGCCTGACCTAAATGTTGCAGTTCAGCATTTCTTCCAAGTCTGTTTTTTAATGAATGTATTCAACGGCCTGGAAACCTGTTGTGCAAATCTGAATGTGCAGAACAAATTGACACTCCCTGCTTCTGCAAGATCACAGCAGGTTGAGATTCAAGCAAGCAGAAATAAGACATACACACCCAGCAACATGCTCACTCAAATGTCTTCTTACCTAAAATGTCTCCAAGACTTCATGACCTGCTCTGCTCTGTCTTCTCATATTTTTATTAAATGCTTATTTGCATCTTGCTTACTAATTATGGCCTTTTGTTCATTGGTTGTATTATGTTGTGTGTATCGCAACTGTTGAGGTAAAAATGGAGAGACAGTGATGGGAGGAATCAGTAGCAATACAGCAGCTACACAAAAACAAAGCCTGCCAGACTGTGGTGTTCTGTTTCATGGTTCCCCTTGAGCACAAATTCCCTCGCACTCCCTTCTTCTCCACACACTCCCCTCCTGCTCATCCTCTCTTTCTCATTTTCAGCTGTTTCCTCATGTCTCAGTTTTCCGCCTTGGTTTTCAACCCTCCTCTTTTTCCTCACTCTTCCTCTTCACCTCTTGTTTGAGATACTCTCGTGTTTCTCTTTCATGTTGTGTTCCTCCTCCTCCGTCTCTTGTTTTGTTTCCACTGCCAATCTTGTCACTCTCATAGATAGTTTCATTTGGTGTAAGGTTTCCTCCTTTGCTCAAGTGTGAAGTAACAACGTGATAGAAAACTCTGTCTAATGTACCTGTCTGTCTTTTTTCTCCCCTCCACCTCTCTCTTTCTGTAAATCATGCAGTGTAACAGCCTCTAGTGACAAGTCTGGCTTTGAGCCGGCGTCAGCTTTTGTAAGCTTTTGCAGCATCTTCATCATGTCAGGTAAACTCAAATCTGTGTGTGTCTGTGTGTGTGTGTTTGAACAGTGATGAGAGAGGAGCTGAAGCATTCCAATGAGGGGTTTCAGAAAATGAGAGAAGAGAAAGAGCATCTAACTCAGCAGCTGATATGTCTACAGTATGTGGTAAAACACACACACACACACGCACATTTATGAAAAGACATGCACATGCACAGATGGGGACGCAGGTGGATCTTGGTATGTGGAATATGCCGGGTGAAGAACAGGTCACAGCAGGGCTTGGCTTTATATATAATTTTCCTCAACCAATCAAAACCTTCTGAACAGCCTTGCTGGCACCGCCCAAACCAGGAAATACTCACGTTCCACATACTGGGCCTGCTAAGCTGTAACAACAGAGGATTTGACTTGTATACACTCACACAAAGGTCTAGTCAGGGGTTTAGGACTTGGAAAAAAAATATGTCCCTGTGGCTTTTGAAAATATGCTGATGATGAAGCTCTGTCAGTTCAAACATTTTCCAGCTTCTCTGACATTTTTTCCCTTTCCCTTCCTCCTTAATACCTGGACCTGCAGACACAAATATACACACACACAGACCAACACTGGCACACACCCTCAACACATACTGTACAAATGCACCTTCAAACCACTAAATTCTCATGCGTCACAGCCGCAGCAGATGTGGAGTTGTAAATTTGAGTAAAGCATATTTTATAGCCTCGCTAATTGGATGATCTAACATCGCTGTTGGTCGGTCAGACTACCACTTTGGCCTTTGTGATTTTTGTGAAACATTTTAACAACTATTGGATGGATTCCGCATGAAATTCATAGGCTCTCAGTCTTTGTTTTCAAGAAGTCAGCTTCAAATGGGTTATATAGTAATTATGATACTATATTTAACATTTTACTAAAATATATCAAAAATATATCAGTATGTAAATCTGCTGTGTCTTGTGTGACCTCAATGTTAGGTTCCGACTCCAGGTTTCAAAAGTGTGAAATTAAAATTAAATTTGAAAAAAAATTATTATGGCACAGCACAGTTGTAGTTTAGAAAAACAGACTAAAAGCCAATGTACTTCTAAACAGCAGAAATACTTACTCCATGTACATAGTATGCAGTCTTCTGTGCAGTGGCTTGCTATTTATGGTTATCAAAAGCACAAGAATGCTTGATCTGGTCACTGTTTGGGGCAGGTTTTGCTATCCATTTAAGTTTTTTTACTCTGAAGAATCTTTTTCAAATACTTTCACATGTCAAACAGTTATGCTGACTGACACACCTGTTTTTTAATCTTGTGTTAGTGATGCCATTCATGATATTTGAGAACTCCAGCACTTCTTCACACACCCCCAACACATAAAGGGAGTAAATGTTAAATGTTGCTTTTATCAGATAATCAGAAGATTAAAGGACTACTTGACCTGACAGACTGCAGATGAAGCACTCATTTGTTCACTAATGTTTCCTCCTTCTCCTCCTATAACCTCCTCATCAGTCTCTCTTTCTCTCTTCCAAATGTTTTAGTCATAAACTTTGTTTTTGACTTTTATAAACTTCTGATCTTCTTTTCTCTCTCTCTCTCTCTCTCTCTCTCTCTCTCTCTGTCTCTCTCTCCCCCTCCCTCTCTCGTCAGTTTCAAGACTTTTCGTAACATGTGTATGTGTAAAGTGTGTGTATGCCCGTCTCATCACTGGTTAGTGACACATTAAAAACCTTTTTTGTATGTTTGTGTTTGACATAATCTTGATATCTTGGTACAAGTCAGAGGTTGTTTTTGTTCATTGCAACGAATATGATCCTGTTTCAGTGACACACCAACAAACAGCA
This sequence comes from Holacanthus passer, assembly GCA_025331565.1. Lineage (NCBI taxonomy): Eukaryota > Metazoa > Chordata > Actinopteri > Pomacanthidae > Holacanthus > Holacanthus passer. The sequence continues at coordinate 4,705,194 of JAFREQ010000004.1, read as the reverse complement.
ACACAACTGTACTGTAGTAAACTATGGACTGATAATCTGAGACTGCTTCACACGGTAGACATCATATGAAGCATGAATTTATTCATGAATATTCAATCCTCATTTTCCCTCCTTCCACAATGAGTTTCTTACACCTGTATCCCCTCACATCCCTCCACTTTTTAACCCCGTTTTGATCACTTTTGATATAAGACATCCTTTTCATTCTCTCTCTTTTTCTCCCTTTAAACACACATGCTAATTTTATTTTAACTATGAAATAAATTAATGAAAACATCTGACTTTGGTGCAAGATAATCCAGGTTATGATTAACGCACCATCATCTGTTACCACTAAAATATGGTGTGTCAAGATAATGTGATTTTTAAAAAAAATCAGATCTCCAAATATCTCAATAAACAGATTCAAGGAAAACATCAGCACTCAGTCAAATTCTGTTACTATCAGAAAAAAACCCTATTTGGCTTTTTGACTCCTCGCCCTTGCCGCTGTATGCACAGATTCAACCTCATGTATGTACGTGTGTGTGGAATATGCATGCCCATCCAATACAGGGATCAGGGCTGAGACAGGGAGGATGGCGGGCATGTTTGCAGTCACACGTGACCCTCCCAGACATATGGACATATGCTATAGGGAGAATCAGCCTTAAGGCCATGTTGCATGTTGAGGTGTATGTGGAGGAGGAGGAGGCAGGTGTGTGCTAAGACTTTATTGCATGATAAGGTGTGTGTGTGTGTGTGTGTGTGTGTGTGTGTGTGTGTGTGTGTGTGTATGAAGGCTTGGGGGAAAAGAGGGGCTTATATCTTATCTGAGCAACTCTAATGTCTACACAGCAGTACTGTGTACAATATTTAATCCAAATAAACATTTTTTGTCAATTATATATCATAATATATAATATTTTGACTGTATAAATATAACAGAATACTTTACTTGTACTTTGTAACTTTGTATACTTTGTTTTTTAAATGACAATATTTTCCAAACAAACACATTTTTGATATTTTTACATTGTTATGAACTTGCTATTGACTTGCCTTCATCTCTAGGTCTAAAGTTCAGATATGTAATAAATAACATATTTAAAAAGTAGTCACTAGTAGAAATGGTATTATTACAATTTGGAGGAACATAATTACAATTAAGGCTACATGAATTATGAAGTATAATATAAAATACCTAAAGGATAATACTGAGTAAATATTAGGTGTAATAGGTTCTCATAGTAAGAGTTTTAGGCTAATAGTAAAATTATGGTAGTAATCCTAATATTAATCTTAATCTACATTGCAAAAACTTTAAGGTTAGAAATATTTGATCTCAAATGCAGTGGTGGAAGTAATTTTCAGATCCTTTACTTGAGTAGCATACCACACTGTAAATATTATCTATTATAGTATTATCTGCTCAGTAATTCAGATGCATACATGTGTAATTAGCATTTTACAGTTTACTGTGTCAAAGTGAAGCTAATCTTTGCTATTTATATTCCGTTTTGTAGTTTAATCTACAAGAATATATTGTATTTTCTTAGATCATCATATTTTTTGTAAAATGTTAATATTTAATGTAGTGCTAGTAGTAGTACCCATAGCTGTCAAATAAATGTAATAATATGAAGTAGCATTAAATGAAAATACTCAAGTACACCTCATATCTGTACTTAATTGCAGTAATTACTTTCCGCCATTGACAATGATTTCTCTTTCTGTACCATACGTGGCAGACAGTCAGACGAGGTCTAGACTGAGGTCCAGATGGGATGTCTGAGTTGATAGGCTAACCGTCCTGTCACATTCCAGTTGATGCTGATTGGTCGCCTCTTCAAACACTACTCAGCCACTGTGTGTGTGTGTGCGCGTGTTCTGTTTCCTTTCAGTCTCTTTCAGACTATGTATCATCTCCAGAGTTTCCCAAACCTCTAATGCTGCCTCAAGATCCAAGAACAAAAAGTACCAGTTTGTTTTGCGAGGGGTGTTGCCATGACGACCACCCAACCTCTAACCCTTACTTTCATCAAACGTCAGCGTTCAGCACCTGTTGCGTTTGCATGGCGCCAGCCCCGTTTGCCTTGGAAACACACATACACACATATTATATACAGGGGCTGAAGGGTCTGAAGACAGTGAGCGGCTGTGGAATCCTTCTGATGCTAGCATGCAGTCTGATCGGCATGCCAGAGAGACACTCAAGGGCAGCTTTCTTTGTCAGGACTATTGACGCACACACACACACACACACACACACACACACACACACACACACGTAGACTTGCACACACTTCAGAATCTTCTAGCTTGTTTATCTTGATTGGGTCCCTGACTGTTCCTGTATTCATAATATGTGTTCATGAACTTCTGTGGGAGTGCTGTTTACAATGTTTGTATAATGTGATGATAACATTTTGTTGCCTTACTCACGACTCATACTTGGCCACTGAACAGGTCCAGAGGAGTGATGCACTTTGCCTGAGGGCACTTTGACAGTGCTTGTCAAAGCATCACAGAGAGCGTCACAAACCCCTTCCTCTAACGTCTGTATGACATGGACTGCATGACGTGTTGGGAAGCTTCCTGCCGCACTCTGATTGGCAGGAGAGGTTGAGCTCATCCTTTCATCAGAGGATGAACACATGGATCATCCAACACAGACGTAGGCCAGGTTGAAAGGATGGATTAGGGGGAAGAGAGGGATAGATGAAAGACAGGATGGATGCGCTGAGCAAGGGAGGAGAGATGAAAGAGTAGTTGATGGAATGAGTGAAGGTCAAGAGAGGAAGAGCAAAGGATTGATGTGATTGATGTGATACAGCTTGTTTTCATAAGGCTGATGCACGCTGACTGCTCTGTGCGCGTGTGTGTTCACATTAAAGTGTGTGTGCGTGCATTGTGTCTCTGTGCCTGTGTGACTGTTGGCAGTAAAAAAAAAACTATTGATCTCAGGGAGTATCCAAGGACCTCATTTCCCACAAGATCTTCGCACATACACACACCCAGACTTTTCTGTCAGCCTCCCTAACTTCAGTCCTGTGTTTCTCTCATATTAGATAAATCTCTCTCTCTCCTCTCAGGCCTGTGCTATCGTGTCAGCACATGTTGCACAAGTAATGGTATTCTCCTGAAATGAGGTTTTTCCCTCTTATGTGGATGTTTGGTATTTTAGTGACTTGCCATACACCACAGTGGAAGGAGAGGCTCTACGGGATGTCACTGGTACATTACAATTTCTATGTCACGGTTCACCATGTTTTTCGCCGTCTGCCACCCATCTGCTCGGACTGGATCGACAGCAGACTGTGCGCAGTTTGCTTCACTTTAATTTACTGAGGCACACCCACATGTTTTTCTTGTCTGTTTCACTTTTATGATACATTCTTTGACCGGATGACACATCTAATTACAAAGAAAAAAAACTATATTTTTCTTCTGATTATGACCAAGAAGTCAGAGTGAAGATTTGTTTAATTCCTATCAGCATCTGTCATCCACTCCAGCATATTAACTGTCTTTACAGTCAGCTGAAGCTAGCATTCGTATGTGTTCCATTTGCAATCTGTAATTTGAGCGATGCGTGTTGTCAAGCTGTGATTACGCATGCCATATCCACTGCGGTTACCTTGATTAAGTCTTGAGCAAGCAGCAAACCTCTTAGCTCCGAAACACATTCTGCCTTAACACCATCGTTCCACAAAATCAGATACACAAACTGCCACAACTTTGACTAAACTCATCTTTGTGCAACTGCGTAGCGAATTTCCTAATAAAAAGGCACCAGCCCGTGAGAATCCACTATATCTCTTTCTCAAGCAGCCAAGCAGTTATATTATGAAGTTCACAAAGGACACGACAGTGGTGGGACTCACGGTAATGAGTCTGAGTACAAGCAGGAAGTGTAGAGACTGGAGGCCTGTTGCAAAGTAAACAACCTTTCCATCAATGTAAAGAAAACAAAGGAGATGGTTGTGGGCTTTAAGAAGGCCAGCACCACTCCCCCTCTCCTCGAAACGAGAGGAGCAGCTATCAGGACAGCCTCCTGCTTTCATTACCTCACTTTGAGCATCAGCACAACCAGCATAGTGAAGAAGGCCAACCAATGCTTCTACTTTTTGAGGAAGCTGAAGAGCGCTGGCTGTGGCGCACTCTTCTACAGGTGTGTGGTGGAGAGCTTCCTCATTTCCTGTACCACTAAATGTGATAGGGTCACTGCTCTGCTGCAGATGGACTGTCATTGCCACAGGTGGTGAAGACTGCACAGAAAATCACAGGCAGCATCAGTCATATTTGCATAAACAGGTGCAGGAGAAAGGCCTGCTCCATCATGAGGGACTCACCGTGAAAAAGGGCTGTTTCCCCCCCCCTCCTATCAGGCAGCAGGCTATGTAGCATCAGGGCCTTTATAATAAAAATATCCTTTTCCATACTGTACGCTCATCAGCTACAATTCATTATTGTACATGGTTATTACCGGCGGACATGGTGACATCTACAGGTCACATTCAACACATGTTTGCATGAAAATTTGCAAGACAATTGTAAGGCCTGTCTCCTCTTTACATTGAAAGCCCTCAGGAGCCCTCATGCCACCATTGGAACTTGCCCCTAACACGCCCCATGATAATGTATGATAACAGATTCTTCGAAATCTTAGCTTGTTTCCATGTGCACAACGGGTACACCACACGCCTGCAGCCACATAAAATAACAAAAAGCTCCATCAGTCCTTCACTGCACTGTGCACTCGACTGCACTGCAGTCCCTCGACTGAACCCTACACCTTAAATCTCAAAAACATCATCCTCTGTTTTACTCTGTTACATTCACTCTGTGTCTCAACCCCCTTTTCATCTCTAGGGGGAAAAAGGTCAGGAACAGGAGACCAGAGGATAAGGAATAGTGGAAACAGCAGCTGGGAGTCAGATATCATGCTATACCTGACCTTGAAGACAGAAAGTAGGAGCGAGACAGAGAAAGACGAGGGACAGTAGGCCTTAGCTAAATAGGCAGAGTGTGGGAGCACTCAGGGGTCTGCTCTAAATCACCAGTAGCTGTGACAGCATGGGGGGGGGAAGAGGGTTAAAAAAAGAGAGCTAGAGAGAGGAAATGGGATGGAGATGTGTCATGAGAGGTACAAAGAGAAGGAGGCTGATAGCTGGTGCCAAACAGCTGGGAGTGTCTTACTCTGATTATGTGTGTATCTGGCCTGTGTCTCCATCTGTGCTTCTGTTTGTCTGTGGCTAACCTTAGTTATACAGTATAAATATTGTACTACTACTAATATAACAAAAACCAACCAGCCTTCAATCTGTTACAATGCAGATATGATACATTAATAGTAGAGTGATGAGCTGTCCTGTTAGTTTTACTGAACCCCCTTTAGTGAAATGCACCAATAATTCCACGCAGTCGTATATGAGCAGTGAAAACAGGCTGTCTGACTGTGAGCTCAGACGTGCGAGCCCTCTCACTCTGTATCCTCATTGCGTGTGGCTGCAAGGTCACAGGGCTAGACAGCCAGCTACACACACACACACGCACGTACACGCTCACACACACACACACACAAACACATTAACTGATCATGCCGCCAGAGAGGGGATTAGGCTGAGAAGCCGACAGGGTTAGGAGGGTTAGGGTAAAGTCTGTGTGTGATTGTGTGTGGGTGTGTGTGCACAGGAGGCGGGAGTACCACATACTGTCATGGCACGCAGAATTAGAATTAAAACTGATTTCCAATTTACTTTCTCAAGAGCGAGGCAGCAGCTGCACATGGAAGAGGAGGTGATTTCAGAAACAGCCACAAATACATGCACATAGCATTATGGGAATTTAGCAACTAAAAAAAAAAAAAATCAAATTTATTTGTAGGAAGTTGCTCAGTTGTAAAGTGAAAACCAATAGTATTTTGTGCACCAAACGAGTGATGAAAGTGATACATAGGAAGATTTGTTGAACTTTTGCTGATCCCAGAGGGAGAAGTCATTGTTAAGCTTGGCTTCTTCCACATGGAGATTTAGGCGTAGGAGTACGCAGAATAGCAGTTGCATGGATTTGGTATTTGCTCAAGTACTTGTCAGTGACACTTGAAATTGTAAAAGCATACGCTGGGAGATTATAGTTCCCTCAGCCTGAATTTGAAACCTGGGTACAATTAATGTGAATTACGTTTTAGGTTACTCTACTTTCAGCTATCTAATTTACTCACTCATCAAATGGTGAAATTTGAGTGACCATGCCATGAACTTTGTCTCTCCAGGGAGCAGACGAGACAGAGAGAGGAGCAGCTGTGCCAACAGAAAGAGCACAGAGAAAAACTACTCAGGTATATTGACCTCTCCTCTTTCCTTCTCTCTGCACTTTTTGTTTCTTCTCCTTCTAAATTCACATCCCATCCCTTCTCTAACTTTCCCACAATCCCAGTACTCATCCCACTCATTTTCCTCCAAATCATCCTCTTCCTCTGCTTCATTTCTTTTCTCCACCTTCTTCCTCCCAGAGAGAGGTGGGGATATTAGTGTCAGCCGAGATCTGCTCTTGGATCAGTTGAGGAGATCTTAGGCCCCATAAAGTGCCAGTGACACAGCAGAGAGTCTCGTGTGAGGCTGGCGCAACAGATGGAAGCACTCCTTAGTTGGCGTGGAGTCATGTTTCTCATACACACACACACACACACACTCATGCTCATCTGTGCACAAAGGCACGCACATACTGTAGATATGCAGAGGCACAGTGGCACTTCTATTGCAGTGCACATCACACTCATACACAGGCAGACACATGTGCTTACACGCCCAAAACACATGTGTACACCCACAGACAGACATATACACACAGAGCCTCTCATCTTTCCATGCAGGCGTTAGATGTATGTGGGGTGTGTATTTTTTCACATGGTATCTGCTGGTATTCTTTTTCTAAGCCACTGGCAGCCTGGTGTGTTCAATTACACTGTCGATTTATTTCTCTTCCCACACAGCAGTCTCTGATCTCACCCTCTGGCTCCTATACAGCTCAGCAAACATATGATAGCACTCCACTGGACTAGGGGGGTAGGGGAAAGTGGAGGGAGGCTATTTCAGAAAGGGATGCGAGGTTGGAGAAAGGGAGCGCCCCCTCCATAGCTGAGAGAAAATGTAATGGGATAACAATTCTCCAAACTATCTAAGATTGGAGACCAAAGGTGACAAAAGATGATGTTTAGAAGAGGCTTTGGTTTCTGCAGAGAAATCAATAAACTTAGATGCTATCCAGTAGTTGCTGCTTTTAAATTGAATGGGCTGTGAATCTGTCCAGTTTCACTTTCACTAATGGTCCTATTGCCGACCTTACCTCAGAGTATGGAGGAGGCATGAGATGAGAAAACACCCCTTTCTGTGTTTCATACCACTTCACTGCTCTTTCTCTCTTTCTTGACCCGAACTCTCCTTTAAAAAACTTTTCATCCCACTCGTTTCTTTCTTAATAAAATAGTAAATCTAGAAAAAGAAGCACTAATATTGCTCTGAGGCAGACCAACACCGATACACACAGTACATGTGCACACATTCACTAAGTGGTGATTGGTTCAGTCGCCTACAATATGTGAACAGCTGCAATGATTTGGTGCTTGACCTGTGTGTAAACCTTGCCTGTCTCTTTTTAGTAAAAACAGAATGTGTGTTGAATTTAGGGTTTGGTGTATTTGTGTGTGTCAACCACTCATCTATAGGGAGCCTGATGAGGGTGAAGAACAAACAGCTTCCTTCTTATGTAAGAGAGTCGCTGTGACGCTTTCACTCACCTTTTGACCTGCCAGTACAGATTTACTGTGTGCCTGCAGGTGTGTGAGTTTGCTTGGTTGTTCAAAGCATGCACACACATGCCCTATATACAGTACATGCAGATGAAAGATAATTCCTTCGAGAATATTACAGTATATAGCAACTGTGTGTGCATTCATGCAGCCCATTCTCACTCCCAGCTCATCAAATATAGCTCGGCCATTGGTCCTATGCTTCAAACCATGACGCTCTAGTTACCCCTGTAGCATAATTTCTGGCACTTCCAGAATTCTCTAACGCAATGTTTTGATGATCAGGTGACGTAGCATAAAGAGCGAGAAAAGTCCACACATGGAGGAGGAGGTTTGGGTGGTTGGATAGGTCAAACACAGGACTTTTACCCAGAAGATAGGGGTTTGTGTCTCATGCAAAACCAAATGGGAATGTTTACTTTTTAAACCTATTTATGAAAAGTAAAGTTACATAACTTACCTGCCTGAAGTTATGTAACTTTATGTACATAACTGTCATGCTTTTTTTAACCCAAACCGTGATCTCCAAAATCTAACCAAGTATTGTTTGTTTAAAGCTTTATTTTGAAAGTCTCAATGGACTTTGCCAACAGGCCATTGCATATTTACTATTGCTATCTTGACTGTGGAGCTCTGCACGTACACAACAGATGCTAGAGGAGTACATCGAGCGTCATATTTGAGCTGGAAATGAGAACATGTTGCCTCATGCACAAGCTCAACTTCTGCATCTGTTGAACAGGTTAAAAGGGGAGTTGAAGGAGATACGTGAGAGGTGGTTGTCATTCCAGCGGAGTTGCGACACTATACAGGAGCAGCTGTCGTCATGGCGGCAGAGAGAGGAACAAATGAACAGGAAGTGCTGCGCAGCTGAAGAGGAAGTGACACAACTGAGGGACGCTCTGGAGAAGGTCCAGCAGGAAACGAGAGAGCTGAGGAGAGAAAGGTTATGATTGAATGATTGATCTGCTCTGCTCTCTTTACATCTACTTCTATTCACAATTTTTTTTATTCATCTGATTCTGAGTCTTTAGCACTGGTACCAGGCTGGTACACAAGCTGATCCTTCTTAAAGGCCCTGAAAATGTCCTACCATGTGTGATAGAGTCACACCAACACAATATTTTCTGCCAAATTTATAAAAGTTTTAGTTATTTCACTTTATAGATTTCTGTTTTTCTTTTGTTTTGTGCTCTTCTCGCTGCTTTGGGTGGAGCTTCATTTCGAAAAAGATTGTCACACAATTGAAAACACCAATCAGCACTTGAATTTGAATTTAAATGAAGAAGATTAGCTGAGTATTGTGTGTTAAACTCTTAAGATATTGTCAGATATTGAACCACAAAGTTAAAATGGGTGCTCTGGGTCAAAGTGCCGACTAATTGAAGCTTACTGGGACCTTGCTGCTTTTCTTAAGTGGCATTATAACCACGGGCTGGTGGCTGTCTAAATCTCTGATCAGGACTGTTTTGTTCTTATGTTAAATATTTTCAACCCTTTTGTGTCTGAGAGGACATGGGGCAAGTACAGCCAGGAGTCCTGTGTGTGTGTTCCTGTCGACGCACCAATCAAGGGCCTACGTCTTTCTCTGAGAGCGGAGTAGATCTAATAGAGTGTTGGGAGCTGTGCCCAGTCTCTTATGTAAGGTGTTACCTCTCCCTGTGTGGCTTGCTCACACTGCCCAACACAGCGCTCAATAACTTTGCATTTACGAGTGTTTATCCATGTCAATACTTTATCTAGTTTTTTCTGGACTACATGTCCCTGATTGCACTGTTCGCAGATAAAGTTGGACAGAGATCAAACCTCAGTGTAACTATGTAACACATAGTGCTAAAAAGGTAAACCAAACATAGCTTTTGTCTAACTCATAATGATAAATAAAAAGAAAGGAAAGACATAAAAAATGAAGGTCAAAAGTTACAGTACTGGGCCATAAATGTGATATACTGTATATATAAAAATAAACAAAACTTTCATCTATTCAGCTCTCCTGCACCACAATACATATATACATACATATATTTTCAATACATATACAATACAATACATATATTTTCATACTTTGAACAGGATTCACCAGTGTACCAGTCACATCGTCTCAGCACCAGAGCTTTGTTCACTAGGACAGCATTCGTTTCAAACTCTCAGACCAAGAGTCTCCACTGGTGACAGACTTTAGAAACACAAGACAGGGACGGTGGAATCAATCTATTACCTCCAGCTGCAGTCAAGTCAAACAAAACCTGCCTGTGGCCCCAGGACACTCTAATCAAGCCGAACCCTTCCAGAGATTTCTGTGAAAACAAACAATTCATCAGTTTCCTCTGCAACAACGTTATGGTCCAAGGAACCACTAGCACCAGAAAAACCTGGTACACACACAAAACCTGAAAGCCATCTAAGATAAAGCTGCACTTCAAGTGTGTATGCACACACAAACACACCACTGTCACCACTGCAGTTAACAGTGGAGTCTCATCTCTAGCATATCTGTACTAAAATTAAACAAGCCACCAATTCACGCTGGTCACACTTAAATACATTATCTTTAATGTTTTCTATCTTAAGGTCATTGCCTTATTTTTGTGTTTTGTGAACGTGATGATAGTGTGTGTCTGGGCAAGCTTTGCTTTTAAAGGTTGGCATCATTTGTTCTGTTTGAAAGCGACTTGCAATTTGTCCTCATAAAGAATTGTGCTTCAGACAAAAAAAATTGAATCACAGAAACATTCTTTATAATGTGGCGCGAGGATGATCACGTTTGTGTGCCTTATCATTTATTTGCATCGAACTGTTATTTTCCATTTCCCTGAGAAGGGATGGTCTGAAAACCCCATAATGCATCATATGAAAAACTGCGACACTGTGGAACAAATATGGAAGATTAATAATAGAAGGTACAAGCAGAAACACTTACAAATGGTTATAGAAAGTCATATTTCCTTGAGTAGTTGTTTACTCCACAGCTGTCTCTCCAAGTAATAAATTGAGGGCCTGGCACTGAAAAAATATGTACTGTAGTACTGGAGTGCCAAATAGATGACAAATTTATATACTGTATTTATATATGTAATGCAGTATATCATATAAGTGTTTTCATCATGAGTTCATTTGTTCATTACCGTCAAAAGTTCCCTTATTCGCCTCGTACAGTCTAACTCACCACTCTGTGTCCTTTCTCTCCTGTCGGCAAGGGGAAACAGCAGTGAGCATTGCATAATGAAATCAGAGTCTTATGATGTGTCAGGATTACAGGCCATTTGTAAGAACGTCCTTTAATTTAATTATGCTACTGAACAATCATTTCAAAGAGAGTAAAAACAATATTTTTTTGCTGTAGATAATTAGAGGTGATAGTGTACATTTTTATGCATCAGCTGATTCCCAGCAAATTGCAGAAATATAACAAAACTCAGTGGTAGACTTGAAAGTATGAACATGCCCCTCTAGGCTGAATTAGTTCAATTCTTTCACTTGATCGGTGGGACACAAAGAGACGCCCAAGCCTGTGCCTCTGCAGCGTCCTCAACTGAACTGAGTTTAGTTGTTGGAGGTCTGATGGTCAATGTGTGTGTGCGTGTGTGTGTGTCTAAACGCCCTTTCTTCAGATGTTTAGAGAGGCTCAGTGAGGAAAAGGCTGGATTACTGACTTGACTGTACTCACTTTATGTCCCGAACCGCAAGCATTCACACATACACAGATACGTGCACGCACACACATTCCAACACTTTTTTTTTTTTAGCCCTCGTTATAAAGTCAGGAGATTTAACTGCTTTCACTGACCTCCAGTGACCCATGAAAGGACATGCTGTTCCCTTGTTCATCAGTCTTTCTCACACACTGACACTTACACAGATTTATACTGCGCTGTACAGCTTACACCTTATCACCACTTCTGCCTTACCTAGCCTCCTATATTAATATGATTCCATCTTTGTCCCCTCGTAACCCCTGTTATCTCATTCACACACACTCCACCCTCTGTGCCACCCTGTCACTGCATATCGCCCTGTGCCAACCCCTCTGTTGCGTGATCTATCCAGAAACAAGCGTCATCTTTCCACCCCCAGGGCCCGTTTATGCAATACCATTAAAATTGTCTTGCAACCCTGTACAACTCAAAGTTGGGACGCTGTGTAAATCATAAATAAAACAGAATGTGATAATTTGCTAATCCTTTTTGACACATACTCAATTGAAAACAGTACAAGCAAAGATGCAAAGCAAAGATTGTGAAACACACAATTGTATAAAGGATATTACTTCATGGGCTCAGGAACACTTTGTAACACTGTTGCCGGTAAACACAGTTCTGTTTTAATGATTTACACAGCATCCCAACTTTTTTGGAACTGGGGTTGTAAATTCTATTGCAGGGTTAATTTAACTTTTATGCAGATGTTATTATATGATAATTCTGCTTTATACTATACTATAAAGCAGGATAGTAAGTGAAGGTGATGAAAGAATAGGAACACTGCATTCTTTTAAAATAAAATATGTACATAAAGATTATACTAATATAAGGATCTGTTCTGGACTATAGATTATGAGTAATGAGCCAAAACTGATGTGTTTAAAATGGGGATACTAAAGTCAAAACAAACTTAATTAAAGCCAAATTACTTAGACTACTGGAAAATGTGACTCAGTTAGAATAACAAAGATATATATATATAAGATATAATGTCCCCTATAGGTTAACTTGGAATTGCAGTTGTTATCTTGTAAGATGGAACAATCCAGATGTTGATGAGAACCAGTTGTGAAGTGACAGTGAAAAGACAGGCTTAGTAACCAACAGAAAATGGTTTCCTCAGGCCAGGGAAGGATTGAGGGGTGGTGGGATTGTGGGATGGAAGAAAGTGAGGCAGAGACATATAAGTGGGGATGGAAGGAATAAAGGACAGAGAGAAGCATGAGAGGACACAGGGAGGGAAGGAAGGAAGGAGGAGAGGAGATTAAGAGAAAGGGTGGGAGGCAGGGGTTGAGGGAGGAGGGATGGAGACCGTGACTGTGGTTGCAGTGGTTACTTCACACACTGTCTGGCTCTCGCATGCACACAGCCTGGGTCACAGGGGCCGCACACAATCCACACACACACACACACACACACACACACACACGAAACATGACAGCTCGCCCTTGATTCTGTATAACTGACGCAAAGTTAAAAACAGAGACAGCGTGAGAGAGGAAAAGGGGGGAGCGAAAGTGGCAGAAAGTGGAGAGAGTAAAAGATTTAAAAGTCAAGAGAGGTCAGGAGTATCTGTGTGGTTCCTCATCCGTCTGTTAAATGTGAGAGGACTTGTTTCAAGTGGTTTCAAGCAGCGGAGGAATGTTTTCGTGACAGAAATTATGATCCCGAAAACTCTCCCTTCTGTCTGTCTCTGTGCTGAGAAGAGGTTTAACGCGCACAATTAGGCTACTAAAAGACTTTAAAAGATTAATGTCAACAACACATCTATAAGATATGTCCTTCAGCTTTGTTTTCCCTTGCAGCTCTTTTTTTCTCTCTCATCTGCTTCTATATTTTCTCCATTTTTCTCCCTCTCTCCCAGAATGGAAAGTATTATATCATCCTTGTCTGGGTCTTTACTTTTATTGTGGCTCTCAGCCCTTCTTATTCACTTGTCATAAATTGCCATCGCTGTAAATTCATACGTCAATTTTTTTACAAGGTAGACTGTTCCGGCTTTGAAAGTGTGGGCAAGTAGTGTGAGAGGATTCTTGACTTTGAAATCTTAATCATCTTTGCAGGTGGAGTGCTGTGTCCCTGAAAAACGCATAGAGGATGTGTGAGATGATGTCAGCGGAGATTCCTGTTAACTGTTGATCTACATTGTTGATTCATACACAATAAAAACTTTTTAAAATTGCCCTTGAGCTTCGCTGTAAAAATATCATTTGGTGTCGAGTCAGCCTTCTTTGTCTGCATGGCACACAAAGATTGTATCAGCGTAAAGTGGAAAAATGTTCTCTGCCTTTTGATGAGGTAGCAGCCGCTCACACTTACACACACACCACACTGCACACACACACTTGCCTGTCCTTAAAAGCAGCCTGGCGTGTGAGTGAATGAGAGAGTGCTCCCAGATTTTCCCATCATTTCTCCCTGTAATCCCCCCAGACCTCCTTCTGAGGGCTGAATTTGCACGCTCACGCTCCCCGGGGGGTCACACACACGCACAAACCCACGCACACACGTGCACATACGGGGCTTCAAAGTTGATTTTAAAACTTCTGGTGCACTACCTTCGCAAGGGTCTACTTTTTTGATGATCACAGAGTCGGAATTACATCTGACAGCGGGACACCAACACGCAAGCACTCCAACACACTCACACACACAGATGCACACATCCGCACAAACACTGTATGCGTCAGCAGTTTGTTACATATTAAAAAGGCTTCAGCTTCATAAAACTGTCAAATCCTCACTTCCAGGGGTTTTTCACCAGCTGAGACTTAACTGCAAAACTGGTGGGTGTTTTCATAATGCTTGTTTAACAGCAACAGTCTTTTTTTAAGCTCACATCTCCTCTCTGAATCCCATCTTTTAACAAGGCTGGGACACATTTAAATGAGCTTTAGGAGTCAGATCTTGGCATCAAACTTGCAACTCTTGGGGAGCGTTCATGCATGGCTGTCTGTCTGCATCTATTTTTGTGCTTCTGTGTGTGTGTGTGTGTGTGTGTGTGTGTGTGTGTGTGTGTGTGTGAGTAGGCTGATGTGATTAGCCAGAGCCAGTGGAGTGAATAATATTGTGTCTGCCCCGACTAGGAAGAGATGGAATGTAGCTGCTGCTCTTTATTATACTGTAGATCATCTACTCCACTATCAGATACACACAGACTCAAGTGTGCACACTTGTACACACATACAGACATCAGCTCACATGCTTTCCTTATATAGATGGGCTCTCTTAAACATACAGTGTGCTATAGGGCTACGTTTTTTATGTATATGATTTGAAATATTCAACACCTCTTTGCCATTACTGTCTTTCCTAAGACCCAATTTTCTTATCTTTGCATGTCTTTAATATATTTTATGCCTTTTTTTTTTCTTCCAGCAGAATCCTTGTTGCTGCTCACATTCTTTGAGAGCTCCCTCAAAGTGCCTTTTCCATCAGCTCTAACTGTATAAACATCGGTAATAAACTGTCAGTTCCTCAACTTGTCTCTGGCTGGATTAAGATTTATGCTGCTTCACATCTTATCAGCCGGACCAGCTGCTGAAGTGACATATTATATTTGGACAGAAGATCAACAAATCCATGAAATTCACCCTTTCTAGCTATCTCATCTCCATCTCACTCTCTCTCTCTCTCTTCGCCTTCTCTCTCTCCCCAGAGACTTTAGGGAGTCTTCTTGTTATATATTCTTTATGCAACCTGACATGCTGAGAGGATCATCAAAAAAGAAGCATGTGTAAATATTATTAGAGCTTTTTGGGTCGTGACAGATATAGATGTGATGTTGGCTTACTTATCTATTCAACTGCAGAAAGTGCTGCACTGTAGAAATGGTTAATGCAGTCTCGTGTGTCATGTGTGTGATAGAGAGAGAGAGCATGTTACACTTTCTTCACTGGATGTTATTTAAAAGCATGTGCAAGTCTCTGACTTTGTATTTGGTGTCAGAATGTATGGTTGATTTGTTCTGGGATTTTTTTGGATGCATTTCCTCCTTCTGTCTGTGTTTGGGTGTCTTCATTTACATCGAGGCCACAGAGGGTCTCTGTAAAACTCCAGAAGCTAAAGCAGCCTGTGACTCTGAACATGTTGCTTGGTCTCATATGGGAATCTTAAGGCCCTTACAGCAGAGTGGTAATGGCTTTAGAAACAGATGGACGACTGTGGGTCGCTGCTGTATCAAGTAAGGGAATGAGTAATTTGGTCCTCGGGCAGTTGCTGTTTGAACATGATTTCAGATGTTGCTGTTGACCTGATGCTACATTTATCTTCTCGTCACACTGTGGATGCTTGATGTTGTCGAATTTATGTGGATACACACTCACAGTTTTAAAGGTGTAGTGTTCTAGAGGAAATTGAAGTTATACATACAGCACATTGTTTTCATTACAAAATGAGGTATCTGAAGGACTGAATGCTTCAGTGTGTGTATGTGTGTGTTTGTTTGTGTGTTTGTGTGTGTGTGTGTGTGTGTGTGTGTGTGTCTGTGTGTGTTTTGCTCTGAGTGCTCATATAGTTTGTTTCCCTTGTGTGTGTTTACAGGGAGGTATTGATAGAGTCCCATAGCAGAGCCCTGACCAAGATGGAGGAAGACTGCAGACAGCAAATGACCTCAAAGGTAATTCTTTACCAATACTAGCAATGGCACTATTACAACTGTATGCTAAGCCGATTAGGAGGATCAGGGTCTGTCCTGGTCCAAGTATTTTATTTTATGGATCATATTGGCTACATAAAGCCTGATCCATTTCAACCCATGGCCCAGACATCTTACCAGTATAATCTAATTGGTTATATGTGGTCTATAGATAGTCTATAGATGTAATGTTTTAATTATGTACGATCAGCTCAAACAAATCAAAACAAGATTCATAATCTTAGTGGCTGTGGGTGCATCAGTGTTTGACTGGCAGACATTTCGTTCCAGTGTGTGAGAGTAAATAAAGGCTAGGAGGCTAGGACAGCATCCAAGCCATTGTCACAGTTCAGAGGAGTTTAAAAGGGAGGATCCTGACACACACAATGTGGATAAGATTATGAGGCTCCAAGACCACCAGTCTGTTTGACACCAGATAAACTGAACACACCAGTCTGTCTTTTATTAGTCAAACAGTGTAGTAGTGCCTCTTGAACTGTCTGACTGACTGTCTGGCGGCAAGAGTCACTGAGGTTTAGTTGAACGTCACAACAAAGAGGAACTTTCACCAAAAAAGAAAAAGAATAGCATCAAATCACTGCTGTCTCATTTTTTTCCCTGTCACATTTGTAGCTTTTTTTAAAAACTGAATCTTACTACAAAAAAAAATGTTGCTGTGCATTTAACAGTGCAGTGCCTTCACTTAAGAAGGATCAAGTCATTACTAGTTTTAAGATTAAGTCCATAATACAATTTCTTTGAGGTTGAGGTCCATTGCTCCAGCTGTCAGGTTATATATAGTTTAGTAAAATTACCATCATGTATTTGCATTAAAAGTCAAAGTGCTTGTATTCCTGTGCAGTCATGGCACGCTTTGCATAAACAAATGTAAAATATATAAAAAGGGGAGTTCTGTGTACTTCAACAGAAATGAGACTATGTCTTTTTTCACAAGGTTTTGGTTTGCATACAATCAGTCAGAACAAGTCGAAGTCTCAAATAATAATTTTTAGTTCAGACTGCAAGTATGTTAAATTTTCTTACCTTTAATAATTTACTTTTTTATGATTATGCTTCTCAGTGTTGGGAATCTACAGTGAAACTATCACTACAGTATATGATTTTCTTGAGTTAAAATTTGAAAATCTTCCAACTTCAGCAGCTCTGTTTGAGCATTATGTTTCCTTAATCTTAACCACTGACCCAGTTCTCCTGCAGAAACACGTTTAACCCCACAAATTGCATCACAGAAATCCACTGTGTCAACAAGCACTTTTGGGTCAGAGTGATTAAAGAAAAACTGTAACAGAACAGATAAAAGAATCATGTTGGATGTATTTTATTCTATTCTATTCTGTCCCCGATCCCCAAAAGTACCAAACATAGTGTAGATATAAAAATGTCACATGCAGTACATCCTTTATTTCAGATAACACACTTATGCTGCACGTGTAAAGATTAATATGTGCACTAGGAAGGCTCCCACACACATGTCCGTACAGGTTATTGTTCATTATGGGCTTCCTGACTTCACTTGGGCTTATACCCATGAAAAGGAAGTGGTCACTCTAGTACATTTTTTAAATACAAACAGCAGCTGTGTACATACACTCACACACAAAAGGATATACACACATAAACCATCTATGCTGCTCACACGTACATTCACCCAGCAAAGAGGAAGTGGTGTTTTCTCATTTGATCCAACACACGCAATCTTAGTCTTTCATACCGTCTCTCAAACTGCAAGCACACACACACACTCACACACACAGGCCCAAATATACACATTTTCACACGCCAGTCTGTCTTTTTTTTTTTTGACGCCCACATCCACTATTTCTCTTTTTTCACACTCGCACGCATAAATGGAACACAGAGATAAACACACACGCACACACTCACGGCCACAATGATCTCAGACCATGGCACGGACGCTCAGTTTGTCTGATCTTCCAGAAAACAAGGTAGCCTTGGCCAAGCCTCAATAAAAACATGCCACATGCAACTTTGGCCACACTCTTGCAAGAGCCAAAGCCAGTGTTTTATGTCCCCGACAATTCAATTTTTGACTGCCAGAGTAAGATGACAAGGCCAGTCACACTCTGTTAAAAAGGCTTTGCATAACCAAAGTCCTCCTTACATATTCTGACAAGGGTTAAGACAGTGTTTCTATTTAAAGCCTGCACCAGCAATAATATATATAACTCAACATTGAACAATAACATGTTTGTCAAAAGTGTCTTTTAGGAGTTAGAGACTGTGGAGAGGACACAGTGTTTTCAGATTAAATATGTTTACAGAAGCACTGATGTGTTTTATATGGTTAGAGAACAATGCCAGATCTTTTGAAAAACCTTCCCAGGCAGCTACAACTTTCAATGGTTTTCATTAGCCGTGTTTTCAGGTTGTGTTTTGTTACCCAGCAATTTGATACACCACCGCTGTCTCTTTATGACTGTCTCAGCGCTTCTTGTGAAACTGCAACAAACCTTTGCGTGACCTTCCTCCTTCCTGTTTATATCATGAAAAAAATCAACAGCTCATGGTCGCTTCTAGGACTCTGAATTACAGACAGGTGATAGGATGTGGACTAGGCTCAACTTCATCACACACTATTGATACACTAATGTTATTGATGATTCAAAGTGCAGTTGATATGTTCATAAGTGGAGGAAAACTGCGTGTGCACAAGCGTTGTCATTGTTGTGTGTGAGAATGAGCAGCAACAATTAAACTGATGTGTAAATATACCTTTGTCTTTGATTTTGTAGCTGACTGCTGCCCTGGAAGAGCAGAGAACCCAGAATGCATTGCACCTGGGGGAGCAGATGGAGGAGCTTCGCAGGGAGGCAGAGTTAGAGCTGACAATTGACAGGGAGAAGAACCAACTGCTGCTTTTACAGTACCAGCGAGACAGTGCACAGCTTCAGCAGAAGGTTGGTAATGAAAATTACAGCTGAGCACAACACAGTGTAACATTACAGAAATGCTTTTATTCACCATGTTTTGAGAAGAAATCAGAGCGATGATGACATAAAGATAGATCAGTCAGTGGTTGCAGATAATACAACAGAGTTTGTGCTTCACTCACTATATTTATTTTTTCTCTCCACGTCCACTGTCTGCCTGAGTTTTCTGTCTGTGACTTTCTGCCTTCCAGGAATTTAAGGACGAGGAATTCCCAATTTGTTCCTGTGTGTAATGCTTGTCTGGCCAGTCAGTGTTACTGTCTGTGTTCCTGCTTATGATTAGTTCCCTTACATCTCTTCCCCATTATGGGAAACACCCTTTGTAAACACCTACTCTGCAGGGTACTGACGCACACGCATGCATACAGACAGTGTGGTTAGTGTTTGTGTGTACTGATGGGATAAAGAAGGAGGAAAGACATACAGAAAGACAGAGAGACTTTAAATCCAGACAGTGGGGGTGAGACAGCAGAAGACAATGACACATTAGGTGAACAGGCTGAAATATACTGGTTATCTGCCCACAGAATAGTCTCTCGCAGGATGAGTCACAACCAAAACACAAGGAAGTTTCAATAGACTACTAATATGACAGATAGTGACAGTTAGTGAATGTCAGTAGTTTCGTAAATTGAGAATTCCAACTCTGGCACTGCAACTTCTCTTCCTGCCCACTTCCACAGAAAACATCAAACACCACAATGTTACAGAAGTCCGGTAACATTCAGGTCATCTCGATTTTCCTGTAATCTTTGCAACACATTTGGGTGAGTCAGTGTAAAAGCAGACTGCTGAAATGCATTATTTCTTGTGGTATTTGAGATGCCACATGCAATGGTATGACAAATTAAATTTATGAATGAGTGAACAAAGAAAAAATCCAAAGCTGTCCTCCAGTTTCTATCCTTTTAACAGTTTTTGACAAAACACATCAACAGTTAAATGAAAATGTAAACATCCACTAATCAGAATCTGTTTGATCTTCTTTTCCAGGTGCAGGAGAGAGAGCAGGCGCTACAAGGACTGCAGGATGAGCTGTGGGAGGAGAGGAGGAACAGGGTGGAGGAGAGGAGGATGAGAGAGGAGGAAATACACAGGGAGCTGCAGCACTCCCAACAGCAGGAGGCGCTACAGCTGAGTCAAACTAAAGCTGAGCTGCAGCTGATGACCAAGAGGAATGCTGGACTACAAGAAGAGGTGTGTGTGTGTGTGTATGTGCATGTGTGTTGCTAACGTTTCTTCATTGTGTGAAGTTTGATTGTCCTCACAAGAATAAGAAAGTCACAAAAAGTTGTCACTGTACAAAAGAACAAAGAGAGATTTGCATTTCTTTTATATATTCCACTGGTGGGTTTCTGTGCTATTCAAACAGAGCTGGATTAAATTTAGTAAGTGTGTGTTTGTGTGAGTGTGGCCGCGGCTGAAGGAAGTGAGTGAGAGAGTTTAAATGGAGAGAGAGCGAGAGAGATAGAGACAGACAGAGTTCATATTTGCTTTGGCAGCAGAGTGCGCAGTGATGGATTTCTGTGCCAGCGCCATCCGAGTGGAGCTGAATTAAATTGTGAAACAAAAAGTGAAAAGAGGGAGGCAGGACATAGGAGAAGCAGGATGAGGCGTACATATGAAGAGACTGAAGGAAGGAAGGAATGAAGGAAGGAAGGCATCTGTGTGTGTGTGTGTGAGAGAGAGAGAGAGAGAGGGAGTGAATGAAAGAGAGTGAAGAAGCAAATTTTATGAACAAGAACAAAGACAGGACAGGAAGGAGAGCATCCTGAAGTGATGAGTGACTTTGACAGACATTTTGTGTGTATGTGTGTATCTCAGTCTTGGTATGTGTGTGTGTTAACAGTGTCACCAGGGGAGCAGTCGCGACACATCTAGGCTGTCTGACCACTGACGCACTCGGTCACATACACAAACACACATGCTTATTGACCTCTAGTTCGGCTTTCTCTTGACTTGAATTCTCGTTTCTCTAAGATTGTCTCCCACTTCTTTATTTTGTCTTGTTTCTTTTGCTTTCATTTACTTCATTATGAGGGAATGTTTGTCATTGACCAACAAATTTTTGTACTGTAAAAAAAAGTGTACAACCTTATTTAAAGCAGTGGTAATTTTTTTCTAGCCACATGAGGGCAGCAAAGCAAGCTGTAAACACAACATTCACATATTATCACCTTATACAGTTATTGTGGCAAATGCGCTTGCAACCGTTTGCCTGTTTACACAGCAAACACAGGGCATTAATCCTGGGTGATGTTTGTGTTCAATTGAAGAATGTCATTTCAATATTCATTCTCCTTTTACCTATGTTTTCAGTCTCCGCCAGCTCCCGAGGGAATTATCTGGCTCTTTAACAGTAAAGTTGTAAAACCGAGATGCGACTAACACATGGTCATTTAATCTGTTGTTAATATAAAAATAACGTTCAGTGCAGCTTTAGAGTTGTAAAATCTTAAATCAGTGAATACAACTGGTTTGTGCTGTGTACAAAAATTACACGTGTGAACAAACATTAAAATCCTTAATACATATAAAACTGTCACCATATTAATTTGTGGATGACCTGTGATCCAAATGAAATTTTGCATTTCATCCTCAACAGTTAGCAGCTGTTCACATGCTGCACAAATGTAACTATGCTGTTCATTGTGTTTCACCACAGAAGGTTCATAGAAGGCTTTGACCAGCGGGAATTTTCTATTAATTTCTGTTTGGGAAAATGGTTCCATTTTAAAGCTGGAGGATGTTTCAGGTGAGGTAGATGATTCCTTAATACACAAGCCAATAAATATCACAAGAGACTTGTCAGTTAAAGTAGGAAGTGAGCATCCATTCCTAGTCTGGAAAGGTCACTAGGTCGAGTCAGTGCCTCCTCACATCACTCCTTCATCACCGCCTTTCCTTCTCCTCCTCCTCCTCTTCACTCTCTCATCCAGCTCAGCTTTGTACTGCCGCCCTCCCTTTTCATCCTCCCACTGTCTCTCTAACCGTCTCCCTCTCAAAGTGCCTGTCCAGATAGGTTCAGCCAGTTCAAGGTGCCCTGATGCCAATTTCACAGCTGACATGCTCTTTTATGTCATTCGTGGACCTTCGGCACAGCAGCTCCTTCCCCCCGCCACCCTTTTCTTTCTGTTCTTTCTCATCTAATTTAAAGGGGCCATTTTTTTCTGTGCTGTGCCTGTAGTTTTACAGCAGATCAATGAGTTTAATCCCTTTAGATGACCTTTGTTTTTTTTTTTTCTTTCTGTATTCTGAGCCCTTTGACTCTGTTCTTCAGTTCTGCCTCTAATGATCTCTCACAGTTCTTATCTAATTCAAACTCAAGCTTCTATCATCCTTTTCCTCATAAAAGTTTTATTGATCTGTCGATGTTTGTATGTGTGGGTTGGTTGGAGATAATCAGGTTTTGATCACGACCTTGTGATATCGCTCTGTTGCCACGATACTGCTGCAATGACAAAGAGGCATTTTCATCATTAAGTGCTGGATCATATGAGTGACCTTTCACACAGTCAGTTTACAAGACAACAAAAAAAGAATCAATCTCTTGGGACGAGGAATCGTTTTAGGACTGAATAGCAATATTCAGGTCAGAGAATTAGTCTCATTTTCACAGAAACTGAACCAAAAAAAAGAAAAATTAGAATAATGCTATAATATGTCTTTAAAGGGCATGTTTGCTATTTGCCATGCTGCTTATGGTGGTATCCAATAAATCAGCACACTGTTGACACCACTTTACTACTAACACTACAACCTTGAACAACAGATAAGCAAGTTTCATATTACACAATGTCACACAATGCATGTGCGTGAATGTGTTTCATATGTAGCCTACCAGTGGCTTTATTGGACTTGAAAAATGACGTTTAGATTATAAAATGTAGCTCAATGTCTTTAAGAAAAAATAATTAATTAATTAGATGTTTTATCTCATTGCTGCAGTATTTTGTTTCAGCCGCATTACCTCCAAAAATAGTTAATAATATATTACAGAGATAAAGTTGGAAATAAGTGAAGCTTAAGTGTGTAATTGTGCGTGTGTGACACTAGAGGAAAAGGTCACTGTGTCTGAGGGAAAAGACGTCTGACCTTTAACCTCCCACTAACAGCACTGTGGTTGCAGAACTCACGACACACGCAAGGTCAGAAATTAGTCTGTGTGTGTGTCTGTGTGTGTGTGTCTGTGCATTTTATGTTTTGTATGCACTTGGGTGTGCTAGTTCCTCTTAATGCAAGCCTCAAACCAACCCTACATACAGAAAATACTGTTGAGTGTCTTCGATTGCATTTTTTACACATGTGTATATATAATTGTGTGTGTGTGTGTGTATGTGTTTGTGGAATGTGGTTTACAGTGTTAGATTAAAAGCAGGGGCTCTGTGGGTCTGCGTGTGACTTCCATCTTCTAGCCCTGTAATCCTGCTCTCACTAGGAGCCCCTAATGATGGCTGTCTCTCTCTACAGCTAGACTGGCATGCACGACATCACACACACACACACACACACACACACACCACACACACAGGATCTAACACATTCCTCCATATAAACGGGCAGGAATGAGACTCACACTCCAAGTCGTGCATACACACACAGACAGGAAGTGGCCAAACACATGTGTGCAAACTGTCACACACGCTCTCACAATAATTGCATACAATGGCACAAGGCGTTACACACTGCACATGGAACATGGATGTAGTAGTGGCATACAGGCACCTATTAATACAGACACATATGTTGACAATTACAGAAACGTACAACGAAAACCACAAACAAAATATGAGTGGAAAAAGAGAGTATACACACACTTATTATGTGTCCTTCATCACTGGGGATTTCCCTCCCTGTACAGATTTGGACATACACACACAGAGATCCCCCACAGTAGAGCTGTGTGTATATACATACACAGTGTACAGACACACACACGCACACTCACAGGTTAAGAGTGTTTTTCCAACACATGTGTACACAGTGTTTTAGCGCATGGCAGCAGAGAGATATACAATATATTGTATTTTACCTTCAAAAACACAACTCCCACGACGCAGCATATGTTTTGGATCATCCTTTAACCTATAATCATTCTGCATGACGGCAACAGGGAGCACTTCACACAGTGTCAAGTATCAGACCACAACCACTTGTTGGGATAGTCAGAATATTAAAAACTCACAAATGATCACGTCTCATACTATGTTTAATCAGCTGTGTCTAAAAAAACATGTTTTGCCGTGATTTAGTTTCAATTCTTTATCTGGCGGTTTAGGTTGACTAAATCAAGGGTTTTCATATGATAGAGAAGTTGGCAATAAAACGCACCGTTGATCAATTCACTACTCTCAAAGGGGTTTTGCTGCTCCAGCCTTACCTTGTCTGGTATGAGTAGCTTATGGTGGCTAATGTTTGCAAACTATTGGTAGATAGTGTTGTATATCTGAAATTACTTAGTTCACTGATTTGTACTTGTCAGCTCACTTTGTGCTCTAATTATGTTTTAGCATTTACTGTTATTCTGTAACTATCACTTGTGGCCACAGTGGTTGCTGTAAGCAACACTTACATAGTGTCATTAAAGTAAAAGTGTCATTTGTCTTGATACAAGTGAAGTGGTTTTGTTTCAAATTGCCATGCATTAAGAAGCTAATACAACTATAATGGAAACTGTTATACAACATATGTCACATTTTTTGTTGTATTAAAAGAACTTCTGTATAAAATGTGTGAGCCAATGACTTATGATAAATACATCGACTGTCATCAAGAATCTGCCTGAATCTTCCATTAAGTGTCTGTTAAATTCTAGTTTTCAGGTTTGTCACCCGTCCATTTTTCAATGCATTAATCTGGGTCTGTTATCAAACAGCAGATGGCCGTAATAGTGTAAACCATTCAAATGGCATGTGTTTGTAATGAAATGAGCCAGTGATCAGTATTTATGGCCATATTGGTAGTAAATGCATACAAAGAAATGACAAAGCTATGAAGGGCCTTGTGACAGCAGATTTCTTTTTAACTCTGGCTCATGATTTAAAGAGAGCAGCTTTCCTTTTTCTGTCTGGCCATCATAACATGGGCTGTAGTTTGTTTTAAACAGATCTGACTCAGCGACAGAGGTTCTATTTCTCAGTAGACCTGAAGACGTAAACAGTGTAATGTATCACGTGTTGACCTCCGAGCACCAACGATTTTAGTGTCGTTTGTTTTGGGATTCTGGAAAGATACACAAACAGGGCTGTGTGTCTATTTTAATCTGCATCTGTATGAACAGTTCATGTGTGTCTGTTTTCCAGTCTGCAGCTTGTTGTGTCTGTATGCTGTATCTCTGTGTGCAGCATCTTGTGTGCAGTTGTGTGTGTGTGTGTGTTTTTTTAAGATCCTGTGCTGTATGTGCTATTAATACTGGATCGCTGTGACTGTGTTAGGGTAGCTTGCCTGTTTGGGTCTCGTTGACTGACTCGCTTTGATTGTGCCAGATTTCTCAGTGTCAGCCAGCTGCTCAAAATGACCGCCTTTATCTTCCACATCCAAGTTGCTCTTTATATTTCAGTCAAATTTTTTATCTTATTGTCTGTTCATTGTTTTCAATCCCTTCTCTCTCACTCTCATACTTTGTATTATCTCCCTCAGCCTTGCTCTCCCTCTCTCTCCCTCTCTCTCTCTCTCTCTTCACTACAAAGGTGTCTGTCTTAAAACATTCAGCCTTTTTGGTGTTGAGATGGTAGCAAACCCAGAAATGTCACTGTAATATTAAGACTTATTTATCTGTTGTTTGCCAGGAAATAGCTCCAGTAAACTGCCACAAATTGTAGTTTTTACACTTCTGTTAAAGTTAAACATCATGATACAACTTGATATGTCCTGTTTAGAGGTGTTGTTGGTGTGTTTTTGAACTTTGGACAGAGCCAGACTGGCTGTTTCTCCCTGTGTTCAGTCTTTATGTACTAAGCCAAGCTAAAGCTGAGGCTTGTACTTTACTCACAGATATGAGACTGTATCAAGAAATCAAATAAGCTTATTTCCCAAAATGTTGAACTATTTCTTTAAGCTAGAAATAGATTAAACTATCTTTTTTTTTTTTTTTGCTTGAAGGATGTTTCAAGAAAGACTCAATACTAAATTAAATGACTTGATCTACTCTCTCTCATTGCCCTCCAGGTGGCGTTACTCCAGGAGACAGTAAGAAGGGAGTGTGTGGAGAGGGAGGAGCTGACTGCTGCTCTGTCTCAAACTAAAGAGGAGCTGCTCGGGCTGCGATCCCTTGCGTCTCATCAGGCCTCCTCCAGGTCTCCTCCAAACCCCGTGAAGAGACCCACCCCCGCAGGAAACGAGCATTTCCATCTCCACAGTCAGTATCGGGTACCTCTGACTCGCTCTTCGAACTCCCCAAACGCACTCCGACCCTCCCCTGCAAGTACAGACAAAGACAGAGGCTGGGGCACAGATGCAGCAGGAGCAGGGTGGAGTTTGGAGTCCTGGAAATGTGGTGGGGCATTAGGGGGAGAAAAAAGGCGAGAGGGGACACTGCCCAGACTGACAGTGAGCAAAGTCAAACATTAGGTCAGTTTAGTGACCTCTTCAAAATAAAACATAACTTTAGTGTTGTTTTGAAATATTATTTCATAGTATTTTATTATTAATCATATTATTTTAATAGTTCTTTTATTGTTTTCTTAAAATGTATTTTAGTCAAATATCACTTTATGTATCACAACTGCTTACTCTAAAGGTCACAGACACACACATAGATACACACTTTATACACGACACAAATACTAAGTCCTGTTCGAACACCAGTAAACTCCCAGGACACACGCTCTACAACAGACATGCACTTGTTTTCCCGCAACTCATGCAGTCTCACTGGCACGCACGGGATCTCACAGACAAACACCCACGCATGCACATAGCACAGACACACACACATACACACAGGCACATGCAAACAAACACACACACAGCCTGTCACAAGGGCAGGGCTGAAGGAGCATGACAGCGTGTCCCTTGCCACCCGTGGACACAAACAAAAGGCAGGCAAACACAAAAGAAACTGTAAGGCAAGCACCCCCATACACAGGCACACACACAATTACCCAACACTCTCCCCTCAGGCATTGTGTGTTATTGACATCATTCACTCCGTGCAAGGTCTTTCCAGCCCCCCCCACCCTCTCTTCCTCTCCCTCTGCATTTGGGATGAATTGGCATGATGGGAGAAATGCGTGAAGTGTGTGTGTGTGGCATGGAACTCATTATGCTGCTTACTGGCACACATGGAAAGCTTTTAGTTTGACTTCCCCGCGTCCCTTCTCTTCCAGTCCATCTGCGAGACAATGCACGTGCACGTCGTTCACACAGAAAAGGTGGGATGATAATGATTTTGCCCTGCCAACGTTTCCTCTGTTTGCCAAAACACACACGTACGGTTTATCTGCTGAGAATCTCAGTCCGTGCGGAGAGGATGTTCTGAAATACAAAGCAGTGAACATTCGGTGCCATTAAAACCTAATTTTCTACCTCGTTTTCTGTTAGAGGGTTAAATGGAACATTTCCTACCATGCATAACAATCTGGTTCATGTTTTTTTTCCTGAAGTTGATTGTTATGAATTCCCAATCAGGAAATTCTAATTCAAAATAAATCTCATTTCATTCTAATTGAGTGGATTTCACTTCAATCCGTAACTTCCCCTTTATGAGAACAAACAATACACATCCCCCTTGATGTGACAAAGGTAACATTTTCTTTTGTGCTGTGCAGCTGACTTCTTGTTGCCTTCCTGTGTTGGAGTGTGTGATTGTGTGTGGCCTTGTGTGTGTTTACTCATTACACGAGACTTTGCCATGTGTGCGTGTGTCTCCAGTGAGTGATTGTTTCGTTCCCAACACCACCATCGCTCACTTTTTCTAATAACGTCATGTCACTGAAGGACATCAATTGTATGGCCATTATCACAATGTGTGTGCGTGTGAGCCAGTTCCAGGGCCATTGTCCATGCTGGCTCACTGACATGACCTATTGGGACACTTGAATGGAGCCATCATTAATGTCATTATTTACACCTGTACCTTTCCTGCTTTTACAAGTCAAAACGTCCGTCGTGAAAAGCCTCTATTCCAGATATATGCTGACCTTTTGATAAATGCTCACATTCTCCCTGCACATGCATTTCTGACCGTTGACCTTTCCTTTTATCCCTGTTAAACTTCCTCCCACCGTGACCTGCATGTCTGCTGTGTATTTGAAGAGATAACCTCTTTCTATGCGAGTCAGGGCGTCAACGCACTCTCCCTGCTCCTGCGCTATCCCACAACACACACTCCTGTCTTTGACACACTCACCACATCTGCTCTGACCACACACACTTTCTCTCTCCTTCTGTCTCCCTCAAAACACAAACACCCCTCTTGCTCTCTCTCTCTGTCTCTCTCTCCGTCTCTCTCTTTCTTCGCGTCAATATTCTTTTAATCTCTCTGGCCTTCTTTTAGTATTCAACCCCACTGACTCTGTTGCTAAAAAGCAACTCCCTCTCAGCCTCTCCTCCTCAACTATCTGTGCCTTCACTTTATTTTTGATCCAGTCAGCTCTATCTTTTCTACTCCCCTCTGCTCTTTTGCTTGGGCTTTCTTCCCTTTGCTCATGCCCTTGCTTTGTAGCCCTTGACCTGGTGTCCTTCCTGGTTTGTGTTTGAGAAAAGAGCCCTGAGGCGTGTGTGTGTGTGTGTGTGTGAGAGAGAGAGAGATCTGGCCTGAATAGATACATCTCCTGGAAACACTTTCTACATCTTGATATGTGCATTAGCAGGCCACTGTGTTGACACGAATGACGTTTTGATTGCTCTTTAACAATCACATTTAATCACTCTTAACAAATGCCCATTCAACAAACATACATATGTACACACACGGATGCCATGCACACACATTTGGAGTGTGATCTCCTCACAGTAATTATCATAGCAGGGCAGGCATGCACACGTGTCCCTGGGGAATCTGTGCAAGTTACTCGTAAACACACACGCACACACACACTCCAGGGAGTGGCATGTGTGTATAACTAAGCCCGTGTTCGTCACTGGGTGTCCCTGAACGCCTCTCTCCTGCGTCGTTTCTGCCGTCCCGTGAGCCCTCCCACGCCCTATAATTAGTGTCACTTGGGCAACTGGAGAAAGAATGCTCAGTATTCTTGTCATGGTTGTAACTGCATAA
The DNA here is from genome assembly GCA_025331565.1 of Holacanthus passer. Taxonomy (NCBI): domain Eukaryota; kingdom Metazoa; phylum Chordata; class Actinopteri; family Pomacanthidae; genus Holacanthus; species Holacanthus passer. The sequence goes on along the minus strand of JAFREQ010000004.1, from coordinate 4,675,877 downwards.
GTGCGAGGGCCGGACGTGCTGGTTGTAGGTGTTGGTTAATGACGGGGACAATGAGACCTCAGTCTGCCACCTCATGTGCTGTATTAGTAAAACTGAGGGGGTAAATGTGTGTGTGGATATCTGTCTGCCCCTTACATGCCACAAACAGAGCCTCAAACAGGTTATGAAAGTAGACCCTTATGCTATGTTTGCATTATTACAGCTAGACACTTGCATGCAAATATATATAACCTCAGGAAATAACCAGCCATGGTGGGATTTAACTCTTACTGGGACCCGGGGCAATAATTTTCTCTTGGGCTCTTGCTGAACCCCCCATTTCCTCCTTCTGTGAGTTGTGTGTGTACCCTGCTGTCCCCGTGTACAGTACACTGCACACAGTGGAGTAAACATGGCGATTTAACTATATTTGCCTGCAGACCTGTACAAAAGAGCTCTCTGGAAAAGTAGTTCTAGCCCCAGCATCGCTATGTGTCAGTTGGTTTGTGGTGATTTAATTAAAAATGATTATAATTATAAATATGTACCATGTGAACATAATGTAAACCAGTTCAGTGGGTCATGAGCTAAATCTGAGGAGTCACTAGATGGAACAAGTGTGTGCTGTGACGCAAATTTGAATTTGCTTTCCTTTTTTGTGAAATATTAGTATTACATAGTTTTACCTATAGCAAGTATTCAAATTAAACAATCGAAGATGTTTAAAGGGGGAAATCAAGCCAAGAAAACCTCTGATATCAACTAAATGAATTCAGGACTTTGAACTAGATTTTAATCCAGGGCCTTTCTATGAGACAGGGCCTAAAGATGATTTAATAATGCAGGATCTGCCACAGTTGTGCATTAATTAGTAGTGCATTAATTGCAAATTTGCAATTAATTAAATTACCAAATGACTTGCATTGAGACTTTTGGGGTTGCTCTCTTTGCCAACAAAACAACAGACACAAAGACATGTTTGAAAATGTAGGCCCATAAGTCTTCTGCTGGCAGTAAACCTGTAGTCAAACACTGCAGTCAGGTGTCCTGCAGCATCATGTTGTTCATGAGGATTTGGTACAAGGTCAGAGAACAAACTCTATCATCCCCACTGCTTCACTTGGTGAACCTCAGACGGTGTGTCTCTGCCTCCCTCTGCTGTCAGCTGTTAGTCACTGCAGGGCTCCAGGCTATAAGATCCTGGAGGCTGAGCGAACACAATGTTCCCTGTACTGACTGTTCACATTGAGCTCCACCTTGTTTAACACAATCAACGCCACAGTCTTCAAATCAAGTTCTGAGTTTGTCCTCAACCATTTAGTCCTGCTCCTCCTACCTGGGCTGCTGTACAATTAAACTGTTGAATAGACAATTAGTAAGTAGATACGACTGACTTCATGTCCATTGTGTATAAATAGACATACAAACACTGATTTCTTAATAAAATCTTCTAAATCGTTGCGATGAGTGTTTTCCTGCTATGACTTTTTTTTAAATTGGCGGATGGATATGTTCCAGACGTAGCAGTGAGAAGTCCGGACTTTCCCGTAAAATACGTCACAGAAACCGGCGGTGGTGATGAGTCGCTTCCTCCTGCTGCCTTCACGTGACGTCGGAAGCATCGTAATAACTGTGACTACAGCTTATATTGTCAACGTGATGTGACGTTTCAGGAGCCAAACGTGTGCGAGGATTGTTCTAATTAAAGGAAAAACTGAGCATCCGTTGACTAAATTAATTGAGAGATGTTAGTTATACATGCCTATACAAGCTTTACATGGATCATAGTTGTTGTTTTTTTTACATCTTATATCATTTTTGTCATTTAAACACTTTTGAAATTTGAAAAGTGAGCTGTACGTGCCCTTGAAGGAAGCATAACAATAAACAAGAATGACATTATTATATATCAGGTCAGTTAATATGTTTATTTACTATTTATTTGTATAATATGTAATCAACTTTATTCAGACTGTGTCTGAGTCTACGGTTGTAATCTGTAGACAGATAAAAGGAACACAATTGAGAAAGGGTAAATAATGACCAATTGATAAATAATGACACTTTGATACATGTTAGATCCCATTAAAGTCTGTGAATATTCATGTTTTTGTTCAATTGCGAAATTGATCAAAAACAAATATTGCGAAACTATTTCCCACGGCGGATGTGCACAGGCAGTCTCAGCAGGACGGTGACGTACTTCGTCAGTCACTCTGCTCCGTCGAGGTTGCGTCGAGGCCGCTGAGCAGCAGCTGTACGCCGCCGATTGTCGGGTGAAGATGGCCGCAGGTCCTCTCTCTGTATCTTCCAACGCGTCCACAAACAACGATGGGATTCTCATCGGTGACAAAGTTTACTCGGAGGTGTACCTCACGATCGACAACTCGCTCATACCGGAGGAAAGGCTCTCTCCGACGCCGTCGATGCTGGACGGCCTCGACCTGAACACCGAGACCGACCTTCGCATCCTGGGATGTGAGCTGATTCAGTCAGCGGGCATTCTTCTCCGGTTACCCCAGGTTAGCATTTCTGAAGAGATAAAATACCATATGTAATCCATGGTGGTGTTTGTGTTAATTAAAAGGAGAATAGGCTGTTTTTTTAATTCATTCCCCGGCACAGCCCGGTTTTTAGCCGTTTGCTAACGTTAGCTTTTCGACGTTGGCGTGGTGGAGTTAAAATGGCGGCGGTCCATTGTGCAAGGTTAGGCCAGCTTATACAAGACAGAAGTACAACCGTCATGCTCTGTGTTTTTCTCCCCAGGTGGCGATGGCGACTGGGCAGGTGCTCTTTCATCGTTTTTTCTACTCCAAGTCCTTCGTCAAACATAGTTTTGAGGTGAGTCCGGTCAAGTTTATGGATTATTGTGAGCCCGATGGTTACAATGCTAGCATAGCATAACGTTGTGGTTACGTTCGTGGCAGCCATATTGTCGATACGTTGTACCAGAGTTTTGAACTGTATAAGACAAAGAGGGTATACGCTGAAGATCATTGCGAAATAAATCACTAAGTTCAGATACAGCACTGAAGCAAAACATTATTTCTTCTCTCTAGCAGAAGACCTCACATCATAAACAAGTATTTAAAACGTATCTACCTTTAACTCAGTCTTTAAACTTTTCCACATTCAAACGATGGTTGGTTGGCTGATGAATGTAGCTTGATACTTCATTAAAAATTTCAGTATTATTCTATTTACAACTTAGTAACATAATCAGTACTATTATACAGTCTTTATCAGGCGGTCTGAGATATTCATGAATCAGGTGCTGCTCTCAAGCAAGAATATGGGTAAAATCCTATACTGCAGTACATGTACTTTTGTATAAAAGTAGTATGGTCCTGCTAACAGATTTACTGCTTCTCCCACAATGACCTGATGTTCCCAGTCATATTGAAATGAGAGCTGCCATAGTGTCAACAGGCTATATATGTATATGACAAGATCTCTTCACTGTTGACAAATGCCTTTGCGTTGCATATTTTGTCGCCTTGCCCAGCCGCACTGGTCATATCTCTGGTTGCGTGTCTTAAGCTATGGAACTCTTCCTTCCAACTATTTGCATCGCTTATCCTCTCTCCAGATTGTTGCGATGGCTTGTATCAACCTGGCCTCCAAGATTGAAGAAGCGCCACGACGAATACGAGATGTCATCAATGTTTTCCACCATCTGAGGCAGATCAGAGGCAAAAAGTAAGTACCGACATTGAATCTGTCTCCTCTTTTTTTGAAACAGCTAATAATGCTTTTTTGTTACATGCAAATTGTTGTTTGTTTTTGGTTGTATTCAATATTATGTTGTCTGTTGTATGATGTTGACCTGTTTTTGCTGTGAAAGTGCTCTTCTGTTTATCCATGTACTCTAAACCATCTTAAAACTTTTCAGTTTCTGCTTCACTCGTAGTTTCAGAAGTGTAAATGTCTACATATAACATCTGAGTTTGACATTACACTGAAATTGATATCTCGACAAACTCCCTTAAAAAATTGGAGTGAATTTTAAGCATTGTAAGACAAGGCACAAACTACTTAATTAGTGTGTGCCTTTGTCTTCATAGAAGTCTGTACATGTCAATACTATAGGCCTTGGCATTAACTTGGCTTCTTTTTTCCCTTGCAACCAACTAACAGCGACCAGCTTCATTTACCAAAGCCTGCGTGATGTGGAATGGTACGTAAGACGAAGCAGTCGGCATGACAACCATGATGCAAGGGGGTCTCTCCTCCCCCAGGGCCGCCCCACCCCCTCCTGTGGGAGACGCCCGTGGTCTGAGCCACCGTGGGGCACTGGGATCGGGGATGACAGGTTGGCCGAAGGTCCTTGGCCCCCGGGGCGTCTTGAGGACTCCTGTGGTTCAATCTTAAGCTTTGGGTATCTGTCCGTCAATCTGCGGACCATTGGGTAATGTAGTTTTCTTCTCTGACTGCTCCTCACCATGCATTTTGTTTGTGCTTCAAGAGCAAAACCCCATTCACCAACTGTTACCCATGGCTTTTAGAGAAATATCACCTTGTTCGTTGAAGTTAGATCAAAAAATTGGATACGTGTAGTTCATGCGGGTTAAGTTTTTGTTTAGGGTCAGCGCATGCACTGTAGCTTTAATAGTTTGGCAAAATAACTCGTAAGTTGAATCAATATTTAAGTATCAGTAAGCGTGATGCACTTGTAACAAGTTTGATTTTACATGTGACTTTGGGCTGTTAAGTGTCGTGTTTATTTATAGACGTTACACTGATTCCAGAAGTACTTCCTTGCATGTGGTTTGTAGCATGTCAGTGTTCACATGATATTTGTTATTTGAGGCATCAAAATACTATATTTAGACCTGAGGTCAAATAGTGTATTACTATTTGTATGTCTTGGAAGGATATCAGTCGGGTTTTTTCAAACTCTTAATTATTCTGTTCTTGTGATGTACGTTGTATATCATGAATAGTACATAAGGAAGGAGACAGACACACAGCCTCTGAACAGATTCATGCACGATAAAGCTTGTAATCCAAGTCTTAAAATTTAGATAGATCGGTGGGCTGGGGTTTCTGTTTGTCAACGTCAGTAGTAGTTTAAATAACCTGCTTTGTTCAACCAGCAGATGTTTTGTAGGCTAATACAGATACTCTGTTTAAAATGAAATGTAGTCATTGGTCAACTTTTTCTGATATTTTCTTCTTTGAGTCTCGATAGCCTGTTGTACTTTTAACAGAAGAGAGTAGTCTGTGGTTTTGAGTACTGCGTATTAATATAGTGGTGAGAATGATTTGAAACTTCATTATAGTAGCTCAACATTCTTGTTTGAGTTAACAGATCAAGTTTAAAGGCTGTATAATGTTTTTGCGCGTCAAGGTATTAATGTGGGCAAAGGTCTGAGTTGATATTTCTGTTAAAGCTGTGATACGGGGTGATTGAGTTTGAGGGCTGTCTGCAGATCCCATAAGCTTTCACTGGAACCACAGGAGTCCACAAACCCCAGCAAACTGTCAGGCATTCAAACAGTTAACCTGTTGCTTTGAGTTGGTTGAAACGGAAAAATGGAAAGAGTGCAAGAAATCAAAAGGGCACTTTCTCTTTTTTTATTTTGAAAGGGGGGAAACATTATTTTATTTTGATTCCTTTATAAACTAGGACTCCAAGTTCATTGATACTTGATCAGAACTACATAAATACCAAAAACCAAGTCATCAAAGCGGAGCGGCGGGTCCTGAAGGAGCTGGGTTTCTGTGTCCATGTCAAGCATCCACACAAGGTGAGTTTAGACTGCACTTGAAACTATTAAAATGTGTGTAGTGCAGCATAGTTTTATTATTGCAGCTTTAAGTTTGTTCCTCCGTGCAGAGGCAACCACACAGGAAGCAGCTTTGTCAGGTCTTATTACTTCTCAGAATAGGCTTGAACAGTGACACACTGGGGTCTGTTTCTGTGTTTTTATGCAATCGTTTTCTGATTCCAGATTATCGTCATGTACCTTCAAGTCCTGGAATGTGAAAAGAACCAGACACTGGTCCAGACCGCCTGGTAAGTTCCTTTCTGGTTCTCCATTGACCATCCACCACAGCAGCAACGTGTCATGTCCGCAAGAAGTACCACCAGACCTGGGCTAAAAATGAAGTTGAACGAGTTTCAAATAGTTGAATTACTTGAAGAGGACTTGATTTATCTGCTTGCGACACACTCATGTGGAAACATCTGTCAGATAAGTGATACTCAAGTGCCTCTCATGTGTTTAAGCGCAAGTTTGAAAAGCATTCAACAAACATTTTGCCCAGGTCTGACTGCGACATTCCCTCACTCCATTTTAACCTGTTCCACCTCCTTTTTTTTCTTTTTCTCCTGATGGAGCAATTTGTTTTATTGCCTAATCCTGTTTCGTGTCTCACTCTCTTGTCTGCCCTTACATGGCTTTGCTGTAAAGTCTTTTTGATTTGCAATGCCCAGGGAACTTGGTTTAACTTTGTCCTTTCTCTCTACTCTTTGATTAAAGGGTAGTCCATGCTGGTAAGTCACATAAAGAACCTCTGAACTCTGCCTCCTCCAACCACATGACCTCAGGAAGCTCCCCCCCATTGGCTGGCTGCCCCTCTCCAGACAGCCAATCCCAATGCCGAGATTCACTGAAGGGGGCGGGCGGGCCTTTCCCAACAGCCAACATCGTCTTGTTTTCTCTTGGGTGTCCAAAAGGATTTGTATTTTTTGGTCCTACTACAAAGGTTTCAATTGTCATAGCTATTTTTGCCAAGTATCTAGATACATTTATATTCTGAGTTTTTTCTAGTTTACTTGCATCTCGCAATGAAGTAAACTTAGCCAGAATAGAATAACTTTTTTGACCAGTTTACCTGCCTATTTTTTATATTTACAGTGGTATACTGTGTCCTGTCCCCAACTGACATGGTGTCCAGACATGTGTCTGTCTTACAGGCTGATCCAGTTCTCAGGTTTTGCCGCCAAGGACCTGTCTCGCCCACGCAGCAGTCAGAATCCAACGGCCATGTGTTAATTTATAGTAGTGTTGGCATAGCAGTTTCATATGACCTGCCAAAGTGCAGGTCAGGTTATTTGTTGAAGGCAGGTTAGACTGGAAGTAATTGCAGGTTTTCAGTAATTACTTGTGGCAAACTTCTAGTGGAGCTGTACATATCGTTTTGATGGGTGGAAGTTGACACACACGGTATATACTTATGTGTCACCACTGTAGAAATGACGTTTCACTGCTTTGTGATTACTTTTAGTATTTTTGCCTGATTGTAGTTCCTTTTTATAATAATCTGAATGGGATCCGTGTTAGTTGATTGGGGTTTTTCCATCATGTTTTCACACGTTTTTTTGTCTCTCTGACTTCTATGTTTCTTAAGGACATAGATGCTCACACCACCCTGCACTTGTCTGATTCACATCCTGGCCATATTGTCTTTCCTAATGCTCTCCCTGATAGCAAATCTAATTTACTCATTGCCCTAGACAACCCACTGACACATAATCTGTTTTGTAGAACAGAGATACCACTCAGCCTAAGTAGTAAGGCATAAATGGCCACCTTTTAGTGTCTTACAACACCAAAGACAAATATAATCAGTGGTATTATGGGGGGTCAGTTTCAACTCATGGTTGGAAAGCATTTATTTAAAGTGTAAAGGTGGTTGCTGTTTTTCAGTTGAACTTTCCAATATGAAGGCCACAGTATATGGTCCAAACACTAACATGCAGACTCTATAAATTGTCAGAATGTTAGACCAGTGTTGCATTATTTGCATCGACCTGCCGCTGACTCCCAAAATCTAGTTCTTGTGCATGCCACCAAACATGCTGTGTCTCCCTCAGATCTAACAATCTGAAAGTGGCAATTGCATTCTCAAAGAATGTGTTACATCTGTATGCCTGCATGCCCCCCCCACCCCCTTTTACAATGCATGTGTCGTCTCAATCATCGTTTTTCTTCTATTTAGTCCCAGGTCATACGGTGGTCTTGGCAGGTCTTCAGTAGATTATTTCCCATTTGTGTCTTCATGCTTTACCTGTGACATACAGCACTCCCATGGATGCCCCAGAGAGAAATGGACAAAGTTAAACTTGACAGATCAAAATGCAGCAAACTCCAGCACTGTCTATCTTAAAAATACGTAGCTGTCTTTTTTCCACTATCAGGGCTTATGATTAATTTGAAATGCAGTCATTACCTCTAATGGTTTAATTCATAAATGGTAATGCTTTTCTCCAGCATATCAGTGACCAGCTACACTGTTGATGCTTGTTGAGAAGTCACCAACCAAAAATTTCTCAATCTCGGTTTAATCAGAAACAAAAAAATGGAACATGTATCAGAAATATAAAAAAATATATAAAGCCCTAAACAGGAGTTGGCATTACAGACAATAAATGTGATCATTGATCTACAGTAGTAACTTGTGGTTAACATGTGACATGACTTAAAAGACGTGGTTATGGTTGAGAGGTGGCTTTGTGTAGAGAAGATGCTATGTTTTTTTTCTATGTCTTCTTTTTGCCTTTATAGGAACTACATGAATGATAGCCTGAGGACAAACGTGTTTGTGAGGTTCCAAGCCGAGACTATCGCCTGTGCCTGCATATTCCTCGCTGCCCGCGCCCTGCAGGTAAGAGCAGGTGTTAACCTGGAACAACCTTTTTCACCTTCCCACGAATGCTTATTTTGTTAGTGTTGTTTTCACACCAAATGTCGTCACATTAGATTACCTATAACTATTCTATATAGCACCTTCAACCGTTTTTGCCTGTTTTTCCCAGATACCGCTGCCATCCAGGCCTCATTGGTACCTGCTGTTTGGAGCCAGTGAAGATGAAGTCAAAGAGGTCTGCATCACCACCCTTAAACTCTACACCAGGAAGAAGGTAATTTTTTGTCTTGTTTCTTGAGTAGCACAGTATTAGTATGCCTTGGGTCATCAAGCGACGTAGTCTGTTCCACCCCATGGAAATGTGCCACATTACATCAGTCAGCTAAGTTTTAAACAAAACTGGTGAAGACTCTTGCTCTGTATCCTGTAAGGGGAACTGTCACATCAAACATATTAGCAGCAGTGTGGTAACCCTGCCAGCTCACAGTATCCAGTACTGAGTGTTGTCTGCATGTAAACTGACTGTGTGATTTATTCCCCAGCCGAATTATGACCACCTGGAGAAGGAGGTGGAGCGGAGGAAGGTGTTCTTAGCAGAGGCTAAGCTGAAGGCCAAAGGTCTGAACCCTGATGGTACCCCAGCACTGTCCACGCTGGGTGGCTTCTCTCCTGCTTCTAAGCCTTGCTCCCCAAATGTGGTCAAGGTGGAAGAGAAGTCCCCGAACCCCCAGACCCTCAAACCAGTCAAGAAGGAGCCAGACAGCCGGACTCAGGTCAACAAGAGTCCACACAATGGGTAAGAAACACATACGGTATCATTTTCAGAGAGCTGGCTCTTCCTGACAGTTGTCTAACAGTGTTTGTGTGTCTTGAGTTTCACAAGCCTAATCCATTTTTTTTCTTAGTCTAAGGAAAGATGTGAAGATCGGAAGGAACAGCAGGAGTGGAAGTAGATCTCGTTCAAGAACGCGTTCCCGGTCTCGATCCCGCTCCCCTCGAAGACAGTAAGTTCATTTATAATATGTAAAGGCATTCTTTGTTTACTAGAAGTAGTATTAACTTGTATGATCGTGTAAGTTTTAACTTTCATCAGGGGGATGTGTTAGCAGGTAATTTTGTTTAACTAGCTGGATATACTCATCTTTCTTCTCTCCCATTTCACAGTTACAACAGCAGACGCAGTCACTCAGGGACCTACAGTTCTCGCTCACGCTCTCGCTCTCACAGTCGCAGCCCATCACCTCGGCGACATCAGCCCTCACCCCTCCTCCCCCACCTCAAGTCCAAGACCAGCCACCATAGCAACAGCGACTCCAAATCCAGTGGACGCCACAGCAACAGTGGAGGAGGAGGATCCGGTCACAAGAGGAAGCGATCACGTTCGCGGTCACGGTCCCGCACTCCAGTCAAAGTAGACAGGGACCGGGACAGAGAGAGGGAACGGGAGCGAGACCGAGACCGTGGCTCCTATGACCTCTCTTCAAAGAAACACAAACATGAGCGAGGAGCTGGTCATCGAGGAGACAGGAGGGAGAGGGAGAGATCTCGGTCCTATGACAGGGACAGAGAGAGGGAGCGTAGCCACAAGAGCAAACACCACAGCAGTAGTGGACACTCAGGACATAGCCGTCACCGGCGCTGAGAGACACACGCACACACCAACAGACTAGCTCTAGGACTGATAGTCACGCACATATTTTCAGTATACTCAAAATCAAATCAGATCAGGCTTGTTCTCTGAATGCTGTTTAATCCAGTTCACTGTTAGCTGGAGTCATGTACAGTTGTGCTACAACTCCTGTTGGAAGTGAACCAAATATCTGCAGCCTGTCAGATGGCACTGTGGACGTGTCTTAGGAGTTGATGACCGAGAACTTGCAAAAAAAAAAAAAATCAACATTCAGCAGCTGTCAAAGCCAAATGCTGCACTTCTGTCATGATTGAGAGAACATGTCGTGTTTGATTTCATTTTGAATGTATTACCAGCCTCATACCAACATAGTTGGGTTTCTGGGTTTCTCATATGCATCCCGAAACTGACCATTTGAACTATATAATTTACAGGAATGTCGACTCTTCAGTCTTTAATTTTGTTGGCCTTAAACAAATACCACATTTAGTTTTGTTCTCATGACAATTTTGTGTCTATGAAAAACTTAAAAAAGCCTGGACATTGGAGGCATTTATGGAAACTCTGTTAAAATTGCCTGAATCCTTCACATAGCTTCTGCATGCACAGATGTCTTGGTCTTAGATTGATTCATATATTCATTGTTTTGACTCTCATCTACACAACAGCACACTTGTAGCTGATATTTAGCAGCGGTGTCTGATGTTATTGTAGGCTGAAGGTGTGCATCTGAGGAACCCAGCCTGCAGCAGTCACTCCCAGCATGCAGTGAGCTGTTTGTAGGTTTACTAGCCTTTTCCACCCACCTGGTCAGACACGATCAGCGGTTCAGAGAAGGCACCAATGCAGTGTGACATCAGTCCCAGACCTATTGTCGTCTCCTCCACCTCTAGGTTTTTCTTTCTTTTCCCACCCTCCACCCCACACACCACCACCATCCCTGTAGCCTACCCTTGTGTTCTTTGTTTTACATGTAAAGTTATGGACTTTGGGAGAAGAAACTTATTTACAGTGTAAAGATGGGTTGATATCCGCTGACAATATGTGAACGCTTTGATTTATAAAAGCAAACTGCTCAGTGGAAGGATTGAATGAATAAATGTAAAATAAAAACGATCATTCAGGAAAGATCAATATGTTTGCACATTAAGGGACTGGCAGGCGAGTGGTTTTTGTTTCCTTTTTTTCATTTTTGGACAGATGTATGTTGCTAAAGCTGTGTTTTGTACAGTTTCAGAAAAGCAAATTGGTTATAGTCGTATGTTTTTCCTTTTTTTTACAGCAGGGGATGCAGACTTTTAACATTTAGGGTCGTCAATTCGTTACACTGGTTTTTAGTCTGCACGTGTTCATGTCCGATTTTTATTCAGTAATAAATGAGTTATGCCACTGAACTGTTTGGTCTTTATTGAACTGGAGACTTGAAACTAAATGAATCCTACTGAACATAACCTAGTTGGTCTAGTGAGGGGAGTAAAGACTCCTATAGGATAGGATTTGGATTCATTGTCATACATTTGACTCATGAGTATTATCACCAAACGGGGAGCTGCATGAGTTAGACCCTCATCGCCAGATGATGTACTGCACATGATCTGAGTCTTAACTTACCATATATATATAAATATTGCAGCTGGTGAATCCTGTTTGAATGTGTTGTGGCCGCCAGAGGGCGCTGTTGGCCTTAGTAATACCAACGTCTCCTCACAGACTGAAATATTTGGATTTTTTTGTACAATTTCATATAGAAATATTTTCACTTGATTTTTAATTAGAAAATTAATAGTACGCAATAGATAGAACTGAGTGGGACCAATGATGTAGAGTAAGAAAAATTAAGTACTTCATCACAGTCCTATTTGGCCAAGATAAAGACATTTATTTGAAACAGATATTTACCTTAGGGACAATCAGTAAACTCATTTGAACTGATATTTTGATGCCAAATCTTAATTCATGAGAAGTTAATCACTGAGAGTATTGAGATTAGAGCTGATCCTGTGTTGAACAACAGCATGTTCAACTTGGAGACGTGTTGTTGAAAAGGCTTAAGGCAGACAGTTATTCTTTTTTGCCAAGAGGCCACCGTTTAGGGAACATATTGGGGAGATGTTCTCTGACGAACAGCTCTCCGTGAGTGTCCGGACTTCCAAATTTGGTTTTGTCTTTGTCCGCCTCTCTGTTGTTCCTCATGTCACATATAGCTATCAACCAGAAAGCCTAATGACACAAACATGCACACACACGCTGTCCCTGTCAGGTCATCTGATGCTTTTACAAATTGAGCAACAGGAACCCAGTGCACACTCTGCCAGAACATTGGGTAACACTCACTCTTTTATGATGCACATTAAAGCACCTTCACATACAGGTCACCCGCCCACACACACACACATCATTATGTCCACAGTGTGACCTGGCTGTCAGCCTGACAGATGTGTAAATCATTCCTGAGCTGGTGAAGAGTCAAATACACCACTGAGAGAAACAATCGTTGGCTTGTCATCATTCAGTGTGAGATCCCACCTGACAAATCCAGTGCAGAGAAACTAACTCTGAACATTACCTCGATCTTAGCAGCAGTGTGGATGGGGAGACGATAGTATCAGATCAGTGAAGATACACTGAAAACATGGAAACAAATTAAGGCCTTAACTAAGGTGCTGCAGTGAATCTGCCCCATAGAGAACAGAGGAGACTGTAAATAGTTTAATTGCCTGGAGCCGATCACACCACACACTCACAAACATGCTCACAGGACTGGCCTCATCAATTAGATCACATTTTATTTACACCCACACTTACACTTGTGGTTTCATTTACTCTGTTCTTCTCCTGGCGCTGATCAAACCCCTAGAAACTCTTCTCTGGTCATCAAAATTACATATTTAGAGACTCAATTGTGTCAAATATCATACAGTCATACATTATTGCCAAAGAGTCCAAACACTTCACACTGAATCATCCTCTAAAGCTTGCGGTTGAGCCGGTCCACCACAATTCTTTGGTCGACAAATCTGTTTCTTGAAGCACCTTTGGGGGCTTGAAATGGCAACATAATGGAAATTTGGGAAAGTAATCTGCTCTGCCAGCCTCACTTCAGCTGATGTGTGGAACTGGTTTGTGGATCAGAACAATCATGACAGACTGAGTGCGGTAGAGAGATCCCATCTGAAGGGTTTGGAGTCAGAGAAATCGCTTTGGATTGCACCAATAGAGCAATGGAGGAAGAAATGTGTTGGTTTACTCTCGGGACATATGGAATAATTTTAGTGATTCTCTCTTTGTCTCTGTGGGTGTGTTCAGTGGTTACAAAGCATCTTTCCATTCTAATTTAGATTGGGATGTAATGTAAGGATCTCCTGGAGATCTCCTATTGTATACTGCTGCCAGTATGTGTGTGTGTGTGTGCATCCTCTGAGGAGTTCTGCTGAGAGCACTGAAGCAACAGATAGGAGCTTTTGGCTGGAGGATCACTATCACTGAGTCAGCCCAGTAAGTGAACTCAAGTGGACAAATTAGCTAAAGCTGGACATGCACACAGACAATCCCTTTGTTCAAATCACTCTGCCTTCTTCTTCTTGTGAGGACCCAGGAAACTCGTTTGTGACCAAAACCAAAGCCAGGTGTGGAGAGACAGAAAGAGGGACACAGAGAGATTCATTGATTTCACTGGTAAAGATTTATTGTACAACTCTGTCAGGAAAAAAGACATGAAGGCAGTGACAGACATGCAAAAGGTGCAACAGGCAAATATACAGTCCATAACAATACCGGTTTAATTGTCAATAAAATACAGCGTTCATTTGTTTGCAGTATTAATTCATGGTCATATAAAAACACTGGAAGAAGAAAGGGAAGACACAGAGGTGACAGTCAGTCATTCATCGTTCACTAGTCTTTCCAGACATGACTGAAGTGCTTGTAAAAAATAAATATTGAGCTTATATCAAAAATCAACATAAAATTAAATGTAATTCAACAACACACTAAAGTAAAAAGTAAAAAACAACATTTCCTATGATTCTTTACACAAGGCTGATATTTATGCTCAAAATTGTTTTTATACATTCAGAAATCTTAATACTTGTGTCAATCATCTTCACATATGACTCTGATTCCAAAAAATAGTTGGGATGCAGTGTAAAACATAAATAAAACAGAATGTGATCATTTGATTTTTTTTTTTACATTATACTAAAAACAGTACAAAGACATATATTTAATGTTTGATCTCATCAAATTCATTGTTTTTTTTTTCCTCCCCCTCTTTGTTTGACTCCTCAATCAACTTGAGCAGCCTCACCTGGAGAGAGGAAAAAAACACAGCCCATGAGACAGAGGATCGGCATGATCAGAAGCAGGGGAGCATGTAACAGCTTCATTGATTTTTGTAAATATCTTCTTATTCTGAATTTGATGGCAGCAACACATTTCAAACAAGTTGGGACAGGAGCAACAAAAGACTGTGAAAGTTGTGGACTGATCCAAAAACACCTGTTTGGATCATTCCACAGGTAAACAGGTTCATTGGTAACAGGTGATAGTATCATGATTGGGTCTGAAAGATTCATCCTGGAAAGACTCAGTCGTTCACAAGCAAGGATGGAGAGAGGTTCACCACTTTGTCAAACACATGATTGTAGAAAGGAGATCACTACATGGGCTCAGGAACACTTTGTAAAACTGTTGCCAGTAAACACAGTTTGCAAAGGATTGCATTCTGTTTTAAGTTTTTCACAGCATCCAAACTACTTTTGGAATCGGGGTTGTATAGAGTGTGTGATTGTTGAAATCTACAGCAGTGTCTCTCTAAACTGTAAATGTAATAATCTCATTGTGCTTTGAAGCAGCCGAAATAACAGCTCACTATTCTCCAGTGTGAGACGAGATAGATAGATAGATAGATAGATAGATAGATAGATAGATAGATAGATAGATGCTACAGTACCTATCCTCCAGTCTATTTATACAGCTGCCTACAAATGTATGTTGTTTAGAGGAAAGTACCCTAAAACAATTGATCTTTTTGGCTAAGCATACCGGCCCCACAGGCCTGAAAACTAGGCCAACATGGCAGCATGACAGCAGAGAGTGTTCACATTGTTACTTCTCGACAACTTTGACATTCATATGATCAGACATTCACTTCAAACACCGAGAAATCAACACTGTGCGACTAAAAGGGTTAAAGTCAGCTGCATGGTGCACTTAGAGCAGCGGGTAGGGGACTTTCTGAAGGGTGGCAGTGGATTCAACGTTTGCTTGCCAGCTGCTGTAAAGTCAAGTAATGTCTGTGTGTGTGAGAGATAGGTAGGGTAGGGTTTGCCGGAAGGTGTCAATAATCAAAAGTGTTAAAAGTCCATGTGTATGTAAATCTGAATGACTGCATCTGACTATAAGTGACAGTCCTGAGATGTTAAACCTGACACATCAGGAATTAAAAAAAAAAAACATTTACAATTTTCTTTTGCTTTCTTTTCATTTGCAAAAGTTAACATGCTGATGTTAAGCATGTATAATGTTGTGCAATGTTAGCCATCTTAGTTTAGGGTGCAGACATTTGGTCATAAATCAAAATACTCTACAAATGAAAATTTTAAACTGATCGTGGCGCTAGATGAAAAGTTAAAGGATTACCAAAAATATTACAATTTATCCCGAGGTTTGTCTGGACCAAATCTGATGGGAATAGCTGTTGAGACTTTTGACTTAAAACCACAAATATCAACCTGATGGTGGCACTAGATGAAAAGTCAAAGGGATCTGGGGACCATGAATGTCTGTACGAAATGTAATCTTAATCCAATAGTTGTTGTGCTATTTCAGTCTGGACTGACCGACAGACAGACGGACATTGCCGTCCCCAGAGCCGATTTGTCCCCAGAGAGAACAGTTTGTTAAAATGATGTTTTCAGAAAAACATTGAATGCAGTTATTGCGGGAAACCCCCCTGACGTCGGGGTGCACAGCCGGCTGTGTATGTAGGTCATAAATCTAAAACCAAAAGGAGGAAGGAGGGAATCAAAATGTGGAGGAGAGGCATGACAAAACAATATTATGGAAGCAGATGCAGGTCGGCTGTGCTGTGTGGTGGGGGAGGCACAGAGACAGAAAGCACGACCGGGGGAAACCTGACCCGCTGGGAAAGGCAGTGTTATGACTGCTGACAGGGTTTTAGCTGTAGGACAAAGTAAGACCAAAGAAAATGTGCTTGTCTGTCACACAAGTTAAGATTAAGACCACCTTTGGCATATTAATACTATTCCGAGCGTTGCATTTTATATATTTAACCAAAACCGAAAACATTCGATACCGAAGAGGAGAGCGATGTGTTCACCTGTGGGCAGACACACACCTCAGATGTGGATCCAGATAAAGATCAGAATCAGACATCACACGAAATGATCGATTGGCCACGGCCAACTGTGAATGTTTGTCTGGTGTGGGCAGTTCAGACTTTAACTGGATCAAGACATGTTTGTCATCTGCGTCCTGGTTAGTGAGTAACATAAGGGAGTCCACATATGTATATGTGCTGCCACAGGCTGTGATTTTTTTTTCAGGTGGAAAGTTGTAAAAAAAAAAAAAAGAAAGAACTCAAATTTTATCAGTCAGACGCTCACTTCTACTTCATCCGATGTCAGAAAAGAGCACGAAACACATACACTTTTAAACCTGAACCTTTGGAAAGGGCCTGTTTGAAGCTGATGGAGAAGGAGATCGCTCCGTATCGCCTTCAGTCTTTCACTGGGTCTAAACAAAACCTTTCACTCGATCGTCATAAATCAATATGACTGAACTGGCACAGCTTCCAAATCCGCAAGGAAACCACTAATTTGCTTCAATGTTTTCCTAGAAATCTGTGATCTAATCTCCGTTATTAAGCAACACGACACTGGAGAGAAACATGGAGTGAACTGCTGCAGACGTTTCTTGTTTGGAAAAGCCCAAAATAGCTCGGTCCATATAGTATGGAGATTGCAAAAGAACAGAAATCTGACCACCGCGCTAGCTCTTAAGGGGGTTGCTTCATAAGTCACTTAAGTACAAGAGCAGAAACAGAAATTGGGGTCAAAATGCTTTCTTTAAACAAGGTTCTCTTGCTGTTCTGATTCTTAAATAACTCAACTTGAGCTGTTGCCTACTGACTTTTTGAGGAAAAAAAAGTTTTGTTAGTGATGAAAAATACAGTATAAGTCAAAAATACAGAAAATATGTGATACAAAATTATGTAAAAACACTGGATTGAATATGTACATACCACAATCATGTTCCACGTGAAAATAATATGTATATTAAAGCAATAGTTCACATGGTTCTTGTCAAGAGTTAGATGTGAAGATCAACACTCTCATGTCTGTACAGTAAATATGAGCCACCAGCTGGGTAGCATAGCTTAGCATAAAGGCAGGAAATGGGGAAACAGCAAAAAAATGGATTGACTGACACACAAACAGAGAAATCATTGTTCAATGAAGACGTGCGGTACATTGCTTATGTATTTATATTGGGTTACGTAATAATGAGTGGGATAGAAAATGATGAACGACTATGTTAAATTGTGGTAAAAAAAAAAGATTTTAGGGTTTTACAGAATTTGTCAAGACTTGGGATGCCCATCTTGAAATTTTATTTTCTGGGAGTTTCTGGGAGTTACAAGACTATTTCTTGGTCGGGAGTATCGACTTCCTGAAATCCCTGCACCAGGCCAGGAAATAGTCCTGCACATTAATCCCCATAAAACCACAACCTGTCATTTTCTTTACTTTGGTCTTTGTACAGACTAATCAAAAAAAATATAAATTGTTGAAGTGTCTTCTGGTTGTAGCTTCATTTTTAGGGCAAAGACACGAGAGTGGTATCAATCCTCTCATCTGTTGCTTGGCTAGAAAGTGAATTTCCCAAAATGTTGAGCTATTCCTTTAAGACTACCGCTCTCTCTCTCTCTCTCACACACACACCCACACACACATCATTCCAGTATTGAATGCCTTCCCATCTGCTGTCCATTAGGCTCCTCTTCCTCATCCTTCCTGCTTTCGAAAGAAACTCTTCAGTCTCATTATTGCTACAAGTCTTTATGAGGTCTGTGCTTCTAAGAAGTCTTTATTGCTAAATACTTCTCTGGACTCAAATACGTCTCAATCATCAAGCATCATTAAAATCCCAAGTTTCCACAGATGCTGGTTTTTTTGGTTGTTGATGCTCACAGCAGCGTCGGGCTCAAGCAGAGGAAATTCACACACTGCATGGTCCAGTCAGGTGAAGATCTTTTTGAACACATCAACTTCAGTCTGTAACACTTATGCACTGTAACATTCATAATGATGGACACAGCATCAGTGAGTCCATGGTGTGACAGTAGGTACAGTAACTATCCTTCATTCTAGTTGGACACACACCATAGAGTCTTTTATCGCTGGTTTATTTAAAGTCTTTTTTGTTTCTAAAAATACTGTTAAACATTTTTTTGATTTGTCTTTGATAGGATATATCCCACCAACGATAGATATAAAGTTGAACTACTGGCAGTGGATGTTTATGTGTACAACTTAACATGCTTGTCTGTGCATGTATGAGTTTGCACGCGTGATCTCCAACAGTACAGTTCCTGTCCTCATCAGCTGACTGTGTTGCTCTCACAGGTAGGTGGTGGCCTCTCGGTTCTCCCGCTCTCTGGCCTGAGCCACGGCCACGTTGATGCACTGCAGCCACTCCTCAGCGCGTTTCTCATCCTGAGCTTTCAGCACGTACGTCTTGCTGTCCGTGAAGATCTCAAAGGCCCGCGGCAGGCCGCGATCACGCCGCTTCTTGGCTACCACCTACGAAAAAGAGGAAGAAAGAGGAGACAGAGGAGGAAAAGATGACAAACTCTGCTGCAATATGCTGCTGTCACTTTACAGTAATTCATGTATTCATCGTCCAGCTGTAACGTAAGTCTGCTCATAGTATTTGGGGATGTGATCCGCCTTCTTTCATTATGGAAATACTGTTTTGGGAAGATTTAGATCTTCCACACAGCCGTGATACCAGGTAAACTGCCAAAACATGATGAAGATCAAAAGGTTTTGGGAGCAGGTTTGTGAGGCATGGTGACAATATTCACTCCTCACCTTGACACTTTGCACTTTGCTCAGCTCAATAGGAATGTCATCCAGCTCGTCTTTCTGCAGGGAGGACAGAAAATGAGAGAAGAAACACTATACATATCTATAATATCATATTTTATAAGATACTCTGTGAAATAACCAGCAACTATAGCTGCAAATAAATGTGTAGTGCAATACATTTCCCTCTGAAACACTCAGAGGGAACAGTGCAGTTGATTTTTACAGGATGATGTGATTTTTGTTTAAAGTCAGTCAAACATGCATCAAGAAAAGAAATGTATCTTCAGTCATGTTAAAAAGCATTTAAAGCATATCAATAACTTAGTTTCCCACAATGTCAGAAGTAGCCTCCTAATTTCAGCATCACAATACTGTGTCATGATGCTGTTTCCAGCAAGTACAACCTCAGAAGAAACTGTGTGGTTTTGTATGTACTGCACCACCATGTCTTCTTACCCCATTATTAGTTATGTGGTTAAAACCACACAACCAGAGATAGCTGCAAGACTCATGGCAGCTGCCCACATGCTTTCTGTGGTGTGAGTGTGCGTACGAGTGTGTTGGTTGAAAAGCATTGACTTGAAGCAGACATGCTCACAGTCTTACCTCCTGGGTGGCTGTTCTGTGCCGAGGGTCCAGTTTCCCACAGCAGATTCATGTAAGTGGATTCTTGTACTGATTCAAATGGACATTTTGGATTTTAGCCATATGTTGGAAAATGTTACCCTAACCAGAAAGTCCATTAAGATATTGTCTCATAATACTTTAACTAAACCCAACTTTTTTGCTAGTCATTTGTATCTTTTGTGTGCAACTTATTCATTCTTTCATTGAATTTGACAGCTTGCGCTGGAGAAGACAGCAGTCCTGGTACTAAGCCCAAGACTTGAAGATCCAGTGCATGGCAATTGCTACTCATTTAGACCCTTTCAGACACAACACAACAATGAAACCACTGCACTCCAAAAGCCACAAGGGCTTTTTGCTGCGTCAAGCAATAGAACTGAGGCAGCCAGTCAGGCATGGTAGGCAACATGGAGGAAAAGTCAGATCTGGCTGAACCCGGCAGCTCAAATAATGTTGTGTTTAAAAAGGCCTTTAGTTTATTTCTGTCTGTATTTGTTCAGACAGCAAAGTATTTTCTTATTTATATTTTTGTATTTTTTCTGTATTCCTGCACGAGGTCTTGCCAAACCAGAGACCAGATCTGCCTTTAGTTCAGCATTGCTCCCTGTGTGGTCCCAATTAAGAAGAAAATACAGTATTCTGTGGATTCAGCAATAAGCTACCATACAGAAAAAATAGGTATCCTTCTTTTTGTAATACTTGATCCACCTGGTATAAACTTACTTGGCAATAAATTTGACAAGTTGAGCACCACAGTGAGATACAAGACTTGGTGTGGTTTTGGGGAAGGTTTCAAACCTCTCAGTGTGTCAGAGCTGCTCAATCACTGAGTGTGGACGAAACAACACATTTTTTTGGTTCTTAATCTCACTCCCCATTTGGGAAAAGGTCTTTCACAACATACCAACCACCTACAGAACAAGCTGGCAAAGACGGACCAAGCTCCGAGAACAAAGGCAAAAAAAACATTCCAGTTTGTGGCTGCTGAGAGGAATCTATTACCATCTGGATGGGAGCACAAAGACTATTGTTTGGAGTGAAAAAAATAGAGCTCAACTCTACTTCTGAATTTCAACCACTGGAGAATATCCACTGTTTCCAGATATTCCCCTGTGATGCCGGGCCTCACTCTACTTTTTGGGAGCTGATTATATAAACATGGCACTATTGAAAGATCCAAACACTCGATCTGCCGTTGGCTGTGAAAATGATTTCAACCACAATTAATTGCTAGTGCATGACTAAATCAGGATATATGCACGAATGGACATGGGTGTGGTGAACTCACAGATTTTCACATGAACTGAAATTATTTTTCTTTCGTCAGCTGGATGAAATCAAACTCGACCTTATTTCTTCGCAAACATTTTCAGACCTCTGACCGCAACACATCTTCGATCACGTTGCTTCCGCTCCATGTTTTTGATTAAGCAAACTTTTCCTTTGCACGATAATTTGCCTGTTCAGTGACCTCAATCTGTGTCCAACCTTACAGTCAGTAACCAGCAAACACAGGGAAGTTGGAGGAAAAATTGTGTTGTTGCAACCCAGAGGGACATCTCCTCACCTTTGCGTTTGGCCTTTCTTTCACTCACACATACTGTACGAGGCAGTACCTCCTCTTGTGTGTTTGCTACTTGTGCGTAATGATATCTGCTTTGAGTTATAGCGGGTGAGAGTGACTCATGTTGTTGCAGGATCACGCTTTGGCCTTGGGAGTCCCCCACGAGTCCTTACTGGGGCCAAGATTTGTTACAGTCGGATTCACTGAAAGCTCCTGGGGGACAGCTGAGCTTATCACGAAATGAGATTTCCACTGTTTCATACAGAGTTTCATCATGATTCAAACGACACAGAAGAGGGAAATATTAATGAGAGTTTTCTGAGGGAGAGGCCGGCAACAATGCGCATGTGTATCCACACTTGAGTGCATTTGTGTGTTAGGAGGTTTCGTTTTCATTGGCTACATACTGATTTGCCTCTCCGGAAGAGTAGCTGGTTTCCTGCCAAGGTGAAGTAGCGGGTTTTCCAGCGCTTGATGAACTTCCAACGGACCTGCTTCTCCTTCAGCTTCCCCTCGATCAGAGGCTGTCCCTCCTGGTTCACAACTGGAACACAGAAACAGAGAAAGAGATAAAGGATGAAATGGATACAAAGAAAAATAATAAAAGAGAAAGAAAACAAGAACACATTTTGGTGCTTTTCATGTGTTTGCCCCATTTACGTTACTGCTGACCATCAATTGATTGATCTGAAAGGGTCTATCGCTGTGATGCATTCATGACTTGGTGGGAGGGTCTGATATCAGAGACTTGAATCAGCCACCTAACAGCACTGTGTTCATGAGCTATGCTGCCAGAAAATCTTGCAATAAGATAAAAACAAAAGGGTAAAAAATAAGCAAAAATAGTGGTGTTGAAATGATGTGCCATGTTTGGCAACCAACCTCCAGCAAGTTTCAAGACTCCACAACCTGAGGCCAAATCCAACCCATGAGACCATTTCATAAGACCCCCTGCATGCTTAGGATTTATTATTACATTTGACAAAATTTCTATTTTTCTTTTTTTTTTTCCATTTTGATGTTTCCCAACTCTTTAATTTTTTTTAGTAATCATTTAATTTGCTAACAAGGCCATGGCATTAGAGCATTAAAGGCCTTTTTCTTTCATATGTAAAATTTCAACTTTTCAACACAAACACTTATTGGCCAGCAGCACTTTGATTCACCGTACACCAAAACCCCTCTTTTTAAAGCCAAAGGAAAGGTTGATCCGGACGACAGACAGCCTCAGTAGAGGTGGACAACTAAATATTTTTCATAGAGTGTAGTGTGACTTCATTGTGCCCAATCTGCAATGAAAAAGCTGCCATTCTCAAGGAAAACAATCTCAGCAGCATTACTCTACTAAACATATGAAGCAATATGGCGCCACTTCAGAGTGCATATAGTTTAAATGTAGTGTTTTTTTTTTTTTTTAAAAAGCACCACCAAGTGTTAAAGTGCACCCCTCTAAGGTTGAGCCACCTGACTAATGGCCCCTGGGTAATTTAACCCCACCCCTACCATAGAGAAATTAATGGAAACCAATGGCTGCTGGCAGTAACACAAAGTTTATATTATTGGTAGTTCATGGCTAAATGTGAAAATTGTGAATTTCCCCACTGTGGGACGAATAAAGGTTTATCTTATCTTAAATAAACAGTACCAAAGCACAGGAACAATATGATGCATTTAAGCCAGAAACACCCTGAAAACTTCAGCTGTAAAAGTTAGTGGATGCACCAAATGTGGTGAACCCTGCAGATCACAGATCCCCGGCTGTCTTCAGGTCCCCGTAGCTTTCTCCAAATAAAGTGAGGTCATATTCAGCATTTTCACATCTAAAGCACAGCTCAGCCTGCTGATCTGAGACTTGCATCATCAATGTACTGTTAAACCATTCTCAGAGTAAAGTTCTGTTCTCAATTTCCTTTCTTTTTATTTGATCTGTTTCTGTCTTTAATTCTTAGTTGTAATGTTTTATAACCCTGAAACCATTTGAAATGCATTTTCATGACATTGTGCAATACAAACAAACCTGAACTTTTCTACTTCAAGTCAATATTAATGGGTTGTTCAGTTTATATCGACTAAAGCATTTTGTCTCACTTGTGTGTGTGTGTGTGTGTGTGTAATCAGATAGAAGAGAACTCCCACAAAGTTGAGTCTGGACTGGTCTGAAACACTCACCCACATCAACCTCCTGGACTGAGTTGGATCCAGTACTGATTTGACTGTGTATGTATGTGTATCTATAACTGCATGCATCAGTGTGTTCTTTTGTGTTTATGTATATGGCTGTTTTGCTTGAATGCAAATTACCAGCTTTACGACAAAAGTGACCAATCAACGTGATCACTAACTAATTTTCCTGAACTGATTGTGTGATATGTGCGACTGTGTGAAAGTGCTGTGATCCTCAGGCCAAAACATGTTTTTTATTGGTTTTGGTTTGATTCCAGTAAACCAGGACTTCAGATGTTGACCACCAAACAGAGACCTTCTTTGTATCCATGATGATGAGTAAAGCAGTGAAGAGATTACATCAATCTGATGGGAGTGTGTGTGTGAGTGTGTGGGCATGCTGGAGACGATTCACAGAGATGCCCAAAGCCAAACAGGACAAACCTTTAAAGGTCATCAGAACCTCAAATAAGAACAGAGAACAAAGAGCAGCTTATTTGCTCTCTTCTGTTTCACATCAGTGTGAAGTACAGACCAACAACATTTTATAGCATTATAAAGACACGATTTCAGGGTCTGAGAATGTTTCATGGACATTTAATAGGATGTTTAGCATTTTATAGTCTAAATGATGAAGAATTGATTCTTGAAAAAACTATATATTTTAAAAAAATCATGATAATCCTAAATTGCAGGCCTGTAACCTGCAGTAACACATCTTTCCAGAATCAAGTCACAGAACTCAAAAAGTAAAGTATTTTCAATAAAAAATTGTAATAAATAATGTAGAGTGATATGTGCACAACAAGCAAAATTCAATTCACCTATTCTCTTTATGTAATTTGAGTGAATTGACCCTTTAATCTTAGAGACAACGGCAGTGCTGTTTTAGGAGATGTTTAAATGTATGGATGTGAGTATGACTGGATGAGGGGAAAGAATGTTAATGTTTTGTATTTGTAGGTTTTCTACATTGTACAGATGATTCACCGGGGTGCCAATCATCTGAGTAAAACATTTACATTCTTTTCAAAATAACAGCCTATGCGTGTGTGAGTGTGTCGTCCACAGACCACATCGACTTCCTGTCAGCCTGTTTAGACAGTACTTATATGCAGTTGAAAACACTCCCACCACTGTGGGGTGCCGGTTTGTCTGCGTCATGAAACAAATATTTCAGTTTTTTTTTTGGCTGCAGAAATAAACTTGTCTGGTGCATAAATCATTGTGACTCGTGTCGTCTCTTTGCTTTGATGCAGACACCTGGAAAGTGATCCCTGGATTTGCTGTCAGCTTCAGGCGACTGCTGGGGTTCACAACCCCTTCGTCCAAGACACGCTGACGTCAAACAATGAGAAGAGGACAAAAACAGTGGCGGAAAGTAACTAAGTACATTTACTTAATGCTGCAGACAGCAAAAGTACAATTTAAAGTACTTTAATTGAGTATTTCCATTTTCAATGAGATCCCAGTGTTTCCTCAGTTTCTTTCTACTACATTCACCCTTTTATTTCGTTCTGTCCATGTGCAGTCAGATTATTCAAAACACATCTTATTTCTAAATCTGACTTTAAATAAAGCCTCTCTGCCAGTAGCTCTTGAGCTACATTTGGAACTTTGTGTGAGTGTGATTTCAAAAGCTGCGACAGGAGTCAAGTGTCAAACCCAAATCATTACTAGAAACAGCTGCTCCTCTGAACAAGCCTTATTACACTCTCAGGTCCAAATATGAAAAGACCTTCATGTCTGTATTTGTCCATTTGTTTGGCTTTTATAATGCGTGAGTGCATTTGAGTATTAATGTGTGTGGTTTGGTGTTTTAGTTTTTGGCTTGAGGACGACAACATCAAGATGAGGTGAGAGAAGAACAGTGAGACGTGTCCAGAAACAAAACTGATTTAAAACACAGTTGACAGTTCACTTACTCGCCCTTGTTAAATATCAATGTTAGGAAAAAAATGTGGCTGTAAACAAGTTACCCGCTTCACCTCCTGTGTCTTAAATGTCAAGTTTCCTTTTTGAGTGACAGAATTTCATAAGTGGAAAAAATGCCAAGTCATTACAAAGAGAAAAACTTCTCTCACTTCTTGTAACTTGTCTAACTTTGTAAAAACATGTTTTAGAATAGAAAAAACACGTAAGGGAAAGAAAAAAAAGGCCTGGGTGATAAAGAAATATATGATATGTACCAGTGAGAAACTCTTCATCAATAGAAACAAGGAAATTGTTTGATAGAATTTCCGGTAGTTCACTTCACTTAAATATATTAAATGCAAACTGCCATGAAAGCACATAACGAATATGCCTTGGATCATAAACAGCCTATCATATCCATTGATAATAACATTGTTACTAACATCTATGGTGGCCAGAAGAATATACTGATGGTCTACGCCTCAATGAGTCTTTTTTTACTCATGTGGACTTTATGCTTATGTTTACTAGATTGAGAAATTTACTGTACTTCCTGAGTCAGACAACCACAAAAGAACATTACAACAACGGTCAAGTAAAAAAAAAAAAAGAGTGAAAAATAATTACAAGAGTCATAAAAAAAACTCCATAAAACCTCAGATGGAAATGAAGCCTGGATCCAGTCCTGCCAAGTTTAGTGTGAACATATGGTGAGGTTCAGTAATTATTAGATCAGAGGACAAATGTAAGATGGAAAGTGTGACAGTAGAGCTTTAAAGATGAATACCATTAAACTATTATCCTTTGTGTCAATATAGAGGTATTAGCTAACACGTTTCCTTATGACCCCAACCCGGCCTGATGGTTTTACCAGATTATCTAACAGCACCCTTGACAAATCTTAAATCATTTAAGCAAATATCTCTAACTCTCAAAACTCCCAAAAATCTGTGCTAATGACACTTAAACTTTGGCATAACTCCTGGAGGTGAGAATTTCTGTCCGGCGTGTCGTCGCTGATTGATGGTGGAATGATGGAGAGCCTTGCTTCTTGGGGTTTTCCATCTTTTTGCAAACAGGGGATTTGTCTTCCAGACACGAGTGAATGTGTGTGCACATCCACATGTGGAGGCATGAGGGAGCGAGGGTATGTTTGCATATTTGGAAGCGTGTCTGTGTTTGTGAGTCCACTTGAGGCAATTACAACTCTCTTTTCTCTTGTTTCTGATTACCTCTGTGGTAAGTTTGATGATGAGGCGATGGCACATTGTGGCTATCTAAGTAAAAACACCAGAGACAGTGAAGCAGAAGACAGAGTGTCCATGTTGAACCTGTGTACCTTATTCTGGCATGTGCACACATACAGTACATGCACAAACGCACACGCTCATTACCGCTCACTTCAAAGACATTCCAGTAGTTAAACGCAACAGTATATCATAAAGCATCATGGAGTTGCAGGAACCACTGGCTCCACTTCCCAATGGAAAACACTTTCTCTCTTTTCTCCTTCACCTTTAAAACATGAGACCAGCTCTCTGCTTGTGTAAACTCACAAGCAGAGAGCCAATCAGGCCACGTCAGCAAGTTTTTATTATGGTAAAGCAATATAAAGCATTTTAAAGTAAAACGTTGGCTGGTGGCAGCTGAACAGCATGCATACATGGTAAATATGTGAAGTGGTATGTATGCGCCACATTTATGATGAAAATAAAAAAGTGGGTCACCTAAAAGTGAAAAGCTCTAAATCCAAATTGCACTGGGTCTGAAGTCAACTTTTCAGATTTGTTTCAGTGAGATGAGATGAATCATCATTGTCATTTACTGTAACTTGACCTAATATACTGGATGTAGCTGGACAGCATTCAGTTGGACATGTAAGAAAGTTTCCAGTGGACAGTTTGGGTTTGTTTTCTGGCTTTCAACTACAGATTGTGAGCTTGTTTTATGGACCTTTTCATTTTGGTGAAAGACCTGTTCACATCTTCATAAACCATTTGAATTTGTGGACAATTTCATGTTCACGAGCCATTTGAATGTGCAAAGGGTTTGTGTCCAATATTTGATGGCGCAGATACAGGCACTGTGGTAAGATCACTAACCCCAAGTATTAAAGTGCAATAAAGTATGTCTAAACTGAGAACAACTTTCCTGTAAATCTCATCAAGTTGCATAGAAGTTACCCCCTAATCTGTTTTGATGAGTTTATGTAGTGCAAAGCAAAAATGGGTTCCTATTTATTTATTTTTTTTGCTGTGAAGCAATTCAGTACATTTTCTGCAAAATACCACACACAGAAAACACAGTGTAAAACCTGCAGTGACTGTTAATGACATTTTTGATTCACAGTATGTTATGTGAATCTATGTGATTCAAAAAGGGGTCTAAGGCTCTGGTCCCCTTTTCCATCTTCCTACATTTCCTGTCTGACTCTCAAATGCATTATCAATTAAAGGCATAAATGACCAAGACCAAATAATGTTGAAAAATGGTTCCAAAATCTATTTTTTTTTTAAATTTCAAAACTTGTCCAGTACTGACTTAATGTTTTTGCATGTTACGAAGCCCTTTTTCCTCAGAGTTCTGCAGCTGAGTGTTGACAGCTGATTAATGCTCAGCTGCAGATAGTGCTGGTTCAGGCCACTGAGTTCATGTGACTGACACAAAAATGTCACGCCTCAGGTGATGAAGGTCACAGAGGGGTCACTTATTTAACTTCACACAGTGAACAGTGCATAATAGATATGCAGCCATGTTGGGAGAATTTCTTGGTCCAGATACACACACACACACACACACACACACACACACACACGCAGATTATATTTGAAAGCACTGTTAAATGCCAAGTCCGGACTATTTTTACAGCTGAAAACACATACTCAAGTGCACAAGTATATGTTGGCTGCATGCATTCACGCACATACACAGTCTTTGATGCTCCATTGCCTTGGAAATATGTTCATTTCCTGTTTCAATAAAAACTCTCATCACTGGCTAAAGCCCCGTGCTGCGGCGAACAGCTGACTGTGTGTATTCACTATAACCTTAATGGAGATGTAGTATGTGTTGTTTTTAACAGGTTTAATGATGGAGAGTTCAGCTCTGCAGGTACAGGAGGCTTCAGTGCAGAGGGGCTCTGTTCTGTGAGCTTTAAATCATGTGTGACGGGTCATTAACTATGGTAATAGGTTTTAATGAGCCCAGGTTTCACAGTGACGCGACAAGTAGACATAGTACTGGTTTAACAACAGGATGCTTATTTTGAATACAAGTCTGACATAAATGCACTGACCACAGGCTGTGTAAAAACTTTTCCTGTGACTAACTGCAATTATTTTAGTCCAAAAGTGTTTAAAAAACACATCTTCCCACTTAGATTTGGTGGTATGAAGGCATGCAGATTGTTGTGGTTTGTCTCTGAGAGTTCCCTTTTTTGTTTGTTAGAAAGTAGCTCCAGAGGAAACTGCTCACAGTGAGGTCCGGGAAATCCACAAAGAGATGCTGCTACTGAATTCTCCAAATGTCATTTATCGATGATACGCACACCGCTCCATTAATTAACTCCATTAATTTTCACCGTACTAGGGGGGAGGCAGAAATCTCAAAAAGTTTGTTTGGCTAGGTACTACAAGGGGTAAGTGAAAAAATAAACTGTGCTTTTTAGTTTATACCAGATGCAGACATGCAGAGCATTAGGGCCATTCAAGGCCACAAGGACACAAATGGCTTCGTACAAACATTTCCAAACACACTTCCATGAGAATGTACTACTGGTCTAAATCCTCCTGTAATGTCGAGAGACTGGCATGAATGTAAAAGGTAATCATCTGCTCCCTTCAGTCCTTCAGCTGGCTCAGTCATTACATTGGTTTGTAGCAGAGCTGGAAGAATGGTTTTCATTTGGCTTTTGTACTGTTTGGATCAGGCAGCCTGATGTGTGTGTTTACATCTGTGCGTTAGTGTGTATTTGAAGAAATGGGCGATGACAAGACAACGACTTGGAAGGAAGAGAAAATGAAAAGCTGTGAACCTGACTTAATGACAGCTTCAATATAAGTGAAGCGAATGAATATTAATTCCATTTGAATGGATGAAGATCAGTCATCACTCACTTAATCATCTCATATCATGAGAACTAATGACTGTAGAAACATTTAGGCAGCATGCAGTGTTAGTCCAAGTGCTCACATTGCGCTCTAAGCTGCAGAGAGATGTTCAGTAACATACCAGTCCAGACCAAACCAGGCTACACGTTTGAGCTCTTGTCAGATATTTCACTGTTTGACTCTTTTACCTTGACTTTCTACCTGTTTTCTAACCACCTAAAGCTAATTAAACAACATATCTAACACGGTGATAAAGTGTCATCCTGTTGATTTCCATGCAGACGGAGATGTTTTGGCTGCTCTTGGCTGTTTCTATTAGCCCAAGAGGATTGTACTGAGGCTGCAGTTCTCCTGGCAGTGAACTGAAGCAAGACACAAAACTTATATCAGAACTGACAGCAGGATCAAACTTAAATGCAGAAAATAAGATAATAATCTTATTGAAATTAGCCCCTATCATACTTGAGCATTTCCTCCAATAGTGAGCACAGTTTATTATTAACTCTGACACATAAGAGCGAGGTTCAACCAGTACAAAACCTCTGAACTCTTAGCTTACACAAATACATTTACATCCACACATATGTGTATACATATATGCTCATACTGTGCAGTGCAGATCATTTCATCAATACTGATGACAAGAAATAGCTTTATTAGGTGCCCTATTTCTGCCAAGATTTTCACAGTTGGTGGCTGATTCCAAAAAAGTTGAGACGTTTGCCGAAAACAGTTTTACAAAGTGTCCCTGAGCCCATGTATTAATCTCCTTTATACAATCATGTGTTTGACAAAGTATTGAACCTCTCTCCATCCTTGTTTGTGAACGACTGAGTCCCTCCAGGATGAACCTTTCATACCCAATCATGATACTATCACCTGTTACCAATGAACCTGTTTACCTGTGGAATGATCCAAACAGGTGTTTTTGGATCAGTCCACAACTTTCACAGTCTTTTGTTGCTCCTGTCCCAACTTGTTTGAAACATGTTGCTGCCATCAAATTCAGAATAAGAAGATATTTACAAAAATCAATGAGGTCTATTACATGCTCCCCTCTCCAGGTGAAGCTGCTCAAGTTGATTGAGGAGCCAATAAAGAGGGGGAGGAGACTCAGGTTCACACTCTTTTTTTCCACTTCCTGCCTGGCAGCAGCAGCAGAACAAGCCGAGTGACCACATGTAGTTTTGTTGTTTTTTTCCCTTTATCTCTTTTCTGGTGGGTCCGGTGGTTCAGTTTTCGCGGCTTTATTTATGTTGCTTAGGGTTTAGTTTGGTGATGCTTCGTTAGGGTAGAGGGAAGAATCCGGTTCT
The DNA here is from genome assembly GCA_025331565.1 of Holacanthus passer. Taxonomy (NCBI): domain Eukaryota; kingdom Metazoa; phylum Chordata; class Actinopteri; family Pomacanthidae; genus Holacanthus; species Holacanthus passer. Next base: position 4,644,870 of record JAFREQ010000004.1, on the reverse strand, counting down.
GACGGCCCTGTAAGGGTTGGACCGAGGTGGCTTCCCTTCTTTTGTTCTTTTTTGCCGGCCCATCAGTTTGTAGTTTGTTTGAGGAAGTTTTGGGGTTAGTCTGGTTTTTATTTGATTTGACTCTTTTGATTTGTGGTCCTGGGTCTTAAAAATAAAAATGGACTTTAGATGAGGCAAGAAAGAAATAAACTTTAGATGGTACTGTTGGTTACCTCATGATGAGGCAAGAGATAAACCAGGTTGGTTCCAAATAGAGACTGAAATAAGTCGGGGGCTGTCTCCCTGGTCTGAGCTATTTAGCACAAAACTGCCATTACAGAAACATCATCCTGTTATAATACTAAACTAATGTGGCATAAGGTACATAGAGCAGATTGTTGGGGCCCCTTTAAATCCCCCTATGCACCTCTATGGAATAATAAGCGAATTCTAATTGGAAACAAAATGGTTAACTGGACTATTTGGATTACTAAACTTATATTTTATATTCATTTGATAGCAATCAACTGTGTGTTTTAGTGAGAAACTGTTGCCTACGTGAAAACTCCACTGGTCCATGACTGCAATTATTTATATGTTGTGTCATTTGGGAGGTGTTTATCACAACACTACACAATAATGATGTTATTGTGAAATTGTTTGACAAATACTTGATGCTTTATTTTCTTGATCTCAAAATAACCCAAACTCGCATACCCCCAGTTATTTACTCATTATTTGATAAAACCTGCGAGATACTTTTCTCCCTCCAAAGCACATAAACATGAACAAAACACACACACATGCACACACTAAACTTTAACTGCATCCCATCTGTCTGTTTCCTTCCACCGGCAAACTCTTCCTGCCTCTGAATTTAACTTTCTGGGAAATACCTGCTGGCTTCTCATTAGCTGCCATCAAAAGGCAGAGCCTGAAAACACCATGTTGCTTGTTGGGATTGAGGTTTCCAGCAACTTATTAGTGACACTACACTTCCATGATTTCAAGTTCACTTTCACAGAAGCCAGTCCCTCTCGTTTTTACCCCCTCTCTCTTCTCCCTCCATATTTCTTCATCAGGAAACGTGCCACAAACTGCCCTCTTCTGACTCCTCTTATATAACTAATAACTGCTTCCATGTGAGACTGACAGAGAGATACTCGCAGATTTAAAGCCTTTCCCCCCCAAACTCCATCACATTTGCTCTCCTACGGCTAAACTGTCACTCATCGATTTATAGACTCTGCAAATTTACCGCGTCATCACTCACCAACACACTTTCCTCGCGCTTTCTTCGTTTGTCAGAGAGAAGAACGAGTGAGTGGGAGAGATGCTTCATAGCGTAAATCAAGTCTCAGTATTGAAGAGCCACTGTGTGTGAGACAGGTGTATAAAAGAATTTTTTTATATGATTTTCAATGTGCTTCACAGTGTTAAGTCTCCCGTGTGTAGCTGTAGAGTAGACAGACAGTAAACACACACACATTAATCCAAATGTGTGGATTTGGTCACTCTTCCAAGTCTGACTTCATGAGGGCAAAGTGCTCATCGAAGGGGGTCCAAAGCAAACTAATCACACCCGAGTCACGATGGCAGTGACTGATTGCAGTGACCCTTCATAACAACACTAAAATCAGACTGGCAGCTATTAAAGAAGAGCTGCTCTTTGCCCTGTTTTCCCTGGCTGTTCTGGGAAAAGATTATTCCCCTTGAAGGCATTTTGAGTGAAAACACCCCAAGGAGCTCTGCCATGGTTTTACCATTAGACCCCAGGGAATCATAACTGTGCCCAAGAAAGCTGGAGAAATGACCGACAATGAAAATAAATCTTTTAAAATGTCACTTTACGTGCTCATTGCTCTGTTTAGAGAAGAGGACAAGACGGCTTTGTCTTTGTGTGTTTCCACTCTCCTTCATCTTTTTTTATACTTTTATGGCCATGACATTATTGATTGTTTAGATGCTTCATCCTTCAGTGTGTTCATCATGATTAATTTTCATGTTACATAGAAGGGATCTTACAGTAAAAACCTATTCATCTCCAGGGGTCCCCAACTTAACAGAGTGTTAGTTGATCCTATGATGATGATTCCAGGATCTTAATGACAAGTCTCACATGAATATGAAGTTGATACAACAGAGAATGTCATTCTCTTTTTTTTACCGCTGCCAAGAAAACAATCTTAAATTTAAAAAGCAGAGTGTTATACAATAATGTGCTGGGGTTTTTTGATTTGGTTATGCACACACACTAAACTATGTTGTACTGTCATCGTGGTTATGTATAAGTGTGCATGTGTGTGTACCTGTGGCCTTCTCAGGGTTATTACACATGAAGCAGAGCCAACCTCCCTCTTCCTCACTGTAGCCAAACAGGTCAAAGAAGCGCACCTCCTCCAGCTGAATCTGGAGACTGTCCAGGTCCTGGAGACAGAAAGAAATGGAAAGAAAATAGAATATCTATTAACTGACCTGTGACGATATTTCACTTCATACTTTATAGTTGGTATGTCTTTATTGATACTGACAATAGGTCTTTTTCAAAGAAGACAGGTCACAATAGGAAAAACACAGGTGTAAATGTTAAAATGAAGGATGGTTTCAGTTTCAGGGTTCTGGTTCTGTTTTGCATGTTGTCTCACTGTCACACTGTCATGACTTACTGGGGCATTTGAATAGAACAGAACCATTGTTAATGTCATTAATAATGCATGTACTTGAAATGACAAGGCTGTACTTCCTGTTTGCTGAGAAACAGGACGATCTGCCAACACTATATTTGATTCATCCAATATTATTTTCATTTATTTATTCCTCCATGCTACAGCTGCAAAATTAGCCTGTAGGCTAGGACTGACTTAGATTTTGTCAAGAATGACATTTGAAAAAACTTTATATTATGAAAACCTGTATCATAGATTTTCACTGATGGTCTCCTATAATATTTGTCTTTTGTTTTATATAATATCTGTGGAGACAGGAGATCCATACACAGCCTGTCTTCATCTGTAGCTTGAACAAAATACTGAAGTTTAAATGTGGTTTTCAACCAACTGCACCACTTTAAAAATGTGACAGATGCAAGAAGAAAGATTTTTTTCTTTTGTAAACTGAAGTGGTTCTGCTCAAAGTGATTGCTGCTGCTGGCTGCTGTGTATTTATAGTGTACAGCTCTGTGGTTCACCTGTACTTCAAAACAACACTGTGCATTAGGAGACATTTTCCAGCAGCTCCGCAGAGCTCAGCGGGGTGCTTTTGACAACTGGTGTACTCAGATGTAACAAACAAAGAATGTGGAAATTGATTGAAGTTTATTTATGGGATCAGGCTGTTCTTTTTAGTTTCTGCTGCACAAAAAAGAAGAGAAATAATATAACGAGAAATGGGAAAACAAAAATTGGAATTTACAGGAAAGGTTTCACCAGCGCGCAGATCATTGTGGTTAAAGCAGCCGTACATGCACGTACACATGTATATACACACAAACGATAAGTGACTCCCACTTCTAAGAGCTATTCAAAAGCTTGACATTCCACTGTGCAACTGTGCATCCGTGTGTTTGTGTCAGAACAGAAAGCAGTGGAAACCAAGACCTCCCTTTCAAATCCCTGAAGACCCCCTGCACATGGCATGAGTTATACTTCCCTCTGAATACACACAAACACACTTCAGTGACACTTAAACCCACAAGATAATACATATTTATCTCAGCCTGGTTTGGAGAAAAATGGGAACATTTAAGGAGATGATGGATTACTGTCATCATTCTCCATGGCAAAGAAGCAGTCATTCAGTGTGTGTGTGTGTGTGTGTGTGTGTGTGTGTGTGTGTGTATTTGCAGAGTTTAACCAAATCTCTCTATAATGAATGCACAGTTTAAATAACCTGACCACCAACCCAGCAGAGGACTCTGCTCAATCATTTCTCTTGACCTCTGACCCCACTGCAGTCCTTTCACGTTTTCTGATGATCCACTTAAGAACGAGAGAAGTATTTCTCACTACGGCACCGTTCACTCACATGAAACGCCCAGAGGGAGCTGGATTTGAAGGAATATAAGAAAAACAGGTAGCTGTAATGGCTGAGCTACTAGTGTGTCTGACCCGTAGACCTGTGCCCCTTCAGTCCTTGATGTTAATGAGCGAGGATGTAAATGTGAAAGCTGTTTTTTATGTGCATATTCCCAAGAAACTCAGACTAAACCCAAATTTCAGCACACACACACACACACACACACACACACACACACACACACAGTACTTCCCAAGAACAAGCACACATTTGATTAAAAGAGTGTCAGAGCATTCAGATTCATCCATACATCAGAGCTTTCTATGTGTTGTTACAACTTAAATAATTGAGGTCAAAGGGCGTCGCCTGCGGATACAGATAAACCAGGACCATGTGTGGCTGAGAAACACGGGCCATCTGAGGGTTTACATGAACATTAATATTTGGACATGATCCAGGGGTCTGCAGGAGACACGTTGCAATGGTGAGAAATCCTGTTTATGATTATTGGGGTAAAAAAAGAGTGAATAGAGAAAACAAGAGAGAAGTAGTTTTGAGGTACTTGTACTTTATTTGATTATTTCCTTGCTATACTATCTTATACTTCTACTCAACTATGTTTCAGAGGGAAATATTATATTATTTACTCCACTACATGTGACAGCTGTAGCTACTAGTTACTTTGCATATTAGTCTTACATAAATACATATGATAAGCTTATAATATAAAACACATTTGTACAAAATTAACTACTAAATGGTAATGTAGTTTTCACACATGAAGCTCAGTTTACTTGTTCTCAGGAGTACTACTCAGGGAAAACAGTCTACATGTGGTTCTGTAGAGAGCTCCCTAAGGTCTGAGAAAATAACTCAAAGGTTATCTCAGTTTTGGCTAGAGTAAAAAAATTATAGCAGACAGCCTGACTTACAAAGTGTGTGGTGTTGGAAAGCTGTTTGCATTTATCAAGCAGAGAGGGTCTATTAAAAGACTGGGAAGTGAAGGATTCAGGGTTTTGGGGTGTGACTCATACGAGGAGCCAAAAATCAGGCCCTGCTTGGCCTCTGCTTCGGATTTGACTATTTGAAAAAAAAAAAAAAAATCTGCTTCTCACAAAGCTCCCACACTTTGTTGAAGTGTGATAATAAATTGCTGGAGTACCCCTTTAAACCTCGACCAACTGCAACACTAAAATGTTGTATATACATTGATGCACCAGCATTAACAGCATGTTTAGTTTTACACTTTAAATATATTTTGGTGTTGTGAGATTTTGAATGCAGGACCTTTGCTGGTAATAGCGCATTTACATTGCTGTATTGGTACGTTTACTTTCAATACCTGCAATATCTGATTGTTTGGCCACTAGGAGGCAGCAGAAACAACTTGTGAACACAACACTGATATACTGTCACTTTTTAATTCCATGTGTTGGACTTAGCAAACCATTGCTCATTTACATACCCAGCCAATCCAAATATCTGGCTACAATGTGTTCAGCAGCTGGTTTGGTTGCTGTTTGGTGATGAGCAGGTCGTGTACAGTGGGGTTTTTATAGCCTTGCAAATGGCTGCGACTGAAAGTGAACCAAAATAATGAAGTTGCAGCCATAATTCTCTGTAGGTTCATCACTACAAGTGACCCCTTTGTTTTCGCAATGTCATTTCACACATTGTTATTTAAAACATCCATCATAGCTGCTTTAAGTAACGGATCTGAGAAAAGTTTAATCCAGGATACTCATTCAAGGAAATAATGCTACACAGACAAAAGCTATTAAAGTCAAACTGTGCCTGGAAAAATGGCCAGTGTTGCCACTTGAGGCTGACAAACAGGAACTCGTCCTGACATTGAGTCATTGAATAATTTGGACTTTGCAGTAATCTTCATTCTGATGAGTTCTGGCTTTCAGGGAGAGCCTTTTTGGATTAGGCAGTACAATTCATGCCTAAACAAATGCCAAGGTCATTAAAATAGTTTGTTAACATTGTTTACTGATTACAAAACAAAGCTGATCTGAATCATCTATTCTGTAAAAAGCAGCGAGCAAAGAAACGACAGAAGCGGAAAGACGTTGAGTCAGAAATTGAGCAACAATGTGTGAGAGAGAACAAATCAGTAAACACAAATTCCCAATCGGCTGGATAACACAATTAGAAATGAACCATTAACAAAATGAAATGAGTAAGATACCACTTATGTACATTTGCCTCCAGATTCCATGATCAGAAAACCTCAAACGAGAGTGTGTGTGTGCCAGACTCACCACACAGTACCACACAGATGACAGGCCGTAATACATGACTAAATGATTGTATATAGTTGAAATGAGCTTTTAAGAAGATGTTTAGAGTGACAAATTTGCAGCCGGGCAACATGCTGATGTGAACAAACACAAGGCCATATTTGATTCATCGGGACCAGAGAGGTGGATTCAATAAAGAGATGAAGAAACAATGGCTGGATTATGTGATTCTGAATATAATCCTTCTATCCTCATGTAACCCCCTGTACCCTTTCAACATGCCCCTCCCCTCTGCCTCTATCACTGTTTGTAGACCATCATTATAATTTGATCAAGATGCAAGATTGTAACTGCGTGACTGATGACGGCTGCGGGGAGACGACAGGGAGAGCTGCAACGTATCTGCACAATATGTCCAAAACAATATGTTCAGTTTTAAAATGATTTTATTGAAATGAGAGAAAAACATCAGTCAGTGGAGCGAGATAATTCCTGTTACCCTTGTAGTCTCAGTTAAGTTTGTTTACAGGTTATGAGGAGTGTGAAAAAACTTGTATAAAGCCTTTGGTGACTCCAGAGGGCGCTGTGTGAAGCCTGATACATTGCCTCAAGTGATGTCACTTGAGTCAACATCAGTTGGGTCTGAAGAAGTTAGAAAATGAAGCAAGTTTGGAGATGGAGAGTCGGAGAGAAGTGAGAACTGAACTGTCGGCGGTCGAGTTGCATGATGGGTAATGTGCGTGTCAGGTTTTGACAAGGAAGTAAAATGCGTTCAATAAGAAAGAGGGTATTTCTGGTTCTGCTGCATCGATTTTGATATTTGTTTTTGTCCATCTTGAGGCCGACAACACGACAAGGTGTGCAATGCTAAATTGATGGCAGACTCTTTGCTTTATAGTGTTAATTCACCACAAATGTTTTTTACCTTTTGAGAAGGTGAACAAACATTTGAAAGAACCCTTCATTGACTGATCAAATGACTTTAGATATGGTAGACAATTCATTTTAAGTTTGAGCAGTGCACGTGTAAATTCAGTTCGACTACATGCCGGTCTGTTTGATGAGGTTGTACAAGTTCATTTGAATGTTAAGTGGAGGAGACAAGAAAAGACAAAAGGAGACAGGAGGAGGCTTTTTGAACTTTTCCTCGATAAACTTAAGCCGAGACAGAGAGAGGTGGGGGCAGGACGAGGAGCAGAGAGGGGAGTGAGAGTCAGGAGAAAGGTGAGTGGATGAGAAGTGGGAGTGTTGGGAAGGGGAGTGGAGGAGAGATGGATGAAGGTTGTAAACAAGGCACAGGCTTTTATTTCTGTCTCCCCTGACATTCATCTCCTGTCTGGATATAAATGTATGAGAAAAACAGGGGTCCTGACATCATAAACCATTTCAAACAGGCAGAGACAGAGGCAACAATTCTCAAATGTAAACCAGATCCTCTAGGTCCATTCAGCTTTTAGTTTCTTCCCATCCTGCCCCTTTCCCCAACCTATTTATCTAATCTCAGCCTTTCTCCTTCATCCTCTTCCTCCACCAAACTTTATCTCCACCAAAAGTTGTATCAACAAACGCTGTCACTCTGGCAAAACCAAGACAAAAGGTGAAACAATACTTGTCGAGTATCTCCCCTCTCAGGCTTCCACTTTGCTCAGTCTCATACCTTCCCTCTCTTCCCCTTTCTCTTCCTCTTTTCTCTTGCCATATCTCCTACCTCTACAGTCTGCCGCTGCATTACAATCTCTTTTTCATTCTGCATGTTCATATCTTCTTCCCCCGTCCGTGTTCGGTCTCTCTGTATATCATCGTGTTTTGCTTTGTCCTTTCCTTTAACTTTTTAATAATCTTAACTCTCTTCCTTTAGTCCACCTCACTTTTCTCTTTCCTGCTCAGCTTTCTATTCCTCTCTTTCCTCTTCATCTTCCTTTAATTTCTTTCCTCTAAAATTACATCTCATCATATCACCTCCTCCCTCCTTTTTCCTCTTTATGTTCCTTTTTTCCGCTCTCCTCTTCTCTCCTTGTTGCCAGCACAAGCACAATTACTAATCTTTCCTCTCCTCTTATAAGCCATAACTGTTATTTCTTTCAATTTCCATCTGATCCATCCAACTTTCACCATTGTCTCCTCCTCACCTCTTACTTCCCCTCCCCTCTTTAAGGTTTGACACTCGTCTCCCCCTTTTTCTTTCATGCTTTGTCTTAATATTTTAACCAATCTTGCCCTCAATCTTGACTTTCTCCCTTGTACTGATTCACGTCTGCTGTGACACATCCGCTCTGACACTCTTCAACTCTTTTTGCTTTAAACCCGTTACCTTTTCATTGCATCTTTCTCAAGCTTTTCCTCCTGAATCTCTCTCAGTCATCCTTTCCCTCCTCTCGCCCTGCTCATCCTTGAAGCTCTCACGTCCCTTCATCCCTCTCATCTTCGCTCACACCAGCTTTCTATTATCTCTTGTGTCATAAAACTACTAAACCGAGTTGTCAGAGAGCGTACATAAGTCCCTCTTAAATCTGTGAAGCCTCATAAAGCTCTCCAGGCTCCCTTTACATCTCCCTGCCAGTACAGACACAATTGATAATCTTTTCTGTCTCGTATGTGCATCTTTTCTCTCCTCATCTTCTATTACACGTGTTTCTGATCGGGTGACAGTGACAGGAGTGAAACTGTAGGACTAATAGGGAGGAAAAGAAAGAAAATGCAGAGCATATGGGTGGAGGGAAAGGTCGTGACCTTCTTCCTCTCTCTCTCCTCTTAAATCTCATCAACCTTTTTTTTTTTTTTTTGAGTATTTTCTTGGAGCTCCCTGGAAAATGAGATTGAAATCACTCTAAAGAAGAAAAGAGATGTTAAATGTCATTCTTGTTTACTTGGCAGGTCCACTATCTGTGCCAAAACTCAACTTATTAAGTCAAACAGATATTTGCTGAAAGTGACTGATCCATATCAAATAGAGCTTTTATGTTCTGCTCCAATAACTTGCAGCACTAAGCTAAGCTTTAATGTGAAGGTACGTTTTATTTTGAAACCTGTGAAAACTGCTAACAATGACTTTTGCCATTGACTAACATGATCGGTAATTATTCCATATAGTTTTTCAAATGGTAGATTTAGACATTTTCTGCCTTTTTTTTTTGAGTGGAATTCATCTCATCTAACTCTCAAGCAAGCAAATAAGTACATTTTAAAATGTCCAACTATTCCTTTAAGGTACAAGTGGACCAGTTGAGGCCGGTCAAGAACAGCAGGAACCATATTTTACTGGTGACTGAGCAGGTAAATCAGAGATGTTACTGGAGACGGATACAGTAAAAGCAGAAGTTTACGACCATGTTTGAACTGCTGAGCGTCACACAGCATGAGTCTTCCTGCCCGGTGTACAGTTCATTTGTGTGTGTGAGTGTGTACATGAATCAGTGGGTATGTTAAGGCTCCATATGGTAACCATAGCTGGTCCATCTCAAAGCAGCCACAACACACGTTTAGAGAAAGACAAACGACAGCTGTATTTTCTTTGTGGCTCTAATTGTTTCCTAGTGACCACTTAGCTTGTCACATTATGAAGGGGCAGCGCGAGAACACCACCCACATCCACACACTTACATAAACAGACACTGATGCGGGCACACATATTCACACACACACACACACACACACACACACACACACACACACACTGTTATTGTCTCGTTAAGTCAGACTTTCTCTTTGTAACTCAATCTTTCACACACACGATAAAGATGGGGAGTCGGGGTGAGCAGAGGCCGTGTATACAAAAATGTCCATTTAGTCAATTGCATATTTAAACAAAGTGAATGTTGAACTGTCATTTTTTTCTTGGAGTTTCGTTTTTTTTTCCCTGCTACTGATGACTTCATCCCCTCTGCTGGAGACAGATAGCTTTTAGTAGGAAGCTGCATGCACACGCACGCACGCACACACACTGTGGTCCAGTACCTTCCTGTGTGGGGCAGGGTGCTGTGTCATGGCCATGGGGAAGCTGTGAGCGCCTTTCAGCTGCGTCTTCTCCCAAAGAGAAGCGAGTCTCTGGACACACTCGTCCTTGGAGCACAGAGGGACACTTGACTTACTCTGGTCAAAAGAGAGGGAGAAGAAAACAAGCATTAAAAAACATTTACACAAAGCAGAGATATGGTTCAGATAGAGAGGAAAAATATGGGCAAACAGGAGAAAAAAGGGTTGGAAAACAAGGCTACTCTTGTTTGCAATTTTACATTTGAACAGACGCAACTATGGTTTGCGTTCCAGGAAATTTCTCAACTATAAAGCTCCTCATAGATTCCCAGATATGCCAGGGCGGGTTTCAAAATCAACATTCAATCTGAAGCTTCTATTTTTGGGTTTACTACTAAATGACTAGAAGTCAAGGTTTTCTGCCAATAAAACTATTTCAGTGAGCAAAATTTAGCATCTAAATGAACCAGAACCATTTTTAAGAGGAGCTTATGTAAGATGGTCCAGAATTAAATATTTCAGCAACTATTGGATGGACTGTCAGGAAATATTACACAATGCAGACATTCATGAATCCTACTGACTTTGACTGACTTCTTCTCTAGCGCCACCATAAGGTGACTTGTTGAAGTGATTTGTTGTTTTGAATGAAATATGTCAATAACTATTGGATGGATTGCAATGAAATTTGGTACACACATTTATGATCCCCTCAGGCTGAAATGTAATAACTTATGGTCCCATCTCCCATAATTAGTTCTGTGAACAAATACCTGAAAATACTTGAAATCTAATAACATTAGCCTCAGCTGTACATTAGTGTACATTAGGTAATTTGCAAATTTTACACAGCAGATGGATGCTTTACAGTATGATATATGAGTGTGATTGTACTTGCTGGGCATTAATGCTTTTCGATATAACGACATGTGCATCACATCTGCATGTTCCAGTTTTGTGTTCACCTGTAGATGTAGCAGCATGATGTGTATCCAGAGATGAGGCTGTCGGCTGGTCAGGTTGAAAGAGGACTTGGCGTACAGACAGTAGTGGCCTTTAAGAGGACAGGAGAACGACAGCTTGGCCACACATCCTCGATTTGAATCTGTCACAGACACGGAGACATACAAAAATGGCAAAATCATTAATATTTAGCAGATGTTCAAAAGTTGCCCATCTTAAATCAAAATCCCCAAGCGAAACCAGAGTCACGCTTTCTCTGCGTGTTTCTCTCTGTCTCTTGCACATATGGACTTGTGAAACCTTGGGAACATATTCACAGAGTGATTCATAGCACGCAAGGACACCCCTTCTCGAAATCAAGAGAAAATGTCTTCTCTTCCCACCACCACCTCCCACAAACTTCCACCTCTCAGCCAAGGAGAAGAAACCAGCGCAGGGTCAACAGTTCCTGTGCTTCATGTGGAAATCATCTGGTAGATCAGATCATTGTAGTATTTCAAAATAAAATAAAAAGGACGTTCTTTTAATCTATCTGTCTAAATATCTATCTATCTATCTATCTTCTGTAGAGATGCAGTAGGGGCAGATAATATAGATTTTGCAATAAAGGTGAAAAACAAGTTGTTTTTCTGGTTTTGGTTTAACTTCTATTCAAATTGCTGCTTTGAAGGCGAAAACAGGAAAAGCATGTGGATTTACAGCCAAACTAAATATCTTAATTTGTTATTCTGCAAAAACAATCTTACATGTCAGAAAACACCTCTGCTTACACAACATATTATACAGATATATTAATATATTAACAGAGTTAACATGGAAGCTGTAACATACGGGACAATATTGAATTACTCAGAACAGTCAAATATTTGGGATAAAGTCAAATGCCTTAAAATGGCCTAAACAGAGGTTAGAAGAAGCTACATGTGTATGAACGACAATATGTATCTGTTTATACTGCTGCAATCATTAGCACATTCGTATTTTTTCCAAGAGAGGTTGTTTGTATCCGATGGTTGGTGACCTGTATATTTTTGTGTCAATGTGTGTGTGTGTGTGTGTGTAGCTGTTTGGATTAAGTATGCATGTGAATGTGTGCTCTTCTGTGTAATCCTCATCCCCGGAGATGGAGGGTCAGCAGCAGACGTGTGGGTCAGCCAGCAGCATGATGACATCATCCAGCTGAGACCACCTGTGACATCATATCATAAGCATCTTGGGGCTGATTCTCATTAAGAGTCTTAATACTAAGACAGCAAATGCAAAGCACCAATTATGGGATGAGGAGTGAACGTGTGCCTGAGTGTGTGTGTGTGTGTGTGTGTGTGTGTGTGTGTGTGTGTGTTTAACAATCGTGTATTTACATTCATTTTCAGATTTAATCCATTAACCAGAGGCCAAAGGAGGAGTTTGTTATTTTTTGTCTCGTTTCCTGTTTTGAGTGTGTGCATACGTGTGTGTGTGTGTCTGTGTGTGTGACTCCTGGCTGCCTCTTACTTAAAATGACATTAAGGCCAAAGGCGGACCAATAACATCCTCTGCTGTCAATCAAAATATCATCACCTCTTGTGTTGCTCTTAAGTCTAGCGTGTGTGTGTGTGTTTGTGTTTGTGTTTGTGTGTGTGTGTGAGCTTTGTGTATTTTTAATATCTTCAAAAGAATGAAGCCGTGTCCTCGGAGGTGAGGCTCATTACTGCAGATGGCTCAGACAAACACAGAAAGGATTGCACTGTCCAGTTGCATATCTATGTATGTAAGTGTGAAGTGATGTGTTGAATACGTGCACGTAAACATCTGCACAAACACTGCAGGTGTGTAAGTTCCCAGAGTTGTTATTGCCAAGCTCAAGGTATATTGTGTCTAAATGCATCTGGCTTGTCAAATATGTGTATCTGTCTCCAAGCAAGACATGTTTTCAAACACATTTCAGTATATCTTATATGTGTGTTGCCTGATTTATATCACATTCAGTTAAGACGTATCAATGATGTAGATTCAACGTAGAAAAGGTGATGACAGGCTGCTCAAAGATTGAATTGAATTGGATTGAATGAATTCTTCATTCAAGTGAAGCAAATAGATTTGAAAAATGGAAAATAAGCAGAAATCACAAGACTTGAATGAAAATAAAATATCAAATCCCTGAATATGAGAAGAAAGAGAGAGGAAATGTGAAAATGGATTACAAAGTTTTAGAAAATGAATTAGATTAGTTTAGAGACGTAAGAGGTTTCTCATTTCATGAACATCAGGACCACCTGTTTCTTGTCAGCACGTACAACTCTGGCATGAAAGTATGCACAGACACACACACACACACACACACTGCACCCATATAAACAAGTACTTCATGCATACTACATATGTATGTATTCCATTCATCTGTTTCTACTTTAACCTGACTGTGTTGTATAGATGTAATTGAAAAGAATGACCCAGCCCACCTCAAAACAATTCACTGCCTCCATACCTTGATTAATTTTTCCATTAACAAATTAGCTCTGTGACATTTGCCCCATAGAGTTTGGCTCAAGATTCTTGGACTCCAGATTGAGACTGCAGCTGAATGAAAGGACGAGAATACTATACGAGTTTTCTTTTTAGTAAAAAAGTTTAGTTAGTTAGTTTTCAGTCAATCCAGTTTACATCGTCATACTCATACGTCATACGCACCAATGATAACATTTGAATAGTATTTGCCAAAATCTACAGTGCCAAAGGAACCTTTTTTAAAATGGAAGCTATCTATTCTTCTTCTGTAGGAACGAAAGGGTTTGGGACTGAGAGCCAGAAAGGATGAGAAAATCAGAGAGTATTAAGAGATAAGTTTTGGTCTTTTCATGGGATTAGTTTTCAATAAGACAAATATAGAATATCACCAGCCTTGTCCTTCATGTGATGCAACATAGACCAGTTTAAGGTGATACCAATTTGAATCTGAATTGCAAAGATTAGATATCAACCAAAATGTTCTCTTGCACTGTGCTTGTTTTTGCATGGTGGGTTGCATTATAATGTAAACCCATAGAGGAGGTCAGTGGGGGACAAAGATGAAGAACAATAATGATTTCCCCCCCTCTTTTTTTAGCATCAAACCAAAGACCACCCATCTCAGGCCTCATTTGGACTAATAGTCTAGAGGGGATAGAAAGAAAAAAAAATAAAACTACACTACTGTTCTGGTCAAACTGCAGGAGTAAAGATGGAAACTGGAAACACAGCTCTCTGCACACAAAAAGTCAAAGATGCAATATACAATATCAGGGTGGAAAAAATAAAAGAGGCATTCAGGATGGGGTAAAAGGAGAAGTGGCCTCTAGATGGGATGGAAATCACTGATCACAGCAGGATATTAAAATGAATCTATACCCTATAGAGAAATAAATCCCTCTCTGATTGGGGCCAGAGAGACACTAATCAACCCACTACTGACTCCAGCGCAAAGCTGCATCTGCATGTATGTGACAGCAGGAAGGAGAGAGGAAGAGGATGTGCATTCATACCTCATCATTACTCAGCCTCAGTCACTATGTCTGACTGTGATCTCATTCCACCCTCCCTCAACCTCTCTCTGTCCGCCCTTTTATTATCCACAACACTGTCATCTGATTATTTCTAGTGCTGATCTCATAGGCAACATGCACCGACAAAGCTGTTCGTCATGTTCACATTACCTTCGATCGCACACTGCTCTGGTATGGGGATCTGCTGCAACATGTCTTTAGAGAACTCTCTGATCGTCTCCATGTTGTCTCTCAAGTGGATGAAGAGTCTGTCTGCTTCCCCCTGCTCCTCCTCCTCCCCATCCTTGTCCCCGCTGTGACCTCTCTCAGCCTCCTTGTCTAGGGCAGCAGTGACGGGCACGGAGTCGTCACCCGTCCTCCCAGTGGGCGGTGCTTCCTGGTTTTCTGAGTGCGAATTCACCAAAGTGTTGGAGAAGATGTTGTCTGGGCTCAGCTCCAACCCCTCACCGTCCTCGCCGGTGTCTGAGTTGATGGAGCGCGAGCGCACAGCGTGGAGGGCCAGGCTCTTTGACCTAAGAGAGGACCATGAAGTAAAAACAGTTCAAAGTGCTACAAAATTATAGATCTTAACAATTAAAATTCTGTCTGCTTCCTGTTTTTGACACCGTGCGGCAAATTGTCCTGAGTTTGGTTTGAGTCCAGGGTTCTGTGGGCGAACCAATGAAGCAAAAAGCTTCAAGGGGACATTGTTGACAGTGATTTTGTGAGCACATTCATGGCCGGAGTATTGTGGGAATAAGCATGATTTTGCTATTGATCTTTTGTAATCAGTGTTTGTCTTTGCTTGAATATCTTTTTGTAAGAATACTGTAGCCAAATTTACATTCGCTATTAATTACATTGAAAGGATTCTGCACTCTAGTTCCAGCTGCATTTGTTTCACTAATGCCCTCCAATGCACCGTGAACGATGGCGCTGTTGCACTTTGTTCCCAGATTGTAAAAAACAATAAATAAAGTTGAACATGCGTCATAGCATTGCATGGGAAAAGGGGCCAAAACTAACTTGTCCATCAAGGCGTGATGCTGATCGGAGCTGGAGCCGATAAATACCCATGATTACTGCAGAGTCATGAGTCTGATTGTACCACAGAAGGAAACAGCCAGATGTTAGTGGGTGGTAGTGGGTTTTTCTGTGTAAGGGGTATTAGAGACAGAAGTTCAAACCCTGGCTCCTTTCTCACCTCCACACAGCTGACCAAGCACAGCCTTCAGTGGGTGTGAATGTCGAGTTGATGGCTGTTACAAAAAATTACAGAAACAGTCGGGCACAGCCCTCCCCCCGAGTCCAACTTTGGAAGGTTGGGGAGTGGGGTTGTGAAGCTATTTGACCGTCTGACATGCAGCAAAACAGCAACAGTTCCTACACTGTTCATCTGATGTGTCGTGTGTAAACAGCCTCAAATCAATCAATGCTTTGACTCTTAGTCTGTGTTTCATTTGAAATCCAATGTGTGCTAGTACAGAGCAAACACACAGCAAACTGCATTATCTTCTCAACACTCTTCAAACTCACTAAACTACAACAACAACCATTTAAGTGTATTCAATAGGAATGAGCTTCCAAGTTGTGTATTCTGAGCATATTGTTTTAATAAACAGCATGTCTCAATCTCTGGGTAGTCTTCAGTTTTGTTCAATAAACAGACACACAGTTATGTATCATTGGCTCAAAGGATCTCTTGTTAATTTGACTGGAAATCAATAAAATCCACCAGGCTACACAGCGACAGTGATAACAGTCTATTCTTCATAAAAAGAAAGTCTCACTAAGCAGACGCTCAGCAGGGCCACGTGATGCTACACACAAACAGACCTGTTGAATCTCATCTCTCGCCTCTCCTCCCTGACGGCTTGGCTCAGGCTGTAGCGTCGCTGGGGGGCGGGAGAGTCTTCCTCCGCCTCCTCCTCTCCCTCCTCCTCCCCCATTTTCTCTTCGAACGCCTGGATCTTCACCCGCAGCCGCTGCTCCGACCCTCCCCCTCCTGGAAGAGATGCACGGGGAGACGGAGGGCAGGCCTCGTCCATCCTGTAAAACACGAACACACACACACACACACACACACACACACACACACAGAGGGCAAAGGGTTGTGTTGCAGATGGTGGGCACGTGAGACGAAGCTGGACAGACATATTTGGATGGATTTCAGTAGTCTCACCCCCCTCCCCGCCTCTCTCCCTCCCCTTCTGGCTGGTTTCCCTGTAATTCTCGCTTTCTCACGATGACTGGCTCTATTTCTGTGTCTCTCCCCCCCATGTGTCCCCCTCTCTCCCTCTTTTGCCGGTTACATCTCACCTTCTCCCCCCTCTGTCTGGCTTTGCTTTTCTTTGTCCCTCACTATGGTGCCTGTCTCCTCTCTTTGCTCCCTAACTCAAACTAATTATTCCCTCCATCCCTCCATCTCTCTCTCCTTCTTTCTGTCCACATTTCTTTTTTTTTTCACAAGTGGCCTTTATAACTTCATTAAACAGTCCGCTCGTTTGATGAAAGAGGACTTCCAACTGCACCGTTGTTGTCTTTCTTCTTTCTTCACCCCTTGCTCTTTAACTAATAAACCAACCTCTCTCAATCTCTCCTTCCCTCTATCTTTCTTCCAGAAGACCCCAAGCAAAGCCTTTGGAAGCCTCCAATCCTGTACACAATGTTCTTATTTAAGAGAAAGCTGCACACACTGCAGCCAGATGAATCCCAGTCAACTTATGCACATTAACACGGAAACACATGCACACATTTATTTTGGTCACTTTTGGGGATATTACATAGACTTATATTTACTTCCTGGAGACTTATCCTAACCTTTACCTACTTAACCTTAACCTTGGCCACTGACTCAAAATTCAGCTTTTTCCCAATTGGGGACACAGCTTTTGTCCCCAATTGGACAAGCTGTCCCCAATTAATTGGTCTGAAATGTGTCCCTGAAAGTAGGAGTCACACCCCCCCACCACCACGACACACACACACACTCACGTAAGCACATGCCGTCCTCACATGTTGTGCATACTTTTGAAGCACTTTTCATTCATTGTTTATAATGAATATAACAATTGTGGGACAGAAGTTGCTGGAGGATATAAAGAATCACATAAAAAACATTTGAATGGTCCATAAATAAATAATGTTTTTTTACAAACTCACATTTTTAGGTTTTAGTAGCACAAATTGGTTAAAGTTGTGGCTCAATATGTGTATTTTATCGGCTTTTTTGTGAGTTTCAAACAAGTTTTGAAACTCTTGACAGCTCCTTGTGACACGCAGATAAATCAAAAGCATAAAGCGTATCACCCAAAATGTCAAACTATGATGATTGTATTATGGGTGCATGCACTGGATTTTAGCGTGGCTTTTAGAGCATGATGGTGCATTTATGGATAGGTGTGTACATAACCAAAAGTAAAACATCCTGACAGTCTCTCTCACCTGCAGTGCGCTGCCGTGCTCTCCTCCAGTCTCCTCCCCAGCAGTCTGGCTATAGCAGTGAACGAGTTGCTCATCCTGTAGATGTCTTTCCCGCAGCCTCCCAGCAAAGACGGGTAACGGTCGGTCAGAGCTCTGATCTCCAGCAGCAGCGTGTGGTGAAAGCTGTGCTCCAGGCTGCCCAGGAGGGACACCAGGTAAACCAACGAGCTGTGAGCGTGAGTCTGGAGACGGCAGAGAGACGAGATGTTAAGATCAGAACGTCTGATCCGTGACGGCAAAAAACTAAACAAGGAAATTAGAAAATAAATAAAGAAAGACAAGAAGAAAGTTGTTTTATCATACAAAAAACATTTAGTGTTTGTTACTGAGTGTTTTGAAAATCACTGAAAATGAGAACAGTGTTGTGAATAAAGAGTGTATTTTAACTAATTCAACACACATTAGTTTTGCACTGCCACGCAGCTTGGGGTGTTTGGTGTAAATCCTTTTGTTTCTAAATCCTGACAAAAAAGAATAAATACAAACTCACGCACTTGTTCTCTCAGCTAAACTTAAACTAAACTAATAAACTTCTTTTCCCAAACACTTCACTTTCACCTTGGCCTTTGTAATAACACACATACACACACATTTCATCATTCTCAGCCTATTTTTTTGTGTAAACTGCACCTTGAGATTAAACAGCCTGCTCAACTTTGACCCAGAAATATTTAACAAGGTTTAAACCATGTGTTCAGCATATTTGTTGTACTCTGAAAAGAAGGTTCACACCTCTTTTTTATGTGCACTATATGTTTCCTGTGACATGCAAAATCATAATCAATATAGCTCTGGTCCTGCAACATGTACTTTTGTTTAATCAGTGTTTATAACTGCAAGGGTTTATCCCTTCCCACTTTGGGGCCTAAACCACTATTTAACAAAAAACAGACATTTTAAAGTGGAGTAAACCAGTCAACACAGAAATCATTGTGACAACAGATGAATTGTGATGACATGATTCAGTAACAGCTCTCTTGTTGTGTTTTAAAGAAGAACCAAAGCCAACAAGACCCCCATCTGTGGACGAAAACAGGGTTTAAAAGAAATAAAATTGAAGTCTCTACGCTTGTAAAATCTCACACTGCTTGGACCAAAAAAAAAAAAACCCCTCCATCTCCTCCTGTGGCTGATCGACCGATGGAGGGACAGAAGAACAGGCAGAGCCGTCCTGCGTTCACACTTTGTAACGACTAGGAAAGAATGCAGTGGCACAGTTTGGGCATGTTTCACAAGCCTTCTCTGTAGGATGCTACATTTATATGTGGATGCTAAAACTACCAGAAAAGGTAGAACGTGACCTTCTACTGTTACAACATGCCAAGTAGGTATTTAGGAGTTTGTCAGGTCGAGAAACAGGAGTGTGCCCGGAGCGCAGGCTGCAGGTACAAAGACTTTACTAGGATGTGCACAACTTCTGCACCACAGTTCAGGCTTTTATTGTCGACATGATTTTACTTTTAAAGGACTCGCTACGATACTTCCAAACATTACAGCAGAACTTGCATCATTTACAGTTTGCAATTGAGAAGTTTTACAGTAATACAATTAATGGCTGCCAGGTCATATGAAGCCCTCCTTGATCATCAAACATGACAGATCGTGTTTAATTGACTGGAAAAAGCACTTGGCCTTGATTTGGTGTCCTAATCACATCACTGGTTTAACTCATTACCAAATTCTTATGTAAAATCCAGCAAAAGAGGACAAAACAGGACGTTTCATAACTGTTGTATTTCATTATAACTGTTCACGTTCTCCAAAAAATTACGGCAGCGTAACAGATATTCTTCCAAAGTAACAGGACAGATACGAATCTGGAGGAAGAAATCAGTTCTTTCTGCCTCATCTGTGCACAAATACACAAACATAAACACATCCTCTCTGAAAGACACAACTTGGCCCATTCACTTGCATCACTCCAGTAACACGATCCAACAACAGTGGGAGCCAACCTCCTCTGGCAGTAGCACATGTGTTTGTGTGAAAGAGATATCTGTTAAAAAACTTAATTTAAATATTGAATGATTCAGAGTTTACAAAAAGAAAGAATGAAAGGAAACACTGAATAAGTCCAATGCCAAGTCAGATCCTTTCTCTGCTAACCTGTTGTGTTTTTCTTTATTTCCTTGTTTGCTCGGTCGCTTAGTTTCCCCTGATTGTCCATCAGCTCACTGATCTCTCTCAAGGGAGTTTCTGTGAAACTGTGCGGACTTTCAGCAAAGTTGTTTAAGTGCATCAAAAATTGATTTTCCCTCTGCACAAAAACATCATACTTCCCTTATCCGAACTTTATGTTAACATTTACGTGACTAATTTATTTATAAGAAGAAAACCTTCCCCCAACATTCATCCTGTATGTCACTTGTTTCAGTCAATTCGATTAGCTCATGTCTACCTGTGTACTGTACGTCCTACTGCAGACTTACTGGTTTGTACAGCTAGTTTCTGAACTTATTTGGATCAGCGTTATGAATTATGATCAGTGTCTTTCCACTTTTTAAATGAATGAATATGAAGTCTGTGTCATGTTGTGTCTCTGTGCCAGTTGCTCCCAACCTTTTTGGCTTGTGAGGCTTTAAAAGAAAGTTATCTTGGAAACTCTTGTTGTAGGTTTTATATTTTCATGAGCTATGAGCAAAGAGTTATTTTAACCTTCTCAAATTGTTATTCTGAATAAATTTCATAGGCCTGAAGGGGTAAAACTATCCAGTATTTCACAAAATGCTGGGTAATCGTCGTCGAGCTCCATCTTGTGACCCCTTGTGGGGGTCCAAACAATGGGTTGAGAACAAGAATTGCTTGATAAAAGTATTGATTTATTAATTGAATTTTATAATGTCCATATGAAGACAATACACAGTGTTAACAGCTTTAAAACATGCAGTCATGTTATCTTCAGTTTGGCTGATAGCATTCTTGTTTTATGGAAACTATTAACTGAGTAAAACAGCAACACTTGTATGATGCAGTTTACAGTGTAGATTCAAGGGCAACACTTAAATGGTTTCAATGTTGAGGTGTACTTTCTGAGGCTGTGGACTTTGTGGTGATGTTTGTTGGACTGCATGATAATGATATTAACATAGAAAGAGGTGAAAAACATAAGGAAGATTAATGAGGTATAACACAAAATCACCACAAACTACAGCCTTAAAATGAACAAAGAATTCAGTCAACACATTTGTGAAACAGCATCAGTTCAGGGATTTACTACAGGACTACAGTTGGACAGTGTTACAGAGGTACAGGGGCTTCTTTCTCTCACTGTACTTTGATGAACATGGTGATATATGCTGATCTAACAAGCCATAAGTCCAGAAACACAATATATACTAACTCCCTTCAGGAGGTAAAGGGAGCCAGAGAGAGTATTGAGCAATCCTGTTACAATCAAGTACAAATGCATCCAAGGGAGAAAGTGTGTATATGTGTGTGTGTGTGTGTGTGTGTGTGTGTGTGTGTGTGTGTAGGGCACAAACACAAACCCACAGGAGGTACTCTCCACTGCCATCACCAGGAGGCCTCTGTGGAGGCATTTCCCAGAAAAACATGGGTTATTTTCCAAATGGTTCCAATGTGAAGAAAGACAGGACACTGAGGTCTGACCAACCGCATGTGTGTGTGAGAGAGAGTGTGTGTGTCTGTTGTGAAGCAGGGTTGGCAGGTTCTTCCACAAAAAGATTGAGGAGAAAGGGAGCTTTTGGAGGAAAGGTTGCCCTGGAGTAATAGAAACTTTATTATGGTTTCCAGCTCCGTGATCTCTGTGTGGGTGTGTCTATCTGTGTGTGTGTGTGTGTGACTGTGTATGTGTGCACATCATCTAAAGACAGTCGTGCCATAATTCCCCCTTTCATTAATCTCCCCAAATTGACGTTAAACTGCCTTAAATGGACCCAGAGGAAAAGAGAGAGTGGGAGCCCTCACCACGTCCTGCTGTCACCTTCATCATCACACACACACACACACGCTACAGACTGTAGCGTGTGACTTCATCCTACCTATCATTACACAGTGTTGCATGGATGATCATGCATCACTTACTACTTCAACACAAGTTGATACAATTATCTGCACCGTATAGCCATATGTCAGTCTAGTCCCATATGTGACCTCGGCACAACATGCTCTCCATGACTCAATCACAGAGGCTTTTCAGTCGAACCTTATGGGGGAGACACAAACGTTATTTTTTTGCATGTTATCCAGCAGAAGTTTGCATCTTACAAAGTGTTTTCATGATTGCACAGGTGTTTACTCTCTGATTGGACATTTAAATCCACTATTTCCACAATCTGTGCTCAGCTTGTCAGAAACAGAACTAGAAATATGGCCCCACTCATCTTGGCTGTACCAGCTGTACATAACATCGACAAATTGCGCTGAGGATCTTGTCAATATAATCCATTTACTTCTTAGACTATTACTCTGAAAGACACGACTGTTAACAAACACAGATTTTGACAGAATCTATTATTTGACATAAAAATAATGATGCAACTTAATATCTGTGAATTAAAGTATAATTCAACCAGTGATAGCAACATTGGATAGGGTTGGACAGTGGACAAAGCGTATCAGCCCTGGGCAAAAGTGTTCTCATCCTGGGCAAAGAGAAAACACCCATCACAAAAATACCTTGGAAGACTGAAACTGCTGGCTGTGTGAACGAGTCACAAAGTGTAAAGAGAGATCACACATGGGACACGTCAGGCATGTGACAAGCGTGTCAGTGTCATAGTATACAGAATATGTATAGACTATACACTTTATAGCATCTCTTGTATGTTTTGCATTGTCCTTTGTTTTGCCTTGACTTCCAGGTTCTTAAAACCTGGCTGACAAAAGGATTTACTCTGAACCACTTTCAGATGGGAAGGAAAGATAATATAAGCAGGAGAATTACGTGTGATAATTTAAACCCCCAGATGAAAGAGACTAAGATCCTCCAGCCACGATGCTAGCGGCTCTGTGAGGCTCTATGTTGTACAGTTTAGCATGTTAGCATGCTAACATTTGCTAATTAACACAGAACACAAAGTACACCTGCTGCTGATGGGAATGGCATTCGTTTTAAAGGTCAAAGGTCAATGCGTTTACTCTCATGTGCACAGTCAAAAGAAACAAATTTCCCTGTACAATGAAATTCTTCCTTTGCCTTCCTCTATGAACACCGTTTTGAGGTAAAAAAAAAACAGAATTTACAAAAAAATCAGAATTAAAAAGATATGTACAGGATATTTACAATAACATGAATGTGCAATATCAAAAAGTGTCAGTGCAAAAACATGGATATGCAAAATATTGAAGGTATTTAGTTATGAACTTAAGTATTGGACAAATGAAAACAACCTGATGATGGAACTAGATAAAAAGTCAGGTAGACAAATGTTAAGAGATCACCAAAAGTCATAGGATTCATCCTCTGGGGACCAAGAATTGAATCTGAATTAAATTTCACGGCAATCCATGCAATAGTTTATATTTGAGTCTGGACCAAAGTGGTGGGCCGACCGACCGACAATGCTCGCTTGTCTGAAAAAGAAGGCAGGGCTCAGGCAGCTGAAAAGACAAGACTTAACCTTCTGCTGTGTGCCTGAGTATATTTGTTGGGCCAACATCCCTCCCTCCCTCTCCAGCCCATCAGTCAGCAGCGATGCCACCTTGCTGTTTGCTCCACTCGCTCGGCTAATTAACCTGTAATCAGCAGCTCAAGTGTTTTTGCAGAGGGGCCCGGGGGTCCACAGTCAGTTAATGGCTGAAACACCACTTTTTACTACGGAAGAAGTGCTATTAGTGGCAAATGAGCAGCCAAGTCTGCAGGGCAGCCAAGTGTTTAACCCATGGGCTGGCCAAAATGAGACTTATGGGACAAATTTAGCTGACTCCAAAACAAATTTTGATATTGTAAGTCTTCCAAAAATGTATATGAGTAGCAGGAATAGTAGTTGAGAAATGAATACCTGCTGTATCAAATTGGGGCAAGTAAATACACAGTGCCAGGCAGGAAGTTGAGACAATCTCAAGTGAAAATGCAGTTCAGTTCTCCTGTGTAATAAATTTGATTTTCCATTTCTCACAACATGCATCAAAAAGTGCGTTTCTTGAGGTTAATGTTCCCTTAAATTGTGTCATGCTTGCACCATGAGGTTACAGCTAACAGAGCTGCTCATTAACTATTCCTTCAAATTAGATTTCTTTCTCTCTCTCCCTCCACCAGGACGGCACTTTGTTGTGTTTCTACATCTCAACTCAGCTGTAGAGACACAGAGCTCTCTGAGGAGTTGGCATGTGTTTGTTTAGGACAGATGCTCCAGATGAGCACTGATGTAGGTGTTAGACAGCAGTCACAACCTCCGGATCTGCCTGTCCGGTGTGTGAGAGTGTGTGTTTTATACTTGGCAGGACAACAGAGACCAAGTCATGTGAGAGTGGAGCCAATTCCTCCTAACTCATTAAAATAATCACTCCTGCATGTTTCAGTGTATGTGTGTGTGTGTGTGTGTGTGTGTGAAGACCCACTGCCAAGCAGACTTAAGGTGCATTAATAGTGTTATTGTCATGCCATTTTTGAATGAATTGAATAAGTGTTTTTGCAGCTTTGTCCTGTTTACTACAAGCAGCCAATGTGCCAACAATATAGACGTCTGCTGCAGAAACGTAACAACATGCACCACCTGCATATGATTTTGTGTATTTTCTCTTGTGTGTGTGCTAAAATGCTCCAGGCTCCATGCTTCTTTTGCATTTTTTTGTTTTGAAAGGATAGTTCAGTATCTAGTTAGATGAGATATCAGATGGACACTTCAAGTCTATACAGTAAATACAGAGCTGAGCCAACAGTCGGTTAGCTTATCTTAGCACATACACTGGAAACAGGAGCATGGCTCTGTCCGAAGGTAAGAAAATACCAGCACCTCCAAAGTTCACATTGACACTTCATATCTTGTTTGTTTAATCTTTACAAAAAATGTGTAAGTGGAATCAGCAACTTCCTGTCTCACCTGGTTACCTGATGAATTGTAGTAAACAGCAAAGATGAGCCATTGAGTCACACCTGTTCATCTGTTTTGTCTTTCCACTGCCTTTCTATTCAATGATGCTGCATTTCAACATTTGCTTGCCTTTCAGTCTGAACACACCTGAAGTGCTACTGAAACAGACACTTGGTGTCAACTGCAAATCAATATAGACATGTTAATTTGTGTGTGTTTGTACCTCACTGATGATACCCACAGCACCATGGATTTTGGCCACGTGACCCAGGAGAGCAGGGCACTGTTGTCCCACAATCCTCAGCGCTGGCAGAAAGCTAACCAGTGAGGACGGGCTGGCCTGTGACACGTCCACGAGCGCACCCAGCAGGGCCTCAGTTAGGGATTGATCTCGTAGGTAGCTGACCAGTGTGGGCACCTGAGGGCTCAACATCTGTAGGGGTAAGAAGAAACACAGGGAGGAAAGAAAGTTAAAGCAATGTTTTTGATTACAACAGCATTTTTTTTTCCACAGCGCGAGCACCATAACCACTCATTAACAAACAGCACCAGAGAGAGGTCTGAGGTGTCTTTAATGAAGGAGTGAGGTGAGGTGAGAGGAGCGACCCCAGAGCGAGATGAACTGACTGGTGACTAAAAACAAAAGCTTGACTGTCTTCCTCCTAATTAACTGGACTGGTCACACTGGACTGCACTAGACTGGACTGGATCAGACTAACAATGCCCACCATTGCTGGCCCTCCCGCTGCTGTTTTATGAGTCACTTGTTCTGAATAATCATGCGAATATCAAAAAATAGATGTTTGACCCCTGGATAAAAATTATGCAATTTCAAAGTTCCACATAATTCTTTCAACACCACATCACTTCCAGTAAGTGAATATTAGGATGCCGAAAAATTGTTAACTATTGGGATGAATGCAGCTTTATCATCACAACAGAAATATTTTGTGAGTCTATGCGGGGGGTGGAGATTAGAATAACTCCAGATGGCTGGTTTTTGTGTTTTACCACCATGTGCTCTGTTTACTGGTACGTGGTACTTTCCCCTCATCAGCAGCTATGCCAAAATATGCAGAATTAAGGGAATTCCTACAGGGAAATGTCTTCTTCTCATGGTCAAATTCATTTGTTATTTTTTTTTTCTACATTGCGACATGAGCCCATTACAGGATATTGCAAAGTTAAATGGTAAAGGGTCTGATTAAGCTTGACTCATAGGCAGAGATGCTACAAAAAAAGGCCACACGCATAACTCATTGTAAGCCTCTGCCAAGTTAAACAGAAACTTATGCCACAAAGACTCACAAAGATTGGTGAAAGAGTGGTTTATTTTCAGGCTGTGGCTCAGGAGGTCGAGTTGTCGTCCACTAATCAGAAGGTGTGTCGCTGGTCCCTGCAGTCTACATGTCGAAGTGTCCTTGGGCAAGAAACTGAACCACAAATTGCATGTGAATGGTTATGGCTCATGATGAGGTGGCACCTTGTATGTTAGCCTCTGCCACCAGTGTATGAATGTGTGTGTGAATGGGTGAACCCTGGCTTGTGTTGTAAAGCGCTTTGATGGTTTGTTGGTAAGACTACAAAAGTGCTATAAAAATGCAGTGCATTTACCATTAACCCCACAGTGTGATGTATTGTAACTACGTCATGATCATTTTCAATAACAGTGTGTAATACAGCTGTTTTCGGTGCTACTGGGCTTATTTCCAAGGCTGACAAAGACTGTGCCAACAAAAAGTCTTTAAAACATATGACTAAATGTAACTTTTTGTATGTTTTTGTAAGATAACAGACAAAGAGACAGTGGTGTAAGTGGGATGACTCACTTCAACACATTATAGAAATATGATACAAAAAACAACAGTCTGCGGTTGGAACAGTGAATCGTGTGATTTACTCACAGTACACTGTTTTATTTCTAACATAAAACACTCACGAGTGGATGATGCTCAGCCACCATTTGAATGAGTCTGATCAAGTGTTGTTGCTCCGCAGACTCCAGCTGAGACATCATCGCAGTCAGGCTGCCTAGATGACGGTGGATGGTATCTGGTTGTCTAGGGTAAACTGAGGGCAACACCCGTAACAGCATGTGGTTACCTGCCAGAGAGAGAGAGAGATGCTTTCAGCAAGGCACGCAGACAGAATCAAAACGGTGCACCAGCAAATTTTAAATACAGAAAAAGAATTCTGTGTCAAGAATGAACAGCAAAGGTGGAGATGCAAGTCCATTGTCTGATAAAATGCCCAAAATATGAGAAAGTAGAGCTTAATGTTTTTCAAGATTAACCCTCAAATTTCCGATATTTCCTCCTCTTTCAAAGGAAAAGATTATTCAACTGTTGCTTGGTGAAACTGTTCATGTTAAACTGGCAGGAAAATAAACAGACGTATTTTGATAAAGAAGATAGAAGATTTATTCATGTTATTATTCATTTTTATGTACTGTATTCCACATAATTTTCCTTTTTTCAATTCTATTTCTCACTTTATTTAAGTGCTATCACAAATTGGTGATTTCATTACATGCACTGCATATCAGAGATTTTTACGTATTCTTTGTACTTTATGTATTAATATCTTTATGTTGGTGCACTCATTTTCCAGTTTATTTGGTGCACCTAGTTAAAACTAATGCAGACTAATACAGTCATGCACTAAATCCTCTCTTCATTAAGGTAATAATGTTCAGTTTTTGTTGTCTTAGAAAGGTGTTGACTCAACTTTTTTGGAGCTTGCAATTTGTGTTGCTGTACTGCTTTATATTGTCTCGACAAATTCCCAGATCTCAACAATTAACTCGGTGACTATGATTTTATTACTGCCAAAACTACAAAAATAAGATCCAAGTTGTATGAAACCGAAATTTTCCTTTGAGCTGTTTGTGCCGTAGCTGTAACATAACATCATGCATATCTGCTGTAATTGTTTCTTTCCTGAAACACACACCAGAAAACACACAGGACCCCCAGTCATGATACAACATCTGTGTTCAGTGACTCAAACTTTCTCCATTTGTTGTCAATATTCCTTCAATGATGCTGATGCAGGAAAAAAGAAAGTCAGCGCTGACGCATGAGCGGACATAAAGGCATTTGCGAATCAGCACGTAGCCCAACAAAACCCACAACATTACCCAACAGCCTTTGACTCACGTATGCAACATCTTTAAATGATTCACATCTCTGAACAAAGACTCTTGTTTTCAATTGGTAGGTTCATTATTGGTGGCATTTCAAGATTTCAAACAATGGCTTTTGTGTCCAACAGTGAACAACACCAGACAAGAGGATATTGTAAATTTAATGTTTAACCACAGTCACATTTTGGATCCATTTAAAAAGTTGTATAGAATAAAGATTTATGTCACAGATGCTGCAGGATTTAAACCATGGACAAATTATAAGTAATGCTGATGTTTGGGGATTTATTCTAATTTGATCAGATTTACAGTATCTGCAGGACAGATGGAAACACTGAGTGAAGAACGTTCATCTGACACAGACAGAAGATGAATAATGAACTCTTTATTGTGAGACCAACACATTCCCACTTGGTTTCAGGCTGAGTCTCAGGTGAGGAATAAATTAGATTAGATTGGATAAAACATATTCATGTCTGAAATGTGCTGCAAGAAGAAACAAAAGCAAATAAAGGGAGAATATGTGGGTATATTGCTTAATTAAATGTATGTTTTATTACTGAAAAAAAGCGAGTTCCATGTCCTGTTGCAGTCACCTTATTCACCTTATTCTGACTATTTAGTCCAATTTATTGTTTTCTCCATGTTATCACATGTTTAATCCTCCTCATTCACCTGCAAGCTGCCAGATCGTCCTGTCTACTAGTGTTTCCAGTGTTTCGTTGGCTTTGTCTCTCCTGTGTGCCTCCGATCATCGAGCCTCAGTGCTGACTACTCAATTAATCAACTAATCATTGCAGCTCTAGTCTGAACCAAAGGCAAATGAAAATTTCACTAAAAACGTGAACTTCAAAATGGCCACAAGGTGAAAATATTCAATATAATTTTTAGTAATATCAGTCTGGAAATGGTGGACTGACCAAAGCTGCCATCTTTAGAACCATGCCGCTAAAAATTTCAGTTCTTTAACGGCAGAATTGCCTTTGCATTGACATCTTGGAGCAGCATTACAGTATCTATCAGTATTGTCCTTTTTTTACAGCTTTTATACCATCTATAACGAACATCTGGTTCACAATATTTCAAACAGCTGGAAGCTCACATGTTGAACTTTTGTCACGCTTGATAAAATCTTACAGCAGGAACCTAAAAAAAACTGGTTTCAGCCAACAGGTGATCCACAGCTATAAATCCCTTTAACCACAGGCTGAATCCTGGAACAGACGACTGGTTCTGAACAGAAAGGACTGACTGTTCTTTACTGTTCTGTGCACACAAATATTTAGAGGATGGTCACTGGCTCGTTTTATGTCCCTTTCTCTTTCCTTTAATCATACATCACGCTGTATAACATCACACACATATACACCCATCTCCACACTTCACAAATCTCCATAAAAAGAGACAGGTACAGTACATGTACAGAAAGAGAGAGCTGGTAATAACCATAAAGTTGAGGTTGTAGCATTCACAGGCCTGTTCAGAGGAATGTTTAAAGGCAGGAGGAGACGAGAGTCTGCACATAAACACACTGAGGAGGATTTATAGAGCTTATCTGTTAGAGCGCACAGATAGCACGTGTGACACAATCTGGCTGGACTGAATATACTCTTTTGATTATTGGTTAAATATGTACTTATTGATCCATATTTTCTATTGTGAAACTTTATTTAACTCCCACTGAACCTCCCTACAGCTTGTGTGTGTGTGTGTGTGTGTGTGTGTAGTATCTGACCTTCATGCCTTCATTCCAGCAAACACCCAACCCCTCATCACGACTTACAAATCTCAATAAAATATCCTGTAATGACCTTTGGTTCTTTAGCACACAAAGGCGACATTTTTCAAAGTCTCCTCTGACATTTTCCAGGAAAACTAACTGATCTGTTGAACTATTGTTAACTTTATGTGAAGAGGCAGGAGAGGACATGATGGCTTTCTTTTGCTGTGCTGCTTTTCCAAATGTCAAATTAGAATCCCGTTTGAGTCACAAAAGAAAATCACCAACTCTGCAGAGACACTTAACTTTAATAAAAAATGAATTCAATACAGCTATTGGCTATCTTACACTAATATTCTTTCTTTTGTCCCCACTACATTATAATGTCTGTGCGAAATACTTCCAAAAGGCCCCTAAGAGGACACTAAAACAGGCTGAGTCATGGGAAAAATGATTTTCAGTGTCATTGCTGTAGATATGGTTGTGGTAAAAAGCCATTAGAACACACACAAATGACAAAACCATAAACTGGAGATATCACTAACAGTGCTGGGACCAGTGCTTCTAAATCAAAGTAACTATCTCAGATCTGAAATAATGGTGCACATGCATATTTCATTTTCTACATGTTATGTGGAACAAGATACTTTTAAAAAGGATTATAAAGAGCAAAAACACTTTATATCTCAATTTTACATTGCTCGCATGTGTGATGGATAATGATGTGTGGGTTGAGATCCTGCAGTTGTTTTCCAGAATTTTGATCTATAAATAACCACATGACACAAATGTAAAACTCATGTAAGTACTTGGTTGCTTTGCGTTGGGAATGCAACAAAATTCAGTTATTCTGGAGCGCAATATGGTGAAACATTAGTATATCAATCGGTCAACAGGTGTC
Source organism: Holacanthus passer (assembly GCA_025331565.1). Classification (NCBI taxonomy): domain Eukaryota; kingdom Metazoa; phylum Chordata; class Actinopteri; family Pomacanthidae; genus Holacanthus; species Holacanthus passer. The sequence goes on along the minus strand of JAFREQ010000004.1, from coordinate 4,613,952 downwards.
AAATCCACGTTTATGTCTGCTTAGAAATGACTCTTTCAAACAATATGAGGAAGTGGTTCAATTGCTTTAATTGTGTGATTGAAAAGCCATCACAGTGAAGTTGGTCAGGGATGACCCTCCTTCTACTTCCATGTGTAAATCTCTGATCTCCGAGGTTGTGACTCTGGAAAAAACAGAACACTATATTGATGGAAGGATTCATCTTTTTCTGGAGGAGTGGAAGAAACCATTCTCTGAGAGTTAAATGTAATCTGGACTTAAGTGGATAACAACTGTGCGAGTGAACTGAACAATGAAAGTGGGAACATTGGGCATAAATCAGATCCATGTATACAATAACTATCATTTCATTTCACTATATTGTGTCTCTTATTATGTAAACACTGTGCCCTATTTTTTTTCCTCTCTCTTCTTTTATGGACCAGTCCTGTGACACCACGATTTGCATGTACCCTGTATTTAATTTAATCATTTTATTTCATTAAATTTAATTGTATTAAATACACAAAAATTAAAAAAACAACAACAACAACCCCCTCTGGTACTTTCAAACTGACATAAGGGCTACACATACAGTCTATGATAAACATGCACATGTATATTGGACAAATGTGGCTTTCTGACCACATGTGGATCTAGATCAAGTCAGCAGATCATGAACATTATTAGGATTCATTTGGGAACCGTGAATGTCTAAACCAAATTTCACAGCAATCAATCCCATAGTTGTTGACATATTTCGGTCTGGACCATAGTGTTGGACTAGCATTACCTTTCATAAAGCCAGCAAATATCTCATATTTAAGTTGCTGGAAGCACTGATTTTTTGGCATTTTTGTTTGAAAAATTCCTCAAACAATTTAACACTTATCCAAATTGTTGCAGCTGTATTTTGGACAAAGACACTCCACATATATCAATATGCATTCAAATCCAACAATGTACATAACCTGCCAAAATAAACTCCTAAACACTGAACTCTTGTGCAAGGGAGGTTATTGTACAGGACAAAAATGCAGAGATCAGCACAAATGATATCCAGAGGGATTTTTCTGGGTACCTTTATGACTTAAACTTGTTTCCTGTAGCTTCCAACACTCATTTCGTGTATGCATGTCCCGAAAGTCGTATATCACGCAGCTCGAATAACCTCAGGTGGGTGAGGGCGGAGAGAAACTGTCAAGACAGGAGTCAAACGTCTCCCACAAAGCCCATATCTTTGGGATTCTGTGCATTTTTGTTGCATGAGCAAACCCCCCCTGCAACACAGTATAAATAAAGTGTTCAGGACCACATGAAACATGACTGGCCAGCTGGAAGGGATCCAGCCACAAGAGTGCAAAGAAAAGCATGTAAGGATTGTCATCACGTGTACGCATGACTCAGAATGTTTCATGCACAAAAGTGTTTTACATCCAGATCATAAATATACACCAGAACAGCAGGCCAGATGTGCACCAGTGCAATTCAAAGATCATGAAAAGTCTCTAAGTTTAAACTCAGGACCATCCTCCCCTTTCACCTCGATAACTTCAACCTTACAGATTTCCTCTGCCTGTGTGCGAAAGACAAAATGTCCCGTCCACTCTGACTTAAACTTCCTTTTCATCCCATTTCATTACTAAAGAACTTCGAGTGACGCTTTCAGACCATGACGAGTCCCAAACAGACACATTACTAAGCAGGCCTTTTTATTAATTGCTGAGTCAGCAGAGATTAAGCGCAGCTGGAGGTGCAGTCGACACATCTGCATGCTTGATGTCATATGATATCCCTTGGTGTAAAGCCAATTCAATAAGTCATACTTAAACAACAAAGTAAGACATTTGTCAACTCATAAGAATTTAGCAGCTTCGGTTAAAATACATTTTAACATCAAAAACGACTGTTAAGTTTGGGAAAGGGGTCACCTTTATGGTTACAAGAAAGGAGACAAAACGCAAACCCCGTTCTCCTGTGTCTAAGTTTGCAGAAGCTAAATACTTTCTGTCCGTTTGTCTGTCCCAGATCCACAAGAGTTTTCATTGCATTTTGAGGCTGACATACCATTTCCTAATGTGGGACAGCAAACTTAAGTCTTTTTGAGCTGTTGAAAAAAATGTCAAATCTCGTCTCTAAACTACTGTTTTGCCCCTTGAGATTGAGGATCATATATGACAGCGAGCAATGACAGTAATGGGAGAAAATGTTTTCCGCTCCTCTCAGAGTTTGATTAATGCTCTAAAACATCACTGTATCTTGTAACACTCCTCCTTTCCCAAGAGTTAATATGTAACAGGATGATTTGATTGCAAAAATATCCTTCTTAATATTGACAAAATGACATTTCTTCTGTAGATTGCTAATTATCTGTGTGTCTTGTGTTAAGAGTAAGAATATGAAGATAATACTGTAAATGTACACTACTGTATATCCTTTAACTTCTTTCATATCATTAGTCAGTTTCCCTATTTTTTTTCCTTTCAGAAGCTTTATTGACTGTTCTTACATGTCTGTCCCTCCTCTCGTGTTTCCCACTCCTGCTGTGTCTTCCACATGCTCGGTTTTTCTATTGTGTGTGTGTGTGTGTGTGTTTCCTGTCTGGCCTGGATCCTGCCTATCCACACAAATGTCTACAATCAGCTCATCAGCTCGCAGGTTATCAGCCCTGGCTTTCCTCCCACTCATCCCCAGATTGTTTCTGCCACTGTGGTATCTTCCCTCAGTTGGTTTTTGGAGTCATTGTGATAGTTTTCCTGATCCCAGCCTGCCTGCTAACCCACTCTCGCTCACTTCCTCCATCAGCCACACTCCCATGCCATTCTCCATTCCTCGTCCTCCATCCCATCACCAACCATCCCATCTCATCTGAAGCACTTTACAATAAATCTGTTAACCTTCATCTGCCTGCTAGTCTGTGTTCTGCCCTTTGGCCCAATGATGTAATGTACACTTCTCCCTGTGATGCCACTGAAGCAATTCACCATGTCAACTTATTTTTACTTAATGTAAAAATAGACAGTATGTGGTTTGATGATGATAAAATATGCAGCGGAGCTAACTAAGTTATCTGATGAATCAAGGATCCATGAAGGTCTGGAGTCCTGCAAGGTCACTATACATTTGATTTTCAATATGGAATGTTTTGAAAATCTGCCATCTGCCCTTTGGCCCAATGATGTAATGTACATTTCTCCCTGTGATGCAACTGAAGCAATTCACCATGTCATCTTAATGTAAAAATACCCAGTTTATGTTTTGATGATGATATAATATGCAGCGGAGCTAACTAGGTTGTCTCATGAATCATGGATCCATGAAGGTCTGGAGTCCTGCAAGGTCACTATACACAATATGGCACAATATAGAATGTTTTAAAAATAGACTCAAGTCGAAATAAAATACACTCCTCTGGAAAATGTCATCTTATCATGATTTCTTCAGAATAAGGCAGCAGTCAAAATGTGGAAACTACACACTACACCCACACATACTGTGCACATATCCACATGTGTTTGTTTATATTCTCTTTTTATTTTTCTACCTTCAATGCAGGTATGGGTTCACATTCAATGTCTTTTTAAGTTTTATTGAAAACTATATATTAAATTTAGCCTTTCTTTACAAGCTAAAAGTCTTTTTTCCCCAACTCACGTAACCATTTTCCAGTGTAAATGCAGCTTTATGCCTAGTTTATCATCTTCCTAACACATAATCGCGCTGAATGTTGTTGTCACACTATGGCAGCAATTAGAAAAACTTGTTTTTCCATGGACGAGACAAGATTTTTCACTGTTCTCTTGCCAACATTCCAGAAATAACAACTGAATCACTATATGGTCTACAGACGTCAATGTGACATCAATTGAAAGATCAGAATTCATGCTTGCATTGGATTTTCACGGCTTGTTTCTGTGTTTTGAGTTATAAGACACATGTCTGTCTTTCCATGCTCTCTATTCAATGTTTTCACAACTTAAATAATGGCTGTACAGTCACGTACTCATTCCAGGAAGTTAACCTTGTTGCTGTCAGTGGGGACAAAACTCTATAACCAAACATGTTGACCATTGAAAGAAGAGTAAATTGTTCCAAAAGGTACATTGATGACACAAACTGGGAAAAAAACTGTCTTCTATTTTCTAAATGACCAACTATTGCATCTAATAAATGCATCTCTTTAAGCCAAAAAGTCAATTTTAAAACACTGCTCTGTACTGCACTGCTCTGTTTATCTTGTTAATTCCTTTATTGCAAAATATGTGGACAGAAAGAATGAATTCTTTTTTTCACTGTAATATCAGACAGATTTTTTGGCAAGAGCTTGCCACCCATATTTTCACAATGTTACACTAGGGAGGACCCTAACCCTAATGTGAACCAATTGTTATTTAGCATAAAACATGAGACAAGACAGGCTAGTGTATGTTGAATGAATCTGCTTTACTGAGAAAAACCAAACAGACAGCAGCAGTAAATGTCAAAATAAGCAAATCTTGCCAAAGACAATGTTTACTTATTACTTTTAGAAAAGGAAATGTAAAAAGCTTTAATAAACTTGAAACTGATTAAAACAATATTGTGTTCTTGTGAGGTGCACTTTCCCTTTTTTCCAAACAACTCCTTCTCTCTCTGCGCAGCTGTCTGAATGAAAACGCTGTTCTACCCATGATAACAAGTGAACAAGCGTGTGGTATTTGAGAGAGAGACGACAGACACAATGAAAGAGAGACCGACAGAAAGATTGGAGTGGAGGGGGGAGAATGGGTAAATCCTAAAATCTCATGAGAAAGTCATTATTTCCATCCCCTTGAAAATATGCGCAAACACACACACACACACACACACACACAGGAGAACATATACAGTCACACACTCACACCATACACATGCACATACAGTGTATACACACAAATACTGTATGCACATGTACACATCTTGAGGCTGACAAATAAATAAATAAACAGAGTGAAGCAGGAGAACAATAAACCCATTTAGAAACCCCTGATGTCTGGGATCCATTCAAACTTCCCTCAATACACACACACACACACACACACACACACACACACACACACACACACACACACACACACACACCATCTCTGCATGGGGTAAAAATCAGGAAAGTTTATGTTCTCTGCTTCCTCTCCTTTCCATTACCTCTCTCCCCTCTCTCTTTCTCTTTCTCTCTGTGAGTCGCAGGAGCTGCAGTTATATCTGATTACGACACACAGGCTACCTCCAACGACGCATTACTCACCGCCTCGCTCGCAGGCTGCAGCGCTGCTTTTGCATTTCTATACTTTTGAAAGCCAGATGTTTTCACAATGATGGGAATTTAGAGAAGTTTTTGAACATTTCCTCATAGGACTTTCTTCATGTTTTGGAATGTATAATTTTGTGTAATAATGGGGTTTAAATTAGGTAAGACAATTTCAGAGCTTGGGGTTAGAGTGAAGGTTAGTATAAGGACTAATTTTAGGGTTGAAGAATGATAATGGTTAATCACAACTTGGATATTATTTTTGTAGGGTTGGTCACTGTCTTCTGGTAATAATATCATACTCTTCAAAATAAATGTCGGTATCTGGGGTCTATTTCAAAAAAGCAACTGCTGCTTGCACACAGACTGCAGGTGATGATAGTTTCACATTTCACTAAAGATTCAGATAAATTTGCAAACCTTTCGAGCCGCTCACATCATCATGACTGAAACATGTCCAGCTCTAATAAAACCCACAATAGCTAAACTGATTTAGAAAAATAAAAGGAAGACAAATGATAAAATTATTACCCGTACTGTAAACATCATAGACTACAGACATCCTGGTTCCACTTTGACTAAGTTGTTGACATACACAAAGCTTTCTTGAGCAGTGAGGTATTACCACCATTTCAGATGTTCTCACTTTCTAGGTTTACCTTAAAAAAAAGTGGTTCAGATAGTCCAGTGACACTGTTGTCTTGTTTACAACCTGTTTGTCAAACTTTGCTGCAGTGATGTCATGTGTTCCCACTTCTCAGCATTTACTGTGGTGAGTTATCATAACTGAACCAAGTAGCAATAAACTGGATTTAACCTTTAAGGATAAGTATACAGGGGTGAAGGTGAGAGTCTGCAGGTTATTGGATAAATACAGTAAATCAATAAGAAGCTCTCATGAGTTCTGTATAGTAACACAAATGTCTTTGTGTGTGTGTGTGTGTGTGTGTGTGTGTGTGTGTGTGTGTGTGTCAGATCCCAACAAGCCCCTCTCTCTGGTTGGAGTACTCTACGCTGCTGGGTTTCCTGCCAAAGGATTGCTCAGCATTTAACAAGAAAGAATGAGAGAGAGAGAGAGAGAGAGAGAGAGAGAGAGAGAGAGGGAGTCATTAGGGAGGAGGGACAAATACTGTATGAGTGAGTGAGGGCTTCAAAAACAGACCTGCAGCCCTGTAGAAAGTGAGATAGACAGAGAAGAGCCAACCTGACTGTAACCTTCTCTCACAGCACACATACACACATAGACACAGGTAGGCAGACGAGTGGACCCGAAACTTACCAGACACACACTCTCACACACTCTCTCACACACCACACTCAGCAGCAGCAGCATGTTTCGGTGGAGGCTCCCTCAGGCAGCGTGCGTGCTGTCGGCGTGCGTGTGTCTAATTCTCGCATACGGGGAGGATGATTTCCAGGTCAACTACGCTGACAGCTACTACAATGAAATCACAGATGAAGACACATCAGAACGTAAGTGTTGAACTGTGCATGCTGGAGCCACAAATTTCTCTGATTAAGATTCTCAGATGTCTTTGATCGCAGCTTAATTCAATTCTGGAGTGTGAAAATTGATTTCTTGTAGGATTCGTGCATGAGGTTGTGTGAGCTCAGGACATTAGATTCACTGTCCTTATATGCTCGGTCTCTAGAGTGACGAGAGTGGAAATCAACTTTTGACATGTTCCTTAGACTTAAAAAGATGCACAAGCTCACAAATCAGTCACAAATATATTATCTGAACGGAGCCTTTAAGACTGGCAAAATGTTAATTTAAGAAGTACTACAATAATAAGATTAACACAGGTTGATAGAGAGAAGAAAAGCTGAGAGATGGAGGAGAAATAAAGGTTGGGGTCCAGTTATAGCTGCTTCACAGGATGCAGAAAAGAGGATAAGTGGTTTGGGTCAGTGTCTATGAATATATGTTTCAATTGCTTTAGTAATAAATCTGTGTGATCTTGGTGATTATGTTGCTGACGTTCTTGTGACATAGTCATCAGACTGTTAATTTTCATGTTTGCTTTCATAAGTTTTGGTTACGTGTTGAATACTTTGTGTTTTATGTGCTAAAAATATGGCATATGATAATCCTTTATTGATCGCCAGAGGGGAATTTTTGCAGAAGAACAAAAACAGAAATAAGCACAGATAACAGAGAAAGTAAAAAATAAACAAGAGGTGTAACAAAACAGAATAGAAGTAAAAAATAGAAATCTACATGATCAATTAAAAACAAACTGAAAAAGTCAGCCTTAAATCCAGAGAAAGAGACAGACAGAAGAGAAAACAAGTTCCACAGTATGTGGTAGACTGTTGGCAGAGACGCAGTGTGTGTATGAAACCGGCAGCATCAAAGAATATGCTGAGCCAGAAAAGCAGAGGGCTTTTTCAGACAGACACATATTACAGCATGAATGACTGGTCACCATCACTGTCGTGTATATCACTGCGAAACTCTTCTCTCAGCTTTGGAAAGCATCACTGTTTCCTGAGAGTCAAGAATGTGTTCAAGTGTGTGCGTGAAAAACAAAGTGTGAGCACACTTTATGTGCGTCCAATGGGCCCCTCACAGCTTGCATTTTGCATTTGTTTGTTGTTTTAAAGCTGGCTGGAGGTATAATTGCAGCACCAACCGTTAACAGGCAGCAAACTCCGCTCTGGGCACAGCTGGCGATGTGAGCGTGGCTTGAACAAATGATCAAGAATAGTAAAATACAAGCACATGAATTGCTGGGTGGAAAAAAGATTGTTTCTGCCTGCCAAAGCGTGAAAAGGTGGGAGCGAGGAGGACAAAGAAACACACAAACACTCATAATTGGCTTGCTGGACGGAGAAGAGAAAGTTGAATCACGTGAGCTCAGTGCGGTCTGAAAAGTCAAAGCCCGGAGGAAGACACAGATCATTGCTTCTGAATCTCTGAGTGGAATTTGAATTAACGAGGACAACACCAGAGAGGTCATGACACAGTTCATTTTCAAATGAATGACAGGCCCAAAAATTACATGTCGAGGGGTAAGTAAACACAGACTGTTGTGGCAAAAGGAGGGGACAGGTTGTAGTTCTGCTCCATTAGGTACCTTTCCATCATGAACATACAGTATGTGTGAGCTTATAGAGATTAATTCAGCTGCTACTCAAAACTCTGAAGAGGTGGTACGTCCTTTTGAAAAGTCACACATTAAATACATTCATTAAAGAACAGTAGAAATAGTTGTAAAAAATAATTCAAAATAGGTGCAGTAGCAGATTTGACTTTATAAGCCCTAAAACTTCACTAGGTTAAAAGTAACACAAAGGGTCAAGGAGCCAAGTCCAAGGTCATTTTACCCTTTACTTACTCCCAGATCCATCACAATCCTTTATAAGCCCCTGACAGACCTGCACGAACCTTCTGCCTAATTTACTTTGAACCTCGGGACAGGCAGCCAAAACAAATCCTGCTCTCCTGTGATAATGTATCCTCTAGAAGACGTTTGCAGGTATCAACAGACCTTGAGAGGCTCAAACGTTAATCAGAACAGTGTGTCGGACACTCCTGAATTGTTTGACCCTCTTTTAGAAACTTTCCTTTTCCTTCCTTCTTCCCCTCTCCTCATTCATGCAGGAAGCTCCATGATCCTGCCAGAAAAGCAAAGTGGTTTATGAGTCAATTGTCCTGTTTCTTTCTCACGTTCTTATCGATCAACTAAAACAAGCTCACTTCCTCCTCTGTACCCAGCTGCAGTCTTTTTTTTACCTGCAGACGTTAACATATCTTCCTATTTCTGTCTTTCTCCTTCAATTATGGCCTAGAAGTTCATAGCATGTTCAACTTACACATAGGATGCTGGCTCTCTCTGATGCCACACCTGTAATTGCATCTGAAAACCCTCAGTGCTCGACAGCTGCAGTTGGATTCAGAATTTCTCCTCCCTCTCATTACCCAGCCTACACACATTTTTAGATTCAGTGTGACTTACTGACATACTTTCTGCGTTTATCATTATTTCCTATGTCTATAATGAATGAGCATCCATAAATACATGCTGTTTATATCTCTCAAAGCATTATGGGAATTGCAGTTCCACAATTTAGAGTATGATTGTTTCCCAGATCAAAGAAAGACAAAGAATATTGAAAAGAAAGGTGTGACAAAATCCATACATGTTAATATTTTTCATGCTGTCAATACACACATTGACACTCTTTTTTCCCCTGTCCCTCTCTCCAGCCACGCCGAGCCCAGCCCCCTGCAGTTCTCCAGACCTGACCAAATGGGACAAAATGTTCTCAATGCTGGAGAACAGCCAGATGAGGGAGAATATGCTGCTTCAGTACGCAGACGACATCATCAAGGTGGAAATGGGGTCACTGCGTGGAGAAATGCTCAGGTCGGTTGGTCAGTTCATTTTAATGTCAGTGGTTTTATGAGTTTTTTGGGAACCATGATTGATTCTTGGTGCTAAATGAGCTTTGGTTGCTGAGGACTGAAGCTCTTTAGTTGAAAGTCTTTTCCATTGGTCCTTTGGAACAGGTTTGTTGCCCAGTACGGTGGCTCCTGCGGGGTTGCAGTGGAGACAGCAGGAAGAAGGATGGCCCTGCAGGTGGAGAGCCGCCTCAGAGAAAGCCTGGAGCGTCTCAAACTCAGAGAACAGACTTCTGCTGCTGGGAATTCTGTCGAGAATTCAAACCACCTGGAGGCGACTCTGCAGCAGCTCCTCTCTGCAGCACGAGCTCAAGCTGCCCGACTCACCAAGCTCGAGACCAGCTGCTTCAGCAGCCCAGGAGCTGCTATGGGGATGAATTCAAAAACAGGATCCCAGCTTCCAGAAAGCGGAGGGGCTGGGAACCGGGAGCAAGAGATCACATCACGAGAGGCGGCTTTAGACGGGGTGCTGGCTGCGCTGCAACAGATGAAGGTGGGACTGGAAGAGGCGCTGAGGTCATCAAGGCAAAGGCACCTACCAGCAGGTCAGACATCCATCTTCCCACCAATCACTAATCTCTGTATCTGTCTTTGAACTGTTGATTTCTGTTTCTTTGCATTTGTCTTCACCTTTCTCAGCAGTGCCACCCAGACAACCTTCCACCTTCAAATTTTCCTCTGCGTTGACACATTCAGGTCACGCTTCAAGTAAAAGAATGAGACCCCCCCCCTCTGTTGGACCTTGCTGAACGTCCAACGACTAATCATGCAGCTCGTGCTTGTCCTAAATACCTTTTCCATTTCCTCTGTCTGTCTTCAGGCGTGTTGTCCTCCTCAAGTAGCAACCCATCCTTTTCCCTTCACTTCCTAACATTAGTCTTAGTCAATATGGTAAAGCCAAACAAGGAGGCAGGCAGGTATGGGGTCAGCCATATAATATGCACTTAATGCCCATTATTTCTGTTTTAACATTTATTATAGGCACATTTTGGTGAGTCATCACACAAGAAAAACAACTCTGGGTCAAACTCTCAGCCCAGGCAAAGTGGGACTTCATCCATCAATCGAGAACTTTGTATTCAGCTATTTTCACTGACAGATATTTAACAAGACTTTTAGACATTTAAAGATAATAACAGAACCCAGCAAATGCATTAAAAGATAGGATGATTCAGAACTCAAGCTGGACTGACTGTTAACACAAAGGTTTAAGACACTACAGCATGTGGTTTTAGTTAGCAGAGCTACTACTCTGGTGTACTCTACATCCTTGAATTAAGCACTGACTAATAACAATGTAACTTTAGAGATTTAGTGACTAAGTGTGAGTAAGTAAACATGGATCAAATTTAGTCCCACAAAGGCACCACTCAAGTTATTAAGACAACTTCATTTCCTAGAATTAATCAAATAAAAACTGCAAAAGCCCAGCACAGGTTATATTACTCATCTAATACACACACAAGAACACACACACAAACACCACACACACACCTTTTCAGTCCAGAAATGTAAAGCTGGCCTACATTCAGAGCAGAGGGAGGTGTAATCATTAGCTGGTCGCCACAAAAGCCACACCAAAGCACCCTGGGAAAGCAGAGCCAGATGGAAACCATCATGAACACACACACACTCAGCATGTTCAAAAAGTCTTTTTTTCACCATTATTTTTTGAGTGGCAGAAACCTGAGACAAATGTAACATCAGTATTTGGGATCTCTGGTTTAAGTATGGATGAAGTGTGTCTGCTAACTGGAGGGACAGGAGGGGTGAGGGGGGGCAGACTGAGACCAGGTAGAGAGAAAAGGAGAGAGAGTGAGAGACTAATGAAGATGAAATATAATGAAGAGAAAACTCATGAAAAATATAAATAAAATATGATGCACACACACAGACTCACCCTGACCACTACTAACCCTAACCCTGACATTAACCTTAACCCAAGTCTTAAAAGTCCTAAAATTGAATTATTAAGTTATGGTTATGGGTACTTCATAGATTTACACAACATGAGTAATACATGGACCACACACACACCATACCTCATCCCGCACAAAGTGCATTTACACTGCATTATGTAATGGAGAATAAATTGTCTGGAAAGGCCTCGCTCAAAGGGATACACACGAAAAATACCACACACAGTTTCTCTCTGTGTTTCACGAACCAAAAGATTAACCAACGAGAGCAGGTTTCACAACGCAGCACCAGTTCAGATGGGAGTGTTTGAGTATGTTTGAAAGGTTAAAAAGAGAGAAGAAGAGGAAAGAAGAATGAAATGAAGCAGAACAAACCAATGAACCAGATGACCCTGAAAGGATGTGTGAGTGTGTGTGTGTTGGTGGGGCAGGAGAAAACCTTCCATGATTCATGATCTCATCACCTGACCGTGAACTGAACTCTGACTGTCTGTTATTCAACCAGACTTCCATATCTAATATTGCCACTTGAACGTACCCTTTCAAAACAGTATTCAGAGCGATGATACTGAGGAGAATGTACAAAATGGCTTAACAAGCATTTCCAATCCAACTTGGGTAGTGACATATTATGCAGCAACATATTCCAACAAAACAACATGCATGAGTGCATTTCAGTGGCATATTTTAAATTTAGAAATGCATCAGTCCAACTACAAGAAGGGAAGTAAGACAGAGTTTAATTAGCTTTAGCAAGCTGTATCGTTGTCCTTATTCTCAACATTGAGTTTGTGTGGAGTGCCCCAAGGTTCAATTTTGGGCCCACTTCTTTTCTCTATTTATATACTCCTACCAGGCCACATCATGCTCACAAACAGTGCAACTTGTTGTTGGTGGCTGGGCACATGGCTTTTTTGCTTTCAACTTTATGCATTCTATTTCTCTTTGTCACTTTCTCAGTAAAGGTCTTTGGATCGACTGTGTTGTGTTAAACATTTCAAATACAAGCTGATTTGCATAAGAGAGGTTGAATTACCAGCAATTTATTGACACCTGTAAACTATTATTAGCCCTGAATGTGATCCATATTACTTGAATAGTAATCTTAGTGCTAGCAGTGCTAACTGAGTCTACCATCTCATATCAATAATGGACACAGTAGATATGAAATGATGATTCTGTGATTCAGTGACAATGAACACATCTCCTTGTTGTTCAGGTTGTGAGATGGCGCTCCTCTTCCCCATGCGTTCCCGTCGAATCTACACCTCTGTCATACCAGACGTCCCTCTCTCCCTCTCTTCCTTCACTGTCTGCATGTGGGTGAAGCCGACCATCGTCTCCAACAAAACCGTGCTGTTCTCCTATGGAAACCGCCGCAACCCATACGAGATCCAGCTGCTGCTCGGTCAAACCTCTGCGTTCTTCACCATCGGAGGAGAGGCTCACCTGGTGGAGGCCCGGGGTGTGGTGAACCCAGGGAGCACATCAGAGTGGATCCACTTGTGCGGGGCTTGGTCATCTGAGCAGGGCCTGGCGTCCCTGTGGGCAGGAGGGAAAAAGGTGGCCACCACACCGGGGGTGGCCGAGGGACACGTCTTACCTGACGGGGGCTCGCTCCAGCTTGGGCAGGAGAGGAATGGCTGCTGCTCTCTGTCTCTGGGCAGCCAGAGCGGGGTGCCAGGGTTCGAGGGAGGGTTCGATCCCAAGCTGGCGTTCGCAGGGAAGATGACAGGGGTGAACATGTGGGACAGGGTGCTGACAGGGGAGGAGGTTTCCCAGCTGGCTTTGCAGGAGGGCCAGGGCTGCGAGCGGCGGGGGAACGTAGTGGCATGGGGAGTGACGGAGATGATGCCACATGGAGGCGCTCAGTTCATCAACTAACTTCATCTTTCATACTCTCTGTGGTGGAAATTGTGAATCCTGAATATAAACAACATCATAATAAGCTTTCATGCTAAAACTGAAGAGAACAACTTCCAACTACTTTTATCATCATCATCTTTGTCCCTATAGTTAAATGTCTTAATTATTACGTTTTCATCAAGACTTCATCATCTCCATCGCTTATCATGAACACTTAATGCTGCAATGAACTTTACGAGACACGTTCAAACGAGAGAAAGTCAAAGCTGTGAGAGACTGAAGCTTATTTTTGTATCATAACCTTCTGAACTGCGGCCATAACACACACAATACACACACTCACACTGATGTACATTCAGCTTAGAAAACTTGCATTGTAGCAAGAAAAGCATTTACCAAAGACTTAATTAGACTGCAAGTAAGACAAAGAGTCTATTGTGAATGGGTTCAGAGCTGGTAAACAGAGTAATCACCAGACAGCCATGCAGGAGAGGGAAAGAAGAGGTCACAGACAATTATAAGAGATTATCTGATGTACGCTTTCGAGCAATAATGCATTTTTTCTTTTTCTATCTAGATTTGTAAAGAATGTGCAGTTAATCAATTATCAATGCAAAAAATCTGTTTAGCATTAATATAAGAAAGTATTTGCTTTTTTTTACCTTTGTAGGTACAATTTTTAGAAGTTGAAGATTGTTATCTATCGCCATTAAAACTGAGAGCAGAGGTACCATATTCATGTGTTAATAGCCTGTTGTAATGTAATGTGCAGAGCAACATATGATGTATGTAATACCTGTGTGACTGAAAACTGCTGTACTTTCATTTCAAGCATGGCCAACTAGCAACTCTAGAAATAGCTTCAAATGAAATGATTTGTTGCAACTTATTTGTGAAAGCAATTTTAAGACCTTTCATTTTCAAACTTGTACTCATCAAAGTGTTTACATGCAAATGAGTTCTATAATTCCAGTTCTGCAGATTTTTGTCAGTAGTTCTCATTTAATTTTAGGGTAATAAATGAGTGTCTTCTTTTTTTGATACTGCATAAAACTGTTATATTTGTAATGTGAGATTGACATTGTTTTTTGAATTTGATAAAAGAAACTGAGGACAATGTTTACATGATCTAATCTTTTATGAACTAAGTTGTCTTGTACGATACTGTAAATTGCTTTTGTTGTTCTTGTTAAAAGGTGAAACTGAATGTATTTTGTACATAAATATATTTTGCATAACATGACTGAATGAATGGTGAGTGAGGTATGAATAAACATTTCAAGTTAGAGTTTATTCTTTCCTGTTTTCTTCTGTCATTTCAAAATCTTATCAAAGCCATATTAGACTATAAAGACTTATAACTTACAGATACACTCAATCAATAGACTACACTTAGATAGCACTAATAAAGTAAATAAAGTGCCCTCTATGGTAAAAAGCAAATGCAATGCTGCAAAAATAACATTATACCTTCGCTGCTAAAATGTTAATCAAAATGCATGGTTGACACCGACAACACATCTGCCATTGTATCTAAAATATATGAAGGCTAACATTTGCAAGTTCATTTGTATGGTTTCTTCCAAACATAAAATTAGTTCAAAGTGCTTTACATAAGGTAAAGAAATGCACTAGATCAACATTTGAAAACACAATGTAGAGGAAAAGAAAACTGCTTTTTTCCATGACCTTTCCCTTATCATCTTACCATCTACTGTTGACAACATAGATTTCTACATGATGCATGAGCCTTGGATTTACATTTATATCTGGGGGGGTCAAAAGGTTATCACTACAACACTACATTTGTCTTCATACATTATGTAACAGAAAAAGTCCAACAAAGTTTGAATCACACAGATTGGGAAATACAGTATATACGATGTAGATTCAAGACAAATGTCATTAACATACTTTTATAATATATGTTTATATATAATCTGTTGATTAAAAGAATCTGTGCAACTGCAGGCAAATACGTTTTTAAGTTGCTCACATATGCTTACAGTTTGCTGTGGCACATCCTGCTATTAGTGAAATATAACAGGTTTCTCCTGCAGCTACAACCTCTGCACAGTCTCCAACTGTGCCTGCAACTGCGACCTGTTATGAAGTGGAAACATCACCTTTAACAATTCAGGACTCCCATCAAACCCCCCGCCCCAAACTTTCCTCACTCTGCCTTGTCTTCCAGTACAGTAACTACACATGTTTCACAGCAGGGGAGCCAGAAAAAGACATATAACTTTGACAGATGAGACATTCCAAACTTCAGTGTCAACGTAAGATCAGCTTTTACTTAAAGAAGGAAGCCAAGGGTTGGCTCTGAAATCCTTATGGGGCCAAAGCAATGCCACATGTTCCTGTATTATAGGTATTAGTTACTGTAGCAGGCTATAAAACCTTCTTTCTGTATCCTGCTGCTGACTTCCTGTAACTAGTAAACACAGACACACACACACACACATCCTGATAAAGCTCCCTATACACTGAACTGACAAGATATATCAACGAAATTCATGTGCCAACACATTTCCTTCCAAAGAACACAGAGAAATGGAGAAAATTCATGAACATCTGCACGCGGCAACCTCCAGCTTCAGTACAGCAAACTTACAGAATAAACATACACATATACACACACTTGTAACCAACCCATCACACCCTCACCATCAACATCACCCCATTACATCAGCTCACTTCCTGAACAGGGGGCTGCAGAAGAGAGGTCATCTATTACTGCTTCTACGAGCCGTGTGTGTGTGTGTGTGTGTGTGTGTGTGTGTGTGTGTGTGTGCGCGTGTGCGCGCAGTTCGGCATGCTTACGTGTTTGCAGTCTTGTGTTTATCTTGTGTTGTGTTTATGTTGAAGTTTGGAGAAGAGAAGAAGAGGCTCATTCAAAAGGCAACACAAGTTCAGTAGATGAGCCTCAGCGGTTGCAGCAGGGGGTAAAAATGCAAACCGCCTAGGCTGCATTAAAAATTGCCCAAGGAAACATGGATGTGAACTCGCTATAATAAAGCCCTCCAGCTAGCCTTGTTCACTTTCATCCTCTCTCCATTCTCAGTATGAGGGTGTGTGTTATATTCCAGCTTTAATAAGGCCCACCATCAGTTCATCACCCCCTGTGAAGCTGGATCACAGCCACTGGAAGCTTTAGTGCAGATTTGCATATAACTTTCTGTCTCTCCCATCTTTTCCTCCTCTTTCTCCCTCGTTCTTCGCTTTCTTATTTCTGCCTTGTTTCTCTAAGCTCACAAACAAGGCCAGGTTTCGCTGTGCGTAGAGTTGTGTGATATTATGTGACGACTTCGGTGGTGTCATAAACCTCTTGGAGAGAAATGTCAGGGTCAGAGTTTTGAAACAAACATTATGACCATATCTCCCCTGAGCGGCTGACAAAAAAATCGGGAATTTGATATTTATTTGCTTCTCTGGTCCATCAAATGAACTGAGTTTGACTTTGACGTAACACAGAGTGCATAAAGATGTAACACAGAGGGCCAGCGCTGCACATATAGTTGTTATTTTGTACTTTTTGTACTACATGACCATGTTCAAACACATCAGGTTTATAGGTATCATGTTATTCAGATGGGAAAAAAGAGGGTGTGTGTGTGTTTATCATTCAGGCTGGGGGGGCAGGTGTCCCACCAGATTTTTGATATTGAGTGTAATAGCCAGTCAGGTAAATGTTTTCTTGTAAACAAAAATAAAATTCAACTATTTACAATCAGTGTCAAAAACACATTGTGTGTACCACTGAGAACTCACAAACGTGCAAATACATTTCTGTTTCTTTGCTCATAAATATAAAATCAGATTTTTTCAGATTCAGATTTTTCAATATTGTGCAACACGTGAAACAAAACACATCCACTCATAAAAACTTCGTGCTACTAGTTGTCAAGGCACTGACTTCACCATGAGGCCATGTTGACTGGTACTTGTTTTAAACACAGTACCCAAATCAAAGTCTTGTCTCATATCAGGAAAACACCTGATGTCTGTTTTCCCATTGGCAGGGACTATTTGCTATCTCTATTTTCACCCACAGTTGAATGAACCAAAGGTGTAAAGTGTCTTTCAACTATTTGACACTGTAAGCCCAAAACCTGGCCAAACTTCACTTGTAAAATGAAGCAGACAGCAGAGAGCTAAGCTGTTTCATGTGCCGAGCTGCTGGCAGAAAACGTGCTCGGTGGGAGCATCACCGTGGTGGGCACCTCATCTGCTGCTGCGTGAGCTGATTAGCACCACGTGCAAGTGTGTCTGTGTGTCTATGTGTGTATGTGTGTGTGTCCGTGTGTGAGGTGTTACTTCAGCGTGTTGCCAAAAGCGTCAAATGATTCCCAGAGAAAAACACACCTGCATACATGCAAATACACACACAGAGCCTCACAAAGTCATGTTCACAAAATGAGCAACTGAATTACTTCTAAAGAAAAAATAAACTCTCTTTTAACTCTCTCGTTTTTTAAGCCCTGCACAGCAGCCCCCTCCTATTAACCCCCCTCGAGACCGTGTGCGTGTGTGTGTGTGTGTGTGTGTGCGTGTGCGTGCGCGCGTGTGTCTCAGGGCCTCGGGGGTAAACAGATCTCCATCAGGCAGTGCTAACTGCAGCTCTTTTGACACCTACACTACACTAATGAGATTGAGAAGCACCTGTGTTGAAAAAAAGGGTTAAAAGGGCAGACAAAACAGGGTTTCAGGGAATATCTGTCTTTAACCACTGACCACAGGTCAGCTCAGTTTCCCTCCCTGACCTCAATTGTTAAAAAGGGAAGTTGTTGAAAATACAGCTCAGATAACTTCAAGGGGACAATTTCAAATTGCACTCCAGGAGGATTTTCAGAGAACATTAGTTCTGCTTTTCAAGAATATGTGCACTTCCTCACACACGTCAGATCAAAGTTTATATTATTTGGTCATTGGTTTGTTTCTCTTCAAGTGTTTGCAATTGATTTCCTCATGAGGCTGAATACATAAATGGTCTGCTAGCTGTGTGATGTTTGTGAGACAGGAAAGGTTGCATCATCTCAAGATCTTAAGATAACAAATTGCACACAGCAGTATGGCAATTCAGTGAAAACAATGATCCTGTTTCATATGTTTTGATCAAAACATAAAAAAAAATGTTTATGTAGCACACACACAGACAAAAACAAGGTAAACTGCACTAGACGTTCTCTTCTCCCAATAACTACTTCTTACGTATGAATTTCCATGCTGCCAGCAAAAGGCCATCAGAGACATGATGATTTGCAACAGCTGTTATTTACCATCATTCTTGTCCTCCATGACTTGACAGTGATTATAACATTATTCACTGTGGTTCACGATAGGATAAGACTGTGGTTTGCTACTAGAACTGCTGATTACAACAGTAATCCATTTCTCCACTCCAGTAAACCAACTGATCCCATTGTTGCAGATCTGCCCTCATAGTGAAAAGCATACAAGTGCTACTTCCAGAAGCCAAACCCACACGTCAGCCGTTAACAACTAAATAAATACAATAACACCTTGTTAGAGAATCCTTTCAGCGTTCATTCTTAAGCAGAGCTTTCCTGCAAAGCTCCTTCTGTAACTCTCTTTCTCTTAATAGTTGCTACAAAAGACACACACCCACACACACATTTCCCCAGGAGTGTAAGAAGATCTGTATCTATGTGGGCCAGCAGAAACTAGGAAGAGGAGAGGAGAGGGATTGCACTGGATAGCATTGGATTAGTTGGGTAAAATGCTCTAATTCAGGAGGACACTTAAACCAAGTAGACAGATAAAAGATTCATTAGAATGTTTGCACATATGTTGCAGCAACAACATAGTTAACTTGTCACTTTCCCCTTTTTAACAGCAACATCTAGTAGGAATAGCAGCGCAAGGATTCAAATACGCTGATGCAGATTTGTTTGCATGCATATTAATATGCGCTTATAGAAATATTCATCCTTTTTTGTGTGTGTATGTGTTTGCATGTCCTACCTCCCAGCACACTGAGTGTTATGGCCTCTGTGTGTTCAGCCAGCAGATCAGCTTTGGCTATAGCAGCCAGGGAGAGATAACTGGACATGTTCCTGCTCAGCTCCCTGTTCCCCCTCTGCAGGAAGCGCACCGCTACCGGGACGGCCAGCACCATGACCGACGGACAGCTGTAGTTCTGAGGAGACAAAAGGAGAGAGGGGGCGTGAGGAGGCACCTTTTTGTATGAACAGGAACTATTTTTCTGCATTTCAAGGGACAAGCAAATGATATACAACATGTAATCATTGTATTTGTGACGTGATTTGTGGTAAAACGATTAAAGATTGCTCGACACTTCAGTATTATTAGTGTTTGGAGAATCTGTTCAGATGCAATATGCACGGACAGAGGATAATGGAGGGCCGACTACAATACAGAACAGGAGGACACGCATCGACAGCTTTCACAGACTGAGCAGTGACAGGAGCAGGCATCTGTTTGATCGAGATCCAGCTCTCTCTAGTGAGAACTCTCTCCTGGGTTTGCATAGTGACCAGAGAGAAAAGGAATGTCCTGCCCTGATGTTTCAAAGCTTGCTGTTGAACGTTGTCCAGGCCACTGTCTGGTCCTTCGATGGCTCTGCTAACATTCATCTCACGTCCATAATCTTGGGTCCAGGCCTAGGCCAAGAATCATCCTTGCCAATCGAAATCCCAGAAAGCTGATCATACTGACAGCAGCATGTCTACTGCCAGCATTACAGTTGTACCTGACTGCCTCCAGCCTGAGTCGATGCCTAAAAGGAGCTGGAAAAGAGTCGGCACCCTGGACTCCCCAGCGGAAAAAAACCCCCACTTATGCAGCGTCAGTCAATAAAGATCCAGAACTGAACCTTTTTGTAAAAACTGAAATATGTTGACTTGTATTCTTATTATCTACAAGGGCCCAGAAGCACAGGTGCCTGATCTTTGGAAGCACTGTGATGTGTGTATGAATGCAATGTTAACACTTAATACACCAGACAGTGTGGCCTAAAAATGTCACCTCACCACTGTGAGCTATGCATCAAATAGATTTCTGGTCATCTCAGACAAAGAACAGCAGCTATGGGCCATCAAAGTGTGTTGTGTTTGTTGATGCAGACACATGCAGAAGTTTGTCCC
Organism: Holacanthus passer; assembly: GCA_025331565.1. Lineage (NCBI taxonomy): Eukaryota > Metazoa > Chordata > Actinopteri > Pomacanthidae > Holacanthus > Holacanthus passer. The sequence goes on along the minus strand of JAFREQ010000004.1, from coordinate 4,593,384 downwards.
TGTGATCATTTGCAGAAGGAAGAATGAGGAAGGGGGGTTTGAAATGCACTAGCTCCCTCAACAGGACAGACTGAGACCAAGTCTGTTTGAACATGCACATGTGTTTGTGTGTGTGAGTGTGTGTAAGAGAGAGAGAGAGAGAGACAAAGACATTGAAAGATGGGGGAAAACACAGCCAAATGAGACGGCTGCTCCAGATTTAGATTCACATTTTAATACCTTCTGCAGTGATTGTATAAGTTATATTTGCTCTAAAAGCAAGAAAACTCCCTCTAGATATGTTTCATGATCAATAATCTGCGATGTTCACTTCACTTCTTGGACATTGTAATATGTTTGTGCACCCACCAAACTCAACTTTCCACATCTTCTTCTACTTCAGAATACCCAGAATACCTTTCAAGACGATGTTTCCAGTTGATGTTTTAGAGAGCGGCACAATTCTTTTACTCTCGTTCTCCTGTCTGTCACACCTCTATTCTGCCACATGATGGCAGTATCCACAAATCTTTACTATTCCACAAAACAACATGATCCATCAAAATATCTATCTATCTATCTATCATCTATCAGTCTACAGTGCATTTATTTAGCAGGTATTTTAAATTTAAATACAGACTACATTGTTACCTTGTGTGTGGATGCACAGATTTATTCATTTCTCCTATCTCGCTTTCTTTCATCTTATTAAGGAGAGTGACTTTAATTTCAGGCACGGCCCAGCTCAAGCAGCCCATATATAAGTAAAGCTGCCATCGTAAGCCAGAAATCTGCGGGCAAATACACATGTGTTGCACACAAGCAGCATGCAAACAAAAACCCCTCCGTCCTAACAGTCTGTCGCTGACTCTCCTCTCTGTGGGAGTTTCAGTGGAAGGGTATGAGAAGTGTTCGTGCATCTGTAGATTCAAGATGACAGGAAGAAAGAGAGAGTTAGAGGAGATCAGAGAAGAGATAAAGATAGTCAGAGGCTAAGAGAAGGTAAGAAAGAACTAGTGAGGCAGGGAAAGTAGGTAGAATGAAATCAGGAGAGAAACAGATTGAAAGAGACAGAAAGGAGCGACGACAGAGTGAAGAGAGGGAGGTGTTCTCCTGATAACTGTTGGAGTTAAGACATCAGAGCCTGGAGCTGCTGCTGTCAGAACTTTTAGTCTCACCTCTACGTGTGTGTGTGTGTGTGTGTGTGTGTGTGTGTGTGTGTGTGTGTGTGTGTGTGTGTGCCTTTCATCAAAAATCAGTCTCATTAGGATGGTATTAGGCACATTCCCATTCTCACAGGAAGTGGAGGGAGGGAGAGGGAGAAGGTACGTGAGAGAGAGAGAGAGTCACTTTGCTTTTAAGCCTTTTTGCTGTGGAGGTCTGACGGAAAAAGATTTAGATTTACATTTTAAAGGCCCTCGGCAGTGATTACATAAAAGCATATTTGCTCTAAAAGCAAAAATCCACCTTTTGAATATGTTTCATGATGGATGTTATAATTTATACTTGTGCCCCCACACTCTTTCCTCATCAACTTTTACTACCCAGAATGCCTTTCAACCTGATGATCACTGTTTGAGATAATTGAAAAACGGTAGCTTATGAATGAAAATGCACTGTAAGTAATTTTGTGTGGTGGACAGGACAGAAAAGAAGAAAAATAATGCTAAATTGGTTATGCTACTTCAATTTAGACTTTTGTAACGTTTCCTCAATCAATGCTTTTTTTCTCCCCTCTGGGATACCGAATAGTTTTACCTCATCATCGGAGAGAGATTTTAGAGGAGTAAATCACTCACTCATTGGTTAAACTGCTCACATCTCATAGACATATCCAACCCACATAGTGGTGTCTTGGTAGGCTGCTATACTCTGGCTTCTATCAAAACATCTGACAAGCTCATATATACGCTAGACTTTAATAGATCAAACTACCCAACAGTATTAAAATAGTAGTAACAGTAAAAAGCTACTTAAAGATTAATGCATCAGTTATTATAATCCAACAATATAATAAATAACAACCTGCATAACACTCACAGTGTATTATGAATATTTTTACTTTTTTCTGCTGCAGGAATTTAACTTTTAATTTATATACTGCAATATATAAAAAAAACCTTGCAATACCATGGTCGCCATTGTAATGTTATTAACTCACTTGAGTGCTTCTCCCTCTAGTTTGTAACTGTCTAATACGTAGCTGTTGTATTAATCAAACCTGTTGTACACTTATTACACCATATGAGCACACTCAATTTCCAAGTGTCGACAGGTATGTGTCAAAGTATGTTCTGTATGTGCAGATTGTGCTTCAGGTAAAAGAAATAGAGAAGTACTTTAGTCTGGAATACAACACTACAAAGCAATGTCTAGTATGTGTATGTGTGTGTGTGTGTGTGTGTGTGTGTGTGTGTGGTGTAACGGAAAAATCTCAATTCTTCAGTTTATGTACATTTTTTTGTTGTTTTAATTTCACGCCAAAAAACATCATCAGAGCCAAAGTAGTGTATTTTTAAATTAATTTACCACTTGACCCTGACCCCCCCCCCCCCCGCCCTTTTTTTTTGTTGATCTGAAAAATGATCTGATCCATGACTCAAATACCATGATACCGTAAACCATGAGTTTTTAGATCCGCGTGCGTGTGCATGTACCTGCAGGATACAGCTGGTGATGTCGGAGGCTATCTTGGTGTGCGGCGTGTCCTCTGTGTTTTCACCTTGAGGGGTGAGGTTATGCTCCAGACACGACTCCCACAGCCCCACCAACGCCGTGCTGTGCTGCTCGATGGAGCCCGTCTCCCTTATGGCCGTGGTGATGCGCGTTATGCAAATCTCCACCACAGCCTGGTCATTGTCATTGGTCAGATAGTCCTGTCAGCCGGCAGACAGTAAGAAGATGCAAAATCAAGGATGCAATGATAAATTAAGGACAAAAAAATGAATTATGGATAAGAACATGAATAATTATTTAGACTGACATTCGCCCTCTAATATTTTGGATACATATGTGCCTACTTACCGCTGAGCAGGAGATGACCTTGATCTGGTCCAGAGCCTGAGACAGACAGTCTTCGATCTCTGCGTCCTCCAGAGAAAACAGATCCCCTGCTCTGGACAGGTCCCTCTGCCCCAGCACCTGGCTGAACAGCTGGTGCATCCTGGTCCTGGTTTAGGACTCCTTTCAGACCAGTTTGGGACTAGTGCTGCCCAGTTTAATATCCCTTAACTGAGAACGAATATATTCCTGGCATAATGTTTTTCTCTTGGTTTTAGGGGACCATTTAGAAAGTGTACAGAGTTGTCTGTATTGAGATCCCATAAAATGACATCAATTTAAATTTCAGGCACTATTTTAGACATTCTGGGTCCAGTGAATGTCTAATTGGTAAAATAGGTACACTGATTAATAGAGAACATCATTAATAAACTAAGGATCATTGATTGTAGGATTTTTTGTTAAAATCCTCTTCAGCACAGTCCAGGATAAGGTAGGCTGGACGGGAGTGGACGAGTTTAGCCCAGTGTTTTTCTGCCTGAGGCCTCGAGACCAGCCATATTCTGGAGAAGGCAGTTTTTCTACTGCAGACACCTGAAGGAGAGAGAAGAGGAAAGAATGAGCGAGGAAGATTCAATTAACTAAAGAAAACTAAATGCTGGGATGTTCAGCACAATATTCTGGCAAGAAATAGACTGAGCAGCTGAGACTGAGAAAATCTATTTTGAGTCAGTAAGAGAAGCTGTTGAGGTTTAATTAGGGATTTTTTGGTCTCAAGAAACAGACTTGGACAACTTGTACAACCAAGAAACAGACTTACAGAAGTGGATGCGAGTCAATAGTAAAGGAGTAGTTCAACATTTCGGGAAATATGCTTATGTACATTCTTCTTAAAAGTAAGATGAGATGATTGATACCAAAATCATATATGTTAAAAAAAAACAGATATGAGAGTGGCATCAATCTTCTCATCTAACTCTCAGCAAGAAAGCAAATAAGCACATATCAGAGAACTATTGTTGATGGTGCTTTGCTTTCAAACAGGCTTCAAGTCACAATAACAGTCAACAACAGCATTAAAAGTATCTTAAAAATATCTGCTCAAGAACTCCTCGACTATCCCTCTCCCTGTTCCATCCTTCTCCTTTTTAAGCTCTTTTTCTCTTTGCCTCTTTCTTCAGGTGCAGCGAGTGTCAGTTAATATGTGATGATGTGAACTAAATAACTCCTCGGTAATGTGTGACATAGCATCTGCAACAAAATCCTACAGACCCACCACGCACGTGCATGCATGTACTCAGAGGTGTTTGCAGCCTCAGTGACATTTTGGGTGAAGTTATATTGTTAAGTGTTTAGTTCTACATTGTGGTAGGTTCAAATTAAATTAAACTTATGACCAATGTCGCCCAAAAGGTCAAAACAGTGTTTGCATGAAGAATCTTAAATTTTTTTTTGCATTCAAATAATGTGCAATATGTTAGTATTCAATACAGCACAATGACAAAGTCTTATGAATGGAGTCATAGTCGTGAGGAAGTCAGAGGCACTATGTTAACCATTATCCCTGTTTCTGGGAGTCTCAATTAAACATTAAAACATTAACTCTATGGGGGGGGGGGTTACACATGCATACAAACACATGCATGTTTGTGTGTGTTATAAGTCTGGCTTCACACAGTGACAAGCATATCTGTCCTCCCACATAAAAACTTAAACACACACTGCATGTGAGGAAGAAGGAAACACACTCTTCAAAGCAGCCACCCAGCGTGTCTGCTGCCTCCTTTTAGAGGATGAGCAGCTAAGCGTATGTATCTGTGTCACTGTCTGCTCCCTGCGCCCGCTTCCCTCCACAATCAGACGTCATCTCGCGCTTGCACCGTTTCTCTCAAAGTCACATTGGAGCGAGGCCCGAGCCCGACCAAAGGACGGCACAAAGAGGAGCACTTGGGAGACCGTTATCGCTCCTGCCAAGCCGGTGACGGCCATGGAAAGCCGCCCATTGCCAGGATACCACATCAGGAATTCTTATTGGTCAAAGCCAGGCTGCTGGGACCAAAACAACAAAACAAGCATAAATACAGAGCAAAGAGATTTATCTGTCACACACAGACAGTCTCACACACACACACCTATTATCCTAGTTGTGTTGAGCAACAATCAGAGCTATTTCTGTGCATGGTTGGAGGTACAGTATGTGTTGGAGGAGTATCAGTCACCAATTACCTGCAACATGTTTTTCAGTATATTCTTGAACTTTATGACACAACATTATAACTCAATAGCATTTTATTAAGTACAACCAGCTCAAACTAATACAGTTTAATACAAGTCCTGCAATAAATCCTACCTTCATGAAGTTTTAATGATTTTCTTGAAACAGTTTTAGAGAAGTTTTGGTTCAACTTTATCATCATTTTGAAGGCTGTAGTTTACAGACAGGTGTTTATAATACTCCCTACCCAATATGCAAAGGGGGCAACACTTTCTTTACTTGGAAAATTGAAATTTACAAGGAAAGAAGATAAAGAAGCAGAGGGATAGAGATGGAGAGAGAAACACAGGGAGTAGAGGAGGAATGAGAGAGAGGGACACACACACACACACACACACTCAGAGAGCAACAGAGGAGCTGACAGAGACACAGAAGCAGAGAGAGAAAGCCAGAGGTGGATAATGTTTCGGTGTCCTGAATTCCCTGTGTAACCTGCACACAACTCCCATACTGAGCTCCCATTATTCTACCTGGATGTCTCACCAACGCTCACACACATTTGCACATACAGTGTAACATACATACACACACGTCATCCTCTATCTCTCCTCGGTGAGCTGTTTATTTACTGTATCCTGCTCTCAGTGTGTCACAGCCCGCCTGAGTGACTGAGTGCCAGTGTGTGTGTGTGTGTGTGTGTGTGTAAAAGCAGAGGGAAAAAAATGGGCCTGAGGAATTTCAGTTCTTAAACAATCAGCTAGTTACTATTAATCGCCCGGCTACGGCTCAGCAAGCTCAGGAATGCAGCCTTTAAACACACACACGCAGAGTAAAAGACAGTTGCAGTACCTTGTTTTCACCTGTATTTTGTGATACACACTTTAAATGCACTTTACATTTTCTCCTTGTGGGTATCCTGTCTGTCATACTTGTCCACATACTTTGACAACATGCATCCTTCTAATGAAAGCCAGTTGAATGTAAAGCAGGCACCCACATGTTGCGGGAGAGCTGCTGCGAGTGGGCCATTGGGTGAGGGGTGACAGGGGGTGTGTGCTGGTTGGGGGGCTGGTGAGAGGGTTTAGAGGCTATGTGAGGGCAGTGTGAGCGAAGGGCCTCTCTCTCTCTCTCTCTCTTTCTCTCTCTCTTTCCTCCACCACTGCCACTACTGTCTTCTCTCAGCGCTCCGAGAGAGAAAACACTGGCCCTTTTGTACGACCTATAAGACAGACCACCCCTCCCCTCCCCTCCATCCCTCCCTCCCCCCGTCTCTCCCTCTGTCTCCCTCTCTGCTCAGTCGGCCCTATCCTTCTGTGTAATGTGCACCTGCTCGGCCTGCAAGACATCACACACACACAAATACTTTAGAAAGGAGCTGGGTGAAAGGGAGAGACAGAAGGCGACTACAGGAGAGAAAGGCCTGCATTCCACAGTTTTCTCTGCATTACTGCTTTAAATCTGACTGAGCATGAATTAAGAAGCAGAAAGTGAATATTTCTCTCATCTTTTCCTTTATTTCTGGTTGCCACACTTAAGAGAAATTCCCCAGTCAGTTTCTTTCTTTCTTTCTTTCTTTCTTTCTTTCTTTCTTTCTTTCCTTCTTTCTGCACACAGTTATTATGTGAATTTGAGAGTGAGGGTGGGGGGAGGTTTGGAGTAGAGGCAGCACTGAACCCTGTTGGAAAGCCGCTTTTAAAAAAAACTGTTTGAAGTTCCCCATCTCACACCATTAAGATAAAGATAAATATGCCAACTGGCCGTCGGGAACCCTTTGAACAGACATCCTCTCCTGCTCTCACTGGGGCGATGGAGTTTGGTGTCACTGCAACTATACTGTAACAAAGGCATATTAACCTTGTAACAGCAAATCAGTGTTTGTTTTGTTCTTTTCTGATAATATACAGACAAGAAATGTGTTTCCAAATGTCACTAAAATACTGTACTATACTACTACTATAGTATTTTCATGAGAACAGTGCAAAATGATGAATTAGTAATGCAGGACTACATGCTGGAGTGTGTTAGCTCAACATTAATGACTATATGAACTATATCAACTTTATGACATATTTGTTGATGGGTGTCAGTAAAACTGGAGGGTATCCTGAGAAATGAAGCTGATTTAGTTAATTATGGTAATGAGTCAGTGTGTGCAGTTAACTCCCTCAGACAAAGCTTGGAAAAAGATGTCTTGCTTGCTTATTTGCTCAATTCCTGGACTCCAATGGGATTATAATGATGTTATTTGATCCCATGGACACTCAACAATTGAGCCAATAGAGCCTCATATTGCTGTTTGACATAACATCACACTACACCAAATACATTAAAAAAGTTTCTAAAAGTAGTTTCTGACTCTGGCAAAGCGGGGAAAAAGTAAAATTCCCCCAAATCTCTGAACTATCTCTTTAACAGATCACACACATTTAGCGTATCCTAGCGTCTCCTTTTGCTAACTAATGTAATATTTGTTCACTTCAAATAACTGAGAATCCCCTGAAACTGTTTGGAGCCCCCCTGGGGAGGCCTGCCCCCCCCGCCCCCCCACTTTGAAACCCCTGGTCTATACTCTACTCTAGACTTCCTGCTCCATTAAAAGTAAACATGAACACAAATAATAACTTAGTTCTGAAAAAGCCACGGTGAGACCCAACATGTAAAGGCTCTATTATTGATCTATGATCGATTAATCTGCCAATTATTTTCTCAATTAATCGATTAATTGTTTGGTCTACAAAATATTAGAAAACGGTGAAAACCTGTCACAAACTCCTAAAGCTGAAAGTAACATTTTTCAGTGTCTTGTTTGGTTCAACTAAAAGTCCAAACCCCAGAGTTATTCAGTTTACAGTGATACAAAAACAGAGAAAACCAGCAAATCTTCACATTGGAGAAGCTCAAACCAGAGAATAATTGTTGTTTTCACTTGAAAAATGACTTAAACAATGACTTGATTATGAAAAGAGTGGCACATTATTCTTCTGTCAATCGACTACTGGACTCATCCTTTCAGTTCTAATCTGCCCAAAGGCCTCCATACATCCAACAGTCAGCATATGTCACACTTTAATGGTTTGGTCCTCCAGTATCATCCTGAGCAGAAACCCATTGTCCATATTAATGGTATGATTAAAGTTACGTTGGTACTTATTCCCTATAACTGGGCCAATCAGTTATGTAACTGATGTCATGAATTTCATGAATAACTAAGATGAATAAGTCACAAAGAAGAGATTCCCTGAAGACATCTTTGGAAATGGGTCCACACTGCCACAGAGAACTGAGTGAAGACTTCTGGAAAGATAGACACCCGAGGTTTAGCTTAAGAACATACTGTAGGCGTGTACTGTATTATATATGTGTGTGTGTGTGTGTGTGTGTGTGTGAGTGTGTGCATGTGCATGTGCATGTGTGTGTGCATGTGCATGTGTGTGTGTGTGTGTGTGTGTTGAGAGAAAGGGTTCTCCATTATTTATGCCCTGCAGTTATGCAGCTGTGGAGCAACGATTGAGAATTACAGTATGACAGGAGAAAATAGCTACTGTAAAACACACTGAGGCCAGTGAGAGATAAAGACAGACAGAATGGGAAGTGACAGAGAGAGAGAGAGAGAGAGAGAGAGCAGCATGAGGGGGGAGTGAATATCTCACTCTCTCTCTGGAGAGCGGTCACTGTGGACCTGATAAGAGAAACCAGAGGCAGACCACAGGAACACTTAATGTGACACTTATGGATGTCACACAGCCTAATGCAGACAGAGCAGATATGTTATGAATGGCAAAGGGATAAAACCACTCAGACACACACAGACTGATATCTATTGCGCTCGTGTGGCCTTTTATCCTGTTCATGGACGAATCGATTAATGGCTTCAGCTGCAGTACTTGTATTACTGAAATGCTACTACTATTTAATCTAGTGGATAAAAGTTACCTGTCTCACTCTGTAATGCCCTAAGAACAAAAAGTTTCTCTTTATAAACTCTCAGCTTCAACCCAGATTGGTCACACAGGAATATCTTTTGGGACCCACCGTGCTGGATTCGAAGGTGAAACTAATTTGAGTCCCAGACAGAAAAAGAAATTCTCTGTTGGCTGATTTTGGCTTCACTGTGTGTTTGTGTTCATGCGTGCGGATGAAACGTGTGTGTGTGTCTGCAGGCACAACCGTGTTAAATGCCAGTGAATCCAACCTAAAGTGTGGAAGGATGGAGGCGGGGGGGGTTCCTCTTTGCTCTAAAGTCTGGCTCTGCTGTGCCGTGAGACTCGCAGCTGCTGAGAGGATTTCCACAGCAGAGAGGAGAAGGGCAGGTTGGTATAGTGCATTACCTCCACACTCCGCCAACTAACATTCACGCACATTTTCTAAACCATTCATTATTCATCACTCCCCGCTGCCTTCCGCAGCCCCAAACTCAAGTCTCGCCCTAAGAGCTGAACGGCAGCATGTTCTGGCTGCAGCATACGGGTCTGACCCAGGAGTGCAGGCTTAGAGGAAGAAACTCTGCAACTGTGTTAAATGTTTGGACCACGTTCTTAATATTGAGCTGCTTTCAAGTATCCTCAATACATGTTTAATATGTTGCTAAGTTTAGAAATCTTTTCATTTCTTGCATCCGCCACATTATCTAGGTTTCCTGCTTCCTGGCTGAGTAAGTGGGTTGATCAGGTGATTCGACCTATAATGAATTACTGCTTTCACTTGCTGTGGTGTGTATGGTGTGAAAACATTGTCCTAACATATCGAGTTGTTACCTAAATATATACCCAGCTTCCTTTTCTTGGTAGCTGAAAATCACCTAATTGCCATATGATAAGATAAGATAAACCTTTATTCATCCCACAGTGGGGAAATTCACAGCCATCAGCACAAGGTCATCATCCTTTAATCGTCAGACTAGAATAGAAGTCATGCTTTAATAGAAAAAGCAAGTTATGACAAGTGATGAACATGATAAATAAAATTGCAATCTAATATAATGCACATGAATATATGGTTTCAATTATATAATATAATAGAAAAAATATTTGATTTCAGTGCAGTCTGGTGAGAACTAAGGGAACAAATGTGGTGTTGACTGTTTGTCCATTTATCTTATCTGGAACATGATGGATTTGGCATGAATGAAAACATGAATGAATAAATGGGTTGCAGGCTCCTATTTGATTGAAGTTGGCAACAGTTTTATATATACAGTAATTCCTTTTCACACAAAGAGAATTTAACAGCACTTTTCTCATAACAAGGCATAAAAATAATAATAGTTCAAGTTCAAGCTGGAGATGTCCCTCCTTCCCGGGACATCAACATCTGTCTGTCTCACAAGTCTGTGACCTTGAGGAGTCCCCCCCCTCCTCTCCTCCCCCTCTCTGTATTCACACACTGGTGGAGCAACAGTAGATTCAGACTTGAAATGCACAGACTAAATGTGAGTAATGCCACTGAACTTGCCTTTCAAGCTCTCAGAGCACATTCCACTGTATTTACACACACACACTGAGAGAGGGGAGGAAGGACTACATGGAAATAAAGCAGGTGCACAATAAGTAGTCTGGGATACCACCTAAGAATAGACACTATAATTTGTCACGTGTGTCTGAGCTGCACTTTAAATCTTATTTCTACTGTTCATTTCCATAAGCACAACCTGCAAACACACTGTCAGATTATGCAATTATTACCAAGTATTTAAGCCTATATTACACTGACTGCTTATGGCAACAACACCTCTCCAACCCACCTGCTCGCCCATCTCTTTATTCCTCCTGTTTGCGTTTTCTAAACAGGCCTAAAAAGGGATTTGATGCGCGACCAGGAGCGACTGAGACACATCGGTGCCATTTCACCTCATCCAGTCAACTTTCCCGACATCCAGGAATGCGGCTGGCATTCGTGCATTTGCCTCTAATGACAGAATGCAATGCAACAAGAAAGCCTCCCCAAACCTGATCCGGTCCCTGACACCTGCAGCGGCGGGCGGCTTACCTGCTCCGTGCAGGACGAGGACGCACCGATCCCGGGTGTGGAGCTGCGTTCAGAGCCTCCAAACCTCGGTGAGAGAGCGGCGCACGGCAGCTCATATCTGCCCCTGCACGGCTTCAAGTTCCCCCCACAGAGCACAGCCTGGTCTTCATCCTCCTCGCATAGTGTCGGAAAGCGCGCCATCGTGTGGACGACGAGAGCGCGCCGCGCAACAGGTGGATGGAGGTTAGGGTGCTGCCTTCAAGGACACTCGGGAAATATTGGAAGTGGGGTGACGTTTGATGACGTTTCTTTAGCTGTACCAATTCATCAGGTGTCACTGCAAATTAAAGCTTTTTATGGTTAACTTATAGTCTAAATAAACCTGGAACAAAGACTATATTTAAAGTCAGGATCAATTCACTCTAACTATTTTGGAGGGTTCAGGCTGTAATCCCTTTAACTCCTCATACATCAGTGATATATTTTGTATGTTTTGATCTGGCTTTAGGTTAGTAGTGTTGTCCTATGTTGAACGTTTAACCAGCACAAAATCTTATCTCTAACAAATGAATTATTTTTAGTTTCTGCAACTCTCCCGCGACAGCAATTGTATGTTTACTGACTCCTAGAATAAATTAAACTTGACCGTTACAGGGTCAACTTTGCTCTTGTTTTTGTCAATTAACACTTGAAATTATGATCTAATTATTTTCAAGTAGTTCTAACAGACAAGATGGCACCACAGAGAGAGGAGCTGAGGCCCAGTGACTTCATGGCTGCATCCCAAACCAGAGTTATCCCTAATCCTTTTTTCTCCCCAGCCCAGACACTGTTCAATGTTCAGTGACATAATGAGACTGTGAAAAATAAAGGCTTTATTACATTTGGATCAGCCAGAAATTCACTGTATACTTAAGATGTGATTATCAGCACTAGTGGTGCAAGTAGTATCAGGAGCAGCACCAGCAGCAGTAGCAGTATCATTAAAATAAATGATTACAAGAATACAAAAAATGATAAAGGAAAGAATATGAGTACAATTTTTTTTTCATCCTAGTCAAAGTGTTTAATGCCCTGAATTAATTTATTTATGTATTTATTTATTCTACTCCATTAAGATTGCACTGATGATTGGTCCATGTGGTCAGTAGGTGGCAGTATTTCCCCAGGCGTCATCCATCGGAAGTGAAGCTGGAAAATACATGAGCAGCTTCCGGCGTGTCAAAGTAACAGAAGTCGTTAAGGCACTTTTGCCTTCAAAATAAAGGCGCGTGATTTAACGCCTTTAAGTGGCTCCTGGTTTGAGCAAATGAATCATCAGCAAATGAAAACCTATAATGAAATGCTTAAAGGCCTAAACTTAATTAGATTTCTAAAATAGTTACCACATAGTATGTTTTATAATGGTTCAAAGCATTTCCTAATGAAAAAACAAGTGTTATGTATTGTTTTACCTAATTAATAGAATACAGATAATTTTAAATTGTATCTTCTACCATGTAAATTTTTATTTTAAATTACATATGTGTCAAAACTGTTGTGGTGCTACTGCATGGAATCACATCCTATTTGTGCAGTCAATGTTACATGTATTTAGGCCACTGTGTAAATGAGACATATAATAAAACATTATTTATTACAAACTAATCATAGGACATGTTCCTGATGAACCATTTGCTAATCGGTCTTCTCCAAGTATAGAAATCGTTTCCCGTAAGAATATTATTTTGAAAATTCTCACAGGATGTCGAGGTGTCATTCAGGATGTTTTAACACTTGGAAAATCAACGATGAATGAAAACAAGAGGCTCTAATCTGTAATGTTCTTTAAAGATCATTCACACAGAAACGTGTGAGGATGTGGGGAAAGTTTACAGAGACACACCAACACTCTGCAGAGTCCGTTTTGTCGGGTGAGCGGATACTGGAAGCTAATTTTAGCCATCTTTGTTTGTTAGCATCTCATCCTCAAGTCCATGTAAATGTGCCTAAACAATGACAGTGTGCGAAGCTAATGCACATGAAGCTAAAATTAGCCTGCCGGTGTTTAGCATTAAATAGACCATTCAAATTAAGCAAATATAACAAATATGAAAGACTTTCTTGAAATGTAGTCGTAACTACTAATTTGAGATTAACTCCAATTTTGTTAACACTTTATTTGGCAATACCTGATGTCTGATTTATTATCTGATTTACTTTTCTGATTTATTTTTCTCTTGCAGACTCGTCAAATGCCAGATCCAGTCTTCACACATTTATTTTATGAGGAAGGTAGGTGTGTCAGACCTGCTTTCATCAGGTTTTGTTGCCAAAATAAACACACATCTCCTTATATTTTGGAAGCATCTCTAGCAGCAGGAGGTCAAATCTTTCTGTAGGAGGTCAGATCTTGCTGCTGGAGGTCAGATCCTGCTGCAGGAGGTCAGATCCTGCAGCAGCCGAGGGGCAGTGCCAGCACCTTGCCATGGCCACTGCACGCTTCCCAGGGAAGAGTGTGGATGTGGTCGCCACCAACTGGACAGCTCCAGCACTGGGCCGGCCATTGTGTGTCAATGGAACGCCGTGGATCCTGTACCTGCTGGAGGAATGTGTGGAAAATGTGTGGGAGTACTGCAGCGTGGTGATAGGACTCATATCCATGTTCTGTTTTCTGCTGTCCACTTTGCCGTAAGTAGTATAACGGCTGTGTTGTTTATCAATTCTGGCTAACAGTGTTTGTGATTTGTGGTTATGAATTTAATTTTATCTTATCCATGTGTCCTGTCTCTGTAGGCAGGTCTATGAGGCCTATCGGAACGGTAAAGTGGAGGAAGCCATGTCTTTTGGCTTTCTTTTCTTCCTCTTCAGTGGAGACCTGACCAGCTTTGCAGGCTGCTATCTCACCAGCCAGCTGCCCATTCAGGTGAAAACACACATACTCAGTCAGACATATAACCGCTGAGTCTGACTCATTGTTAGCTGCTGACACATTGGAGTGTGTATGTGTGGACTGTGAACTCAGAACACAGCCATTTCCTTTCGTGTCCATGAAATTGGTGAGTTATTACATTTCAGACACGCTGTGCTCAGGCCTTCTTTTTGCTGCAGGCTTTTTCACATATTTGTGTTTGTACTGCTAAGGCTGTCTTTGAAACAAATTTGCTCTAACATTAACCATTTTGTTGCCATCTTTAGATAGAAGAACATTGTAATGGCACAAGAGTTTTGAATTCAGGCAAGTCTTTACCTGAATTGGTTGAAATGAAAATGAACCCCAACAGTATTACCAGTCACTATAATTTAAAGCCAGTCAGCAGTTTGAAGCCAACAAATGTTAAGGTAAGATAAACCTTATCTTAACATTTGTTGGTTATGAGTAAATGAGTTAAGCTTTTTAACTAAGAAGTGATTTTATCCATGTCCCCCTCTCAGGTAGTCACAGTGGTGTTCTACATCTTCACAGACCTGATCCTCATGTCGCAGTTTCTCTACTATAAGATCAAGAACAGCTCCAGCAGAAGTAAGCCCTGGCGTTATTTCTGCATGAGTCAACCATATTGTGACCTTCCACATTAATGAAAAGCATAACTATGAGGAAGGAAGTGTTTCCTGCTGTTGAACTGCATGACATGAAGAAGTGAAAGTGGCTGTAAGACACTACCAGCTCTACAATTTTATCAGTGATGACACTTGATTTCAGTCTCAATCTGACTATATAAATAGTCATATACACTATACACACAATATCTAAAAATGAAAACCTACAAACCTGGAATCACATTTAATATATCGCTAATACTCAAGAGGACATAAATACTGAGAGTTTGAGTTTATTGTATTGTTGTTATGGCAGCTCTCATTTTCTGAGTTGGATCATCATGCTAACATATTAAACATACGACGTAAGCATTTCCACTGGACAGAGCTCCATCCCACAGGTACTGTGATTATGTTGATCCCAGTTCTCATATTAATGGACCATGCCTCCAAAAAGCTGGTTGTTTTACATCATGGTGTAAATATTAAGTCCACGGATGAGATAAATACAACAGGAATGGAAAAACGATGCTGTTCTGAAGTGAAAAGGCTGACTGACTTCAGAGATGACAGAGACAGAGAGAGTTATGTACTTATGAGTGGTTACCACCAAAGCCAAAAGTGCATAACTGACCCATAATCATACCTAGACTTATCCAAGACCGCATACAGCTCTGTCAGTAAACAAAAGTATAGACAGTATTTATAGGAGTGTCAGCTGAATATCAGCTCATGCAAACAGTCAAACTTTCTTTGGGGAATTACGTGTCCTCACTGTCAGTTCTTTGTTTTGTGTTTTTTGTGTGACTGCTCTAGAAAGCCCTGTGTTGAAGTGGCTGTGCTTCATGTGGTGTGGCTCTGCTACGCTAGTTCTTCTGGCTTTACCCAAACTCATCATAGACAATAGTACAACTTTAGACACCCAGGTAGGTAGATTGCGTGCAGCGTATGTATATATTTGCATATACAAGCTCATTTCTAAAAAAGTTGGAATGCTGTATAAAACATAAATGAAAACAGAATGCAATTGTTTGCAGACAAACTGTTTACTGACAACAGTTTTACAAAATGTTCCTAAGCCCATGTAGTAATCTCCTTTATACAGTCGTGTGTTTGACAAAGTGTTGAACCTCTCTCCATCCTTGCTTGTGAACAACTGAGTCTTTCCGGGATGAACCTTTCATACCCAATCATGATACTATCACCTGTTACCAATGAACCTGTTTACCTGTGGACTGATCCAAACAGGTGCTTTTGGATCAGTCCACAACTTTCACAGTTGTTTTTTGCTCCTGTCCCAACTTGTTTGAAACATGTTGCTGGCAGCAAATTCAGAATAAGTATATATTTACAAAAATCAATGAAGTTGATGAGATAAAGCGTTAAATATATTGTCTTTGTACTGTTTTCAATTGAGTATATGTCAAAAAGGATTAGCAAATGAACGCATTCTGTTATATTCATGTTTTACACATCGTCCCAACTTTTTTGGAACTGGGGTTATACAGTATGTGTACAGGTGTTATATTTGATATTTCCAAGTTTATTGGGTACACATGAATTGACTTTTGTGATTGTGATTGTACTGTTTATTGTGGAGTTGCAGTATTTTGACCTCTTTCTGTTTCCTCATCTTAACCAGAGTCCAACTACCTCGAAGTCAGTGGAAATCACTGGCTATATATGTGGATACCTGGCATCTGTCTTCTACCTCTGTTCACGTTTCCCCCAGCTCTATAAAAATGTAAGTGGCAATTTGTTGGTGTAATTCATTTGGAGTTTGTTTCCTTTGTCAGTGTAACGTGGTTTGCATGTGAGTAGTGCCGTGCTCCTGAAGGGATATCTTGGACAGCGTTTTCAGAGTCTGATAGCAGGGGGTCCATGGAAAACTTATTATGGAGCACTTATTATTTGTCCAATAGTCATAAACAGGGACTGTGTGTTTGAAGAGGGAGGTGGGATTTGTGTGTTTGCATATACATTATATTGGTCAAAATGAGAACCAGATATTAAGGACAATGGTGCTGTTGTGTTGGAGAAACATCCTGGCTTAACTGCAGCTATTAATCACCAGGAGGGGGATCGTCTCAGTATGCTGCCAGTGCCAGAGAAACCTCTGTGCGCACACACACACACACACACATACACACACAAACACATACTCACTGACTATTGCAAATCGTTTAAGTCGGATTTGTTCCGTGGAAATTCCTGCATGTACAAACGTGCTTGTTTTTCAGCAAAAAGCCCAAAGCATGTTTACCTTATAAATCCTGGTGACAGCTTACTCATCCAGTTTGGTGAAACAATAAAAACAGCAAAAATTATTTACTGTGGCAAACACTTGCTGCTTGCCTAGTATTATTTGGATCCAGCCCATGTAGTAATCTACAGGGTATTCATATTGTGTTGAATGTAAAACTCCATTATTCAGTCAAGGTTAAAATCTTTCTTTGGTTTCACAGTATTGGATGGATGCTCTCATTGCTGGTGACGTATAATGGAAAGAAGTGATGAACTCAGTTAGCCTGTGTGTTTCAGCTACACTGACAGAACGCACATCCTCCCTGCTGTTTGTGTTGAATGACACTCTGTCGGTTACTGTGTTTAAAATAGTATTCATTGTCCAGTCTCATGCCACAGACAATACAGGACTTGTTAGCAGAATGAACAATGAATTCACTGTGGGTTTTCATCCCTTCAGGGGGTTTGTTGATAGAGTGCAAGTACACAGAAAGCAAATTCATTGTTGGGAGTGAAACAGAAGCCTGGCTTGTAGTAAACATGTGATACACAACCTTTTCCCTTTTTTCTGATTTGATTTTCACATACAGTACACTAGGAGGAAGAAGTGATACCCTTTGACATGATGAACAATACAAACAGGTCCTGTGCTGCTGTTTGGGCTATTAATGAAATGCAACTCTACCCATTCTAGTTCCAGCGACAGTCTACAGAGGGCACCTCCTACCTGTTGTTTGCCCTGGCCATGATGGGCAATGGGACATATGGGTTGAGCGTCATCGTGGTCCTGCCCGCACTGAAGGGCTCCAAACAGACCTTCATCATCAAACATCTGGCCTGGCTCATTGGCAGCCTGGGAGTCCTCGTATTGGACTTGTTGGTATCCTTCAACAGTGTAGCATCCTAAATGTTTACTTACATACAGTAAATATTGCTTGTAATATGCTTGCACGTACAGTATATTAAACAGTCAGTGTGTTATTTCAGTTAGTTAATGGTCTTTAATGTCTTTGACATTTTTGGGAAGTGTGTTTACTCACTTTCTCTTTTCTCCTTTTTTTTGCTATCTTTATGTCACAAAGTGTTTCTGTGAAGAAATCAGTAGTTGCTTGAAGAAAAGACAATATTGCTAAACTCTGCATGTTTCTGTATGAGCCTTAACCTGGTTAGGTGACTGTCCAGTTTATCATGTACAAGAAGAACTATTCCTCGAAAAGCAGCACACTGCTCAGCATCCCAGAGGTGGAACCTCTTCTATGTGAGGAAGTGGAGCTGTCAGTGTTATAGGACACACTGTGGACAACAAATTAAAGAATGGACCCGTCAGTTGGCAGGTTGTTTTTAATCGTTCTGCGGGTTATCAGTGATCAACAACTTCAGAGAACAGAGACAGTCAACGTCAGTGCACATAAAAGTCTGATTTTGTGATCAGACAAACACCTTGATCACCTCCTCTATGGTGTAATTTGGTTATAAGGCAGGAAAAGCTACAGAAAAGATCTACATTTGTCTGAAGATTAAGTTAAATTAAAGTACCACTTTAGAAACATTTCTGTTTCTCTATTGGCAGGCGAGTTAGCATCAGAGCATAGAGTCTTTTTTTATGAGTGCTGTCATTCGTGATCAATTTTTCCTCTGGGACTTTTTTTATGTTGTTTTGGATGGGGTAACTGTACTTTCATTTGCTGTTGGGAACCGTACACACCCAGAGGAGGAGGCTTAATCCCAGATGTCTTTTCACAAATGCAAGCGTTATGGAAGACTGAAGTGCCTGTTATATTTACACGTTTTCGACAGGGTAAATGCTGCCATACAGGATTGCATTATTATACTAAGAGCATTGGAATGGGCTTTAAGTTGTTTTTACCTTACCTGATTTGGTATTTGATTGCCATAAAATAGAGTTTGTGTGAGCACAGTAAAAGAGGAACCAATAGTAATGTAAGTAGTGTAAGTTAGCTTACAGGAAATTGCCAAACATTAGGACACTCAGTCTCACTAGACTCGTTAGTATCAAAATTAATAGACAGGATGTGGACGTCTGCAGAAATATAATGGCCTAATTTCTAGTTCAAAGGTATGTTGCATTTCCCTGCTTTCTTGATCCAAGCTGGTTCAAGAAATAAGTTGTTTGTGCCTTTATAAACGAAACAGTTTTAATATAAATCCACTATTTGTCCATTTCAGAATAAATTACTTTTAAATTAAATTAAGTAACATTACGAAACTGTTTTTTTATTTAAGCCACAGTTTTTCTTAGAAAATGTAGTTGGCCCTTGTCTGTTTTTCACCCTCTAATATGATCTGCCTCTTTGTGTGTTGTAGCATTAACAGGAATGACGTCCTCTTTTGTGACATCTTCGTGACGTTTAAAGACATTCATTAGAGAAAACAGGAAGGGTTGGTCATTGATTTTCAGATGGATCTGAGAATAGGAACATTAATGGGATGTTATTGAAGACTTGGTAAAGTGATGAGGTTCAAAATGAGTTTGCACGTTTAAGGTGTGTTTCTATCCGGTTTAAAGCAGAAAAGATGTGAGTGATACAAAACAAATAGATCTCAACAAAGGAGCAAAGCAAAAATAGAACAGAACAAATATTTTTCTTATTGATAAACTAGATGAGCACATCAAGTTAGCTGATATTCATTGTGAGCATTAGCAAAAGTAACTGCACATTAATGTTGTGCCAAATGTTGTTACACAGTATGTATGTGGTGCTGTCCCTCTTTAACCTGGTCTTCTACGCACCAAGAATACTGTACTTGCATCTACATAACTAGTACTTGCAGAGATCTGCAGACTTCTCTACCTCATTACAATGTGGACATGATTTATTTCTCCCTATGTGCATGAAGAGCTGGCTAGTAATTGGAGCAGAGTGCTTCATGTATGGAAACAGTCTGTCTCTGCATGAAGGGACAATTAATCAAGCACACACTGCATTTAAAATCGTGAAATTTTATGTTGTAGCATCTGTTTCAGAACAGAACAGTTATTAAGTGTATGTTGGTCAGTATTATTGCACTTTCGTGAACAAAATGATTGGCGTTTTTTTTGGCTCCTTAGCCTGTCAGATGATGCAATAATGTGAATTATGTAGATATGGGGGAGGGGGGTTGTTCTGACTTTAGTTACTGAAAAAGAAATTTATTTGCAAATTTATGCAATTAGAGTAAAAATGAGTTTTTTTGTGAATTATTTTTATATTGCACGATTAATACTTTGATTCCTTCTGAATGATTCCTTAATGAGTCTTTTTCAATCTAGTACAAAAAGTGCATATTTATTATATATCTTGCTACTGTATTCTGTAGAACATGTTGTATTTATAAGACTGTAGTTTTTACTTTAATGGTGACACTGTATTTCTAAGATGTATTTATTTTCTTTAAACATCACCTTTTTATTCAGATTTGTTAAACTGTACATAGCAAATTATATTGCAATTCTGAGCTCTGTGCCAGGGTATGTTGACTTCTTATCTTCTGATAGTACTTGTATGTAAAACCACAGTATGTATGGTAATAACTGTATGTATATTGTACAAAACTTGAATAAACTGCAATATACAGTATATCATCAGTGGAGAGGTTTATCTATGTTGTTTTGATAACAAGGAAAAGAAACAGAGTGACACATATCTTTAAATCAGACATTCAGGAGCAAAAGACATAATTTTTTGTGGATATTAATCATTAAGTGTCATGTTATGAAAAAAGGTTCTGTCCTGCCATAATGGTCATAAGACTGAAGTATCATCTGCTGCATTTTTGACAATAAGTAATTTCTAATTCTACTGTTTTTAATGCATGTTCAGTACAATTTGTCAGTAGGTTTATTTAGCATATGCATATATATATATTGCACGTGACTGTTTTGCAAATTTATGCATCCAAACTTAGTATTAAAACTTTTGAGCAATTGTTCTGTGAATTGTTACTTGTAGGTTGAATGAATGCTGTATTGTACTGTTACTTTTCAATACTTACACAATAATAATGAATGTACAGTTTTATTTTTACATTTGAAAGCTGCATCTTGTTGTATGACTTAATACTGAAACCTTTGCATGTCTAATAATCCTGCAGGCATTTACAAACTATTTGCACAGTGTCTTTAGATGTTATCACAGGATTACAACAGGTCTTTGTGAAGGAGGAAACTACAAGTCTGCAAACTCTCTGGCTGCCTTTTGATGGAGCTCTCTGGCGACCAATAGATGAAGGGCTTCTCCTGCGGGGGGAGGGGCTAGGGGGATTTGGGAGGCGGGATTTCCTCCTCTTGGAGCAGCAGTCGGATGGCAGGCAGCTGCTGGGCTGACACGTAACTCAAGTTAAAGGTAACATGGAGGCCTCGTCTGGGACTTAAGGGTTTTTACTTTTCCTCACAAGTGTCTGAAAAGTTCAAGTGTGCAAGGAGGAAGAAGACTGGGTTTGACCCGTATTTTAAAAAGCGCTATTCAGGAAGTTTGAGGCGAAGAAGAAGAAAAATCTGAACTTTAAACTCTGCAAGAATAATGAAAATATGTGCAAATATTAGCACTTAAATCGTGTTTTTTTTGCGTGAAAATGCTCGGGGATTAAAAGGGAACAGGAGGCTTTTTTTCAGTCTTCACCAGCAGGTAAAAAGTTGGGAGGGAAGTTTACAGCGGCAGACACGGGGTTTGCTCGCCCGGACAGCGGGGAGGGGTGCGGGTCCAACATGGGGAACGGGGTTTGCTCCCGGCGGCAGCGGCGGATCTTCCAGTGTCTCCTGCTGGTCACCGTGGTCTGCGGGACCATGTACGGGGGCATGATCTCCTATGAGATGCACAAGCAGCTCAAGAGGACCGAGGCCATGGCACTGAAGTACCAGCAACACCAGGAGTCCCTCTCGGCACAGCTCCAAGGTAAACACAGTGATTGAAGGTTGATCTGTCTCCGGAGGTGAGCGAGTGTCACGCCAGACTCCGTTCGCAAAACAGCTATTTTATGGTTTTTGCGCTTAATCTCAAACGGATACAGCTCTAAAAACAAACTTGAATACTTGATACAATGCATAATGAATCACAGTTTAGTTCGGCATCGACTTAGCATTAAAACCTCAAATTTAAAAGTTTAGTTACTCAAAGTTTCCTCCTGTCATCTTAACCAAAACCCCCAATAATCAGTGCTTATAATAATAGTGCTTATTTGTGTGTGTGTCAAATGCGTGTCTGTCTGCTGCCTCACCTAAGTGGACTGAAAAGCCAAGCCCTGATTTACCAACAGCCTGTCTTTGACCTTTGACATTAGGTCCTAATCTGATGAGAAACCAGGTTATGGTCTGAGCAGATTGGACTTTAAAGCTCCACAGAGACTTCATTTGGTTGGGCAGGTCTGCTTTTTTGCATAGGCCGACTGTAAGGCTGAAATTAGACCCCACACTACCCAGTTTACTGCTGACTAGAGGCTGTCATACACATGCACATAAAGACACACCTGGTTGTAGTGTCCCCAGGCTCACCTCAGCAGTATACAGATTAGAGTGCCTTAAAGTCAAGGGGGTCAACCTGAACGTCTGCATCCACAGCTGGAGGAACAGATGAGGCAAAGAGGGCGCAGTTACCTTGGTTTTTCAAGCAAAGATTTGTGAAGCACACTGTTACATATAGTGTTAACTTGCTCTGAAAACCATCTGAGGGGTCAGCCAGGTGGGTGGTGCACCACCCTGATGTGTGTTGTCCCACATACAGCCATGACCCGACTGAAGACAGTATTGTTTGCAACACTTCTTTTTTGGTCTTCCTGTTGCCAGTGTAGACTTCACTATAAAAATGTCAAGCATATTTATTACTGAATGGTTTGAACTTGAGATATAAAAATACGCATTTTGTGTGTTTCGCAACTGTTTTTAGTGCCTTTTTTGCAGACATTACTGATGTAAAAAAATTGCTATTGCAGCATAAAAGATTAATAAGTGATTACAGATGTTTATATAAAATGATGTTAAATAGGTTAAAAAGTTAAGGCTATAACTAACCATTATTTTAATTATCAGTGTACTGCTTATTTTTTCCCAAAAGTTTAGGCCTTCTAGACCAATTTGTTTTGCATCTGGATCAGAGATTGTTTTTTATTGTACCAGTGGTTGTGCAAGATTATCTGCATTGTAAAGATCTGTCGGCATCACAAGTTATTTAGTCACAGTCAAGAACATTATGACTTCCAGTAAAAAAATAATCAGTAGATATGGACTAATCTGTTCTTTGCTTTATTGCCGTGTTAAGAGAGTCGTGAAACACTCACATTAATAGACCTACAGTATGTCTCCCTGTATTACTTGCAAAATGTTTCTATTAAAAACCTAACTTCAGGAACTGCCCCACCTCTCCAAAAGATGAAACGGTCTTGTCCTACTGTGACATTACAGATTTACTCCCCCCATGTAAACACACTTAAACACACACTGCTGTGCTGACAGGATGTGAGGTTTCTGTGTCATGCCATTATGCCTTGAGTTTAAAATTAACAGCTGGGCAGAGAGCTCGCTCTTCCGTGCCTTCATCTGTTCAGAACAAGGTTTGTGCCCACATCAGGGAGTCAAATAGTGAGCCTGTTAATTTAAAGCAGTTTTAAATTTAAAGCTTTGATCCACCTCACCAGCAGTCATATCTCACTGTTGTACTCAACTTACTCCACTAGCTCTACCATGCGTTTGTTTTGTTGTCATGTGAAGCTCTCTGTGATGAATAACACTGTTAAACACAAAGAATGGCTTGAGAGCTTCTGGTGTAGTGGTTTGGACTTCCAAGAGGGCAGCCTTACAAGAGAAATGTCTCTTGTTTATCTCGGTTGCATTGTTTTCTTTTATTGTGTCCATTTCTAAGAAACAGGTATTTGGGTCAGGATTGAAAACTATCCCACGTTTAACAAGATAAAAGAACAAACTGCTTCGAGGTTCAAATCACACCTTAATTGAATATCTGTTTTCCTCCAGCTAAACTGCTTCCTTTAGTCAGTTTCAGGTCGGCCATATAGAAATGGCTCCTATTTCATTTTTCTTTAAGCTGATGCATCCAGAAACTGATAACATGACTGTATAATGTGACAGTGTAAACTCTGCATCGCTCAACTTGTGCACCACACCCTTACTTTTATCGTGAAGTGATGGATCATTCAGCCAATCGCAAGATCCGAGCCACTTGATATCCACGGCTGACTGTTGATTTCTGTTTTTTGTGTCCTATATTTAGAGGTGGGCCATAGCTTGCGGGGCTGTGAGCCAACTGTATTGATTCACTGTTGCCCACTTTAACCACAGGCTGGCAGTTGTCAGTCATTTAAAAAGATCAACTGGCATTTTGTGGTTTTGCATGCTCGCTGACAAATGTGTCCTAGTGATTTAACACCCGTTCACTCCCTTGCACTCACAGTCACATTATTGTTTATGTCATTTGCGAAACATTAATCAAATGGAGTAATTGCAGCCATCTCTAAATTAGTGTTGTAATATTTTTTACATCTCCAACACTGTTGTTGCCTGCTGTTCATTGTAATGAACGCTCTTGTCTCAACAGATGGAGTGGTTTGTTTTTGTCCATGGGACAAAAGGAAGTAAATGCTTTCATTCTTTGAGTCAGAGATGTACTTTCTTCTGGATTTAACAGACCTGATTTGGGTTTTTGTATTTTTTACTATAAATAATGAAAGGTTCAGATTTTGTCGGGCAAAGTACCTTCCAAACAGTAACTTGAGAAAAGAAGACTTGAAACCAAAATAAATCAAAGCACACAGCAGAGCACTGCTGTCAACAACTCATGTGAATATTAAAACATTACTGAAAGAAAAATCACATTTGATTTTAGAATTTGTTCCTGGGATTTTTGCACGATTGTAGTGAGCTCTCAAATGTCCAAATCTCTCTGCCCTTCAGCCTTCATCTTGAAGTCCATTATTTGGTCGATGATTAAGTGAGCTTCTTGTCTGGTTCCCACCTGTCTGAGGTTTCTCAGATTAACTGAGTTACAATTACAGTAAAATAAAAGGTCAGTTGAACTGTGAAAACTCACACCACCCGGCCTGCGTCTTCTGAGTAGCCTTTTGTGTAAAGACAAACCAAACAAAATCACCAATTTCTGTCTAGTTGTATGTACACTATTAAGTATGGGTTTGCTGGGTATAAAGGTACCTGTGTGGGTTATGTTTACCTGTAGGAGGTAGAAAGAAAACCACAGGAATTACTGTGAGAGGCGGAAGTTTGAAAGTCGCAATATGTTTTGATGGCAACATTGCACAGGTTTGCACAGCCTACTCCTACGAGAGAAAGCTAAAAATAAACCTAACTGAAAGGAATACATACAATTGTAGAAATCTAAGAGCTAGGACTGTGATATATACACCATACTGTATGTTGGTGTACATGCTTGAGATAAAGGCTGTGAGGTAAACTTACAGAAACACTTGTAGTTTAGAATATCTTGTTGTGAGGACTGAGCAAAACATCTGCAATTTTTATACTGATTTGGCTTCTGTGATTTGATACGTCATCCTGGATCAGCTTTTGTGTGTTTGTGTTTGTGTTGTGAGTTCTGGCCCAGTGGGGTTTAACCTGCATGTAGAGAGGATCATCTGCTGAAGACAGGTACACCCCTCAGGTGGTCTTGATCAACCAGCAAACTAGATACAGCATACGTGAACCATTCATTCAACATCATGTCCATTATTGTCCATTATGTCCGAATTGGTCTACTGTGTTTGTGTGTGTACACAAGTACACACAAACTCCTCAGACTAAGTCTTGAGTCCAATTCCCTGTGTGATTGATAGTATTCACAGTCCACACCACTAGCCAACTCTAACCACTCCAGTTTTCTCCACATCTAAACCAGTAAGCCAGTAAAGGTCACCACCATAGAGAGCTCCCTTGTTCTTGCTCTGTCAGTGCACTTTAGCCACACCGTGAGGGAAATGTTTCATTGGTCTGTGGGGAAACCTTCAAACAATAAATGCTCATTCCCATGATCATTGAGGTCTGACTGAGATAAGGGTTGGTGTAAAATGAATCTTGTGAGTTTGGAGGCTCGAGGGAACTGTTGCTTGTTTTTGGGAATAGTAGTCTGTCAGATGTTGAAAATTTGTAGAAATATTTGTAGTGTTGAGTTAAGCTGTGGTGAAGATTGATTCAACTCAAGGTCATGCAGATGTGGTTGCAGATTGTGATGTCACGTTAGAATGATTTGAAATCCAAAGTGAAAAGAAACAAAGGGAAATCATTTTATTATATTGACCATTTTTTGGTTTATTCTCCCCTCTTTATCTCGTTTTTTTACAAACAGATGTTTATGTGAAGCAGATTGAGTTTCTGTATGAAATATACTAGGTAAAAACTTTGCCTTGTGACTCTATTTGTGGCTTTTAATAAATCAGATGCACATTAAAATGACTTTTTTAGACTGTAGCGTCTTTGTAGCTGTTGCCCTGCTTGTCCATGTCATCCCCATGAGAGAGGGTGTGTTTGGAGTGGCCTGAACGGAGCTGAGCTAAGAGGAACATAGCCTCATCTTTGGCATTTCTCACTGTGTGCAGAGCCTCCAACGAGCAGAATAAAACCTCCCTAATGTCATGTATCTGGACAGAAATTCATGCAGTTCAGTTAAATATCAAAAGAATTAATTTGGAAAGATTCGTTTGTTGGATTTCAGCCCTTTTTTTCGGGTATTAAACCTGAAGGTCATATTACTTCTGAAACAGTTTTATGATGTGAGGTTATGAACATTATGCATAGTTGTAAAACTTACTATCAACACTGAAAACTGAGGGTGGCGTCCATTAATGGCTCACTAATTATTGTCTAATAGGTAAAAATCACCTTTATTTGTGTAGCACTTTTTAGATTAGACCAATGTGCCAAATGAAGAATCTGAACATGGATTAAAAAAAAATAATATTAAAAAAACTATTAGATGTTTAAAAACAGGACTGGATGAACTGATATGATATTCATAACTGAGGCCAGATTAAAGCATAAAGTTGTTTTTTTGCATGCCTTGATGCTGTTAGCAAAGGCACCAAGATAATGTCTGAACTGCACATGTTTTCTGGGCCATTGACAAGAATCTCATTTTTTGCTGACTTAAATATTTGCAAACATCCGGTCCCTCACAGCAGCCAGAAATTTAGTTTCTTTGCTATGATTTTTCCTGCCTGAAATTTCTCAAAAACACTATTGTGTGACAGGGCTTTCAGAAGCTGTAATGAAACTGTGTCTGTTGAAGTTTGGAAACTTGGTCTGTGAATACTGAAAATAGAAGGCTGTCTTGAAATTGTCAGGGTCACAGCCAGTAGGAAGGGATGTGTTCAGTATGGAGCAGACGTGGCAAACACAAACAAGACATCTGATAAAAATGTAGAGGGCATGGCACCAACTGGACGAGAGGAGGGTTTCAAATGAAGCACGACGTCCATTAGTTCGTCAACAGGAATTGGGATGAAATGGCTGTAAAGGGACAGCTTGGGCAGGAAATGTCTGTGATGGCAGAGAAAAGAGAAGAACATTTTGCAGCCGCTTTCTCATAAAAACTGTTGCACTTTCAGCCTGGATTATTGTGCCAAAAATAATGCAAGAGTGATCTGAAACAATCAGTAAAATTGATCAATTAAGTTGACATGTGTAAACACAAGAGTGTGGCCACAGTTATAAACTAGGCCCTGAACGTGTTGTTTCAAAAAGAAACTTCAAAACACGAGACGTCCGCCATACTTACAGGTTGCCATTTAAAACACTCAAATTAAAAATGACAGCTAAATCTCCCCCATGCCCACAAAATCTGGGCTGACTAATAAAATCATGTAAAGGAGGGCAAAGCTCTGACGTAAAACAACCATCACCAGCCCATCCCTGTTAAGAACATGAACACAATCTTAGCTGAAATAATAAAATCATTCAATGCAAAAGTCATATTTGAGATGTATCTGTCATTGAGAAGGCCACAGTTGTCAGATTGTGTCAATGAGCCTGTGGTGCCACTGTTCTAACAAACCTCAGATCAGAAACTCAGACTGAACCGGACACGTTGTTTTCTACCAGATGAAAACAAATCTGCATTATCAGAGGTTAAAACAGTTCCATTAAATAAGCACCAAGCTATTCACTTAATCTGCTTGAACTTAATGTTTGTCCTTTATTGGTTTAGGCAGCCATTAGTTACCTTATTAAACCTTAATACCAAGTCTGTGTCTCATTCTCTCTCCCTTTAACTGTTTCTTTCCTTTCAGCCTCTCCTGCTGTGTCTATTTATCTTTGTCCTCCCTATTTGTGCCTATTTCATCTGTGTGAGCTTTCCACTGTTTCACTCTCGCTTTCTTTTTCCTGCTGATTCTCTGCTCCTACATTTGTTTCTTACAATTTGTTACACCCCTCCTTCTTAGTTTTGTTATCCTCATGAAATTATTAGAAGATTGTGTGTCTAACAGTTTATCCAGGAATATGATGAGTTGGCACTCAGAAGGAGCAGCAGCCACATCATCAGTGAGACCGCCCAGCCCCCAACCCAAGGCTGGAGAGTCAGGGACAACATGTAAGAAACTGGAAGAAGAGATGATGTAGTTTTCACAGTTCAGGTTGTTTTGTTCTATTTAAGATGGATGAGTCAGCAGCTGGCAAAGACCATGACAAGGGATAAGTGCCAGAATAGATGGTATTTAAATGGTGACTTCAGAGTTGGTTCACATCTTCATACTGGAGTGTTGAAGTAATACATTTCTCAAACAAATGAGCTGAAGTTAGAGGCACAGTGTTTATTACCAAAGTGTTGACAGGAGTTATTACTATTATTACATACTATTATTGTCACTTACCTAAACAAAGTTATAAAAGGCTTCCCATGAAACATTTAGTCACACTTCATAAACCATGTGGACATAAAAGCTACTTGGTGAATGAGTTACAATACTCCTATGCAAGGATGGTGTTCACAATGAATAACACATTTCTGTTTCAATGTGAAAATGACTTGCCAAGTTTGAATGCATAAATTATAACTAGCTTCTATACATCTCTGACAATGTGTGATAATCGTAGGAAGAGGATTTACTGTTTTTGATCCTCTGTCATCACTGGAAGCATTTGCAGATCCAACATCATAATACTACACTAGTAAAATTGCAAAGTGAACAAAGCTATCTAGATGAGGGACGACTATCTCCTAAGTACATTTATTCTTATCAGTGAACCACAAGTCTTTTGTATTATGAGGCAAGTTTGCATTGGCAGCACATGCATACATGCAACAAATGTGGTTGGCCACAGGTGCTTGTGCAAGACAGAGCTGTGACACAAGCCTTTGTAGGCCAGGTACAGACAACAGTATTGATTTAAAATGAGAGTGGATGTTTGGAGAGACAACTGGTGTCCTGTTAACATCAGTGGAATAAAAGTTCAATATGGTGAAATTTAAATCTGAATCACAAAAAATGCATTTGAATGAAAGATCATATTTAAATTGAGCAATATGCATATTTACTTTCACAAGACATTGCATTCAGTTTTAAACGTTGCTCTTTAGAGTTTTATCAATCTATTTGACCAAATCATTTTTTGAATGTGTTCCTTGACTAAGAGCAGCACACATTTAGATGTTTACTGTTTAAATCATATTTCCTTATAATCTTCCTTCCTGCTTTGTTTTTTTGTTATTTGGTGGTTGTTAGTCTCCCTCCTGCTAGAATACGTACAAACACACACTGAGTCTAAATAGTCTGTTTGTACAGACTGAGGCTCACAGGAGTTTTCCATACTCTTCCCTCAGTAGATTGTTTGTCAGTGAGGATTCATTTGAAAGAACAAAAGCACGGATGGGTAGAGCAGGCGAATGGAGCCTGTTGACAAAAAAAGCACCTACAGCGTGCAAACCTGCCATTACTCACTCGTTTGTTGCCTTGTTTTTGTGTTTCACTGTGTGTTGTATCCGCTTCAGGACGGTGTTTTATCTGTGCTGATACAATGACCCTAATTCCCCACAGGGATTATTTTAGTTTTATTGGATTTCATCTTGAATCTCATGAAGGTAAAAAAAAAAAAAAAGTGGAGGGACTTAAAGAAGAATCTGTGTGAGATTGTGGGGAGTTTAGAGAAGGACAGCTGGAGAGATTAGAAGTGAATGTAAGATTTAAAGCAGGATCTCAGTTCAAATAAGGAGATGTACAAGAGCTTTGAGGTTATAAAGGAGGACTATTTTTTTTTACTAAGGATTATGTTCAAATTATTCATCATACAATCAGCTTGTTGAAACACGCTCAGACTACTTTCAGACTCTCCTGTAATCACCTGTATTTCCTCATGATTTCACTATTGTTGGTGGTAGACACCACCCACCAGGCACAGACGCAGCCTGAACCTCACTACACTATTTGTAAATACCTTTGGGCCACCAGTCTTGTGAGGAATGCCACAGCTTCCTGCCGATGGACGAGCTGTCATGCACTGACATCATAGTGTGGATGAATAGATGTCACACCTCGCTCTTGTATCGACCGTGAAATGCACATCCGCTTTCTGACTGACTCTCTACAGTGACTGTTTAAGTGTTTGCGGGTGCATATGTTTGTGCACATGTATGTTTGTGTACATATTTGTGTCACAGCTCTCTTTCTGTTTAGTTTTCTTTGCACCTGGCCCAAACAGAGTTCACTAAACCTTCCCTTCTCTTTCAGTGGTGTACGAGCATCGTTCCAGGTTAGAGAAGTCTCTTCAGAAGGAGAGGTTAGAGCACAAAAAGGCCAAAGAAGGTGAGAAAAATAGCATCTACGCTCAATTCTGACTCTTGATATACAACTCCAATTCCAAGAAAGTTTGGACACTTGATGGTCTGCAAATCATTTAAACCCTATATTATTTGAAAATAGTGCAAAGACATATCAAATATTGAAACATAAATGCTCATTTCAAATTTGATGCCAGCAACATGTTACAAAAACATTGGGACAGGAACATGTTTGTCATTGTGTTGCATCGGCTCTTCTTTTAACAACACTCTGTAAACATTTGGAGGAGACCAGTTTCTGGAATTTTGAAAGTGAAATGTTGTCCAATTGTTGCCTGATATAGGATTGGGGTTGTATATCTTCATTCAAAGGAGCTGTGGGAAATTCATTCTGACACATCATGTGGTAGAACAAATATTATTTTTAAAGTAAAACTAAGAGCAAGCTTTGATGACACTATTATTGAAAGTAACTTTGGACAAATGCAGTTCCTAAATAAATGTGTAAATGAATTGTCATGTAACATTAGTATTCAACACAATCTGCAGCATCACATATGTATAGAATTATAACAGTATGGATATTTTATTTTGCAACAAGATAGCGATAGTGTAAGAAGACCTCTGAGTTCTGCGACCGTGTGTCATTTTTGTAAATGGACAGAGTTGTTTATGAATATGTTGATGTGACTTTTTACATGAGTTTACATGACATGAACCTTATGTTTATAAGTCAGTATCATAATGTTTTTCTCCACCAAGCTATCGCGCAACAATTTTACATCTCACTCGTTAAAAAGCGTGACCTGTGCTGTTTCTTTTTTCTAGATTTTCTGTCTTATAAACTAGAAGCACAACAGTCACTCAACAAGGAGAAGGTATGCTTCCACACAATTACCCCCTCTGCTGTAAACTCTTTAATCTGTCTCTTATCACCTATCTTCTATGTTTTTCTGTTCGCGCACTTGCTTTGTTAAATTAGAAAGTGGTAGTAGCGTGACATTGGTTGTGTTTTGAAAAGCACTGCACAAATACTGCAGCTGCCACCATCAGATATAATTAATCTTGTCACTGTTGTAACAGTCCCATTAAATCTGGACTACACTGTTACTTATTCCATTTTTTTTAATCATTGCTAAAGGATGAATGTTTTTGTTTTTATGCTCAAACAGCAGGACTCCAGCAGCAGATTCAACTCCCTACAAGTGCAACATCAGATGCTAAAGGTCTGGATCCTTAAAATCCCCTCATACAAAAATACAGTCTTACCCTTCTTATTTACTCAGACATCCTCATATTTAAGCTTCTTTCCTGTCGTCTGTATGCACACACTCTCTCTGACTGTACCACACTACGTCCTTCCTCTCTTTGGTGTAAAGTTTATCTGTGTGGGGGAAGGGGTTCACTTTTGCTCTCATGAATATATGCTTTTATAAGGAATGACAGTAGTTTTTTTTCTTGTCCGTCAGAACCAGCATGAAGACCTGAAGAAGCAGTATTACGAGCTGCAGGACCAGCACCAAGTCCAGGGTGAGGACCATAGCCGGCTGCTGGACGAACACAGAGAGCGCTACGACAAACTGCAGCAAGTCAAAGAGGTGGAAATCACCCAACTCAAAGGTACTGATAGTCACACACACGTTGTTGTATGTACTGTATTTTAACACACTCACCTACACACACATGCATAGTACATAACAGTGTCATCATTAGGCATTCTTTGTCTCCATCTCCTGACTTAATAAAATACTGCATGTCTGAAGCATGACTGCTTTATGTGCAGACTTTTAGATCAAGTCCATTCAGCAAGGAGTTAAAACTGTCCTCTGTTTTAGGCCTTAATACGTAAAATTACTTATTTATAGACGCAATTAACGTGGCCTGTTCTTCAAGCAGGAATATGAACTAACAAGTGGAGCCAGGGTTTGTAACATGAGTCATAAGGATTAAAAAAATACAAGTGGTTCTAACTATTTTTGCAAATGCTTTGCAGTGGAATATTGTTCTTGTTTCATGTGTTTCCTTTTAGATGCATGTTTTCTGTTAATGTGTTTGTTGTTTGTGATGGCAGATAATATATATAACCTGAGGGAGGAAAACAAACAGCTGAGGAAAGCCCACCATGACATTCACACGCAGCTGCAGGATGCACAGGTGAGACTAAATATGTCCTGTTTTTTCATCCTTTTCATCATATTCATCTGTCAACTCTACTACTCAGAAAAACAGAAAGCGATCATTTGCAATGAACTGTGTTTACTAATAACAGTTTCAGGAAGTGTTCCTGAGTCCATGTTCTAATTTCCTTTATACAGTCATGTGTTTGACAAAGTGTTGAACCTCTGTCCATCCTTGCTTGTGAACGACTGAGTCTTTCCAGGATGAACCTTTCATATCCAATCATGATACTATCACCTGTTACCAATGAACCTGTTTACCTGTGGACTGATCCAAACAGGTGTTTTTGGATCAGTCCACAACTTTCACAGTCTTTTGTTGTCAAAACATTAAATAAATTTTCTTTGTATGGTTTTTAATTGAGTATACATCAGAAAGGATAAGCAAATGATTCACATTCTGTTTTATTCATGTTTTACACAGTGCCCCAACTTTTTTGGAATCTGGGCTATAGTATGAAGAGACACATAATGTGTGCTGTCTGCCTCTCTGAAATTGAAGAAATAAAGTTGTGTCAGTCAAGATTTTGGGCAGTCAAATTTAAGCGTCACATTAATTTCAATAAATGGTTCATTCATGCTGTTTGGTTTGCATGTGTGTGTTCAGGTTCGCCATCAGGACCTGAAGGCAGCCCACGACCAGCTTGCACTGACACTAGAAGACCACAAGAGTGCGCTGGCAGCAGCTCAGGTAGGACAGCAGCACAGAGATGCAGTCTCATTGTTTACTCCAGTCAGCTGATTGTGGCTGAACTGCTGCATCACAAGTGTTTTGGTCACATGTATTTTCCCCCCATAAAGTGTTGCAAATTTTTTTGCCTCGAGTAATGAAAGAGTCTGAGATTTTGACATGTAGTTGACAGAAAGACAGGAGAGTTGCATTTTAATTTCCCATGCGAATAAGCTTGTCTTTTTAGCATGTTAGCAGTGAAGCTGCAGAGACCTGGAAAGTGTTAATGTAGTCTCTCCTTTCTCTCAATAAAGCAGAAAAAATGTTTGCTGCAGTGGACTGTATAATCCCCAGTCGATAAGACAAAAAGATGTCAGAGGTGTTGCTTGGTTTTTGGGTAATTAGATCAGATGTTGCTGTTTCTCCCTGAGACTGACCTTTAAAATGCCTGAATGGTTTATTGAACATACAGGGCTCTGTTGATTTAAAAAGCTTTCCTCCTTTCTGTCCGCATTGATGGATACTCACTCAGTCTCCTTTTTCTTCCTCTCTCTCTTTCTGTCTGTCTGCATTTGCTAATTTATTTTAAAGCCTGTCCTGGTTTCCATCAGTGCTTCCGGTTGGACGGGCACACACGCATACAAACACACACAGACACACACAACTCTTTCCTGCACTCCGGGGGGTTTGGTTTAGTCGGGGCTGTCAGAGCAGTGCGTCTAAAACGCGTTCCAGCCCATCAGCCAGAAAGATATAATGGAGGGACAAAGAGAGGGAGAAGGAATATAGCAACAATTTTTAGAATATAAGCCCCTGGAGCCCCTTTTTTAGATATTAAAAAAAATGTCAAACCATTTCCAGCCTATTCTGTCACAAATCCTTGAGGTTTAAACTTTATAGGAATTTTTGAATACTGATAATCACGCAGCATCACATGATTCTCCCAGGATTATCTCTCTTCACCCTCCTGTGACTGTGTGTTGTTCCCTTTAGGTGCAGGTGGATGAATACAAGCAGCTGAAGGACACCCTCAACAGGGTGCCCAGCCAGAGACAACCTGAACAAAACCCTGCACCTCAGCAGCCACAAGCAGATGAGTCCCATGTTCATGAAGCCCAGCGGGCCACAATACTGGAACAGCCACACCAAGAAGAGCCCGCCCATAGGGAAGACCACCAGGATCACCAGCACACTGAGTCCCAGGTACTGTGGGATTCTTGTGGATCAGTTTGTCATATCATCCTATGAAAAAGCACAAATCTAATCATTTCTCATGTTGCTTTGTCCTCAGTTGAACCATCAAGAGGAGGAGGTGCACGGCCAGTCCCAGCACACCTTGTCAGACAAAGAGGAGGATGGAGAGGGAGAGGCAGAGAGGAGGAGGGAGCTGGCAGAGGAGGAGATGGCTCAAGCAGGACAGCCTCAGAAGCTAGAGGAGGAGGACCCGGACCAACCACAGGATGAGCAGCAGGAGGACGAGGAGGAGCCAGAACCGGAACAGCAGGATGAGAACGCCCTGGACCGACAGAGACGCCAGCCACAGCCGGTCAGAACAGGTTTAGACCTCTCAGTCTTATCTAAACAGGCCTTGAACTGGCTTCAGTTTCCTGTATTTCATTGACTTTTACTTGTTTAGATTGACTATTTGCTCATTCATATGGTGTCATAAATTTCAGATTATCTTCTCTGAACAACACAACAAACCTGCGAATCATAAATTAGTCATGTGTGTCCTTGTTATATTGAGGACACAGCTACTGCTCAAATTAAAGTGCTGATCGTTAGGCTTTAATCCCAGAGGAAGGAGAATAATTACAACCTTTCCTCAGTGTTTCCTTCTTTGATTAACGACAGCTTGCTCATTATGTGTTTTACTCTTTGTTTCATGCTGTCATTTTCATCTATTAAAC
Organism: Holacanthus passer; assembly: GCA_025331565.1. NCBI lineage: Eukaryota > Metazoa > Chordata > Actinopteri > Pomacanthidae > Holacanthus > Holacanthus passer. The sequence goes on along the minus strand of JAFREQ010000004.1, from coordinate 4,557,982 downwards.
TTGAATTATGGGATGAATTATACTTTACCTCTACGTTTATGTCTCAAATTAGCAGCAACTCTGTGTGTTTGATTTGCTCTAATTTTTCTCTACACTCTGCACGTTGTTTTTTTTGCATCCTTTTTTCCTCTCTAAAGGATCCACATCCAGAGCTGCACCCGGAGGCCCAGCTGCAGCATGAGGCGCATGCCCAGGTGGAGCGTGTGAAGTCGGCCTACGAGCAGCAGCAGGAGCAGCAGCGCCTGGAGGCTCAAAGGGCCGAGGAGCGTCGGCAGATCCAGATGCATCAGGAGGCGCTGCAGGCCCAGAGAGACAAGGTGTTGAAGGAGAGGGAGCAGAGGCTGAAGGAGGAACAGGAGAGAGAGCAGCAGCAGCACAGGGAGGCCGACAGACGGGAGCAGCTGCTGAGAGAGGAGCATCAAAGGTCAGATTTCAAATCAGAGCTGGGATCACTTAAAATCAGGCGCACAGGGAGTTTACGAATATGACAAAAAATATACTTTAAACTCAGAGGCATCGAGCCATGTTGATAATTTCAGTTAGTTCTCTTGCTTTTTCATTATATAGGAGGTAAATGCGATTTCATTTGTCCTGCTCAAACCATTGAAAATTAGTAAGCTGTATTAACTTGACAAAAAAGAAAGTAGTATGAGCTGACTCAAACATGATGTCTTTTATCTTTACTCTTGTTGCTACATTTACTCAAAAGCCACATGAAAATGGAGAATCAGCAGCTCAGTCAACCTTGGCTGTCGGCCATTTTCTTAATTATTTTTTTCTAAAGAAATGTCAAAAGGAACACTTAATGAGACCAGCGTTGCATTCATTAACCTGTGCCAACAATAAAATCTCCTTCCTGGAAACTGGAAGAAGTGTGATGACTGTGATGTTTGCCACTCACAAATTAATTATTCTCTGATCCCAACAGTAACACACACACACACAGTCCACCCACACAATCTGGGAGGAAGCATTTGGTGCTTTGATTAAGTTTGTGCAAAGATAAAAAGGAAAATTATATGGGTCCTCATGCAAATGTGTTTACTTAAGTAACAGTTCTACCACACAAATGATGTACATTAGCACACTGCAGTACACATGCACATTTCTGACATTAATAGTTCTGCTTTGATGTTTTTAGGAAGAGGACTGAGTATGAGAACATGGACAATGATATCGTTCAAGGAGATGAGGAACGGCACACTGATGATGAAGAAGGTGAGACAATAAGATTACCAGTAAAAAAAAAAAAAAAAAATCCTGGCTCAACAGTCAGATATGTAAGAATTTTTATCATTCCGTCATGTTAGCAGTATAGATCAAATATGTTTTGTGTGTGTTAACAGAGAGAGATGTTCACATGCTGCACGAGGAGGAGGAGAAACAAGTGGATAACAGAGTGCCGCCACATCAGCAGGTGACAGACTGTCCGGCCAGCTCGCTCCATCTGTTAACACATGCTCATCATCTGTCTGTCCTCTCAGCTCATTCAGTCACTTAACATTCACACTAGTGTATCAGGTGTCATACATCCATCCATCCAGAAATCTTTTATCCTCCCTGCCCACTGTCCCTTGCTGGCACATTCATCTTCCACTTGTCAGTCAAACCCAGAGATCTATTAAGTCTTCTGAATACCAACAAGGCAATTAATACAACATTAGAGTACACTAAATTTTTATTCTGCCAAACACATTCAGCTATCAATCCTCCACACTGCAGTTTTATTGCATCCCTTTTGTCACATCTCTTGCTGTTATTCTAATGTTAATGCTCCATATATGTTCATCTCATGCAAATGGTAACCCACCAGTACCACTATTACATATCTCTCCCTCATCTCTTTAATCGTGTTGCTTCACTGTGATCTCTCCGCAGGGTGCGGTGGATGGCGAGCTGGACCCCGAGGACGACCCCAACAACCAGGGAGAGGACGAGTTTGAGGAGGCTGAGGATGAGCGGCCGCAGCACAGGGTGGCAGAAGAGGAAGAGGAGGTGGTAGAGGAAGAAGAGGAGCCGGCGGCGCCAGCCCAGCACGTGGACACACACCCGGGCCCCGAACAACCTGCTGTGGAGGAGGAGCTGGTGGTGAGTAAGGGGCCAGAGAACGGCAACGGTCAAATACATAGAAGCAGAAGCAGCTGCAGAGATTACAGCAGGAGGAGAAAGATTAGAGGTTGGGATGGATGCACAATGAAACTGACTGGAGACATCAGGGGAAGGGAAAAAACCTCAGGATCTAGAAAAATAAATTAAGCGTTTTAACTTGTCTGCATCTGATTTTTGTGTGTTCAGATGGCTGGAAACCCAGATCAACAGGAAGACACACTGGACGACCAGTACCAGGAGGAGGTGGAGGATGAGGTGCGTGACACTAATACTGAAATTCATGTTTTATATATTGGAAACAAATGTGTTTAATATGTCTCACACGGACCCAAACCACAAGCAGAATATACTTCTTTTTTTTTTTTTTTTATTCACTCCCAAAATTATTTTTAATGTAATTCCTTTGTCTGGTTGTTTGGTGTCCTGAAGGCTCAGGAGGACATAGCTGGTGGGCAGAAGAGAGAGGAGGAGGTGGAGGAGGAAGGAGAGGATCCATATAACGAGGAGAACATAGAACAGGTAGGTTCTGGGACTGTACCTGGGATAATCTTTAATCTGTTCCTGTTTCAGCAGTTACAGCAGAAAGCACCTGTTGGACATGATAATAATGTTTTGATATCACATCCGAAAAATAATATTTACAACACTGACGTATTAGCTGTATTTGCTACACAGGGATGAAGTTGTGTCAGCATGGGTGAGTGTGTGTGTGTCTGTGTTTTGGCCCTGTAACTTGAACCTCGCCCATGTGTGTTCTGGTAAATGAGGGAGATCAGGTGTTGAGTCTGTTGGGGTGTCATGTTAACACCTAGGCTTGGTTTATTTCATTTGCCCTAAAAGGAAATCTGTTCGAATGGAGAAGCTCACGCACATTTTATAACTTTAGACTCTATTAAAGTTATTATAGTGTATTTAGTACTTATTTACACCTTGTACCATTGCATGCTGGGTTGATGTTGATAAGAGCTCCTTTTATGAATTGACATGATCTTCAGAGTTGGAAGTTCAAACCTTCTGATAACCTGCAGCCCAGCTTGCTGAAGTGCCCTTGAGCAAGACATCTGACTCCCTCCTGCTCTCTGTTATGTAACTGACCCTGACTCTTGACCTCCTTGGAGAGTGACATTATTTATTTATAATCCAAAGGTTTTATTTTTGTTTTGTTGTTTTTTTTGTTTGTTTGTACATGCAATAATTAATGTGTAGAATCATTTTGTCTGAAGGACCCAGCTTTGTATTACATTTTAAATATAAAATATTTGACACGTTTTAAACAAATAATTATCATGAAACCACTGGTTTAAACTCATATAATTTGATATGATAGTGTGTCCGTAAGATCCTTTGTCCCCCTGCTTCTTTTACTGACTTGTGTTTCATACTCAGTCCCAGAGTCAGTCACCTAATGAGTGAACGTACTTATGTTTCTCTGTAATTTGAGCTCAGTGGAGCTTTCACTCCATTCAGCTTTATTCATCCACTGTGGTACGCTTGTTCTGGTACACAAGTGTCTCTGCTTCCATTTATTTACCAAAGAATTAAAATCCTGTGTTACAACCCTACAGACAGATAAGCAGGAGGCACATGCTTGTATGTCATGAACTGTAGATGCATGCCATTGTTGTACCTTCATACTTGGCTGCCTCTACTCTAAATTCAAAATAGGATGAAATTACAAGTTTACAAAACACTTGATGAGGCAAAGAGGTAAAGATGAAAACATTTCTGCATGAGTTAAATTGTGTCATGAATACCTGTCCATTTCTGAAATTATCACCTTTAATACCTTTATATTAAAGAATACGCTTCTGCAAGAGAAACCTACCCAAAATTTGCATATAAAGCCCATTAAATAGTCTTGTTGTGTGTTTGTGATTTCCTCCAGGATGAAGTGAAAAACCAGGAGGGACCAAGAAAGGAGGGGGATCACAGAAAAGAGCACGAGAACAACGAGGAAGAGAATTATGAAGAGGAGGAAGAGGAAGCGGAGGAGGATACAGCTGGTCGAGACAAGGGAACCAATCGGAGGGCGGAGATGTAAGACGGATGCAGACTTTGACCAGTTGCAGTGCCTTTTCGGCTGCTCATGGAGCCTATCAGGTCTTTCCCTAGTTTCCCAAAGGAATATAATCAGCCATCCATTCAAAATTCCACTTAGGAAAATTGGGATATTATGCCTGGAAGATGGGATGCTATTCCAAACACTGTGGGGATGGAACTGAGAATCTTACACTGTGGAAATGGACAGAATTTGTTTGGCGGAAATGGGACGTATACTGTATATTTTTTTTATTCATTTGCTTTTCTGTCTACTCGCACGTCTGCCTGTTTGCCTGATCTGTTTTTTTTTAAACAGCGTTCAGGCAGAGAATGTATTTTCATCGTGTGCCGTCTTTGAGTATATGTAAAGAAAGCAAAGATAAATTATGTTATTCTGATGTCCTCGTGTTCAGGCCTTTTATATGTTTTATGCAAACGGTCATATTCTTTGTAGAGCTCAAATTTTAATTTACATCTTGTCATTCCAATCGATCAAGTCGTTTTCTGTTATTTATTGTTGATTGTAACAACTCTGACAATCGTAAAAAGGTGCACCATTTCCTTTATTTCCCCTGACTGAAAGAAGAGTTTGTGTCCTGATGGCTTTCACTGACTTCTTGAAGCTGATGCACAGGAGTATTTTCACTGGTTATTACTGCAAATGCCAGTCAAGAGAGACATTTCTGGTGAATCTGTTCTGGACTGACAAGTCACACTGACATGTGCCTTTCCGTTCTTGGAAACCTCTTTTAGGTCTTAGTCATTTTTACATTTGGAAAAGCATTTCAGTAGGCCAGGAGAGATAAGAGCATGCCAAGTTAGTGCTGAACCTCTTGCGTATTGCTTCAGCATAGCCTTAAATCAAGGGGCTGCTTCATGTCGACTGCTGGTGTGAATTCAATTCACAAATTTCATGCAATTTACTGCAAAATCTTTTAGGCTACTGTACAATGTATAGTATAAATAAATGCTGACAATTTGTACATTTTTCCACCAGTTATATTTGATACAAAAAAGGGGGATTTTGATTGTATTGAACCACCTTTTCACCTGAATGTTGTGTGAGTGGAATAAAGAGGTCAAAGGATTTCAGGTCATTGGGATTGTGTTGTCTGATTCTGTAGTTTCACCTTTAAAGACAGTCATCGGGCTCCAGTGGAGACTCAGTGTGAGCAGAGAATCCACAAAGCTAAGAGGATAAGATGAATGCTAAAACAGCTCAGTATTATGTAGTGAAAAGTTATCTTTTTGGATGTTCTTGTAGCAAGAGTTTAGAATTGGGCTGAAATACCTGAGGGGAAAAAAATAGAAGTTATTGTTATCGTTATTTTTTTCTAAAAGCAATGAAAACTTCTTTATTTCCTTCACCTTTAGGAAAGAATATGAGATTCTGCACTCTTTTTCTGGCAGGTGTTGAAAAGTTTATTAAGCATAGTAAGTTCTGTTAGCACTGTGATACTAGCGCTGATTTTTCCATCACGTCTTTCATATCAAGATCAATACTTCATCTATTTCAAGTTTGAGATTTTCATTACCAATTTTGTCTTTCAAACTGACAAAACATTTGGCCTCCATGTGTATGTATTCCTGGTGAGGGCATGTCAAACCATTGAGTCTTGAAGGCAATAATGCTGCAACAGCATTCTTATGAATGTACTTAGCTTCACAGTGTTTTCATAAATATGTATTCAGGCTGGATGGACGTCAGAGTTGTGCTGCTGCTCCTCGACTAAACTGTTAATAAGAAGACTGAATCTGAATTTTTGCTTGAGAGCAACTTGAAGCATCCAGAGGAAGTTGTTTGGATGCTCCACTGCTGTTAGACGCACGTATTCTCGACCTGCAGCGAGCTCATATTCCTCGGTTAAGTCTATTCTCAAACAGCGACAAGATGATCATAAATATGCATCAAGCAGGAGGGAGGAAAATCATAAATATTCATGTTTGGAGTTTACAAATCATGGGTGCTGAGTTGATCACGTCTGCACTGCACAAGCCAGGAATGCTCCCAAGTATAAACCCTGCCAACTCTGCTCCATCCCCCCTTTTTTCTGGTCGGGGAACAGAGAGGTAAGAAGATTGTGTGTGAACTCGCTCACATGGGAAATGAACTGACAAATCAGGATGAAATGAAAATCAAACGGGAGGAGGTTGACTGAGAAAGGCAATTACCTCTAATGAACAACATTTGTCCCCAGCACACAGTCTCAATCAAATCATCCCTCCTCCTCTCAGTCTCTATTTCTGCTCTCCCTCTCAGTTCCTCTGCTTTTTCTCTCCATTTCTCTCTCTCCCACCTCCCCTCCTCTTCTTTTCCTCCTGTCATCATCCCTCTGCCGTTGTGAGATTGTTGATCTCCCCAGAGGGACTGTGGGATGCTGCAGGAGTACGAGAGTAACAGGTGTCTCATTACTGTGCTAATAGTGGGCCACAGGGAGACCCACATACACACACACACACACACACAGACAGACATTTTTACAGTGACAAGCAATGGCAGAGATGACAACTCCTCCACATTCCTCACATTCTTGCGCTCTCTCAGTCATCATTTCATGGGTGAATTACCAGGCATGAATAATTCGAACATGTCGATGCCTAGAGCCGGAGTCTATCTTGAGATGCGTGCCCACACGACTGCCACCAATTCTCAAATCTTCCATTTAACACCAGTGCAAGATTTACTTGAAAGCTGAAGCTCCAAGCTATGGAAAGATGAGGTTTTTTTTCCACCCATGATTTTTTGGAAAATCAAGCTCCTCTCCTTTTTTTTTTTTTTTTTTACTGCCATACTGGTGGAGATCATAGAGTCAGAATGGGCTGTAGAGATAATTGATAGCATCTTGAATCCATCACTCCTCTACTTGACCTGGATCCTGTTTGCAGTACATGAGGATCCAGCGAGCTCATTATGCCGTCTCTCTCTGCAGCAGCAGTGATCTCTCATTCATCAGCTGCAGACTTACTTCTATCTCCACACACACACACACACACAACACGCAATTGCACAAACAATCTTCTACACTTAAACGAATCCCAATGAGGCATGTAACTGGTAGTTTGTGCCCGGCTGCATGCTTGTTAGAGAGATATGGGCTGCTTAAATTGTGTTTCTCCGCATTACTGCGAGGGAAGAGAAGCCGTTTGCGAGCCCCGGGTCATACTTGAGACATGTGCATATGTGTGTGTGTGTGTGGCAGTATTCATACTGCAGCATCAGATAACAAAGTGTGTTTATGTTTCAGGTGCAGGCAGAAAATGAAACCGCTATTAAAGAATACGCTGCTGCAATGTATGAATAAATCAACTCACAACAAGGAGGGGGCAACGTGTGTAACCCCTGCAATGCTGCCTTATATATGACAGCATGGATTCTATTTGTTTTTTTCTTTCATCCAAACACTTTACTTTACCAAGAGGACGCACACTTTTAGTAGGAATTAAATAAATGTGAGTGCTTTGCAAGCTACCAAGGATTACTCTTTGTGAAAATGTTTTGTGTGTGTGTGTGTGTGTGTGTGTGTGACCTGCTGCATGAGGCTCACGGGTCATTACCCAGTCAGTCAGAGGACACAAGAGGCCATTATCCTGGTGAGTCTGGACACTAAATGTTTGATAAGCCTCCAAAGCGGATGTCCTGTTTCTCTTCTCACATATTACAGGCGTACACTAAAGACACAGACACCCATTAAAAACTCTGTACAGGAATCTACATTTTAGAAGAAGTTCTCCTGCATATGTTTGGTGCAGACAGAGGAGCGTCAGTGTGTTGGCTCAGCGAAGTCCTGAGAGATGGAGAGCTGCGAGAAATGAGTCACGTAGAGATCTGATTTGTCTTCTCTCTCTTTTCCCTCCATCAAAGCAGAAGTTCGTCATAACCGCTTGATATATATCTATGTGCTGCATCACGCTCAGCTGAATACAAATGAATGCGAAAAAAAAAAAAGTTGAAAGACTTCAAGATATTTTCTATTTATTATCAAAATATGTGCATATGATATATATATAAAAAATTCAACATGTCAAAATCATTGATCAATTTATATAATATGAATATTTATACTGTAATTGGTACTAGATTTAAAAAGTATTTTGCATGGCCTTGGAGCACATTGCCACGTTTCCTGTCAGCGTGGCCTGAGAAATGTTTTTCGGCAACAGTTGTGACACAGTTTGTGTGAATGACTCAATGGCAGAGGTCCTGAGCAGCTCGAATAAACCTTCAGTACTCTGCTCGTCATTGCTTCAAGTGCTGTAGGATCAGGAGAAGTGACTAGAAGTGAAGTCTATTCGAGGAAGAATGTCATAAAATGGTGCACATCCTGGTGGTTTCTGGGAACTGTAGTCTGGTGGGCAGAGAGTCTTCTGGCAGCTTGGGGATCCCATCCAGGACCTCTAGCTTTGGCAAACAGAGGAAAACGCTGTGCAGAAAGATGAGAGAAAAGGTCAAATCAACTCAATGTGTCTCTTCTCCTTTTGCTGCCTCTGTCCCTCACTTCGATGCATTCTCTCCTTAAATGTTTGCCTCCTCACCGTGCACGGTAGTCCTGAGCGAAGGTCACCGGGTTGCGGCTCAGGTTGAGGGAGCGGAGCGGGCTGTTTCCCAGAGCCCCCAGCCCCCCCAGGGAGCCGATGGCGTTCTCAGACAGACACAGGTGCTCCACTGCTGGGAGCTTTGGCAGCTGACGCAGACACACCAGGTGGTTACGCTGCAGGTTTAGCATTCTGCACCTGTCCGACAGAAACTCACATAAGCCTGTGCTTTCTTTCTTTCTTGTTGTGGTTGATGTCGTCATCCAAAATAACATTATATTGGATGAAGGAGGCCAGACAAGAAAGAATGTGTTTTAGTTTGGTTATTTCCTGTTTTATTTTGTTAGAGTCTGTCCTCAGGTGTGTTCAGTTGTCGTTACTTCCTGCCATTGTGTCTTTCCCGCTTGTGGGATTACTGATTGTTTTCACCTGTGCTTGTCTCTCTCGCTGCCAGTTCATCCTTGTACCTTGTGTAATTCCTCATGTTCTCCTTGTGTATGGAGGATTTTTGCTTTGTCTACCTGGACCTCTGTCTGACATGTGTTATTTGGACTATGGAGATCTGCCTGCTCCTTACTGGATTTGTTTGTCTGACTTATCTGTTCACCAGCCAGTAAGTCTTTTAATTTTTTTTTTTTTTTTTGGTGTGTAAATATCATTGAACTGCTCCAGTCCTGCATCTGGTGTCTGCATTTGGGTCCTATCTCTATATTTCTGCTACCCTGCTTGCACACATTGCAGCAACTGTAGTGTATAACAGGAAATAGAACTGTACGATTATGGCTCTGAATAGACAGGCATACGCAGTGATGGACAGAATAACGGAAACACCACATGAGAGAGGAGTAGAAGAAAAACAGAAGCACACATATTAGTGATAATGAGCCACAGTGCATCAGCTATTAGAGTCTGACAATCCCCACAGATACATGAGTGATGCTGCATGATAGTTGCTCAAAAGCACTGCACCTCCAAATGAATTAATCTAAAGACGATGAGATTGTGCTATATGATACTGCTTGACAAGAGTTTTCCCTTTTAACTGCATCTGTTATTAGTATGCATTTGGAGCCTCGAACCCCCTGCTGAGAACATCAAAGAGCTACAGCATCATAAACACCAGAATAAATTCAACAAGAGAATTATAGGTTTCTATATCCTCAAACAGAGACTTTGCTTCTTGAAAGATTTATTATCGTTCTGAATAAAATGCTTCTCCATTTTCTGTGAGGAGATCAGACCGGGAGTTAAGATTGTTGTACAGGTGAGGGAGGTGTGGTGCATTCTGGGTAGTGCGGTTCATACCTTGGCAGACGTACAGAACTCAGGTTGGTGAGGGAGTTGTCGACAAGTTGTAGTTTCTCCACACGGATCAACCGGCGGAGGATCCGGAGGAAATTCTCTTGCTGGAAGGGGTCACCCAAGTCCTGGTAGGACAGATTTAACTCCTGAAGAGACAGATGGTAGCATCGTCAGGGTCTTCCTCTCTCCTTTTGGCTCTATCACTTCCTACTTCCACTTCCTCACTACCTTTAACATTATAGACACACACACACACACACACACAATGTTGCTGATTTACCAGGCAGTTTTCCCAATTCTCTTGCAGTCTCTCCTCCCATCTCTGTCCTTCCTCCACCCTCCTCCTCCTCCTCCCTCTCTCCAAACAGATGTCATCCCCCTCTCTCTGAAACAGCTCCTCTTCTGATGGCCCTTTATGATGACATTGTCAAAACTGTAAAAATCCTAAAACAATGTTCAGATCATAATCATCCGGTGAAAAGTGAAGTGAAAGTGAAAAACTGATTCCTAATCCTGCTTGTGGTTTGGATTGTTTGTCATCTGCTAAATGAAATGAAACTTGAAATGAAAGCAACAGAGATTTTTTTCAACATGGATGAGATACTGCAGCTTAAATTACTTATTTTTCAGTTGAGATTTTTTTTTAATGCTTAAATCACTTAAAACAAGTAGAAGCTCATTTGAAATTCAGCTTTAGTAATGCAGGTCACTGCAGCATAACAACATAACATCCAGCTTTCCAATGACAGGCTGCAAAATTCCCAATTTCTTTTTACTCTTACAAAAACCGAACTGAATTTTCTGAAGGTCTCTTGAACAAGGAAGCCACGGTTCAGCTGTGCATGAAAACTGTTCTCCTTTCTGTTCTATCTCAGGAAGCTGTTATATCACATTCTCCATCCTGTACTTTTGCTTCCTGCACATTATGTCTGAGTGTCAGTGCAAAGTTCACAGTGGTGATTTTCTCATAGTGGTCCAGACCTTCTCTGACCCTGGGGCAGGTCAGCTGGTCGCCTGTGACCTCACACTGCTCCAGGCGATGCCACGACACAAACCTGAACCGACTCGATGGAAGCTGACCGAAAAGAGCAAGAAAACAGGATGAAAAACATGAACACTCGCTGGGCCAGTCAGTCACAAATATGGTACGTTCTGTTGATCTATGATTGTGGCTCCCTCTTTGAGTAAATCTGTGAAGGGATGAGATGCATCAATCTGTCCAGTTTCACTAAAATCCAATCATTAGAAGTTGTAAATCATGCACAACACATCAGTATGTTTATATTCTATGATGCTTAAGACACCAGCGATGAGGTACATCCTTCCCCCTTGTGTAATCAAAATCCACTCAGTGATAGTCGGAAGCATCTCAGCTGAAAGTCACCACAGTCAAATTACAATTCATAATAGGGGACAAAAACTGGAGGTATACGTGGGAGAGCGACATTAAAGCTTAATCTACCGCAGCTTCCCATTAGTGCAATATAAACGCTGTTCCCTCATCCTGCAGTTAGTATGTAGCCAAAATCAATGGGCCATTTTTAAGACCATTAACCAATACTGCTACATGTGTTAACAAGGTGAAAGCGTTCAGCTATTACTCCTCCTCCTCAGTACCACTAATGTTTAATCATCAGCCTCCTCCTTCCTTGCCTATATTTCACCCCTTATCCGTTTCCTTTAAATATGATATGTTTGCATATATATAGATATTTGCACCGACAGCAGTATTTCAGGTGTCACATCACAAATCCATCTGATACTGTTGTTGAAATCAAGTGAGCAAGTGAATCTACTCTTGTCATATTAAACGTTTTCACCTTGTGTGTTTCTTTTGCAGTTCTCTCGTCCGAGTGGAGAACATTTTAGAATTTTGGCTTATAAATCAAAATGCAAATTTTTGGTTCCCTGTCTCTGTTATTCCAGTGGAATAGTGGACTTTTAGTGGAAGTTCTTCTCCCTGCTTGACCTCTCCAACCCCCCTTACCCTCATCCTGTTCACCCTTACTTTGTCTGTGTAACCTAACACCTCCCTCTGTTACTCTAGACCCCACTCCACTTGACCACCCCTTTGCATTGACAGGACACTCAAAACAGGCCCAGGTCACCTGTTCACATTGTATGAAAAACACAGCAGAGGGATAAAATACAACTTGACAGACTGATGCACCCTCTCCTAATGTTGTGAGAAAAGTGGTTTAAAAAGTCAAATATACAAATGACTGACATCATGATGGTCTGCATATAATTAGAATATAAAATATCATCCATCCATGTATTTTGCATTATACTCAGGTTCAAGGCAAAGACTGTCTAAATGAATTATGAATGTAAAGTCAATGCTGTCTGTAGTTAAACCAAAATTGCTTTTCATCATAGGTTCCGTTCATCATGTCCACAAGCAATAAAACTGATGACTGAAAATCAGCAGGCATTTTCTACTTTGCAATAAAATTCTCTGCTGCAGCATTTTAAGCAATGCACCTTGCAGAGTCATGAGAACACAGAATATTCTCCTGCATGGACCCTGCATGGAACATAGGGAGGATTAGGTAAGAAGCCATTTTTCATCTTTCCTTATTCAAACAGTCAAGAGGGTGAAAAATCATTCTGCATAGCAATCTAGGCGAGAGTCCAGCGGCCTGAGGGTAAAATAGAGAGCGGCGAGAACAGACCGAGAATATCAGGTTCAGTTCAGAGCGGGAGGATGGCCGAAATGGAAGGGGGAGCCGAAGATGAAAGGATGAGGAGAAAAGGGGGGAGGACACAGGAGAGGTGAAAAGACGGAGGAGTCAAAGCGGCAGACGTGAAGGGAGGGACGCAGCAATGAACGATTGCTGGTTTATTGTGTGTGTGTGGGTATGAGTTAGGCTACTTTTAGGGACATGTTTCAGACTTGATCAGTTAACTGGGGACGGCTGGTGCACCTGAGAACAAAAGCCTCAATCAGAAAACAGCCGAGGGGCCAGTGGTCAAGGTTAGGATTAGGTTAGAGTTTGTCAAGTAGCGGTTATGGTTAGGGTAAGTCTCCAGGAAGTAACTGGAAGCCAATGTGATATCTCCCAAAAGTGACCTAAATAAATGTTTGTGATCCATGTGATGCTCATGTTTTTGGGACATAAATCTGATTACGCAGTCACATTGAGGGGACTTGCCTACCTTATGGGGACAAAATGCAAATCCTCATAAGGTAAATGATTAAATTTTAGGGTCAAGACTTGGTTAAGTTCAGGGTTAGGAGAATGTAAGTCAGTGTAATGTCCTCTGAAGCGATGTAAGCATGTGTGCATGCCACTCACAGGTGTAGATACAAGTCCGGAGTCAGGACTCTGGTCCACACAGAGGGGTGTGCGTGCAACCCCGAGGTCAGAGTACTGGGACGAGTGGGATTTGGGAAAACTGCCACTGAGAGTGTTCACACCTGAAGAACTGAGAGACAGAGACAGACATGTGGGACAGAAGAAAAACAGACACAGTCTCATCTAGTACAACATATCTGTGGTCCCTGACCCTGAAGGGGAGCTGTCTTTTGTTGTAATGTAAACCCTGGTGTGCGCTGAAACCCTGACCACCGGCCGAGTGGGTAGAGTTACGGTGAACCGGGCCTGACAATGCAGATCAGGACCCGAGCAGCGGCGGACACCTGAGCAGGTGCTTTTAGCTTATAATAGTCGCTGTATGCGGTCGATATCTCAACACTGGTACCACTGTGACTGATTCTGTTATACCACCATCGTTGAATAAACAATGATGTCATTTCAAATATAATTTTAAAGGTTATAAGTTGGTTAGTTATTTAAGTTATAAATGGCTTACATTTTTGAGTATCAAGTAAAATGACCTCAGTCTTCTCCTGATCCTGACAATAAAATGAAACTGGTAACATCCCAGAACAAGATATCACTGATGAACTTACCTTTCTGACATGTCCCAATCGTCTCGTGAGAAATTCTCCCGGCCTTCTCTAACACCTGGTGAACGGCTGGTTTTAGCCCTGTAAAGCAGTAGCTGTGACCCATGGAGGCCGCTGGGTGTTGTTGGTATTCAGATAGAAAGTTTACCGTCCCGTCAGCTGGCTTGGTGGAGACTGACACCGGTGTGGGTCCACTGCTGCTCCTGCAGGGGAGACGCCAAAGAGCTGATCCCTGCGTTCAGCTGCTGAACGCTTGGCAACAGCGTTCAGGTGTATCACACACAAAGAGAGGAAGGAACGACCTCACAGCCTCTGTAGGTGGAGGGGAAATGAATATTCAGCTTTTGAATGAACGGCATCTGAAACAAAAGAGAATTTTTCTTTTTGCTTTGCGTTACAATGAGAGAGATTGATTCAATCTGTCATCAGTATTAGGTAATCAGGGATTTTTTTAATCAGTCATGTTTACAGTGTAATTGTCTTTTTAGTGCTTCTCTTTCTCCATCTTCTCCTGTTTTGGCCCTTTTATTCTCATCCTAATTACCTTTATCTTTACATTTTAGTTGTTTCATCATATTTTGTAAAACAGCACTTTGGGTCTGGAAGTTATCAAATGTTGTGTTACAATAAAATTTCCATTTATGGAGAATACAAATATAACAGACAAAGTTTTAAAGTAAATGAGAATAACTGAGCAGAGGCAAACTACAATGAAACTTAAAAAACCCAAAAATGTGGAAATGAGGGACTTGAATTATAAGGTTAAATGTTAAAACTATACAACTGAGTCTTGAACTCACATTTTATTTCAGTAAAAGTACAGAGGTGCAAAATGCATTTAGGTGCAAAAGTGAGAAAGAGGAACTTATTTTTGTATGAATGCATAAGCAGTATTTAAACGTTTTAGTTGGTCCATGCTTTTTATGGTAGGTTAACACAACACATCACATTTTTATGAGCTTTTGATTTTGTATGTGAATATTTGCTAGAAATTATCTCTCACATTAATGAAGTGCATTAAAACTATGGTGTCTCATGAAACTGCAATTCTACAAGTTCTCAAAATTGTACCTATGGATGAGGTAAATGCGCCTAGTTACTTTCAACCAGCAGCTGCCATGAGGACAGGTCGAGATAAAGCCTCTTTGTTTTTGTTGTCTCCATCTCTCCGGCTTTTGTCAGGGGTAGGAGGAGGGAGAAGGTTGATTTAGATTTTCAGTGGCACACAATGAAGATACGAGGCGCAGCTATCGTAGCAGCTGGTGAAAGTCATTTAGATTATAACTTCCTACACCCTTGGGCTGTCGTTCCTCAACAATGCAGCTCGTTGTGTTTAAGATATTGCAGCAGTGAAACACACCGCGCACACCGAAGAGATGAACAAGCTATTAGATATTTCATGGAGGTAAATGAAAACCCCTGGCACTGCTGGGGACTGTGGAAATGATTCCCTCTGACCATTTTACACAACACTGCTCTGTATCTATTAGTTTTCATTTGTAGCAGTAAACCTTTGCTATTCATCATTCAAATGATTTCACTTGCTCTTTTACAATCTGTTTCATCTTGCGTGACAATCATGTCATAGATAATTGGTGTTCCCGAAACATCTATTGAAGATAGGGCTGTCACATCAAAGCATCTTTGCGTGTTTCCTTTTGTTCTCCATGTTTATCGCGCTGCACAAAAGGCTCATATAATGACAGGGAACATCTGTTGGGGATGTAATTATTAAGGTTTATTCCTAATATTTTATTATCACCGTGCTAATGTCACGCAGACAAGAAGAGGTGTGTTGGTTGTGAGAGGAATGTTCAGTTCATTTGGATGTGACAGTTGTTTCCTTATTAGATTACTCTTCAATGTTGAGTATTTGTTTAAAACCGCTATTAAAGGATTGCTGTGTGTATTGAATAAATCTTACAAAATATTCAATGTATAGCCTTATTTTTAAAAAATATTCATAATTGGACCCTTCAGTTAATAATGTAATTTTGGATCCTAAAGTCTAGTTTACTGCTTGCTATTAGTATTGCTATTAAATCCACTGGTTAAAGTTACCTGTTCCCAAATTATGCTTTTAATTAGATGCACCAGGCCAGAATATTTCCCTTAAAAGACAGAATTAAAATCATGAACATACTATTGTTTTCTTATAAACAGTCTCCCTTATGAAGTGACATTTATCAGAATCAACATGCAGGTCTCATTCGTCCTTGGTCACAGTATATCCTTGCCTTGCCGAGCGATATGATCTGTTTCCTTGCATGTGTGTATGTGTGTGTGTGTGTGCGGTAGCTAGGTGATGCCACAGACCTGAAACTACTCCAAGATACCTTGGCAGGACATTGTCTATCCTGGGAAGCTGAGCTACGCTTCAACGGCCAACTTCTGCCCTAAGGTTGGCTGTTCAACCGAAAGCAGCCAACCTTAGGGCATTATATATAGTCGATTATATATCCAGGCACTGAATATATAAATGAAGTCTTGACAAGTTTCAAAAAAAGAAGCATTGCATGTTTTTCAATCTCACAAAAAGCTTCATTAAAAAAAATGCTGTGGATGGCCTGTACAAGCTTACATTCAAAAATGTCCTTAGATAAAAACAACCCCCACACATAGAGAAGGACACAGTTTTTAATGGGAACACATTCATGTTTTTATTGAGTAAAAGATTGAATACAGCTGGTGTTACTGTTTCTCCCTGTATGTACATCCAAATTGGTGCAGCAGATCTGTGTCAGTGCGCCTGCGTGCTCCAGCTCTGTAGCAGCCTGTAGTTACACTGTCCGCTCTGCTCACCTGCGAGATGCCCGGCTGGGGCTCGACCGACCGCTCAGGTGTGATAAGGCATATTAGTTCATCAGCAGATTAGCCATGTGCCTACAGTGTAAAAAATGACTAGAATACTGTCTGGAGCAGATATTTTACTAAGATTCATTGTTTAAGGACAAAATGTTTGCACATGTTTATTCTGCAATAAATACTGAGCATATATATGTATATATAGAACACAATGTCAAATGTACAGGGATGTAATTAAAGTGTGAAACTTACAGTGTGCACATATTGTATCTGGAGTAAGAAAGAGTAAATATCTTTTTTTTAAGAAGTAGAGAGAAAACCACTTTTGTGCATCGTGTGTGTTTTGTGTGTGTGGGCGCAAGTGAGTGCGAAGCTGCTGAACTTAAAGGGGTTGTGCGTGGATTACATATCATGTGTTCTTCTTGCTCATATACAAACCGTCCTTTACTAGAGAATATTTACAACTTCCTCTTTCTACACGTCTGTATCCAAGAGTTTAAAGCTTCCAGTATCAAAACACAGTCACATTTTATGTCATATGTCATATTTCAATATATAATATATTGTATAATATTCAGTTTATATTTTTTTTTTTTCAGGAGTATAAAACACAGCTGAAGATGGCGATAGAGGACAGGTAGCATTTATGACGTCAGGATCTGATTGGCTGGGATTGAGCGACCTCGCTGCGTGGTTACATGGAGTCGAAGTCGTGGTCGTTGGGCTCGATGACTTCAGGGGTCATGACCCTGCCCATGAAGAGGATGGACCCTGGAGGAGGAAGGGACAGATGGAAAATAAGGTCAAAACACACACACACGCACATATCAGAGGTACATTTAGATGCACAGAGACACACACACACCTGTTCTCCGGTTTCTAATGACAAAGAAGAACGGGTGATCAGCCATGACCTGCGGGTACAGCACCAGGGTCCTGGTCAGGGCGATCATTCCTGAGAGAGAGGGAGGAAGGACAGTTATTTTCTGACAGAGGGGGGCAGCGTTCAGTGAACCTGAAGTTGAGTTTACCTGTTCATACAAAGAAAATGTTATGTATGTAGTAACATCAGGAAGATTAGGAGTGTACCTGACCCAACGGCTCCCTCCGCCCCCTCCTCAGTCACCTCCAGGTAAGCCTTCTGCACCGCCTTCCCAATGTACAGGTCCCTACCATCTGTTACACACACACACACTGATCAGTTAGTCTGACATGTGAAAATGGCGTGATGTTGAGTCTAATGTGAAAATGACACAGTTAGTCTATGCATCAGCAAACTTTTCAAGCTCAGGGCACAGCGTGTGCCGGCTTATTGTTAAAATCAACGTTATAAACCAGAGTCACGTCATCGAAAAGCAATGATAGAAAATGCCAATGATTTGATTAAAAGCATTTTCAAACACCCTCTCTTATCTACCTAACCGCTGGAACAGACCATGTCCTCTGAGTACATGTTGAGCTGAGGATGTTTTAGCTAGTACAGGATGTACTGTACAGTCAGAAGTCCAGTACAGCCTGCAGATTGTGTTTCACAATATAACACTGGCTCCACCTGACTTTTAAGGACAAGCTGAACTTTTTGAACTGTTTTGAACTGGGTCATCAATGAGTTTTTAAGGATCTTTAAACTGTGTTGTTTATTTAGCTGTATTTTGCTATGATCCACTTCTATAAACCCAGAGAATTTAAAGCTACTCATTTAGTGAATTTAAACTTCACTTACCATAATTTCATTTTATATCTTAGTCTCTTAGCTTTGTCTGTGCAATTTGTTTGGCTTTCAGTGGGATCAGTTTTTCTTTGCTTCAGACGCCAATTATCTCACACATATTTCTCTGTCTGTATTTATACATCTGTTTCTCTCTCTCTGGATCTATTTTTACCAGATGATGTGACAGCGCTGACCTGCCCACTCGCTGCCAGTTACCTTGGTTACCTTAGAAAGTACCGGAGGCTACTTCACTGCAGCCAAGAAGCAGAAATATTGAATTAACTTCTCATGCTGAATCCACCCAGGAGTTTATTTCTCTTACAATCTGTGTCTACATCTCTGTGTTTTATATAATAACATATAGGGATGTGTCACATAGCTCAGTGATTTGCACTGTGTGTGTGTCTGCAGTTTTCCATACAGCTGAGTGTTACCTGTCATGGCAGAGAGATCAGCATCATTGGTGAAGATGTTTTTTATTCCAAGCTCCTGCAGAGTGCTCCTCAGGTCGATCTTCTGCTCCACTTTGAACCTGAAAAATATCGTCAGAATTTGAGTAAGATGCAACCATTAAATATATTGTCTTTGGACAGTTTTCAATTGAGTCTATGTCAAAAAGGATTAGCAAATTATCACATTATATTTTATTTATGTTTCACACAGCATCCCAGCTTTTTTGGAATCTGGATTGTATTTTGCCATTGTGGCATTAGCTAAAATTTCAAAAGATCATTGCATCCATCACCATCACATTACATGCAGATGTACAACGGTCATACATCTGTCTCTGTGTGTTTATGTCTCAACTATATATACTGAGTGGTGGTGACTTGCATTTTAATATTCCTACATATACAGTAGCAAATCAAAAGTGAACTAAATGATGTCTTCTACATGCATCTGCAGTGCAGGTGCAAGTGAGTTTAATAGCCTACACAAAGTAAGCCTATCTTAAATATTTGCGGTATGTGTGTTAGGGTGCAGAGCAGGGTTAGGGAAAACACAGAATCAGAGCCAGGTTTGGGGGCAGGCCCTAGAAGCCTAAAACAGAGCCCGAGTAATAATGCCCTTGATGTTTTACCCCTTTTCTTTTTTTTCTATACATTTGCTCAGTCTTCCCTCTCTTTTCCGTCTTTTCTGTCAGTTCAGTTTTAAATATACATGCACTCATACACATAAAGGCATGTGCCCTGCACAACCACTCTTAGCAACAACAACTGCCTTGCATATCTTTATTGTCATATCTATTTTGTATTCATTTATTTACAACCTTTTTTATTTTGTTTTGTCTATTTTCTCATGTTTCCTCCGTCTGAATTTACACATCGTGGTATATGTTGCTTGTAAACCTTTTCCTCTATCGATTTATTTGTATTGTATGTCTATGTCTCGTTTGGTGTTTATGTACTGTCCCTTTGCACAGATAAAAGAAAAAAAGTAAGTATTAGTGGTACACCAGAGATTTTGATGCCACTAGAACGAAAAATCTGTTTTAAGAGCCACCATTTCACATCAACATTAATAAACAAATCATATAGGGAGACCCGGTGATGGAGGATGCCCTCCAGGGACAAATAAAGTTTTCTGAATTGAATTATATTGAATTGAATTTAATGATAGGACAAATTTGCTGCTGTCATTATGGCTTTTTCCGCCTACTAAATTGATAACAGCAGTTACTCCAGGGACATTCCCCATGTGCTTCTGATTCTGGGAAATAAATGTATTAGCTATTAACTCCAAAATGCCTCTGTAATGTAGGTAGTCGTTAACTGATGCACAATAACCAAGGCATGTGGAGGTAAATCAGGCAGAAAAACAGCTCCTGAAGCACATTGGTGTCACAAACTGAAGATACTGCATGTGGAATCAAACATCAGCCCACTCCTCCCATAAGTTTAGGGGTTTGCGTGTGTCTTATCTCTCACCTTGGTAGGTAGACTTCCACCTTCTGCCGTTTGACATTGTTAGCCCACTCCTCCAGCAGCGGTGCTTTGATGATGGGCTCCAGGGAAGCCAGCGGTACCTCCTGCCGAGGCAGAACGATCATCATGGACATGTCCTCCCCCTCATAGGGCATCTCCAACACCTGGTACACGCCGCCAGCTTCCTGTGAGCCGTCGCTGAACTCACCTGTTGGGGAGGAAACAAACGGAAATATAGGCATTGAAAGATATGTACACACACACACACACACACACACACACATGCACTAGTGTCTCCTGTGATGGGTTTGTGAACTTCACTGAAGAGCAACATAACACAGAGGTAAGCACGTTAAAACACATTGATGGACTGTATTGATTGTGTGTGTGGGATCATTTCCCTGCTGCACTAATTAAAAACTACTGAAGCTTTACCTCGAAGGCTTTGGTGACACTTGTGTGAAAATGTATTAAGTACATATGTACTGTATGTAGTCCTGCAGTACTGAGAGCTTTGCTGAAATCCCAACCAAAATTCAGTTAGGTGTCATGGTTTTGAGTTGTTTGTTTACTTGTTTCCTGTTTTATTTTGAAGAGTATTTTCCTCAGGCGTCTTTGTTGTCTTGACTTCCTGTCTTTTTCCTGCCCTTAGGATTGTTAATTAGTTTCACCTGTGTGCTTCCCCTCCTTGTGTGTTTAGCCTGTGTGTTCCTCGCTGTCTTTTTGCCAATTTGTCCTTGTACCTTGTGTCAAGCGTTCCAGCCCTTTCTAGTGTGAATTCCTCATGTTCTCCTTGTGTTTTGGATTTTGTGCTTTGTTTCCCTGGACCTTCACCTGTTCGTTGGACTTTGGATTGACCCTTGACCCTTGCCTGCATGACCACCCTGTAAGTCTTGATTTTGAGTATAAATATCTGAACTGACCCAATCCCCACTCTCAAAGAATAAACACATCTTTGCAGGTAGGACAAATGCATGTGCGATTACACACACAAACATCTGCAAGAGCGGAAATCTTCTTCCAGATACACTACAAAGCCTAAGAAGTGATATCTTCACAGCCTTGAGGTGGATCTTTAACAGACTTGTCCCTTGTATCTAATTAAACAAAAGCCATAGATAAAAACTCTTATCAAGGCAAGCCGACGAACATTTAGTCGAATCAAGAGATACAGTGTTTCTTAGTCAGGATGAGATAATCCTTTTATACTCAAAACAAGTCCGACTAGATTCTAAATCTAAACACAAGATTATCTCACTTACTCAGGTTTTTGCAGTGTGAGATGGAGATTAAAGAGCAATTAACACTGCCAGACTTTATCCCAATCTTTGCACATGGTTTTTCTTTTGAAGCTGCTTGAAAGGGGAAATTACAACAAAAAAAAGACGTATCATCCTTCATTAATTTACATGTGGCATTCTGTGTAGCAGCTGCTGATGCAGAGCGAGGCAACATTGCAGCAGAGATCTGGGTGTGGCTTCCCCAAACATTTTACTTAACCAATATGATTGTGCTTCGAAATGAGAAAGCAAACGCAGCCTTCTCCCCAAGGACCTGTCCCTGTTCTGCAGTTCTTAAGCACACACAGCCACACATGCATGCAGTACAATCACCAAACACACACACACACACACACACACACACACACATACACACACCAGTTCACACATACAGATTTCCTTGATCGTGAGTGTGTGCGCGCCCTGTGAACGTGGGTGGATGCAAGTGTGCAATCTCACTACACACGTTCAGACTGCACCAAAATAACTCACATGCGTCAATTTTAGTAGCAGTGCAGTAAGGATCTGTTGTAACTGTCTTTGGCAGTACATCAGACAAAAAAATGACTGGGTGTTTTAAAAAAAAAAAAAGAGAGAGACTGGAATCATTCAGATGTAGCAGCATTATAGCAAAGCTCCTGGACTCTGCTCAGTCTTGCAACTCAAAACAGCCAGATTATGACATTAATTAAATAACCTTAAAAATATATAAGATGGAGAAAACGTCATCAGGAACTAGTCTGCACCAACTCACACAGCAAAGTCAGTCAGTTTTATTTAATAAATGGCCTTTATAGTCGATTTAGCTTCATAACAATAACCAGAGGTTAAGGTAATATGACAAAACAAGCAATCTAAAGAAGAATGTAAGATATTATATAGACTAAACAATTAATCAGTTGCACCCCTATGTACAAAAACAAACTCTTTTATTGTTTCAGCCATATGAACTCTAGAAAGAATTGTTTTTTCTTTCGTTCTGTGGAGAACCTGCTGTTTGTGAAAATTTAATGAAGAATTAAATTAGAAAGATTCAAAGTATCTTTTCAAACTTCTCCAAAATTACTCCAAATTATTGAAAATGACAAAATATGACATCCGATGATATAATTAGCAGCAGGGATTAATAAATCATCCCCCAGAATGCAACAGACAGGTGTGTGAAACAAATTAAAGTATAAAATCAGTGTTGTTTGTTCTACCTACCGTCAGAGAAGATTTAGCAAAACCTAATATAGCACTACATGACTTAACACAGACTGTCACAGCGCCACTAATATTGTATGGCATTAACAAAATAGCCTTCAAAATACACAGCAAAATCAAACAGACATACCAGAGGAGTTTATGCAAGTGAAGAAAATATTAGCAACGGAGCTCACTGAGCAGAAAAAAGCAGGCTTTCCTGGGAATAAGTCTCCAAATATGAATATTTTACATCTAAGATTAACATTTTAAATAACCTCAGGAAATATGAGCTGAAATTCAAGGGCTCCAGAAAAAGAGCCACAAAGTATACACACACACATAAACACACACTCATCCTTACCATAGTAGAAGTCTCCCTGTTGGTACATCATGAGCGTCTGGACTTCAGAGCCGTCGTCTTTGCTGAACGAGAAGGTTCTGGTGTTCTCTGGCCTGAACTGGTTTTTCCAGGAGCCTCTGAAGTAGACGGCGTTCACCAGGGTCAGACGGGTCACGCTGCTGAAGTCATCAGCTGACAGCAGCTCCCGGATCTTACCTGCAGGGAGGGATTTGTATTAGGATCTACATTAGTTTCCATTAGCCTGAGGACAGCGCCTGCTGTGATGCAGCTTTTGAAGTTGCACACAAGGACGCAGCTGAGGGGCGGAAACGTATTCGGTATATTTAGTTTTTGTACGAGGCGATCAAACAAACGATGTGACTCCTCTGACAATTTTACATGTCACTTTAGTTTGCTGGGATTGCAGATGTAATGATGTATTCATATTATCGCCGTCCCTTCATCTGTATCGTTCTCCCTCTTCCTCCCTCCCACTCCAACTCACTCTCTGTGTGATTTTCCACCCAGCTGTTGATCTGCTCGGCCACGGCTGCCGATTCGCTGAAGTCGACAGTCTCCACGTCAGCCCGGAAGTACTTCCTCATCAGGTGCAGAAACTCGGGGTTAAAGGTGACACCCTCCTGCAGGAAGAGGCTGTTGGCAAATCGGATCACGTAGTGTGTGTCGTCGTCTGACAGAGCCGCCGTCAGGTTCTGGAGCAAAGAGAACTCCATGCCTGGAGAACAGAGGGAGACACACACTCATCCTGTAAGTGTGTATACAGAGTACTACAAGACAGTTTTTAAATGTAATTACTTTAAGATGGATGCAGTGCTTTTTTTGTTAAACAATGGTGCAGCAATAGAAAAATTCAGACTTTATGCATATAATATATAACTGTTCCGTCACAGTGGAAGTGGAATCTTAGTGGAATTAAACCTGCATTCATCATTTTACAAAGCACCTTTCTTGTGACATTAATCTTTCTGTTTACAAGATCAAGGGAACATGAAAATGAACATAAAATGAGTGTGTGTAAAGATTTGAATAAAAAACAGGTATTTACCTTGAAAAATACCAATAGAGAATAACAAAACAAAAAAAATAATTTACGTTCACTAAACCTTTAAAATGGAATAATTGGCTTTTGACTGCTTGCGCATATAATTTACTGACCGGAATTAACAGGAATTAGGAAATAAATGCCCACGTGCAGTGAATAAAACAGCTGTCGTAGTCACGAAGCAGGAAAGGAAACCATTTTAAGAGCTGTGAACTTAGCAGGGATGTAGCAGTGTCTATTATTGTATGTGTGGGGGCACGTATTTGTACAGTATGTGCATGTTTGTGTGTATTAAAGGGATACAAGCGATTTAATGTTACACTTCCTTAAAGTTGGGACTCACAAGAGAAACATTAAAAACAGGATGAGGCAGTAGAGGAAGAAATAGCGAGAGAGACTTCTCCAAAAATCCTGGATCCTACATTTCCCACCCAGTCCATCCCAAAGGCCAACATCTTTCAAATTCCAGTGTCTAGTTCACTCGTTTAATTTCCGTGCATTTCCGTCGCCAAAGACCTTCCACACTTTGGCTCCAACTCCTCTTCCTTCACCCGCCCATGACCCTGATGCTGGTGAACCTGTGCACATGTCTCTCACCTGGCAGCAGGTGGCTGAATCCCACAGCCTGTCGTATCTCCTCCAGTGAAGCCCCCCTGGCTCCCAGCTCCACCATGCCCAGGGCCACAGCCACACTCAGTGGGGAGAAGATGATGTTGTCCTGATCCCCCGCCGCCTGCAGCTGGTGGTACAGTCTGACCGAGAACTCCGATGTGGTGTCCTCGGGGACGTCCGCCGCCCAGCAGCCATGGCTCGGCAGCAGGACGGAGAGGAGGAGGAGCGGGGACAAAACGTCCAGGATCGACATCGCAGCGCAGACCACAGATAGCTGAGTGAAAGATGCAGAAGAGAAATTTAATGTGATGGGAAAAAGAGAGGAGGGGAAGTGAATGAGGCATAGAGGGAGGAAAAAAATATGTTTGGAGGAAAGATGGATGGATGAGGGGGGTTAAGGAACAGGAAATGAGCGATTGGAGAGATGGCAGGGTGATGAGCAGCCAAAGAGGTGAGGATGGAGGGAAGATGAAAGAGGGAGAAAATGATTTGGGGAGGGACAGAGCCAAAAGTAGAGAGAAGAGGATTGCAGAAAGGAGGGAGGGAGAGATAAAGGTAGAGAAGATTATTGCGTAAGGGAGAAAGAGAGATGAAGGACAAGAGGATTTTGGACGGGAGACAGAGATGAAAGTAGAGAGAGCAGGGGATGTGGGATGATGAAAAGAGAGCAGAGGAGAGAGACAGAAAACATCTGCCAGTCAATCATTCTGCTAAAAAACTCTAAAAAAAAATTCTAAAAAACAGTTCCAACTTAGTGGAAGTGAAAAGTCGGTGTGAAGATGCTGGAAAACTGCTTCAAGGGTGCTATAAAATGAATGAGAGGGATGAAATGAGAGAGATTAGATTTAAAAAAAAAAAAAAAAAACTCACAGATTCAAATGAATTTAGATGAGAGGGCAGCGGGTCAGTGAAGAGATATAAGGCCTAAGATTCAAACCCGTTAGAGGAATTACAGAGAGAAAGAGACGGAGAGGTGGAGAATGAGAGGCAGTGGTGTAGCATATAAACAACAGCAATATGTGGTAACTACAGCTGTACTGCTGACTGCAGTCACTATTGATGTTCAGAGCACATCTGCTAAATGAGCTCATACATATTTTATGGCCGTTCTTATCATCTTGAGTTAAATCAGCTTCTTTTCTTCAAAATGTGCTTCACCCGTGTGTGCTTGAGCTGTTGTGTGTGTGTGTGTGTGTGTGTGTGTGTGTGTGTGTGTGTGTGTGTGTGTGTGTGTGTGTGTGAATGAATGGAAGAGTTTCTGACTGTGCGAACAGAATGAACGATGAGGAAGAGACCTTCATCCCCCTCATCCTCCATCTTTCCATGCCGTGGCATTCCTCACCTTCTTCTTCATCTCCCTCTCATCCACATGTTATCCATCTTCCCTAATCTCCTCCTTGCTCCCATCTCTTTTCCTACCTTTTCTGTCTCTTCAACCCTCCCTTCATATGTACACACACTGCACCATCTCTCTGGTGCTGCTGTTGTTACCAGGCAACATTGTTTTCTGCTGCCCAAACCAAAAAAAAAAAAAGTCATATCACATATAGCATAAAGAGAGAAAGATGGAGAGTAGAGAAAGATATCGAGAGACGCCGATCAGTGTGAAATAACACCGGGACATTTGTTTTATTTGTCTCTTCTGTGCTGTTGTCATCATACAGTTTGTATAGAGGACTCTATTAGCAGTCCCATGCAGGGCTGGAATCTGCTGGCTGCTACTGTACGAGTGGGACGGCCGACAGGTGACTGTGCACTCACAATGTACCTGAGCGTCAACAACGACAACAATGGGCAGCAGCCAGAAAATTAGTGCCCCCGTCCTGTTGTGTACTGTGCTTTCCTCTGTTGTGCTCTGGCATGTGACAAACAATTTTCCATCCAAAAATAAAGCAGTCCAACCTGGGGGGGATGCGTTAATGTCAAATCCATTAAAGGATTAGCCTGGTGATATTCGACATTTTCTTTTACTGACAACAAATTCCATGAAAATAGCAAAACCAACAGTGAATTGATCACAGTGTCTGTGTAGCCTCTGTGCCACAGACCTGCATTGTTGTCCTTCAACTATTAAAGACGCACCAGAGAGACGTGTTCCTTCACTATCATGAACCTGGACACTGGAGGTTATACTGACTCGATCCCACATACACTGTAATACTGTTGTAAATACTCACCAGAGAACCTAATCTGCAGCTGAAAATGGTTCCCAACAACTGTACTACTTTTGTTCCTGTTTGAGTAATGTCGACAAAAACTACAGTTCCCAGTTTTATTAGCAAATTATTTAACATTAAGAAAAAAATGAAACAATAGATTTGCAAATAATTTTTTAAGATTTACATCTTCAAAAAGAACAAAAGTGCTTGGAGTGTTGCCCTCATTGGTTTAGGTATTTTAATGTCATTTGTCAATAATAATAATAATAATAATAGATTGTCACTAGCCCTGTCTTTAAAGCAACACTTCCTGAAAAGGCAGAGCCAGCCTTACCTACATGTAACAACAAACTGCATCTAGGTTATAAGATTCGAAGCATCATTCCTCATTCTCTTGCATAACACACATCGTCGCACATCACTTCCACTTTATGTCCTTCTAAACTGACAGTCAAGATCTCATCTTGTTTGTTTTCCATCTATAAGTATTCTGACAAAATGCTTTTGACAAGCATGGCACTGACCAAACTGCCAGCTGCATTTGAATCCACTTGAGTCTGCAAATGAAAATTCACTTGAGTTTAGAGTCACGCAGCACTTTGTTGTTCATGTACCCAAATATGCAAACATTATTTGGAGTTTGGCACTGCACTGTATAAATGCAATATAGTGACCTTGGTTATATTTAAAAGGTCGAGGCTGGTTATCTTTTTCTTATCTTAGTGGCCAAAAAATAAAAAAGACCAAAACAAACAAAAGCAAAAATAAATTCATCTTTCTAACATGTTGTGGAGCTAAAGCCTGATAGAGTATGTACACCACTTCTCCTGTGCCGCTCCTGTAAATACT
Source organism: Holacanthus passer (assembly GCA_025331565.1). Taxonomy (NCBI): domain Eukaryota; kingdom Metazoa; phylum Chordata; class Actinopteri; family Pomacanthidae; genus Holacanthus; species Holacanthus passer. The sequence continues at coordinate 4,530,153 of JAFREQ010000004.1, read as the reverse complement.
ACATCACCTAACCATGTATGAATCTGCCTCTGAAAATAAATATAAAATAATAATATAAAATAATAAAAAAAATCCACTATTTACTCCTGTTTCAGTAATGATTGTTAAAAACTACAGTGCCCAGCTAGTTTAAGAAATTATTTACCCTTTCAAAAAAAAAAAAAAATTAAACTATATGTTGGTGAGCTGTTCTTACACTTTTACAGCTACAGTTGAAACAAATGGGCCTGGGTCTGAGTGCTAGAGACAGAAAGTGCTGAGAGATGAACTGATGCATTATTGGTTTTGATTCTTTTCATGGGACTTGTTGACAGACACAACAATAAAGAACAATAGCAGCATTTTTGTTCAATGAGTCCATTCATCATGTCCATGAAGGGAATCAGAGTAGAACAAATTTAATTAAATCATTTAATAGAAATACTGTAAGATAATTAATCTGATCATGTATTAAGTTTGATTTTTTTTTTTTCTCATTCAGTGGCAACATGGTCCATCAAGTTGTGGCCAAACAACCTTGTTGCATTAAAGATGCACAATTTTAAACAGATTTAAACAGAAGGCACCAAATTGATGTATTGCAGTTAATATGTTGAGTCACGTGTGTTCACCTGCGCTCACATGTCGTGCTGTGAGTCATTGCAGAGAGAGCGACAGAGATCCAGAGGGAGGAAGAAAGGCTGAGGGGAAAGGAGGGGGCGGCTGGCAGAGATGTAAATGGAGGTAATGTTCCTGACCTTCTGAGCTGTGGGAGCTGAACTTTTCTGAGACAGACAGCCCTGCTTTCTGTAAGGAAAGACCCGGCCGTGCAGTTAAGCCAGGTAAAGTAGTGTGGAGCATCGCTGTGTGTGCACCTGTGTGTGTCTGTGTGCAAGTGTGCATGTGTGAGTGGATAATAACACCATGGGTGGCTGGCTATTACTTGTAATGGTGACACCATTCTGACCTTTTGAGTTGTGGCACGCTGTCTGCAAGAGGATCCCACACTTTGCCAGTTGGGCCATTGATGACAATGAGGCCAGCTCTGGCTCCAATCTGCTTAGGTGGGGTTCCCAGCATGCCTCCCAGATAAGCGGGGAAACCCAACACCCAGCTATAAAATCTTCTCTCGTGACTAAAAGAACTGAATATGCCGGAAAATCTCTCATGGTTTAAGTTGCAAGAGTTTAATCCTGACAACTTGATTAATTCCATGCAATTAAACTCAGTGGCCTTTAAAAGCAGCCTCTAATCTCTCTGTGTAGTCCTAATTCTCAGACAGAATAGATCGGCAGTTGACATTTCCACAATTAAAATGTGACGTCACGCAAATCCACAGCACGTACGTTAATCCTTACTGCCATTTAAACCCAACACCTTGAGACGGCACGCTTCGCAGGACAGGGGGAATTTATTAAACATGGACATCCTCATTCATGGTTCAGATCCACAGGTACACACACACACACACACACACACTTTGAAGCACACATTTCCACATACGCTTCCAAGCCAAGGTTACCAAGCAACAGCGAGTGATGGACATTTTTCGTTTTGCCGAGCTGACAGGGAGAATTTTTACCCTTAAAAGATGTCTTCCTCCTTCCATGTAGGCAGATAAATTCCCCTTCCTTTTCTCACACACTACTCAGCATTTTCTGTCTCACATAACCCCCTCTCTTTGCGAGAACTCTTCACACCAGCTCCAGTTCTGTCACTCAGTGCACTCTCTGACATTGTCTGCTGCAAAAACACACACACATTCCCCAGACACACATGCAATACACTGACTGCACTCAGTAGTTTTGCAAAAACAAGGCAAGCTCCTGCTCTTCTTTCCTCTGGAAGTAGCGATGGAGCTTCAGCAAAGTCCCCGAACAGTATCTCCCTCTTAAGTCCACTTCTGTGCTTCAGCTCAAATCTCAGCACTCTGCTCACTCTCGCTCTACACTTTCAAACTGCTGAAGCTCATTGGCGCTTTGACGAATTCTGTGGAAGTGCATTTCATCAAGGCCTATCCCTCTGGGAATAAACTGCAGAGAGTGATGTCTGTGATTATCTCTGGCTGCGATGGACGCTCCTTTAAATATGGCAGGGTAATCTGGCACGATTTCCCCATGAATATGTCTAACTTCTAAAGGGCTTTGCAGCACAAAGATAATGGAGTCTGATTATCATTCATGAGTTTGAGTTTTCCTCGGAGCTGGCCGCTTTCTGCATATTGTTCTGGTCTTGAACTGAGTAAGATGCCAGAAGACACATGCACACTCACATTAAAAATGATTAAATCTACATGAAACCTTACATCATTAGTCTCAAATCACTCATGTCTCTGTGAGTGCCTCACTTTCCCAGTTTGATTAGACACCCGTCTCTCACCTATTGCTCACCCGCTGATGTGGAGACTCCCAGGGCGGAGCGGAAAATTTACACAGGGAGGCTGCAATAAAGCCCACCGCTGGGGTAGAGCCTGTAACTCCACCGCAGTGTCGGAGAAAGGAAGCACTAAACTGCAATGTGGGTGTTGACTTCCATTACTGGGCCCAATAAAGTGGACACAATTAATCAATCAAGTTGTCCGTTCTGCTCACGCCCCTTTACTTGCACCTAGTGTAGCAACCAGGCCTCAGCAGCTAAATGGTGAAGTGACTAGTGCCATATTTCATCTACAAGCAAATTTTAGTAAAAGTTTCTTTGTAGTTTTACTATATTACAATTTTGTCAGTGCTTGAGCCCAACTAGTAACATCACACACACACATCATCATCATTGCTAAGCTACCCACTGATGTGATTTGCCTGTCTAATTTACCTGTCTGATGCACACTCACAATCCATTACATTGCATACATGCAAACATTTTTGTGATGGTAGAATCTCAAAATCCAGAAGGATGATGGATGATTTGGTCAGAATTTTACCCCTCATCTATCAACAGATGATTAATTGGTTCGATGGAAAATCCACCATCATTCAAATCATTCAAACAAATTCCTCTAAGGTTTAACAACTTTAAAAGCAGCATGCTCCCTGAACAGCACTGATAACTGAGACCATACTCACAGGTTTTTTTTTAATTTATAACGTAAAAATGGAACGTGTCAGTCAATTGCTTTTTAACTAAACTGTAAATCTTAGAGTACAATTCAACCACTTTCATCAACAAATAAGCCTGAAGATCAAAACCATACTAAACTAGACCACCTATGTACCTGCAGACACAAGGCGTAATTTTAATTCTGGTGACTGTGATTTTTCTGTGTTAGTGTGAAAGGTGAAGCATTATTTTGCAACTAGTTTTACATTAACAAGGCTCTCTTACGGCAGACATTTTGACTTGTCATACTACTAAAAGCAGTGTTACTAATAACACTAACACTGGCTCTGTTCTATTCAAATGTCCAAGTAAGTCATGACAGTGTGACAGTGATCCAGCATGCACAATAAAAGGACCCTGAAACTGAAGCAGCTAACTGGAACTCAGCCATCATTAATTTATGATTTACACTTGTGATTTTCATACTGTGTCAAAATGTCTGCTGTGGAAAAGGACTAAAGCTGTGGCCAGTTGTCAACAGTGCAATTTTGACATTGGTAACCAGCAGCCAGTGGTTTTCCCTTTAACAGCGACTGGATATAAGTTATTCCCATCACAAAACTTTATCACTAACATACACATTATTCAAGATTAGGAAAATTTCTGTTCCAGCCACATCAGATTCCACTGGACAGTAAAATCTGAGGGGAAACACTGAGCCTCATTTTAAAAAGTAGAAATTGTCTCTCCAATAACTAAATAAATTTGAGTATTGGCTCATTTACAGCATTTAATTTATAAAGTGGCCAATTCAGTTAATTAAATCTTCTCGTGCATAAGAAATTAAAATCAAGTGTGAAATGTGAGATTATTTTTTTCTGTAATTGAAAGGCAACATGAGATATGTGCTGTAATACACAGAGGCCTAAAGCTGAAAAACTACAATTCTTCAGTACTAATAATACTATTAATAATACAGATTACATACGCTGAGAAAGCTCCTCTCTTTGATTTTTGACATCTTCACACAGGCTGCAAGTTGATCTACTTGAACAAGCCTCTGATGCGTAGATCAAGTCCACCTGAGTGTCTCGTCTTGAATTTGATTGCAGAATCTAAAATATGTATTTTAGAAGTCATAACTTCTTCAAACCTTCAATCCTCAAAACTTTCTGATTACTTACAGGCTTACTTGAAAATATAGACTTTTGGACCACACTGTATATATATATATATCCCATCTTGTTGGATTTGGGCACACCCACAGCAATGGGGTTTTATATAGGCTATACTCTGGGTTTGTGGTCCATTAGCACCTGTTAAACACAAACAGCCCATTAAACAAAATAAAGTGCTGGTACTGGACACTGCTGAATATCTGCCACCTATTTATCGTGCTTAAACTAGAGATCGGTGACAGCTAAGAGATAACTAAAGATTTAGTCGTTTATATGATTAACACATACAGTATATGCCATAATAAGATACCATATTTTTTGATAAATATAATTTAAGACTCTGTGTATACACACAGTGATCCCAGTTATTGCTTCATTACTTTTTACTCACTAATTTTCCATGCATGTTCATGCTACAGTGCACACTTGTATCCAGCAGTCCAATATGACTGTGATTACCTCTATTCTACTTTTAAATTTTACCCCTGCAGTTTATATCCATTCTAGTGGCAGACAGAATTACCTATCTACAGCCCATCCTCAGCTCAGTGCACTAGCTCATTCAGCCCCTTGTTAGAAAATGACATAACGTGCTATGGTACCCGCCTGAAGTCCCAGGATGCTCACTGTACACTCCACAGAGGGCAAACAGAGGTTAACAACCCTTTATTAATCCCTGCTAACAGAGACACCCAGAGGGAGAGACACAGAGAGAGGGAGATAAAGAGGTATAAAGACAGTTTAATAGACTGAGAGATAGAAGAAAAAAGATGAGCAGGGACAGAAAAACCAACAAAAACAAGGAAGAGGAAGGAACATGTGGGTAGAAAATCAGTAAACGAGAGGAAGACACAAATAAAGGCAGATAGACGGAGACAGGAAGTGAGCTGAAAAGCCAAATAGAGGCAGCTTCCATGCAGATACCAGCTTTGATTCAAAGCCAATGATATCTAACGACCCCCTGCATAGCATGGCAAGATGGTTGACTGCTCCCCACACTCTGCCAAGACACACTCAACAGTGTCTCTTTTCTTTCTGTGTATCAGGAAAACACACACACACAGACACACATACACTAACAACCACGGCGCTGTGGGAGCGCAGTTAGGAGGTTTGAGCTGTAATTGGATCGGCCTCTATTTGGGGTCAGTGGTAAAAGTGAAAAGACTGGAGGCTTTTTCAAATGGACTAAAGACCAGGGAGACATCGGAGAACAAGAAAGGTCACTATCAACTAGTCCTGTGGGGGAAACGTGTGTGTGTGTGTCTGTGTGTGTGTGTGTGTGTTTGGGTAAGAAGGGCAGACGAGGCAGGTGATGCTGAATAAGAAGTGATAGCCGGGTGAAGAGGCTGAGATGGAGAGAGCAGAGAGACGGCAGGGTGATAATAAGGGTGTTTGAATCACTCCCAGACTGAACTGTGATTATTTTTGCTTGCTTCAGGAGGTGGAGGGTTAGAAAATGAAACAGGTATAAAAACTGAGAAGAGATTGAGAGAGAGAGAGACGATGACCGTGACGAGCGAGGCAATTACTAGGATAATTCAAATTGATTCTGTATTTGAGCCGTTCACCTCAGTCGTAGAGTTTGAGCGAGGGGAAAATATGGGTATTACCCAATCACTTCAACCATTTTACTGTCCCCACAGAGATCTCTGCCACATCATCCCTCTTCCGCACTCAGCCCATCTCTCAGTGCCACCAATCAATCGACAGATCGATTTCAGTGTGAGTGTGAACCACATGTGATGCGAAGACTGTAAAAGGTTGACTGCTGCGAAATGACTGTGCATTTCCTTAAAATTGTACAATTTTGTGTAGAGTTTTGTCAGGAAATTTAACAACCATAATTTGCAAAAAAAATTATCTTTTTCACAATTAATATATTCAAATATAACTCTGAATCTCAGCTGAATTCATCAGACAACATCCTCTATATTTTGAGGTTTCTTTTCTGATTTTACATATACATCAAATGTTTTTTTCCCTCAACATCGTATTTAATTTTAGATATCAACCATTCACAGGTTGGTGCCTCCATTTAAATAGACAATTCATTCTTTTGATTCCCCCCCCCCTCTCTCCTGACCTCTTTCTCTCTGAATCTTTCTGCTCTCATCCTCCTATCTGGCCAGGTATAAACTAATCCCCTGTGTCTTTGCTGCAGCAGACTGTAAAGAGGAAAAACCTGCTGCCCGAGTGTGTACAGTATGTGCAGGTGGTGTGCCTCACTGTTTATTTAGAAAGCAAAAGGAAAATGCAGAAGAAAAGCTGAAATTTATATCAACCAGCATTCTTTATGTTTTTAATTACATACTGTAAATGTATTATCTAAATTAAGCTGTCACACCATTTTTCAATGTGTTTTTCATGTGCATGAATTCCATTTGTGGAAGACCAATCAGCAGGTTTTTGTGCTGATCACGGCCAGCCCTTTGTTCTACTGCGTCCTCACTAAATTCAAATTCAGTAACGGTGAGCATAAATGTATTTCAGGAAAAAGAAAGATTAAATTAGATTTTTTTCTCACTTCATACTGCAGCACATAACAGGTTTGATTCCAGCCTCGGAAGATGTATCTGTACACAGTACCTATAGTCAACTGCAGTACTTACTGCAATTTTTCTCTTATTCTCACAGCAGAATATGTAACTGACAGAAAAACATCAACACTCCCGCACACACAAATACATACAAGGTTATGTTTGCCAATCACACACATGCGCACGCTGTGTGCAAAGTGTTCAGACCCAGTCAGTTGCTTCTCCCTTCCCTGCTCGTTTTGTTTCACCAGGCTGATTTGAAAGACATTTAATTATTGAAATGCAATTAATGTAGCTCAGGACACACACAGGCAGAGACACACACACACACACACACACAGAGACAGCATAGGACGACACAGGGAGGAAACAGCAGGCTATAAATCAACATAGATTAACCAGTGATTCAGATGCATTTGGGATTAATACATTGAGATTATGACTGAAAGGATACTGTTTTTTCTGAATGTGGAGCTGCTAGAACTATGGGCCTAAATGCGGATTTAGCAGGTCATTATCTTAGTTGCGGAGATAAAGAGATCATGGGTGGATTGAGAGAATGAGACATAAGAAGGTGGAACACTGAACTGTTTATTATTGACCATTGTATGTATTATTTTTTCCTCACATGGCCTCAAATGTCATATTTACATATAAAATTGATGTATTTTGTGTGTGTGTGTCTCAGAAGCAGCTGAATGAATTATCACCAAAACCACACACACACACACACACCACTTGTTATTCCTTCATGCAGGTCTCTCTCTCTCTCTCTCTCTCTGTGTGTGTGTGTGTGTGCTGGAGATACTGTGCCGGGTTACTACAATCTGCCTCGTTAATTCACACACATGCACTCACTGCGCCTTCGCCTGTATTTCAAGGACAAGATCCACACTGCAATGCCTGAGCTCAGTATAGGAGAAAAAAAAGAAAACAAACAAAAAAAACAACCACTGCAATCGTGAACCACCGGCAAAAAAATTAATAGCATTGGTTTTGGGTGGTGGACAAACGGGTAACAGCTTTAATCAATAGGCATGAAGAAATATGTTTGGCTCCAATGTGCATCTCCACCCGCCCCCTTATTGAAAGCATACACATGTTGATTATAGCACCACAATCCTTTTATACTATTCCATAAAACCCTCTACTACAACTGACATTCCTACACCTTTATAAATACTAAATCTGTGGAAAAACTCAGAAAAAGCCTATTGTTTTTTTCATCTGGCAAAACATGAGCAGCCCAGGTTTCATATGTTATTCAGATGAATCACTGCAGGTTGTGTGAGTGATCCAGCTGTAGGTTATTGCATAAAGCGTCTCTTACCGATACTCGGTGTCAGGCTCGGTGGGTGGATGGATGGATGGATGGATGGAGGTGTGCGCTCTCTCTCTGCTGCTTCTCCTCCAGCGCCGCAGCTCGCTGCTGCTTCATCTGCCGCAGACTCCGCCCCTTCGCGTCCATTGGTCCAATCAACGTCGACCGAAGAGGATCCAGGTGAAACGAAATGAGTATCTGTCGCCCGTTTCCGTCTTCGCTTACTCAAACAATCAGTTTGGTTTAGTTTTATTATGTAAATGTTTTCGATTCTCCTCACGACATCTTCCTGTTATGTTACAAGTCACTGAACGTGTGTCACATGAATACGGCCCAATATTCTATATTGAAACTCATTTTATGTCACATAATCACCATCTGTTAGCTTCTTGCAAATAAAATTAGCCTACTGGGACAATTAGCATAGTTTCCTTTTTCAGCAAATGCAAATATCTCATTTTTTATATTTTGATTTTATATTAAGTGTTTGTAAAAGTAGAAAGGCTGTCAACGAAAGCGTCACTCGGATTTAAAAAAAATACACCACCGCTTTCTGGGATTTGTAGTCTCTTATAGTGGCCGTTATAATTGCGAAACATGGAGGAGACTAACTGAAAGAACTACAAACACCTTCTCCTGCGATACCGGCTTCAACACCGCCCTCCCCGGCTCTTGTCTATAGCTTTGTCGGGCTGAAAACTTCCTGAATGAAACACAAACCACCACAAGAGGAGGTGAGTAGCCTGTCAGAGCAAATAACAGAAGAACACTTGTCTGTTATTGTTGTTTTACTTCCATATTTCGGCTGTTTTTATCACCAGACAGTTAGCTAGCGATGTAGCGCAGGTTAGCTAAAGACGGACTGATCACCTGCCCTGAACTGCTAATCTCATGTTAGCACCTTAACTCCATCTGTAGTTCGTCTTTTTAACATTATCCACCTCCTGTCATTGCTTCTCTTCTCATCATTAGCAGCAATATCACCACAGGTAAGTGTCATTCAGTGGCTGTCAACCTCCTCCACCATATGTTTTTTTCAGTTTAAAGGGATAAACTTGTGTTAAAGTGGTTATAGCATCATCTCATATCACTGTCAGTTACCTACTTCTACAAAGATCAGTCAATGGTGTTTAAAGAGCTGCTTTGTTTGTCCCAGTTGTCAAATAGGGAACTTAGCTAAATGACCTTACTCAGACAAAGTGACTGACTTAGTTTGGACCATAAAAGTTCAGGGAGAAGCAAGATAAACACTGAGTTATGGTCATAATTTATTTAGTGTAATCGGTATTTGATTAGTTAATTATAAACAGGGGGCATGGTCCAATCGGAGCGCCCCCATCCGGCAGGGGTATACAATTACAGTCTCGTTGAACAAGAGTCTGCAGCTGCTCTCCCTCCTTGTTCAGCTGAAGAGGTGTATACTATCATTACTGTGATCATAACATTGTTTTAAACATCATGATGTAAATGAATCCCAAGCAGGTGACTCTATGGCTGCGTTCCTAATCGCATACTTTTCCTTTTTACTTTTACTAAGTGCTGCAGCTGCCCTTGCAAAGTAAATGCTGCTGCATGCAGTATGCATAGTATTGGGACATAGTACTTAGTCAGAACATTGCCACTTGAAATGTTGATCCTCTTGCTCATACGCAGTCTGTAGCATGGACGTAACGTACTCACAGGTTCCAAAAAAATGTGTACTCTGGTGTGTTTCATCACGCTGCAGTCATATCTTTTACTTTACAGCTCAAAAACACATTCACGTGTGCAGTACCTCTTTCAAATTCAAAGAAGTCCAGTTAGAGAAAATTTCCCCATGCAAAGGTCTGGAACATCATAAAGTCTAACTTTTGTTATGATTTAGTACCGTATAAAACATTTTTATTTTCCTGTGCCCTCAGTTCATATCTGAGTGGGTATATTTGCTGAAAAGGAACTTTTGAAACTTTTAATCATCACCACAGCATTTGAACACATGAGACATGCTGGTTTTGAACTGCCTGTTGAAGAAAAAACATGTAAGAGTCCATTCTTGATTAAAATCTTCACTGTCTACTCTTTTTAAAGCATGCCATGTGAAATTACTTTTCTCCTACTCACCCACCCTCTGTGCTTACATTGATGAAGGATTGATTATAAAAGTGGTCATGTTAAAGATGGTCCTTGGGTAATGAACTAATATCTTACACTTATTTCAGTGTTCCTAAAGACATAAACTCCTAAACATTAATGTGTTCTGATATGGGCTTTGATATCGACTGTATGAATGAGGAAATGAAACAGTGGGTTCAGATCTTAAGTTACCTCTCTATCTGGAAGGGAAAACCCAGAGATTCTCTCATCTCAGGGTAACAAACTCAATTACATTTGGAACAGGGCCCTGGTGGCTTTAAGCTCAGCCAAATGTTAATGAGTCAGACATGCAAAATTGTGGTTGTGAGCTTTATGTTATCTTCTTGTTGTAGGCACTCTGTGGTTTTTAAAGCTGTCTTGATTCAGGAAGAATTGTCACAAATGACTCAAATCATTTTGACTTGTCATAGCTGGTAAAGCAGAGGTGTAACTAATAACAATAATTAATATTCCTGTTTCATTTGGATGAACCATTAAACTGTACTAGTTGGACTGAGAAAATCCCTGTCTAAAGTTGATATAAATTTGAGGACCATCATCTGTCGATCATTTGAGTTATGTTGCTAGTAAACACATTGGATCCATGTTTATTTTTTTGTCAGCTCTCTAAAATTATTCAAGAAGGAGAGGACGCTATCCGAGAAGTAATGACGCACTGACAAACAGCCTCCACAAATGACTTAAAATGAATTGCTTAGAATTCAGCTGGATCAAAGTACAATTTTTGTCATTTATCATTACAGGAAATGTTTGTATATTGTATCTCTGTTTCTTGTATTCCTATTTTTTCCCCTCTGTTTATCTTAAAGAGTAACTTGTCTTTGCTGACCTCTAGTGGTTTAACCTCTCACCTTGCTGCAGTGATGTATAGGTGCACTCCAGGACCCCGTGACATCACGGTTTGGTGTGGTCACAGATGCAACTATGCGCAGTAGTGACCACACCCATGAGTGATAGTTGGCGTGGTCAGGGGTGAAACTTTCAGTGAGAGAGCACAGCAAAACAGTGCTTTTCAGCCTAGTGTTAAGTTTCTCTCTAAAGACAATAGAAAGGCTGTTTGTAACCATGTTTGTAGTCGTCTCCCAGTGGTAGTTGTTTCTGAAGGCCTGTATGAAGACATTGGGATTGATCCTTCTCTCATAATCTTAGTCAGCTGTTATTATGAGGAAGCATTTCTGATCTGGACCTGTTCATTGTGTGAATTTCCCCACTGAGGGACGATTAAAGGAATATCTTATCATAACCTTAATGTTTGTGCAGTAGTTGGTATCAAAGGGCAAAGTAAGAAAACATCTAACAAGGTTAAGAGCCTTCTTTAGTTGCAGTTAAAAGGAGCATAAAGTCACAGTCAGGTCATCAGGCGGAGACTCACAGGAATCTTGAACAGACCCTGAAGACAGACTGTGTGTCCCTGCCCTATAATACATGATCTGTTGTAGGATAGGAATGAAGCACAACGTCAAATTAGATCATGTAAGAGTGTCACTCAACAAACAATGACTGAGGAAGAACTTGTCCTGGAGGTGTGAGATCCAGGTGTGTGTGAAAGAGACAACACAGGCTAATGAAAGCAGACATCACAGGCATTTTTCTCTTATTATAACCACCAGGATTCACTGCTTCAGTATGACAACACCGAGGTAGAGAGATCACTGTGTGCATGCCAAGCGTCTATATTTATCACAGTGATATTTTTATTGCAGCAATAATATTGCAGCGGGTGTTCCTTGTTCAGGTATGACTCATGCCACTTTTGTCACCATTGCACCCAGTGGAACAGTAAAGTGCACACCCTTTGGCAATGTGGCTGTTATGTGATGATCATGTCTATGACTGAAAGGCTTTCTGTGAAGTAGTGCACATGGGATTTTATGACACATAATGGGAAGGAATAAAGCTGGTGCAATGTTAGAATCATCATAAAATTTGTTTTATGAATTTGTTCCATCTTTGACGAACCACATTTCCCATTCTGCTCCCTCTTTTCGATACAACATTTAAATACCGTAAATTTAAGTGGTTGAATTGATTCCTGATTCCTGCATTTTTTTAAAAACAAAATCCCCTCTTCTGTCATTTCCATCCACCAACATCCATCTCTCCCTGCTTGTTCACCTGTCCTGCCCTCCTCTTCTTCAGGTCCTCGTCTGCTCCCATTCTGTCAGTCTCCATGAGTGATTGAATGCGGTGAAACTAGCATCAGTGGACAGGCACACACACAAAGGGCCATTGATTGGTCAAAGATGACCATGGAAGACATGAAGAATGAAGCTGACGGTGCCTCAGCCGTCTCAATGGCTCTCTACAATGTGATGTATCCTGTCTTCACCCAGGTAAAGAATGCAGGGTTTCAGATGAATATATAAAAACTCAGGAATGGGAGGAAGTTTTGCTGCATGTGAAAGAAATGTGGATGAGACTTATATATTCAGGTCAAGTAAAAGAGGTTGGAACGTGTGTTTAATGAAAATGCTGGTGGTGGAGGAGGTTAACTGTGAATAGGATTTTGTGCGAGGTTCAAAGGTTTATGGTGGAGCGGAATAGAAATAAGGAAGGAGTAGATGTTGAATGTTCCCTGTTAATGTTGAGTTGACAACAAGGAAGAAGTGCCAACGAGGATAAGTGCTAAGCCATTATCAAGATGTGATGGCTGTTTGTGTCTACATGATCTTTACTTTTCCGTATATTTATTTAGGTCTATGCTTTTACCTACCCAGACTGAAATATTTCAGCAACTGTTTCATGGATTGTCATGACTTTTTGTACACACATTCATGGTCCCCAGAAGATAAATCCTAATGACGTCACCCTCCAGCTTTTCCTTTTGAAAAGGAAACCATGAGGGTGGTATTGGTCAGACTGAACTATTGAATAGACTGCTATAAGCATGTACACATGCCACGTGCACACACTCACTTATTCAGTAAAATGTCTAAACATCTACCTGATGGATTGGCACCAGACATGGCCGCAGACATTCGTGGATCCCAAATTATGTATTCTAATGACCTCTAGTGGCATCATGAGGTCGAGTTTTGGTTATGATTGTAATTTCTCAACAACTATTGGATGGATTGCTGTGAAATTTGGTTGAGATATTTATGGTTATCAGAGGATGAATTAGTAAAACTTTGATTCCCTGACTTTTCATCCAGCACCATAATCAGGTAAAAATATTAATTTGTCCAAGACTTTGGTTAACAACTAAATACCTGCAAAATGAATGACATTCCAATCAGCCTCAGCTGTACTTTGTGGTTAGTGCTAATTAACAAATGTTAGCATGCTAACATGCTAAAGTAAGATGGTGATCAACCTCAGCATCTTAGCATTGTAATTGTGAGCATGTTAGAATGCCAATGTGAGCATTTAGCTCAAAGCACCTCTGTGCATCACAGTGCTGCTGTAGAAAGTAACCAAGCAGCTAAGCAAGTGCAGTAAGTCTTGTTTTGTGTTCTCTGGCTAATCATTCTGAAATCATGCAGAAATATAAGTGGCATAATCCAAAATTATAACTGTCAAATGCACACATGTTTAGACAACATACATTACATACCACTCTGTCCTGAAAACAATTTAAAACCTACATCTATGCTCTTTGTGTAGAGAGTAACACAGGGATACTGAAAGGGAAGGACTATTTCAAACTGTGCCACAGAAGACAGGAGAAGACAGGACTTTTGTGTTTTGAAAGCTTGGCAAACACTGTAAATTTGGACTTTGAAAACGGTTTTTACGGCTTCTCTGGTGGCCTGTGAATCTGTGGTGCTGACCATGTAATGACAGCGCCATTCCCCACTCATGTCTACCCTCATTTCTAGTCTGTCCACTCCAGTAAACACATGAAATGGCACAAAAAAGTTTGAATTTCCACAGACTACTGTAAAGCCTAAAGCTTTGTGACAGCCCATCTCACTTCTCCAACCATTTTTCATTTTTCATTTGTTTGTGTTATTTATTTATTATTTGTTTGTTTGTTTGTTAAACCCACATGTTTGTGAGTACATGGTACGCAGATATTGACGGACAGAACTTGAAGTTTAAAGTAGCGACGGGATCATGTAAGACCACAATATCAGCTCAGAGAAAGTTTTCTTAAGACTAGATGAAGAATACAGATGAATGATGGACTTTTCACAATGCAATAACACAGTGTCCTCCTTCGATATTGCAGGATTTCTGGCTTGTATGTACTTTCTGCAGAATTACATTTCAGGACAGAAGAGTGGCCATGATATGAGCTAAGCTGTGTGTGTGTTGTGGTTTGTGTAACTGGTTTATGTCTGTGTATTATAACTTGCAGCTGGAGAAAGTCAACTTATCAGCAGCGCAGACCTTGAGAGCAGCTTTCATAAAGGTAATAAAAAGTTTCCTTTTGTTAGTTTACATTTCATGGGATGAAGTGCTTTCCTTCTTCCTTTTGAAATCATTTTCAGACTTTCTGTTGATTTGTAGATTTGACAGATTTGAGTGCCACGTAACACCGAGTTCTGTTTGTGTGTTTCAAGGCGGAGAAGGAGAACCCAGGTCTGACCCAGGACATTGTTATGAAAATACTGGAGAAGAAGAACTTAAACGTCAACTATAGCGAGTCTCTACTTCGCATGGCTGCAGATGACGTGGAAGGTAAGATGCTTGTTGAATGGAGCGTGCAAACAGAGAAGGAATAAGAGGTGGAACAAGAGATTTACATGCATGAGATTTTTTCACTTGCTGTCCTCCAGATGAAGGACATGTACAATGCTGACTGTGATGCTCAAAGACACTTCAGCAAGCTGGATGATTACCAACCTAGATTCATTTGGTTTCTGTGACACCCCAGCTCATATCACATTAGCCCACTTATCCACTGGGGGGAGCTGTTTCTCCACAAATCACCTGCTCTCCCCTGTTCTCAAATGTTCCTTTCTGTCTGTAATTGAATTTCTTGTGCCATGTACAGTGATGGATGGTAGTAATGAATTCACACATGCATACAGACACACACTTTGGATGAATTTTAAATGTACCTCCTACATGGCCCAGCCTAAATTTTTAGCTCAATCCTGCCTTCACTTAACTAAGTAAACGCTATCACTTTAAATGTATGTGCACACGTTATAATTATTGATCCTTTATTCATGTTATACATTTGCACTATAGACATTAGTTCATTTCACACATGCCACCATTATTAATTGCTTCATTTCAGTGTCCCGTGGAGCTATTTGCATGTGTGTTGTCGTGGCCGTCACTGAGCAGTTTGAAGATCTGTATTTTTCTCCTCCTCTTGGTGTTTTCAGAGTTCATGATTGACAGGCGAGAGCCAGAGTTCCAGGAGCTGAACGAGAGGGCCCGAGCTCTGAAACACATCCTCAGCACCATACCAGATGAGATCAATGACAGAGTAGGCTTCCTACAGACCATCAAGTAAGACAGCTCAGTGTGTGATTGTGTGTGTGCAATATACACCGGGTTTAGTTCTATTCAAAAGTTTTAAGTTCAACTGAAATCCATTCTGTATTAATTAAATACATTACCAGAAAATGTCTCAAGACGACTTCTGTTCACCATTCAAATGGGTGATTAAAATCTTTTTCTTTTTTAGTTAAATGTTTGGCACAAAAACTAAAGCTTTGATACATTGTGTGCCTTTATGATGAAGACACTAATTGTGGAGCAAATTTTGGACGAGGCTCAATGGATACAAAGTCAAAGTAAACACATAAGTGGCCTGAATAGTTGAAAATTTGCTTTGTGCAGTGCTATGGGGTAAACAAGAATCAGCATAAGAGAAATGATACATTCATTGTCAAATATATGTATGTTACTTTAGATTAAATCATAGATTCTCTGTCTGAACACAATGTAAGAGCTACAGTCCACAAGCTGAAACACAAGATGTGGTTTTGTATTAATACAGAACCTTCATTTAGCAAGATACCATGTGTTTGTGTGCCGTATAAATAAGCAGTCTTCATCAGCCCATGGAACTAACTACGCCGTGATGACCCAAGTTTAGAAATCAAATTATTGCAACTGGCAACACAAACATACATAGATGCTGATCTTAAGAATTTCCCCACTGTGGGCCGAATAAAGGTTTATCTAATCTTATTGTTAGACATTGCTTCGTATGGAATAGTGATGACAAAGCTGTATGGTCCCTGCATGCCACTTTATATCCCTGTCCACTGCACTGCTCTCTCTCACACACACACACACACACACACACACACTATAGAGAGAAAGTGAAAGACGTTTCATTTTCTTGGCCCAGTTTGCCATTATTTTGATCGAATTCAATACTCTTAGTGAGTCACTGCTTAAGTTACTTACCCAGCGGAGGGCTTAGAAATAAAATCAATTCAAAAGGAATGCTAAAAAATTAAAGTTATGCAACGGCAGATTCCAAGTGCACACGAGGGGAGAAAAAAGTTGAAGGTGAAAGCGTGCTCGTAAGAAAAGGGGGAAAAAAAGGGGAGAAAACGAGCTGGATCAAAGAAGTGTAGTTTCCGGATATCACTGCCTGATTAAAAACAGACAGATTCTCAGATATTGTCTTTTTTTTTTTTTTAACGTGCACTTATTTGTGTATGTCATCCGCAGAGACATTGCCAGTGCCATCAAGGAGCTGCTAGACACAGTTAATGCCGTCTTCCGGAAACACAAGCATCAGAACAGACGGGTACGTAGATACACGAAGAAGAAAGAAATGCACACAAACACAGTTGCTGTGAAATAAGTGGAGCTGAAAGGCTGTCTGTATTTATTGGTTAGGTACTGGAAAAGCAGAAGAAAGAGTTTGTGAAACACTCCAAGAGCTTCAGTGACGCTCTCAAAACCTACTTCAAAGATGGAAAGTATGACACTGTTTCTAGTTTATTCTCTTTCTGTCTGTTTTTCTTCCTTTTCTGTCTCCTCACTCACTCGTTCAGCCGTTTCCATTTTCACATGCACACACACGCTCCCAACACATTTAATGTTGCACACGCACATGCCAGCATGCACAAACACACACACAAGCACGATGTCACCACCATGTAAATGGTTGTCGTTTGATCACAGGCCCGCTTCTATCAAATCCACCATTGCTGAATAATTCCCTTGACCCATTTCCTGTGAATTCATGCTGGCTTGTATTCTCTGAAGCCTGACATTCTCCATTCCAGCCAGATCAAAGTGTTTCCTGGATCAATCCTAATATTGTTGCCATGGTTTCTTTGCTGTATGATTGACATATGTGTCCTTGTGTCTCTGTCACGGTTGTTTCCAGAGTGATAAACGTGTTTGTCAGTGCCAACCGGCTCACCCACCAAACCAACATGATCCTGCAGGCCTTCAAGACTGTGATGTAGCAGCCTGAGAAGACACACGCACACAGACAGACGTTGTTATTAGAGAGTAGGTGATATGAGGCTTTGTAATTTGTAATTTTATTATTTTTGGCTGTATAATTTATAATTCTCTGGCTTTGAGGGGAGATCAGGTAGTTTGAGGTTCAAAGCAAATCAGGTTGACAGCAATTGCCAGTGATTTTTAACTCTCTTTTATGTTGTTCTTTTATCAGATTCTTAAGTTGATATTTCTTCATTCCTTTATATATTTCCCTCTCTGTTCAGGACTGTGTAGTTCTGAAAAAGTTTAAGGAAAATGTGATTATTTCCCATGTCCTTAAAAGTTTGGTTATTGCACAAGTCTATGAAAGTACAAAGAGGTGGCATTCACTTTTCAAATACATTCCCACATTTTCTGGACTCTCATTTTATTGTCAGCTTTCTATTGTAAAACATAATCTTCATCTGTATGGTGGTGTCATATACTTGGCACTAATATCCTGCCACTATCAGAGTGCATCATATTCAACTTCCTGTCAAGAAATCTAGGTCTGGAGAAACGCTCAGGAGTTTGAAATGGAGATTGTGCTCACTGTCTGCTTTCTTTGTCCTGTACTGTTGTACGGTTTCACCCACTGCATCATAAACCATCACCATCCAGGTGAGCAGTAACTCATCAGCTGTGCTGCGTTTCTTTTTACTTTAGTTACAAGTCTTTACTGTCTATGAAAAACAGATAGTCCATTGCATAAAAGAACACATTTTTTTAAATGATAGGTGATCAGAGATGCAAAATCTGAAGCTAATGATTTGATCCAAAAGTTATTTGGGGTGTATGTACTGGCACAGTGTACATACCCTGTCTGGGTTTTTTTTTTAGCTGTATGTCAGTGGTTTCTAATCTTTGTTTCCTTGTGACCCTTTAAAATAACATTTACTATTTACTCTACCAAGTATTTAGAGAAAAAAAAAACAATTTTGTGTGACGTTTTTTAATTTATCGTCAAATTTGTTTCAGCCCTGATATCAATCAGTTGGGACAGATGTTCCAAACTGGTGTTTTTGGATCAGTCCACAACTTTCACAGTCTTTTGTTGCTCCTGTCACAACTTGTTTGAAACATGTTGCTGCCATCAAATTCAGAATAAGCTGATATTTACAAAATTCAATGAAGATGATGAGATCAAACATTAAATATATTGTCTTTGTGCTGTTTTCAATTGAGTATATGTCAAAAAGGATTAGCAAATGATCACATTCTGTTGTATTTATGTGTCTCGCAGTGTCCCAACATTTTTGGAAATGGGGTTGTAGGTTGGGAACAAGTGCTGGATATATTTATACAAAAGGGAAATCTACTTTGAACCTTACATTTCATTTTGTTGTTGCTGGTAATTTTTTTGATTCCAGCTGAATGTAAATTGGGCACATGTAACCATAGTTGGCAGGACACCACACTGAGATATTTCCAGCAAAGCCACAGTGCTTAATCACAGATTTCTTTTTTCAAAAACATTAGCTTCAATATCAGATACGTAACATCAATGAGCAAATTCTTTGTTTTGGTCTCCTGGTGTTGGTGCTCAGCTACAATCGTGGGGCTAGTGGCTAGTGCTCAAAAACAAGCTGGCTTGTAGAGTCCATATTAAAAACCAGAGTAGTTGAAGATCAACAAACAGCAGAAGTAGACTTGATCCAGGAAAAGAAGGTACAACAGAATGTACAGAGCTTTGTGTAACAATGACTGAGGGTGGATGTTTCTTCCAACTGCAAATAAACAGATTAACACAAACCGAATTGGATGGCTAGTGATGTATTTGAATTGTCATTAAGATTTCAAAAAAAATTAAGGCAGCTCAGTTTAAATAAGCCATGAATCTTAAGTTAATCATGATCATCTTATTTGATCATGAGCGTATCATTTCTTTTTGTCAATTCCCATCAGATTTTCTTTTCCGAAACTTCAATGACCTTGACAGCATCCCTTGAACCGAATGTAAATGAAATAAACGGACTTGAAATAAATTCCTCAAGAACTATTAAACAAGAGTCACGAAGAGTGTGTTGAAAAAAAAAAAAAAAAAACACTTTTCCTTTTTATTGCAAAAGAGTTCTGTCATTTGAGAAAGATTTTGGAAAGTGGGTCTCTCTTCAGATTTGCATTGTTGTATGAAAGTGCTTCATTTCCGCTCAGTTGCCCTTGCGTTCTCTTTCTTCTCCTGCACCTCTTTCCTCCCAGTACTAAGATCCGTACCAATTTTTTCCCCATTCCAGCAACTTCATTCTTCTCCCTGTATAATAGTGGATTTTCCATGGTGGATTTGTGGTGGGCTATTTTGGGCTCTGTACTGGCTCCTACATGCACCACTGTAATCCAATTGTGATAGTGTTAATTTTTAAAGCTTTATTATTGAAATTGCTGAGACCTAATTTTCTGATCCTGTCACCGTTGACGGCCGCTGTAATCAGCTAATTCAACTTATTCCAGGCCATTAAGTCACATGCAGGGATTGGTCGTGGTCACTGAAGCAGCAGGGAGGGAGGAGGATGATAATATCTGTGTTGGATGTATAGCTTTTGTGTGTATTCATGCTTGCAGTCATACAGGCAATCTATTTGTCTCAGTTTAACAAATCCCTAAGAGACTTTTTCCCCCCTCTTTTGTTGTGTGTGTGTGTACAGCTATGTGTGACCTGTGGGAAGCCCTCTCAAAGGCAATTGAATGGCACTATAAAGCCCTGCTGGTGTGTGTTTTATTTTTGTTCAGGTCCAGGTTCACGTCAGTCCTTTTAAAAGTTGTTTCAATGCAGGAGCACTTTTATGAGTGGCAGTAGAATACTAATGTTCTTGTGAATCGTGTTGCTGTGGTTATGGTGTGTGTGTGTGTGTGTGTGTGTGTGTGTGTGTTGGTTACCTCACACAGATTATTTTCTCCCCAGTGCCTAATCTGTGAATAGAAGTAACATACACATACACATTGTGTTACATACAGACGATAAGGCCTGGACTCACGACTACTTGGTTGCCAGGAAACTTAGCCTGAGTCTTTTGAGAGTGAGGGATAATAAAAGAAAAGAATTGCGCGCGCCCGTGTGTGTGTGTGTGTGTGTGTGTGTGTGTGTGTGTGTGTGTGTGTGTGTGTGTGTGTGTGTGTGTGTGTGTGTGTGTGTGTGTGTGTGTGTGTGTGTGTGTGTGTGTGTGTGTGGCCTCTGCCACTGTCTGGGCTACTGGGGGCAGTTAGTGAACTCTCCCTGGGGGTGTGTGTGTTGCAGCCAGGGCTGTTAGCGTTGATTGCCTCTCAGACATCGTTGGCTTCGACAAACCTCTGGACACAAAGCTCGGGGCTCCTGGAATCAGCTGAATCTCCCACAGACAGGACTCAGCCAAGGCCAAGACAGAGCAGCCAGGGCCTGAGGATTTGTTTGAAATGTCATACATTTAAAAATGGTGTTTCAACACCTCAGAGCATGTGGGACCGTGGGGCAGTAAACTCTGGACAGCCATTGTGGACTGAGAGGATGAAATTGGTCGTCTTGGTATGTTTGAATCTGTTATTAAGTGAGACACTGTGTGCTCAGCCCTGCTGTATGGACTTCATGATTAAAAACCGGCTTGACTGAAGTGTGCGTACACAGTCGTTGGAAAGGCACAACTAACCTGACAGTGATGTTGCCAGGCCCGAGAGCCTGTCATTATGCAGTTACAGCCTGGTGCCGCGATGGCTTTTTGGACACTTTGACTGCAGTGGATGATAGTCTGTACAGCTTTAATAAAGCCCAGATAGAAGTGCAGCAGTGACAGCTTTGAGATACTGAAGCAGCCAGAAGAAGAGAGGCAACCTTGGTAAGTGGGTTTTGTTTGCCAACAGATATGACAGCAACTGTACTGTGTGTTTTATTCCCCAGTTACCTTGTAAAATTCACACAATCGAAAGCAGTTCCCTGCATTAAAATGACAGTAGCGCTTATGTATGTTAGATGTGTTTTGTTCAAACAGCTCAATATATGGGCCTCTTTTTCTCTTAATTTTATGGAGCTGTGTCTGTGTAATCTCATAAAGACCGACGCCAGCTGCCTGCCACAAAACAAGTCAGAATGTTGTTGATTAAAAAGTTATCACACTCATCAAGAAAACATGATCGAATCGTCCCCAAGGTTTCACCGCTCTCTTTTCATTTCATCCTGTAGCCTGAGCGAATCTGTTGCAGTCTGCTACTTGTTGTCAGTGATGTATAAAGAGGTGGATAAACTATCATCAACTATCAGGATCATGCTGCAGTTAATCAGCGTCATAAAAAAAGATAATAGCTTCAGCAAAGCATTGATTTTTTTTCCGGCTTTCATTACACACCCTGCCATCTAAATCTCTGCTCAGTTTGATGCCACTTCCAATGAATTTGTCTCATAAACGTTTATGTCGTGCTGAAAATGAAACCGAGTGTGTTTGCCGTCCTCCGCTGCCCTTTGTAGTGTTTTGTACAACGTTAAAAAAAAAAAAACTTTTTTTTCATCGTCTCTCTTTCACCACAAAAGCGCTTTTTAATCGCCACACAGGCTAATTTAACAAATCCTACCTTTTATTCATGCTGTTATTCACGCTGCTCATCTACCTGACTTTCAGTATTTTACTCCACATCACTTGACATAACAGAGACTTGACATGCTTTGGCAACCTGCCGCCTCCTCGATCCATTTCTGAGACATAATTTTGGGGACCTATTCACCCACCTTTGAAAGCCACTGAGCTGTGGGGAAATTTCTGCTGAATGAAAGACCTTTGCACACCATTCAACACAGACATGTTTGGATAGAGTGAAAGGAGCCAACAAAGGAAGTCCGCTGCTGCTGTGACTCCTCCGTATGATTATGGTGACATGACAACCCGCTGTGAAACAGATATAGAAGGTTACTGAGGGATTACTGGAGCCAGGAATATCTTGTTTCCTCATGTAACACCTAGAAATGTGGGAAATCTATTATTTGACTGAGCCTTTAATGCAGGCTCACATACACATGCTGTACCTTCCTGACCTTGTCTGACATGCTGGAGATTGATTGACAGGTCTGAGCTCTAAACACAGAGACGAGGATGGACGTGACGCAGCTTGAGAGCAGGATGAACGTTGAGGATTATAGAAAGTTACAGGGCCTTTTCCTGGTGAGTTTATTCATTGTCTCATATTACAACACCTTTAATTCACATGGGAAACAAAAAGAAGTGTTGTGATGATCTCTTTTCCCAGTGTTCCCTTGTACCACAACTCCAGGTCTCATAAGAAGTGTGCAATGTTGATTTTGATACAGGACCGCTCGGGCGCATCTCGCTCCCTGTCCAGGACTGAATTCATCCATCTGGCTTGGTCATCAGTCGGCCACGGCTCCAAGGAGGAGTACGGCCTCCTGTTCGACAGCGTGGTTGTCACTCAGGACCACCGCGGCCTCCTTCTGGACCTTGACGCCGTGAAGGAAGAAGGGCGCGTTGACTGGGGAGGCCTGTGCTCTTTTCTGCTGCAGGAGCTTTCTGATAAAGTGAAGAACACCAGAAGCAGTAATGTTCCCTGCTGGAAGCCACCGCGCACTTTGACCTGCCCTCACCGAGACCCGGTTCGAAAGGTAAATGGGGTCGCTGACCTCTCGGCGACTCGAGAGGAGGAGAGTTTGTTATGAGGGCTGAAACATGTTGGGCATTTTAAACACATGATCTGCTGCAGGATGTTATCTGAAATACATTTTGACACTGAGTGGCTGGAGAATCCAAAACTCTGCTGACGGGGTTGAATTCCACATTATTAAACATTGTGCGAGGAAAAGTTCGAAAGTATTAGGGTCTTGCTCATCAAAATGGCACACCTCTTTTGAGATAAATGGCTCCGGACTCCTTTAAGTTTAACATCTATCAATTAATATGTAAATGAAGCGGCTGGGAATAAAGTGCCTACTGCTGTGGTTAAAGTGATGGCTCACCACTTTAATCTTTCAATCCTGAGAATGTCAAAATGTCAGAGCGTTGTGTAAGTTGTTTTCCAAATGGCTGGAAGGCTTTGACCCCTAAAGCTTAGATGAGTCTTAAAGAGGCAGACAGACTAATGTCACTTAGAAGACTTTCATTTCTGTCTGTTGAGTAAAGTGTGGCACGACTTAAACAGGGTGGACAAAATGTGAAAAAAATTGTTTTTATATAACAATAGATCAACTGACACTGTATGCATGGTTTATGGTGGCTTTCTGACCAGCCACCATGTGTGAATGGACAAATGCTGGTTTGCCTTGTAAAGCGCTTTGGGTAGAAGTGCTATAAAAGACTGTGAAAGTTGTGGACTGATCCAAAAACACCTGTTTGGATCATTCCACAGGTAAACAGGTTCATTGGTAACAGGTGATAGTATCATGATTGGGTATGAAAGGTTCATCCTGGAAAGACTCAGTCATTCACAAGCGAGGATGGAGAGAGGTTCAACACTTTGTCAAACACAAGATTGTATAAAGGAGATTACTACATGGGCTCGGGAACGCTTTGTAAAACTGTTGTCAGTAAACACAGTTTGTTTTATTCATGTTTTACACAGAGTCCCAACAGCAGAATTTCAATCCAAAAGGCAATTTTTAGTATATGTCAGTGAAGTCTAACTAAATGTCAGTGCTCCATTTGTTACACCTGTGAAAAAAATTCGCTGTAACTTCATTGTAACGTCATTGTGACTCACCAGCTGTAGACCAATAGGTAATTAGAATAATTAGAGATAGATACATGACATGTTAATCTGAGATATCCTTCAAAGCCTCCAGCTGGCTGTGAGAAAGTGACTGCAGTAATTACATTGGTAGTACATCTAAGCCCTGACCTCTGTTCTATAAGTATTAATAAACCTTTCTTTCATTAAAAATGTCTCTTTCTCATCAGACACAAGCCTTTTTTCTGCAGCTCTCAGGTTTTTTTTCTTGTAGCTTAGCCAATAAAATGGCATCATTCATTAATCGCTTTTTATTTTATTGGTCTCAGCACAGTAAGAATGTGACCTACTCTTGTACTCACTTGCATCCAATAAGATGAAGATTTAGTTTAATGGAGTTGTTCTACTGTAGTTTTATGGCCAAAGATTAGCAAGAAATTAAAGGAAATATTTTAAGATGAAATATTTTAAATTTCATCTTAGAGGCTGAAGCCTCCATTTTACAAATTAACTTCCCATTAAGATCTTTCAAACTGCATCACAAAGAGCATTAAGGCCGTTCTGAAGGAGAGTCTCTCTGTTACTTCTGCCCGATCCAGATATTTGTCTCGGTTAAATGTTGTTTTGTGATGTCCTCTGCTCTCCCCAGGTGTTGCACCTGCAGAGCTCAGGTCAGTATCTGACCGTGAGTAAAGGAGGGACTGTGGGGCTGCGGGACAGAGAGGACATGTCCCTCCTGCGCACGCATCGACTGCAAAACAGCTCAGTCACACCCAAAGACCTGTGGGTCACCGACATGGTGCTGCTGCCCGGTGTGCACAAGGTGACTTTCACTTTTAGAAAGTCACACAACAAACAATTGATCCGTTGGTCTTATTGATTGGTGTCCTGGCCATGTTGTTGCCACATTCTGTGTCTTGTAGCATAGTTTACACAACTGAACAAATGTTATCATGGAAATTAATTTGGAAATGAATTATTGATCAGTAGTCTCAGTTTTGGGGGTCAGATATTGTGCTGCACAGAGGTAAACAAGCATTTCACTCAGTCAATTAATTATTGATCAGTGCTTTTGGTTAATGGCATTGCAGACATGACACTGTTGCATAATGATCAAAAAAATAAACATTCATTTTCCAGTAATAAGACCATCAATTATTGATAAAAACTTTCAATTAACAATTCTTTAGTGTACAGATTTGTGGGTGACAGATATAATTTTGAAAGATTTTCCAGTTATGTTTCAATTATAAGTTAGGGAAATATTTAAGTCATTATTGTGTCATTTGCTGTTTATCTGTATGTCTCTCTGTGCCTCATAAACTCATTTGCTCTCCTTTTTTCCCTTGTTAGATAGCGGTGTCTTTCACAAGTAAGGAGGTGTGTTTTTATGACATACTGTCCAATCAAGACTTCAGCTGCAAGTATAAACTCCAGGTAAAATATGTAGCTGTAATCCCTCTCTAAAAAAAGAACAATATATACTGTATATATATATGCTTTGGTTCTTTTTGGTTATAGCATTTTCAGTCATGGTATTAACTTACACTGTTGCACTCTGGGTGATGAGTATCTAGAGTATATGTATGTAATACAAACTGAGTATTGATGGACATGAAATATAACTTTGTACACACACCTCTGGTCTCCTTTAGGGTTTGAAGTTTACTCCCTGGTGTCTAGACTACTGGGCGGATCCCTCTCACCCAGACCAGGCCGTCCTCATCATAGGAGACATTGGAGGACAGGTGATACACACACAGAAAAAAGTAATGGAATAATAACAAGAGAGAAGAGAAGAAGAAGGGAAACAGAAGATTCTTAGAAAATATGTCTGTAAACCAAAGACTGTCAGGAGTCTTCATTTTCATCTGTCCATTGCTCCATAACTGTGTTTGTGTGTGTGTCATCCCAGGTCAGTGCTTTGTATTTTACCTCAGCTCATATCTCTCTGTTTGAGAGACTTAACCTGAGGACTGACTCGGATTCTGCACACATCATCCTATGGGACGAGCTGGTCAAAGGAAAGCATCGCTCCTGTTACACTGTGACACACCAAGCACACGCGCCCGCCTGGGTCAGGAAAGGTAGGAAACACACACACTATTTTTATGTGCCGTCATGGCATAAAGGTACAAACCTCTGAAGCCAATGAACTTGTGCAAAGGCACATAAGCATGTCTTTGTTGTTGGTTTGCCATCATTTCCCCCACACTTCATTGTTCCTCTCTCAACCAAAACTTCTCTGGTCACACACCTGCTATTTTATATTGTATGTAAATGAAGGGAAGGAGAGCCTACAATAGTAGATGTGTTCCAACATGCCCAAGTATCAGAAAACTGGTATTACTAAAAAACAAATTGCTCTGATTGCTGTCATTTGAAAATCACTTGAGTTAATGTGACCTCAGAATCCTGCTCTTATCTGCACTCACCTGAGGCTTTAGGTCAAAAATTGTGTTTATTAGTTCTACAGAATGAAAGGATACAAAATCGGGGGTTCAGATGACAGAGAGAGCAAACACACACACCTGATGCTCACACACATTTTCACCTTGACAGCCGGGATGAGAGCCACTCTCATCCTCGCTTGCTCGCTTTTTCGGTATTACTCTAATAACGGCTTATGCAACACCATGGAAATGTTTGGGTGTGTTTCTGTCACCGATGCACACACACACTGACACACATGCGGCGAGTCCTGAGTCATCCACTTTATAGTCTTGCATAGCCAGACTTTTGACTCTTGGCATAAAGTCACGGGCTCGAGGTCTGGCCTCTTGAGACTCCCCACTTCAGCTCAGCCTGGGTAACAAAGAGGTCGCTTAGTTGTATCTCGATTGCATCATCCGTGTAGAGCCGCTCTGAAGAGTCATTGGGCTGTTTGATAATGATTCAGCAGAGGCAGCACTCTGAGACTCGCTTGGCTGAAGGGGGAGATCCTGATGGAGGGAGGAAAATAAGAATAAAGCACATATAAATAAGCACAACAAATGGGAAAACAAATAAAGGGGGAAACAGAGGAGACAATGCCAAAACATTAAAAGCACTGGTTAATTGAAATTTTACAGGCTGCGTGTGAGCGTGCATGTGAAACAACAAGAGAGGGTGTGTACTAAGGTTTGTGCGTGTGTGTGTATATATGTGCGTGGTGTTTTGAGAGTGTAAGAAAGGAAAGGAGGGGAACTGGTGCGACTGTAAATGTGTGTTTGCATACCTCTGGGGTGCTGGTGCTGTTCTTTTGAAGTTGCCCACCCTGCAGTACGAGTGGGCTGTGTACCATTAGACATGGCTGGTTATCCAGACCTCCAAAACCTTCGGGCTCACGGGCCACCAGAGAGGAGGAGGGAGGAGGGAGGAGGGAGGAGGATGGTGGAACAGAGAGGAAAATTGAGAGGAAATTAGGAGGAAATTGGGATGGACACAGACCCGTAAGGACGAGGGAGGAGAGTTGTAGGAAGCGCCTGTGAGAGAGAAAAGCATGAACATATCCACATAATGTTGCAATCAAAGAAATGAAGAACATTAAGGATGAATGTATGTATGTAAAATATCCCGAAATGTGCGATTTATTGCTGAACAAAAGAGATTTGCTTTGATGTAGATACTATAAAGTGCCTCCTCTTTAAATTCTAACTTCGCAGCAATAAGTATAACATTACATACATCACTGGCTAAAGCAGATGTTGTGTATCTGGGTCTGCATCACAAATAGTTTGATTTATGATTTGCGTGCGTCAGTGAAAGAGAGAAGGCCTCATTAATCAATGATGAGTCATGTCTGAAAATCCACTGATCTTTTAATTCACAGGACGGAGGAAAGACGCCATGTATGAAATGCAATCAGACATAATTATTTGCCCAAGCTAGGCGGCCCGACCTCTGACCTCCCACTGTCACATGCCATCTCGCAACCCGCTCTTATTTGTGTGGCATTTGAAAGCTAAGCAGCCTCTAATAGAGACGTGTGGCATCCGATTTAGCTGTTCTCAATCACAGTATTAATTGAGATAGATGATGATGCAAGATCCATTACATTTTCTGTAATACCAGTGAGCAAATCAAACCGGCCTAATTCTATGCTTTGCTGAGCGCCCGCGGGTCGGTTGGTTTACTATACAGCGGGGTTGCGGTCAATGCACATTTAGCACAGCCGTTTCAGAAAGTGGATGTCCTTCAGAGCTCTGGTCGTGAAGGCATATTGGCATCAGCAGGATGAAGTATCTGATTTGAAGAAATGAAATAAAACGAACAGTGTGTCATCATCAAAATATGTTGCAACGTTGTCTTATGTTGAATTTGTTGGAGTTAAAAGTAATTTATTCCCTCTGCTGGTAACTTCTACTGCACTATTGCTCCACACAGAGCGGCTCATTGGAAGCCAGTGGCCTTCATTTATGATCGTTTTCTTATGGCTTCTCTCAAAATGAGTTCGTACAGGAAAAAGTTAAGATCAAATCTATGTGCATAAACATTTTAATGACTGAGGTCGATTGTTATCTCTCACATTGAGACTTTGTTAGATCACACATTCCTCTCGCTAATCTAGTTGTGTCTTGGGCCCTATATTATATGCTTTGTTTTTCAAATTTAAAGGTATCTCTTATCACTGTTACGCTGATGATATCCGACCATATCTCTCTAATTGTCTGACTGACATTAAGGACTGGATGGTTTTTAACACAGATAAGACTGAGGTCTCTATTATTGCCTCAGATAGCAGAGCTTTCAAGGTTGCTCCGTGTATTGGGTTCCTTTCTTCAGCTGTCCAGTCTAATCTTGGTGTTATGTTTGATCCGGCTATTTGCTTCTATCAACATATCAAACTCTTGGCCCAGACATGTTTCTTCCATTTAAGCAACATTGCCAGGTCTGTTGTATCACAACCTGAGCTAGTGATGATCATTTACACTTTTATACCATCCCAGCTAAATTACTGTAATCCCCTTTTTTCACCTGCCTCAGCAAGTCATCTCTGGACCGTCTGCAAATGGTCCAGAATGCTGCTACAAGGCTGTTGACAAGGTCCAGCGGGACGACTCACATCACACCCATTTCATCTTGTTTACGTTGGCTTCCATCAGGTGCAGGATTCATTGTAAGGCTCTTGTGATACCTGTGTACATCTCTGAGCTGCTCCATCCTTATCTCACCAGTGGGCGACACTTGTGAAACACTCTGTGACTTTGCCCTGTGGAAGGTACTGATCACGTTTCAAGCACTTCAGGGTTTAGCTCCGAGTTGTGTCGCGAAAGCCTCAGATCATCAGACATGCCTCTGTTGACTGTTGCTGAGTCCCAGCTCAAGACTAAAGGGGTTTTGAAGTCAGGACCCCTCACCTCTGTCACCCCCTGTCTGAAGAGCTGAGGCTGCAGAATCAGTGACATTGTGTATTAAATCACTTCTCAACACTTATCTTTTAAAAAGAAACTTTTATTATTTTAAGTACAATGTTTCATTTTCAACATGTATTTTTGGGTGCAGTGCTGACACATTATAAACAATGGATTTACAATTATAATGACTACCAGAGTAAACAGGAGCCACAGAAAAAAGACTAGACTAAAAGTTAATTTAGCTGCCTAATTGTCTTTTTTCATGCTGTATTCTTCACATCCAGTTTCAAATTGACTTTAAATCAAGAGCAGGCTTGTTCTTACTCAGTGTTACTTACTCTTTTGTGGATGTAGTTTAGCTAATTACAGTATCTGTCACAGCTAATTTACTTTCACTTTCTGACTCTCTCCTGCTGCAGTACATTACCTGGGCTCGCTGGAGGCCTTTGTGTCGTGCAGCACCAGCCCGCAGAGCAGCATGGTGATCGGCTGGAGGGAGAAGGACGGCAGACGTCTACGAGTCACCACTTTCTTTACAAAGATGGGTGTGTGGGACATGGACCACCACCGTGGACTCAATCTGATAGGTGGGGACCAATGTGTGCTCAGACTAATAATACTTGTGATGTGAGAGGGAATAGACAGCGTTCAGTGTGTCCTCTCAGGTTTTATTTATTTAGCCTAAAATCACACATTTCTCTCAGAGGGCCTCACAATCTGTACAACGTATGAGACCCCAGGGCTGAAAAATATCACCGAAAAATCAATATCACGATTCAGTGCAGCATTTACCTCAGTAATAATTCATGAACGATATCTTATTTAATACACCAGTGCACAAGATTCTTCTCACAGTGGATCATTATGACCATTTTATGAGTAAAAGAACACTTTAAGTATTTGTCTGCTTCACATCACTATCGAACTAATCTATGTCTAACTAATATTATGAATTCATATGAATAACGCATCTCTTATTTCGCTTCCAATGAGGCTGCACTACTCTGCTATTTTCCAGCAGTATTACAATTTAGCTTTGTTTTGTCCTGTGTCATATTGACTGAAACCAAAGTGTGCCCACATGACTGACATGACTTCTTTTGCGTGTCTTCGCTCCCTTTCACCTCCACCCACCCCGTGCTACATTTCTCTAACATTTCAACTATCCTAGTTAGCCAGGACTTGCATATTTCATTTCATAGCTTGAAACTGCTGGTGGAACAATACTGACTGGACTTATGAGATTAACCTGCACAGCAAACTGACTAGTTGTGTATTTTGGTTTGTAGAATTACATTGTTTGTTCTACTTAAGGGATAGGCAGCAGCCCATTTGAAGGAATTTGTCAAACATATTGATTTAACTAAAATCAGATCGGTTAGAGAGTCATTCCGGTTACCTTTTGATTAACTGTCCAGCCCTGCATCACCCTCTCTCCTTGGACTTTCAATATGAATGGGGGAAAATGCAAAAATGTCAAAAATCTAAATGCTTTAATTGTTGGACCAACTTCAAAAAATACTTCAGTTGGTAAGACACAAATGGATTATGTTTTTAAAATCAGGTTAACAAGTTAGATTAACATGCTTTCATCAGTTAAAGTCAATAAAAGTCCAACAATGACCTTTTTTCAGTGCAAACCAAATACCTAAAGATACTTTTCTATGCATCCGCAAAGGCACGAAGAGGCATCAGACTATCAAATGCCTCATTGAACATTGAATAGGTTGTGGAGGGGTGGACTAAAAACAGTATGCTTTCCTGCAATTAATTACAGTTAGCACCTCTGCTAATCTGGGACGTTGTGTTTGGCTGCAGCCACAGCAGGTGTGGATCACCAGGTCTTGCTGTGGAACCCTTATGTGACCTCGGAGCCGGTCTGTGTGCTCAGTGGACACACAGACCCCGTCACTGCAGTCCGCTTCATGCAGACCAGGCAGCAACTGCTCAGCTACTCCAAGGATAAGGTAGGCGTGTGTGTGTGTGTGTGTGTGTGTGTGGGCAGTGCGCTGGTAAGATAATGTAATGATAAAGAGCCCTATCACTGTAATATTAATTATTATACCTTGCTATAATTACTGCAGAGGAAGGAGGCCGTGGTGCAGATGATTGGTAGCCTGTTTCACACTGTTGCCATTATAAGAGCTGGCGTTGCTCAAAATTAGGACCACATTTCCTTTAAACCCACAGGCGTTGGGTCCCACTGACTTTTTAAAATTATTAGTTTAACCCCCCCACACACTTTTACCATGTTTTACCATGTTGAAAATGCATCAGTCTATCCACTCTGTGCTGCTTTCAGAGCGCTCTGTCAGTGCTTCATTATCAATCCATCCTCAATGAGATAATGTTATACGTTAATACATTTTCACTGCCACCAAAAATATGCATTTTTAGCCAAAACAGTTTTTATCAGGGGGCCTGGACCACAAAGCTGTTATGATATTATCCACCTAACTTGATGGGTTTGCTCACACACATTCCTCAAATCTATGACATACAGGTTATAAATGTTAGACGATTGCTTTTCATGAAAGGTGGCAGTTGTTATATTGATGCCTTTTATCATGAAATGTTGCCCAAAATATTTATTTGGAGTGCTTCTTGATAGCAGTGTTATGTGTAATGTAGGTCTGAGACACAAGCCTCAGCTCCTTCACAGTGGTAGAAATGATTGGTAGATGAATGGAATTTATTGGAGAATGCAAAGTGGCACTTTGACTCCAGTTGTCCTCTCCACTTTACTCATTAATTTGATGACATTAAAGAAATTCATTGAACAGAAATTGCAATTGCATGCAAGCATAAAGCGAAGTTGAAATAAACAACGAGTGGTTATTATTAAAGATGGTTCTGAATTAGTCATCAAATCAATTTCTGGACTTTTAGCTTGTTAATATCTTCAGATATGTGATCTGGGGCAAAAGAGGATGAAATGAAAAATGTGCCCATCATTTTTCTTATGCTAGTATAAACAGATAAAAGTTTCAAACCACCTGCTAAAAGGCACCAGAATAGAGGAAATGACATCTACTTAAAAAGTCCCGCCCACATTCTCAGTGCTTCCTACGCCCGAGTTCAAACCTTCTTCTTTCTGATGCATGAGGATGTTGGCGCTTGAGCTGCTTTTCCTTTCCCTGTTGTAGCACCGTGCATGTTTGCCTTCTCTTTGGCTTTTCTGAAGATAATGAATATTTTAGATGTGATTTATGTTCCATCTGCCTTCTGCTCAAACACCATCTGCCATTGCAAGAAACTCTGAAAGCTTCACCTCAGTCTCCTCTGGAAGAGCTCCTGCAACAACGACAGTCTTCTTGGATTGTGCTGTAAAGCAATGTGGCACGATTGTGTTCGATCTGTAATTATGATCATTTCTCATGATAATAATTGTTTTTATAGATGTAGTTTCTGCACATGTGGTGATTCATGTAGCTTCACTCTCCAGGTCCTGTGTCTGTGGGACGTTTCGAGTCAGCTGTGTGTCCACCGTCTGACTGGCGTCTTCCCAAAGACACAGGAGGACACACACACCCTCCTGTTCCTCCACGAGGAGCGTCAACTCCTCCTGCTCTCCTTCAACAGTCTGCTTCTCCTGCTGGAGACGGTGAAGGAAGAGAAGAGGACCAGCAGCCATGAGCACCCTGTTACCTGTGTGCTGTATAATAGTCTGTTCAGACAGGTACGCAGGTGAAAGGACTCATTGAGACCATATCTCTGTGATCTGTGATTCTCTTTCACTGTTTTTATTTATCCTTATCCAGACACACGTGACAACAGACAGACAGTATAGATGTTATGGGCTACTTCTGTGGTAAATGTATTAATTAATCTGAGATACCGATGATTTCTATAATAGTTGAGTTCAAAAGCAGCAGTCGACAAAGCAATCAACTCAAAGTTGATTTAGTAGCTGTTCTGAAGATTTTGACTACATCACCTGCTCTTCATTAGTACAGTAGATGGAGTTTGTTGGAGTTGGCGTGAACAGTAGATATTCAAAATTCACTTGAAGGACCTCTTGTCCATGTTCTCATCCATTTGCTGATAACGATCATGTAAGATGATCGAAAGCTACAGAACAGCTGCTGAATAGACTTTAAGTGAGGTGAAATTGTTTGTGCACTTCTACAACCCTGATTCCAAAAAAGTTGGGACG
Source organism: Holacanthus passer (assembly GCA_025331565.1). NCBI lineage: Eukaryota > Metazoa > Chordata > Actinopteri > Pomacanthidae > Holacanthus > Holacanthus passer. Next base: position 4,496,488 of record JAFREQ010000004.1, on the reverse strand, counting down.
TTGTGTAAAATGTAAATCAAAACAAACAAACAAATAAACGAACAAAAAAGCAATTTCCTAAAACCAGAAAAAACTGACAACAGAAGACAATCATTTCACAACTTGTTTGAAACGTGTTGCTGGCTTCAAATTCAGAATAAGCAGATATTTTTTAAATTTTTTTTTACATATGTGGTTGTACAATAGTTTCTTCAAGCAATTAAATGCAAAAGGCCTAATGAAATTGGAGACTTCCTTAAATGTTTGGAAATGCTGTCATGACACTGTTGGAGCTACATTTTTAGAATATTTTGGTTTGATCCAGTTTGATATTACTCAAACATTAAATAGTCAAATTCAGCTGAGGTTTCACAGAGGAATAATGCTTCCTCCCTTTTTTAATACACTTATGTGCCATTATTATATTTCATTGCATGTTTTGTTTCCTTTGCCTAACTCCATGACAGATTTACACAGCTAACATTAGTTTCTGTGGGAGCACCACACAAATAATAAAATAGCTAATGCATCCAATATGAGTATCTCTCATTTTAGAAAGTGCTTCCACTCTTGATTCTCCCATTCCCCCCCCCTTGGTTTTATTCCCTCTTGACAGCAGCATTAGTTGCATATTTTCTTCAGTGGTGGCTTAGCACTAAAATAAAATGTAACGAAGCGTGGAGAATGGTTTGGCTGTGTGAGAGTCATTAAAGAATACATCAGTGGAAGCCGCCTGTCTCGCAGCATAAAAAGGATGACACTCTTTTTGATGATTGATATCCTCTCTCTCGCTCTCTCTCTCTCTCTCGCTCTCTGCAGGTAGTCAGCAGTGACTCGGCGTCCTCTGTGATCTGCTGGCTCGCTGACTCGGGCCAAAAGGTCAAGCAGTTTCATCGTTGCCATGGCGACGCCGGGATCTCCACCATGGCCCTGGACGGTACGCAGATGCGACTGTTTACCGCAGGCACTGATGGAGAGGTTAAAGTAGGTGGACACACACACGCCCATGCACGTACACACACGCTCAGCTGTGAACTATATAGCTGCAGGTCAATCCTTTCATAGAGATGCAAAACCTGAAATGGACTGACTTAAAAGGAGTTTGACGAAACTTTGTGAAGAAGAAGGTGTAGCAGCAGACTGCTCCAAAAATGTTTTGTAAGAATTTGTAACTACTGCTGAAAAAATGAACACTTCATTGACTTATCCATGAAGCTTAAACAGAATTAAAATTAAAATTAAACAGCCAGGAACCAGCAGGGTCATAGCTCTGCCATTCAACCTCAACCCACTGACTTTGTTCTTTGCAGACATTTCTTGATCGCACAATCTTGTCCATCAGTGAGAGTGAGTGTGTTGGGACTGTGTAAATGAATTGCACGTTTGCTTCTCATGCAAGGTGCTGCCTAACCATTAGGGGTTCAGTGTCTTGCCCAAGGACCCTTTGAAATGGGGACAGGAGGAGCCTGGGATCAAACCTCCAACCTTGTGATCGGTGGACAACCTGCTCTAGCTCCTGAGTCCCATTGTGCAAGACTGTGCAAACAATGCTTAGCTGTGCATGTAGACACCTTGCATGATGTATGTTTGTCACATTTTTGTGTTTTAGAAAAGGTTATAGCCCTCACTGTCTGTAGCCTCCCTAATTATGTGTGTGCAGAGTTGTGTCCTGCACAGTTCTTTATTTTTCTTCGGGTTTGAAATTTGGTTGGTATTTCAAACATGCAGTGCTCTGTGACTGTATTTGCACTCCACATTCAAGCGCTTCATAATGACTCCAAGTTTAGTGCAATTGTTGCCAACAGATTAAAAAAAAGAAAAGAAATAATAAGTATAATTATGCGTATTATAATCAATATAATCAACCACATCAGCTCTCTGACCCCATGAGCCCCTGTGAGAATGCAGCCATGTGCATCCTGTATATGTGCAGGCAGTGTCAGGTAAACACTCACTGTGCCATTTGAAGCAACTGCACAAGTCATCCTCAGCGGCAGAAGAAGCAGCCACCCCCTGGGCCAATTAGTAACAAGATGCATCATCTCTCCAATGTTCATCAACACTGAAACTGTGGTGTAGCAGTTAGGACCGTTCAGAATTGGAAATTTGACCTTTTAATTACAGCGTTCCCATCGGGCCAATCAGTGTTTCTTTGTTAAAGGCCAGAACACAGATCCACAGAGTGTCATCATGCAAAATGGGACAGACAGTGTGAAATATTACCTGAGCTGTCATGTTTGTACATGTACAGTAGGATAGTAGCTTCAAAAGGGGGCGACATGTACAGTTTGTGGTCTGCTAACCGTCCTAATAAACATAAATGTGACGTGTTGACTGATGCTGGCTTTTGGGTGTGCTTTGAAATGAAGCACATTTGGTGTTGTGATTGGACTTTGAGTCTAATCTGTGTCGTCTCGTGCAGGTGTGGGACTTCAATGGCCGCTGCCTCCACAGAATGAACGCCGGCCTGGGTCGTGCTGTGGAAATCTCACAGATCCTGCTGCTGAAGAGGAGTATACTGGTGATGGGCTGGGAGAGGTACTGCAGACGAGTGTATTTAAGTATGATTCGTTTTTCACTTACTTACTATGCAGCTTCTGTTTAATTCATTCAGATGCAAAGCATGCAACACTGAAAAACTAAAAATGTGTGCAAATTCAAATTTTAAGACCCAGGTCAATATCAGGTGTTTTGATGTAACTTGTGTATGTTAGAAATACTGTGTGTGTGTGTGTGTTTCTGTTTCTGTCCTCTCCTGCTCCCTGTGCCTGCCAATGACTCAGAGCCAACCAGACATCTGGACTCTAACGAGTATCACTACCTCATGTTTGTGTGTGTGTGATTCTTTGTATACCCACATCACATCCGCTCTTCATCTTCATCATCATCATTTCACACCCAGTGAGCTGAACTCAGCAGTGTGCTATCATCAAGTTATACGACCCCCCCTCTGTCTCTCTCTCCAATCACACACCACACACACACACACACACACACACACACACACACACACACACACACTGTCTTGCTCTCTGGGGTGTCACAGCGGTAAAGAGAATACAGACGACGGATCAGCAGCAGTAAAAGAAAATACTGCCGTTATGACTTTCATCACTCATATCATTTCCTGTTTCCTCACATCCACCTAGACCACAGTTTAATCCACATGGTGCTGTGTCGCATGGCAACTAATTCAAAGTCCTATTGCCTTCTGCTGCTCATACGATCTCATGCGGGGTGAAATATCCACATCCCATAGATGGACGTATTCCTCAGTTTGAATAGTGCATCATTTTTTATTTCATGTACAGTACCTGCACAACAATAGTGCTTTAATGAGATAAAGCAAGTAGGACTCATCGCAGGTGTGTTATAAACCCTTCTGAGATGATTTATATGCACGATGTTTACAGTCGCACTCTCGTGGAGCAGCTTCCATGTTCATTACAAACACTGTATTGATTCATAGCTTGTGCCAAGCAGAGTTTGAATCTGTTGCAGGGAAAATATAATTCATATTGGAATAATCTTACCCATTATCCCAATGAAGCGTGACAAAATAAAATGTATTAAAGTCCAATAAAATCTCTGCTTGTAGTAATCAGTTAGATATGGTTCCAAATGTGAGAAAATGCAGTTGGGTGGAAAAAGTCATTTGTGAAATTCATTCGTCCAGATTCAAACTGCAGTCTCCTTTGTACTACTACTACCAGTACTACGACTTCTACCACTACTGTTACTGCTACTACTGTGGTTATAACTGATACTGCTGGTACTGGTACTTCTTAAACTACTACTACTATTACTGTTACTGCTTTCACTGCTACTGCTATTACTTCTACTACTATTAAAACTATTACTGTTGCTGCATCTGGTACCACTACTATCACTGCTATACTGTACTATCTCTGCTACTACTATCACTACTACTACTACACTGCTGCAACCATCACTGCTATGATTATGATGTGTTCACACCAAACATGAAGCAAATTTTTGCCTCATCTTATTTGCACAAGTTTGACCGTAGGTTTATTCTCCCCAAACAGTGTCTGTGTGTGTTTGTGTTCAGTTCAGCCTCTGACTGAACTCGGGACTCACCAGAGACTCCAGTTCTTTCTGTTTTCTTTCTTTCCATTTTCTCCTCTGTTTCCCCCTCTCCTGTCTGTACATTCATCAAGTAAAGGACATTTCCCCTGCAGTCAGCAGTCAACATGGACAGAGAGACTAATTACAAACACCCAGCAGTGGAGGTCAGAACCTCCCCAACTCACTGCTGCAGACAGGTTAAGAAGCGAGGGTGAAGATAATCCACTTTTGAATCCCAAAAGTTTAAAAAATAAACTCTGCACTCACCTCTTGCTGGTAAACGACTCTGAATCAGAGCAAAATCCGGTGCGACTCTTGGTGTTTATTCCTCCAGAAGCTCCGGCTCTGACCTCAGCCCTCAGCAGCTGTCTGGTGGTGAGCAGCAGCTCCGTCCCTCTGCCCCACCTGGTCCACGCACAACATTCTGCAAAGCCCTGAGATACACGCACATTTTTCGCCCAGTTGAATATTTTCAACTCTCGCGAATTGCACATATTCACGTTGCATAATTTGCACCCGCCTGGTTTTCCATTGACTTTGTAGGTAATTGCGCTGCATGAACAATTTGATTCATGTTTGGTGTGAGCAAACCTTTCCTCCGACTGCTACAGCTACTATTACTGCTTTTACTATTATTACAACGACTATTACTATTAGTACTGTTGCTGCTTCTGCTAATACTACTACTATCACTTCTACTGAAACTGCAGCTGCTACTATTACAACCACTATTACTAGCATTATCATTGCTGATACTATCCACTACTCTTAATACTACTATTACTGCTACTGGTACTACAACTACTTCTCCTATCACTACTACTGCTGCTGCCACCAGTACTACTATTAGAGGTACCTTCTGCTAGATTTACTTCTCCAAATACTGATACCACTACCATCACTACTAGTATCACTACTACTATTACTGCTACTACCATTGCTGCCACTGCTACTGATGTTCCTACAACTACTTGTAAGGAGGATAATAATGAGATTAACACCTGTTAGCAATTTATGTTTGTGTGTGCGTGTGTGTTGATGAAGCAGCTTTTCTATGAACAAACCTTTTCAGCTTTCTCTCTGTGTCTCTGTGTTTTCTGCAGGATGTTAACAGTTTTCCGTCTGCACTCCTTCTCGCAGTCTTTTGTTGAGCCATCAGAGTGGAAGGGAGGCATTCAGCATCGCAGCGACGTGCTCTGTGCCGCATTTCAGCCTCCACAGACTCTGGTCACAGGTGTGTGTGTGTGTTGTCTGTGTATGTGTGTGCAGGTGATGAACACTTCTGATACCGACAAGAAAAGGAGACTGTAAATGTAAAGATGACGGTAATTTTACCCACACACTGTGTACAGGCGTGTAAACAGTGTCATGATGGTGTGTGTGTGTGTGTGTGCTGCTGTATTTCAGTGTGTTCTCTCTCCTTTGTAAGTTCCATTTTCGTTGCTTAAATTAAGAATGAGGGCTCATGTAGAGGAAAGAGAGATGGAAAGAGGGGAAAAAACAAAGGCTAAGAAATGATGATAGAAGAACAAAAAGAACTGAGGGCAGTTATCTGCTGATTAAAATAAGTGGTGTTGTTATCAAAGGACTCCACACATCTCTCTCTGCTGGGAATAGCTCTGTGTTTTTATGTGTGTCGATGCACATGTGTAGGCAGAGAAAAACTTAACATATTTCAGAATTCACCATCGAAAGCACAATTGTGCTCGCGCCTGTACAGCCTCATGCAATACGTTTAGCATTTTTGCTTAAATGTCAAACAGTGTTCACATTATAAATACAATAAAAGCGAATTGAAAATGATCCAATTAGAAACTCCCTCTGTGGCTACAACATATATCAGAGCTGCCAGACCCTGTTGCTCTTTGTTAGTGGAAGCACACTAATGAAACATATGGTATTTTAGATGCCTTTTGGCAGTTTTCCCCCATAAATCAGCATTTTATTCCTCAGAGGAACAGCAGCTTTCTCTTTCTCTTTTCTAAGCTGACATTTTGCCTCCACCACTGGCTGAAACCTTCATGTGTTAGAGCCTGTTAATTGACTGCCTTAATTGGATTCTTAATTAGAGCTTTTTTAAAGGCAGGTGAACTGGAAAGGTCAAGCAGTTTGCACAAAAAACACACACATACAGTACTCATACAGGCTCAGGGCTGGCATTCGTCTCATAAGAGAGAGATTAAGATCCAGTAAAAAGTCACAAACACTGCTCATTTTATATATTTCTAGTATTTACTTGTATTTCCTCCCTCTCTCTCGGTGTGTGTATGTGTGTGTGTGAGGTAATATAACCATAACTAAGCGCCACCCACAGAGAGCTTGGAGGGACAATTACTCAGACCGACAAATTTCCTCCTCTGTTTTTGTCTTGTTATTGCTTTTTTTCCCTTTTCTTTTCCGTAGTGTTTGTCTGCACAAGTAGTAGGTTGACTCCAGCAGGGGTGGGCGTTTTTGTGTCTGTATTTATTACCTCGCCGCTATTCCTTTTGCAGTTGTAGTTGATGCACCAAATATTTGAAACATAAAAGCAAATAAAATTATGCATTGCAGAAAATTATCCAGAATTACCATCAAAATGATCAGGCAGCTGATCAGTGCGTGGATTCAGTGGTGTGAAATGGAAATGACTCACTTATTAAAATGCAGAAACACTGGGCGCCTCTGGCTAATGGAAGAGCAGACGAGGAGTTTTTTTCTCTTCTTTCAATCACTCTGTTTTTTTCTTCTTCCACTTCTGTGAGTTCATGCAATCTTTGGAACTCGTCTCCAAATTTTGGTGTGCCTGAGTTTACAGCTTTTTATTTTCATCATTTTGTGGACCCTGCAATTCAACCCTGTGGCACTTGATCCCATTTGCCGAGCTGTCGCATCGAGCAGCTCAAGACTGACAATCGCCATTAGCCAAAGAAACGAAGAACTTGACTGCTAGATGAATAAATCAACATCCTTACAAAAGATAGAGTAAACAGAGTGACCTGGTCTTTTCAGGTCTTTAGATGTGAAGACTTTGAAATACCAGCAAGGTGCCTTCATCACATTCTTAGATTTTTCTGCCTGCGGGGATTCAACTGGCAATCGTCCAGTTACTGGTCTACTTCTATAACCATCAAACTACAAACACCCTGCACCCAATTTTCCCCAGTATGCTCTTCAGCTTGTGAAGTTGTATCACTTCGGTTCACGTATTGAAAGTTTGGTTTCAGTTTACCAGTCTGTGTGAGCAGAGCCAGACACAAACTGCAGACCTTTCTCTGGCCTTCTGAGACACGTCAACCCCACAGATAAGTATAGAGAGCGATAAAGTGAGGGATGGAGGTGGAAAGGTAGATAAGAGCAGGTGCTCTTGAAGCTGGAGGGAGAAATGGTTTGGAAGGAAATGAATAGTTGGAGCTGGAACAAAAGCGCAATTCAGGAGCTACTCTGTGAACTTGGAAACTTCTTCAAAGTTCGCTCCCCAATTTCTTCGTCTGTGTGTTCGGCTCCTCTCTCTGCCTGCTTCCTCTCTTCTTTCCACTCTCTAACTGACACTCCCTGTTCACTTCTGTTTATTTTTTATCCCATCTCCCTAGTTAGCCTGCTGCACTTCTTCCTCCGCCCACACACACTCACACACACACACACACACACACACACACACACACATGCACTGACACAGCCCCACGCTGTACCCACCACCTCCAATTTAATCCAAATGCCCAATTTAAATTATGTTTATTAGAGCTCTCTCAGTGGGAGTGAGGGGAAATGAGACATAGCACTTTCTGTCTTTCAAGCGTGTGTGTGTGTGTCGTGCGGCTGCAGGGGTGGTGGTTTGTATATGCTGGAAAGAGAGAATAAAAATATGTATCTTGGAGTGTTTGAAGGTGTGTTTGTGCGCGCTTCTCCGAAATGTGACTGTTCGGTTGCATTTTCGGGCTTAAATCAAATCGCTGAATGCTTTTCTTAATAGTTGATGCAAGAAATTGACAAAACAAAAACCATGATTGGATATTTTGCAGTTCGCCAACTGAGTGTTTGCAAGAAATCTCCCTTTATCTGTCATTTCTGTTCTGTCACCCAGCCAAACGGTTCACAGTATTGATGCCTCTCGAGGTCTTGGCAGCTTGTCTGATGAATGCAAATGATTCACCTCATAAATAACATTTTATATTATGAGCTGAAATGCAGCACTCCACCTGATAATATCTTTGGCGTAGAGTTGACGGTTTCATAAAGAAAGACGAAAGATTAAACCTGTGAACACTTTGTGGGTATCAAACCTGTGACCTTTCAGGTTTTGGTTTTCTGTTGTCAGAGGTGCTGGTGTATCCAGATCAACAAGAATAATCATAAAAAGATGTATTTCATTCATAAATTCCTCCTACGCTTTAATATCCTGTGCATTGCTCTCTCTCCTTCTCTGGCCGTTGGGCGAATGTGAAAAAAGGATGAATCAACCACACTTTTATCTTGGCAAAAGGTGGATGTGAACCATCACTGACTTATTTTCTACATTAACTATTTTTGCTAATTCTTTCTTCCCCAAATCCATCAAGAACAAAGACAGCGTCTAAAAGCGATGACGCATTAATTTCAGTTGCCAGCATATTTCTTCAGGGTTGCAGTGAGTAATGCTGTTTCACATCAAAGCATGCGTGTTGCCAAATTATGTGCTTGTGCTGCCAAGCGAAAGCAGTGGTGGCATCACGGCCACCAGTGACAAAAGTCAATTTAAAGTTCTGTTGGACACACAAATGCTCGGGACTCTGTGTATGTGTGTGTGTGTGTGTGTGTGTGTGCGTGCGTGCGTTTTTTTTGTACGTGCATCTGTTTGTTTGTGTCTCAAGTTGAATCAAGTTGCAGCAGGAACATTTGGCTGATGTGGGACTGAAGCCTCCTCATTCATATTCAGAGTATTTGCTGGGTTCCGCTTGGCTTCTCGCACACAGACACTGTCAAACACACACACACACACATACACACACACACCCAGCAAGGGTACATGTACACAGGGGTCCTGTGTACTTCCTTCAGTCACAACCTCCCCCTTTTCACTCTTCCTTTTTTCCTCAGATCCCTTAATCCTCCATGGCTGAACACCTTTCAAGCAACCAAGGACCAACTCATCTGAACTTTGACGGGCGGCCAAAATGTTTTAGAAATGGAAATGCGAGTGTAGAAATCAGAATACTGAGTGACAGCAGTGACATCTTTTTCAAAGAGACTATGCTCTGATTTATACATTCTGTGTATTTCAATTCTTTTGGTTGGAAAGTTAGGGAGTTAGAGAAAGTCCAAGTCTACAGGTCTTGGGGAGCACGACAGCATATGTGAGAAAAGTTGCATAAAGTCTTTTGTGGCTCCAGAGGCGGCTGTGAAGTCTAATAAATGTCCTCAAGTGATGTCACTCGAGTCAAGAATGGTCAGGGCTGAAAACTACAAGTCTGAAAATGAAAAACGTTGTGGGCTTACCAGATCTCTCCTAATCTCTGCTTGAGGCTTTTGGCTCAAGGCTATGCTAACTGCGATGAGCATAACACACTGAACCACTGACCAAACTGTCTGCTGTTTGGAGTTTCATTGTGAGGAATGTAAGTGGACGGTTTTGACAAGGTTAGAGAGCTCTTATATCTACAACCCTGACACCCAAAAAATTGGGATGCGTGTAAAACATAAACAAAACAGAATATGATCATTTGCTGATCCTTTCTGACATATACTCAAAGACAATATATTTAATGTTTGACCTCATCAACTTCATTGATTTCTGTAAATATCTGCTTATTCTGAATTTGATGGCAGCAACACGTTTCAAACAAGTCGGGACAGGAGCAACAAAAGACTGTGAAAGTTGTGGACTGATCCAAAAACACCTGTTTGGCTCATTCCACAGGTAAACAGGTTCATTGGTAACAGGTGATAGTATCATGATTGGGTATGAAAGGTTCATCCTGGAAAGACTCAGTCGTTCACAAGCGAGGATGGAGAGAGGTTCACCACTTTGTCAAACACATGATTGTAGAAAGGAGATTACTGCATGGGCTCAGGGACACTTTGTAAAACTGTTGTCAGTAAACAGTTTGTTTGCAAATGACTGGTTTTATTTACATTTACCACAGAGTCCCAACTTTTTTGGAATCAGGGTTTTACTTTCATGTATTTCTTCTTCCATGTGTGTGTTGTGGTGTGTGTAGTGTATTAGAGCACTTTTAAAAGTTAATGATGGCAATGTTAATCCTGCTCAATTTTAGAACTCAACATTGTGTAGATGATGCAGATAATCTACACTCCCTCACTTTGTCCCTCCTACACACACACACACACACACACACACACACAGCTTGATAAAGTCACTTGAAATACAGAAGCTGGCCCTGGGCTGCATGAATAATGCAGGCGACCCACACTCTCATAAACTCTATACCTCCTATTGCTCACACATACACACCTCACATACAGTAGCTAACACACTCCTCACAGATCTCATTAACTCCTGCTGTTCAACCATCGAGCCACCTGATGAGATTCCTGCTTTATGTGATAAACACACATGCGTACACACACTTTCTTATATATAATGCAGATTATTTGAAAAGCACTTTCTCTTGAGATGAATGTTAAGGTTTGAGGGGTGGTACAGATGGTAGCTGGGGAGAGATGTTGAGCTTTATCATCTTTAAAGTGGTTTTAGTGCATGATGCAGCAGCACGAGGAAAGTAAAAGTGAGTGTGCTGAGAGAAAGTTTGTGCTGATTGTTAATATTTTGTTTGAAAATGTGACAACTTCTTTCTGTTTCAATGAGCTTTCAAAGTTTTAGCAACGTATTTGTCAATTAAAAAAAAATACCAAAAAGCAATGTGCAATTTTAAGAGTTCATTATAAGTTTTTATGCACTTTGTTTTGTCTTGTTTCTGACATGTGCAGGAAGCTACGATGGAGAGATCATAGTGTGGAACAACGGCACAGAAAAAGCTTTGAGGAAACTGCAGCCACATGCCGAACACAGAGAAGGCGAGAAGCAGCCAGGTCTCATTTTCACACACTGATGCAAATTAATTCAACCAACATTATATTTAAAGTAAATCTTTCATGCTCTTCTGCCTGTGATCTGTTACCCCGTTATTTACCCTTATTTTTTCTTTCAATTCTAATTTTTGTAGGTCACTTCCCTGCTTCTCACCTTGGTGTGAATGTCAAAGAAGACTCAGATAACTCCATTGCAGTCACTAGATTGTTCTTTATTCCAGGACGCACGCCCGCGACTGCAGCCGCAGGTAAAATAATGAAAAGAAACTTTAGAGCGTGGGTTATTTGTTCAAATGGGTTCTGTAAGATATGGGCATAATTTGAGTAACAATGTTTGGCAGCATCGCCTCAGGAGCTATCCTAAAATACAAGGAGTGATTGCAAAGCAAATTCTTTTTACACAAACAATTTCTGTATTTTGACCTGAGTCACATTGCTGCTCAAATTAACATGTTCTCTTGCCCAAAAAAATACTGCCAGTTTGATTATAGCCATAAAACCTTTCCAGCTGGTGGTGTTACCTCTTTTACCCTCTATTTAAACATATATTCTGCCTGCATATATACTGTGGTTGTTGTCTGACAGCCTGCGACTTGAAGAGTTATAGCTGATGCAAAGAGCAGCTACTTTAGAGAGTTGAAAGAGTTCTACAGTCAAAACTTCTTTTTTTAAAACGTCAGATACACTGGATATGCTGTACAGTCTTGTTTTTGTTGTTGAAATACACACTTGCGGATACACAGATGCACACTTGCGCATTGCTCTGTGTCTATTGTGTTTACACATGACAGTGAGGAATCGGGTAAGTTACTGTACAGCAGCTACACATCAGTGACTGTTTGATGCGGCGAGTTTGCTTCAAGTTTTCCGGTTTTTAACTACTTGTCATATGCAGCAACTCCAGCTCTCAAGTTTACTTTCTTTCTTTATTTTAACTATACATGTGGCTGCTTGGGTTTTTATTCCAGTTTGATTTTTTTCTTAGTGTTAGTAGCTGCTTGCTAAAAAAGAAAAAAAAAACTCGATCAGTCTTTGGACCCTGGTTTTTCTCTGCTGCTCAGACTGAGTGAATGTGTGTGTTGTTGATACTGAACCCTCACTGAGATGTACATATTGTCAATAAAATCTTTTAGTGTCCTGGATCCAGCTCATTTTCCAGTCAAACTTTGCACCTGTGATGAGGAAACCAATGTGGCCACAGCCACTCTGCATTTGTGCATCATCTCTCCTTGAGAAAGGGCTTTGTTGCAGGAGACTTTGACATAACTTTGGCAAAGGCACCGTGTTTTTTCAAATGCACAATCTCTGCCTCTGGCTAGGACGTTTGGCATCTCGATGGTCTGTGGGCGGTGAGACCTGCCTCTTCCGTTGGTACTGTATCTGCCTTCCCTGCCATGTTGTCTAAAATAAGAACATCTGTACATCAGTGATTGTACAGATAGTCAGGTTTTAAAGGATTTTCTGTGGCTCAACACAACATGTGGAAATGTGCTGGTGATCTTTCTTAGCTGTGTTGGATGGTTGAGGTTTACTCCAACAACAATAAGGGCCCTTTTCCCCTCAATCTGACATCTGACCTACCATAGCTCTTATGAGCATTCTGCTTTTGTGCTATTGATTGTACATATTACCTACCAAATACATACTTCTGCAAAAGCCATGCAGTCATTATCCTTCATTTCCATCAGGTGGTGCGGACTTGCTCTCCTGTGGAGGTTCAGGCGTGGTCAGACTCTGGAACACCGTCCACAGCCGTCTGCTGGGACAGTTCACAGCTCACAACACAGACCTGGGCTCCATTGTTATGACTGTCAGCCCCTGTGGGAAATATTTAGTCACAGCTGATAGAGAGGGGACAGTCAAGACTTGGGACATACAGGTAGGTTTTTGTTGCACACACATGTTGTGTATCAGCCGCAGTGGACCACACCATGACATGTGTGTATACTGTAAGAAGAACAAGAGACAGCGTGACAAAGACAGGGACTGTGATGGAGATGGGTGAACACAGAGCCAGAGGGATGGACAGAGATCAAGAGACAGACTGTAACAGACAGAGTGAACCTCGACATTTCCATTAGATCAGGCATGTTGTTCACTCAGATGACAGCACTGTCTGTCATTTTGAAGGCCCGGCAGCTTGCTGGAGCACAACCAGACCAGTCAATCATTTAGAAAATCTCCACTGATATATGTTTTAGCAGAAAGAGGCAATGTCCCCATTCTGTTTGGTGTTTTATTTTAAATTTTAGAGGCAGTTTAAATAAATGAGAGGACTTTTGTTTGCACTGTGCAACCGTTTTAACAGAAATAAACACTGAAAAAGGTGGAAAAACACTGATTTATTATGACATGTTTTGGCAAATCACCTCCACTAGAAGAGGATAAAATCATTAAAGACCAAAGTAAAATGATCTGATTAGAGATTCACTTCAGCATATGAACATTTTCCATACATCAGACATGTTTGGTAGCTGAAGAGTTTGTGACACCTCAGAGAGGCCTTTTGACTTTTTGACTCTGATTATAAAGACTCAGATCGTGCCATCGGTATAAGGCGTAGCTGCATCGCTGTCATGCTCATAATCGCAGTAAAAGAACACCCTCTCGGGTATTATTGCCACAATATTCACAGCTCAACTCTCTGTCACAGTTTATAAGAGGGGATGAATTCAAATGGGTGCGTCTCATTTGGCTTCCAGTTTAATTTATGGAGATTTATGTATATATGTAGCAGAGTTGAAGAAGTTGGACAAGCTCAGTGCTCTGGTAGAAATCCTATCCTTCGGCAAGTTTGCAGCACGCTTTTGGAATCAGCTGGATGACTAACATGATTGCACAGTATACAGTGTTGTGCTCTCAGACACAGGACTTTGCAGTTCAGAACCAGGTCTCAAGCCGAACATGATGCAGTAGTTTGCGCTTATGTAGTTAACATATTACACAACATGCCAAATGAAGTGTTTCTGTTAATTACAATAACTGTACTGTTTGTTTTTGATAATATTTCTTGCAGCAAAACAGATATTGCCAACAGTCATGTTTACATTTTTTTCCTACCCTTACCATGGACAGCGATTGTCCAAACAACTGTAAGCAGGCTCAGCAGGCATATCAAGCTTTGCAGGGGGCTATAGTAGGAGAGATACTTATGTACACAGTTAGAAGCAAAAATGTATGAAATGGAGAGTGTGAGTGTGTTCGTCTGGTCTAACGTATTGTGAGCTGCAAACGTTTGCATGTAAAGCCAGCTTGCTTACTGCCACAGTACTAATGCTGATGTAGTGTTAGGTCCAAGACTGAGATTAGATCATCATCAGCTAATGTTAGATCATTTTGTGGGGTTACAGGTCATTGTAGAAAATGACCCGTTCAGGATTGGAACGGTCACTGTGGTGTTTCCGCTCTGTGGCGCTGGATGGTATTAGAGGGAACATTAGCGGCTCTGTCCTGCTCCTGATTGGAATAAGTGAAGTTTACACTCCAGCAACCACAGATAAACTAATTTGTTAACTGTAATCCTCAAAAGCCTTTTCTCTTGGAAAAATGAAAATACAAATAATAAAGGATAAATCTGTTACATAACTATGTATGTTTTTCTATAGTAAGATATCCAGTCTGATCTTACGTTTCTTATCATCACTGCACTATAATAATAGAGCTACAGTAATGATCTGTAGAAGAACAATATGCTGATATTCTAGTCTTCTATATTGATCATCAGCCGGTGAGGATGCTGACTTTTTTTCTAAGCTGGTTTTGTCTACCTCTGTGGGAAATCAATGATACACACTTTCATATATTATAGAGAGAGCTTGACAGGCGCAGCAATATTTAATTGACAGGGCCAAGGCTTACAGTAATATACATTAAATGCACGCTTTTGTACATCCACACAGAAATTGTTATTCCAGCCAAAACATAGATTAAGTAAGGCACTGCTTTGTTCCTCTGCCCCTCAGTATTATTGTCTCGAACCAGATGACGGAATAACCAAACAACCTCCACAACTACTGTGCAGTTTCCGCCCACACCTTGACCGTGTGACTCACCTGGAGACGTGTTTCAAAGGTGACGGCCTCCTCCTGCTGTCGGCATCATCAGACTGCAGCGCGGCTCTCAGCTGCCTGCCCGGAGACACCGTTGGTCTGTTTGGACAGGTACACAAACACACACTCGCACGGGTCATTTAAGTACACCGCAGCAGCTTGAATTACATCACATAACCTGCATGTTTGAAATAAATTGTTTTGGATGGCAGGGATATTGTTCAGCACCACACTGTCAAGGTAACGGCCTCAGATCCTGGCGGTTCAAACGTACAGTGGCGCAGGCTGTCTGTGATAAAGCCTAACCTCCCACTCCGCGGTGTGCTGGTGGGTGGTAGTATCCAGTTGACGAAATGGATGTGAAACCCAGCATCAAGCCACGGTTAGGCGTGTGTGTGTTTGTGTCAAAGGAGGCCCATATTAAGTTAGCCTGGGGCGGTGTCTGCTGAGTGTTGCTTCATTTTAGTTTGCCTCAGGCCCACACACACACAGACACCCAAATACAGCCGCACAAATACAGCACATCTCAAAGGAGAACATGCATGAATAAAAGCAAACATGCATGTACACCTAAATAATACACTGTATGCAATGTAAGGTAATGTTTTCATACTACAGTGTGACTGACACATACACGCAGTTTACTTTGAATGTTTTAAGAGGTTTTATGTCACTTTTCTATTTCATGAGATGCTGCTGGATTCATACATTGTGTGTTTAATTTTTATCAGAGGTGAATTCTGCAAATAAAAGACATATTCAGCATAGCAGCTTATCAAAGAACACACTGTTAATTATGAATATGCTTTCGAGCAAGGAGAAAATACAGAGACAGTGACTCACATTAAAGAGCCTCCCATTACTTTTCGATGAGAGTTCCTTAGGCACACCGAGGGCTGCACGCTTTAAATCCCCAAATCCACATGACCCCAGCTAATCTGCCGATTCAAATCTGCAATCTTACGGTCACAAGGTCGCCTCACTGACCAGCAAAACTCACGCTGATCCCGAATATTCTTGCTGTTTTATCTTCACTGCTGCAGGAGGAGCGGTGGTGCTTAGACAGACCTGGACCTCTGCACCCACAGCAGGAACCAGAGCTGGACCGGGAAGACCACGGAGGGCAAGAAGACAGCAGACGGGGAGGGACGAGGTCACCTCCAGCTCCCGGTGAGACACCCCCTGACCCAGGACCCGACACCTCTTAAGAGGGTGGAGAGGTGGGGATGAAAGACGAGGGAGAGGTACTGCGGGATGTAAGCAGGACCAAACCTTTATCCAGGTGAAGAGTTGAGACTGTCTAAAGCACATTGGGCCGTAGTTGCTTCATTTTCGCTGTCTGGTAAAGCTGCCGTATGTCTGAATTGTCCTGTGGGCATTTAAAATGTTTTTGATTAAAACGATGGTGATTTCTAGGTGGATTTTTTTCTTAGGAACAGCTGAAATGTTTTATGTTTTTGTTTAAGTTTTTCTTAATATTATTTACTCTAAATGTATATTCTATATTTTTTAAACAGTTAAAACAGTTGCATGAAGGGAAGTAGGCCATCGTCTGTCATGTAGTCATAAGAACTTGAGTCAGAAAAGCACCGCTAAATTGGAACTTTTTACCATTTTATTTCTACGCCCCAGGACACTGTGGCGTGTAACAGTGAATAGTCATGACTGCCTTTCACAATCGCAAGGAATGAAATAGCATTTGTAATACTCCCAGATTTTTTACTCTGATGCTTAAAAGAAAAAGATCACATTCAGCATTATTTTTCTGGGAATTAGAGCGTGCCTTATGGTTTGAAAGTGATTGCACTGTTGTAACATGAAAGCCAGTAAAAGTTGAGAGTCTTCACTGGAGTTCTCAAAGTCAGTCTCCCATTCATTGCCAGTGGAGTAGCTTCAGGCTGGTACATGAATTTGACATTAGAGGTTTTGATTCTCCGATTTTTCTAGACTTGAGAGATAGATTTTCATGTCACAAACACTGATGGGGCCTCCCTGGTGTGAATGCATGATGTGAACTCAGACATTTCAAAAGCAATAAACTAAGACTTAAAAATGTCTGTTGAGTGAACTAGATTTATTGATCTTGTGGTTGAGTTTACAGTCACTCACCCAAAAGTGGGCAGTTAACTGGACAGGAGCTACCAGGAGAAACAGGATTAATGAGGAATTGACGACCAATCAGGAAACAAAATGGCACCCAGCCTCAGCCTGGCTGACAATATTGTGGTCTATTTGTCTTCATGCGGTCTTGCAGTTTCTGTTTCTTGCCTATTTGACTTTTTGCTTATGTTTACTCATTTTAGCACAGAACACTTTTTTCACACTTTGCTGTCATCTGATATATTTATTGTCCAAATAGGATGTGAAAGGTGTTTTTGTACTTGTACTTGTTCTAATTTCTCAGCATTTTCAAAGGAATTAAAATATTTAGATTAAGATTCAATTCATTGTCTTTGCAGAGTTTGCAAGAAGAAGAAAAGATTATTGCAGCTGCCTGAGCTATAGTATATGTCTGTAGGAAAATAACAAATTTGGATATTTCATGGTACATGTGAGTAAACAAGTGTGGAACACAACATGGAAAAGATACGATTAACAAAGGCCACTTTTTTCCCTCATTTGTCTCTGGAAAAACTAGAGGCAGCACAGTTTGTGGGACCTCGATCAAATGAAGATAGACAGCAAAGTGATCCCAGCTCTATCTGCCATCCCTGCTAGTGGTGCTTTGTGGATCTCACTTCACACACACACACATCCACACAGACACACACAACCCATCAGACTTGACGAGGTCTATTCGGAGTCCAGCTGGTGTATGCCCGGGCTCAGATGCTTCACTCCATAAAGACTGGAATAACTACTTTGAGCAGGAATGTTCAGTCTTGAACTTTGTGAGCAGTGTGGAAAAGAGAATCTGAGTCTTAAACTTAGATTTTCTTTGCCATATACTGAGTAACAACAGCTTGTGGAAAATCCACAATAGTGGTTGTGGTGTGGTCAGGTTTGATGACTGACCAACAGACTGACATTGCCATCTGTCATCGAAATGACAATCTACTGCTGGAATAAACACAGTTCTGACAGCATGTAATGTGATGAAAAGACAGTAACAGCAATTTCTAAGATGATGTCAATAAAACTGACTCTATTGTTTGGCAGTACATCTTTTCTTCAGACATTTAAGCGTTCAGACTTGTGCTAAGGCATTTTTTACTCACACGACATAAAGACGGGGAGAGCTTTAAAAAATCCCTTAGAAGTTACTCACACAAAACTCTCAAATCACGTCAAAATAAAGAGTGCCACCGTCGTCTAGCGAGGTACCTTTAGACATATGTTTTGCAGTAAAAGTGAAAGATGTCCTCTTTGAGTCGAGAAGAAAGATGTCTCCACCTGAAGTCAGCAGTAATGCTGTGTCCGCCCCGCAGCAGACAGCTCTGCAGGGGTCATGGTTACACTCAGTACATTTATAGTCCTTAATGACAGTATCTGTGAGAGACAGTGACTGATGTTAAGCAGTTAATAAAAGCCAATCAAACATGTCTGCCTTGAAAGCTGTTGGCTCTCTTTGCTGGCTGCGGCACAGTAATATGTAAGATTTAGCTGTAATGAGATGTAGAATCAAAGCAGTGTCATGGAGCTGGGCTGTGGGGAAAGAATGATAACTTTTATTTAATCCTTATGATTAGAACCTAAGCCCAAAAGTAATCATTACATGACCGTAAAACTATAAGCAATCGAAAGAATAATGTAATATTAATCCACAGTGTAATGGTTTCAGAGGAGTAATGAAACGGTGGATGTGGACAAGAGAGAATTTAAGTGTCTGAGTGAGCCCAAGGGCGAGTCAAATGACAAAGGACTGCATATGTTTTAAAAGAAGAGCTAACTTTTGAAACACCTGAAAAGTGTGAGCTGGAGAGAAAGTGCTCACCAGGACTCTACAGAGGAAATCAATACCGACTCTGTGAATCTGTGAATCTGTGTGTGCGTGTGTGTGTGTGTGTGTGTGTGTGTGTGTACCGTACTGTACTGAGCTCATCAGAAAAGTTTGTGTGGTTGATTTGGTGGAAGGGCCAATTGGCAAGTCTACACTGGGCTGCCAGCCAGCTACTGGGCATGAGGTGAGGATAGGGAATGGCCTCACTCCATCACCAGCTGAGTGTGTGTGTGTGTGTTTGTGTGTGTGAGTGTGTGTGTCTAAATAGCCTCAGTCCATCAGAGCAACCATTTACCGGTGAGTGAGAGCGTCAGGTCTGTTCCGCTCACTCCATCACTGTGTGTGTGTGTATGTGTGTGTGTTTGTGAGCAATACAGGAGTCATGGATATTGATGGGTCTGGGCGCTCGGTCTAATCTCTGTGGCGACACAAAGTACTCGGGTATCCACAGGAGAAATAAGACACTCTTGCCCTGTGACACACACACACTCACAGAGGAAAAATACTGGAGTTCATCTTTGTGGTTTTACACAGCCGTAAAGATCACTGGAAGTTATAACAAACTACATTAAAAGAGTGAATATTGGAAACATGTCTAATAACCAAACGAGTCTGTGAAATTTAGACGTCGTTAAATTTAGCTCCAGCTTCACACGCACACACGAAATGTGAAGGTGGAAAAGCAATTACAAGCAGGCAGGTTGATTTTGATTTTAATTGGGGCCCTTGCTGTGAGCTCCACCTGTTATCGTCGACAGCCAACAAACATAAATGTGGAGTTGTCAGTCCTGCGAAACTCTTTCACTCGGCTTAATCGAAATTCCTGCGGCCTAATCACCAGTTCCTCCTCCAACTTCTCGTAATTAATTGGTTGAACAGTTTTAGTGCGAGATGGTGATTGGCAGTATTTAGTAAAATGTGTTTTATTATGAGTAAGATTTTTGCAGAAGTTACGGCCACACTGACTCTTTGAAGAAACTTAACACGGTGTCTTGCTTTCCTCCGTATCCCCGTCTGCCTCCTCTTCATAGTGTCTGTGCCAGCCTCTGGGCTTATCCCATCCTTATTTTAATAGAAATCATCTCTTGCACTTGAGCTTCATATACACTTACAAATGAAAGCATTTGTCAGCATAGTTCCATTTTCGAAAAGATTCGGATTCACACTTCTTCTGGTTAGTGAGGTTTTAAGGTTTCGTGTGTTTCATGCTTGAAAATCCTTTAACATTGTTTTCAAGACATTTTGAGGGTTTTCATCTCCAAGTGTGAACAATGAACAGTTTTTTAAAAATGTATTTCATAGTTAAAGTACTTAATTGTCTTTTATCAGCCATGCTAGCTTTTTGGCTCTACAGTGGTAATGTCAGTTACTCATTTCATCACAGACTGAACTAATTAAATAGCTGTTGAATTTAATTACCATAGTTTTTTTAACAGGCATTCTCCTGACTTTCCATCTAGTGCCATCATGAAGCTCATTAGGTCAAAATTTGTATTTGTATTATACATCTGCATAATTGAATAACTGAGTGAAATGTCTCAAGACTAAATTTTTTTTAAAAAGTTAGACCCCAAATACTGACCTTTTGCTATGGACATTGTCTGTTCCTCACAGACCCCACCTTTATGGACATACAGGAGTTGTGAATCCATGCTATTTTTCATTATCTTTAAAATTGTAGATTTCAACATTATAGCCATATAGTCATATAGTTACTTTAAAAACAAATAAATTCTACAATTCTTTAGTAACATAATGGTCTTTAGTTTGAACTTACTGCTGTATAGGCAATGTATTTCTTCACACTAATCTGCCTGATGATAAAAATATCTTTGCCTGTATTTGTGTTTTTCCACAGTTAAATGGAGCCGGACTGCTTTATGTCAAATGCACACATTTACATACGTGATCAACTTTTTCTCCCTCGTCCTTGTCATTATCATCCCGTCCTCCAAACCCAACACATCTCTAACCGATAATAGATGTCTTTATTTTAAGTGAGCTCTACAGCACACACACGCACACACACACACACACATCTCAGATAGCCACAAATAGAAACGACACACACAAACGTGGTCACACACTTAAATATGCTGTGTTACATTACCCCTCCACCCCCATCTCTTTTCCTTCATCTACAATTCAAAGTTGGTCCAGTGTGCAAATGATGTGAGCCCTAAAATGCAAAATTAATTTTATTCAAAAAATCTGGGGCCTGTGTACAACTGCTCCGTGTTGAAAGAGTGGAGTTAAATTGCTGGGAAGTGGGCTGATGATGCTGGCCTGCCACTGCATGCCCCTGAGCCTGTGGCCGTATTAGCATTTCAAACTGAGTTACACGCTAAACAAGCAAAGCAGCGCATGAGCACTAACTCATCTGTTTATAGCAGGGCCTGCCTTGTTTGTTCTCTTGATATGTGTGTTTGGATATAGATTTGTGTGCGTGTGCGTGCGTCTGCTTCCAATTCTTTGTCTTAGTAATATGAAAACAAATTACATTCCTCTGTGTTTGTGTGTGTTTGAGGGAGTGTGTGACGGTATCTGTGTGTACTTTATATTTTCTCCTGTCCCCCCTTTTCCCTGGAGTTTGTCTATGGGGCTAAACACTCATCATGTAAATCAGTGAGCTATTAGGAGCTGGCTCCTCTTCCTCTGCTTTCTTATGAAGATGAATAAGAACCAAGCTAGTGATAAAGGAGAGAGGAGAGGAAATGAAATGAACTCCGTGATTAAAGTGCACTGCTATATGGGCTTCTTGGTGCAGTGTACTTATCTTGTGTGTGTGTTCACATAATTTGCATGCCTTTCAGCTTCAGTTTATTTTAATTTAGTAGTCTCCGTCATTTTGCTGATCAGTTTTTAAGGTGACATCCAAGTTGTGGAAATCTCACACTCTGTACACACTCCTGTAGTGTGTGCATGAATCTTCATGATCACATGTGTGTGTCTATACATCATACACATAGTATTTGTGATACCATTAAATTGCAATTCCACAGTTCCCGTGCATATTGCCTTTGGAGAATGAGCTTCACTTATTGGTGCTTTAACCCATAATTGAGGTTATGGTAATTGCAAATTTACAGTATAAAGTGTGTGCATACAGTATTTTCCACACATTAATTGGCCTGAAGCACCTGGGCTCGTAATATTGTCTTATCTGTTTGAATGGCACATAAATCTCCTTTCATATACTCCATTGTTATTTGTATGTATGAGTTTGGTGGCAGGTGAAGCAGTCTGCATGCACATTGCAGCTCCGGCTGCCTTATTGCAGCACAATTATCATAAATCAAATTTACATTTGTCATGTAATTTAGTTCTCATCTTGGTATCGCCTGGTTAATTTTAGCGTCCACTGCAAATAAGATTTATTGTCCTACAGATTAATAACTGGAACGCGTGCACGCGCACACACACACACACACACACACACACACACACACACACGTACCTCCCACGTATGTCTCAAGGGAGCTATCATAATACCACCACTGTGTGTGAACATCTGACACTTTAGATACAGTATTTCTCCCCTCAGCTTTCACTCCTGCAGCTCCACACTATTTTACTCGTTCTCTCTTGTGTGATTAATAGGCAATTTACTGAGAGCGGGTGTTATGACTCAGATATGTAGATCGTTGGGATGCACTGCAAGAACTCATCCACGGGACAGATGTCACAACACAACTTCCAAACTGAAAGTGTTCCCTGACGACACTGTCATAGTAAGACTCGGAGGCAAACTAACACTAGAACTGGAGTCAGAAGTAAAGCTAGAGGGAGCCAGGTGGACAAATCCATAAATAAACATCATCTTTAAATAACCGCAGTCTTTGTCAAATAAACATGACAACAAACTAAAGGAAGACACTTTCTGATCATTTCTTTTCCAATTTTTGCTTTGATAGACTTATTCTGGGTTTCTAAAGAGCAACTTTTTTTGGGCATGTCAGTGATAGAAAACAAACACTTCATGAGGTTTTTGTAGCGCAGAGAGCGAGGAGAGGAAGTGATCGATCAAACTGTTGGATATTATTATTCTTTCTTGGCTCCTGTTGATAATCATAAGAGGAGTCCATGTTGTGATGAAAACCAAACAGATTTAGATGACAGTGATATTAATTATGTATAATTTCACTTGTTACTTATTAGCTGGGACATTTGCTGCTTTACTTATCACTCACAACTCAGACTGCATATATTTTCCAGTATGTGCTTACATTTCCAAAATGATGATTCAACTGGTCAACACCTCAGTGCAACTTCATCATCTGTCTTCAATATATTAGTTAAACTAAAAGCTACACAAACAATGATTTTGTGATTTTCAATGTTTTTAATAGCCTTCAGAACTTGAGGAAACAATTATCTTAATTAATCACATAAACAAAGTGCCTATTAATAAAGCAGGCAATAAGGTGATTAAATCAGAGGTATTGATGGAAAAAAATCCAGCTACAGATGCAAACTGACAGCCTCCCAGCTGTGAAATTATACAATTAGACAAAGCACAACTCATTTGAATATGCCTGTTGGGGAAAGGCCAATAACGCAGAAGAGCTGAATCCTCAATCTGCGAATGGAAATGTTCACGATAGTGCAAAAGTCGTGGCAGCTGACCGTGACCTGCTGTGTTCATTTTTCAAACTCTTCATCACTCCAAATATAAATTTTCAAACGCAAGATGATTTTACTTGCAAATTAAAAAGGTCCAGCAGCCTTTTCTTGTATTTTAATGAACTGAGATTGTTTTCAGATTTTCAATTATTATTTATTCTTTCTTTTCCACGGTGCCTCTTTGGTCATGCCGTCTACAGTGGCCCTGAGGTGCAAAACATAATAACATGGCATGAAACACGGTAACAGAATAGAAAATAAAACTACATTCAACAAATGCTGATCTGGTTTGCACCTCAGTGTCGCCGCAGCTGACACCATGAGACTTCATCAATAACTCAGAGTTTGTAAGGATTGATGCACAAACAAGTATCTTTAATTAATTGAAAACAACTATATTTTTTTCTTAATTTGTGGCATCCATCAGTAAATCTGCGTATGTCTGCCCGCTCACTTCCCTTTTATCGTTTCTCACAACAAGAGATTCAACATGAATGATGCCTGGACGAGTTTTTAATTGCATCATGATTGCTGCTGCTCTTGTAAAGATGGAAATGACTGGATATAATATTTCTTATGAGAGGGAGGGAAATGGCCAGAGAGGGTACGTTTTTTACCACGTTACAGGCTATTCAACCCATTCTAGCAGGTTATATGTGGGAAAAATGACGATGGCTCAGATCAGGCTTATGTGCTGTGTTATTGTCCCCCTGAGAGAAGGAGTGTGAGCGTGTCCGTTCAAGCACCATGTCGAGAACAGTAAATTAAAGCAGGACAGCTTTTAAAAGACAGGAACCCAAAACACAAGATTTAAATGAAAAACATCCATCAGTGTGCTATAAAACTGTACTTACTGTGTCCCGCCCGGTGTGTGTGTGTGCACGAGAGAGCATGAATACATTAATGTATGCACTTGAAAGTTTTCTGTGCGGGTGTGTGTGTCTGATTGAATCGTTGCAGGAGGGATATTTGACTTGGAGCTGGAAGATGCATGCAATCAGAATGCTAAGCAACAGTTTTAAACAGTCTTAATATTGAGAAAGTGTAGGGCAATATATTCTCTTTGACACTGTGCGCTGCTTCCCTGGGGTAAAGCTGCTACTGATCAGCAGGTGCACTCACGCTTTGGTTGTAAATACTGATGCCCTCGCGAGTCAAAACAGGTTTCATTTCCACTTTATCTACCCCAGTCTGTCCAAGTGTGGAGGAGGGAGGAGGGAGGAGAGGACAGAGGAAAGGGATGCAGGTAAGATGAAGGGAAATGTGGAGAGGGCGGGTGCAGGCTGAGAAGAAAAAAAGATTGGGGGAGATGGGAAATAGAAATAGAGAGAAACAAGTGAAGGAATAGCCGATGAGAGAGGAAACGAGAGGGCAAAGATGAGAAGAGCGGGGAGAAGATGAAAAGGAGAGAGGGCAGAATTTGGAGGAAATGGAGAGGTAAAGGAGATGAGAGTGTAGAGGTTAGAGAGAGAGAGGCAAAAATAAAGAAAGATAAACATCGAAAGACAAAAGAAGCGCAGAAAGGATGAAAAGAGAAGAAGAGAGATGAAGAGGATACGAATAGAAGACGATTGCTTCACGTCCACCTGAAGTTCATTAGCAAGCAGCCTGACGCACTTTAACTGTGTGTGTGTGTGTGTGTGTGTGTGTTATCTGACATACCAGATGTTTTTCCTGGCCTTTTTGAAGAAGACATAAACATGTGTGTTACTCCTCATGGTGTCATATCTTATTTCATGTTTCAGGCTTAATATTATCTACATGAGCTAATGACCCCCCCCCCACACCAATCTTCATGTGTGAGTTTTTCTTTTTCTTTTTTGCCTGATTTCCACTCACTGTTTCTGTCTCCACTCCACAGGAGACGGCGTCAAGCTTTTTATCGAACGCGCAGAAACATTTTCAAACATCCCTTCGTTTGGTGCGATCGCCAAATTGGCCTCAACACTTGTAGAAGATCAAAAATATAAAAGGTTCAAAGTTATAAAAACTCAACAGTTAGATAGCCTGGAAGCTGAGGCCGTTTGATGTTGCTGTCTATCCTCACATCACTGGAACATCTCTCCAACATTAATTCTGTCAACTTGCAGAATGTAAAGGTAAGACATAGCGTGCGTGTGCAGAAACGTTATAGCATATTCTGTGCACAATCCCGCTCCGCTCACATAAGTAGTCCGCACTCAAACATCCAGCAGTAAAGGTCCCGTGCCATCTATAGGCAGTTCAGAATGGAGAATGTGGCATAAATATTCATATATTATTACTATTCTGGTACCATAGCTAGCTACTGCACCGTTCTCCTTAAGGCCACAGTAAGCTCTTCAAAGGAAATGGATTTCTGGAGTACTTTAACATATATTATAAAGCCCTGCATTTTAAAAAGCCCGTTATGTATATGTGTGTGCGTGTGTGCACTTGCATAGTCCACATTGTCTTTTCTGAATGCTAAAAACCCTTTGACTGAACCACTTTAGTGTGCAAATCTATAGAATAGTGCATCTGAAATTGGAGAAATGCCACACACACATACACGCATTTTAAACTGCTCCAGGCTGGTGGCTTAACTCCTTTCATTTGCTATAGGCTCTCCCCACACGCCCGCTCACTTGTGTGTCGGCTCAGAACGTGGTGTGACAGTTTGGCCCTGTGGTCACATCCCCATGTCTGATATCCCCTAATAATCTCGCTCCCCTTTCCATTCAGCCGCTAACTGGAAGCATGAGCATGTGTATGTATGTGTTTGTGTGTGGAGATGGAGATAAGAGGAGAAAGCATGTTGTGTGATGGAACATAAGAAAAATCACAAATAGCATTCACAGATTTTAGCTGGGATTTAAATATTTTATGTGACTGAAATATTGAAGCCCTCCACCTGCCCGCAGCGTATATCTTTTCCAACCTCTCCTCACCTCCTGTTCAAGGTTTTTTAAATTCTGGACAAGCTTTCAGATCTCTCTCTTTATACTGTATCTCTCTCACTTTCTTTCTTATCTCCTTCCTCCTTGTGCCCTCACACCACTCCGTGTCCCCTTTCTCTCCCCCATATCCTGTCTATCATTGCTGGCTTCCTCGGCTCGAGTAATCTCCCTCTTTACTGTGTCTCAACCGCTCTCTCTCATCTTCCATCCATCCTTTCGATCTGTTCTCCGGCTGCCGCTTGTTTCATTCTCTCTGTTCCTACCAGTCCTCCCTCTTTTTTCTCCCCACTCTCTCTCTTTCTCTCTCACACCTTCTCTCTCTCTGTCGCTCCCTCTCTCGCTGTCTGTTCTTCCATGAAATTAAAGCGCTCTAAGCTGCTGTTTAATCAGAGCCTGTTTGGGAAAGTGCTGCGATGACAGAAACTGGCCATCCCGAGTGCCGTGTCTATGTATGCATGTATGTGCTGTTTATATGTGTGTGTGTGTGTGTGTGTGTGTGTGTGGCTGTAATTATAATTCTATATATGATAAAGAGAAAATGCAGAGAGATGCGTGTTCCTGAATTTCTATGTGTGTGTTTTTGCATTTGTGCATGTGTGGTGGAAGAGGTGTGTTTAGATGTCCATTAATCCACAGATAATCAGTATTAGCAGGTGGTGTGGCCTGATATTGTGATGATTAACTAAGAATCTGGATTGTTTACTGTTGGGGGCTGGATAAATGAGCACAGATCAACAAAGCTAATTAAATACCATTTGCCACCACAAAATAGTAGTTAATGCCTCCGTGTTTGACATGGCCGAGGTGGGAGGTGAGACATTACTGACTTCAATGCATTATTTTCCCACACAGATTTCCAGTGACACTATCTTTGTCGGTGCTTTAAGAATTCACTTGACATTTTTGAGAGATATACTACATTTTCTTACTGAGAGTTAGATGAGAAGATTAGTACCACTCACATGTCTGCTTGTTTATAATGAAGACAGAGCCAGGAGGTGATTAGCTTAGCTTAGCATAGAGACTGGAAGCGGGGGAAACAGCTAGCCAGGGTCACCAGAGTTAAAGAAATCTACCAAACAGCACCTCTGAAGTTCACTAATTAACATGCATCTTGTTTGTGTTATCTATCAAAAGCAGAAATGTGGAAAGAAGTGAGAAGAAGAGTTATGTGCTACAAATATTTCTTGGTGAACACATAATCTGTTGTTCATCAAGAAATATTTATACTGTGTAACTCCCCTTTACACCACAATTGTATTTTTTTTTAATAACAGAATCAACCAAGAGTGGTATTGGTCTGCTTCTCTAACTCTTGGCAGGAAAGCAAATGAGTGTATTCCCAAAACGCTGAATTATTCCTTCAACAGAACATATTTTGCTCGCGGAGAAATTCAGATGGATTTGACTGAGATAAAAGATTGACCTTATTTGAACCTGGTGCTCTCAAAATGGAAGGTTTTGTGGTTAGTTGTGGTTCAGTTTTTGAGCTCTGAGCCTTGTCCTTGGCACAGGTGAGGGTATTGTCATTGCTTTTTGTGTGCGTCCACAATCTCGATATCTCTCTCTCTCTCTGTCTACAGTATAGTATAGTGCAGTATATTTGCAAGATCCCCTATTTACAAAATCCATTCCAGGTCTTATCAGAGTTACAAAAAACACAGCAGCGAACTGTGCAAACTGCTATATCCACACAGAACACAAACTGAGAAGTGCAAACAGTCATATCAGATACAGTTACACAAACACAGGCATTAGTTAGACGCTATGAATGCACAGTTTCACAGGGGTTGGTCACACAGGTACACACTCACACACAGAGACAAGAGAAAATGATTAATTTGAACTTGTTTCTTGCTCCTCATGCACACAGCTTGTGATTTTATAAATTTCCAGACATGCTCACCACGCTGCTGCACTTTCAGTCCATAAATATGCAATTTCTACGAGTGAAAACAAATGACATGTCATTTGTGATATATTGCGCAGATCAAGTTCCCAGAAGTATCTGAGCATTTCCTGAGCATGGTGACCACTCCCCTCCCCACCCTGCATGTAGAAAATCATGATAGCTTCAGAGGCAACAGCCACTCTTCAGGCTTTCGCTCTCATCACTGTGGTGCAATCAATCCAGGACTTGCTCTACACATGACCTCTAGATGGCAGTAGAGGTGCAGCTCACTCACAGACAACTGTGATTGTGTGCGCGTGCTTATGTGCAGGTTTGTGCGCGCACCTGCAAAAATCTGTTTGTGTTTGTGTGAGCTGGAGAAAGGGGAGAGACAGAGCGCAAGAGTGATCAAGCAGAAAAAAAAAAAAAATCTAGCAGTGAAAGGTATTTGAGTTTTATTTTACCTGTGCTCCCACGCACATTGTTTTACAGACATTGGAGGGAAAATTCTCTATTCTAAATCTTGTTGGTGCCACCATTTGTCTCTATAATCCGTGGCAGAACAATAGGCTGATGTGATCAAACAGTATCAGCTTGTTCCCTGGTTATTAAACGTAATGTCTGACCCAGATTCCTATGCAGCAGTTACTGTCACACTCACTACCTTTCCTGGAGCTGGATAGAATAGAATGGGGTAAAATAATTAAAATAAAAAAAGGAATGACACATAATTTTATTTCCACACAGCTTTAACAAGGCAGACGGTGTCGCTGTCAAACCTTCCACCCCGAGCCAAAATTAGCAATTCATCATTGTCCGATGGAGGATTGTGGTTTACTGTATCCTCCAACTGTACATTCATTTTATAGTTTTTTCTCTTTGTGACTTTATGCCTGACTCATCCAAATGCTTTTAAACAGTTACTACCTTTCTTTCTTTTTTTCTTTCTTTCTTTCTTTCCTACCTTCTTGCTGTAACTTCACTATCTCCATGTCCGTCCGTCTTTTATTCTCTCAGCTGATCTTCGGGGTCGTCAGTAGAATCACTGCCTGCCGTCACCCAGCCTTAAGCCCCACTAACTGTCAGATACTCTAATCTAAGCTAATCTGAGCCTTGACTGATGTGTGTGATCTCTATGTATGTGCTTTGTGTGTGTATGTGTGTGTGAGTGAGTGTCCGCGGGTGTGACACAGAGTTGTCAGCTTAAGCTACTCCACATGATGAAGGGCCACTCATGTGCCTTCCCCCATATCCCCCCCTTCACCCTCTTCCTCCTCCATATCTCACACTCATCCATATCTCCCTCCCTCCCATACTCAACCTCTCAATTTCTCACTTGGCCTTTGCGTCCGGCCCACTGGCCTCTCTCCCCTCCAGCAGAGCTCTCATTACCTCTCTTTCTCAGTGACATCCAGTGACGGGCTGGCCATCACTTCCTGACACCTCGATATTCTCCTCTTTCTCTGCTGCTCTCCTTTTTTCTTTCGCTCATGCTGCAGCTCTCTTTATCGCTTACAATCTCTCACTCCACTTTTGCTCTTCCTCTCTAATTTCCTATCTACTTTTCAATCCGTACTGACACCGTCTCACTGTCTGTTGCTCAGGCTCTCGGTCAAAAAGTCTTATTCGTTTTTCCGTCCATTTCTGCTACTGTCTGTGTAGTTATTGGATTGTGCTTTGTCTCTTTTTTATTCCCTTCTCTGTCTCATATATCCAATGTCAATGACAGTCCTATTTATGACTTTTAGATATATACAGCACATCAGTAAGTCTGCAGCAAATGTCGTATATTTTTCCATATTTCTGAAAGGTAGCATCTCTCTTTATTGCTCTTTTTATTCATTTTATTTGCTTCTCTTGTTTCATGTTTTATTCTATTCAAAAGCAGAACCACACACAATAACTTCCACATGCACACACACACAAACACACACACACACACACACACAGAGTATATCAGCCTACAGTATACACACCAGCTAATCACACACCCTGTGAGACCCTCAGCAGGAAGTCAGAGGATACACCATTAGGAGAATCACTATGTTGGACTCTCTTCATGATGTCAAGGACTTCCTGTCCATGTTCTTGTCCCGCTGTGGCCTCTAGTGATGCCACTGATCCTCATTCTCTGCTCTTGCTTCTCAACCTCCTCATCATGTAGCTCAAATCTTTCAGACTGCCATGTCCACTGAGTAGGTCTCTTCACAGTCACGACCTGAAAGAGGGTTTTGCAGTGATGAGAACCTCAGCGAGAAAGAATCTCATTATTTTCAGTGGATGAGATCTGCTGTTGGATGTTCCACACAGCAGTGAGGGTAAATTATGGTCGGAGTCCTTGAAACATCTATTGCCAGAAGTTAATAATATCTCAGATTTTAACAAAGGAGTGCTGCAGTGGCTGTGGGCTTTTATGCGCAGCAACAGCCATGAGCAGAGTTTTGTCGTAAAACATATGTTCCAGTCTATTTTTGATTGGTTAGGTCATGTTGAAAATTGGAGTACGATATCTAAATGAACACTTGAACACATTTGACCATACAAGTGTCACTGTAATTAAGTCTAATTTAATATGATTCCACTTACTAAAATTAACCCCTCATATACTGTAACTGCTGGAACTTCCTCACAGAAATATACATTTGATCTAAATTGTGCATAACCGCTTTTTCACAGTGGACATTCACAAAAACAAAGGTGTTATTAATGATATAAATAATGAGCATATTCCATTTAGGTGAGCTAGTTGCAGGGTCCTGGTATTGTGAATGCCGGTTCACTGTTATGGCTCACTGGAAGGCTTAAGGTAATGGAGCCATTGTTAGCAAAACTAGTTCCAAAAGTCTGCTGTGAAAAAGATCTGTTTAATATAACAGAGACTTTGTTAATGTCAAAAGTGACGCCAGTGTTTATCCTTTCACCTGTTTTTATAAGCGTTTCAATTTACATGTTAAAAAACTGCAGGGGAGCTGCTGGAAATTTGGAAAAACAAAGTTGAAATATTCCACAACTGTAGATTAATTTTCAACTTCTTTTGCAGATTTTTTGCACTACATTTTAATGGAAACTTGACTTATGACAAGTCAAAATGTCCACTGTAAAAAAGGCCTATGGTTGAGTGAAGGCCTTACAGATCCACTGGTTACCTACGTGTGTTTAACTAATTTTAGCTGCATAGACAGTACTTGACTGGCATCTTCCTCACTTGCCTGCTCCACCTTTGAAAGTGGGACAACACCCTTATCATTCATATTGGTACGTTGACTTTGGTGACCTCACCTAATCTCCAGCCTCGTTCCCCCTCAACTTCAACCTTAAGTGTAATTAACCAGAGTAATTGAAAACACCTACATGGGTCCTGAGATACCTGTAATAGGACAATTCATCAGGCCCATCTTTTTACAGAATCATTGTCCCCATCACTGCAGACATGCAACTTGTCATAGCAGAAAAAGCGCAAGTAGAACTTATTGCTAATAATGGCTTGGCTCCATTTTAGTATCCCAGTAAGCAAGTGAGTATGTGCAAGACTTGGACCCTGCAACTGACACATCTAACTGGAATTCAGCCATCATGAATGTTATTACTTACATCTGTTCTTACCCCACTGTGACATGTCAACATGTCTGCTGAAGTGGAGGCAGACACCTCAAAGATGTATTCTTTTTCTTAAATTCTAATATTGTTGCTTTATTAGGAAAGTATGGTGTAAAGAGGTGTATGCTGGGATGTGTGTTAATGTTAATTGAGTCACACTAAGCCTCATCAGGTGCAACACCACTTCTCTCTTGTTCAGATTTCTTACAGGCTGTACTGCACCATATGAGCTGTGGCTGTTAACATACTTCTTATTCCTGGCTGCTTATGAAGTAGCTTGCCATCTAGTTGTCTTAAAGCATGAAACCAGATTAGTACTTTTCTTTGTTTTTGATCTTTCTGCATCAAATTCCACACGTCTTTGTTCCTCCTCCGCCTTTCTTCTCGTTCTTTAAGTCGGTATAATGATGCAACTTGCCAGCGTTACTGATTGACTTCAATTAATACATCACACATTCTTTTTGATTCAGAGCACTTTAGTTTGATTTAGCGAGATAATTTCAGGTCAGGATTCAATTAGTATAAAGCTAAATGATTTTCCTTACCGTTAATTTTCAGTGAGGGGCTGCACAGTGGCTCAGTGGTGAGTGCTGCTGCCTTGACAGTCAAAGCAGGAAGGTCCTGCGTCATGGGCCAGTTGTTTCTCTGTGATTGTCTTTCTGTTGCTCTGTTTTCCCCCGACAGTCCAAAGACAGGCAGACCAGGTGAACTAGCACATTAAAATAGCCCACATAAATGCATTTGCCTGGTGATAATGCGATGATGGACTGGTGACCTGCTTACCGGCCATTTGTGCATGCAGGGATAGTCTCCATCCCCCTGTGACTCTGAGTAGGAATAAGTAGGTATAGAAGATGGATGTGTGAAACGCTCCCAACCACCTTTTTCAAGGTTATTTAACAATTTCTCCTTTATTTCGTCAGTAGACTCCCTGGATTATCTACAACCCCCCTGTGCATACCAGGAGTCACAAAAATGGTGTTGATTCTGGCTGGCTCACTACTTTCTCTCTCCTTCCTCTCTGTCCCTGTTGCCGCCGCTCTGTCATTGCTAAACGGTTTTCAACCATTGCCAAACAGTTAATATATATCCAGCATGAGGCCGCCGAGGAAGGTTTAACGCAGCAGATGACATTCAGTACAGTGCCATAATCATTGCCTCCTAATGAATTAAATAGCCTTGACATTTCACAGCATGCTTGTCCTTTTCCTGCAACTGTTCTGCTGTTGTATTCTTCCTTTCATGCATTCTGTCGCTCTCTTGTTCTTGTTCTTTCTCTTGCATTGCTTTTGCATGTGCCTTCTGGCCTCTTTCTATTCTCTCCTCCCCACCTTCACCCTTAATTTCTATATCCCTCATTCCCTCTCTTACTCCATCTTTTGCTTCTTCTCACTCTTGCGCTCATCGGTATGCTACCGCACGCCCGGCTGTCTATGCAGGCAGAGCTGAGAGGGAGGGAGGGGAAGAGGGAGACAGTCACTGTTTAGCAGCAGAGACAGAATCCAGCTGGAGGGTCACGACCCTAAATGACCATCCACACTCACACACACACAGGCACGTTCAGTAAGTCATACACCCACACTTCCCTGATGGCAGGAGCAATAGGTCATACGCCAACAATGTAGAAAGAGAGAGAGGGACAAAAGGAGAGAAAGCAGGATTTAGGAATGAGGTGGAGGTGTGTTCACTGCTTGCTGAGCCATAATTGTCCTGTGGTTTGGAAGGGAGGATGGCAGCAGCGAAGGGTAGAGACAAAGAGAAAAGGAGCAATGAAAGGGGCATGGCCTGCAATAGAGGAGTGCTTCTGCAGTGGCGTCAGAAAGTTTCTTTTGTCCTGGAATACAGATGAGGGCTGGATGGTTGACTGCCTGGCTGCGATGTTATGGGCCAGATAGACAGATAGACTCACGTATGCACAAACAAACACAGCCTCTGGGTCTGTTCGAGTTTGGCACATAGGTGTGTGTGCACGCATGTCTCAAAGAAATATAATCACAGGAAATAATTAAATTATTACGAACTTAGAACAACTGCATAGTTATTAGATTTATTCTAAATAGACGGTTACTATATTTAGGGGAAATTACAGTGGTAAAAAAAAATCCTCATCAGATACTAACTCATACATTTCTTTCTCTCCCTTTTATTATTGAAATTTATTGACATTAAGCTTGAAAGATTTATGGTAAAAAACAAACAAACAGAAGTGTAAAATATAGAAACATAGAATTGATCCTGTGAATAATGTACTTAAGAATTAAAGCTGATATGGATCACAGTTGTAATGTTTGCTGAATGTTCAAGGAAAGCATCTGCCATTTAATCTTTCAGTATATTTACACTAGAATATTCTGTGTTCTGACACAAACACTTGCTGCTGAGGCTGAACTTTTTCCATGTTTTGTTTTAATCATGACACCTAAAAATTCATAAAGCAAAATGATCAAATTCCATGTTTTCCTAAATGTTTAATGTTATTTGTTGTAATATATATATATATAACATCTGAACAAAACTACCTTTTTTATTGATAAGATTGTATTGTAAGGGCCCTGGCAGTGTAAATAGTTAACTATATTGTCAAGGCTTTTTTATTCTCTCTTGCTTTTTGAGAATTAAAATTAAAATTTCTATTCATTTGCATATACACTATAGACTTTTATGTAATAAACAGATAAACTGTGGCTCAGTTTTCCGGTAGATAAACAAACATAAGCACTCTTATGGACACACATGCATCCCTCACTTTAGTCTGATCACATTCACTCTAGCACATTTAGATCTCACATCTTATGGGGCGAATGGGAAATTATTTTGCTTCTGATCTCTAATGATTGTCAACATGAAAGATCTAAACAACATCATCTTGGAGGACTAAAGACAACTCTGAAGTCTGTTGAAAAAAACAAAAAACAAAAAACAAGGGTTCAAAGCTCCAATCAGAGCTATAACATTTATCTTGATGCTGTGTGAGGATTTTAATTAGAAGGGAATTCCCGCTGCCCATGATTACTGAGGCAATAGGGGACTAGATGTCTTTGAATCCGATGTTTATTCCCCGAACAAACAAAAGCATGATATAATAATTAATTTAAAAAGTTGGAGATTAGTAAACAAATTGAAGAAGGGAAAAGTTCATAGCAACAACCACATGGGGAAACTAAACCAGGAAATGTTCAACTCTGGCTGCGGGGCTATCGCGAGAGAGGCGGTGGTTGGTAACATGGTAACGGCAGCAACACAAACGAGACTGAAGCGGTGGCAACCGCAAATATTGAAATACAAACCCGGAATTATTGAATTATTCTTTTTATTTTAATGGTAATAAAGTATGCCGAATCAAAAAGTGAAAGCGTGAAGTAAGCTGGTGAACTAAGGTGAGTCTCGGAGGGCTCAGGTGGTGTAAGTATTCTTCAGCATGTGTAAAGTTAATATGCTGTTACCGACACTGTGGCATTAGCTTAATATGTCCTGGTTAGCTTCACGTTTACTAGCTTCCACTTAAGTTCTTGGGTCTGTCTCCTTTACTGTACAGTTGCTGAAGGTGAGTCACCAATAATTTCAGCTTTGCTCATATACCTCTTTACATTGACTCCTTCCTTTTAAATACTATGTAGTTTATGTAACTATGTTTATGTAACTACTAAGCTAACTAATTTTAGCTAACGCTAAGGATATAGTTTTCATGAGGGGCAGTTAAATTTAGACACACTACTAGTCCACATTTTCCCATTTGACAGATGTAGGCCTATACTAGTCAAATACAACCCCGATTCCCAAAAAGTTGTTTGTTTGCAAACAAACGGTGTCCATGTAGTAATCTCCTTTATACAGTCATGTGTTTGACAAAGTGGTGAACCTCGCTCCATCTTTCCAGGATGCCCCTTTCATCCCCAATCATGATACTATCACCTGTTACCAATGAACCTGTTTACCTGTGGAATGATCCAAACATGTGTTTTTGGATCAGTCCACAACTTTCACAGTCTTTTGTTGCTCCTGTCCCAAATTGTTTGAAACATGTTGTTGCCATCAAATTCAGAATAAGCAGATATTTTTGAAACTCAATGAAATTGATGAGGTCAAACATCAAATACATTGTCTTTTTGCTGTTTTCAATTGAATTTAGGTCAAAAAGGATTAATAAAAATGATCACATTCTGTTTTATTAATGTTTTACATGCATCCCAACTATTTTGGAAACAGGTTTTTAATAATAATAATAATAATAATAATAATGGGATAGAGGTTTAAAATTGTAGTGTTTTCTGCTTTAGCAGAGATCTTGTTTTGGACCAAGACTACTGAGCTACAGGAATAAACTCATGATGATTTATTCCCTGCAGATGTCAAGGATAATGAAAAGCACAGGTGTAATACAGGTATTAATAATAAAAGTGAAGGCTGCATCCTTAAGTTTTGGGCCTGATATCGTGTTTGATGGCTTGCTGGTATAAGTAAGCCTCATAAGTTAGCTATTATAACAATTTCTTAATTTTTTAATTGCCTTTTCCGGCCCAAACAGTTGCCAGCCATTTGTCAAGCATGTAATTCTGCTAGACACAATTTAAACTCAGAGGATTGCTTGTTTTAACTGCCTCTTATACATTTGGGCAAATCTGTCCCTGCTATTTTGCTCATTTTATTGCAGCAGGATTCATTTATTGCGGTGTGTGATTTAGCCTGGGCCCAGCGTGATAGCCAGTTTTTATGCCATTACTGTTGGTTTTTTATTGCAGAAGAGAGTCTTTGTAAAAAGCTCAGCGAAAGACGCACAAGGAATACCTGAGCCCCCACAAAGAAGAGGCATGAATTTAAATGACTTTGTGGTGCTTCCTAACAACAAGGCCAAATCCGTCAAGCTCAATGCCAGGTAAGATGAGAGAAGATCAATGGTGTGATTTAAGGTATTAGGTAGAAGTCCTTCAGGGCTACTTGGCTACCATACTATTTCCATCTGTTTGTATTCAAATGAATAGGAATGAGTATTTGACAAAATGGAGTTTCAGGCAAGTTAAAAATGTGACCTGGATTCTGATTCAGTGCGGTGTCTTTGTTTTCTTCATATTGCCCAGTGCAAATTGAGTCCAGTCTCCATTGTCTATGTAGTTCTCATTTGCCAACAGGTAATTGACTAAATTGATGTCTGTCTTGGTGGTACCCCGATCCAGTGACTAATTGAATAAAGTATTGATCAGTCATGGCAACGGGGATCTACTAGTGCAGCAGATGAATTGAACATGTTGATGAAAGCCTGGCTGTCCAATCTGACGGAGTAGGTCATTTGTATGATTGATTGTTGTTGATTGATTGCATATACCGTATGTGAGTGTGTGTGTGCATGTTGCCATAGGAACCTGCACGAACTGCAGATGGAGGCGGCGACTTTGGCCCAGGAGAGCAAAGAGATGGAGGAGAAGCTGCAGTGGCTGAAAGAGAGCATGAGTAAAGAGAAAGAGGAGAGAGGGTGAGTATCAGTGTTGCAGTTAGTGTACTAGAACAAGACGAGAAAGGGGAGGGAGAGGCAGCGAGGAGGAGAGAGGGGTAGACCGAAGTGGGAAGTTGAGCAGAAGATGAAGAAGGAGGAGATGGGTTGAGTGAAAACGGAGTGAGAGGAGAGAGAGGGTAGTGAATAAGTATGTGCAGGATGGGCTGCAGCAGCTGTAACAGAAAACACAGAAGAGAGAGATTCGCATTCCTCAAGTTTCAACTTACTGCACAAATAATTTCACTGCTCCTTGTGTTGTCTGCCCTCCATCACGTGGATTATCTGTGTTATTTCTTTGTTGTGGTTCAACCTGTGTGAAATCTCATGTTGTAAACCCCACTAGCAACAGCTCCATCTGTCAGTGTGTCTGATTGTCCCAACACTTTAACCCAGAGCAAGATATCTCAACAATGCCTTACTTTCTTCTAACTGAGTACTGGAATATATACCGTATTCAATTTGGCATGTGCTGCTATCAAGATTTTACCATTATCTTGGTCACAGTAACTGCCAGTGTGATCTATAAAATTACTAAGCTTAACATCCTTAGACAGACGGGGAGAAAAAAGACAGAAAGAGGTCAGGAATTATAGCAGGTAAAGAGAGAGCTCAGAGAAGGCGGAGAAGGAAGAGGGAGAACTAAAATGAAATGGGGGCTGCTGAGAGAAAGTCTATACAAGCAAGAGGGACTGAGGGATGAATACAGTGATTTGGGAGAAAGGAGGCTTAATGTTTAAATGCTGCAAAAAAAATCAAGTCCAGACTGTCACAGCTAAACACACGAGGGAACACATCAGGTGAATGGAGAGTAATGGAGAGTCGAAGAGTCGGTGAGGGAGGTAGGAAAGTGGAAAAAA
Source organism: Holacanthus passer (assembly GCA_025331565.1). Classification (NCBI taxonomy): domain Eukaryota; kingdom Metazoa; phylum Chordata; class Actinopteri; family Pomacanthidae; genus Holacanthus; species Holacanthus passer. Next base: position 4,458,052 of record JAFREQ010000004.1, on the reverse strand, counting down.
ACTACAACAGCTGTAATAGAGCAAGCAACAAGAAAGTAGTGACATTGAGTAATAGAGATGGATGGAGGAGGAGACCAAATGAGGGAGAGGGGAGGTCGATGACTTCTCTACCTATAAAGGTCAAGAAAAGGTTGACAGGGAAGGAAGAAAAGGAGCAGTCAGAGAATTGAAAAAGCCACTCATATATGAAGTAGGCTCATGCCCATATAGTAGACTATTCTAAAGGTCAGTGGAGCCCTACAGACACTTGGTGCTAACAACTTGTATGTGACTGTAATTTTTCCCCTCGCTGGAATCGATGGCAACCAGTATTCACCAGATGTGAAAGACTTTAATGGGAGGGCATATTAAGCACAGATGGTGGACATAAAAATAAATAACAGTAAAATGAAGGAGCGAAAATACACAGGGAAAGCATTTAATGTTTACATTTAATTTTTTTGGAATTGCTGCTGTATTTTCAATAAGGCTTAAATTTGTTTGCCCCACGCCATACATTAACTGTCACAACAGTAATTGCAGGAGATTTACAGAGGCTCACAGATTTTCAGTGTTGCCCAGCAAATGCTTGTATTTGTTTCTCTCATATATTTATTTCATTTTAAGAGGATAAGGCAATGATGAAGGCAAGCATTACACAAGTCAGTGATAGAGGTGAGAAGTAATTTTCAGTATCTTTGAAAGTTTTGGTACGGTTATGTGTGCTGTTCCAGAGGCTCTCACTTCAAAACAGATGACCTATATGTTATTCTCATGATTCTGTTCAGTGAGCATTCAGATCACAAACAGCTACCCTTCAGTTATGAATTGAGGTGGTGGTCTGTCATCTGAAAAAAGAAAAAAACAAGGTGCTCTTGTGACAAAGAATACAGTATTAACTTTATAGATAAAAAGTTAAGATTTTGCACCTATGTGGATAAACATTTATAACTAAACTTAGTCCTTTCTCAGGAAGTTCATCCTCTGGAGTCCAGGCTACCAAAGACAGGACACAGTGCGATCAATATGCAGTTGTCATTTGGACTGTACTTGGCTTGATGTGAACTTGGAACAGTACTTGGGCTGAGAACACAAGTACAGACGGGAATGGACATTGTGAAAGGCTTCTTGTATTTTTTATCTCCCAAATCCATAGCATCATATTCACACAAGCCTAGGCTTAACTTGCCTTGGAACACATTGTGATTGTGTTCTTTTTTTAGGTATGTTTATTTTCCTGGTCAGGTCTCCTGGCCAGGTCTGCACATAATGAAATTGCCTGATTCACTGTGCAAACTGATCATAAGCAATGGAAACATACTGCTTGTCTCCAACTTGTCCTTGTCTCCATTTCATTCTATTTCCAAGTTCTCACTTGTCAAATGACAAATGATAGGTGCCGTCATGACAAAAGAGATTATTTTTATGTCTGTGATTCTGTTTTGAACAGTTGGCAGAGGACAATAACAGGCATGTTTTTAGTGATAAACATTGTCTATCAAAGGTTGTAGATGTATGTCAGCGTATTGGCTGTCATAGGGTCACATCAACTGTAACTGATTCATGGGCAGCAAGTGTGAATGAATAATATAGAAAGGCTGTCAAACTGAGAGATGGCATCATCACGTTTTGACACACACACACACACACACACACCATTTATTTTTTCTCCCCATTTCATTATAGAGTATGTACCTGGCCCATTACTGTGACTATTATCCAACAAATTCTGATTGAAGGCCATCCCAGCCTGTGTGAACAGGAAATGAATTTGCAGAATGAAAACAAACACTGGTTATTAATGTGATTGTTTTATTCTCTGTTCCCAATTCACCTAATTTCATTGATAGCTCAGAGATGTGTTATCCAAAGTTATGGAGAACAGCTTAATAGAGTGTATATCACAATATATGAGCACATAACTCAGGGACAGTTTTAGGGAGAGGCGGAGTATGTACATTATGCACAGACTCCTTCAAATATTGTCAGCAGGAGAAAGGTTACACACACACACACAAATACAGGCAGCACAGCTAATTACAATATCAGTGATTTAGAGCTGAGGTATGAGGAGAGGCACTAGTTCCACATTATGTATTTCCATTGGTTCAAATTCATACATCACAAACAAACAAGGAAAGTGCATAACATAGATGATAATTATGTGTTAATGTATTTATTGTTATAGGAGATCAATTGTGTGTGTGTGTGTGTGTGTGTCCTTGTGAGTATTCTCTGAGGTTCTCAGTGGAGGCCTAGCTCTAATTAAAGAAATATTTCATTGTTGGAAATATGGCCTGACTGTCTATGCGGTAGACAAATGCAAATATTTTTTAATTCTTGGTGCTACATGCCAGAGTAAATGGAGTGAAAGTGCTGACTTTGATCAGCACTGCCTCGTTTCGCATCCTTAGCTGACCCTCTCTCAATCCGACTCTCTGTGGAGGCCATACATAAAATGTGGAAGTACAATCTGTAGTTCGAACAATGGACTTTAGGTACAGGCAACATGGAGTGAAGTTTGACATTGTTCATTTGTATATACTGCCCACTTTGTGATAATACAAAGCTGGTTGAAAATTAGTTTCCCTTTAAGAAGCCATACATCAGTATGGACGGAGGGCCATCTTGTCCAGGCTGCACAAATGATAAGCACACAAACACAGTGTTTCCTGTCACACTGAAATACTGCAACATTTACTGCTCCACCAGCCCCAAGATACGACAATGTGTAGTTGTGGCTGCCTGTGTGTATCATTTGATGCCAGTCCTCCATAAATAGTGGCAGTTTGTTGTTTGCGTGTTTTTTTTACACTTTTCCAGCTACAGAGGGTACTACTTTTTTTTTTAGTCCTGTACGTCTTCTGCTCCTTAATCAATGAAGACACACTGAACTCCACTGCAGGACAGGAATCCTGCTTAAGCGCTACAGTATGTCTCTGAAATATCACTAGCTCAGGAAAGATTTTATGTTGCGAGTGAATCAGCTTGAAAGAGGTGGAAAGATACAGTGAGAGTTTGTGTATGTGTGAGAGGTAGTGTGTGAAGGTAGGAGAAGGACTCAGCTGGCTCAACTACAAAGTGTAAATAGATGAAATAGTAAACTCTGGATATGATGTGGCTGAGAGGTAACTGAAAAAAAATGGTAACACTGTTTTTAGAATTGTTCTTTTTTCTAATTTTTATTTTCTTCTTTACGTTAGAAAATTAGGCAGCCTTTTTTTTTCCAGACAGGCCATTGTTGATTAATAATGCTCTGCTGATTTGTTCTTGTGTGCAGTGGTGTCACTAATCAGTTTTGACTGTGCAGAGCTGTTGTCAAGGAGAGCATAGTGGAACATTTTAAGACCTTTTTCATTTCGAGTGATACTGCTGGGTACAGAGGAAGAGGGGAAGCAGGGACTCACAGCAAGTCCTTTGTGTCAGCTGAGATGGGTGAGAAGATTAGATATGCTACCTTTTTATATTTAACTCCTGCATTTCAAATTTAACTGACTGTCATACTTCCAGACCCAGTTTGTGTTGTATATTTGCTGTCTGTTGGTCGACATTCTTGAATATATATAGTCGACACAGTGAGCAGAAGAGGACAGACGGCAGAAGAAACATTTGTACGAGATGTGATGAAGCTGAAAACACCTGAGCTCAGATTGAGGTGGAGCAGTCGTGGAGTAAATTACATTATTAGGCACTAAAATAAAACCGATGCACACGTTCTGTCAGGCTTTTACAATTGAACACCACATTATTGTAGCTGCACTTCCCTCCTACCTTTTATCTGAAAGCCGTGTATAGCCATGCCGCAGACTCTTAGATGTGAACCTCTAAGAGCTTAACAGTTTGAATCAATTAATTGGTACACTGCTAATGAAAAAGAGGAACCAGTTTCTCATCTGTTTCTCTCTGATTGACGTGGGAGAGAGCAGGAAGGATGTAGGGGGTTTGGCAGTTAATCAGGTGTTCTGATGTGAGGGTTACCTGGGTTTTCTCGAAGCTGCCTCCTTTAACTGTCTTCTCTCAGAACATGCAAGTGTATCTTTGACAAGTCTTTACTGGAGATCTTCAAGCTGTGATTTATGCTCAGGCTGTGCAGTATACTGTGTGTCTGTGTTATGCACCACTCTGTTTTTCTCTCTCTGCTTTTCTCTTAGATCGCAGAGCTCCCAGAGTAGATGAATTGTTCATCTTTGTCTTAGAGTCGGGCTACACACACACACTCACACACATGCGCTCACATAGACAGCCAAAGAATAGGCGAACAAATTCAGTTTGCTGAGAGGAGGTGCGGTATAATCAGTTTGTGAAGAGTACACAGGCGATAATAAAGCCAGACTGGAGGCTTGGGGCAAACGCAGTACATCATTCTCTGTTTGGCCTGCCCGAATCGCAGATTTAATGTAGCTTTGTCTTTAGGCCTACACGGATTACAGACACTCCCCTTTTTCCAGCTTCCTTTGCTGTCTCTTTGCTGTGCTTTTCTTTCTATTGGCTCTTTTGCTCCCTCTTACACTCTTTTTTCCAGATTACATGTCTTTCTTTTTTTGTCTTTTGTCTTTATGTGTAGTTGTTTGATTTGTTCATTTGGCTTTTCCTAGCACCTCTGTCATTCTGTATATGTGCATACACGCATGTGTAATCTGTGACCTGACACTGCTCATGCTGGACTAGAATGTGTTAACCTTTGTGTTTAGAAGATTCTACGTCTGAATTGTTCTCGCCTCTGGTAGTTTCTCTCCTGTCTCAGCCCTCTCTGTTTTTGCCCTGTCGTCTCACACTGGGAGAGTGGGAATTGAGAGAGGACAAGATTACTTTGGCATTAGACTTCAAAGTGTGTGTGCATTTGCATGTGTGTGTGTGTGTGCGTGCGGGCCGCAGATGCTGTCAGTTCTCCCTTTGGGTGAGATGGGTCAGTTAAAGGTGATAGTGGCGTGTAGGTTCATGTGTCCTTGTGTTATACATGAGTGTGTCCAGGTACGACAGGTGGTGTTTGCCTTGGGTTACCATTGAACCGTTAGCGTCTCTTCTCCTTTTTTTGCAATATATCTGTTTATCATTTAGAAATATGAGCTCGCTCTAAGCTAATGTAGAACTGTACTCCTCCGTTCTGACTTTGATGAAGAAATGTTTTTTGATGAGGTGGCATTAGGTGTCGCGTTTGATGTTTGTTTCTAATATGCAAGCTGTGACTTGGAGGTTGTCATCTGCTATCCACACACTAGACGGTGAAAGGTGTACAACAGTGTGTGATAGTAGTGTGTGAATGTGCGTGTGTCTGTAGGTGTGTTTTTCTTCCACAGTGTAACAGATGTAGTCAGGTCACTGCATTCTCGCTGCATTGCTAGCTCTGTAAAGACTGAAGTCAAATCTCTCTCCTTCTCATACAAATATATGCACACACACGCTGTTCTTGTTAGTTAAGAGTGTTGAAAAGAACTTAAGTTGTGCTGATTAAACTTCACAGTTTGGAGTGGTCTGCCAGCAGCGCTGACAGTCCATGCCATATGTTGAAATGGAAGTATGTGTGTGTGTATTTGTGTGTTTGTCCGACAGAGAAACATTGACTGTGAGAATGAGTCGATATCTGTATATTTCTAAAAACAACTTTAAGCTGTTATTATTGTGCATGTTTACTCATACATGCATGCGTGGGTGTAATTGAGTGGATTAGATAATGAGATCTTTGCTAATGTAGAGTCCACAGAAATACACAGACAGACACACACACTTGCTCTCTGCAGACTGCCTGTCCTGAGGGGACACCCTGTCATGCTGCACCGACAGGGTGTGCCTCAACTGTCTCCTCCAGCGACAGTCCAGTTGCCAAGGTGATGTCGCCAGGGTGATTACCTGACGCCCACCCTCAGTGTCAGCATTGGCGTCAGGGGTGTTGGCAACTCTTACCATCACGCACACACACACAGAGTCAGACTTCCTGTGCCTTGACGGGCTGCCAGCTCAATCCAAAATAAACTTCTTTCAAAGACAGCCAGACATCACAATAGCATAAATAGCATAAATAATTCAACAACATGAGCATGAATAACTCCCGTCTAAATGAGGATCCCTCTCCATTTCTTCACGTTCTACAACTGACAGGAGTGTCCTGCATGAGTGTGCGTGTGCATGTGTGCGCATTTGCATTCTTGTTCTTGCATTTCCATCTCCCTGTGTGTGTTTATGTTTGAGTAGGTGTTATTCCTGTAACCTTTCATGTTCTGTTTTTGTGTGAAGTTCAGTGGACCTCTATTGTCCACAATGAAATGGAAAACATCTTTTTGGTCTTAGACTGAGTCACACACTGTGAAAATGTAGGCACCCATGACATTGTACATGAACATACACACAGAACTGATGTTGGCAAGGCTAAATTCTCGTGTGTATGTAAAGACTTGTGGCAAAGTGCTTTTCCTTGCTGCTCGAAGTCCTCTTAGCAACACAAGGACTGACTGTGATGAATTAAACACTATTTTCTGTCTAATGGAACAAAATGATTTTTTTTTTTTCATGGATTCAGTCTGAGGGACTTAGGATTTAGTTACATGGTGCTGTTACGCCTTTTTCATGCTGTTATTGCTTTCTTTTTCTTGACATCACCTCCTTCTCCTCTACTTAAGCCTGACACTGTTATTAATGTGCTTTAGTCTCCTTGGGTACTTGAATGGATTAAAATGCATTAATTCTGAGTTTTCTTACATCTATCCTACCTTTACCTTCACCCCAATGGAAATGCAGGAACAGTAAGGTGTTTGCATTGCAGTTTTTGGTAAATCCAAGTGTCCTTTATAGTAAATGTGGACATGTAAAGAATGTATCTCCTCCGTTCATTATGCTTTATTGGGATAAACTTTATGCTACACTATGCTTTATGGGAATTTGACAAATGATTTAAAAAAACATCTTCTCTGTGCATTTAGATATGTGCCTCCCTGTGTTGCATTTTGTTGTTAATAAAGGATCTCGATTGTTATGTTTTTCTAGCTCCCATACCCAGATCTTCTAATGTGGAGTGAATATCAGAATGACTATTACATTTTGAGGATATGGAAAATATGCCTTCATGAAAAAAAAGGAAGAACAAATCAAATCAAGGGCTGAAACAGATGTAATCACTGTTTCTCTCTTCATTCTTTAGAAATCATAGCCCAGATGCTGTAGATGAGCTATGCATGTCAAATTCAAAGGGGTTGTATTTCAAAATTGTTGATTTACAATTGCTGAAGAAAACCTCTCTCTCCCTCCCTTTGTCTGTTTAGGCATTCTGCGGGGTTTAGATGGAAGTCTGGACAATGTGGTTCTTTAAACAGCAATGCTCCAACAAACAGCACCAAGAAGAACAAGGAGAACAGACTCCAAAAGGTACAAGAGAAATCTTACCTAGACATCTGTGGATTTGTGTATGATGTGTTAATTCCTGTTTCCATGTATGCTGTGGATGCACCAAGTGCTTACATCTATAAAAAGTGTATCACCACTCCTTTAGTGCACTGAGCATAGCAGACTTAAGAGCACTTTGAACCATGCCCCTTGATTTGAAACGTTTGTGCCCTGAATCTCAGGGGAGAAACCCTAATGTCTTTGAGTTTACACAAGAAAAAAAGTAACTCCTTTTCTAAAGGTTACAACTGCCTTGGTGTAAAAAAAAGAATAAGAATGATTGAATTCTCAGTATTTCAATTTCAGCAGAGGCCTGCCCCTGCAGTTCCCTTGTAAAAGGTGGTGGAAGAATGGTTGTTCAAAAACAAAAATGCTGGTTCCCATTGAGAGGCAATAATAATATAATAGGCATGTTCAAGAATAAATTAGGGCACAGACTGAAAATATATCAAAGAACCCAATGTGCAGCATGTTTTTGTTTATTCATTTGTTGGCACATGAAAGAATGCATTGATGCAATCGTGCAAAGTATAATATGAACACAGAGTAGTTCATACAGCATATACAAACATACCTACACCCTCATAGCTATACACACATAAAAAAACAAAAAAAGCCTGTGCAGGAGTGTTAGGAAGCTGTCGCCACTGATTTGTCACTCTCTGTCTCCTCTGCAGATGTCAGCAGGCAAGGTGAAGATCCGAGTGCTGAAGGATGAACTGATGACAGGTGAGTAGCTTACAGATACGACCCGGGCTTCTGCTGTGGGTTACCTGCACCAGGTAGACTTGGCACGGATGTGTACTCAAAAACTGTTGGTCCTTTGATACACTGCCCCATACTGAAATTCTGTCTACTCTCCGTATAGAGGTTAGCATACAAGAGCAGCTGCAGCACAGAGCAGCACCCTGGGAACTGGTAAAGGTTCAGTGTCTTGCTCACAGTTACCTCAGTGAGGTTGATACTTGCCATCAGGGGCCAGACCGAGGAGTTCTCTAGTTAAAGATTGATCTCTGTAACCAGTAGCTAACCTTGGCAGAATTATTAATGATTTGAACATGCCTGAGGCACAAAATCCTACCTTGAATCAGAACATTTCAAAATGATACAGTATGTGTTCAGTGTACACAGCAGCAGTAAATGTAACTTTATGTGGTCTTGCTTTGGTGTATACAATTACTGATCATTGTAATGGGTGAGGGGTGAAGCATTTGTTAATGTTTTTTGCACAAAAGCCACAAACGGGATTCTTGTAAAATTTAGCTGATTATGCTGTACTGCATTTTTGATGCTTGCACAATGCTATAGGTTTAGTATTGTGGCCTAGTGTCTGTGTCAGACAACTCTTCTACATCTCTATGTTGTTGTTGAAGTAGGCTTGTAGTCAGTTACATAAATACCATTTAAATGTCAACAGTATTAAGTGAATTCTCTTGCCAAATGTTAACAACAGCATACTTGCTCTTTTTAGCCCCACCTCAGCCTCCACCTCCACCTCCACCCCCTACCATCGGTCTTCGGAAGACAAGAAAAAACAGGCTGAGGGGAACATACTGTGGACAATGTGAAGTCAAGACTGCCGGACTGGTATGTACTCTAAACAGACGTATACTGAAAATGAATAACTGAAACTAAAAAAATTGTAACTCCAGTGTTGGGTAGTTGAATTATTTCCTCTCTGGAGACAACATTGAGTAAATCTCATCAAACTTTCACCTGACAAAAAAAAGACACAAATACATACCGTATATTTCTAAAAGAAGAACGTGCAGTGAGACTATGTACACCTACACCTAACACAGACTTCAGACCAGGTGCACGCACAGTTTTCTAGAGATAGCTGCAGGCGATGGGTTAAGACAGATATTAAATATAAAGTGAGAAATGTAACCTTACAGTGAAACATTGTTTAGGTTGTCGTTGTCACTATTTTTACAGTCTACACAGCCTTCTGTAAAATATCAATCAGAGGCACATTTATTTAATTGTTAAACTTAATTTTAAATTATTTAGTAGTAATGAATGTTATCAGTCTTTTAATTTACACTCGAGCCATTACATCCCTGTGCTAATAATCTTTTAATTTCATCCTGAGTTGTGAAGCACTTAGTGAAGTCTGTTTCAAATATGTGCACTATAAATTAATCATTGATCATCCTTCTGATGTTAATGATCATTGAGATATTACTGCGATGATGGTTTACAGGTACATGTGATGAATTAATGGTATGGGCGCTACAAATAGCCACAGTCGTGTGGAATGCTAGTGCTTAAGGACTACTGTTCTGGTGCTGTTGGACCAGTTGGACCTCACTGATGCAACACAATTGGTGACATTTCACTTTTTCTTCTTTGCCGTCTGTGTCATTGTAAGGTCTAATGAACAGTGGAGCAGGCACGAGTATCCATATGCAAACGGGTGATTAAGGTCGTTACTACATCACATTATGGTGAAAATGAAGGCTCATGCTCGTGCGCCCAGTTCCACAATGATTGTGATTTATAAAACAGAACCAAGCATATGTGCAGCCATATAAATCTCAAGAAAGCAATGTGTATTTCTGTCTCAGTGTGTACACATAGTTTTAGTCGTGAATCTACACAGAGTTTTATGCATCTGGCCCCAGGAGTCAAATAGCTTAACCAACACTCATAGCTAAAATGCGGAATCTCTTATTTTCTGTGTCGCTCTTCCCCCTTCTCTCATTTTTTCTACATGTCCATCACTCTCTATCTGTTTATCTGTTCATTTGTTCCTGGTGCTTTACCTCTTGTTCTATATTTCTCTTCCTCCTCCTGCATCAGCTGTCTCCCTCTGTCATCAAGATGCCGGCTATCTCCCGTCCTTCTTCCCCCTTTCCGCTCGCATGATGTTTTACCTGTCTTTCTCACTCTTTAACACATTTCCTCCTCTCTCTTCCTTCTGCCCTTCTCCCTCTGCATCATCTCCGCCTGTGTCTGTCTGTCTTTCTCCTCTCTGTCTATCATGTATATCTGTCTTTTTCTCTGCTCTCCCTGTCTCCCTCCCGCCGTTCCTCTGCTGTCCTATCTGTTGGTCTATCTGTGTGTTTGTGTTTGCACTGATAACAGTTTAGCTGGATCCGTTCATCGATACTCGAGACCTCTGAGGGCACCATTGTTTATTCTTTCTCGCTCTTCATCCACTACTGCACCAGAGGAGGTACTGTGGCCTGCAACTGTATGTGTGAACAATAGGGAGAGAGAGAGAAATGAATGAAAAGCCATACTGTGTGTGTTTGTCTGTGCATGTGTGTGTATAATGGACTGCGGCGAACTGAGTGATACATACTTGATGACCAGTCGCTCCCACATCCCCACCCTCTAGATGCCCAGCTACTCATGTGTGATTCCTGTCATATGTCTGACCGTGAAGCCAGCAGGGTTTAGTATTGAATAACTTATGCTTCTGAGAGACAGGGAGAGCAATGAGGGACAGAGAGAGATTGACAGGGGGATGAAGGAGAGGGAGGGGTTGAACTGATTGAGCTGACAGCCACCATTTTTCTGCCCCTTTTGTTGTGGAATAACTTATTTTAAGTGCAGCACACACATTGCGCTTAAATGTAATGTGGTAATTTGCTTGATAGGGCATTTGATGATGATGGCGCTGAATTGTCCAATGAAGGGCCCAATGCCCCCCATTGCCCCATGGTGATAGGCTTAATGGCGGTGCTTATAGTAGTCAGGGCAAGCACATAGGCGAAACACACACACAAATACACACAATGCACTCAGGCACACACAAACACACACACGTTTTGGATAGCCCTTGTGCCCTATAATTACGCCAATAATGGAGAGCGTTACGACTCTGTCTCTGCCATTCTGTCTGGAACTGCACTTAAGCACACACACACATGCACACATGGACACAAACAGGCAGTCATATACACATCTGGGCTTCTTTCAAACTATGACTCACACGTATTGGCACAGACGACCAAAATCACATATGCACACACACACAAACACACAGTCGTTACCTATGTCACTTTTGGGGATTTTACATAGACTTAGATTTATTTCCTGGAGACTAACCTGAAGGACTACCTGACCTTAACCTAACCCTAACCTTAACATAACCCTAACCCTAACCTAACAATAACCTTAACTGTTGACCTAAAAATCACAGTTTTCCAAATTGAGGACACCACTTTTTTGTCCCCAATTGCACCACTGTCCCGAATCAACTGGTCTTGAGTCTCGTGTATATCCCCAATTTGGACATAAGCGAACCCACACAGACACACACACACACACACACACACACACACACACACACACACACACACACACACACACACACACAGCCTTGTGCTGTATTTCAGAGTCATCCAGGCAAAAAAAAGACCTCATTTCCTTCTGTGTAGCACAGGAGAGCGCAGTGATGTGCGTTAAGGGTAGGGATGCCTAGCCCCTGGGGAGTGGCTGTAATTTATCCTCAGGCCTGAGAGGGGAAATGAGGCCCTGCTTTATGGGACCATTAAAGGGCAATGTCGCAGCTGGCTTGTATGTACATGGACACACACACACTTGGTCACATAATGATATGTGTGAAGAAGAAGAAGAAGAAGTAATGGCCGCAAAAGTCTGAACACAGTGTTACAAATAAATGATTTAATTAATGCACAATAAAGTACTAAAAGGGGGGGATAAAACAGCAAAAAGAAATGAGCAGCGGGACTAATTGGTAAATCTGCTGGTAGAAATTCGCACTGTAAGACCTCTGTTGAGCCACAATAAATTTGTACATCGTTCTGTTTATTGTACTGACTTGTTTAGCCCAATTATGTATTACAGCAATCACTGATCAAACAGGTGAAGAAGAAGCTACTATGTAAGTGAGCAAGAAAGGGGATAAGAAGGAATGTTTTAAGTCATTAGATCCAGAAATATATCACACTGTCACTAAAAACTGTTAAAGCCCCTATGTGGATAAGCAGAATTGGTACTGTTCCCTCAGAGAGTGCACTAACTATATTTTACGAATTTGACATGGTATTGATGATGAAACCGTTGGCCATAATGAATAATAAACCTGCGTCTCCAATGAAGGGAACCGAACAAATGGTGACTGTTTGTTTACTCTTTTTTGTTCCTTGAATTTCAAGAAGCCTCGGTCCTTTTCTCTCTCCCACCCTCCCTTCCACATATCCTTGCTTCTCATTGGCTTTCTCCACTCCTCCTGTCCTCGCCCATGTACGTCCACCCGGTCTAGGCCTATCTCCCCAACCTGCTGATGCAAGGACTTTGCCCCACTAATAAGACCGGATTCTCACAGATAGATATGATAATGACCTCCCTTAAGATGCATTCAAGCACACACACTCACGTACACAACGCACATACACACTTAGCACAAATGCATATATGTACACACAGGCTCTCCCTGCCAATCTTTCTCTCTCTCTCTCTTGCTCTCAAACACACACAGACACAGACACACACACACACACCTTGCCGCATCTTGCCAGAGGATCCATTTCAATATTCATCCCTCTTGTCAAAGTTTATTTGGCAAGGTTAAGGTTAGAAGAAAGGAAAAGATATCTGCCATTAGGTTTAACTCTTTAACAAACATTACTTATGCTTGTGCTTGTCAGTGCAGATAGTTACACGCATGTGCACATGCACATACATGATCACTCGTTTTTAATATTCTGCTTCCCGAAGACACCTGAATCTTTACAAGCACCTCTTTCACACACACACACACACACACACACACACACACACACACACACACACACAAACATACACACTCACTGACTCACTGTGTGTCTCTGTATTGTAGATGTGTGCTGAATGCTCAGAGGACTATTGCATTGGCTGCTTTACCAAATTTCACCAGAAGGGGGCACTGAAGCTCCACAGAATGATCCCCATTCAGGTGAGCATGGTCCCACGTTCATCTCGTCTATCTCCATCTCTTTGCCTGTGTCTCTCTGTCTCTTTTTCTTTCACAGATACTTTCAATAATATCTGTCCTGATCCCATTCTCCTTCTGCTTCACTTATTTTTTATTTTCTTTACTCTTTCTTTCATCCCTGACTCACTACATCTACTTAGCCCAACCTCTTGTCTTTTTTCCCCTTTTCCCTTTTCCTCAAATTTGTATGTGTGCACACACACATTTACACACACAATATTAACTAGAAGGCAAGGTTGCACTATCTGTGTGTGTGTGTGTCTTTATGTGTATTGTGCTGTGGCAGGGCTGCTTTGTCCTACTACCTAATAACAAAATGGATGTTCCTCATTAGCAAATGCCTTGATCACAAAAGCTCATTCTGGTCACTAATATGCACACACTCACCCACATGTGCACACACATACTAAGACCCAATCACACCCTCACATTGAGACAGAGAACAGGCCTCAGGCAGCAGCCAACCCAAGACCAGCGACAGCAGTCTTCAGTCAAAGATAAAACAGGGAGACAAGACAGCAGGTCAATGGCAGAGAGTTTAATCAAGCCAACACACTTGTGTTGGTCCCACAAAATGGAAAAAGATTCTGCAGTACATCTGCTTAAAATAGATCGAATAATTTGATTACCTACCTTTAAAGAGTCATGGCTGACAAATGTCAAGATTATAGCTTGCACACATTGTATAAAGAATTAAATAGCAGCAGGCAGTTTATTCATCTGCTGGAATTAGATATTAGTATGATGTTTGAACTTTCTGAACTATATATATTGTTGCTTATATCTGTTGGATGAACAGAAAGATACAATGACAACTTGATTTATTAGCGTAATGTGTTAAATTTTGTGTGCATTTCGAAATGCACACTTCCTGAGCAATAAAATACAGGACACAAGCAGCTGTAGCCACACGTGCACAACACACGCATGTGCACACACACACACTCTCTCTCTCTCTCTCTCCAACAATGGGTTGTAAGTAATGACCCATTAAACCAAATTTGTATGGAAAGCATTTTTATTAGGAGAACCTCATTTTTCCAAAGCCATATCAAATACCCATAATAAGACAGAGTATGCTGTATTGGTAAGAGACCCTTTAAGTATATGGATTTTTAAATATTTACATTTGATGTTATTTATCAATGTCTCATTGATAATTTAAATCATGTCAAATTTAAACTAGACAATATGGGTTATTAAGCAGATAGTGTTCTTTTTTATTGCTCAGTTTTCACAGCAGTATTTGTGTTGGCAAATAGGAATCACTAAAGATAGGAATTTTTAACCAAGTAGTTTACGTACTGTTGCCTAGCTGACATCAAAGGCACTAATTTGCTGCCTTAAGTGGGCTTTGCTTGAATCAACTGCTTCTCAGACAAACTGCCTTCACATTATCAATGATTAGAGGTAGAAGAAGTGAGTCCACTCATGTTTTCTTTTTGCTTTACAGTGCTTTAGTAGCACTGTGGCACACCAAGGTGTTATCAGGTCCACTGCTGTATTTAACTGTGGTGACCCATGATATCATAGCCCTACTTTGTAGAAAGACCAAGACATCATGATCTGTTAACCAAGCTAAATTGATTGGCTGCAGTCATGCAGGTGGTTACAGAGAAGCACCTTTTTTTTAAAAAAAAGTCTTACTATATCAGCTCTGGAACTGCAGTAGCGCAAGTGTTTTTGTTCTTAATATGTTTAGAAGGCATGTTTTCATTTTCTTTCACAGTGTTCCTTCATGGCTGCTGACTTGTTTTCTTGTGTGTGTGCACTGATGTTTTTTGTAGTTGCTCTTGGCTTATGTGCATCTTCTGTTTTCTGCGAGCTGTACGGGTTTTCCCTCCCCGGATGTGTGTGATTTTGCCAGTTTCTTTTCATGATATTGTTTTCTCGGGTGCTGTTATTTCCATCTAGAAGTACTCACAAAGAAAGTAACTGCGCTATGATGTGAGCTTTGTGAGTGTGCATGGATACTGTGAATATACATCCTGTCATTTGCCAGTCAAACGGTGTTTCTTTATGTGTCGTGTGTATTTGTGCACATGCCTGTATAAGATAAGATAAACCTTTATTCGTCCCTCAGTGGTGAAATTTGCAAATGTATGATGTATATGTGCATAGAAATGTGTTTGTGTTGGTACAGAACTGTTTTTGTATTAATGTATAGAACAGCACACGATTAACTAGCCCATATGCAGTGTAGCTCAGCTTATATAGGCATCTCTTTGTTCAGTGTTCATGCGCTACCTGGCTGCTGTTCGGGTCAACACACGAGTATGTTACTGGGTGGCCTCCATGGTGGAACAAAGCCATACACACTGCCGAAGACAAAAAGTACACACATTGAACCAGCTCTGTGAAACCACACAGGACAACTCTCCCTCTCTGTATATCTCTTCATCTCTGTTTTTCTCACTTCAGTCACCCGGTGCTGCATTGGTGGAAGCTCACTCACAGTCTCAAACACACACATGCATACTCTTATACAATCACACATGCAAAACTGTGTATTTTGGCAGGACATAAAGACCGGGGATTATACTCATGCAGCTGACGCAGGCATCTCTCTCTCTCCTCTGCTAATCCTGTTTCATTTGCTTTGGAAAGAATGAAGAAGGGAGGGACAGCGAATGAGAATCGGAGAGAGGAAAGGAATATTAATTTCATCACTACTCTTTGTTGGAGCTTTCCTCAGTGCCTCATCAGCTCGTGCTTCCAGCCTCACACAGAGACCTGGTTCAATTAATGTTCGCAAGGCAGTCTTGGTATTTGATTTAGCCTAACCTGTGTGGAGTATCAAATGGGTGTGGTATGCAGTATCAAAACATTTTTGATGTCAGCAAGTTTTAGTCAGCAAAGTTTAAAATACCAATTAGCAGACTTAATTGAGATAATTTAAATGTTATGAAATAGTTTTATTGCCATGTCTCTTGTTGCAAACCCCACCCATCTCTCTCTCTCTCTCTCTGACCACATGAGAAGCAGAAAGCCTGCATCATTTGCATGGTGTGGAACCCCAGAGGGAAATCTTATTTTCCCTAGCCCCCTTTAAAAGGCAAGACAGAGGTGTTTAAACTGCTGAACAGTATCCTGGAACTGAAGTAGTAGGAGCTACCTATAGTAGAGTCTCTGACTGAAAGACAAATCCAAAGCACTGTTTTAACACAGACTAAGTATGAGTGTGAGTGGCACATTTATAGAGCTTGTCATTTGTCCCATTTGAACAGTATCCCCATGTTGTACACACGAAAAGTGACAGAAGTTGTCTGAAGAATGAAAAAAGAGGGCTTGAGAGAGAAGTTCAAAGCCATGCCCACTCTTACATCTCCGCACACCTGGTCATTGTGTTAAGCTGGTCTCATTGTTGGGTTGTATGTTTGGAAAAGTTACAAATCGGACTCAGCCCCTTCCAATTATGCTGCCAGAAAGGGGTTCAGACGCTGATAGATGATCTGACAAGCTCTTAGTTTGAAACATACCAAGGCCTTAAGTGTCCATTGATGTGCACCTGTAAGCACAGTTGGCTGCTGACCATGGAGAGAAAGAGAAACAGCAAGAAGGGTGGCTTCAGTAGTTGCACTCTTTGAAACTTCTTGCAAGGATTTTCCTTCAGAGGGTGTTAAGATGAGGAAAGTAATGTCCCCAGGCTTGTTGGATTGTTTGCAGACTAAGATTTGATTCTTAAAGATTTCATGGCCATGGGCAAGTTCCCTCCCACGAGAGGCTGAACAAACTAATTCAACACATGGATAGAGTGTCACTGAATGAGCTGCACTCCGCTTTCATCACTGATGAGACCAGAGATATTTCAGACCAACAACAAGTCTGTCTTTGCCAGATTGGGCGTGTACAGATTCATCCATCCATAATGACATTATTACTGTGTGCAACTGTTCAAGATCAGATGCAGAATCCATCACAGGCGTAAACAAAGAGCTCCTGACCAGGAGACATCAAACATATGATTGTGCTTCTGTGCTGCAGTGTTGCCAAAGAAGCAATCTAAAAGTTTTATGGGCAAAACTACTGAAGTCACTACAAAGGTCCCTGGACTGGACTGGGGCTAATGAGACTAATTTTGGTTGTGTTACTAAAGTGATCCTTCTTCCTATAACTTTTCTTCCTACTCGATAGTCTGACAGCGCAAATCTCTCTCAAAGTGCGAAAAGGCAAATTTCAAACTGTTAAAAACACGCATTCTACTCCACATTTTTTTGTGTGTTTCTGTTGGACACCTTGAAGGACAGGATAACAGTCTACAGACGGGTTAACCTCAGCAGCCGTACTGGTCTGCAGTGATTAATGGAACAGAAGAATGAATTCAGCCTGTGGTATAGAGAAAAGCAATCAGGTCTCATGCAGTGTGCTTCCCATTTTCTCTTGTCCATAACTATGTAGATATGTGATCACTCTATGTAAATGAATTTTTTGTAGGAAAAAATGGGAGGATTGCTGTTTGCATGATGTGTTATTGGGCAGAGTTTGTCAATAGATCTGTATTGCTTTGTGGTTAAAATGGGATGTGATGTAAAGCCAGTATGCATGAAGTGTGGTACCAGCTTGGTCATGTGATGTGCATTATCGATGTCACTCTGCACAGGCTCTGTGTGGTTTCATTTACATAAAATAAAGATGCACACGTTAACTCTATTAAAAGGAGTTCATCGTTGTGACTTTCAAGGTTATGCTAGTGATGTAGGTATGAGCACTTAAAATGATTAGGTTGGACCCTCTAAATGGGGTTCATGGCAGCAGTCTACAGTGGCCTCATCTCATTGCCTTCAAGTATGAAGTACAATGAAGTAGAATTTGCTTGGTAGTACACTTCATTATTTGTAAAATTGTGGAAAAGTTGTGATTGATTCATCACTTGTCTACAGTTTGACAATTCTGATGCTTTGCAGACACTGCTGCTGAAGAGTCTGCCTCCTCGCTCTTGTGGCTTTATACCTCTCTAACAGAAAGCACAGCATTGCCTTTCCAAAAGTAAAAAACAAACAACATTTTTATTGCTTAATAGACAGAACAGGTTCTTGCTCTAATAATGTAAACATTCAACAGGGGATTGAACAATCATGTAAGGGCCTGATGTATATGATGAAACAATCCAGAAGAACTAGCTGAGTCATTTCAGTCTCTTAAACTTAAAACACACAAACAGATTTGTAAGATTGTCTCATAGAGCCTTTGCTTTTACTTTGATTTATAACTATTTTATTTTATTTTATTTTATGCAGTATTATCTCTTGCTTTTATAAAATAGATGCAATTTTTTTCTCATTTGCTCCTCTTGCATTTAATTTCCCTGGTGTTTTACTTTACTTTATATTATATAAAATGTATCACATCTCTCTCAAGTGCCAGCCATTTTGTTCATTAACAACAATGTTGATCTAATATGTATATTCATTAAATATTTCATATGCTATGGCCTTCTTTTACAGACAGACTTACAGACCCATGTGAGCACTCGACATGTTGTCAGCTCCTTCCAGAAACAGAGTGACCCAAGCTCCCATCATGGTACCTTGACAAGTCTCAATCACACCGTCAAGTCCAGTGCAATTACCAGAGGAGGAGATGAGAGCCCAGAAAAAGAGGCGATAGCGAAACCTATGCAATTGCAACATGATCCCAGCCAGGTAGGTAGTGATCATTACTGTTACTTATTTAATCACATACACTACAGTACAAGCAACATACATACAAAACATACAAGCACAAAACTCCTCCATACTCTCCTCCTAACATACCACATTACACAAGAAGGTAAAAACCACTACAGTGAACCATTCACTAATTTTGCTCCCTTGCAACTGGAGAAGGAAAGGTATACCGTATTGAGTTTTTGGTAAAGCATAAAAACGGCTCTTTAAAAGAAATGACAGGCTAATAATAAGGTGTAGATATTCTGCAAATGATTATGGCTTTTATTAATGCTGCTATCCTGGCCTCATAACAACACTGTAACTGTACTGTAACTGTAATAGCCATATTTTGCAATTACAAGTTTCAAATGTGTTCACACATTTTTATTTTACATTTTTCAAAACTTTTAGAAGAATCCATGCAATAATATACTTTGCTTTTACCAACAATTATTTGGAAAAAATAGATGTCATTTTTTCAAATGGTTATTGACCCATGAATGAAATTTCTTTCCACATATAGTTCACTTGCTGTGACAATACAGCAGAAACATGTCAAACAAGCCTCTGCACTGTGTGTGTTTTACCTCTGCACCCTGTGAGTCAATTGAAAAGACTTCAAACAAACCCTAATTGACGCTATATCCACAGGCTGTATCTACAGGCAGGCTTGTGAACTGCATGTACCTTTGGACTAAAAAATGGCCCCCAACAGTCTAAGTCTGGCAAAAACAGTTAGATTGACATTTCAGACTCTTTACACCACAGAGCTCACTTGACCTTATTCACACAGCAGTCATTTCGCACAGCTGGGGTCAGAAGGTACTGAGAAGATCGGTGTACTGTATATATCAAACCAGTGTTTAACTTATATGTTCACATTTCAGATAGAGCCAAGACCTATCAAAATACCACCAACCTGAAATGCAACAACTACAGCAACTGCTGTTACTCCTGATAATTAACGTTAGCAGCCTGAATATGTAGAAATTTGGAACCCACTGTACAATATACCTGTGATCACTATGATTTCCAGAAGCTTGACATGAGAAAATTAGAAAGTGCCAACTGATCTTTTACTTGTTCAGCATCACACTTTTGTTTGTACTGTGTTAAATGACTCTGAAATGTTTTACCTCTGATGAACATTACTCTGAAAAATCAATACATCATGAAGAACTACAAGGCCTAGGGCTCCTTCACACCATTTGATGTTTTTTTTACAACGTGAATACAAACTGCAAGGAGAACATTTAAATTTATGTATTCAACAATAACGATTTTGGCACTAGCCTGGTCGGGCAAGAGGGTCCAGAATCTACTGGCCCGAACAAAATGCTACACACAGCAAATTCCAATAATTATGTGTCCCTTTAAAAAATGGTCTTGACATGTCTTGACTTTGTTGGGTACTTGACAAACCAGGCAGTGCATCCTGCCTGTCTGTCTTTGTGCAGCATGCTCTACTCTACTCATCACATTCGAGCAGACAGACATAGGCAGCAGATGGAAGTCTCAGAGAGTAGAGTGGACAAAGTAATGTCACTCGTGAAGTAATGTCTGGAAAATTATTTGAATGATTTCAAATTTTTTTCTAAATATGTTTAAGCAATTTCCCCATCACTTTTTAATGGTATATAGCCAAGGTCAGAGAGAGACATGTTTTTCCTTGTACCTACCGAATCAGCAGAAAAGTGTGCCAGCAGCATTGAAATTTTCATTAACTGTCCCTTCCATTATTTTGCACTCATCAACAAATGAGTATTTGTAATTCAAAGGTAAACAGGCATACAAATTGTTTTTTTCTCTGTTTGTAAAAAAAAACCAAACAAAAAAATATTCTTCTTTTTTTCTTCTTCTGAGCCTTACATCTCATTCTGACCATCTACTACTATATCTAAAATCAGGAGATATTTGTTTTGTTGCAGGTATTGGCTGTGAATCATGGAGAAGAGAAAAGGGTCGAAATGACTGAAGAAGGGCCAAAAAGGGAGGATGAGAGGGAATTTCCTATCACTCTTCTTAGAGGAGAGTACGATGAGGAGGAGTCTGCAAGATCTTTCCAGGAAGCTCTCAGACAGTGGAGAAAAGAGAGAGGAGAGAAGAGTGATGGAGCAGGAGAACCCATGAGTGAGGGTGCAATGTGGACACCTATCTGGCCAGGTGAACTGCACAGACATGTTTGCAGACATACGCATACACACAGTGGCATAACCAGGTAACAACTGGCAGGATGACCTGCTGGTTAGATAGACCAGCATTCAGTTGAAAGAACCATGATTTATCTCATTATTGGAACACATCCTCAATGGCATTAAATTTAACTGTGACCAGATGAGAGTGATGAGGTTATGATCCCCAGCTTTTATATTCATTTTACTTTTTCCCGTTACTCTCTTTCAACCCTGTTTGCCTCTCACTCCATCCCTCTCTTTCTCTTTATTGGGGGTAGACAGAATATCATCAGGATATCATGAACACCTGTGCAATCTAGTGCAACGCAATACAATCATAAGAACTTAGCCAGTCCCCTATTCTCCTTCTCCTCCAGTACCCTGTCCTCGCTCTCCCCTAGTGTTAATCTCTCACCAGACTGGAATGATCTGTGGAGATGCAGAGTTGGGTGATAACTGGCTGAACCTTTTGACATTACACGTAGTCATTTCAGTGAATAGTAGTATAAAAATATTGATTAGTGGAACAATCAACATTAAAAGCCAGCATCCTGTGTTAAAATATTACTGAGTTAAAATTAAATTGCTGTACTTATTCTGAACAGTGGTCCCATTACGCCTGGTACAGTATGTTGTAGATGGTGCAAGTGGTGCCAAGTCTAATACTCCTCGCAGTGCAGTATACATATATAGACATATAGATGCAGCTTTTCTTTGTTTTGCATTCGAAAGCTAGTTCAACAAACTAACTATGGCTATGATATGAATATATAGTAGTAGAAATTACAGAACTGTATCTCCCACACAAGATACAACACACACAGGTTGTGTGCGCAGGTATCTCAAAATTCTATGTAAATATAGTAGTACTTAAGTAAATGTTTTTATTTTTTTTCCACCTTTGCCCACTACATCCTTCTCTTCTTAGCTCTTCTTCTCTCCTGCTCTCCTCCTTCTTTCCCATTTTCACCAACTCCTCAGCTTTCGCCCCCCTTCCCTGTCTGTGCTCTGATCTGTTAAGGCCTTATAGAAAGTGCTTACCACTGCAGTAGGAGGGTAATCCATGGCTGTTGCATATTGAGATAATGAGAGGAGTGTTAGGGGTGGCCCTACTCCACACCACAGCACTAATCGCCTCAGCTGTGTGCATGCATATGTGTACAAGCTCCACTGCGTCAGGCAATTTTTATGCCTTTTCACACATACTGTGATTTGACGTGTGCGCATGTGCAACAGGGGCTGTGTGTCCAGGTTTATGTAGGTGTGTATTATTAGCGCTATTATTCCAGGTGCTGTGTTTGTGTCTAGGTGTTTGTGCTTTTTATTAGGCCTCCTATTTTCTCTGCTTTACTGCTTGGACAGACTCTGCTCCTCTCTCCCTTCGCTCTGCTCTGCAAATTGCTGCTAGCCCCTCCAGCCCTAATTATTTCTGTCAGGCCAGTGGCACCCAGGCCCAATTTCAAGCCGCCACTGTGGACTGCCAAAGTGTCTGGAGTACAATCATAACATTTCTCTTTCTTACCTCTATCTTTCCCTTTCTCTCATGCGCTTACTATGTTCCTTTTGTATTGTGTACATCTTTTTCTTATTCCCAGGGGGCTCTCTCCTGTCTGTTTGTGTTTTGGCACTCTTGGTGTGGTGACACTGTGTTTTCTCACTTCTTGAGGGGAGGTGTTTTGAGAAAGGTGTTGAGAAGCTGGCGAATTATGTTTTCCTTCTCCTTTTTTCTACCTTTGTCTGACTCCTTCTTTCCTTTTGGCTATGTCCTTCTCCTCTCTCTTACCTTAACTTTATTTTTGTCTGATCTCCCCCTTCCCATATCTCTCCAGTATCAGTGTCCGCTACGGCGACCCAGGCTGACCTCACTCCAGACAGAAGAGCTGAAGGACGAGGAAGAGGAGGGGGAGAAGGGAGGGTACCTGTCAGGGTGGAGTTCACAGAAAGGAGCCTTACCTACATGGACAGATTGCTTCTGAAGAAGCACCGCAGGTACACAGACAGACAACAATGCGCATGCACCACACATTCATATTCTAAAGCATGTAGAGGCTTCTGTCATGGGGTTCAGACAATAGGCCCCATAAGAATCTTTGCTCTCCCATCTTCATTATGCCTCACAACAAATCCTTTTGTCAGTCTTTCCTTTAGAAAACTTAACTAACTTGCATTTACACAAGCAAACAACAAAACAAGTGTGGTTACTAAGTGAAGCAGTAATAATACAACAGTTATATATTTCTGTGTTTATCATGCATTTTACAACAGTTTTTAATGTGACATAACCCATCAAAACTAAGGACTGTGACTATTCCTTTTAATTAATGATGACTAATTTACATGGATATTCCACTTTCACTTTAATGTTGTAGGTTTAAAATTTGTCATTGTTGTGTCAAAACCTTAGTACATTTTACATATTTTATGTATATACTAATTAGTACATACAAATAGTAATCAGCATACACTGACAACCAGGTGTCCACACTGGATCTGTAAAGAATCCCGTGTAAATTTGTTAAATTTGTAAATACTTTTTTCAGCTTGTTTATATTCATTTTTACTATTTAACTTGTCTATCTCCTTGCTGCTGTGCAATGCAAATTTCCCCACTGTGGGACGAATAAAGGTTTATCTTATCTCTTATCTTATCCATTCAGGCAGTGTCAACTAATAACAAAATAAGTTGTTTGTAGGAAAACTTGAAAGTCAAAAGTTAGGTGTACTTGTGGCCTTTCTATCAACAAGAAATGAACATGAACAACTCCTCCATTACCTTGATTTCCTCCTGTTCCTTTCCTGGTGCCAACTGATGTTTGCAAGCAGTAGCAATTGCTTCTTCAGAAAATGGGATGATTTCCAAGTATTCTAGTATGGACTGCTTTTTCTTAGAGAGCTTCGAGGTAATGAATTATCTGTGTTGATGCATTAGTCAAGACTAAAGTTGATTGAGTACTTTATAGAATTCCACATTCCTGCAGCAATGTAGTGTTAGCTTACATGTTGTTAACAATAGGTACATATTTCCAAATTAATTGTGATAATACTGTATTTGTTATTGTATTATCAACAACTCCAACACCATACATACTGAATGTTGCTGTGAAGCTTTGGTTGAGCATTTTTTTAACATTGTGAAATTGTCAAGATAAAACCTCCAACATGTTCCATCTCTATTGTCATACACAATTTAGACATTCTCATTCCATGCATTGATTGTTAGGTTTAATGTATTTAGTGCAGTGCTCTGACATATTATTCAACTTTTAAGACTGCAGCGGTACCAAGGTTTTTTTTTGTTTGTTTTATGTGTTTAATTTAAACAATTTTTAAACATTGCATCACTGTTATATTTTCTTCACTTGTTTTACAGTTATGTCCACATCTGCCCATGAACATCAGACAATTGTAGTATACATGCCGACACTTTAACAAACACATACAGAGGTCACTTGTTGACAACCGGTTGAGGTCACTACTTGTCTAACTGGGAACACCTTCTCTTTCTTGAACCTTTCATTATGGAGGACACAAATACACCCACATGTGCGCACGCAGTTTTCGCCGCACATGCCTTTCCTGCCTCTCTGTAGTCAGCCTACATAAGCCACCAGTGTACAAAGCAGTTTCTCAGCACTTATTGTGCAGTAGACTGCCTGAGGGCCTGGCTTCAGCAGGTCCCATTATTACAGCCCTTTATTTAAGCGGCTCCTTTTGGGCTGAGTAGCCCACTGGAGAGCAGGGCAGAGGAGAGGAGAGCAGAGTGCAGTTTTTGGGCCCGCTGACTGCCTGAGCTGGAATGCTCTAAGTCCCCAGCTGTAGCAGCCTTTAACTGTGGAATAGACTAGAGAGCCAATCTAGAGTGCAATAAGCCTGCAGCGGTGATGGTGGCAGAGCTTAATGGAGAGACAGAGAGACTGGCTGGCTTGCACAAAGAAAGAGTGGGAGGCTGAATTTTAACAAGCTTCTATAATAATGGGAAAGAGAGTGAAGGAAGGAGGGAGCGTGGAGGAGGAAAGAGTTTTAAAGAATTTGCTAAAAGTGCTCAGCTATATTAGAGTCATAAACTCTATCACCTTGTTAGATTTGTGGGTGGCCTGCAGGTTACAGAAAGCAAGCCTGCGACCAGGGGGGCATCAATCTGATTTCCTGAGCTGGCTGGGCAGTGTGGGTGGGGTAAGTGAATGCTCGCCTTTCCATCAACTGCCAGAGTCAAAGTATCTGTGATCAAGGCACTGAACCCTGAAATAAAAGTCTGCACAGGCATAGAACTGAGATCTGAACCGGCCCCTACCCGCATCTGTGAGACCTGACCTGACTGCATCCGACTTGTACTGCCAAATTTAAACCCAGATCTGGCCTGATGTGAAGCTATATTTTTGCTATTTTTTCTTCAAGGAAAAAGACATATGGTTACTTTTTCTATCACTTCAAAGTGTAGGCCGTCCAGGCTTATATGCTCACTTTAGACTAATAAAAAAGGCGTTTGCAAAGTCAAAAGTAACTAATGTGGTAGCTGACATGTTAGCCCTACACACAAAAAGACACAGTTGCCTGCCTGCACAAAACACAGATATTATATAATAGCCACAGAGCCATTATTGGCTGACTGAACATGACTCCAATAGGGTGAGAATGTGGCTTCATGGCTGTGTAAGGAAAGAATAAGAGCCATTACAATAAGCTGTTAGTTTGAAAAAACTCTCTAATTTTTAAGCATTCAGAGCAATTGTTATGCATACACAGATGAGAGGATGCTCCAAAACAACTCTATCAACAAAAATGTTAAGCCCAGTGGATTGTTTCCATCTCATTTGTCTGTAATGTCTGATGCTTTCACATTGTTTCTCCAGCAAGAGTGTAGATCCTCACAATTTTTTTCTGTTTACTGCCGTTTATTGTTTCTGACTATAAACTGTCAATTGTGTTCTGAAGTAAACAGACAGGCATATCTGACTGGTCTGGAGCAGCTAATTTGACATGGGCTGTAAAGTTACTTAGAGCCAAAGTTTGAGCTACAGAGAGTACAGAAATAGAAGCTCGAATAGTCGGAGTAATGGTTGAAATATCACTTCTGATAGATGCGGTGACTTCCATAAAGAACTTTTGGCACAAATGTCAAATTTGATTGAGCTAAGCTGCTGTCCACAGGGCAAATATAGCAGCAATAATGGTCCTATTGAAGGGCTCATCTCTGTCAAATCCCTCTTGCTTTTACTTTGCTTTATTATAGAGGGCATCAAACAAGGGTATTTCCATTAGTCTTAGAAATGTTTAAATAACGCTTAAATCGAAATGAAATATAGTTTCTGATGAAGCATCATAAATAAAACTGACAAGCAGAGAAAGCAGGTCTTATTCATCACTTAGCAGTGCAGCACCTCCCTTTCACTACAGTTCCATAATTTGTCTGGAAACTAGATAGTTATGCTGTATCTCACTTTCTTCCTTTTAGAGAGACTTAGACATAATTTTACTGAAGGGAAACTCTTCTCTAGTTCTCCTTACAGGGTGCAGGGTAATTCGGGTTGGATTCTTTCCTTAAAAACACTTCTCCAGGGTTGGTTTTTAACACTGTGGATGCTGAATTGGTTGAAGGTCTCTTTATTCTGTGCTCCATCTTGTTTTTCATAATCTAAATAATTCAATGTTATGTATAGCATATTCTATGTTGGATGGTTTCAAAGGACAGTAAAAATGCAAGACCAGATGCAAGAGATTGGAAGAGCAATATGATTCTTTTCTTTTCTGGCAAAAGCCTAAATGCAAACAGCCTAAGGCTAGTGAGGCTACTGCATATAAAGTACTGTATGTAACGAGAAAAAGTGAAGGATGGATCGAGCAAAGGGATAGGAAATGGGATGTGAGGAACAGGATTAAATATAACCCTCCGAGTACATTAAATAGACAGAGAAAAGATAAACATTGCCAGGTTTGAGGACATGGACATGGTAAGAGGAAAAGATATAAACTACAAGTAACTTCCCCAGTCACACTTTATGGGTAGCCTGGAGCTTCTCACACTGGCCTTGCACTTTGGCCTGCGTAGACTTGGAAGGAGGGAATAGAGGTAAAATGTGAAATAAAGAGGGACACTGTGAAGGACACAGGTGTGTGCTGCTTAGATGGCGATACAGAAGAATGATCTGATGAGAGGACCAAACCAGAAAGTATACATGTATCCATCGTACGTTTAACGATTCAGCCATTCAGGTTTCAGGATAAGGAAGTAAAGGAAAGGGAGCAATGGACTGAAAAGAGGAAAATAAGACAATTGTTACTCAGTCCGTATTATTTTTTTGGCTGGGGTCTGGCATTGAGTCGATGTGTTTATGTTTTTATTTGTTTAGTATTTATTCATTTATATATGACTTCTTGTTTCCAGAACGCCAGTCGAAACTTATCCATCGTTGACCTTTGGTACAGATTTAAACTCGCTACCTAACACAAACACTGAAGAGGAGACTGCAAGCAACCTAACAGGTAACACACAGGCATGCACACACACACAAAAAAATTGTCCACGTATGTCTTTTACCTTTTTGATGCTAATATAGGATGTTGGAGTATGGCCAGTATGACAGCTGTGTGCTCTGGTCATATGCACCACCTCTCTGATGTACCTACTGAAACTGACTCGCAGACAAAGAAAGAGCTAAGGACAGAGTAGTTTGACAGATGACCTGCATGCGCACACACGCACATCAGACACACATATACAAACACACGATAGCAAAAGTAAAAAACCTCTCCCTCTCAGTGGGTCAGACGTATCAGTGCCTGCCCATCCATCCATGGCGGTGTGACGGGTAATCACTGCCTGTGATTGTGTGGGCAGAGGGCCGTTAGAGGCGGCTCATGCCTGACAGGTTGCACTCTGCCTGGGTAAGGAATGGGGCAGGGAGAGGGGGTGGGGGTTGGCCTGAAAGTCTGAAGCTCAGGGCCTGGAGCTCATCAGTCAGGGGAGTGTCCTGGCTGTCTGGCCCCCAGCCGAGGCTGTCAGGAGACGGCTAGAGCATGGTTATCTCCCCCCTCCCAAACCTCTGGACCCTGGGGCTGTCAACTGCCTCTCATCACATCAATCAAGATTCACTCCAGTCTTGACCTTGTTAGGATTTGCAAGTCCTTGCCTGCCCCCTTCCCCATAGCTGTCTATCTCAAACAGTGGTTTCTTTGAAAATCTTCGAGGTCACAATGGTTCCCTGCGCTCCCCAAAGACATGTTTAATGTGTGGCAAGGCAACCACACAAATCTGACATAGTAAATTGGAGTTTTGACCGATATTTTTAAGGAACTGGAGTGTCCTTAGAAGACTTAGGTGCATAATACAAATGAACAATATCTCTTGCAGCTCTCCACTGTGCCTGATCTAATAAATCAGAGATGCCTTAACAACACTCTAAAAAGTAACACTATACAGCTTTAAACAGCTCCTGTCTCTTAAGTATTACAACTTTTATAGGTAGGCAGCTTTATTCTTACTTTTCTCACTACTTGTTCTCCCTGCCCCAGCATCTTTAATAACACCCGTCTTTCAATCACGGGTTGCGCTTTTATAAATCCCATTCCAAACATACAAACCACTCTCTCTCTTTCCACATTCTGGTTGCCTCTTCAAACAAACTTTTAGCTGCCAATATGATCTCGAACACAACATTTGTTTTGAAGAAGGACTTGATTACACAACATTGAACTTTAGGTTGATTCTTGTTTGTTGCTCAACACACAAAAGATAGATATGAAATTCAAGAATAGCCTCAAGATAATTTATAATGGTTAGAAAGCTATTAGAGGACCAGAGTGTTTCAGTCACATCTTGGTCATTATGAGGCTGAAGGCTGAAAGTTCAGTCAGAATCATTTACTTCAGAGGATTAGACCATTTGTTGCAAGTCGTTATATAGTTATATTTAGTGGAAAATGCTCTGCTCTTGAGAAGGCTCTCCAAATGAGGGTTCTTTATCCCATGACCCATTTTTTTTTAGTTTCAAAATTCTCATTAACCCATCATTAACCCCAGAAAGTTGACAGTTTGTTGTGAGAGTATTGTACATTTTTGTCATACTTTTTTTAAGGGTGTAGCGGGATGTATCAAAAGATGTATAAAGCAAATGTAAGTATACCAGTCTTAGAAAGCTTCCTGAACCCAAGGCTGGGTTATTTTGCCCTAAAGCGTATAAGGATTTCTGCTGGGAGCACTTGGAGAATTTTATACACACAAAAGTCAGAAACAAAAAATGTATTTACACTTGGCATGGCTGTCTCTCTCTACACTGAGCAAGTCAGAACCCATGGCATTATTTTCGATAATGATCTCAGTTTTGAAAATCACATTACCAACATAACCAGAACAGCATTTGCAGGTTTATCCAAACAATCAGTACAACGGTTCCAGCTCTTTCAAAATGCGGCAGCCTGCAGTATCATTATGCAAACAAGAAAATATATTTATTTATGTTTTTATACTTTGTCTTTCAATGTAATGTACATTGAGTTTACTTGTGATGAAATATGCCATATATATTTAATTTCCATTGCCAGCACCACTCCCACACTATTTATATAGTTTTATATGCACACACATACACACACAGTTCTTTACTTAAGTCACTCTTGGGGAATTTATATAGACTTACATTCATTTCCTGGAGACTGACCTGAAGGACTACCTGACCTTAGCCTAACCCTAACCTTAACTGTTGACCTAAAAATCACAGTTTTCCAAATTGAGGACATCACTTTTTGTCCCCAATAGCACCGTTGTCCCGAATCAACTGGTCTTAAGTCTAGTGTATATCCCCAATTTGGACATAAGCGAACACACACACACACACACACACACACACTTTTAAAAAAGTAGACTTAGGCAACTTTACTCCCACCTCTTGCTTCAATCAAGTTAGAGAACCTCTCTTCTCTGAAGCCTTCTCAAGACATGGTTAAAATGGTTATTTTACTCCAGCTCTTAAATATACCTGTCCTTTTCTACTAAAAACACCATTATTCACGTCATTCATTTCTCTCTGCTCACAGTTTGATAATTGATATTCCATTGTTTCAGCGACATGCAGATGTGAGGAAGCCAGCAGTGTCTCTGGGAAATGTAAAGCTATTCAGCAGCTGATAAACTATTCCTTCCACCTGCTTCAAACTTTTCTAACGCATGCCAATTACAACAGGTTGCAGAGTTTCTCCTCCTCTCCTGTCTTTGAATATGAAAGGGTGGGATATGTGTGTGTCTCCATGAATAATAAAAGCTGTTTTCCGGCAACATGGGGGGAGCGCTTCCTTGTTTTAAATTCTCATTTTCCTGAGCTGTCAGACCCATGTGGAGATGTGATAGAAAGATTGCTTGTATGAGAGAGGTAGAGAGAGAGAGAGCAAGACTAAAAAGACTGACTGAAATTACAAATCAAGAAAAACATAAGGAGATTTCAACATAAAGTGTGTTTTTATTTTTATTGCCAGGAAGAAATTACTATAAATTTGGAAATATCATAAATAATATTTTGAATATTCAATGTGTCATGTACCTATCAAGGTAAGAGGATGTAGTCCCATATATGTATTGCTGCGTAAATAACATGTGCATGCTGTCCTTTGAGCAGCAGGGTAGTGTCATCAGAAGGGAGACCTGTGTTCAGCCCCCGCTGTGTCTCCAACATCTCTCAACTGAAACAAGATAATAGATTAATACAGAACCAATTGTGCAGCTCTCTATGATGCCAGCCTCTGATCCACGGAAGAGGAGGGTATTGGGAAAATTTCCCTCTTGGTATCAAATATCCAGGCTTGTCCACTGGCATCTTTCACAGGTAAAAAAGTGACAAAAGTGCTCAGAGGCACACGTCTTCCTTTATATGCATTTTTTAAATTTTCAACTTGGTTTAGCCGGCTCTAATTGCTTGGCCGTTTTTTAATTAAAAGTGACAGTGCCGTACCTCTCTGGAAGCCTGGTGGTGGATTTATGAGACAAAAAAAGTAATGATAAAAACAGATTTAATGAAAGTATAATTGAACTGGTAATTTTTCATGAAATGATCTATTTAATTAAAACAAGTTTGATGTTTATCTTTTATCATGTGTCCATCATTTGTCATTCACATTTGCACTTCAGCTACCTGCAGTGCTATCCCTGCAAATGTTGAATGATTGCTTGAGACAACTATAACTTCATGATTAAAGAACAAATTAATCTATACTTTCAATTATTTTATTTCTGTGAGTCTGTGTTCTTCTCACAATAGCTCAAAAAAGAATAGAAAACAATAATTCAGGGAAAAAAGGAAGGCCACAAAAAACAAACAAACAAAAAAGATAAATGCCCTGAGTCCCTCACATTGCAACACATTACATTACTCTCTTTCTCTCTTCCCCTGTCTTGATTTGTTTGTGTGTGTTCGTGTGTGTGTGCGTGTGTGTGTGCACATTAATAGCTCAGGAGGAGGATTTTCGTCGCTACTGTGCATCATTGTTTGCCGTCCCTGTCAGCAGGGGCAGGACTGAGCCTCAGATTACTGCACCTGAATCGTGCCTCGTCATAGAAGTCCTGGATGAGGTGAGAACGACTGAAGCGTTTTATTTTAACAAAAGTGTTTTACCTTCATGAACACACACAGGGAATCTTGACAAGACAAATGGGGGAGTAGACACACATGCACTTACACCTGCACACAAACCTTCACAGTACACCAACATATCCTTTCTTTCCATTTCTCGCTGTCTGTCTCATTCATGTGTGACGACACAGTTCTCTTGTTTTCTACAGACAAACCGAGGCACAGATGGAGATTTTGTTGCAGTGCAGAGGACAGACAACAACAGAAAGTGAGCCTCAGGTTTTTTTCAAAAAGTATCTACTGTGACGTTATAGGTGCCTGTCACTTTCACACTGGCCTGTGTAAAACCACTTTAACTGGCTACATCTGTCTAAATTGTCAGAGAGGGCAAGGCTTTCTCTGCAGAAAACTCTGAAAACTGTTGATTTACTAAACAAGGATGACAGTATCTCCATTCATCATCCACCAAGTGCTGTTCATCAGTTTTTCAGCATGTCGTCAGGAGATCACCATCAAACACACTGATTTTACAGTTGTTGTCTATTGGTAGGGAAATTTGTAGCTTAAATACATGTTCAGCTCCTGCGCAGAACATTTCCAAGCAGCTGGTAAATAATCAGGTGAACGGCGGGTGTCCACTTGATTGAATTTGCTTTTTGTTCCTTTTGAAACAAAAGAAAAGAAGATAGTTATTATCACATCCAGTCACCTCATATTATATGATTCATCTTTCTATGAACATCTTAACACAAGAGAATGAGAAGTGCTCTAGAGGTGTTGATAATCAAGGGTTGGGGGATAAACATCACAATACTAGCATTAACATTCAGTCAGGATTCAGTAAGAAATCCTATTATCAAAGAAAAGTCTGATCAGTCTTTCACAAATTTCCTAATGCTTTTTAATTATAACAACATCAAGTGCCAGAAGAGTTATTAACAGGTGTCTCCTCTCTAACAAAACCTTCTGTTCGCCACACAGGTTGCCTTCTGTTCAGAAGGCCCTTGATAATGGAGGAAGGTTTGTGTCCCAAACAGCCTTAACCAGTGTTGGGTCCTCAAGAGTCAGCCGCTCATCTCCCAGTCCAACACAACCGACCGGGCAGTCTAGGGCACCAGCACAACCCAAAGCAGCTCAGAAGCTCCATCAGACTAAGCCACAGACTTCAGAAGCAGAACACTCAATGAAATGTAAGCTGACTGTAGCTGAGTAAAGATGAGTAACAGGAAATTACTTTCTCTACTTTATATTAGTGGAGAAATACCCCCTTCTTAATGTATTCCTCAATCTAATATATCGGGATGTGACATAAATTCATTTTTTGGCTCATCTGTCATGAGTCTTGGGGGATAACTCAAAATGGCATGCATGTTATAATTCAGGGCCTAAAATGAGTTGTAAAGAAGATTGATCTATGACCACGCCATGAGTTTAGTCATTGTGGCCTCAGTTTTGCCATAAACATCACAGATATGAGAGTATTGTTGTCTTTTCCAAATTGTGGGTCATTTAAGAAAATTAGTTCTATTACATGTATGTATGTTTGTTTGTAGTAGCCACACTGAAAATTACAATGGAAAACTTTGATGTTAGTGGTAAATCAGTGTTGAGCACTAAAGGCTTGCAGTTTAGCTCTAGTCAAGGACAAACCTAATAATCCCTGTACATGTGAAAAACCCTTTCTGTGTGTGTTTTTAATGAAAAAATTATGTGACCACCTGCCTGCAAAAGCTTCTAATATCCTTGTTGTTATTTGTGTTATCTTTTGCACAGCATCGTCCTCTAAAACTAAACCAACAGCATGCCCCACTGCTGAGACTCCAAGGACTTCAAAGGCATCAATCAAGACACCAACCTCAATGTCACGAAAGCCCAATTGCTCCCCCACTGTCTATAAATCAAAACCTGACTGTGGATCACCACGACTTTTGTCCTCTCCCTCATTACCACATTCTCAAACTGAGATCCCTAAATCCTCACACACCCCTGTCTCATGTCCACCTAATGACTCTCCTTTGGCAAGTGCCAGACCACCAATCCCAGAAGAGCATCTCTCCCTGTCCACATCCTTCTCCCTTAGGTCTACGTTCACAGTCTCACCCACCAGCTCCATTGATTCAACCTTATTGCCCAAAGTTTACCAATCAACCTCATTTCAAAAAGGCTCAGACTCATCTCTGTTAGCAGAACAACAATCTCCCCAGTTATTCCCAGAACCAATCTCATCATTGAAGCTTTCCCAATCACCCCCAAGCAATCTAGAGTCCTCAAGGCAATCTCGACATTCCCTCTGTGACCCACAGTCTCTCCTATCAGATAATCAACTCCAGCTGCCTCTGTCACCTGTGTCTTCTAGTCAAAATCTACCACCAAAATCTCTGGAACCAAGTCCGCCCGTAAAAACCCTATCCCGTTTATCTCTATTTAATGAGTCCCCTCCAGATGCATATTCTGGACATAGGTCAACTCCAACAGATGCAGATGCTCCAGTTTTTATGTCCTCTATCCCCATCTCTGGTGACCATGAATCAACTCTGTCACTTCAGGATGCACAGTGTACTCCATCATGTCTGTCATATCTCTTAAATGTCATCCAGAATCCTCCTTCAACTGTGAAAATGGAGGAAGAAGCGGAGCTATCAATAGGTAAGTGAATTGTGATGATGACCTCTCTCTGTCTGTGTGTATGTGTGTGTGACTTTATGGTGTTGAAACTGTGACAAGAGCACCAGTTACACACACAAAGTTTGCTTTTTTGAAAATGAAATGGTTGCTCATTGTTAGTAAGTTCACTATTTACAGGAGATGGTCTGGATTCTACTTTCATAGACTGTTCACAACTGGAACATCAGGTGCCCAGCCTACTCCCTATCACCAAGAGTGCTAACAAAGCTCCTTGCTAAACACATAAATAACAACACATGCAATCAGAAATCAGTCCTCCTACATTTTATGTATGCCAGTGAAATTGTTTTCTTCTCAGTTAGTCTCTCTTGAGATTTGGTTCTCCATTAAAGATTCCTCATTATTCAAAAAGCATTTGCCAATTTGCACCTCATGTAATTAACAGCTCGAACTAAGATTATGTGATTTGGAAATAACATTGCCACCTCTTCTCCACCATAGCATTGTAAAAAGTTCTCATAGCAAATTCTTTAAATGGTCAAAGTAGGGTATAATTCTATCTACTAACAAGGAAAAATTGTGCAATATTTAATGAGGAAACTACAGCAACTTGTTGTTTTAATGGGGAAAAATTTTATTTTGCCTGGGCTTCATTGCTTGACGTCATATAAACACTAAAACTAGATGTAATGCTTAAATGAAGTTCGTGGACCCAAGTGCTGCAGGAGTTTTGACTTGTGCTGCAGGAGTTTTAACTTCTGACATCATACAAACATCCATAGCCACCCAAGGTTAACAGTGACTCAGCTTCATAGTAATTTATCCTCATGTCTTTTTTTATGTGTCTGTGCGTGCGTGTCCCATGCATGATACAACTCCAAGCAGCCAGGTTAAATAAGCTTTTAAATTGCTTTTAAAGGATATAGTTAGAGTTAGATGTGACCAAATGTTGCAGTGAAATCTTGAGGGCAGATATACTATATGTACTGTATATGGCCATCCACCTAGACATCCTTACTTTCCACTGCACTGCTACTATTTTCACATACAGACTCCATCAGACAGTCTGTTTGTGCATCTCATCCACTGATTTCATACATTTTGCTTTTCAAGACAGTATTGTTTTGTGAGATTTCCAGAGACCAGGCAATAATTCCTGGGGACCAAAATTTGTGTTACAAAAAAAGAAAAAAGAAAAGGATTCATATTTATGGATGGGGAAGCGCAGGTCTTTGCAGTAAAGTGATTCCTGATAGAACACTTTACTGCCAGGCTACATTTTGCCTGAACACAATTCTCAATGGCCAGGCAGTTTATATGAATAAAATGCTTGTGGATCTCAGCAGTAATGGCTTCCTTTTATTCCACTGGGCTGTCAAAGCCAATTTAGATCCAGCCATAAAAAGTGTTCTTTATTTTTTTTTAATATCGATTAGGGTTTTAAGTAAATACCTGACATAATGCTACAACAGACAGGAAGGTAATTACCCTGTAAAGAATGGGCCTGAATTCTCTTAATGTACGCCACACACATGCACACACACACACACACACACATTGGAATTCATTGATGCGCACATGCACACTTTTTTCCCATACATGCAGGTGTACACATGTACATGTATTCACAGGAATGCTTTAGATGCACATGTTAGAGCAATTGATTTGTGGATAGTGTTTCTTGCTCAGTCTCAGAAGTGCACTGTAGGCTTGCGTGTGTGCACTGGATGTGTTCTGAATGTGTGAACGTGTGTATAGTGTTATGGTTTGTCGTCTCTTTAGAATTGCTTTTACTTAGTCCCATGTACTGTCTTCGCATTCCTCCCTCTCTTCCTCTATTCATCCCTCATCTCTGTGTTTTCCTTCATCCTTTGCATCTTTGTCACCCTTCACTTCCTCCAGCTCTTTGACCAGTCTGACACTGAATGCCTGCTTTATCAGATTATTAGAGTTTGAAGCATTTGTGGTAATGTCAAGGACACTTCACATCATATTTTTAAATTTTCATTGGATGTTAGAGATGAAAATGTACCTTCTGTGATTCAGAGCATGATAAAATAAAAGCACGGTCAAAGTGGTCTTACTATTCAACTTGAAAGTCACATTGTTTGAGCCATATAAATATAAT
This sequence comes from Holacanthus passer, assembly GCA_025331565.1. NCBI lineage: Eukaryota > Metazoa > Chordata > Actinopteri > Pomacanthidae > Holacanthus > Holacanthus passer. The sequence goes on along the minus strand of JAFREQ010000004.1, from coordinate 4,421,619 downwards.
GGTGATTGTTTAGATTATAGTCTGGTATGGTGAAAAAAATATTTGTACATTTTGTTCAATGTGAAAATGTGTCTGTATTTTTCCTGAAGACAGCGGAGATGAAATGTCCAGCGATAGCCTGGGTCTGGCTCCACATGAGGAAGACTCTTCAGACGAAGAAGCGCAGATGCACAGACGTTTAACCAGAGGGAGAGCCAGAGAAGAAGAGCAAGGGAATCCTGCCATATCTCATCTAGAAGATTCCTTTGTTCCTACAGATGCAGAAAGAGGAAAAGATTTGCAGACTGATGAGCAAGAGCAGCTGTCAGAACCATCCATGGTAACATGTCTCCATATTCCCACATGCTTTTTGCTTCTTGGAGGAACAACCTTGGGCCAGAGAGCTGTAATAGCACCATTTTCTGGGGAGCATAAGTCTCTTGTTAGTAAAGGAATATTTTGCATTCACAGGCTTCAACTGTGAGTATGTTTTATAAGTGGCTGCCAAGCTGACAATCAGGCATCAGTACGGAAGAGATTTCACTTTAAACCACTGAAACTAACTTTAGCCCACTACATCTAATCCATAATTTAGTCTACTTGCAACCATTGGTAACCACTTTCAAAAGAAAATGCCCCGAAAAATAACACTCAGGTAAAATATTAGAAAGCATGAAATCATTGTTCCTGTGTGACCAGCTCATTACTTTTGATAAAACATTTGTCACTCACAGCCACCCTATTGAAACCAGCATACCTCTTTCTTTTGTGCCGTGCTGCACATCACAAATACGACAAAATCTAGACCCACACAATTTTTTATTGCATAAAAATCAAATGCCTTGTGTAATTATAAAGAGGGCTGCAAAATATTTGAATGCTAACAAATGAATGAAAGAATTAGCAAAGAGGCTGTAATAATTATATGCCAATATGCTAAAGTTTGTCTTTGAATTATCTCAAACTGGGTAATAAAATGAATAAATGAGCACGTTTTAGAAGTTTTAGAGAACCACATCATTACACTGGACGTAATCACTCCGCAGAATGAGAAGACTTCAGCAACATACAGTTAGAGGTTCTTATTGTAACTGGCCTGATCTATTAGATAACGTTTGTATCACACTAATTACTTTACATTATTCATCTATAGCTCAGAGACACCTAAGGCAGTGGTGTTAAAGGTGCACACCATTGAGGGAAGAAAAGAGAAACAGAGTGGATTAAAAAGACACTGCTTGAATGGTCCCAAATGACCTATCAGCCATTTAATGGTATGAATCCTTTATACTGTGACAGAGGAATGAAAAAAATAAGGGGGGAGCAGGGTGGGGGGAAGTGCTTTATTAAAAAGCTGGAGCAAAATGAGGTCCGTGATTGTGAAGATGATGGTTATCTGTGGCCTCTGGACCTGAATCAAACTGCTCCTAAAATGATTAGATAGTAATTTTTTCCACTTCTCTCTCTGTTTGGACCCGATCTGCTCTCCACCCTTGTCCTCCATGTATTTCTCATACTTTTTTTTTCCTTTGGTCCAACTTTTTGCCTCTGTCTATTCTCCTTCCCCCTTTTCTTGTGCCCTTCCTCCCTTTTGTGTTACCTTTACTCTATAGGTCAGGCAACTGCGCCATGCTTTTTGATATGAAGAGCCACTAGCCTACACGAAGACAACTCAGTTTTTTTTCATGCTACACAGTATCATTGTGTTTGGTCTCTTGCCATTTCATTGTTATGCCTCTCTCCTTTCTTTCGCCCTGTCTTCGTCTTGTCATTCTCCATCCTCGCTCCTTCCTCGCTCTTCGCAACACTATTCCCACATGCCTTCCCTCCTATTTTCTCCCATCCCATCTGCAGTGTCTTGCAGCGCTATGGCTAGCATGCTAATGCATCAGATCTAATCTTAACTAAACAGAGCTTCCTCATTTTACCCCCTCTCACAGGAGGACACTTGCACGGGAGGAACAGCTAACCCACCACACCGTTGTGAGATGCTCTCACCAGCTCCAGGGGTTAATTAAAAATCAATTCATCAAGTGGAAACAAAGGAAACAGGGAGAGAGGGGAATAATCCCCAGTGAAACACACTGGCTTATTAATATGCTCTTACACAGTAGAAAATGGAAAAACACAAATTTTAACACACTTACCTATCTTAATAAAAATTAAATTGATATTGAATTTCAGTTTGTCCTTTGAACTGATTTGGTTAGGCAAGAAATGAAACTCAAGCTGTGAGACCAAACTATTAATTCCTTATTCTCCTGCACTCTCTTCACTCTATTTCCATGGCCCTCTCTTTACCCCCTCCACTACACCCCTCCCTCCTCTCCCCTCCTCAACTCCCTCCATAATCTCTTTCTTCTTTCCATTCCTCCCTTCCTCCCTATCTTTGTTTGTGTATCATCTTTCCATCTCACCCTCACACGGCCTGTTTTTCTGCCTCACTCCTTCCCTTTGCTATCACTCACCCCCTTCTTCCTTCCATCCCTCCTTCTCCTGCGTCCGTCCGTCTGTTCCCATATCCCCTTAGGTGATGCACAAGCAGAGTGCTGGGTCTGGATCAGAGCAGTTCTGTCATCTGGATGGGTTTCCGCCTCTGGGCTTGGACATGAATTCTGGTCACTGCGACACACCAGAACACACACACTGTGACTCGCTGCACACAAGCCAAACTTCATCGTATGATTCAGACCCAACAGGTAGGTTAAAGAGGAAAAGTATTTTTTAGTTGTGTGCCTGAATTTTTATGCTCATATTTTATTGAGATTTTTTTTTTCTCTTTAAACTGGCTCATGTTTTCCTATAAACTGCATCACAAAGTGCCGCTGCTCTTTTTTTTTTGCTTCAAGAGATTAGATTGTGAAGATTACCTCTGTGTCCAACTTTTGCCTGGAGATACTTTCCAATTTGCAAGCGTTATTCATATCACAAAGGCCTCATAATAGGATTTAGAACAAATATGTAAAAACGTAGAGCTTACAAGAGAGATGAAAATGAGTTTTAAACCCATAGGAGCGCTGGCTGTTTGGTGGAAAACGAGAGATGGGGGACAACACCGATAATTTACTACTTGTGGGTCCAAGGGGAGCTTTCCTGAGACGCTGTTTGATTTTGTGTGTGTATGTGTGCATGTCTTTTCCTGCACATGTGTCTAAGCCTGCATGCTGCCCTATACTTATAATTATTGCCTCAATTTTCTTAAACTGTAGGTCAACACAGGCCTACACTACCCCCCCTCCCCAGAAACTTGTGAAAGTCCATATTTTATCGCAACATATTTACAAGCTTTTCTTCTTGGTTCTTTCCCAGTTGAAAAGTGTAGATAATAATGCTTCTGTCCCACAGTTGGCAAAACTTTGTATTGTAGTTATTTATGTTGCTTTTGTTTCACTACCCTTTGTCGAGTGAATGCATAGACATTTAATTCCATAGTTTTAGTTTGTCTTCCTCCTCCTCTTTTCTTTCATCATTTCCTTCACCTCATGAACTACACCAGACAAATTCTGCTGTAACAAGACGGTTTTAAGTATGTCTGAGTTTTGAAAATGATTTTCTATTCTTTCTTTCACTAATGATTTGTACACTAACCATGTCTGTGAGGTGCTCAGGCTGTCCAGCAATGCTGTTGGAAGTCTAGCCTGCACCTCCAAATTGCATCACAGTTAAAGTAAAAGTATTTGGTTTGATTCAGACACTGTAATTTATCCTGGTGGTTTTTACACCTCATACTCTTGTTCAAGGCTGCTGAATTACATGCATTTCAAATAGCACTTACTGTTTCCATTGAGCAAGGAGTTCTAATTCATACCTTGTTTGCTTAAGTAAACTGCTACGACCCAAAGTGATCCCATCAACCTTTTCCTTCATCGAATCTCAAAGCCCAGCTTTTCACTGTTTCATTTTCTGTGTTAAATGAATGAAGTTGACAGTGAGAGACTCCCACAAGGGCACCACTACCCTCCTCGCACCATGCAGCCAGCCGCTCGTCAAACCTCGCACTGTCTCTGCCACCATCGTTAAAGCTCCAAAGTTAATGAGAGAGAAAGGTTAGAGAGGAGGAATATCACCTTGACAACACTCTGCACTCATTTATGTCCCTCCATCCCTCCATCTGTCTCCTCTATTTTTTTTTTCTCCAGGCAGGGCTGAGATCCAACAGGTTTTATATGTCTCCTGCTCTACCTTTCCACCTCTCTCTCCTTTCTGCTCTTACTCCCCGTCACCCGGTCAGTCAGAAAATGAGGTTGTTAGTGTGCAGCTTCTGTCTCATGTGCATCCAGTCGAACAGAGAGAGAGAGAGAGAGACAGACAGACAGACAGACAGACAGACAGACAGGCAGGACAATGGGCAAACCTCCACAGAGAGTGAGGGAGAAGAGATACAGGCAGCTGTATGGAGACACGAGCAGTAAAATGTGCTGAAAGGCAAATAAGCATGTAGATGAAGAAGAAACAGGCAGAAAGACAGACTTACAAGTATTGTCTTTTTATGCATTTCTAGATGTTCTTTATTTTTTAAAAAGAGCTTCAAACTTTTCCATTTTCCTTGTGTCAGTTTAGACGCTGACTGCTTGACTTTCCTCCTTCTTATTTTCTTTTGCAGCTGATTTAGACTAGTTAGTAGATTCTCCATTCAGTCAATTGTATTAATTGATTGGCTAACCACTGGAGAGACAGAACAAAACAGCGGTAATTGTATTGCAGCTGTCAGGATTGGCTGAACAGCCTCGTTAAGCAATATTGGTTTGGTACACATGCTACTGCCGATGACATGGATTATTGCATCAAACTTAATGGATGTGTTCTGATTTTCTAAAGGCTTCTGTGTGTAGGATTTGAAAAATCTCTGAAAATCTCTATTTTGCCAGTCATAGTGGATAGACTCCAAAAAGAGCCTGACTGACAGCAATGCACAGCAAACATTTAATGATCACAACCATTGTAACCATGAGCTAGTTTTACTATTTAAACCGATAAACGACCATGAAAATGAAAAACTTTCTTCTATAATTCACAGCAGCTTTTTGTTCTATGGAGCATTGATGCGCTGTCATAGCCAAAAAGTTATTCCATGCATTAGATCTATACAAAATCACACACTGCTGGAGTGAGATCACAAAGCAAATGCATTGCCATTTCCATTTGCTAGCCATACGTCCAACTGATAGCGTGACATTACTTGATGTGTATTTTTGAATTTCATTTATCTTATATTCAGATATTCCACATGTTTTTAGAGCATGTAAATGGCCATAAAAGCATGTGAAAGTGGTTAGAGTGATGGGATGCTTTTTAAACAGAGTAAAGAGAGACTTTTATGTGCATTTAAAACAGTACAGGCAAATGCTGACCATACTAAATATAATATTTGTTTTTAATAAATACTATGATTCTAGGTATTTATGTGTGGCTGTTCTGTCTGAGTTTTCTTCTTTCTCAACTCAGATTTGGTCCGCTCCCTCTCTCACTTTCTCTCTCACTCTTGTAGGATTGGAGGGTCACTGGCCAAGCAGCAGCCTCAGTACCAACGCTGAGGAACACCTGGTTTTCAGAATGATGAAGGACGACCACATGCAGCCAACTGGAATTCAAATTCACTCAACCACACCCACCAGGAGAGGAGAAATATCAGCAAATGAACTAGGAGCATCTGGTAAGTGTATGTGCGTGTGTGCTCACATGCACACTTGTGGCAATTTTGTCTGCATGAACACCATCAAGCTTGCTGAGCTCTCCCTCGTACTTATTTTTCTCCCATGCACCCAGACCTCCATTTCATACACAATTAATACACCTCATTTCTGCATATAGCCACAGTTTCTTGGCACTGAGGATGCAGGTTTCTTAAAGAGATTATACTGTATCACTCTCAAACACAAACAGGCACATGCATCACACACACGCACATACTGTACACATACACATGTAGGATTGGGAGTCGGTCCAGGAATATGTCCGTTCATCACTTCTCTCGCTCGGATCCCAGAAACACTGCAGTAATCTGTTTATACTGATATGCAAACGCATACGATTGCTTTGACACACACAAGCACAGACACCTGAGACACAAGACGATAATCTGTTCCACTCTGTGATATATCTAATACCCACGACTGCTAATCAGTGCACAGGAATCTCTTCCTCTTTCCCTCCTCCCTCATTTTACTGTAAACAGCTGTGTTTAAATACAATCTTTTCATTCCTTCACTCTGTTCTTTCTCTCCTGTCAAACCATTGAGCCTTGCTGTCTGTTGTTTACTTCATGAATCTTGCCCATTCTTTCCTGCCATGCCCTCAGACTTTCGAATTTTTTTTTACCATTTTAAGTTTTTATTCCTCTCCCTACTCTAGTTTGAAGCACTGAGGCCGACATTGCACTCACTTGCCATAAGATGTAGTAAAGTTCAATACTTTGAATGAAGGTCCGCACTTGTAAGACCATTCAAGAGCTCAAAACCTTTTCAACATTTAATTCTAACTCTTGAGCGCTCAGCATGTTTTCAATATTTTTAATTTCACAAGGGAACCTTATCACAGACGTTTCGGCAAGTTGACTCACTCTGCGTGTTGTGCTGTCTCGTCAGTGTGACGCTCCAGTGTGTTGTCTGACAGCATTCTGTGGAGGGCTTCTCGCCGAAACATCTGTGTTTCAGCTCCCTCGTGTCATTAATGAATGTCTTCAAATAGCTTCATGCTCATAAGCATCTTTGTGAGTGGGGAACTCCTTTTCAAGTTCACAGCATTTGGTTTGCCTTTGTGTATTTTGCAGGCTTTATTTTTGCTACATGTATGTTGCATCGGTGCCAGTTGTGCCTGACGTTTTAATTAGGAATGTGAAAAATATGCATATGTCACTGAATGGATATTAATGTGACATAAAGCTATATACAACCCTGAATCCAAAAAAGTTGGGATACTGTGTAAAACGTGCAAACAAATGGTTTTACAAAGTGTCCCTGAGCCCATGTAGTAATCTCCTTCATCCAATCATGTGTTTGACAAAGTGTTGAACCTCGCTCCATCCTTACTTGTGAACCACTGAGTCTTTCCTGGATGAACCTTTCATACCCAATCATGATACTATCACCTGTTACCAATGAACCTTTTTATCTGAACCAACTTTCACAGTCGTTTGTTGCTCCTGTCCCAACTTGTTTGAAACATGTTGCTGCCATCAAATTCAGAATAAGCAGATATTTACAAAAATCAAGGAAGATGATCAGGTCAAACATTAAATATATTGTCTTTTTGCTGTTTTCAATTAAGTATATGTCAAAAAGGATTAGCAAATGCTCGCATTCTGTTTTATTCATGTTTGACACAGCATGTCTGCTTTATTTTCATTTTCATATATACTGAATAGTTTGGTGCATGCAAAACTAGAAAGATTAAAATCTGACTTTTCCAAGAAACTCTTAAATGAGGTCCTTTAGGAAGATCAGATTTTAATCTCACTCTCAATTTACACTGAATACATTTTAAATCTGGCACAGAGCTTTATCAGTAACCAAAATCTAGACATATGTCCTATCCGCTCTGAAATGGAAGTAAATTGACTCTATGGGTATGTGTGAGTGTGAGTGCACATGTTAGCAGCACTGTACTGCATGCATCATTCTTCCCATGCTGCTTAGTTTGACAGTGCAGGTGGTTGTGAAGCACTAAGTGGAGGTTCTTTGCCAGTTGAAAGACAGAACCAGGCACTGAGAGTGGGTGGGTGGGGGTGGGTGGGGGATGGCGTAAGGAGACAATGGAAGATTGAAAGAATGAAAGACTTAACACTGGAGCTGGTTAGACAGCACGCAGCTTGAGGAATCAGTGTGATGTGTGCACACACACACGCACACATACACCCACACCATCATAGCCTCTCAATGGGGGCCTCGATGTAATTTACAGTGAGCAGGTGGGGATGGATGTTCAATCTGATTCAATTTGATGTGGCTCACAGTGGAGTGGGATGAGACACCACTCATTCCACTGACTGTTGTGATCGTTTCTCTGCCTCTCACCTTCTTTCCCTGAATCCTGAACTGCGTACACCTCCCCTTCTTCCTCTTACTTTCTCTCGTCTTCTTCTACACCTCCTCTTATCTCTTTTTGGCACTCACACTTTCTGTGGCTGTTTTTGTAAGATACCCTTACTGTATGTCCTCATATCCATTGCTACATCCATCCTTCTGTACATTTATCCTGCCATCCGTAAACTTATCTCTCTGACTTATTCAGGGTCAGCCTCTAACCGGCCTGGAAAGTCCACACCAACTCTGTCTCGGTTGCCTGCTGCCCACTGCCTTTCCCGTCCCACGTTGGGCTCAGGATGGGATCCAGGGTTTCGTCCGCTGTCCCGGGCAGCCCAGGAGATCATGGAGATCTGTAGTGTGGACCAAACAGGCTGCGAGGACCCTGACCTGGACACAGACACAACAGCACACACACTTCAGGAACTGGAGCAGGAACTCAAACTCATGACCAAGGGTACAGACACACACAGACACTACATTCACAAGTCATGTATGCAAACACACCATCATAGTATGGCCACCTATGATCAACATGTGACTTTTTATTTGATGTTTTATGATAATGACAATAACAACCAAACCAGATGGATGTTAATCATAATGATGTTTGATAAATTACGAGTTACAGCAGTGATGATGATGATGATATTTTAATATAAGGCCATAAGCATTAACCTCCCTTAATATCTATTTCAGAAACATGGAAGCAGGCTTTAACATTTGGTGCAGGAAAGAGTGAAAGTCAAGATCAGCATGGAAATCATCATTTCACACGGTGGGTAACGTGCACCCACAAACTAATGAAACCCTGGTGCCAAGAATGAATGCATCATGCATGGTCTGCTGCCCGTTTATTCTGAGCAGGTTGACAGCTCAGTGCACTTTTGCTCCATAATATTTTGGTGTCTTTATTTGGTGAAGGTTCACCCATATAAACTTCTCTAAAATCACAGATGCTTTGCTCGCTTTCCAATTTCGTTCTCTGTTTTTCAACCAGCTGACAGGTGATCACACAGATAAAGCAGTTATATTCTGATTTCTCATTAATACCAACGAGGCAGAATAAAGATCAATTATTCTTGCCAGCTCTGTAATCCATGATAGTTAGTAGCCTACGCTGAAGGCCTTTTCTTTACTCTGGTGACTCTGTTTGCAGCCATCTGAAGGCAGCAGGTGTCTGTTTCATCTGCAGTCTCTAATTGGAGTGATGTTGTCACTGTCAGGCCACAATTACACACGGCAAATCTGCTGCTTACATTTTACGCAAGAAGCACCAGATAGTTGTAGAATAACTGCAGAAACCTCTGTGCTTTTGTGCACATCAAACTTATCATTATGCTGCAGTTTCTACTGCACTCTCCAAATATTGGATAACCAGGGGAACAGCTGCATGTGTCATCTCCTTTTTAACAAGTCTGGCCAAAGTACTGCCTGAGCTCTGCATTTTTAATTACAGTACAGGTAGATGTGTGATGGTGATTACCAACATGATGTGACAGAGATTCTTCTGGCTAAATCCTGGTGCCACTAGAAATAAAATACTGTTATATTAAAGCTCAGTTTGTTTGTGGATCATTACCAGGATCACGTTTTTGTTGCAGTATGAAGATTAAGAGACTAGTTCATACCCAGATTGTCAACTCTAAACAGGATTCCCAAACTGTCATGACTCAGGGAGCTCTGTGTTTAAAGAGGACGAAAGTGGTCAGTGTGATTGGTTGATTCTCACAACCTCTAACACACCCAACTATAGTATATGATCATGTTTTCTCTCCCATACTGTATTCACCCCACGTGTGCCTGACCATGAAATTACCAAAGCTGCACTCTGCCAGGTTCTTGAAAATAGAGCCGCATTTGTTATTGTTACAGATCCTGAAAATGTTAATATATTGAGTTCCGTCCATCCAGATATTTGCATGCCCTCCAGAACCTAAAAGTAGTAGCTGCAGCTTAGGTAGCTGTTAAAAATTCCATTCCAATTTGACATCCTGACAGGCAAATGTACTTTATTCCCTGTGAGAATCTGAGCGTAGCCTTGTAACTTCCTGTTTTCATACTGTTGTCTGTGTCTTTTCACCATGATCGGCATGTAATCCATTGCTTTCTCGCCCCCTACACTTCCCTGTACTCCTCCACCATTCCAATGGTCACGATGGGGGTAATCCTTCTTTTTTTGTGCTCTGTCAATCCCTCTCTCTGTTGGATATGTGGAGTGTGTAATGGATCGTTAGCCAGCAGAACGACTTTAGCTTTGACAGCATGTTGGGTATCGGGCCTTAATGTGCTGCTTAATGTGTGCATGTGTGTGAGACAGAGAGAGGGTGTCGATGTATTTTTCCTGTATTTCCAAACTGGGTGTGTGGGTGTGTGTGTCTGAGTGTTGTTGATGTTTTAACTGTGCGTGCGTGTGTGTGTGTGTGTGTAGTGGGCATAATCTGCGCTAGAGGCCTTGTGCTGAGCAGAGCACTGTGAATATCACATTGAGACGTGTAATAACCGGATTAACACATACTACACAGAGGGCTCCCAAAACAGCTCCTTACATCCTTCAAACATGCACACACACACACACACACACACACAGAAACACACATGTACACACATGTACACACAGATGCACTTAATCAGACTAGTTCAGTGTAGCAGTACAGGTATCATCTTTTATCATCTTTGTCATTATTGTCACATTCCCGTTTTTAGTCAATGTGATGATATTCAATTCATAGAATATTCAAAACATAGGGGGCTCTGGGATAAGAGGAACTTAGAATGCAATGAGCTGTTATCGCCACTTTAACTGTATTCACATTTGCAATTTACTCATCAAAATATTGAAATACATATTTATTTTTTAGATAGTTGCACAATTCTTTACCACAGAGCAGTAATGTTGAAAGTAATGTTTTTCTGTTCCTGATCAGACTAAAAACAAAAGTACTCACTTGTATGTATATTTCATTCTTTTCACATTTGCTTTCTAAATGCCCTTTGCTCAATAAGATTGCAAAAGTGTAACACAAAAACTGCACCTTTAATAAAAGTTTACTGTACCATCCCCACAGGACCCTTCAGTTTAATGTTCCTCTCAGCCACCAGGCACTCACACAGGCACAATAGTTATTTTACAAGATAGCTTTTAGATTATGTTGAGTGGTGGCTGCAGTTGCATTGCAGAGTAGATGCAAGATAATGGAGTTGTACTGTAGAGTGGTCTCTGCTGCCCACCATCATATAGAATAACAGTGGAATCAGGAAAACTTGAGTGACTTCAAGCTTGTATAAGACCTATAAAATATACATTAATTTTAGAGACTAGTAAAAGGACATGTGCACTCTAAAGTACACCTGCACAACACATAAGCGAATGCTGTGCCCCAGTATATTACGTGCACTATGTGTGCATCCATTGATGTGTGTGTCTACTACGACCTGGCCTATGTTTACCTCATATCCAGACAACTATTCATCATCTGTCTTTGCTCTGACTCAACTGCTTCCAGCTGCCTGGCTGTGCTTTCGTGTTGCCTCAGTCTATTGGCTGTCTTTGATCTAACCTTCAGTCTGTGCATACTTGCACAGCAGTATAACATTAATATTTGGAATGTGGATGTATTCAGAATTTGTACAGTTTATACAGTGCAGATTTTACAATAACCTACCAAGTAGCTTAAAATTGGTAATGAAAAAAAACCAAAACAATAAAAAAAACAAGTTAGACATCTGAGATTCAGCATTACAAGCTGAGAGACTGAGGTATGTTTACACCTGAATCTGTGTGTGCCTGTGTGATAGTCTAATATTCTCAATGCATTTTTCATAATAACATGTAGCATTGGATTCAGACCTCAGATGCACTTTGAAAAACATGCACTGTAATTGGTCCTTCGTGTCTGTTTTGACTGTCTTCCTCTGAATGCCAGCTTCTGCTCTCTTGTTTGTGGTTACACTAAGGGCTAGAAGTCTGTATATAAGCAGCATGATGGGGTGATAGCAGGTACAAAATTGGCTTGTTTTTTATATGGTAAATGGCTGTATTTATATATCACTTTTATCAAAAATGCTTCAGCAGGCTTTATTTACCCACACACACACTGATGTCGGTGAGCTACCACACAGGGTGCTGGCCTGACCGGGGGCAATCAGGGCTTCAGTGTCTGGCCCAAAGACACTTCCACATGTGCACAGGAGGAGGTGGGGATTTAACTGCCAACCCTGTGATCAGTGGAAGACCTCCTGTGCCACAGCTGAACCCTGGAATTTCATTATTTATAATAGCCATAGGATATGATATGAGCAATTAAATTTCCTTAAATTTCCCCATTGTGGGATGATTAAAGGAATATTTAAATTAGTGGGAATGCTTACTTATTTAATTATACAAGTAAAGTAGACCTTAAAAAGCACAGGTCAGTTGAGGACTGTATCAAAGCTGCAGCTGACAACAAGCTCAGAAAAGCAAAGCAAAAGACATATGGATTATTGAAGTAATGCAATACCATAACTTCTAGCAAGCAACGTTTTAAATCTAACCGACAAAACCTGTTTGGACATCTAACACTATAATAAATCAAATTTCATCAAATATCTGAGGAAAAAGAGTGGAGGCTTGATGACATGAAAATACATAGAAAAGATTTTTTCATTTACTTCAGGCTGAGTTGACACCAACAGAGCAACTCCTCTGACACCAGATCAGGTGGGCGGTGTGGATTGCGTTGATATGCCTGCTGTCTTTATAGAATCCAAAGTTAATTTGGTCTCGTCATAGTCGAATGCAAACTGCTTCTCCTAAAAGTCTCAATAAAAAAGTGTATGTAGGGCCTATGGTGCAGTTAATTGTACCTCATCTATGTGAGTGTTTTATTGGTCAGAGCCTTCTTGTTTAGAATTCTCTACTTCATTTTCCTGTTTTTTAGAGGCAGAAAATTTTCATAAAAAAAATCAAACTATTAAACAACTTGGATTTGTAGTTGAATTCAATACTGGATTCAGATTTGATAAAGTGCTGTGAACCCACAACCCCAGTGATGACAAAACTTTCAGCTGGTGCGCCTGTGTGAATATAAATGCCTCTGGAGCAAAATTCATGATGTCTACATCTGAAATTAGTTTCAAAAGGCTTAGTACATCTGTCCTTAAATCACATGCTGGTATTTGACTGCTGTGTGTGTAGGATGTTCTGTGTTTGATTGGTGGATTTGGTCTTGCAGGGGCAGAGTCAGCGAGGAACAGGAGGACGAAGAGTCGGCTGCACAGAGAGACCGGCAGAGTGTCCTGTTACTACCTTGAGATATTCACACACACATGCACATACACACAAAAACTTAAATAAGTACAAATCAGAAGATGTGCACTTATAGATGCATATTTATGAGAGAATAAAGCAAGGGGGGAAAAAAGGAAAAGCACATAATGGATGTAAGTTTAATTGTGCATTAAGGCTGAATCTGCAGGGAATTTGTGCAAAAATAAAAATGTAATTCTTTGAAAAGACATTTTGAGATATTGATTAAATGTTGTTTTGATTTGAGTAATGATTTGTCTCTCTTTTTATATGTGTCCATGTTTGTGCTGGGAGATGCTTGTCGAAGGTACAAAACAAACGATGAGACAGGCAAAGGATGAGGACAGGAGGGGAGGTGACGGGAAGATAAACAGCAAGTTAGGCTTAATTCTCCTGCGGAGTGTGTGTGTGTGTGTGTGTTTGTTAAGTGACAGGCGTTGAAGGGACAGTTGGCTGCAGCACCAGTTTTACCTCCAGGGGTTGATGGCACAACATTTTTTTGTGTCGTGATCAGTTTGTTTCTTAATAAGGTTAGGGTGGCACTGGATCAGGTCACACTGTCACACAAACACACACACACACACACACACACTGAAGAGGCTGCTGCAGGTGATAAATTATGTTTGTAGGGGAGGGAATAAGGAACCGTGCCAATGGCCGCTGCTGCCATCTGTCTGTGTGTGTGTGCAGGAGTGCAGGGAAGATAAACACCAGGCACTGGAACTGGTTTGTCGTCTCTGTGGTGAATGTGTACACGTACTGTTGGTGTGTGAGTGTTATTTTCTTCTCAGTTGTGCTGTTTTGCATTACTCCCCACAGCCAGTCCTAATCTATCATGGCTGCCACCGTGCTCAGCTGAGTTCACAACCCACCATCCACTACTTTATCTCTAGTTGATGTGCATGTGAGGATCAAAGGACGACAGGAACAAAATCATGCCTGTGCTGCACACACAGAGAAACATAGATATCAAAGATGTGATTATATATAAGATAAGACTAATTTGTGCGCTGCGTGTGGTTATGTGTGTGAATATGAGAGGGAGGGAGTGTGGCTCACTTCAGTCACCGTGGAGGGATATAAGGGTATTTTATTTATCCGGACGTTAATCGCTAGAAGCGGACAGCGAAATCCCTGTAATCCAACGGCAATCACCACAAGACTGATTGATAGCACAGGGACAGAGAGAGAGAGACCAAGAGGCCAAGCGATAGACAAGGAGAGAAGGAGGTGAAGAGGCAGATCTTTGTTATTGTGTCCTTCACTGAGTTTATCACTTACTGTTTAGGAGAGGAAAATAACAGACACCTAAATCTGATGGATATTGAACCGCTAGGCTGGGTTTAAACAACTCCGAGATCTGCACTCTCTCTCTCTCTCTCTCTCTCCAGCTCTCATTCTTTCTCACATTCACACACTCATGCATACAAACAGGGACGGAGAAGGGAGAAAGTGAACTGACCTATGTTAGATTTGGGGTTGTCTGTGATGTTGTTGATTCTGTCAGAGAGACAGTGAAACTGGAGGAGTTGACATTTAACTCCACTATATTAACTGACCCTTCTCCGGAGCTGGAGTTCAGACTGGGTGTGTTGCAAAAAAAAAAAAAAAAAAAAAAAAAAAAAAAAGCAGACAGGCAAATATGCTGCATTATGAAACTAACTTTTTTTTGTTGTTGTTGTCCGGGGCAAATTTCCAAAACTTTTTCTTACAGTGAATTTTGATGGAAAATCATGTACCTCCTTCATTTTTAAACATAACACAGTGAACAAATCTAATAGAAGAATGTGGTTCCCTTTTTCCTCCCCCCAAGAGTCACTGTGATTTTTTTTACCATATTAGTTATTGTGGCTTTTGTGAGTTTTGGCTTTTTCTTCAACAGCGACTTGCGTGGCAGATACACTTTGTTCTGCCTCTGGCTGCCTGTCCACTTGTTTTGTGATGAAAACCCATTCAATTTTCCTCACCCAGAAAGCCCTGAAAGGACTCTCTTGTTCACAGAGTCTCACAAGTCACCTATAGTGTGAGCTGCAGAGGACAGCAGCTGCATCCACATGTGAAAATTTGAGTCTACAAATAAACTGTGAAATGGGTAAAATGGAAGAAAGGACACCTTAAGGACCCTTAATGTTGAAAGGTGTTGCTTTCCTTACTTGTTCTTCACTCCATAGTCTTGTTATGAACTCTAAAGGGAATCCTCTGTTAATATTTTATCGCTCTCCTTTATATTTTATGTGTATTCTGCAGAAAACCTGTCACTGAAAAATTACAGTATGTTTATTTACTACTAAATGGTTTTGTCAAATACATTTTGAAGGAAACATAATTGCTGCCTGGATTCTGCTCACTGAGAACATGTTTCCTGTTCTTGCACAGAAGTTGGGAGGGAGGAAGGGAGTTGAGGTGGGTTGTGGGCTTATAAAGTGCAGGACTTTGACTTGATCCTGCATGTGTGAGATTTGGGCTACTTTCTTTGGTGAAGGTGAGGGAAAGGGTGCCGTAGTTTTGGATAAATATTGAAGCTGCAAGTCAGTGTTGACTTTTTATTTACCCAAGACCACAATCTTAACCAATGATTATTGAATAAAATGTTTCCTTTGTTAATAATTCCTTTGTTTGTTGATTAAAAAAATGTATTCTGGGCAGTATTATATTTGTTTTAAACATAATTGCTGTTGTAAATTAGTTTTCTGTAGGTCTGGTTGATATTGGAAAATAAATTAATTAAATTAAATATTTTTAAATATATATATATTTACTAAATACTTTGACATTGGTACATATCTATACAATATGATGTGACAATATAATTATGTCAGATTTCAGAAGGTATTGACAAACATAATTTGATCATGATCATTGTTTTAAATGATTAATATTTTATAATAATGAAAAGGGAATACAAGAAATATCAGAAATGCTCCTTTTCCCCTCAGCCGGCTGGAGGGGCGTGGCCTCGATATGTTTGATTGACAGCAGGTGGAAAGCCGACCTGTGCAAGCTGAAGCGGAGACTAATCAGTCAAACTTTTCATGGACAGGCATCGTGTTGTTGCAGTGATAAGACAAAGTAAAGAGCATCCAAACGGACTGAAGGGACCAGTGCAGGTAAGTGAACATAATGTTCAATGTGCTGCAGCTGAGCAAAGTAACAAAGCTGCACTTTGTGAATATTTGTTTGGTGGCTCGTTCAACAAGTTCAGGATGAGACATTTGTTCATGTTTGTCAATAAGATAAGAAGGAGACTTTGGCAGGAAAACGAATGTGTGTTGTTGTTAAGAGTGTGTGGCTTTTGTGTGGCAGGTTGTGTTTGACCCGCTTGGCCTGTGATTGAACACTTGATGTTGCTGCTTTATGCAAGATTTGATTGACTGTATGGAAGCAATAACAAGCTGCATTTGAGACTTTTTTATGGTGCAATCATGATAGAAAAAAAATGCAAATCATCTTTTTTCCTCACAGGATTTGTGATGCACAGAGCAGATACAGTCTGTATTGTCTACCTGACAAAAACAGTGATTCAATAGATGTTGAAAGAGCAAACCAATACTAATGTTTATGAAACTCAATGCATTGAAGATGAGAAAAACATGGTATGATGATGTGCATGTGATGGCAGAGAGGATTGAATCTCTCACCACAGTGTTACTGTATGGATGGGTCACTCACTTCTAGCATTATGTCTGTGCATGTTCATGTGTGCGTGTTGACCCTGACAACACACTGAGACTGAAGCATACACCATCAGTCTTTTTGTATTATACCTGTCCTCTTCAGGTATTCTGTCTCCACCTCTGTATGAATGACTGGCTTCTTTCCCTCTGCGGTTGTCAGGTTGGAGGCATATTTGCCGTGGATGTGCCATCTAATCACGTCCCATGTTGTTTGTTGGAGCCCTGCTGCCTCATTACAGGAGAAGCAGAATACGTGTTGTCTGTCATCTGCGAAACATAAAAAGCCTCGTAGCTACTTAGTTTGCCGCCGTATGTGTCTACCCTATTATTCCCCGGCTCTGAATAGAGGTAGTGGCAAAGTGTAACGCAGGTGTGGGGTGACTTTGGCAAATAGCTGAAGATAATAATGGGATATCTTGTTTGTGCATGTATGAACACCACAGATGTGTTCATGAAAACATGCCGCAAGCATGAGCTCAGTTATCTGACAGTGTAGATGGATAGATAGATCAAATTGTCCCAAGCCAGCTATACTGTTTTATTACACGAGAGCCCAGAGGATTCCATATTTCTCTTATTTTAATAAACACAAATCCCTATTTCGTGGACATACAGTGTTATTATGTCTGCCTGGCCATCTCCCCGCGGCGTCCTCACATGTTGCAGGCCACCCGGCTTTAACTTAAGTTGCGGCTGGGTATTACTTTCAAGGTTACAGCCCTGTCTGTGCTTAAATGACCCCATCCTCTGGAGATGGAAGTGCAGCGTGCCCCGGACAGAGAGTTCAGGTGGAGAAAGTTATAATGGAGGGGAGGAGAGAGGGAGATGAAGTGGGAAAATACAAAGAGCAGAGAGGTTGAGGAGGTGGAGGATGGAAATTAAAGAAAGGTGAACGGAGGACATGAAAGGAACGGGGCGGCACTAGGAGGGAGAACACCATCTAGTTTGATAAGGAAATGTATTTCCCCCCTTTTCTCCCTCGCAGGCCTCCATTTCTCTCCCTCCCTTCATCTGTCTGTCTCTTTTCTGCAACTTCTTCCATCATTCCTCCTTCCACCATCGCTCCACCCCTTTAGCCCTCCCTGCTGTCTCCTTCGCGTCCTTCACGCTCTTCCCTTCCTCGCCTTCCTAATTCCATCTCTCCTTTCCTTATGTCTCCCTCCGCCTCTGTCCTTTCATCTCCCCACCTCTCCGTTCCTTTCTCCTTCAATCCCTCCATTGGTCCCATGCTCCCTCCTGTTCGGCGGCAGGTCCCAGTCCCCTTTCTGAGCCACAGGGACCCGCTGACAAATCGATACATCACTGTAATTGATTCTGTCGGGGCTCAAAGTGTTTAATGAGAGCCCCCCCTTCCTCCTCCTCCTCTTCCTCCTCCTTTTCCACGTGGGCTTTGGCGCAGGCCGGTTTAATGGTTAATGGAGGAGAGGCATCCATGTGCAGCGAAGTGCTGCAGGTGGCGGGTGAGGGAAGAGGGCTGGGGGGGAGGGGTGAGGCAGGTGAAGGGGTTAGGGGGAAGGAAGGCAAGTTTGGGGCGTTGAGGGTTAATCAGTGCAGTTCCTGAGGTGATGGATTGGTCCAGCTGGTTAATTAGGACAGGTAAAGGCTAGATGTAAAATGTCTGTCCTTGGGAGAAAAGAACCATATGCCAGGTACGCAGTAATGCCTGCTGCACAATACAGGACTCTCAAGTCTTAACTCATTTTAAAAACAAGGCAGAGCAATTTTTAATATTTTAATTGTAATATCACACACACCAGATGATTCAGTCAAGACACAGCAGCATGGCGTTTATACTAGATCATTTCAGAGTGGCGAATCCAGGGACCTGACAGAAACTCGCACGATCAAATATGACTGCAGAAAAATCCAAAGATGTAGGACTGTCGTTGTCAGATGGTTGCACTTATGTGTGCTAATTTTTACCCTGAAAAACAAACAAAAAAAGCAAAACTGTGGATGAAGTCATGGCTGAGAAAATGGAATCAGCATGACCTGTACATTTTGTAGCATGAGCTGGAGGAGAGGAACAACAACATTCAGTTGGTTCATCATTAATCATTAAATTTCAGTGTGAAGACTTGGTTTAAGGTTAAGCAAGTAGTGGTTCTGGTCAGGGTAAGTCTCCAGGAAACAAAGCAAGATATAGGTTGAGGTGAGAACTGGGTTTAGGTTAGTGTAAGTTAATCATTTAGTTGTGATGGTTAGTGTTAGGGTAAGGGCCTGGTTAATGCATTATGTCAGTGAAGGTCGTCACAGCCATAGAAGTACAAACATGTACTTCTCATACGTGTATGATTTTTAGTTAGCTTGATTGTGGTAACCTGTTGGTTGGCTGTTCTCTCTTTGACCCACACCTGCAGTGGATAACCAGAGGGACACACACACACACACACACACACACATTCAAACACAGATGGCAGGCATAATATCAAGCAAGAGTGAGCCATAAAAGAGGCACCGGCAGAATTTCAAAATGAAAGGGAGGGAGAATATGAGCCGAAATTAGAAAAAACAAAATGCAGAGGCAGTTGAGATTGAAAGACAAATCTGTTTTTCAGCAGAAAGAGTGCAGAAGGCCAGAGAGTGGACAAGAGGGGAGGGAGAGCTAGAGGGTGATGGTGTGTTTGTGAGCTTGTTTTTCCACGTGTGTGTGTGTGTGTGTGTGTGTGTGTGTGTGTGTGTGTGTGTGTGTGTGTGTGTGTATATGGTGGGGATGGGGAATCTTATGGACAGTGAATCATTAATATCAGCAGCCTGTAAGACACTAATGAATAACACGGGAATATATCAGCTCATCGTTTGCTTCTCTCCTCTTCACTCTTCACACTCGGCTCTCTCTCTCTCTCTCTCTCTCTCTCTCTCTCTCTCTGCACCGCGTATTCGTTTCTTCCGGCTTTAATGAGAAACACCTGTTAGAACTCCTCGTTAGACATCCCCTGTTCAGGTCCCATTAGACTTCTGGTCCCTCTCCTCTGTGCACTGTGGTATCTTTGGTTCAATTATAAAAATATGCACTTTTGAGGATGGCATTTTACAGTCTAAAGAATACAGAGGGTGAGCTTTTGGTTTGTCACATTGTTAGAGTTAAAAAAATTAGTGGATGGAGAAAACATGCGGGTCTACTGCAACTAGCTTGATTTGCAGCACAGTAGATTTTCTGTACATATATTGTTGTTTACTCACATTTGATTCATCTAATCTGGATCTGGTGTATGCGGGTAATATTTCACCCCCAATCCAGTAATAATTACAGCCACAGTTACCAAATGTCTTTTGGCAAGCTCGCTGGTCCTCCTGTAATTTAAACCCTGTCTGGAGTAACAGCCTTGAATTTTAAAGTGGAAAAAAAAAATCTATATTCTTTAAAGCAGGAGGAGCTCATTGTCTCTCTACTGTTATTTGTTTTTTAATCAGCTCAGTCTAACATTTGACTTTTGTGTGAAAGTGGAGTAAATGAAAAAATGTTTTAGTTAATCTGATAGATGGAAACACCAACATACTTACTTATATGGGGACTAATAAAACCAGTAGAACAGGAGTTCATTCATGGACTATTGTTGTTGTTACTGGTGTTGTCTATTGAGCCTCGTGTTTTTTAGCCTGTTTCCATTCTAGCAAATTGGCACCATGAAGAGTATACTGAAAAACGTAGCTGTCAGCAGTTCATTTTTCTGATGTATGAATGGATGAACAGACAACTCACTGCGTTACTGAAGAAAATCTAAAAATGTGATGATTCTCAGGGAAGTTGTGAAGCTTCTTTTTTCTCAGATTTCAAAGTGGATTTATGGACATTTATTAGTAAAGGACATATGAGATCATAGCTGCAAACTGGTCACTTTTGGCAGTGGTGGAATGTGACTAAGTACATCAAGTAAAGTACTTTACTTAAGTACAAATTTGAGGTACTTATACTTGTCTTCAGTCTTTTCTTTTCATACTACTTTATACTTCTATTCAACTATATCTGAGGGAAATATTAAGCCCTCTACTTCTGACAGCTGTAGTTACTCGTCACTTTACAAATTAAGATTTTTACAAACAAAACATACAGCAGTTTTATAAAATGTGATGGTTTGTTGTACATTAAACGACCCTACAGTTTATACAAGTGCAGCTGAAACAATCAGTAAATTGACAGAAAGTTAATTAGCAACTATTTTGATTAGTGTTTCCATATAAAAATATGTCATTGTTCCATCATCACAAATGTGAAGATTTGCTGGTTTTGCTTATAATTTTGATTTATTTTTAATAATTTCAAGGTTTGGACAAACACTGGGTAATGAACTGGCTAATCTGGGTAATTGTGATGACATTTGTCTCTATTTTCAGACTTTTTACGAACCAAAGTATCAAGTAATGGAGCAACTCAACAGATTAATTAATAAGGAAAACAGTCATTAGTTGCAGTTTTATGGAAAATAGCTCCACCTCAACCAACTGCAACAGTAAAATCCTTCTTTAACATAATGCATGAACAATAAAAAGTCTAATGATATGATACTAAAGTTGACATTTTTCTGAGTACTTTTACTTTGGTAATATTTTCAATGGAGGACCTTTAATTGTAACTGAGTGGTTTTACAGTGTGGTATTAGTACTTTTACCAAACATATCAATGCGTCTCATGTCTTTGTAGTCAGATTGGAGAGAAGAGGTGACTCTAATTCACCTTGTGTATCATCAAGTGTCTTTGCCTCTCGTCTCTGTCTTTCTGCGTCTCCCCGTCAACTCTCCCCCCTGGGGAGGCTTATGGCTTTCTCTTTTGGCTTTGTCCTGCAGAATGTCCATGTCTAATACAGACCTTATCCTGTAATTCATAATGACTTAAATTACAGAGGAGCTCAGCGAACATTTCATTCCCTGCCTCCCCCTGTAATGTTAATCCCATCTGAATGGGGCTTTATTTGTCCTCTTAGCTGGCTTGCTAATGTTAGCCACTGGTAATCCCGCTTTCAGGAGTCACCTGGTTTTGTTCGGAGTCGGAGGGTGTGTGCACGTCGCAGCTTTTGTAGTGCTGTGTGCCATCAATGAGGCTAAGCTGCCTGTTGATGGTCAGTAAATGCCTCTGAAATAATGGCTGGCAGCTTGTTAAACCATGAGGTCTTGTATTCTCTTCCTGCACCTATTTAAAGTGTATTTCATTGTGAGTGCATTAGATGGACACAAGCAGGGATGCAGTATGTGTGAGAAAGTATAATGTTGTATTACTCAGACAGGGATCCTGCTCCTAAGTCAGTCGGGTTCATTAACTTCCTTATGATGATGATGACTGTTGGCCTATATAACACATGAGCAAATGCAGCAGCATGATACCAAACTGGATCCACTTCTCTTTTTTCCCTTTGTCTTCCATTAAGATGCTTTCAGTGACATTTCTACATTTCTGTTTTCCAGCACTTCTTCATCCCCCCCCTCTCACCCACCCTTCCTCTCTCTCTCTCTCTCTCTCTGTCTCTCTTCCCTTCTTTGTCATTCTAACACTCTGCCTTTTACTGTCCGTCTCATTATCCGTCTCTTGTTCGTGGCCTCTATTAGAAATGCGTTCTCTTTCTGTCATTTAACCGTCTTCATCAAGGTTCCCCTCACATTGATCTTTTTGTCGTTCTGACTTTGCCCTCACACACACACACACCGACACACCTCGTCTGCTTCTTGATAATATGTGTGCGTGAGCGTGCCAATGAGGTGATTAATGACTTGTTTGTTTGTCTGTGTGACTATACCCATACCCTTCATCCTAATTAAAGATATTTCTGCTGATTTGGCCCAGCCCCACCCGTGTAGCGCTGTTTATACAGCTGATTCTTACAATATCGTTCTTGCTGAGGGCTGTTAAGCCGATGCTCTACAGTAGTTTGATGAATGTCTCTAAACTTACTTTTTGATGGGGATGAGATGATTATTTTTGTGAAGTGTGGACATGCCCAGAGTGTTAACGAAGCTCCCTGTGAATATGTCTGGGTGGGTGTGTGCGTCTAAAAAGTGTTCACCATTTCACATGTTTATATTTTTGTCATCCTAATTATCTTTCCGAGAAATGCTTACATTTTTTTTCTGGATAATTAGGTAATGTTTTTCTTTCCTGCTTAACCTAAACTAAGGGGAAAAGTTCAGAAAATTCAACAGAAATTAAGACCAATGTGTCAAACACCAGAACATGAACTCATCTATATGTGCAGACTGGAAGATCTATGTTTGACATATAATAGAAATATGTATTGTTGATGTAGTCTATTTGCCTTATTCTTAATACTTCTTAAAAACGCTACACAGCATTTATTCCATTTTTTATCTTTTTGCTGTGCAGCATTATCAAAGCTCTTTCCATATCAAATCCACAGTGAGCTGACTGAAGTGCTTTCCCCCCCCCAAACCCTTTTAAACCACTTATCATGCAGCTGGGGCCTATCCCAGTACGTACTGGGTGAGAGGCAGGTGCACACTGGAAAGACCGCAATGTTTTTGTATGCGAGATTACCAGAAAATAAAAGTAAGAGCCTTTGAGTCGAGCTCTTATCATCATCATTTTATCATATTTCAGTGGGAAGCTGACTGTGCTCTGATGTGTTCCTGTGTGCTGCGTAAGTTTGTTTGTGCTGCTGTTGGCTGTTAAGTTTAACACTCTCTTCAGGTTGTGATGTTATACAGATCACACTGTACATTTCCACATTTCAGTTTCAGCATGAGCATGTGTCAGAGTCCACCTATTGCCATATATGTTGGTGTAACCCAGGCCAGCATCTGTAGCACCTGCATTGATTTTGGACGTCGATAATGTATCCTAAATGCAGCAAGGTGGAAAGGAAAGGTGTGGAGGTCAGGCTGGTCTAGTTGGAGCTTCACCATTGGGCATGAAGATGTGAAGAAGTGATAGACAGATAGATAGATGTACTTTATTTGTCTCAGAAATTCTTGAGGTGTGCTCTGTTGTACCTGTAACATCGCCTGACTGTGATGTACTTGGAGTACATCTGTGCATCACTGCAGCAAGGAGAGACATTCATCCACTGGAGGTCAGCGAAGATTTTCAGGGAGTGCGAGCTACTCTCTGTCAATAGTTTCTTGGCCAGACCCACAATTTTTCTCCAATCCTAACCATGAACACAAGCACAAATTAAAAAGTGTGAATTTCACTGAACGTATTCTGGGGTTTTGCAGATTTATCCAATATTCGTGATTCTTCCTGTTCTTTCGTACAAACAAACAAAAACATTTACATCTCTGGGTAATTTACAATCTCCAATTATACTTAACCTTCATTTGTGTAGACTACAGGAAGAAATCTAGAAAAACATCCATGAAAAACATGCTGACACCTCGCAGAAAAGCTCGTTGCCCTGTTTGCTGTTGGACAACCACGCCAACAACTTCACAACACGACAGTGAGAATGCACCTGCAGGTTCGCGTTAAACACAGCGCTGCGTTTGTGGTTCCCTGACTAGTTAAACATAAAAAGACTTTCGCTCTGTGTGTGAAAGCGCGTACGCGAGCCGCTGCGTGCCTACACGGGACAGTGGAGTACAGGGTGTGCTTCTGCGAGAGCGTCTATACAACTGTGTGCAGCGCTGTGTTAAGGCTAAACACACTTAAGGCTAAGCAATCAGCGAGTAAAGTTTCCTCGCCGCTGTCATTAAAGCTCCACATAAAAGCTTAAGCTGCTTTTATCCTTCTAAGGAAGAAAGGGAGAATGTCAGCACATAATTAAATTAGATGAAAGGAGGGGAATTAGAGGCTTCCTCCTCTTTAAACACAAACGACTTAATCAGAACCTTGGGCTAAATGAGAGACAGACGGCTACATGATCACGGGGAGGATAAACATCCCTCTCCTCGCCTCCATCCTTTTTGCTGTCTCACTTTTCCTCATGTCTTTATTATCTCTCGAACCTGCCGTATATCTCTTACCGTCTGTCCGCCTCCGTGGATCTTGCTTTCTCTCACCCATTCGCCTACCCCCCATCCATATGTTTGTACAACCTGTGAACATCATCTCTTGTTCCTTCATTCAAAATTATGCATCCTGCTCCCCGCCTTCTATTTTCCATCTCCCATCCCCAATTTTCTCTCCTACTCCCATGTCTTTAATTGCATTTTAAATTTCACCTCTCCCTCACACCACTTTCCCCTCATCTAACCTTCCCCCTTTCTATCTCCCTTTGAAAAAAAAAGAAAAAAAAAAAGAAAAAGTCAGGACCTTGAATGCACCACCTGCAGCATACAGAGTTTCAAGTGTTAGAAGCCGTTGAGCCCTTATTGATTCGGAATATGAATCCCATCATACCTGACAATGATCTATTTCATCATGCACGCCCACGGAGAATGGCAGTTTATTTTTATATGATCCTTATAAACACGTGTTTGAAGGAGGGCATGATGCAAGGGAGTGCATCAGAGGAAAAAAAATCTTCTGAGATCTTGTTTGTTAGATTGAGCTCTGCCTTTCATGTCGGAGAAGGGTTTCGTTCTGAAATGAGATCCGCCGCCGCATCAGACTGACACTAATAGATGCTAATGAAGACATTAGTTATCAGAGGAGGAGGTCTTGTATATTTTTGGATGTGACCGTCTGTAAACACTTAACAGACATACGGTTTTAATTAGCATTCACAGGTTGGTTTAATCAAATCTGGCTTGTTGATGGAGGTATAGATATATACATATATCTAAAGTCTGCATATTTTAAAGGAATAGTTTGACATTTTGGGAAACATTTTTATTCACTGTCTTGCAAAGAATTAGATGAGAAAATCGATGCCACTGTCATGAAAGCAAATATAAGGAAGCAAACATATTTCCCAAATGTTGAACTGTTCCTTTAAAGAAATTGGAAATTTATTCAATTTATTCAATCTACAGTTATTTGAGTGTGTGTTATTGATTATAAACATTTACCTCAGTGCAGTATTCACACATGGCTGCATCATACAGGTATGTCCCCATGCTTATTAGTATTAGCCACACGCACTGCAGTTTTTGGCCACCAGAGTACTGCAAATATGATTTAGTTTAACCCACAGTAGCATGAGAGGTGGTAAAAAAAACAAAACACCAGGGTTAAAGCCTTTATTTACCTGTTCGGGTAAGGGTGGATCCAAAGAGAAGCGGCGAAGAGGAGAGTGATGGAAAGAGGAAGGTGAACAGGGAGTTGTAGAGAGGAAAGCGAGTTACACGGAGAACGTGCAGATGAAGAGAAGCAGGACGCAGCGATCAGAGTGAAACAACAGGGTAAAGCTGTGGTGGAGAGCGTGACTTTCATTTTCCAGGATTTTTATTATTTTGCGACGTTCAGTTTCCGTTTGTTTGCAATGGGAGTTAACTGACTTCCTGCTTCTTCTTCTTTTTTTTTTTCTGTTGTTTCCCTGATTACATCCCCAAGGCGGAGGGGTGGGGAAGTGATGACACACAAAGGGGGGAAAAAAACACCACACACAAACTACAGAGAGAAAGAGGGAGACAGTTGTGTTCAAATTGAACTCGTGTGATTGAAACACACAAGTGCAGTTGTCCCGCTGACTACACCACACACACACAGCAGCAGAGGAATGTGTGCTTCTGTGTATGTGAGAGAGCATATTTGTGTGTTTGTGTGCATGCTTTGTTTCTCTCTGTGTGCATGTGTGTGTATTTCAGTATGAAAGCCTGCTGTCCCACCAACTTCACTACAGACCTGAGGGAAGCCATGAGACTGCTAATTAGCAGCACAGAGGGAAGCAGCCCCGGCGACAAATCAAATCTGCTTTTGAAACCACTTCCCCCTGAGACACCATGGAAACAGGGCGATGAGATATGATGTCATCTATTTCAGGGTCCAGCGTTACTGTAATTTTTTATCTAAAACGAGATGAAAGATTTTTGTGTGTGTTCAGATGTGAACATATTCTCTCTTGTGCCACTTTTTTTCTTCCCTGACAGTTCTGGTCCCTGCAGTCGTCTCATTTACCCATTTAGCGTTTTCAAAGGGGGAAATGTTTGTGCTCCGAGAGAGACGGGTTCATACAGAGTGCGTGTTGGAGATGAATTGTTTTTTTGTGGGGTTTTTTCTCACAGACATGTTGTGAGTCACGCAGCACAGATAGCAGCAGAGAATTCATGCAGTGGTGTGTAGATTTGAAGTAAACTCGTGCCCACTAGGCCTGAACAACTCATAGAAATATTATCGAAACTGCAACATGGCCGAGTGCAATATCCATATAGGGGGAGCTACAATTTTTTGATAAAGGTGAAATGTGTCACAACATACCATTATAAATGAGGAATTGTGGTGCTGCAGAGGCAAGGGAACATGATACAAAGATAAGGGAACATGCATGTTTGGGACATATCATTTTTTTCAACGAAAATGAAATGCAGCAATTACCATTCTACTAAAACCATGACTCATATCGCAATTATCTATCAGAATAATCGCAATATGATTTATTTTTTGCACACTGTTCAGCCCTAGTTCCCACTGTGCCTGCCTTGCTTGCGGATTTGCTGATATACAAAGAGAGAGAATTCTTGATATAAATTTACAAGTAGATGAATTGCACAATTCATTCGGGGGATTAGAGCAGGAAGAAACAGTGGAGCATCTACCTTGTAGGGATGGTAGAATAATACCAAACAAATTGAAATACTGGAGTGATTGAAATTGATGAATCGGGGACGAGTATGGACGGGCAAAGAAAGAAACATCCTCTTCATCCGAACATTGAATGAGTGGTCTCGTGTGCATGGGGGAATAGATCATTTCTCAACGCAGGATTGGTAGCACATCTTCGATTCGCTCTCTATCTATTATTCATCCACTCATCCATCTATCACCCACCACAATTACAAAGGTCAAACTGTCCTCATATGTACTGTATGCACACACAGGAACCCATCAATAAGGATTAATGCATCGCTGAATGCTGCGCGTGTTCAAAACAGTGTGCTCTCCAGGCTTCAGAGTCACCGGCCAAATTGGCAAGGTAAGATGTACTTGCAGGCTGTAGCGAAAAGCAGATGGAACAGGAATTAATGTTGCCAGGGTGGTTAGCACAAGCTGCAGGAGCTGTAGCATGGCTAGCAGGGTAATGACAACAATCCACAAGTTGAGAATTAGGCACCTATTTAACACTGTATTGTCATTGCCCTCACTATCCTGGAAGATCGTCAGCCAAGCAGCATCACTACTACTACACAGCTTGTAATATATAACCATGTAGTAATTGACCCTTTCTGGATGACACACAAATTGACTGGACATTTCACAAGTTCACTTAGCTTGACCTCTCTCAAGGTTAGCAAACTTTTCGCATCACATGACTAAGACACAGAGTTCTCCTGTGATTTACTTTTGCCTCATAGGCCAATATGTGTTTCTAAAGAAATATTCAGACAATTTCAAACAAGTTGGTACAGGAGCAACAAGAGACTGTGAAAGTTGTGGGCTGATCCAAAAACACCTGTTTGGATCATTCCACAGGTAAACAGGTTCACTGGTAACAGGTGATAGTATCATGATTGGGTATGAAAGGTTCATCCTGGAAAGACTCAGTCGTTCACAAGCAAGGATGGAGAGAGGTTCAACACTTTGTCAAACACATGATTGTATAAAGGAGATTACTACATGGGCTCAGGGACACTTTGTAAAACTGTTGTCAGTGTTGAGTTTGAAAATGATTGCATTTTGTTTTTAGTTACATTTTCCACAGCGTCCCAACATTTTTGGAATCGGCTTAACTCCACATGAAATACCAGCTTTATGGGTTCTGGACAAAGCCAGGTTAGTTATTTTCCCCCTGCTTCCAGTCTTTACACTAAGCTAAGCTAATCAGCTTCAAGGTCTAGACCCATAGTTAACGCACATGCATGAGAGTGGTATTGATCTTCTCATCTCTCATATTTGTGATCTGTGAAATAAAAATTCAAAATCCCATACAAATGACCTATTTCACTAAACACTTATTTTTTTCTGTACTTTTCTCTGCCTCTTATGGGTGGAAAATTATGGAGACTGCAGTGGAAATAATTAAGGAGAGCTCTGATATCGTATTAAGAGCAAATTCACGAGGCTCATCCACCTACTCAGCACGGAGACCCATTTGGAGAAAGAGCAAGCTCAAACCCCGGGAACGATAATGAGATGGATGACATGCATGGCAGCATGTGATAAAGAACATTTATTCTTTGAACAGGCTCAACCTGGATTTCTTGGGGATACTACGATATTACGCTACATTTCAGTCATATACGGAGAAACACAGACTTTTATCTGGTGTGAGTGCACTGCGTGAATCACAGACACAGAGGATGAATTCCTACATTAAAAAACTCACTCGGGGATACAAGTCATGCGCGAGTAGAGCTTAAATCTTTCTTGCACCAGTCCCCGCTGAGGTAGGGGTGCGTTGAAAGACCAGAGCCCAATTCGTCACAAACACTTTGGTCCTGCCAGCTTCTCAGTCATCCACTATTAATTCTAAAAAATGCTTGAGGAAGGATGTCATTTAGGAACGAGAGAAATTAACTGTCAGCTGAAGGTGAAAGAAAGCCAAGTAGTTGATGAACTCTCAATAACAATGAAACTGCTTAAGAAAGACAAGACATGGAAAAGGATGTGAACTTAAGAGGAGCTGCTCAGTTTGAGCTGGCAAACAGAAGAGAAGTGAAGGAAAAGAATGAAAGCGCTGGAAATAATGGCGAATTAAGTCATCAGGCTTCAATAAAAGTTGATGGAGGAACATCAATAATTTGTTTTTTTTTTTTTTTTTTTTAGCAAATATGTCTGGACAAAATCAGTTACTGCTTAAGGGGCAATTCATAATCCAAGTGTAAACAAAACAAGAGCCCTGAACCCAAGATTGGTTTTCACTTGGTTCTCACTTCCAAATATGCCTGTTTTGACTGGTATGTTGAATGTGTGAGGTTTATTTACACCAGCAATAACACTGCCAAAACATCCATACATTTTTAATTATGATCAGTCGAGACAAGCAATGCAGTATTTCCCAATTCCAAAATACAGCTGTAAACACAGTTGTTAGTTTAGTTCTTTCCTGTGTTTTGAGGATGTCCTCAGGTGTGTTCAGTTGTCATCTCAGCCCTTAGGATTACTGATTGTTTTCACCTGTGTTCATTCCTCATGTTCTCCTTGTATTTGGATGTTTTCGCTTAGTTTTCCTGGACCTCACCTGTTTATCGGACTTTTGGTTCTGGCTTGCTCATTATTGGATTTGTTTGCCTGTTTCGACTGCCTGTTGCTGACCCTTGTCTGCCTGACCATCCAATAAGCCTTTTGATTTGGTCAATAAATATAATTGCACTGCGCCAGATTTCCCCTAGTTGGCGTTTTGGGTCCAGTCCCTTATATTTCCTGCCACCACGCTTGCACACTGCAACATTAACATCATCTAATGAAGATGATATGGCAAATGTGTTCATCATGGGGTCGCCTATATAGACATCCAACAGACATGAAGTGGCTTTCATGTTTCTAATGACCACACAAATGTCCAAGTCCTATATTCGCTCTCTTCACTCTCCACCAACTCCTGAAGGTAATTCCTGACTCCTAAGCTGCTAAGTGCTTTGTCTGTGTGCTGTTTTGTGATGAGTAGGTAGCGTATGGTAGCTTTATCTCACCTTTTTTTGCTGCCTCCTCTGAAAGGAAATGGGGACTAAAAGATTAAAGTGGCCGTTTCGGACCAAAACAGTGAGTCGAAAGATGTAAAAAAGCTCCATGGAGTTGAGGGTTACTGCAGAGTTGGCTGATAATTTGTCACTACGTGCAACACATTTTACATTACACATCGATCCATTGCTGATCGATTAGTGCAGCTTTAAAGTTGCAAATATGTCTATACCTGTAATTTATAATGATCCAAAAATACTTTAAGGTGTAATAAATGAGTAAAAATTGTGTATGCACTTGCACAAGGTAGCTCGAGAGATATATGCAGTACATGTACATCTTTTCAGTTATGAAGCCACAGCAGTGAGTAACCTGCCTCCTGAGACTCAGACTGCACTCAGGCCTGACCACTGTTACAGTGTAGTGATTGCTTCAGCTGGCTAAAAGCCCAGATGGGGGGGACCTGATATCGATGTGCAAAATTTTCAGAAGCCTCTCCCTAATACTGACTTGTGCACAATCCATGTCTTTGTAGCCTTAATCCTTATTTATCCTGTCTCCTCCACTTTACCCACACCTCCCCTTGATTATCAAAGTAGATTTAAGGTTAAAGCAAAAAGGGATCCACCTGGATTCACCTGGTCAGTCTGTTCTACACTGAGACCTGTTAAACGCTGATAGTCATCGGCACTGTCAGACTATGAGGTCAAGCTCAAACAGCCAGGTTCTTGTTCTAAGCGAAGCAAGTTGTGGTTGTTTCAGGATCAGCTCTGGGTAAGTGGTTTGTGAAAAGGTGTGCTGGATTTGTAAAAGGAGAGAGCTACTTTAATTTTCACATTTGAGAGTTATGTAGTGCTTCGTGTGAACCTGTCTTTTGTAGTTTCAAGTTCAAGCCTTTATGTTCAAGGCATTATTTTCATAACTTCCAAGGTTTAAGTTTGACTCTATCCCCGTGTGTGTGTGTGAGAGTGAGAGAGAAGTTGCCAGGGTGTGCATTTATAATGGATTTGCCTGTGTGCACATACAAGCATGTGTGTAACTAGTGTCTGTTTATATTTCATTACTTACATGTTCAAATGGCTTGGTGTCAAATTGCTGTGTTAATTATCTCAGAACTAATTGTGCAATATGTTCAGGACAAGTGCACTCTGAAGACATGACTGCATCTTGTTATGTGTTAACATGGTTGTGAAACTGTGATTGGGGAATTTATTTTCCTCCAGAAACACGGCAGAAAATTAGGAGCATCGCTGTGTATTCTTGCCTAGATTTGTTGTTGTCATAAAGACTAAAGGTAAAGTTCAAGCTGTAAATCATTTCTCATCTCTACTGTTTCCAGCCTTCTTATTGATAGTTGCCTTCTCCATTATGAACTAAATTAACTACCTCCTCCTATTCTACTAATCATTGTCTATGTAGTTTCTTTCAATATGACATCCTCCAACCACTGATAATTTAACGTTGGCGTGATAATGTCACAATCGGGAGTTAAATTGATTTGATTTACCTCCCTCCCCTGAAAGCCAAAAGCACATCTGAAGCACCTGAAGTGTAAACACGGCGCAGGTGTCTGTATAACAGCATTACCATCACTGTATGCATCTGTCATATCTAATGCAACCTGATCATCCTCCACATCGATAGCACATGCTGCTACTGGACGACTCGTGCTGCAACATCTGCCACTGCCACGATCCACTGATCGTTTAACAGCCATAATTCAGGGCTTCTGAACAAAAGTCGCCCCGGCGCAGTGGAAATATTGTCCTCTTGACTAATCCTGAGCTCCAGTGCCATTATACTGAGCGTGTTTGATGAGGGCTATGAGGGGAGACATTTCCCTAACAATGGTGAAGATAATCTTTACGCACTGCTGGTGGTTCATGTACTTATCTTTATCTATTCCTCCTCCTCTGGCATCTCTTTTAAACACTCTTTAAATATGCAGCTGTTTAATTTTGTTGAGGCTCTGTCCACAGTTTGGGTGTTTTAAATATAATACAACACATTTTGACCAAATAATCTTCTACAAGGTTACATGTAGATGAACAGTTTTTCAGCATCACACTGAGCTCATGTCATATGATGTGGACGGTAGAGATAGAAAAGACAAATTGCAAACCCTCACATCAATGGACAACACATCACAGTTGAGGTGTTCTGGAGTCATGGGAGGCTTAAAATACTGTGCATTGACTATACAGCATTAAATCCATTGAATCTGGGTGTACTTACCTTGAACAACAGACTTTGACATGACATGATGCTTCCATATTACGTTTTCAAGTAGATTCCAGATCACTGAAACGCCACATACATCTCTGATTGGCTCAGTAATTCAAATATGAATATATATGACGTCTGATGTTGCGGCTGTTCTTGCGAATCGGAGCAATCAGAGTTTGGTATGCACGATTAGAATTACTCAAATGAAATGATTTTATGTTTTTTTTGTTTTTTTTTTATGGTTAACATTTTTCTGCAATAGCCATTCAGTGTTTTTATACACGTAGTAGTTTCAGTTGTTAGTGGCAACACTCCTGTGCTGGACTCACAGGAAACAATGCATGCATGTAATCCAATGTAATTGTATCTAATTGATAAAACAAAGCAAATGTTACTAGACAGTATGATTTTATTATTATTGCTGTTAGTAGTATTATTATTCATTTCACTACACATTCTACTATACTCTCCTCATACTATACTTCATATATCTTATTCTGAGCTATATTGCTGTACTGTTCATTATGTTGTGCTGTATCACTACACTTCACTGTACGTTATACTTTATATCCCATACTATTATACTGTACGATCACACTATATTCTTTATATAGATCCCTGATTAGTTGTTCCTATATAAAACAAGACATGTACATATACTTACTCAGAGCATTTATTTAATGTCAGAGTTATTATTAATGCACTTTTCTTGTCCTCTTATAAAACATGCCCCACAGGGTTCACACTACATCCGTCTGGGTATTTGTTTAAATTACTCTCAGTATCCTGCCTGGTAGTGTGACTATGTTGGTCTCCCATATAACGTATTTGTGAGTACAGACAATTTGTTTGTTTACCATATTCCTAAAGAAACTCATTAGATTTCATGCCAGCCTACCCTCTACTCTGAGCCACGAGAGACTGGCATGCATTCTCTCTGTACTCCGCCTCACACCTAACAGACAGGGCAGTGTGAGCCTTGGAGCTTTATTCCGAGTTATTTGGAGCTCAGACAGATCTTTTTT
The DNA here is from genome assembly GCA_025331565.1 of Holacanthus passer. Taxonomy (NCBI): domain Eukaryota; kingdom Metazoa; phylum Chordata; class Actinopteri; family Pomacanthidae; genus Holacanthus; species Holacanthus passer. The sequence goes on along the minus strand of JAFREQ010000004.1, from coordinate 4,387,798 downwards.
GGCTGCACCCAACCAGACTGCTGAGCAATAATCAAGGTGAGATAAAACCAGAGCTATCTGGTGTCAGAAGCACTCCAGAGGCAGCAGATAAGAGACGAGGAACAACTTCTAATGCATGGTATTACTTTACACATTTTCTTAATGTTTTCAGTATGTTTCTGCCATTATAACTGCCCGTTGAGTGTGACACCATGTAAAGTTGCCTCTTAAACGTATTTAATATCTGAGCTTTTGAATGATAGACACAGCTGATTACTATTAGTAGCAAGTCTGGCCCTGAACGTAATACTTTTGAGTGTTGCTATGTTTGAAACAAGTCTCACATATTCATTCAAGTTATTCAGTTATTAGTCGATGCAAATTGTATAGTTGCATCATCTGCAGATGTAGAGAGTAGCACAGCACATATTCAAAATAAAAGGCATGTCATCCGAAAAAGTAGCGGACCAAGACAGTTCTCCTGGGGCACGCCGCACTGTCAACGTTTTGGGGAGGATAAACAACATTATACACTGGTGTACACTGTTATAGCTGATGGTTACATACACCATGCTGACTTTGCTGTTACTAATCACACCACCATGCCACTTGAGACAGTATCACACTATTAGGTACAACACTAATTATAGGTTCTCTATGTATAAGTCTATTGATTGATTGATAATTGCTCTTTTATAGTTTCTGTTTTATTCTATTCTTATTTCATACACGTTTAATTATTTATTCTTCCGAGGGTTCTCTGTTTTTCTGTGCTTCTTCTGTCCTTGTGCTTCTGTAGCGCCTCCTGGGGATCAGTAAAGGATTATCTTATCTTAAAAGCCTCACTGTTTACTGTATCAGAGCAGCATAGTCACTTACTGCTAATGCAGACACCGCTGTGTCACATTCAGCTAGTGAGACACGGGGTGGCTTTTATTGTGAAGCGTCTACAAAAAACAACCTGCAACTTCTCAGTTAGATAACCAGCATTTTACTTTGTCCTGGTGTTTAGTGAACTACTCACACTGTGTACAGCACGCCAAACAGTGGCTACAACTATTATTGTCTGACTTCATAAAAACAACATAGGTTTGTTTGGTTAGATTATAAATGGATGCACCTGTTGTTCTGTTGTATTTCTGACTGCGCCTCTGATAGCTGCTCAAGGAGTTTTTGCTGTGGCATTAAACCACAGTAACCAAGGGTTGGATGAGATTGACACAGCTGTAACATTGTTGTAAGTTGACTTACAGAAAAGAACAAGTCTTATATCAATGTATTTCTTTGATTAGTGTGAAAAATGTGAAGTGAACTGTAAATGAAAATATTGTCAGTGGCGCAGACATGACATGAACATAATGTCAGGCTTAATAAGTTCAGTCAGGCTTTTTGGGCACTTCCATATTATAAAGGGCCAAATTAAATACTTATACTAACGCTTTCTCAAAACAAAAAAAATCAGTTGATGAGCATTACAGTATTTTTATCTACAGGCTTTTGTACCTCTAATATTTGGCGGTACTTTTGTTTTTTTTATCATGTAAAGAAAATGAAACTAGACAAAATATATTTCAGCTCCTACAAGGTGATACACATTAAACACAGATGACTGATGGCCACAGTTGAGAGCAGAAACCGGTGAGAGAGAATCACTCCTCGACATAGAAGCCTACTTACCATTACATTATGTCCAAGCCACTGAACATAATTTCTGTCATTAGCTGTCCTTCCTGTTGTAAAATTTCTAGCCTGGAAAATGTCGCAGCTTTCTGCCTGAATTCATTTCCGATCCTGTTTGTCCCTGACCGGAGCTGATTGTCTCTGTTGTGGAATGCTCTTTAATGTTCCGCTTGCATTCTTCCATTCCTTTCGTCTGAATCTCTCCCAATATGTTTTGATTTTCTACTTCCAGCCACAACCGTGAACGCTCCACTGAGTTTCCAAGTGCCGGGGAATGGCACCCCTCCTGCTAATGAATACGCCTTAGTGGGTGCGTGTTGTGCCGGAGACCGGTTGAATGGTTAGATGCATATGTCTCAGACAACAACCCTTTGATACACACAGAAATATGCACAGTTGGTGTCCTTTTTTGGGAGGGACATCCTAACTAATGAAGCCTCTTTCTTTTAATGGCAAGTCAATGAGCCATCCAAGCTTAAGCCTGAGAGAGATTCATGAGTGTGAGTTAGTGTGTGTGTACATGTGTTTGCTGTCAATGAAAGTTATAGTAACAGACAGTTGCGCAGCACTGAGTGTAAGTATTATGAATGAAATGTTTATGGTGATTAACATACAGTACAGCACCATAAGGTCACAGTCCATCTATTCCACTAACCAAGCGTCACCTGACCCAAACAAAGACAGCTGATCACACGCCTCACCAATAGATCACTGTAGCATTATGATAAAGTGTAAATAAAACTGGAACACAATAACACTTGTATACACAGAACGCTGCTAAACCAAGAACTGGACTGACGATATATGTTGGACGTGTAAGCAACTCCCGAACCCTTCGATGTCCTCTGTAGAAGAGGCAGAGCTAGAGGGCCTCATCCATTTTTCTAGGAAAGGTCACTGAGGTAGTTAAAAAGTTTTTCAGTGGAAAGGCACCTGAGGTGGGTGAGATTCACCTTGAGCTGGAGAAGGATGAAGGTCTTCACTGTTGTATGAAGGTGCGTGACTACCTGCAGTCTGACAGGTGGATGTTCCTATTTTTAAGACTGGATCAGAGACTGTGCTCCATCTATAGGGTCATCACATTGCTTAGCCTCTCAGGGAAAGATTATGGTAATGAGACCAGTTTTCAAACCTTGGAGTCAGCTGAAGCAATTCAGATTCTGTCCCGGTTTTGGAACAGTGGTCAGTGTTGTGGACTCGGTGTCCTGCAGGGCACTGTGCTGGGGTGTATGGGGTACCAGGGCTGTGACTAATGGCAGTTCAGTTCTTGTGGCATCGGAGTCAGAGCTGTGTCTGTCTTGGCGAACCAAATGCTTCCTCAGTCGGTATTAACCTCCATCAGGGACATGTCACCTGTTCTGTTTGTGATTGTCATGGACAGAATTACTAGGCATGGCCAATGGTGTAAAAAGTTTTTTTTTTGTTTCTTTGTTTTTAAAAAATAATTTTTTAGAAACCTCTAACCTGGTGGTTCAGTTGTTGGCACTATCACCTCACTGCAAGACGTTTGAACCCCACAAGGGTTTACTGGGTTGTTTGGGTTCTTGCCCCCCAAAAAGTCATCTTCTCATTATCCGATAATACAAGCCATTATTATTTAAGGTGTGCTGACCAGCTCCAGACGTACAGCATTTATTTCACAATTTGCTTCATTTCTACCTCAGTGTCCAACTTATGGACAGCAGCAGTGTTGGACAAACATGAGATGATTCAGATATATACAGCACATAACCATTTCTATGGTCTTTATTCCATACAATAGCAATAGGCCTGCAGCAACAGATAGGAAAAAAATATTGCATCCCAGTAGTAGTTTCTAGATCCATGTAAGTCTCTGCCACAACAACATCTATCCCCTCGTACCCCCTCTCAAACTGAGTCCTGCCTGTCACCCTCAATGTAACCTACTGTGCCACGATCAGTCTGGATCAGCGCTTAAAACCTCATCGACTGCCACGACACACAATTAGAACCCATTCAATTTACCCTGCAACTATGGAAAAGACTGAAGGAGCACTAATGATATCCCTGGACACTCTAATTGACACTTTCAACTTTAACGCAGAAATTAAAACCACTGAATTGGCAAACTGGATGAGAGATGCCGCAGCCCTGAGTACTGTATAGATTTTTTTTTTCTTCTGCAAAAGCTTTAGAGAGTTCAGCCTTCCCTGTCAGCTCGAATAAACAAGACCCAAATTTTTATGTTCGCTGACTTGGCAGACAAGTTGCACTCTTGGATGAAGTTAGCTGGGTGGACTGTGAAGCCATTCTGACTCATTAAAAAATGAAGCCTGGGACTGCATGCTTCATCCATCATGAAACAGCCACAAGTTAGATGGAAAGAAACAAAAGTTCTTGTGTCTCCCAGCAAAGGTTTTCAAAGAGAAATATCAACTAAACTGTCTGCAGACTAGTAGCTAAACCAACTTTAAAGTAAAGGGTGAGGACACTTGAGAGAAGGTCATCATAACTTATTTAGAGGAGAAAAAACTTGAGCACTGACTACAAAGTTCTCGAAGCAACTGTCTTTCTTAAATATGAGTCCGACAATTAAAGACTGTGAGATGTGTAAGCTCTTTCAGAAGATGCATTATCCCTCGTTTGTTTTTGACCTTTCCAAAATGCATCTCGTATTATCTGTTCCCTTTTTATTTTTTAGTCTGCACTTAATTTGGATTTGTCTACACGATTTTCTGAGTAAATCTGGCTTCCGATTTAATCTTTAAAAGGTTATACCCCTGATGACAAAAGGCACAATAATGTGACTTTTTTACAGTCATTGATGTTGAGTTGTTCATTGCTCGACTGTGCCATCTGGTCAACCGAGGTTGACTGCCAAACCAAACTTAATGGCAAGACAGTTGGTAGCCACTGAGGAACGTGTCATAAAAAGACAGACACCCTGGCTGTCGCTTCACAGAAAATCAACTACAGTGGCTTACAACAAACGCAGTAACTTGGTCACTGTGTAAAGGAAACCATAAAGCGAGGCTGTTACATTGTATCGCAGACCTTCTCGCAGATTACATTGTCAGCTGTGGGTTGAGTGTAGGGATCACAGTCATCTGTCCAACTCAAGATGACTGCAATCAAAACAGCCAATTAACATGCTGTAGGATGGTGTGTGTGTGTGTGTGTGATGAATATTTGATGTTTGGAGTCTCACTACATGCTCCGCTCTCAGATCATGACATCATGTTGGGACCAGAGATAATTCCTGCATAATACATGAGGTCATTCGCTCATCAAATCAAACGACCACTGATTCAAACCCTTGTCCTTGCTACTTTTGCCTTCTGCCTCGAGATTTTCCTCCTTTTTTTCTTTCTTCTCCATTCTGTTTTTTTTTCCACTGTGCCATACACTGGGGGCATTGCATCAGATATTGAGTGGTTCAAATAAGTTGGAGACTTCTGGGGAGTGCAGAGACAAAATGTAAGCCTCATATGAAAAAGAAACCCTTTTAACCAGATTTTCATCATTTGAAAAAAAATAAATTTCTAATCACACCCTGTAAGATTTCTCAATCAAATGTAATTCAATAACTATCCTTGGAGCACTTTAATTAAAAAATATATATATATATATTGACCTTATTTCCCAATCTTCTGATAATTTAAAATAGCAATGCGAATCCAAATGATGGCGTCCTGCGTAAAAAAATGTAGTACTACAGGGTAAACCAGTTGACTATGACTTGCATTATTCCACCCATTTTTACAATTCCTTGGTTAATTAGGATGAAGCACATACGGCAGCATCTCTGAGAACCACTTAATTCTTAACTTCAGCCATTTGAAATATTTTTTAATTAAAGGTAATCGCATCCTTTGTGTGTTTAAACAAGTTTTATGACCCTGGGCCCGCGAAGCACTTTGAAAGTGGGCTGTATAATTTGAAGACATTTATGAACATGGAATTTGTGGAGATGAAAGAAGCGCGCTTGACATCGGTCATGTTGTGGGTTCAAGTCCAGTTCATGCCCTCCTTTCTACCCTCCATCCATCATACTGCTCTAAACTTTGAACTGCAAAAAAAAAAAAAAAAAAAAAAAAAAAGCTGCGAAAGTACAAATTGCACGGAGCCAAGTTGAGCCAAGACACCTAAATGCAAACTAGAAAGAGGCAGGGAATAGTAATTATGTGTGTGTTTGTGTGCGTGTGTGGGGTGCAGACTGGTTGCACAGACCCCCAACAGAGAGGCAGAGAGGAGTTTTTCGAAGTCAGCCTCCCTCCTTCCTCTCCGCATTTCACTCTCAGCAACACACAGGAATCAAGCTGTGCAAAAGTGTGAGAAGGAGGGAGAGAAAAAACGGGAGAGAGAGAGAGAGTAAAAAAATATGAGATACAGAGAGAGAAAGAGAGAGAGAGCATCAAACACTATGTAATAACTGGCCCTAATTAAGACCAGAGGGAATAGGGGAGTTATTAGCTGTCATAAGCAAGTTTATCAGGCCCAGAGAGAGCAGATACAAGTGTGTGTGTGTGTGTGTGTGTGTGAGAGAGAGAGAGAGAGTGTAAGTACTTGCCTGGTTGTGTTTATGAATCTTTAGGTGGATGCATGTGAGAGAGAGACACTGAGATAGAAAAAGAAATACTCCTTTGTGCATGTGTGTGTGTGTGTGTGTATGCCCGTGTGTGCGTCCATGCGTGCAAGCTGCAATAGTGGAGCAGTAGTATTCCCTCCAAACACCCCAACTGTTATTAATATGTATGCAGCTGAGAGAGATACCCTCTCATCTCCTTGCTCATCAAAAAACACTCACAAACGCATTATTATCAATCCCCATTAAACCGCCGCTCCGCACGCACGCACGCACGCACGCACATACGCACATGCACACAGAGCCGTCTATCAGCAAACAAATAATAAGTGTTTAATGCAGTCTAAGACCCTTTAGTTCATTTCCATAAAGGGAAAGCTCTTTAACTTTGGTGACTTATTGTTGTGTTGTTTTATTTCTGACACTTTATCTTCCCTCCACCAGTTGTGTGGGGTTTATGAGGCAGAGGTCACCCACAGTTTCCATCACTTCAGAGGACTCTACATTCACTTAGATTTGTTTTCCAGAGACTTGCCCGAACCTTAACCATAACCACCACTACTGTCTAACCTTAACCCTAGCCCACGTCTTCACCCTAAAATGTAATGATTTATGTTATGGTGACTTGTGTTTTGTCCCCATAAGGAAGATGAGTCCTCGCAATGTGACTGTGTGAACACATTTATGTCTCTGCAGCATGAGTAATACATGGATCTCACACACACAATCACACAATCACACAATCACAATTTCCTGAGTACTGTATTTTAGTGCAATTTTGAGGTGCTTGAAGTTTGAGTATTTCCATTTTATGCAAACTGAACTCCGCCACATTTTAGGAAATGTTTTTACTCTACATTTATCTGACAGCTGTAGTTACTAGTTACTTTAGAAATAAATTTAAATTTGACACACACATCATCCCCCTGACAATTGCATATGTAAATGAACCAGTAATGAATGCGTTTACCTTTGATACTTTCAGTACATTTTGGAGCAACATTGGCATTCATTGGAGTCATGTTAAGTCGTGGGTTTTTTCCTTTTTATCCATTGACTCCAGAGGGAAAATCTGCCTCTTTAGCTGCTTATGCTCCACTGTGTTCACCCGCTAATCGCTATCTTGTCTGTTGCTTATAACGATGATGATGAGAGCTGTGGGTAAACGGTGAAGTTGCGTAAAACCAAAACAAGCTGAATGACGCTAAAATGCTCAGCAGAGTTTGTCAGTACGAGCGACCACTTTTGCATATAAAAATATGGAAGCTTAATTCTGAATGCCCGACTTTCACTTTTTCAGTGCGATATATTTACATCATGGTTGCACTTTTCCATAAGTCAAAGAGCTGCACAGTTCTTCCACCACTGCACACACAAGCATACATGACATGCCAGTCAGGCCTTTTGTGCCTTTTCTCTGATCTGACTTGTTTTTGCCCAGCTGGTTAAGATGTCAGATGCATTTAGTCAGTAAAGTGTGAGAGTGTTTTTGAGTGGCGGGAAGGTTTTCCGTAACCATACTTTAGTGAGCAAGACTGAGCAATACGACATAATCTGCACTTACTCGACGTCTCCGACATATCAGCGCCTGTCACTTCACTTCTGCTACATTTGTGTTTTAAGTGTTTTTTGTTTTTTTGTGTGACTGTACCTGTATCTAAAAAGTGTTTTGAAGAGCGAACACAATGGGTTTCTTCACAGCATGTTCCATACAATTAAACTCGGAAAACACAAGCTGGCTCTCAGAGTGCTCTGGTGTTTAACTTAAAAAACAGCATGTTGTTCCACTGCTGTTGCAATAGTGATACTGCCATTAAAGTCCCAGTTGAAATAAAGGCAGTGTCTATTGAAGTTCACCGGACCCCAAATAAACTCCAGTAATTGCGAGGGCAGGAGTCATGTCTGCACCATATTGCTGTCAGCTGCGTTCACAGGTCAGGGAAGCAAAGAAGAAAAATAAGAAGCAGCTGAAAGTGAGGATGTGCTCGTGCACACACACATTTTTACTCTTTCATTTTTATGCAAATAAACACAGATGCACAAAAGAGCGTACCTGCTTCCCATGCTGTTTTCTGTCTTTGTCTTTTCTGTTTTTGTCTCCCTTTATCGTTAATTTTCCTCTCATTGGAGCCAATTTCCCCGTATTGCTTTTCTTAAACCTCACAGGGGGTTTGAACAAGCTCACTCAGGCAACACAATTATGCAGAAATTTGCCTACGCTGATAAATGTCTGTTTCTTTCTCCATCACACCTACATTTACTCTCCTTCTTTTACCTGCCACCATGAACTCACATTCCTCTATTTTCTGTGTTGTATTTTTCCCTTTAATTCAGTTAATGCATTTTTCTATCCTCTCATTCTTTTTTTTTTTCCACATTTCCACCTCCCTTTTGTCTCTCCCTGGCCTACATTCACATCTTCTCGTGTTCGCACTCCATCTCTCCGCTCACCCGTCCCGTCTCCCTTGACCATGCATTCCATTACAGCGCAGCCTCCATTGATTTGCTCTCGGGCTGAAGTGCTATTGATTACAATACATGCTCCAGTGCTACTGAGCTCAGGCGCTGCCGCTGTGCAAAAATCGTACATATAAACACATGCACAAGAGCACACAGCAATCTCTCAAACACACCGTTCCTCTATCCTGCTTTTTGCCTCGATTTCATATCGCTTCAAAACATTTGGCAATGCGCTAGATCCCTTCTTTATCTTCTCTTCATCTCCACTGACACCGCATCTCGGCGTTCATCGGCATATTGATTGGCTCTGCGCTACCCAAAGACATATGACTTCATGTGCAATTCCTCAACCATCGTTTTGGAACGGATTGTTAGAAAGAGCTGGAAGGACTTGACATCGAGAGAAAACAGCAACTCTTGCTGAGTTTTTTTTTTTTTTTTCCCTGGAAGGAAGGCCTTAGAGTAAACCTTTAAGATGTGTAAGCACATGTGAGTTTGTGTGTGTGTGTGTGTGTGTGTGTGTTGCGAAGAGAAGCAATATGTTGAGAGCCTCTCATCTAGCGCAGCCATGAATTTATGTATTTATGCTAACGTGCTGAGTGCAAATGCTTTTTAATGAGAGAGAGAGAGAGAGAGAGAGAGAGAGAGAGTGATCGAGGGAGGATGGGGCCCGATGAGGCAGGAAATGTCCAAGCCTTCGTGTCGCTGGAAGTGACGTATTCACATGCTATGAAGCAGGAGAGGGAGTTCGCCCATGTGGAAAACTGCTGACAGGCTCACTGCCACATGGACAAATCCATACATCTGCGCTTAGAAGTGCTTCTCAACCATCTCTCTGGTTCTCACAGCCTCTTCTTTCCAGCCGTTTTCACCCATTTGTTTTATATGTTCACCTTCGTGTTAGTTACTCATGGCTCCCTTCCTGCTGAGATGCTAAACCTACATGTCATAATCTCTCAGGTAATACCTAGAGCATACACAAGTAAAATTGTAAAGCCTTCCATACAGACATTATGATCTTTGCAGACTATCTAGTTTGTCTCATAGATCATCTCATCTTGGTCATTTTCTAAAAGCTTACTGGTTCCACAGCTTATTTTCCATTGGAGCATATAGAGTTCATCAAATCAGACCTGATTCATCCTGATGTCAGTGTTTCTGCATGTCACATGGGCAAGTGTAAATTTATTATATATCTGCGATTATGTAGCAATGTTTCAAATACCTGAATGAATTCTAAATACAAGATTGAAAACATACACCAATCTCCATGTGTGTGTGTGTGTGTTTGTGTTTGCTTGTCTTGGAGCAGAACTGTAATGCAGACAGTTAGTTAGACAGGAGTCCATCGTATAATTAGGTCCTTCGAAATCACAGTACAAACCTGTTGTCCTGTTACAAACTGTTAGCTTGAAAAGAGAGAAGCTCCAGGAACTATTGTGACTGAGTCAACAGTTATCTTAGCAAATGTCACTTTGTGGTGTGACCTCCACTTTACTCTGTTGACTCATGACAATGCAGTTTGCAGCAGCAGCCTCCTCCGCTGCCTCAACTTCCCCCTAGTGTGCTAAGCTTTTGATGCTCTTATAACTTAGACTTAATGTTCATGCATGTGTTGAATGAGGATGGATTCGCTCTCCCAGCAGGATCCTTGTTGGTGCTTGGATTCTTTGAGAGCTCCCTCAAAGGGCAGAGCCTTTTTTGTCCAAATCTTCAGAATTGTATAATTCTTGCTATAAATGGTCGTCTCCTTGACATGAGTGTCTCTGACTGAGCTTAGGTGGTTTGCTTATGTCTCTATGATGGACAAAAAAAATACTTTAACTTTAAATCTCAGCTTGCAAAAACAGCCTGAATTAATGAAATGCCTTTTGATATGTGCAGAACATCTGAGGGCAGATTTAGTCAGTTCACTGTTGGCACATGAAATTTCCATAAGTGAAGTATGCTGAATAATTGTTCTACAACAAAGAAGAGATGTTAGGCAGTTAGGTAACTTTTTCATTACAGCCTGATGGGCTATTGGGATCCCCGGCCTTCATAACAATAGGTGATCAATAACCAGTAAATGAGCTGCGGGCTCTAATGTGGCTAACAATATGAAATCTATCACACATAATAATCTGCAGGCCAGTGTGACAGTGGACTTATCGGTAAGAGGAGATTAGTGGGCCGGCAGGAAGGGCTGTCTCTATCACACACATGGCTCTGACTTCCACATCTCAGGGATGGTGCTGTAGAGAAACGCCGCATTGAAGATGTGCAGCTATCAGATATGAAGAGAGCAGGAATGACGTGGAAGCAGCGTATGAGCCTTCAGTGGGATTTTTAACATCCATATTACATAAGACATCTATTGTACAGGATCTGAGGAGTGTAGAGGATGGAGCAAAGAGTATTGCTCTTAGTAAGTGCTTTATGGCCCTGTGTGTTATTCAGACCTGGGAACTGACTATTGCAACCTACATGTAAAGATATAGTGACTGTAAATGTGACAGGGAATGGTTGGCATACATGCTGTTAGAAATTGTTTGCAAGGTGAGTCATTGTTGGAAGAACGAATAATTCCAAAACTGAATGTGACTGCCTTTAAGCTTTTTATGTTTCCACCAAAGCAGGGTCAGTGCAACTAAATTACAGGGGATATTGTTCAATTTAGATGTTTATTTGCGCTCATAGAAAGAAATGATGTCACACAGAAAGACAAATTACAAATATGTGCAGGTCAGATTAAAAAAAAAAAAAAAAAAGAAAATCAACCTTGAATGAAGTTGGGTGGAAAAAAGCAATCGCATAAAATCAAGATGACAACTGCAGACTCAACTGAATTGGATTACAGAAATTAAAAAAACACAGGCAGGTCACTCACAACGCTGCCACCAGCTGTCTCTCTCAAATCCAATTGTGCTGTTTTGATGCTTTCATTTGTGCCAAATTTGCTTTAGCGTTTAGCCTTTTTTTTTTTTTCTCTTTCGCTTAAGTTTGGGCAGAAAACATTTGTGCCTTTCAAGTTGAATTATGGTGCCCACTAAAGCGGTACAACCCCTCACTGCCTCCAACAGCACACACGCCCCATCACACACACACACACAACACACACTTATCGCAGTTCGATCAATAGCAGTAGTGATGGATGCTGCATGCTGATGTACGCGCTGCCCTCTGACCTGTAATTGAATGTGCAGGGTTCACACACTTTATCATGATAGGGCCATTCCCTCCACAGGTCATCGGCTGCTAAATGGTTGATAAGCCGGCACACTCTGCGTCTGCTGCTCATATGTCTGCTGTCAAAGCAATGGGCTTTGCTGAATGATTTCTGCAGAGTGTGAGAAAGCAAGAGTTTGTGCAGGAGGCTTCGGCGAGAGCGGGCGCGCCTGGAAGTCTGTGTATGTACGTTGGTGCGCGCGTGAAACTGAGAGTGCATATGAATCGATTCCTGATGCCCTGCTGCCTCCGTCATTTCTCATCGGAGGAGACTCTGATGGTTCTGGAAACAAACGAGTTGGAATAACGCATCAGGATTGCTATCAGCACCCTGCCCGCTCCATGAACCATTCAATGGTCTCTGAGTTTTAACACACAACATCATCCCAGGCGTTTAACTCTTTGTTAAGACACAGGGCCTGTCAGGCTCAAGAAGGGCCTTTCATTTCAGCTTTGTCGTGTGTTAGTTCAAAATGATTTCTTACCAAACTGAATTGAAGAAATGAAACTCTAACAGCCTCTCAAAACTTCACACAGACCTATACAATAAATTTATTCAGTATGGGATGCAATTCATAAACAGAAAACACAGCGGAATTGAAATCATTAAAGTCCAATTTGATGTTTACAGACACATTTCCTGCTTTGGTTGAGGAATCCCATTCAGGAAACTCACAAAGCTGCAATAACTTGGGTAATTGGTAATGAGTCTTCCATATTAGAAGCATTTCAAGTAATCATTTCAGAATCACTCAGCGGGAGGATCAGATAATGCAAACAGTAGGTGCAATATAAACAGGTAAATTGAAAAGAAAATTAGAAACCAAGCCAAGAAATTTATGTTCGCAAACGAGATTTTTTCTTACATTTGCATCAGCAGTCGAATGCTGCGCTTTTGATTATTAGAGTCGGCTTTATTGTCAGCTTTATCCTCTGAGGCATCCGACATCTCTCAGCTAATAGCCACACATTCACAGTAATAGTGATGAGGTACATACTGAATTTATTTCGCTGGGCGTCTGCGATAATTGTTGCCGGCTGATAATTATAACTTGCCATTTTGCAAGCAAGGGTAAAATGGGTCCTGTGCTATTTTTAACCCCACTAGCGGCGTGGCTGCAGGCATGGCATTGATGGCCTGTCAGCTGGTCAGTTCACCACTCAGGTCCAGACTGGCATAGCTCGAAAATGAGATGGATTGCTGTGATATTTTGTACAAACATTCAAGGTTCCAAGACGATGCAGCCTTCTCGTTGAGATCCTCTGACTTTGCCTCTCGTGCCTCTATGATGCACTTTGTTTGGCACTTTCCTTTCAGCAAGTCGTTACCTGATGTCGTTCAAGACATGGCTCTCACTTCTTTAGGACTGCAGCATCTTCTGACCATGTTAAAAAAAAAAAAAAAAGCTGAAGTCAGCTGTTAATCACCATCTCTTTTAGGTTTGTCTTCGTCTGCCAAGAGCGTCATTATCATTTCAGTAAATCACTCCTGTGGTTTCTGGCCTTTCCTCTCTTGGTTAGGCCTCTAATTGATGCAAGTTCATAAACTGAAACGTGTCCTCAGGCATCAAGAAATAGTATAACTTAATACATAACTATCAATGAGAGGTTCTCATTTCATTTTTTTTTAATATAGCGAGCTCCAGTATAGAGATTTCTTAAGTGTGGAACAGCAATAAGAGCTAATAATGATTCTCCAGTCACAGGCCCAGCATGAGACCCAATTTCTGAAATTTGCATCTAAGGCTGACTCTCTGATGTATTCATGTCCCTTCAATCACGTTGATTGCCTGTGTTAGTTTGTCTGCAAGGCTGGCTGGCTTGGTTTGGGGGATAATCTGATTGGTTCCATTGTGCCAGACAAGATAAATTAATCACAGAAAACTAATACTACGGTTAATTTTTCAAAGTGGTATCCTTTACAGAACAGCTGTTATAACGATGATACACCGACTCAACTTCAGTAACTTCAAGAATCACATTTCTGTATTTGCAGTGATTTTCTGTATTTGCTGTGTGTTTTTTTTATTTGCACGTGTTTCAGTGTGTTCACCTCTCTCAGCAGCTGTATTTCTGTTTTGGATTGGATCTGATATGCTTGGCAAAAGAACTAAACTTGAAGGAGATGGTATCCTTGATGCATTATTTTTGAATAACATGAAATATCAGTCAAGCCTGGGCTTCAATGAGGCTGTGCGTCCTTGGTTTTATATTTACAGGGGAAGCAGCCAATAGCACGGAAGATCATATTAATCATGTTGTGGTCTCCCCTCCGTGTGTGTTTGTTTGTGTTTGTGTATGGGTTAGTCTAAATGTTGTTCTGCCCTGGGTAGCGGTCTTCGCTACGTTGTGTTATTTCTCGATCCACTTTCTACACACAAACACACGCAGGATTTAGCAGGACATTTGGAGGAGAGTAAACAGAGAATATTTCATCAGCTGTGTGAGCTGGCAATATTTGGGCCCGCGGTAACGGCATTACAGTCTATTTGTTTGAGGTAGTGTGTGTATGTGTGTGTGTGTGTGTGTGTGTGTCGGCAGTGCCAGAGCCTGTGGTGGTCTGGGAAGCAAGCTCACCTGAGTTGGTTTGTTTGGAATAATAAGGCAGCATCTCAGATGCTGAAAAATACACAGTGGGTGCAAGAAAAATAGCCACGTAGGAACACCTGCTCTCTATGAAACCGAGTGGCCACGTGAATTCAGGTGAGGGCTGGGAAGTGGACCACACCTACTAAATCCAGTATAAAATGAAGAAGTGGGGGAGATACTCTTAGCTTTAAGGTAATTAACCACAATACAAAAAGGGATGAGATACCACACTGACTGGCAGCTTATTCTCAGACCTGCCAGAATGTAAATGCATTATTACTGAATTCTGAGGTATGTTGTGGCACAGGGTGAAATTACTTAAAGACTATGTGTTGTGTAAAGAACAGCTTGAATACAAAAGGCACCAGACTCAGAGCTGAATTTAATCATATTCTTTCCAATAAACATCACAGAGATGTTTAGATGTTGGTAATTAAAAGGGTTGCTGTTGAGGGAGTAAACTACAAAAGATGACACCATTGTTGTGTTTAAATTTAAATCCCATGAGACTTGGCAGTGATCATGTTATAAATGCTGAGGTTGAGTTGAGTTGGTGGCTGTGTGGAGACTGTGGCTTCAAAGTGGCTTCTGTCGTGCTGTGTGTCACCGGGGCTAACGTTAAGTCAGTTGTTGATGGTCAGTAAATACATTCAAAGCAGAGGCTGGCCATCACGTCTTGTACGTGGATAAGTTGAAAAGTAACTTAATTTCTTTTTCAATGCTCTAATGAGTAATTTGATCCTCACATACGTGTTTTTCCTTGATTATACAGCAGCTACTGACAAGCAACCACCGCAACCACACGTGATGTCACACACATGTCATGTTCATGGTTGCTTAACTAAAAGTAACTTTGCCATTTCAGCTTTAAAATGAACAAAGAGGTTCAGCCAGGCAATTTAGATGAGGCAATATCCAAAATCCCAGAGACTCCACGCAGCAGAAGCGCTGTCTAAAATGCAGGAGGATTCTGTTTCTGCTAACTCAATATTCTCCAATTCTCAAAAACACAAACACAATAGCGTCCCACAATTGGTTTACAATACCACACAGGAAAAAGTCGCATAGCCTCCACCTCACATGCTGTGAAACCTGCGACTGGAAACACCGGCAGTCTTTTATTAGAAAACACTGCCTGATCCGCTAATTATTCCAGTTTGCCACAGCGAGTGTGGTGTTTCTGTCTTTGGCTTGCCGGCAGACTCAGGAAGCAGGAGGAGAGAGAGTGCAGGTGATTAGTAGAAACAGGTACTGAGATGAAACATTATCCCGCTGTACAAAGTAATTTGCAAAAACAAACAAAAAAAATGGCTTTAATTCCACATACCGCGCTGTTGAGCCTAAATCACTGCAGGGGGAATTCCTTCACTGCGACAGCTCTACCAGCTCACAGGTTGACCTACCCAATGGGTGATGTTGTGTGTGGATCCCATTAAAAATGGACAGTCGGTGAGTTAAGAAGTTTTAAATGACATCTCTTCTGAGGAGCACTTCCTTTGTATTCATCCTTCGGCTTCATCAACTTCTGTGCTGTCCCTTCCCTCACCCTCATGTTACACCTTGTACTCTCCCTCATTCCTGTTCGTAATTAGGTCCCCTGACACTTTCCTCACTGTCCAGCTGTGAGGGTGTGTGTGCATATCCTTGCGCTTGTGACGTTGATGAGGAACACATACGCCATTTATCATATCAGAGGTATGTGTCCCTTCTGAATTGAGAGTTTAAGTGTGTTTGTGTCTTCTTTTTTTGTCTGCGTGTGTGTGTATGTGGAGTATTTTTGAGCGCGGCTACGCGTGTTGCACAGTAATTTGGCCTGCGTGTATGTGTGTGTGCGTGCATGTATTTTATGGGCATGCATTTGAGACGCAGGCGGTGAGAGACACAGCAAAGAGAGAGTTGAAGGACAGTCCATGCTCTTGAAAAAAATACCTCTGTATCATACCCAAAAGGTTCAAAAAGTAACTTCCTTTTCTCCAGTCTATCACATGTAGCTTCATCCCCAGCCTGTGGGGGGCACTGCAACCCCAATTATCCTAATCACACCTGAGGATTTAAAAAAAAAAAAAAAAATCTAAATTACATAGTACTATAAAATATTTTGGTTAGAGCTGTGTGAAATCCTTAAAACTGAATTTTGCTCAAACAAAAGTATGTAGTCATAGATTTTTAAAGCTGAATATTTCAGGTTTTACAACATCTTCACCCAACACCGGATAAATGTACGGCACAAGACTTCAGATGAAATTTATAGCGCTTAGATAGGACTGAGATGTGGGACACTTAAAAATGTCTTTTTTTCCAGTTGGAGTTGCAGGACAGAAAGCTCTAACTGGTTTGGGCTGCTCAGTGGATTAACTCCTCTTCCCTCGCACCAAATCCCAGACAACTTGTTTTTTCCGTTTGTTTTCCAAATGATGTGTTTTCCACTAAATGCACTCTTTCAAGCACTCGCTCCTGATCCTCTCGCTCTTGTCTTACATTGAAAGTATCTACTATGAGAAGTTGTTGTATAGGTGGTGACGTGGTATTGCCGCCACATTTCATCAGTGCCGCGTGTCAGGAGCCATGCTTTTAACAAGGAGACTCTTCAAAGTTGGTCAGTTTAAGGATCAAGTGCTTCCTCTGCACACAAGTGATATGTCTGCTGGGTTAGGTTGTGCCTTTTGGGTTGAAAGAGTATTTATGTGGTGCACTATAGTTACCATTGCACATGCACCTGCCTTTGTTAAAATAAATCTTGACTCCTCTCCAGTGCTTTTACAACATGCAGAAATTGCTCTCTGCTCTCTGTCAGCATATCAACTTCACAAAACATCCTTTCTTATGTTTTTAACTTTTAGCTATATGTTACAATTCAACACAGCCTACAGAGGCAATCAGCCAAAACCAGGCCTTAAAATCTTGATGTACTCAGAAATATAGGATGCCGGAGGTCATCGGTCAATGACCCACTTCCCCTCATTGAGATCGAACCTTGAGAGGCCACTTCAGGCCGGTCTTTGCTCTCGCGGTGCTCTTAGCCTGTGACAGCCGTCCCTGACTGTTGGGGGTTTGCCCCGAGGATGCAAATCACTGCATCAGCTCTCCATTGTGGATTTGTTGGGTGATAGAGAGAACAACAGTGGCTGTCCCGCCTTGAGGCAAACAGATCCACTTCCACTTTTTTGAAATGAGTCTGGATACTCCGTGTCTGCTGGCAGCCTCCCTCTGCACACGATGTCAATGCCTGTGCTTTGTAGCCTCTGAATATCAATCACATTTTCAGGCACAGAGACTCTTCATGACTTCACACCATATTTTTTTCTGTCGGCATCAACAGTGGCACAGGTCAAAAAGGGCATTGCTGACGTCAAAATGTCCCATAGGACACAGTATAGAGAAGGTCCAGCAGCAGAGCATTTCAGTCCCTTATAACCTCCAGGAAGTTCTGTCTCACCAACAAGCTCTCACGGTTTTCCTGTTGTGCATCTTTGCTGAAGAAAAGTGGATGAAGTGTAGGATTAGCGCAGCCCATACAGGACCTGCTCCCATAGAGATAAATGAGCTCATCCTGATTGACTGAGTATGTAAATGCAAATTTCATTGTTTGGAGGTTCAAAGTTGAGTGCTCAAGACTTAACAGCTCTACTGGAGAGCAAAGCCTGTGTAAATGTGTAACATAAATTGTCTTTTGGAGATATGAGGCTTTCACTGACCAGAAAAAAAAAAAAACAGGCACAAAGGCGAGGAAAAAACAAGAAGAGAAAGAAATCACTTCACAGTATTTTGATATGCCCCCATATTATCCTTAGTGCCCCATGGGGGAGAACCTTTGTGATTGCTCTATTGCTCTTTTAAATCCCCTCGATTACTGTGTCTGCATTTCAAATGCCGCTCTACAAAGTACACTACTTCTGCAAGCCCTAAAGCCTTAGGGCTAGAACTATTGCGCACTAACTGGGGATTATAGGCTTGTATTTGCCATTTTCTCCTTGTTATTGGTCTTCAGTGAATAGCTCCATTTCACATCTACGAGAGCTCCTCGACTGTACAGGACTGAGCAGAAATATCTCTATGCATGGTGATGCATTGGGCAGCATGCTGAATTATTGATCGGTTCCCATGGATGATGATGATGATGAGACTTTGTAGTGCGCTGGGTTAGCTCTGGGGCAGACACTTTGATTAAGAACAGTAGCCCTCTCCTCCTGCTGAGAGAGGGAGAAACAGAGGCGCAGAGAGAGAGAGAGAGGGAGAGATGGGGATAAGGCGAAGTCTAACACATTTATCAGTGGACAACAACTCTCCAAAACATTTAGACGGAGAGAAAGGGAAAGCGAAAAAGATAGCAAGGGGGAAAAGTGCATGCAGGGGGTGTATAAAAAGTGAGAAAAAGTGCTGGTTAAAAGAATAGAGGGGAGGAGAATAAAATAAAATATGAAGCATACAAATGGGAAAACCCCACTGTCAAGACGGTGAGTGTTTTACAGTCTATGGGAAACTACTGTGGGTGTCCAGCCCAGCACTGCCTGGACTCACTATAGTAATGTAGCAAGTAACCTCACAAGGTTGATGTACTGTAGACTGCTCTTCAATTTTCATATCATGCTTTCTCTTCCTACTGTGCACTTCAATTTGAACCACTTTATCTGGTCAGAAACATCCCAACATAAAAATTCTCTGGCACCAATGTTGGTTCCTCAAGTGATGTCTGCACCGTGTAGCTGCATATTCAACATTTTAAGGTAATTCTAAGTTCAACAAGAAGTTAGACAAGAGGAAACGATATGAGGAGCAGAAAATATCATAATGAATGCGGTGCTTCCCCATGCATTGTGTTTTTATGCACTAGTTTTTGCAAGGGTTCATTAGCTCGACTCAAAAAATGCCCTAAAAGCCATTTAAGCTGAAATCAAAACTTGGGTTAAAAATAACATCAGCAGCCAGTGAGATATCTCCAGATTGTTTTCAGTTTTATTAAACTCTGAATGATTCATTGTTTAATTTGCGGTATATCTTTTGACCTTTTTAATATAAATGCCTCTCATCTCTGCGAGCACAATTCAGCAGCTGCATAACTTGCCACTTCATTTTACTAGATTTAGCTGTGAATTCAATCTCCTAATAAAATTTAAACAAAATGAAAGCATCATTAACTTCTTGTTCTTCTTACTCTTTCTCATCTGCCTCTTTCTTCCCCTTCTCTCTCTCTCCCCTTTTTTCTCTGCAGCTGTATGCCCTTCTCTCTTCTGTTTCACTTGTCTCATTCTCTCTGCTTCACACTCTCTTTTACCTCAAGTTGTTTAAAAGACACTGGGGGTTTCTGTCTAAATTAGAGCCAGTCAATAGAGAGAGTGTGCCCTAAGGCAAGAAAAGCTGGTGCTGTGCTAATACAGAGTGTGTGTGTGTGTGTGTGTGTGTGTATGCAGTATATACAGTGTTTATATAGTATATACAATATATACAGTCTATATATATAATATATATACAGTGTGTGTGTGTGTATATGTTAGCACAGTACCAGCTCTTCTTGCTTTAGGGCACACTCTCTCTATTGATTGGCTCTAATTTAGACAGAAACCCCCAGTGTCTTTTAAACAAGTTTAGGTAAAAGAGAGTGTGAATCAGAGAGAATGAGACAAGTTCAACTGAGAGAGGGAGGCAAGATGAGAAGTGCAAAGAAAGAGAGGAGAAATGGGAAGAAGAACTAGGAGTTAAAGGTGCTTTCATTTTGTCTAAATTTATTAGGAGACTGAATTCGCCCCAAAAAAATCTAATAAAGGTAAATTGAACCAGTGTGGTGCAGTAAAAGGGACAGTAAGGATAAAGATTATAAGGTCAACAGTCTTATGGCCTGTACGATGAAGCTGCAGCATCTGGTCCTGCACCAGGGTCTGGATGCTGCAGTACCTCCTGTCAGACGGCAGCAGGCAGAGCAGTCTGGCCAGACTTATTGGAGTCCTTGATGATCGTCTTGGCCTCCTTCCTACACCGCCGGGGAAGAGGTCCTCAATGCACGGCAACATCATCCTGGTAATGTGCTGAGCAGTTTTCACTACCGTCTTTAATGGCTTTGTAGTTGATGGTGGTACAATTGCAATTGATGCAGCTGGTCAGGACCCTCTGAACTGCGCACTTGTAGAAGCTGCGGATTATCACAGAGTCCATGTAGGGAGGAAGAAGTGCCATTGTCTTGCTGTTTTTCTGATGATGTTAGTGTAGTGTGTCCAGGTCAGGTCCTTACTGATGTGGACCCCATGAAACCTGAAGTTGCTGACATTTTCCACTGTAGTCCCATCGATAGTGATGAGAGCATGTCCTTCTCTCTGTAGCTTCGTGTAGTCCACAATCAGCTGCTTTGTTTTGCTGATGTTGAGATGGAGGTTGTTGTCCTGGGATCAAGATGTCAGGACTCTTATGCTCTCTCTGTAGGCGTCTCATTATCACTGGAGTTCAGACTGATGATGGTTGTGTCATTAGCAAACTTGATGGTGGTGTTGGTGCTGCGGATGGCCACGCAGTTGTGCATGAACAGGGAGTACAGGAGAGGGCTGAGCGTGCAGTCCTGACGGGCACCGGTGTTGAGAGTCAGGGTGGAGGATGTGGTGGAGCCTGTGGTCTGCCCGTCAGGAAGTTCAGGATCCAGTCACAGAGGGCGGTGTTGAGCTCTCGTTAGTTGGTTAATCTGCACACACCTTGAGAGCTCGGCCAGGGATGCCATTTGGATGAATCATTTTGAAGGAACTACACACACCTGCCCTGGATGCAACCTAGGGGCAGTGGTCCTCGGCCTTTGGTACCTCCTCAGCTGGGAAGTTGCTTCAAATGTTTATTAAAAATGAAAGAAAAATAGCCTAATATTTGATGCCTGAGGCACTAAAATAATCATGATTGGTCTTAATTGTGTAGATTGTCATGAATAAATAATCATATATTTAAGACCAATAATTTTCAGTCTTGAGTGCAAACCACTTACCTGTGGATACTCAGACAGATAATAATAATGATGATAATATATTTACTATTTTTTTTATTATTATTATTATTTACTAAGGGATGAAAATGTGGATTTGTGTGTCAGTTTGCAGAAGCTCTTAGTCACTTTGTTTTTACTGTAAGAAAATACTTTTAAATCTCAAGAAGTTCCTAATTTATTTGTATACAAAGTTCAAATCTGTTTCTACATTTGCAGTATTTCATGAATGAACCCCATTGTCTCTTGGTACACTGTTAGGCCAAAAGAAAAAAAAAAAACAACCCAACAAGACTGGAAACCATCTTATTGCAAAGCCAAGCCAGAGAGAGACAGAGAGCCAAGACCATGAAATGAGGGAGAGAAGATTAAAAAGAGTAACCTCTATCTCTCTGCACTTATCTCTCCACTCAGTCCATTTCATTCTTTCTTTCAACACTCATCTGTCTTACTTCTGATGGCTTAGCCCCCCGCCTGCATAATAAGAACGGAAAGTGTTCCTCTTTACCCCCCATTTACTGGCAGGACAGTAACTTATATTTCACATCTGAGTAATCCGCAATGATTCATCATCTTGTCCGTCTTATCAAGCCGACAGAACATGAACTCTCGTCTTAACTTAATCACAATAATGACTGAATGAGAAGAATGGACAGGTCCAAATTAAATTGAAAAGGTTCAGGTAGTTTACTTTTCTTACTGCTGATATGAAGAATGCTGGTTTGCAATAAGATTATTGTACATGAAAAATGAAATGAAGCCGAGATATGACAGCACCTGTTGCTGTGCAGCTCAAGATTTGTTAAAGGTTATTTAGTACAGCTTCACATGAAAATATATGGAGGCAAGTAGAATATATTCATTTAGACAGACGCACTCACTGAAAATCCACTTGCATAATCAGACAAAGAGACAATAAACAAACTCTTAAACCCCATCTGTGTGCAGTAATCTTAACCCTGACTTGAACCTAAACTCAACGCAAATCCTAACCCAACACATCCTCTTAAAGCAGTCAGGGCTGACAAACTGTTCCTGCTTTGGCATATTTTCTTCATCTCTCGGTGCTTGTGAAGACATTTCGTCCATATAACACACACATACACACCCCTTTTACCGCCACTATTGTCTTTCTCCTCATCGCTCTGTCTCCTCTCGCATTTTCTCATCTCACTCTATCTACTTCTTTATGATACCCTTTCTATCAAACTCTGTCACTTTCTTCCTCTCGCCGTCAGTTTCCATCCGTTCTCATTCCCTCGCTTCTTTCTTATCTGGCTCTTCACAGCTGTCTGCAGTGTCATTCACACTTTACTGACGACTGTGCTGCAACCCCCCACCCCACCCCCCCATCCATCAGACTAACATACCTCCCTTAGGGCCAGCATTTTCTATCCCATAATTCTTTGCTGTGGCCCTCTGATGATTGCCAATTCCTTGCTGTAGGTCTGGATGTGACATCCACTTTTCTGAGGTCACCTTGTGCTGGTGTGTTCCTGGAAGTGACCTCTGTGAACCTGCCTTTCTTCACTTATTTGTGTTTGCATGAATGCATGTCCTGTACGACTGCATCTCTCTGTGTGCTTCTACACATATAAACCACATGCTACTTTTCAACACACATGGAGATAGTGTGTGCAGGTGGTTTATAAGATAAAATAAGATAAGATTTACCTTTATTCGTCCCACAGTGGGGAAATTTACAATTTATGGTCCCAGTTGTCTACAAGGAGCAGAGCAAAGTTGTCTATGCATTTAGTTTATTTACACTCTTTGATATATTTGCCTATAGCTTATGTAACATCTGGTTTAATTTGTTATGATCTAGAACTTCTCAGTTTGGGACCAGTGACCTGGCACTTTCTCGAAAAAATGTAAAAACTGCAATATTTAATATAATCTGTTTTGTCATTTGTACAATTTCCAATCATAGTTACAGGTAAAATGCTTAAGTACACATTGTTATTTTGTAACGTGGTGACTTCTTCTGCCTGCCCTCACATATCCGACCAGCACCCTCTCTGTTTTCTTAACTTGATAGCACTCCCCTCTCCTTCATTTTTCAAATGTTGGATTGAGTCTGATATTACCTTCAGATGTCTGACTGCACAGTTTCATCATCTCTGCATTGCATCTGTAGTTAGCATTTGAATTAAAGAGTATATCACATTTCACAATCTACTGAAACACTGCTGTAATACTGCCGTCACTGATACTGATACAGATATTAAGTTACCATATTAAGGATATGAGATTTTTATTCTTCTGATGACTTTTTACTACTGCTACTTTCATTACTTTAATTAATTACTTTAATTTTAACTTCCAGAGAAAGTTTTCTGGCAAGCGATGAGGTTTATGGCAAATGCTGCCAAATCAAGTAGAAATTGCGTATCACAAACTCCTTTCGTGGTTATTTCTTAGCTTGCAAATTGGCATTGGACATAGTCTGATGTGCTTTTGCAGGTCTGACCAACCCAAAAACACATGTTCTTCCTGTTTGTCCCCGAGCCAGTAACAGTAATGTAGCATGTATTCACAACACAGTGACTGTTGCAAAGTGAGGCTGTCATGTTTTATGATGTTTTAAGCAAGTTGCTGTTTGTGCTTTCTATTCTCAGAACACTGTTGTTGTGATTGTTCCTGTCATGTCTGGCACGGTGAATGAATATACAGCTTTTGTTTTAATCAAGGAAATGATTTGTGCTGTCTATTAAAATGACCTCAGCTCTGAGTTTTTCTATGGTGGTGGAAAAGTGGGAGGACACCTGGGAGCCAGTGGCTCTTTTACTAAGCAGGATGTGATTTCGGAACAAGCTCTGCTCATGCATAAAACACAAGCAAGAAACACAATTGCTTAATAAAATATTGAATTGGTTTTCACTGGAGTGTATGGCTTTATTTCTTAGCCCTGCAGCCACATACTGTACATACAAACTACCGTTCATGGCAGTAAACAAGTAATTAAAGGTATAAACTGTATTAATGGTCTAATTATGATAGGCTATGATGTGAATCAACAGACCAATGACTTCCTTCTTTTTCCCTGCTGTGTAAACGCCCTGTATTTTTCACTTTAGCACGCTGTGTGCCAATGATGATAGAAATTAACCAACCAATTCATACATACATCAGTAATCACAGTAAGTCACTTCTCCCAGACAAGAAATAGTCCCACACATAACACTCGAAAATCACTTCTTTTTTTTTTTCACACTTGAGTTTTGTACAGATTAAACAAATGAGATCTATGACATGCTGATAATTGAGCTTTAGATGTGCCAGTAGGTGGATTTTGTTTTGGACACAGGCAGAGGTAGCTATTTCTGCCTGATTAGGATTTAAAATCTCGATTAAAACAGCTAAACAAATGAGTTAATGAATCAGGAGAATCAGGATATAAACATGACATGACAGACATAACCCTTCATGTATGTGTCTCAGATATTTCATTTTTGTTTTGATAGTCTTGGAGCATTCCCTGAAATTGACATCAAACTTTAGTTGATAATTCAAAATAACACCTATATATTTACATTGACCTATTTCCCTGATTTCCTTTTCAATATTATAACAATGATATATCGATATTGATTGTAAATCTGTCCAACACTTTTCTGTTTAAAAGCACAGTGAAGTTGTTTTGTTTCAGTGTCCTGCAGTCATATTGTAGCCATGGGTAGACCCTGTCCACCTTCCTAGTTAACAACCTGCAGCCTGATGAGGAGTTACTGCTGTTACATAAATGATTTTGTCATCTGCATACATGTGGCCCATTTCTTTATAGCTTTCAGGTAGATCATTTACAATATATATGTATATGCCGAGGAGCAAAGGGCCCAATATTGAACCTTGTAGTACACCCAATTTACATGTTTGAAGTGCTGGTTTCATGCAGTTCATTGTAATGCACTACTGTCAGAATTTTCCAACTATCGTGTAAACCAGCTTATAGCTTGTAAAAAATAAAATGTGTCAAATCATTGAAGTACTTCATGGTTCATAATATCAATGGCTATTGAAAATATAAAAATACTGCTCCCACTACTTTCACATCGCTTTCTCATGTCTTTCCCAGAACAATGCCTTAGGCAAAAGTTATTGAACAGGTTTTGTGGTGATACATCGCTGTTGAAATATGGACCGTTGTTGTACAATGTACTTTGGGGCAGGTGCGGCTCAGGTGGTCGAGCAGGTTGTAAATTGAAGGGTCGTTACTGTAGATCCACATGTCAGAAGTGTCCTTGAGCAAGAGCCTCAAATTACTCCCAATGAGCAGGGCAGCGCCTTGTATGGCAGGTCTGCCGTCATTGCTGTATGTGTGAGTGACGGGTTACGTAAAGTTTTGTTTCCTGTTGAGGCTAGAAACTGCTGTGTGAATGCACTTAGTTTACCATTTGCTTCTACAGTATATTGATATCAAATGGAGGTCAGTCAAAGTTTTCTCAGCTTGCCCAAAAAAAGACAGTTATGATTCTTTGAGTTGTTCACATCCATACACACACACACACACACACACACACACACACACACACATATGCACATATTACATTCATATGCAGTAATGTGGCCAAGCCCCCTGACCACAGTCGCTCTCCGAATCCAATCAGTGGTCAGACCAGGCATGATTAATTTGTGTCAGTCATTCAGTTGGTTTAGGCAAACCCCAGTTCTCCAATCAGAGGTGTTCCTCCACTTCCTTTTGAATGTTAATGTGGTGTGTTGGCACTGCGGAGAACAAAGGTGAGAGAATCACATCTGCTCAGGTAATCCTGTTGGTGTCAAACAGGCTCAGCTTTTATTTTCTAAAAAGCAGGGGGAGACGGAGGGGAAAGAGACAGACAGACTGACATCATCAGCAGCAAAGACAGGCAGACAGGTAGATAGTTAGGCTCATCGTTAGAGAGACATGCCGACAGTCAGACGGAGGCACAGACGGAACGAGATGAGTGGAATATTAAAATCTTCACAGCGAGACAGACAGATAGTGATATGTGTATGTAAGAGAGGAGAGATAGGTGAGGATAGATGACAGAGAAATATTAGAGACGACACAAAACAAAAATATGCAAAAGAGAAAGGTAAAAAAAAAAAAAAAAAAAAATGGTAGCAGTAAATGGACTTAATTACATCTATTGCTCAGCTCAGAAAGATCTAATTCATGTTTCTAACATCAGCTACATTAATTAGAAGCAATATCTGAGCTATTGTGCCCTTCCCCAGTGTCATTCAGCCTTCATTACAGCCACTTTGATACTGAAATGAAACAGCCTTCAGCCGGATTGTGGCCATTATACCATAGAGGCTTGCTGCTATTCAACCAAAATTACAGAGTTTCTTCTGGGTTTAGCCTGCTCTGTCTGGGTGGGTGATTTGTAATTTTGAATGTTTAAGTGTCTGTGTGTGTTGGCGCATTTGTGCATGGGAATGTGCACATACGAGCTTCCGTGCTGATTCTCTCAGGGTGCAGGGTGCCCTCATAAAACGTATATATATATATATATATATGTGTGTATGTGTGACTGTATGTAAGTGTATTTGTTTAAAGGGACACAAAGCGAGGCATTAAAAGACATAAAAGACAGCCATTTAAAGCAGACAGAAAGGGCCCTCAGGCTGCGACAAATGAAAACACATTAGCGATGACAAAGACTGCGGAAAAGCACGCACAAGAACACACACTGCACAGAGAGGCTTACAAATCCACACGCACAATTCTACTTATTGACAATTACAAGGAGATAAACACACTAATGCACTTGTTTCTGAGGAAAACACTCACACATCACCCTCTGCTTCATTAAGCTCAGTGTTCCAGACAGTTTAAGGCGGGAGACCAGCTTAGAGTGATACTTAGAGGTAGAGCTAAAGAAAGACTCCTTGAATGAAATCCTAATCTTAGCATCCCATAACACCAACTCGTGCGCTCGCAACTGGTACAAACAGGCTACGATAAGTGAATGCAGTTTAGATGAGGCCTTCTGGTCAGTAAATACCTATCATGTGTATGATCAAAATTGTATGATTGTATGATGGCAAAATTTGCACCCACCATTTTGCAGGTTGTAGGTAAATGTGTGGTGCATCATGCAATTCAAGTATGATCTTTTAACATTCACACACCACAGCATCCTATTTTGGCTTGTTTTGAATATATAATGCTAATTTCTGGTTAGTATTTCGGTCATGTTTACTCTCATCTGAATCAGTGAAAGACACAATATAGCATCTGGGCTTTTATGTCACACAGGCTATAATAGGTCTGCTAAGTGATCTCAAATTCTGGATAGTGAAGCAAGACCAGAGATCAGCAGCAATTTAGGTTGGGCTTTTGTTTTATGGTTATTCACCATAATAGAAAGAAATGTGTGCAGTGCAGTGAGACTAATATGCAGTTCTTTTGAATTGGAGTCATAACAGTCAGGCTCGGTGCAACTGCTGCATGTGAATTATTTATGGATGCTGGAATTTCCACCGATGTTATAAAAATGCTGCTTAAAAAAAAATCTTTTTTTTTAATTTTACAGAGCAGCTTGAATTTGATTGGAAAATCTTCCCGTCAACTGTTTGAGTACTGAGAATAGCACTGCCGATTTCATAATTGATGAGACATGGTAGCCTCTGTGCCACTGCTCAATCCGTTGAGTACACACACACACACACACACACACACACACACACTCACACGCACTCACACACACACTCATTCCTCTTCTTTTACAATCTGTTCCAATGAGTGACACCGTTAATCCACTTTTCTTCCCACACTTCCCCTCTTCTCCTCCACTTCTCTGTCTTTCATCCTTCTTTTCTCTGCACTAACAGTCTCTACGTACCAATCTCCTATTCACAAAGTTTTATTTTAGTGTCACTATATAAACCTAATACCTTAAGTGTCTAAGTCTGATATTCAGCCTTGAGGATTTTTTTGAGTGTATGACTGCCAATGTTAGCAGTATTTACATTATTAAATATGTATTGCCTTATATTGATATATGGTAAAAATGTGTCTCCTTGAAGAACATGTGCTGTAGCGAAACTGCATTACTTAGCTGCCCGGCACACTAATACACACACACACACGCACACACAATGCTCTTGTCCAACCTTTCTTCTGTGGGGATGTCACGCCACTCACTAACCAATATTCACACACCCAGCTGAAAAGAGAGCCTCGGTTGAAATTTACGACCCCATGCATCTTCAGCTTGTATGTTTATTGCCTGAAATGGCAGGTTGAAATCAAATTCATTACAAGGCCCTTCATCATTCTGAGCTGCCTGCCAAGGGCTTGATGTTTACGCTGCCGTTAGCTCCCACCATGGAAATACTAAGCAGGAAGTAACATGGAGTGTGTGTGTGTTTGCTTAGCATGTTAATTTTGAGGCCTCCATGTAATACAAGTGTCAGGCAAGGGCTGTTAGCAAGGGTTCATATATATATTTTCAGCCTGGGACTCAGAGAAATTTAGTCTCTCTCTGTGGTACCCGGGCTCATTAAAACATATTGCTTTTCTTGCCTGTTTCCCATTTTGGATCCAGACCTGGAGCGGCAGCAGCGGCGGCAGCGGCGGCGGCTGTGGCAGCAGCCAGGCCCCGCTCTGATACTGGCTGAATGTGTGTAGCACATTATGAGTTATGAGATGCAGCACAGTTTGGGATTAAATTCGCTGTGTTATCTTTTTTTGACACGATGCAGGCTTGGTCTCGCCTGTGATGAGGAGCTCTCGCTACAAGATGGCCAGAGCGAAAAAATCAGTGTGTATCAAGCTCTCGCTTTCTCTTCCTCCCCGGTCTCAGTCCATATCACCCTTCATTCAATGCTTTCACCTCCCTCCTCTCCTTCCCCCTCTCCTCCTTCTATACTATGTATCATCTCTCCCTCCTTCCTCCCCTCTCTGCTCCAGTACTCTAGATTCTCACTCTGAACTGTGCAGAATGGGATTACGGCTCCTGACATATTTTACTAGAAAAACTCCTCTTCACTTCCTCCACCTTCCATCTTTCTCTGCTGTCCTGTTGCCTCCATCCTCCTCACCTTCCCATCTTCCTCCTCTCACACTACACCTCTCTTCTACTTTTCTGTCTTCCTCCTCTCTCAGCCCCTCCTTCTCTCTTTTCTAGACCTCCCTTCCTCCTCCCCCTCTTCTCTGCAATAAGAGTGACAAGATAAGAGATTGCATTTCTCCGCTCAGCAGTCCGAGCTTGAAGAGGGTGTCATGTTTAAGGAGGGGGAGTACCTGACATCGCACATCAAACCTTTGTAACATTTCAATGGGCTTCCTATTTCTCTCCACCACATCTTGTCAGACATCAACCTATTATTGACAGATTGTGGATTAGAGAGGTGGAGGGGGAACCCAGGGCTTTCAGCAGATTGCTGCTATCTGTGTTTGCTGCTATCTACAGTGCGGAGCGCTGTGGGACAAACGCTTGAGGAGGCAATAGGATTTTCTCTGCTTGGATGACTGTGTATAAGCGATGTCAGGTTGCTGTATAGTGCGGACTCGTCGGTAGATACATGCTGAGAGGTGGGGCTAACAGAGGAGGAGGACGAAGGGAAAGACTCAGAGCAGCAACAGATGAAAAAAGGAGATGCGGAGAAAACAATGTGTGATGGAAAGAAGGAAGAGTAAATGGGGAAAAAAAGGATGGAGAGTAACAGGCTTCCCTCCAAAACAGCAATTTAAAGTTGTTGAGCTGCTCCACCGGTGAAACATCTACTTTGTAGTTGACAAAACAATCTCAGCTCAAGCTCCATTTACTCACTTTCTCTTGAGCTTTCAACCATGTCTCACAGTCCTCATCAGCAGATTGAGTTTGCTCAGTAGCCATTGAAAGGTAAATGTTCAAACTTAGGAGTCGGACACCTTCTGCATGTTGACAGTGACCGTTAATACTACGGTCAAGTGGATTGAAATATCAATATTTAAGAATCCATACTAGTAACAGTAGAATTGATATCAAGGAATGAATTGGCATAGTTAAAAAAAGGTTGTATATACCATAATTAGTCACTGTATTAATGCATCACCAGGCGGGTACGCTAAGAGACCAGTGGGACAGAGAGGCAGAGTGGACTGGTTACAGTGGGACAGAGAGATTGAGTGGACTGGTTATAGTGGGAAAGAGTGGACTGGTTACAGTTGGAAAGAGTGGCTGAGTGGACTGGTTATAGTGGGACAGAGAGGCAGAGTGGACTGGTTATAGTGGGACAGAGTGGACTGGTTACAGTTGGAAAGAGTGGCTGAGTGGACTGGTTATAGTGGGACAGAGAGGCAGAGTGGACTGGTTATAGTGGGACAGAGTGGACTGGTTACAGTTGGAAAGAGTGGCTGAGTGGACTGGTTATAGTGGGACTGAGAGGCCGAGTGGACTGGTTATAGTGGGACAGAGTGGACTGGTTACAGTTGGAAAGAGTGGCTGAGTGGACTGGTTATAGTGGGACTGAGAGGCCGAGTGGACTGGTTATAGTGAGACAGAGAGGCAGAGTGGACTGGTTATAGTGGGACAGAGTGGACTGGTTACAGTGGGAGAGAGTGGCTGAGTGGACTGGCTTTATTCTGCATTGAGAATAAACGAGCATTGAAGCTGAATTTAGAAAACAAAACAAAACTGAGCCGTGACACCTGAAACTGGATATTTATTACTTCCTGAGCTGCTGAGTTTATAGCAATATGTGTAGATCATGATGCATGTTGATTTACTGGTTACAGTGGGACAGAGTGGACTGGTTACAGTGGGAGAGAGTGGCTGAGTGGACTGGCTTTATTCTGCATTGAGAATAAACGAGCATTGAAGCTGAATTTAGAGCGGATTGAGGAGGACGACAGATTAGAAAAACTCACACACTCTTTGATAAACTTTCTCCAGGTGACAACATCATCAATGTTGTTGTGTTCTCGCTCTGTGTTGTGTAAAAACTGTGCAAACTCTGATTCGCTTTAATATGTGTGTTTGTGGCTTCGGCTTCCTGGTCTGGGGATTTTTTTCATTCTGCTGTTCTGTAAAAAGTATAAGGTTATTCAATTTATGTAGCTTGAGTTTTATCCTCTTTTCTGGTTAATTCTAATAGGGCTACATTGAGGAAGGTGCAAAGTGCCTCTATAGAAAATGAAATTATTGTGTGTGTGTGTGTGTGTGTGACATTTAATGCAATTTGTGTTAACTTGAGGGAAACTTGTTTTTCTCCCCCAAATTCCATTTGCTTTAAGATTAATTACTTGATTTAAGGAGACTAATTTGAGAATACAAGGAAGCCTATAATTGTTTTAAGATAAGTCCAATCATACAGGACATGCAGGCAAAAGATATTCCTTCATTCGTCCCACAACAGAGTAGATGAATCATAAATAAGCAATATAAACAAGAGAGGTCTAAAAAGTCTTAACGATTTTATTAAAGAAATATAAAAGTATTAACAATTTAAACAGGCTAAATAGTATTAACAAATTTACAAGAGAAATATATGAAATATGGGACCAATATATACACTATAGACAGGACAGTTGAATTAAGATTAGCTGAAATGAGATATTGCATAGTGAGTGAAATATTGCACAGTAGTTAAAGAATGAAATATTGCACAGTGAAATGTAATGACATAAAAATGAATATTGCACAGTGTGATGACATCATTAGGTGTGTGGTCCACTGGGAGCAGTGCCGGTTGCATCATATAGACAAATGTAAATGCGGCCATCGGTGTTGTTAATGCAGTTTATTTTGTACAGTAAATGTGTTATTCAATTAAAACAGTGGTTTCAAATCTGTATATTGTTAAACGATCCTCAGATCACATAAAAACCTCGAACAATTCTTCACCCTGTCAGGTAACAGTAATAAGTACTGTTGTTGAATTTTTCTTACTCTTTCCACTTCCTCTCTCTTGGCTGTGTTCAGATGTCCCCAGATGGCCTGAGTGCATCAATATTACATTTGCCTCAACTGCAACTTTAAGGACAAGCTGTGCAGCCTGTTTCTACTCCCATTCCACCACAGCCACAGCTACATTCATACCAGAGCGAGATTGTGACGACTGAGATTGTGACAAATGTTATGCTCGGTGCCTGCATGTGTCTTTACTCTCTTTCCCTCCATCCTCCGAACCAATTTTCCTCACTTCATTTCTATCTTTTGTCGACTTCTCCTTCATCCCTTTTTCATCACTCTCTTCATCTACTAGTGTCTCCTCATTTCCTTGCTTCCTCCTCTTCTGATTTCCTTCCTGTCTGCCTCCTATCCATCTCCCTTCTCTTTTCCCCTCCGCACCGCCCTCTCTCTCCTTTACACTCCCCCTCACAATATGTCCCCCACTCTCACCCCAGTCGAGCTGTTTACCAAGCATCCACTCTGTCATCTGCACTGTGACTGATGCTGTACCGGCGCCATCACTCTCCACAGTGTCACCACTCTGCCTTCAAAATTCAATCATTTAGTGAAACTGCAGTCGTGCGCCATCTCTCATCTCCGCCATTCTGGCTCTGACTGAGAGGCACCATTGGCATGGCCTACTGACGCCCTGCCTAGATATTAAACAGCTTGGACACTTGAAGCATTTTAACTCTGATGTGTTTTGATAGGTTTCACTGGTCTCTTGGGGGCGATAGCAGTCACAGTCACTATTTTGGGATTTGGTGGTGGGGGTGTCGGTGGGGATGTGGTTCTGCCGAGCTGGAAACTCAAGCTGAACAAAACTGAGCCGTGACACCTGAAACTGGATATTTATTACTTCCTGAGCTGCTGAGTTTATAGCAATATGTGTAGATCATGATGCATGTCGATTTAAAATGGATGGAATGAATGAATGGAACGGCATTCTTCCATAAGACAGAGGTGCAGGGTTTCATATTGACTGTATGATGCATCTTGGTCATGTCACCGGGCTCGTGGGAAACCATTAATGTCATGGAAATGACTTGCCTCATACGCATGCAGTAAACTTGTCCAAACTGTCTACGAGCTTGTATTTCAGCAAAACAATAATTGGAGGGGAAATGTCCATCCTGTCCATTTATATTTCCCTAATGATTCTTGATGTCAAAGAGTCGTCCAAGGTAAAGGCTCTCTGAACGAATAAACATTATTATCAAAGCATTTCAATCTTTGCTTGACATCGGGGTTCCTCTAGTCACGATCACTGCTCTCTCTCTTTTCTGACTCTCTCCTCCCTTTTTGTTCTTTCTCTTCCAGGTATATGTCGACTTTTATTTTCTTCCCCACGCCGTGATTTTTTTTTTTTTTTGTAACTGGCCTGCCCACCAGGCTCTCTCTCATTTTCTTTCCTCAATTTTGACCCTCTGTTTCATTTTTCTCACTGTGAGGCACAGGCCAGGGTAGAACTTGCATTTTCCATGTAAGTTCTCAAGCCAGGACACGGTAACTTTCTGGTCCCTGGGCTCTGTGATTGGATCTGGCTCACAGAGAGATCCAGCGACATGTCTCATTCCAGACATCTCGGAGCTGGATCTTTGTCCTCCTCCTCTCGTCTCTTCTCGCTTGGTGCATGTGTGATGCCTGTACAAATGCCAGCTTCGAGTGTAACTAATGTGAACAAGCTAACTTTGTCAGGGCCTAATAATAAATCTAGATTTAAAAAAAAGAAAAAAGAAAACATTAGCTGCTGCTCAAATGAAGGATGGAGAGACAAGCATATTTCTCTTATATTCAAAACAAAAGACAGTGTATCATTCCCAATGAGGATGGAGTAACTTGTGGATTCAAAATATCATGCAGGCAGCTCTGGAGGAGAAACTCTGAAAGCAGCTGACAGAGAAAAATCAGAGCCACCAGAAAGAGCTCACAGAGAGATAGGAGAGCTTCAGGAAGGAGCTCTCAGAGCAGGGAAGAGACCATGAGAAAGCAGCTCTCTGAAAAAGAAGGGACCTTCCAGAAGGAGCTCTCAGACAGCGTAGTGAAATCCAGAAAGCAGCTGACTCATCTCTGTGAGACTTGGGAGAGCAGAGCAGAGCGGTGGGACGAAGAAAGGAGAGAGCTGAAGGAGATGCTGGTGGTGAAAGAAAAGATTTTGAACTACGAGGAGTCTGAGATGAAGGAGGAGCTCCAGCGCCTCAGAGAGGAAAACGTCCAGCTTCAGGTGTGCTGTCTCAGCTCGTCTTTTGGATTCCAACAACTTGTTTCAGGAGACTCTGGGAGTGAAATAACAACATGCTCTCTTTCTCTTTTAAGATCACAATGGAAGATTTGTTGTAAATAGTTTGTTGTAAATAGTTCATTAAACTTCATAAACTATATATATCTGTCCTTTGTCTTCAGATAAATCAGATATGTTTTGATGAACTTCACAGCAGCAGAAGCACAAGAACAGCCAAAGTCACTGACTAAGCTCTTTCTGCGTACTCATCTCATGCATCTCATTGAGACACAGGTCCTATTTTGTGACCAGTTCCCTGTCAACAAGCCGCCACACTCAAAAGACATTTGAAGTGAAGGGAAACATTAGCAGTTAACACATTAAAGCTAGAAAATTATATTCCAAAGTAATAGTTTATTCAGAATTTTAAATACCAATGAGGTTTCATTTTGCTTACATCTGCCCGCTTTTGCTGGAAATTGCATGTCCTTACACAAAAGCATAATAATGTGAGCCATGTTATACTTGACAGTAGCATCTATAGATTTTTCTTTTTGTCAGTTATACTTTCTTACATTTCTTACATTCAGGCTAAGCAGCACTGGTTGGCCTTCAAATGTAGAAAGTAACAGAGTATCATTAACTCCTGTAATGAATCACCATTATCAGTGTATTATAGTCACATATTTCATACACTCTCGAGCCGCATAAGACTGCTGCTTCATTTAAAACAACTTAGTCTATAAACTGATCTGGTCCTGACGACATAATAACAACATCATCTTTCCTGAAGCGTCACCCTCAGGTCTGTGGTTTACTACTTTTTGTCTCATTGTGGCTCATTGTGTTTATGTTCGATCTCTCTATTATAATTTCACTTCTGTCTTCTTTCTTCTTCTTCTATTGTTGTTTACATTTACAGAAATTGTTTTCACTCAGTTATGTTTATATTTTACAGATACATTTCCATTCGCAGCAGCTTATATTTGCATTTTTTAAACAGTTTTTAACTTTGCCCTGTCTGTCATTTTTTGCAGTTCTGCATGGTCTTGTGCAGTCTTGCGCATAGTTGTACAAATGCACTGTTGAAGTAGAAGTGGATTTATATTGTCTCTTGTTATGTAGTCTCTTGTGGTGTTCTACGTTGCACCATGGTCCAGGAGAAAGGGCTTTTTTTGTTTGTTTGTTTTTTTGCTGTGTACTAGCTGTAGAGGCAGTAGATCAGATGCTCATATGAGATCATTTTTAGTCATAAAAGGAATTTTAAAAGGTGCTGATGAAGGCCTGTAATTATTTTTAGGTCGTCATTGACCAACATGTGGACACATCCCTTTTCATTCTGAATACAAAACATACAATGAACTTTAGCTTCTTGTCTTCCACCTTATTTCACTGACAAGCTCCTTCCTCCTCCTCCTCATCTTCCACCTTTTCTTCATTATTACATCTGCAGAGCCAGATATAAGAGTGAAGGTGCAGAGCACAGTAAACCTGTTCTCCTTCCTGCATGTATTTATCATCATATTCATGTCTTTTACTGCGGCTTACTTTAATCATGCAGGTCATATCCCCAGGTAGATTTTTAAGAGATTGTAATGATTAGTAGTTGTGAACCTCAATTTAGACACATTAAATTTTTAAGACTGACAAGCTCGTAGTGAAATTAAGTGAAATAATATTTTATCTTCCTGAAATACCCAGACCAGCTTTTGTCCCTTTAAAGTCTAAGCATAGGTCTGGGATGCTAGAAATCACCGCTGAGCCTTCTGGGGGTGTCATGGGTCTAATTCGACGAAACATCTGTGAAGGGAGGTGCCAGCTTGATAACCCCGGCATGCAAGAGCTCAAGTGTGTGACTCTCACACTCAACACTGTAACATTCAGATAAGGTGTCTGGTGAATGGTGCTGCCTATCTGGTGGTCCTGTGGATTTATTATTGCTTTGAGTGATGTCCTCTGTAGTCGCTGTTTAGAACATCATTCCTCGGACATCTAATTGGGATTCTGTATGTGAAGGCTGCGCTTGGATGATTGCACAAAGGATTACAACACTAAATCCTGTGTGTCCTATGCATTGTGGCTTTTCTCTATTGTCCATCCCCAAATGAAGGACAAAGTGAAATAATTAACGTTTTGAGATTGTTTCTCATCATAATAACCTAAGACGGCTCTTGTGTTTCATACAGGATATACATGGTAAATGAACAGCTTTTGTTTTAGTAGATATGTAACAGCGACTCAAAGTTTAAAAAAAGAACAACACAATCTTTTTAACAGTCACAGGAGAATTTTTTTAGGTGTTCATATCCAGAATGATGTGCAATATGAGGAGCAACAGTTTGTATTCAGTCATTCAGGCAAGGATCAGTGGGTGTGAGGGCACAATAACACTGCTGAGGCTGCTGAATGACTGAAAACCTGTGGAATATGTAGAGCTTAGTCGCTAAATCGTTCAGATGCATGAAGAGGTTTAAAAATTAAATCAACGCCTTTGCTTTTTTAGAAAGAAGTATGCATTCACAATCCTGCTGTTTTCCAAATTTTATGTTTCTATCATCCCATTGTTGCAGTCCTTGTAAATCAGCTTAATTAGGTAACCACCAGTTTTTACCATCATCCGAAATGAAAGCAGGAATTACCTCGAAAATGACATTAAAAAACCCACCAGAAATCACTCTCTCCTCTTCAATCCTGCTGTCCTTTCTTCTCTTTGTTGTTCCTATTTACTTCAATTCCTGCAAAGGTCTTCTTCCTTTCCCAGTTTTCCATCCTCCGGGCCTTCTACCCCATTCAGAGGTGGTAATATGAGTCACTGAGGGAATGCCTACGAGCACAGTCAGAATCGGAGACAGATTAGAAGGAAAACTGTGGGATGAGCCAGGCGTCATGAGTGACCCGTGATTGCCAGGTTCAAAAATAGCCCAGAAGCACAATACATGTGGTGCATGTATGGCGTGATGACACACACGTGTGCACACATCTTGCAAAAAGATAGTATGTCTTTGATAGCAAACACAGGAGTGCCTCGTGCATCCCGCTGGCTCTAACAGATGGCTTTAAACATGACGTCTCGCTGCGTGTGTGTAGCGTGCTTCCTCTCTGCTGGTCTTTTTTCACTCCTCGCCTTGGTGTGTATTCGCCGCAGGCCCGTCACCTTCAACATGACTCACGCCGTGATGGGGAAGGAGGGGGCCTCATAAAAGTGACTCGGCCTGACTGTAATCAGACCTGTGGCCGAGTTCAAAAGTTGAAGGGTTAAAGGTCAAAAGATTACAGTGTGGGGGTCATAGAGTGACAGGTCATATTATGTTACATATAACACCATTACAGAGAACATGGATGGTGTGTGTGTGTGTGTGTGTGTGTGTGAACATGTACTTGTAGTATTTAGAAAAGAGCCATAAATTCTGTTTCTAGAGTGACTGAAATCTTTAGTGAGTGTATTTAGTGTGAGGCTCAGTACAAGTTTACTTTAGCATCAATCTTATTTCTGAAAGGACTTTAGCAGTGACAGTGTTCATTTGCATGTGTGTCTGTGTGTGTTTGTGTATGTGTGTGTTTGTGTGTTGGCAGGCAGGGCACGTTAGTAGGTAAACAAATCAGGGGAGACTCAGGTCTCTCCTTTGTCGTAAATCAGATTGAAAGTGCTTAGTCACAAACACACGCACACACACTCATCAGCTGCTCAGTGAATCAGGTGGCAACCATCTGTTTGTGGAGCTAATTCAAGAATGACTGGATGTAACCTGTAACATTTTTGCATCGTAGTGTGTGTGTTGGTTGGGCAAGTGTGTGCATGTGTGTGTGTTTCCATTTGTGTAAGAAAAAGGAATACCAATAATTGTGTATCAGCACAGACATATTTCAGTCTTTCAGTGTCACCAAAAATGTAAACAAATGAAAAAATAAGATGAAGTAAGTAGCTCAACATCTGTTGTTCCCATCTCGTGTCATCTCTCATCAATCTCCGTTGGTCTCTCTTCACCTCGCTCAGTCTCCATGATGCATAGAGAAATATGACCAGCGACTGTAGCGCTGTTGTCAAGGTCCTTGTCATCTTTTACTTTTTATTATTTTCTCTTTCTGACATCACTTCTCAGTTGGACAAACTTTGGAGCTGAATGATCGCTTGACCTAGAAAAAAAACTTTTTCTATGAGGGCTCATTTGGACACACATACACACACACAAAACACACAGCTAGGCTAACACAAGCACAAAGGTTTGTATAAGCTCTGCTTTATACCTGCCTAAAAACTTTCATCAAATCAATGATGAAACACAATGGCAAGATTGAGCTGAAAGGGCTGAAGGTATGATACAGACGATGGGGAGGTAATGAAAAGGGCAAGAAAAGATGGGATAAAGTCCTTTTGAGATGAGCAGATGACAGAGGAAAATGTTTGAATACTTAATGAAAAAGAAAATGTTTTATAGCAAGGTAGCATCACACGATCTCCATTTGCTTTTGAAACGTTGGTAACAGTCAGAATATAAACAGTCCTACTGCTAATATTTGCTATAACACTTAAAACCTCTTTGATGCGCTGTGCTTTCATTACAAACGTGCCAGCATTCAAATAAAAGTCCTGATTGCTGATGCATTTAAAGCAGTTTGCTGTCCATGGTGCTGATCTGCCTCCACGCTCGTGCACAAGATTCCCGGCTTAGATTTAAATACTCCACACTGTTCAACACACAGGCAGACACTACAAGTCACTTGAAAGTCTGAGATCTGCAGATGAAGAACATTTTCATTGAATATTTATGACAATTCTTCAACTCAGAGCTATTTCCCTTACCTTTACTGCAGCGAAAGGGAAACACAGTTACAAAGTTCAACCAGAGTTCAAACAGGTTTTGACTTCTAGCTCCGAGCGAAATCTGTGTCAAAAAGAGCCAAAGGTTTCTTCAGGGGGTTCAGACAAGCGCGATGCTGCCGAAATCCCAGCACTATTTAGTTACGTTCTTTGCAGCTGCGGTCTCACCTCTTTAGTCTGAGGTACTGTGCCCTAATAGAGTCAGCAGAAGACTGAGGGAGCATTGCTTCCCAGAAGTGTGTGTGTGTGTTTGAGTGACTGCGTTTCTGCATGCACTTGTGTGTGTGTGTGTGTGTGTGTGTGTACTTTCCCTCCTCCACAACTCTGCTGGGTATCACTGCTGTGAAAATGAGACCCCACTTCCCATTCAGCCATGTCCGGTTAAATAAAGGGGTAGGCAACTAGTTGTCAACTGCTTGCATGGCTGAATGTCACAAACAGTGCCAGCACGCTGTCACTCAGCCCTGCAGCTTTGAATTGTTACCACCGAGGCCTCTACAACTCTCAGCGTACCCATCATTTGTTGCAATGATGAATAGATGATAGAGGGAACGCTCAAGAGGAACAGTAGGGTTGTGAACCTGGCGTAGGAGGGAGAGCAGAGAGGGGAGGGTAAAAGAGGGGAGGAGAGGTAGCGCGTAGAGCGAGAGCATGAATGAGAGTAAATGAGAGCAGTCAGATAACAAAGGGCTACGAATAACAGGCAGTTGAGAGAAAAGAGAGGTGAAAAAAAAACTGCTGCACCAAGT
Source organism: Holacanthus passer (assembly GCA_025331565.1). NCBI lineage: Eukaryota > Metazoa > Chordata > Actinopteri > Pomacanthidae > Holacanthus > Holacanthus passer. The sequence goes on along the minus strand of JAFREQ010000004.1, from coordinate 4,347,725 downwards.
GAAAGAGTTCATTATTTGTTGATAGTAGCGAGTACAGAGATGGAAAGAAGGAACATTGAGAGTGGTCGATGTAGGATGAAAAGATGCTTTGCCTTACTCTCTCTTAAGGCTGTGTGTCCATTAAACCGTACGTGCCACTCATCCGGCCCACGATTCTCATCTACGAGTTGAGAAAAAACTAAGCACTACATTTGTGTGTGAACTTCCTGCTGGGCCTGTGTCTTGTGTACTGGTAAAGGTGAATCAAGTGGTTGAAAACAGAAGTCTTTTACGCTGTGTGTGTGTGTGTGTGTGTGCGTGTGTGTGTGTGTGTGTGTGATGTTCAGAAAATAAAATGACACCTGCCTAACCTTGCTAGAAATGTAATGGGGAGGTAGAAAGAAGGAATGAGAGAGAGAGAAAAAATGGAAGAGTGACCAAACAGGAAGGAGGTGAAGCAGGGCAAAGAAATAAGAAAGAAAGCAGGATTTTAGTAACTCAGTAATAGATAGAGAAGTTAATAGAGAGAAAGAGGGTTGGCTTGAATGTGTGTGTGTTTGTGTGTGTGTGTGTGTGTAAATGCTTTTAAAAGTAGATTTAAGCGAGAGAGAAAATCTCTGTCCTGGGAAACATTTTCAGTACCACTTTGTGTGTACAGTACTGTGTGTGTGTGTGTGTGTGTGTGTGTGCGCGCGTGCCTGCATTGTGTGTGTACTTTGCAGGGCCAGAGTGACCAATTAGAGACCCTCTGTGAAACTGTTTGGAGAGTTGAGGGCGGAACAAACTTTTTACACTCGCACAAATCTGTCTGCACACATAGTTACATGTGTTTGGGATCCTCTTAAGAGTGTAAACAAGCATTTGTTTGTTTGTCTCTCTTTGCTCAGACATTGGCACTCTTTTGCACTCTATGTACTTGGGCCGTTAAAGCAGTTTATTTATGATTGTTTCCAGAATTATCTCATACATGACATACCACACTAAAAGCTGTCGGACAACCTGTATTCTTTGGAATAAAAATGTACATTTCTTGATTAACTGTCTGCACGATGAAGCACTAGTTTACATTGATCAACATTACAGTTGATGTTACACTGGTATTAGTTGCACAAGCTAGAAAGCTAATGGTGTGAGTTGTGTGTGTGTGTGTGTTCAGATTGACCTCGCTAACAGGTTAGTTGGCAAGCTACTTAGCCATATGAAGCTGTAATTTTAAGCTAGATAATTATGGTGGAATGTAGAAACTGGCAGGGACAAGAAAACGACATTGTGTGTGTACGTACGTATGTATGTGTGTGTGTGTGTGTGTGAGTTCGACAGACGCAGTATGATTAGGCTGCAGTTTCTGCTAGCTGTTTATCCCCATTACTGCTGCCAAGGAGCTTACCAGCTAAATTGGGCAAATTCTGGTCCCCTAAACAAATTACTCGCTCTATTTGAGGAGGGAAATCAAATTAAGAAATTAGCACAGATCCAGCACTGTACCCCCGCCAGTAATACTATTAGTTCTTAGTTTAGATTCCGTCATTAGTCCGTCAACTAACCTTAGAGATGCTTGGATTCTGATGCATATGGATCATCTTTACCTTGCCAACTGTACACTCTTTAAGTTTTGAATAAACAGCGATATGCATTTTCACATAGAGGATCTCGCTGAACATAAAGTGGGCCAGCGTGCCTCGCTTTTTGTTCCCCAGCTAATGTTCTCCTGCTCCACCTCAAAGGCTAATTGTTTGGGAAATCCTGCATCACTAATGCAGAGTAGCTGCAGGGTGACTGAATCCGTCCGACGCCTCTGCAGCTCCAGAGCGCCGAGCAACAGCTGCAATTTCAAAGAAAGTCTTCGCATTTAATGCTCATAATAATGAGTTTAAAGCAGACAAATTGAAAATGGTCCTTAAAAAAAAATCAGATATGCGGTAAATACTTGTCTTTGATTCAAGCATTACGCTCTGATTACATGGGTTTCTCCTTTTCCCGCTATTAAACTCACTGCAAACCCTGATATCTGACTCTGAAGTCGAAGTTTAAATCAAGTTTGGCTGCATATGCGTGTGCAGTGTTTGCACAAGGCTCCTCATGGACAGAGTACAGGTCCTGCAGCCGAACTGATTTTAACTCTGGCATTTGGTTGTTCCACACATTACTGCAGACCTTTGAACAAGAGAGGAGAGAAAGTAATAGGGAATAAAAGGGATGAAGGGAGGGGGAGAACAGAGACTGCAGGAAAGAGGAAAAACAGTAAAAAGAAGAGCGGGTAAGGTGGGAGGAGTGCGAGGGAGCAGGAAACAAAAAAAAAAGGTGACGCAACAAATGAAATGATTGGATCAGAGAGCAAAAAAAAAAAAGAGCTCTAAGCTCATGAAGAGATATAGAGACAGGAGAGAGTGAGAGAAATTACCAGCCATACGTCATCTGCTTCTCTCTCTTCCCATTCATTTCTTTTCTCTCTCAACTTTCTCTCCCCTCTTTAAACCACCATCTCTACCCATCTCTCTTCTTCCTGTCGCCCTCCCTGTTTCTCCCAATGCACTCTCACCTGAGCAAGATTAATCGTTCCAGTCGAATCACATTACCTCCCAGCCCTACTCCAAACTTCTCACACACACACACACACACACACACACACACACACACACACACATGGGGAGAGGGAGAGGACCTGCGAGCCAGAGGCAGAGAGAGAGAGATGGAGGATGGTGGGTGGGGGTACTGAGGGAGTTGAATGCATGGATGGTCTGCTCATTAAACTCATCACATTATTTTAGCCCTGTGCTTTATTACACTTAACTGGGACACTAGGCACTCAGTCAAACACACACACACACACTCATTCACACATATTTCTGTGCACGCATCTATCCCGAGTCGCGGGTTCGCCGTAATGTGTTTGTGACGTAGCATGTTTAATTTGAGGAAGAGGGTGATTCATGACCCCAGATGACAATGCTTCATCATCCCACGGCACCTATGGTGCAAAGAGGGGGTGTGCGGGGCAGGAAAACTGTTGTTAATGGGATGCTAATCATCTCATAACCTGGGAAATGGGCTAACAGCCACAACCCCTCATTGCAAATGTGTTTGTGTGTGCACGTTCATTAATGTTTGCGTGCGTTTGTTTCTCTGCGCCGAGGTGTGCTGTCCACGTTTGCGAGCTTGTGTGTCTTTGTGTGTGTGTGTGTGTGTGAGAGGGTGAATATTGATCTATGGCTATGTGCTCCATCACCCTGCCAAGAATAATAAGGAAGAATGGGACACTGAGCAGGTGCTCTCTGTCTGCTGACTTATAAAACATATGCACAGGAGTAAACACCTCAATCACTGCGAGGGGCAAGGCTTGGTGAATTAATAACATTTACATGCTACTGTATACGGGATAATACATTCTCAGTTTTTATGCATACGACCTCTCATGGTATTTAAAATACAGTTTTCTTTTTTCTTTTAAGGTGCAGTGAATAAATCCAGGAATAATCTCTTCTTGGAGGAAGAAAATCAATGTGCAGGCTAAATGGGGTCAACATAGCCAAGACTGAACTAGGAAAGTGTGAATGAGTGTGTCGGCAGGCTACATTTCAGTTTTTACACTACGGAAAGCAAAGAGTAATAATGATAATATGAAGTACTGTTTCTTTTAGCTTCATGAAGACTAATTGTTCCCAAGTCATCTAAATAAAAAATGCATGCATATGGCACGTTCCAGTGACATGTTCTTGCACTCTTGGATTGATGGCTGATGGCTCTGCTTGCATCTATACCGGTGCAGTTGGTGTAGACTGTAATTCTAAGTGCTGTGTTTTAGGCTGCTGGAAGCTCCAGATTTCTGGAGTTTACATCAGTCACGTCAAGATGATTCATACAAGCTGTCAATCATTGATATTTATACTTCACTGACTTACAAGCAGGTTGAGAGAAACACTCGTTTTGCAGCAAAAAAAATGCTGGACCTCACTCGTATTTTAGATCATTTTATGTACATTTTTGATTTTAAAAAATGAATACGTAAATAATCAGATTAGTGGTATCAAACATACCAAACTGTGCTTATGCATGTCTGTGTGTCTTAGTGTGTTCTCTGTGCATGCACACGAGGTTGTTACTACTTACTATTTCTAAATCTCAGCTTTTTCTTTGCATTTTGTCATTTCATTCACACACAAACTGTGTTTTAGTTGTGTTTAGAAACTCAGTGTCGATGTGTTTTTGGCTTTCAACATCAGACTGTGTGTCTTTATCTCCTGTGTTTACATGAGGCGACATTTCATGCAATGGCAAACGTGGCAAAAATAGTACAGATAACCTTAACAGGGCTTTTTGTATGTTTACACATAAATGTACAGTTACTCTTTCACTATGTTGAGGAACAGAGATGTCAGGTGGTGTTACAGAGGTCACTGCTACATCATCCAACACCCTGACAACACAGACTCTGCCGCCAACTTTGCCAATTTTGGACGAGACCCAGTCGGCCTGTTTAGCTGCAGGTAGAGTAGCAGTTTTCAGGCTTCTGATTGGCCAGTTGCTATGTTGGTTTGACATGCTACTGACAGCACTTAAATTGTGTTTTGCATTTTATTTGAAACAGTGCTTGTGTAGACGTTTTTTCTCTGTTTTGAGAATGAAGAAGGAAAAACCCTGTTTTCGAAAATACCTGCGTACATGTGGAGTAGGCCTCAGAAACTCCCTGGAGACCCGAGCTGTTATGTGCAGGGTGACGCTGGTCAGGTCTCAGGATGTTTTTGTGCATGTGTGTCTGTGTGTGTCTGTGTGTGTGTGTGTGTGTGTGTGTGTGTGTGTGTTTTTATCTGAATAGGATGGGAACATGAAGGGTTATTCTCAGGTTCTCAGAGCTGCTGCCCACTGTGTGAACTGTCCTCTGCTATCTGAGAAAGAGGCAGACCTCTCTGCCACCTTTGTTTTTCTCACACTCTCTCCTGTCCAAGTTGTTTTATCTCTCACATTCGTTTAGGCATTTCTCCGTTCTCATTCCACCTCAACCTTTTCCTCCACTATTATCTGTCAGCATTCATTTTTAATTCATTTTTTTCTCCTTTCACAGCTGCCACTGTTTCTCTTCACCCCTCTCTTGCCGTCTCTTTTGCCTTCTCGACTCTCTGCAATACAAACATGTTTCTCTCTCTCTCTCTCTCTCTCTCTCTCTCTCTCTCTCTCCCCTTCCCTGTATTCTACCTCTCACATGACTGTCCATCTCTGCTCAGAGTCTCATAACCCTGTCAATCAATCAAAGGTAATATAGTTTTATTTGACATGTGTCCCTGTGTCATTGGCCTCTGATAGACAGGGTTACACCCACCATGGGCACTTTGTAAAATGAAGAGGCCCCTCAGGATGGAAATAGTTAATAATATATAAATCAGATTGATGATGGTATGGCCTGCCGTAATCTCTTCGTGTGCGCACATGCAGTATACTATGTGCTGAAGGATGCTGTCCAAAGAGGCCTCACACTGGACATGCAGAAAAGAAAATTAAAAGACTGTCATTGTAATTTGAAGATGTGTGTGAATTAACATCTGCAAATTGTTGGCAAAACAGAACAAATAGTAAAGGAAGGAGTTATTGAACATGTATCTGTCACATTTAGTTTCTCGGTGCATTGACTGCATTGTCAAGATGTTGTGGGCCTCCCAGACATCAGCTATTACTTTTCTCGGGTAAAATTTTATCATAACCAATTGATGGTCACACCTATGGAAATACAACCCTGTCTGCTGAATGTTTTGTTTATGTGCAACAGTAAATACCATTTGAGAGAAATATCATGCCACCTGAATTACATTTTCCATCCACTTGTAGTAACTAAAGAATGATTAACATTTGTTGTGGTTATGTTCATCCACTAAAAGCAGTTGGTTAAGGCAGGCAAAGATTGTGTTTAAATATATAATACCAACCACAATTGTTCAGTAACCTTAACCAAAGTGCTTTTGTTTCCTCAAGATAAAAACACGTGGGACTCAGGATGCGAACCCTGATCTCTGGTGTCAAAGTCCTGTGTTTTGACAGCCTGACATCCGCCCCGACCACCTCCCAATTATTCCAACTGTTTCAAGAATTGATTAATCATGTCAATTATTTTTCAAGAAAACTATGAAACATAAGTCTTAAGGAGAACAAAACTACCCTTGAAATAGTTTTTTTTCACCACTGCACCTGCAGTTTGTGCACAGATGACTCATTCGGTGTCTCATGTTGTTTTGAAATGTCTCATGTCAAGGTGCCGATTGTCAGGACTTTTATATGGCTAACAAATACTGGAAATTTGTATTCAATTCAATGATTCATCACTGTAAACTCAAAATATGTCACATTCCGTGCCACCTTTTTACTTTGTTATCATGCAGGTTTATTGCTTTTTGACTACAGCTTTAACACAACACATTTGAGTGTTAGAGGAGTAATACACAAAAGAAAAATATTTTAGGTGTCTTGAATTGCATAATACCTATGAAATGGAATGTAATTTGCAGAAAAGGCATGAGAATTGCACTAGATTTCCCAAAAGTGGTATCTGAATATGCATAGCATCCCAGCTCTATTATCATAACATGGTGATTGCTTCTTGCACATACAACTACGATTCTAATTCATGTATGACTGAATGGATGGTTTATGTAAACTAGCTCCTGCATTATTCATGGTATAGATGCCTGTCAAAGGCAAAATTTCCCGCTGTGCGTTTGTTTGCGTTAATGCGCCTGCATCAGCACATGTTCCTGTGTGTGCGCGCAAGCTCGGTCAGTGTGTGTTCCTGCCCGGAAACGTGTCCGTGTTCATGTAAGTGCGTGATTGACTAATGCGCGTGTGTCTGTCGTCAAATTATTGTCATCAGCTCAGGATAGTCATTTGGGCTTGACCTCACGTAATAGGGTTTGACAGCCAGTGGCTAAGACAATAATTACAAACACACAGACAGCCTGTATCAAAGCCTGCTGACTAGAATAAAAATCATTTTAGAGCTGTTGTTACTAAAGAGAAGCAATTATGTGCACACAATACTACACTCAGAGGAGAAAAAAACAGGGGGGAGCAGGGAAACTTCTACTGCAACGGGGGAAACACTGTCCTTTGTTTAAAAAAAAAAAAGAGGCTCATTTGTGCTGATATTAAAGGACTGAGCTGAATATGTAATGATAAAGGTTCAAGGTGTGCGTTCCCCTCCCTCCCTCCATTCCCTTATTGGATTTCCAATACTGTGGTGAGTCATCTTCTCCCTCTTTTTCCCTTCATTCTCCTTCACCCTCTCCTCTCCTCACCTCACCTCTCCTCCCTCAGTAGATGTCACTGCAGTTCCACCACCAGCCAGGGGAGCGGGCGGATTGCAATGCATCGTGGGACACAGGCACCCGCAGGTGACGATAGCGGTGACGACAGGGACTGGAGGGGAGGGGAGAGGTGTGGAAAAGATATAACGAGGGGAAGGAAGAGGACAGATAAAGGGAGAGGGAGGGGGGAGATGGCGGAGAGACTTTCAGTCCATCTTTACAGGTAGCTGTGGCGAGAACCTAAGTGCAAAACAGATTTTTTTTTTTTTACATACATCACGTGCACATCCCAGCCTTTAACATGTACATTTAAACACATAGGACACAGGTACAGGTCAAAACTATTAAGAGGAATGACCCCTAAACACACACACATACACACACATTCCTGAGATGCAATTAACTGTCATGCCCCCGTCTATTATCAGTTAGAAATGAAGAGATAAAGTGTTGTTGCATCAGGGGAAATGTGAGTGAAGATAGAGGTGTTGTTGACTTGTCTCTGTCAAACAGATAGCAATCTGCCAGCTCTCCAGTGTTCCACCACTTCCTCTGATTGCAGCCCGATGTAATTACTTTATTCAGTATGGGAAATGAAAAATATCACTGATCATCTAGTGACATTTCAAGTAATGTTTCACTTTGCTTGATAAGTGGAACTTGATGTCTTTTGGCAGGTTGGTCAGAGGCTCAGAAGTACCAACGCCGTGACATTTGTTAGCTCTCATCAACTCGTGTGTCATCTAAAGAGCACGGCCTTGTGATTTTTGTCTCGGCTTTAGTTTTAGTTGTGTTGACTGCTTTTAACGTGCAGATGTGCCTGATGAAAAGTAGATTATTTAACCCCATATGATTTGACTTTAGCCTTTAGCAGATCCCCAGTGGTTGATCTATAATCTAAAATAAAAATGAGGTCACCGTCCATCTGTACCTATTTGTTGATTTTAACATGTATGCAAAAGGGTGACATTGCACTCACAGGTGTGATTAATTTCATACAAACTGAGGGCGATAATCAAATGGCTACAGGTGCACTGAAATTCATTAAAACGTATTTCCTGTTTTGCTTTTCCACATTTCCACTTGTTCACAAAAGTGGGCTCTGTAATTCTGTGGGCCAACGTCACTGAACACATTGTGGAAGTTGCCCAACTCTGTGAATGAAGGCAATAAACAAACTCCAAATTAAACAACACTGTTGGAAAATGAATCGGTTATATGATATAACAATGCTTTAAGTTTTGTTTAGGTATGGACACAAAAACAACTTGGTTAGATTTAGGGAAACACTGTGGTTGGGTTGGGTTCTGATGTTTTGTTGACCCAACTGAGCTCTTCCCTTCACAGACCTTGTCACTCTATAATGACATCACATGACTTCCTCCTTTGCCCCCGTCATAATTACTATGGCCACTAGAAGGCTTTGTCACTTGAACATAAACCAGTGTTGTACATTGGGCCTTTGGTGAAATGACTGTCGCTGCAGTTCTTGGGAGGACAGTGTCTTATTACTGGGACGTTGTGCTGCGTCACTTGTCATTGGGATAGAACGAGTACCTGTCGTTCATATGCTCGTTATGTATTTATTTATGGACCATGATTGGGCTGATATTGTGTACCCTGGATTTGGCATAAAACATTATTTGTGCTTTGTCGACTGTCTTCAGATTCAGGAACAACTCTATCGTGGAATCAAGCATATTGGATGACTCTTACCATCAGAACTCAGCAGCTGCATGCTCGCTGTCAAATCAGATGCTATATTTAAATGCTCCAATTAATCACGCTGCCACCTTTTGCATCGGGGCTCAGTTTGCAATCCCCTCTGCTGACAAGAGTGAAGTGCACTGGATTTCATTAACACTTTTTTGCTATTCTTGTATTCCATATGGAACAATGTAAGGCCATATATACCGCTGACTAAGAAAAAAAAACAAATATTTAAATGCTATTAACTGATAATATATTCTCAACACCTGCATTGATACCACTCACTGACGAGAGCAAAAGAAAAATCTGTACAATTTTCTTTTTCATACACAGCCATAACACACCATGAATTTCTGCAATAGATATTTAGGACAAGCTGAGTAAAGTAATTTAAGGTGGGCTCATCTTCCACTTTTTCCCTGAATGGTCAGACCCTGTCAGTGAAAAGAATCCTTAAGTGAGTCCAATTGGCGCTATCTACTGTCTCCACTGATGGCGGACCATTTACTGATAGATTGTTTTGGTGGTTAGAGCAAAAAGGCCAGCTCTTCTCCAGCAGATGTCCGGAGGAGATGAACCACATATTGCACCCTCTCAGAAAAGCCCGAGATAAGCAGCACATTTCTGCCCTCTGCCCAGGCTTGATTGGGCAGGAAAAGGAGTGATTGGCTGATAACGGGCTTATCTGAATCCATTCTAAAGTGGCAGTATTTGGTAAGAAGCACTAATATGTGGGAAGGTAAAAGTGTCAGCGCTCCATAGGGGTGTTTACCAGCCAAATTCAAGCAGTGGATAATACCCTTGTTGATTGCCTCTGTTCCTGCCTCCTGCTCCCATGCGTGCTTATGTTAATGTGCAGGGAGTTTCCGCATCACTCTAATTCTACTAAACATAATTATACTGCTTGTTTATGGTGTATTTTAACTTTGACAAAAGCGGTCCTGGCAGAATTACTACAGCTGTGTACAGATGTGTTCTCTTTTTGAAGTGCTAGTTTCTCTCTTGGGTAAACACATTGTCGTCTGAGCGTTTGGTTGCACTCGCTGGATACTATTAAATCCTCTTCAAGTACCTGTTTCACCAGAGCAACATGTGCGAGAGGCACTGCAGGAGAAGCAGTGTGGGCTTATGTGTGTTTGAATTGTTTATGTGTGAGCATGGATTTCCTCTGCTGCGAGTGCGAGTCTGAGTGCGTGCATGTGTGGTTTTAAGCATTCTTGTGTGTCACAGTTCAGGAGCAGACAAGTGGAGAGGAGCATTAAACACCCTCTTCCTACACTAATCAGGGATTAGACAGTGTTTAAGAGCATAAGAGAGAACCGTAAAACAAATGAGTGTGTGAAAGAGACGGTTGAAAACGCCTATGAGGAAATTAAATGAATGGCTGTTGGTTGTTTGGTGTTAGTCATTTCTTCATAGTGCTCTGAATGCCGAGCAAGCCAGCCTTCGATTTCCTGGATTTTCTCAGTCATTCACTGCTTCCTTTCTTTCCTCTTTTTACGAGCATGCCTCCTTCACATTAGCCCCCAACATCACTGCATAATTACTTTTAAATTCATGAGAAGTGCATGTGCAAAAAAGGTGGAATACAAGTTACTCAGTTCACTTTTTTCAGCCTCAGTGCTCAAATATTGTATTATACAAAGAAGTTAGCACTTTGTTGAAAATTCATGTAAACAGAAAACATGATTTGAAATTTCAGTGGCCTCAGGTGACTTGTGTTATTCTCTCACTAAGGCCATGGTCAGACCCACATTAATGCAGCCTCCACATTCATTTCAATAAGAGCCAATCGTCGACACTGCAGGGGTGTTGATGCAGAGGATTCTTAAGCTTGTCTCTACATTTGCTGCTATGCAATCCAGTGTCATCGGGCAATGCACTGCGTTGGTCAATCACACATCAGCAAGTGCACATTTCAGATAGATAACAAGAATGAGGTGAGTCTGGAGTTTATCTTGCAATCATGGGGGACAAGATCATAGTTGCAAGTCTCCAGCAACAGCACTTGGGCTGTGAGGCAGTTTTGATGTAGTGGCCACGCTTGCTATTGCAAGATCACATGATGCACAGTGATTTTTTTCCCCTTATGCAGTAATTGCAACAAAAAAAACCCCAAAAAAACCCATTTTTTTGTGCAGCACCCCAAAATGAGTGTTTGCATGGTCAGAATTTCATCCATTCTGTCTAATAAAAGTCTTGAAGAATCATATTGGTAAATGATTTCATGTCAGTGGTTTTGGCTGAAGACAGTGTCACCGGCCGCATGAGCCTGGAAAATCTTCAGCATATTTGCCCTCTGAACAACTATCATTGAAATGAATGGGGCGCCATCTTAAAACACAGTATCCAGTTGTTTTAGGACGTCCATGGATTGTCGCCATTATAACTTTTCAGACTTGTAAAATCCTTCCTCTGAGTATCATAAACTGCTGATAAAACTGTAAAACTCAGGGATGTTTCACTCAAACCAACCAGGATCTTTTTTTCTTATTCATCTCATTTCATTGTCTCACCAGTACCCGAAGCAACACGCCCCCCAACAAACGCTGTCACTTCTTTTTAACACAGTGCTATTTTTGGTCTTAAAGCCTGCTAAGACTTTCACATAATGTTCTTCACTTAGAATAAATCAGATTCACAGCCATTCTGGCGGCATCGCAGCTCATGCAAAACTTTTTGCCTTTACACTCCACAACTGATAACGTGACACAACTGGGTGAACGGCGATACCGTTTTTGTTGCACATGCATAAATAGAGATTTGATGAGAGGTGAGAAACAAGGTATGAGAGGGGTAATGAGAGAAGCAGAAGCAGAAAAAGACACAGAATGAAAGGGAGAGGAATGAGACAGAGTGGAGGAAGGCAAGGAAAGCAGTCTTCCTGGGGATGTAGGAATGATTAATGTGAAGCTGTCAGAGAGGTGGAGAGGGGAAACCACAGCGATGGGGGAAGAGTCATGGCCAGGTGCAGAGAAAAGAATATGACAGAGAAAGAGAGAGAGAGAGAGATGATGGCATGGAGGCATGAAAAGGTTTCAGGACAGACTGTAGAGAGTGAGAAAGAGCGAATGTGTGCATGGAGAGAGCGGTGAAAGCATGAAAGGGGTTGCAGGAAAGACTGCTTAGAGGGAACGAGAAGAAGAGAAAAGGGGAGGAGATGGAGAGAGGGTGAGAGAGGACGGAGGTGTGAAAGAGGATTCAGCAGAGACTGCTGAGAAACAGAACAAGAGGCAAAGAGAAACAGACGGGGACACCAAGGCAGCAAGAAAAGAGATAGTGGTACCTGCTAAGATGAGAGACCAGTGATAGAGTCTCTTATGGTTTCTGTATGAGAGCCTGCTCTGTGTGTGTGTGTGTGTGTGTGTGTGTGTGTGTGTGTGTGAGAGAGAGAGAGAGAGAGAGAGAAAGAAATAGTGAGTATATGTTCTTTGTCACAGGGATGGCCTGATAAGCATTGTAGTGTGTGTGTGTGTGTGTGTGTGTGTGTGTGTGTGTGTGTGTGTGTGTGTGTGTGTGTGTGTGTGTGGCACCTTGCCATAAATCCCACCTCTGTGTGAACCGGCCACTTCATTGGTCTGTAGCTGCAGTTATTGTTCAACTTCCCCTTTGCCCTCACTCAGCTTTATTACCCCATTCCATCAAGCAGCTCTTTCTATTGCATACCTGTCATGGTGTGTGTCTTTGCGTGCGACTGCTTGCATTGTAACATAATGTAACTCGACAATAATTTGTGGACGGAGCGGTAATTGGAAACTACTGTAGGTTGTTTCCACCGAGCCCTCTGCACAAGCAGCTCCATTTGTTTGAGTTCGACTCAGCAGTTGATGGATTTTCCACGACAAGTGGCGAATCAATCAGTGTGCACTCTGAAGCATATGCACACATGTAGGCAACATTAAAGGACAATTGCAGTGTTTGTCGCAGGTGAATCTTATATTTTGCTCATGTTTTGTTCATTAAGACTTTGGTCATGATAAGTAGTGACTGACGACCTCTGATGTAGAATTTGGGAAACGCAGACTGTCGCTCAAAAGCCTCTTACAGTTTTCCAAAAAGCTCAAAGCTGCTTTAGTCAGTGCTTTTACATGAACAATGAATTAATGTGACAGGAGTATCTCATCGTGACAAAACCATGGAGAAGTATTACACATTCTTATTGCGTCTTTCAGCTGATTGTTTTAGTTTTACAGTCTGCAATTTTACTGAAGAGTTCACTTAAAAAAACTGTAAGAAAAACACTGTACAGAGCCAAATAGCAGGCAGACGCAGTTAGCAACTAGCTGGTGAACATAGTAAAGAATTTAACAGATAAGTGGACAGAAACAAAGCGTGAGCATGATTCAAAGCGGAAGAAACTGACTTTGTCTCTTGCTCAACAAGCTGTGACTTAAAGACAAAGTTGTGTCGTCCTCTTTGAATCCGATGGCGTTCAGTTTAGTTACTTTGCTTTGTTTTGTCGTGTTTATGTTGTATTTCTTCATCCTCTAATAACTTATCGGAGTGCGAAATATTGCAGCATTATCTCAACACTGATGAACAATATTTACTTTAAGTATTCAAAGCCGCACAATAAAAAAAAAGTCAAACTCTGGTTCATCTCATTGTGTCAATGTTGCGAAACAGAAAATCCTGAACTTGTAACCCTGAATTATTTCACGTCTAATATTGTGACAGATTTCAGTGTGTTGCAGAAAGAAAGATGAATCATCCAGGTCAATCATCCAGTGACATCTTATTAAAATATACTGTAATGATTCCTGTTGGAACAATGTTGTTTAAAGCACCTGGTCCTTCATAGAAAGAACGGAAAGGTTGTTTACAGAACAGCAGTTAAGTTGGAAGAGATTCAATGTGTTTTTCTCAAGGACATTTCAGCATCCAGTCGTTTGCACGGGGGCTTCAGCCCGGTTTCTTAGAAGTCCATCTCCCTATTCGCTGCATCACTCTGCTGCCCTCATCACGTTACTTGATGTTAACGCGCTTTTATGTGTTCTTTAGATACATTTTTAGAAACACTCGCAGCCTGTAGCGTCAGCGAGTCGGTCGACTGCCAACAACTACAAAAAAGATCAGCTGTCATAAATATACATCAGCGAATAAATGAAAAAAAAAAAATCTGACTCCTCTATCTGCAATTTTACCTCCAATGTGCAACACTTGAGAGATTCAATTTCTACAAATCACATCTGTTTTTATTAGACAGTAATTAGAAAATTGGATGTTGTATTATTATTGAAATGTAACCTTCCCTTGGGGACAATAAAGTGCATTGAGCTGAGCTGCAGTAGGAAACCCTGTGAACTGCAAAATGCTAAACTGCAGTATAGTTGACCATCTACCCCACTGGCTTTGCATTTTAAACAGCCGAAACTGTAAAATCATTTTCATGACATTTCCGTTTTCCTAATTACTATGCAGAGGGTGGGAAAATATGGAAAATACAGACAGGAGATAAAACGCAACACAAGCCGTGAGCTCGATGTGAATAGTTAAGAGTTGGTATGCAGCGGACTTCACCTCACAAGAAAGTGGTTTGTGTTGCTGCCTTGAGTTTTTTGGCTTCAAAATATATGTCTTCATCATCGGTCTCAGTGGAGAGATTTAGTCACCTTTGGGCCAAGAGCTACTTCAGAGGCCATTTAAATGCCTTTGGCGAATGAAGAGAGGCGCAGGGGTCATCGGCACACTTACTCTCGAGGACCATCAGCATTATAAAGTTATTAATACTCCCAGCTTTACAGTGCAACCGTTGCAAAATGTGCACTAAATACCACCAGAATGGGTTGACTTTTTTTTTTTTCCTGCATCTCACTGCATCTGCCAGAGCATCTGTCACACCCTGGTGGCATTCATAAGAGACTGAAGCTTATCATATTTACTCTCACAGAAACACAATGATCTATCTATCGTGATAACCCTCTCTTCCTCTCTTCCTCTCTCCATTTCCCTTTCCCATGATTCAGTGCTCACTTTCTCCCTCTCTCCCATTATCTCAGTGCAGAGTGTGTAGGTGGTACGGAGTACATGATGGCTGATTAAATAGTACAAGCAGCCCATACTAGAGGCTTCATTAGTCATAAAAGGCCAATTCACCAACAATTAAAACCAGCTTCACTGACTTTAATGACACCACACAGACAGCGTGAGCTCCGCCACTTTCTAAGATAAAAGGAACCTGCGACCATTAAAGGAAGGATGGGAAGTAAGATGGGGTTACAGAGGGTGGGTACATGTTTGCCGGTATGTTTCCAGCCAAAAAAATGATTGTCTGTGCACACTGCAGAACATGTAATGGTGATGAGGGCATTTTTTTTTTTAGTGCTGAGGATCGGCAAAGAAAAGACTGTGATACTGTTCTCATACAATACGTTCAGACTGTTACAGACAGTAGTTATGCCAATGTATTGCATTCAGTTCACAGTTCACACTAATATGAGGACATGGAAAAAGAGAGTAGTGGCAGGTCAGCTCCATAATCTATTGCTGCAATGCAACATGACGTCATCCGACAAGGTGTTGGCCAATCAGATAAATGCAATCACACATTTCTGGTAGATTGCAATGTCAACACCGCTACTGTTTACCTCATGGTCGTAGCAACAAACCATAGAGTTGCACCAATAACTTTTCAGATGCTGTGTGTTTTGACATCTAATAAGTGTTTACCCCACCGGCGTGGTTTCAGTGCAGGGCAAGTTGACAATCACAATAAGATTAGTGACCTTGTCCCTAATGTTACTGCTTGATATCACTGAGTTTCAGCTGTGCGGTTAGATTTGTTAATTTTAAAATTGAGTTTAAGTGAACTGTTGTCTGTTTAAATATAGACCATTAAGTTTGGTGTAGCATTAACTTTTAGCTTCCATATGAATAAGTAGTTGGCTAAGATTTCTTGTAAATGTGACTTCACCTGTGTTTCTTTGAAGGTCTGAAGTTGGTTTACAATGTGCTGCCATCTTTGTCAAATCAGAAGACGCATGTTTGGACAATGGGGCGGAGCCGGGTAGATGGAGGTGGAAGGATCACCTGAGTTGAGCGTGATGACCAAAGACACCTGTCGAAACAAAGTGTCCTTTGTTGACTTCTCTCGCTGTTCTTTCCTAAGTGGTCCCAAACTGGATTGCCCTCTGTCTTCTGTCTCTCTCTTTCATCGTTGTTTCCCTCATCAAGTCATCATGTCCACCTTCATCTCCTCCCATTGTACATCGATGATTCTTGAAGGTACGTGGTACAGTGCGGGATGTGAGAATTTTAGTCACTCCTGATTTAGCATGCAGGGCCCAAGGAACAATGCCTTTCGATTAGACCCGGTTTTGCAGGAGAGGGAATGACATTGATTGGCCGAGGGAACGTGGATTGACATTGATTGGTCCCGGCTTGTTTGTGCGGGCAGGAAGTGATTTGCATAATGCAGACATTCGCAGTCTGCCGAGGCTCCGTACGTGGTAAACCAGGCCGGAATATAAAAATGTGGACTTCACAGGAGGAAAAAGCATCTCTGAGATGGAACGTATGCAATGACGTCTTCTCTTTTGTGCATTTAAGCTCATTTTGTGTTCATTGAGATCATAATTTTGAGTCAATTTCACAACTTAAGAGGACAGAAAAGGAGTTACAGACACATTCAGTGGGCCCAATGACGGCAAATGGAGAAAGAAAAAAAGGAAAAAGGGGGATCCACAACAAAGACAGCGATGATATAAGTTTGTCACAAGGCCCAGAAATGCAAACAGACGCGAGAAAATGAGCAAGAAAATGGATGAGACAGAATGAAAGAGAAACAAAAACTGAACGTCTGAGCGAGAAAGGAAGAGCGAGTGATAAAGAGAAATGCCAGAGGAGGAAGGGGGGAGAGGGGATACGTTGGAGAAAATCAAGAGGAGACTAAATAAAAGAAAGTAAGAGAAGAAGGCAGGGGGAGTAGAGAGAGCCGAGACAGGAGACAACAGAGAGAGTGCTGTGTCTCCTGGTTGTCTTTGTTTACTGTGACAGGGACAGGTGGAGGCTGACAGCAGGACCTTTACAGAGAGCCAGTTAAATAAAGAGGGGATGGAGGGATGGAAATGAGCAGAAAGAGAAGAACAAAAGAAGGAGGGAGACTCCGAGACTAAATGCCAGTCCCCAAATGACTGCCAAGCCTTCTGTTCCCTTCCTGCTCGGAGTTGTAGCACCATGTGGTCGATCAGCAGCACAGATCAAACTGCTGCGATTCATTTGACTTCCGCCGTGTTTATTTACTTTAAGTCCTACTTGTTCACTATAATGCAGGGAGGTCACAGTTGAAGGGTAAGTCAGCACTATGAACCTGAGTTGACTATGTATGTGGTCCTGCAGGTGGCATCTGCATGTGTTGCTTTATGGATGGTCATATTGGTCATTGGACGATAATACAGCTGTTAGAGGGAGTGCTGTGAAATTTAGTGAAGGCATTCTTCGTCTCCAGATGATGAAGCTTCCTAACTTGAGTTATCCCCTGATTTTTGTCATCTATACAGCCACCTTGAGGTTGACATTTATGTTTTTTGTCTCCACAGCTATTGCATGGATTCTTGTGAAATTTGGTGATGTTCTTGACATGACTTTAATGTCCTGACTTTTTATTTAGGTCCACCAGCAGGTCAAAAACTTCACATATCCAGTACAGATATTCATGGTTCCCAGATGATGCATTCTGCTGACTTTTCCTGATTTCTGAACACATATGTGCTGCTGATATATCCATCAGCTTCAGCTGGACTTAGTGCTTAGTGCAAATGTTGGCAGGTCAACTAAGACATAGGTAAATATCAACATGTGGGCATTGCCATTGTGAGCATTTAACGTGTTAGCAATTAGCTCAAAGCATCATAGTTCCTATGCACAGCCTCACAGAGCCACCAGCAAGGCTTTGCTTTGTTAAACAGAATATATGCTTGAGGGATGCTTGTGCATCAAAGATCAAGCATCAAAAAATATACAATATATAGAATTAGATTGAAAATATTGGACAAACTGCAAATTCCTATGGCAAAATAAGTTCTTTGATCAACATGTTACACATTTCTTTACTTAGTGAAATGCAGTTGGGTGAAGGAGGTAAACATCTCTCTCTCTCTCCCTCTCTCTCTTTTTCTCTCTCACACACACACAAACACACACACACAGACCATCCTTTGAACCTATAGGGTATTATGGGATTGTCTCAAAGTGATTACAGAGGATCAGGGGTACGAAAAAACACAACAACAACAAAAAAACAAAGATGCACACACGAGCTGACACACGCACGCACGTACACATGCATGGGAAAAATCACTCACAGATAGACTCACACTCGTCAAGCCAGGAAGTCCGGCCTCTTTGACAGGGATAATCCTGTGGCACCGAGAGAGGGTAAAGTTAGGAAGAGACGATCCCAAACCCGGAAAAGCCGATTAGAGGCTGAGGGAACAAAATCCAGGCAGCGGGAGAAGGAAGAGGAGAAACAAGTAGCAGAACGCCAAAGCCAAGCCAACCCTGACACAAGAGGCCAGTTATGCCTTATAGACCAGGAAAACAGAAGGGGAGGGGGGATGCAGAGCACGAGGACAGGTTGGAGGGAGAGAGCGGGAGTACCACAGGGAGAGACGAAGGCGAAGAAGAGAGGAGGAGGGAGAGATGAGGACAGAGGCGAATGAGATGTTGATGAATGGAGATCAAGGACTGGGAGGAGGACAAGATGGAGGGAGGGAGATACACATGGGAGAAGAAGGTTTGAGAAGGTGAGGAAGAAAAAAAATAGACTCAGATAAATTGATTATTATCGTATATTAAATGAACAAAGAGTGTTGGGTTTGCATGACCTTGTCTCTTCTCTAGTATTTACTCTACTCCCTTAGTTTACACATTATGTCCTCATCCATGGCTGAAGATATGTGGGAGCTCTTGCATCCACAGAGAGATGTTGGATGCCAAAAGATAATGGCCACAAAGAAAGAAAGGAAAGAAGAGAACGAGAGAAATGGGGAAAGAGAGTGGAAGCTTCCAGACAGGAGATGTCTATATTTTTATTACTTCATATTTTCATTTCGTCTTTTTACCAACCGTTTCCGTTCCTCTATATCACTTCCTATCTTTCTCTCTGCCACTTTTCTTTCTTCCACCATCTCCCTCTCCCCCACCTCTTTGTCTTTGTCTTTGTCTGTCTCACTATTAATCCCAGGGCTATAGGGGTTGTAGAGTTGATATTTCCACCCGGTGATAAGGGCCTTTACTGCAGGGGTTGTAATTTAATGGAAGCAATAAGACACAAAAAAAAAACATACATGAACACATTCCAGCACACACATAAATGTGAACACACACACATTTTTTTCTCCCTCTGTATAGCGTGTCGATACCATCAGAGATAGAGGGATGGGGGAGGTTGATAAGTCCTGATACGTCCTGGAAACATAGACTGAGACAGATAGATGGAACATGGAAAGACATAACAAGGCTGGATTATATGTTCCAGCCAGTCGTTCACCCTTCCCTTCACCACTGAGTTGGCTGACCTACGTTCAGATCGGAGCTGAGACCTGCGGTTACACTTGTCATTTCAATCGGGTTTGTGATATCTGATCATGGAGACTGGATTTAATGAGGACGTTATTGCTGTGTGTGTTCGCTTGTCCTGAAAAATGGCCTTTTGCGAGTTCAGAGTTGTATTTATTCATATATACATAGACCTAAATTAAACTTTTTTTTTCTCGCTATCTTCTGTCTCTTCATGTGAACTTGACGACGCGAACCCAGCCACTTCCAAAACAGTTCTTAATCTTCTTTATTGTTGTGCATCTAAGCTTGTCTCGTCCTGATGTCCTTATGTGATTGGATGATAAATACTGCAATTAAACAACACAGACAGAGACAAGTGTTGTTGGCCATTGTCCCCGTATGTCTTCTGGGGGAATACGTGCATGTCTAAACCATCTGTGGTGGGTTCAGAGGACAAACTAATGGAGAACGAATGTACTGTCACAATATAATACTGCACACTGTTAGTTTGTAAACATTTTTATGTTCGGTTTCTGTTTTCACTTGATTCAGGTGCAATTTTGCTCTTTAAGTTATGGACGCATGTTGTCAAATCATGAGGAGACCTCAACAAATTTTAAACTTATAGTAACATTTATTTATGGGAACTTATGAGACAGTGAAAATTGAATTCATTTTTTTATTTTTTTTATTTTTTTTAATTGTTGATCCATCAAAGTTGATAACCTCGTTTAATAAAAAGGTATGTACAAGCTTTGTACCACGTTTGCAATTAGGAGATAAATCAAAACATATAGAGAAAATTCATATGTTTTTTTTTTTTTCTTCATGAGAAAAATGCACAACATTAAATATTGAAACAATCTCCCAGTGGGCTCTTTCTCCTTATGAATATGAAGCTTAATGAAGACCATAAACCTATAAAGTAACCATTCCAACCTAGTTTTCAGTGGCTTGTCTACTTGGCAAATATAGCCAAGATTATCTTAATACACCATGTTGTAGTCTGAAGAGAACTACAGTAGTTTTTACTTCTCATCTGGAAACAGTATTGTTGGAAGAAAATGAAAAACAGAGTGGAGAAGAGGTGGACAGATCTACATGCAATTATGTGTGTATTTGCAGGAATCTATATATGAACAATCCCCCACTCGTGTGTTCTTTTTGTGCAGGTGTTTAATCCCAGAGATGTTATTCTCCAGATCGTAGGTGGGCGTGAAGGCGGCACAGATTGAGCCGGCAGCCAGTGTGACACCAGGGAGGGTGAGGGAGCAGAGGGGGAAACACAGCAAATTGAAGTGTCATAGGGATATTAATAGAGACAGGATGTGGCCACCAATAGCCACAGCAAATTGGCTAGCAGGGAAAAATACAAAGGCAGCCAGTCCAAAACAGGCTCATCCAATGGAAACTGCAGGCTGGATGGATTGTACACAGCTGCTGGGATGCACTCCTTCTCCATCTTTTTAATGTCACCAGAGCAGACAGGCAGAGTGTGTGCATGTTTCATGACCAAAGCAAAGAAAGAAAAAAAAGTTAAATTGAAATATGTGTGGCTTTTGTATTATTGCGCCCGTATTTGTGCAAGTGTTTGGACATGAATGAGCCTGAGAGGG
Organism: Holacanthus passer; assembly: GCA_025331565.1. Lineage (NCBI taxonomy): Eukaryota > Metazoa > Chordata > Actinopteri > Pomacanthidae > Holacanthus > Holacanthus passer. The sequence continues at coordinate 4,326,634 of JAFREQ010000004.1, read as the reverse complement.
AGGTTGTACGTTGTTAGTATCAAATAAAGTTTGTGACAAAGCTACAGTATATATTCTTTCAGCCCCATGTGAGGAAAAGCAATTTCAGCTCTTACGGTTTTAGGCAATTTACGCCGAGTGAGAGAAGAGAAAACAAACAAAAGTAATATTAAGAAGAAATAGGGAAATGTGGGCAGAGCTGTTGTGGAGAAATAAACTTCTGAGTGTCAGTGGGAAAAGTAAATCATGATGGCGAGAGGCATAACCAGGGAGCTGAGAAGACAGAGAGTAAGAGTAAGTGTAAAAGAAAGATAGGAGGATAGACAGAGACAGAGGAGCAGGAGTATTGATATTTCCAGCATAAACACTCGTCCTAATGGACCCGGAGAGTTGGAGTGGGAGATCGATCACAAGACAGAAGTCTCGGCAGATGTATGGAAGGAAAATATACCTCTCACCTGCTGTGAGGAGGGCGGAGGAGGCATGGAGGAATGGAGGGAGGAGATTAGGAGATGACCAGACGCAGTGGGGATACAGAAAGAAGGCCGAGACTGAATCCTAATGCGCAAAATGTATTTTTCATGAGAGCGGAATCAATAGTGATTTGGAGTTTTCTCTTTGTAGCTGGAACGAGCCGAGTCCGAGCGAACGGAGAGGCAGGCTATCTGGAAATGAGAGGAGAGGAAAGGAGGGGGAAGAAGAATGGATAAGTTCATGGATGGATGGATAATTGGAAAGATAAATGACGGCAGGCAATTAATAGGAGGAAGTTCCCGGAATTGGATGAGGGAGGAGGACAAAGTGGAGGATGGTTGTACAGAAAAGGAAGCACCTGCAAGAAAATCTTCAGACGCTTTAACTTTCATTTGGGGTCATTCTGGGCCAGTCCACACTTCTTGCAGTGGAAATTGAATCGTCAGGATGTGGGTTTGGTGCAACAGGTCCTCCACACCTAAACCCTAAAATCTGATGTGAATTTCACACAGCTGACCTTTTTGCATCTGTGTTTTAGTGCATATAATAAGTAGTATGTGTTAACTAGTTATCTTTGAGCTTTGGAGAGAGTGAATGAATGAATGAAACCTTTATTTCAGACATGAAAAAAACAAACAAAACAAATAAAATAAAACAAGCAGCATATCCAAATTATAAGACAACAAAACAAAGCGAGATTTGCGTTTCATTGTTGCCTCATCTAAGTCTTGGCAAGGAAGTGAATAAGTGCATTCTCCAAAATGTTGACAGATTCCTTTAATGTTAGGTAGAGGCAGAGGTTAAAAGAAGAAAACTTGGGTGAAGCTTAGCGCTGCCTAAATGTGGGTGCCCTACACTCAATGCTGTGCCTGAATGCCTCCTGTGTAGACATGGTGTTGAGGTAAGGGTTGAAGCTGGACATGTAGAGGTGATGGTTATGATTAGGGATAGGAAATGAATGGAGGGTATTCATAAGGATAGAAATACAAGAATTTGTGTGTGTGTGTGTGTGATCACTGAGTGCAAAGCATTTATTTAAATTACGTACACAAGGCGAAAAGAAACACCTTACAATTTTTCGTCTTCACCTTGCCAACTGAATGTTTATAAAAACAACTAGGTGTAGCTTCACAACTGAGCGTGTGTGTTTCACTTTATATTAATTTCTTCACACCTCCGCCTAATGCAGAGGAGTAATCTGTGTCCTGAAATGTGTGAATGTGAGCCGTGACTCTCTCTCTCTCATACACACACACACACACACACACACACACACAAACACAGACACAACACAATGCTGTTCTTCACATCTGAATCCACATAGCGGCACATTCCACTATCACACGGATTTGACTCAAACCATATGAACAAATCTCAAAAGCGTGTGCTGCAGTGCTTACGCACAGACATGCACACACACGGCTCACACGCGCACACGTGACAGACCCAGACAGTCTCTTACTCTTTTTATGGCGGCACCTGAGCTTGGCTTTAAGTACATATTTCATGCCACATTACCCCCCATGGCAGCAAACGAGGAGAAGAAAGGGGGGCGGGGGGAGACTGGGGGAGACCGGGGGAGGAAGCGAGGCAGCGAGGCAGTAAAACGCAGACTCCTTTCTGTGCCGGCTGCACGTCGGCCTCTACATCCCCTTTACCACTTCTGTCCTTTCTCTTCCCCTCTTATCATTATCCCCCCGTTTCTTCTAGCTTAATATTTTTTAATGGTCGGGAACCAGAATGGGTCACAGACGTGTTCCTGCTGGGTCCCCACATGACAAGAGTAGTGATATGTTTTAATGAGCCTGGGACCTAGGGCATGAGATGAAATTTCTCATTTGGGTCCAACACTGAAAAAGACTTCATCTACCTTTAGCTGTCTCACTTTCTCCTCTGTCACACTTTAAGTGTTTCACTTCATTTCCTCCTTTTCATCAACTCCATCTTTTATTTTTTTTATTTTTTGAGTTCATGCTTTCTATGTTAGACCAATTCAGTGACTTTGCTCTTTCCATTAAATTAATTTCTTACACGGATGTCCCAAATAGTAAACGTAGATGTTCTGTACATGGTTGTATGTGTGAGTGTGAGTAGACTTCATGCTTAAACTTATCTGGATTTCACATAACGTTTTTTTGTGTTTATTAACATTTAACTTGCCTTTTGAGGGTTTCAGTGGACTGAAGCCTTGCTGGGAAAATCACCCCCACATCTTAACATCAGCAGACAGTCAGAAAAGTGCACGAAGGCCTGTAGACCTCTCCTGGTGTGCACCTCATGTGTTCGTCTGCTTGCAGAGAGAGGGCACCATATGGCTTTATTTCACCGTTCAGTAAACCACCGCCTGTGTGCTTTTTACCCATTCACTTGTTTCAAAGGTCTGAAGGACTGTGGCCTGGCTGTAAATGTGTCATGCATACTAAATCAGGGCAGAGATGCTGGAGGAGTATGCAGAGTTATGCGCACAAGCTCACAGTCAGTGACGTGAAGCGCAATGTGCACATGGTGTGTACGTTGATGGTTGAAAGTTTAAAACAGGGTGGAGCTTCAGGAAGGCATCATCAGTGATGTGTGTAGGGCATTAACCAATAAAATACTATTGATAAATAAACTATAACACATTTACATAAAGTAACGGTCAAATGCCATTTTTTCCTTCCATTTAAAAGATGCAGTTTGTACTGAAAAAAACTCACACAAGCCCTTTCATGTATGTTTGTCTATTTCACTCCACAAATGAAAGAATTGTAGTCAGTTATGTTTTTGCACGCAGAATAGTGGAGTGACAGTGTTCGGGCTACAGCTGTCCAGCAAATGTGTTAAAATGAAAAAAAAAGCATAAATTGCATTAATCAAAATTAAACATATGAAAAAATGAATTTCTGTAAGTGTCAAACAACAGGATATGTGCTGCGTGCTGCCTGAGGCTAATGAAGAGGGATCCGGAGGAGTGGGCCTCTAACTGTCTTCAGTTAGATGCTGTGGTCTGTCTCATTGAAGGGATTGGGAAGGTGATATGCATGGCTGCTCGGCCTTTCCCATAAAACATTTAACGAGACTATAAGCTCGGACCTCGATAACCTTTACGGTGACCTCTCGCTGTCTGATGAAGCTCATAAAATAAAGTTTTAAAGTAGCACGCATGTGAATGTTCACACACCCACACAGATGTGTTGAGGCATCCGCACTATTAAAACAGAGACGGGAGAGGGAGGCGCATCGAGGGTCAGTGCGTGACGAGATATGTCTCAGATGTCATCAGGGACACTTGTGTACTCCTTTTTATTGGTCATAGCTGAAGACATTTATCAATGAGGAGTAATTGCTTCAGTGTGAACAAGGTCTCATGTACAACAATCAGTAGTGATTAAGGCATGTTGTTAGCAGACTGTTCTGAGTGTGACCTTGAGGTCTAATTCAATCAATGTGGGATGAATAGCTGAAAATGCAGCCTGTTGCACAATGTTTCCTAAGTTTTATAAATGTAAATAATGAAGACTTAAATAGCCAGCTAGCTTGATACCTAACAGCTATAGTAACAAAGTAGACGCTAGTACTGATACATACATTTGTATATGAAATATAACAGCATGTAAGTTTTCTATCACCTGTTACCAATGAAGCTGTTTTCCCTGTGGAAACTTCCAAACAGGTGATTGTGGATCATTTCATGCATCAGTGATAATGATCCAGTAATATCATGATTAAACTCTGGCATATATTCTTGCAAATGAATACTTTTACTTTTCATACTTTGATACTGGTACATTTTGCCGTTAATGCTTTTGCCCAAGTGAAATGTTAAATGCAGGACTTTGACTCTCAGTTTAAGCTTCCTTTTCCCCCCTCTTTTCTGTAATTATTCTGCACCTACAAGTTCACATTTCACACTCTCTCGCAGTTCATCTATAACCATCAGTGTTAAGTTGTCATGCATTTCACCATTCATTAGAGCAGTTCACAAGTTCATCCACACGTCAATAAAACACCTCCTTCCTCCCATGTCTATACTTCCTGTGTGCGTACATTTAAGATAATTGCCTTGAACAAAGTTTCTTAAAGAGCACAACTCTGTGACGCATTGAGATGAGCAAAGAGGCAGAAACATGTTGGTGAAATTTCGAGACTGACGCAAATACACACAGTTTACAGAATGAGAAAACTATGCATAGAAAAGCAGTGTGTGTCTGTGTGTGTGCTATGTGTGCACTGAGAATATTTACTAACCTTGAGAACTATTGATGCTGATGTAAGAGAACCTTTTAAGTCAAACTTTGATGATTTGTGCGTTTCAGTTGAAATATCATACGCTTCTCTTTATATACACGTTGTTGAATTTTGATAACTTCTTATGAAATTTTTAAACAACCGTGTCAGTTAAACTTCGTAATTTCATCAAACTAAACACAGGGCTGCAGAGCTTGCATTCCCCTGCTCGTGCACATCTTTTTGTGTATCCCTGTAGCTTTTGCTGTTACAGTGTCAGTGGAACAGGTCAGTCTTACTGTGACGGAGAGAAACAGCTTGAAAATACAGACAGATTTCCCCTGTGACCTGCTGATGGAGGCCCAGACGCAGCTTGGGCTAAAGCGCCCTTTCATCTGCGCAGGTTCCCGAGCTTTTTGTCTTGGTCGAAAGACACAATTCGGATCATCTAACCAAGCCCCAAAGCATTATTTTCATATTTATAACATGCGCTAAAGCAAAGCGCAGAGGCTGTTGTTTTTTGTCTGCAGAAGTATTGACTCCGTTGGCGTCATTAAAAAATAGAAAACCTTTTTTTGTGCCAAGTACTTAAAGCCTGTATTGATTTATCTTGTGGCCAATTAGACTATTGTTGTGTGCTGCATACTCATATTCATTATATTTCATTTTAAAGAGGCGAAATAAATAAATACGTTCTGTTCCTCCAGCACAGAAATGAGGAATGCTCATTAACGATTAGATGTAATGTTGTTATAAATATGAAAACATGCTGCATCCACTCATAAAGATTTCAGTAAAGTTGTGTCCCACTTTTTATCACATTATAACAAGTCTACTGGGGAGATAGAATAATTATTCTATAGGCCTCTGTTATTTTTGGCTTAATTGAATGAATTGAATTGGAAAAACCTGAAACAATTAAACTGACCGCGCTGCAAAAGTGTTATCGCACGACTCACACAGCGGCCTCGATGTTCTTCTGGCAAAAATGAGCAAAAGGAAAAAAAATAATTTGAAGAAAGTAATACTGATTTTGCTCTGCTGTGACACATGCTATTAAACTGCTTTTATTTTGTCAACAAAACAAAAATATCATCCTGTTATTCCTGTGGTTTTTTTTCAGGCTCGGTCTGGACATCAGAGAGTAAGGAAACTGTGCTGACCGCATCTACATGGCAGTATTGTTTCTGTGCTGTAAACGGCCTTTCTCTTCCGTTCCATCGTATGGTAATGATTTGTGTCTTTCGGCTGGAAACGGGCCCGGCTGTAGAGACTGATTTGTGTGTGCAGGAGGGAGACAGAGCTCTAATGATTAGCGGAGACCTTGACCTGCATACTCAGCTTTTTGATGTCTGCTGTTGCTTTTCATCTGCTCTCTCCACCACGTGGTTCTCGCTGCCGTCCAGAAGGCGGACCACTCTTTCTCCCCTCTTCTTGTCTCTTCCACCTTTGTCTCTGCACCACCAGCACTATATATATATATATATAAATAAAACCACCCTCTTCGTCTCTGTCTCCCAAACTCATCCTGTCTCCTTCCCACAATTCATCTGTTTGTCACTCTTCCTCTCCTCTCTCAGTCCCTGTGTTTCAATTTCTCGTCGCCGTTTCTGTTTGTATTGCTCAATCTGTCCTTCCTAATCATCCCCGTGCCTCGCTCTCTGCCTCTTTCTCAACTACAGACCGAATTCCACTCTCTCTTTTTTTTTTTTTTTTTTTCCAGCAGCAGGTCATTAACTTCCATCCCAGGCTTCTGAAAGATTTTGTGCAGTAATGGGCTCTGTTCAGTGTGCCTGAATCAGCTGCAGAGATGTGTAAAGTAATTACTACTGAAATATCCATCCCACTGTTGACTCCTTTGAGAAAACTTATTAGTTCCCCCTTTTGTTTCTGATTTATTCTGGAAGCCGACTATTATTTCACACTCCTAATGTTGTTGAAAACCTCATGTTCTTCCTGTTCTTTACAAGTTATTGTCTCAACCTTCTCGTATTGTTTTAAGCAGTAATGAGTATGAACTTACAATCATTGTTTCATGTAGTCATTTTTTGGAAAGCTGATGATACATTATTACAATAGGTCTCCTGCACTGGCTTAAACCACGATCTTGTAGTAATCCCCTGTTGGCATTAATTCGAGGCTAATTATTCAATATTCTGCATGAATACAGTTATAAGAACAGCGTGCTCTCATAACAAGAGGACGAGTAACGTGGCAACATGGTGCAGACAAAATGACAGAAGAGCAGCATGACTATAAATAAGGTATTTGAGTGCCTGTCTGAAAAAGCAAATGCAAAAATAGATGATATCATTAGAACACATGGCCGCTGAAACTGATTTATCATTGCTGACTGACCACACACAGACAATTGCATCTGTGATTTTAGGTGCGGGAGAAGCAGGTGTAAATGTTGCGGCCCTGTTGTATGGCAATTGTTTCTATTCATAGCAGACATTGTTAGTGTGGCGGCAGAACCGGGGTTGCACCATCTGACAACGATCCGGGGAGGGGGGGTCGCCAAATATGTAGAGAGAGAAATCAGACTAACATTCTTGTAATTGCTGTGGTACGTTGAAAACCACTTTAGTGACAGCAGGAAAGGATACGGCTGCAAATTAAAAGATGCAGATGTTAAGTGCACCACAGAACCACAACAAAAACAAAAATACAAATTGATTTATATATATTTTGTATTGTATTATTTGTCCTCTCCAGACAGACACAAGACGTGTCTCATATAGTCCAGCTTGGACTTAATTGGCAGTTTGCATTCAAATTAACAGAACTGCAGATGTGCTCATTTACATAATCTGTTTTAGTAAATAAAATAGGGTGAAGCAAAATCTTGCAGACCTGAAGGTAATTTGTGCTGGGTTCAGTCTATCAAACCACGAATCCCTTCCAGCCTCTCCCGTCAGCTCCTTGCCAGCTTCTGGCTGCTGCAGGAGATTTTCCACTGCTGAATCTCATTGATAATGTACAAGTACATTAATGCAAGGCCTTTGTTAAAGGGAAGATCAGCGATCCAAATTTTTTTTACAGAGGGATGCTGCAGCAGCAAAGTTTAAAACCCAGGTTTGGAACTTTAGGTCCACGTTTTGATTCATGATAACCCGAGAGCATCATCTGTGTGAAATATATTAAATGACCTCATCTACCTGTGAAAAAGCTACTCCTGTTAAAGGCCTCGGGAGTTTCATCCGTCCACACAGGATATTAATGGCTGCCAAGTCAACATAACAGTCTCACTTAACCTTTTCAATTTTATTAAGTCTTAAAAATCACATCATGACTTTAGGCCCCTGTGTGGGTGGTGAGGGACCGCGACCTCGCCATCTGAGGACAGCATGATAGACGGTCAATGGTATTTTGTTAACTCTGTTTGCAATAAAGTGCACCAAAGTCATCAGACCATATGCTCATGTAGACACCAAAATGTTTTAAAGGTGTCTAACATAACCAACATTTTATTCATTTTGTCATGCATGTGTGTTAATGGAGCATGTCAGGTCACATCAGGCTTCATGGTCTGAGACCAGTGGAGTCAATGGACCATTTGATATTTTATCTTTTTTTAGATTTACCATTTACAATATAAGTTGACCATTACCACCTACTTTATTCTTGTCATTCCAGTTCACACAGTGGGGTTCAAACGTGCTGTATTTTACTTACTAAGTAAGCAATAAATATGATATGATTGACAAGCGTTTGCAAGCCTGTCACTCTAATTTGCTCTTTAGATCTTAGCACTCGATAGCGGTTTAACAGGATTCTTGCAACATATATAGCATATACTCTGTCATTAGTGTCAACAACCTTCTGTTCAGATTTTCACGGTGTTAAACGGCACTTGGCAGATTTCTACCTATTTTTGACATCTGACATACGAAGCATCTGTGGTTTTACCTCGAAGGGCGAATTTCCCAGAATGATGATATCTGCTTTCAAGGCAGAAATGAGAGATGATACGGAGCTAGTTAGCGCTCGTCCATACGTCAATAGACAGCACTGACTCGCTGCAACTCAGCATACTGAAACTCACTGAATCGACCCTCTCTTTCGCTTCCAACTGGTTTACTTACTCTTTTCTTCTTTTTTTTTTCATGAACCATTTTTCTCGCTCGTTCAGCTGGGTATTAATTATATCTGCTGTTGTAAATTCAGTCTTTTCACCACAGGATCAGGACTGAGAAGCGCAGTCACACACTCAAGGCCGTTCAGTTGAGACTGCAGCAAAGCGAAGAATGAGCCCTGCTCCTCAACACATTTCCTCCTCAGGCTTTTTTAATGAGAGGACCAGAGAAGATGGTGCTAGATATTCCTGCTCTTAACTATCTGTCTGTCTCTGTCCTGTCTGTCTGTCAGTCTTCCTCTGTGATTTTTCTCAGCCACGCACTTTGGCTCTCTTAAATTTCCACCATTAAAACCTTTTTATTATCCTTGTTAATCCCTCTTCGCACATGTCCAGTGTAGGCTGTGAGATGGAATTGAACAGATCTGTTCACAGACCCTCTTTTCTTCTCCTGTGCCGTTCCTCGCATGCCCTTTGAAAGAGCCGAATTAGCTTTCCCCTGTAGCAGCAATGAGTCTGGCTCTTGTCCCTTTCAGTCTCTCTTTCTACCGTCAAATAACCCACATTGCTGCTCAGCACTGATATGATTACGCTCCTTTTCAGCTGGATTTAACACTGAAGTCAGGGTACGTCGCTCTGGTAAGACTGTGAAAGGAATTCTGGGAACATGGACAGTCACATTTCCTGTTCAACTGAGACAATAAAAGAATATGAAAAGACAAAAGTACAATCACGGACAGAATTAAAAGTGACAACCGAGGGGGCTACGCAGTAAAGAGAAATGGGACGAGAATTGAAATCTACATGACAGGATGTGAATGACAAGAGAGATGAGCCGGGGTAGAGTTGGATGAGTTCAGTTTAATTTTTACTATTACAGTTTCTATTTTCCTCTCGAAGAAAGTTTAAACGCTGCTTTAGGCAACTTTGGCGAAATGAGAAAAAATTTGAAAGTGTACGTGAAAGTGAAAACTGTAGAGGAACTTTCTGAGGAGGGGGAAAGAATAGGAAACACTGGTCCTTCATATTTCAGTAATAGCAAAGAATAGCTGTATTGTGGCAAACTACAATATGTCTGCAACATAATGTCTGTTCACTTTTCACAACACAAACCAAAACAGCGTCATTTCTTTTCTCCGACCTTAAAGCTGTTTGGGCGGTTTACTCTTGAATATGTCTTTTTCAGAGTCTGAAAGGAGTCTGTTGTCTGGGTGACTCAGCCTTTGGTAGTGGATCACTGCAACCTTGTGTCCTCAAAGTTTAGTTTGTATACATTATATATATTGAAAATGTGCCATGTTTTATTTATTTGATATCTGATTTTTCAGGTAGGCAGCTTAAAGTGTTTCATTATCAGCAGGGAAACAACGCTGTGGTCTTGGATAAACATTCAGAAAGTCAGACTGAAGTGGGTTTGTTCAAAATGTAAGCTTAGAGATGAACTTCACTGACCTCGTTAACCAAGTGTTTCAACTGTCTAAATCAAGTAAACATTAGGATATAGGTTCACCTGCTGGACAATACTGTGATTGTCCGGTTATACACATCAACATCAGTCAGCTACAACTTTTGCATCGTTATCTTGAGGGTCCATTTTGGTCTTTACGTTCTTATGTTGACTGGAAAAGGCTAGATTAGGAAATCAGCAACTTTCTCATGCTGTATAATACAAAATTCATAATGCATTGTTTAGTTAACTTATCTATCACGTGTTTCAGTGTAAGACAACGTCTTGTGTGTGCACAAACAACTTCCATGGGCTAAAGTTTTCTTTGGACTCCAGCAGCCTCTGCAGCTGCACTGCTTCCAACAGATGTGTGTGTGAGTGTGTGTTAAACCTGTAGGCTCGTGTGCCGCCTGCATGGGTGTGCATATGTTTTCATGCATCTGTGGCTCCACCATCAAAGAGCTGTTGTACTTGACGCCTACAGTATAATACACAAGTTTGAGTTTTGAACAGGCAGGTCTCGAGTCACCTCGGGAAAGAAAAGCCCCCCTGTTGAGCTCAGTGACAGCCCCTCTCATGTCCCATTTTCACTGGTGACATCAACACACACACACTGCAGCTGTGTTTATCCTGGGTTTGGAAATGAAACTATATACTATACGCTGTGTCAACCATGAGGCTGATCATTCTCACACTCAGCCTGGCTCCTTCTCTTTGGTTTCATCTCTGCTTCTGAGTGTACATCCCAACTCCCTTCCCTCTCTCCCTCCTCTTCTTCTCTCTTTCCTCCATACAGTGAGGCAGAATCAGGTAAAAGAAGAAGGCAATTACAGATTCGCACCTCAAACCTCGACAACTTTGTTGCACAGGAAGTCAGAGTTGAGGTGTGTTTGGGCCTTTGGTACGAACAGTGTGGGCTGGCCAAGACTCTGCAGCCTCCTCTGGATCTTTTCATATTCTCTCTGTACATAGACACACTGCAGGGCATTAGAGGTCACTTTGGTACTGTGGCCAGCCTGCACATGACATTGTCATAGTAACTGCCTCGCAGCGAAACCATAGGAAGGAGGAGGAATCATCACACAGCCTGTAATTAGTCTTCACTTTCCCCTTCTCTCTATGTTTTTTTTCATTTAATAAATTCTCATCCTCTTTACTTTAACCTTTACTTTTACCTCTGTTCTTTCTCACCTCCTGACCCTGAACAGCTTTTTCTTTACTGTCATTTTCAACCATATACAGCTCAGTGAAAACCAAACAAGGTTCCTCCAGGACCATGGTGTTACATAGAACAAGACAAGAGTCAACATAACAAGAGACAACATGAGTCTACACAAGACAAAGTGTAAAAAACAAAAGTCGCACTGTAGTAGTATATGAATGCAGTGGGTGATATAGCAAAAACTTATTTCATTGTTTAGGCAGTCATCATTGCAATATATAGATACACAACATGTTCCAGAAATTCAAGAATTAATTACAGTAATTGTGAACAGGGCACTTGCTACTGTTAAGGAAACTGTGGTAATATCCTCTTCAATCTGTTTATGATTGTGGTATTTTTTTTTAGACTATATGTCTAAAATTTGATGATTTAAAATGTGATTGTTTTTGGACAAATAAATAAGTCAATTAAAATACAAATAAATCTGTTATTCTGCACCAGATTGATATAAGTGGCCGTGCAGAGAAGGCTTTGATGCAGTCGGACCATTAGACCGTCAGATGGAGATATAATTGACTAGTCAAACATTTTGTAGCTGGTTGTAGGGTTATTATGTAGAGTAATTTGGACCCACTTAGGATTTCTAAAATCCTGGCGACGTCCCTGATTGTGATATTTTAAAACACTTAAAAACTCTGTATTGATATATACTGTAACTATACACAGTAAAGTAATATAATGGCTGCCGCTAGTGCTTAAGGAAATAATGATGAATCATAAATAATCATTTGTGAATAATGTGAATACTGTTTGATGACCATAAACTAGGAATGATTCACATTTGGTTTTTTGAGCTACAAAAGTCAAATAAGATAACAACTTCACTGTATTAAAGACCTGGAAAAGACAATTCATGTAGGCTATATCTCAATATTAAAAGAATATCTCATTTTACAATAGCAATATCATATTAATTTATTGTCCAGCTCCACATCCAGGCATACAAATACAGGTACTCATCATGTACACATGCTGTTACACAGAAGGACAACACACACAAGCACACACACACACACACACACTTCACACCAGGCATCACGCTGGCAGCTTACCTGTAAGCGGAGGTGTGTTATGACCCTGAGTTCTGGCAGATGGTGATTGTGGGCACTACCTGCAATAACTAAAGCAATGTTTTGCTTCAGATTTTGCAGACAACCAGCAAGATACATTGTAAAATATTGCAATATTATGGATATTGAGTGTGTAAAATGTCATGTAGCATATTTGTGTGTAAGTAGCTTTAAGTACATCTGTTCTGGTAAATTTGCAGCATAAACATTTATGTGATTATTACCCAAATCTCATTACATCTCAGTTAAATCTAAACCATCCCGTGCTTTGGTTTAATTCAGATAGAATCAAATTTACTCAACATTGGGATTTAAAAGCAGATGTAAATGTCTTTGCCTCCCAACAGGAGATATTGTAGATGTTGAATTCATGTGCCAGAGCAGTTTTCTGGTGGAGGAATGGAGCAAAAGGACGTCCAGTGCAGGCAGATGAAAAAAAAAAAAAACAGGAATGAGAAAGAAACCATAGTCAGCTTTTATCTTGGGGAAATAAAGGAATAAATCTATTATCTCAAATGGCAGGCACAACACTTTTCACCCACAATCTGCTGAGGATAATATGCTTGGTGAATTACAGGTAGTGAACTATTATTGGGTTTAGTCTCTTCTCCCAAACCATTTCTGAACTACGTGTGAGCAATTAACATGTTAGAATACATGTGTGTTTTGAGTGTGTGTGTGTGTGTGTGTGTGTGTGTGTGTGTGAGAGAGAGAGAGAGAGAGAGAGAGGGGAGGGAATGTGGACTATAATGGATAGGAATACCACAGTATGCTTATCACTTACCCAATTACGTGGGATTGCAAAACTAATCTACAACTCTATTAAAACAAGAGACCCTACAGCTCAGGGTTAAACAAAAGCAAATTACATTACCCCGTCTCACACACACACACACACACACACACACACACGTTTTTCCTATACACTGTGCCATTCTGTCAACCAGACTTGTTCCTGTTCGCCCATATCTCCACCGAGATTTTAGAAGAGCAGCCGTGCACAGAGTGTAAATCAGCTCTGAGACGATATGGATACGTAGTCGCTCTTTAAAAAAAAAAAAAATCTCTTCTCTCTTTTGAATTTCCCACTTTCATTAAAAGTTGATTTGATGGAAAGCCAGACAGTGTTTCCCTTTCCTTTGTGTCTGTTCTTAAAAAAAACATAAAGTTGTGATTCATTACACCACACTCTGAGAGAGGCTTTAGATGTGCACAAAAAGAATCAAAATCAACCTTTAGATATTGCATCAAATTATTAAAACTGGATCAAATTTTAAATTTATTGTGAATAAATGCTTCTTTGCACACATCAGATTTTTCACCAAGTCATGAATTATTATACCTTAATGCTGCTTGGGGTTGTTTAGACCATCTTAACAGCTCAAAACCTTGTTTCATCAGCTTGATTTTCCTAATGTTGTGAGAATACCTGTACAACATATAAAGTATCAAGTGTTTAATTTTTGAGTTACCACTTAAATACTTTTCAGCGATATTGGATTTTAATCAGGTTAGAACTAAAAGAAAGAAAAAATATATAACTCCGATTAAAAAAAAAAGTTGTGATGCTGTGTAAAACATATAAACCAAAATGTGATAATTTGTTAATCCTTTTTGACATATACTCAATTGAAAACAGTACAAAGACAGTTTAATGTTTTACCACATCAACTTATTGATTTTTGTTATTATCTGCTTATTCTGAATTTGATGGCAGCAACATGTTTCAAACAAGTTGGGACAGGAGCAACAAAAGACTGTGAAAGTTGTGGACTGATCCAAAAACATCTGTTTGGATCAGTCCACAGGTAAACAGGTTCATTGGTAACAGGTGATAGTATCATGACTGGGTATGAAAGGTTCATCCTGGAAAGACTCAGTCGTTCACAAGCAAGGATGGAGAGAGGTTCACCACTTTGTCAAACACATGATTGTAGAAAGGAGATTAATACATGGGCTCACGAACACTTTGGAAAAAGTCAGTAAACACAGTTTGTTTGCAAATTATCACAGTCTGTTTTTATGCTTTGCACAGCATCCCAACTTTTTCTGAATCAGGGTTTTTATATTTAAAGGATAAAAAAGGTTGTTTTTTTTTTACAATGAATAATACTGTTTTTACACATACAGCCGTCAATACTCTAAGAAATGAGTAAGTGGAGGAATGTCAATAAAACAAGTGTTAAATGAAAACCCATCTGCCATATTTTACCATAAAGGTGTATATTTTTTGATTGCTGATTTTTTGGTTGCGCTCAATTTTGATACAAAAGCAATTCAAAGTGTTTCCAGAGCAATATAAGAAAAAAAAAACACAGATAAGGAGATATTGTCAGTGCAAGCTCTCTAAACCATTAGTGGGAAATGTTTTGGCATCAGCTCCTTCTCAACCAAAGGACAATAATGACCATGCAAAGAAAAAGACACTGTTGACACAAATAGTAATTTCTCCAATGTGTCCATCAGCAGTGGCTCTAATTCACCTCGCTTTGACTCCCATTGCTTATTGCTGCAGTCTACACATACATGTGTAATCTCCAGCTGTTTAGGCTTGTTGGTAGCTGGAAAGCATTAGAATTTAATTAACAGTTACAAATGAGGCACATCAAGGGTACAGCAAAAATATATCCCATCATAAGGTAACTCATCTAATCCAGTGAACATCGGAAATAATGTTATAGAACAGCGTGAGAATTTCTTTTCAGTGAGTCATTTGATCAGCGTAACTATTGTGAGACAAACCCATCACCACTCATGGATTACCCTTTGTGAAGTTTCAGGCGTCCTCTTTCAACAGTTAACTAAATTGAGCTCATTTGCTGGAGAAGTCGGTGCAGTTCCAGCTCCAGACTCATGACCTTTACCTAAGTGACAATACTTTTCTGCCACCGCAGTAACCCCCTCTTTGTCTGGGGTCAACATCGAGATTCTTCTTCTTCACTAATTCACTCCTCTCTCTCTTCATCTACCTTGACCTCAAATCCCAGATGGCTTTTTCTGTCCTCTTCCTTCTCCGTATCTGTCTGTCCCGCTCTCGTCTGGCCCTCCTCTCTCTCTCTCTCTCTCTCTCTCTCTCTCTCTCTCGACCTGACCCCGTCTTCTCAAAAGTTGTTTGAAGTTTCCGACTCCCCACTTCCCTTGTCTTGTCAAAGAGAGCGACTCAGTGTAATTTTCTCTTAATCTCTTCATCCCCTCCTCTCTGGAAGAGAGCTCTGTTACCTGAGGATGGAGGGAAGGAGGACAGGGCGGAGGAGGGGTGGATAGAGAGAAGAAGGCAGGGAGAGGGACAGGAAGCTGGCCTGAGACTGCCCCCAATCAGGCTCCCCTTCTCACACTTGTCTTTATCTCCTTTTTTCCCCCTCTTGTTCTTGAGCTCCATCTTTCTCTCTTTTTATCTTGTTCGCTCAACTTTTCTTAATGCGTGATTTAAAATGCAGAGAAAATGCGTCTGAGATAATATGAGAATAAAAATGAAAGAGATGTAAAAACAGTCGACAAGAATGCTTAAAAGAAAGACATCACGAAAGGATAAAGCTTCACCTTATTAAACCACACGTCAAAATGACTCCATTTTTTTTTTTTTTTCTTCAGATCGGCGCCACCAGTGAGTCTGATGTGCAGAAAAGAAATGGCGAGAAAGGAGGGAGGAGAGGAGGGAGAGTGGACGTGATGGACATTCGCTGAAGAGTCTGGCCTTTCAGTAATTGTGCCTGCCGCGGAGCAGAGGTCAGAGGTAAATGCCACACGTGGATATGTCCTGCTATAATGAGTGGGAGAGGGTATGACACATTCACAAACACACACACGTTCTCGGACACACGCACGCTCTCTCTCTCTCACACACACACACACACACACACACACACACACACACACCCCTGCCCGGACTCATCAATATTCTTCCGGGCATTAACATGCAAATGTAGTCAACTACAAGCACACAAACATGTTTTCACACGCACAGGAGTGGGAGGGTTACTTTGGAAATGTGCTCCATCACAAATACTAGTTACCTTATCACGACTGTAATCATTCATTTCCTCCTACATCGGTAATATATTCTGATCTGTGTCAGATTATTTTTGTATATTTGAGGTGGGACAGTGAAAGCTCTAATAAGTTGGAGGTGGTGACTTATCTCAATAATGAGAGACACCAGCATATTATTGGAGAAAAGCCTAATGTATGTTTTTTTGCCACATCGACCATGTTTTTATTGGACTTTTTACTCAATATTTTAACAAATTTAATTTTCATAGCATTAAACAAACACATACAAAGGCACATTTACTGTCACATTGTATTGACAAGAAAAGACTTTTTGAACACATATAAAAATCCCTTTTAACTCACACCTTAACTCGTAATGTTTGTGCATTTTGTCTTTGTCAAACATAATTTCATGCAAGTTTATGCAGTGCCAAACACACTTCTTTATTTATCCAGACATCTAATTTCAGCCTCCAGTCTTGACAAAAAGATGCAGAATACAAGTAGTGGACACAAGGGAAATGTGATAAAATGATGATGAGACAGATCTTTCATCAAAGCAGTTTTTCTCTGGAGAACGGATGAATAATATGAAATGAAAAACTGAGCAGAACAAACAAGTAAGAGGACTCTTCCTCGACAGAAAACTTCTCTCTGCATCTGTCCTTGCTTGTGCAGTGACAACTATTGTATTGTCTCCAATAATTTCTGAACTATATCTGCAACCACTTCTGTGCATTTAAATTACTGTGTTTAAAGAGAAGAAACATATTTCACGCACTGTTAGCTGTCCTCTCTTTGTATTCTAAAATCTTAGCCTTGGTTTTAATAGCTGGCTTTTATAGACAGGAAACATGCAACAATGATCCTTGGTCACAGTTGAACTAGAGACATTAAAATATGTGTTTCAGACCAACAGGCATTGTTTAATAATGTGCCTTGTAAATAATACAGTAAGTCATATACAGACACTGATTCATGCATTTCAGGAAGGGTCGCATCAGTAATAGGATGGTTTGTGGCTTTTACACACTCAACAAAGACAAGAACCAACAGGGTACAAACAACTTTTTTTTTAATAGAATAAAATAGAATAAAATAACCTTTTAATGTATTCAGAATATTTAATTCGGCTAAAAATATTCTATTACTTACCGAGCGTAACTCAGAGTGCCCGAGCCAGTCATTAGACTGTGCCTTAACAGCAGGGAACACAGTAGTGATGTTAACTGTCAGACCACATTTATGCTGTTTTCTCTCCACCCACCGACTCCGAGCTTGTTCCCGACATCCAGAAGCTCTCTCTTCACTCTGACTGTGCTTTTATTGTGAAAATGCCAACCTGACCCAGGAGGTTTAGGATGAAGGGTAGAGAGACCCGCAGGCATAAAGGCAGTTTTACAAGGTTTGACTATCTATGCATTTATGTGCATGAATGTATCGACAGTCTGTTTGTGTTTGCGGCTTTGCTTCATTTTTTGTTAGATCCTTTATGAGGACATGTGCCTTGAAAAAAAAACAAAAAAAAAACAATCCCATGCCAGCCTGAGTGTTCACCTGCATGTTTCGCTTCACCTCACCTGTGAGTTTGTGTCTGTGTGCGTGTGTGGTCCCAACCCCCTCCTATCTGAGCAGATGCCACCTCCTCCTGATCCAACATGTCTCCTCTCTCTCTCTCTCTCTCTCTCACACACACACACACACACACACACACACACACACACACACAGTACATGTCCTTGTCAGGGCTCAAATCATTTCATTTCCCTCCTATTCATCACCTCATGTTTTGGCCATATACAGTATTACTTCCTCTGGATTCTGCTTGATGTCCTCACGTTGGCTAGTATAATGTTTGGGAGAATATTAATCTCCTCTAAAGGGAATTTACTGTATGATGCTTTAGTGTGATAGTGAGGGACTAGTGGAATGATTCAGGAGTATGAGGCTGCAGTAATAAGTCATGATTTCCCTTCCCATTTTGGAGAATCCTCCCTAAAACAGTGTGTGAAAGTAAAACTGTTTGTAGTTCAGTAGAAACCCGATGTCTCACACACCACAGTGGCCAACCACTTAAACTGTTTCCCCATGTTGCCTGTCAATCAAAGGCACCAAAAAAATCTAAAAAAAAAAACAAAGCTGATGTCTCCAAAAAGACTTCAACTGAATTAAGAGAGCAAATAACGTGTTGGTTGACTTTAAATACACATTGTTTTTGGGTTTGGATCATTTGTGATGCTTCCTGCACTTTGTCTATAATTAACACTTTGTTAGTTTTAAGTTCACTGCCAACATTTTAATCAAATCCACCAATATTTCAATACTCCCAGAATATGTTTTTCTGTGAATAACGGTGAATATATCAAAAGAAAGAACACAGCCTCTTTTTTTTTCTATTTATCTGTTTGTATTCTAGCTTCATTCATTCTTTTTATTTTATCAACACTTACATTTTGGATGTTTTCATTAAAAAAATGGAAAAAAGTTGAGACTTTCACTATATAAAATAAATAGAAAAATAATAATGCCAAACCTAACCTTGAATCCCTTCACTCAATGTTTGAAGCATAGTCTGAACTGTCACTATCTGCAGGTTGACGACTGGGTGGTCTTCATCTTTGCACACATCTTCTTTGCCGACAGATTATCAGTCTAGCCCTGCCAGCTTCACCATAGGAAAATTTCACTGTCAATGCCATCATCTTCCTCACCTCCGTCTCCAGCATGACCACCCACCAGACTCATTTGCTACTTCCTATCCAGATCAGATTCAGAAAGTTGACCAAAACCTGAATTATTGGAGTCCATCAACAACTCCAGGGCTTGTGCAGAACTTTGTGAGCACAGCACATTTTTCTTGTTAATATTTATAAGGCTGGTGTGCAGATCACATGCTGCTGTATTTTTGGTGCTAACAGTACATACGTGTACGTAAAACTCTCTCCTCTACTCCACAGTGGATCTTCTTCGCTTGTTATTGCACCGCAAACACTGTACTATTTCACAAGATCTGTAGCAGTGCACCCTAATGTTTAACAGTGAAAATACGGATTGCTGGAATATCTGGTCAATGGCTGGTTTTATGCATTAATATATACATATGATTGTACTATTAATTGCAAGATGGGTTATGAAGAAGTAGTATAACCCACGAGCCTTGAATTGTAACACAGTCTCTCCTGTTTGCGTGTGTGCTCAGGATATCCTGTTGTTAGATATATAATTAGACCCTGTGCAGAGCACATGCGGCGAAGTCTCACACAGTACATACTGTACAGCGAAGTGTACGTGTAAACACAGGGCGTACACACAGACACAGATTTACACAGCGGGTGATAAATGTGCACACTCACACGCATGCACGCACTTAAAGATCACATGCTGTGTTTATAGTATGAAATCATCTTACCTTCTGTATGTTAATGCAGAAGAAATGGTTGTGACATTTCAGCTGCACGTGTTTCTGGTTCTCTCGTGGGTGTTTGTCTTAGATGATGTGCATCTGTCTGTACCTGTCTCTATAGATCTCCCTGTGTGTGTACATACTGTACATCAAGTATGTTTTTCCCCGTCTCCCTTTTTCTGTCCGACTACGTGAGAGTGTGTATCACATCAGATTTTCGGCTTGGCTGTCATTCAGGCTGATGATGTTTGAATAGTCAGTATTGTATGATAGTAACAGCAGCACAGAGGCGAGTGAACCGGCCTCAGCTCATAAAGCAGAGACACTTACACATACAGACACGACGTTATTACGGACTCTGGTTAGAACAGCAATTATTGTCTCACCATAATATTTCACTGTTGTAATAATCATTTAGCACCAACTGTTCTCTGACTCTCAGAGACTGAAACTGTGTTGTTATCAGACACAAAATGGCTTCTGTTAAATGGAGGTCAACTTATATGGGGACGGGGGTCAGGCCCAAAATGGCCATTGTTGTGTGGGCTGTTAGATCTTAGATGGATCTTCTCCCAGATGCTGGATAAGGAAAACGTTTTTCCTCAGTGTCCAGAAATGTTCCTCTGGAAGATGGAAATACTTTACATTGTGGTTAAAAGATACAAATGCTGACTGATGGGGCAAGGATGTTTTGCAACTGTCATTAATTTCATGGCCACAAGAGGCAGGAAAGCTAGAACCTAGAAAACATTTTAAATTCTCAGTTCTCAATTCTGTCGTGTTTCTGGCGGGGACGGTTACATGGTGAATTATTCAAACTTTGACCTTAACCAGACAAGCGTTAAGGGTTGTAGTGAGGCTCAGGGTGCAGGTCAGAGTATCAACATGCACCGACTAGGCATTTAAACCAACAACGAACTCACCTCTGGCGTTGGTGGAAGCGTGATGTTTCAAGTACCGAGGCCATTTTCATGAATAGATCCATAATTTTGAAGGATTATTAGATGCTAAAAATGCTGCACAGTGGTTCTAAATCATTGACAAAATATTTTGCAGCTCTCACTATGGCTGGATGATCTTGCTTCACAGTTCCTCTGGGTTCCTCTTTTTTTGCCAAACAACCCTGAGTTTTTGCTGGAGCCCCTGCATCAGCACCCCACTATGTGCAACGTAGTGGTCTCATTGAAAATAATGAGTGGACTGGTTTGTCTGAACATAGCCTGATGTCCCTACATTTAAGAGATTTATTTGTTTTTTGCGTCAGAAGAATTTCACATGATGCTCTGAATGCTTTCTCAGAGGCTTTTTTTTTTTAACTTGCCAAAAATAAAATTGGCTGCATACATCATGTGCCCACGTGCCTTTAGTACGAGCAGCCTCTTCCTCGTGCCCTCAACATTACCATATAAATACATTTGTAATGCTAAATAGTCAGATGCCAATTCGCAGATTCCTGCAACTGAAACAAACAAAGCAAAAACAAGCAAACAAACTCAAACACAAACACTATCTAACACTGTGCCTAAACCAGCGAGTGACATCCTCAGGCACAAGTGACTTGGCACAGGCAAAAAGCAGCTCGATGTAAATGGGTTCTGAATGTGTGAATTTTGAAGTTTGGAAAGTCAAAAAGGCCCACACAAAGGTCTCACAAAGGCACACATCAAAATAGCTTTAAGCAAACGAGCTTTGCCGAGCCTGAAACTGGGGAGGGTTGAAAGAAGTCCTTTCATGCATAACTCATCAAACCAGCACCACTGTTCTCTTATCATTACCCAGCAACCTAATGTTATGTGATGTCATTCATAATGCAAAAAGAGCAAAGAGAAGACAGTGGGCTTACATTTATTAATATTTATGCATTTCAGAACCTTGAAAGATGCTGAGATACTGCTGGCCAAAAACCTTAATCAAAACATGAAATATGCATTCCAATATTTGTAAAGACTCTGCACTGTCTCATTTGCAGCTGAAATATTTGGGATTGAATATATTACGTTTCTGTGCAAATTTGTTCATAACTTATGACTTGACAAATCACATCGTCGTGGAGAGCCATTTCTGAGCAGTTTGTTGAGCAGAATTATGCTCTAAAATGAATTTAAATGAAACATTAAAGTGATTTGGTGGCATGCATTTCTTTTTTGTGTACATGCTGGCTTCTTTTTGGTTTATTACACCAGTATTTATAAGATATCCATGACACTATGTGTGTGCATTCATACATGAACGCATCACGCATGCAGCTGGGTGTGTGTTTCTAACTTTGCGTGCGTAGTACTTTGTGTGTATCTGCACGTGTGTGTGCACCAGTTCCCTGCTATTTTGTAATTAAAGCTGAAGTCAAGTCTAATTTCCCTTACTTTGCAGTTCTGGGGGTTAATTGCAAGAGCCACGCAGCCCCTGGCAGGCTCTCCTCCATTTTAGTACTTTCCTGTGCAAACTACTGAGAAGATTGTTAGTGGTAAATGAGAGGATGTGAAGATGCAGTAATAACAACACCATGACCCTCCCGGTACATGAAGAGGACAGGGCGAGGCAGATACACTAGTTAGCCTCCATGCAAATATTAATGAGGGTAAAACAAATGCTAATGGTGGGGGAAAAAAAAAAAAAAAAAAGATGCTTAGACGTAGTTTTAATGATGAGATTCCTGTGCCTGAATTCAAGTGTATGTGCAGTTGTGTGCACAGAGTGGATCTTGCCCTGTGGTTGAGATGTCAGTGGGGAACAAAGAGTCCGTGATAGTGCCCACGGTGGACAGAACACTGGGTGAGAGTCCAGCATAAATCAGTCTCAAGTATCTGCTGTTTGTCAGGTTGAAGTGGCATCAATTAGGGTTTGCTTTCTTTGGCCAGATGAAAGATACAATCCCAAATAAAAAAACAAAACAGTTGTGCTTTTTGAGATGTCCATGTTAAAGGACTATTTATCTGCATGTGTGCATTTATTGATTTATGGAGGGCGGGGCAGGGGATTCTACAGACTTAATGGATTCTGACAGAAGGACCTTTACATTGGACGCCAGGATCGCAAAGCAGCCAAGAGTATGTCGTGGTGTGTGTGTGAGCACATGCTCAGTGCCTGTGGGCAGCCGGAGCTGTGGAACTGACAGACAGCCGCTAACCTTCTCGCCATGCAACCCTGTGATTGACGTATCCATGGTGAGAAAGTGGGCGGCAGGAGCACCAGATATTACTGCGGAGGTCAGGGTTGAGCAGAGTGAGCAATCACTTCAATCCGTGTGTGTGTCTGTGTGTGAGCATGTGTGTGGGAAGATTTGTGTGCCCGTATCTACCTTCCCATTGCAATTTCCCCCAAGTGATGACATCAATTTAGCCGGAGGATAGCACTCGCTATTGAGCTGTAGAATTGTCATTTGATGCCATTTGATACCAATACATTTTCCCCACCCTATAATAGAAAATAAACGGAATATGGATGGAGGGATGGATGGCCAGAAGGGCCGATAGATAGATAGATAGATGGATAGATGGATAGATAGATGGATAGATATCTGGGTCTGATCACTATGAGGCAAAATCATTACCAGAGAATATGAGAGTGAGAGTTGAGAAGATGGGAATGTTTCTAGTTTTGTCGCTGTAATTAAATGTGGTACATTGCAGAAAAGAGACTTCTAAACACATGTGGTCACTCTCACATAGAGGTTCCCCTTCTCTTTCTCCTTCATCCATCCCTTCATCTCACCCTCTATCCAGCTGCTGTATCTGTGGCAGAGTTCATACTAATGCTAAGACATCTGTCGGCCTGACCTAAATGAGAGGTTCAGCCACGGTAAATGGTTTTTTGTTTTTTTTTTATAGTGGCCTCTTGCAAAAAGTGTGAGCAATATCAGATTTTTTTTTGTGGTTGAATAAAATGATGGTGATTATTAAAATGGACCTAAATACAGTGTATGAAAAGTACAAAACAGACATGAGTCACTACAGTTTAAGTTCACTGACGTTCAAGGCCTGAGTTTGAAACATGTTGCTTATCTCAGCGGTTGTCTTCTCCTTTTCATGTGCTACATAAAGGAGCGTCTAAAGCAGTTAAAATTCCCACTCTTGGTGAGCCGGGAGCTTCCAGTCTTTTTCACTTTGGTTTAACCTTTAGACTTTGTTCCTGCGATTCATCAATGCCACCGCAGCGCTGCACCGACATCTTTGACCTAATGTACTTTTTGGCTTAATGTAGTAAACATGCTTTTTTTTTTTTTGCCCTGTTTGTTCCATCAAGGTTTCCTGAATGTGAATTGTAAAACCAGTTAAATTAACATTGACAACAAAGTGCCATCTCAGAAGTCTTGGTTGGATTTTGATTGGAGCTGAAAATGAAAGTGAATGGTGTGCTGAGGGAGAAAGAAGCGGAGAAAGGCCTCGATGGAAAACAGAGTGAACATTCAGCGTTGCTGTAATTATCCTTTAACGCTTTTAACCGTCCCTTCTAATTGGACTTTCATATGAGCCCACCTTGGTCTTTTCCCATGGACTCTGGTTAGCACAAGTCAAACATGTTATTAATGTGTGTGTGTGAGAGAGGGAGAGAGTGGAGGGGGTAGTGGATAGAGACGTGTATATTGTCTGGTGGTTTGAGAAAAGCTCTTCGCTGTCAGCTCATTTGTCTTTATCATACACAATCAGAATGGCCCCGCAAGGAGAGAGCCATTAACGTCTAGTTATTGTCAACAGCGCTTTCACAACCTCAATGCAGACACGCTGCAACCTGAAGTTTAGCTTTACGGCACAGGTAACCACACCACTAAATACAGCTTTTCATACACATGCTCAAAGAAAATACAAACAGACAGGCATACACGCAGTCATACCTTCACTCACTTAAAAACTTAATATGTACAAAAATGCGTGCGGTCCAAATGTACCGCCTCCCAAGTCTAATTTATTTCCAGCAGGAGACAGACAGTCAGCATGATAAAGCTGATTCATAATTTATCAGGACTAATAGCCACCTGCCTGTGCCACTAGCTGTTATCTGCCTCAAATTATGGGCTCAGAAAACACTATGTTTTGACTGAGTGTACATGTGGAGTGACAGGCTGAAAAAGGATGAATTGAAAATGCATCAGATTTTTTTTTTTTGCAGCACGGTCGGCAGACGGGTGCATATACAGTATGTAAAGCTACAGATTATGTCTATTTGTGAATGTGTGTGGATCAGCGAGTGAAACAGTTGCGAGGTCACTTATCAAAGAGCATGGTCATTTTCAACCTATGTGTTTCGTCGTCTTCATACTGTAAGACTCTTTTCTAAATTTGTGCCTGCAGGCGATCACAGATGCATTTCTTTCAACCGTAGCCACATCAGTTCAGTGCTTTGCCCGAAGTGGTGTGACATCTCTCATTTCAAGCTTATCGCATTTGTATGTAGATTTACATTGTTCATTCCTTATAGTTTCTCCAATATGTGATGGTCAAAGGAAGACTGGATTACGTGTACCGCACATACCCACACACTACCACATATCGACAGCAGTTAACTGGTTTCCTGAGCTCTCCCATTTCCTAATTGGTCAATGTTAAGTGACTTCACTTTACCTCCATCAGCAAAACCCACAGTATCTGTTCATCTTTTTCTTTTCCCGTTGCCTCTCCCGTCCTCCTTTTACTGCATCTCTCGCTTGTGCACTTCAGTAATGTCGGAAGAAAAAAAAATGGATCAATGCAGCCAAAAGATCAAAATGGTTAATTACAAGTGACAGTATTTCTGCTTTCACTGATTATTATTGTAACCAGTGAATAGGGGGGTGGGAGCGTTGATAAGCAGACAAAAACATAATTTGTTTTTCATTGCACTTTACAGACCAGTTTCATTCACAATTAAGGCTATTTGCCGCTCAAAAGTCTACTTAACCAATTTAGCACTGCGCTCCTGTAACATTTGGACTCACAATGAACGTTTATTAAAAAGGAAAACATTCAAAATCAATGCAGCAGAATCAGAGATTTTTTTATACCACACATTATTCTTCTTTGTCAAAGCCTGGCGTCTTTATTACCCATAATGCAACAGAACCACTGACAGAGATTAAGGTGTGTTATGCAGGTAAAGGTTAATGTAGCCTAGAGCAGCAGGCCTCAAGCAGAGATGAGGAGCAGGATACAGAGGTCTGGTCACTTCTTTCTAACTCCAATCCCCCAGAATCTTTTCATTTTAAAAGTTGTTGTCTGCAGACTGCATTGAAGCTGACTCAAGTGACATCGTATGAGGCCTGTAAACAGACTGATGTAAAACTGGTGACGTTCCCCTTTGCAGAATGATATCATTTACATATGATTTTGCAGTCATTTCATGTCGTATACATGAGTTGTCCAAGATCCAACTTTTACTTTTACTCTTCTACAAGCATGGAGTCAATTAAAGTTGGTCAGTGAGTGTGTCTTAGTACTAGTTGGAGACGGTACTAAAATGGTCTGAGCAACATATGAGAAACTTCACAAAATGAGTTGAACATTTTGATCCATTTGATGACTTCCGCTCCGGGTGGCATTAAGACCAGAGAGGGTTTGTTTTATCATTGCTTAAGCACTTTACCTATTAAACCTTTGACCCGTTCTAACTACGGTACATCCACCTCTTTAACACCCGAGTGTCTTTATCTACTCCTGGACTCATATGTGTCTGGAAAATCCGGATTTCTGATATACTCCCTGTGCCTGGTGAGGAGATACGACGACCTGAACTTTCAAGCTTTTAATCAAAAGTTCACATAGTCAGAAGTCAGAAGTCTGTTCCAACACACTCGCATAATGCAGATAGTTTGACATTGGCCATCACCTCATCGTGTGACAGTCACTGTAAAACTGATTTTATGGTTTACAACTCATTAACTGATGATAATAATGAAATGTGAAATGTGTAAAAATGTGTGCTTTAAAATGTGAAATCCTGGGTTTAAATGGGGAGCTGACATACAGTAAACGGCGACTTGGATCATAATGGTCTTGATATTGGAATTCCTTTTTTTAATATAGGCAAAAGAATAATCTCTCCCAACAGACATTCACATGGTTGCAAAGAGTCTTGGGTAGACGTAGATTAACTTGCCTCTAATGGAACAAGCCCTGCAAACCACCAAAGTTTAGTCAGACCAAGGAAGTTGCTTAAGTTGGCATTGAACATACTCTCTATTAAACATGCATTTTCACTACTGGACCCCATTCCCCAGATCCAAAATGGCAAAGTCAAGTGGAAAAAGTAATTTAATTTTGTTGTGGGTTATCAAGATTATCGAAAGGGAAAGTAATTAAATGAAGACCTGGGACAAACTTCTTCCAAAATCATTTCTAAGTCGGCTTCAATTTACTTTCACTGTCAGGTTAGTTCAACATCCCACTTTGAAGACCAAGGGACTCTCAGTGTGCGCGAGTGTGTTTTCAAAAATGTTCTGAAAAATTACCATCACCCCAATTTGTCCTTTTGCGAAGCACTTCAAAACACCCCCCGAGTTCCCTGCCCCCCAAATGTGTATATATAATCTTAGATTGCGGGTGATATAAAAAATTAAAGAGGTAATTACAAAATGTAATGTGGTGACTCTCAAACCTGTGCCTCTGTCCTCAAACTCCGGACAGTCCTGATTTATAATTTACAGCCAAGACACAAAGTCCTTTTTTTTCTGTCTACTGACCTCATCTCTGGTTTGTGCTGGATAAATTCAATGAAAAATTCATTACGATAGCGATACAGACCGAGCCAATGATAACACCTATTACTTTGTAGGCATCATGTAAATGCACCACTTCACCTGTGCAGGCCTCACACAGACAGGCTGCACATAATAAGATTTCACTGAGGCTGTGCACAAGCAAACAAACCAGAAAAACAACACAAACTCATTTACACACCCCTGCTCTTTCTCTTCTCGTCTCCAGGTATCAATGCCAACAAGAATTTGTCAAGTGTCAGTTGCCGGCTAGCTTTTAGCCCGCTGCACCGGGGGAACTATGCCAGTCCACTATTGGTACGTTGGCATCAGGACTGAGCTGATCAACAGAGTAGAGGTAGTGATGAGAGGTGGAGGAGGCAGAGACACAGAGGTGTGAAATTGACTCAGTCTTACAAGTTATTTGTGTTTTGTGCGTGTGTATGTTGCATTAGGGGAATGCATTTTGGTTTAGTGCATCTTTTATTGTGCCTGTGTGTGTGTGTGTGTGTGTGCCAGATTGTACAGTCTTTGTGTTGTGAGAGTGTACGCCCCTGTGCTCGCTGCCATAACTTGCGCCTGAAGATGAATGTGTGATTGATGCATAATAATGCAATCAAAGGCTGTCAATCTTCCCTCTGCAAGGTGACAGCTCCGTCATACTGGTTGTTAATTTAGACTCTCTGACAGCCTTTATAGTCTATTTGCCTTTGTTTTGGCTGCATACTAATGATGTTTAGAATATGAATGGGAAGTTTAGGTCACCCCCTCTCATTGCCAACAACAGGCCTGCACTCTCTCAGACTTAGGAGAATACAGGGACACACAAAAGCCCAAATGTGCAGACAATCTAAGCAAGAGCATACATGCAGAGGGCACACACACACACACTGCACTAATTGAGGCTTGTGCTTTGGACACCTGTTCATTATTTCTCTCAGTAGGAAGCTTGGTTCCCTGCCACTCACCATCTTGTTACACCCTTGTGCGTACTGTGCATCATGGGTGTTTAGGTGCATTTGTGTGTGTGTTTGCATATATGCCTGTGCGAAAGCCTGTATGTTTGCTTGTGTGCCGGTGTGGATGCATTACAGGCCACGTTTGCTCTATATTCGCACATGCTCTTACTGCACAGACTTCATTTGTCCATAGGAAACATGGCGCAGGCCGTACATGCATTACATCTATCACAGTCTAATTCATTGTCAAAATGCCTTTGAAGACATGAATTTTAATCAACTCTGCTGAATATACAAACCATGTTTTGCATAGTGTTATTGGTTGGTGCCTGTTTGACAAATTGGATGATCGTTCGCAACCCAAGGTGAATTGCATAAACACACGCACTGTAGCCACGCCAACAGCTCCCTGGCCTCCAAGATGGCGGAAGCCACTGATGAACTATTGCAGCAAAACGAACATCAAATACCTGACATTTGAGACGTCTGCAGGTCTGTTATTTGTCAGATATGCTGCAGTTGTGCTACTCACACTATACCTCTACAAAGCACTGCCTGCACGTCTGAGCGACAAACAAGCTCGCTCCCTCTCGATGCACTCAGAGGTCGAGGAGTGTCACTTTCAAACAAAGCTGCAAAGTGACCAGACGCACTACAAGAACTCAACCATACACATATAAACATGCTAGCATTCTTTCAACAATATCCTACTGTCTTCTAATTTGGTCCCTCACCACAAAGGAAACCACTGAACCAATCGACAATGCAATGGAGCTGATAAGGTCCATTGTAAGCTTCCCCCTTGGACTCACCATTGCGCTGCACTTTCATACTCTAACGCCCTGAGTTTTCAGAGCTACACGAATAATCCAACCATTAAATTTTACTTTCAAATCCAAAACAATAACTCGACTCCAACACTTACTGCTCTGCTTCCAAGACACAAGACAAAATGAACATGAACTTATTCCACTACCAGCTTACTGAACACTGTGGTCACACAAACACTAAAATTTCAAATGAGATCCCGTATTACACGAGAGCAATAACCTCCGTTATGTATTTCAAACAGACATATCAACAACGCCTGATGGAAGGATACACCTGCAACCACTGATTCACTCATACTGTCTTACTCACTCTGTACAGTCTGTGTAGCTGTTTTCTGTTTTGCTCTTGTCCTGTTTCTGTTTTTATATTGCATTGTAATTATTAACACATTTAATGTTACTTTCAATTTTTTCTTGTACAATAATAATAAGAAGAAGAAGATGAAAATGAAATGAAATATTTCCTATACCAGCCTGGATTATGTGCCAACATCCCTTTGAGAAATGGGAAATAATCAGAAAATGTTTATCATGAATTATAAATAATGATATAATATAATATAATTTTAAAGAGCCCTCTGACAGATCTCTATCGACTAAACAGTTATCCCCTTATCTTTGTGAATCCACAGACTGAAAATAGAAACATAAGCTTAATACGCCCTCAGCCGGCCACCCAATCATACTATGATCAGGCTAATATATGCTCCATAAAACATGGCGTGCACCGAACCAGAGCATCCACTGAAGTTCGCTCCTGGTGGAGAGTAGAGGATAATACAGAGCGAAGGCAATGAGGCAAATCAGCGGCTCAACCCCCGTGTTCTCACACCACCTTTGAAAACAGAGACATTTGGCCACAGGGCACCCTCGGTCAGAAACCTTACTTAGATTTTAAGACATGCAAACTATCATATATTCTGTTGTTTCTTTATGTTGTACAGAAAATTAGACCAGTTTCATAAAGTGCATCCTCGACCAAAGCAAATAGAAGAGCCATTTA
Organism: Holacanthus passer; assembly: GCA_025331565.1. Taxonomy (NCBI): domain Eukaryota; kingdom Metazoa; phylum Chordata; class Actinopteri; family Pomacanthidae; genus Holacanthus; species Holacanthus passer. The sequence goes on along the minus strand of JAFREQ010000004.1, from coordinate 4,296,304 downwards.
AATGATGGCTGTTTACTTGCCTGGTTAGCATCTATATGTCTTCAAGGATTAGAGGAAATCTTTGAAAACAGTGGCTAATTATTGTGACACAAATGTGCCAGGAGTCCAAAATATATTTTAAAAAAAGATGCAATTTGCTGCTGGTTTAAAGGGTAAATGCTGACCTGACCTCATAACCCTGCTCCCATCTGGGCTTAATTTTGGGATTTAAATCTGGCTCTGTGCCAATGGGAAAAAAAGAAATTGTAAACATGGATCAGGATTAGGATATGAATTGCTGTGATTTTTAGCCTTCTCAACCTTAAATTCAACTCTTCTCAATCTCAGAGATACATTGCACATGTGACCAAACATAGGAACAGGAAAACTACGTTTCTTCCTCCTCTTGACGTAGCTACAGTTTCAATGAAATGAATATCAGCATCTTGTTTAAAACGTTATATTTATACAAAGTCTGCTGTAGATCTTTTAGGTATGGATGGGTCAAACGGAGGTTGATGTTTTTATTATCCTGTTTCAAATATGGAGCTTGTGGAACGGAGAAACAACACAGGCAAGAAAGAGACAATGAAGTGGAGAAAGAAAACACGACAACAAACAAAGACAGAGACAATTGTAAAGATAGACAAAAGGCAGAGATAAAAAGTTATTTTGTACAGACACCAACAAAGACAATAAGTAAAGCATAAAGCAAAGTAAAGATAAAGCCACAAGTTTTTTTTTTTTTCAGAGAACTAACCCTGATCTTCTCCGCCTCATAAAATCCTCTTCTTCTCTGTCTCCTCCTCCTCTGTACAGGCATTAAGATACCTGTATTATACCAACTAAAGAGGATTTTGTTCAGGGATATCGGCTTGTGTTTAATTGAAGATGGTGCAATTAAAGCTTTCCTGGAGCAGTGAGGGAAATGATCATGGATTTTGTGAACAAATGAAATATATATCGCGATGAAAGTTGAGAACGTGGGATACGAGGCAAAAAAAAAAGAAAAAAATGAAATGGATTAATCTATATCATCAAAATGTGTGTGTGCATTTGCTTCACCTTGAAGCAGCAGCAGGCTGAACAATCAGATATTTGATCTGGGCTTAGAAGGAAGATTTAATCCCCGGAACGGTGAAAAGGTTTTCTCCCAAGTTGCATTTATGCAATTTTGCCTTCTAGTGCAATTCTATAGAAATGTATCACCGCAATTTCAACACCCAGGCCAGGATTAGTGTGTGTTGGTATCTATTTGTGAGCATTTGTGTGTTGTGTGTAAGTGTGTGTGTTTGTGGGGTCTGGAAATCGGTCTGGTCTGGTTTGTGAGTGTGAGTGAAGCGGCAAATACCTCAAAGCAACTGTCATCCGAAAGTGTGAGAGGGTGCTTTAGAAAAGGATGGAAACATGAAATTCCTTCTTCGTGTCGAACTCCTTAGGGCAGATGGTATGCACAAACACACACACACACACACACACACACACACACACACGTGCACATGCATGCAGAGGGAGACGGGGAGCATGTGAAGCCAAGATTAAAACCTTAATGTGTGAATGCATTTCCACTTTTATGTCCTTTCTGAAGTGAGCGGGGCATAAAGGGCATGGCATATTGTAAAGGGGCAGCATTACAGCATGACGCGCTGACAAGAGTGCACAAACACAGGAAGAAGAAAAACATCAAAACTAAGGGAAAGATGATGATGACAGGACAAGCAGGATAGCTGGTGGCTGTGACGACAAACTTGCATATATTTTAAAGACCCTTTTCTCACTCTCTTCAAAAATAAACAAGTGAAAATGTCAATTGCCGGCTTTGATATGATGAACTTTAATGAGATTACTTGTTATTTTGCAGGGTGGAAAAAAAAAACATCTACATTTGCTTCCCTTAATTAGCTTGTTAGAGCTGTCAGCATGTCTGTCTTGAAACAATGGGGCACCGCTTTCCTTTTTCATTTCCTTCCCTTTTCTTGCCTTTCCTTCCCCCCGTCCTCGGCCTTCTCGTCTTTCACTGCGTGCACAAACTGCCAGGACTTGGTGCTTGGTTAAAGGGATGGACACAGTTCACAGACCTTGGGCCATCTGTTCCCCCTGATTAAAGGGGAGTGTAAATATCTTTCTGGCCAAATATTGATATAAATTCAATGAGAGGTGCCATCTTGTTGCTTATCTGAGCCAAAACTGTGTGTGTGTTGTGTGTGTGTGCGTGCGCGTGTGTGTACTTCAATATTTGTGTGTGTCTAGCCATAAGAGAGGCCCATGGGCAATGACAGTGCCGACTCATCTCATCTCCTCCACCTCTACTCTCCTGAGTCTGCATTTTCATCATTCAAATGACTGTGTGTGTGTGTGTGTGTGTGTGTGTGTGTGTGGGTGTGTATGTGTGTATTTCCAGCTGCCTGTGTGTGACTCTGTTTATGTGTTTATGCATAAAACATGTTGATGTGTCTGATTTCGCAGCTCCAAAATGACTAGGTGGCCAGACTGCTATCAGATGTAGTCGGTCCCTGCCTGAGTTGGGTAAATAAGAGGCAATGAAGGCGCCAAGACTAAATTCTCTGGTGGCCTCACAGCATTGGCCTCAGCTTAAGCATCTTGCCAGCCAACATATCCACAGCATAATGAGTTAGAATCTCTCCGGAGTATTGGGATAAATCTAAACACTCAGTGTAACCTATCAGCATGTGTATTCGTCTGTGTGTGTGCGTGCTTGTGAATGAGGTTTCTCTCCCACGAGCGCTCGGGTAAATCTAAATGCAGCTCATTGGCATAAGAGGATTTAACTTTTTGGTTGTTGTGGTAATGAGCTGTGATAAACACCAGCAGATAAGTTGCATGTTACACACACACTCGCGCGCAAATGATGGAAAAACACAGGATTTACATTGTTAGTGTTGCCATGGAGATTTCCCATGAGCCTTGATGACTGTAGCAGGAAGCGCGCAGCCGTGTTTACTGTCCCCCTGGGTAGAAGGAGAAAAAAAAAACACTAACAGCTCAAGCCACTGAATTGAAATGTACTAAATATGAAACACAAGCTGCACATTTCAAAGTTGCTTCACTATCAAATTTTTTGACTGTGCTCGATGTTTTCATGTAATCACTTCACTAAATCACCAGCAAACTACAGCACAGTTCAAGTGGGTCAAATGCTGCAGCACAGGCCCACGCTGTGTGTTTGCTGGCTTCCACACTACGCTCTGCTTCACCATGGCCTGGTTCCAGGCGCAGAAAGCCGATACATGATCAATATGTTCAAAAGGTCGATTGGCAATTGTTGCTAGAGATGGAGTTCTCCGTGGTGCTGAATACGGAGCTGAGAGCAGGAAATGTCTCTGATCATAGACACATAGTTTGACATTTTCTTGGACATATGAACTCTGTCTGTTTTATTTCTAGCTGCTGTATCTAAAACACTGATATGTGAGCTTCCATCACAAACAGGAAACGACAGTCTTTAGACCAGCACACAAAATTGGGACGAAAAATCTCAAAAAAACACTAATGTAGCTGAGATCAAAAACATTATTACACTCAAGATCTTATTTAAATGTTCTGAAACCATCAATCTCTCTGTCGTGACGAAAGTCTGATGCATTGAAAAGTTTGTTGCTCATTTTTACATTTACTTTTTGACTCAGTGTAGCACTTTTTCAATAAAGACTTTCTGAGCTCAGCTACATGATTGTTTCATCATGCACCAAAGGCAAGACAAATCATTCTGTTTTGAATGGTACAGTAGAGCTTAGCGATACAGACAGCGTTTAGATGTCAGTATTAATTACCAGTTTCATTGGCAGTTTTTGTAATTTAAAGAAAAACTAAAAATTGTGAAAGTTTGTGGTCATTACCTGGCCTGGCTCAATAAATCAGGTTTTGCTTGTAAAGCCACATACACAGGTCGTTTGAAAAGCCTCAGAGCCGCAGCCATCTCCTTCCATTTACTAACAAGACAGTCTCCTCCACCCGCTCTCTCTCTATGATCAGAAGGTGCTGTACAAGGAGACGACCGTCATCATCATCTTCTGAATGATTTACAGCCTCTCAGCCGCAGTCAAAGACCCACCAGTCACCCTCGATCATGACCATATTCTTTGTGCATATCAGCAGTCATATCGGTGTTTGTGAATACATTTGCCTTTATCAATATGCAACAATGTCTGTGCATGAATATCTGCGAGAGTCAGTAAGTGTGTGTGTGACCATGCGGAATATCAGCTTATGATGTCGGGTAAACCATTGGCGTCCCCTAGCACCAAAGTGTTAATAATGGAATAAGTAGCTTTATTTCTGTTACTTATTATTGAAAGAGATTATGCACACACCACATCTACAGGGACAAATGGATAAGCGCAGAATGAAATGTGTGGGAATGTGTGTACAAAGTGTGTTTGTGAAGTACATATTTGGGCAAGCACACATTTGTTGTTGTGTATACACATGGTGTGTTAGTTTGTGTCTGTCTGTGTGCGTTGAGAAATTTGAACTGCATTATGCAGAACGCGAGGACGGTGGTTTGCAGATCACATTCGGAGGAAATTAACTGTTTCAGTGAAACATGTAACCACAATAAAAAGGAGCAAAAAGTATCAGAACAGTTGATGAGAGGCAGGAGAATAATAAATTGTTTCTACTAACATGATATGGGACATGCATGCACATCTTTGATTATTCCAAACCGTGTGTCTGCACACGTTAAACACGTGTTAATGTTCTTCATATTATGAAATGGGTTTTACTGAACCTTTGAAAAAGGCCATAATGGAGTTAATTTAAAGCAGGATGTAATATAGACATGGACATTAACCCTCCATTAACAACTTGCCGCAGCCCCATTTCTCTTTGCATGCTTGATTAACTTGCTCACGTTGAAGATTCAAGATAATAACTTTGTTGATTCAAATATGAAACATTCAATCAGTAATATCTAATGTAATACATAATCCTCCAAAGGCTAATACCATCACATGCAGTCCTGGCTGCTGTTTTCAATTTTCACCTCTCTGAACAAGCGTTTTGTTTGAACGGTGACACAGTGAGACGCGTTTGTCGGCTTCCGACCGTCAAAGACACACATTGGATGTGTGACGGGGGCCTGTGGGGGAAGGAAGGAGCGATGGTACGAGATGTGTAAGGAAGGAGTTCAGCTAAAGGAGTGGAGAAGAGAGAGAACTAGGTGGATAGGGCAAAATGAGGGAGGCAGTTTGTATTTCATTTTTACAATGGGGTAAGATTTAAAAGACTTGCATTTGACAATAATATGACCTTTGCCTTGACCTGAGAGAAATTAATTGATCGTAATATATGCTGCCGTATTTACCCTTGGGAAACCACTCCCTTGGCGCAGGGAATTACCTTTCAGTTCATTTTTCTATAATTATTATTGGATCATTCCATATTTCTAGAAACCACTGGATGATCTTTTCAACATTCGTTTACTTTGTTGCCAAACCACCAGTTTAGTTGTCTGCTTAAAACAAAATATCTGCTTAGAAATGTAAAATATGGTTGTGGTTATTTTTAGCAAAGCTCAACCATATAGCACAAGATTCCACCACTCTTAATGATGTTTCTTATCCTATTATTATGTGTGTGTGTGTGCGCTCGCATGTGTGTGTGTGTATGTGTGTGTGTGTGTGTGGTAATGATTTGCCTTTATCTCCTCTCTCCACAGCCCATTAATCCTGAGTGTGGGACAAGCAGTCATTACATATTTAACCCAGGTCACTTACTGTGGGTGGCAGATAGGTGCTGTCACTAACAGCCCGTGTGTGTGTGTGTGTGTGTGTGTGTGTGTGTGTGTGTGTGTGTGTGTGTGTGGTGTGTGGGCGGGCGGGCACGCGCGCACATACATGCATGCATCAGTATGTCTGAGACCGTTTCCATGTGCACATGTATGTACGCGTGTGCATATGATGAGGACTGCGCCCAACTTTCAGACATACGTTGTTTAACTCTCAACAACTCTGAACAACTGTGTTTGCATAATTCTTGTGTGTGTGTGGATATGATATGTAAAACCTGACCTTAAGATAAAACCCTCAGCTCAAGCGTTCCTAATATTATCCCCCCACCACACCAGCGCCGTCACCCCAGTAGCTGTGAGATAAATTTCAGCCTCAGAGAACAGGTGAGGCTCAAGGAGGCGAATTATGCATTTGGGACTTCACTAACCCTCTCAGCGCCCTCCATCTTTTCTAAGTTGGTCGACTAAGAATAAGAAGAAGCCCTCACACTCTATATCTTTTTTTTTAATCCAAGTGCCACTCACGCTGTCACGACATCTGCTGTATTTTACGTGTGTAGTGTTAATCGGCAGTTCCCATCAAGGCTTACTCCAAGCATATAGAATTCCTATGGATTTCCTGACATTTTCCCCGTCTTCTTGTCAGCCTTCCCATGCTATTTGTTCCAGACGACTGGACTTAGCCGATCTGGGATTAAAATGCCGGATTTCCGTGGTAAAGTGACGGGCATTAGAATTCAAGGGCTTACAACTTTTTTTTTTTTTTTTTTTTTTGCAGATGAGTTACCCTGCAAGCTGATAACCTTAAGAATCCAATTTACAATGTATCTGACTTTTATTTATCTCTCCAAGTGATTTCTCCTTCCCCGTCCTGCCACATGCATGTTTTTCAGCATACCTTTGTGCCTGTGTGTATGTGTGTGTTAGAGTATGACTGTGTTTGTGTGTGTGTGTGTGTGTGTGTGTGTGTGTGTGTACAGCTCAAGGGCTCGAGGATGGTCTAATATGTTTAGCTACCCAGGGAAATAAAGAGCTAATACTGGGGGTCAGACTAATCGCCTGAAAACAGCCTCTCACTTCTCACTTTATTTTCATTTAAGCCATCGATGAACTCGCACAAACACAAACACACACATGCACGTAAGCAATCGCACAACGTGTACACCGAGGTGGACAGAGCGGTCTGTCTGTGTTCGGTATGCTGGTTCTGAGTGCGTCCTTCTAAATCCCCACTGGTAATGTTTTTGCCCCTCTGGCATGGCATCAGTCTACACACCCACTAATGAACACACTCACATACACACATACACACACACACAGCCTCCTGCCTGTCCCCATGCAGGCTCAAAGTCAGTGAATCATCATTGCATTTAGGGCTACCTAAGGCTAGCCCGGGGTGAGCGTACGGCGAGCTCAGCCATGAAGTGACAGTAATTGCAGCATGATTTTTTTTTCTCCTTTTTGGTGCCTGTGTTATAAATGTGGCCAGTGACCCTGCATCTGTCATATCCCATTTAGAGCAGCTACGTAGGAACACAACTCAGTGAACACGAGGCCTCCGGACAGACCAGACCAGAACTGACTGATGGCCACGCCCTTACAGCTCGTGCGTGTTGCACGGGTGTCAATACATGCAAGCACATATTATGTTTATTTTCCATGCTAGAAGTCCTCAGAATGGCAATGCGTGTTGGCTGCTGTGAGCATCATGAATGTCTGTACCAAAATTTCCTTAGCAGTCCGTCAAATATTTGTACCTGAACCAAAGGATGAATCCTAATGACTTTGGTGACATAATTACTTGCCTTTTCTTCCAGTGCCAAAATTTTACTGAAATGTCTTGACAACTCTTAGATTGATAGCCATGAAATTTGGTACAGAGTAGACATTCATGGTGCTCCGAGGATGAATCCTAATGACCGCTCCCTGACCTTTCTGCTAATGTTTCTAGAAGGCTCAGTTCTTCAGTAAAATATTTTTGTGCACAGAGGATGAATCCTATATCTCCTTTACGATATCCGCATTTTTCCTTTGGTGCCACGAGGTTGACATTTGTGGTTTTAAGTGCAATGTCTCGACAACTATTGGATGAATTGTCTTGACATTGAATACACTCATTCATGTTCCCCTGTGGATGAACCGTAATTGTTTTGTTTATCCCTCCACTTTTCATCTGGCACAATCATCAGCCTCAGATGAACTCAGATGAAAAAATGAGATGGCGATCGTGCTGAACCTGATAAATCCTGTTATATGTAAGAATGTCGATAATCTCTACATACTTCATTTATTACAGCATAGTTATTCATTTCCAATTTTCACCTGTAAAGTCAGAACTTTGCTTCGGGAATATAATTGGTTTCGATAGGAGCGAAGGCTTAGGTGCAATGTAGAAATTGTACCTTGTGCCCGAGGTTGGAGAATAAACGCAGTCAATCCTCACAAGAGTAGTAATCCAAAGTGTGTGTGTGTGTGGCTGTGTGTGCATGCATGTGTGTGCATGCTTTTGTTTTCTAGTCAGCCTCTCATCCCCCAGGGAGAGCTGGAGCCGGTATCAGGCCAGCCGCTTCACTGGGAGTGTCACTGACTATCTGCTTCTCCAGCGAACCTCACAGCCAGGAGACAGGAGAGAGGAGATTTACTGTACTGGAGAGAGAGAGAGAGAGAGAGAGAGCGAGAGAGGCGAGGGGCCGAGGGTGAGAGTGTGAATGACAGAAAAGATGAGAGAGGGAAGAGAAAGAAAAGAGGCGCGAGAGCTGGAGGAATAGTATGAGCTTGAAGGCAGGGAGAGCATGAGAAAGGGCCTCTGACCCTTTTTTTTATCTGTGAATACACTGGCTTTCTGTGTATAGAGGATGGGTTCATGTTACACACACACTCATGGAAATGGGAACATGTCCCCTTATCGCTGCTCTGTGTTGTCTGTCAACATGTTCATTGATCTCATCACAGGCAACAGAGAGCTGTGAGGCATGTGTGTGTTTCTTTGTGCTTTGTTTTGGCGTGTGTGTGTGAACATGAGTGTGTATGATGCTGCTGAACAGTGCATGTATTTGTGTGTGTTTCTGCGTGAAAGAAGATTTTTCTTCTTGTGTGTGTGTCTCTGTGTGATTGACAGCTTAAATGAGCACAAGGTAGGGGTTAAAGTCAGTTTACAGACTTCTGCAGATGTTTCTTAATGCACCTAAAGCAACACTAACACAGAATATTAATAACTACATTCATAACTAGAATGGTGGGGTCAATTGCAGTGTTGCTTTCTCTTCAATGAAGATTTAATGCATTCTTCAGAGTCCACTATTGTCAGTGCTCAGCCTGTGATAAGATGTGAAAATGTAAGCATGTATTTATATAATTATTTGCCAGACTTACTTGCCAACTACCACATTATTAAATTAGTACAGCAAGTCAGCCACTAGCTATCTAAATTTCAGGATTAACAATTTCAGATCATTCTCTTAACAAGCTGTTAAGCAGCTTGATCTTTAAAATTTGCCCGAGAAACTAACTTCTGTTTAATTAGCTTTTTTTGTTTTTGTGATGATGTGCACCTTTGGCAGAATTCAGTCAAATCATCTGCTGAACACGAATTTGATAGATGAAACATGCTTGTATGAATATAGGGCCTTGGAAATAAAGCAATCCCAAAGTAGTTCTCCACCTCAATCTGTCATACTACTCTTGAAATCAAATAGGTTAAAATGTGGTTTAAGTTTGACTTTTCACTCTTCCTTTCAGCAGTGGCGGGCGTCCCACCCTTTTTCAGGGGGTGCTTGTATCACATATCAGTAACTGGATGTGTTGCTGTTCACCTCCTCTCCGTTTGAAGTCAGTAAACTATGAAGGATGACTCATTTGAAGCTAATGCTGCATTGAATCCAGCCCATTTGAATCTAATGTGTTTCAAAGCATGTGTCCTTTGAAGTCGATACTTGTCCCCCTCCGAGGCCACACTTCTCAGAGAGAGTCCTCTCTGAAGTCAATGCGTGTCCCATTTGGAAGTCAATGCTTGTTAAAGGATGGATGGTGAAGGAGCATTGAATGCATGGCTTAATAATAGTCTTTTGGTTGGTTGCTTCTTAAACACTAGTTACCGACTGTCCTTTCAGCTATGTTCAGATGGGAATCGTTTCCTATTCTCACTATCAAGGCCTTGCTATTGAGTGTCGTGGTTAATCTAAGTAGATGTTTGTGTACATGTACATTAGTATGTTGAACAGCTTGAACCCAGTGATTCTTCTCATAGGTGGCCTCTAACTTTCAACTGCGTCTGATATTACAGTAGTAGTGTTGAGTGTATGCTCATAAAAATAATACAAAAATAATTTAAGCTACAAGAGAAAATGGAGAAGAACAAGACGTTGTGATAATGATACACAAAATAATGGCTAAGACTCGGTAAGACTGTATAATACTATGCTATCCAGAGCATAGCACAGGTACAATTAATCCACACAGGCAAAACTCCTCAAACTAATGAGCACAAACAAAATAGCCAAAGAGGAAAAGTCAAGACATTCAACTAAAAACCACAAAGCCACCCTGTAAATTATTCTGTGCGTGTAAGTTTTGTTTACCTGTGATTAACTGCTTGACATTATCGCATATGTGGAGTTCAACTTTGTGTACGTGATCCATTTTAAGATCAACTATTCTGTAGCCTTTTCTTATATAAATCAAAGTTCCCCTGAATAAAAATACAGTCTTTAATTACCTGTTTTTCATATTAAAATATTTCGAGCTTGTTTCATTAAACTGACTCAGACATACTGTACGTGATTTGATATTAATTCCACGATCATGAATTACTGCTCTGTCAAATTAAGGCTGATTAAGGAGTAAACACTTCAGCTTCACTTTTTTTTTTTTAAGTGCTACTTTTATTCTAATTTAATCAATTTCCCAATTATTTTTTACACCTTTTAGGAATAAATACTTCACATTTTGAATTCTAGCTGCTGCAACATGTTTTCCAACAATTCTGTGAAGATATTCAAAAACCACTAATTGCTCTTTTTCTTTTTTCTAAAGGCTCTATAATGGTGGGCAGTATTTTCTTTGTGTGAGAGAGGATTGTGAGTCTTGTCATTGCAGCCCCACTGATGAAATATGTAAGAAACATAGTTGTATTCTGTTGCAGAGCTGGTGTGTTAGACAACGCTCTGCAGCCTTTTAAGCTCGGCTTTTAAAATTGCTCTGTAGTATTCCAAGGTCTGCAGATGTTAGCAGTGTGCAAGCGCAAACCAATTCCAAGAATTTTTTTTTTCTCCTGTGACTTGTGTGATTTTAGCTGTTTGTGTGTTAATGTAATGAGGTATTTGTGTAAGAGTCTATATTTTCTGTGTGCACGTTTTTGAAGGCACGTATGTGTGTGTGTGTGTGTGTGTGTGTGCACTTTCAGTATCCGCTGTGCTTTTTAAAGTGACACATTGCCCTCTCATCTCCCCCATCAGCCCTCAAATGCACTCGTTTCAAGAGGGAGATAAAACATGTTTTCTTTAGAATCGCTATCTTCCTTCCAGACAGGTGCACTCTGCCCTTTATGTGCTGCATGACTCACACTCTCACAGACGTATGCGCAAACATACCAGACGACCTCGCAGGATGCATCAGCATAGGTCTAATATTAAGTTAAGTGGGGTTTTTTTGGCGGTGAAACTTTTGAAGAATGAGCTCAGTTAATTGCTGGCTTCTTAATGAAACACCCCAAATTTCTTTCGCACACGGCTGTAACAGTGATCAGAGCAGGAAGCAGACCAGACAAGCAAAGGTAAGAAGAAGAGGCAAGCAACAAGAAATAGATAGAATAAAGCAGATAAATAAAACATAGCTTGGGAGAATAAATCCTATGTAGTTTTTGGATGTTTTTTTTCTTCTCCTGTCTCTCTCTCTCTTCCTCACTCACACACCTTCTGTCACACCCCTACGCAGGGATACAAACTCTTTTCGCCCTTTGATTACACACACAACGAGACCTGCATATCTGTTCTGACACGAGGGTATTGTCAGGACAAGGTGGTTCAGAGATAGCAGAGAGAGAGAGGGAGGGAAAGAAACAGCCAGACAGACAAAGCCGGGCAGGCAGACAGGCAGGCAGAGTAGAAGGGAGGAATGGGAACTATAACACATTATATCACAGAAAGGTGCGTCTTATCTTTCCACATCTTCGCCATAGCTTCTTCAGAGGGAAAGGCAGAACAAAAAAACCCCCAAAAAACTGTTTTCCCGGGGTAATTTTCCCGGATGCTTCAGAGCAAATGTTATTTTCTAAGCACGAACAAGTGAATTAAATGAAAACAACAAAGACAACAGTAGCATCCTGGCTGTAAACAATCATCTGTTTCTGTGTCCCAGCAGAGCAGAGCCTTGCACCTCCCCCGTGCCTGCTGTGACGGTGGCCATTTGAAAAAAAAAAAACCCAAAAAACAACAAATCTATTTTGCTTTTTGTTCATTCCTGTGCTCCTCTGAGATCATCTTGGATTCCTCTGTGTTTTTCTCTATTGTTCTCACTGCCCCCAAAACATCCTCCGCTCCGGTCTGGGCTCGCTTCTCTGCATGTCTCCGTCTCTTTTCTTTTCTACGCTTCTCGCCCTCCGTAAACAGCAGCATAAATGAAAATCTGTACATCAAACAAAACTGTGGTCCTGTAGATGCTTCTCTTAATTCATATTCAAGACCGAACTTGGGCAGATTACATGAAAACTTTTATCACTCACTAAGACCTCACTGTGAAACTGTGGGGTTCGCACACCCTGAATATGAAATAATAATTATTAGACTTGCTAACCAGCTAACTTGTAAATAAGACAGAATACAATCATTTGAAAACAAACTGTGTTTACCAACAGTTTTACAAATTGTTCCTGAGCCCATGTATTAATCTCCTTTATACAATCATGTGTTTGACAAAGTGTTGAACCTCTCTCCATCCTTGCTTGTGAATGACTGAGTCTTTCCAGGATGAACCTTTCATACCCAATCATGATACTATCACCTGTTACCAATGAACCTGTTTACCTGTGGAATGATCCAAACAGGTGTTTTTGGATCAGTCCACAATTTTCACAGTCTTTTGTTGCTCCTGTCCCAACTTGTTTGAAACATTCAGAATAAGCATGCATTTGCACAAATCTATGAAGTTGATGAGGTCAAACATTAAATATATTGTTTCTGTACTGTCTTCAATCCAAAAAGGATTCGCAAATGATCACATTCTGTTTTACTTATGTTTTACACTGCGTCCCGACTGTTGCACTCTCTTGCTCAGATGAAAATTGATCAAGCAAGTTGTGTATAGAACGAAAAAGGAGGAACACGTTAAACTCCTGCCCGCTTTCATACCTGTGCACGTCAGGCTGTTGGTTTCAGGGTTTCAGGAAGTTACAGAAATAGCAGGAAACACCACCACCCCTCCAATTCAGATGCCAGAATGATGTGGAGAGATAGTCGGCTCAAACACTGTTGGAAGTTCTGACAAGCACTTCATTTGAAGAACACTAACCCCATTACAAGTCCAAGACAAATTTGTCCACTGAAAGCACAGTGATGAAACTGATATATACCCTCCATTGCCAATCTGGTGGCGTACTGCAATCTTGGTGCCAAGAACGAGTGCGTCTTTCTCAGTTCACCATTCGCCTGCTCTGAACAGGTTGACAGCTCAGAGCACTTTTGCTCCATAATATTTTTACCACTCTATTGGGTAAAGGAACACCCATATAGACCTCCTTGAAATCACACGAGTGTCTTTTTTCATGTTTTGTGTGTCTGCGACTTTCAACCAGTTGACGTGTTCACGCAGAAGAAAAAGTTTTATTCCAATTACGGCAATAATGCCAACCAGTCATAATAAAGATTAATGACTAATTCTCACCAGCTCTGTAATCCATGACAGTCAGCAGCCGATACCGACGGCCTTTTCTTTACTCTGATGACTCTGTTTGCAGCCATCTGAAGGCAGCAGCTACCTGTTTCATCTGCAGCCTCTAACTGGGGTGATGATGTGCACTGTCAAACACATTTACAGTACACTGGTTAAATATTGTCCAAGAAGCAGCAGACTGTTGCAACATAACCACACAAACCTCATCAGAGCAGTAATAAACTGTCCATCTTCCAATCTATACAAAATCAACACACCTCCTTTGTGCTACTTTCTTCCAAGTCTTTCATATTTTCTTTCCCTCTTCTCAGTTTCTGAGTTTCACAAATCCCATTCTGAAATTCTGGCATTGTCTGGCCAACAGCTGTTACCTAGCAGAGAGACCAGTAATTATGAGTAAGTGCTTGCTGCTTCTTATCAATAGCTGTAATTATAGGGGAGAGTCTTGAGTCTCGGTGTGTGGAAATCACTCTTCTGGATGACACTCCATCGCCTGTTACAGAGCCACACACATTAAGTGATGACTGTACGTTCGGCAACTCTGAGTGTCGCAGGTTTTTTTTTTTTTTTTTTTTAAGTTGAGGCATCTAATCATAAGTGCTCCAGTGACAGATCAATTAGAAACAGCAGTTAAAAGACTTTGCAGGCTCTGCAGTAGGTGATGGGGTTTATGACTTTAACACCTGATTATTTTCTTATAACGTCAATGTAATGGCATGCAAATTATTACAAACTATAATCATTAGTGTGCGGTAATCACGAAACTATCCACCGACGCAGCAACCGTAAGCGGTAATGTTGTACGCAATCTGTCCGAACGATCATTAACATTACTGCAAACAGGAACAGTATATAATAAGCTAATAAACACGTCTCACTTTAATTGTTGTTTGGCCTCAGTCTTGACCTTAACTCTCCTCTCAGGATATTAGATTCACTGGCAGCACAGGCACATATCTCTCCGAGGATTTGGGCTTTGTGACTTCACAGGATGTTGTGTTGAATGCTTGAGAGTAACAATCTTAAAATAATGAACATAATCACGTACAAAAACATTTGCATCAGCGGCGGTTTGAGCTGGGCCTTATTTATGCTTTCGCTCTCTGGATGGTGCTCTGTTGTGGTTTAAACTGTGTCATCAGCAGTTTGTAGTGCAACACAGAAATCAATACAGCGGCTAAAAGTGAAGTTGCAATAGAGTTGCTGCAGCAGAACAGTTTGTATTCATTTCTTAACTCTGCCAGATGGAGATTGAGACAGCATGACAGTGATGAATAGTGTGACTAGTCTCACAAACTACCCGACAAATTTCCATTATTTGTGGCGACGCTTCAGAAACTCTCCTTCACCATTCCTCATTAGTACATTAGTGTGGGACACGTTGTTGTCGGAGCAGACCCAGCGGGGGCATATCAGGGCAGGACACATTTAGGAGTGAGAATTTTTCTCTTGGTGTAAGTATGCCAGGTGGACAGGCTGCTTTAAGGAAGACATGTCTGCCAGCTCCAGGGGTGTTATTCTGGACCTGACTGTGCAGTTGACACTTTAGCACTAAAGTAAAATGTGCTTTTGCAGCTTTCATCATTGCAGTTGTGTGTTCAGGTTTGCTGATTCATACACTGTGCGTTCCAGAAAAGTGAAGTTAGCGTTTTCGTCGGCGGAGCTGGCCTTTTCTAAATTGACTTGAAACTGGCATCTCGCTCAATCTATTGATATCAATTGATGTGAAAGTACTACTTGAGCTGAATTACTTCAGCTGATTTTGAAGATACTTCCGTCTGCTGCTCTGTGTTCACTGGAGTGCTGTTATCAACAAGCAGAACTGTTTGGAAGTGAAAGGTTCCCATGGGCTGTTAAATCAAGAGCATCCAGCTGTTTGAGGGCTGTAAGGAACACTCAGATGCACACGTGTGTTTGTATGTGTTTGGGTTTTCTATGTGGTGAAGTTCTGCTTTCACAGAAAATGTGGCTTGTTGCTGGACACACTTAACATAATCACAGTAAACAAAATCCACATTCATGTAGATGTAGAATCTCAATGGCTTTTATTCATCTCAACTGAAGAGAGGCCTCTGTTTGAAACCAGCTTTTATTTTGAATTCATGCTGTGCAGTACAGCATATTTCATCATATTTTTGTAAAAGGATCCCATTTGCTTAATTCCTCAGTTCTCTTTTCCTACATCATTTTCACATTAAAGTGTTGTTGCAGTTCAGGAGGCATAATCCCATTTTTCCCATTCTTTCCTTGGAAGGCATTTAGTGTGAAACGTCCGCACAAAGCTTTCATTTCTGCTTAACATAAGCTAATGACAACTTGGGTTTTATTTATGTAGTGCGGTCAAAAATAGGTCCAACAGAAGCAGTCAGATAATCATATAGGTTTTAAACAAGCCAATAGATTTGTAAAATTCATTTTAAAGGCAGAGGATTAAAAAGTAATCCATTCACAGTATAGAGACAGACTTCCTGGTTCTCACACAGTTGTCATGTGCAAAGAAGCATTATTAGCAACAATACAGATGCTTTATTTTACCTCCAAATGGAGTGGTTTAAATAATCTGAAAGTGTGTTTTCGACCTGTGTGATTATCTGATATCTCATGGTCCAGATGTTCCAGGTTAAGTCTGATCCAGGAGGTCTTGATGGATTGGTTTCCACTATACAGTATAAAGCCTGATCTATTTCATTCCTAATTGTTTAGGTGTTATATATACTACATATGTATACCATACTGGCAGAAATTCTTCCACACACTACCACACAATAAAACCCTGACAGGTTCTGCCGATATGAGGCTGCATGTGTGAACACAGTCTGACAAGAGGAACGAGAGAAATCAATGGAAAGTTTTCTCTCTGTGTCTCTTTCTTTTTCTCTCTGACTCCATCTTTCTCTAGTGGAACTTGAGGAGCTTGCAACATATTGTGTATCTTGAGTGTGTGTGTGTGTGTGTGTGTGTGTCCATGTCCGTGTGTGTTCTGGCTGGTGGACCATTCAACAGAGGTTGTGTGTAATCCCTATTGTTGCTGAAATGCCACCGCTGTTATTAGGGAAGATTTATGTGCCGTGCCCAGGGATGGAGTCAGAATGCCAGCTTGTGTTTGGGTGTGTGTGTGTGTGTATGTGTGTGCGTGTTATTAATACATTGCACTGGGGGATACAGTCACAATGCCAGAATGCAACCATGTTTACGAGTCACTGTCACATGTAGCCAGTGTTTTTGTACCAGTAATTGATTTGTAGGACCGAATAGTACACGGCCTGTTTATCTTGACCGAGTGATCAAGTGAACATTTTAGCAGACACAATAACTGAATGGACGACAGGTGGGAAAAAATAGTTGCACAATCCTGCTTCCAAAATAGTTGGGACACTGTGTAAAACATAAATAAAGCAGAATGTGATCATTTGTTAATCATTTTTGACAATATATTGAATTAAAAAATACAATATATTTAATATACTCATCAACTTCATTGATTTTGATTGAAAAACACCTGTTTGGATCATTCCACAGGTAAACAGGTTCATTGGTAACAGGTGATAGTATCATGATTGGGTATGAAAGGTTCATCATGGAGAGACTCAGTCGTTCACAAGCGAGGATGGAGAGAGGTTCAACACTTTGTCAAACACATGATTGTATAAAGGAGATTAATACATGGGCTCAGGGACACTTTGTAAAACTGTTGTTGGTAAATAGAGTTTGTTTTCAAATGATTGCATTCTGTTTTTATCTATGTTTTAAGATAAGATAAGAGATAAGATAAACCTATTTACAATTTTACACAGCGTCCCAACTTTTTGGAATTGGAGGTGTGCATGAAATTGCTGTTACAACCATCCCTGCTCTCCCCTATATGAAGCTGGATCATGAGAGAAAAACATTATTCTCTCCAAGTTTGCACTAATGCTCTCAGAAATGCAAGTCATGCCAGGGCCTCTTGTACTGTTATGGTTTCGATGGTGTTGGTGCATGTTTCAGTGAATGTTGAAAATATATGGATTAGTGCTCTTTTGCCACAGTGCTGCCAAAACCATTACCCCGCTATTGGTATAGAAGGTTTAAAAAGTACAAAGATGGTTAACAGGAAGTAGACAACTCAATCTCAGACAAGATACAAAAACATCAATCTATCAAGGTAATGTCTTTTTACATATGAACTTCCTCTGTTCTCCGCTTTCCTTCTATTATCATATCAGGTTAAAATCAATGAGTGAACCCAGGTAGAACATGTTGAGGCCTCCAGGTGCATTTAGCATCTCCCACATTTGGCTCCTTATTGGTGGATGAATTCTTCTGCCATTCAAAATGCATTTTACTGATTGTTTCCACAGTCATTACGGAAAAAGTGATGAATGATAGATCAACATATGAATGATTGAATGTGGAGGCTAATGTGTCACAGCCACTCCCTCCTTGCTGCGGTCCATTTCTATGATATTTGCCGTCTGTTTTGACTGCACTGGATTATCAGGGCAAGTCTCTCTATGTCATACCAATAACCAAGTAAAATTATATAATATTGTAAATCTTTTTTGAATGTAATTTACTACATGTGACATTTGATATTGTGGGATTTGTCCTCACACTACACACAGCACACACACAAATAAATAAATAAAAACAAAAAGAAACCAGCCCCATGATTTACTGCTGATGAATGGTGAAGACTGAAATCACTGTGTGTGTGTGTGTGTGTGTGTGTGTGTGCGTGCGTGCTTTTTGCCTATGATAAATGATTTCCACCTCCCTCTTAAATGGTTCAGTCTACATCTTAATCTGTTTCTCCATTTACAAGTCTGATTGCCATCGCAGCATGACGCAAATATACGCAAATAAACACAATTATAAGTGCTTATTATTATATAAGAACACAAGGACACACATACACACACAGACATTTCAAGGTAGGGCTGCATACCTTTAATCATGAGTCACACACGGGTTAGGAAACTGATTATCAATGTCGGCACGATTGATGACCGCAAGGACGTAACAAGGAAGGGGTCACTCTGTCCTCTCTACAAGGTCTTTTGATATTCACGAGAGCCCTTCTTCCTCTGACCACTTATGTCACTTGTCATTCATCTTATTTGTTCCTTCTGGCTGTGTGTGTGTGTGTGTGTGTGTGTATGAGTCTGTCTGTCCTTGTATGTTAATGTGCATCTGAGTCACGTGTGTGTGCATGCATGTGTGCGTGCGTGTGTGTGTGTTTGCGTGCGAGCGCTCGAGCGGCTGTCAGGTCATATATGCAGTTCGCTCACGGATGGCACCAATGAATAAGCGCCACCAATGTCATCTTGAAACCTTCGAGAGGAGAGAGGATGAGGGGACGGCGAGATGAGGAGAAATGAGGCAAAGGGAAATGAGAGGGGCTGACGAGAGAGGAGAGGAAGGGTAGGATGATAGAAGAGGAGATGAGGCAAAAGGACAGCCAGGGGTGAGGAGGTAACAGTGATTTCTACAAACAACTGGCCGGGAGGAACGCTCATTTAGATCCACTCCTGTCTGCTTGTCAGGCAACTTTCTTTTCTTCTCCCCAGCTTTGCTTTTACATTTTGAATCCTATTTTGACCTCTTGTGTCCACCTCCCTTCTCTCTCTCTCTTTCCATTACTTCCTTCTCCTTCAGGCATGTCACATTTGTTATCCTTACAGTTCTTGAATCCTTTGCTCTTCCTTCCCTCCGTCCCATTTTCTTTTCTTGTCCCTCCCCTCTCCTCATCTTTCTTCTCAACATCATCTCTGTGCTCTGATACTTAGTCGATACTGCTGTCTGCTGTATCGCGGTTTCAGCTGGTTGAGCAGCTTCTGTCTTGTCAACTGAACAAATAGGTCTTCATTTGACCAAATGGCCTCTCAGCTGACCTCTGGGTCTGACCACTGTTGTGTTTAAATACCCACATGAAACTGTTTGTTTCTGCTCTCACATATATTTGTATACCTTACAGTTACATAGTAATGTCATGGCAAAGCCCATAAAATCAGCATTTAAATACACATATGTGACCATGAGGTGAACTGTCAGGCAGCACAGGGGCTCATTAGTAGCGCTGTTTGCATGTCCTCCTTGTGTCGTCCGGTGTTTTGGTCTCCAAAGACATGCAAGTTATTTTAACCCGTTAAAGTGAAAGTGAAAGCTGGTATGATTTGTAGTCTGTCTGCATGTGTTAGCACCATGATACACCGGTGACCTATCAGCCCGGCCTCTTCTTCAGTGTGCGTCGATCCAGCCCTCCTGTGACACTGCACAAGATATTGTAAGTGGGTATAGATGCTGGATGGGCGTTAAACAATCAGCTGCAAATGACCAGGTTTCCTTCTGTGCCAATTAAGAAACAAATGTGTCCATTTTTTCATTACTTCTGGTACAATTAAACCTGTTTTGGCTCAGTCAGAACACCAGCATGCCACGATGAAACACATTATTCCCAAAGTGCGGGAGATTACATGTCGCTGAGTAATTGGTTATTTGGTAATTGACTGTTTTGTGCGTTCAAGTTAACTGGGATGCTTATCCAATTGTAGGGAGCTCATTTTGATTCATGAACATTTTGTTGTGTAAAAAAAGATTTTCAGGTGTGTCCATATGCAGATACATTCGGTTGGCTGAACAAACACATATGAACGTACAAATATAAGCAGCATCTCTTCACACTTCTCATACATATACATGAGGTGTCTAGCAAAGCATTTGAGGACATATAGCCTCATTTATACACCAACAAAGACTAAGCTACCTGGTTTTGCGCGTTGCTTTATGGGTGAGCCATTAAGTCAGAAAAGAAGATATTGCGTTTGACCTGTAAGCAGTCGTTCTGCACATCTGAAACAGAGGAATCAGCGAAGCTCAAAGAGACAGGTCCATCTCTTTTATCTTGTCTTTGATGTTGCTCTCTCTCCCTCACTTTAATCTAACACTTAGTTTAACTTTGCCAGGGTAGATTTGCTTGTATTTGTGTTTGTTGTAAGTCTTTGCGCAGAATTTGCATGGAAAAGCAAGATTTGTCGGTTCGGTCTCAAAGGGGCCTCAGACACACATCTGTACTCACACACAAAGAGACAGGAACTGCATAAAATCTCACAGTATTTACTCTCAGTTACAGTGGGTAAATAGAGAGCTCTGTGGACTGTGTCAGTAAGTTGCTTAAGGCTTTGTGTCTAACCTATCATTTGAAGTCAAAAATCCACAACGGCCCCAGCTTCTATAAACAAAAGGTCATTCTAGATTGCAGATCTGAGCACAGAATAACGGATGAAACAGACACACACACACTTTCCTGCACACAGATACTGTACGCAGACACACAAACGAGCCGACACATACAGCACAAACACATTCACATGCTTGGCGTCAGATCAGAGAGACACGCTTACCAGTTTCCCTCGCTAATCTTTGAAATCGGCGTCCACTTTCATGGCTGAATGTCAGCTCTGTCACACTGACAAAAAAAAACCGCAACGTTCTCTCGGAGGTAAGAAACCCATTAGATCTGAGGTGGCAGTTGCGTTTGCTACCACAGAAGACAGTGAAAATTGTCAAAGTGTAACTGTATACCCCGGAGTTGAACCACTTTCAAGTTCAAGCGATGCACGTTCCACGCTGTTGCAC
This sequence comes from Holacanthus passer, assembly GCA_025331565.1. Taxonomy (NCBI): domain Eukaryota; kingdom Metazoa; phylum Chordata; class Actinopteri; family Pomacanthidae; genus Holacanthus; species Holacanthus passer. The sequence continues at coordinate 4,275,072 of JAFREQ010000004.1, read as the reverse complement.
ACTTCAAGCTTGTGAGAGGTGATGTTAGAGCCTGGAACCACAGAAACAGAGCAGAACCGTGCGTCAGTCTCAGGCTGATTTAAAGAAGACTTGGTTTACTTGTTCAACCTGTATTTACCCACAGTATAATGACCTGCAAATACATGCTTAGTTTTTAGAGATAGGACCAATTACCAAATTATTGATTATAATTGCTGACACATGGATGACATCGGTTTATTTATTTTCCGTGCACGAAAGTCAGTCCACACACACACACACATGGTTCACTTCTTCTGATTAGACCTTGCTCGAGGTGTAAACAAGGTGGGCGTGTGCACACCGCCATTAATTGACATCTTTCTGACCCCGTTTTTATTGGTTCATGGGTTTGGCGACTTCAGCGCAGCTTTGCCGAGTTTCAACCTGAGCAGAGGTCTAATGAGCCAGAATAAATGAACACGTGTGTGAGCGTGCAGAGCATAAAATAGAAGTAAAGTCAAAGCACACAGCTGAAATTTTTCAACCTTAATAAAAGTCAGTCAACATTCAGTGTCAAACACGAGGCTAATTTTCTCCTCGTTTAATTTAACTGAAGCCGGCAAACTGTCTGTCTCACCGGCTGGAGTGACAAATTTAGGCAGCAGATTTTCGCAGCCAATTAATATGAGTTCAGTGAGTTGTCAAAAACTACCGCATGAAACTCTTGATGTTGGTTGACTCTGCAAGCCTGCGTCTATATGCTTGATTATTGAAAAGGCAGAGTCAACCGTGTCACTTTAATGTTGAAAAAGACAGAGTAGCATGAGTGAATTTATCAAACTGGTCACGTCTGCATTTTTTGAAGTTGGTGGCTGGTTCGGTTTCTATCGAGTATACTGACTGACAACCAACGCAAGCAGGGATGGTAGTTGAGTAGTCAAATTCTCATAGTTTATTAAGAGTAATATTATGTACAACATTAATTGAGTAATCTCATTACATCTATTAGTTATGGAATGTTATTAGGGCATTAATAGTGTTTGCTGTGGTGCACTCAGGAGGCACAGACCTAAACTCCACGATGTGAGTTAATACACAGAACATTAATATTTTAATATTTATTAATATTTGCACTATATTTAAATATATTGCAGGTTCCTACCTTATGCTTTTAATGTTGCAAATGCTTATCTTGGAAATGCCCAGTGCAGTATATGACCTGAGCCTTCACTGTGTTTGTAATATTGATGTAAATTATATTTAGTTTGTCTGGCTTGCAGAGCTAAACAGATATGATTTTGATCACATAGTTGTTAAGGTATCAAGGTCCAGGGTGTTTTTAAAAGCTAAAAACGAACATATTGATTCTCAAAGTGAGTATTTTCTTTGAACAGGCCTAAGTACTTTCCCTGTTGGGGATAGTGTGCAATTAGTTTTCAATTCCACACTCTTCAGGATGTCAATACATAACTTTTGTGGCGCAGCAGTAGGCTAATACGTCAAGCTGAATATCCAATACCCTCAAGTGTATATATCGGCGGGGAAGTGTCTTGCTGAGGCATCCCTTTTTCTACCTTTCAATTGTGGATTCTGTTCCGACTTGATCTCTTCCCACTCTCCTCGTCTCTCGTATCCTTTTGATCTCCCTCGACTCCATCACGGCTCTGTCTCCAAACTAATTCCTCTAACTATCTGCACCATTGTTCAAGTAAATCATGTTTTCCCAGACAATTTTTTTTCCCAAATCACTTGTTTTTTTTTTTTTTTTTAGTCCTTGCCCTCGCTCTTTCTTGCACACACTTCTTTCTGCTCCATCCCTTTCTGCTGGTCCCTGAGCTCACCTCTCCAAATGACAGCCCACTCTCCCATGACAGCTCCAGGCCACTCTGTCATCCTCCGTGTGTGTGTGTGTGTGTGTGTGTGTGTGTGTGTGTGTTGCATCTGCATCTGTATGACTGTGTTTGTGTGTGCACACCAATGCCTGTGTGTCCTCTCAGCTTCCAGTGTGAGTAATAGATTGAGAACATTTTTATTAGATTTATTTACTTTCCTGGAGTGTGTGTATGCATGTGCACGTCTCCTCAAGGCTCTGTTGGTGCACTTGTGCATGCATGAGTGTATTTTGTCGTGCCATGTGACAGATTTCTCGCAGATAGCTGCGTTGCGTGGCCAGGGTTGAATTGTATCATCCATGACAAGGCAGAACATTTTTGCTCCTCTTCTCCTATCTTCCTGCTTTTCATGTGTTTCACAGCAAGGGAACATGAAGGTGGCCAAATGCTTGCATCTATCATAGGCAACGACAGATCTTAAACTTTGTGTATCATGGGTCAAATGTGTCTAATTTCATTTGCAAATGTGATCCGATTGTTTACGACAAATGAAAACAGAGGGCCTTTAAATCCAGGAGCTAAAAATGTTTCAATAACTCTGTATGCGAAGACTGACTTGTGCCTAAAAGCTTGAACACATTCCAAGTCAAAGCCAAATGAACTCAGCCAAAGCTCAAAATGTGCCAAAAAGATCAACATTATTTGCTCAGCCAGAACCTAAGTAAGAGCCAGGGACCTGAATTATGAACATGATTTTCCAAATGTTATCGGTAACATTGGGTTGTGCCCTGAAAGTCAGCTTATTAAAACTCCTTGACAAATATTTGAGGCCTGGGACAGTGAGAGTCACCGTGGCATTAATGCATTGCAGTTTCCTGCAAGGACGGTCAATTATTTTTTTAGATGCCAGACAAGGACAAATACTCCCCTTTCATTTGGGAAATGATTCCAGATCATTTGGAGAAAGAATCACCTCTATCATTTGGACTGAAAAAAAAAAAGATGGAGGTTTACAGCAGCTGTAGGTGTCGTGTCACCACTGTTTTGCAGTAAGTTGTATCAAACTAGAAATGATCAGTCAATTCATTGATAATTTGATTGTAAGGAAATTAAATCAGCAACAATTTCACAAATCACTTATTAAGCATAAATGCCACATATTCTCTGATTCCAGTTTCTTAAATATGAGAATTTGCCTCTTGTCTATGTTTTATATTACTGTAAACTGAAAATCGTTTAAGATGAGATACACCTTTATTAGTCCCACAACAGGGAAATTTCCTTTGTCTGGTTTTGAACCGTTCAGTGGACTTCTGAAGAAGTCACTTTGGCCTGTGGGGAATTGTGGTGAATATTCTTCTATCTTCTGACATTTTAAAGAGAAATGATCAGAAAAACAACCATTAGATTAATCGACAATGAAAATGATCATTAGTTGCAGCTGAGCTAAACACTGCCTGGGAGGAGAGTTGAACGGCTGCCTCAGAGATGAACTACTGTGAACTTTGACCTCATGCGAAAGCAAAGATTTTTCATTGTCTCTCATAACTGCAGAGAGATGTACTGTCCACACTTAAAATGACTTATTGGCCTGCTAGTCCACACTCTGACCTGAACTCTGGTGTGTGTGTGTGTGTGTGTGTGTGTGTGTGTCTGTGTGTCTGTGTTCAGTGTATTCAGGAAGAAAATTTACTGTTTACAAGGATCTGTATATGACCGTACAAAAAGAATGACATCACTAGCCAACACAGCGACATAACAGTAAATTGATGTGTGTGTGTGTGCGAATGTCACACAGTATGCATACTGTATTCATGTCTCAGGAGTAAAACTGAGCTTTATGGGGACATGAGTAACAACAGAACTTTATAGCATACTTTACTAGGAATAGTAAAACTCATGACTGCTTCACACATTGTTTGCTGCTCCGCTGACTGACTCTGGTGTCTGTGTGTGCATCACCCCTCTTAAACCTTCCCCAACATTGATTGAATTTTTGATTTACAGATGCTAATTTATATCTTATTTTAGTCCAAATCAAATCAAATTCGGCTCATTTTCTGTCACATTAGCAAAGCTGTTCATAGTTAGTCCAAAAATAACACTGTTTCCACACAACCATGAACAAACCAGACCAAGTTCCAGTTCAGGGTGGGACATTGTTTCAGTGCTGTCAATATACGGTATGTCATGACCTGTCTGTGTCTCCTTCCTGTCTCTCCTCCTTGTTTCTGTCTAATAAGGTAGAAACAAGAAGAAAAACATCAAATCATGTTGCTACAAAAATGAGTAATGATGCACGTGTCACTTACTTTTTTATCCTTTTCACCACTCCACATCACGCAGGGTGACGTAAAACAGGTTATATTTAGAAGCATATATATACGATTTTCATTTTCTGCCATTACATGGTGACTTTTATCTCACAGACACTATGATACCGAACTGGCTCGTTGCTGTCCTTTGCTCTCTGCTCTTTCTCTCTCTGTCTCATGCAAAGCACAATCAAAAACTAATGACTCCACAACAGCTGACTCACCTGAAAAGATCCGCCTTCAAAGAAACACTCAGAGGCACGAAATAACAAGAGAATGTAGGTCAGGCAATCTTGTTTTCGTGTTGCATGACATTTGATGAGCTGCCTAAAATCCTTATTTTATCTGCCCTTGCAACAGAGATAGATGGATAGATAGATCTCATGTTTTTCTCTTCTGTCCTATCTCTCACACACATGCACACGCTCTCGTGTTTATGTAATAATGTCTCATATGGCCTCCTTCAATTTACTGATGAGGCCAGCGAAGAGCAATGGAACCTTTCCAAATTTGAGTTTTGGCCGGAGGGGAATATTTTTAATGTGGCACACTGAGTCTTCTGACTGAGATGGAGGAGTCCTCAAATATGGGGTCACACATTCAGTACACACATATACAAGGATAGACGTGTGACACTGCGAACACGAACAACAAAAAATACTTGATCACATGTTGCATACACACACACACACACACACTGCAGATGCACACCCGCACTCACGCACAAACACATACACTTCTAATAGTTTAAGTGCAGAAAGGAGAGCAGCGTTTCAGCGAACTATCTTTTTATTGATCCATTTGAGAGATGAATTATTAAATCTAAAAAGTGAAACTGCCAGCCATGCCATCTCTCTATCTCCCTCTCTCTCTCTCTCTGTCTCACACACACACACACACACACACACACAAGCTGTCACTTACTTACTCACATACACTGCAGACAATCACCCCATCACACATAAAGGCCACTTGAGGATAGTTAGACTTTTTCAGTTTCATTTTACTTGATCTTTCAGAGTCTCTGTCAGTTGTTACCTGGCGGACAATTTAATGTCAGTGGAAATGTTATGAGAAAGTGAACAGTAATGGCTCGGAGGCTCGACAGCACGCTTATGGCGATCCATTTGTCACTATAGTTATGGTATACTTCAGGAGTGATTGATATGATCTGGGCCATTTTCTTATGTTTGTTTTCAATCTTGGTTGACAGTTGTGGATTAATCAGGCAGGACAATGATAAAACTGGAGGGAAACCACAATGTAGGAAATGCAGCAGAGGTCTTGAGTTGACAACTAAAATTCACATGTTTGCAATATTATGAATGAAAGGAATGAATCAGTTGAGTGAACCTTCCTTTTATTGAATTCTTTCTGAATCAATGGAGTTGAGAGTTAAGTCTCAATATTCTTGAAGTAAAAAGTCTTTTTGGGAGAAATTTCACACAAAAAAACAAAGAAAACAAAAAAAAAACACTCAATGTCACTGGTGACTTTTTATTTTTTATTTTCTTTGATTGGTTATCCATTGAAAATCTTCAATTTATATGTAAATAATCCCATCAGTTTTCCAATAGTGATTTGTATTTGATTAGCATTTAATGTTAGAAAAAATAGTTTGCAAGGAAAAGTGCTGAACTTTCCAGCGTGATGATTGTGACCATTGCAGGAAGTGCTCTGCAGGATTAGGCTTGATTCACTTTTAAATCAACCAATCCAAGGGAGTTAGTCTTCTTAAGGATCCAATAATTGAGAATTTTTTTTTACCTTAAAGCCTCATGTACTTGAATGGAATAATTGAAAATGAAAGTTCCCACAGTTTGAATCGACTCAGTAAAGAACTGCTGGTGCTAGAGTGTGGTTGAGGCCATTTATCTGAAGTTGCCTTCAGGAGTGAGAGGCAGCTTGTCCTCTGTGTATGATCTCTGACATTTTGTTTAGGTTGATGGCTTGAATACTTGGTGGAATACTTTAGAAGTGCACGTTTTTTCGGGACTGATGTGTGTACCATTGTGACCATTTGTCTAGTGATAAGGCAGTCTGGAGAAGGATGCCCATGCCAGGAGGGAGGTCAAGGCACCAACTCATTCCTCTTCCTAGACACTTCCATTTATCAGGCCTGACTGCATGCATCACACACCCTCAAGGTATGTGTGCATGTGTGTGTGTGTGTGTTTTGTGGATATGTGTGTTGGAGAAAGAGTGAAAGACCCACAGAGATGAGTAGCTTTATGTACTTCACAGGTATATCTGGTGGATGTGTAATTTGCAAATGATGTAAAATCCACTTATTTGATGTGAAAACCTCACATTTATTTGCAACACTGTTTAACCCAGCGGCTCGGTGTGAAGGACTTCTGCCTTGACCTCAATTATCAATATTTTAATGCAATAAATCTTTATGCAGAGTTTGAGGCCTTTTGTCAGTGATGGATTTCTGGCATTTAAAAGTGGAAACATTTTCCAGAGAGGCCAGAGCATATGTCGCAGTATAGCTTAGTACAGTAAAGGCAAATGAAAACAGCTGCCTCACCGGGCATGTCAGCATTATCACTGGCATTTTCCAAACACAAACAAAAGTCTGTCAACTGCTCAGTGAGTAAAGATTTGCAAGATGCAAAATGTTGCCATTTCCAACAGATGCTTTCAGGATGTGCAGCATTTACATAAGCAACTTTTTTGTTTGGTTTTTAATGCAGAACAGTCTGAATGTGATGACTGTGTTGATTTATGGACCATGTAATCAATGCAACAAACAGATCCGTCTCCACACTGTTTAACTTTGTTTATTGCTTGTTGATGTTGGTGCAGGCAAAAGGAGCCTCACGCCTGATTTGACAGAGCCTCCTCGAATGTTAGTCTTCTCCACATTGTGCATTGAGTTAAAATCCCGGGAAAAGTTTGAAAATGTGTGTTAAGTTTTGAATCTCATTCAAGATGTGTTCTGCCTAAAATGCAAACAGGTCTTTTTTGCTTGTTTCCTCCTGTCTTGTTTATTGTTTGTGCTCTTTAAGGGAGCAGTGGTAATTTACATTTAGCCATTGCAACTCTGCTCTTCTGGCATTTTTTTCCCCCATAAATTGTATCAGTCTTTAAACCTCTGCATGATCCTCAACACATTCTTCAACTCATTAAAATAGTGTGTAATTATCTGTATTATGATCACAGTCACAGTCACAGTGACAACCTCTATCCAATTAAAACATCACAGCACAGCCCCTCTACACGGTTGTATGTATGTTTGATGCTAAAGCCATGCAGCCACAGTGCCATGTGACGCATATACAGTCTAACAACCTACACATGCAGTGTACTTTCTTGCATGTCTGTCCACCTCTTACACCGACATTTGGAACAGTGCTTTTTGATATATTGCTTCAAACCAGTCATTCCTAACCTTCAAACAAAGGCAGTCCATTTTGTACATTTATTAGTAAAGCGTTTAGCATCTTCAACAGCTGAAAGAGAAAAGCGAAAAGAGAAGCGATGTGATTAAATGGCAGCTTCTGGATCAGACGTGATCATTATAGCAAATAGATGAGGCTGTCATATACAGTAGAATCCCCATTGAAGAACTATCACTGCTCAAGTGGAGTCAAATCAGCTTGAAGATGAGAGCGTCACAGTGTGACAATTAAATCCTGACGCGTCTTCTGCATATTTAACTGTCGCAGAGTTGAATGTACAATCGCAACAGTCGTCACACACACACACACACACAGAGAGCAGTGGGTGTAACATATAAGCAATTAAATCCTTGACATGAAACATCTTGAGGTGTCTTTCACACATGCTTACATTCCAATAATTGAACCCACACTTTTAGGAGACATATCCGGAGACGGATCCGATCTGCTCACTTGCAGCAGCTCTGTGGCTTTTTTTTTTTCTTGTTGTTGTTTTTACGTCAGTCGTGTATGCTGCATCGAGGCAGCCAGGCCTGAACCTGTGACAGCAGCACAGTTGGTTGAGCACCTAGAGTTGCCAAGCTGTCAGTTTGATGTCTGAATTACAGTGCACACACATCTGCACTAGTCAACGCACAGTTAATCTCAACATCTGTACGTGTAGCTGGCCACAGTTGACTGCATAGAAAGACATAAGGTTTGTAAAATTAACACGGCCGACTTGGAATGTGGTGTGTTTTTCTTTCCAAAATAGGTGAAAGAAAATGTGACAATTTAGCAAACACTGCGGCAGGTGTTTGTTTTTTTAGCATGGCTGGTGATGGTTTGGTCGGTTCACCACTTTGGTCCCAACTGAAATATCTCAACGAGTATTGGATGGATTGCATTGAAGTTTTGTAGAGATATGGTGCCCGCAGGGTAAATTGTAAATTGACTTAGGTGGCTTTTGACTTCCAATGCCACAATGCGGCTGACATTTGTGTTTGTGAGTGAAATATCTTAAGTAGTACAGGCATTTGTGTTCCCCTCAGGATGAACTGGAAACGCTTTATTCATCCATTAACTTTTCATTTAGCATCATCAACAAGTCAAATTTAAAACTGTCCACTACCTGAAAACTAGTTGCTATTTCCATCAGCCTCCTCTTTGTGTTTAGTGCTAAACTAAGATGACGAACATGGTACCTGCTAAACAACATCACGCTAACATCGTCTTCAGTGCCACTGTTCAAAAGACAACACAATCAAATAATTACAATATTTGTTCCACATGGTCCACATCTCTCCACTGCAAACCCATCCCACCAACCCTCCCAGCTCCCACAGCTGACATTCCCCATGACATTTGTGTGGGCATGAACTCCTGTCTCTTCTAAAATGGGTAAATGGGAGATACAAGATTTGTAAATGACACGAATGAGATGCTTCTCTAAATTGCACCTATATTATATTTGCATGTGCGTTTGGGTAGATTGAGAGCTCTTCTGTCTGAGAGTCTCTTTTCAGGAGTAGCTCTGCTCTTGTGTCTGCACGATAAGGGCTTGGATCCAATGACTGTTTCAATTCAAAATTCATAATTTGTAATGTCATTCACACATTATCCATTCAGCTCAGAACGACCTGGATGGGAGAGGAGGCAGCACATCCAAAAGCCTCTCGTGGTAATTCTACAGATACAAAATTCAGGTACATTAGCAAAAATAACCCTGAACAGGATAAGCAGTTGAGAGGATGGATGGACTCGTAAAAGGGTAAATGGAAACAGAAGGCGATGATATGCAATAAAAGCCTCCAGCTGGAATCAAACAGTAGATGTTGCCGTTGCATGTTTCTCGCCAACGAGGACGCCCACCACTTTAGCTTTTGATAAAGGCACAGCTACGTCACTGTGCCGACAGTCTGGGCCGCTGGAGTGGGCGCCTCTGCGAAGCACAAAGTTCTGACATTTTACAACCTGAACTGATTCTTACTCACACTATTAAAGTGCTGGTTCACCCAAAATCACATATAGAAAAAAAAAATGCATTTTCTGGAGATACTTTTAGTTTCATGCGCCAATATTTTGACATATCCGTCTCTCACATTTTGCTGTCAACAGTTTTCATTGGAACGGCTTTCAAAGTCAGTGGATTATCTAGAGTACAGAGGAAGGGCACACCACTGTTGAGGTTTTCAAATGTAATTTTTCAGTGCTTTGAGCTGCACAAACAGAATTCAGTTCTCCTCTATTGCACTGGGATTTTGGCACAAGTTTCAGAGGCAGATATATCAAAAACTTGGCACATAAAATTAAAACTTTCTGTGTGGATCCATAAATATATATATATATATGTGTGTGTGTGTGTGTGTGTGTGTGTGTAGTGGTTTGGGTAGACTGGCTGTTTAAAGACACAGGTGTGCAGTAATTTATACCTGACATAATGTATTGCACCATTATGTAGTCAGTCTCTTAGGCGACATTCAAACATACACTTTAAAGTCTTTCTTGGAAACCTCGCTTGGAATCTGCACCTCACTTAACTTGCCAAGAGTCAGCAAGAGGAAATAGTTTTAAGGTTTGAAGGAAGTTTTTTTTTTTTTTTATATCCAGAAATCGCATGCATGTGACATTCATCCTCTACAGTCCCCACGGAGCTAAAACTCTCCTCCTGAGTGGCAGATTGGGGAAGAAATGTATATTTTGGTTTAACAATACAATTGTACACCTAATATTTATTTGCAAGCTTTGTGCGTTAGTGTGTGTTCTGCCATGCCTGTGGGAAATAGTTTCCACTCAGCATGTGTTAAGGAGTGGAAGTTGAACATAATGATTGTGTAATCCACACACTCGCTATTACCAGGTTTCCCAGCACTGATGAAACACGCGCACACACACACACACACACACAGTCTTTACTTATGTCACTTTTGGGGAATTTACATAGACTGACATTCATTTCCTAGAGACTAACCTGAAGGACTACCTGACCTTAACCTAACCCTAACCTTAACCTAACCCTAACCTTAACCTAACAATGACCTTAACTGTTGACCTAAAAATCACAGTTTTCCAAATTGAGGACACCACTTTTTGTCCCCAATTGCAGCGCTGTCCCAAATCAACGGTCTTGCGTCTAGTGTGTATCCCCAATTTGGACATAAGCGAACCCACACACACACACACACAATTTGCTTGGACTCCCACTGACTCCTCTGGGCTTGATCACCTGCACTCCACAACATCCGATAAAATTAACATGCTCTCAGTATTCATTCCCCCCAACTGTGTGTGTGTGTGTGTGTACGCCTGCCTTTCTCTTCATCCCCTTTTCCCTTTCCGGCTTTTGCTTTTTCTGTCCCTCAGTTGTGAGGACAAACATACTGAGGGCAGAATTACCATGGAGATGCACTCAGCCTAGTCAAAGGCCCAACAGAGGTATTAGCCTGATAGGATCTGTGGTACTCCATCACACACCGACAAATGCACACACATCGGCCCTTGCATGTAGGCCTGCATGAACGGATGCACGCACACACTCACGCACAAATGCATGTTTACACACATACAATGACTGATTGTTCTTCCCTTATCTGATGTTGGAGCCAATGGTTTATTTCCATTCCTCGGCCAGGGAATTGTCTCCAGAATGCTTGCAGTGAGAAAACTCATTCCGATGATCTGGGTCAGATAGAGGCACTTCCATCGGCCACAGACAATTCCGGCTCGGAACGACGACAGAACTTTAAAGAGGGAGGGAGAGACCGCCTCAAGACAAGATGCACCGCAGATGATAAAACAAGGGAGTTGATATCCACCCAGACAGATAACAATGCTCTCTGCGTGTCCCTGGAATGAATATTCACAATCCAAACTCCTCACGTTCTCAACTCCATCAAAGGTGCAAAGCTGTGTGCTCATACACACCCATTCCTCCTTTTGTCAGTGCCGAGCTATAAATTGCTGCGCGCCTCTCGTAAATCCATGAAACACCACTTGGAGGGAAATGGTTTCTGTTTTCTCCACTAGCACTTTGGCTTTGGGGAAATTGCTTTGCAAACAAAGACATGTATCAAAAATATCTAGTTATTCCAAGTGTGAGGAATGGCTGTTTTTCTTTTTATCGTATCCATTGTGGATGTCGGGAAACTTTGCCAGCGACAATACGAGGGAATACAATTCAAAAGCAAAGCAAGATAACTATTATGTAACCATGCATACGATGCATTGCAGACAAATAAGCAGATCGATACACATTAGAGACACTTTTACATTTTTTGAAACTCATTAAGCTTTAAAAATTCTGGTACCCTGCTTTGATACATGATGTTGATTGTAGTGAAATTCGGAAAACAGGGACGTCTTTGCTCTGACTTTTGATGTAGCCATCTGCCAAACAGTTTACATTTCCAGTGTTTATTCTGGGAGAAATAGAGGCGGTATGAGAAAATATTTACAGCATCTGTACTTTCTCTGATACAGACAGGGCAAGTAAATACAGGTGGAATATTCAGGACATATTAGAAGATTCAGTCCATCTTGACAAAAGATGTCACTCAAATCTGTGTTTCAGCCGTAACTATCCATTGAAGATGTAAGTGCAGAGGTTAACTCCTGACCTCTGAAACATCACTAATGTCAGGAGTGAATCTCAAAGAAGCACAAGTGCATCAGGGTGTAGCCGCTATTAAACAGCTTCTCCACCTCTGCTCTGTACAAAAATCACAATAAGTTTTGACCGATCTTGCTCCTGATAGAAATCATCACAGGACCAGTGTGGATGCTGTAAATAAAAAAAATTTGTGATGTTATTGGGGAGGCTCATATCAGCCTGCAAATCAATTGGAGTGTTTAGGATTGAATCTATAAAACCCTCACATCACCAGGCAATCTGTGCTGACGATCAGTTCCGACCAAGCCTCCGATCAAGATTTCCCCTCCAGCTGTCAAATGAGCAAATCTGTTGTAAATTGGCCCCGTAATCCTCGAGTGTGACCTCAGATTTATTGATTACATCTACAGTCACACATCCACTTCAGTCAAAAATGGGAGAGCGGATGGTGACATAGATAGTACAGATTGCACATAAAAGGTCTACTCAATAGTAAAGAGGCGTTTTTTTTTAAATATTTTTCACAGTATCATGAAAATGCTAATGCATGGCAGCAGTCACTATGTTGCACACGATATGTCAACAAAGTCTTCCATCAGTAAACATAGAGACATTGCAGGCTGGGACCAGACCAATTATTTCAATCAATTAATCCGATTAGAAGTTCTAATCCTTTAATACCTCCCACCTTGAAGCTTTCCTTCTGACTTCTTCAGACCCTGCCCTTGCTCTTCCACTCCATCTCCTCTTCAACCCTCTCCTTCCCCCCTCCCTTTTAATGTAATGATTAGTTCTGTTGATGTAAGAGTTTAAAATCTACAGATTCTAACATACTAGTAAATTAAAGGGTAAGAGAGGGATCTGGGGAGGAAAATGATCCATCAGGTCTTCCTCATAGTTTTAATTTTTTAAGCTGAGGTAACTTCTTGGTTGCAGGAATAAAGTACAAATATGTCCCGTGTACCACAATCTTAATTGTTTACAGTGTAAATGTGCTTAATAACTTGTGTAATAGTGAACCTGGCCTTTTGTATGAACATGTGTGAAGCCGTGCAGGTCAGGAGTGTGAGCCACCTCAATTAATAGCTCTCTATTTTTGGAGGTTGGCCCAATGTGAGACAAAACCACACACTGCTCTCCTTGTCCCCGCTGTCACTGTCAGGGAAGGGAATCTGGAATCCAGCCACGGGCCATCAGATGAGCAGGGAGTGTCTTTATGAATTAGTGAGTGTCTGTGTGTGTGTGAGAGAGAGGGAGATTTAGAGCTAACATAATGTCCATCAATGAAGTGATGATGTGGATGTTACTCTTTATAAACAGCAATTTCATCATTATTTCTATCTTGCGGTTCTTCTACCATGCTTGTTGTGAATACATGTGTCTTGTGAAAGAGATGAAGCTAATGGTTAGCATTAGTATTTTGTAATGAGTAATAATAATAATAATAATAATAGTAATTTGGTGGTCAACACTACACAGTGACTGAACATATGGGTATGGAGACATAAATGATTTGTGTTTACATTGTGTCTGTATCCAACAACAAAGAATTACCTCAAACTTCCTTGGACTGATTGAATTGGCTGCTGATTCAATTTCTCAGGTCACAACGGCTGGACTTGTAAAGGTCTTCCATGATGCAGGCTTGGATGATAAAGGTGCTCACTGTGTGCACAGAAGAGCTGCTGTCATCGTCGGTATATATAACAGCATTTTACCAAAACTACAGCACTGGTCACTCGTCCACTCAAGAGGACAGCAAGGAAGATTGTGTTTATGAAGAGCACACTATGTATGTGGTGAGCGTCAAACACCATCTCCTGGTTCCCACCCGAGTACCTGACTGAGAAAGTTATGTGCACCCCTTTTTATTGCAACGGTAAAGCCTTTAAAAGGACGAGTGTGCAAAGACAGAAGCAGGCACAAAGGCTGCAAGAGGACCGAGGAGGAGACAAAGATAAAGATATAGACTGAGGGATACTGTCAGGAAAAGTCTGTATTAAAGTGAGGTACTTTATGATGCTAAATGGAGTAGGTAGACTGTCAGATTCCAGCCAGGCTGCTTGATGGAGATGACACTTGGGCTTTATTGTAGTCCTAAAAGAGGTTTTGTCTCCTAAATCATTCATCTTGGAAGCTGTTTTAAAACTTTGGGGATAGCTACCCGACTTTTGCTGCGGATTTATGTCTTTTAAAGGATTAAATGTGTCTTCAGGTGAGTGTGAGGACACACACAGGTGCAGGGTACACATCCTACCAGTTGATTTATGTCGCTGAAGTGAGAGTTCCTCGTCTGCAGTCTGTAAGGGAAGTATATTCAAAATTTTATTGAACTTAACATTTCCTCTCAAAAATCAAATGCCTGTTTTTTCGTCGCTAATAACTGCGTCCTATCCCTCTTTTTCTTGAGCCTGCTTCTCTTTTCTCTTAACTTCTTCAGGTTTATTTTTCAAAGGGAGATCTCTTTAGGTTTGGATTTTCTCAGTAGTCTTTAAAACCACTTTGACCTTACTTTGAAGGAGAATTCACGCAAAATAGTGAATAAATTCCTGTTATCAAAGTCTTCAGATAAGGAATTGTACTTTGCTTTTATTTATTTTTTTTCTCAGCCTTTTCTGTTGTAATCGCTCAGGTCATTTTTCATTTTCCTTCACTTCCTTTAACTCTGAAGAAAGACTTTGCCAAGCTCTCACTGGAAGCACTGTAAAGATGATATTGGTTCTATGGGAGCTGTAGATGGGTTCAGGTAAGTATAACATGTAGTTTTACAGTGTACTCTAAATAATCTGTTGAGGTTTACATTCCAGCTCTTCTTTTTTGTCTTCATTTAAAACACATAAAGTTGCTTTGGTGATGTCTGTCTTTCGGGCAGTTGCTCCACCACTTTCATCCAGACTGAAATACTTAAATAACTATTTGTTAGATTGCCATGAAATTTACTACAGATGTCCATGTTGCCCAGAGGATGAATCCTAATGACTTTGGCGATCCCCTGGCCTAACCTCTAACACCACCATGAAGTTGACATTTATGGTTGTGAGTGAAATGTTCCGACAGTTATTGGATGGGTTGCCGTGAAATTGAGTTCACACGTTCACGATGAATTGTAATCATTTTGGTGATCCCAGACTCATCATATAGCGCAGTCGTCCCACATCCCGTCAGTCTCACCTTTTTAGTGATAAAGAGCAAATGTTAGCTAAACCAAGATGGTGCACATTATACCAGCTTATCATCAGCATGTTAGCATGGCTGCAGGAATCTAACATTCTTGATAATAACTCATCTGATTTATGTTTCATTCAATCTTAGAGATGATATGAAAGAAATACTCCTCATATTAAGAATTAACTTGGAATATTGATATACCAGAAAATGAGTTATTAAATCCATGAATGCTGTAATGGATGGCATAATATAGTAATAGTATTGAAGGTAATTACATTGAAGAAGTTGTGCTGTTGAGACTTTGGAAAATAATCTTGTATCCTCTTACTTCACGGTCCGATGGAAAAGTTTTAAAATGTCAGAAATATAAACCACAGTTATAACTGAACATAGTCATCCACCCTCCACAGTTTTTGGCATTTGAAAACTCTAGTGAGTTGATCAAATATGTTGAGCAAATATGACATTAGGTACTTTCTTTTCTCTCTTGGCATGCAAAGAAATGTATATCAGCCACCAGGCTCGGTCAGAGAACACAGCACCAATGAAGCGTTTAGAAATTCAATGAGTGCATGGGATTTCTTTTGTTTTAGATCTCCTCCATTCCTCATGCTTATACATACTATAAATAACTCTGCATGACTCTACAAAACTACAGCCATAGAAAATTCAGGCCATAGCAGCCGTCAGTGACACTTTTAATGTGATCCAACATGCCGAGACGATAGGAACACTACATTGTTGCATGGCTCACATATGGTGTTATAAATTATAGGTTAACTGGGCGTGTGAAACACACTTTAGAATTCAGTTCAGAAAGCAATTCTTTTCCTGCCTTAATTTGACGTTTTATTTTCACATCTGTCATGTTCTGTGGAAGCAAGTGAATACAAAGAATAAAGGCGCAGCAAGACCAAATAGAAAATATAACATTCAGTGGAAGGATACACAACATTACGTGAGCATAATCAAGCTCTTAAGAGCAATCTGTTCCTAGATCAGTGACAGGTGATGCAGCCGCAAATTTAATCAAGAGTTCACCGGCAAGGTTCGGAGAAATTATCTCAACCAGCAGCTTTTATTGACTATTCCCTCTTAAATGGATCTTAACACTCTAATAGCTCACAAACAAACTGACATGTGAACAGAAATATAACAATAGACACATGAAAGCTGTGGTGAAATATGTATATGGAAGCTGTGCACACATGCATGCATGCTTGTGTGTGTGTGTGTGTGTGTGTGTGTGTGTGTGTGTGTATGAGTGTTTGAGCTTGCCTAAATCACCATTCAGTTATTATAATTTGAATAGCAATGCACCCTTTGTCCATTTAGGTTGTGTGTGGTTTCTGTGCACACAGTACAGAAGACAATTCCTGGAGGGCAGCCAAACCAGTCAGCTTTAAGGCTTGAATCATTTCCAGTGATCTGGATACTCTGACATAGAAATAACCTTTGTGGAGAAATGAGAATTTTAATTGAAGTGTCTTTATATACTATTCCCCTCTATCTGTTTGCTGTGTTCTGTATGTGTGCATTGCTTTTCTAGACTGAGCTGTCCAGTGCACGTGTGTGTATGTGTATGTGTGTGTGTGTGTTTGTGTATGTGTGCACTCTGGCACAGTAGTTCTGTTAGCACAGCTGTCCAATCCAAAGAGACACAGGAGGCGGGACACAGGTGTCACATCCACAGCAAACCACATCCATAATTATCAGACTGTGTTTACCTCGTTGGCAGTGTGTGTGTCATGCGTCTGTCTGTCCGTCTGTCTGTCTGTATTTTTTTCCTTTTTTGTATGAGTGTGCCAGTCTCTGTATGTTAAAGAGATCAGTCGGATGAAAGTTGAATCAGTTTAATCAGAAAGAGCTGAAAAAAAAATGAAAGGGCAGTGGCCAGAGGAATGATAAGAAACCTGAGGGGGGAAAGGCATTAGTAAAAAAAAAAAAAAAAAAGAAATACTTGCCTGGATGACTAAGACACTTCTAGTGTCTAGTGGAGAAAAGTAATGGCAATATCAAAATTACCCTGGAGTCAACATGATTACTGCCCCCTTGAGGTTTGGAGGTCCCAGCCTGATGGCATGATGATTACTTAAGGGGCTATTAGTGTCCCTTCCCAGTCATAGCTACCAATGCCAGGGACATTTATTACTGCTGCTCCAGACTCTGACTTTATCTCCAGAGGGTAAGTAGGAGCTGAAGTTTGTCATAGGAGGACAGCCCTTGGGACAGATTGTGTTCCACTGTGTTATCATTATTATAGACCGCTGTCCTTGTGATGTTTATGAACATGTGTCCCTGGAGGCCTTCGATGAGGTATTGGACATAGATAAAGGTCATAATCCAGCAATGTAATAGAAATCAGTTATTCCTCGAGAGCTGGAATGCTTATGTAATGCACTTTATGTTATAATTTAGTTGCACAGTTGGAAGTGTTTCTTCCATGTTTTCCTCTTTCCATCCAGAATGAGCTGAAAAGTCAGCAGCCCATTATATCAAATAACCAGTTTATCAGGCACACCTAACTAAAACTAATGCAGTCTAATACAACATGTAGGTTAGAAGGTTCAGTTTGTTGAAATAATTTGAGATATGTGTTGATGCAGCTTTATGTCTTTAGGAGGATATAGTGTGTGATGCTATTGATCTGTATTGGATTACTGTATAGAGGGAGGTGTCATTTAGCAGACCATCAGTGATATGAATGGGGTGGACAAAATAATCGAAACACCTGTCAATGAACTGCAATGCAATTCAAAGAGTTGAATCAACACCTTTCTCAACTGTTTCAACACATAATGAACTTTATAGTCTTTATGATTTATTGCAGGACTGTCATATTAGACTGCATTAGTCTTTGCTACAATAGCTAATAAACTGACATCTGAGTGTATTTTTGGTGCATTCACACTCTCACACAAAATGTATTTTAAGCTTTTTTTTTTTTTTTTTTTTTTTTTTTTTTTTTTTTTTTATTTCATCCCAGAAATCCCCCACTCACTCCACCATTTTTCTACACTTTCATTCACGGCACATTTGCCATTGTGAGCTACCAAAGAGTTACCTTGAATCCATTTTTACACATCCATTAAACCTGGAGCACCTTTCTACCTCTGGTACATTGAGTCTGGTAGATTTGCTTTGGCAGGTATTCAGTGACCTCATCATGACCGCAGACGCTCAGACGTTTCCCTCTCCAGCCGCAATTGGCGGTTATCTCTTTTCTCTCTTCTCATTGTGGAATGTTCAGATGCTCAATTCGCCTCTGCTCACCAACAGGTGTCACAGCGGAATGAACTGCAGGGAATTGAGTCCAGAGATTGGCAAGACAGTGATGGAGAGACCGCGGGTGTGTGAGGGATAGATTGTGTGCAAGTGTACCCAGTTGGGGGCATATTCGTGAGTTGTTTGTGGGGATCAGTGCGTGTGGGTTTTTTTTTGGGGTTTTTTTCTTATTTCTGTGTGGAATGCTCTGTGAGTGTGTGTGTGCACTGAAGGCTGTGCCATAGGTTTTTTATATTATAACCTCTTTCAAACCCCCTACCTCCTAAACCCTGCTGAGACAAATGGAAATTTAAACCAACCACTTCAGAATGCTGATTTTTCTACCCAGTTGCCTGTTCTCACTCTCTCTGGCTGTAGCTAACAAGGCAATTGACAGGGTGATATGAGCACCATTTCCATTCTGGCATTTCCTAATGTTAAACACCAGAGTAATCAACAAGCTGCCTGCCTTCCTGTCTGTGTCCCTCGCTCCCTCCCTCCCCTCTACGCCGCTGCTCGCTTACTCCCTCCGTCTCTGCAAGCGTTCATTTAACACATCCATATTGGATTTCCTAATGCCTACAGCCAACCAAGTGGCTTGTACCGCTCGCATCTGGACCACTTTTGTTACAGACAAGCCCAATTTGTGTTTGCGTGTGTCCGTGCGCCCGCCTGTGGAAGAGAGAAAGGGAATGTGACAGTGACTTTGTGTATCCGTGCCAGAGCGTCTCTGCCGTTGTATTACATGGACGAGTTCAATTTGTGTCAGAGGAATTAAATTGAAATCATAGCGCATCACCTTCAGAGACTACGCATAAACATAGGGATTTTTTTTGTTGTGTTATATGTGGGATTACCAGATGCATATAGGTCAGGAGACAGAGAGAAGGAAGCAGGGCAGACATCCATAATTACTGTAGGTGTGGGAGACATTCAGAGAGGGAGAGATGTGTGTGTGTGTGTGTGTGTGGATAAACAGAAAAGAGAGAAATGTGATGCTACATTATACTGTTTATATTGTTTTAAAATTATACGAGCTTGTGTCACAGTATGTAGTCCTCCACTTTCCCTACACACACGCCTTAATTACTAGTGACACTTACATTCATAGCTGTCGCAACAAAAACCAAGGAAGTAACTGTGGAAACAAGTGGGAAAAGTGTGTTAATTTCCTCTGAGTCCTTCACAAGCATAACCCGATCAGTGATTTATTATTTGGTATTTATCATGCCACAGTTTGTTTATCCCCACTAATTACTGGGAATGAAGATTCGGGCGTATTTGTAATTCCAAAGTGTGTTTTTTTTTCTTCCCTGATGCCAAACTGTCAACCCGTCTGATGTTTGACGTCTGCGAAAATGAGGCATTGAGAATCCTCATAAATTTGCTAAAAGCAACTGAACTCCTCCATGGAAAATGTTCTCTCTTTTGATGGTTTGTAGATTAGACCGGGAGTATGTTATTAATGAGTGAGATTACACCCAGCCGTCGCTAACCGGATTATGGTTTAACACAGCTCAATTTTCCTGTGCTATCCAGCTGTACTCCTCCTTTTCTCTCCCCTCTGTCTCTTCATTTCCTTCCTCTTTTCTCTCATCTTCGGCCTCTGTCTTTTTAGTGTGTTTTCTAGTGTTACTTGCGCATCTATATCTGTGAGTGTTTTTCAATGCCGATCTCAGGTTCCAGAAAACCGCTTGGGTCAAGGAAATACACAGGCCCGGGGACACACACATGCATCCCAGCGCACACAAACATGTATGCAGAGTGAACAATGTGTCAATACTGAGTTAGTTCTGGATAATAAGAAATATGCTAATAGACCAGCAGGAGGTGGAGAACGAGTGTTCCACCATCAGAAGAAGAGAGAAGTTTAAAGAATCCTATTTTGACAACTTAATTACTTCCATCTGGGATATGACTGTGAGTTTTACTGATTATCCCCATTAAAAGAAAGACAGAAAAACCAAAGAAGGCACGAGAGTGTGGAAAGAAAGAGGAGATTCGGCAGAAATGAAATGACGAGAGCAGACATGAAAGGAGGGTAAAACAAAGACAGAATGATAGTGACTGTGAAAAGAGTTTGAGGGGAAAAAAAGCTGACAGGCTGAGGACAGGAGCAATACTTGAGTCTGTATCTGTAGCATGCTACGTTTTCATAAACTGGGGATGCCCTTTTTCTCGTCCTACATCTCTTTTTCCCTCCTTTTAACAGTGGCTATACTTGTACCCATGTCTTTCTTTTCTGATTTCCCTTTCTCACCTCTGTCTCCACTGCGGTGGAGTGGGGGGATTACAGCATTGGCTTAGGGAAACAATAGGCCTAACACAGGGCTTAAGTGGCCAGAACCAAACTAAATCAAACATTTCGCTGATGGGGGTGCCACCGTAATCCTCCTGTTTTAGTTGTTTTCCTCCCGTCCTTTCCCCCCTCCTCTCTTTTTTTCTCCACTGCATTTGTCAAGAGCCTTCCCTCTTATACGCCTTAAATCAGGGCTTTTGTTTTTAAAGCTGGGTCCACCGGCGGCACTCCTCTCATGTTAGGAGAGTTTAATTGGCTTTAAAATACTAGTAAGTGTGTTTGGGTGATGGCTAATGAAGGAGGGTCAAATGTGAGCTTGGTGCAAAACACCCACCATGATGATTGCAAGAAGGCATTCATGGTGGTGGAGTTAATCACTGTGTAGTAAAAAAAAGCATTCTTGCTCATTGAGGCCTGAGTGGGTAAAAACCTATGTGTGGTTAACAAAAATGAGGTTTCTCAGAAAGCATAGTGAAGACGAATCGATTTATATCAACCAAGAAAAAGTGATTAAAAGAGGGAAACACATGACGAGATATGTAAAGTGGCACTGAATAAATTGACATATTGGTAGAAATGAGAGAGGATATTAATCAACAGTGGCTGGACTGGTTTTCCTTCCGCAGTCGTTCCGCCTTGCTATGGCTTCTGCACGGACTGCCTGGAAACTGTTCTGATATCATTCAGTCATCATCAATGTGTCGAGCCAAAATGGCCCCCTCAGAACAAGACAGATGGTTACCAAATTGGAGCGTGCAGAATTCACTACATGCATTGGAGAGAGAAAGAGAGTGGAACGAATTTGGAAAAAGACAACAAGATGAAAAGATGGATGTGTTTGCAAACTCCAGCTTTTGCCATTTACATATTGAGTTTCATCATTTTGAGATTTTAATGGGCACCAAGTACATGGCACAATCTGCCATGTTTGGTTGAGAAATAAAGCGAGGTAAAGGGAGGAAAAGAAAGACCCACAGACAAGTTAAATGTCCAAAAGAGGTTAAGAAAGATGAGAAACAGGGGTCAGTCGAGAAAAGAGAAAGAACAAAGGCGATGACACACAGACAAAGGAGAAGAAAGCCAGGACTTGAAATCTCTCCAGGCCACTGTGTGAAGGCTAAATGTGTAACTTGTAAATGGAAGTGTGAAACAGCTCCCCCTCTCTCTCATGTGCACACAGTAAACACTGCTTCCCTCTTCCTCTTCCTGTCTCTGTACTCTCTTCCTCCTAGGTAACAGAATGTCATGTAGAGAGGACGCTGCAGAGGCTGCTTTGCATGTGCTATGATAACAAGGTGTCAGGATTCCCTCGGGGTAGATTTGCACTACTGGAGATTTGGCTGCTCATCGGATAACATCATCAGATTAGAAAAATACGCAGCGGAGGGGAGGAAAGAAAGGGAGGGAACAGGGCCACACAGACACGCTCAAGCTAGAATACTAAATGACATGGGGAGACACAGACACGCATGCATACAGATTCACAAATAGAGTGCAGGTATAACTCGACGGATATGACAACATGCAAACAATTATATAAGCACACATAACACTTATACAGGCAGATGAAACAACATCCAGCACCAACTTTCAAGTCAAGTCAGTTTTACACATATATATAAGTTATTTCATATAGAGCAGGTCTGGACTGCACTCTTTGTATTATTTTATTCAGTAACAAGGAAAATTTCTGTTTTAACCAAGCAGCAACCTCCAGAGCTGAAAAATGAAGCCAACACAGAAGTGCCAAAAACTGCAGTTCCTCGAATATCCACTTGAGGCAGGTTCCAAAAGTGGGTCAATTGCATTTGGCCCCCATATTAAAATACCCAACTTTACAGCAGCAAATGTTGACAGCCCGGTTCAGAAAAAGGTTTTGGTCTTTATAGCTGATTTCCCCCCTCATGACAATAGTGTGGGAGCGATGGCCCTACCTGTTCTGTCTGGCTGGGATCTTGGCATGCTGACATACTACGATAAGCGTATTGCCTCATTTCTGCTTGCTGTGTTACTGATAGCGTGTTGCTGCTGCTCTGACCTACCTCAGTTGATTTGCAATATTATTCACCACTGTTAATTACCTGCTATTCATTTAAACGTGCACTAGTTCTGTTAAGTTCGGCTAGTAACATTAGCTTAGCAGTTAGCAATGGCTTTTCTCTCTCCCTCTCACTCCCGTGCTCTCTCTTGCTTGGTGTGTCAGATTTACACGATATCACTTGCAATAACCAATTTCTTATCCTAATTTCTTATTTGCTAGATTGATTTAAATGTAACTGGAACTAAACATACACATTATATTTGCATGTTTACCCAAAAGCATTCAGGTGAAGTGAAAAAAATCCAAACCAAAACACATCTGTCTTGAGATAAGGTTGAATAGCATCAACAAATATCCAAATTTTCCCCAAGCTCTTTGTTGATCATCACACTCACATCAACAGTGAAATGCTGTATGTGGATTTGAGAGTGTTGCTGGGTGGTATAACAACAAGCCAGGGGGTGTACTGCTCCTTTAAATCCATGCTGATCATGATAGATGATATCCCATCATCTTTTGTTTCTATTGGAATAAATATCTCGAGATGGCGTGGGGAACATAAAGGAAGCTCACCTGGGAGCATCCCACCAGGCAATTCAGGCAGCTGTTCATAGATGACATCTTCATTTACAAACTGTAATTAATACACTCACCCGCCCATACACAGTGGAAAGGGACAAGAATAATAACAATAAAACACTCCACATCCTGGTAGTTGGGGAAATTTTCCGTATTTTAATATGCATATCATAAAAGTTTATCCTACTTTGAATGTGAGTCAAAG
Source organism: Holacanthus passer (assembly GCA_025331565.1). Lineage (NCBI taxonomy): Eukaryota > Metazoa > Chordata > Actinopteri > Pomacanthidae > Holacanthus > Holacanthus passer. The sequence continues at coordinate 4,251,413 of JAFREQ010000004.1, read as the reverse complement.
CGGAGATCATCTCAGGGAAAGTTAGAAACTTATGTTTAGTATAATTAAGGGAATTGGTGTTTCATTTTCTCACAGAGATGGGACAGAGAGATAGACTTTGCCTCGGGCTCTGACAGATTTGTCTAAGAAGAAGTGCTGTGGATGAAAATTACCAGGAATGCATGAATATGTGAAGTTGAGAGAACAAGGTATAGCAGGGTGAGAGTGGGGGGATTTCATAAGTACACAGGAAAAGTGACTGAAAGTCTTGACAGAAGATGAGAGAAATTTTTCATAAAAAGGCTTTGATGTGTTTTATACACATATTTTGAGTAAACAAGTGATTATCATACACAATGGACACAGTAATTCAAAGGTGTGAATATATATTTTATTATTATATATTTTTCTATTCCTCAGGTATGCAGCACTAACTAGCTGGGATTGGTCCTGTGCAACTCAAGTGTACTGTAGAACATTTTGTCCTTTACACTTGAAAAACATCTTTAACATCCTGGCACCCAGCTGCAAAGTATGGATCAGTACTTATCCTAGCTCATAATGAGCATAATAAAAAGAAGTGGTCATTGCATTACCTTTTCTAATCCACTTTGGCCAGGTAGGATGTAAGAAGCAGGCCAGTCGCTGCTGCTAAAAGGGCAGATTATTTCTTTAGACTCCATATTTATGTCAATTAAACTCATCTGGAGTTTCAGCCAATTATCTTTAGTCACGCACTTTGACGTCAGTAACTTTGTAAGTACATAATATAACCTCCAAATGTTTTTAGTTGGTACGTTAACAGCAGTTTCTCATTTGTATTTACCTGACACGGAAACACACACATACAGCGCATGCAACAAGGACCGGAGCCTGTAACAACAACCATGTTCCCCAGAAGTCAGCAGAGTATGATGAGAAGAAAGCAGCCAACTACAATAGCTGCACACATACATAATGCTGGAGGGAAAGGTCAGTGCGGCTCCCCCCTCTCCACTGTATATTACTGATGGGAAAGTGTCAACTGTGCCATTCAATCATCTAAGAAGCAATCATTTAGTAATCGCCCCTCTTCAACTGCTGGCGGAGACAGAGGGAAAGGATGAGGGAGAGCAGCAAAGGGAGAGAAAAATCATGTGAATAAAGCGAGAGAGGGAGAAGAAAGACAGGAAGATACAGAAGGGGAGAAAGCAACAGCCTGCCACTGGTAACTGAAGTGTGTATGTCTTTGACAGGAGACAATAAGCCCAGATGGTAACTCTTCCTTTGTTAACTTTGATGGATATTTCACATTCAGCGTCAAGGCTGATAAAATGACTATATCACCTACAAGAGATTGTTAGTCATCATTTACCTTATGGTTCCTCCCTGAACGTTTGTTGGGGGAAATGCAAGTGTCTGTTTTATTGTGCTAAATACTCCCGTGCTTATGTTCACACGGCGTTCTCAAAAATCAATCAATAGGATTATGTATGAAGGAGTCAAGCGAATAGCCTTAAAACTGCTTCCTATCCAGCGTGATATACTTCATATGTAGCGTGGGCAATGTGTTTGTGTGATGGATGGTATTACTTAAACATGAGTGTAGGGACAATTACCCCAGGTATATTATCTATAGTCTTGAGGAATGAATGATGTGAATGAGTGGATTTGATGCTTTTCTTTATCCAGTCAGTGTGGACTGTTTCACACCTCTGTGGCTCATGGATATTGCTTGAGCATTATGTACAGATGTAAATACCATTATGCCTGCATTTGTCAGCAGACCTCAGATATCTGCCACTTTGGATGTGAACTGTTTTCGTCTGCATATTGAGAGTGGGAATTCATTCAGTGATGCCAAACTTTGACCCACCAGTCCCCTGGCAGGGTGACCACTTTGACTTTGGGTCACATAAAGATGCAGGCCGTCGCTCAAGCACCCTCTTGTTGTTGGGTTGTGAGGGTGAAGCCACACTTACTGAGACTGAGTGACTGTCAAACAATTGAACCAGCACAACAACCCCCATCTGCGATTGTCTTTGAAAAGGAAGAATGAGACACATTATACTGTAGGTAGATATTTATGTTAGTCCTCCACACACTGCGCCTATAGGGGATCACAGAAACACAATGATCTGGGAGAGACACAGTAACAGGATGGGACCACCAACCCCATCAATCATACAAACTGACAAGGAGGTGGTGGACTCATGATGATACTCAGACCATAGCTAAATGAATGAATGAATATATGAATATGCCTTAGAAAAATTCACCAAAAATGATTTGATTTGAGCTTCTAAAATACATTTATTTTGTTTTAAAACTTTTGTCTCCTGCATAATGAAGAAGATTGAACACTTGCTCCGACTGGCCTATCATTCAGTATGATTACTGTAGGCTCATTTACCATGAGATACCCATTCCAGCTCATTTAGTGAAGATGAGGCATAATAACTCCAGCAATGCACATAACAGACTGTTGAGCACAGGATTTATAAATAAATAAATAAATAAGGAAGAAATAGGTTGCATCTCATTAGGTGGATAGAGTCACAGAATTATATACCCCCAACTGCAATTTAATCACTGTGAGAGTGAACCACTCTTGGTTCAGCAGCATGTCACAGCGACACGGTGGCTCAGTGTTTAGCACCGCGGCCTCACAGAACGGGGTTCAGCCCACTTCTTTCTGTGTGGAGTCTTCAAGTCCTCCCCCGTGTCAGTGTGGGTTTTCTCCAAAGACATGATATTTAGGCAAGTTGGACTCTAAATTGTCCACAAAAATGAAAATAAAAACAACAACAATAATAATTAAAAAAAAAAATACAATGGATTTGAAGCTGATCTTTTTTGTGTCTGGGAAATGTTGTGTATGGTTACAATGACATTGAATCATGAATCATTACAGTTTATCAAACAGTAGTTGCAGCACTTACAAAAGTCGCAGAAATTTGTGTTATTGTGACAGACATCTTTCCAAATACTAAAACACCTGTTTTACAATTAGAGCCAGATTTGTCTGTCATCCTTCTGTAGCTTTAAGATCAGGTCTTTTTGATGGGTATCATATTCTGCAGTTCTAATAATTGATAAATCAACTGCTACCAGTTTGTGACTAATAAGGTACAGTACCAGTCAAAGTTTGCACAAACCTTTTCATTCAATAGTTTCTCTCTATTTTTATTATCATTCTCCTCTCTCTGTCTCTGACCTCTCTCTTGGTCAGATATTGGAATTGGGAACACTTTTCTCTAACTGCTCCTTCATCTTTTAAACTGCAATGTCATTTCTAATTTTGGCTGTTGTCTGGATAAATGTAGTGAAATATATAGTACATTTCCTTCAGAGATATTGAGTAAGTGACACTATAAAGCACAAATACAGAGCAGAAATTGCTACTTGCATGTATTGTCCACAACAAACTTCTCATTTATGGAAAAACAAACAAACAAACCCTAAACATCACTTAGCACTTGCACTACAGCACTGAAGATTATTTGCTTGAAAGAGATACATTCCTAATTTTGATATTTGTTACTCCAATGGGGTTTCATTTTTATAAGTCACAAAAGCATCAGCCAAATGAATGCAATGTAAATATAGTGAGTGGGTTTTATTATACATATATGGAAGTGGGCACACACACACAAGCACCCACAAGTATATAATTCAAGGATGTGCTTAAGATTGCACTGATTACTCACAGATGTGTGAATGCATTTGTGTGTGTGTGTGTGTGTGTGTGTGTGTTCGATTTAAAGATTAGAAAACGATGTGAAGCTAAAATTCTAATACAGCATGCATGTTAATGTGCTCAGGGGGTTGTGGGCCACACACACAAGCATAGAAATGACACCTCAATAACTCATATCCTACAGCAGCTGAAAGGCGCCTTACAGATTTGTGCATGGCATGTGAGCACAAGAAGTCAAGTATAATGACGATTTTAAGTGAGACCAACAGATAATCCTTTTGGTATCCACGCTCCATGGGTCTTTGCAGTGCTTGCAGATTGCATATCGCAACATACACTCAGTGGTATTCAAAGAAAAAATTGATCTGACATGTTGCAACTGTAGGTAGCATGAAACTAATAGGCACAGAAGCATGCCATGGGCAATGCGTGAAGTCCGTGTGAACCATCTCCACATCTCAAGACTCACATCACTAGGGCCAGAATGAGTAGGATATGTACGTATAAATATATATCTCCCAGTATTGTGTATGTATGGAGACGACTCAAATCTTGCCCGGGCTTGGTTTTATTCTGACATGAGAGCTTGGGGATATCTCAGAGTTGTGTATGTGTCACAAGTTGGATGTAGGACAGGTATAGATTGCACGGAGTAGACATGAATATTTGACAAGCCAAAGATGGAAAACTCAGCTTTCCTTGCCCGTTCCTCTTCCCCCGAGAAACCCATGTTCATGGGATGGAATCAGAGTGTAACAGAGGATGGATATATGTCAGCACTGTAGACTTGAGACTGGGATTCGAGTCGAAAAGATGAGGACTTGTGACATGACTTGATGTCGAACTTACTTTATACTTGAATGCCTGAAGACTGGACTTCACTTAAGACTTGAAGAAAATAAGCTGAGGAGATTTGAAAAAATGCAATATTGTGCATATGTTTGCCTTTTGGAGATCTGCCAATCTGTCATGATTCATTAATAACATAACCTGGATGTGCACAATGTCTCCATATCCTAATGCACACTTTTAGTCGTAGATGCTGCTGGGGCTGCTGTGTGAGGAATTTGTGATAAATATATCTGTTGCTTTAATGATAAATGATTGTAACTACAACCTTCCTGTTATCACAACACTGTGCTTCATAATCATCAGAATGCAATCTAACTATTAAAACTGAAGTTGGTCCTTGTTAGTTAAATTGAATACAGCGCATTATGCCTGTGTGCACACTCAACTACTTTTGATTTGCCTTTCAGAGCTTTGGATTTACTTAACATGTTTTTGTCTATCATCACAAAAGCACGCGTGCGTCTAAATCTAAACTATTATTATTATTATTATTAATAAATAAACTATGTATTACTAATTTGATAATCTGATGTTATATGTGATGAGGGACCACTGCCTTATCTGCCTTCAGAGTTTAAGCTAAGTAAATGATTAAGTTAATGAACTGAAGAGTCAACTGAACTAACCTAATTTTGGCTATTGTGCTATTGTAATACCTTATTTTACCCACAAAAAAGGAAATGGAACCAAGGTAAATTTGAAAGTTAAGGTGATTTAGAAGAATTGCCCCATTTATCTTTGATGATTTTGTATGAGGAATTTAACACATATTTTAACCCATAGTATTACACAGTCTGAAAACTATGTCATCAGCATAGAGACTTGTTTTGGGAATTAATCCCAACATTGGATAGGCCGACCTTGGACAATCCTACTGTGTTGTTTGAGTGAACGTTATTGGGTTACTTTACCAAATATCATAGATTCAGCCCCCAGTGTGTGATGAAGTGCACTAATCCATTTTGTGATGACAGCACCTGAACAGTACTTATCACATAAATGAGGTATGACCACTTCATCTTTTCCTAAACTTTCTTGAATCCAGCAAAACTGCCACCTCTGGATGTTGAGTTTCTTTGCTGTGCTCTGCATTCCTGTTTTCTTCCTGAGATAAAGACCAATGATTTGAATTTATACTCTCATTGTTTAGCAGACTTAAACAGCAATAACTGCTCATCATTTTGTGGTCCCTCCCTGATTTTGGTATTAATAGTATAGCAGCACATCTAATCTCTTTGACTTTAATGGGTGCGCTATTATATCATTATTTAACAACAAAAGGAAAGGAGAAAGTGTGCCCTGAAAGCATTTGTAAAATTATACAGTATATCCATCATCGCCTGGTGTTTCCAAGCTAATTATTGTCTCAAAGCAGATTATTAAAATCACTGAAGCTTCTTTTTGAGGATTCATGTAATTTAATACCATTAACTACAGTAGGATTATGATAGACTATATTTACCATTTATAATTAATCTATTACCTTTGTGTGTTTTTTTGTTTGTTTGTTTATGATCAACAGTAAAAAGAATCGCTGTATATATGTTTGTGAGATTGCACCTTTCATTTTAGTCCAGAACGAGTGACAGAGAAAGAAAAGCAAAGAAAATTTGATATGGGTAACAACATATAAGCATCATCAAATGATACTGCATAAAACTCCTGTGCAGCGTGCATATACAGTCAGTCTGTGCCGCATGTGCATGCATATGTGACTACAGTGACTTTATTTTGTGAGAGTACTAAGTGGCGTAATTGCATATGTTCCCTCTGGCAACAAGCCATGAAAGCAGAGTGTAGGGACGAGCTAGACGAGGGAGAAAAGAGCAATGTTGGAGGGAGAAAGTGACAAAGGGAAGCATGACTGAATCGTACATTCAGGTCAATGTTTAATCACAACCTAGACTCATTCTCTGCCTCTGCTCTATATTTAAGTGGCAATAATTAACCATTGATTGGACAGGCTCATGACGAGCGAATATTATCATAATGGTGGACTAATCAATGTGTAATAAACGTACTGTTGGCATTTCATCTGGGCATACCCTAAATTCTCCAACAAAACATAGTACTTGATGAATGAGTGGGTCTCAATTTATAACCAGAGTCCATAGAGTAAATAAGGGGCAAATAAAGAGCAGGGAAATTACATGAGAAACCAAAATACTGGCGCATGCACATAAGTGGTTTGCATGATAAATTCAGCATAATGTCTCCACAGAAATATTAAATATCAGGAAGACAGCATGTATGTTAGACCAATTACTGTGTTAGTCTCAATAATGGCTGAGACTAATGGATGGATAGCCATGAAATATTGTACAAACATTTGTGAACTCCAGAGGATGGATCCTACTGATTTTGGTAATTCCCTGACTTTTCCTGACATTTCCACATTACTTGTTGAAACTTTGAGGACTACTAACTTCAAAAGAACATATCTAAAAAGAATGTGATAAAATATCACTTTATCAGTGAGGGACTATACTAAGTAATGGTTCATATTGGCAAGGCTATTTTCGGAAGATTTTTTTGGTCCGATCTCTTAAGCTGCTTGTTGCATGAACATAGTGGAGTAACTGCTTGTCTATCCAGTCAATGCAGAAGGTCACTATCAGTATTGAGGGTACACCTGTACATAAAAGGACAAACTGATTATACGCCGGGTTAATATGTGTCTTGCAAACTGTGTTTCATTGCCTTTGAAAAATGTACGATAAATTCATTATTCAATAAAAAAAAAAACAGGGCTTGAATTATTCTGCCCTCAGGGTTTTTTGCAACACATTATCTGAGTTCAAATTCAATACCTCTCGCCTTTGTCCTTCTCACTTGTACTATGCAAAAAAATGGGCATGGGCTCATGTCTTCCTGCCCAGGAATTGCTTTTAAACACCATCTTTCATCCCAGCCCGTGTGTTGTGAGTGCACACAAGGATTGCATTTTAAAATGAAACAAGGTTTTTAATTCCAAAATCACTGTAAAATGTCAGAAATGAAATCGTCCTGAAATCACTTCTTGCGTCGCTGTATTGTATTTTTAATGGAGCATTTCATGAATGTTTGACACACATTTTTACTACAAATGCCTTCTTTTGTTCTTTGTGACTGGTGTGTTGATACACATGCAATATGTACGGTGCCTCCAAGGTTGGAGTGGCCAGGTGTTTGATTGTGAACTTGTCCTAATGTACCATAATAACTGTGTCCATTTGCATGTTTGTAGCCTTGTTTTGTTGTGTGTGTGCAGTTGTGTTTGTGCAGACAGAAAGGGCAACAGAAGCTCCTCATTCACTCCGTTGCTGTACAGTAGGAAGGGACCCATCCATATTTAATACACTTCTATTCATAATTCACAGACCAAACCTCAGTGCCTTACTATGTGAGGGACTCTTGATATGATGGGACATCTCCCCTCTTTTCCGTTTTACTCAGTCTCACTGTCTCACACTCCCTTTTTTTTTTTTCAGGTCTCTCTCTCATGTTTGTTTCTCTTTGTCTTAACTTTTTCTTTCACACAGATAGTGTGGCTTCAGTCCATCCCAGCTGTCTTAAGCAGCCTTGCACCTTTTGTCTGTAGTTCACAATCCAAACAGCTCGGTTCAGAGAGAGTGCTCAGAATCCAGTATCCAGTTAATCTACAATCCTATAAAGGCGACCTTTCAGTTTGTTTGTCTACAATCATTTACAAGCAAGTACAGTCCTCTGCAACCATTTCCTGCAGACATGTACAGCACACATACACATACAGCTTGTTTAAAAGCTACGCTCCACAAGTGGGTTGATCCACCAGCTGGGATACACCATGTTCGATGTCTTTTGTAAGACAGCAATACTCAACACCCTGTTAATTACGATATCCAGAAGGGTTGCATAAATTATGGTTTGGGATTCTGTATCTTTGTCCATTTATTCCAATTCAATTAATTGTATTCTCAGAGTATGTGTAGAGTTTAATTTCCACAGGCAGATATTTCACTTTATGTGCCATAGATACACTTCACTACCCTTCAGGTCATTTACATGAAAGAGTTTGTTGGGAACAAAGGAGTCAAGGGAGGTGTAGCAATGATGACACATGATCTGAAGTTATTATCTGTTAGCAGATTAATCAGCGTACTAATTAGCTGGTTAGATTATCTATTAAGGAGTTCATCTATTGAAGTTACCCAACCTTATCTTACAGATTCCCTGCCTCTCACTTTCCCCAATCAACTATTGTATAGTAGCTATTTTAATCTTGCATAACATACCCCCCCCACACACACACACACCTGTAATCTCAATCATCAACTTTCACTGATATAGCAAATGTCCTTTAAAGAACATATATTCCCAGACTTCCACCTCCACACATTTCTCCTCTCCAGCTCTTGTCTTTTCACTCCGACCCACTCTCCTCCCGTGGGCTCTGGTCAGTAATTACGGTGGATATAGGGTCTGTTCTCACCTCCCCCAGGCTTAAGATGCCTTCACAGACTGGTCAGCAGTAGACTATACACTTGGCACTGACTCTGGCTGTGAGTCACTTCACTCTGCAAGTACACCTAAAGGATCAAGTGTCCATCTGTACAGATTCATTTCGTCTGCTTAAATGATTTCTGCATTTGTCTCCTACGCTTCAGTTTCAAGGTGTGCGTAACTTTCTACACTGCATGGCAAAAAAAAAAAAAAAAAAAAGTTGTGAGTATTTTTTTTTATCTGAATTGCCTCTGTGGATGGGACATGTTGTTACATGGCGGTGTAAAAGATGATATATTAATATATGGCAGTCAAAGCCTTCCTGATAGGTATGACTGCCTGCATTCCCAATGTGACTGTGTTTATGCGTTACCAAAGACAGCAGATTGAATCTCATCGCAGCAAAGATATTCCCTCCTCAGGTGTGGTGGGAATAACACGGCTCATGGTGCGTGGATTTCTGCGCTGTTGCTTGTTCATGTTTCCATATTTGTTTAGAAAACAACAGATACAGTATTGTACTGTAATATATTTAAAAATCAAATACAGTACAAACTTAGTAAATGATTGTGACAGCAGTTTATATTTTGCTCTCGACTAAAAGGTGTTTAGTTTCCAGTGGGATGAATCATTCAAAAAGAGTGATCAGCTCTGTCATATAATAGATGCTGACAAATGTTTCAGTCTAAAGTAGGATGAGAGGCTGTGCTCAACTCGACTCCTCGCTCTTTTGGTACCAGGTACTTTTCTGTATATCGTTTGCCACCGCAGTGACACTGGGTGAAGCTGCTGTGACATCATCTTCAATGCAACACAAACACACAGGAACAATGGAGGATATTCTTTCCTTTTGAGATCCTTTCATCAGCCACCAAACAGAGGAACATCTGCACTTTGCCAGTTGACCATGCTGTGGTTTTGCAGAATGCCATTTTTTAAAATCTGGATTCGATTGAAAAAAATTGGTCACAATCTGTGGTTAGTATGCACAACGTATGTCGCACAAATGACGATTCTAGTGATGGTTCTGTCTGACCAGTCAGTGGTCTGCAGTGTTTTCAGCTCACTTGAAACCTCCACTGAGTTGATACCAAAAAAATCTACTACTACTATCCACAACTTTTGCCCATGGAAACCACAAATGAGCAGCTCGAGTTGAGCCGAGTCGTGCAACATGGCAAAACTGCACACTCCCAAAACCCTCACACCACCATTCACCTTTCCAGTCCAATCAACAACTGCATCACCCTTTCACCCACGTGACTCCTTTTTTACAAAACGTGGCAAAGACTAAAGGCACAAGCACACAAGGGTAACACCAATAAAGAAAGAAAGAAACTCACAAGAAAGAAATATCTCAAGAGGATGTCTCCTACACTAATGATTTCATTGTATAAAAAAAGGCTACAGTTGTGCACAGAAATACAAAAAAGTTGATGTCCTTTTTTTCCTCTTCAACCCAGCGGCATGTCAGGAGATGCTATTTGTGTGTGTGTTTAATTGCAAGGCACTAAACGAAGCAGAAGTCAACCTACATAAGATGGGTGTATGTGATTTTGTTTGTTGCCTCTTCCAACCATTGTTCTGATAATTGCTCCGTGGGCTTGCTTTTGCAGTGAGTTGGTTTGAGAAGCTGAAATGCAGACAAATTTCAGAGTTTGCAGAGAAGCTGAAATACTAAATATATGAAAGTACTTTTTATTTGGCTTTCAGTGAATAAACAAAAACCAAGTTGCAGAGAAGCCTATATATTTGCAGTATACTTTTAAATCCCTACATGTGCTACCTCCCCCTTCAATACGTTATTATTTATTCAAATCTGATTATTCTTATAAAATCTACCCGCATGATTGATATCAAATGCATTGTATGCTTTATAAAAATCTCATGCACGTAAACACACAATACACCTGTAACGTTCATCTCTCCCATCCACTCATAAACAGCATCCACACACTCATACACACATTAGACAATCTTACGGTCATCGAGATGATTTACTTCAAAGGGTTTAGCTCAGAACGCTCCCGAGTCTGATACCTTAAACAACCCTCCAGAGTGTTGAGTACACACACTCACATACACACTTGCTCATACACACACTGTCGTGCACCTCAGCAGAAATACACTGATTGGTCCCAGTGTTTCAGCCATTGAAAGGAAGAGTAGAAACGGAAAGTGGGAGAGAGGGGATGAGTCCCCCCCCCCCCTTATATTTAAGGGCACATTTATCATTACTTAATTTTTTTTTCACGGTACTTCTTGTCTTGCTTGTGTTACTTACACATTGCAACCCGTGTTTTATGAGTCCAGGCATCCCCTAACAAGCTTTATAGGCTCACTTCTGCAGAGCATCACACCCAATCTCCTGGTATAAGCTATATAAGTAACCATCACACTCATCAAATTGTCATCCACAAAGTCAGCATCTTAAGAAGTGGCAGAGTGACAGAGCTTAAGGGCTCCACTAGTCATCATAGAACTACAGTTACAATGCATAACCTCTGTTCTCTTTCAGACATGCTTTGCCCTCGAGCGGGGCCAAAGGGGATGAGGCCAGATGCTTACCCCCCCCTGCTGGCTGCACTAACTGACTGTTTTTGATCTCACACAATATGACAAGTAAGCAAACACAAAAGTCACCTCTGATCACATGTGAAGGGCAGGGACACAGTGAATGGAGCCTAATACACATCCATGTCACTCTTTGAATAGCAGGATTATGGCGCCCACCAGGCTGATGTCTCCACACAAAACACTTTTTACCAGACTCCAACCAGTCCGGTCGAGATGCAATCTCAGGACGGCCAGCGGGCGCCAAAGCCACCAGTCACGCCTACTGGGTGAGTTGCTGTGAAGGCTAATTACTGTTGCAAAGCCTACTGTGAACCTCAGTCAGATCTTCTCTCAACCACCACCGACCTTCTCAAAAGTGTAAAAGCATGAACCGAGGAGAGAAGCAAAAAGTATCCACTAGACCTCCTACCTCATGTAGGAGACATATACTCTATCTATCTATCTATCTATCTATCTTCAGGCAAGCATCGGGAAATTAGGTAATTCTTCTGAATGGCAGGAAAGAACAGTTTTAAAAGACGAGGCAGGTATTGGGTCAAGTGAGCACGTAGAGGCTTTTAAATCAGAGACCACCTTACTTATCACCTCAGTATCCACCTGGGTAAAAGAGTGCCAAGGTCAATATATTAAAAGTGCTCAGTGTTATCTAAAACATTATACAACCTTGTCTGATTCATTTTCATTCTAATTGTTGTTATCTTATCTCTGAAGTAGGCTGAAAATTCACTGCACTTAGTATTTAAGAGAGAAAAAAAAATCACTTTGGAATTTATGAGGCTGTCAGTGGTTGTAAAAAGGACCATAGGATTGTTTTGGTTCTTATTTAGGGGGGGGGATGTATGTTTGAGATGTAAACAGTCAGTCACATGGAAGGGACGGCACCGCATGCTGCAGGTTTGCCAACAGCATCTGGCTACCCCGCTTGTTGTGATGAGCCCCGTCTCTTTTGAGAGAGATATGATCCCAGAACAAGTTAAAATTGTCAATACAGCCCCTGTTGTGAGTCCTGCTGACAGACTGGAGCCAAGTGTGAAGGCTGAGGATTCTCGCTTCGCGGCTGAGAGCAGTGATCAGGCCTGATATAAAAACAGACTTTCCACAGTTCTTTGAAATGTCAGAAAGGAGGGTAAAATCGTTTTTGCCGCGCTCAGACGGGGTTGTGTCGTTTGTCCCCACATGAACTATAGTCCTTTTAAAAGAAGTCTGGAGCGAGAGCTGTAGATCTAGTTTGTCCAGGATGTCGTGAACTGTGGCTCCAGGGAAACGGTGTGTGATTGCATTTATGAGATGGATGTTCCTGGTTATGGCGTCACCAATAATTAATGTAGTGGGGGTTGAAGAGAAGGGGAGGAGGTGGGGCTGCTTGGACAGGACAGTGGCCATTCATTTACCTCTATCTGCTTTGAGTTCGGCAGTCCAGGCTGGAGGGTCTGCGCGGGCAAACAGGGGTGAGGAGACGGCCTCAGTCTTGGAAGGAGAATTATTCCCCGTGGCTCAGCCCAAAGAACACCCTCTGAGTGTCTTTATAAAATGTCAATGCAAGGACAGAGCTCCTATCAAACGTCGACCGTGGAGAGCTAATATGTTCACAATGCATAAAGCTTATACATGCATACATGCACAACATATGGAGACGCTGCTCAGCGACACAACAGGTGGCAGAACTATTTGTAGTCATAAGTTAATTCTAGTAAAACATGATCCGGTGTTGAGCACAGCACTTTCTGGCCTTGTATAGACTCATGTACTTAAAGTATTTGCACACCAGTATGCATGCAGGCTCAAAAGCACACACAAAGGTCACACATCCAACACACAGACATAAACCGATTTTAACAGTGCAATCACAAAATGTCCCCACCATCTTTCAAGGCAGAGGGAGGTAGAGACGGAGTATATTTACGTAACAAAGACATTAAGAACGTGATAGTGTAATGAAGGTGACTTTGACTCCAGACTGTTAATGTTTAAGCATCTCGTACCCCCATCCTGTCTCTTCTGCCTTCTCCCATTCCCTCTTACTCTCTCTCTCTCTGTCCTATCTTTATTCTCCTCAATCCTTTTATTGTCATCATTATCCAGAGTAATCTCTGCCCACATGCTACTCTGCCTATTGATTGTCTCTGAATCCTTTGCAGCCAGCTGGGTTTTCAAGGGTACATGCAGGTGAACAAAATATACCCGCCTCTTCTAAGTACATAGATTACAGCGGACACTTCAGACTAACTACCAGAGACACGTATTGCACTGGCATGGTGAGATTAATAATAACCGTGTTTAGAATTTATAGCAGATGCATTTAATAAGTAATAGGAACGTATAGCACAGCGACCTCTGTGACCTTGTTGATCCCTGGATGAAAGACATTTACACAACTGGTCTTTTAATTGATAGCATATCATATAGTGTTTGTTACAGTAGTAGGTCGATATAAAAAGAAATATTCATTGTGTATTCGCTCTTTGAAAACTGTTTATTGGAAAACCATGCTTGCAAAGAAAATGCACTATGTGCCACCCCCATAAATTACTGTGGCTTCGTCTGTCAAGCTTTCCTCTTTGCATGGCTTGTATTCAGTTTAGAGAGTTTAAAGAGATAGGCAAAAGCGGCATTTGATTTCTAACTAGAAACCTTAAGTTCAGTCAGCCAATTAGGCCAATATTAAGTTGACTCATTTTAAACGTGAACTTTATAAAAGGGATCTTAAATGTATTTGCACATGATGGCTACACAGTATTGTGCTGAAAGACAGAGGCTAAAGCTGCACATCCCAGACAAAAGTCAGCGTCCTCACCAGTTGATGATCCATGCAGTGGACATGAAAATAAGAAGCAGCATTGTCCCTGATGTATAAGTATGATAAGAATGTAATAACGATATATTAAGGATAAACAACAACCTTATTCCAGAAAGTAATGCTGGGTAAAATTCGAGTGGCAACCTAGTAAGTTTGACATGTTAACTATTGAAGTTTACATTAGAACAGACATGCGTGCCTTTTAAAGAATTCCTTTTGATTTAAGAAAATCTGAAAGACACCACCCTCCAAACCCTAGAGATTAAAGTCTGACATCTGACATTTGCCCCATATACAACCACCTCTTATCATGTGACCAAAGTTTCACACTTAGGTCATGTGAAGACACCAAAAAATATAAAAAGCCCCCCCACACACACAAAAAAACCCTCTGCAACAACCAGTTTGCAAAACCAAATTTTCCATGTGTACATGAACTACTCACTTCTTTTATGCTATTTTTTCCCCCTTCCACTGTAGCACATACAGTCAACCACAAATCCCTTTAAATATAAGGGATCATCTCATCAGAACTTTGACATTGACAAAACCTTAATAACAGCGAGCAGAATCTCCCTGTCTGCTTGTCTAACCGTCTAAAGTAATTCAGTGGATAAATGCTCAGCTTGATGTTCCTTCGGGCCAGTGACACAGGCGGAGGGATCCACTCTACACAGCCTTGTCATTGCCTATTAATGACTCTTCACACTAAGTGGCTGCTTGAACACTGCCTGCTCCCCCTGTTCCTGTTGACTCCCATTTGTTGCCTGGCACCTTTTCTGCACCTCTTATGTCAAAACACACTCATGGAACATGACAAGCGCCACATACTAATACAGCTGTCATTTAGCCTCAGGACAGACTGTGTTTCATTAAGAGCACTGTACTGAAGTTTTGATGAGCAGTGATGAGAAGTAGGTGCAGGGTTCTTATGTAACAGCACAGGGCTTTATAGTAACTTATTACATTTGCTCATGTTGCAGTTTACCTACAATTTGTTTGATAGGATTTGGGAAAAAAAAAAAGAAGGCAATCTACAAAATTAGATTTCTACTATTTTAATTGTTGTGATTCCAGTTATGGACATTGCAGTCGTTGATGTTGACCACATTACCTTCTGAATACACTCCCTGTCCCTCCTCTGTTTTTCCTCTCTCTCAGTCACACCTTGCTCGCATTTTTCAGTCACACCGCCTGATACTCATCAAGCCACACATCTTCAGTGACACATCTTCTAAAAACACTTTAAAGAGTATAAATCTGGCCTCATGAATGAGTGCGTCCTCCACTACTTAACCCGCAACGCTGTCTTTACTCACGTTCGCCTTCCTCTGCGCAATTCATCTCCTTCACAAATCTCTCTCTTCATCTTTCCATCTCAGCCTCTCTCACCTAGTTTGTATGAGCTGCTTGACTGTGATCCTAAAATCTGCCATTGATAAAGCACTATGACATGTAATGCTCATTTAGCACTGTAGTCGCTAAAAATAACAATGAATGAATGAGCTTCTCCGTTTTAATATCGCTCTCAGCTTTGGCTCGCAGTTTAGATTTTATAGTGATGAACTGTAGGTTATTAGGCATAAATGGCTGACAAACACTTGGCATTTAGAACAGTCACACTATAATTTATTCCATCTCTGCAAGACACCGAACTGAGCTGCATGTTTTGGCACCAGCACAGTGAAATTAGAGTAAGAAAGACCGTTCAGTCTGCACAGAACACATACACACACACACACACACACAAATAAAAGTGGAGACAAACTTAAATCGAATTGTGACACAGCAAATATGTGCAGGTGAACACAGACAGATCTTCTGCTCTGCCCCAAATGTGTTTTAACCAAAACTGCTTTCAGAATAACCCATATGATTTCATTCTTCACTGGCTTTAGGTGAGAGTTGGGGTAAGTCTCCCCATTGTATGAATTTTTCTATTGGTGTTTATGTGTGTGCATGAACATCACCTATCCTAAACAGCAGCCATTTGATAAATGGGCAGAGAGAGGCTGATGTGGGCCCATCAATCACCCAGACCTTGGTCTATGGCAGGCAAATAAAATAAAACGTCCCAGGTGCATAGGCAGGAGAAATATGGAATGGACCAGAGTGACAATGACAGAGGCCTCCAGACATGAGATACGGGATTTACCTAAAGCACACCGGTGCATGCAAACACACACATACTTTTATATCCACAGTCTATTCTTACCTTCAGTACTGTCTGTTCTCACACAGGATTTGCTGACTTTCGCCCACTAGCTTCCTAACTGCATTTTAGCTGCATCTCTTCATGTCTCTGCTCGCAGGCTTGTGGTCAAATTGTCTTGGCTTATTCCAGCACACACTATGTATTCTTTGAGGAGAGTGATATCAATATCAGGAGGCAACTCTTACATGACAGATTAATAAATATGCAGAAATGATGTGCAGGGAAAGGCCTGTTCTTTGTTTGCTTTCTGCCTTTCAGTGTTGCTTGCAGCTGCAGTTAAGGCCTGAGTTACCCTCGGGGGAAGCTTCTTACATGTTGTGAAGGTCAGAAAGGCCCTGTGGATTGTGTGAAGGCGTGGGAGGGATGCTGTGGAAATGTGCCGTTTACGTTTATATTGGCAGGCCAAATGTAGTGACGTATTAAGGGGCCAAGAGGGAAGTGGAGAGCACTGCCAATTTATACTTTCTTTCTCTTCTGAACAGGGAATTTCTGTCGGGAGAAGTTATTGATTATCCAGAGCCCTTTGACCTAGTTATCTACTAACAAACTGAGTGCATAGATCACACTGACACTCACAATTAAAATCATGTTTTTGCTTAACGCATGTTACCTCTGAGTTTTAGTTATAGTGTCTTTCAGCTCATTGTTTTGTTTTTTTCCACCTGCAACTCTAATGCTTTACTTCATCTCAATGCTTAGTGGTGGAGTTTTCAGCTGCTGCAGGCAGCTGTTTTTAGTGATGTAGTGGAGCATTTAGCAGCTAAATAGCTTCCCTTGGGAATTGGTGGAGATGGAAGAAGCTGAAAGGACACTGAATATCAGACTTGATTTCATCACGTGCCCTGAAACCTGATTCCAAATAAATGCATCAATATGTTTGTGTTGTGTTTACTGCCGCCAAATGGCCCAAAAAGTAAATGCATGTGTAAATGAGAAAAGTCCTCCTGTAAGCAGATCACAAAAAATACAAATAAAACATTGACAAGCAATACTAACAAAATGATGTTGTTAAGATTAATTATTAATCTAGAGTAACTCTGAACATGGATCTTAAATTGTTAAGGTGATACAGAATAAGACATCAAAAGCTGGGTGTCCTGACTCCCGACAAATATCTGTCGAACCTCAAAATGTCCCAATTTTAAACATTTACTAACAAATTGTTCCAGTTCTCACCACAATTAAAATGGTAAATATAATATTATAATTGCTTCCGTGGTAAAGTATCCGGCAATGAATTGAAAATGTTGCGTTCATGGCTTCCATGGTGTTGAAAGGCTGTAGATTTGCAGTGTTTTGAAATCAGATAAATAATGAAACTCTCAGATTACTGAGTGAGTGTGTGTTGTGCTTTCTGCTGGGAGTCACAGCAGTTTAAATCAGACGTGTCAAGCAAAAAATCAAATATCACAAATTTGCTTTCGAGGGCTTTACAATTTATTCAACATTAGACACCATCTATCCCTCTGTTCAGATAGAGAAAAACTTCAGATACAGGCAGAAACAGAGTAGGGATCCTCAGATTTACAGTACAGTGGGTATGAGATATACAATGGAGACAGTATGAAAGTGAATGCTAAAGATCATCGTCTCTCAGAATCAGAATCTGTTGAGTGTTAAACATCTGCTGAGTGTATGGGTGTTGAAATAAATCAATAGGTAATTAAATAAAAGATGTGGTACTGTGTGTAACTCTATCTTTATAAATAACTATGAGAGGGATGCCCTTTCATTTTGCTTGAGCATCTGCCGCCAACATGTCTCGCCTCATCCCAGTGAAAACACTTATGATATGTGCACAAGTGCATTCATGTGCACATGCATGAAAATTCAGTATACCTTAGGGTCCCATTACTTGTATGCAGAGCAGGGCAGAGGGTAAATGTGCTGTTGCTCGGGCAACTGCAGCCCGGCCTTGTGCACATCCTTGCACACGGACCACGCATACATTTGTGCACACACACTGTACGACTACTTAATGCTCACAGACAAAAATCAAAACATGATGCAAGGTGAATCACTGTAAGGGAAGATACAATGATTATTGCCTTAAGCTCAATAAATTACACCAATGCAATAGGTCAATTTCGTGTTAAATGAAATAAAAGCAAGAAGCATGGTCCAGTAACACACAGTGAGAGGCCGAGGACCTGTAGACACCACACGTTCATTGTATTGCACTCAGTATAAATCTTTCAGACAGATGTGTGTGTGCATTCAGTGTGTTCTGGTCAGATGTGTATGCGCTGGTGTCAAGGCCTTGCCTCCTCTTCCATTGAGAATATTTTATATGTCATGACTTGCTGTCCTTGCTATGCCATGCAGCATGATTTAGAGCTATTTATAGCTCCTTCATTCCACTACACACAGACATGCATATCCTGAGCATAACACTGTCGCACTGTAATTTGCAACACATGCTCGCACACATATATTTACTGAATATGCATATACATGCATGTACCATAATTCATACATTTTTTTGTTGCTCTTGTTATGTTGGCTCTTGAAACCCTTCCTTGCAGGAGTTCCAGTCTTACCACAGTCTGGAAGTCAGCCTCGGTAACTTCAGAACAATAGATTGATTCTAGCCTCCTCTCGCTGGAGACCTGGAAAATCTCTGCAGTTACTTTTGAATGGAGGCAGAAATCTAATATTGGTCAGAAAAAAGCTAAGAAATGCAGCTGGGTACAGAAAAAAATAGCCTGCTGACATTTTTCCTTTGTTTGTAATAAGCAGATTTTTTTTCTTTTCTTTTTTTTTTTTTTTTTTATCCCTCCACACTCACAGACATACACACACTTATACACACACACATCCACCCCACATTCACACACACACATACATACACAAGAAGTATATATATATATATATATATACTTTGACTGACATTGAATTTACGAATCTTTTAAATGATTGGCTGGAATTATCAACACACACACACACGCACACAGAGTATGAATACATTTTGTAAGAAAATAACTCTCCTCAGATTTTTTTTATGAATTATAACAATGCTTTCTTTTGATACCTGATTCTGATTTATTTTTAGGTCAAATGATTTCCTCAAAGCAAAATACCTACAGTTACACATTATAACTGAGCTCAGTGATTGCAACAGAGACTGAACAAGGCTTTATTCAGGCTTGTATGTGCTCAGCCAATCTGTTTGTGCTCATCCACTAAATCTTCAGTGGAATACAGTGGCAGAATTTGTAGAATTCCCAAACACTATGATCTTATATTTTAAGACTCAGTATTCTGATCAAGTTTGATAATATTCCATCCATCATTTGAACAGTGATAAAAAGTAAAAACAGTGCAAGTGCAGAATGTTTGGTTTGCACCTGTGTCAAGTAAAGGGCTTTGCTATTAAGTGGTTCGTGGGTTGTTTATAGTCGGGCATTTTTGGGCCTCTTTGTAAGATTTGTGATGAGGCCAAGAACTAGAACAGAGAAGATAATTTCAGGGTCCAATGTTTGACAAGATCGCCCTCTTATTTTTTAATTAAACCTGGTTTGTTTGTTGTTTTCTATGTGTGAATTGAGCCTTCATTTTGACCCCAAATGACAACAAGACTTTAACCCCTTTGGTCTTAAAGAGTTATTATTTTTGGCTGAGTTTTTGTCATCTCTTTTTCTGTCTGAACATCTCTCTCTCTGTCTCTCTGTCTCTCTCTCTCTCTCTCTCTCTCTCTGTCTCTCTCTCGCTCTCTCTCACCATCTCTTCTTAGAGACACTTGTAGTCGAGTGAATTATGCATGAACTGGGCTCTGCTGTAGTCTTTGGGGAGAAGAGTAAAACATGCATCCACATCCTCATTCATAGGCTTTGACCCAGATTATGCTAATATCTCCACCCTGCAAACACAACAAAATAAATCCAGTATAACCCCAAAAGCCTACAAAACCAATATCATGACTTTACAATATAGTGAGGAGGCATAACTTTTACTGTGTGTGTGTGCTCTCACAAACAATATGCTGTATCTCTCTTTGTCTTGACATAGAGCAACTCCCTTTGCACGAGCACACACGCACACCCTCAGGTGCGCGTACACACACACACAGCGGCGGTCGTGTTTGTGTGGGTCCATGACATCCAGTAACTCATCCCAGTCTGATTGGCCTTAGTGGAGGGGCATTGTGGTCAGCAGAATAGAAACTGCTTACTCGATACTTTGTTGAGGTTTCTTTTTTGTTTGTTGCAGAAATGAGTGACAGGAGGGTTAGCAAAGAACCCCATGGGTCACAGACCTAGAAACAGTGAAATGATATTGCTTCTGCAGTGTGCGTTTGTGTGTGTGCCGTGGAAGACAAAAGCTGGGAAAAGTGACACATGAACAGAAAGATAAAAATTTAAAGTGATACATAAATTTGTGTTTGAGGTTGATTGAAAATTATGCGTAATGAGTTGTGTTACATTACAATAATTATCAATTATTGCTTCACTGTTACCTATAGTTTGTAAAATGAAAATAATCTTGAAGTGGCCTGATTGAAGTGCTGTTTATAATGGAAATATGATTACAGGTGTGCGGGCGAAGTATTTCCATGTGTTGAATAAACAGATGTATGATACATAGTAAAGTAATTAAACTACTTGGAATAAATAGTGAAGAAACATTTTTAGAGGATCCACCACTAGTGTGTAGATCTGACTTCTAAGTTATTGGAAAACTCTTAATAATCCTGTTCTTATGATTTTATTATAATTGACTTCCAACAGGTGTAACACCACAAGGAACACAGAAAAAGGGAGACAGCTCCGTGACTGTAAATACAAAAATTGAAAGAGATCTACCCGTTTGTTGGTGCACAAGGTTCAGACCAAACAGCAGAGAAACACAACGGAAGGACAGTTAACGCAGTGCGTATCAGAGGTGTTTACGTCAGACACATGCCACTTGTTTGGCCCCCGCTCATCATGTCTTTCATAGCTCCTGCATATTTCAGCTTAGCCGAAGTACGCTCCATCTCATTTAGAGTCATGTAATTGCCCCAAAAGTTAAAATATTCATCAGACTCATAAAAACATCACCGTTTTACTGCAGGGAGAGGAGGATGAGCTATGCAAAAGCCTTCTGCTCTCCCCCTGAAATTGTACATCTTTAATAGGGGATAACACTCTCTGTGAAACTTAGTGGCTTTTCATGTTTTTTGGAAAATTGTCACGTCATGTTGCTAAATTCTCCAAGCGGCCCGAGCGGTATTTGTGAATTACAAGAGAAGCAGAGTGGAAATGATACAACATGGCCACAGGAAATGTTTCAAGGAAGGGGTTAGTTTTTGAGAAAATAGTCAGCAAGAATGTAATTACATTTGAACCTGAAGCACACGTTCTTAGCAATGAAAATATTGGTATATTCATGGGGTATATTGGCTGGCTGATTGGTACTTAGGGTCACTGTTGTGCAAATGCCAACTGGTGCTGACACTGTTTATTTTTCTTTATTGCAAAAGCACCTTCAGCAGCAACTGCAGGGCCGGATAATCAATCAGTCGACCAAGCAAGACATAAAAATAAGAGAAATGTTATGTTTTCTAATCGGTTCCGAATTCATGGCAGAGGCCAAACTTGGGTCACAGTTTAAATTCAGATCAGAGATGCTAAGAGCTGAGAGCAATGAGGATAGCTATGATTAAACATGTGCATCTCATCCAGTGAGAGCAATAAACATGCAATGAACAACCCAAATGCCTCTAAATACATTTTAAGCAGCCAAAAGACTGACAAGATGTTATGACAGGAAATTGTTGTGTGGCTGTGATGTGAGGGATTAAAATCAATTCAAGACCTTTCTGTAACTGTAACTGCATCTAAGTGGAACAATCTGCAGTCTGTCTTATGATGTCTGAAGCATGAACAGTTTGAACAGTTTGAATTTCAGAGATGCCCAAATTTGTGTTCAGTGCACACATGATCACGCTGATAAGAAGGTTTTAGTTTGTGAAGAAAGTTTTCAAAGGGTGGATGGGAGGAGGAGGGGGGGCTCCATAATAATGATAATAAATAATAATAATGATAGAAATTCACTCGTTCAGACAGTAATGATGATGGAATGTCAATGACAATGATAGTTATGTTGACAAGACGAATAATTACGACTTCTGCAATGAGGGTGTTGATGAAGCGATGATGGCGGCGAAGGTGACAGAGACAGGTAGGATGACTGTAATTATGACGAGAGAAGCAACTTGTGGCGACGGCGATGATTGCAGCCGCAAAGACAAAAAAGCATCAACATCAGCGATATGATTATATTTGTGAAAATGATGATGGCTTCAATGACAACGACGACCGTAACGGCGGCTGAGATGATGAGGGCGCGCGGCAGTAACAGTAAAGTTGAACTGTAGCAGCCACTGCCAAGCATTACTCATCTCATAATGTAATGAGAACGCTTGGTTCTAATGCTCGGTGCTTAACCTCGCCACGAGGCAAGGGCAGCAGCACAGGCGAGGACTGACTAACCACAACTAAACGATGCACCACAGACAGGCTAATATAAAAGCTGCATGTATGGTACGCATGCATGCAAGGGTGCAAATGCATGCATGTCCTAGAAGAATGCACAACATATTAGATTATGCTCCCTGCTTCTCTTTGTCGCTCGCCTTACCTCGCTCTTTTATGTACGTCCACATGCATTAAACATTTCAGGCTAATCTATTTTGGGTTGGGGCACGCAAGGTTAAGAGATGCACAGCAGATGGGAAAACCGCAGTGGTTCCCATCAGGGACTAATCCTCTCTTTCACTTTCTCCCTCACCATCTCCCCCTTTTCCCATCCTTAATTTTAACCATCCCATCTCCATCCATTCATTAATGCGTCAATCCTTCATTATCAGTGTCTCCATTAAGCCCTCCATCCATCTCTCCCCATTTGTTAACTTGATTATCAATCCCACGAGTCGGTTTTGGTTAAAACCACAACATGGATTATATAAACATTGCATAGCAATTAGCGTCTAAATGCATGGGGTCGCACATGAAAAATGTAAAGTTCAAATGGAGCTAAAATAAACTGACCTGCAAAAGAAGCGAAAGAAAAGTACTGCATTTCCTATATAGATATGTTGCCTTCTGGAAAGATAGCAAAATGCTTTTATGTGAAGGACAGGCTGGAGAACCTACATAATTGACTCTCAAGTAAACATTCGTTGTTGGAAACGAGGAGCTGATTTGAACTTTCAACCTTCTGAGTACCTTGCAATGTCATGATGAGAATGTACTTTGGCATAATTGAAAGGTAATTTGAAAGGGTAAGAGCATTAGAAATCTGATAATGTTTGACCTGGGAATGGAAGCACAGACTGTTGGTATTAGCAGGTTTCTCATTATGTTCAGTTCAGAGAAAATAAAGTACACAAATCAAATACGCCTTTAGCCCCCTAGTATTAGTAATCCACGACATTCAAACATTACATAAGTGTGTATTTATCTTTTTAATCCTTTCCTAAATCATCCAATGACCTGACATGAAAAGAGACCACATGGTCACATCGTTGACACTGCGTCATTGCAACCTGAGTGACTCGTTATATTTTGTCTTAATTTTAGTGTCAAAATTATCAATGTCTCAGACACTACATAAAATAATAAGGTTGTTGCTTCCTGGAGAGAAAGAGAAATAGTGCAAGCTGTTAGTCCTGATGTGTCGGACATGTACTTGAATGCAGCACTGCACTAGTTTAGTTAAACTCCAGCTATCATTCAAAAAGGTACTTCATAATCAATTTGTGAGTATTTTAGTTAGACTAAAACTGAAAGCCTCGTTTTGTATTATTTACTCATTTCAGAACAACCCTGGGATTGTATGTCTATTCATGAATTAGAGCTATTTCTTTTTTGTGTGTTTGAGTGCCCCTTTTTTTTCTTAAGTGTGCAATGTCTTAAATGTGTGACAGTTGTCACCATCACATCACTTTCCCATTTTACACCTTCTGGAAGCCTCTTCCTTCAGTCCAGCAGCCACTTTACCTTGGCAATTCGTTCTTTCTCTAAGTGAAACTGGTTGATCACAAGATTCTTTGGCAGCCGAAAGTGAAACTAAATACGGTTAATAATCAAACAAGTCTCTGGAGCCGTGTTTCTCTCATAAATAGTTAAAAGTAGGACTTTTAATAGCTACATCTGTAACCAATGTGTGTGGCTGTGGGGGCCGTTGCCAGACCATTTGTGCCATCAGCCTCTTGAGGGCCCAATCTGGGAATTTGCATGGCTGCTGCTCGCATCTGGGCTGGCAGCCCGAACCCCTGGAGAGGACCTGGCCTCTTTGCCTTTAAACGCTATGGCTTGCTAGTTGGGGATAAAATCTAACAAGCATACATATGCACATATTTAAGCACAAAGTAAAAGATGAAACCGTGCACACACATCATTAAATCTCCCTGGGAAGATATAGGCTGTATTCTACATACATCCGCATACACCAGCCTTTATGGATTTAATTAACATGGACAAGTTGCGGGCTTACAGTATGTGAAGGTGCTGCTCTTTCCTGCCATTGTATAGAGCATCCACAGTCACACACACGCACCGAATGCTTCACTGAACACTGTCTTCTGATGTCTTGAGATGAGAACACATGACCCCATAGGATGCTGTACTTTTCTTGGCCCCTTGGCCCCGGTTGTATGAGCCCAGGGAATCGTGGGATGATGGTCCAAGTCTCTTTGATGTGCCTCACTTTCTTGAGCAGTGATGGTCTGTTTCCTGGGGCTACGATGAGAAGGAGATGGAAAATCCCTCCTTGCCCTCCTTTGACGGTGGATAGTTCAGGTGCACAGGACCCTAAAAAAGAAAAACAAGTCCTAACAGGAGCAGTTCCAACAACAAAGTACCCACACGGAGAAAAAGGGCAAAGCTTTGAAACACAGCAGGTGACATGATTTCCATCCAAACCACAGGATTGTAGGTCTACAGCAAAACTGAAAGTCATTCATTTGTGCATCGTCATTGAACTGCAGAAAGTAGATATGACATTCATTCATTTGAACTCGAAAGAAAGAAACAACATTACAGATGGTTGTGCATGTTTTTCTTAAGCTGAACCAATTTCAGTACTACCAAACTTGTAATGAAATAAATTTCAACAGACTGAAAAGTACACTCCGTAACCTTGAAATATTCAGGCCACTTATATTATAGCTCCCTGTTTGCATGACTTAAAAAAAAAAATCCTGCTGTTACTTTATATCCATTCGCCCCTCTCTCGCACCCTCGGGCTATTTGGCCAGCGGAACAGTCCGGCTCTCTGTCTGAGCGCAGATAGAAAGACGGACGGATATCTCGAGCACAGGCTTGACGTTGTGGATCAGCAGAACTCCCGCAGCTCATATCTCTCCTTTCTGTGGAGGTTGGACTCTTCATCCCCAGAGCCTAGAGATAGTCTAGTTGTGTCTGAGTCACTGCTGGGGGACAGCTGGATACTGGGAGGATGTGTGTGTGTGTGTGTGTGTGTGTGTGTGTTTATGTCCACCCATGCCTGGCTTTGGGCCCTCTGGCTAGCTGCAGCTCAATCTGCGGCTGTCACTCCGCATGGAATGGGACGGATGATTGACATTTTTGTGTGTGTGTGTGCATTGTTGTT
Organism: Holacanthus passer; assembly: GCA_025331565.1. Taxonomy (NCBI): domain Eukaryota; kingdom Metazoa; phylum Chordata; class Actinopteri; family Pomacanthidae; genus Holacanthus; species Holacanthus passer. The sequence goes on along the minus strand of JAFREQ010000004.1, from coordinate 4,225,259 downwards.
TTGGGAGTAGCTAGTGTGTGTAGATCTCATGGTGAGTTGCAGGCAGAAGTGTGTGTGTGTGTGTGTTGTTGTGTGTGTGTGTGTGTGTGTGTGTGTGTGTGTGTGTGTGTGTGGAGTACCTGCTGCAGGACAGTAGTGAACAGATGGAATGTTTGATCCAGAACATGGCTGAAGGCGGGTGGGACTCACACTCAGTCACTCTCTCTCTCTCTCTCTCTCTCTCTCTCTCTCTCTGCTCTCATACAGACACACTCAGACACGCACACAGAGACACACACGCTGGCATAAAAGTAAATAAAAGTAAAAGCTAATTTTCTCTCACTCGGTACAGTACACACACACAGACACACACACATATGCAAAATAGCGAAATCTAGAATCATTGTGGGACAACATATCAGGTATTGTTTGTCAAAATGTCTTTTCCTGTAGCAGTTCCACATTATATGAATTAATCAAATACTCTACTTACATACAAATGTACTTTACTGCTCCTATATAGCCATACATGGGTAAATGGATGATTCATTGTGTGCTCCCATGTCTCACTGATGTCTAAAACTCTGTGCCACATCATATGAAACTTGACATGTGATGCCAGGAGCACACACATGTCGGAGCACGTTACCAGCTCAAACAGCATATGAAGCATGATATATAGATTGAAGTGAATCGGACCTTTTGTGCATTATTTTACTTTACGACCTCTCCAGCCAGAGCATTGAAGACATCCTGATGTTTTTACATCTCAACAAGATCACAGAAGAAGATATGCACCCATTGTAGATGAGATTTTCTAATGTGCCAGTGGAGTTTGAGAGAAAAAAAAGCAGTTTTTCTGGAGAGCAGCCGGCATCACTCAGTACAGTAGCAAAAACTGATGTGATGGATACTGTCGACTTTCTGCCCCCAAGCAAGATGTGTTAATTCATGAAACCTGCAGCCAACATAAACTAAATTTTGTAAAGATTTTGAAATATTCAAACGTCTACATGGCATTGCAGTATTTCAGTACTGAATGCTGCAATGTATTACAACATGGCTGAACATCATTTTTCAATGGCGTTACAATGTTGTAAGCATAAACCTCACATCTTCCCCAGCAGGAGATGAACGTTGCATGTGGAAAAAGCTTCCTCATCCTCAAGTGGAAAATCCCCCAGGACAGTGTTTTCAAAATAGTTCTTAGGTAAATTTATCAAGGCGCCCGAGTGCGCTTTTGCCTGTAAATATTTATTTTGCCCATGTGCATGCGAGCGTGTGTGCATGTGTGTGTGTGTGTGTGTGTGTGTTTTGGACTTACTTCATTATATACAGCTCGGATCCATCCATGATGACAACAAGACTCTTATGAAATGTCACGAATAGGAATGTTTGCTTATAAAAGCGCATTTGAAAATAAGAAATTCCATAATGAAATTAAATAATACGACATGCAAAATAAGAAAGTTGAAATAACACAGGGATGATAATGAGTTAAGTTACTGTAATTATTCCACAATTTATTGGTTCATGCCTATATTTTTTATTATTTAATATACGCATATTATTATATAATCTATATTATTGAGATTGGGCCTCTTTTTCTTTTGCTTTCCACACACACACACATACACAGTAACTAACCCTGTCTCTTCAGGGGACATGACATTGATTTACATTAATTTCCTGGAGACTTCACCTAACCCTAACCATAACTCAAGTCTTCACCCTAAAAATTAATGATTCACATTATGGGACCTTGCATTTTGTCTCCATAAGAAAGGCGAGTCCCCACAATGTGAGTGTATAAACCGATTTATGTCACACACACAAACACAGACCTGTTTCACTATCCCTATGGGGACACTCCATTGACATAATGCTATCCTGAGCCCCTAACCCTAACCTTTACCCTAACCCTAACCTTTATCTATTTGTAATCCTATAACCAAGTCTTAACCCTCAAAAAACAGTCTGGACCCATGGGGACCTCAGTTTTGTCCCCACGGTGACAGGATGTCCCCATGGGTTGGTGTGTAGTCAGGTTAAAGTCCCCACTGGGATATAAACCAAGCACACACACACACTCACACTCACACTTTGTCCATGCACATCACATTGACAGATATTCCGGAAAATGGATAACATGTGTTTGGTCCAGATAAGAGAGGAGTTATCAGTTTCTCAGCGTGTCCTCCCTTTAAATGCTCATCTCTCATAAACACATCGTCCATTTCCATAAAGTATGCATTCCATTTCCACAGTTTACCAACAGGACAGGAGGAGAGAGGGCAGATTAACATCTCTTTTTTTAGGAACAGATCCACACAGACCTCCCCGATGCTGCACAGCTGACTCATTAGTAATGCTGACACTTTTTCTTTATGCTTGAAAGCAGTGAAAAGTTAATCTTATATATATTACATGTTGATGTAACATCTCTATTTAAATTGAGACATAGATGACTGGTTTTTTTTTCACTAGGCACTTTAACATGTACACGACAAAGTAACCATAAAACACACAATTCACATGAGCATAAAAATGTATATAATTAACAATATATAACCAAGATTATTTTGTATTGAATGAGATCAGCATGGTTAAAAAGTCATAAAATGACCTCCCAGCCCATTTTTTCCTCACTCATGAATTAGATGTTCTCTTTAGACTTTTGTGAAAGTGACTGGTACCTGCAATGGCTTGCACTGGTTATACATTGTGGGTGTGTGTGTGCATAAATAACATGGCTTTACACTTTCAAACTGTGTGCAGATAGAGTCCAATTTTGTGTGCAGATCATACTCCAATCCTTCTCATTAACGTAGGCAGAGATTAGATGCATCTGAATACCACGCACTACCTCCTAGTGGTGGTTTAAAAAAAGACACTGTGGCTGACAGCAGTGCGCTGTGCAAATATAGCGACACGGTGTATGTGTTTCTGTTATGTATTCATGTGCCCGTGAAGTTGCTGTTCTTTTCGAGATTGTTTATTTCTGTATCTTTTATTTTCACAAACACACACATGCACAGAAGCAAAGTGTGGTGAAAGGCTGAGAGGGCACATTGTCATCGCCGAGAGTCTCTGGGGAAATGGAGACGGTGAGAGACTCGCAGTCATTAGGAAAAGCAATATGCTACTGAAATTGCATCATCGTTCTTGCATAATAAATGCCTTCTGTTTGTTTTCAGGGGAAATACAATCCACGACTAAAGCACATTCAATTCAATAAAATTACATTGAATATATAAAGATGGAACTGCCCTCTGTGGTATTCTGATTTCCAACATGTTAATGTGTTGTGGAATGTAACCAAAATAGTTTCACCTCTGACCTTTGCTGTGACATTTGAGATAATGAGGGGGTCAGGGGGAACAAAAGTAGCTTGTATTTACCCTGTGGTGGCTGATCAATAAATAAATAGTTAGACTGCCTGAACAATGGGACGAAAGTATGTGATAAAGGACAAATATTTGACTGTGAGGTTCCGAATGGTTTTGTTATATTTAATAGAATGAATGAAATTTCCCATGCAAAATAAACTACGCTGCTGTCCTTGACTAAAAAGCAACAGTTTCATCATTTGCATGCTTGGGGAGTAAAGGAATACATGGATTGTTGTTATGTAATTAGGATACAAAAAGAGGTAACTGTTAAAGTTGCAGAAAAGGTGAAAATGGGGATTATTAGCAGGATTGCACAGGATTGCCGACTCCCGCATATTGACTGTGAGCAGGGTACATGCAAGGATCCTCAAGTTAAATGCAATATCCTTTAAGGTCCTTTCCATGCATTATGAGAACTGAGCGCCACTTTCAGTGCTGACCATCAGCGACACATTTTAGCTTACATTTACTTTACACTGATTGTATGGTAGCACAGTTAAACGGTCTTAGCTTGTGATCCTTGAACTACTGTCAGTGCATAAATCAGACAGACGGAGTGGGAAACGATGAAGCCGATTCATGGTTATTTCCAAAGTGACGTCTCAGCCATGGTTCCAACTCCTTGTCATCCAACCATTTGTTTGAAAACTTGTATTCCCTCATTAGCTGGGCAGTTTAACACCCAGACATAAAGCTTTTGTGTAAGTCAGTCAGTGTGTCAGTGAGTGCGCTAATGGATGGCCCTCTCAGATGACATCAAATTCCATAATCCCACAGCACATGGTTAAATTCATGCACACTTTATCATACAACCTCTTTCGAAAAATATACATATTTTAGAAAGGCTACAATTTAATACTTTGGAAAATGACATTTAAGTCTTTTTAACTTTTTTATATTAATTAGCGCTAAATTGTGTACGATTGTGACTTGACATGACTATTATGATCCTGACCCCTGCAGTGCGTGATGTCACAGAAGACCTACTCACAAAATGCACCATATGAACTTCACCGAAACCGAATATCTCTCCAAACTAAATGGAAAAGTTAGCAGCCCTGGATTTAAAATACACTTTAAAATAAAGAACAATATGCTGCCATGCACACACGCACACATTACAACACTTCACAAGCCTCGCAACATCACTCTGGTCTTGAGTGAAACCACAGCTAATCTTACCGTTGCCAGTTTATTATCATGGCCTGGGGTGAACAAAAATTTTTTTAACATGGTGGAAATGGTTAGAACAGAAGAATGCAAGTTATTTCTTTTCCCTCGTATTTATTAGCATATTTGGTATTTAGGTAATCCAAAAGTAGCAAAGTAATCAAGTTATGTTACTTTAGCTTTGTGATACTTGGATCACTACAAGTATGTAGTAATTCTACATTACATTTTTAAAGTAACCTTCCCAACCCTGATTATTTGAAATAGGCGATGAAAACCCGCTCAGTGTTCCAGCTGCGTAGACCTCATGTAACATTGCATCTATCAACTAATAACTATCAGGTGTGTGTTCCATTTTCCTTTTTTAATTACCCTATTGTAAGGTTAATTAAGGTTATCCTTAATCTGAAGAACCATAAATCTAATATCATAAATTCGGTGCATGTTGATATTTAATGCAAGGCCACATCAAAGGCAAACCTGAATTACATTTTTTTTTTTTTCACTCAAGGTCATTGCGTGATACTGGGCTGCAGTCCAACATGTTTGAGCATTTACATCGTAAAACTTGCTAACATGATTGTCCCGAGCCCCTCGGCTCAACCTACAACACAGTGACATTAGATTACATTATTGCTCTTTGCAGATAATTTTGTTTTGCTGTCTCCATCAGGATCAAGATGGAGGCTGCAACACGGAGGTCAGAAAAGGACATCATGAAACTAATGGCTAGAGAAATCTCAATGGCTCTGTTGGCACTGCAAGCAAAACAAAGATGGAGAAAGGATTTATTTCCTTTTGCATTGCCCTCAGGGAGGCAGGTGAAAACACTTTGTCAAAGATGTAACAGTTATGGCTGTGATGTATTACCAGAGAGAGCGTTCAGACACAGAAAACAATGTGAACTGTCTGGACATCTGTACATCCTATTCACAGTTTGCAACAGTGGGAATTGGTGGTGGTAGTTGAAAGGCTGTTGTCTGCAGTACTGCATATGCATGAAAGACAGCTCACTGGTAGGAACTGCAAGAAAGAAAGCACTGAGCCAAATTGGTTTGTCTTTCCATACACAAAAAGGTTGTCCAGTAAGCAGAAGCTAAATCTTGGATAGTGTATGTGGAATAGATACCCCAACCTGTCAGTCTCTGGAACCAAAACTTAAGCTGCACTGGATAATGATTGTTACATGGTCAGCCTCTGAAAACGCTCAGCAGAACTTACATAGACATTAATGAGGATGGTTCCAGCAACAGCTGTGCCTGCCCACTGTGGTGAGGGCAGTCATGAGGAAGAAGCAGTCCGCCTTGAGAGATCCACAAATCCACTTATGTTTGAAATGCTCGGGCAAAGGCTTCAAGGACAGGATGTCACTGCAGCTGCGGGGAATTTTACTCTGTCTGGCTGTGCACCCAAAAATCAGCTGGTGGAGGTCAAGTGCGGTGACCAAGTAATGTTGAGAAATAATCTTTATGCTGTTGTGGTTACTTTTACCAAAGATGTGACTGATGTGAAGGTGATGATGAATAAGAACAGACTGAGCCTATTAGGGAATGTACTTAGTGCTAAGACTACATGAATGCACACAGGCATTTGTGCTCTGCTCTTTTCCATGACTAATAATCTGTCTGTCTTTATTTATTTAAACTTTCATTTACTGTATGTATAAGTCACTAAGGATGCTTTCACACCCAACCTGTTCGGTTTGGTTCAAAAGGAACTGTGGCGTGTTTGCTCATTTAGTACAACTCATTGGGCTGGTGTGAAAGCTGTCCATCAAACTCTGGTGCAGATCAATCAAACAACTGGACTGAGACAGATTGAAAAGAGGGGGTCCTGGTCTGCTTTGTAGAAAACTCTGGTGCTGTTTGTTTGCGGTCTGAAGGCAAACAGAAAAACCACAGTATTTTATTTTATGTGATTCGAGCATGAATTCAAAGGCTAAACTGCTCTTGAATCCATCTGCTGATTGTGAATTGTTGAGAGGTCTTACAGTGATTTGAGCTACTTATATTTATGCAAATAATTTGGTAAGTACACACGGCAGCACATGAGTGCAGGGATTTTCTCTAATTGATTCGACAGTCAAAAAGCACTTTAAACTGCAGTGTGTTGTTCTTGCATCCCACTCTGTGTACTTTGGCAATTTATTAAGTTCATTAAAAAGTGTGTGACTAGGCAATCCCACATAATTTTTCCCCTTGGTTCCAACCAAATGAAGCCACTGGTGTGAAAGTGCCACAAAATGGATTTGGAATGCTTTGCTGCAAGACAGAGAAAGAGACAGGCAAGTCAAAAGATAGACAATAATGAATATTATTCTGCAGAACATCAAAAGATGAGAGCTCCATCAACTCTCCAATTCCATTTATTAGACCATAAAACAACATTTCTGCCCCTAGAGGGAACCTCCCCGAATGTTGGTTCAGCAGCTTACAGCCAGCTGAGACCTCTGTGAAGCCAACTCCAGCCAGTGCCCCCTGTCAGCTTCACCACGTGCTGCCAGAGACCCAGCTGGTCCAGCCAGACAGACACCTGAGAGCAGCGGGAGGTTGCCAACAGACTGCAGCTCCTGCCCTGCTGTAACCCACTGATGCACGCTACTGTAGACACGCTCGATCCATCATATGAGTCTGATGGAGCTTTCGTAGGTTTAGGTTTATATTCTTGACTTCAGAAATCCAGTCTGGTATATTTAGGTTGGTCAGACACTGATCGCTTGACTATTTACCACAAGTCTGAATTACTGATTCATTTTCGGCAATACAGCTTCCATCCTGTTTGTTTATGTAGATACAAGTATCTAGAGGTGGTAATCTTTTATCTCTGGGAAGTATTCTAACCCACGTTTGCCACAGAGTCCTTTGAATTCCTTGGCAGCAACACCACAGCTGTAAGATCTGTAAGCAATAATATCAACACTGGAGGAGACCTCAACCCATGTGGTGCTCCCTCTCCCAGAAAAAAAGATTAAGGCCCACAACTGTGTATCCTGACAGTTCAGTGGTGTGACCCTGAAACAGATCACACAAGCAAAGTGGTGTCATGGGGGTTAACGCTGAAAGTGGTGCTTACAAGACACATAAAGCATGTGGTCGAATATTTGGATCACACCTTCATCCTGGTGAATACATTTTGTGGACAAATCTTGTGTGGATTACCTGAGAAGAGTAAACTGCAAACCCGCTGATCCACTGCTCAGGAATATTCTACATGGAGACAGAACAACACTGACCTGAAGGATGTCTGAAGGTATGATTTCATGCTGTTGATGTGAAGGGGAGTGTGTTGACCATCCCCAGCCACAGATCATTGATGCACAAAGCTCAGCGTCCTCTTCTTTTCATTCATGCATCCCAGAAGTGATTCTAACGCAACATATATTTGTTCAGTTGTGGCCAAGATATTCTAATACTTTAAGGTAAAGTTAGACCTTGATAGTTTTAACTAAGCCTTGAATAAAGAATATAAATAACTGGGATTACAATTTTTTTCCTCTGTTTTAATTTTTTTTTTTTTTTTCAGAACATCAAAACTCTCATCAAGTCTTCATTTTTGAGCTGCTGGAAAATGAGCCCACAGGAGATCATGGCTATTATAGGTGGTACTTCTTCGGTTTCAGGTCTGAGCATTTCAAGTCTTACTTCCTTTGATAGGACGCCTCGGGTCTGAGGGTATACACTATGGACAACACAGGTTGAAAAGCGAAAGAGACAGGAAGTTAGAAAGAGATTAAAACATTGTGGCAGCTGTCATATCCTCTTACAGTAAACGACGGAGGTTGCCTGTCTTACTGAACACACCCGAGAGGCATGACGCATTCTTTAGATAACAAACAGACTGTGACAGTGTGCATATGTGTGTGTACTGAGAAGGCTGCGTTTATGCCTCTTCTTTCTGTGACTACATCAGTGTTGACCCCCTCAAAGGATTGGAGAGCGAGAGCAAAAGATTAAATCGCATCTGTCATCCATTACATTTTAAATAAATACAAACATCAGTCATTACATTATTATACGTTCTTGGGTGAGAATGTGTGATTATGCATGTAGAACTTTTGTATGAAAACTACAAGTGGCGGGTTGGAAATATCTGGCTGCAACACAGGGTCCCACCATTGCATGAAGGTAGATAGGTGCTGGATCTTGAATAATGTACAACAAGGAGAGAGTGGAGCAGACTGACATGTGAGTGTTTGTGAAGCTTTGGGATCCACTGAGGTCAGTGAGCTCACCATGGTTTCCTGGGATTTGGAGCACTTCAGTCTCAGAGAGGCCAGACACGCAGTCACTGCAGATATGCCACCTGAATTTCAGAAGGCGAACAAGGACAGTGTCATCAGCGTACGAGTGATGTGAAAAGCTCTGCAAAGTGTTTATACCACTATGTTTGGCTCAGAGATAGAAGAGGAAAGAAGCGAGTGATAGGAGCATGTGTGGACATCACTTGATATTATTGATCAGATTGACACCATGCTGAAGCACTGATGTTGCCGGTGTTGCTAATCAGCAACAAACGGTAGCAAAACTGGTGGGTAAAAACATATGTGAGGTGTTCTGGTAATCGCTAGCTTGAATTTAATGACATGACGGTAGGATCCTAAAGAAAATCTTCTGGCAGCCATGTTTCTATTCTTATACATAAAGAAGTGTCAAATTTGATGAAGTGATGTTAAGAAGATGATATTGACAAGATCAATATGAATGTATGATACTATAGGAAGGAGGCATTACAAAATAGCATACATAACCAGCAGCTCTGGCAACAAATTGTGCACAAGCATAGGAAGCAGAACTAATTGGACTGAGCTCCTAGATCTGGAGCATTAAAGTAAAATTTAACGCTAGCAAGATCTGAAATGAGTCATGAACACTGTGCTTAGATTTCACCTTTTAGGATGTGGCCTCGTTGTCTGTGAGTAATAGATGCATATATATATTTGTGTTTATGTGTGTGTATGCGTGTGTGTGTGTGCGTGGAGATACACGTGTGTGTTGGTCTGCTGAGGTGTGAAAATGTCAGCCTGTCAGAGCAGACGCATCAGTGAGAGCAGGTGTGTTGTGACAGACAGGTGTGACATTTAACTTTAGTTTTTATACCAGAAACTCCATCCATCTCTGTCTCACACACACACACACACACACGCACCCACACACACACACAAACCCAGAGACATTTTCAAATAGGCGCACGCACACACACATTAGACTCTTGCAAATTGTCTTTTATTTTTGAATTACTAGGATTATCACTGCACTATGAACTTATTTTTCATATTTACAGGCTAGATTTGTGATGTCAATTAACAGAAACGTATTCATTCACTTAATGAAGAGTTGCATAATCACACCTCAGAGATGCATCTAAAATGCAATATGTTACACACAATCAGTCGATATGTGAGATCACTTTATCATTTTGAAAATATTAAACAATCCATTTGATGATTTGTCACTGCTGCTAAAACTACCCCCATGAATAAACTGTGATGTTGTCAGTAGAATTAACAGGTTAGAAATGTACTTTTAGGTCATCACATTAGAGGTGTGTAATAAAAAAGATTAATCAATGGCCGATCATCTCCACATCTCAAAGCTACATTTGCATATAGGAAGTCTGCTGATAAGGAGAAGCAATAGTACATCCCACATAGTGAGTCCTATTCTCCCGTTTCTTTTCACTAGCACCGAGAGCAGACCCAGAGGAAGAACACATTTCCAAACAGGTCAGCTGGAGTTATAAGCCAAAACTCCCAGACCACCCAGCACCGCACTCTGCAGTGTATAAGGCCAAAGGATAAGATAAGTTACTGACAGCAGCCTGTGCTTTCTCCACACTGTGGCTGCCAATGTTCACACACAAACTGGTGCAAAGAACAGAACGTCCCTCTTTCACTCATGTTGCCTCATCAACACAGGTGATAGAGTGACTGAGGTACATGATGATGCTTTAGTCAAAGAAGGTGATTAAACGTTAGCATGATCTTCCCCCTCTGAAGGTGTGAACAGCAGTGGATCTTGGAGAGCTGGGACTGAGGATCCTGTTGGCTCACACTTCTCTGTTGAGGGTGACCGTGGAAGGAGTTGTTGTGTTGTTTCCACCTCGCTAAGGGCAAAGCCTTACTGTCTGTTCAATATGACTAATAATCAATCTCAATCATACCGTGCTGTGCACCAGGCTAAGAAAGCACAGCCGGTGAGGGTCAGTGGTTAGCATACAAGGGCAGGAAGGAGCAGCAACTAATGAGAGCAGAAGTCAACAGGGTCATCCTTGAGAATGTTAACAAAACAATCTCACCACGACGTCCACTCAGTCGGCGCTCTGGGGCTGTCCATCATATCACATGAGCAGATGGCATCGCCCGGTCACTACCAGTGTTGGGGGTTACACATTACAAAAGTAACACATTACAGTAATATATTACTTGTAGCAGTGACAAGCTCCAGCTTCGTGTGTGTGTGGCTTGTGTTTACGAATGTGTTGTTGACAAAATAGATTTGAAGCGTCTGATAAAGATCGTCAACAAAATTCCTGTCAAAAGGGAAGCTAATGCTGACAGAGAGACCAGGTTATGCCGAAGCTGTAGCAACAATAATGTTATTATTATTATTATTACACAGCGTAATATAACTGTAATGTATAATACTAGTTTCACTTCTACTGTTTGATGAAAGTAACCCAAAAGTAATGTAATCAGTAATGCATTAGTCTGTACAGTAATATTGTAAAGTAACCTATTACTAATAATGGGAATTATGTCTCTTTGTCCTTTTTCACTAAATAATTGTCCTAAAAAATTTTGGGTTACTAAATAATGAAAGAACTGAAAGAGTGATGTGATCCTCTCTCCTGGTGTTAGTGAGGACTGTAGCGTTCTGAATCAGCTGCAGCTGTCTGGTCGACTTTAGAGAGATGTGTAAAGCATTACAGCATTCAAACCTACTAAACACATGGACACATGTTTTCTTAAATGCTGAAGCAAAAGTCCTTGAAGTCTTGTTGTGTGCTCCAAAAGCAATTATTTGAGTTTTCTTTCTGTAGTTGCCTTCGTTGTGTAAATCTGTATGTTATCTACATAAATATGGTAAATATGGTGCAGTTGTTTTTCATAATCTGAACCAGTGGGAGCATGCAGGTGTTGAAGAGAAGAGGCTTGAAAGTGGAGCCCTGGGGAACTCCAATAGGTGTCTTCTATGATCATATGTCAGTGTCTTTCCAACCAAACTTGTTCAGTTACTGTAGCTGACAGGCCGGTGTTGGACTGTGGGTGGTGCTACCAGTGGTGTACAAGCCAAAGTCTCAGTTTGGAGCGGGACTGCCCTGGGAGAGGAACAGTAAAGCTGGTTTGGAAGGCTGCCGCTAAGACAGCTAAGCCACTCAGATGTTTCAGCACCAAACCTGACACCACCATAATGGGAATTATAGAGGGATACCACACAAATCTGGGCTGTAGGGAGGAGGAAGGGGGCTAAGAAGGATGGAGGGTGTAACATGTGGGTATTTGTGTGTTGAGTAAACACTGTGTATGCACACAGGTGAAATCAAATCGGTGTGAAAAGGGAAACACAGTATGTTTATCTAACGCTGTCGTCTGATATCTCTGGTACTTCTCTATTTTCCTCTCAAACTATTTCTCTCTTGTAATCTCAGGACTCTGCAAGCTGAGCCTTCTGAGCAAATCTACTGTATGTGTTGTACTTGTGTGTGTATTTGAAGACGACATTAATGTGCGTGCTTGCATTTTGAGACAGCGGCCTCGATCTTTCAGGGCTGTAAAACCTTGATCGTTATCAGTGCATTTGGTTGGCTCACTCGTCTGACACTTTGGGACAGCAGGTGATGAAGGGCTGAAAAGGTGGCTCTAAAAAATAATTAGCTGTGCTTGTAATTGTGAAAAGTCCCTGTAAAATGTAATTAACTAAATCATTACACAGGCGGAATAAAGTGGCTCCACTTCTGCCGACTACAAACAAAAAGACCGGGCTGTGGTGAGCACCTCGCTGAAATTGGTTGGTGGTTAGAGAACGGAGAAAAAAAAAAAAAATCTGGTAGCAGGGTCGTGTTTTGGAATAAATAACATCCTGCCAGGTGTGAGCATTGTGTGATTCTAGTGTGGCGTGTGTACTGTTGTATGCAGTGACATCCTGGTACACTTTCAGCCCTTTAGGACTAGTTAGTTATTTCAGTGTCACAGTGAATCTAAAATTGCTTGTTACCTTGCTGCCTACACTCAACTGTAGTTATTTTTCCTGGACAATAAGCCATGACATGAAGCACAAATAATCTCCAGATGTTGCCACGAACATGACTGGTTTTTTTTTTTGTTGTTGTTGTTTTTTTTTAAATTCCAGTGGCTTACGCTGTCTTCACATCTCAGCCAACAGAGCATGTTTGGGATAAAGTGAAACAAGATGGTACAAGATGTAGAGGTATGTATATATCATATCTGTCATGTAACGAGAGCTCAGCATGCTGGTGAAGTAGCCAAATTTCACATCTGTTTCGATGGGAAGTGTCAACAAAAGATGAATGATCAATCAGCATGCTTCTGTGTACAGTCATTTTTATCATGCCTTAATCATTTTCATTGGCCTTAACTTGAAAGGTCAGCGAAATTAAACTCTTGAGGTTGATTAATTGATGGAGTATTATTTTTTACCTGCATATGTTTGACCTCTGCTCGAATAATGACCACCAAAAAGCCTGATTACAAAAAACATCATGCAGCCGTAACATAGATTTCTACAAGGACTGCAGATGTAGATTTTTCTGTATTCTTGTACTCTGAGCAGTGTAAAAAGGCAGCTAGGTGAGCACGATAATGTCCTGTAGTTGAACGAACCACACAACCAAATCTCCGAAAGTATGCTGTGTCAGATTTAATTCGAGTCATTTCCAGCTGAATGCGTCCCGTGTATGCATGCACATCATTTATTGAACTTCTCCCCGCAGTGAAGGAGACATAACACTTAACCCAGGATAGGTCTCACACCGGGAGTGAAGTCTTTCCAAATCACAATCAAGCCTTTACACTTGAGACGAAGTCAGCAGCTTCATGAAACTGATACGCGCCTCCAGTGGGTAATTTTGACGAGCGTTATTTTGTGCTGCAAATTATCTGAATACTTATGAAGGAAAACATGATGATCACTGCAAATAACTGCAGGTGGCTGCCGGGGAATAAAAATAAGAACTATATTAAGTGTTCTTTTATATCAAATGAAAATACTAAGAAGACTTGTGTCTTACATAGGGATGCAGGGCAGAAAGGTTGTATTTTTTATTAAATGTGTTGCTTTGGACTCTTTTTATTATTGTTGGTCTGCAATGTGTTGGTGTTAGACCTTCCTTCTGCAACTCTGTTCAACCATACTTCTATTGCCAAGAAACATGCAGGTTGAGGTAACGTGTGTGTGTGTGTGTGTGTGTGTGTGTGTGTGTGTGTGTGTGTGTTAAATAACCAAATGTATAATGACCAAATAGATGATAGATTATTTTGGCTCCTGGCATCCTAAAGCTGAAGGTACTGACGACTATGACAGCATCAATGGGTGCCAGTTCATAATTCAATTCAATGTCACAGTTGGTCTCATGGGACAAATACACCAACCATGCATTCTAAAAGAATACTTCTTTATAGTACACCATAACAAATGTGTCTTCAAAAAATTTTTTTAAATGTTTTTTTTTTTTTTTTATAATGCAATTACAGGGGGAAATCAGACTAAACTGTGATGATAACTAAAAGATCTCCTTTCTGTCATAGTAATCATCCTAATTTTTCTTTAGTGCACTATTAATCCATTCCTTGTTAGTGCTCTTTAAGAAAGCCCCAGCTGTCTAGGAGGGTTTTTCAAGCTTGTTCGTCATCTCAGACAGCTTGAACTGGGTTGGGAATCAGTGACTCAATGGGCCCAGAAAGCCTCATTGACAGTGAGTCATTGCAGGAATTGAAAAAAGGAAAATAATAGTGGAGCTACAAGACGAGGTACATTTACTGTTGCATTTCGTTGTACAACACTAAGCTGATAATTAATAAATACACAAATGAATGTAGGTATAGTTAGGTCATACCATTCACAACACAAAAAAGAGAAGCCCTGACACATCTTGGTAGAGATGGAGGATAATATTGTGAATCAGTGTTGCTCCCTCATGAATTTTTGGAATACTGTCTTGTTTGCATGTTTAGATTCCTAATGGAGCTCAGCCTGTGTGTTAGTACAGGCAGTGAACTAACATGATACAGTACTGACTGAAACAGTATATCTTACACATCCTTTGCAATAAGGCTATCTCTCCATCTCTTTTCAACGTGTGTGTGTGTGTGTGTGTGTGTGTGTGTGCATGCGTGCATGCATGTGTGCTTCCAATTGTCAGGTTATTAAAAGGCCTGACAGCCCAGTCTTCATGCATGATTTGCTGTTATGTTTTCATTCTAAATCAAATGCAGTCAGACACAGACTGTTTAGATAAAATAACAGACCTGCCATTTGGATAAACAAGACTATTCCTCCACTGATTTACTCATATTGTTGGGAAAATATTATAGTACACGGTTGTATTATTTTCAAGCTGCACCAACATGGTAATGCACAAAGACATTCAATACTTTTGGATGCTATTAAAAAGTTTATGTCTGTATGTGAACTTCGGTTTGTCTCGCACCCCAGATCTCACTTATAACAAGGTTTGGCAAGGAGCAGCCTAATTTGTCAGTTGTTTATTGTACCCTAAAAGCTTTGTGACTGACTGAGTTTCAGGACTAATTGGTCAAAAAACAATTTGAATGTCGACAGCGGTAGTTGCAAATGTGTCCCACAGACACTGACCAAAGGCTCTGAAATATAAGACATAAAGCATCTTCTAGTCCGAACAAAGGTGATCTTCTCATTAAAGACACCAACTTATCACAAGTTCAAAGTAGCTGGGTTTGTTTAGGCTGAGACCCCAAAGTTCAAACTGCAGCAAAGAAGACAGAGAATCCAGCATTTTGTTTTTCTTATTTCATCTCATTATTGTTGGTATGCAGCGACAAGGAACATGAAGATGTGTGCACAATTACAATGGGGATGAAGTTAGATGGCATTGGTATTGTCGGCAGTACAAGAGCAAACTGACAAACACAATCAGCATTTCTCACCAGCAGAACATGGACTGCACCTCCAAATAGAGAAAGTGAGTTGTTCTTAGTGTTTCACCACACTCCACAATACTGATCCCACTTTATATACAGGACATGATGGTCTCCCAAACACATATGGCAATAATCCGAAAATATATAATATCTGGAAAAGGTAAAGTGTATAACACGAGACGTTGGTCCATCATGTCATTGTCACATTTTGCGTGAAAAGAACACATTTTCATCCTGTGGTCAAGTTAGCAATAATAAATATGTAACATATGGTTAGACCTTCAAAGTAAAGCTCGCTGAGAAACATTTCGTGTGATGGTGGCAATTTGGTTTGGTTTAGGCTTCAAAACTACTTGGTGAGAGTTAGAATAAGCACATTAGTTATGTTCAGTTACGTACAAATACGCTTTATGTACAAGTTAAGTTTGTTATTTATGTACATAAGTTAAAATAAGTCAACGTTCACTTTCGGTTTTGCATGGGACACAGACAGTGGTCTCCTCGGTGAAAGTCCTGTGTTTCGCCCTGATCTCCTGCCTGCCCCCTGCTGGTACTGCACCTTAATACATGTGTGTACTTTCCATGACTAGATGATGCAAAACGTGACACTGACATTCTCTCCTCTAGTGGATCAGCCGTGCTATTACACGCTTTGGCATTCTGCTGGGCTAAAATATATTTTATTGGCTTACGGCTGGGATTGATTTCAGTGGGGTGGTGCATTAATTCAGTACTCTGCTTGAGAGCATTGTATCTCAAAATCTCCTGTCCAAACTGCAATGAAATTTTTTGCAAATATTCATTATCCCCAGAGGAATAATACAAATGCTTTTGCATGACCTTTCCTGTTAAACGCTATTAATGCACACAAAAAAAAGCTTCGTGTAGATTCCTGTGAAATTCAGTGGTTATTGAATACACCGATTCTTCCCAAAGGTGAACCCTTTTCATTTTAGACACTTCAGGGCATTACTGTACTGGTATTAAATGTCAGTACCTGGTTACATTGAATGGAATAGACAAAGAAAATGACATGTTTTCATTTTCCTAACCCAGGCCTGTGGTGACTGACTCCAATGCACCAATATGAAGCCCGTAAAAAAGCTACTGTAGCACACTTGCCAAATGTTGCTGATCCTGACATTTATACGTGAAATGGAAGTGGAAAAGAGAAATACAGACGAGGAGGGAAAGAGTGAGTGACGTAAAGAGGAATAAAGAGTAGAAGTATTGGAGGGAGGGAGGGAAGGTGGAGGTGACCAGTGAATTCTCATTGGAGTTCTATAATTACTTCATGCCATTAGACCTGCAGTCTATAATTAACTACCTATTTGGATTAGCATGAGCAAAGTCACTGGGAGAGGAAAGAGATAGAGAGACAGAAAAAAGAGAAAGAGCAGGGGAGAGAGAGAGAGAGAGCACAGATAAAAGGAGGAGAGTGTGGTGAGTTGTAGGAGAGACAGGAGCAATAGAAATAGATGAATAAGTGAAAGTGAGAGACTGGAGGCTAGTTTGTGTATTCACTGAGTGTAGAAATTAGATAACACTAACTAGTCAGCAAATCAACTATATTTATGCTCACACTGTCTGTGCTAGTGTGTGTGTGTATGAGAGACCAAGAGGACGATAAAGATTTACTACTTATTTGTTTATTTCCTTTAATACGATTTGGCACCGGCTCAGATAATTGAATAATGCTGTCAGCGAGTTCATGGAGGTGAGACGACGGACTTGAAGAAAGGCTGTGCGCCCTCTTTGTTGCTGGTGATGGTG
Source organism: Holacanthus passer (assembly GCA_025331565.1). Classification (NCBI taxonomy): domain Eukaryota; kingdom Metazoa; phylum Chordata; class Actinopteri; family Pomacanthidae; genus Holacanthus; species Holacanthus passer. Next base: position 4,207,811 of record JAFREQ010000004.1, on the reverse strand, counting down.
CTTGGAGGAATGGAGGAACACTGAAGCATAATGAAAGGCGATATTATAATAATCATGAAGGGTGCATCTGTATACAGTACGTGTCAGGCTATGCTATGATTGATTTGGACGTGGCCTCGAGAAAAGAGAGAGTTAACATGGATGAAATAAAGGGAGAAAACCTATGGCAAAGACAAATCATGCTAATCAGATAAAATGTTTCCGAGCAGCCATATAGGAGTGCATAATGTTGAGAAAGAATAATCATATGTGCATTAAAGTATTGGCTCAAGGGCTGTGGAGGAATACATTTGAGCCAATGCATCGCACAAGGCCTCTACTGAAAGAGATCGAATGGGTTAATTGAATATTAAGTCCTGTATGAGTGGTTACATAAATCCAGTACTTTCACTTTCCATCTCATTTAACTAATACTAAATGCTTGCATTGCATTACTTCTGCTTGGTAAACAAACTTTATCAGTTTAGCAAGTGTGAGAGCCTCCATGGTTTAATGCCAATGGGTGTGTGTGAGTGAGAGAGAGAGAGAGAGAGACGGTCCAACAAGCAGACATAAGAAGACAGACAGGGAGCGAGGGGCAGCAAAAGAGACAGAAGGAATTAGTGTGTGTGTTGAGGTGTGACTGCCCTGCTCTACTTGACTAATGAGCTGGTGTTAACTCAGAGGAAGTCAGAGCTCATTCTGGCTACGCTTGACCCCGGTGCTAACACTAACGCTGTGTGACAGCTACATATACACTGACTGCCACCATCAACCCCAACTCTATTCATTAACTCCCTTGGCCCGAGTGTGGGTATGAGTTTGTGTGCGCATGCATGTGTGTGTGTGCACCTTGCAAAAAAAAGTCTATCTTACCAAGTCACTGAAATTTGTCATCATTTGTCACGAGTCTCAAAACTGCCTGGTCAAGTCAAGTCAAAATGACACTTCCTAACAGGTCATTCATGCATTCACCATAGAAACAGATGTGCATTGTTTTAACAGTGTTTGTTGTCGAAGCAAATAATCTCAATTCATTTAGTCACTGTGACACATATAGATGTACAGTACACTTGATGTATGCACTGGAGATGTTTATTACAGTAAAATCTTCTGACAACACCTTTACCCACCTTTCCTATTGCCATCCTTGTATCAACCCCAGGAGCAGCCATGACTTGAAAAACAGTTAATAAAGCTATGTTGCAGTACCTGAACTTGCAAAAAAAATGCTGTGAAAAAATGAAAAAAGTTATGTCATGAATGTTGTGACATTTTGAAGTTTTCCTTTCTCCTACTGGTGAAAATGAGTAATGTACATGAACATGAATAGTGAGATCAATGGCACAAACTAAGGGACCAAATGAGAGTTTCCCTCTGGTCCCTAAAGTGGCTTCTCTACCACATTAGTGTTGTGAACTTTCAGACAGCTCAGATGGCAGGAGAGCCCGAGGTTTGAGGCAACCTGCCCTTCATTATATGTTCATAAGACCCCCTTATTGAAACACTGTAGGCTCAACAGAGGAGGAAGCCCATAAAACTGTAAAAGAAAACTGAATTAGATTATTAGATACATTATATTGGTTTTTACTGCTTTATATGGATAGGAATTCTAATATTTCCCCATTCCCATTGATATAAATGGTAATATAGGATACAAACTAAAGGTATATCTTATCTTAAATATTACAATCGCCTTTTAGTATAATTCTACAAATGACCAAACAATTGAATCCCCATCTTTTTGAGACAAAACAAAAACAGAATATATTGCAAGGCTATGATTTTAGCTACGTTATGCCAGTGCACCTAACAGGAAACCTACATACATCCTGTAATAATTCTCACGAGGGTCAGGTGAACAAACAGGATGTATATATTAAAAAAAAAAGCTGTCAACTGGTTGGAGGTTTGTAAGTTTGGAAAGTAATAGTTCAGGGGCTTCGTCATTCATTTAGTCACAGAGCAGCTCAGAGAAATGAGTAGTTAAGCAATTTGCAAGGGCAAGTGTGGTACTTTGTTGTGAATTTGTAGTCATGACTCCGCTGGTGTTTTAGTAGGTGGTCGGCTGTTCTAGCTCTGACAAGGGATCGCTGTCAGCGCCATGACCTGATGAGCTGCTAGTCATGGTCTATATGTCAGCTCCTCCTTCCTCTTTGTGAGCCACGAGCCTCTTGGTTTGAGCGTGCACTGCGCTCGGTGCTGCATTTGTAATGCGGGGATATTAATGCTGCACTGTGGGGTGCAAGGCATCACTGTCACAATACATACATACTGTACATACAAACAGACAGCGAAACTAAATGACTGAGAGCGAGGGGAAGACAAAGAGGGCGGCAGATAGAAGAAAAAGAAACCTTTGACAGATATACGGAGAGGCGTTCATACAGCCAGTCAGTTGTTTGATGATGACTTGTGTCATAACTTTTCCCATATGGCTTGTCTTGTCTCTCTCATCGGTACCATGGGACAGCCGTATGGAAGCTGGGGATACATAACTATCAGGCTATACATATGGGAGCTGTCTGTTCTGGATACCCCTTGGCACATCAAAGCTACAGAATCTACTGAATCATCTTTCCACTGCCGAAGCGGCAGAGGCAACGAGTAGAGACTTGAATAAGTGTCCTGGATGTAGCAGTGGATGTACAGTATGATGGTCATGGTGCATTGGGAGGAACATTACCAGGATTATTACCTCAAATGAGCACACACACGCATATTTGTTCAATTACAATGTCAGATAAAAGGTTCCAAGTTTAGGAACTAACACAGTTGACTTTTTAACCTTGACTTGGGATCTGCATGTTAAGTCTATGCAACATGAAACACTGGCTGGCTAAACTTTAAAATAACAAGACAATAATTAAATGTAAATGTTAAACTTGACAAATGCTAAACTGACATCCTACCTCAAGGACTACACTTGCAAAGTACCTTGGAGAGAATCTGTGTCTGAACCATGCAACACTACTGGCATCCCTCAAGGTTCTTTTCTGGGTCACCTCATGTTTTTCTCTTTACACTCTTGGCTCTAAGTCACTTTGGATAAAGTCGTCAGCTAAATAAAAAATGAATGCAATGAAATGTAACTTAGCAACATAGATGATGTTCACATTGTCACTTTCTTACAGTACATGCAAAACAGCCTGCATTCCTCCCTTCCCCTTTCCTTTCTTTATTTCTTTCCCCTGCTTTCAGCCATTCATCCACCTACCCATTCCTTCCTCTTTCCTCACCTGCCCCCCAGTTCCAACACACAATTTTTATGCATATTTATTCATAACTGCCCTGCCAATCAAAGACCTGCCGTGCAAAGTTCAGTAAGAGTGAAATACCGCTAATATCCAAACAACTCTATGCTGCATTTGCATAAAGCCAGAAATAATCTCTGGTGTCAACACACGCCTGATTGGTGACACCTCACTCATTTTGGGAAATGACATTCATTTCATGTGGGGCTTCGAAGGCTCTCACAAGAAACAGTGCACACACTTTAAATCCATTTAAGATGATTATACTGCTACACTGCAGACAGTGTGAGTGTATTGACTAATATATCATATATATACATATAGATAGTATATGTCTGAGACTATGATACCAATAGGCTACATACATTATGCAATAAAGGTCAGTTTCTCAGAAAAAAAGACTGAATGCTCTGTTGATGCACAGCTTTTCAGTTTTTTGATATAAAATCAATTGACTGTACTCATCCCAGCATCTTATAATACAGTCAAGAGAAGGGAAAGTGTGGAAAAGTTTCCAGAGGAAAGTGAAATTCATGTCCAGAATTTTGACTTACAGTTATATTCTTCTCTTTGCCGACCCTTTCATGTGATTGGTGTCTCATGTGGACACACAGCTTCAAGGATTGCTGTATTTCTAGTTGTAGTAGTTGTACAGATTCCTGTATTTGTGTGTGAAGGAATGCGTATTTAAAAATCCACTTTTTTTCTCATCATTAGAGCAATTCTGCTCTACAGTGCTCACCAGTCAGAGTACAATGGCCAATTGAGCTATCTAACCTCATTTGATCTTACAACTCCTCACTGTTGCAGATCTTTATGGCAGTTTTGCACTATCCCATTGTGCATTTAGATTAACTTAACTGTTTCGCCTGTGTCGAGAAAAGAAACCCTTATCTCTGAAGGATTCATGTCAGTAACATGATAGTCTGACTCCACAGCACATTCACACACAGATATAGATATGCACAGGCACATACTGCCTGAGAATTCATACTGCACATTAATGCATGCAAATCCATGTACACTGACTTAATGGTTCTTACAGATCTAGATAGCCAGAGACCTTCATATACGTAAATGCTGCCCCAATGATCAGCTGCGGTCATCAAAGGAACCACAATGAATACAGTGCATTGTTCATACACACACACACACACACACACATCCTGGCTACATGGATTTAATTATCAGAGGATAGTGGCTTTCAAGCAGCCGTAAAGCAGATATATGTAATAATCATACGATCGATCTTAAGCTTTTTACAGACTACCTCGTACTTTATCTATCGCCATTCTCTATACCTATACTTGATAGAGTGACATCACCCAATACCACAGATCAGCCAATCACAGGTTTCATGTTTCATCACTTATGATGATGTGGTGTATTTGCTACTGCTTTAGGGACATGTCAGCATATCAGTGCAGATTACAGATCTCAGACAAGCTTTTACTTAATGACACATGATTTTGTGCACAATTACTTGATTAAGTTTGGTTCATCTTTGGTGTGTGTTTTCCAACGGCAAGCCACCAGCTGGGCAGCACACACAAGTCTGTCAGTCTGTCAGACCCCAGCAGGAATGGAAACTCCTCTTACCATCTACATTGTGCACTTTGGAATGTTTTTCCTTTCTCATTTCAATTAGTCAGAGTGAGAAACCATGGCTTGTTGCAACAACCACGAGTTTTTTTGGTTTACTTGGTGATTTTGTGCACGTGTCAGAGCAGGTGGTGGAGCAATTGCCCCTTAAGCCCATAATGGCCATTAGAGGGTCATACTGATCATATATCCCAGCTAACCTCTAACCACCAAAACTAGTTCCCCATCCAGATTGTGTGGGGAAAAAAATCCAATACCTGCTCATAGAAATAGGATTAGAAATATGTGACCTTCTATATTACCAGTATTTATGAATGTAACTCACGTTGGTGATCTCTCTCTGTTCTTTCTCTCCTTTTGTTTCCTGTCTTCCTCATTATTCCTTGGTTGTCACACAAGCATGTACGCGGCCACACACACGTGCATGTCCACACATACTGATCAGACAACTCTCAAAGTAACTCAACACCTCTTTTATCTCTATCTCTCACTCTCTCCTTTGTCCTCACCCCATCTTCCAATTCCTCCCATCGCCCCTGTGCCTGCTGTTCATCCATGTGTGATTGATGGAGGGGTGCATCCATCCCTTCCTCCGCCACTCAGCACTCCTCTGTCCCCAAAGCCCCTCTATCCTTCTCTTTTACCTGCCGTCACCAGATGGCTCACCACCTGCCGCCAACAGTCAACAAAAGCTGCAATTACCCTTCATGTCCAACAAAGGGAAACTCGCACTTCAACAAATGCACAGTGCGCCCACGTGCACCCACACACACACAAATGTAGGAGGAGGTATACGCAGAAAAGTAAACTGTGACCATGCACACACCTACGCACATGCTTTTGTTTCTTATATGAAGAATGACTCATTCTGATCAGGGGCTGTACTACGAAGAAAGTTCATCATACCCATGACAGCTTTTCTGTCCTGGGTATGATGAACTTCTAAAGCCTAACAACCGCAACCATGCTAAGCGGTCACATGACGGTGGCTATCGACTTGGTAAGTTAACCCAGGTTTTCCCTATCTAGCCATGAGTGCCATCACATAAATGAGGCAGCATTTGCAGCATTTGACCAATCACAAACATGGACATGTCTACTGGCATCAGAGCAGCATGCTTTACAAATGAAGAGGAAACTATAATATCACAGAAATACGAAGAAGTTAAATATGGCATCCAGGGTAAAAGCAACACAATACTTAGTAGATCATTAGTAGATCTCACTAATTACATTTCAACCAAGAGAGACAAGTAAATGAAGAAGATAATTTATTACAACAAGTCACATGATATTGAAGCTTGACAGAGAGTCTTTGGCGTTTTGGACTCTGGGGGGAGACGTCTTGATTGAAGAATTACTGTCTGAGCCGTCGCTGGATAAACCCCCACAGTCCTGATGCTGGCGGTGGTGACTGAAGACTGAGAAGCTGGATGGGTGATGAAGTGATTGATGATTCTGCGAAGGCAAGGTGGTGATGGGGAAGTGGAGGGGCGCGTGAATCAATGGCATGAAAGAGCAAGGGGCAGAGAAAGATCGTATTTTAAAAGGAGAGCACAAAGATGATAGGCTAGTGATGAGGGTGGAACACCGTGCTATTGGATGGAAGAGGTCAGCTGATGAGACAGCTGATTTCCAATGACACCCCAACACTGACAGTTGGAAATGTGCGTGAGCAAGTGCAGGAGGAAAGATGAGAAATAGCCTGAGACTGAGAAAGCATTGTTGTCTTCCTGGCTGAACTTACGCCAGAGCTTCATTTGTTTATTCCATTAAAGTAATTGCTTAAACGTATTCTTATGGCATGCATGACAATTTTAGCCTGTTTCTTTCAGCTGCAAATGGACTTTGGAGCAAATAAAAACTAAATATAAAAACATAATTCAGGTGCTTCAGTGGTAATTGTGTGGCAGTGGTAATTCAGTGGCAAATAGTCTTACTTTCATATCTTATAAGCACAACAAGTACAAGGCTTTAGTGCTTCGATCAGTGTCTGTTGTAAGATATCAGTATACAAAAGCACAATGAGATGGATTTGATATTGCTTGTAGCCAACAGCAAAGAAAATGAAATGAAGAAGACAGGAGGGAGCCATCCTACACAGGGGTAGGCTCCTGCTGAGGAGCCGGCCCTCTGCAATAATGAGGGTCGGCCCTTAATGGAAGGAGTGGAAGGGGGTGTCTCATCAGACCCTGGTGGAAGTAGCAGCTCCCACCAATGAGTCAATGAGTCAATGTTAAATGACTGGGTAGTTAATAAAACACAATGATGTAATATATTAATTATTGCAGGAGTAAGTCACATGTATTTACTTTCTCTGCAGGTGATGGAGAGACATTGCTGCCGTCACCCACTTGCACACGGTCCCATGCAGAGGTAACTGTAAAAGTACCCTGTTATATATACCAACATGTCATCTGAGGTTGCTAACCATGAATTAAATTGACCACTTAGATGCTTAATTTTCTTAGGTGGAGGCCCTGGATGACAAGATGGTGTCTGTATGCTCAGAGAGAGCTTTGGGGGGGGGACACTTTAGTCCTTTGTTAGCAATGCAGTTTTTAATTTGCCCATCTTAACACAGATGGTGAGAGTGTGGACACTTTGCTGTAATTGATTTATCTTTAATTACTCGCTAATGGTGGTGGTCTGCACATGGGACTAAAAACCGCTTCAAGTGCTCTCTATCCTAAAATGAATCAATTGCTTCTATTGCTGTGATGGTAATTTTCCAGAAAGAGGGAAATCTTCCCTCCCCCTGAGCCTGCGGCCTCCACTTCGAGTCCAAGAGGATCACAAGTGGTCATGAATTAACCTTAATTTAAACAGGGTAGAAACATTTGAACCTTTCTTTAAGTGACCCACTCAAAAGGACAATGCTTACATGTTAAAGCAATGTGAGACAATACAAGAGGACCTTCAAACTCAATATCGAGTATAAAAATCTTGATATATTGATATAAAGCATTTAATCAAAAAAAAGTGGAGAAACTAGAGTACAAAAAGAAGGTAATTTTTTAAAATGTATTTCTAGGCATGGGAAACAATTATTTGAAACAGTGTATTTTCCTTTGTTCCCAGAAACGGGAGAACAAAAGATAATTAAAGATTAAAGACACTTTAACACAGATTAAAGTTTCAGGTGATGGGGTCCACAACATCAGGGGGTCGCTGTTGTCTTCTTCTTCCATATGGTTCCTATATTGCGGAGCCAACACATCCTGACATGATCCTGCAAGCCCAGTCTGGGGCCAGTCTGAGCCCACGAAAGCAAGTGAAGTGGGCTTGTCATTTCTATCCTGACCCTGGTTATGGTATACGTTGAATCTATTTTGTTGCCCTGCATCAAAGGTCAGAAGAGTGTGTCTGGTAACCCCTGTCACATCCCTACACTCCACTGAACATCAGTATCACGAAATGCAGTTTAAATGACATAACAATTGTAATGTACAGTTGCCGCAGTCCATGACTCCCTGAAGAACCGGGAGTCATGGACTGACCCAGGCCACTTTGCCTCGGTGCTGAGGACCATGCAGTGATGGTCACACATCAATTTGCATATGAGGTCAACCATACTTCCCCAACCAAACAGTATTAGAGTCAATGTAGCATCAATGTGCATTTGAAAGGAATCGGTGATCGGTGAGAGAAAGGGTCCAACTGTGATGCCTTTGCTGTGTAGGTATTTCCATATGTGCCTAAAGGAAAGTTCCTTTAATTATCTAGGCTACTGCATTTTCTGTAAACCCTTAGTGTTCATGCAGGCCATGCGCTGGTGTGACCAAACAATGAGGCTCCTTATTTATCCTTTAGACAGACAGACAGACAGACAGATTTTCACCCAAATGTGCTGAGGTGGGAATGTGGGGACCTGCTAAGGCACTGAGCACTCCAGAGAACCCTGAGGGGGAGGAGTAGACTGCATTTAATATACAACAGTATACATCATAGGGTCTGCATTATTTATGCATCAAGTAGCCACATAGGTTAATGTCTACCTGCTATGTCATAAAGTTTTTATGGACTCTGTAGGCAAGTGGCCAGGGAACAGGACAAAGACATCCAGTCGCTCTGTTAGAGCATGTGCCACCTTGTGAATTGCATTGCTGACTGTGTTTTTGCTCAGGTTGTCCTCATCACCCACAACATCCGGACCAGTACCTGTGGCAAAGTAGCGCAAGGCATATGACTCTAATATAACTATCTATATCTATCTAGGTTTTCTATATCTCTCATATAAAAAAAAGAAAAAAATGTTAGAATGAGTGCCTTAGCATCTAAGTTTTGCCGGTCTCTGAACCCTCTAAAGAGACCCCCTCATGATCTGTGCTCTGAGCTTCATGGAATTGATTGATCAGTAGGCGGAGCTTTTATACACATTTATCTGTTGTCTTGAACATAACCTGGTCCAGAGCAGGTATGATATCAACATAAGTAACCATGGCAATGTACCCCGTTGTAACCCAGGGTTAAACCTGAAGTTATCCCGTTAACCCCAAATCCTGCTTTGGAGAACAGGCTGCTGATCAGTTTGTGTCTCTAAATTGATTCATAATCAGAGGGCATTGACCAGTTTTAATGCTATCTACCCACTCATTATGATTTTATTTATTTTTTTATTTTTTTTAAAGTGGATGCAAATTGAGAAGAAACCAACACACAACACAGTCATGCAGTAGGAGGCAAGTGAAAATATGTCTGCTTGTTCCTAGAGGAATCCACATGAACACGGTCTGACATCATTACATCATGAAATCTCACATTCAAGCTTATACGCATGCAAACAAGTGCGCAGACACACAGGGACGCGCACATTTACATGCACACCCACACAGTTGAGTTAATGATGGGTAGAACGAGTGAGATTTGTTAGAACTACAAGCCTCTGTCTTTATACCTTAATGATGGTTATTATTCTGTCATACTGTGACTCTCACTATGCAGAAATGTTACTGGCTGCAAGATATTTTCCTCCAGCCACCATAATTACACATGATTGATTATGCATGTGTGTGTCATGGTGTGTGTGCGTGCAGTTCCCTATTGCTGCTGATAATTACAGTGATGACTGACAGCTGTAATAAACAGAGTCACTGCTACACCTACCGTATTCTGTTGCCCGAGGCTGCAAGAAATCAAGACCAAAAAAAATGCAAAAATGGAAACGGCTCCGATGTAGGCTAAGCGTCATGACATATTTTATTTCATTCTAGACTTAGATCTTAGATAAAAGCTACAGGAATACTGCTCAATGTAATAATTCCATCTTTATTAGCTTTTATTTTATATTTTTTATTATTTATCCATTTCCCATTTTCTCATTCCCAGGTCACCCAACTCCAATATCCGTGGAGTATTTTATAATTTATATTGTGATACTCACCAAATGTAGTTACTGATTCTCTAATTGTCGTTCTCATATTTCTGCAAGTTGTGATCATAGTTATATTATGTATTTTTGTTTGACAGATCCCATAACACATGCAAGATTACAATTGGATTAGAGTGACCAATAAGACAATCTGAAATGCTCTGAAAAACACTGACTGCTGACAGTTGTTCCTCAAAGCACAATTAGCCTACTGGCTAAACCGGGCTTATTTCACTAAATCCCTGCCCTCTTCAAAAAACCTCCCCGGAAGCAGGTTTGAATAAGCTTGAGCTAAGTTAGCATGGCGCTGTATCGTTCCAAATAAACCTGATCCCTCTCAGGCTATAGTTCTCTGGCTGAACTTCAACTGTCACTTAATCATTGCTACAGCCCAAATGCAACACAGTGCTCTCACTGCCATTATGTTTCTTTACATAGTGCTCATGAGCTCAGCCTCCACATGTGTACTTTCTGCTTTGCTACGTAAAAAACACACCACTTTCTGAACACTGAACGTCGGCATTGGACCCATAAGTAATTTGTAAATTTACAAGTAGCCATATGATGAGTTTGGTCTATATGTGCATCAAAGTCCACTTCCACTTTCCAAATAACAATCCAGAAATCAATACAGTGCTGATTGGCCTACCATTTTGGAAGGCCAACATAAATTAATTTTGTGTATGGCCGGATTAACCTGCTAATTACATCCTTAGAGTCTCAAAAGTACAAAGGTTCCCAAAGAGTAAAGTGTGAACAAAATCCAAAATTCCTGACACTTTGTCCATTTTACTGCTTTATTGTCCCATTTTCTTTTGCATTATATGTACGAACTTTACCGTACGCGCCAGCGCCTCTCAATAAATTCACTTCTTCGAATTCATACCCAAGTGAACATTGATTCGGCTTTATTGAAAAGTGGATCCCTTATTTGATGCATGGCCTCACGATGGCTTGAGCCGTCAGTGAAATGTCCATAAAGAAGTAGAGCAATGAGAATTACAGCAGGGGAAAATAAAGTGGAAAAAAAAAAAAAAAATCCCGGCTCATCCATGCATTACACTGCCTTCCTTCTCCCTTATTTAGTCAATTCCTGCTTATGATGGATATATCAAGTATGATTTATTTCCCTCTCATATTTCACATTGCATCTGAATATATAAGACTGCAAAGAGATGTTATTGGTTATTGCTGCTTGCAGATGCGGACACACACACACATACACACGCACACATGTACACACATAGCAAGAGGATGCCTCTTGTACCAGGAGGCCAATCAAACTTTGCTGTCTCCTGGTGCAGCAATCAACAATGACAGGCAAACCAATTACATCAGTTAATCATGTAATATCAATTATTCCACTCCACGGATCATATACTAACACTGCTTTACATATGCACACACATCACACAGCTGATACACATGTATGTGTCCAATTACATGAAATGTAATATTAAACGTAACTAGATTTGCTTTGAAAGTACTACATATGACAGATTTATTTATCACTTTATGTCATTCTAGTTAACTATTACTGATATTTTCAGACCTAATCAATCTACTGAATATATTACATGACTTTTTTGCCATCGCATCATTATCATGATCAATTTATTGCTTCCTCGTTTCTGCTTTTTCATCCAGATCTGCCTTATTTTTGTCATATTTCTGGAAGACATTTTAATGATCACATGAAAAAAAAAAAAAACCTTAAGATTATGCAACTGCAAGGAAGGAATCTTTAAATCTCTGAAGGGTTCATTACATTTTGCCAATATTTATAACAGTGTATCCAGAGTTCTCTTTTGTTCTGCCAAATGGCAACTGGGAGGAAATGTTCAAAAGTATTACCACAGATTTACATTTCCCCCTCAAGTTTACCAGACTGTAGAGCAGTGTGTACCTTGGACTTTACCATCAAACCCCACTCTCCCCTCTGACAACTCTATTACAGCACAATCGGGGAAGGGTTACGGGAATGGAAGGAATCCCACCAAGCTGAGATGGCAAACAGTAATTCTGCAGAGCAAATTGAACTTAGAATCCAATTCCACTGACAGATTTGATGTGTTTCTCGGACCAGCTGCAGAAATTAACTTGTAGAGAGCGGAATTGCAAATGAGGGCGAACACAAAGTATTGTAAGCAATATTTGCAGAGATCATGCAGATTTGCTGTATAGTGAATATATTGTCAATGTTCCTTGTGCATTTGATATTTGTAGCAAATTCTTGGTATGCATAATGTACTGTGTTGCATCTGTGTATACTGTATGTGCATGCAGTATATTGCTTTCTACTGTAGCATATGAAGCTTGGTTCATGTGTAACACAACCAGAATCCAGTCTTCCTTGTACATACTAATCTTTATCATTAATCTCCAGAACGTCACTATATCCAAAACTCCTGTTGATTTGCATTATATCAGTTAAGAAACTGTATCATGACCAGTGTGATGTGCACAAACGTGAATGTGGTTATTCCCTAACTTCCTGGTCATGGATGCACAATATTAAATCAACATAACCAGTGGATTAGGTTCTTGGGCTTCTTTGGAGCATTTTCCCCATTCAAACTAAAACTTTTTTTTTTCTGTGCATTGAGATGCGTCAAGTTGTTGAATAATGTGCAGATCAAATATTTTTGTTTAATTTTGGAGAGGTTGTGTTGACTTGTGGGAAGATGGCAGACACCCCCCTCCTGCACCTCTCCTCCAACTGCGGAGCAAGTTAAGTAACCAGGTTTGGAGAAAACCTTTGCATACTCTGACGGAAATTATTACTTCTGTTGTCCAGTTGCATGAAGACAGAGCCCAACATTATTGTGCTACAAAAATAAGAGGGTGGCATTGAATTAGTTAAAACAAAATAAATAGATGAAAAACCAATAAATAACTTGAAAAAAACAACAGGTTATTAGAAAGAAACAAGCAGTGAAATGTGAAATGAAGGCGACAAAGAGGGAAGAAGAGTTGTGGTTTTGTGGCCATTAAACCTAAACTTGGTCTTCAGTGAACTGTGAAATTACCACCACTCACACTTTTTGGATAAGACATCAGCTATATCGATGCCATCGATTCCATCTACTAGCTCCTGCAGGACCCTCCACTCCATCTTGGTCAGCTTGATGTGACTCTCTCTCAGCTCTCTGGTGACGTATATGCAGGTTTTTTACATAGCCTCATCAGTTGTTTTATACTTTTTATTAAGATAAGATAAACCTTTATTCGTCCCTCAGTGGGGAAATTTGCAGAAATGTTATGTTATTACATGTGTTTTTCATTTCCTTTTACGTTTGTTTAATTGCTGTTGTCGCAGTATTAGCTGGAGTGAATTAGACTGAAACAGTTTTTCTCAGGTGGAGCTGTAAGAAAGAAAACATTCTTTTTATTAAATAATCTCTGCAGCATTGGGACATTATTATTCATTTTCTTAGACTGGTGATCTCAAATAAATCTCATCACCCACTGCACTGTATCTACTGGGCTCTCCTGTATTTCAGAATATGCCTGAAAGGAGTTTCCAGGTACATCAGTCAGCAGTTTTATTACATGCAGATTGTGAGGGGAGTAAACTTGGCTGCATACATTTGATCACTAATGATGGCTGCAAGCCTGCATCGTTACTGAAACATTTAAAACATGTGAATGTGCCATATTTGGTTAGAAACAGTCCCCCTTTCTCTGTGAACGCAGCCACTCACTATATTACAGCCAGTGTGTACGTGCTTTTGTTAGTGTGTGTGTGCAGGAGTGGCTTAGTATGGACACTTATTGCTTTTTCACCTATTTGCATTTGGAGCATAAATTCAATTAGTTGTCCATTGTTTTCAACTAATGAATCAGTTGAACTCAATTAAATCCATTCAAAGGTTCAGTAATTGTTTAATGCTGCCTCTGGTAATTTATGTCATATAAAATACAGTCACTGTCACCTGAAGTGACAGTGTGTGTCTGTGTGTGTGTGTCAGAACCTGGTTGTAGGGACATGGCTACTATTGTGAGTTTTTGGTATGGTGGCGTTCATTTATTTATCATTAGTCTAACTGTGCTCACGTCGCATGTTTGTGTGCTTGTGTGAGATCCAACGTAAGGTGACTGTATGTGTGTTTTTCTAAAGTCTCCCGTGTGCTAGTCGTGCGTCGAGTGCCAAGAAGAACAGACGCCCTGGGAAGGCAGGGCTCACTGCAGGAGACAGCGATGTTTAATAAACCATGCGGCTGGCGTGTGTGTATGTGCATGCATGCAAGCACACACACACATACTTTAGTGTGTGCTTTGGAGTGTGTGTATGTGCACATTCATCTAGGACGCTAGTTCTGGCTTGGTGGCAGAGTAGAATTACTTTGCCTCCTGGTGTGAGTACACACATTTTGCCCTTGGGAGGGTGGCAGAGAAATGTGGCTGAAAATGACTTGATTGAATCAGGGAGAAGGTACTTGGAGTTTTGTGCTGTGGTGCCATATGGAGCTAATGGTACAGGATGACAAGCTTTGGACTTTTGGAGCAACAACCTGAGAGCCTATTTCAAACTTGTCCAGGACTTTGTGACTGAAAGAAATGAAGAAATGTGACTTTGAAAGGCAATTCTTTCGTATCCTGAGGATGGGGAGTCTGAGATGCTTGATACATTGAGGCCCTGATCTTACAAGGCTGACATTAACTTTTTTGTTGGTGTTGCCTGCTGTTCGGTGATATGTCATCCGCCATAAGATTGGTACAGATTCATGTTCCTCAGAGGATTAATCCCAATGGCTTTGTTGGACCTCTTCATTTATTGCCACCAGGCAATTTTGTCCACTAGTTTAATGACAAGATACTACAACATAACCTGAGCATGTTAAAAATGTCATGCTATGTTCAAAAAACGATGCCTCTCAGGTCCACTGATGTGTGAAAAAGTCAGTCTCAATTTGGCTTTAATCTATTTTTTCAATTTCATCTATCTAGTTTAGAGGTTGTGGTCAAAGCAACATGGACCAAAAGTTGCAATATTGTGACCATTATTTGTACATTTTTAAGTTGAGAATAGAAATTCACAAGCCATACCTCAGAGGGCATAGAAGACTCTTAATTTTGTGTTGCCTTTATTTCATTAGCACCAGTAATGCATTTCAGCGCAAGTCTAAAGTGAGAGAAAATTCCCTCTAATCCAATTCATCTAGTGCAGGTGATCTTATCAACCTTCACTTACGCACCTTAAACATCTGTCACGTCAAGAATCCCTGGACACACATCGCACATACATCTGCTGTATGACTGAAAGGATGAGCCAAGACACACAGCCTCTTTCCCTCCCTGTTAAACATACACATTCAGTAAACAGAGGAAAGCTGCGGGCTGCGAGGAATCAGTGACGGATGTTTTACGTAATGAATGGACTGAGTTGTCAAGATGGAGGAAAGAGCGAGTGCAGATACTGAAAACAGCCCCATCCCAGCGGCCAAGACCTTAATGATCTCAGCCAGCCACAAGACTTCCACAGAAAACAATAATAATTAGAGGTGGGCAGCAGATTGATACCGGGTCCGTGTGTGTGTATTTGAGTTTGTGCGTGCGTGCGTTTGTGTGTTGTGCTTTCTTTTGTTGGAGTGTTTGCCTCAGGGGATATAAATCAATGTGTCACGTAATTGCTTGAGTGACCTTTGCTGATAAGAGACGGTAGCCTTTTGAAATCTCTATCTGTCTCTGTCACTTTGGCCATCTTCACCTCTCAGCCATTGCTTTCTCTCTGTCACACGCCCTCACGTCATTATACTCACACACACGCAAACTCTTTAGGAATCGCTTGACTCGTGAAGGCCGTGCATTGATTTGCTTATCGTTAACCTCATTGTAATTCTGAGCACTAATTCAATCACGTATCACCTGAATTTGCGTGTTTTTTCAATAACAGGGCCATAAGAAAGGTGATTAATAATCCAACATACTGTCATTAATCAAACTGATAAAGTATGCATTTTCTTTACAGCAGACTTGTATGAAGGACACAACTCATAGCCATTATCTCTTTCATATTCCAAAATCAGGTTTAGTGTCAGATGCTGACTTGTTTTCAGCTTTGCCTCACTCTTCTTCACCCTCATCATTTTAGAAATATCTTTGACTTTGCCTCTCCATAAAAGTGCAGTTTAGTTCATTATGATCCCTTGTTTGTTTTAATTATTACTTTTTCCCAGCTTGGTCAGAAGTCAGACTTTTGATCATCTCATGTGGAGTTTTTAAGTCCTTAAATGGGATTGATAGATTTGCTCACATGTAATTCACTCTGAATAAGATAAGATAAGATATTCCTTTATTAGTTCCACTTCAGGGAAATTTACAGTGTTACAGCAGCAAGATAAATAGTAGGTGAAACGATATAGACAAGAGAAGTATAAAAACGTATTAACAATTTAACTTGGGTAAAAAGTATCAACAATTTAACTAGAGTAGAAGTGTTAACACTTAACGATAATAAAAGTATTGACAATGTAACTATAAGAAATATGCAAGTATTAACAGTGCAGACCAGGTTAGACGGTATTAATAAATTAACAAGAGAAATATGAGAATATGAAAACAATATATACACAGACAGGATGAGATGAAATGAAATGTAATGCAATGAAATGAACTATTGACTATCCCTCCTCTCCAGACACGTTGCCCCAACCATGTACCCACCTGTTTCCACTTCCTTCATCGGCCCTGCACTTGTCTGGCCCTCACACCTCCTCACTTGCATCTGAGTTTCTGCCACCTTACTGTCAACCTGGACCTGTACCAGCCTGCCTACCTCCACAGACCTGTAAGCCTCGATGTAGCAGTAAACCACTGAAATCATCCTGCTGCCTCTGCTCTCCACATCTGGGTCCTTCCCCTGTTCTCACTCTCCCTCACTTTTGTGCCATGGAAAGCCACAAAACTGCACAGACAGGCAGCATAGTTACAGTAATTTCTGCCAACAACACTTCCTGTGATGCAGTGAGTTTGTGGCAATAAAAATGCCACCATTTGACTTTTTAAAAAACTTTTATTTTGAAAGGGAAGTGTTTTTTTTTAGACTAGTGCGCTCTCTTGCAGGACAGCCCTGTCCATACTCACACTTGGCTACAGTATATAATCAAAAAGTGTCAACATGTTTATTTAGGCCTAGTTACAGGCATTATAATAAACCTCTTTTTTTAAACCTCTTTTTTCATTTTTCCATCTTCTTTTCATCGCAGTTCTTTTTCACTGACTCTTCTCTTCTCACTTGCTTGTGTTAATATATGCCAGTTTTTCAAAACCTGGCGTCTCACATCATGGATAATGCATATCGACTGTAAATATATATCTCCGGCTGGATGTCTTCCTGCCTCTCTCTCACATCTGCCAATATATCTAAATCCCCTCTGCAGTTCTCTTTTCCCAGCTGCCCTTCCTCCAGTTTTTGTCTTCTCATGTGCCTGACGGTTTTGTCATTTACAGCGCTGTGTCATGTTAAATCTCTCCCCTGCTGTGGCAGGAGCCTGTGGAGAGGGAAGGAAAAAGGAGAGGAGGAGAAATGAACAGAGGAGTGATTTGTCGTTCCAGGTAGTTGCTCCTTTGGGAAGTGTAATGGCCTATGGCTCCTCAAAGTGTCTCCCATCTGTCATAAATGTTCACTGCAGATGGACACATACAACAGCTCCCCGCCTGGCTGGGGTGCAGCTGTGTGTCAAAGATCGAGGCGGCATTTGAGCATGTGAATGAGGATGTTTGTCTGCTGTAGTGTGTGTGCAGGTGTTTGGCTGTGTGTGTTTTGTCTGGGTATGACAGTGGCTTTCTGTAGTGGCAAACTGACATTGCTTGGATTTATGTGTATTACAACACTGGTTCCAAAAGAGTTGGGATGCTGTAAAACATAAACATGATCATTTGCTAATCCTCTTTGACATGTACTTAATTGAAAACAGGACATGGCAGCAACATGTTTCAAACAAGTTGGGACAGGCGCAACAAAAGACTGTGAAAGTTGTGGACTGATCCAAAAACACCTGTTTGGATCATTCCACAGGTAAACAGGTTCATTGGTAACAGGTGATAGTATCATGATTGGATATGAAAGGTTCATCCTGGAAAGACTTCACAAGCAAGGATGGAGAGAGGTTCACCACTTTGTCAAACACATGATTGTAGAAAGGAGATTACTGCATGGGCTCAGGAACACTTTGTAAAACTGTTGTCAGTAAACACAATTTGTTTGCGAATGATTACATTCTGGTTTCTGTTTTACACAGCGTCCCAACTGTTTTGGAATCTGGGTTGTATAAGATGTGTACTTGTGTATTCATCTGTGCATGAGTGTGAGTGTCTACTACATCTACAGTATTTACTATCATGGGAAGCAGAGAGCTCAATTACAGCAAATAGAAACAATAATTGCTTAATAACTTTGTCGCTTTGCTCTATAGTTCAGCTCGAGTAACAGCTCTATAGCGCTGTTGTCACTTGCACTGCTCTCTCTCCCTGTAATGGTGCCAGTCTTCTCTGTCACACACTTCTTTCCTGCTTTCCTTCTCTCTCTCTCTCTGCCTCTAACTTTGTCACTTTTTTTTCTGTCTTGGTCTATCACTTGCTTTCCCCACTTCCCTCCGCCGTGTCTCTGTCTGCCGCTCCACCTGATTTCCCTCTTCATTTCAGTCCTTATATGTCTGTCTGTTTCTGCCTACGGCCTAGTTTTCATTGCAGCTTTAAAAGACACCACTGCTGTAGTTGTCGAATAATTTGTGTCATTTTGCCAGAAGGAGCATATAAAACCCCCTGACTCTTTGGAAAAGAGCACAGAACTCTGAAAGTACTGGAAGGAGCAGAAAATTGCTTGAGTGTTTTATTTTTTTTGTCTGAACCAAATGAGAACCAAAGAAAATCAAGTCATTGCCTTTGTCTGATTCTCTCTGTTGTTTGTGCGCCACTGGCACATTTCCCTTCTCATTGGACTCTTTGTTATGTAATCACCTTACTCACTCATGTTCACTTAGGTTATATTTTATCCAACCACTTTACATGTCCACTTATCCTAATCAGGGTTGTGGAAGGCTGGAACCAATCCCAGCATGCGTGGGGTGAAAAGTGAGGTACACCCTGAGAAAAGTGCCACTCTATCACAGGGCTAACACACATGTATAGAGAAAAAAATACTTATGGCAAATTGGCATTCAATTAGGTTTCAATTAGGAATGTTCACAGTTTGATACTAGACTGATCACGAGCACAGGTCAAAGTAAGATCCAGCTTCAGAACAGCCTCTCAGCGGCTATTAGTCTTGCTCAAGGGCAGTCAAGTAGGGAGGATGCTTGCTCTAGTTGAAGAAGGTAATGACGTAGCAGCAGTTTCAAATTCATTTCTGCAAATTTAAATAAGAGACAGAATAAGCACATTGCTTTGAAACACGCTTGAGCAGCAGGGAGTCTGGCTGTCTCAGAGTTATTCCTGAGAATGGAAGGTCTACTACCTAAAGGGCACTTCCCTGACATATTCAGAATGGAAATCCTTATTAGAGGTTCATTCCACATCATTACAGCTTTGTTTAATACAAAATGTAAATGACTGCATTATTAATGGTCTGAAAAAAAAAATGGTTCAATATTCCTACACTTATTCATTTAACATCTCAAGTCACAGTTCTCTGAGGTGTGTGCAGGTTTGCTGTAAATAGTTGATGAGGTCTCATTGTAATTGGTGTAAATATTTCATGGATGGGAAAGATGCGGGAAAACAAGGACTGACAGCCAGGAAGGCGACCTGCTTTCGGTTCCTTCCAAGGTCGCACACACACACACACACACACACACACACATAAACCTGCTCTTAGTCTCTCACAGAAATCTCACAGTAATGATATTCACTCACATATACCTGCATATACACAGAGATGCTGCCCTGAGGATGTGCTCCAAATTGCAGTCTATTAGGTTAGTTTTTGGGACAGTATTGTGTTATGTTGGTAATGTGTCAGGGGAGTTGAGTGTTGCTGCTATAAGGAGGGTTACACAGATGTGGAGTAAGAATAATGAGATTTTTTTTTTTTTTTTTTTTTTTTTTAATTCCCAGTACTCAGGATTCTCATTTTGTGTGTGTGCATGATCAAATAGTTTCTTAGTGATTTGTGAACCATGTTTTTTAGGTTCTCTTAATATCCTGGATGAAGTAAACAACACGTTTTCACCCATATAGCCACAAAATGTGCCTTTACAACTTTATCATCGGACAAAGGTTTGAAACTTTCAAATGCATAAAAGATGGCAAAACACATCAACAAGTAAGTTCGGTCCCCAGGGTCAAACAATTACAAACAAAGGCTAGATGTCCATTGATTTCTTCCCAGTGTGTTTCAAATGCCAATCAATGGAGAAAGTGTTTACTTTCTTTTGTTGATTTATTTGGGCTTGTGTTTGCCGAGAGTAGACATTTTGTAAAGTGCATCTCAGACATTAAACAGACTCATGTGTCTTATGTGTGTGTCTGTGTGTTTGTGTGTGTGTGTTAGTGTATCTGGCAGCTATTTGAGGAAGAGTACGCTGGTGCATGAACTAGAACTTGCAAACAGTCTTTACTTACATATGCGCTCTTTACATTTTTAAAGACAAAGCTGCGACACATGGGACATGCTGCATACATACATCATAGCTGCATTATATTGAAATTAGACTGACTCTTATTTGGACTCTTATATTTGTATAATTGCATTTGCATATTCTAATTTGCTATACCATTGCAAACATATGTGTGCAATACGATTCAGTCACGGAAGCTGATGGCTTGTGCAAACATCCTTCCAATGGTGTATTTTTATCTTCCTGCCTTACCTCATCAGTAATGAAAGGGTTAAACAGGCTGTCTTACAGTATTAACTGGTGTATTTCTTTGAGAATATTAAACTTTCCACTGTCACCTATTTAGAGATAAACCAACTGTAAACAAAGGCTGCCCGGACAAATGTACCTGCAAGAAACAAGGTTAAAAAAAAAATAGGCCCATGGAGTGAGGGGTCAGCAACCAACCAAATCTGTTTCCTGGTTAATTCAAAGTTAATTTAAAGTGTCTTTCCCACTGCATTAGCCTTGGCCCGTCCTCGAGTATGGGTCATATTGGTCCAAATGGAGGCAGTCAAATCTGATATCTCTCACCTAATCTAGAGGAATTTTCTAAACTTTAAGGTCCTGTATAACCACAAAAGAATTCATCATCATTGCCCCGCTGCTCTCACTTATCTCACCAACAGTCGGTACAAAGTCCTGTTGCAAGGTTTTTAAGTAGATCGAATAAAGGTGACAATATTTATCTTGCTCTCTCTTCTCTACACTGGCTCCCTTTCAGCTACAGGATTTAATCTAAAAGTTTAGTATTTACATCGAGTGACCATTTAGTTGGTATACACGCACACTCTGATGTAATCAAATGCAGCAGCCTTGCACTTAACCTACCTTTATAAAGCCTGCCGTATTCAGGTGTCTGTCAAGGAGCTTTGATTTAATTCTTTGGTCGTGTTTGAAGGCAGTACATTGGATGATATTGCATTGCACTGTATAATATTGAAAGATGTTTCCAATACTTGTCCTCTTCATTTAGATATATGAGAACCAACAATATTAGAAACACTTTCAAATGTGATGCAGCTCACAACATTGAATCAACACCTCTCCATCAAAAGGTTCAACAGGTGGCTTGTGGAGGCCTTGTATGTGTATGTAGGAAGCTGATTCCAAAAAAAGTTGTGACGCTGTGTAAGACATAAATAAAACAGAATGTGATCATTTGCTATACTCAACTGAAAACAGTACAAAGACAATATATTTAATGTCTGACCTCATCAAGTTTATTGATTTTTGTAAATATCTTCTTTTTCTGAATTTGATGGCAGCAACATGTTTCAAACAAGTTGGGACAGGAGCAACAAAAGACTGAAAGTTGTGGACTGATCCAAAAACACCTATTTGGATCATTACACAGGTAAACAGGTTCATTGGTAACAGGTGATAGTATCATGATTGGGTATGAAAGGTTCATCCTGGAAAGACTCAGTCGTTCACAAGCAAGGATGGAGAGAGGTTCAACACTTTGTCAAACACAGGATTGTATAAAGGAGATCACTACATGGGCTCGGGAACGCTTTGTAAAACTGTTGTCAGTAAACACAATTTCTTTGCACATTCTGTTTTATTTATGTTCTGTCTCAGCTTTTTTTTTGGAATCATGGGTTGTATAAGGCATTCATCTGTGCATGAATGTGTGAAATTGCATTCAGTTTTTCTCATGGTTTTGGGTTGTTTATTTAGTTGTTTCCTGTTTTATTTTGAAGGGTATTTTACTCAGGTGTCTTTGTTGTCTTTACTTCCTGTTTTTCATACTCTGAGGATTGTTAATTGGTTTCACCTGTGTGCTTCCCCTCCTTGTGTGTTTAGCCTGTGTGTTCCTCTCTCTCTCTTTTGGCCAGTTTGTCCTTGTATTTTGTGTCTAGTGTGAATTCCCCATGTTCTCCTGGTGTTTTGGATTTTGTGCCTTGTTTCCACGGACCTTCACTTGTCTGTTGGACCTATGTGGACCCTTGCCTGCCTGAACCCCCAGTAAGTCCCTTTGATTTGTGTATAAATATCATTGAACTGATCCAGTCCCCTCTCTGGTGTCTCTCCTATATTTCTGGTTGCACGAACCATTACAGTCTTTCTTTACATTTTACACAACATCCCAACCTTTTTGGAATCGTGTTTGTACTTATACAAAAATGAATGGCCTCAGTTTTAGGTCACATTTCCTTTCCAAGGAAGTGCATCGATTCCTGGCAGATCTACGAGCTGTGACTCAGAAAATTATACTTTCACTTTTCCCTTTTTTGGGGTTAAGTCTCTGGTGGTTCCTCCCTCTGTTGTTAAATCCAGCCTTCGCCTTCATTTCAGATCTTGCTATCTGTTTTTAGATCCTCCACAGATCTCTTGTTTTCAGGTTGTTCTGGTTTCCTTAGCTGTGTTCTCCCACACCACATTTCTTTGAGCAACAGGGAACGTGCCCGTGTTCTTCCATATTTGCTTTCCTCCTCAGTAGTTAATATTTTATATACTTGAGGAAATAGAAATTTGCTCTGCTCGACTCACCAGACGGTGTATCTGCACCTTTGCAATTGTATTTAACCACTTGCAATTAAAGCCATTGTGCCAGGGCTCGGTTTTACTGTTTCACTCTGAATTAATGGTTGACGTGCTTCTTCAGGAAGATTGCTAGGTATGGCACACCTCGCTTTTGTTCTCAAATTCAAGATTTGTACTCCTTCAGAGGGAAGGAAAGAGGGAGTTGAGGAGGTAAGAAAGAAGAGAGAGGGAGGAGAGGGATGGGAGCAAAAACAAACAATGAAATGGTGCCACCTGCCACTAAATCTTTGAAACATACATGCAACCACACACTCCTCACAACCACCCACTACACACATATGCACACATTCCCTGAACACACACACACACACACACACAACACACACACACACACACACACACACACACACACACACACACAGACACATACACACCACCTGTCTGGGTGTTTGGGGAACTATTTAGGCAAGTTGAGCAACGATCTGTCTCATTCATCTCCAGCGTAAACAAGAGCAGTTGTCGACGGTCTGTTGGCATAGAGCTCTGGAGACTTTGTGTGTGTGTGTGTGATCACTTGTTTTGTGTGCATTTGCATGTGTGCCTGTGTGTGTGCGTGTGCAGGAATCATGCAGTGTGGGACTTAGAGAGAACAGGAAAGGGAGCTAGAGAGTGTGAGAGAGGCAGAGGGAAGCATGGCAGAGAATGAGTCTGCTCATTATAGGTGGCTAATGAGACCAAGGGACAGTCAGGCCCAGCATCTAAATACACACACACGTGCACCTGAAACACATGACCACACATCCAGGAACTATTAAATGCAGAATATCTGGGTCTCTGATATGGATTTGATATTGATTTGCAGACACTTTTCACAGAGAGGCTTTTTAAACACAGACACACAAATCAATCCCCCACATTCATACGAAAATCAATCCTCTGAGTCGGCTTTCTCACAATTCTCTTCCTCTCCCTCTCTGACGCGCTCTCGCACTCCCAAAGACTGACAAACACATGCACACACACCTGTCTTAAGTCCCAGCAGAGATGGTACAGGAAGCCATGAAGCCAAACCGCAGCCGAGCGTAAACAGTCAGTATGGTGCAAGGTTTTCCAAACAAAACTCGCCCTAATAAAAGGAGGTGTTTCATTTTTACAGATCTTCTCAGGTATGTCTTTGATGAGAGCGTTCGCACTGCTAATATGTGATTTGCTTCACAATAGGCATCTGGGGTGAAAGTTACACTGAGGACAATGAAGAAGCAAATTTAAATGTGATGAATGGGAGGCAGCCTACCATTAAATTTCCCTCTGGCAGAAATGAAGTTTCAGTTTATCTCTTAAATCCTGATACCAGTTGACCTTTATCCTACAATAACTTTTTCCTTTTTTTAAAAAAATGGAATTGACCAGGAATCTTTTACTATTAACTTTATTAAACCTATTCGTACTGCAGGACACATACGCACACAAGAGAAGTAGCAGTAAGAAGAGTAAAATAGCCACAAACACGATTCCAGGTTCAAGCCTTTTTGCACTCGACAGAAGAAGCTCAACTGGCCAAAATTATAGCTGTGAGCATTAATGAGCAGGATTCAGGCTTCGCAAAGATGAGCAGTCACTTCAGCTAGTTTCATTCTCTTTTATTAGATAATGAGTACAATCACACACTTGTTTCACCACCACAAAGCCTGCAGCATTTCAATAATCATTTGTCCCCTCTTCATCGGATTTAAACTGAAGGATCTGTTTGTTTAGGAGATGGTGCAGGATGTCTCCAGTGATATTAATCAGCTCAAAGGCGTCTTGACTTATGAGCAAATATGTGATAGGCCACACTCACTTGCACTTGTGTCAATGGTTAATACTTGCTGCCTCTACTCTATTCTGTCCTCTACATTTTGAGGTACATGTTTTGCGGCGCCCCATCTGGATTGCACTCACATTTCTTCGTCAGGCCTGTTCTCAAACACGACCTGAAAATATGTACCCCGATTTATGATGACTGGACAAATCATTGACGACTTAATGGCCGCTTTTTTCTGCTAAGTTTGTGAAATATTGACAGTATTATATATACAGTCAGTATTTTGAGAACTAAATAAAATACCAACACACTTTATGCATCTTTTGACAACTTTGCCAGGTAGCAATTGGACCTACAGTTTAGTTTTTCAAAAAAAATTATAAATGAAAGAAAATCCATCATGGCAGACTTTTATGGTCCACATTGAGCTGGACCTGTGTATGAAATTTCAAGTTAATCAGACTTGCAATGTGAGGGGCATGGCCTTTCCAAAATGACATTTTTGGGCTTTAATTACAGCGCCACCATCTGGCTGATTGAAGTCATATTTGTGCATTTGCACATCATTTCCAATCACTGGGCCAAGTTTCATGTTCCTTATTCCAGCTCACGGCAACTGGAGCTGTGCCATAAGACAAATAATAATAATAAACCTGCACAGAACCAATAGGCTTCTACACCTTCGGGGTTTGAACCCTAATAAACAAAGAGGTTAGGAGGCAGACGGAAACTGGAGAGAGAGGTACAGAAACAAATGAAGATAAATATAGCAGCTGGATGAATAGACTTGCAGAAATATTATTTGTATTGATCAGTGCGCCTCAGGTTGCTAAAGGCGACGACTGTCTCTCTGATTCATTCCTGCACAGCCCCACTTTCACCTCCCCGTATCCCTCTTGTCATCTCCCTGCATTTATTCTTATCTACTGCCTCCTTTGCCTCCCACCTAACCCCATATCTATCTATAACCCGTCTCTCCCCCTTTACCCCTGCTTCCATCCAAAGCCCCATTAGTGTGATGTTAGCATCAGTTACACCTAAATACAGTTGAGAGTAGAGATGGGAGGTTAGAGGGAGGAAAGGAGCGAGAGGCAAAGTTTTTTGAGATTTATATGTAGAAAAAGTTTCTCTCTGCAGAGATCTGTCTTGAAGTAGGCAGAGCTTTCGGGATAATTTGGTCCCTTTTCAACATAAAAGTTGGTCTGCAGAGGACAAGTTGAGCAGAATAACCAGGTTTAGAGCTCAGCTCAATGCACCGCAACGTAAGAGAAAACATGCAAATAGACCAACACAAGTAAATTAAGAAAAAAATCTTCACCAGTTTAACGCCACAGAAAATGAAGAAAAATGCTACGTGTACAGAAAAGCTGCAAGTAGCACAGATGACGGTGGAGGGTGTTTCCAGGGGACACTAATGACACAAAGTGATGCACACAGCCGGACACATCTGGGACACGCTTGTTGTCCCACCAGAAAAAAAACCCGACAATTTAGCTCATTTTCCAACCCCACTTACGGATAGCTGATTTCAGTAACTTCATGAGTCACAAGCTGTGGCAAGTGTGTTCATCACTTTTTAGTGTCCCCTGGAAACTGTTTTCTGGTGTTGCCTGTGCTACTTGCAGTGTTTCAGTATTTGGTTGTGCTTCCTCTATTTGAAGCTTCTTTTCTAAATGCTGCACATGTGTTGTCAAATTGGTGAAGATGTATGTATGATCTTAATTTGCTTGTTGTGTTTTGTCTATTTGCATGTGTTATCTCAAGTTGCAGTGCTCTCAATGATTGTGTCATATTGTGAGTGTGTATGTGAGTAAATTTGTGTGTGTGTGTGTGTGTTTGCTTTAGAAGAATGGAGACAGATTGATCGTGTGCATGCTCATGCGTGTTAGTGAAACTATTGAGGTGATGGATGGCAAGTGGCCGCCAGGTCAGTCCAGCATATCCCTCATAACCCATCACAACTCTGACAAAACTACAAGATCAATAACCATGTACCGTCTGTACTGTGTGTGTGTGTGTGTGTGTGTGTGTGTGTTTCTCACGCTCTGTGTATGTGAGTGTCTGTTCACCCTATTTGCCCTATCTATGTGTACTGCAGAGGAAGTAAAAGCTTTGTTAGCTGTAATCAACTCAGGGGATCTGACAAAGTGTCCAGGGAGAACCAGTGGTGGAACAATTCAGGTCCTTTACTTCTGTCAGCATAGTAAAACCATACCATAATAATACTCATTTACAAGTAAAGGTCCTGCATTCAAAAATTGAGTAAAGACAATAACAGTAAAATGTGCTCAAAAGTAAAAGTACTGCAGAATGACCTCCTCTTTCACAGTTATATATGTATATACCAACAACTTTAAGTGGAATCACAAGTGGAATATTTTGTTATTGTTGAGTTGAGTTAATGATTGTGCACAAATTTTAATTAGAAACTACGAAAATTAGCAACTGAAGCTTTTGATTTAGTTGTGTGAAGGGTTGTCTGATGTCATGCATAACACTGGAACACGGTTCTTTAACCATTTGGATATCACCTCTGAGCCTGATGCATTAAGGCATGTGTAGCATTTTAATGTTGTAAGTGGTTGAGGTAAAGTTAATTATTTATGTGCTGCTGTGTGGTGCAGTCTAACACATCATGTCAAAGGGTTAAGGTTAAAAAATACAACTTTTCCATCTGGAATGAAATGGAATCGAAAGTACCAGAAAATGTAAGTAATTTTGTCCCAACCACATAAGAAACTGTTGGTCATCAGTTCCTGAGGTAGGTGTGTGTGTGTGTGTGTGTGTGTGTGTGTGTGTGTGTGTGTGTGTGTGTGTGTGTTCACCTGTGGCTCACAGGCTGAGACAAAAGCAAAAACACAACATTTGCCCGTGCAGGGACGGAAGCCCCTTCAGCAGCCCTTAGGCACAGATACACACACACAAGCAGACATACGCACAGAAGAATCTTTTCTACTGTGTGAAGACACTGGTTGAGACATTTGGGACAATGCTGAAGATTGTGCTGAAACAGCAATGACTGCTTTTGTTGCTTTCCCTTTGGAGCTCCTAATTTCCCTCTCCTTTGTCTATTTTATACTTTGCTGAAGCATTTAATTTATTTTTTTTTGTCAAGCCAGTGGCAAACACAAGTCAAACCCATTTTTTTTTTTGGTTTTTGTTTTCTTTCTGACTTTTTATTTGTGATGTCTTACTACAGTGGTCGAGAGAACTCAGGAAACACATGCAAATAGACAAAACACAAGCAAATCACTGATTCACTAATCACTAAGAAACAACGGAAGTGTTTCCAGAGGACATGAAAAAGTGCTGAAGACGTCTTGGACACACTTGTTGTTGCCACGGTTTCTGACTCATTACGTTATTGAAGTCAGGTCCGTGCATTGTCAGTTTCTGTTCATGTTGTAGGTTTCTGACTTCTGCTACTGCCATTCTCTACTGCTACTGAAAGTGACTGCCTTGAAACGTACTCCTTGAAATTTACCTTAATTTTCAATTTCAAGGATGCTTTACAAACGTTTCCTTTGAACCTGCGTGCTCCTGCGAGGTAAGAGCACGGTGCAGATCAGACTGTGAAGCACAAAGTGGAGAAACAATGCAAATCAAAATAACGGTAAATTACAATGAAAAGATGATGCACAGATATCTTCATGAGTCAATAAAGATAACGACAAGTGTGTCCGTGACGAGTTCAGCACTTTTTAGCGTCCTCCGGAAACGCTTCAGTTGTCATTCTGTGTTTTTGTTGTGCGTTTCTGTTGTGTGTGCGTTTCTGTCTGGTTGTGTTGTGTGTATTTGCAGAGTGTTTCCTAAATGCTGTGTATGTTTTATCAAAACTGATTAAGATTTGGTTGGTTTTTTGTCTGTTTGCATGTGTTTTCTTAAGTTGCAGTGTGTTGACCTCAATCACCACATGTGTGTATATAGTGACTAAGTTCACACACTGGAGGTCAAACCAAGAAGCTTTCACTGTTGCACGTTCTCCATGTATTTTTTTGAGTCACAGCACGGATCACATTCATGACTCCTCTTTATTCTTCATAATTAATCTCTTGCTGTCTCAAGTCTAGCCAGTTTTTATTTATAAAGCCCCATTACAGTATATAGCCCATCAGAAATCCCAATTTGCCTCAAGGGGCTTTACAATCTGTCCAGCATGTGACCGTCCCTTCATTTTTCCGTTCAGACTTTTAGTGTAAGGCTCAACAGTTGTCTGGCCTTTGTTAGAGAGATAGCAGATGCACATTGGTCAAGCTAAACCTACATACAAAAGTTTTACTGCATGTTGGACCAGACTGTACAAGTTAGTATTTATTCAAAAAAAAAAAAAAGAAAGCTATTTGCATGTGCTTACTGGTCAAGCTGATGCCAACTTAAATCTATGAACATTGAAAATATTAACTCTTAGTGAGCTCTTTATCCTGAAGATGCTTGCTGTCCATTATTGTTGTTTTATGTAAAGATCTAAGGCATTCAGTATTCTTCCATATCAATCTCATATATTTAGTCTCAGTTCCATCTGTCCGGTCTTTTTCCTTTATATGTTTTGACTCTCCTGACAGTTCTGACTGTTTCTTGTCTCATCATACTGTATTTTTTTCCCAGTGTTTCCCTTCTTTTCTTTCTCTGTCACTCACAGCACATTCTGTCCTTCCTTGCTTTACTTCCTCTTCCAGTTTGACTTTGTCTTTGACATACCAGGGCCAACACACACACACACACACACA
The DNA here is from genome assembly GCA_025331565.1 of Holacanthus passer. Taxonomy (NCBI): domain Eukaryota; kingdom Metazoa; phylum Chordata; class Actinopteri; family Pomacanthidae; genus Holacanthus; species Holacanthus passer. Next base: position 4,177,986 of record JAFREQ010000004.1, on the reverse strand, counting down.
CACACACACACACACACACACACTCTACCTGCCCACCAAAAGGAGCTATCGGATTCCATTTTAACAAGGGAGACAACAAGGTTGTTTTCAGTCACCTTTCCTCTGAAGATATTGTTAACAAGGGGACAGATTCTAAGTTAACAAGGAGGTGTTATTTGCCTTCCACGCTGCCACATCTTCTCCTTCATGATCCGTACTCACACACACACACACACACACAGCCCTCATCAGTCACTGTGACCATCAAAATGTCTCTAACTGAGGCCAAGATGCATGTGAATCTTTCATCTTTTAAACATTTTCGGTGACCAAGAACAGAACCTTTTCACCAAACCTTGCTGAGAAATCAGGCTTAATTTTAGAAGCATGTCACACTGCCGAGATCACTAAATGTCCCCATGTAACAAAACACACACAAACCCAACCACGCACACACACACACACACACACACACACACACACACACACACACACACACACACACACGCCAGTATTTTCATAAGTGGCTTTCAAAGTGGCCACCATGGATTCAGAAACACTCACAAATATCCATCCACAGCAACAAACCATGCAACAGTGCCTCAAAATCCTAAACACACACACACACACAAGAGCACATGTACACAAACCCGTACAGCGCCCCCACCAGCCCCAGCGGAACAGACGATACACACAAAGTCCGCTTTTAACAAACCACACACCAGTGGCTTTGTTCTGAGCGACTGCTTTAATCTTTAATGTGTTTTGGTTGCTGCTGGCTGCTGATGTTTGGGCCTTTAGATTGCCTCAGACTCTACTGTTGTCACACTACAGAGGTCAGTCCAATAACTTACCTCCCCTGGGCTGAAATACACAAACCACGTCAGGCCAATTACACACGCTGACACGCAAACACATAGGCACGGACACACACACATTGACGCCCACAGAGTTGCGCGCCCGTGCACTGACCCAGAAATAACCCCCTCCCCCCTCCATGACACACACACAGACACGTATATACACACTGTTTTGCTCACACACAATCTCTTTTCACTTTAATGTCTCTAATGCACTCCCTTTTCTGTTCACATCAATTAGTGATGCTTTGTGTAAGTGTTTGCCCTGACCTTTCCTAGTGAAATTGAACGTTATGAGGAAAACTCTGCGAGGCATGTCACTGTGACCCGTCTCGCGGCTTCAGTGGAACATAATGTATTTTTAAGTGTTTGGCAGCACATTCCAGCCCTTATGAAATACATAGATTTCCCTCACATCCCTTCAGAATCTAATTAAACACACCTATGTGTTCAGCCAGCCAGACTCATCATATAATCACTGTGCCAACATGTTCATGCATACGCGATAAGTTATTAGTTCATCATTATCATCATTTTTTTTTTTTTTTTTTGATCTTAAGGGAACCAATAGATTTCACGGTTGCACGACATCAAATGAAATGTGAGCTTAAAGATGTAAGACCCAAAAGAAAGTACAATAAGATTGAAGATATAAAACGAAATGCACTCCTTTGATAGTAAAGAACAAGAGAAGTGGGAAAACTCACAACTTGCTTTAATGTTAGTGGTTGGTTGATTTTTAAGTCATCTTGGCAAAGTCATCCATTATAAACATGGCACAAGTCCTGGCTGTCACCATTAATACTCATGTGTCATTAAACAGAGGGAGCTGAACTTGATTTGTGGATTAGTGGGCTTAGTATAGAGCACCTTTGTACAGTGGACGAGGGCGGGGACAGATAATCTTCCACATACATATTGATCGCAAACATACACTGCAGTTAAATGCAGTGAAAATGAGATCTCAGTGTAGCCTTTAACTACTTTTTAAAAACAATATTTTATTTGGAGCCGTGATGCGAGTCAATAGAAATCAGTGTTGCTGGAAGCCACAGTCGTCTGTAAAAGACTACAACAACAAAACTTTTCCTCCCTCCTTTGCTCTTATATATAATAAGGTTTAATTAACTAACTTTTTATAAACGTATTATGGAGTACATCTGCATGACTGTGGATGAACACAAGGCAAACACATACATTAAAAAAATGTGTTTATGTCATCACTTCATCGCTGATTGACTCAAGGTTGTTGCAAAATACAGAGGTGTAATTTATAGATGATTTTCATTAACGTAAATCAGAAGAATCAGCAGAAGCGATATGAGTCAGATGAAGGGCATCTAATGCAGCAGTGTGTTTTAGAAATTCCAATATTTATTTCTGTCATCAGCATCTGCAATAATTCAAGGATAAAGCTGGTAATAAATAGGGCTAATGGCTAGTAATGGATTAAAAAACAGAAGGTTCAGTCAGTTTGTGTGGCACAGATACGAAGGTACGGGCTGGCTTTGGATCTTACTTCTGTAGGCCCATGCAGAACTCCTGTGGGTGGCAGGACACGAGACAGTAGGAACATGTGTTTGGTTGACAGCAAAGCCCTCACACCAACTAGATCTGGAGACACAGAGACGTAGGAATGTTAATGTGACGATGTGCCATCACATTCCAGAGGAGTAAGTAGCAGGTCTGATGCAGTGCCATGCTCAGTGCAGTCAGAGGAGACTGCTGGAAAAAGGCCCACTGCTGCCAACAAGTACAGTCTGGTCAGTCCTAAGAAGCCAGATAGCTAAACACTGAGACACATAAAAGAACAGCTACATGTGCATCAGACAAACCCATGTTCAGTTATATTATCATCTGCTGTTACTGGGGAAACTGGATGAGAAATGGGTTAATCTTCAACTCCCACAGGATTGAACAGGCTCTGACTGACTGGTCTCATGCATAGAAGTGTTCACAATCCATAGAGGTCAAGCTTAAAAAGTGCTGTTAGAGGGAAGAGCCTGTGTGAAATGGAACAGGAGAAGCCCGGAGACCCCAATCTGCAGAATCTGTGATGTGTGCTGTATGTGTGAAATGTGTCAGTGTGTCTGTGTGGGAGACAGAGAGACTCAGAACAATGAAAGGAATGCACCACCACCACCATTTATGTATTGCGATTCTCGTCCCAACTCCAGACAACGATCATTTACACTCTCGATAATCAATTCAAACAAGTTCACATGCAATAAACTGTAGCTACAGCAGCACGCCAAAGACACAGCAATGAGCTGTGCTCAAGTAAAGCAAACATCTGCACTCTAAGTGCATTCAGGATCACACTATCATGAAAGCAGCAGTCAGATTATGATCAAAGGCTGTGCTGTAAGAGCGGCTTTTCAAGTGCTGCGTGTGCACAGAACTGGGTTATCACAAGCACCTGCACTCAGGTCACACATGCAAATAGGAACAAAGGGACAAAAACATTTCACATAGCACATGGGCCGAACACAAACACAGCCCTGTGATATAATAATATTAATAATTTTATTTATGACTATTTGTATAGCACCTTTTTATGCAGGAAATGCTGCTTGAATTGCTTTACAACAAAGAGATGATATGCCCAAAGTGATTCGCATATAAAGACATAAAATCAGACAATGAACATAAAACAAGGAGAGCAGATTTATGGGAATAAAAAGAAGGGGAAATAAAACCCAGTCGATAATAATAGTAAAAATAAGATAGAGATGTATAAAATAGATGGATGCAGGGATGGATGAACAGTAATGCCAGCTTGAGGCTAACCAGCTGAGTGCAGTGACCTTCTGGATATTCATCTGTGAGTGTGGTACTTAACTTGTTCATAAGCACTTAATTTAACAAATCAATAATTGTGAAGACACACCTACCAAACTGCCTCTGATAATTCAGAGATGATCAGCCATCTGTCAAAGTAAGGACACTTTTGAATGAAAGTCATTCAACAGGTTGAGGACGAAGCCTCACCAACACAACGTGGCTCATTATTGGAAAATGTCTGAGAAATTAGGGGAAAAAAACAGGCTAAAGAAAACATCAGATAAACACATGGGCCACTCAACAATGCATTTTTTATTTGTGATGCTTCCTGACAAATATAGGAACACAAACTGTGGGAAATGCCGATCAATATTGGTGGCATTTCCTTTATACTTTAGTCGCCATCGAATTCAAATTAAATGAGCTTGCACGAAATCAACTCAGCATGCACACCGTCTCCCAACCTATACACATTACAACAGATCAATGCAATGCTTTGAACAATCGCAATCTTGTGCAAAACCGATGTAAATGCATCCACACGGACTCAAAACACAAAGCCACAGACAGCATTTTCACAAAAATCTTTACGTTAGGAAAGAATACCTTAAACAAAGCACCATGCTTGGGAAATTGTCAACAAGCATAAAGACCCTGAACTACACCTGTTCCTTGAAGGACGACTATAAACTAACAGACTAGAATAGTGTTTTTCTTACAAAATATTACTATTATATAAAGTATGCACATTTAATGAAACGCTAAGGACAGTATAGTCTAATATTTTAAATGTGTCTGAACATGTTTTCTACAACATGAGACAACAATGTGACAACATGAGATGAATTCCAGTTTTTATACGTTCATGAATTCTTCATGTTTCTCATGATTTTTTAAAAATTTTTTTTTTATTTTTATTTTTTTGTTGTTTTTCCCCACATCCTAAAGTACAATGTCCCCAACAGTGTATTGTGGTGGATATATTAATGCATTTTTTTTAAAACCTTCACCTTAGCTTTTGACCTCAACATACTCAATACTTTTATTATAGTTATAGTTTTATTATAGTAAATTGTTAATATTTTTTTTTACCCGAGTTGAATTAACACTTTTTCATACTTTTTGTTTACCTAAATTTCCCTGCTGTGAGACTAATAAAGGAATATCTTATCTTATCTATTACCTGTTACAGCTAAACAAGTTATATATAATATGTACTTTCAAACTGTAAAATAATTCTGCATATATTTATAACGATATCATAAGAACATATGTTTATTATCTGCTAGGCTCTAACCCAGGTCAACATAATCTTCCTGACTACTTACACAGACGATACACAGCGATACATTTCTTTGAACCTGTGTGATGTTTGCTTCAGGTTTGGCTTCTCGTGAGGTTCAATCAAACATGAACAACCATCATCTTTATATTTGTATTTTGCTTAAAAAAAAAAAGATAATGTTGGTGCTATTAAATTGCCCATTTAAATGTATCCATTGCTGTGTCAAAAATAAGGAGGAAAAAAAAAAACATTAGCAGTTTGGAGAGTGCTGCAGAAAAGATAGTATAATCCTCCAAACACACTGAAGGCAGTCCAGAGAACAAGATCACAACAGCTTAGTTTATCTGTAGCCCTTTCCCTCTGATTTCATGCCTTGTCAGCTACTCGAGGGGTTGCCCAAAACATAACAGAATCTGTATTTTGTTTACACTTGGCCCATTTCCTACTTAGTGGCACACTGCCAGCCTGCATAAGCCCTCAACGTAAAGGTATTTTACCTGCAATGTATCTTATATCGTAAGCAAATGCATGTTGTAATCTGTAAACTACTCCACTGTTCAGTCTTCGCCACTTAATTTAAATACAGCAATCTCATGGTCTTTGACCTTCCTCAGGCTGATTTTAGAGTTGACCTTGAGCTGTGGTGTGGCAACAGTAGATTTTTAATCGTAGGGTTTTTTTATAAATACACAGAAGCAGCAATAGGAAGCAATGATTAAAATTATCTCTGAATTGAAAACTGAGAGCCTCAGATTTGTTATTTGAAAGCCCATGGAAGCAGACACAGGTTGAACTGAACAATGAGATCTGACACACGGAGCAGACGAAATGACTAAACAGTCCTATTCAACTGATGCATGGTGAATCGCAAATGACATCCACCAATGTATTTTACAGAGTAATGAACATTTTCTTGGCACAGGCTCCCTCTATCTGTCTGCCTTTATTTTTCTCACAGACACATATACATGTTCACAATTACAGCATGGCCATCCATTACATCGCATGTCATACATGTCATCTGATGGATATTTACACAAAGTTTAGCACACAGTCTCTGCTTTCTTAGATTATTACAGAGAAGAGTAAAGGTGCACACGTTATGCAATGAGTTACAGTATGTTCTGACCAATTATTTCACACATATTAAGATAATTATGTGAGGAAAGATGAGCACCGAGCAAGACGAGAATTTGGTGTTGGGTAACATTTTGGGGACTGTTGCCCAAGAGTTAACACACTGTATTATCTTTTTTTTTTTTCTTTTTTTTTTAATCTCAGAACCAGGTAATTGAGTTCATCCCAAAACATCCATGAGAGACTGAAAAGAAGACTTGGGCCTCTTATCGCTGTCAGTCCTGCCAGGTAAGGAATACCTCAGACACTGCCTGATAACATCAATGCTTATCGCGAATCATAAAACTTTGTCGAGTTAGAAATCCCTACTTTTATTCATTGAGGTGAAGCTGCTCCATATGTATTAAGAGTGAATGTTTTTGTTATCTCTTTCCTTCAAAACTTTATTCTACTCTCCTTTTTTTTCCATATGAAATCACCCTAAACAAGGAATTTCCATCTGTTTGATGTGTGTGCGTCTCCCTGTCTCCCTCCCACTTCTTGCATCTCCTTTCCATATTAACAGAGACTCTGTGCTTCGGTCTACCTATCTGTGCAGCGAGCTATTCCTGAAGGAAAGCATGGCGCCTCAACACCTCGCGCTTTCCAAGTTAAAAATAGTGCTCTTCAGCAAACGAAAAGGTTATCCAATTAAAAGTAATTGCCTGAGAAGAGGAATGGATGCACTAGTCTTCCAGGAAAATAAATAAATAAATAATGACAACAAGTAGCCCACGGTGTCTGTTATTGCATTATTCAGCATGATGTCCCCTCAATCTACATCCCCCCTGGTCCTTCTCTGTCTCCCTTTTCTCATATTTTAGCATAAAAATTGACACATCAAAGATTTTTAACTCTTAATTTCGAGAAAGTCATGATAATAAGAAACAGCACAGGGAGAGAAAGGAGACTTTTAGAACATGTTCTCCAGAAGACACTGAATACAAAACAACACACACACAAAAGAAAGCTAGTACTGTAGTGTTACACACTTGGTCCAGACTGGTGCAACACATTTAATTCCAGGGGTCACTCTCGCAACACATATTTATGACAATAGGCAGCGACACTGTTCACATCATCATTTGGCGTTCAGTCAACATTCACCAACTCTGCTGTCGCTCTCTGACTAATCACCCACAGTATATAATTAAGCTCTAAACTCCTCATAAGAGTTCACTGAGTAAACAATAACAGAACAAATTTACAAAAGCACGTTGTGCCTAAACTCAATAACATGCTCTGTGAGTACAAAAGCCACATTAAACATATTCAACAATAAACACATTTCACACCTGTATGAGTACAACTCTCGATGTTTAACACTTTGCTCTTTTACAGGTTGACAGCTTTCCAGCCTACGTATTTACCATAGACTGTATAAAACATGGACGTAGTGTCTGTGACGTCAGCTGTAGATTTCTGAAGAGCAAAACTGAAGCAGATTGTAGCGCAGCCATCTTGGCAGTGGGGACGTCGCCTGACTCTAGTTAATCCAAATATGGACAAAGAGGTGGAGCGAGGGCGGAGCTGAATGAAGCCTGTTTAATGAAACATGCTCACCGAGCTAGCCGGCTAACCCGGTTACGGTACTTTAATAAGCCGGTGTAATGTTATATGTCAACATTTCAGCCTCCAGCCGATCACAGTCAGTCAGTTTCTGGAGTATAATAAACTTAAATTTTCTGTTTTAGCAACAATATAAATAATTACATTTGAGTTCACGGATTGTCAAATTTTATGTTACTGTTTAGCTTCAATAACCAACTCCAGCTTAACCAATAACAACATCTGGGTTAATGTTATTTCTGGAAACATTCAGATTCAATATTTTGAAGTGAACAAAAACTTTATTGCATTTACACACAGTTCAGTTTAAGATCACATAACATTAGTTAACAAAGGTGGAGGGTTTTTATTTTCCAACATCAATAGAGCATTTTATTCTAAAGTATTAACACAAATTATATAACTTGTTATTACGTTTTGACATCAGCAGCTTTAATATCTGAGGCAACCAGAGGCTCCCGTTAGCACCGTTAGCTTAGCTCAACCTCCACCGTCTCCCCCAGAGAAACTTGTCCTGGACACCCGTTCATGCTATATTTGGTCACCAGAACAGTCTCCTTACAGTACAGCACAAAACATGGTAATGGCAATGGTCAGCAACACTGTGTATCTCGATATGCACCAGCTCTCCTGTTACTCTGTGAATGAGGCTGCTCACACTTTTTTCAGTCAACAACTTTCTATGCTTTTATTTCCTCCACCCAACACAGTGTTTCCTTTGTTATATTGGCAAATGTGTCAGATGAATCAAAACAAACAATGGAGTGTGAAGGTACGCAAGCACACACACGTGCAAACTCAGACACAGCCACGCTTATTTTCTGTCTCTCTGTGACGCACAGAGTTAATCAAAACAGCACTTAAATGGTCTGTAGACGCACTAAATCAATAGAGGGCCGTAATTTTAGTTGGCAAACAAAAACAGTGCACACAAGGAGTTGGAGCGCAGGACGGAGACAGAGAAGAGGCGCTCGGACGCAGAGGAGAGCGAGGGCAAAAAAGACGCCTCTCAAAAATAAGGAATGCAAAAGGAGAGCCGCATGTTGAAATAGGTGTGATTGAAAAGCCACAAACAATTGAGAAAAAAAAAAGAAAAAAACAGAAGCGCAACACAAAAGCGTGACACATCAAGAATGACAAGAAGCTACGATGAGAAAAGACGAGAACATGGCAGAGGGAAGAAAGGAATATCAATGTCGTCCTCTGTTCGTTCTCCGCTCTGCAGTCTTGTCGCCAAAAGTGGAACAGAGTTGTTGCCTCCTAGATTCTCTGCCTCCACCCCCTTCTGTTTCCCTCTCCCACTTCCACTATTAGTCTTGCTTTCTCCCTCTTGCCCTTATTCCTTTCATTTATCTTGCTTCTTTACACACCATTTTCAACTCTGTGATCCCGCCTTTTCCTCTATCTGCCGCGTCTCCTCCCCATTCCTCTTCCACTCTCCCTCTCATCTCTATTCCCATCCTCCTTTCTTTGCCTCTCTGTTCTCCCTTACGTTCGTCTCTCCCACTCTCTAACCCTGTTTTCAACTCACTCTCTCTGCCTCCGTCTTTCCCTTCGCCTCTGTCAATCATCTCTCTATCCGTCTCTCCTTTTCCTCCCCACTGTTTCTTCCCCACTCCCTCCAGCCTGTTGCATTATTCAGACGCGCGTCTTCCATCTCTTTTTCCTCCGTTCGCTGGCTTGTGATTTCTATAGGAGGCCACAGGGAAGTGAGTGGACAGTCTGAGTCGGCCATTTATCCTGATTTGCTGTCAAACATCTGACTGATGTCTATTCAGGATGATGGAGCCGGGTTGATGGGATTGGGAAGGGCAGATGAAAGGAAAGAGAAGCGAGGGGTCAGGAAGTCAGAGGACATCTTGTCTTTATCTGTCTCTACCAGATGCCCGTCTTTTAGCTTGCGTGCCTTTTAAACAGGCAAATGTATGTGTGTCTGTGTGTGAGGGGATGGATGTGTTTGAGCTTTATATAGGGAATATATTCTTCTTTTTTTGCCATCATCAAGTGGGTTTGTGAAAAGGTTGGAAAAGTCCTTGTCTCTGTCTGAGATTATTCTCTTTCTATTCTGAGTCTCTTTGAGGGAGAAACTGTTTGGGATTGGCAGTATTGAAAAGGGGCAGTTGTGACCTGAAATCACCACCTCACTGGAATAGTGCATACCTGTTACAAAAGCTGCAATGTACACACACACACACACACACACACACACACACACACACAGGCACACCTTGCCACTTCAGCACCGTGGCCAGTGGCAGCCTCAGTGATACAGCCAACGCCAAGAGAGGAGCTTAACTCTCAGCACCTTGGACAGCACTCACTCAAAAGCTTACAGGGCATGTGTGTGTGTGTGTGTGTGTGTGTGTGTGTGTGTGTGTGTGTGTGTGTGTGCAAGAGAGAGAGAGAGAGACCAAGCCATTTTCTCATAAGCTGCTGTGACAGGCATGTATCAGAAAAAAAGGTATTATCCATAATAATGATAATACATGTGACACTGCTAGTGCATTTGGTCTCGCTCTATGAGGCCGCTGCCTGCTGTGAAATGACTGTGTGGATGTTCATATACAAGACCTGAGCAGCACTAGCAGAGGCATCCACTGTTTATAGACACATAGATTGAGTCATTTATCCAGTTATCATATGAAAAATGGATCTTTGTTCTCACAGCTGGGTTTATTCTTGATGCAAGGGGCTAACAGCGGTCCAGTCGTAGATATGGCATAGACAGTGTTATCACCACCACAACACAAGATGGACACATTGTGCTTGATCAGATCAGGTCATACTGTCATTATATTCCCCCAAGTAATTTTGTTAAATTGTTTCATTTACCTTGTAATATAGGGTGACATATAGAGTCATTTCTATTTTTCAACTTCAACTGTCTCAAGCAGCCCAAGCAGTATCTCAGTAGCCTTGAAGTGTTGTCAAACTTTTGAGGAGCAAATAATTCAAATTGGCAACTTCAGATTTAGTGAACCTCATGTCCATATTTGTCCACACAAACATGTATGTGCAAACACAAATCCACTCAAACTCGCACACAACCAGACATTTAACATCTCTTATTGATGCATAATGTAAACTGGCATTTCCTTCACTGCAGCTTTTCACCTCCACTCCCACAATGCAACTGCTCTCACATTAGCTTTTCTCTCACATAAACCACAGTTGCATGTAGAGCAATTTTCCAATAAGATTGCTTGTGTCAGATATATTGCTTTTCCCCATATTTACATATTCAATGCACATGATCTGCCACCCATTGCCAGTGAGTGTTTCCTAACAATGCACCATTTGGTCTAGTCACACACACACAAGCACAAACACACACGCCTGTCTCATTTTGATCATAAGTTCACTAACATATGCTCACAGCTCTTGTCACATCAACCCTAATCCACAACCTTCGCCACCAATTTTTCACCCTGCAGCTAATTAATGTTCCACCGAGCAGCAGCACATTCACTCAGATCTACAACATAAGAACCGAGTTCACTGGATTCCCACGCTTCATTTGCACTAACAAACATCAAGAATGCTGGACAGATGGTAAAAACATGATGAGAAATATTAACAGCAGATATGGAAACAAAGAAAAATCGGCTTTGATGTTGCAAATATGAGAGATCTGCCAAATTGTGTATCAAAGACACAAAATACTCATTATATCTCCATTATAACTCTGTGCCACAGTGTTTGAACACACAAGGACACGGGAAGGTGAAAGAAGAAAGTTTTCAAATGGTTGTCCAATTTTTATTTTTTAAACAATTTCCATCAAGTATTTTGTTTCAAGTAAGTTCAAATTTTCAAAGTGTTGCTTGCTGGTAACACAACGACAGCCAAATATGGATTAAACCATAGTTTTGAATTTCCTCAACATGTTGTACTCATTGAACATCTATCTATCTATCTATCTATCTATCTTATGAGTCATTTTTTAGACTTGTTGGAGACTTGTTGTTGTGAACAGATTTTGACAGGGACCCTTGGGAACGAAGTGAATATTATCCTATAAAGAGCACGAGGAGGAGTTAAACCAGAGCAAGAATAAAACGTACCATGTAATTTTCTTCTTAAGGTAATTGTGGGAGAATTATAGGCTGAAGCTTTATTGTTTAGACAAGCGCTTTGAAGAAGGCTCGTACGACTATCACAAAAATGACTCTGCTTTATTTGTGTAATATGGTGTGATGTATAATCTTGTCTCCATATGGACAAGATTATATATTTTCTATCAGTACAGCTTGTGGGCTGTTTAAATCTGTGTCTTTCAATTTAATATTCTCATTTTCTATTCCTTTTCGCAGCAACTGTCTCTCGCTCTCTTTGTCCCTCACTCTCTTCTTCCTTCTCTCCGTTTCTCTCGTCTTCTTTTCCTCCTCTCTCTCTCTCTCTCTCCCTCCTCTGTCTCCAGCATTATGCTAACACATTTAAAGGCAGGCTCCTGCTGCGCAGAGTAATCCTTCTGTGAAGCTGCACTCCCTTAATGTGTCTGCGGGGCCTGAGATTCCTCCCGAACCGATCTATCTCTGGGATGACACCAGCCCCAAGGTTAAACCAGGGTCACGCACAGGCCACACACACTCTGAGATTTACATGCAGGAGCGCACACTCACACCAAACACCTCTGCACACACATAAAGTGCATTATCAGAGTTTTTGAGAGTTGATGAGTCAAGATTTGTGTCACTTATTGAGCTAAGAAAATGTGTTGCGCTGTGTTGTGTATTTTCATATAACGCAGTGTTTGATTGTAAACTCAATAAACAATGACGCACATATACACACACACACAGCCATATATAGAAACATAGCCATGTGCCACTTGCATTACAAACCATGCATGAAATGACATAAACATGTATAAGCAGCCAGTCTGTCATAAACATATAAGGCCGTCCTTTGTCATAAAGTCAAAGCTGTATAACTCAGTCATTTCAAAGCAATCTTTTATTAGTCAAACATCAACGCTGGACTAGCATTGTGCAGTAGGATAATTAAATTACTTTCTCCCTCTCCTTTCTTTATTTGATTTTTTTGCTCTTTTTAAAATTATAATTAGTTGCTCATCTTATCACTGTAGTAATAATAATAAGAGCTCCCTAATAAACAACAACACATTGTATACTCAAGTTTGGCCATTCAAGGTCATCAGAAACAAAATGAAAAGTCTGTTCTCATTTGCCGAATGTGTGACCTCAAGGTTCACAAAGTTTGTGCTCTAAACCCACAACGAGCGCTTGTCAGCCGCCCGGTGACGTCACGGCCGCATTTAGGAAGGATTTGCTCATCATCCCCAACTTAGTTACTGCAGCTATTACTTTCATGAGGATGTGAGACAGAGGGGGTTTATGTGATGAGGATGTTATTAGACTGCCTGTTGGAGGGACTGGAGGTGCAGGACAGCAGATCCCGCAGAGGTTCAATTCCAAGAATAGCACTGAAGGCAAAGCTGTCTTATGTAAGGTACACACACAAGAGGAGAGCAGAAGGGCCACCACGAGTTTGCCAGCACTGATGACTGGTGTGAGTCCTCTTGTTGCTGCCACATACTGCTTCCACTGAGGCACGTCACCATCTGCCTCCAGCCAGCAACGGGCTTCACAGGGAGGTCGTGATGCACAAGGTTCCAGTTCATCTTTCTCCCATGTTGCACCCCCCCCATTGTGTAGGTGCCAGCTCAATAATACAATGACAAGGATGAGAACCCTTGATGGCTTTCAATCCCGGCTACAAGGAACCCTGCGTCTCTGCAGTGGTGAATGAGAACTTTACCTTTTTCCTGAATACATTTTCATTTAAAGGCTATTAGGCTGCAGTTGGTACACCAGTGCTTATGGCAGTGAGAAGTTTGCATGTGTTGTTGTACAATATTTTGAGAAAATAAATCACACTTCATGTTATTTGTGGTCCACAAAAGACGGGGATATAAGCGTGACTGACCCATTACCATTACCCCAGTGACAGGACTTATTCATTCTGGTTTTGTGAAAGCAAGTATGACATCTCCATGTGATCATATGGATAATTTAATCTCCATATGATCAATATCATATGGCACTGAGCTCCAAGCCAAGTGGACTGGCTTCCTCAGTAATATTTGCCATACGCTGCCACTGGAGGGGAAAGGCTGCATCCAACAGAGCTTTTCCATCAGTTCTCATTTATTGGCCAAATTGGATATTTTTCTTTGCTTTTAGGACTGATTGTGGAAAAGAGACTCCTGTGATTCTGAACACAGAAAATTTCCTCAATTTGAACTTTTTCAGAATGCTTTTGACCGTCATGGCAGAAAAATGGATCACTGCTTCTTTTGAATTTATGCAAGGAGTTTAGTCATAGGTTTCAAGTTACTCAATGTTCTTTTAATGCAAAGAAAATTACTGTCCTTGGAGTCCAAAGCTGGACTATGTGCTCCAGAACTTTCTAGAATGTGATGTCCTCACTTATACAGACTGAACAGTATTTCAATGTGTCTGTGCTCGCTCAGTCCTTTTGTGTCAATCGCACACACAATTGCATGTGTAATTGTGTTTGGATGAGTGTGTGTGAACTACTGTTTTCCGCTTTTTATGTTGACATACAGAATGCCAGACAGAGCATATGTGTGCACAGCGATGCTGCTCTTTTCATTCTCGATGTATGCCTCCTGTTAAAGCTCAGTGTGCAATTTTGAATCAAAGCTAAGCAGGTGTCACTCTGGCTACAGACAGATGGGAGACCTCATGCTGAAACCAGAATCCTTTCTTCTCATCTATTTCCCTCTGATCTGGCTCCGTTTGCCTCTCTCTCCATTTTCATCCTTGCATCAGTACAGGCTGGCTTTTCACACTGGCAATTTCATATCAGTTCGCTGGGGTTTCCCTAAACCTTAAATACCTCAAATTTTAGTGTGATGGTATCAATGCTTTCTTTTATTGAAACAGAAAGCCATACACAACAGTCAACTGAAGTGAAGCAGTCTGAGGTTGGTTGCTGTTACACATGTCATGTCATGAAGCTGAGCTGAGCACAAAAGAGGAGACATATAATTTTCATAGTGCATTTACATTTTCTGTGAAACACATTGAGGCCACTCTGCAAATAAACTGTTTGCTTTTCTTTCCTTTCTTTCCTTCCTTGGAGAATAACATGAGAATAACATGCTCACTTCAGTCTTTCAGTCGTTCACAAGGTGGAAGTTATGGAAGATTTATCTCAGAACTAAAATTAGGCAAACCACACTGTAAGAAAAAGTAAATTTTGCACATCCAGTAATATGCACTGTCCTCCACCAACTCCTGAGGGAAATATCTCGGTCTTTATCTCCTAAATACTCCACTGTGTTCACCAGCCAGTCACTAACTGTCTGTCTGCTTGATGCTGGGCAGGTGCTGTAGTGATCAATGAGTTCATCAGAGCTGTTTCCCTGAAAACAGTGACAATTCTCTGTAGGTTCAATAACATGTAGTCAGTTCTCCCCATTTTAGCATTTTATATTTAATATGTAATATTGATTAATGCAGTTTTAAGTAAAAGTAAAAACATATAAATTATATTATACTATTACTGTCATTAATGCTGAAAGGGTTAAGCAGCATTAAGTTTAATGTTGAAGTCAAAGTGGACCTACATTTAAGTGTTGGGTGGTCTAATGAAAAAAAAAACTGTATCAACTGATCATACAGTAAATATGTAAATGTAGTGAAGTAAAAAGTGTCATATTTATCCCTAATATGTACTAGAGTAGAAATATAAAGTAGCATAAAATACAAATATCTTAAAAGAAGTACAGTACTTCAGTGAATCCGGCATCACTTCATAGCAATGGCGGTTTTCTGCAAACATATCATTAATCAGAACAACAGTAAACAAGTGTAAAAGCAGGCCAGCAGGGTTCAGGACATCACAGACTATTGAACTTGGGTTTGAACTAAAAACAGTGTCTCTCAGTCGGTTAGCCTCTTCCTCTCTATTCCTCCCTGCTGCTCTCTCTGATTCTCTTTCTCTTCATCTTCCTCCTCTTTTACACACACACTATGAATCCTTCTGTTCTACTATGTCTGTATCAGTGGCTTTGTGTGTGTTTTTTTTTTCAATCAGTTGTATGCATTACCATTGATAATGTTAAAGCTGTGTTAGTCAATTAGAAACTTTTTCACCTCCCTTTCTTTATATTCTGTGCACCTCTTCCTTTCTCTGTATTGCTCCAACATCGTTTGCAGCGTTTGTATTTCTCTCCTTCGCTTTCTCTCATTGTGGATCTGCCTCCTCTACTCACTTATTCAGCACATCCCGCTCACATTTCGCATGTGTCTCTCTCTTCGTAACTTTTTTTTTTTTCACCTCCTCTTGTCGATACGTCTCTCTTTCTCTCTCCAAGCACTGTCTCTCCTCTCTCCCTGATGAGGCCAGCCCCTCCATGGTGATGAGACTGACAGAGGGTGATTAAAGTGGAGTCTCATCTGGTGGGAAAACTGACCTCAATCAGAACTATTCTACCAAGAGGACGCTCCCCTCCTCTCTGTTTCCCTCCAACCATCCCTCCTACTCAGTATATTCCCGACTCTCATCCGCCATCCTTTATTCTCCCTGACCCGCTCCCTCACCATGTCAGCGCTCCCCATCTCTCATCTTCCCTCTCTTGCGTTCCACCCTCATTTCTCATCTTTCCCCATCCACTCTCGCTGATCACTCTCAATTTGTCATCATCGGCCGTATTGTTCTGTGACGGTAATCTGTCCTTCTGGGGAACTCTCGAATTTGCTATCATCAGCTGTGTGCAAGAAACCTGGAGTGTCTCACATTGGTTATGTTTAGTTTATAATATATATAAGTGTAATTCTAAGTGAAAGTATAAAGGTATTAACAGCTACTGGAGTATGTACTGAGGTTTAAAAAATAAGAGTACTTATTATGTAGAATGGCCTTATTGAATCAATCACAAAAAAAAAATTTGAGATGAGGCTCATGTCCTTTCCTTCTTCTGTTTAATATGACAGGCTTACAGATGTGTCTTGTTCTGTATGGACAGAGAATGTAGTGCGATCAGCATCTGGCATTATATGGTGGATGGATTCTGCACACCACTGGAAATCCTTATGCGCTGTTGTTGCCTGTTGCCTCCTCAACCTAGCTCGCTAAAGTGGGACTGGAAGCAACAACCAGAGCAGCTTGGAGAGTCGAATGTCAGTCAGGGCAAAATGACTTTATTATGTAACATAACCTTTAGCTTTTTGCATCCTTCTTCTTTTGTCTGTATGTACATCTTTTAGTGGAATGAAAACGTGAAAAGACTTTGTCCACTTCCAACTAGCCATCCGTGGTGCTGTCGTCTTCTGACAATTACAGGTAATTATAGACTGGATATTTTGCTGTAGCCCGAAAAATAAGTTCTTTGAGGCTTGTTTGCTGGTTGGTCTTAGGAGCTGATAAGAGGGTCATCCTCATCAGTCAACGGTATTTTAAGTCATTTCTATTGTAGTATATTGACCAATATAGTGTTTTTTTGTTTGTTTGTTTTGTTTGTTTAGACCATTGATACTTTAGCACATTGTCATAGACAAAATGAAGTACTATTACAATATTTAATTGTTTGCTTTATCTGGTCCCAAGAAAAAAGAAAAAAAAACACAATAAAGAACAGCTGCTGTAATTTCTTCTTCTTCTTCTTCTTTGCATTTTTATGTCTGTTCTTTCTCTTCTCTTTCTCTCAATTTCACTTGTCTTCTTAAATATCAAAGAGTTGTTTAACTAAGATGATAACATCAGTTCTCCCTTGGGCAGATTGTCTCTGGTCGAGTAACACGTTGAAGAAACACTGACCGATGTTCACACTTACACACTTAGCCTGTAATTGCACCATAAATGCACAATTGGCATTTACCAGCATATGTGTGTGTGTGTGTGTGTGTTGTGCTGTGTGTGTAGATGAGATGAACAATCCCAGAGCATCTTTTTTTAAATGTCAGTCAGGCGCAGTGCGTGTTGTCATGGCAACATTTATCCACATGCTAAATACAACAGTTTCCCATTTTAGCTTTTCAATTACTACCATGCATCACGACTGTCAGCCTTTGCTACATTCATGGACTTGAGCTGAAAACAGAACGTGTATTTCCCACAAACACTCATTAGGCCGAGCCCACACAAGTGAGTGAAGTGAGTAAATGAATCATGCATGTGTCATTTTCTCAGGGCGATTGTAATCAACAGTGAAGCTCGAGGTGATGCTTCAGTCCCCTTGTTTCCATTATCGTGCTGTACAGTCAAATATAGACAGTGCGGTTGTAGTGGAGCCCATGGGGCCGTGGGGCACGTAGAGAGGGCGGGCCTCCGACTGTGTGTAGGCTGGAAACTGGGGGACAATAGTCTGCAGGGGTAGGTGATCAAGAGGGAAATGAAGGGGAAGAAAGGGGGGAAAGAAAAGAGGAAGAAAGGGGTATTTTAAAGTCTTTATACAGCATAATATTTGTAATTTCAAAAGAAAACAAAACATAAGTTTGTGCACTTCACTCGTCCACAAGAGCAGCGGATCAAATCTTGTCAGTTTACAACTATGCAGTGTCAAAGTGTTTGTGTTGCAAGTGTAAACTTAAATTTATTCCAGATATTGACTTATGTATGAAGCTTGTGCAACACTACAACCCATTTATACATCAGTATTGAAAAAAGAAGAAAACCTCCCTGTCTAGACTTTACACTTAGACTTATCCATATGTAGAGTCTATATATCTTCCAAGTTTATTTCCATGGTTTAATCTGGGATGTTCTTTTGCTTTGTGCTACCTTGAAGAATAAATGTGTTTATATTTGCTGTCTTGGTTTCATCAGTGTGGTGTCTGAGGCTGTTTACAAAGGTTGGTCTCTGTTGACACCAAATATACAAAAAACAAAGATGATAACAAAAGATGTTATTTTGCATGCATCGTCCACATGATTGATACTGTAGCTGTATATAGGAAATCAGAAGCAGCCTGAGACACTAACCTGATGAAGTTAAAATGTTTGTTGCATAAAGCATACAGTGTAGTGGAGAAGGGTTGTGCAATGTGTTTTCATTGTGATAGACTTGCATTAAGGCTCACAGTGGACCTGTGCAACTCACTGTGTGACAAACTAACCATAAAAATGAACATGTGCTGTTTTTATATTAAATTTGTAAATTTATTGTCATTGACTCAGAAACAGCTGAAACACAATACATAATATGAAGAAGTCACCGTGGTTTGGTTTTCAGTTTAGTTATTTCCTGTTTTTATTTTGAAAGAGTGTGTCCTCAGGTGTCTTTACTTCCTGCCATTCATTCTTTTCCCTGCCTTCAGGATTGTTGATTGTTTTCACCTGTGACCCTCCCCTCCTGCTACATTCAGTCTGTGCCAGTTCATCCTTGTATTTTGTGTCAAGCATCAAACTTGTATTTATTCCTCGTGTTCTTCCAGAGTTATGTGATTTTTTTCCCTAAGTTTTTACTTGGACCTTGCCTGTTTGCCCGTCCTCAGTCTCCCAACCTGCCAAGATAAGATAAAATTTCCAAAGCATACGCTGCGAGCAGGGTTCGAACCTGCGCGGGAAGATCCCATTGGATTTCAAGTCCAACGCCTTAACCACTCGGCCATCGCAGCCACATGCTGCTGCTACAGTCCTACATACACAGATGCTGATTGGATCATCACTGTGTAACATCCACCTACTATTGTCTCTGACAGACCCTGTGACAGTGGCAACAGCTGAGCGATCCTCTTCCAAAGTGAAACTCATGAAGACGTGGGGCTGGATGAGCCGTCCACTGAAAGCATCAGACCCCAGGAGCACATTAAGGACATTGTCGAGGATTTTGCTCAACACAAGGTTCATAGAGCACCATTCAAATAGGTGAGTACTTTTTCAAGGGGATTTAGGCTTGTGATGGGCTGCTTCTCCTAGTTAACACATTGTGATCATTTTGGAGTCAGGTCGCCACCAAGCGCCTGTTTCATTGTGCATGTGTTTTTCAGAAATCATGCATTAATATTTTTAAAAGTATGAGCTACACTCCCCCCCCTATTTTAAAGCAAGACAATTAGTTTTAGGATAATTGAATTTAACTTGATAAATTGTATAGGTAGACTTCGGGGAGTATAATGTTACAGGACCTGATGTGGATGAACCACAGCCCCACAGCTGTTCTGAAACACAGTTTAGAAAAGTCATAGGTTACATAAAGACACTTACCACAGGCCCAGGGTGACACATAGTTCATCTTGTTATGAATAATAAGGTGATTTTAGCCGACCTGACAACGAGTGACTTTCTGGTTCGAGGCCCGACACACAGTCCACTGGCAGGCTGTGACGTGGAGTCAGTTTTTATATGCAGGATATATGGCAGAAATAAGGCTGTTTGTTGTGCAGTAAAATCATCATTTGATGGGCTTCATGCAGCTGTCTGAAGCTGGCAGGCTTTCAGGACACGGTGTTGTTTTATGTTAAACATTGCAGCTCTCCTCTGTCTCGCCGTGCGCTGTAGGTTTCATTTTACCATCATCTCCTGCCATTATATCAAACAGGAGCGCGCTCGTGAGGTTATTGCAGCACAAAAATGCCTTTTGTTAAAATTGCAGCATCATAGTGCAACAGACAGCTTCTCTGTGTAATGTTTCTGGAATGATCGGACTCAGACATAGAGACACAGGACACAGTGTAGAATTCAAAAAGGCCAATGTCCAAGCGAGCAAGCAAACAAATCCAAGCAGGGAGGAGGCGAAATCCAAAAACCAGAGAATGAGGCAAAGTCCATAAAAAACATGGAGTAAAGAGTGAAGAATTGAGGGAGAACAAAGAGGATCTGAAAATTGAAAACGGGGTTTATACGTGAGAGGAAAACGAGAGGCAGGTGAGGGAGCACAGGTGCGGTTAATAAGGACCGGGAAGAAACACGAGAGCAGGAACTGAAACGACGGGAAATGTTAGTCTAGAAAATAAGACAGGAAATACAAAATGATGTTACACTCTGCTCTCAGACACACGTTTGTTTTCCTGTTTCAGCACTTCTTTGGCCGTCAGAGCTCCATCAATGGTTCTGATAGTTTTGACCTCTCTTACTTTCCCTATACTGAGAAACCCGACACATTGTTAGTAAAATATGCAGTATGCATGCCTGGCCCGTCATAACTACCTCACGTCAGTGGCACTGTAACTATGAAAGAGAAGAGGAGAAGAAGAAGGGAGGCAAACCCAAGAACATAATGTGTCCAAAATGAGCAGGGATTATTCATTCATTTATTGGTCATGTTTCTCCTTGTCCTTGCAGCCACTGGGAGCAGCTGTCACATGCTCTCATATTCAGATGAAGCAAACTGAAGCAAAATTATAATTCAGGAGTTCAGGGTGGCAAGTTTGACCCTTTGTACATTTTCTATGCAATTAGGGTGACAATGCAGCGCTGCCTAAACACTCGAGGGCACAATGTATTTAGTATAACTGCACATAACCTCGACGACACCGCCGGGCGAGCTCGATTTGAATATTCAATTTGCTGGTGATCCGGCGCGCAGGCTGATTTGTGACATTATGCGTACGATGTGGAGTATTGAATTACTTGGCCACCAGAGGCATTTGACTAGCTCTGCTGAACCGGAAGTGATGCAATCACACTGGCCCCATTTCCAGTGATATTTAAATCCTTTTCTGCGTGGATGGCCCGGCCAATTGGCAAATCGCTCTTCCTCCGTGCGTGCCCTGTTTTTGATTTGATTTGTAAGGAATGTTTGTGCGAGTGTGTAAGTGCGTGGGTGTGCCGTTGTGCCATTTGATGTGATTTGTGAAGATGTGTGCGTGTGGCCATCCTTTGGTGCTTAATCCACAATCTGCCGTCTGCCAGGAAGATTTTTTTTTTTTCCTCAATGCTCTATCTAGAAGAAGAAGAATCTTTCTCAGTTTGCAGTGGCTCATAAGCAGCCTTGTATTTTCACCCTTCTTTGCAGCGAGGCCTAGCGTGGTAAACATCTGATCCATCATGTTCATTTGACTCCAACTAAGACTCACTGTTAGCTTTGTGCGTAATTGGTTGCCAGATAATTTCAAGGCAAACAGAAATGCTTGGTCTTTTGTTCACACACCAGCCAGAGTTACAAGCTTAACAATAGCAGGGATAACTATCTATCTGCCACTGCTTTCTTTTGAAATAACTTTTAGCAAGCGAAACAGTTAACAAGCATTTTTGATAAATAGTGAAATTGAACAAGGTCAAGTTGCAGGAAATGTGATTTTAAGCAGCACAACATTAATATGTCAGTTTCAGGCCAAACTCCTTTTTAACTCCAGCGCTAATTCAAATTTTGTAAACCGTTTGTCATGAAACATTCTCTCTCCTCTGCTTGTTTCTTGTGGCTCATTTGGGGGAAGTCGTGTTTCTGATCTCAAATGAGACATTTTAAGAGTGATGACAGTGATGATCATGATGATGAGGGTGATTGTCGCAATTATGACTGCCATGCCACCTGAAGGGGTGAGCGCGAGCGGCGACAGATGTGTTTTAATGGCATTTATTAATTATAGTCATTCACTCTGAAATAAAATGGCTGTCTGGTGCTCTTTGCAGATTTATGTCAGGTTTTTTTTCTTTTTTTTCTTTTTTTTTTTTTTTGGCCCATCGCCTTTTGATGCTGATGTGAACCAAAAGCAGTTGTCATCTGAATCGCTGTCACACCTTTATACTTTTGTCTTTAAAGATCCCCTCAGGTGGTTCGCTGTCATGTTTTAATTAACTCTGTCTAATGCACATTTCCTCTGCTTGGTTCGTCTTTGCTGCTCTTTGTTTATATGGTCAATCATATTATCATTGTTGTAGTGGTTGAAAGTAACTAAGTACATTTACCCAACTGCATATTGTACCTTTTACTCCATTACATTTATCTGACGGCTGTAGTTAATTTCCAGATTAAGATTTCACAAACAAAAAATGTGATCATTTTATATTAATATGATAGTTACAGATTGCACTGACATTAGCTCCACCTCCTCCAGCTGTAACATTCAAATGCTGCTTCTGTGTTACTTTTTCAGTAATATTTAAATAATATGATATATGTGATATTATAATGCTGTCAAAGGGGCGATTATGCATATTGATTACTTTTGAAACTTTAAGTACATTCTGGTGATAATACTCAAGTCAGATAATACTCAAGACTCTTACTTGTAACAGAGTATTCTTATATAGTGATATTGCACTTTTACTTAAGTGAAATATTTGAGTACTTCTTTCACCGCTGGAGTGTTATGTTGGGTTGTTAATGTCAATAATTCATGTGCAATCCTATCGCAGCCTGCTCATGTGAAATATCATCAATCTCAATGTGATTTAACTTCCCTGGAATCAAGCAGAACCAGTGCAAACCAAAACTGATAATATAATAAGTCATCAGCTGTTTCTGTACAAGTTCTGTACACGTGTACATTTTAACAAAGGAGGAAAAATGGCATTTCAGCCAAAATATTGATGTTTATTACTGAAGGAGGTAGAGGCAAAAAAACATCTTTACTTCAAGGGCACAGCGACAAATAAGGATGAAATGAAAGGATGAGATGACAACGGCAAGAAATGGCAGATGTGGATCAGCCAAGGGGGCAAAATATAAAATAAGTTAACATTTTTTTAGATTTCTTTGAATAGATTTTTTTTTTTCTTTTTGCCTGTGGCACCGTCAGCACCCCCAGCTGCCAGAGGAGAATTTCTCTGTGAATTGCCTCTCTTCAGGTTTCTACTTATTCATTTTTTTCTTTATCCTCATCAAGATTTTCATTTAGTTCTTGGTCAGGAACGACTCATGTTCCTTCACTGCAGTCCAGAAACACTGATTAACACGGTGGGCTCTCAGTGGGCAGACATGCATGACTTGCCGGTGTGCACGACAGCCCTAAATGAGCGACAGATTAGTGAAGGGAAAATTGCACGGCTGAAGCGTGGTGTCAAACACGTGAAATGACTCATGGCAAACAGGTGAGATTTTTACACTATGTGTGTGTGTGTGTGTGTGTTAGTGAGAGTCTGGGTGTGTGTTAAATGGGGAAACTGGCTGAGAGGATCTGGTCAGGTAGGGTGCTAATGGGCTGTCGCAACAGTAGCTGTGTTCATGGAATGACAGGATGACAGAAAGAGGTGTGTGTGTGTGTGTGTGAGAGAGACTTTTATAAGAGCCCACAGAAATGGAGAAAAGTGAGACAAGGACATTTTTATATTCTACATTTGCATGATTTATTTCTTACCTGTATATATGAAAGTGAAAGGGAGCTGTTAGGAATCCATGAGTGAAGAAAGTTGTCTAATTTATTTCATATTTTCAGAATAAGAATTTTAGATCGTAGAAATTATGGTGGCATGTTACACACATACGGCTGTTACATAAGCCTGCAAACACACACACATCTGCACAATAATCACCTAATGCTTTTATTATATGAGTTAATATTTGTAACCACTGCGAGGCTTCTCAAAGTTGTCATTAAGCGCATGTGCACAAAGGCAAGAAGTAACAAACACACAATAACATGCACAAGCATACAAAAGTACAACACATAAAGCGTTCATGCATGCACACCCACACACACACATGCGTCACATCTGACAGTCTTTGAAGTTGTCAAAGTGTTTTCTCTCTCTCTCTCTCTCTCTCTCTCTCTCTCATGATGTTTTATCTTTTTGTTTCCTCCTTCATCTGTGACACACTTGTATCTGTCACTCACCCCAGTAACAAAGACACATTGTTACTGCAGCTCATTTAAAAGCGTGTTTTCTGGTAGGACGGGTTCGCTTTCAGAAAGAAAATCAGAGAAAAATGCATTTGGTCTATGGACAATGAGATATGAATGAGGCGCTCTGTGAAAAAGTTCTGGGCCACATTATTTCACTGTGTGGAAAGAGCTGAGCTATTGTTTCAATATATCACTGAGGAGAACTCTGAAGTCTGAACTTTTTGGACACTGTGGATGTCAGCTATAGTCTGACCCATACTGGACTCACTGATATTGATATTTTAGAGTTTAAAATGATATATATGCCAGCAATATATAATTTTAGAATGAACACGCGACACAAACAAACAATCTTGATAAGGATCCCTTAAATTTGCTCCAGCCTGGTCAACCTAAGCTTTAATGTCAGCCACACACATACTGCCTGTAAATTGATGTTTAGGTAAACATATATACAGCTTCATGAATCCAGTTTATTCAAAGAAAAACTATTTCTCCTTCCTCTTATTTGTATTGTTGTCCACTAATTTTTGCACAAACACTCTCCAACTAAGGCAGGTCATTTTTTACTGTACTCAGATTCATACTCTGGATTAAACAAGTCAATTCCCTAATTCATGCATAAAGAATCATTTCTTTTTCTTTTCCTTTTTTTTTTAGAAATTTTGAGTCAAACACATTCAAGCATGAATAGATGTGAGACCCTCTTGATGTCTCAGAAGACAGCCAGATTCGACTGCCCTGTGGCGTCATCTGTCGAAGCAGTTCGTACAAATTCTTGACAGAAGACAAGTAAAAATGCTGATTTACAACAGCAGATTCCGATGATGATGATGTCAGAGGACACTCATGATCAAGTTTCTTTCT
Source organism: Holacanthus passer (assembly GCA_025331565.1). NCBI lineage: Eukaryota > Metazoa > Chordata > Actinopteri > Pomacanthidae > Holacanthus > Holacanthus passer. Next base: position 4,152,808 of record JAFREQ010000004.1, on the reverse strand, counting down.
CCAGCAAGATTTGAGATGTTCTATTACTTTAACAATAGTTGATAAGAGCAGAAACCACGGGTTTAGGAATGTGGATGGACAGATTTTTTTCAGCGTTTTCTCTTCGATTTCTTCCAAAGGTTATGACTCCAGTGTGAATCCAGGAGGGATGCCTAGTCAGATCACTGGCGCAATTAGTTCTGCTGGCACCGGTGGGTGGCTGGTTTTGTTTCTGAAGTCAAAACAGAAAACTTTTCTCTTCAAAATCTCATATTACCTGAAGATAGGGGCTGGAATGAATCATCACACATCTAAACTTTTTTGGACACAATCACAGAAACACACATCCACCATTCAGCAGCAAACCCCCTCTGTACACACCCGTGGAGCGGCGATTACAGTGGAAATCAATTTGAGGTGCCCGTGGCTAAACTGATATTATGTTTACTGCAGGTTGAATAATGGATGACTGTATCATTATATGGGGAAGAAATGGGACGAGACAAAGCACAGGTAGACGGCTCGCCGCAGGTGAGAGCTATAATTAGTGCCTCGTTCCTGGCACACCCACACACATGCATATGCAACGGTTAGATCGCACAGGTGCCCGCTCATACTAAAATATGGCAATGGCACTAAATGCACTTCAATTTAAGCTGCACTTAATAATTCCACTTCTGTCATTGTTCCTCTGTTGGCGACTGGTGTGCTGCAGAGAATTAATCATAGCATCGAGCATCTCTTGAATCAAAGCATTTCCAATTATCAAAAGCAGACTTTTTGAGACGTTGCATGTGTTTCCTCCACTGGCCATTAGTTCTTGCTGTTTCTTATTTTATTATGAACACCTGTTCACTCATTTCGCACAGCAGCTGGTTGCCTACTGATGCTCCTGTGTGGTGAAAAAAGGGCCAGGAAAATTTCATGAAATTGCTCACTCTGCGGGTAATATGTTGTGGACACAAATGAGGTAAACATTTCTTTCCTCCACTATTAAATGGATAATGTGACAATCACTGAAATTGGGAATAATGAACCCTGTTCATTATAAAACAGACTAGAACATATTAAGTGCAACATGCAGGTTAAGTTTCTCAATGAATAGAAACTTTTGAGCCATTTCCCCAAAAAAGCTTTGAACTGTGAACGGTATGTCATGATTATAACAGTCATTTAAAGTTATTCTAATTACGCTGCCACCTGTAGATCACTGGAATAATATGAAACCACCGACAGGACTGTGCATCGCGTCCCCCATATGCACGTCCATGTGAGACCTCATGTCCGTGCATGAGACGATCCAAATTTAATTTGTAAAAAAAAGCAAACGTTGCATCCATGATTTTTTTTTCTCCAATATTTATTATTATTCCAATTTAATCATCTGTGGTACTGAGGGTACATCAATGCATTGTAAATTTTCAAACAACAACAACAACATTGCATTCAATCATTATGTACAGGTGCATTAATTATTTACCAGAAAAAAACACAAAAAGGACTGTAGTGTGTTGATCAGACACCGGTCGTCCATGTTATAGTAAACTTCTGATGCACGAAAACGGACGCTGGAGTAGCATCGATAATCAGCTCCTGCAAACACAAGAAGAAAGACATATGGAGTTTCTTTTAATCTGTGGGATTCCAGTCTACACATTATCACATGCTATGTTTTTGTTGAAATCCTCATCACAATTAATTCACAATGTCTAATTATGTCTCTTCTATATGTATTTTTGCCTTTAATTCTGATTATTATTACGAGATTGACTTGCGGCTTGGTACAGATGAACAGATGGATGGATGGAATTTGCTCCACGTTTTGTAACTTCCTGTCCTTCAGAAATCAAGTCTGCTAAACTGTGTGAAACAGCACATTCCACCTGTTCTGCTCTTGGGCCTTGTAACCGATTTAAGGGGAAATAATCCCATTTTATTCATGTCATATAAACGGCACGGGTCTCCAGTGAAGTTAAACAAGCCCGGGCTTACACATGGATGGGATATTGTATACGACAGCATGACGAGGTCTATTTATGCTCCGCATAAAAAGACAGAAATAGCTCTCCCACCTCACTGTATTTAAATGACACAGTGCCAGCTGCTTACTGCTTCTTTCAAGTTGTTACCCTATCAGACAATACTTAAGGAGATGAATGGATTGTGTCGCACTGAAAAACCACTTATTACCATGCGCATACTGTATCATCCTCGTTCCCCCTCTCTCCTTCCTCTCTGCCCTTCTTTCTTCCCTCCGCCCATCTTTCATTCTCCCCGTTTTATCTCTTTCACCTCTCCATTCCTCTCTCCATCTGTTTTCTGTGATGCATACCCTCTCCACCGCGCTCTGTCCTTCCTTTCCTCCTTTCCAAAGATGGACTGTCTTTCTGTCTTTTCATTATTCTCCACCCATCCCTGCATCCCCAACACACACACACACACACACACACACCTAAAATCCCTCTGTCATTCTGACTTTCTTCATCTGCAATTCTTGCCGTCTCTTCTCGCTTCTCCCTGTCCATCTTCTCCAAGAACAGTATAAATCAAAGGCGTCCAGGCTTTTTCACCTACAATTATTTATGGAGCTGCTGTAGCTATCATTTTCGTGCTCCTGATAAGTGCACTGAGTACAGTACACAACCTCGACAGGAATATTTTATCACCGACTAAATGAGGAGAGGGGAACAACATGTTATCTTCTTAAACTTGGCCTCGTCTTTCCTTTTTTTCCTTCTGCCTCACACTCTTGTAGTGTAAACCTCAAACATATATAAGATATAAACCCTCCCCACCCTCTTCTTCCACATGATCTATATCGTCTCTTTCCAGTTTCTGACCTGAACTTTTCCTTACTCCCATTTATGTTTTTCATTTCACAATTCTTACGACCCCGATTCCAAAAAAAGTTGGGACGCTGTAAAATAAAAATAACAGAATTTGACAATACAAAGAGAATATATTTAATGTTTGACCTCATCAACTTCATTGATTTTTGTAAATACATGCTTATTCTGAATGTTTCAAACAAGTTGGGACAGGAGCAACAAAAGACTGTCAAAGTTGTGGACTGATCCAAAAACACCTGTTTGGATCATTCCACAGGTAAACAGGTTCATTGGTAACAGGTGATAGTATCATGATTGGGTATGAAAGGTCCATCCTGGAAAGACTCAGTCGTTCACAAGCAAGGATGGAGAGAGGTTGTTTGCATTCTGTTTTTATATATGTTTCACACAGGGTCCAAACTTTTTGGGAATCAGGGTTGTATTCACGCTGTCTTTACAATCTCACCTAGTGATTAAAGTGGCTGGGTGACCTCAGCTGAAGCATAGTTGTGGTGTCCTTGTCTAAAAACCAAAATCCCTTCGAGCTCTAGCTGAACGCTGCAGTGACCTTGACCTTCTACACAGGAGATTCACACATGAATACTGTGGAAATTTCCTTTGATGTGAAGAAGCGACAATATGCCAATGTTCAATTTCCTCAGTGGACACTAAAAAGGACAGTAACTGTGGTACTGCAATCCACTTTGCACATATGAATCCCCATGTATTAAATACTGTAACAGGCCTTATGTTTTGGCTTCGTGCTCACACTTCTGATTCTCCATCATATTTCTTTTGGCTCAACCACTGGAGCATATGATGGAGAGAGCGAGAGCAAGAAGTGACAATCACTTTACATCACCGGCTTTAAAATCGCCATCCTCAGTCAAGTCTGCAGCTCTGTGTTCATTACAAAACAACAGTGTCAGGGGGGAGTGCAGAGTTGATTACAGCTATTAGATGACAAAGTGCGGCACAGCAGGGGTTGGGTTGTGAACCTGTGTTTTTTTTTTTGTTGTTGTTGATGTGGTGACAGTTTTTGACTGGCAGGGAAATGCTCAGTCAACTTGAAAGCTGGGGTGTTTTTGTGAAATGTGCGCATGCAATGATGAAAGAAGCTCACTGAGCTATGATATATGCACAAAGTGAACTATTAAATGCAATGACACTGATTGTTTGCATGTTAGACAGTGATTAATATGTTTATTTGAGGTTATTAGAGCAGAAATTTAGCTGAATGCATTTGCAGGATGTGGTGGAATGTGTACGCTCGTATACACATTAGCTGATATTGTTCCATTACCGTCGATGTTTCTCATTCCTCCTAGCAGAGGCCTCCAACTAGTGTTTATGTTATTAGTGATCAGTGAGTAAGACTTTGCAGAAAATGAATAATGTCTGGAGTTAATTTTAAGCAAATGTTGTGAGGCCAATCTACGGAAACCTTGAGAGGCAAATGAGAAAAAAAAAGTCATCCTCCTGGATACTCTTTCTAACAGATTGGGGGGGGAAGCTTTTTACATCAGTGAAAACATGTGAAAAAGTTTTGGTTGATTTTTGTGTTTGTTTGTTTGTTGTAATACTCATTTTGGCCACAAAAGGCTGTAGTGTATTCCACATGAAAGAAGTTTGTCTTCGGCCCTTTCTGCCAGAAAGGTTTTCTAACGCGTGGTTAATGTTGTGATGCGTTATTTTAACCCAAACCATGGTCTTTTCCTCAATCAAACCAAGTAGTTTTGTTGCCTAAAGCTAAAAAAAAAACTGTGACTGAAAACTGAAAATAATAATAATAAGTCAAAGACTAAAAACAATAGTTTCAAATGGGACACATACCCCAGTGTTCTGGGTGAATGACCTATGGTTGGCCCATTCCTCCACCACAGCCTCCTCCCACATGGACTTTGTCATTCTTTGTACTACGTCACCTGACTGCACAAAGGCTTCCCAAAGGCTTCTAAAGCCCTGAAGGCAAACTTCTCCCATGTGCGGGGTAGTGGTGCACTTCAGCCTCTTGCAAGCCAGAATGAGTCTTACAACAAACACCACCACAAACAACTTTTTTTTTCACCTGCCACAGGTGAATAAAAGTAACTTAAGAAGATGATCCTGGCAAAACCTTTTTCCCACCTGTTCATAAACACAGGAGAGAAAAAAATTTAGCTCAGAAAATGTATTACCAGAAAGTCTTTGTTTCTCTCACTTGCCTCTCAGGCCTTCCGTACGATTCCCTGAGAAATGGAAACTGAAAACATTTTTCAGTTTTCTTAAAATGTTTTTCTCTGGCTCTAAAGCTGCACTATGATGTAGTCTGTTATAAACAAATGAATAAATAGCATATACTACACATTATCAGTTTCTGTCTGCAACTATGTGGGCAAAAATAATGCTCTTTTTCCAAAAACTGGCATTTCATTTATGTTAAGAGCTTTTGTGGTCATAGACCATTTCATTTGATGACACTGACCAGCAACCTGCTGAATTGTGTTTATCATGGTCACAATGGCAGAAAGGACAAACACATATTTCTATTTGAAAAATTTGGGAGAGGATGCCACTATTTTCAATTGATCCCACTTGTAGTAAACTGTAACTTGTAATTTAATACAGATACATATTTAGAGAACTGCATTAATTATGAGAGTTATTTCGTTGTGGTAACTAAATGGTGAATATCCAGAAACTCTTCTGACCTGAGTGTCAATGTCGTGCTGTGGGGTCAGCGGATGCGTCGCTCCGTTCATGTCCGTTAGGGTCACCGCTGTGATATTAGTAGTGCCTGCACCCCAAACCTTCACCACACCCAGGGTCAACTGGTCAGCAGGAGCCAGGCCATTGTGGACGACCTCACTGGTCAGTGTGCTCTGGAAGTGAAAGTGTTGGAGAAGAGAGCGTGAAACAAAGAGGGCTGTTAGATACAGAATAAATACAATATGAAAAAAAAAAACATGTAGATGATTCATATTAAATAATATGTCTTCTGTTCTGTGCTTCATTTCCCTACTGAGGGAGATTTACCATTTGAGTATCTTTCTCCATGTCATTAGTTTTATATCCACCATATTATAATTTTTACTCTATGCTTGGCTTTTAGCAGCCCCTTAAAAACTGAGGAAGACTAAAATGTCCTCGCTTTGTAAAACTGGAGACTCGGATGGAGCTACTGGAACACACACACACACACACACACACACAACTCTCACACACTCACACACATCTACATTCAGATAGCCATCCAAAATGGCATACGATCTGCTAATCTGCCAGGCAGCACTGGCCTCATTGCCCAACTTATCCTCATCTTCTCACATCTGCCTGTTCACACATACACCCCACAAGCACACTTGCATGCACATGCACTCACACACACACACACACACACATACACTCAAGCACAAAACGCACACACACACTTGCGCTCTCTTTCTCGCTCGCTCCCCTTTTGGCTGTCAGACAGTGTGCCTGTTTTATCGCTGTGTGAAATTGCTTTGGAATGAGCCTGATGGTAGGCAGAGGACAGCCACAGATGTTTGGCCATGGTCGCTGTATGTGGGTACGTGTGCGCTGTAGATGCGTGCTTAAATGAATGTGTGTGTATGTGTGTTTGTGATCAAACGTGTGCTCATTACTGTGTGTCTGTGTGTGATTGTGTGCCTTTGCTTGGCTAAGAAGCAAATAGGGCTGGGTTAGTCCCATTAGTCCCAGTGATTAGGGAGTGTCTGTCATGTTGCACTCAAAATGCGATCAAGCTGTGGCCTACTCGCTTCTCACTGAACTTGGCCATAAGATTTAAGCACGTGCACTAATAACTCCTAGGGCACTAATTTTGCACATGTGCAATGTCAGCAGTGATGCAAATGCCAGCACAATTTCATATTTTGTTGTCCTTCTTTATAGGTCTATTTTTATTTTACTGATTGGTGATGTCATGGCTCCACATAAAAAGGCATATGGCAAGGTCGATGTGGTGGTGCAGCAGAGGTTGTAGTGATGGAGTTGAACAGTACAATTTTGGCATTATGTTTCTTCCTAATTTCTGCAGCTCAGACAACTTTCATCTAAGGAACCCTTTTAATGCACCTTAGTATCTACGTATTTTATTGGACCCCTTGTCAAGTCCTCTTATTAATTATATGTTATTTAAATTTAACAATTTAACAAGATGTTTGACCTATAAAATATAGGGTATTCATCAAATTAGAGATTTTAGATGGAGCACATATCATTGTTAATGTTGGATGGTGGATACAGATATTCAATCTACTCTCAGGCCAGAGGGAAGCTTCTGTGGGTTACATTACTGGTAATCAGTCACTGATCTGACCAGGAAAGAGTGACACTGAAAGTTGTACTTTGGTGCACATTCAAATCTGTGCAAGGTGAAAGAGATTAGTGCAACATACAACCCTGATTCCAAAAAGAGTTGGGACACAATGCAATAATTTACCAATTAACTGTGTTTACTGGCACCAGTTTCACAAAGTGTTCCTGAGTCCATGTATTAATATCCTTTATACAATCATGTGTTTGACAAAGTGTTGAACCTCTCTCCATCCTTGCTTGTGAACGACTGAGTCTTTCCAGGATGAACCTTTCATACCCAATCATGATACTATCACCTGTTACCAACTTGTTTTAAACGTGCCATCAAATTCAGAATAAGCAGATATTTACAAAAATCAATGAAATTGATGAGGTCAGACATTCAATATATTGTCTTTGTACTGTTTTCAGTTGAGTATATGTCAAAAAAGGATCAGCAAATGATCACATTCTGTTTTTATTTTTATTCTGTTTTACAGTGTCCCAACTTTTTTGGAATCTGGGTTGTACATGTGTGTTTTTTTTTTTCTTTGTCATTTTGGAATCAGTGTTTATGCTTTTGTCAACTACAGCCACAAAATAGCTCTTTTTGGTTGTTTGTGATCAGAAGTTGTCTGAGCAGGGAGAAATTTAAGTGCAATTTTGTGCCAATACACGAACCAGAAACATGCATGAACACGACCACAGCTGCTTTACTCCAACCACCTCGCTGTGGGCATGTTCTTTTGGAGCCACAAAAATACTAAACAGGTGCGTTCGCAACAAATCCTCACACCTGATGAAAATGACATTGTGACTACATTAGGGCTGTCGGTTTGGCGTTGGCACAAAACTAAAGGCTCTAGACTCTTACTGTTACATTTCAGCTCCAGCATCTGATTTCAGGATACAGTTCTATGAATGGACTCAACCTGCTTGAAATGGTTATAATTGTAAAATACTTGTAATGTCACAATGACATGACCAAGACTGGTAAATCGTACATCAAAAGCAATGAGGAGAACAGGACAAGCCGCTGTCATGTGTACATGTAAATCATCTCCATCATTGCAGCTGTATTAAAAGATTATAACATCGACATTGTTAAAGCTTTTATATATTACAGGTAAAGTTTAATGAAAATGATTCTACCTTCAGGTCATCATAATAGTGCTATTCATAAGCGAATCAACAACATTTGTATGTCATTACTTTGATACAGGTTTTAAAAAAGAGTTTTTAAAGTGAGAACTTTGTCTGAGCCAAAAGAGGTAAAAGCTACATTCAAATCACCAGTTATACATGAATTCTGTGCTAATGGTTTCCAACTGTTAGCCTTTGACATTCGCCTACCACAGCCCCGTTGCATGTCAAAGCACGGGCTTATTCACCCAGTCTCACTGCATTAATAACAATAACGACGATAAAGGAGGGAAAAAAAGAGACGTGACTCGTAGTTGGCCTTTGAACTCACCGATTCTGCTGCAAAGGAGGTCAGCAGATATTGTCCTTTGGCAACTGTGTCTGAGGAGAGAAAACAAGAGCGAATTACAAACAGAGCCAGAAATGGAAACAATGGAGGGACAGAGAAAATAGGCTTGTGTCAACCTAAATGACAGAGGGACAAAGAGAAGTGAATAAATGAGGGACTGTATGAATAAGTGAGTATTCATACTGACCAGAAGACTGAGACATATTCATGTGACTGACTGGATGGAAAAATACATAAACACTTGATGAAGTGGATAAATGAATGAGTCATGTCGTGAAGGGTTGTATTAATGAGCGAATGAAAGACTGAGTAGCTGAATGAATAAATTAAAAACCGACAAGCGTGAGTCAAGAGTGACTGGATACAGTAAAAAGTATACAGATCCTTTAGGTAGTACTAATACCACACAGTAAAAATACTCAATCAGAAGTCCTGCATTGAAAATGTTACTTCGCAAAATGTAATTATTATAATGTCCTTAAAGTATTAAAAGTAAATACAGAAAAATGTCCTCTGTGTTATACTATTATATATTATATCATTAGATTATTATCATTCATGCATTCATGTAAAAGCAGGATTGTCTTGTTGTAGTTGGTTGAGGTGGAGCTCACTTTGAACTATTTTGTATAAAACTGCAACTAATGATTATTTTCATGGATTAATCTGGTGATTATTTGCTCCACTAATCAATTGATTGTTTGGTTTATAAAAATTCTGAAAATATTGAGAAACATCATCACAATTACCCAGAGCTAAAAGTGACACCTAAAAATAAATAAATAATATAATAAATAAATAAATAATTTTTAAAAATTAAAATAATTAAGAAGGAAAAGCAGCAACTCTTCACATTTGTGAAGCTGGAACCATGAAATGTTTTTTACATGAATAATGACTTAAATGATTAACAGAAAAGCTGCCAGTTAATTTTCTGTCAATCGCTTAAAGGACTAATCATTTCAGCTCTACTTGTCCATTTGTTTGTCCATTTTCTGTTCTCAAAAATCTTAATTTGTAGAGACACCAGTAACTAAAGCTGACAAAATAAATGTAGTGGAGTGAATATGATAATATTTTCCTTTGAAATATCATGGAGGAGAAGTAGAAAGTAGCACACTTAGTAAATGTAGAAGTACCTCAGATTTGACCTTATTAGAGTACTTGAGTAAATGTACTTAGTTACATTCAACCACTGGTTACTATCGTACAGTCGTGACTCATTAATAGAGTCATCTACACATTGATTCATCACCCAGTATTACCACGACTTATCAGAGGCGGATTAAACGAGCAAATAATAGAATTGAACACAGGACTGGTTGAATGAATGAGGGGATAACTGACGAGTGACTAATGCACGGATGAGTCAGCCTGACTGACAGCGGAGCGAGCAGCTAACCCTCTGAAGTGAAACTCAAACACGCAGAACTCCAGAAAAGCAGATAATGCAGGTAAGCAGGCGCCCTAGCGAGCGGCAAAGCAAACAAGAAAGACATAGGGAGGCTGCACTGCAGACAGACAGGGAGACGCAGAAGAGAGGAGCGAGCGAGCAGATAAAAGAGGAGTGATGGAGAGCATATCTCCAGGCAGCGACACGGGGAATTACTGTAATAGTTTCTGTCACTCCCCTTCTCTGTCATCCCTCGTTCCCTCTCTATCTCCCCCACTCTTCTTTGTCCCAACACAAACACACCTTTCACAGAGGAGTGCATCTTCTCACAGAAGCACTTCAGAGACTGATTCTGTTCCTACATCAGTGTGTATGTGAGTGTGTGTGTATGAAGGAGCGAGAACGTGTCGAGAGACTGTGTTGTAGTCGTCTGTGTCTGCCCGATAAAAATCAATGAAGGGATTCATATTCAGTGGAAAATAACTCCATCTGCTTTCTCGTACTGTACGTGATTTTTAGACACACTGGGGCTCAGGTGGATCTTCATTTCCTGATTTTAAAAACTGCTTCTGTCAGTAAATGGAAGGAAATTCAGCTTTAAATTTTAGATTTTAAACATCACTGGAGCTTTCATCCATAAATCACAAAATAAATACATCCTTATGTGTCTGCGCACCAATTTGGTAACTGTCATCGATTATATTTTTTTTCTTAATTAACAGAAAAATTAAAGAGGTGAATGATATTTCTGCACTTTAGCAATGTGTGTAGCGCTAGATGAAACAAGTTCTCAAAGTTGATAAGGTTTATTGGGGGGCATGAAAGTGAGGACCAACAAATGACAGACTGAGAACCACGTCACTAACATGGCTAACAATCAAAAAACACATTGAAATCAGTGCCTGTGGTGTTTGTGCATAACTGTCTGTCCACCATCTATGATTTTTACCCGTCTATCCTGCCCAATATTTTCAGTTCTTATCATCAAGGTAAAGGAAAACACCTGCACCAACTGACCATTATGAATAATCAGTCCATGCATAGACATGTAAAAACACTGACTGTTGTGCTATTTTGTGTGTGTGTGTGGTGTGTGTGTGTTTTAAATGGCGACCCTTTCACTTACCTATTCCTTCTCCATCGTCCCAGAAGACTGACCCTTGAGCAGCGCCGCTGTCACTGAGGGCCACGATCAGTCCTAAAGGATTCTTCCGACTGAAACAAAAAGGGGCAGAGAGGGTTATAGCAGATTGCTAAAGGACGACATCTATTTATACCTGCTGCTGAGGACAAATACATTAACATTCCTGCTGGGGGCATCCACCTGATCTCACTGCTGCGGGAACACGTATCACCCTCGAACTGTCTCTCTCTCTCTCTCGCTCTCACTGCCTCTTTCTTTAACACACACTAACGGCATTCACTTTGTCAGGCGTCGGTCATACATGGCAAAGTCTTCGAAACACAGCAGCAGCAGCCCTGTCTGTCGGCACAGGCACTTCACACTAAACACACGGGGTGCTGACCTGTCGCCGTGTGCTGTCATGATGTGTCAGCCATGATGTGTGTGTGTGTGTGTGTGCACTTACCTGTAATATGTATTGTTCTCTGGTTTCTGCCAGGGTATGATATATCCTCCTCTGATGTGAAGGTTAATATGCTCAAGAGGTGTGGGCATCGTATGCATTTGGCCGCGCAGTCCAATATCTTGAGCCTGATGAAAGCAGCAATAATTACATACTATTAAAGTCCTTGAAATAATGTAGGTAATTAAACTTTGATTCATTATATTCAACAATTCCTTTGTGGGAAATTGGCATTTGTGTGCCGGTAAATCACAAAGCATGCAGTAAAATATGTGACATCTATAAAGGTTTCAGTAATTTATTACACGCCAAAAGAATTCTTTGCAAACTTCTTTTTTTTCCCCCCAGTATTCACTTTGTCCTTGCTCCTTCCCTCCGTTTGCCGAGGGGACAAGTTTAATGGAGGTAACCACTCCTCTCCACCACCCCGTGCCCAAATTTATGCTGCTGTTTCTCCTGTTTTGTTTGGCTTTATGACGCTGTCTGACAGATGGGGAGTCCCCTAGCTAGAAAGAGCCTGAGCGATTGGATGTTTGCTTTTGTCATCAAGGCGCCTTCTGCAGTTGTTGTGCTGCAAATCCTTAATGATGTTGTCAAAGATGTCCCTTGTTAATACTGTCAGTCGGGTTTTTTGTTGTGGTTGTGGTTTTTAGTTTGGTCTTTTGCAAAACATAACTTGCGTCTCATAAATGCAGTGCTTTGCGCCTTCAAGACACGATATGATGCACAGATGTACTTTTATATGTTAGGAATATTCTCCACGTTATGCATACACTGCCTCTGTTACCTAACACATAACAGATACTGTAATTATTTTTCAGTGCTATCCAATGTATTGTTGCACCAGAGGTGTGCTCGTCTGTGTCGGTGTGTTCTCATCATCAATATTCCTACAATGCATTATAAGATAGGAGAGGCTTTGCGTTCAGGCTTTCTAATTGTTTTGTGGTTGTTCAGGACATGGACTCACCGTGTGGTAGTCATACCAGCGTGTATTAGGAATGTAGCCTTCCACACTCCTGGCTCCCTGTCAATTACACATTACAAAGTCAGGTAATCAAAAGAATGATTCCAACCAAATTATACAGAAACAAAGGCAAATATGTTTGTTATTGCATGACTGAAACAGTTTGTGTGTCTATACCTGGTCTAGGGCAGGGCTGATAAGAAGCGCAGGTCCCCACAAGAATTGCCTGTAGATGTCCAATGTATTTTTGTCATCCACAAACCTGGAACACAGCAGCACAGATGCCATTGAGCCTGAGCGACTCCTGTGTCCTCAGCCCAGACGACTGTTCAAGTGCTCATTCAGAATGCAATGGTTTGAAGATGCAAGCCAAATAACCCTGTCAGACTCACCCTGCCAGCTCCTTAAATACCATCTGTGACTTTAGAAGAACAGTCTTAAAATGAATAAATACGTCTTTTTCTTTTTAGACACTTGCACACATTCACATCTGGGAGCTGTCAAGTACAGCCACATCTACGTTCGGCCTCTAAACAGTCTCACTGGAGTTAAAAGAGAAAGTGCCTTGCCCAAGAGCTTCTTAACGGCAGCTGCTGTGACAGGGAAGACATGTTTGATTTTTCTTACGCTGTCAAGTTATTCAGATGAGCAATAGCTAATAAGGGAGGCTTTGGTGGTTACATTTCAACAACTCAGTGAGTTGAGACATTAAGATAGAATCGAGCTGAAAACGTGTTGGAGCACTCAAATGAAAGCTCTGCCTGTGTTTAGTTTTAGTCCAGCAACCACCACATGTGATATCCTGCATTACAATGAGGTGCAATGTAGTATGAAATCGGGAGAAACGATCCATCCTGGTACCAACTAAATGATTTGATGAAGTGATTACGTGTAATGCTTGAGCCATGATGTTAGCAGAAAGGATAAAAACCCGTGTGTGTTGTGTGCTCTGTGCTTACTCGTGCAACATTGGCCGGACTACGGTGCTTCCTTTGGTGTGAGCCTCAAACATCAGTGTGTACAAGTAGGGCAAGAGGGTGTAACGGATGTTCAGGACGTCCCGGGATGCTGTAGAGAAGGTGGAGTTCCAAGCAGCAGGATCTTGTCTCTGAAGGAAAAAAAAAGGAAAGTAATTTTTAATTGTTTTAAATTTAATAATAAAACGTTATTGCAAATTTTGTCGAACGAGGATTTCAGCTTTTTGTGGTCGGGAACTTGTTGCCTACGTTTGTTAAGCTCCGCCCCCTTAGTTACTGTCAAGGTTTTTTGTTCTTTTGTTTTTTGTTCGCACAACAATTCTGACTTTTTAATGAAATCAAGTCAAATTTAATTCTATGACATATTTAAAATCTGAGCAAAGTGCTTTACAAACATGAGCAAAGAGCAGACAACAAAGATGCACCCAAGCAGAACTCAAGATAAAATCAATGACTAATGTAAAAACCAGTAAAATAACCATTATAAAGGCCCATTTAGTAGAAGCAATTTAAGTACATTCAGAAGCCAAAGCAAAGAGCTGGGCCTTTGGCCATTTGATCCACAGACTGGGACTGAGAGAGTGTGGCCACCCCTGAGCTTCTGCTGAGTCCGAGGGGGCGACCAGAGGTGACCGGTCCAAGGACCTGCGTGATCTTGACGGGGCATAAGGAATTAAAAAGGTCAGATAGGTAAGAGAGAGCCAATCCATTGATGGATGAACTGTTTTGTTTGGCAAACACTACACTTTCTTGAGGCTGGAGTGACAAGAGTATAAACTTTCCCAGATCCGATAAAGAGCATGACAGAGCTGCTAAAGTTATCCTTAACTCTCCATGAACAACTTTCACGGGGGGGGGGTTATTAAAATGTGGAAATAGAGTTAGTTACAGGACATGCTAACACTGGTACCTTTGTTTGCTTTTTTATCCATTCCTTACACTTTTGCTCTCAGGTTTTAAACTCTTAAATGCCTTATATCACTGCTTCTGCATGTGGAGAGATCCAAAGCTTGAGCGACCTGCCATGCCTGATACGGTTGCTTAGCTCTGATTGGACGATTACTGTTTGTTCTGGGAAGGCGTTCACATACAGGTGGACAACCTGTTTTAGGGAATGCCAAATGAGAAAAAGTCAAAATACCTGTACAACATCGACCGACTGAGGTGTTTTACACATAGCTGGAGACAAGTGCTCAGTGTCTGAGTAAACACATTCACTGTTTCAATAGATACGGACTTCAAAAGCTCTGTCTATGGTTCATTTCTCTCACTTACAAGTACGGATACACACAGACATGCAAAAAGACAGCAGTGTATGAGTGTGTTTTAGATCTGTCTGCTGTGAAATGAATGCACGTTTACACACAGCTGCGTTTTTCTTATCTCGTCATTGTGTTTGCAGCATCGACTCTCTTCCTATTTGGATTTCACAACAAGCAGAAAATGAGTAGCTTTAAAATGTTACCGTGCATGACGAGAGGCTGACAGCAACACCGGCTGGTTTGCAGCGCGCCAGAAATACTCAAATGGCCTGCATGCATTTAGACTGATGAATGATGACCAGACTATTCTGTCCCACACTGTACTGACATTTACCTCATTTTAATTGGCAACAAGTGTCCCCTTAAGAGACAAGGACGGGAAAGGAGGACACAGTGTACTGTCATTCTGTAGATATGGGCTAATCTAAATGTACTACAACTCATTTTCTGGAACTGAATTGAGGACAATAATCAGTCTGGTCAAGTACACACACTCTCTCTCTCTCTCACACACACACACACACACACACACACAGGATCATGAAGATTTTCATCTGAAGCGTGTCATCACCATATGCTCCTCCCTATGATGCCATGCGTGTGTCTGTCTTGTTGTGTACTACATTTGCATGTGAATGTGCGTGTGTGGGACTTTTTAGTGTTTTATGTGTGAATGTGTGTGTCCTGTCTTTCAGTTTAAGACAAAAGAAATCCTAAGATACGATCACAGAAATCACCACAGAGACCAATAAAATGACGGACATTTTCATCCCAGCTGCAATTTAGCTGGGTCAGATTTGATAATAGTTATTAACTGTAGCTCAGTGGTTACTAAGTACAGGCCTAACGGCACATGATTGAATACGGAACATTTCCATTATCGTATGACCTAAGGAGTTTACCAGATTATCATTTAATTTTCTGAGGAAATTTACAAGATTGTAATTATCTGGAAACCCAGGAGTTCTTCTACCTGCCTCCCTTTTTAGTAACCATCCTCTCGCACCCTCATGCCTTACAATCAGATGTGTTCACCGGGAAGTAATTACCATGGTAAGTTGCGCGTGTGTCAGAAAGAGATAGAAAGAGAGAAACTGATGAAATGAATCTGAATGAGTGAGTGTGAGCTCGCTTTGCTTTCGCGATTGGAGGGGACAGATTCAGTTTTACTACCCAACCAGACAAAGTTTCAAGTCTCGGGGGTCGACTTCGGGCGGTTTGGTTGCGTAAAACTTCAGGCTCAAGTCAGGTTTGGTTACTTTCAAATGTAATTCATTAAGACATTCCTCTCTTTTTTTCTCTCTCTCATCTCAATTCCAATCATGTGTGTCATGTGTTGCAAGTAGATACGCAATCCCCGGTGGGAAGCAGGAAGAGAGACGGAGTGTAGTGTTGAATTAGCCTGGCGAGTGGAGTAATCACTACTGGATGGAAAAAAACCCAAAAAAACTTGCTAATATGGAGCTTCTTAAAATTTCAGATTATTCGGAAGGACATTGCATTTTGGGAACATTCTGACCTCGTTGTGACAAATGATAAATATGTAGTGTAGAGATTGCAATGCTATTCAGACATAGCAAGAATAAAACGTAGTATGTCTGCAGAGACAGATGGGACGAGGTGGTTGCCATCAAAAGCAACTGACCACAGACAAACGACGTTGTCAAACTAGCATCCTGACAAGCTCAGGAGAAATTGTGACTCAAACAGGTGTGTGTGTCACGATGAACAGGTTTTATATAATCTTGCTATCCCCATCTGCATTATGTCACACCAAACCCAATTAATAGCACAAAGAATATCCACATTTGTACCTGTGCTGTGATTTGATGTAGCTATTCTGAAGGTTGAACTGTTCATATATTAGTGATCTTGCATCCTACTGGTGCTGGGGCTGCAAGGATCAGATCTACATTTAAGCACCTTGCTCAGTCATGCCACAGATACCTCTGAACTCAGAAGGACTGTCCCCAAAGTTGCAGAACCTTTGTCGGCAACTAATGCACAGGTGAAGCATGTGAAGCCAACAGGTGATGATTGGACAGCTGACAAAGTCCAACAACAGGGCAGACATTCTGTTTACCACTGTGCTCCTCGCCTCAGCATTCAATCTAGGCCATCTGACCAGTTTTGTGAAAAGCTGGATAGTCACCAACAATCTCCCCCAAAAAACTCACTTTATTCTTTTTAACATTCAGTCACACAAATCGTGCTTGACTTGGCAGCCACGCCACTGTCTGTTGGGCCCTCAAGGTAGACTTTTCATCTGCGCAAAACCAGAGGAGGGATTGATGAAGAGATGAGAGCAGGGAGAGCTGAAGACTGAGGAGCAGACAGAGAATCCATCTTCTGAATTCCCCTAATTTATGGCCGCATTTATAGGTGGCAAAAGGCCTTGTGACACACACTGATTGTGGACAGATATGTACGTGTGTGCGCGCGCACACTCGCACACGCGCGGCCTCAAGGGAAAAAAACGAGGTTATCTGGCTGTGTCAGCCCTTCTCATCTTTTCTCTCCTCTGCTTGGTCTTTCTGTTCATTTATCTGTCTGGGATCTACTCTCTCTGCCCCATCTCATAAACCTTTGGAATTTCTGTTTTGCATTGCAGAGCTCACATCATAAGAAAATATATTTAGACGAACAATATGTCCCTTTGGGTGAAGAACAATGTACATGAGTGGAAAATGACCACGCTGCTGAACCAGCGATTGGAGGAGAATATATCTCGTTTAATTAATTTTGCATTGTTCTGATGTGACTGTGGACACTGCAGTACATTGCTGGTGCAGTGAAATTATCCCAAGGTCAACATTGAAAGTTGTCTGAGGGCAAAGAGACACTAGGCGTGACGGAGCTCTGGGAATGACTCTGCAAAAACTCTCCTCTCTCTTCCTCTCTCTCCACTGTCTCTGACCTTGCGTACCCTCCGGCCTGGTTTGTGGTGTTAATACTTTGTTGTCAAACGCCTTGTTAAGCACGCTGGAGGTTACAGTCACTAACTGTCTGATGATTGGGGATTTTATATGGTTGACTGGAAAAATAATACAGTTTTTACAGTAGACTACAGAAATAGCCGACCTTGATTCCCTTTTTTCTCCCGTCTCCCAGACCTGTTTTTTTTTTTCTCCTCTCACCCTCCTCTCTCACATCCTGACGCGATCGCAGGTGTTTCAAAATCGGCAAATTGTTTATTCAGCCCCGTCCCGGCTCTCACGTCCTTATCACTACCCCGTGTCACCACCATTTAACTTGCTAAATTGCCATCTTGTATTATTCTCCGCCAATTTTATCTCTCATCTTTTTTTTTTTTTTTTTTTTTGTCTTTCTCTGTCTCATAGCCCGTGAACTTCTCTTCCCCTCCCCGTTCCTTTATCTGTATTTGCTTGTCAGTATTTCGATCCCTCTGTTCTTTCAAATGCCTTCACTCTTCTCCCACCGATTCTCTCTCTCTACCCCTCTTACTTTTTCCGCTCCTCCTGTCTTTTTGCGACGCCCCCTCTCCTGCCGTGCGTGTGTGTGTTCTCTCTGTCAATTTTCTCCATGTTTAAACACCCATTTGCAAGCCATTATTAAATGATTGGAATCATGGGGTGTATGTGTGTGTGGAGTGGAGGTTAGTCGGTGTGCAGCGGTGCCCAGATCACCTTGAGAATTCAATTATATCCCCACTCCATGCCGTTAAAAAGCACTGACGCACACACACACACACACACACACACCTATCTGTGTCTTGTCTAGTATTGCAGACTCTAGTGCAGGGAAAGTTCGCCCAGTGGGATCGATCTCGGACGGGCGTTATTGGATTTCTCAGATGTGTTCCAATGCTCTTAAAGGTCACCGCTCGAATGAATGCCACCGACACTACACCACCAAACAGGTCTATCTCTTTGTGTGTTTGTGTATGTCAGCCGCAGATTAAGAGGGAGGTGGGCAGAGAAAGCAACATTTTTTTCGCAAACAAAAGGTGTGTTGGTCAGTGTTTTTTTTGTACAACTATGCTCATGCAACTTGAGCCCCCATTTTCAAAGCACAAGAACATGCGAGCTGAAGCAGGCTTTTGGTCAGCTCTGGAGCAACAGCTTGTGTCATTTAAGGCCATTTAAGTGAAATCAGTTTGAAAGCATTTGGCTCTTTTTGCAGAGTTGTAAAGCAGAGCATGCACATTCAGAGTGCAACAGTTGTACTGTGGGAATATAGTGTATCACCCTTTTCTGGGGATTGCCAGATTCATCCTCATGAATTACATTAAATTTTAAACACAGAATTGTGGCTTTTCAGTATATTATTCTTTTAACAGTAGTTATAGTGGAGATAATAGCTGCATTAATTTTGATCTGAGGTTTTACTGTGGCTGCAAAAATGTGTCGTTTCTGTGGTTTGAGAAACTACAGAAAGAGTTCTTCGACATGTATGTATGTACATGAAATATCAGTATCTCAATTACAATAAGCCATGTTGCAAAAATGTGACATAAATGTAATGATCATTTTGTCATCAGCATGAAACAAAAACAAGTAAAAACTGAATCGAAGTGGGTTTACAGCCAAGCGCATCTAGACGTGAGCGCCATCCTCCAGTTCTGAATCCACTCACCGGGTTACCCTTGCCGTTGTGGTTGCGTGCATATGGATAGAAGGCACCGAGCTGCATCCAGCGAAGACACATCTCATATTCAGCTGGCTGGAAGAACCCACATATGTCTGCTCCGGTCTGAAGAAGAGAAACAAGTAAAAAAAAGTGTCAAAAAAGTGACTACAAAGAGCACTCTCCAACCACAGGACCTGGGGTCGAACTGCTTCTATTGCAAGCATCATGTGTCTAAAGTGTCCTTTTGCACGACAGGGCATGGGTGAGGGATGTTGTGTATCTGAGCCTGTGCCTGGACAGGGGGCATGCAAATGATTTCCCATACAGCAGTCGATAAGGTGTCAGGTTCTGATTATTATTAGATGCACTGAAGAGGTGAGACCGCAGAAAGACAGTACGTGAAGGAGAGAGGAGATATGAGGGGCAAACCAGCAAAGACAGGACGACAGTGCACAAGTTTCATTAACGAATACTCAGTTAATAACAAGTGCTTGTAGGTCACGATGGACGAGCGCCCAACCTCTTGATCGGGGTGGAACTTGTCACAACATGCTTCACATTGTATCTCAAGTTGTCCTTTGATCAAAGGGTCTAGCAAACAACATAACATCACTCAGGCCGCTGTAATCTAGTTAGAGAGGACAAGGTCGCATCAATAAGATTATGTCTTGTCAAAACAGATCAGATGATGATACTTACGTAAGAGATGCCAAACAGACTGAACTCCAACATTCCTGCAGAACGAAGGAAAATGGTAAGTTATGTTAAAAAAAAAATCTTGTCTCTTTTCTACGTAACACGGTTTGCAAGCATGTGTGCATATTATTGTCAGATAACTGGTCACAATGCAGATGCCATTACTAATTATCAGAACCAAGTTTTAATCCAAAGAGTATATTTACAATGTATGTCTGCATGTACCTATGATGGATTTGAAAAGCTGGTCCCAGGAAGAATAGTTGTCACCGAGCCAATGTCCAACCCATTTTCCACTGGAGGGGTAAGTGGACCTGGTCACCACGATGCCTCTTTTACCTGTCACACTCAGCAGGGCGCTGCAGAGAGAAGACAGCTTCAGGGATTTGTTACATACAGATACATACATAAATGAGCAACAAGTAGAGTGTAAAAATGTCTCCTCCCTCTTAAATAAAGTATGTTCATTTTAGAAGGGAATTAACCAATTAACTGTGATTGTTAAATTCTGCTCAGTGCTAAAATGAAACAATTCCTAAACTGAAGCACCTGGGCTCAAGGCCCAGTGGTGCCGAGCATCCCCAGGCTCCTCCAAAGCAATCTGGCCTCCCTGTGGTGAGAGGAAAATGTCACCGCAAGGACCAATGTAGCTTCACATTGGTGATTATTATCATAAAGATTTGATGAGACTATATTTCTGTGGATAGCTGCGAGATATCATTTATGTATCTCCTGTGGTTGCATTTTTCTTCCAAACCGTGTTTGCAGTGATAGTTCTTGCTCTTCCTCCTCTCTTCTCTGTTTCTAATCTGACTGCGTTCAGATGATGAAGGATTGAGATTATTATGAAAATTTGTCTACTTTCAAATGTGGTCTGGTCCAGTAGGTAATACGAACATGTTTCTTTCATGCACATCCACCAGATAATATTTAAAATAGTACATCAGTGTTGATTCATATGCATATTTTATACTTTTGTACAATAATGTGTTTAATAGAATATCTGCTCTCTTACAGGTGATATATATGTTCTTGTGAAGTAAATAAAATAATACCACCTACAATACAGACCCTCCAAAAACTATAGAAGTTGGCATGCAAGAAGACAGGCACACACACATACACACACACACAATAAAAGTACACAGGCACTTACTCATAGGTGGGCTTGGCGTGGGTCCAGCCATACAGGTTGTGGACGTCGTAGTGTCTGACTCTCCTTCCATCATTTAGTATCTGCTCACTGTTCATGCACAGAGTCTTATGGCTTAAGCCACGTTCTTTAGACTCCAGTGCTTTGGAAGGGCATACAAAAAAAAAAAAATCACACAGGATCCTTGGAAGGATCATAGCTTAAAAATCGAATCAAAACATGAGGAGACCAAAATACAGAATTGCGTGTGTCTTACGTGGCATATAAGGAGGGTTCTCCAGAATTTGATCACCCAAGCAATGCCCTCCAACTGTGCCATGGACAAAACTGGCAGGCTCATTCATGTCCTACAGATAAGGATTTGGAAGCAAAAAGAATATCAGGCAGGATGAGGTAATAAGATCATTTTATACATTTTTTTTATTTCTGGTTACTCACAATCCAGATGCCATCGAATTTTGTGGTGTTCTCATAGAATTCCCGGATTTCTCTTATCCACCAGGCAGCTGTTTCATTGCGGAAGAAGTCGGGGAATGCGGCGTATGACCTGTATATCTGGAAATAGGACAGTCGAACAGCCAGGAAATTAAATACTGAAACATCAACACAAGTCTGAAAGATCACATGCATTTTAACTGTCTCTCATTGTATTTCCTTAATTAGGGCATAATTTCATATCCTGTCTGTCGGCAGCTGGAAGGTTCAGGCATACTTTCCCATATGTCGGAATCTAGGAAGTGTTATGTGTTGGTGTAGTGAACATAGAAAATATTGTACCTCTACTTGAGTATCCCAGTCCAGAGATTCATTGACAGTGATATTGGGATAATCTGGCCAGACCTGCAAAAAATGACAATTAATTACACCAGCACACATTATGTAAAAGCCATTTCTACTTATCCAGACATGCTTATGTATTTTTTGGCCTTCTATTCCCTCTCACCTTCCCCCACACGATTCCTTCGCCGAGGTTTTGAGGCCATTTGATGAAGATATCTGCTTCTTTACCTCTCTCAAAGGCAGGATAGTATTTTGTCTCATTGCCTGAGATGGCTGGATCCTGGAATTATCATACACACAACTATTTAGTTGTGAACAGCGACTAGTGATTCATTCAACATTCAGCCTGCACAGATATGAGGTTTAGACTTCTTTAATGTCTCTATATATTATTTACATCTGCCCTATGTTTTCTGATCCTTGAGTGCCCAATCATGTGGCTGTATCAATAGGTCTGGGATATAATGGCATTACCAGAATGAAGATGAACCTCATGCCTTCTCCCCTCATACTGTCAACCAGGGCAGGCAGGGTTTCAAACTTCGGGTTCAGAACAAAGGCCAGCTGACGCTCCATGTAGTCAATGTCTGCATACTGCACATCCTGCAGGGGGCGCCAGCAAAAGCACAAATTAACTGAAGTTAAACTGACTTTGAGTTGTTAAAAATATCAGAACCCAACAGGAATAAAAACAACGCATAGCAGTCACTCAAATAGCAACAGATTATCACAGTAAGAGACATAACTTTTATTAGGGCATGCATTTCACTTTAGTCCTTGGACTGTTTGCTGCATATTCAGCTCCCAGAACAAAGAGCTTTGAATTAATACTTTGAATTAATGAATGATCAAAAAAAGGAAAATAATAATTATAACTTAGATTTTATAAAAAACAACATTATTGCCATCACGTCAAGAAAATGAATTGCACGTCCGGCTAGTAATAGATATTGAAAATTGAATTCTGAGTATGCAACACCTGAGCTATGGCAGAAATGAGGGTTTCCTTTGCCTCTGGCTGTTATTTCTTACAGTGAAAGCAAAACTTCATCTGCTTTGGTTGCCTGGTGTGTCTGTGGCACTTTTAAGGTTGGTTAGTCTGTAAAGCTAGCTGATGTGGAGCCTTTGTAAGAAGCTGCATTTTATGCTTTTTCATTCCAGTTAATGATGCAGGTTTCTTTTTGGCTGGCGTCAGCTCCTTGCAGGTTAGGGATTTGTGAAAGCATATTCTGGGGATCACTTGATTATCGGTGGAAATTCTCATGTTCTGCTCTGCATGATGAAAAGGATGGGATTCTGGCCCGTTTCCACAAGGAACATCTTGCTGTGGTCAAACACAGCGCTCTCACACAGGAATATCATGTTTTGTTACAAACTTGGTTCCTTTTACTGTGTTGCAAAAATGTTATTTGTGAACATGAAGCCCAGATTTGACTGTCAGAGAGAATTACTGGTCCCGGTACAAACTGGAAATGTCTAGATGCTGTGAAACCTATTATGGAATGGATTTCAAATGAAATTAGAGGTCACATTTCATTTGGTTAAACTGGACGTACCCGCAGTAATCCATGAAGGCAATGTCTAATTTAGTTTTATGTAGTTGTTGTTGCATGCAGTGAATCATATTGTAAAATATGGGTATATGCTGTGCTGGATTTAGCTCAGTCCGAGTGCATGTCCCTATACTGTAGAAGTGGATAAGACAAAGCCATCAGATTGCATTTGTTTGGATGTGGGCAGTAAAATGACATATTGGCAAAACCAGGCAAACATAGTGGAACTTAATTGGATAATATGTGTGTGAGCAGTAAGAGCATTGTGTCCTGTACTGTTCTGTTATTTTAGATCACATTTATGAAGTTGTGATGCCTGATTTCTTTTATCACAAACAACCCTGTCTTAAATAAATGGAGCATGGATTGATGGATGGATGATTTTATTTGGCATGCTGTAACCTGAATCTAAATTTGGATGCGAACATACGACAAAATTTGTCTATCTTCTCTAAAGGCTGTTCTCATCTTGAAAAAAAAAAAAAAAAAAAAAACGTCCTGGAACTTACATATGGTATAGCATTACTCTTCATGTCATTGTATAGATCTTCTATCTCCTGGGGATCTTTATAACCATAGCGACAGAGCTGGAATCCAAGGCTCCAATAGGCAGGTAAAACAGGTCGTCCAATCAGCTGTTAAAAAGAAAAACAAACAAAGAAGTCAAAACAGTTCAGCACAGAAAAAGTAGTTTTGTAGGAAATCGGGACAGCATCCATAAAGTGTTTGTTTGATTGTGTGTGTGTGTGTGTTTAGATAGGCTAAATGAGGGAGCGCAATGAAGCGAGGGACTCCCAGCTGCTGCAGTCCATCAACAGCGGCCCAGGGCCAGACCCAAAACACACACACACACACACATATACACATATACACACATACACACACAGGTGCAGAATCACACACGAATGCACACAGTTACACACACAAAAAACAGACCACAAGTCCAGGAAGACTTACTGCAGTGTACTCTTGCACCACCATTTCAGGTGTAGGTCCCAGGACCATATAGAAATCCAGGATGCCTCCCAGAGTTCTGTAGGTTAAAGCTGGATTGGGCTGGAAAGTCACATCTGGACACAAGGCAGACAAGACATTTATGTCCCTTGAAACCTTACATTTAGTGGTATGTACATGTATGTGTCTATGTTCGCTCACTATGTGGGGCACATGCATTTTTTAGTACTTAAAGAGTAAGCAAGCAGGGCAGGAAGGGAGCAAACATCTAAAACATTTTACTTAGTATACAGTACGTCCCTCTTTATGAAATTTCTGAAAATACAAAACCAGTTGGAATATGTTGAAAAGTAATTATTTCTGTCACTTTTTCAAGACCATTAAATTAGACAAGATGACATACGGTATTGTTAATCTGGTGACGAAATAGCTTTTGAAGGACATTTGCACACAAAGAGTAACTCAGCACTTTGTCTTGCAAAGTGAGAAACCTATGGATGTACAGTAGCAATTTGTGTGTGTGTGTGTGCGTACATGTGATGCATGTCTTTGTTTTTAGAGTGTGTATCATTGTTCAGTATGCAAATATACAAAATGAGTGGAGGTGAGTGGAAAGTGCTCATTATGTTGTGTTGGCCTTATATAAGACGTCTGCTGGAAAAAAGGCCTCACTCATTAACACATGCAGTCAATGCTCACTGCATACATAACTGAGTGCGACTGTGTGTGCGCGTGAGGGTGATTGGCTACATTTGCATATGGCTTACAGTGTGTAAGTGTGCCTTTGTGAGTGTGTGCTTCTCTCACCCATGGCATTGCTGTTTAGTAGCAGCACACCGTGAGCATCGCCCGTGTCTTCAACACCCATGTAGAAGGGATGCACTCCGTAGCCATTCAGCTTGTACTGTAGCGAGAGAGTAAGGATGACAGGGAAAAGTGCGAGATGGGTGAATATTGATTAAGGAATCTGTTCTGTGCTTTGTACTAATGTTTGCTTGTGTGCCACTTTGTTTATTCATTCATTTTTCTATACACCTGACAGGGCATTTCTCTTTGTATTTATGGGTATGACATCAACACTGCTCCATTGGGCTTGCTCCCAGTGCTGCCAACTTTTTCCAAAAGTCGGGGAAAATATTCCTACAACTCCCCTCTACGCAAATTAATGTGCACTGACTAAAACATGTATTTAAATATATACTTTCTGTTTTAGTTATAGCACCCAATAGTGCTCCCAAATCCTCTCTGGCCTGAGTTTGAAGAAAGCAACAGAATACTGGGACGTTATTTGCGGATTTGAGTTGCTGCCGGGTGCTATAATAAAATCAGGAAGTCCTAAATGTAGCACACAGAACATTAAAATTAATGACAAAATCGCAGTTTGGTGGTTACCAAACTCAGCTTGGCAAATCATAAACAGAGCAGTTCTGTGCTCACTTACCCACTACTTAAATCAGCTTGTGTGGCTGAAGGCAGTCATTTATCATATTCTTTTTTTTTTTCCTTTTTCTCAAACAATTCATCACATGTTAACAAACATCTGTCTTTTGCAGATGTATGTGAGCTTTTGCTTGCGCCGACTTTCTGCATGCACGCTATAGAATAGCGTGCCTCAGTAATTATGCATATGTAACAGTATATCGTTCTGGTGGGACTGAGTTGAGTTTCAGTGTGAACTTTATGAGCCTTCCTTCTGTCGCTGCTGTGAGGGTCCCACTGTTGTCTTCACTGTTTAGATGAGGATGGAAGAAGACAGGCTGGGCTAAGAGGAACATATAGAAAGGTGTTGGGGGACGAGAAATCTGGCACTTTCAGATGTCACCGTCTTGCTATGAAAACTCATGGGCCTGTCACACTCCATCAGCCTCCTGCACTTCTGCTACATAAGAAGTTGTTAAACAGTAATATAATGGCTCTGAGGACTGACGCTGTCTCTGTGTCAGTTTTCTTGGGATGTGTGCTGCTCTTGCTGCGTGTGTGTCCTTGTGGCCCTGCTACACGGTGTGACGGCCCGACTCGAGAAGGAGAAAGGTCATTAGCTCGTCCACAAACAAAGAGTGACAGCAAGTGACAGCGTCCTCTTGGTCTCTCTCTTTCTTCACTCATTCTTGGTACATTTACATGGACTGTAATGGACACTCCTCTCTTCCATGAAAAAGCTGAATTAAGCAATTTACTCTGTGTCTTGTAAAACTTCACATCTATTATATTTCTTTTTTTATTATTTCTTTTTTTCTATGTAATTGTTGGTCAGTGTATAAAGCTGGCAAGTGTTGCTGCAATGTGACCTCAGCAAACCTAACTTTTTAGATCGAGGTTAAGATGATTCCACTGCAAGGCCACAACTTTTTGTTGGAGGTCTCATAAATGATCAAACAATTTATGAGAAAAAAAAGTTGTATGTCTTCCGAACAACCTACATAGTGATCTATGTCTAACTAAAATACCCTTAAAGAGTAATTTAACATCCTGTTTTAGCTTGAACACACCGTCTGACCCCCTTGATTCAAACCCCTACTTCCTCCACCGACACATTTCAGTCGTTTTTAGCTGTGTTATTGCCTAGACTCTAACTTTCGGTCTATACTGGCCGGTCCTTTTATTTTGGCTGGCGTCTCCTCCTTCACTGACAAGCTGATTGTGAGTCTGAGTGAACAGGGCATATATAGGGAGGGTGTAAGTTTGCCCTAAACATAAAAACTCATCACCACTGTACTAGGTTGGGCTAGGCATTTTCAATGTTTAACACACCACATGGACCAAACAATTGATTGTTGCGCCCGACACCCCCTGTCATTCCCAACCTGACCTAACACCCTACGTCGGCCCAATCAGGCTATAATCAGGCTGATTTCACTTATCTAAACCTGGTGTTATCTGGTTTAATATTACCATATCAAAAACTGAGTCCATGTCATCCTGTCTGCTCATTTTCATCCTCTTTCCCTTTTCCTTTTTTTCCCCCCTAACTCTAATTCCCTTGCTCTCCGAGGGGCCCCATAACATTAGTCTGAACCCTGTGGAGCCGTCTTGACAGCTCAGCAATTAGGCTTGATAATGCTGATGCAGGTGGAAACCTCATCCCGTCTGGCCTTGACACCGGTAGGGAAAACATGATGACACTCTATAACGGCCGTTCTTATCAACAGCGTCGCATCAAAGTGACACGAATGTGAGAGGGACAAGTTTACATACTGTGCAGAAAGAGTGTTTACAATTCACCTCTGCAGTCTCCAGAGGGTGTGAAGAATACGCCAATACTTTGCTATGCTATCCTCGTGTTTTCACTTGTGTGCATGTGTGTGAAGTCAGAGCGTGCGTTTTAGTGTGATACTTACACCAGGCGGCTGGTCCTTGGCGAACATACCCCAAGTGTGATAGTTGAGGTCATGCCTATAGGTGGGATGCTCCGTCTCTCCGAAGCCGTAGACAAAACCTGATGGCAGCCAAGTAGACACTTGGATGAACATGTCTGAGAATGTAAAACCCGGCACGGAGGAGTCCCAACTGAGAAAAGTGACAGAGGATTAAATCAATGAGAGATGGAGGGAGAGGGGGAGAGGGAATTATTGTCAAAGGGAGTTATTCACAATATGTTTGACACAAATAAGCATAACAACCCGTTGGAACTGCAGGCATCCCTTCAAAATACTTCATAAATTTTAATTAGCAAAATTCAACTGACACTTCTAAAAAACACGGAAGGCTTAACTACAAAATAATGTCACCCTTGCTTAAAGATATGCTTTGAAAAGACTCTCCGACGCTCGGCTGCTTCATGTGACATCATCACGACTGCTGAACAAGAGGAAACTACTTTAGGCGCTGATACACAGGGCAACTTTCCTGAGCATATCTGATTGGGTAACAGTGCCAGAGGAGTTGACTCAGCATTGTTACTTTAATCTCACAGGGAAAAAAAGACTTTCTTGCCTGGAAATAGTTGAATAGAATTTTTATCCCGTGTCTCACTTTATTGCTCGTTAATGGGAGCATCTATATCGTCGAAAATTGCCTGGTGAATCACAGCCCTAAAGGGGCCCGTTGAAGGGACAACGACACAGGAAAACGAGAAGGGGTTGCATCGTGCTTGTGAAAATATAGCATATTCATTCACCTTAGTGATTAGAACAGTATGTAATTCATCTATCTATTAAGCATTTCTTTAACCTGAAAATTATCTTTGTTAAGAACTATCTGGCTGAGGTAGGCAGCAAAAACAAGGCTTCAAAGGCTAACAGCATAAAATAGATTACACAAAATATGTCAATGCATAAGAATTTAAGATAGAACCTATTTCTTCTTCTGAAGTGAAACTGGAACTTCCAGGTTCTGTAATAACCCAACAAGCCTTGGAAAATACCCATACTCATGTGTTTCATGCTTAGATGCATAGATAGGCTATTTAAAAAAAGGGGGGGGATTTAATAAATCATTGTTTATTCAGCATTTCTGTATTTAGCAGACTTTAACATTTTCCTTTGATCCTTGCAGGTTAAACTTCACGGCTCAACAACAGAGGGTTCGTCAGAGAGGGGCAGCGGTGAGATCAGACAGGTCTGTGATATTGTGAAGATGGAACGGTATAGAAGTTTTTAGACGGCAGAGATCACGTCTCAAATGTTGGTGAATGTTATCGATCAAACCCAAGCTATGCGTACGGTAAGTACCTATGCCCCTGACCTAATACATTTTCATGGGAGCTGTGTTTTTTTTTATGTGCTGACCAATTGCTTATCATTTGTTGAAATCACGAGGGTTTTGATTTCTAATAACGAGTGCTGTAGCGGAACTCACGAAGCAGAATAAAACATGTAGAACACCTGAATGACTCGTACAGCTGAAACACTCACATCTTGGTTCCTGTGCTCTTCCTTGTGACCTGGATTCCAAATGGTTTGTTGGTAACAGCAACGCTGTAAAGCCTGTTTTCGTCAGACTGAGGAACTTCAGGAACCGACAGCGGCACTGGAACCTCATAACGTTCTGTGGTCGGGTCCCAGATCTGGACAGGGATGGGATGTTAAGTGTGTCAGTGTGCATGTGCATGTGTGGTTATGTGGAGGCAAGCAGGATGGATGTATTGACATAAAGAAAGACAGAGAATGCACCGCTATGAGCACAAACAAACACATACCTTGAACTGCAGCATGTCATTGCTGTGGTAACGGATCTGAACACGGAGTGAGTTGATGTCTGCTGAACCTGCGCGGTCAGTGCTCCTGTACTTATTGTTCCGAGTGATATCAAGTGTCATGCCTGAGGCGGTCTCTGAAGATTTCTTAATGACGTATCCATAGTCATCTGGATAGTAGCACCATGGAACATTATCAATGCTGCTTTGCTGAATGGGAACAGAAAGAAAAGCATATCCAAATCTTCCAGCTGTTGAAAAACAAAACTTTTGTGTCATAAATAATGTGTGTATGTGCATGCATGTGTCATGTGTCACCCCTCACCTGCCAGAGACAGCCTCTGGTTGTGCACCTTTCTTGATTTGAATTCCCCTCCGGATAGCAGTCAAAGAGCAGTTTCCACTCCACCTCGTAGGTCTCCCCCAGAGTCAATGAGAGGCTGTGCAGGAAGAGAACCTGTGTGTGTGTGTGTGTGTGTGTGTGTGTGTGTGGTAGGGAGGAGAAAAGGTGGGAGAAAGTAGTGATGATTAAATCCAAGGACGCGAGTGTGAGAACATTCTTCCCAAGTTGTCTCTAAGTGAACAGTTTTCTTATGAAGTAGGCCCAGACGTGCTTCCTTGAGACAGACTGTGTGCTTGACGTTGCGTGTGCTATCAATTAAGACACAGCTGTTAATTTCCCTCGCTGTTTCAACAGCCTCTGTCGGGAATTATGAGTCACTCTCACGACAAATCTTGGGAAGCCCCTTTCACTCTAGTCACTACAGTCGCCATCTGATACAGCCTCAGCTGGTGAGTAGGCTTCCGGGAGCTTCATCAGTCGTTTTTTTTTTTTTTTCTTTGCTTGTGTCATTTTATTTTGGGACCGTGCTTCAGCAATTTTGTTGTGTAAAATGCATCAATTCAGGTCACACAAGCATATGAGATGGCAAATTTAGAAAGGAGAAAAGAGCAAAATGAATACAAAGAGGGCAGAGGGACTGTGTGGGAGGCATTTGCATACACATGCACTGTGAACAATATAGAAGGCCATGAAGCTAAACTGTATAGTCAACAGGACATTGTTAAAAAAAAGGGATAATCAAGTCAAACAATGGAATAAAACACAGGGAGCCAATGTGACTCATGTATTGTACTGTTCTATTCAAGTGTGTATGGAAGTAATGATGTTTGGTGGCTGTGAGCTATATTCAAGGCCCAGTCTGACTGGGCATACAAAGACTGATGGACATGACAAGCTGGAGTTTAGGTTTAACAGCACATTTACCCTTCACCCCCAGGAAATGATTACCGCTGAGAGTCATTTGATAAATGCATGCTTGCGTGTGTGTGACCACAGAGACCTTGAGGATCTGCGCAAGCACGGCGCACGGCCACACACACATGAACACATGTGCACATGCAAATATATACAAGTGCACAAAGCAAATCTTTAAAGTATTACACTTTATAGACTCCTGCCTTTTGCTCATAACCCTGGGTGCTCTCTGTGGGATCATTCCTCTTAGTCATTCTGTCTCACTCTGTTTTTAGTCTTTCTCACAAAAACGCACACACGCTCACACAAAGCTTTTATGATCCTCACCCAACGTAAATTGTTATCATTTCTTACACTTAGAGGCCAACCTTGAAATGTACAGTAATGGTTTCACTCCCGGTCGCATTGAAACAAATGGCAGACGCCTTCAAGAGCAGTCACCAAAGAACTCATCCACCCTACGTCTGCCCTGCATCAGTACAGAAAGGTCTCTGTGGAAATACTACTAAATTTGTGTGAGAGGTTTTTCATATGACTGTGTGATTAACTAAATAATAGAAATGCAGATTGAAAGCCAAAAGTCTAACAAACAACCATAAAAATTATTATTAATTATTAAAATAAATAAATTGCCACTTGGAGGCAGCAGAACAAGCTGAAAACAGCACTGGCAAATTACACGTTATGAAGTCCATATGGCAAGCATGCAAACAGACAGTTGCCTATTTACACATACAGCAGACACAAAGCAACAATAGCTTTTTTTGTGAGTCGTGTTTCTGGCCACCTGATGAACGTGGATCCAAATTTACTCTATGTTCAATTCTGATCTGCTCTCCATCAAGTCCTGAGGGAAATATACTATAAGCCTCCAGCTGTTAAATGCTTGACCATGTTCACTAGGTAGTCCCTAACTTTGTCTGCCTGCTGTTTGGTGTTGGGCTGAGGGTTTGTCACAGCTTTTTTTTTGCAGCTATAACAAAGTTGTAAGAGAGATGAGACTAAACCAGAATAGCAAAGTTTTGTTGTGTGGGTTCTTCATCAAGCATGAAAAAAATGATGGGTAGTATCTTTAGTTTGCGTGTGTGCATGATGATGTCTGTGAACATGTGTGTGCTTACCTTCTTGGTTCTATCGTGCTGGAAGTTGGTGATCGACGAGACAGCACCATTTGAAACTTGATTTACAGTGACAATCGAGGGAGGATGAGGCACACCGAGAATAGTGATGTTCTCAAACGTCAGGTTGTTTGGGTCCTTGTAGCCAGCATTGGTCACCTGCATCTTCAGCCTTGCCTGCAAGGCAGAGGACACACAATTATATGCCTAATTTGAACCCATTAAAGTGATTGCATGCTCTTAATGGGATGCTAGTTATTATAGCTAAATTTACATTCTGCAGCTTATAACATTTTTTTAATGTTTTGAATGGATAGAATGAAAGCGTATATTCCAATATACAACAGTCACAGCTTAAATCATTTGCTGTAATCACAAGCAGACTGTTTATAAACTCCCAGAACTCATGTCCATCAGTCAAACAGCTTTTCTGATAGATTTCCTCTCTGTAAACTCTCCACTCCAGGGTAATGCTAACGCACACAAAGGACCGTCATACATTAAACATGCGAGGCGATCCTCAGTGCTTTGTAAGGTGGGAACATGGAGTACTTGATCCAACAAAGCTTCAGCCGTATAACATGGATCAATCATGCTTGGTGTTCTTGACTGGGAAGCGTCTAAAGTCTCTGGTGGTATCGAACTTTGAACTCGAGCTCAGATCAGAAGGAATATGTGGATTTAAAAGATGGTGAGGATGTGTGTGAGGGAAACTTACATTTTCAACAGAGAAATTGTAATGGATGTAGTTGCCTGTTTTCACCGTTTCTATAGAAAGAAAAAGCAGATGTTGACACTTCACTCTTGTCACACAGCAGAGTAGAACTAATCTTCACTTGTTAACATGCGTGAGCTGAAAGCAAGAAAATAGAAATTAATGTGCGTTTCCTTCCACTACTATGAAATTATTCCAAGTTGGTTTATTGAGATAAAAAGCTTGTCCAGTTGAGTGCCATTAAACCATTGCAGAAGAAGAGGACACAACAAGATGAAGTAATTAAATGAGCACCAGTCAAACCTCAAATGGTGAAAAACCATGTAAAAAGCCCAATAGAAAAATGTTTTTTATGTTTGTTTCAGTATGTTGGGTCCAGTAAAGAAACAGAACAGTTTTCATCTGTCGTTTAGGCTTCAGTGGAAGAATGTCACCTGCTTAATGTACGTCATGATTTATCATGGGCACAAATTGAAAAGGCCCCTACAGGAGGATGGAAACTCACCTACTGACTCATGTGATGCATTGTATTTAAAAAAAATAGCAGCTTTAAATTGAAGCTCAAAAACAATGCCTATAATGAGTGGTAATAATGTAATGCAGAAGACCCACACCAACACATTTGTGCACAATACCTCTGGAATCTCCATCATCCCAGAATAGCTCCCCAGCTGCCTGGTTGTTGTCATCAAGAGCAATGATCAAACCCATGGGATTACGCCGACTAGAGACATTCACATAAAAACAAAAAACACCATACGAACATGTAATCACAATTCAATGAATCAAACCACTACAACACTACTATATATATATATATATATCTTTGTGTATGTGTGTTTACCTGTATGTGGTGGTGACATCAGGTGTCTGTGTGGGGAGGATGGCACCACCTCTGATGTGTAAACCGAGCTTGTCAGCTGGTAGAGACATATCAATAAGACTCCTACGCACTGCCAGTCGTTCCATCTGATTGGTAGGAAAACAGAATCTGTTAACTCACTTAAACTCCTCCATGTGATGCTCTGTGGGCAGCACAATCCCCTGTTTTAAGGACAGTAGCCATAGTTTTGCAGAAGGTTGGGCCGGAAAATACTGGCTTTGGGCTTGTGTGAAATTGCCGTCTCTACGATGCAGTGTGACATTTACTGAGGTTCCTTTAACACTGAAGTAGAAATGTAGAAAACCTTTGCCATTGTTGTCAGTGGATCAGTTATTAGTCTGGGTTTAATGGCTCTAAGGCTGCCTTGCAATCAAACACAGTGAAGATACTATACTCACCCTTGAGTTGCAACAAAACCTAAAGATATTGATGATGACTTTTGGTCTTTTAAGCTTTAAATTCCACTCTTAGAAATAGCAGATACTTGACCCTGACTGCATCAATTGTTGCACAAGTTTCATTACATAAGCTCACAGTAAAAAGTAAAAAAAAAAAAGGTTAGCATCATAGCAACATTTTTTTTCTCATTTACCTGCTGTGGTGTCTAACTATGCAGATAGCCTTCGTTTTATGTGGTCAAGTTTTTAATTATTAGTTTACTATAGGTACTGAGATTCGTGGATTTGTGGATTAGGCAGTTTTATCGTAATTTGTTAACCTTTGAGCTCCACAAATAAAAATCCTTTCATCGCCATTGTACTGTGGTAGCAGCAGAAATCTCTCAGAATATCTGAAAACCTAAGTAAATAAAGTCAAACACATCTTCTTCTGATACCACCGGAGGTATGTGAGCAAACAAGTATTCTGACCCTTTAAATATATCAGTGGTCAAATAGGAACATACTGCATGCACTTATAGCTTAAACTTAAGCCTAATTCTGGCTCGATTGCATGGAAGTTTAGAAATGC
Organism: Holacanthus passer; assembly: GCA_025331565.1. Classification (NCBI taxonomy): domain Eukaryota; kingdom Metazoa; phylum Chordata; class Actinopteri; family Pomacanthidae; genus Holacanthus; species Holacanthus passer. The sequence continues at coordinate 4,118,222 of JAFREQ010000004.1, read as the reverse complement.
AGTGACTTTAGCAGGATGTCAAATGTGCTATTTTTGGTATTACAGTGATAAAATGTGACTGTGCTGTTCTGCTAAGAAGCACTTATTTAAGATGAGCAGACAAATTTCTCCCTCTCCGTCTCTCTCTCACTGCCCCTCCACTCATTTCTCCGAGGACCCAGATAGAGCACAGTTAATTTCTGATCCCCCGAAGACCGAATCCTCAGACCAGCCTAAAACAATTTAAAACTCTCTTCTTTCCATCTCCTCTCATTCTCCTTCTACCTACTTCCTTCTCCACGTCCTGTTATTCTCTCTTGTGGTGCTCTAATTCTTTTTTTTTTTATCCCATTTCTCTCCATTCCCATGGAGGTGAGTGTGTGTGTGTGTGCATGTGTGTGTGTGCATTTGTACAGTACAGTAGAGTATGGGCGAGTGTGTGGGCTGGAGTTAGTCGAGCGTCTACAAGCAATTTCAGATCTTATCACCCCCTCATTGTCTGCCTTAAGGAGGTCTTCTCTAGCCTTGTCTTCTCTTCTTCTCCTTATTCCTGCTGGCCAATCCTCCTATCAGGCTTACATACTGCAATTGTCATCATGCTTTTCTTCTTCTCTTCCCCCCCCCATGTCATGCTTCTTTCTTTTCCCTATTTTTTCTTTCTTCAACTCCCATCCTGTCATTTGTCGCTCCTTCATCACCCTGTTTTTCCATTATTTCTTTCCTCTGTAACTTGTTTTTCATGGTCATTTTCACTATGTCAATACTCCCCCCTTCACACACCCTTCAATCCTCCTACCCAGATAATCACAGGGGACCAACGAGGACAAGGGCCCGGCAGCAAGACAGCCAATCTAATCGTTCATCTGATCAGTGGGCGCTTTACATCGCCACTCTGATGCCCAAATAAGGTCCCAAAGGAGCTCAACACCTCTTTTATCTCTCTGTCAGGGAGATAGTCTCTCTCCTCTCTTCCCTGTCCCCTCTTTCACTCTGTCTTTGTCCTCGCTCTCGCTCCGTCTTATCGCTCTCGTCTCTCAGTCTCACACAAAGGACTCGAGGCAAAGACTTTCATGTGATACATGTTTTTGGTGTGTGTGTTATTTCCACTGATGTGACAATTCACACTCCCACATCACACTTATAAGCCCCCCCTTGCGAACATTTTTTTGTTGAGTATATTTTATGATACCAATTAATTAGGTACACCTGTACAGTCCAATGCATTCTAATACAATAACCCTGCGGTTAATCTTGTTTAGCCTATTTGTCATCCCATTTTCCTGTTTATCATATTTATGAGGCTTAAGATGCTGTTTCTTAAGACTGCATCACAGAGATGTTGATGCAACTCTTTGGTAATTTTTATGCCTTGTGGTTTTGAATTGGATTGCATTATTTTGGAAGGTGTTTTTAAAATTCCGTCTCCTTCATGTATGTAAATTGGGTGGGAAAAACATAAGAAACAACTACACTGTGCTGCCTAATTCAAATATAAATTGAGTTTTCTTGCATTGCCTGTTAGAAATAATTTTATGGCCATCATAACATAGACAAGAATGCTTCACTTGGAGAAGCATCAGTTTGTTGCAGGTAAACTTCTCCAAAAGAAAATTTTCAGCGACAATTGGAAGCGGAAGAGCTGAAGTGTCTGTTGTACCTGAATATATGAATTAATGTACAGGTGTAACAACAACAGCTTTAACAGATACAATTATCATAATTACAATTCTCACACTATTGGTGATTTCTGTGGGGACACATCTGAAGAGGAAATCGATGTGCCTTAGAGGAAACCATTTTAAAGTCAGCAGAATAGTCTTACCGTCTCATAGTCATACCACACAGCGTCTGGGATGTATGCACTCACTGTGTCCACGCCCTGCAAACAACAAGAACAAAAAATGTTTCTTCATATGCATGCATATTTGAACAATGTTTTAGTTTTTGCATTAAATACATTATATGCCTCAGATTTGTGGAGCAAATACAAAAAGGTGTCAGCTTTGTGCGAAAGCATGCCCGTGTTTGATTTGTGTTTGCAGCCAGTAACACCTGCCTCAGCTCACTGCACCAAATCCTGGCACTTTAAACTTACAAGGCTAAATATGAGGAGAGAAACTACGATGCACCACAAAAGGCTATGTCTTGCTGCTATAAAACACTGCGACTTAATAATAAACAAGAGGAAGATCAAATGTTTCCATCAAGGAGAGTTATTTTACTGCCTATCATCTGATATAAAGCTTCCACAAAAGCCCTTGTGACATTTCAGCCTACAGTGCTATGGTGCAACAGATGATGGAAAAGACAGCATCAAGCTGCAACTGATAGGTGACACCCTTTGATGGCTTAAGGTGGTGGACAGACAGGAGCAATCAATACAAGAGCGCCAAGCCTTTGATAGTGTTGTCACTTCCCTGCTCTTTCTGACAGGGCAGAACAGAGGGAGAGAGCCAGATAAACACGGAGCCAACCACAGGTCCTTCTCAAAACAGAACAAATTGTGAAACACGCTATGTCAGCTGCGTAGGCCAAGGCCGCCTGTCAGAGGTACCAATGGCATCTCGCTCCCTTTCTCTCTCTCTATCTTCAGCAGCATGCCCTATTTTGGGGCCCTCTGGGGCCCGTTATTAGGAACAAGAGGGAGGGGTGACAGGAAGTCAAAAAAATAAACCGGTAAAAGAACAGGGAGTAAAGGATAATGAAACAGGAGCAAATAAGAGCAAATTTGAAAAGCCAAACACCCAAAAAGTACATATTCATCAAAGACAGTAAAATATGATATGGACATGTTGCTTTACTGGCCTGCTAACCAAATTAAATGACTTAATGTCCTCTTTGTGGCCCACATTCGCAGTTTGAGGCAGATCACCTGTCACAACTGCTGCACAGCCTGTGGGATGACAGCCTGGGGAAATGGATGCTCCCCCTATACCTCGTTTTCTGGTGTCTGATTTGCTCGCGGCGCCTATCACTCACCCCACTGACAAATGGGAAGGGACGGCAGGACTTAGCACGGCTGCTAACTGTGATTGAGCGGGACAAGGTGTGAGGCCTATATACTCATTTAGAGCACTGAAGCTCAGTTAGCCATAAGGTAAGATTTGATCAGGTGGGCCAACGATTCATACTGGCAGAATGATCGGATGGTAGCTGAGGTAGATGAGAGAGGCAGAGAGAGACAGAGACAGAGAGAGAGAGAGAGAGGGGAAAGAGAGATGGGATGAAATGAAATGGGATCACAAGGGTGAGTTGACAGCAGCTGATTAAGAGAATGCAGATGAGATAAGGGAGCCATCGTTTGATGAAAGGATGAGTTAAAAGAAAAGGGGGTAATGGGCAAGAGGAGGGATAGTGGAAGCATGGATGAAGACCAGAGGGGATGACACAGAGAGAGAGAGTGCAGGAGATCTCCCCAGTTTATCACAGAGATCAAGGTTAAAGCATCGACTGATCTGAATGATAGAGCAAGAGCATCATTAGAGAAAGGGAGAGGCAGGCGGACAGAGCAATAAATAGAAAGAGACAGAGAGAGATGAGAATAATGAAAAAGGAAAGTGAAGGTAGGATGTGAAGGGTTGTTAAAGATCAGCCGGTGACCTTACTCAAGTGGCTGACACTATCTCTTCATGTGGCCCTTCACAGCCTGATGCATCTGTAACAGATAGGAGGCACTCTGTTCTTAATGCCTGCCCTCACCCTGGCTTAAACCACAGCACTGCGGCTCAGCGGCAAACTGTCACCACAAAAGATGAATATTCAGCCGTGCCGGATCTGTCGTTTTGGAGAGAATCCTTTTCAAGCGGTGGAGCAGAGGGTCCGAAACGCTTCTAAAGCGCGTGTCAGTGTGCTACACCGCGCTGCCATGTTACTTTTCTGTGGCAGATTAAGGTTTTCATGTCAGAACATAACAGGCCATGTTTAGCAGCGTGAAGTTATTTACAGACATCCCGGGAGAAAAACAGAAAATGTGACAGAAAATCATAATTTACAGGCCGTCTCAGGTAGACACGAAGACACAACGTAAAAATAATCCTTTCATGAAGTCCTACACAGGTAGATTGAGGTTACATTATGAGCTTAAGGAGTGAATGCAAATAACTCACATTGCTCAAAACCACCTTGACACCAGTTGTCAATGGGTAACATTGTGCCAGTTGTGACTATATTGGCTATACTCTGGTAAAAATGTGGCATTTCTATCATATAGAGAGTGATCGCTTGCTAACTTGTACCTTTTCGGTATCTCTGCCTGCCATGAACTTCAGTAGGCAGAAGTGGGAGGGGAGGTTCAGTATGGGGTCTTGTCAGTATTGATCAAGCAGCATGATGCATCTTTGGTGTTTTGCTCAGGTTTGGTTTGACCCAAATTCTGGGCACATGAACAAATGTTGCTCAATAGCTTACAAAAGCTTACTGCTTGTGGATGATACGTTGGGCAAATAGATTTTAAATTTGAACCCCCTCAAGCAGAGAAAAAAAAAGTTTTCATTTCAGCAGTATACAGAACACGCGGCTGTGGTGAAAATGACTGGTTTCGAACATAGAACTGTCAGAGTGTGCCATGATGCATTAAGTGAAAAGCTGAATGCATCCTCTGTACATGTCAGGGACTGGCTATTAGACGCCCCCCCTATAACCAAACAGATCCTGCAAGACTGAGGCAACATGGTAAGCACACGTTTGATCTGACTCCCTAATCAGCTTATCTAACGTCCTGTAAATTCATTCATGACATTTCTGCACCATCACAAGCAAGGTCATGTATTTTATTCTTCATAATTCCTATTGCAGATATTTCTCTCTGTTCAATTATCAAAGTACTTTGATGCTGAGCACATTGCTTTTAAAGGTTGGCCATAATTGATGTCAGCCCCAAACACACCCACTGATAATGACTTTCTTTTTATCCCACCCTGTTTCCAATTGCACTACAGTTGAGCTGTGCCTTTGGCATAGAAAGGACCCAAAGGAGGTACACTTTTGACTATTTGCATTTGACTTGTTTGTCTTTTGGATTCACAAAAATAACAACCTGTACAGCCTTATGTCCCTTCCTTTTCCCTACCCTTTGGACAGCTCGTACCCTGAGGCACTGCAAGCATAATGCCTCCACTTCTTGTATTAGTAACTTTTTCACACTGATTGAAGTTACTTTATCCCCAGCCCCACTATGAATCCAATTCGCTTTCCACTATTCCATAATTCACAAGAGGCCATACTAAATTGCTTATTAATCAGGCCACTTTGACATGACCGCAATTGCTGTGTAGGCACACATACACATGCACATACAGGCACACACATTTACATATACACACAGGGGCACGCATACCCACACACACATACTGAGACAAACATGCACAAACACACACATGCACACTTCTATCTACACTTCTAATCTGCTAGTAATGAGGTCAGTGCTCTCATTAGAGCTGAGAGAAAAGAGGGAGGATATGAAAGAGAGAAGAAAGAGGGATGAGAGGAGGGGAGGGCAACAAAGAAAATCCCATGTCATGTTTTCCCAGTGGAGGTCAGGGTGTGTGTGTGTGTAGGACTGCGTGTGTGAGTAACTGATCATCTCATCTGCATCATCTGCAAGACACATTTCTCCATGTACCACATGTAGGTTTCTATATGTACTGCATATGATGCTTTCTGTGTCTAGATACACATGCACGTGCAAGCGCATTTTCAATGACCACCAACGCTTGTTGTAATGTATAAGTGTATTCTGGGATGTTTTGTTGATTAGTTTGTGTGTCGGCTGACCGGGTCCAGGACAGGTGTGATGAGCAGGTGTTTTCCCCAGAGGAACTGGCGGTCCACGGACCAGGTGTTCATGTCAGAGTAGAACCTGAGGAGTGACCAAGAACAGGATAGAAACAATCAGATATATTGTTCATTCTGCACTGCCTATTCATATTTTAGACTACATTCACTGCGTTAAACCATGTCCTTCTTTGCTTAATCAATAAACACCTGTGTTATGTTACTACTATTTTCACCCCATCATTCATTAAAAAAGATTTTCATATTTAACAACACTACAACACCTTCAGGAAATAAGTAAAAAATAATATTCTGCAAGTATGTATAGTTTAAGAAATAGATAAGATAGTCCTCTATTCGTCCCAAAATGGGGAAATTCGCATGCATGTATAGTTTAAAAAAAAAAATCCACACGCATGCGTAGTTGTTACATGGGAAAGGTAACTGCTAAACGAAGCATCGGTAAAGTTCTGGCTGCGCAACGGAAGTCGCGCTCCATTGGCTGATTGGCATCAGCTGTTGCTTTACCGTGATTGGCTTATTCACCGCTATGCAGCAAGTAACATCCAATCATATTCACGCAGGTGCACAGCGCGGCCATTACAACCTGACAACGGCGGTCGCTACCTCAGCCCACCTGTGACGGCCTGTGCTCGTCGTATGGAGTACTTTTTAAAGGAGGAAATAGTCGCAGTTCGCCGCGGGTCTTCTGCTGCAGGATGTCCAGCTGCTTGTCAAACAACTGCCAGGACAGAAGCTGGGTTTTGCTGTGGGACCGAGGCCGCTCTGTCGGGAGGCTGCTCGCTGGGTTTCCACTCACCATGCCGGGGTCCGAGCTAAGTAAACTCTCTGCTGCTGTGCTGCTTGTGGCATGTTTTGGCTAACAGCTTGTGTTTGCTCTGAAATGCTTGGCTGCATTATTGTTTGGCTGCATTATTGTTTGGCTATGTTTTGGTTCAGCTTTGCTACTTTGCTGTTGCTGCAAGATTCACTGTGCTGCTTTATGGCTTGTGCTTGCTTGTGTGTGATGGGTCTGTTCAGTTTGCTATGCTGTTGAATCTCTGTGCATTCATTAGAAATCTCTGTGTGTTCATTTGCATTGGTATCGACCCAAAAATGAAGTTCAAAATGAAGCTAATTTGTGGTGTTGTTGTCTGACAAGTGCTTTCCTTGTTGCTAATGTCCATAATGATCATTTGAATGTTGGGCATATTTTCCCCTTGCTGTTTGTGGAGTTGTTTTGTTAGGGGGTTTCTATGAGCTCATGCATGCTATGCAGCTCACCACTAGAGAATGCTTTGCTCATACTTTGCTTTATGGCTGTCCATATCATAATGAAAAAAAACCCCTCTAAACTCCTGCTTGTTGCTTGTTTTGCACAGAGGAGAGGAGGCCTGACTTGAACAGGAGCAACATGGATTTTTCTACATAGCCACGGTGCATTTGTGTTGTAGAATATTTCCTTTGTATCAATAGACTATAACTATTAGTATTTTGCTAAATGTTCATCTGAGGTAAACTGTCAGCTTTTTCACAGGTTCAGGGGGAATTGCAACAGGCTTGATGCATAGATTGGTAGTTCACGGTAGTTCTGCTGCTCTAATGTGGTCCCTCCTTTATTTATTAAGCAGGGGACAATAATGTATTTTGGGGGATTAGCTCACAGAATCTGAGCAGCGACTCCCTCAAAAGGCATTTTACACCAAATGTACCTGCGTAACTGACGATAAATGGTTGATTCCTTGATGCAAGATTCTCTGACTGAACTGGTATTATGAGGACTTGACAATATACTTTTTGCGATTATTTTGAAATATTGAACATGGTAAAAAATAATTCAATTAAAGCAGCTACATTTTTGTTTACTTCCTTGACCAAACCAAACCTTTCTTGGCTAAAGAAGGACAGAGTTTTAGGCAGGAGGTTTCACACTGAAAAGTTGCCAGATGCATCTTTGGAGAAAACAAAAGTATTTTCCACAGTTTGTAAAGCTGAATTTAATTACTTCATATCACCTCACACACGCAAAACTACCTACCTATCACTACTGGGCTTCACCACCTACATTACAGGAATTTGATACTCATGTGCTAATTGGATAGCTTAAACCTACCATACAATTAACATAGTAGAAGTTAGACTGAGAGAAATCATTCAAGTTGCATTGGGAGACGCTTCTTATAATCTATAGAATATCAATACACACTTTGTATGAAGGTGAGAGAGCACTTGAGCAAGCAAAGGTTGTTGCTCTCACAGGGGACTATTGAACTTCGTTGAGCAGTGGCAACTACTTACTTCACTGATTAATGTGAAGTAAATGTTTTTTAGTGTTTTTTTTTTTTTTTAATCAAATGTATAAATCTAAAATATTTAGAATGACTTACTCGTGCATGACAGGACGTACAACAGTCTCCCCTGTGGTGTGGGCCTTGTAGAAGAGTGTGTAGAGGTAAGGCAGAAGTGTGTAACGTATCCTCAGGTAATGTTTAGAGGTCGCCACCAGCAAGGAATCGGCGCCATACGCAGCTGGATCCTGGGGCTGGAGACAGAAAGATGGATTAAAGGGGTGGGCTTGATGAACGAGCGAGAAGGAGGGCGGAGAGAAAATAAAGATTTGTCTTTTATCCCCAGGGGGGAAAAAAAGAGAGGATGAGAGGATGAAAGAGAGAACTTGTTTGAATGATCGAAGGAATAAATTGGAGGGAAAACGAGGGAAATGGAGAGACTTAAGGTGAGAGGAAAGAAAGGTGTGAAGAGGATAGGGACGAGAGGTGAGAAGCTGGAGAAAAAAGAGGAAGAATAAAAACGTTTTTTTTTTTTTAAACATCTCTAATTTATTCATGATGAATAAGTGGACATTAACCTTATTTGTAATGACTAAAATGGAAATTAACTTTACATTGGACTAATCTAAAAGCTGACTTTGCAAAGAGAATGAACAAAAATGCGATCTTGAGAGAAAGAAATAAAGGGTAAAGTGTGAGAGAACGAAACATAGAAGTATGATTTAATTTCTATGATAGTGGAGAGTGAGAGGGTGATTAGCTGCTAACAGGCCATGCTCCTCTCATCTGGCTAATCATTTATGCCCTCGGCACCTTTGAGAGTGTGATGAGAAGTTTGTGTGTGTGGGTGTGTGGGGGTATGTGTGTGTGTGGACTGGCCTGCATGGCCGTGTGATGAGAGCCATGATTAGGGCAAAGCAAAGGTCACACATTAGCTGTCTCGTTTAGTGGAAATCGTACTTCAAATTCATCATCATCATGTCCCTGTCCTCCAGCAAATACATCCCCCACCACCAACTTCCTCCTTCCAACACACACCATTTCTTACCCCCCCCCGTTCCCCACCTCAGTGCTATGCTATTTTTGCAGCAGTGATGAGCATGAAAATGTCACATGGAGAATGTTGTGAGAGCATCAATTTTCACGCTATTCACCGCTCGAGACTGACTTTTCTCCTGTTATTTGTGTTCATCTACAATAATAGCTCAGTATGTAACGTCAATATAAACACTGTTGTGGACTCAGCGGGTGCTTTTCCTGTGTATCGCTGTGACATTTGCTCTGATCTGACAAGTGACATTTTAAATTTACAGTGTACTTGTAACAGATAAACATAAATATCACTCTATCTTCATTATGGTCCTAATTGCTGTAATTATCATTATTAAAGCTGTTGAGAGTTGTCATTGAGAATGTGGTCTGCCTTGGCCAAGACAGATTTTTAAAATACATATATGTTTACACATAAATGTAGAGTTACTCCACTGTATTGAGGAACTGAAGCTTCAGAATCCAACACTCTGACGACACTGACCTCACTGCCAGTGTCACTAGTTGTGGACGTGATCTGGTCTAACCTTTTTAGATGTAGGGTTACACTGCTTGTTGGTTTGTCATATACAGTGCTCATATTAATGGCATTTTTTTTGTAAAACAAAGCAAAAAAAATATCCTGTTTTCAAAAAAACCTGTGCCAGACCACAGTCTGGCACTGAGCTTCTGTATTACATGTTAGTTCAGACTCACATGTTCAAATACCCACCACAGCTATGATGATTTGCAACAGCTAACATTCTGTTGTTAAACCCACCGGATGTCCCACTGCTCCCATTTTATAACACGGTTGTACTAGCGCTGGTGTGATGTCAATCTCCATGGATATTGAAAGAAGTTTCTATTTTTAACCACTTGGAGTTCGTAGCACCTATGCAATGCTATGAAATGAAGGATATACCCTGCAGCACTTTAGACCAAACAATGGCTTTGTGATACATAAATCTAGAACTGACAGTCTAATATAAGAATTGTAGAACAAAGTGCCTGTACAGTACCTTGTAGCCTTGAGCGTTGTGATTCCGGCTGAAGGGGTAGAAAGCTCCAACCTGCATCCAGCGACGACATAACTCTTCACTGGAGTCGTCAAAGAATCCACAGATGTCTGCTCCGATCTGAAACATGTGAGGGGACGACAGCTTGACATTTTGCCAGAACTTACGTTTCTATTGTCTTAAATATTAAATTCAGCGTATTTGAATACTGCAGTGACGAACTCGGAGAAGAAGATTGCGTGTTGAAATGGCTGTAAAATAAAGTATCTCATATGTATTATAAATGTCAGTTCAGGCACTGTCAGAAAGTAAACAAGTGAATCTGAGGTCAACAAATCTCCAGCACTAGTTAAAAAAGTGGCACAGATGTGAAAGCTGGCCACATATTCGTCTTTTAAAATGTGTGTCTTGATGTTTGTTCAATTCAGTCAACATTTACTGGCAGACTGTAGATGTGGGCAGGGATCTTTATTTACATTAATTGCACAATGGAGTCCAAGAAAGAGACTTCAGTCAAAGGCCAGTCCACGGAGACTTCTTGTTTTCTATTGTTTACGACTGGCCACATTTTACAACAGACTCAGTGGGGGGGGATCGATCCAAATCCCATTTCTCCTGCTGTCTCTCTTTCTGTCGTGGGCGTGTGTGTGTGTGCTGGAGGACCTAAAATCTGCTTGACACAGTCCCACCAGGATGTAGTTGGCATCTATAAGACCACCTGACATGCACAGCTGGAAGTGTGTGCGTGTGCGTATGTACATTCGACTCCCTGTTGTTTTCTTACCGCTCTTTAGTCTCTGTGCACTGCAGATACACATGCAAGTACAGAGTGCACTTGGGTACTGACTAGCAGTAGTGTTTTTTTCAAGTCTATGTTTTTTGAACACGGCGGTGTTCCTGCAAAGAGAACCGGTGTTCTTCCAGACATTTTAATGGATCTCATTCCAGACACACTTTCTCTTGCCTGCCCCTCTGTCTTTATGCCTACGCCTGAACATAGATCTCAATTAGCAACTGAATCCTCTTTTAAAAAGGCAAAAGAGGAACTTGTGAATGCCAGAACTGCATGTTAACTAAACTGAAACACATAATAAGAGCTACGACTGGCTTGAGCTAACTTTCTGAATTTTTTTCTGATACAGCATTCCACATACCTAATGGCATTTCTGTTTCTTTCATTTTTACTATCTGAGGGGAATCTGTGCCTCAAGTGAAGTGTGCCTGTGTCAAGGGATATTTGCTAAAAAATGAAGCAGACTGCACAGAGCTCTTGGGTGCCTGGATTTGTGAAGAGATTACTCCTCGCAGTCATGTTAAGCCCTGTCACGACAACCAGCTAGAACATTTTTCCTGTCAAACTCACTCACATTAAGCATAATATGAGCTGTATTTGCCCTTCTGTGAAGGTGTGCTACTCACATAGGGAACCCCAAAGAGTCCAAACTCGAGCATGCCAGGGATGGCCCATTTTATGTCATTCCAGTTGGCAGCATTGTCTCCCAGCCAGTGACCCGAATATTTTCCCACACCGGGGAAGGAGGAGCGGGTCAGCATCAGTGTACGGTTGTTTCCAAACACCCGCTGCAGAGCTCTGTTGGATGGAGAGGAGGCAGCAGAACAAGAGAGGGGAGAGGGAGAGAAAGAGGTCATTAAGATAAAAAGGACATAGGGACAGAGAGAACAGCACAAGGGAGAAACAGATATCAAACACACATACACAGATGCACACACAAGCTCAGAGGGAAGAGCAAGCTGGAGAGATATTAGATGGGGACAAAACCAGAACTAGTACTTTTCCTTCCCCATTGTACATTATTATTTTGTTTGATGAGGGAAATCGAAGCAGCATTGATTTTCATGACAATACGAAACCCTGATGATGTTTACAGAATGTGTCTCCTGCCAATAATACATTTTAATTAGTGGACAGAGGGGGTGGGGGGCAGAAGGAGGGAGCGAGAAAGAAGACAAAAGAAAGATGAGCTAGCTTTAATACCAAAGGAGTGAGTCAGCAAGTCGACTTATCAGAGGGCTTGTTCTTCATGGTCTCCAGTGCATATGTGTGTATTATGTTATGTTCCTTTGTGTATCGCTTTTTTGTGTCTTTGTGCACCTGTGCCACAGTATGTGTGTGTTCTGTGTGGTTATGACAAGTAATACTCTAGCAGGAAGTGCTTGAAGTGACACAAGCTGCATTTATTCTGCAGTGAGTGTATGTTTTCTGCAATCAGCACTTGGTGACAGATTCACTCTACCTGGTGAACTTTTAAAAGGTCATTTTTAGCTAAAATAGGAGCAACAGAAAGTCACAACAACGTAAGGTCTGACTATTTAGACTGCACACATTTTCCCTAATATCAATGTACAATATATGACTGTAGGTGACGGCCAAATATGAACATGAAAAACCTTTCTCCGAGTATACATCCATGTTGATCGGTATGTCTTGCAGCCAAATGTCACTGCAGCATTTAAGCTGTCACTTTAATATAAAACCATATAAAAAGTGGTAATACTGTGCCATAATAATATCAATGTGAACTCTTCTTCTCCCTCTGCAGACACTGTATTAAGCAATGCTGAGGCTACATTCAGGAAAAAAAAAAAAACCTGAAAGGTTACAGTGGAAAGCATATACATCTGAAAGCATATGGAAGTGATGTATTGGCATAAAATAGCTGCAGAATGTCCCAATGAGTGGGGGAAAAAGGTGCAGAAGCCCTGGCAATACTGAGGTGATATATATATACCTTATAATTGAAAGTTGAATGTTATCAACATTTTGACAGTTCAGGCACTATCTTTGCTGCTTTCTAACATTTAAACCTCAATATACGATACAGTATATCTCTGCATCAAGGGGTGCGCATTGCATTTATTTAGTTTTATGGGGTTATTTTCCATCAGCCGAAAACCCATTAGTGCGGGTGTGTGCTGCTTTCTAATTGATGCAATTTCCCATACCTTCACCATTAGTGCATATTAAAATTCTGCATCTGACGCCAACTTTAGCCTTGTGTGAAATGACTCGCTGAGGGCTCTTAGACTATAGAAATTCCTGTGCTAAGATAAATGTGACTGCAGCTTTTATACCTCTGTGACATTTAAGTGGTTTGTGTTTTTGTGCAGCACTTGCTCATGCGCCAGGATTCCATGGATTTACTCATCTGACTATCTTGTCTGTGCTAGTTTGATAGTCTTTGAAGGATACATCTGATGTGCTCTGGCAAACCTCCTCTTCTACTGTCTTTCCAAATTGCTCTGTGCTTGTTTGCAATTTTGTGATGGAAACAGATTAGCTTCACAGATTTTAGACTCACCTCACTCATCATAATGTTATCATTTGTGCTGTACCCAAACACAGTTGCAGAGGCAAGGCAAACTTTATGTAGCATATTTTATGTGACTATAATGGGCTTTACACCCATTAGCATAACTTGAATATAGGATATACAGTAAAAAAAGCGTGTGTCACCTGCATGCATGATGCACATGCCATTATGCATGACTGAAAGGGTTTATAGGTACAACAGGGAAAATGTTTGTACTCCATCTAGCTTGTGTGCAATCAACTTGTGAGATTACCCTTCTTAATTATCAATAAATAAAGTATAAAACAGGTTAAATAAACTTTCACCTCCTTAATGCTTCATCAATTTCCATATCTTAATGATTATATCCTGTTCTCACTGTGATGCCTCTCTGTAGGTTGTGTAAGTAATGGGCCCTTAAACTGTTTCAGCGCCAGGCCCGGATGAGAAATTCATTGACTCACCTTGGGAGCCTGGCTCATTAAAACATATTTCTGCACTTATCACATGGGATCCAGCTTGCAAATGGTCTGCAAGAGTCACAGGCTATGATTCAGCGGAGGGCATAAGTCACTGCACTGCTCTGAACTGACAGATTTCTCTGTTGCACTTCTGCATGTCAGCTCCATATTTTCTGTTTTCTGGGGCCATTTCTCATCTGATCCCGCAACACTTGATTTTAAAGACTTTGCACATTACACTGTTTTGACATTAGCACGTTTTGACTCTGCCAACACCTCATTGTTCTGAAGGGGTGGCGGCAAGCTAGCATCCATAGCACAAGCTGGACAAAAACTCTTTCTATCATTGATTGTGAATGTACTTACTTTTCAGTAGCCAGCACCATAGAGTAGGCATACAGACTGTGGACATCATAGTGGTTCCCCCAGGCCTGCTTGGCATCCATACACACAGTCTTACTGTACATCACCTCATCCAGAATCTCTGGGGAGAGAAAAGATGAAGGAGATAAAGAGATGTGGGGGTGAGGCAAGAGAAGGTATTGAATGAATATGAAAACATAGGATGCAATGAGTGGAAGAAAGGAGGAAGAAGGGGACAGAGAGAACTAGAGAGACATTGATATATACTGCAATAGGAAGTGGGAACAATGAGGAAATGAGAGACAGAAAGAGCAATGGAGGAAGAGGATGACTAAGGAGGAGTGCAATAAAAAGATGGCATCAGGGGAGCATGCCTTTTCCAGTTATGATCATCCTGTCTGGGACACAGTTGGAATAAAAGACATGGCAGAAGAGTCATTCTCAAAATTCCTCACCGGGGACCCACTATTCTAGATGAGTTTTGCTCTGGACCTGAACTTACTTTATGAGCTTTTGTGGCAAATTTATCAACTTGTGCACAGCTTTTGGACTACAAGCTGCAAGTTATGACATCCTCAATATCTTTGCAGTGTGGTAACCTCACAGTACTTTGTTCTAATAAACTGTAGATTTCTAACTGTTTGGGAAGGGCAAACTAACAAAGCTGCCATGACAAAGCTTTGAGACTCTAAATGAACACAGATATTGTGGATATTAAAACTGCTTAAGAGCAGCAAGTGTTTATGCATGATTAATGCTCAGAACATAGAAAAAAGTGTCTTACTTGGAGTGTAGGGAGGGTAGTTGAGGTTGTTATTAGCACAACCATCTCTGGAGCCTTTCTTGAAATTAGAAACCTCATTCATGTCCTGCAAGTGGACCAAAGGATATTATGATTAGCATCATTTAAATTAATAATTCCAATTATTTACAACATGCCATAGCAGCAAAAGTGAAAAGATTCTTTCACATCCAAGCCTTTTTGTCACCTGGGTTGAGCCAAGGCGGAAATTGTGTGTACCACAGCAAACGGCCTGAGTAATGAGTGAGCCAAATCCAAATTTTCAGCTCAGGAATCATTAACAGTATAATATGAATTTCAGCCTGTTTTTTGTCTGTCAGTCTGTGTTTGGTGCTCTTTATTGGCCTCAACCCACAGTGAAGTAATTGCCACTGAAAATTAGAAAAAAAATTTAAGCTCACTGCCCCACCGCACGTAATTGGCTGCAGAATAATGTCTGTTTCAGAATTTCCGGTGTGCGAACAGCTAATCAGTGAATACACACCTTCATTTTACCTGTTTAAGAATTGACTTACAATCCAGAGGGCATCGTGTTTGATCTCCTTGTAGAAGCGGTCGTACTCGTCCGCCCACCAGTCGATGCAGCTTTGTTTGGTGTAGTCTGGGAACACAGTTTCTCCTGGCCACACCTGAAGGGGGGGGGGGAGATATGAGATGGTATGTGTTTACAAGCGATTTTTAGTAGTTTTGGAGTAAAACTTTCTGAGAACATTAGTTTGGCATCCCTGTGTGAGCTTCCCCGCTGACAGTATTCACTTTATTCACACAGTGTTATACTTTTTTGACAGGACTTCATTAAAAATTCTGTTTTTAAAAAAAAAAATCCTTTTATTTCATTTTTAAAAGCATCCGGGACATGTCTTTAACGAGGCAAGAATCTATCCAGAATCTAGCCTACACAATACTGTGCATGTAAACAACATGATGGGGCGCGATCAGCTACGATGGCGTAGGCGTAGCAAAAGAAAAAAAAACAAAAAACAAAACAGGCCTATGGAAATGTCAGAGAAACAGCTTAGGAGAGAGAGAGAGAGAGAAAGAGAAAGAATCGATAATGCAATAGAAATCTCTAGACGTGACTGCGTGTTAGAAGTCGTCCTTAATGACATATATTGAGAAAAATGATTAATCCACAGAGAAAGGAGATTTCGTGTGTGTGATGTGTGTGCTGTGTGTGAGAGCCCTTCTGCAGAGCACACGAGATACTAAATCTCAAGGTTGCTCCACGCGAGCTATCTGTTACCTCTTTACTTCCACTGCCAATAACTTTACAACCCAGTTTGCAGCAAAGACATGAATCATGCTCATCTACGCTCGCGTACCCACACGCACTCACATGCACACACACACACACACACACACGCGCAGATAGATTTATAGGCAGATGTTTTTGGCAGGTGGTCAGAACTCCAAGGTCAGAGCTTATTGATAGTCCCTGGCTGTTGCCATCTTTCCTTTTACAGTCATTTCTTCCTCCCTTTAACTCTAGATTTTGTCTTTTTGACATCTCCAGCTGCTTACTAATACTAACGCCCCAGTAAACACTTTCAACAAATCTGCTGGCATTTGTAGCCTCATATCTCACTCTATCTTTATGTCTATTTGTCTGTTTTTTACGCTCTCCTGTCTGTCAGCCTGCCTATCTATGTCACTGCCTGTCTGTCTAGCTTGTCTTCTGCCTGTCTCTATCTGTCCCTCCATCTGCCTCTGCTGCAGAGTGTCTTTCTACCTTCCGTCTTGTCTGTCCCTTTTTGTGTTTACCTGATAATCTGTCTTTTTGTCTCTTGTCTCTCACTATGGCTGATTTCCTGTGTACCTCGCTGTCACTCCACCACTCAGAAAGACAGCCAGTCTGTCTCCGTGTACATTACTCTCTAATCTATTATTTGTGTGTCTGTCTGCCTGCACCTGCCTTCTGCTCGGCCCGTGTTTCTGTCTGTCATCCCTACCTTTAAACCCACATAGACTCCTTTCTCTCACCGCTGCTTTGTTTACTCCCATCCATTTTTTTGCTCTGAACACATATGTTCATCTGTGTGTGAGGTCGTGCTATGATTTTACTTGCACACTGAAACATATGTGCCACCAGGAAAAAGGCTTTTATCCTTATCTTTGCGAGCAATTAGCTGTCTTAAAAGCAAAATAAATACCAGCCTGCCACTGTATCTCTATCAGTGAAACAGCTACCGGAAAGGTTGTTTTGCACAGACCCCACTGTTTTCATAACCAGGACACACACGTACATTCATTTGGAAATAAACTAGAATCAATTATAATCACACACACGCGTGCACAGACATAAAGCACAAACAACCAAAAATAGCTTCTCATTTGGAGAAATGGATACACATAGGTGCACACACACACTGACTGACTTTTTATTTCTCTCTCTGTCTCTGTCTCTTCCACATACACACACAAGCACTTGCAAACCTAATCTGTGATGCGGTGATGCAGAACATTTTAAGATTAAACACTAATGCGGAATCAATGCATATGTTTGACCTGTTATAAACAGCATGAAAAAGCGATTAGCCGAGGGACTGGGCCTAATCGTGTACGTAATCAAAAGCAACACTATAAAAGCGTGGCAGCAACAGACTTTTACCCCCCACCTCCAGCCCTCTCTGCAGGGGAGAGCTTTTTAAACATGTGCTCTGTGGGGAAAAGGATCAAAAATAACATACCGGAGGCTTGAACTTCCATTAGGGAATATTACGGTTTGATGGAGACTGTGGAGAATCAGTCACACACACACTTGCATACACACAGCAAATGCATATATTTATGTCTGTGTGGCATGATAAACTGCATAATGCAAAGGTTTAAAGACTCAATGGCAAAGCATATAGCAGACTTTCATTGCAGTTTTCATTGCAATTTCTGTCATGGAATCAGCAGGGTCCTAAATACACGCAAAAGCTATCTCGCCAACATTATAATGTTACTCAAGTCATTTTGATTCTTTGATGCTCAGAACTTCCTGGAATCATCTTGAGTATCAATATCAGAAAAGTTTGACATTGACCTTGTGCCTCAGCAATAACACTGTACATGTGCTTGGGGCCAAACATGTATCACAGAACACTTCCCTGACTATTAAAACACTTTATTAAAACATAAAACTACTTTATAACTGATATAAAGTGGAATGGACACGTGGATGTCATGTTTGTACCATGTGTTTCTACCAAATGTACTCTGAATACTCTGTCTGGATAAAACTGACACTAAAATTTAAAATCGATGCTAGTGATAATATATTTTTCCTCACATTAACCAACCTCACCTTTATCATATCTTAGAGTAATCATATTGTAGTTGCATAAATATTATTGGGAGTAGTTGTTAATTTCAGTGAATGTAATGGGAAATTTTTCAACATTATTGTTCATCTGATATGTTTTACATGTTGCACTTGACCTTACTTATCCTAGCGCAAGTCTTGGCACAAGCTGGTTTAAGACCACTGCTTGGGGACTATAGGCGAGCTGATGTTTGGTTAAGCACATTATTCCGAGTAAAATTAAAAAGGTGTAGAGTATAAAATTCCCAACAGTTTGAAGGTTTCTGAGATGCCAGAATTGGTGCAAATGACAACAATCACATCGTGCTATGGTTGTTTAAAACATGTCGGTTGCCAATTGTAACCTCTCAGACTTCTGTATGGCTTGATAATAATATATAATGACGAACACCCCCTACACCTGCATTTGACCTCTGCCTCGCAACATTAAGGCTGACCCATCTACACAATGATGACTCGAATATCACTGTGACAAGCCATTTACACGGGATGCAGACATGGGACATCCTGTGGGATGGAAGTTTGATGTCACTGGGGTATTACAGACTGGAGGAGGGAAATATTGCTTGAATGGAGATAAGTATCTAATTAAGGGGGCAAATGCAGCTCACCTCTCCCACTAGAGGAGTTTCCCCATTTGATTCAGTGATCCAGGCATTCTTCTCATTCCCACGGTCAAATGATTCATATGAAGCATTCCCTGCCCTCTTTGAGGTGGCTATTGCAGGATCCTGGGGACAAAAGAATACACTCATAAGAATATGAAAGAACTTTTGGTGCATGTACTGCAAACTACATGATAAAAGTTTGACACGGTTATATTAGAAATCTTCACTGCTTGGTGGGTATAAATGACTCAAACAACAAAATACGATCCAGAAATACATTGTAAATTGCTGTTTTTAGTTGCACAGGAATGTTTAATGGTTAGGTTTTCTGTTAATGTGTCAGATACCCAGATTTACAATGAAGTCCCTCTTACCAGGATGAGGATGTATTTCTGTCCCTTCTCATGAAGGTAGTCGGCAAATTGAGGCAGCTCGCTGAACTTGACTTTGTCATAGGTGAAATCTTTCTTGTCCTCCATGTAGTCAATGTCAGTGTACTGAATATCCTGTATAGGAAGAAGAAAAATGTTTCCTATGTTGGCACCTCGTGTACATGCAAGACCTATTAATATGCAGTTCAGGGGGAAAAAAAAAGTGTTTGTTAGCAATTCTTTGAGGTAATCTTTTGGAAAACAGTATGTTATGTGAATAACTTGATGAGTTTACTTCAAACAGATTAGGTGTCATTAGATATTCAAAGCTTAATTGGAAATGCTAAAATGCTGGCTTGGCTTTCATGTATTAAAATCATATTTGCATCTTGCATGAGTGTAATAAATTAAAAATTAGTCTTAATACCACTTAAATGTACCCACTCATGCTTCCACCTCTACACATAACTGCACATCCACTCAAAATTCAGCATCTTCATCATGCTTCCTTCTAAACACACTGTTAAACACACTGTTAAGCATTTGCATAGTGAGCGTCTTTGAAAAACTGTTAGCTTGTCTGTTGACCTGCCGTAGCTGGACTTTTGGAGACCTGATGTGGGTGCAAACAACTTGCCTAATGCACTGCTAAACCTTGGGAGGACAATGAGAACGTTACCACATTCTTCTTTTTTTTTGTCAGGGTGTGACTGTATGCTTGCTCTCTGTCTGCCTGTTGTCTGCCAAAATCTACTTCATATCGATAGAGCAGATGGTTTGGAAGGCTCTGCCAGATCTTTCCTCTAATGGTAATCAGCTCCAGACATATTAGGGAGAATGTGATAATACCCTCTGTGGTCTATCTAATGGTTATCAAATATGTCCCTGAGTACAGCAGGAGAGGAGGCAGCTGCATCCTAATGTCTTTGGATACGAAAGAAAGATTGGAGATTATCAGAGTGAAATATTGAGATGGGTTAGAAATTTCTTTGCATTTGATCTTTAAATATGACAAGTTCAAACTATGTCCTCGATTGGTGCAGCCATTGCTGAGTTGTGATACGGTTAAAGTGTTTCACGGGGACATGTAAAGATTAGGATAAGGAGTTTACCTTAGTAATTAAGGAAAGTACATCGAACATGCTCTGTGTGGAAGGGATTTTTTATTGTTACTAGTCGCCGGCCCAGATGAAGATAAGCAGCGAGGCTCATTCCCAAGAAAATGTCAACCACAACTGGTATTTATCAAGTGCCTCAGAAGGGAAGAGGTGTTGGAGTAGATTTAACATTCAGATCAGGATGAATGAGATAATGAAAGGAACTCGGTCAATTGATCTTTGATCAGCACTAACATTCAGTGATGCCTGAAAAATAGTTGTCCCGGGATTGAACCTATGGAGCCAGGCAGACTCTCCATTATTTGACAGAAAGCTGGATTACCCCATCTAAGCTAAAGGCCATCGCTATCACTCTGACTGTCCATCCAACTCCTGCTTCAACCTTCATATCACGTCTTCACAAATAGTGTAGTGGTTAAGGCTCTTGCCTCTGGAACCACACAGTAGTGCATGAGTGGTTCAATTTTAACAAGGGGTGCACAAGGTGAGGTATCGATTTCCTTCGCTTCCCCCCCAAAAGCTATACAGCTGTGGTAGCAGCACATGCACCGTCACAACGTGGTTTCAGACAGTTGGTTTTTGAAATGTCTTTGAAATATTGGAGAATCTTTCGATCTCCTTGGAAAAATATCTCTCGGCATTTGACATCTGAGGTCAAATGCAAAGACCTGCTTCTGTTTTATCCCCAACTGGCATTTCTTGTTTAAAGAAAACCAATGACTGAAATACAAAAGGCAGACCAATATCAAGAAAACCACGTCACATGTTTTCATTTCCCAGGCTGTGGTCGACTGATACTGATCTCAAGCTTTTGATGCTTCGGGTAGATTTTTATGGTGAGTCTCTCAGTAAGAGATTGCTGCTATTTATATTTATCACAGTAATCAGAGGTGTATGAATGGATCAGAGAACGTGCAGCTCCACTTTACATCTAATCTGGTAGGTCATGGTCCATTTTTATTGTGATAATAAACGCGGTTCATAAAATTATGTGACTGTAATTTCTAAGCTTGAGCTTGGAACATAGTGTATATAACGCAAAGCTGATCTGTTGAGTGTGAAAGTGCCAAACGTGAGGACACGTATGCACCTGAAATCCATTATATATCATGGATGCAAAGTTTGTCAGAACAGTTATTTCACATTTTTTATCACGAGAATATGAACAGAAACTCACAGACCGCTGTGGCCTTGATACCAATTTTAGATAGGGTTGAAGACAAACAGATTGTCAGGCGTGCTGCATATAGACAGCCTAAAAAACTAAACAGAAAAAAAAAGAAAAGCAAGCAGACAGGATCTTACATATGGGAGGTCTATGGCACGGTTCCTCTCCACTGTTGTCTTGACTTCAGTCAGGTTGCCGTAGTCCCACCGAGAAAGCTGGAAACCCAGTGACCAGTAGGGAGGAATGACGGGCCTGCCAGTGAGCTGGACAACACAATTGTACAAATTGTTAATGCAATTACTGTGGCAAGACAACTCACAAACCACTTTTGGACATCAGACCTGTCCAGAAAACCTTCCCAGTGTTATGTTATATACAGTTTTTGTGTCTCACCTCGAGGAACTCCTGCACCACTTGTTCTGGTGTGTCTCCAAACAGAATGTAGAAGTCAAGGACTCCTCCAATTGTCCTGTAGGTCACAGCAGGAGCAGGCTGCAAAACCACCTCTGGGGGGGAAAAAGAAGAGATGGAAGCATTGCAAACTTAATCTTAATACCACTCTAAGCTGTAAATCATAACCCTAAAATGCCCCTCCGAACCACTGTGAACCAACAATACCTCTATTTAAAAGTTTTCCTCATCTGTTTTTTGGGGACTTTTGGTTTACACATAAACAAACATCATTTATGCGTGGATCGGTAAAGACAATCCATGAGTGGCAGAAAAAGACATGTGCTGGAGGAACATGTCATCTGACACTTTCTTTGCCTTCAGTCATCTCCTTCATGGAAGAAAACCACCATGCAATATTCTTTCATTTGTCAGCACAATTTTTTTGATTGAGGCAACAGTATATCCATTTGTGTTAGGAGGATGAGGCATAACTGATGGTTGATGTGCCCTTGAACTATTCTGATATGGTGTTATTTTGCCCAGTGTTTTGGCTGCATATGTATGCATTTGTGTATTATGTTGTTTTCAAAACGAGTGTTTGCGCACTTCCCTGAGGATGGTGTCATTGTTCTGTGCTTTCACATGTATTTATTCATATGCTTCTATGTGTTGGCATGTGATGTATGTGTTTTTTTAATCTTTACCCATAGCATTGCTGTTCATGAGGAAGACCCCAAATGACTGTCCACTGTCATCCTCCAGACAAAGGAAGAAGGGATAATGTCCATAGAGGTTGTGGCTTCCCTGCAGGGAAAGAAGACACACACAGACAGACAGAGGAATGAAGGGACATATAGGGAAGAGAGTTTGAGGAAGCAGGAAAGACGTGGGAGACTTATTTGAAGCTGAGGGGGTGGCTTCACCGCCTAATCAGCTTACAAGGCATTCAATTATAAACCCTTTGGGAAGGAGAATACACATGTTGGGAACACACGTAAACATGGCACTTACACGCACACACACACACACACATGCGCACACACCCTAGATAGACATGTCAATTGTAAGCCTCAAAGCACACAATGTGTGGATACAGATACAATGTATTTATCACTGTATACATGTACATGCACAAGAGTGTCTTAAACCATGAAGTAAGTGTGTGTGTGTGTGTGTGTGTGTGTGTGTGTGTGCGCACACTCCTCACCCCGTTAGGGAAACCATCTCTGGCAAAGATGGGCCACGTTTTCCAGTTTGTGTCATGCTTATACTGTTTATGCACATGTTCTCCCAGGCCATAAATATTATGGGATGGAAGTTTAGCAGACAGCTGTAGGTACTGGTCTGCAAACACCAGAGGAGCCATTGTTGTGTCAAATCTGAATGTGAAAAAAAGAGACAAGAACAGGAGACAAAAACAACAGGTCACCACTGGGATGTGAGAAGACAGGCTGATGTGAGAAAGAGCAAAGGGATGTGGGAAAAGGAGAGAGCAGGCGAGAGAGAGAAAATGTGAGAGACAAAGAAGTAAGAAAGAAAGTGAGAGTGAGATGCAGCGAGATGTGGGAGTGGGAACGAGACAAGGACGTGTGGAGGAGTTGAGTTGCAGAAAAGAAAAAAAAAAAACAGGGAGAAGTCAGACCATCCCATCAAGCTCTAATAAGCCCTCTGGGTAGCATTTCTCTAGCCTTCAAAACAAGACATACACTGGTAGTTGAAATACTAAGCCTGCTCTGGCTGCACACAGCTGGCAAAACGAAGCTGTAGAGACAACATACTGTATACAAGTAAAGGCAGTAAATATGCAGTGTTATCTTAAATAAAATCTTAAATTACAAATCATCTAATATACCATAATAAAATACTATTATGAGAAAATGTATGTAATTAGAATACAAGTAATTTGTAATAAAAGAGAAGAAGCACCCCTTCCTTCCAACAACAACAACAACCTAAAACACTATTCTCCTTTCCTTCTATTTCAGTTTTAGTTGTTTTTGACAAAAGACCACTGGTTATACCAACGTCACTCGCTAGAAATTATGTTTGCCACTTCTAGAGCACATGTGTTGGCTAACTTCTCCTTTCTTCTCTTGCATTTCAGTGTCATTCAGTAAGCTTGCCTTAACGTGCAATATCTGATCATATTTTGATTTTGATTTTGCATCAAACACCAAAGCAGCTTTTTCCCTCAAACTGCTGGTCACAAGGAACATAAATGAAATGTTGGTAATTTACTTGCATTTAGCTGAAGACTGTGATCAGGATAATTGTTGTACTTTTTCTCTCTTTTTTCTAAAGTTTAAACCCACTGGTAAAAATGTGTATTGTATTTTTTATCTCATTTTTTTCTG
This sequence comes from Holacanthus passer, assembly GCA_025331565.1. Taxonomy (NCBI): domain Eukaryota; kingdom Metazoa; phylum Chordata; class Actinopteri; family Pomacanthidae; genus Holacanthus; species Holacanthus passer. The sequence goes on along the minus strand of JAFREQ010000004.1, from coordinate 4,093,879 downwards.
CCTGGCAAAATACAAATTGTATAATATTCAAAAGTAATTTGAAAAAAAAAATGACCCTGAGTGACCACATTTGTTTATAAGTAGTTTTGTTACCACAAGCCAACGCCCACATATCAGCACACAGGTCAATGAGCAGATTGATTATGAGTACAATTCCATGTGCACACACTCTCTCACTCTCTTTACTTGATGATTTAAATGCCTAATAAAGTCTTAATGATGACCTGGTGTGATGTTTATGGGATGATAAGTAAATATATATTTCTGCTCATGAGATTATCAAGTAGTTGTAAAGGCATTAAATTGTCTAAGCAGTATTGCTCTTGATAACAAATGCCACAGGAGGGACAGCACGGCACAAGCTTCAGACAGATTATTGTATCAAATGACTTTCCTACTTTTTTAGATTTGTTTTCTGTTGTTATGTTGACTCTCACTGCTTATTGTTAATGTGTCTACATGTAGAAAGGACACTTAAAATCACAAACTAAAATATTAAAATGATACTGCTAAATTAAAAGCATGTAGTTAAAAATGTTTTATGCATTTAGTTGTTGCCATCTGGCAATTTAACAGGTTAAATTAAGCCACTTCCAGAGTTCCTACAATAAAACAGAACTACTTATGCAATAAATACTGGTATTCTACTTCAATGCTAGTGAATACTTAAATTGCTAATTAATGAAATTTTTGTTAATATGGTGGTGTAAAATGGGTTTTTGTATTCTGAGACTGGTAGAAACCATTGCACTGGCCTCAAAAGTTAAGTGAGTTCCTAGGTGCTGCCCTGTGCCAGCTGAAAATGCTATGATGATTATAATGCAGAGAAGAAAATGTCACCTTTGGAATTAATAAAGTATTATCTGAACATAAAAGGTTTTGAAAACCCAAAGTCTGACCTATTACATGAATACACCACACTGAGTGATAACAAGCGGCCTCAGAAAGACACAAGAGGAAAAGAAAGTTAGAGCAATTTGATTATGAAATGGCTACTAATCTTCAGAGCAGTTTCACTGCTTCTGGTTGAAGGTCATGTGTAGTGTTGAGAAAGACAACAACCAATAAGTGATGTAAGTGAGTGAGACGAGCCAAAGGTTGGCATGTGATATAAGAGCGTTACACAATTAATGAATTATTAGTTCTTGTCATGGCCTTGATTAAACCCCTAAAACCTCATTTCTGTTCATCAAAATGACATTTAAAAGTTCATATGGAAAAAAAATCTATTCATTCCTTTAAATGGCTTAGATGTATCTCCATATCTTTGCCTTGTTTTCTGTTTTTGGTAACTTCTGTACTCTACACAATTGGAAGTGATTATATAGTAGTAATTCAACCATACGTTTGAATCGGAAACTGATTCCTGAAGAAGAGCAATTTGTAACCGTATCAGTACCATAACTGTATCACTCTGGAACATCAGAAGCATAACAGTAATAGGTAACATCAGTCTTTAACTTGACTACCTTATCATGATATAGAAAATGTCACCCTGCAAGTTGGCAGGATTGGTTCCTCAGGTATGTGACATATGAAACCTTGAGACTATCATTGGTACACTGTGGTTCCAAAGTAGAAATCCTCAGCCATGGCACTGACTGCTTGTTTTGCTCCTGATGTGCCTTGTAGCATTTAAAACATGCCATGGAGATGTTAACAAAGTTACAAACTTGTTTTTCACTGGAGCGGCTCTTTCAGTGTGAGAACTCAGGATAATGAAGATATGTAGCTGTGCAGTAAAGACAAACACTGAACACTTGGAACTGAAACACGTGGAGGGAAAGCAAGTATTTTTGCTGTTAAATGTTTAGTCATATCTGGCCAATATACACAGGAAGTCTCTCTGTTAAATGTTTCAGAAGAGGAGCTTTGGCTTTCACCTTCACATAAAAGAAACATCTGAGTCATCTAGATTAAAGATAAACGTTTGCCTTGCAGGAAAATTTGTCATGCGCCATAAATGGCACTCGGCTCTGATTCACAAGAACAGACCGCGGTGACGTGCAAAACACCATTGGTATATAAGTCTTGCTTATTGCATGTGCATAACATCGTGGTCGTAATAAAAACAGGGGGTTTGTATCCTCGCAAGCCCTATTTGTCATGGAGAGCCATATTCTATATAGCATCAACAGTAATAATGGTTTAATGCTTTTTGGTGTTTAATAGGAAGTGTGTGAGCTGTGTGGGCACACAGCTCCGAGGGGTAATTGATCACTGCGATGTCATCCAGGGCTCACCAAGTGGCCTGGATTGACATGAACATAATTACTTGTTGCTGTGGGAAGCCAACGCAACATGAGAAGGTGTTACATGTCATCATACGGAAATAATGCTTGATAATGAGATTATGTGGCGCACGGACCACCATAGAGGATTTCTGATATAACTGCATCAAATGCGATACAAAGAATCAATGTTAATCTACCGCCAGCTGTCAGTTCTCAATTCTATAGGGTGATTGTGAGAAGGCTGTGACTAACAACTGCAAGTGAGAAGAGGTGAGACACCAAATCAAATATTCAACAGCTCAGCTTGCCTTTTAATATTTTCAGGTGCTATGGCACTTACTGTCTTTTGTCTCCAGAATTACTTTCGCACAATTTACCTTGAGCAAAGCTTTCAGTATTGTTTTAATGATATTCTCCATAACAGTCTCCTGCTACAATAAATGTTTCGGGCACATAAAGTTATTGTTTTGAATATACAGTACACAGTATGCATGGTCAGCTGCCTATTGTAATTTCTTCACTGTCCACGTGGCAATATTCTCATTCTTATAAACAAACCCCCTCCCTGTGTAACACACACACACACACACACACACACACACACACAGCACTCACAGGACTTTTTGGGTCGCCGCCCTGCGCACAGTGAGGCCAAAGGGTTTTTCTGTCAGCTCCAGTGTGTTGCTGATGTCCTCGAGTTTGGAAGATGTGAGTGTGGCGACATGCTCATGGGGGACCTCAAACCTCTTCTTGTTGCCATCATAGATCTGAGGAGAGGAAACAACCTTTGATGTGGAGTGAGCACGACCTCATATCTCATGGTCATGTTCGTACTTTGTTGTGCATAATGCTATTTTTGGCCTCTTTTGTTCTGTACAGTATTCCTGTTAAACACGCTTTGATAAAAAACTGCTTTTGAAATTAATTTGACTGGGCTAGATTTATCTCACTATTTGCTCTGTTGCTGTCAAAAATGTGTGTTTGTGAGTGTGTGCAGGCAAAAAGGGTGTTTAACAGAAAGATAAGAGACAGATGGTGTCCGTCAATGTGTACCTTAAAATGGAGTCGGTTGTTTGTCTGCATTTCAGCGTGAAATGACAGCTCTTGTATATCAGCCCCAAACATAGAGGGAGAGGACATCCTCTTCAGCTTGGCTTGAACCACTGTAGAATTCAACACATGACCGTAGGAAGGTACAGGGTTATAATACAGTAAAAACATTTCATATTTAACCACTTAACTCCCGAAATAAAGATGAAATGACACAATAATGATCGTATAATTGTGGGACTGTAGTGGTGCCATTATAGGTAGTCTATAATGCAGTAGTAAGTCAGCAATGATGGTGATTATGTTAATCTTGTGTTTCTTCTACACACTCAAGTTGCTCCCCTGAAACTGTGTATAAAACTGGCTGAAGTCAGAACTGTAGTTTTAAGAATTGTGATAGTTTCCAGAGGGTTGTGGTTTAAAGAAATATGATATTTTTGGAAATAACCTCATTCACTTTCTTGCTGAGAGTTAGATGCGAAGAATGACTATCATGTCTGTCTGTAAATATTCAGCTAATGCTAGCAGTGGGTTGGCTTAGCTTAGCACAAAAACTGGAAGCAGGAAAACGGCTAGCCTGCTTCTTTCAGGAGGTAACAAAATCTACCTTCAAATGCATTATAACATCACCAGTTAGTATGTTAAATCTTGTTTGTTTAATCTGTACAAAAATGTGTAAAAACAACACGTGGTTGGTTGTGTGGCAATGTCATGGTGAAAGTAAGGGTGCCACAATGACAAACTATTCTTTTAATATTTAATATGCAACATATTTGACCAATATCATGTATTAAAATTCATATACATATTAAACTTGACTGGTCTATTTAATGATTACAATGTGCCCGACTGATATCCAAGCTCGAGAGCATTTGTTGGATGTGCTGTGCACTGACCATATTTGTTGCAACCCTTCCTCCGTTACACCTGCCCGCCAGTTGTGAGCGTTTTTGCCATTTATAGTCTTGTTTTCTTTCTCTCTCTGCACACCTGCTCATTGCTGGGAATCATCACACCTGCCTACCATCGAGCCGTCGCTACGTCACGACAAGGACCCTGCACCGACAGCCAGTTCCCACCAGATCATTGTGCCATTCACATTGTGCCATGCTTCCAGCTCTGAATGCCAGTTTACTTGCTGAGCTCAGCTGTTGTTTGCCTGCCTGCCACCCATTGTTGTATGTAAACCCCCCAAAAAATAATCATGACAATTAAAATGAGTGAACTGCAACATTAAGGTCCTCAGTTCAAGCACTCCACATAAAATGCATCAGGTGAACTGGGATGGGAATCCATTCAAGCATGCATGTATTCCCAGGTTATTCATTTACCAGTGTGATCAAAGGGTGCATTATGCTTACAGAGTCCTCAGCTACCTCTGAGGTAAATGTGGGTAATTTGCATGGTAGCCTTGAGCAATACCCTGTCAGAATGTCAAAATATTTGAAGACAGTTAAACTTATATAAGTTGTATTGCTTTTATTTTTATGTACCGGTTAAAGTCCCTGTTGAATAACATCAAGCCTTTCTCAGGCACACCAAAAAAATGATTGTTTTTAATAATATTCCTCTCAGTCTAAGCATTCACCATTCTTCAATTTAACCACATTTGTCAGACAAAACAAGCCCACAATACTTTTTCCACCCTTTTTCTTTTCTTTTCTAATGGTATTTGAACAATGTGACTGAAAATGCTGTAGTTCAGACTTTAAATGTCCAATGGTTCTTCTTTGTGAATAACTGAGTTCACATAAGGCAGTGAAATCAAGCAGAAAATGGAAAAACCTGCATGCTGCAAAGTCAATCATGTTTTCTGATATGCCATCCATGTCATATTTCACAGAAAACCATGCCTCGGGCAAAGTAAGTGAAAAAGGAAAAACGATGTGAGGAAGACAGACGGACAGATTGAAGGAACGTGGAGCAGTTAGAATTAGAAAATGAGCTAAGTAGAAAGCCAAACATTTTCATCAGTCAATGAGCGCATGAGTTAGAGTGCAGGGTGGAGAGAAGGGAAACATGGATTTACCAGAAGTGCTTAGTTCCTTTGATTCCACTGTGTATCCATGGTTGGTTGAGAAGAAACACCAGGGAACATTACTGTCATCCAGTGGGCTCCAGCAACATCCTCGCTGCTCACAAAGTTGCTGTTCAAAGAGGAACATTGATGCTGTTATCACCATTGTTCTAATAATCATTATAACCAGGGTGGTAGAAATCACAATCAGCAACACTATTTCAATTTTGATATTACTAAGACTAACAACCACAAACACTAGCTTGCATTCTTGGAAATGCTAGTGACCCATACCTTTGATGCTCCAGCTTCAGGGACACAGTCTACTCTTTCAGCCGGGGAAATGTCAGCACAGTTGGGAACAAATACTTCAGTAGTTTCTGAAACAAGGATTCAAAGTGAAAACCAAACAATTGTACCAAAATAAATTAGTATGAAGTATATTTAGCATGTTGCAATTTATTATACCAATGTGAGGAATGAACTGAAAAAAAATCGAGCAATCAGTCATTTCAGCAAAGCCCTCTAGTGGCTGAGATAGTTATGATGGGAACAAAGGAGGAAGTGAAGTGATATTATCATAGAGTGACCTCTTTGCATGTGCTGGGTGGGTCAACAAAACAATGGACTCCATAGGTATCAGACCATAATCAGTTGATTATAATCGTAACCAGGATGACAAGACACACCCAGGTTGAACTGTCACGTTAATTTTGCATGTCCAATCGTAAAACAGATTTGTATTTTAACATGCATTTATAATGGTTCTGGAAGGTACTGGAAAATGGTGTAATTGTTCTTAAGGGCAGTTACATGTGAGAAATTTAGTTACTTGCGACTTGTTGGAAAAATTTTGGTCACATTCATAACGTACAAAGTTAAGTGCCTGAACTATGCCTGAAAATACTGTGGTGTCCGACAGTAGGAAAACTACGACATTTTAGCTGGTTTAGCTCGCAATTTATTTCCTAACTCTTGGCTATAAGCTCTTATCTGGTTACACAGTTACACCCATGACATAACAGTTAAACACTAACATCTCACCTGTCACCTGTTACAGTATGTTAGTTGTCTGTTTATGATTACCTACAATATGTAACGATGTGTGATGATGGTATCTTTTTAATGAGCTTTGGTCTCAGAGCAAAGCTAGATTTCTATAATCTCAGACTTTAGACTCGGTTCCAGAGAAAGCAGGTTTAGGTGGCTGTGCTTGAAGTTAAGATCAGTCCAAGTTACCTGGAAAATGTGATCAATTACTCTTGACTTTTGACTGACCAAAAGAGTAATGATGACTTTACTCCACCTCCATTAAAAGTTGCCTCTCAACAACCCCAAAGTCTCCAGATTTACATATCAAATCATATGTATCTAGCTAAAATGGAGAACGGTCTAGCAGCTGGCTGACATACAACAATGACAACATTTTGCAGAGGCTAGAATAAATACTTTAGCAAATACTGGTGGAACATGGTGAAAGATTTGGACTAATATTTTTTTTGGTGTGTTTAAATTTGCAGATGCACCTTTGTGTACGTGTTCACTTACCTTCTTTAAGGACCCCAGGTTCTCCGGTGAAAAACAGAACTATGAATGTGATGGATACCACAAACAACAATACCAAGAGGACCATTAGGATCACCTCCGTCTGTGAAAACCGCTTTTTCCCCATCTAACATACACAAACGCACATGTACACACACACATATGCAGAGAGTGATTACAATGGCCGACATCATTAACACCCAATAATGACACCAAGTTTACTAAAGGCAAGGTCTCAAAGGTCTCGAAAAACGTCCCTGCTTAATGAGGCCCATTGGCAGTACACACATAAACACACACACACATATGCATAAAAACCAACCAAAATATAGTAAACACTCATCTGACACACACATATTTTCCTTGCATTAACCTTGGACTTGTAAAACTTTCTGAAGTTGGGAAAAGGCTCCAAACCGGAAAATAAAAAAAAGGAGTAAAGAGAAGGAGAACAAAAGTTTGAGAAAGAGAAACAAGGCGTTGACAGAACTGTCCGACAGGCCAGGTCTAGTCTTTGCAAAGGCACCCATCATATCACCCAAGCAATTAGGCTTCACTCCAATATACTCTTGGAGACAAAAACAAGGTGAATGTGTGTGTGTGCGTGTGGGTGGAGAGAGTGGTATGTGTCTATTTGGTTGAATGAGAGGCTTATAGCCATCCTGTTTAATGTGCTGTGAAGAGCAGGCGAGGGCAGAGACAGAGAGCCAAACATGTGCATGCCCCCCTGCACATCATACAGACGCACTGCAAAGCGCCTGCAAACATGCAATGTAACGCCCAGACGGACAGAGAAAAGACACACAAGCACTCATATAGTACAAACCCTTTAGCCTCTCCCGTCTTCCATTTAGCTAAGTGCCTAAAAATAGCCTCCACCCATAACAGCATATCATTTTACTTCTCCCATAACACAGATGTTCTGATGTGTGTAGGTGCACACACACACACACACACACACACACACACACACACAAACACACAAACACACACACACAAACGGAGCACTTTAAGGCTGCGCCGTCGAGGTTCCCGTGAGTACACGCAGTTTAAGATATTATCTGATATTTCATTTGAACTTTTGCTTAATACCTTTAGTTCACTGGTTACTTTGAGACATATCCTTAAAAGTTAATGTCAACCCAAGAGGATGTTTGTCACCTGTAATTATTTTCAAGCCTGGTATTAAAAAAAAATGTGGATGAGTGCAGTGTACATCTGAACCAAAAAAAGTGTGTCTGCACATCAGTATTCAAAGCCCTCTATAGACATCTGTTCCTCGTGGCTGCGCTGCAATTTACAGTGGATTATTTACTGGCAAAGAGCACCACATAGCTAACATTATCATTAACCAACTTGATCACAGTGTGTCCAGTCATGTGGATAGGACTGCATAAAACAAACATCTGCAAGCTACAGAAAGTTTTTCCAGAATGGTGGATGAACAGCGATCTGTTTCATGCCAGTCTGTATCTATAACACTAAAGATTTCTGAATGTGATCATTTCTGTTTATTCATCATTATGGTACATTGATGTTGTCGTTATTAAAAATGAATCCCACAAGCGTCACAGCAATAATCATCTAGCATCAAATTGTAAATCATGCTGTATCATCAACAAATGCTATAATCTATATTGTAGAGAGTGTTCACTTACTGTAGAGTATAATAACTGCAATATAAAATAAAGATTTGTTTTTGAGTTGAACAGCTCGACAGCCTGCAGCTGCAGTCTTACCTCGGCTCTATCCAATGTTCAGGGCAATGTGTTTCGGAGTTCAAGTGAGATGGCACCTTATAATCCACAGGATGTATTGTGGTCATAGGAGCTCACCACTCCTTTACTGCTTGGTGTGTATGTGGGTGTGTGTCTTTTATAGTCTCAGCATGCAGACCCCAAAGCCATAAAATGTCAGATAACCATCTACAGTCTCAGAAAACAACAGCAGCCTGAAAGCCCCTTATCAGCTTGTTATAATCAATGCCGCTATCGTGTTTGACTCCACATTGCATGAGTGTGTGTGCATGTTTATAATTTAACCAGAGATTAATGTGTATTTATGTAATTTTATGGAAGATGTGATTCAACACTAGTAATGTTTATGCAATGTGACCACATCACCACTTCTGTCAGTCATTGACACACACATGCACACACCATGACCAGGATTATTTGACTGGTTGCTGTAGAAACAATAGACATATTTGAATACCTGACACTAATATAAGATCAGATATTCCTTTATTCGTCCCTCAGTGGGAAAATTCACAGTTATATAATATATTGGTAATAAATTCGCAGTGATCAAACTTTCAAAGTTACCTTTGTATGTTTATATAACAGATGATACTGGAGTCACTGTAATCCATATCGTTGTATGTGGCGACAGTTAGGTAACTTCATCTACTGGGACTCTTAACTTATCCTTGGTTAGTTCAAACAGTGACTGTCTGTATGGATGAGGGAATGGTGTGAGTTAGTTAGTCCTTGTAGATTATCTGGTAATCAATAAATCCATTGGCATGAGTTTCTGTGATGTTTTAGACCACACTAGCATAACCAAATGCAACAGTGTCATGGGACCATATCTTTGAGCATTTAAAAATCATTAAAGGACAGCTGCATATATCTTTCATCAGATGCAGATGCAGCTGTGTCACACTACTCTTCATGTATATAATCCTTCCCCAGTCCCATCACAGTTAGTTTTGTGGTTTGTGGTCATTTTGAGACTGGATCGGTTTCTCTGTGTACAGCGATGCAGCTGAAAAACAGAGGTGCATTGATTCAACAAAGTGCGACTTGAGTCATTGTCTTCTCGACTGATGACTTGAGTCATTTTTCAATCGCTTTAAGGGTGTGTGTGTCTTCAATCTCACTGGATTTTGTACAGGATGCAAGAAAACGTGTAAACGACCTCGATGGCCAGGTTTTCCCTCCACCTTTGAGTGTGGCTGCCCTGAGCAGCTATAAACCCTTTGAACACAAACACAAACTGGTTTGTTTCAATCATAAGTCTTTAACGAATATGAGGGAATAAATTGTCTTGTAACAATGCTGCCCAGGCTTTGTGGGGTGAAGACAGATGACTGCACCCTCTGCTGTGACACTAACACAATGCCACAATCTTCATGTAGCACATCAGCAGCAATGATGAACAACACTCTCCTCCTCTTTGGTACTAAGATTACTGGGTCCAGTATTTAAAATGCCCAGAAGGAACCAAGGTTCTCTGTGTGCAGCCTTCAAAAGCAGTGCTGAACAAACTCCACACTGTCTGTTGATTTAGTTTGTCAGCACTGCAAAGCTATGGTTTAAATTATGTACAGTTTCTATGGCCAGACATCCGTCCATGCCAGCACGCTGTGTAGCCTGGTGATGGCTTCAGTCCATGTCATCCCAATAAACAGAATGGAGAGGATCATCTGAATGAGCTATTCCCTATCTAGAGACACAATCATCTGCTCTTCCAACACAGAGCTTGATTGCCATGGACTACACGATCGAAGAAGCCAAGATGAGCTCTGGGCGAGTGTGTGTGTGTGTGTGTGAGCGGGTGCATGTAGGCGAGATGGTGAAAGACAGGGGTGGAGGGAGAAGTGCTTTTTCAACTGTCTCCATAATTTGGCTGAGATGCTTTGTGTGCAGCAATGACACAAGAGCATTATGTGCATGCGCGAGTGCACGTACATGGAGATGTAGGCTGCCAAGTCCTTCTCCCATCATTCTGCTCACTCTTTTCTCTCCTTACAAATCCAATTCCACTCTGCCACTGCCAATTTCAGGTGCTCTCCCTCTGGAATGCAGCGCCAGCCGATTTCAATAGAACAAACTGAAATTGGCAATTCACTCCCCTGTATCGATCCAGTCACTTTAAAACTAGGCACTCAACATAGAGAGCTGCCAACCAACCAAGTTTATATACATCTTTTCATGCGTGAGTTTTTGTGTTTGTGTGCATGTGGGTATGGCAAGGAACCCAGTATCCTAAATAACCAGTACCTGGATTGTCTGATACCAGATATACCAAATACCAAGAAGTTACTGAAGCTACTTATAGATGGCTTCACCATTAACTGAAATATTTCTTTACTGGTAGCATTTGGAGTTGGAGCACATGTGCTGCTAGGGATCTGCTTCCTGCATATTATTTTATACTGCAGTCTTTCATTATCTGTATTCCTGTTTTGTTACTCTGTTTGCTAGAAGCACAATAAAACACTCAACGTCTTAATATAATGCGTTTATACAGATTCTTATCTGGGCTTTGATAATGTGTCTCCAGACTAAATTATTCTTGCCCAGTGATAAATGCCAGGTCTGTTAATAATTGACCATATGAAGCTAAGACAACTGTAATGCACAGTCTCAGTTTCATGCTCGAGATAGGAAAGGCTTTGCTGTGCTGCTTATTTTTTGTCACACTCTTAGTCATGTTATTCCCAGCTTCTACATTTACATTTACCCAAACAAACCTCTCAACATATTGTGACAAAATAATCACCATGCTGTTGCTGGAATTTAAAACCTCTCTGCGTGCCTGTCAAGTTTAAGGGTAAATTCTGTAATAATTTGTTTGCACAAAATAGTAATTTTTACCCTTGAACTGCTAAGTAAGTGTGCAGGAATTACTTAATTCTTTTCCTCAAATAAACACCATCAAATTGTCTCAGCAAAAACGTTAAGTTAAAGCTTTGTTTGGCTGGTTTGAACAACTGGAGTTTCAGCAGCTGGCTTCCAGCTATGTTTTAATGTAGAGGTCCCCTAAAACTCCTGATTTAATTTCCACAAACTAATATTGCCAAGCTGTTCATTCAATCATTTGTCCTTGTCCCCTCTGCACTATCTTATACATTTTTAAATGGAAATTGTTTCAACACTCATTGCTCTTTGTTGGCTAGCTTTGGCAGACTGTAATACAATGCAAAATAAAGGCTGAAAGTTGTCAAGTTGTGGACGACGTAGAGGACGTGGCAATACAGAGTTCTGGCATTTAACCTTTTGACAGCCCTCTTTTTACTGTAGAACAAATGGGCACAGTTTTCAATTTCTATTTTTTAGGTTGAGGCCACAATATTGATCCTTGAACACAGATTTTAACCCAGTTACCTGCTGGGGTCTGGATCTCCACACCAGCTGCTCTTTTCCCGATCCACCTCTTCACAGGAAGGTTCCACTTCACACCTGTAGGAAGTCCACGTGGAGAGTCTGCTGCATGAGAAGCTGCTCCAAACACCAGTCTGTTTTATTATCATTCTTGGCATTTACTGTTTCCCATACATATCATTTCATTAAACTCTTACATACGGCACATGAATAAGTGAGGCTTTGTAGCAGTGGTGGGCCGTGTTGATTGCAGGTATCAAAGCACTCCATGGTGGTCTCTACTACTTACCCTTAATGCATTTGCTTAGCAAAACAAAACATCAGTGGAGTGATAACCACATCTTTCTGTTCTCAATAAGCATCCTTGTGGTATGGCACAATCATATCTAACCTAACCCCAGTGATGAAGGGTCTCTCTCAACATAGGTCTGCCTCCTTAACAAGCGTCTATGTTCCGCTGGTAGCATAATGGAGAGGATGTAATTACAGACCATGGAAACATGCTACTCAACACTCACACACACTTTTGTATGTAAAAATGAAAACCTGTTAGTGTTACTGAAGGCTGGTAAAAAGTGCAAGTGAAATCAGTATATTCATACAGCAGGATTTGTCAAACAATCAATGAGGTAAATAGAGGAGCTGATTTCTGCTTTTCTTGGCATTGGTCTCCCATTGCATCCACGTTTACCCATTCTATGTCATAATAAGGCTTGTGATGGCAAAGGCATAACCCCTTCCTGGCACTGTTAAATTGCTGCCACAGGATAAAGTTCAGTGCTGGAAAAATGATTTTATTTGCTTTCTGCCTCACAGACATCAAAGCCCATCAAGGAAATGGCAACATAACAATGAACTGTCCATGTTGATGTAGTCATTCAACCTCCTAGGAGACAAAGTCATCAAGCAATTTTTCTGTGGTGTTGCAGTTCTGTGTGTGTGTGTCTGTAACTGTTATATCACCATTGGCTGCACAAGCCATAATATGCAGGTGGCCTATCTAAGTGTCCCATTATGCAGTTTTCCCCATAAGCATGGCACAGATGTTACACCCCTATGGGGGACAAACAGCATTGTGAATGAAGAGGAAAATGCATATGCTCAACACACACACACACACACACACACACACACACAGTTGCACTTCTATACTTATGGGGACCTCATTGACATAATGCATTATCTAGCTCCTTACCCTCACCTTAAATATCACAACTAAATGCCCAAACCTAATTCTAACCTAACCCATAAAACCAAGTGCTAACCTTCAAACAGCCCTTTGAAGTTGTGCTAAAATGCCAAACTGCCCTCGCTCTGATGGTTAAAAACTTGTTCTGGCCCTCACTATGTAGCAAGCACAAGTACACACTCACACACCAGGCTTCTGCTGCGTCATTTCTAAGGGAAATGTCTTCCATCCCTGCTGTTTCTCTGCACGTTTTAATGGGAATAGATTCTCATACACACTCACACACTCACATGGGCACGTGCATGCACACTCTCTCATAAAATAATGAATATGCTAACAACTGTCAGTGTTAAGCCTTGATGACTGCTTTAAATGGACTGTGTGCTGCATGCCGTATATTCATTAACCATAATTTACTTGTTCATGTGTGAGTGTGAGTGTGTGTGTGTGTGTGTGTGTGTGTTTGTGTGCATGTTGTTTTTCTGTGCAAAGCTCACCAGTTGCTATTATCTGTCAAAGGAAGGTCAAAGTGTGAATATTTCTAATATATCTGCGACTCGCTGTCTTGTATCAGCCATGTTGTGAAACCCGACAGTGACCTTGTGAACTCCAGGAGGCCTGAAGTTCAGTGGAGTTGTAGAATATTACACAGGAAGCAGAAAAGTATGAAGCAAAGGGAAACTTCTCGCTCTCCTTTCATGTGTCGAGGTCTCAAATTTACTACTGCTGCTGAACTGCTCACAGTCTGCAGAGTATCAATATTTCATTATTTCATATCTGTGTACTGAGCAAAAGAGGAAAGTGTGCTGTGTGTGTGTGTGTGTACATAAAATATTCTTTAGTTCTTGGACGACTCCCTCTTCACCCCCGCCGTTCTCTCAGATTGCATAGCAGATTTAAAAGCTAATATAATCTGACAGCTAATTATCTTAAATTGAATGTGCTGACGAAAGCAAAATAGTCCTGCCATTAAAGGATAAACAGCGCACAAATAAAACTCCCAGTCATCCATAGATAATTATTTCATTGTTAGTATATTCACATTTTCTTCCTCAATATCCCCACTGAAACATGAAATATATTAGTCATTTAGAAAGACGACTCCAGGAAGCAGTCATCTACTCCACTGCAGTCTTCCTTTATCTGGAGTTATGACACTGAGATTACCAGTGAAGGTAAACTGACCTTTGTAGGCGGAGATATGGAAGATAACGTTAGCAGAATTGATGGAAAAATAATGGTTTAACAATATGCATAATGATTGATGTACATGCATTTAGTAGGGTAGCAGTCACCAGGTGAATGTGGGTTCAGCTCGTGCTCTCGTAACCATCTGCCAAAGTGCTCCCTCCAGAGCTGCTGTTGTGCAGCTCATCCTGTCCTTCAGCCTGCCTGGAAAGAATATCTTCCCAATGAATAAGGCTTGTTATGCTTTTCTAGGCTTTTTTGTGTAACCCACTGTTATGTGTTCTTGCATGCAACTTTCTTGTATGTGAATGTTTCCGCATGTATGTGTGATCTTTTCTACTATACAGTTCTGTTGCATTGTTAAATTTTGCAGCCCTACAGAATGTTTGCAGGAACCATACTCCCTCTCGCCATGTCTCAGCCTGTCAAGCAAACTCAAAGAGGGAAAGATAAAAGGAAAACTAAACGTAAAGAAACAGGGGGAAACATTCTGACAAGTTGCTGCGACACAATCTTTCTGGTTTTGTGTGTTTTATAGGAGTTGCATCTGTAATTTTTTCACAGATTACAGTCTACTCATACTTTGAAAGCATGACTAAGACATTGATATTTCAGATTATTCATCAACTTTAACTTCATGTCTCATTACACAGGGATCTCTCGCATTCATCGTCCTATTTTATTATTGAGTAAAAAAAATATCATCTTATATTTGAGATATGCAGGTTATCAGCAAATGCAATTATATTTCTATTATTATGCAATTATTAATTCTAGTAATTAATCCTATTTTTGCCTGACATAGAAGATATGCAAATGTTTCAACATGATGTCAAAACAAATTTAAATGAGGGCCCAGTTTACTAATATTATATCAAAATAAAATATAAGAAGGAATGCATCAATGTGAACAGCTAGATGCGTCTCATCAGTGATTTTTTTTTTTTTTTTTTTTTCTAAATCTGCTTATTCTGAATTTATTTATTATTCTGAATTTAATGGCAGCAACACGTTTTAAACAAGGTGCAAACAGGAGCAACAAAAGACTGTGAAAGTTGTGGACTGATCCAAAAACACCTGTTTGGATCATTCCACAGGTAAACAGGTTCATCGGTAACAGGTGATAGTGTCATAAGTGGGTATGAAAGGTTCATCCTGGAAAGACTCAGTCGTTCACAAGCAAGGATGGAGAGAGGTTCACCACTTTGTCAAACACATGATCGTATAAAGGAGATTATTACATGGGCTCAGGAACACTTTGTAAAACTGTTGTCAGTAAACACATTTGATTGAAAATGATTGCTTTCTGTTTGTATTTATGTTTTACACAGCGTCCCAACTTTTTTAGAATATGTGTGATCTCTTATTACTATGCAACAGAGCCCAATAAATAATAAATGTTTCTGCTCAAAAAAAAAAAAAAAATTGCAGTGTATATTTGATGTTGTAAAATAACATGTTGGTCAAACATTAATTAAAAACCACTTAACAAATAAACATGGAATTTTTGTAGCATGAGATTCCAATTTGCTCAGTTTTCTAATCAAATTAACATCCTCATTTAAAGTTCAATTAGCTGTTTTATCTCTTTTTTTGCCTTCACTCTCTTCTCTCTCTCTCTCTCTCTCTCTCTCTAGTCAGGCTGGTAGTCAGGCTGTAAGGGTAGCAACAACGAATCTCCTCGTTGCCATGGCAACTCAGAGCGGGTGAACTTTTGTCAGGTGCCAAGAGCTTTTCTGCAACAGAGTCGTGTTGGTTGTGTGTGTGTGTGTGTGTGTGTGTGTGTGTGTGTGTGTGTGTGTGTGTGTGTGTGTGTGTGTGTGTGTGTGTGTGTGTGTGTGTGTGTGTGTGCGCGCGTGTGTGCGCGTGTGTGTGCGCACACTTGCACGTGGTGCCACTGTGAGTGTGAGGGGTAGCAGGAGAGAAAGAAAACAGTGTGCTTATCTTCGAGAAAGACTGCAAATCCCCCTTCGGTCTGTCGCTCTCACTCCTCCAGCAGCGTGACTCTCTTCCTCCTTCTTTCTCGGCATCTCTCTCTGCATTTTCCATTATCTTTCATTCAGAAATGCCATTGTTGCACACTTCTCCCTATCACTGAAAATGACTTAAAGAGGCTCCTCATCTTTGTCACCCCCCAGCCATCAACCCCCCAGTCTCACCTGCTGCTATGTCTCCTTTTTTCCTTTTTCCTCCTGAACACAAGGAAACGTGAAAACTTACTGTGTGTACTTTTCTATTTCTCTACACCTACTCTCCTCCCTCACCATGTTCCATGATACGCCGATTCTTCGCTCTCAAAGTACAGACCGTATTGATCTTTCATCCTCCCTCTCGTTCTCTCTCCGTCTCTGTCTCTTTCTGTGCTCTCTCTATCCATTATCTTCTCCTTATCCTGCTCTTTTCTCCTCCTTCCTCCCTCCATCTCTAATGACCTCTCTGCTGATTCAGATTCCATGAAGAGTTATGGCATATCTTTATTTCTCTATGACTGTAACGATAATTAGAAAAACCTATTAGTCCCCAGTGGAAGCTAAGCAGCGTACTGAACTGCAGCTGAAGACAAAAATGTTCTTTTTAAAGCATCTTGTGGCGCAGTTTCCGCATCCAGAGTTGTCAGACCAATTGTGGAGTGAAACATATCTGTGTGAGTGTGAGTGTGTGTGTGTCCTAAATTAGGTGAATGACTTGTTGTTGCTGTGTGGCTCTGCCTGCCAACACAGAGGCCCTCTCTTCGACTTCACTTAATCAGTATGCAGCTCCTCTCTGCATCACTGTCCTTGTGTTATAAATACTTGGACACACACACACATGCACTCACACACAAAAAGGCCAATAAACACGCACACACTTCATCAAAATTCTGTCCATGACTTCATCGCTGTCCTTGTGGTATAAATATAATTTATAAAAAGAGAAGGAGAAAACGTAGAACTTGGACCAAGTCCAGAGACCCAAACACATGTGTGCATGTGTGTTTGGGACCCCCAACCTCATCGCTCGCACACACATATTGGAACACACGCTCAAACATAGACACTCTTGTGAGAGGCCCAAATATGTGAACACATATATACACACAAACACACTCACTTGAGGGTGATAAATAAACCAGTGCGAGCTCAGCAATACCCCCTTTGCCATGTCAGGCTTTGCTGATGTCTAGTTCAATCCAGGGGAGTGGTTCAATCAGGTTTCACCAGACCAATCTAATCTGAGACCCACAACATGTGTACACACACACATACACACACGTAGCTATGAGAGGGAATTTTTCATTTTTCTCTTACATGCCGTGACTTTTCTGCTTCTTTAGTTCAGCCAACTGTCAAAAAATGAAATTAAATTTACTTGATCAAATCATCAAAATAATGCTGTCACTGTTGTTCACCTTTGGATTACTCAAAAAGAGAAGACGGCATCTTTTAAATTTCAATTTATTTGCCCAAGCATGAGGCCTGAGATGAGGAGTCAGAACAAATAAATAAAAATGCTGTGACGTTAAACTGCTGGAGCAGTGTTTGAACTGAATAGAAACTGGAAACCTGCAAGATAATTGTGCTGGGATATGAAAGGTCCTGTCTGTAACACTGATGTTTTCTCAATGAAGGTAAAAAATTAGAAAAGAAAACCTCTTCAATGTCATACTACTTCTGAGAACACAGGTATGAATTTAGCTTGATAAGTGCGTGCTGTCATACTGACAAGTAAAACCGGAAATCAATGGAGATCCTAAATCAGTTTTTGCTGAAACCTGGAAAAGGGCCGTATCCAATCACAGAGGATATGAGCCTTTCATGACTGAGTGACTCACAGGCAGTTCCTTTGCAGTTTGGTCATATTGCCTGCACACATACCTTCCCAGTCCTTCTAGTACAGGATTGAGATCACATTAGCCTTTTTCATACACATGTGGTGGCTTGGCTTGATTCAGCTGGACTCTGCCCATCAGCCCAGCGCAGCAGGGATTTGCATCTCCATTACGATAGGGCTACCTTTTTGAAGGTCTTTAACTGATGCGACTGTCTTGAGTCAATTCCCTCCTCAGTGCTGTTTGCACTGTGCAGCATTTGTTGGTAGCCAGTTACTTATCATCATGGATTTATCAGGCTGTTAGGATTTTGTTTGGCATCTACCACTTATCACTTGAAAAACAGAGACATAATGATTGAAACTGATGAAGTATCTGCTATGTCTGGAACATGTCATTGAATTGTCCATAAATGCCCATCTTACACCCACTAGGAGGCGGTCGGGCGAGCTTTGACCCAACACTGAAGATGGCCCATCTTGGGCTCGACTCTGCGCAACTCACGCATTTAAATTGTTAATGCAAATCTGCATGACATGGTTTGACTCGGTGCAGCCAAAAGTGTCAGGTATGCAGGCACACTTAAGAAACTGAGAACTGTGAGAGAGCACACTAGCGAGAAAAGCCATAGTAAACATACTGTATGCATTTAAATATGTGTTTGTTCCAATTTTGGAATATGTACTTACTGTCATATACTGAAATATTGTGTAATATTGAAGCACACTGACCTGAATATGATTGAGAGCTATATGAAGTATGAGGGAAATATGAGCCCAGTCTTGCTGCTCTGTAACAGGCTGTAACTCTGACTGTCATTTATTTTTTTCTTTTTCTTTTAAGTATAGAAAATAAACATGTGTTTGCCTCAAGAGCCTCCCTGCTGTGACCCGCTATGGCATAGTTTGTACTAGTTCCCTCGGCCTGCCATAGATAGCCTACAGCTTTTGGACACAACCTCTCAAATCTCTTAAAGACCCTGGCTTTGTTTATTCATGCATGCTTGAGTGTTTGTTCATCCAGTTAACAGTCCAAAATGCAGAAAAAATGGAGGGTGTTTGTTTGTCCTCCCTCTGCTCCACCGAGATGATCAATATGTAAACACCATTTCTCTCTTGTGAGCAAACTGATGGTAAAAGCTTGGGTTTAGATGTTACTGAGCTATTTATGCAGCTATAGATCTATTTTATCTTTCAGGCACTAAATACAGGTTTATATTAAATATCCCTGTGTGTAGTCAATCATTTTCTACTCTTAGTGTGACTCACCAAAGATCACCGCCACAAATGTTTTATCAAAAGCTCATTATTGCATGTACGATTGTGCACTGTTAGGACCACCACACTGACATCTCATGCATGAGATTATGTGTGTCAAAGGGTTAATTGTGTCAAGTAAAAGGAGCTTTAGAATTAAATTAAAGGTGGAATACATTCATTTAAGGTAAAGACACTATAATGTGATAACTAATGAGCATTTAAATGAATGTAGATGGGGATCAGATGGTTACAGGAGGAAAAGGGGCACTGCATGTTTTAAATGGACAATATTCAATGAGGATTCAATACACAAACGATAAGAGAAAATGGGATTTGTTTTGTATTGGAACAAGAATTATTCAGTGCAGAGAGAGATGCATATATATATATATTGAGACTAGAAGCAAGGGGAGAAGCTAGCCTGTAAAACCACAACATTTTAAATAAACAAGACATAACATGTTAATTTGTGGGCTTGAGAAAGCAGATATTTATTATTTATTTATTTATTTGTTTGTTTGTTTGTTTTACCCGGTTTACAGTTTTGTGCTAAGCTAACCATTTTTAATATACAGACGTGAGAGTGGTATCGATCTTCTCACCAAACTCTCAGCATGAAAGCAAATAATGGTATTTCCCCAAACATCAAACTTTTTTCTTTAAATGCAATAACCTATCTGTAAAGTGAGTAGTAGTGAGTGAATTCCCATTCCCCAACAGTGTTTTCCCTGCCAGGCCAGAGATTTGTGTCAGCAATCTCCCGGTCACAGCTTCTCTAACCTCTAGGCTACTGCTCCCAAACAGCCCCATAAAACCATGACATGATACAGAAAGAGGGAGAAGGATGAGAAAAATAGATGGGGTTAAAGTATCGACAGATGATTTTAGAAGGGCAAAGGATGGGGCCACGGAGAGAAGAGAGAAAAAAACAAGCGAGGGTGAAGGAGAGGATGAGGGTAGCCACCCCTGTCTCACTCTGTCCCGCTTTCTTTCTTCCACCCACACACACATGCACGCCTCATGTCTTTCTGTCTCTCTGTCTCTCACATCAACCTGCCCGTCAACCCTGTCGACCCGACCGATCCATCAACTGCTGCCGCTGCTCCGAGAGATGGAGGGAGGGAAAGAAGAGAGTGAATGAGAGACTGTGGTCAGAAAGAGGGACTCCACCTTCTGTGCTGCTTCCAAGATACAACAAAACCATAGACTGGCTGAGGGAAAGGTGGGGTCACTTTTGGCCCCTGGCACCCTGGGGCCTCCATCACAACACATGCATCTCTCTCTCTTATTCTCTGAGTCGTATTCTTCTGCCTCCATTTCTTCTCACGCTCAGAGAACTGATGCTAGCAAAAATACAAAATGCTCCAATTAAATGAAGCAGCAATCTCTCTTTGCAAATCCTCTGTGACGTCTTTTTTTTTTTTTTTTTGCTTAATACAAAATAATTTGGTGTAATGACCAAGGAAAGTTATGATAAATCACCCGGGCTTTTTCCTTAAGTGCCCGTCCAAATTGCCGCCTGAGTCCACGCTGATAGCAGGTACAGTATTACAGCTTTACATTTTACAGTTCATCCTCCTCGCCCGCCTGTCCATCACCTGCTCCGCTCTTCTTCTCTTCACTGCTCACTCATTCTCAAACCAAATTATTCATGGAGCCCAGAAAATTACTCAGTCGCAGCAGTTAAGCATGCTCATACATCAGGCATTTAAAAATAGTTCCTACCCTTCACCTCACTGTCTCTCCTCCCTTCATTTCTTTTTTTTTAGTCTTCTCTTCAGGTGTCCATAATTTCACTTCACGTCTGCAGTGTCTACACTGTTTATCTCCCCCATCCTCTCTTCTCTTCGCCTCTCCATCTCATCACTCTTCCCTCTTCTCCCCCCGGTTTCTTATCGCACCCTGCCCTCTTCTCTCCAGGCAAGATGGAGAGAAGGAGAGAGAGAGAGAGAGAGAAAAAAGACGAGGGTGGAAGAGTAGATAGCGGAGGGAAGAGTGACAGCAGCTTACGGGGAAGTGGGAGGGGGCTTTTTTTCCTTTTTGGTTTTCTATCTCACCATCAAACTCACTCTCTCTCTCTCTCTCTCTCTCTCTCTCTCTCTCTCACACACACACGCACTGCAGGTATCTCCGTTCCTCTCTGTCTAGTTGTGTTTCCTTAAGGGTTCTCAGCTTGGCTCATACACAGCTGAGATCTGCCTGGTGCTGCCCTCACTGCCTGACAGCGGCTTTCCATGCGCACACACACACATACACACACATGCATGGATGAATACAGCGCATGCATGCCTGTCTACGCACAAGTACTCACATGAACCTGCAGGGAAACACAGGAAGATACTCTGACAGAGAATATCTTCAAAAACACACTGTGCACTCGCAGGCAAAGCCTGACATGTAAGACACACATGCTGATTTGCTAAACCAGCACCCATACGCCCGTGCAGTGTGCTACTGTAGCGTGAACATACCGCTTTTGTCCTGTCTGTGACCGTGAATCAGCATTCTGCCTGAATTATGGGGCTGCATTATGGATTCTCTCCACAACCCACATACTCTCTAGACATTGTTCAGAGAAACAAACACACACAGCAGCAGCTAGTAGACCAACAGACATCAGTGAAACCTTTTTAAATAACAAAAAACAAGCGCTTAACGTCAATTTCCCCCTGTTGGTGAGACTGCTTTTTTTTTTTTTTTTTTATAACAGTACAATGGCTTAGCTGTGACAAGGAGAAACACATGCTCCTCCTACGTTCATGCTCGCAGGCAGAGCTCTGGAAACTCCAAACATGGTAATTTTCCTGAGCAAAAAATCAGCACATCTGCAATATTGGCTTCCTTTCTGCCTCATGTGCTTTGCAGGGTACTACAGACAGCCATGATCTTATTTGTTGTTTTGGCCCTTTAGGGAATAGTACAAGATGCATATTCAAAGCCATGGCAGGGTGCTTGATGTAGGTGGTAGGAAGATTAAAAAGGCTGTGGTGATATAGATCAATCTGTTTTAAAGAGTTGATATAACATTCTCGGATATTTGCTGCATGCGAGCCAAGACTATTATGACAATGATAACTGTTGCAGGCTGCTGGGTTGCATTCATCTACATTGTGACATATTTATAATGTATATACGCCATAGTCCATCAACAATCCTCTACCTGTTACAAATACATTTTATAGTAGTTCCTCATCCCATAAATGCTTTGATAAACTGCTTTAGCTGTAAAAATCCTCTGGTAGCTGTGAATTTGTGATAATTAAAATACTCATTGCCTATAGAAATGTACAGGTGTGTGTGTGTGTGTGTGTGTGTGTGTGTGTGTGTGTATCTCTGTGGGTGAGTGCTGATCCTCTAAAAGCAGTCAGGCTTTAATTAAGCGAACTCCTGTATTTTTGAGCTAACGCTAACAATGCAAGTGATCCCTGCTCATTAGGCAAAAATCTCCACAAATCTCTCCCCCTCTCTGCTGTAGTAGTAGTTACAGAGCACTTTCACCAGCACAACAGATCCACATCATTACACACACTCTGCATACACACACACAAAGAGACACACAGTCACAGCAATACACACATACAGTGCAGAGACACATTACGCATCATTACGCTCACTAACAGAGCAGAAATGTTTGGCTAACACCAGGTCAGTGGGCGAGGACACACCAGCGGTCTGTCTGAAGACCTGACTGAAAACTGACTGAAAGGCAACAACTGCTTTCTCTCTCTCTCTCTCTCTCTCTCTCTAACACACACACACACACAATGTATTTCTCAAAGGTAATAATAAGGTATGTTGGCTAAAGAGTATCCCAATTTAAACCGCAGCACCATCTGAAATTTGTATATACAGGAAGGAAAAAATGGCACATACTGTCAATTATGAACAGCAAGGCAACACAAAATGGTGATTTTTGATGTGCTGCTCAATGTACCTATAATTTATATTAACAAAATCTGGGTGTGTTTAATAATTCCTGCTGTAATCATGATGAATAAAAAAACTAAATAAGACGAAATGAATAAAAAATGTTCTTAAGTTGTAAAACAATTTTTCATCTGATCTGATAAAACTATCTAAAACACACACACACACACACACACAAACAAAGCAATCAAAAAGCCCAAATGACTAACTTGAAGCACATCAAATGAAAATCCAAGCAGTAGTCAGCGTCATTATTTCATGATCGATCATTTAATCGTTTACTCTCTCTGCTGTGGCTTGTTATGTGCACCTCTGTCCTCTCTGTCTTTTGCCACATGCCTTAAATCACTCCCCCCTGCTTCTTTCTTCTCTGTTGCTTCCTCCTGCTCCACTTGCCCTCTCTTCATGCTACAACCATAGCCTGGGGCTAATGGAAGTCAGCAAGCAGCCAGAAACAGCAACACACACACACACACACACACACACACATACATAAGCAGATGTGATACACACTGTTACAAATACAAATACAATTTTACAAAAAAAGTAAGTAAGTCAGCTTTACTCAGTCTAGAAAACCACTTGTGTGTGTGTGTGTGTGTGTGTGCAAGCAAATATTCATATATTTTATTCATATGTATAAAAGCGATATTTATACAGCTCAGGGTACGTATGCTATGACATTAACACCTCACTTGACCTCATAATTTCAGCTTTTGCATCATGTTGACCCTGCTAAAAACATGAATCATTTATTTCACATGCAAATGTACTTTGCTGTAGTCTGTGCTGCATTTGAGGAGCATTAGTGTGGGTTGTTCCATCCACGAACTCACAAACTGTCGGAACGACCAGCGAGCGCAGCACAAAGATCGACTAGTCTGCACCGACAAAGAGCAGAACGAGAGAGACCCTGCACTCTCCCTTCATCCCGACTTCCCCTCTCTTTGTCGTCTCTTCTTCACTCATCACTTCTGCTTCCTTCTTATTTCTTTTCCTCCTCATTCACAATTCCAATGTCACTCAAATTTGTAGAGCGTGCTGGCACAGCAGTCTGCATTACACTATTCAGGGCTGGTTTTATTGGCTTAAATTTAACACACACTTTGATGTTTTTATTTTTACATCAGCAGCTAGATCTTGCTTTCACTAAATCAATGAATAGCAAACATTCCTAAATCTGCAACAGCGCCGAATCTCCCTGAAGGCTGCTTTTACGTAAGAAGCATTATACACTTTAAACCACCAGGCACATCAGCTACTCCAGCCACCAGCAGGTGGCCTTGGCCAACTAAACTATTCACGATCTGAGTAGAGCAGCTGAATGTCAAACCACTACACACAGGCACACAAAAGAGACACCAGTCTCCTTTATCTTGAACTTACTTTTCTTCCTCAAAACCTCAAAGAATTCAGGCTAATTTCAGACGCCTAAAGAGAGCATCTTTATTAAACAGTTTCAATTTAAAGTGGAAATAAAAGGAGGAAATCAAAATGCACAAAGGCGTTTAAATGTTTAAGCCTGTCTCTGAAGCAATCAGTCTAAATCAGTCACAATACGCTGATCTGCAGAATGACATTTTGTACACCCCTTTGCTGTGACTTTTCCTTGCCATCAACACAAGAGATAGTGGCCTTTTAAGAGCAGAGACACAATGCTTTGGATGTAAAAAAAAGAAACACTGGAAGTTTGCTTACACAGTTCTCCAGTTATCAGACTCTTATTTCAACCAGTTTGGCCCATTCTCTCGGGTCACTTGTAGATGTGATGGAGCACTCTCTGAAAAGCAATGCAGCGGGCTAACACACACAGACAGATGGACACACACGCACACACACATCCCTGGAGACTATCTGCTAAAGCAGTCGTACTGTGTCAGCTAAAGCAAAACACAGGATACATGACTGAACTAAACTAGTGTCAGTGGAATATTACTCAGCTGAGCACAACGCACAGACTAGCAGCAAGGTCAGTAGGTCAACAGTTGGCTGTTTGTCCATGTGCTAAATAAGAGATACATGGATGGGTTGATGTAGAGATGGAGAGCAGAATAATGGATTGAAAAAACGAGCGTTGAGAGAGGGAAGGTTATAAAAAGGGTGAAAAGTTCAACAGAAAGAAGAACTGAAGAGAAAAATATGAAACTAAGATTCAGGGGACGATACAGATGATTGACTTTGTGCAAATGTCACCTCATTTGTAATGGTTACATGAAATAATGAATGGCCAAGCTCATTGCCGTTTGACCGCGGAAATCAAGAAGAAGAAGGAGTCCTGAAGAAATTCACTACAGGCCATCCTAACGCCCAAAGTAGGCCCCACACTGCGGAAGACAGAGATAGGCTATTCAGAACAGCAGCCAGGGACACAATGCTCCATATTTTACTTTATGAAATTCTGCCTCTCCTCCTCCCCTCCCCTTCCCTGAAATCAGTGATAACGACACAGATTGCTAATCTTTCTTCCATACTGAAGCTGAGACTGTGGCACACTGCTGAGCAGCACAAATGACTGCAACTTTTTTCCAAACTTGCAGCTTTTTTTTTTTGTTAGACAGGAGAGAGGGCCACGATCTCCAGGGACCCAAAACTCACTAGGCAAACAATACGAATGCAGAGTTTTACAGCGCACACGGCAGCAGAAGTAGCAGAGGGTTGAGAATCACCCTCTCTCTCTCACACACTCTCACTGTAGCTCTCCTTCTGCACCCCCTTTTCTCTCTCCTTCTCCTCTCTCTCTCTCTCTTTCAACATACTGGGTCAGTCGAGCTCCTGCACTGCAGCACAGTCGAGTGATCTGTTAAAGGCTTTTTCGTGATCTCAGGACGAAGGAAACTACCAACTGCAGTGGTTCTATTTTCTTCTTTTTGGGTTTTCTTTCTTTAATTTTGCTGTTGTTGTATAATCTACCATTTGTTCCTCTTAGAAATGTTTGCAACATAATTTTAGTAACAGCTTGACTTGGTGCAGTGCACAGCATAGCACCAATAATAAATGTGGTGTATGTGAAAAACTGCAAGAAGCACAGCTAGGGCCAGCCTATGTCTTTGCACTAAAAAGATGCACAGCACAAAGAAAAGCAGAAGTAAGTTGAGCCATCAGCATAATCACACAAAACTCAAGTAAGCTCCCAGACACATACACACATATACACACAGCAAGAGAGCCTTCCCCACATTTCCCACCATGCACAAACAAACACGGCTGCACAAAAAGTGGAACGTGCCTTTCTGAATGCAGCACCTGCAGTATACTGCAACTTCAGCAGCATGCTCGGAGACAGATTGGCTTTTTCAGCAAACTGGAGATAATTCCCTGCTTCCCAAATGGAGAATATCATATACACACACACACACACAATGTAAAATATAAGTGGTCGCAACCCTCTCTCAGTTCCTTCATAACATGTTCTCTCTGCTTTGGACTCTGTTTGGTTAATTGGACAATTACAGCTTCTTTCAGCGACAAAAGAGCAAAAAAAAAAAAAAAAAAAAAAAAAGATGCCTACTTTTTTTAAGTGGCACATCCTTCACAATCCTCTACTGACAACTCCATGTTCTCTCACCCTTTCCCAAGCTGCTCTGTGCTCTCCCTCCCATCAATCGCACTCTCAAACTGACCCCCCCTTTTTTTTAGTATTTATTTATTTTTTATAAATTCTGCTCACTATTCATGTCAATATGTCTACGTTCCAAATCATGTCTGGGCTAATTAAGACTCTTAAATGCACATGGATAGAGCAGAGGAAAACAAGAGAATAGAAACAGTTTGCAAAAGTGTAGCCACCACAATGACAGATGGGCATATGTACGCATCTATCTATCTGTCTGTCAGTTGAGCAAGCACACACATACACACATGCATGCACACACGCAGACCCACACTGACAACTGACAGCACCCTTCTTCCACTATGCAGTGCAGGCACACAGCAGCCAAACAACAGCCAGAGGCCCAAAAATATCCTGAGCAAAAAATGCCAGAGGAGAGGAGAGGAGAGGAGGAAAATATAACGCAACACATGAAACCACATCCCAAGAGACCACCTAAAGTATACCTGTAAATCCATGCAGTCACATCCAGGTGACTGCTTCCACTCAACACAAAACATACCCACTTATATTTACTGACAGCAAATGGCTAGAGTGAATTCAGAGCTGGTGCGAGAGCCAACGGAAGCTTTTGTAATAGAGGCTCATAGTATCTCTTATCTCTCAAATGAGCTAATTTGGAAAAAAAAAAAAAACTGCGTCATGGTTAACATTTAAATCAGCCATTTGATAGAGAATTATGTGTCATTATGTGTGTGTGTTAATAAGCATGCATTATGTTCTGCATCATGTTCTAATAAGACTTTGAGATAAAAGCCTGAAGGAAAGCGCCAATGCCAAGCATTCTTACCATTCAACTGCAATACACTGCGAGCAAAAGAAACTCAAGAGAAAAGCCTTGCAGAACATCTACAGCATAGCAACTGATTGTCAGTGTGCGACTGTAGTTTCTATCCCAAGATCAGTGTAACTGTGCCAGTAAACAATTGATCAACCACCATCAAACCAGCACAAACTGTACAGTATCTTAATAAAGGAAGTAGAGCTTGAAGGTGCCAAGCCAGGGAGCCAAGGTGTAGGAGATGCATGACACAGCTAATTAAAGTATATGGGTTTCATTCAAATAATGCAAGTGTCAAAGGATCCAGAGTGTGCAGAAGAGCCAAGATAGACATTTTGTTTGCACAGAAGTTAGAAGACACTGTGAAGGATTTAAAATGGACATAAATAAAGCCATCATCAGTCCAAAGACAGACAACATCGACAAATAATTTGTCTTTCAAAATACTTGTGTTCATGGTTGGTTAAAAATGGTTAAAAGCCTAAGGGAAGCTGTAACACAAACCAAATCTTTCAAGAATCTTGACACAAAACAGACAATACAACCTCAGCATCAGGGCAGAAAGAAACACATAAGTAGACAACAGAAAGAAAGACAGGAAAAACAAGAAGTTATCGGGACAGAGACACAGCGAAAGAACACACACTGAATTTACCGTGCTGAAGTCTTGCCAACGTACAAACCTCAAGAGAGATGTTGAAGAAAAGGATAGCTCCGCTGAGAAATTCAAATGTCACTGACATGCTAGAGAAAGATTCAAACAAGCAGTGCATGTTTACACTTCACACACGCAGAAAAGAAACATTTAGCCGACCTTCAGTCAACCATCAATCCCACTGGTTGCCCCCATCTAATATTCCACCAAAGTATGAAATCACTTGGAGATATTAGTGCAGGATAACAAGAGGATTTATTGGGATAAAACCACTCAGCATGGTATCATGGGACAAAGCCCAGCACTCATTTGTGAAATATTATGGTGGGTGGGTGACAGCGGTGGAGGATAAAAGGTTACCAAGATAGGGGACTATAGCAAAATCATCAATGATCCCAAAACTTTATTTATTTGTTCATTTGGGGTTGGGGGTGATGGTGAGGGTTGAGGTTAACAGAGTAATGCATTATGTTTTTAATCAAACTGAGTGCACACTGAAAATGCTGACCATATAGTCTAACCTCTTGGTCAGTGAAAGGAAGGCTTTATGTGTGTGTGTGTGTGTGTGTGTGTGAGAGTGTGTGTACATGTCTGTGTGAAGTGATAAAGTAAAAAAAGAAAAGGAGCAGACAGATGCGGTGGGACAGCAGAACATGGGGGTACAGCATTGTGAAACTTTCTGCTAATAGAAAACAAAAAGCCTTGACGTGATGCTCGGATGCTTACAAAGGCTTTATATGAAGGTGACCTCCACTCGTTAGAGCAACAGTAATTGTCAAAAAAAAAAAATCATCGATGAACACAACACAAGGTAAAATGTTCCATATTACGCAAGCTTATCGACTGGATCATTGATGATCAATACTGGAGATGACTAGACTAGACTAGCTAAGGGCCTTCCCGTTTAACAGGGAAGTATGTGGTTTGCTACATATCTTCCACTTAGTGTAAGTTGACACATATGAGAAACTATAACACCCAATTGCAACTGAGGATCACCACTCCTAGTAAACCTAATGAAATCAAAGCAAATTGCATATCATGCCCATTTTAAAACAAAACAGAAATGCACCCTCCTTTCCATAGATATTCACAAATTTATAGACATCAAGATTGCATCATTTTTTTCCCCCAAATCAAAATTTCACCTTAGGAAAGAGAAAATAAAAATATGATGTGTACTTCAACACCATATTTACTCCACAGCTGCGTCAACCTTTTTTTTTTTTTTTTTTGCCTGCTTGTACTATTTGGTCCCAAAAAAAGAATCAGGATAGGTCAGGATAGGGAAATCTCAAAAATGTCACAGCAACAAAGTTAAGCAATTAATATTTGCTGTGGAAGGGACTAGTGAGGGTTAATTGACCACCTGTGATTTCAATGCCAAAAAAATGCTAGTAATACAGTCCAATAATTAAAATATCAACATGTAAAAGCATTGATTTAGTTTTTTCAAAATGTTTCGTTTTGTTGATACAGCTAGAGTGACCTGCTTTATTCTGCCATTTTCAAACAACTGGTTGAAATAAAGAGAGAAAAAGAAAAGAAAAGCATGGAACAGATGAAACTGCGCTAAAATGAATAAAATTCTTATGCCACTTGTAGGTTTTATATGTATATATTCTGAAAATAATTCATACTGACTTCTTGACTTGATGACCTCTTAGGATGAGCATTTTGTGCATTACATTATACTGTAACTGCATCCACTCTACTAAATGCTCAATGAATCTGAACACCTCGTTGTCGCCCTCCAGTGGACTGAATCCACACTGCTACTTTGGAGGGGGTCAGAGAAATTAGATGCGCAAATTCAAAGAGCGTCTTCCAATCACGTTTTCACCCCCCTCTCGATTACTGTTTATTAGCCTACATCAGCAGTACCCGTTTAGATAATTGAAATTGCAGCGTGCCTCACTGATTTGGTATATCCTGTCGTATCATCCACTTCAAAGCCAGCAGCATTCGACTCGTTCTGGCATTGCTTTTCCAGTATCTTTTACCTTCAGATTACATCCAACTAGGACCAGTAATGTAGTATCAAATAAAAGCTGTGCACTATGATATCCAGCAGGTGAAGATCATAGGACAAACTATCAATAGACAGAAAAAGCGAAAAAATTATAGTTTCCAGAAAAACAAAAAAACAAGCCTTTCCCTATAACTTAAATTAATTTGGTACTAATCTGAAAATAATGACCTGAACTGAGTCTAAATGTTATTGCCCTCCACTACATTCCTGTCTAGCACTCTGTTGGTTCAGCAGCTATTTCTCCATCTCCAGCAGCATTAACTTGTGATGGTTGGCCACAGCTTCGACATGCCATTTTAACACGACACCA
Source organism: Holacanthus passer (assembly GCA_025331565.1). Classification (NCBI taxonomy): domain Eukaryota; kingdom Metazoa; phylum Chordata; class Actinopteri; family Pomacanthidae; genus Holacanthus; species Holacanthus passer. The sequence goes on along the minus strand of JAFREQ010000004.1, from coordinate 4,063,166 downwards.
AATACACAACCTGTCAATAGTGCTCCACACACAGGTTCCCCGTGGCATCAACCCTTTCATCATTTGATTGAAGAGTTTGTTTTTATTAAGAAGGCTATACCAGACGCATAATCACTATACATTGATTTAACATTACCTTTACAATTAAATTCTTCACTGAAATTACAGAATAAATATATGCACATTTTTCTTCAAATCTTTGTGAGAGAGAAAACATTAAAAGTGCTTCCTACAAAGCCGTTAGTGGGTGATGATGGGGAATCCAGAGGCAATGGAAGGGAGGGGGAGGGGGGAGGGTCAACAAAGTGCGTGGAAATATCCAGAAAACCTTGAGCGTTGTCTTATAATAATATTCACAAATGTTTTACCATCCGTACGTCGGCGCGTCCTTTTTACGAGAAGCACCCTGATATAGACAGAAGTCCTCATTGATAGTAATAACCATATTAATAAGATATAAAAATTAAATAGAACACTGAACTGTAAATGCGTTGCAGTATCTCTGTTCATAATGTGATGTGATAGTTCTGAGTAAATCCCCTCGCTTCCTGCACTGAAGCGAGTGCATGCAGCAAACTGCAGTTCATTTTAATATATGTATTTTTTCTCTCTTTCCATCATTTCCTACAAACTTTATGTGCACGGCCTCCGGGTGTTTGTACATCCTAGTCAGGGGTAAAAGAGACAGAAAGGAAACCCCCAAGTCAGGGAGACGTCCAGCTCCCGTGCGTCCTGCACATCGTGGTAACTCCATAAAAAGGGGTTTTAGTGACAGATGTATTTTAGGATGTTTTGTATGTTTTCTTCCCCGGTGCCCCTCTCATTCCTCTTTTTCTCTCTCTCTTGGGCATATAGAGATATTTATATATTATAAAAATAACGGCTGTTGACATTGCTGGCTACTCTGAAAAAAAGGCACTTCATTGAAATATCTGAGAATGGCCTCTCCTCCAAAGTGATTTGGGGGGAAACTTTAACTGTAATATAATATTTTATCTTATATCATGCTGCTTTTTCAAGTTTATTTTTTTCAATAATGGTTTTGGGTGGTTTTGTTTCGAAGGTGGCAAAGTGAATGTGTTGATTTTGTGTTTCTTTTTTTTTTTCTCTCCATGGGCTAGAGATGTTAAAACCGGTAAGATTTTTCCAAGACTTCGAGGTAATCCGGCTTGGTTTGAAGTTTGGCCCTTAACTCGAGGTAATCGCTTTGGGACGGGTCGGGGTAGCAGCCTTTCCCCGCCGTGAAAAGCAATGTCTCCTTCAGCCGTGCATCCTGCTGCAAATCCGGGTACTGCATGCCAGGTGGGTGCGCATGCGCCACATGCATGTCCTTTAGTTTGGGCACTGTCCCATACAAACAGTCTACAAAGCCCACTGTTGGCGTGGGCCTCTGACTGTCAATTACTGTAGGGCAGAGCCCTCCGTTCTCGTGAAAGCCTGCCATGTCAGCCGTGGTGTGGTTGACTGTGACGATGGTGTTGAGTTGAGAGTTGGAGACAGCCAGGGTCCACTCTCTCTCTTTCTCTAACAAGGTTCTGTAGTTACTGTTGCTACTGCTGCCATTGTCTTTCTTCTCTGAAAACTGCGCTCTGTCTTCCTCTGATATCTCCCCCTCTCTGGGCTTATAGATGGGGTTGTTACACATCTGAGTCACAGGGTGGGGGATGTAATCATAAACGTGACCGTGGGCATGTGTGTGACTCGTGTGAGTGTGTGTGTGCATACTGGACGTCGGTTTCTCTGGTGTGCCGGTGTTACCGGCACTGCTCTGCCTCGGTGGGTCCTCAAAAATCCTGCACTGCATTTGGATCCCGGTCAGATCTACCTCAGAACGTTTCCTGAAGGGCAGCTTCTTCCTGCGACGAAGAACAAAAGCGAAAAGCCCAGCAGCCACAAACACAGCGGAGATAAAGAGGATGAGCAGGCTGAGGATGAGGACAGACAGTGGGACAGCCCCTCTCCCACCTTCCTCCCCCATGCCAGAGCTCCCCGTGGTGAGGTCATCCCCACCAGGCAGGGCCGGCGAGGGGCCTGAAGAGTATTTGAGCTCAGGGCAGATGACCTCAACCTCCAGGGAACGCAGGTCCTTCCCAAAAGCAAACTCGGGTGTCTTGCAGATGACATCTCCAACTACAATGACGGAGGAGAGCTTCTCCAACCATTGTTTGAGGGGGATGATGTCGCAGGAGCAGTCCCAGGGGTTCTGATGGAGGTCAATCTGGACAATGGAGGTCAGATGCTCCAGAACTCCATGCACAGGCAGGGAAAGGAAGTAGTTGTTTCGGAGGTTGAGGCGTGCAAGGTTGGTGCCAGCAAAGGCGTCAGAGGGGAGGGAGCGTAAAAGGTTGTCATTGAGGAAAACCAGCTGGAGGTTTGGCATTAAGGAAAAGGAGTTAGGTTGTATCTCACGTATGACGTTATACTCAAAGTAAAGATGGCTCAACATCTGAAGCCCCCGAAACATCCCAGGGGTGAGTCGCTCAATGTCATTCCCATTCAGATATAAACTTTTCAAGTTCGGCAGGTTGATGAAGGCGCCCTCCTGGACGTAGGATATCCGATTATTCCCCAAATGCAGTAAATCCAAACTTGAGAAGTTCCAGAAATCAGAGCGGTAGATTTTCTGTATTAGGTTCCCACTGAGATACAATTTCTTGGCGTTGAGGGGCCGAGGAAGGAGCTCGGAGATATTGTGAAAACCTTTCTCTTTGCAGTTCACCGTTAGCCCCAGATCGTTGATGTGAAGGTTGCAAGTACATCCGGCCGGACAAATTATTGGGATGGGAGGCCTCGTTTGGTAGCCGGCAATGGGGGGCTGGTTCATGCCTGGGTAGATGCTACGAGGGGTTGGGGGGTTCTTCGTGGGCCGAACCCGTTTGGTTGGCTTTACAATTCTTTCCTTGTATTCCACAGAAGAGGCTGTGTTGTGAAAGGACGAGAGCATGGAGGAAGGTTTCGTAGGCCATGTGTTCTCATTGCTGAATGGGACTCGGGGAATTCCCAGCTTGGCCTCAATCTCTGCATCGGAGAGCAGCGGACAGAGCTCGCTGCGCTTGATTTCCCGCAAGTCTTTGCCATGTAAGTGGAATGGGTACTCACATGTGATCTCGCCAACCAGAGCTGTATAAGGGATTCTCTCCAGCCACGTTTTTAACTGGACGATCTCGCACACACAGTTCCAGGGGTTCTCGTCCAGCTGGATCTCCATTAAGCTTTTCCCAACGTACTCCAGCGTGCCCTTATACTGCAATGTCTTTAGTCTGTTTCCTCTCAGGTCCAGATGTGTGAGCGACACAGACCGGAAAAGGTTATTTGGGAGCACGGGGATGAGATTGTCATTTAGTATGAGCACTCTCAACTTGTGAAGGTGCCTGAATGCACCACTTTCAATCCGTTTGATAACATTGTAGTCCGCCTGGAGATACTCTAAACTCTCCAACCCCAGAAAAGTGTCATTCCGGAAAACCTCTAGTTTGTTTTCATGTAGGAACAGCCGTTTGAGTATTCCTAAGCCATTGAACGCTCCGGCGTGGATATCTTGCAAGGCGTTGTTACCCAGATTAATGGATATGGCATTGTTGAGATGGAGGAAGCTGTTAAAGTAAAGCTTCCTCATGGAGTTTCTCTGCAGATTGAGCTTGAAGGGCCGACTCCATATCTGGGAGATCTGGCTGACATTTGTAAATCCTTTACTGTCACAGTGGACGTGGAAGATGCCCTCTTTGACCTCGCAGTAGCAGGGCTCGAAGCAGGGCTCGTCGATCTCCTCGGAGTCCTCTAGTAGTGGGATCGGGGTGGTCCATCCTAAGGCTATGGTGCTCAGCAAGGTAACCCACAGCATCCTCGCTGACACCAGGGGGATGAAGTCTCGGCTCCAGGGACAGAGCCACTTCACAGCACTGCAACACAGAACAGAGGGAGAGAGGAAATGGAAGGGGAGGGAGGGAAAGGGGGTAGGCAATACACACACAAGTACACACACACACCCTCACAAAGTGAAGTTTGAGATGAGAGACAGATAGGCAGAGGTAGGAGAGAGAGAGGAAGGGTGCATTAGTTTCAGTAGAATGGAAGACAGCTTTGAAATGAATACCAATGAATAATAGAATGACATTGAAGACTACTTTAGATGTTGCAATATCACTGGGTATCTCAAACAAAATATAAAGCCAGCACTCTTGGATGGGTAATATGATACCCAAGCAAGGCAAACAAATCTCTACACTCAGACAGTAAGCGTCAGGATACAGGGAGAGAGGGAATTGCCATTTATTATACAGCAGATATGCTGGTAAGGTCGCAATAAATCAGCCCAAAGATGCTTATCAACATGAATAAAGGAAGGCAACAGCAGGTGGGTGAGGTTAGTGGTGAGGAGACACCGTCCCCTCCAGCTGTGTTTATTACATAACAGGGACCTCAATCCCTCTTTTTCGGTGGATGAGAGTCCAGAAAAGCGTGGTGGAAATTAGAGCGGGTGCATGGAAGGTCTAACGCAGGGAAATGGGTGTCAGCTTTGTGGCCATTAGCGGGACCAGAGGAGGACTGTTGAGAGACCTGCTGAACATCAATCTCACAGAAATGAATCTCAATTTGTTTGTATAGCTCATGGAAATCTGATTAAAAACACGACAGGGAAAATGTGTGCCAGAAATGATACAGAAGATGCATGGATTTGAAAATGAGGGGGCAAAAAAAGGGGAAAATAGTCCACTGAGGTCCAGTGAATCCGACGTGCAGAAAACAGCAGATTTGCTCGTGGGTTAAATGCACCACATTAAAACCCAACGCATGAGGAAAACAGTCATCTAATTCACTGCAACTGAGCCTGTCATTTGCCCCCCAAAAATACAATCGATACAACTTCCTCTGGCATTCCCATTTGGTGACGCCGTTGAGGATGAGAGGAGGCACAAGTGAAAAGCGCAGTGGGCGAAGCTGCAGCTCCGAGATGCTCAGTTATGAGCCTGTGTTTCAGTAGATAAATACGATCATGCGTAAAGAGAGGACGAATGAAACAAGTCATAATAATAATAATGATATTAATAATAAAAGGTGTCTAAAATTTGGCTTTGATAAAAATGGGCTGATCGGGCTGATCCGTTCAGTATCTCCATAGTGTTAAGTGGGAAAAAGTCACTCACACACACACACACACACACACACACACACACGATGGTGCTGAAAATCCAGAGATCCAGAGAAGCGCTGGGACCGTGCGCCGGAGCGGAGCCGCTGTCCGTGGTGCTGAAACAAAAAAACCAGCCCAGCGACAGGAGGCAGAAGAGAAAAAGGAGGAAAAATGGAAAACAGATTGTAATTTCCAAAAAAAGGTGACAATAAAACGGGAGAAAAAAACGAATAAAAAGGCTCCTTGAACGCGATCTCCCCGATGCAAAATGCACTGTTTTGCTCTCCGTGCGTAATCCTCCAGGATCACAAAAAACGCAAATGCGATGGCAGAAAAAGAAGAAGTAATGAGGACATTTAAAGCAATTAAAAACACCACATTGCATCCGAGCAGGGTGCATAAAATCGGCTGGTATACGTACTTAGTTTAGCGGGATTCCAACTTCACATGTCCTCCTGCGGTGCGCTCTGATGTCGCCCGGTGCGTCCCGCTCACCGTCCGATGCCGGGCTGCCGGAGAGAGCAAGGAACCGGGGGGGTGACCGAGCCGTTAGAGGAGCAGGAGGAGGGTGGGAGGGAGGGAGGGAGGGAGAGAGGAGGGCATTGAAGAGAGGGAGAGAGAGAGAGAGATGTGAATGAGGATTCAAAAATCCGACCACATGAAATTAAAAGTGATGCTCGATTCTCAATCAAAGATTTCAACCCCGGATTCGTGTCAAACTAAGTTATTGAGAAATGATCCGAGAAGCTCGAGACTAACCACAAAAAACAAAACAAATCCAGCTCTCCTTCACTGAGATTTCCCCTAAAATAACCTTGCTGTCAGCAGAGAGAGGGAGAGCTTATTGAAACACAGGCATAATGCAGCAGCCTTCCGTCGTGACATTGGCAGGAAAACGGTGAATAAAGAGCATCGATCAGTCGACTGGATCCCGACCAGCCTCCATGCATGGACAGCTCTTGTTTTTTGTGTGTGTTTTTTTTTAAGTCCATGGCTATGCAGACACAGATAGGCGCATACACACACACACACACACACACGCACAATCTGCATCAGATTTCCCCTCATGACACACACATGCAAACCCAGCCTGAGCACTCACCTTAGTTTGGCACTGCGATTGGAAAGCATCGGGAAAAAAGGACCACTAGTGTGAATCTTGTTAGATCTCTCTCTCTCTCCTTCTTCTCTCTCTCTTTCTCTCTCACTCTCTCTCAGAGGCTGTGGCAAAAGAGAGGAGAAATGAAGACGTGATAGGAATGCAATCTCCCTCCTCTCTCTCTCCCTCTCCAGTGACTCTCCCCCTTCTTCTTCTTTTTTTTTTTTCTCTCTCTAAGCAGTTTGCTTAAAATGCAAGCCCTCGACTTGTGCCCGTCCGCTTCCTCTTCCTCCCCTCTCCTCCCCCTCCTCCTCCTCCTCCTCCTCCTCCTTCTCCTCCGCCGCCGTCGCCGCCCCCCGGGCGAGCGCTCGGCAGCAGTGTGGCCGGGTGAGAGTGCTCCCCTCTCGGCTTCAGGAGCGCGTCTCCGTCCCGTGCGGCTGGAGCAAGAGTGTGTGGATCATATCGACTCCTCGGGTCTGTTTTTTTCCCCTGTCCTTCTTTCTTTCTTTCTGTCTTTCCCCGGTCCGTTTCTCAGTCGTGCGTCAGAGAGGAGTGAGGGACTGAGTCGGGGAGGTGGATGGATGGATGGATGTGGTTGGTGGTGGTGGTGGTGGTGGTGAGGGGGGGGGGGAGTAAAAGGGGGTGAGAGACGCAGTGGAGAGAGATCTGGCGGTGAGAGAAAGAGGAGGAGGGGAGGAAAAAAAGAGTGATGGGGACGGTTGCGCTATAGTTGTGGATGCTGTCGAGAGGAGGAGAGGAGGCGAAGTGAGGAGAGAGAGAGAGGAGAGAGGAGAGGAGCGCTCCTGGTTGAGCGGCGGGGACGCGCGTCAGGGGAATAAAAAGAGTGCGGGAGCGCGCCGTGCGGGGTGGGTGAGACCTGTGGATGACAGCCAGGACGCAAGACCTCTCTCTCTCTCTCTCTCTCTCTCTCTCTCTCTCTCCACCATGCTCATTTTTTATCACTCAGATTGAACTAATAATGATCACAATTCTTCTACCGAGGGTGATGCAAAACGTGGAGTTGGCAGCTCTTTCCTCTCTCTCTCTGATGTGGAGACGAAGAGGGTGGCCGCTGCTGCTGTCTCCACCGAGAAAGGCAGGGAGACACGGAGCGCCTCCTGTCTCCTCTCCTCTCCTCTCCTCCTGCGTGCCTTCCCCCGCCTCGCCTCCAGCGGGCAACACAAGCCCGTGTTGTGAGCTCACAAGCACGACCCAGACACCATCACGATTCCCGGTTCATGCAGCTCTGCAAGGAGGGGGCTGATTGCAGTGGAAAGTTGAGATCTCCCCACAGTGAATCCGGTTAGAACACAGAGCCTGAAATTATGATATTTTACAGTATGAGGCTGCAGGATATAACTGGCTCAGGGCCTGATACCTGAAGGCTTGTTTCGCATTTCTCAGGTGTCCTTCAGCAGTTAAGCTTTTGCAGGAAAGAGCAACTGGACTTTTTTATTATTTACGTCTTGTTATAGATGAGATATTATATATATATTATATGGCTTTTCCCCCCAATGTGTTCACTCTCTGAAGCCACTTGTGTGAAATAAATCTGTCTATAGGAAAAACTGGAGGCCCCCGGTGGTCCCTTAACCTCACAGACACAATCGACTGACCTTTAGGATTATTTCTAAAATTGTTCTGTTGTAAGATCAGAGGAGTAAACCTTTATTCACTTTGTGATCCCCTCAGATTTATATATCGCTATATTATATCTCACTTTCTATGTCATGGTGGATTAAAATAGACTAAACGATTGAGCTCTTGGGAGAGTCTCATCATCTGGGCATGCAGGAGATGAATGTGTCTGCACTATTGTTGTCCTCCTATATGTCCTTTCATGGAGGTCAGGAGACTTTCCTGTTGTTGTTTTTTTTTATTATTATGTATGTCCTAATTTCTGGATAGTGCAATACAAAATCAGTGACGTCTCCAGTGTGTAGCTGATAATGTCCCTCATTAAAATAACTCTAAATGCAGTACTGACACAAACCAAAAAATAAAATGAATGACTGAAGACATTTGTAAACAAATACTTTCAGACATTGTTATTAGAAATGTGTGCTGTCGTATCACATTGCAAAACATTTGTTTATTTTAATAAGTACCTGTCTTACACAAATATAGCAAATACTACCAATCTAAGCCTGAGCCTATACACACCAGTCCACACAAGCACACCATACTCACACACACACATACACAGGCAGCGGGTGGGAGGTTAGATAGGAGTGTTTGGGAGCAGCTGGTGGTCTGTAAAACTTCCATTCTTCTTTATGAAAAGCCATCATTCACTCCTTCAGCCTGTCAGCTCATGTCAGACAGAGTGACACAAGGCCTCCACAAACCCTTCATTCAGCTCGCAGGACACGGATTGGCCAGAGTTTGTCACAATGGAGCAGTAGTAACCTCGAGATTACAGATCGGGGCTAATGAGATCACCGGTTAGAATTTCCACTCTGAGTGACACGGCAAAAATTGGACATTGATCTGTTTGGGCTTTTGGTTTGACGAGTATCGTGCCTCAGCGAGAGCTCTGAAATGAAACTCTCGGGTGCAAGTGACACAAAAGGTGCCGGTATAACATAAAAAGAGCAAGTCATGCAGAGTTTATTTGCATCATTGATAAAGTTACTGTTTTATGTGGCTCTGCAGCACCAACATTATTTAACAATTATTGTAGTGAAAGTAATTAATTAAACCAAGCAAGAGACTTTCCTCACTAGAAAAGCAACAGCATTGGTTGGTGTACAATGACTTGGCAATGGCAATGACAGGCTACCTCTGGTGGCAGGGTGAATAATGACTGTAATCGTGGCATAAAAACCTCTGAGGTAGGAGGTGGTTGGACTTGGAAAGTGTGGGACATTGATGCCAGAGTCTGCAGTTTGTGTCCCGTCTTCTACAGTACCAATAATCAATACTAATTATTTCACCCAAGACCACAACGTTTGAACTTTAACCACATAGTTTTGGTTGTCGAAACCCAAACCATAGTGATGGCTGTTTAGAAAAGAAGAAAAAAAAACATTTTTGTAATTGGCATTTTAAAACAAAGTCAGGTGGTGCAAGATCAAATAACACTCATATAGGTTGATTTAAAAGGTATTTACTGTACAAGAGATATATTTTGTCATTTAGGTTCAAGGACTTGCCTTACAAAAAACCTAACAAATGAGATAAGAACAGGATAAAAAAATGGATTCAGAGGAATAAAATGGACTAAATCTGAGGAGAGCATGTAATGAAAAACTGAAATATGTTCAAATCTCTCATTTGATTGTCATGTTAATAAGGAAATGAAAATCCAAAGAACATCATCACAGTCAAAATGTTTGACTGATACATCTGGACACCGTAACGGGGCAATAAAGTCAACTCAGTCATCGCTGACCTTTTAAAGTCATCACAGCATGATGAAGGGACAGCGGTGACAACTCTGTCATCATGAACAGCAAGTAGCGCTGCAACTGGTGGGGAAGGAAATGGCTGCCAGTACTGCTCAACTCACAGGCGCGTCCTGAAATGAAAAGAGACAGTACGTACGGCAGAGGGATGTCATTCATTCAAACAAGAAAACAGCGGGTGTGGTGCTGGTACAGCTGCCAGTGTGGTGATCATTTAAAGACTCTATGCAAGAGATTGGGAGACAAACTGTGAGGGTAAAGATTTCATACTTTATTAATATGACAATACTTATTACTGGTAGGAACTACACTTGGATAAAATGGTTAAGAGAGAGCAATATCACTTTAATTTAAAAAGAAGATAATCATGCAAATCACAGTTTAACTTGTTAATGAAAAGCAACCGTGTTCTATAAACTGCAATCTTCTACCCAATGAAAAAGTTAAAGAGGAAGAAAAGTTTGGTCTCTGTTAAAAAACTTTTTTTTAGCTGTCACCTTTTGAAACTTTCCATTACCCCTTCTCTGCTTGTCATCAGTGACACACCTCATGCCACCTGCCTAAGTCCTTTGTGGACCACAAGGGATGGTGGGATGCGCAGTCAAATAATTCCCCATCTATCGCTCTGTCTATCTATCTGTCTCTCCTCCTGTCAGTCCGCCTGACTGCTAGAGAGTCAATACGTCTGAATGCTGCTCTGCCTTTCTTGCTGTCCACTTACATCCCCGCCTGACTGCCTGCCAACCGGACCAGCCTGCCTGCCAGTCTCTCCGCCTGAAGGCCTGCCTGTTTGGCCGACTGGCTGCCTGCTTTCATGTCTGTCTGTCTCTGTGCCGCCAAACCTACCTGCCTGTGTGCTTCTCTATGTGACGCCCTGTCTGCCTTTATGCACCCATAAGGATCTGCCTTGGTCTTAGTTCTCGTATTCAAATTAGACAAAGACTCGTTCAATCATACAGAGGAAGATTTTGGCAAGAGAATGGTCTGATGAATGGACACTCATACATTTGCTTGGTTGAATAGAGATATTTTGTACAACCCTTATTCCTCAAAAGTTGGGAAGCTGTATAAAACATAAATAAAAACAGAATGCAATTGTTTGCAGACAAACTGTTCACTGACAACAGTTTTACAAAGTGTCCCTGAGCCCATGTACTAATCTCCTTTATACAATCATGTGTTTGACAAAGTGTTGAACCTCTCTCCATCCTTGCTTGTGAACAACTGAGTCTTTCCAGGATGAACCTTTCATACCCAATCATGATACTATCACCTGTTACCAATGAACCTGTTTACCTGTGGACTGATCCAAACAGGTGTTTTTGGATCAGTCCAACTTGTCCTCCTGTCCCAACTTGTTTGAAATGTGTTGCTACCATCAAATTCAGAATAAGCACATATTTACAAAAATCAGTGAAGCCGATATAAACTATAAAACTTATTGTCTTTGTACTGCTTTCAATTGAGTATATGTCAAAGAGGATTAGAGAGGATTTTGTTTCATTTATGTTTTGCACAGAATCCCAATTTTTTTTAGAAAAAAAAAATCACTGGAGGAAATTCTTCATTAGTTCGACATCTCGCTGTGTATCCCATCTCTTGTAGTAGATCTGTCCACTCGCCCCAGAGCAAGGAACACAAAATAACTGTCATGTTTTCTGTTAAATTACTAACGCTTCAGTTCAGACTGTACTTTGAGAAATGCATCATGCTTTGTTGATGTTTGAGATCAAGAGATTGTATGGAAAGCCCGGAGAATATTTGTCGAGCCCACTGGACAGGAAAAGTACAAATATCAGTACAAAATGACATGTTGTTGTTTATCAGCAAAACAGAAAAAAACATTATTTAATCATGCATATGGCTTTAATCAAAGCAACAACATTGCAAAGAAAACTCACAAACTATCTAATTTGAGTTTTTTTTTTCTCTTTTTCTTTTATACTCCGGATTGGGCATTTGTTTAGTTAAGAGCAATGTGTAAGGGGTACTGACTGACAGCCACAAGAAGCTATAGATAAAGCAATAAAGGGCATTGTGTTGAAAATAAGGAATCTACAGCTGCATTTCACTTTAAAAGATTTCTTTGTAGTTCAGGGCCTGGCCTTGAAATTTCAATGTGTTTCCAGAATGAGAGTCTAGTCTGGCCTAGGCTTTAAGAAGCAGTGGCTGGGGAAAACTTTGACTTGGAAAACAGAACTGCAAAGATTCTTTGAGGAGATCAATTTATGTTTGTATTCAATTTGAGCAATGCTCTCATTTTTGTTTCATTGAAGCCTTGGAAAAAATCTTATTGGAAATTAAGCTAAACCCCTTGTGCTCTTTTTTTTAATATCAACACAAGTATTGTAAGTTTCTATTGTCGAGACGGACCCACACAGGATTAGCGACTGCATATATACTTGGCCACAGAATAAGTTAAATGTCACACTGGGGTTTGCTTTGGTGAATTCTTCCCAACTTTATGAACTGTGTGTGTGTGTGTGTGTGTGTGTGTGTGTGTGTGAGAGAGAGAGAGAGACAGAGAGAGTTTGCGTGTGTTGGCTGCTGAGCAGCACTTTAATGTGGTCACGTCTGAGTGATTGGCCCAACAGTGCGAATGAAGTTCAGGACAAAAGAGCATCCAAATATAAAACGCAGACAAGTGCTCTCTCTTCCTCTTTCTCTATCTCAAACACATAAACACACTCTCTCGCAGACACACACAATCTGACATTGAGATGGACAAAGTCAGCATAGGAGTCATTGTCTCATGAGAACATTGCGTTGTTAGGCCTCACAGTGTCCCTGTTTTGACCTCAGGTACCATCATAGAGCTTCTCATCATAAAACCCAGAACAACATTGTCAGTGTTACTGATGTTTGTGACACAGTGTACAACAAGAGACCAGGAGAGAAGTACCTATGGTAATGTGATGTTTTTCATTAGCTGCTTACATAATTCGAGAATTAAACTTAGTGATTTAATGCGGCACAGTGTCCTGCCTGCCCCTGTCACTGCTTCTCATCTGTCTCTGTGGCCCTAGATACCATGAATGTACAAGCATTTGCCTCTACACACACACACACACACACACACACGCACCTACAGACTATTTAAATAGCACTGAAAGTTCCAATGAGCACTATTTACTAGGACAAGTTAAATCAGATTCAAAATCAGATCACTGTGGTTCTGTAGTGTCGCATTACGTTTGATATTTGTATCACAACATAAGTCTTGAAAACATTGCCTCAAGCCCACACACTAGATGCCATATGTACCAAATAGGCTTATGTAAAAAAAAAAAAAAAGAATAATTTTTCTTATCTGCATGCATTAAGAACTGTTTTTGTAATTGTATTTTTTTTTTTTTTTTTATTCTTGGGAAAAAGATTCTGCAGTGCACATAAAGTATATTTTGTGGGTTAATCCACTTTAATGACTGGGATTAAACCACTTGAGGGAAACATCAGGAACTGACACCGCTACTTATTTCCAAGACAGTTATAACGGTTGCCTACACAGGACAACTTTTTTTGTACTTCCAAAGTCAACATTTAGCGAAAGAAGCTCATGGTTATGATGCATAAACTCTGGTTATGGTATGGTTAGGGTTAAACAAATAAAACACTGGAGTTGGATCATGGTTGTGGTTGATAAAAACTTGCAGACACTTTAATTAAGTAATAGTTCACAGCCCAACAACATAAAATACAACAGTCTTTCTCACAAGAGCATTTTGCGCAAACCTTTAATGACCCCAATCAGATCATTGACCTCAAGAGGCAATTACCACTGATTATTGCATTTGTGCGCATGTGTGTGCGTGCACGTGTCTAGGTATGCACGCATGTTTTGTTTATCTTCTAGCAGTCATGCTGGATGAGTTTCTGAGCCCGTGGCCAGATGGTGTCCTCGCCAAAACGCTGTGTGGCGTGGCACACTCTCTCTTTCTTGCTCTCCCTCTCTGTCTTACACACACACACACACACACAATAGAGTCTACCATCCCATCCACTACCTCTCTCGGCTTGCTTTAGCCCCAAACTGTCGGAGCAAAAATACAACACGTCTGCTGAGAGACCTAATTCTCACACACTGCACTCCCTGGAGAGCTGTGTGTGTTTGTGTGTGTGTCTGTGTGTGCGCGTGTGTGAGAGAGAACATTAGTTGCTGCCTCAACAAGTTTTTTGGGGTAAATTACAATGGCAAAAGGAGAAAGAGAATGATGGAGAGAGGTCTCGTGAGGATGGGGTGAAATCAGAAAAAAACCCGCACACACGGCAAGAAGAGACTAACGGTTTAGAATTTATCCTCGTAAACGTAAATGCCAAACACCTCTTCAATGTTGGATTTCAAATCGGCTTTTGTCTATGAAAAGAAAGTGAAGGGAAATTAGACAATTGGGGCCGGGGGAGGGGGTGAAAACTTGTTGGAGCCTCCTGGGAGTGGGCATTGGAATTCATAAGAGCTCCTATTTCGACTTTAACTCTCTTGTCTTTCTTCTTTCATTCATTTTCATTAGCTTTGAACGTCTTTCCCTGGAGTACGGCTTCGCAGATAGAAGGCGAGGCAAGGAGAAGCAGGAAGCGCTAACAGGCTGCATGACATGACGATTCAAATTTATATGTGCTTTTAAGTCAAAATCATTCAGTTAGTTAGTCTGGATGGCCGAGCTGCCTGCAGAGTCTGTCCCATAACCAAAGAGTGACAGGTTTGATTCTCCGGGTATGTGTTCTTCAACAGCTGTGGAAAGATGAGTGTCAGCTTTATGCCTGAAACTTAAATATAAATCTAAAGGCAGTTGTGATTTTTGCCTCTCTCCTCTTTGCAATGTATAAATGTAATATCATGTGATGCTCACATGAGAAAGGATATTGCAGGTTGGTAGAGATACAGCCTTTAAGCTGTGGATTGCAAGTACTCTGGTGGTCCCTGTATGAATATGGATTAAACTGGCCTAAATCCAGATGAATCAGAGCTACAGCAGCCATTTTGGAGTGTCATGAAATCAAGGAACAAGATGGTAATTCTCAGTGGTACTTTCTTTCAGTGACACATTTACACGCAGCGATCAGATCGTGGGTGCAGGAGACAATAAGGCAGTGACATTGCTTGCTGTTTTTCTCTCTGACACGTTTTCCCCTGCATCCCAGTTTTTGACAGAGGGAATGAACCCAGAAACAAGAAGAACTGGGTCATCTGTCTGACATCTCTGTGACAAGATTAGCTCTGGGTTTTGGACGTTTTTTTGTCAGTCTGACCGAGATAGAGAGGCTGCACTGATGGAGATGTAAGCTGTGACAGCTTGATAATCATAAACCAAATAAATGACTGAAGTACCATTTGAAACTCGACAGATCAGTGCAAGTGTGTCTGAAACATGCACCATGATAGCCTCTCTGTTAGAATAATGAACTTGCCCAAAAAAAATAAGCATCGAATTCTCTCAAGAGTTTTGTGGCCATAAGCTGATATATAACCCATTATCCCACATTTTCAGTTGACTTTCACTTTGTTTTTTCGACTATTAAGAGCATGAGCAGAGTTGCATGCGTCACTCTACACAGCTCTGCCAGAATACTCTGCTTGGTCATTGTGCTGCAGGCACAAACTCTAAATGCCATTATTAAAGTCGCAAGGTGATGAAGTGAGTCATGCGTTATATTAAGCCCAATGATTTAATGACCATAGGCATAATATGTAAAAAATCTGAATAATGAATGAATTCAGAACAATCCATTTGAAATATATTGCATATTCTTTGCTGAATATTGATTTGGGATCATCTGTAGGAGGCTTTAACTATATTAAACCTTGATATTATTAATTGAAAAGACAGAACAGGAAGTAATTAAGTGACTGAGCAATAACAGGAGCAGCTGAAGGCCAGTGTCTTCAAAGGCAACCATTTCACTTTCCAAGTGTGAAGCAATAAATGTAGTTTTAAGGCCACAGGGAAGGATTGTTAGATATGCAGTCCTTCATCAAACACTGGAAAAAGGCTCCATCTTTAGAAAACCTGACCACTGACTCCAGTAAGGTGATGATGCTGCATTGGCATTGTGGCCAGGACTCTCCACAGTAACACCAGTATTGGGTGGATGGTGCAGTTTAAAGACCATAAAAGTTGTACATTTGCATCTAATTTGATAAAACATATACATACAGCTAATTTATAAATTATCTTTCACTTATGAGATTACAAGTTAGTCATTCTCAGAGATGATCTTAGATACAAGCTATTATGTAAATCAAGCAAATAATTATTATACAGGATGTATATCTGACTATATACACAATAATTCTCTGTTGCTTATGTCGGCTGCAGTGTCATGTACCTACACAATTTTTCCTTCTTACTTTTTGGGGACACATTTACCCCTGGCGACAGAGGAAGATCTAAGGAGCAGATGTAAGGCAACGGCATTGTTTTTCTCCGTTTCAGCCCTGACATGTTTTCCCCCGCATCCCACTTTTTGACTGAGGGAATGAACCCAGATACGGGGAGAAGTGGGTCAACCCTGTGACCTCTATGTGGCGAGAGCAGCTCCGGGCTTTGGCCAGCTTTTGAATGTTTGACCGAGATAAAGAGGATATGCATTGGACGTACGAGATGTAGCCGAACAGTAACACACACTTAGTTTGAGCTGAACCATTCTTAAAGATCTAATGAAGTGGCATTGAGATTGTAATTTTCTTCCTGGTTTGACATGTTCCTCATTGAATGAATGACTGAAAAAATGGCACTGATGTTAGCCTTCATTTTTCTATTAAGGATAGCCTGCCTCTTGTATCACCCTTTATCCTGTATCACTCTTCTGTAACTGTCACATTAATAGAGGACTTAAAGGCGACTGACAAGAAAAACCATGTTATGGAGTAATTTAATCAAGAGAGAATAAAGATTGGAAAACACTGCCCATCATCTTTCACCATTTCCAATCAGAAAAAAAATATACTGAAAGGAATTAGAAAATAACTGACAATAACTAGCCTCTTGGTAAAGTAGGTCTTGAATTGGAAGGACAGTCACATTCTCTTCTGGGCCATAAGTGACTCCTTTGATGAACTGGAGCTGAACCCATAACCAGGACATGGGCATAGCAGCACAGGTGCTTTGTCCATCCACACCATTAGAAATCATTAGAAATGAGCAACTCTGCCACAGCGGATTATACACTCAGCAGCCTGCTTATTAGATACACAGAGTTTAAACAAATACAGTCTAATAAAACAGTCCTGCAATAATAATAATTAAACTTTATGATCATTTTGGAGGCGGCAGTTTATGTTGTACTGACAGGTGTTTGTTTAATTTAGTTCATCCGATTTGTATCAGTGAGGGAAGGCTAAATAACAAACACCTCCCAGTATTATGCAATACAGACCACAACAGCACAAATGATCTCAAAGTGAATTAGTACTTCTCTAAAACGATAAAACATTACATCCCTCATGATGGGAGGATATATTGCAGGACTGTTCTGTCAGACTGCATTAGTTTTAGCTAGGTGTACCTAATATACTGACAACTGAGTGTATTCATGGCCAGGCTAAGAGGCGTTTTGGCCAGTGTTAATGTTGACATTACCTAAACATCATGGAGCTAAACCACACCAACACATGTTAAATGTTTGCCGAATGAGTTAGTGTCTCTTAACGAGTCATAAAAAAATCATAAATGATATTTTACAAGGAGTAGATGTCTACCATGAGCTCGCCTCTGTTAAATTTAGCGATTTGTTAATGAAGCAAGGCTAATCGCTAACCTGCTCTGAATCCACTAAGAACTTTGAGCTATACTAACGTTAAATTTAGTCCTGGAACGGATTTAACATATATACATATTATATCAAATCAGTTCACACACATAATTGATATTAACCTTGGCAGACACGATGGATGTGTCTTTTCAAATTGGTTGTGTTTTTTTCCACCCATAATACATCCATGACATGCGCCGAGCGGGAATAAAAAATCACCCAACGAGAAAGATGCATGGACGCAGTGAGAATTTGTACTTGCAATAATAATAAGTCAATAATATCTATTACAGTCGAAACTTTCGTTGACAAAATTAACACTGGCTTTTTGCGGCTACCAATCTGTCCCACCATCTGGCCAATGGGTGCTGAAGTTGAAAGGGCCATCACACACATCATCCAGTTGGTGCTAATGAAGCATCGGTGGCCTTGCTTCCACTTTGTGGGAATGCGGAGCCAGAGGAAGCAGAAGAAAGTGTCAGCTGACAGATGTCTGTTTGTCATTCTGTGGGATTAGTTGGATGGCCTGTGAGGAGGAGCAGCGGCGGCATAACCATGTGGACGCACTCCCACCGAGGTTAGGTTAGCCAGGAGACTCGTCTAGTCATCTGCATCAGAATGATGGGGTTCACTCATGGACCACATTTGATCTGGTAGCAGTAATGAAAAGGTGCTCTGACAGACTCCGTGGAGATGTAGAATGAGTAGGTGAGACTATGATGTGCCATGAGAGGAAAGCCTGTGGAAAGTTAGCACTTTGCAATTAAAAGGCCAAACAGAAACAGCAGAAATGACATGTATGAATATTGACGAAGCTAAACTGAATGGATGGAAGCCAATGGAGAAAACGTGGGTCGCATTTTGAATTTTCACAGACGCATTTATATTTGAATCACAGACTGCACCTCCGAGGTCACTGAAGGACGCAATAACAATAATTTGTCTGTGAAGAAAAAAAAATCCAAAAGGTCATACGCGAAGAATCAAAGACATCAGCTGTTGCCGGGCTCTTTGTTGTGATGTCTACACTGTCACTCTGTTGTAGCATATCGAATTACAAAGACTTTCTGCTTTTACGCACTGAAAAGATTAAGCGCTTCAAGTGACATACAAGGGCAGAGTGTGTCAGTGTTTGTGCTGTGGTGTAATGTGTGTCTGTGTGGAAATGCCTGTGTGTGTTTTTGTACGCACTTACACAGCATATTTGTGCTGATGAATCTACAGGCATCTATGCATACAGAATGTGTTTTCTTGAGAAAGATATTGTGTTTGTGTGTGTGCTAGCATTTGCATGTGCGCATGTGTGTGTGCATTGCCCTCTACATAATAAAACACATTGCACTGCAATCATGAAAGCAACTTGCCATAGTGCATGTCCGAGTAGGCACTCTATTCTGACAGGATATAAAGAGGATTTGTCAGAAAACATAAGAAGTGGTTGTATGTACTGTTTTATCACTATTATTCTAATGAACATTGCAAGATAAATTGGAAATGTTTTTTTTAATTTATTTTTTATATAAACTTGCCACATATATAAAAAAAAAAATCACCATTAAAAATTCTTGTTTGAAATCAGAAATATCAAACCAGTTTCTCTGAAGATGTCTCAGTCTATGTTGACTGGCCTGGGCTTCCTCAGGGGTATTAATGATTTTGTACAGCTGGTACCAATGCATGTGTACTAATCTTCTACAAATTAGAGTTTATTCATAAAAATTAAGCAGAGGAAGATTTTTAAATAGGCCCCTAGTCAAGAGTTGGAGATGCAATCAATAGTAGCTGGAAAGCCATGCATTATGGAAACTATTGACGTGGCTGGAATGTGTTTTGTACCTGTAAGATACTGCTTGGCCCAACCGTGTAATAGATGTTTTGCAGCAGTTCAAAACATTTTACAACCAAAGCTGTGTGATGTGTTTGGATCAATTTACTGTGCTGCATGCATAAGGAAGAGCAAACAGAGTAAACTTTTAAAGGTCAACAAAGTAGTCGGAGAAGTACATGTACACCTTTAATCAGCACGAGTTGTGGATGCTCTCCTGATCCACTATTCCTATTGGGCAGGGATTTTCATACTCTATGTCAAGTCGAGTTTTACACAAATGTACCAGTAGAGGCTTTAGGCTAAATCATAATTACATCAGTAAAAATACATTTCACGATTAGCTAATCTTTTGTAGTTGTTGTTAGATGGATACGCATATGAGCATTTGACTGATTGAATGAAACTGAAATGTTCCTGTGAAGCCACCACAAAAAGCTGCACTGAAAACAGTAGTTATAGGTCAACTTATCCTCTAATTCACAGCCTACACATTGGCAGTACATACAGACACACACACACAGGTACTCACACACACACATAAAAACTGCTGCATAAGTCGCTTCCCTCGCTGAATGATGTAATTGCCCTGAGCTACACCAAGTCCTGGCAAGAAGAACATTATCTCATCCAATGGGATATGAGAGTACGGACCCCGGCCCACCGAGGGCCCACCCTTAGGACCAACCTCACACTCACCACTCCCACACACAGTGAATGTCTGAGCAATGCCCAGAGTCACAACTTCACACTATCTGGTGCCAAGTTTCCTCTCTCTCTCTCACGCTCCATCTCTCTGTTCATGCTTTGTGCTAACTTTATTTACTTCGTGTATATCAATTTCAGCATTCTCCTCCTGTTTAGTTGTCTTTTTTTGTATGACTCTGACTGATATGAGCAATTTCTGTGTTTATTTCTGTCACAGACATGGCACATTTTCAAATTGCAAGACATTTGGCTCAAATTGGTCTGTGCATGCATACATTCCTTATTGTATACTATCCTCTGGTCTTGTTGCATTGAATTACCGATTCACACACATTGTGGATGTTTTAAGGTTTGAATTCAGTATGAGGAAATGTTTAGGGTTCCAGTGAAAGAAGCTTGAGCTTGACGCTCTAACGATTCCCCTCGTCCTCACCCCCATCAAAAAATCCACAGGACCACTCGGTAAAGTTGAACTTTGACACAAGAAGAAATTGGCATAGAACATTTTACAAAGTTATCAAATTCAAGCGAGAATCATTCATGAGAGCGAGAGAGGTCAAAAAATTGTGTGGCTCCACACTCCACTTGCCTGACTGGCGAGAAGAGAGTTTGGGTGGTAATCTCAGGGCAGAGTATCAAAAGGCAAGTAAAGGTGTGCTGTCACTGGGAAGCAACAATCATAGGCACCTTCTCCCAAATACTACAAATGCAATATAGGTGAGATTTTCAATGATCCACCCACATTAAGTTCAAGGAATAGAACAGTTAACTTATTGCTGTAAATATAAACAGTAAATGCACCAATGCTTTAAATATTCCTTCCTATTCCTTCTAGATCAATAAACCATATCCATTGTTTCACATATGAACTGAGCATGCTAATAGTTAAACATCAATAAACCAGATTTAGGATCATACAATATGTATATCAAACCATATTAGTAAATATAGAAAACTTAGCTTGATCTTAAATTAATATTCTAGAATTTCATCATTTTCACTAGAACTGAATTTGATCAAGGACTTTAAATTCTTGCCAAAACACAAACAAAACTTCATAGAATTTCTATGAACGTCAAATGTTAATCTTTGCTGTTGGGCTGCAACAAAGTTTTATACTTGCAAAATGAGAGAACTGCTAAAAGCTGCATGTTTGGATTGATGCATGCTGTTTCCTATTATGATGAGTAAAAATGTGCTTATGGTCTTCAGGCAGTGGAAATCTGGCTTTGTTGCCATTCAAATAAGGATTTGAAATTAGATCAACATCCTGTACGGTCCTGTACAGACCTTCATATTCTCTATCCCATGCTGTATAATACTGTGAAAGTGGCAGGTGGAATGACAGAATACAGTTTTCAACTTGTTGCATGTTTGTTTCTTGATACAGTTTTGTTCTGATTTGCTGTCTGAAGCTACAAGAAATCAGCTCTCCCACTACCTTGATACAGTCTGGCCTCTGAACTGCTGTGTGGGATGCTCCAAGCTAGAAGTGCCAGATATCTCATTATCAATACTAAGTTTAGAAATGTGGAAAAAAAGAGATCCATAATATCTTTAGGTGTAGCAGCCTATAGAGAACTATAGAGAATATTGTGATATATGGCGCCCACCCCAGATTTTGTCGAAAAGTTGCATCCCAAATCTCTGCACTGGTAATGTTGAGTGACACCTGACTAACACTGGCTCACACAAACATCAGGACACGCAGTATATGGCAAAGTTAGATCATAAAGGCCTTAAATCAATATGCGAGGAACCTTTGTGAATTTGGCCTGAGGAATCCATTGCAGCATTTGGTTCCCTGTCGGTATTATACTTTCTACAGTCATGAGAGCCAGTAATTGCTTTTCCATTCCAAGCACTCTTCCAGCTCTTGCACTCTTGAACACAAGGCTAAAAACCCAATCTCCAGGGACCACGAAAGTAAATGGCAATTTGAGCCCCAGCACATTGCCAGCAGTTTGCCAGTAGATTGTGTGGATTATAATGTTCTTTCCGCTATGTTGCAGTTCTGTATGAGCCAAACAGACATAAAGACGGACGGAAATATGGACAAACTGACTGACAGACAAGACGACAGACTGATATACTCACTGGCAGGCTGGCCATGATGTGGATGTAACTCTGGCCAGGTGGTCTGATGAATGGGTGGCTCAGCAAAGAGGCCTGGCTGACTGGCAGAAGAAAGAATAGGCACGACAGAGAAACACGAGCATATACTGTAGATGGGACGAATACTTCACTCAATACAAGCAGAAATTACTGCCAATTAGTGTCTGTTTTTACCCGTCGACTGACTGATATAGTAACTAAGCAACTGACTGACAAGAGACAGAGTGGTAAAAGTGACATGGCAGAAAATATAAGAGAGAAGAAACGAGAGCACAAACTCTTCACGTCTTCAGGTTCCTCTCTTCACAATGTCACCTACCAGTCCTCCCTCTTTGTCACACATACGTTTTCCCGTAGACGACAATAAAAAATTAAGGACGCATATTTTAGGAAGCAAAGCAGAGAGCATCAGCACTTTCGTCTTCGTATAATTGCCCTCAATGAGTCAATCCTTTCTTTTCCCCATAAAGACTTTACAGTAAGTTCCAGTTCTCCAACTATACCACCACTTTTTCCGTCCTCCATGATCTTTTACTGCTTCTCCCCTGCATATACACACCTTCATGTACTCATACTTACACTTGTTCTACATGGGCGAGCACATTGAGAGAATACACATGAGCGATCGGACTTCACTTCTCTCTCTTGTTACCCTTTGCTTTTTATTCTGTCTCATTCTTTTTACTACCTTCTTGTTTTGAACACCTTCTTTGTTGCATCTCCTTTACCTCTCTTTTGTTTTCATTGACCTTTTCTGTGCCATCTTTAGCTCCCTCTGTACATTAAACTCTGTTCAGTTTGTGTCTCCATCTGTTCTTACCTCAAACTTATATGATTTTTACTCACACCCATATTTTCTCACTATCGCTATTCTTCTCTCTTTCTCTCCATACATCCTTTTTACCGTCTGTCAGTCAACTCCAAATGAAGTCCGATAAACCCCGTGTTTGGTTTCAGTGGAGAAAATGCAATGCAGGGTCTTCTAGGATGGAACCTCCAGTGGCGAAAACATGATAAACTGCCCACTACACTGTCCCTCAAGTGGAGAAAATATGATACAGTGCCATATAGCCCCCATATAATAATAGTGTGTGTGTGTGTGTCCATGCTCATGCAGTGTGTTTACATAAAGTGAAAAATAATTACAGTTTGTGTGCGTGACTAGTAAGCAGCAAATCAGGTGCAGTTTTTCATTTTTGTATCAGATACATGTAAATTCTAAGTGCCAATATTTGGTTGGTGAAACCAACTCCACAGTCATTTTCATTAAAGCATAAGCAGAAGTGAATATGGTCCTTTAAATATTTAGCACTTCGCCTCTCTCTGCTCTGCGTGTCAAGAATGGTGAATTCACTTTTTCCGCTTCTACATGTATCTATCTTTCATACAGTGCTTTTGCATGCAATAAGCCGTTCAGACATCAGCTGCTGTATGAGCATAGCTGACACGTGTTGACTACAGCGCTTTCATGTTCTGTGGGAATCTCCAGCTTCTGAGACTTCCAAGTCAGCGAGTTTGTGCTTATCTTCTGGGTATGATTGTTAACATGCTGTAAATGCTGGTATCAAGCAGCTGGCACTAAAGTGTTTGATGTCAGGTGCTTCATACTGGCGTCAGAAGGCATCACACACACAGAAACCTGCCAGGCTTGTTGATTTCATTTGTTTGTTTGTTTTCTCAAAATCTGATCATGTTTGTAGAATGTACTTGTACGCATTCTTTTTTTTTTCCACATTTTTTTTTTTGAGAGAGAATTGAGATGCTTTCTAAGAAGACAGAGGAATGAATCTGAGCCAAGTACTCTAAAGTGCAACCTTTGCCGCATGCACACAACACACAACCACACTGCTGAGACCGAAATAGCAAGGACAATATGACTCATACAGTAATATGAGAGGCTTGGAGTGTGGGTGTCATCTTATATTAGCAGAAAGAGCTAGCATAATCTCCCTGGACACAATTGCACAGAACACACTAATGAACATAACTATCCAGGTTTAGTGTTGACACCAGAACACAGTGTGCATTACACACTGATTATATGCTTAATATCTAACAACTGTTTACGGCTCTTCAAATAGCCTTTGTCTTTGTTTTTGATGCTGATTTTAATTAGCACCGTATATCACAAAACAAAAACCTGCAAGCAACATTATGAACATCATTAGTGTAATGCAGAGCTGGCGGTGAGTGTTTTGATTCATGACTGAACAAAACCGAGATAAAGATTTAACATAACGTACTCTTGAGTGCTTAATGGCTGAGGTGTGGAACAATCCAATACAGGTCTTGCAATAAGTATGCTTGTGAAGTCTTTAATCAGATGCTTTGATACCATAATGTGGTGGTGCTCATTAACAGTATATATTCAGTATCATTTATCACGGTATCACAAATAACCCAACCACTATTATGAACTTTTGATGATGCAGCACTTTTATTCTTTCCATGCAGTACTTACTTGATGGCGACAAGACCTGCAGTGTTTACTGGCTGTACGCGTGCCGCCTATTGTTTCTGCAAAATTGTCAGGAAAGCAGAAACACTTGAGTTTACTCGGCAGACATAAGGAGCTTAGGCTAACAGTCAGATATACACGCCCACTCCCAAAGCTGGGCTGGTCTGAGTGCTCGCTGTTGACAGCCGCCCACACGGTGCATACTGATGCATGCAGGCGCCGGGACAGGTTCTCTGAGGAGAAGAACGCCAATTTCACTGTTGCTGTGAATGACACCAAAGTGGTTATAGTTTGACTGCACCGTCGGCTCAGGCTGATTTGTGTAATTAGCAGTCCATGTAATTACTGGTGTAACGTTCCTTCATGTGATTGAGACTTTCATATATAAAGGGGTATTACATCACAAGATTATTTCCAATGAATCAACATGAGACCTTGCCCTGCGAATTGAAAGATTTAGACAAGACTGCATTTTTTTTTTTTTTTTTTTTTTGCATAAGGAATTGATGTTTTTCCACGTTCCAAGTTTTTCTTTTGAAAGACTGCATCGCCTGTTTCTCTCCCATATCGGGCCACCCTGTTCCACAGTCAAAAATAAAATTGCAAGGCGAAGCTTTTTTCTTACTGTGCACCTTTCCTTAGCTGTGATTAGAGAAGCACATTCCACTGAAGTCTCTGAAAGCTGGCTTAAAAACCTACTATTTCACTATCAGCCTTTTATAAAGTCAGATTAACAAATTAGCAGGAGATGAGTTTAGATTAAGGGTCCTAACCAACCTTACTTCACTCTTCGTTAGCTGAATATTGTTAATTATCAGTAATTATCAGGTTTCTCCAGATAGGAAATGTGGCTCCTTGTGTTCCCACTATGATGTGTATCAATCTGCTGGAAGAATGAGCACAAGCCAGACAGAGAGAGAAATGGAGAGAGACAGAGTGAATGAGGAGATGAGGGATGTGTAGCCTTGGAAGATTGGATGAAAATTGGAGGCCAAAGAAGAGTAAGTCCACTTTTGCAAGTTGACTGTCTATCTATCAGTCTATCTATCCAGTTTTGCCTCTGCTTTCGACTACATCCCTCTGTCTGTTCCCATTTACCATTCAATTCGATCACATTATCTCTGTCAGGGCGGTTTGACTGTGTGTGTGTGTGTGTGTGTTTGTGTGTGCGTGCATGAGTATGTGATCACTGATATATCACAGCGGCAAATCTTTTGAAAATTAAGTCGTTATGGTAGACCAACCTGAGCATAAGGACTCACAGCAAGCAGCCCCGGATGGAACGAGCCCGCGAGAGGAGCGAGAGATAAAGAAAGCGATTGTGAGACAGGTCACAACTCATTTAACAGCACAATGGTCTGTTGCACCTGCAATCAAGTTACATTCAGTGCAGGTCATGAAATAAGTGACAAAGCAGTTTTTGGCAGAGAAAAGTGCTCATTGTACAGACAGGAAATCGTTCACTAAAATGCGAGGCTGCGTGCGCCACACTCTCTCTGCATGAACGCGTGTAATATATGTAGCAGCCAAGCACTTACACTGCAGGCTAGCTCGAGACATGAATAAATTCACCAGCCTAAAAACAACAGTGGGGCAGCCTCACTCATACCTGAGCCGGCGTTGAGGTGAATCATATCGTAAAGGTGGTTCCTGTGATCTCCTCCCAGGAGAAGTGACCCAGGATGAAAGGTAAGAGTCATTTACATGATTATCCTCCGGTGAGCAGACAAAAACAAGAAAGAGAGACAAGAGGGAGGCAGAGGATCAGTGAACAACTGAGGTCACTGTGAAATGGCGCTATTGTTAGAGACAGGAAAAAAAAAAGGTGTTGTACAAAGAAATCAACAGCCTGAGTCATGCTGTTGGGCTCTGCCTACAGCAAGTGATTTGATTTGATTTTTTACAGTTGCTGGGGAATTGTTTTCCACTTCTGAGCATTAAAATAAAACACGATATATTACTGTACTACTTCATGGCATTTCCTGTAAAACCAAAGGCAGAAAAAAAAACACGCAGTTTGAACATGAGCTATTCAGAACGTGTGTTTTAGTTGTTGATAATTGGACAAATATAGATATTTTGAAATCCTTGACACAGTTTTATCTTTTCGGTTTAACTACCTTGTCTTATTCTGACATAAATGGAAAATCAAAGCAGTAAAAGTCCTGTGATATAGGGTTTTGTTCTTCTGCTGGGGATCTCGGTGTTTGTAATACTATAAAGGAAATATGGAAATATTGCTTCTCCACAGCTCATCTTGGAAACAGTGATGGTACAAAGATCCATATTGGGTCATTTTGAAGTAATGGTTTTATGACTTTTCTTGGTCTTGTCAGTGAGAACACTTTCCCCTTTTAGCGTGTGTGTGTGTGCCAGATCCTGTATTGCTCATTTTGTGAGGACATAAATCTGTCAGGCACATAGGCTTTCCTTATGGGGACAAAAAGTCCCAATTTCGTCTATCATTACATTTTAAGGTGAAGACTTGGGTTGAGAATAGCCAAGTGGCGGTTATGGTTGGGGTAAGTCTCCAGGAAATGAATGTAAGCCAGTGTAATGTCCTCTGAAGTGATGGAAACACTACTGTGTGTGTGTGTGTGTGTTTCAGCTGTGTTTGCTCTAGTCTCTGAATGAGACAGAGGGAGAGGAAAGTTTTGCCAATGCAATAAACAGTGATAATCAGCCGCAGGGCTTTGCATGAATATGCATGAGCACCGTGACAACAACCAGGGGATGGAATGAGAGAAGGGATGCTTGTGTGTGTGTGCTTGCGTGTGTGCTTGCGTGTGTGCTTGCGTGTGTGTGTGTGTGTGTGTGTGTGTGTGAATGAGAGAGATGGAGTAGGTTCTGGTAGAAGAATAGTCTCTGTCCGCTTAGAAATTGAAGAACACAGTTGATGTTTCAGTGACAGAGTAACAGAAATTGAGTGAGGAAGTGATGCAAGCAAAAGAAAGAGAGAACAAAAGCAAACAATCAGGGTGTGAAATCATTCTGCAGGAGATAAAACTTATGAGTGTGTGTACAAGCTTGAGCAGGGAGAGCATCAGTGCGTGTCTTCACAACAAAGGTGTGACAGAATTAATCTGAGTGTCTCGGAGCGCATGTGTTTGTGAGGATACTGAAGAAGATGACCTTAACATATTCCCACACAGTTCATTCTGACTTGTTCACACTCTGAGACTTTTTCAACCTGATTAATTATTGCTTCTACCAGACTTACAGTAGCAGTCTGAACTCATTACGATGGCAGTCTGATAACAGAGGAAATATTATCAGCTATATCAGACACTACTGCATTATAATTACACAAATAGAAAGCTGCACTATTCTAGTGCCGATGTTGCATGAACAAAGCTTCACAGCTCTGCAGCGACTGATCACAACAAATCCAGTGTTGATCCTGAGCAGCACAGACCGGCCTCCCTCTGGCAATCAAGGAGGGCATCCGAAGCTTTCAGGCCCAGCGCTGCATTGATTCTCTGTTTAGGCCTGCGTGAGAGACAAGAGGACACATACATGCACTCAGTTGCCAGTTTATTAGGCACACCTTGCTAAAAGTAATGGAAAATCCAATGTGGTCCACTCATTAACAATTTTTATTCAAAATCATGTCATTATCCTCATGGTGCTCAGAGTGCGAACTGCCACCTTGATCTCCCTCTGGTTGACATCTGGTTGATAAAGTTTATCTTCTCCATGTACCTTAAGTAAGTAGGACAAGTTGAGCCACACATCTTAACTCTGCAGTCTCACCCCCTTCTCTCCATCCTGCCCGTCAGTGATATGTTCTGTTTTATGTGGGCGGGTCACTGATCTTATGTACGTCCAACCCATTTATATCAATGAGGTTATACAACACCTCTTATGATAACATAAAACACTTCAGCAGCACTACTTAAATAATCCTTAAGTCGAATCAACACCTCTATAAACCTGAGCAATCTAATACCTGAACATTATAATTGTCATGAAAGTAGGATTTATAGCAGGACATTTGTATTTGACTGCATTAGCTTTAGCCAGGTGTACCTAATAAAGTGGCAACTAAGTGTATATACAGTATATACAGGCATATGTCATATACCAAGCTACATCACTCTCCATAAGCTACACATCCAAACATTTTTAACAGACCATATTGGACCTCCATCCCACTAACCCACTTGCTGAAGTATTAGCGCTGGTAGGAGTATAATTGGACACTGGGGTGACTAGAGTAGGAAGCCCATAACAGCTCCAGGCTGGATTTAGACACGAGCAACCAGACAAATCTGATTTCAACACCCATCGTGGCGCAGACATGGTATTCACATCATGAGCTCAACATGGCCCAAACACCACCAAAATTCGAGGTCAAACAGGGTTAAAATCAGATTTTAGAGGTAAATCCAGCTTCAGAATCCCAGATTTAGCTGTGTGTTTTCCAACCACACATCCGCAACAACTTTAATAGCACGGCGACTCACAATCCATTTGTCGATATGTGGCGCAGAACGCTGGGATTGTTGGGTGTGGGAGGGATTGATATGGATCAATCTCACAGGGTGAAGTAAACAAAGATAAGGGCTTATAGTCACAGTTACACATCGCTGATCTAATGGTCTTTTCATATGATTACACACAAACAGGAAGAAAGAGGATTTTTTTCCCTCATAAAGCTTGTTGGTCTATCTGTGAACTATTTTGTTACAGTAAAGGAGGTCACACTATACTTTCTTACAGCCTGGTAAAGTCATTTTTTCTGGTTTGGACACGGGACACGCGCATGAATCAGGGCGCTCATAGAAATGTTAGCTCAAGGGTAAATTACAGCTGCTCCAACAAGCAAATAAATGCAAAGATGCATCATTACATCATTGCTGTTTTGGTATCATGTATTTCCCTTGTACACAAAGACATATCCACAAACAAAAAAAAAAAAAAGCAGAAGAGGTGTTGCGAAAGATGTCAGCTGCTATAAATGTGTCGTTTCTGTGCTGTATCTGCTTTTAACGGCAGAGAGAATGTAGGACATGTCTTTACGGCTTTACTACAGTATCCCTTAATCCTGTTGTTGACATTGACG
Source organism: Holacanthus passer (assembly GCA_025331565.1). Classification (NCBI taxonomy): domain Eukaryota; kingdom Metazoa; phylum Chordata; class Actinopteri; family Pomacanthidae; genus Holacanthus; species Holacanthus passer. Next base: position 4,033,609 of record JAFREQ010000004.1, on the reverse strand, counting down.
TCACACTGTTGCGATGATGGAGACCTAGATGTACGTGTATGCTCCATTCGTGTGTCACAGAGCCGAGGACGTGTGGATTTGTTTGAGATTGCGTGGGAGCGTGTGAGGTCAACTTTGCAGGACAACCTTGCAGACAATGCAGCGGCAATGAAATGACATAAACTGTGATGTGCGTGTGTCTTACAAAATGTCTTTACATCATCTCACCTGTGATGGTTTTGATTCATTGTTCACTTTTAGATGTTTTGTTCAAAGCAGAACTAGAACAGTTCTTTTGTGACCCATGACAAATAGTCATTGTCTCCAGCAATGACGACAAACCATTTTAGCTGCTAGATGCAATGTTCTTCTTGTCTTTATCTTCCTGTTGGGGCTGTTACTGAATTTTGAAAGGTACAGATTTTTATCCTTTTCCCCTAAAAAAAAATTCTAAAAATACATTGATTTATTTAATAATTTATGATACATTAAGAGTCTTTGGGCAGCTCAACTGTGAGACTCGTTGCTATGGGCACTAAGCTTATGTCACTGATGGGCTGTAATCCCTTTTTGGCGATTTATCTCTGGCTGCTTTGAAGGACATTTCAGGATTTTATGAGATTCGCTGTGTGTGATTGTGTGGCAGGCTGGATCAGCCTTATTCCACAAACAACACTGATAAATGCCATTTCCAAAATGTTTGCGTGCAGGCGAGTGTGTGTATGTATATCTGTTTGTATATATTTAGGTATCTGTGCGTATGTGACAGAGTCCTGCAGATATCCCCAGAGAGAGAGCACCTGAAACACCTAAATCCACGTGGAGACAAATCCAATCAGACCTCTGAAACTTTGCAGGAGTTTACCAGCAAAAGAGACATTATATATACAGTACACAAATTGAGGTTTAGTACTGGGATGCTGATGCCCTTTTAAGGGATTGCATAGCACATAGCATTAACATACAAATGACATCTGTGGTACATGTATGAAAAACTTATTTTATGAATGTTGTTCCATTTAAAGGTGAGGGATGATGTCATATACATTAGAAGTGTGATGGTACATGTGTTTGTAGCATACAGGACATGGTGTTCTGTTTGCCTTCAACAATAAATAACTGCAGTTTACATCTTGACATCTGTGGACAGAAATCAATTGTTTAAGCTGACGGAATGCATTATGTGTGCTTATTCACAGTGTTTTTACAGGGCACCTTATTAGTCACACAAGGAGGCGTGTTCGCACACGGAAATATGGCTTTGTTATTATCTGCGTGATTGTTCAGCGCGGCGTAATACGCTACAGAACGACTGCAAATGCCTGTCAGGCAAGCGTGCATGTCAACAAACAGGATGCTGACAATAAATAAATTGCAAATGTACAGCGAGGCATCAAAGCAAACAGCTGTCTCTTTGCGTTTGTGTGTCACATTCAGCCATAACGTCACGGAGCGATAGGTCAAACGTGTGCGATCATCGTGTCGACCATTCTCTTTGACTGATTTCCTGAGTTCAGCCTCTGTCTTCCAACTTTACTGTATGTGTTATGTCATGTTGATCAGTTGTCATGTCATGTGCACATACATGCAGCTTCAGTATTTGTCGGAGTGAGGATTCAGTCACACTAGCTGCTGAAAATAAATTCCATTCAAAGAGGATTTTTGTGCAGAGTGCATCAGCCAGTTCGGATGGCTATAATTAGTCGTGAAAGACTGACACTGATGGGGAGTGGGGATTAGGGCAGAGCACCGTTTGGTAGGAGGACTACATCTTAAGGAGCGTTTACCCCAGGTTGTGAATGAAAGCTGGGCTCGAGTTCAAGTTGTAAACTTTTTTCAGTGTCGGGTTTCAAATTGAAAACTACTCCAGTTGCATTTAAATACTGTGGTGTCACTTTTCAGGTGTAGGCTTAGGAGAGACTGGCCTGCAGCGCAGTTGAATTTTAATTGAAAGAAGATTTACTGGCAGAGAAATTATCCAAAGGTACTTGCTATCGAAACAACAGATACAAATATATTTCAAATTGACAGTGCTCACAATAAACGTTAAACACAACACATGTTCTCAGATGATTAACAAGATCTGAATAAAAAAATCTAATTTGTATAACATTTATATCAGGCCTTTCAATGGCAGCACATATATCATAGTTAATTTACTGCTGTATTTTCAGCATACCTGTAATAGTGGTGGATGAAAAAGTACAGTGTGTATGTAAGCGTTATGCGTGGAGGCTCACGGGCTATACGCTCGAGTCAGAGCTCGTCATATGGGTGTCAGTGCTTACTCAGGAATATACGTTTCGGTATCTACGAGTGTTTCTTTATTTACCCAGAGAACTGCTGACAGTAGGAAGTGTGCGGCCCTGAATGAGTCACATGCACGGACACGACATGTGCCGGAGTAAAAGGAACAAGGAGCAGGAACAAGGAGAGCGGGAGAAGTGGATTGAGATAAGAAAGATGGAAAAAAAAGAGAGAAAGTAATAGAAGAAGAGGGGAGGAATCACTTGAGAACAGCCAGAGGAATCTCAAGATTTGAAATAAAAAAGGTGGCTATAAATGACATGAAATGCTCACAGGCATCTTTTCTGTTTTTCTAATGTCAGCCTTGGGTTAATATGCATTGAATTCCTAAGATAAGACAATCTACATGTGATTTGTTTCTTCAAAGAACTGGGATATGTGGTACAAATATGAGTGATTATGACGGTAATATTTTGACCTCCTGAGCTGTTTCCTGACATGATTGTCACCTACCTCATAATTTAGCGTCACCCATTTGATATTTGTGAGAAACTGGAAGTAATTGCTGTCTGAGTGGACCAAAGTGAACCTGCAATAGAGAATGAGAGACAAGTCAACTACAAGTAGGAAATAAAAGGACTTTTAACCAGAGGGACAATTGTAGGAAAAGGTCAGTGGAAATGTGACCTTGAACCATTAAGCAAAACAGAGAGTAAAGCTGGGCAGAACTGAGAGAGAGAGCGTATGTGCAGGTTTGTGAGAAGGAGAAAAAGAGAGCGTTAATAACACTGTTATGCAGCGTTCAGGCATATTCATATTACAGCGGAAAAACAAGGGAATACCCCTTTTGTCTGGTGTCGATATGAGGCCAGTTTGTTGTTATACAGTCCCGGAAATTCAACAAGTAAAAATGTGAACGTGCCTTTATTTTCTGATGCTGTCATCTGTGTGTGTTCATAATTTGAGAGTCTATAAAGCCCTTATAGATGATGATCTTACATAGGGAAGCTTTTCCTAGTTGCACCATTCTTCTGTCTGTCCTAAGGTCCGGGCACATTACTGCAAATAAACAAACAAATAAATAGATAAATAGAATTTGCATGTGGGGCAAAGTAAATCAACATAAATCTTTCGTGTGAAGTTTAACTTTGATTAATATGAACTTGCGAATATATGCCATTGACCAAGACTTGACAGTGTTGACCTTTGAGAGAAATGAGAGCTTGAGAGCTCAAAATTGAGGAAGCTGTCAGAGCTCATTAGCTTTGTTGCACCGTTCAGTTTTATTGAACTCTGCTTGACTATAATCTCTTCCACAAAACAGACAAAGGTTTTTGGACAGTCAGAGACAGCGACGGATGATACAAATTTGTCTCTTGAATAATGTTAACTTATCGTCCCATTAGACGCTGAGTTAACGAACTTGACATTGAACGATCTGAACTATTTGTAAGAGCTCATTGTAAGCTGTTAACTAACCAGCTACAAAAAAATCACCAACTATTGAAAGCACAACCTATTTAGCAAAGAGATAGTTTTGCTGTGCCACTTTCTGCCGGTGTGACCAGGCCTTCAATGCAATCTGCAGCCAATTAGCAAAGAGCTCAGAGATGCTGAATAAGAATTTGGACTAATGCCATGAAGTTCACACATGTAGTGCTCTGCAAACATAATAGGAAATACATTTCCCCTCAGAGATTTTATGAAGGCATGATCACAGTTTTGTTTTAGGACTCAATCCCTTATATTGTTGTTGCACTTGCCTTAAGACTTGCTGCTGAGGCTCGGAGCTAGCACAGGTGGGATTATGGACACATCTTCAGAGGGAGGCCCCCCGAGGTTGATCAAGTCCCGGGGTGTGTCCCCTCTCCCAGGTGTTGTTAAAGTGTTGCACTGTGTTCCAGACACCGCACAACCCCAGGAAGCTGTGAACCCTGGACTAATATTGTACGATAAAAATTTTCTTATTTGTCCTGAAGGCCACCCTCACTGCTCTGTTCCACAGTTGGTGTTGTTTGCTCTGCTTTCCTTCTTTGTCTCTCCCTTGTTCATTTTTTCCCTTTTACGTCCTTTTCCATCTGTCCCTGTATCACTCTGTCGGGACAGAAATAGTCAATAGTTGGATACTTGTGTGCTCTCTTTCTCTCAGTGTCTTTCATAAGCATGTATTAATGGAACCATGAATCTACTGCCTGTCCTCTCTTTTCCTATAGTTACCATCAAAAATGCTGCTCCATCTGTACTCTCCAACACATTATACCCCCACCCCCTCCCATCTTCAGCCCTCTTCTTCTGGGAAGAAGCAAAGTGGTGCTCACAACGCATACCATTACTTAACAATTACCCTTTCAGATGGAACTGCATGGCTATTTATGGTCTTCCTCATTTGTTTCAGCCAGGCAGCAAAGCGCTGATTGTTTCTAAAATTTCCGTTTGTGGCTCCGCTGAAAGTGAATTTATTGTTAAGTATTGCGCTGGTGTGTGACTCCACACTGTTTGTGCATCTTTGGGTGTGGCTGATGTGTGTCTTTGTGTGTGTGTGTGTTCATCCACATGAAGGTTAACCCTCCCAGCATTTGTCCATAATTTTATTAATTCATTGTGCACAAACACAGAAACACACAAACACAAATCAGCGCACACAGACATACATTTTTAACATTACACTGTACTGGGACTGTACTGGTCTGTGCCAGTGTACATGAGGTAAAATATACATCGATATGCAGGAGAAGGAGTCACGTTATGTTGCCAGATAGAAAGATACTGTGTACAGGCAGAATTAATAATCTGTGTCACCGATTGTCTATATAAAAACGAAGTAAAAGAAGTCAATTTTTTTCACTGGTTAAGTAATGTAGAGTTGTGCTGACTGCTAACAATTACTTTTTGATAATGTTTGAGGTCTCTGGACTACTTCTATATTCTGACTGACTTGTTTTTGCTGCCTGAGTAACTGTTTAACAAATGAGTCTTACTATAAAGTTTGGATTTTACGGCTATTATTTTTAGGAGTTTCTTCTAACTTTGTCCTTGAGGACTAACATTTGGCCTTAAATACACAGTTTGTAATTTCTGCCACTGAGGGTCTCGCAATCAAAACAATAACAAAAGACATAGTTCGACGTCATGATGTAGCGTGGGATCATGGGATGGCGATGGAAATGTTTCTGACGTGACGCAGGCATAAATCACATACATGGATGAGGTAGCGTATTAAAATTTTACTCACGTTATGTTTAGTCATGTTCACTGACTTGCTCCCCCACTCTCTGACATCATCATCTGGTGTCTCCCGTGTTTTCCTTGGAAGTTATAGCAACTCTTAGAGGATGTGATGAAACTGACAGGCAGAGAAATGAAACGCACCTTTATCTTGAAAAACCCCTCCGATTTTTCTGGGTTTGACCTTTGTTGTAAACATTGAGATAATGTAAGTACAAAACAACATATGTAACATTGGTCTAGTTGTTTTAATGTGAGGATGTACATATTATACATTTTTACGATATTTTGTGAATTCAGCCTCTGAAGGCTGGTGGGATGAACTTAATGACACAGTCTCGCATCACAGACACCAAAACTAACGATGTGTTCGAGCGGCCTCCGCCTACCTCACTGACAAAACAGAAACACTTATTATCAAAACCAGTTTTCTCCTAGTATGTGTACTTTTGAGAAATTGAAAGTAAATATTTGAGTCAAATGGAAGCAGATATAAGAGTTTGTAAAACTGTGGTGTGTTTATCTGTTTTATTGTCCACACATTATACAACACTAGCGCAATCATCAGCAGCAGGGATTCGCATTGGTAATACATGCATGTTCAAACACACTTACTGGGACTACACGCTCACACACAGTCACAGGTACAAGGACAAAGAGAGAGAGAGACAAGGGTGCTGTGTCACATGATAATCAGCATCTCTCATGTTCTTCAAAAGAGCCATATGTTTCCCCTCGGGGGGCTGGAGATGCACGCCAATACATCAGTGGGTTCAAGGACATCCTGGCTTATTAGGGAAATCCTACTGTTAGATTCCTGTGTTTGAGTAACGCTCTCCATCGCATTAGCCTCAGTGTCTTGACGTAAGCAGCGATGGGAATCCTCGGCGTGACCTCGCACAGCAACAATGTTATTTATACGATTGCCTGGGTGAATGCTAATTAGGTGGAGGGAATCCATTATTTTTTTGCCAACTTTGCACCTCCAGTCTTGTTGTGCTTCTACATTACTGCACTGAAAAAGATTCAGTTATACACAGAAATAATCAAACTAGTTAAATCTGTGATTAGGAAGAAATAAAATAAAAGTTCAATAAGACAAAGGATACAGGACTATTTGTTGCATTACACGATTCTACACTTTTTGTATTGCATTTTATTTATTTTAATACATGCATTTTTATCATATAATACAATGATGAATAAACATCAGTACCTTATGAAATATTTTCAAGATTGACATCTGTGATCATTGTCAGTCAACAACACAAACCTTTCAACATATCATCTTGTCATATTCTTGATTGTGATTTCCCAGTGAACATATTTTTGTTCATCAACATATCCTGATTTTTTATTATTATTATTAATTGTGTATGATGTCTAAAATTAGTGTGTCACCTACTTGATATTAGTTTTGTCTTCTCACATAAAAGTCGACAGTTCTGATGATGTTTTGGATTTCATCTGCTGGACCAAAGAGGTGCGCAGAACAGCACCCAGCATGTTGCCTTCAAGGTCCAGACAAAACAACAGCTGTGGAAAATCACTGAAAGATTAAAAAATAATGATTCGTGCCGGTGTCTTACACATGCGTCATGTCAACATCATCCGATGTGCTTTGGATATGGGCACACAAGCACCAGAGAGGGACAAGGTTTTATGTCAGACAAGGACAGAACTGGAGGAGAGACAAACAAAGGGAGATGTATGCAGACTCAGTTTTACAGTGGACTGACAGGAAGTCACAAGTATTTTGTGTCATACAGTTAGTTTTCTGATTCACTTATATCCAATCCGTCTGAATTTCCTATTTTAAAAGTTAAAGCTTCCTGCAAATATTTTGTGGCATCTGTGATCAGTTCAACAGCTGTTAAACCTGTGCTCCTGTTTTTCAGTCCGAGCCCATTTATTCAACTGTTATGTCACTTTGCAACAGCCTGCGTACCTGAATAACCAAGTTACAGTGACGGCAATTATTACTATTACTGAACTCAACACCTCATCTTGTTGGGCAAAAAGCCAACAAGATGAGGTGTTTCATTACACAAAAATAATGTCCTCCCACTTTCCCCCGTTGGTTTTGTTCAACCAGACATCTCATCTTGTATTAGCCCAAATATCTCATTATCTGACTCAATTAGGCTTTCATTTTACCAGATAAATGAGTTCACTTCCTGTGTCTTTCTATCAGTATCTGCCCATTAAAAAAAAAGCCAGGATAACTTTCTCTGCCACTTTATTTGGCTCCTGTAATCATTTCACCCATCAGCCTGCCTGCTTGTTGAGCAGGATATTGAGAATGACGGCACAATTTTTTTGTGGATTTAATCTGTTTCAAACAGGGAAGTGAGATGCACACCTTGATCAAGCCATTATCAGCAGAGAGGGGGATGCAATTAATAACGCAGCGATCGAGGAATTGAAGATAGGCGTCTGAAAATGTGAGATGAACGCACAAGCAGCATACGTACCCAAACAGCTGGGTGTGCACTCGACGCATGCTGTGTGATTATACTCAACTATCTGCACTGTTAACATTTCACTCTGAGTATTTCTATTATATCCTCACAGAGAAAATATAAAGTAGTAACAGATAAATAAATGGAAATTGTTCAGTGAAAGCGTTCGGAAAGTGCTCTTGTAATGAGACTCGGGGACACTTTCCCAAGAGTTCGTTTTAATAATTCATTAAGTAAAACATTTTTGTTGTGTTGGAATTTTATAAATCTCCACAAATACGTCTAAGACAGTGATGCAAGATTGCAGCTTGAGAGTGAAAGACCACAAAGCTATACTCATCTCTCCATCCAGCCATCCTTCATTTTTGAGTTTAACTCAAGCCCTCATATTTAAGACTAGTACTTGCTTTTAAAACTAAAGGAAAATTAATCCTGTTGATCAACAGTTTGAGCCATTGTTGTAGTTTGAATCACTTAGCTAACCACAAATTAACACAGAGGCTGCAAGTGTATTAGCAGCAGTGTATGCAATAGCACTGATGATGCAAATGACCACAAGCACATTTGAGTAAACCTGAATATCTGTTTGAATGTTTCCTGTATTGAAGTCATACAATTTTGGGAAACTTGAAAGAGTGTGCGTGATTTTAAACTTAAAGGAAAATGGGAGAGCTATTTTAAACATTGGGATGCAGGATGAGTTTTCATGAATGTAGCCGTGCACACCCTGTGATCACAGAAAATACACACAAGATTTGCACGGGAGAGAGCAAGTTAGGCTAATAAAATGGATTTAGCACAACGAACAAAATCTGTTTTTAGCTTTTCAGTAAATTCTACCCATTCTTTCCTGTGTCACAGCATCCACACACACCTGCCTGTCTTATTTATCTCCGCTTCTTGCCCTGTGTTCCTCTTTTCTCTCTCCCTTCTTTGCTGCAATTATATTTCCATGTGGACCTTAATAATGTTCTTTGCTCTCAGAATAGTTCACAAACAGCATCATTCTTCTCTGTGGAGAAAAGACAAAAACTTTGCTCCGTCAAATTGACTCATATATTATAGCTTGGTTTAAGGATCTGCTAAAAACACAAGTCAAAAAATAAACTTGGGCAAGTGGGAAAGTATACAGGACGTAATCAGTGTAGTTAAATGCAGCTCACACTGCGCGTCAGCCCAGGTGTAGTAAGAGGGCACGATAAATAGTTACTGTAAAATAACTTCATAGCCACAGTGGAATGAGGTCTGAGTGGCCACAGAACCAGTGTGTTACTGGAAAAAAAAAATAAAACTGTCATGTCCTCAGGTAAAGTAGCCTGTGCCAAAGCTCTCCACCACCTCCACTGCTTCTTCATCCCATCTGCTCTTTTGTTGTTCTCATTTCCCTCCGCATCTCTCTCTCTCTCTCTCTCTCTCTCTCTCTCTCTCTCTCCTTCCGCCTCTCAGAAGTGAGGACATAGCTGAGGGACCGCTGACCCATATTACACTGGCAACCACTCACTTGTGATGAATAGTTTCTACTGTATGTATGTGTCTGTGTCCATGTCTTCATAGAGGCAGTTGCTCACGTCTGCAGTGTAACAAGGATGTGCTTGATAGATCTGACTGAAAAAAAAAAACTCCAGTCCTCAAAAGAGACCTCAGATCCTGTCAATCATTATTTATTGTGGCATGATGCTCCTCACATCTTTGACTGTGTGGCATTTCTGCAGATTGCATGTGCGTGCTTGACAGGAGCAAATATGTGCTTGCATGCAAGTATGTGCATTAGTTAAACTGGCATCCAAATGTGTGTGTGTGTGCACTCTTCGCAGTTGTGTATGTGAGGCAGGAAACATCAGTGATGTGAGGAATGGGCTGCAGCAAAGGTCAGCCTGACTATGTCCATTTCATTAACTATGCGACCGACAGCTTTGTCTGTGTGCACATCTGCAAATGCGCCCTTTTTTTTTTTCTTATCACATAGGTCATCATGACCTTGGGGTCGTGGGCCTGCCAATGATCCGGCGTGAGCGTGCGCGTGTGTGTGTGCATGTGAACGTATTTATACACAGAAACAGTCCTCACCCTCTTCACTTGCCGTCCCTCTACATTGCCTCGTATTTTCTTCTTGGCCTCTGTTCTAAATCCATCTATTTTTTTTTATTTTTTTTTTTACATCCCTTCATGTATAATTCCCTTGTCTAACTCCTCATTGTTATTTCTGTGACTGTAAATAGCTGACAAAGATCAGATATACTGCTGTTCTTTTCCCTCGTGGCTTAGCGACTTCAACAGCAATTTGTATGATTAAACTATTTTAAAACTAAAGTAGCACAGTAAACTATTTGACCCTCCGCAACAAATGCAGACAGATGGAGTTTTGAAGATTTACATTCTTTAAAATGCAAAGTCTTGTCTGAGCTTTCATCCATAATGTCTTGCATTTGTGAGTGGCAGACTCGCCTTAGCCCCGCTGAGGAAAATGCAGGAGGCTGTTAGCTTGTAATTTGATTGCATAAAATGATGCGGTATATCTTCAACAATATCTCAAAATGAAGGTTTGAGGTGACAACAGCGAGTCGGGGTGTGGCCATGGCTTTCCTTACCCCCTACATTACACTGACCAGTGGACTCCCATTGATGATGGTGGTTCTATGTTCTGTCATCTCTCTCCATTGAGGTTTGATTGTCTGATTGAGGACAAACTGTGTCAAATCCAGGACAATGGGTCTGTGAGGTTTGCATGTACAAATGCTCCAAGTCGGATTCACCAAACTCTCTCAACTGCACAAACATGAGAGCCGCCTGCTCGCGACGAAGTGTATAATAAATGCCCCCGAACTTGTTATATAAAGCTACCTGTTCCTCTCTGCTTGTGGGCAAGTTTCATTCACAACAATTTAACCAAATAGTAAAACTTTCACACCTCACAGCTTCTGGTGCTGCATTCAGAAATCAAGCATTTTGCATTGTCAGTGGTGGTGTGAGATTGTGCGAAACAATTAGAAAATAATAATAGTTTCGCTGCCAGTGTTGTGTCATCAGAGCGACGCCATACTGTAAAGAGTATGGTTGATGCCCATGACTAATATGAGAGGCGGTCTGGGGAATGTGGCAATAAGATATTATTGAGGAGATAATATTATAGTTTACAGTGGTTGATTTTACATGTTACATTATGCTGCAACAGAAAATGATACTGGACAGCGACGTGCATGAAGACCCTGACTCAACCCAGCCGTCAACTACCAACATGTATAAGTTGTGTCAAAATATGCCAGTACAAATCATAAAATCTAAAAATCCTGGTATTAAATTATCAAGTCATGATGGTAATAGCAAACACAATATTAATTTTGCTGTTTTAGCTTTGTATTTTATTTCAGTTAATTGTTGGTGTCTTATCAGATTAATTCAGATTGAGGTGTTATGATTTCACATCAAATGAGTGTTTTTTTGCCCTGTGGACAACGACAGTAGAGAGACCTGCACTTGACTCGAAGGACAGGTCTGGACCATTCGTCAATTTTATTCATACCTGAGAGAAAATTATGAGAAAATTAGGTGAATGCTGCCAATTATGTTAAATGACTTGTATGTGCATCATTAGAATTAATGTGTTCACACGAGTGGCTCTTGCAGGAGGCCCAACGTCTCTCTGCCTGTTGGTCTGACTGCAGCATGGAGAGTTGGTGAATGCGGTACTTCATGTGGTGGATGCAGGCGAGTCACTGGCAGCTAACAGGCGCCGGTCATCGCCACAGTTAAACAGACTGGTGCGGGCAGGCACGGTAGTCTAAGGAGACTGTGGAGGCTGGAATGGTAACTGATGGCAGGCCAGTCAGAGTAACACAAGGATATCCTCCCATGTTGTTGTCAGACTGTCAGTCTAACACAGGGTGAGCTGACTCCATCTGGGAAGGGCTAACCCACCATGTGTGGTTGCTAGTCAGCAGCCTCGTCCATGTGTCTGCAACAGCACCCTGCCCACGTCTTCCTCGACGGAGGCACTGGAGCAGCTTTCTCTTCTCCTAACTGAATTCCTCTGCTGCAGCCTCCCGGTCCGTGGCTTGAGCGACAGTGTGTTCATTGTTCAGGATACTACGTGTACAAATATTTGTAGTCAGGAAGACGAAGTGCCTAGAAATGATGCGTGACATGAATATAAGCATCTGTGAAGTATGTCATGGTAACCCTGTTCCCCAGGTTATTTAAAGTCCAGGTTATTTGTGTGCCCACTGTAAAATCAACTGTACTTTAATTACTAGAATTCACATTATGAATCAAATGAAGGACAATATCATGTCTCAAATGAAGGGCCACCACACACAAAGAAAGGTCTGATTCTCTACGTATACAAAACAAATCACTTATCATATAATAGCACTCTAGTAAATCTCAATGACTGTGTGGATGAAGGGCAGCTGCTCCATTAGTATAAGACTTCACTGTAACAATTCATTGTCATTCAGTGAGAAAGAACAATTAGTAAACATTCATTATGACAATCATCATTCACTGATATGAAACAGAACAAAGTGCATGGTAATATACGTATGCATGCGTTTTCCAAATAAAGACAATACCCAGCCTACATATCCATTAACCAGATTATGGTATGTGGGGAGGAGAATAATCATCATAATAACATCCTGGGAGATACATCACGTATCATCAACCAGGTTATGAGTGCAGTGTGTCTCAACCTTTCCCTCTCTGTGACCCACTATGAAGGGGATGTGTCTCATCTCTCCAGTCTATAAGTGATAGAACAGCAGCGCAGCGCCATTTGGTCCATATGGTTGTGTTGTACCGAGGATATAAATCTAGCAAGAGTCCCTCTGCAACAACAGTTTGGTTGAATTACGGCGTCTGGGATTTGAATAGTCTGGTGTAGTCTTTGAATACCAATAAATGTAAGTGAAGCTGTGGAGCTGTGAGTCCTCCCTCAGTGTCTTGTGATTGCCATCTCCTGATCACCATTTCTGATTACTCCCTCATGACTCATTAACTATGTATGTCAGCCCACATGGGCATTGTAACACATATATGTGATTGGTTGTTGCAGCATTGTTGTTCACCAACTTAAATACCATCAGACCAGTCCAGTGAGGACCTACAATGCCAGAAATAAGTGCCATCAACAAACATGCAGCCACCACACACTGGACCAGACTGTATTTAGCAATGCTGGTGGCAACAACTATTGGATGGTTTGCCATGAACTTTGGTACCGATATCCATGCAGCCCAGAGGATGCCTCCTACTGACTTTGGTGATGATCTAGCTTTTAGTATAGTGCCACCACCAGGCCAAAATTTTTACACTTACCCTGTGAAATGTTGCAACATCAAACAAAACAAGAACAAAACAAATGAGTAGTTCAGAGATGACAATTCCTAATGACTTTGTTATTACCCTGGCTTTTACTCTAGCACCACCATGAGGTTGTGTTTGTTTTTGTTTGTTTTTTTTGGATTGGATAGAATGCCTTGAAAATGTACAAATTCACGATGAACTGAAACCTTAGCTTTCATTTAGTGCTATAATCAGGTTAAGACTTTAGTTTAGTCAATACTTATATATATGCACATTTTATAAATACCTGCAAAACTCATGACATTCCCATCACACTCTGTACTTTGTTGTTAGCGCGAATTAGCACATTAGCATGCTAACTCACTAAACTAAGATGGTGAACATGGTAAACTGGTAAACATCATATCTGCTAAACATCAGTGAATTAACATTGTCCTTGTGAGCATATTAGCATTTAGCTCAGAGAAATGCAGTGTTGCTGAGCTGTTCTTAGTCTTATTGTTACTGTAATTTCAGAGAGTGCTTTTGTTTTACAAGAAATGGCTCCCTTGTGGAACCTCTAAGAAAATATAGATATGAGGGCTCCGAAGGGACGTCTGAACTCGGTGACCCCCCTTAGCTGAGATCTGAGGGGCCCATGAGGGATGAGTGCAGTTAGATGTTTCTCATTAAATAAGCTCAGATGCTTTTCCAAACGGCCAAGTGGACAGTGCTGGGCCTTGCTGCTAATTGGTTGATGCCAGTTCATCCGTCTTGCAATCCTCAGATTTTTACTCCGACCTTTGTTTTATTTATGGGTTTCATGCAGGGCTTGTACTTCTATAGGGTAAAGAGCCTGGGTTCATTGTCATTCCACGCATCCCTTCCATATGGTGCAACATCCTGCTCAACAGCAAGGCACATAAAGCACTGCTGCCGCTGGTTAGCCACGGTCACCAAGCAAGGGTTAGGAGGGTACGGCCTGGCACAGTGTTGTGATGAAGCTGGGTCGTTGTCAGGTAGGGTGGAAGTAGCTCATCCTGTGTGACTGAGCATAAAGCCTGTGTAAATTCTTAGTGCACTTGTGTGCAGAGGAAAAGTGGCTCAGCCAATTAAAACAGAAAAGGGAAGTGTGTAGAACAACTTCAGCTCATATACATATACCAGTAATGGTACTACAGACTTAGTAAAGAATGGCTGCATTTAATTAACCCTATGGATCTTGTTACATTATAACTTTTCAAGTGCAAATGAAGCATACGTTGTTTTCTCCACTCTGCACACACACTGGGATGGAGTGCATTACATTTTCTTGTGGTAAAGGCCCACTTCTTTTCTTAAATGTTCGCTGTTGTTCTGCGGTCAAGGAACTAGAGTGCTCTAATTTCACACCGTGTTGTTTAGAAAATAACTTCTGTGCGCATGTAGACAGGTTTGCATTTCTGCTTAAGTGTGTCTAAGCATGTGTAAAATGGAGAAAAGGTGGGTGTGCGACACTTAGTATGTGTGGACAGGCTCGTGCGGGATCGGTGTCTGTGCCAGAGATTATACGTGTGTGATCGTGTGTTTGTGTGTGATGGGAGGAAAAGAGTCACGCAGATTTGCGAGTGTGTGTGTGTGTGTGTGTGTGTGTGTGTGTGTGTGTGTGTGTGTGTGTGTGTGTGTTTTCATTCCTGTTCTGTACGGATGGCTAATTCCCTCAGACTTTGCTGTGATAGTCTGATTAATGACCCAGAGCCCGACTTAAAACAGCAGGCGACAGGATGAGGGCACAGACATCTTCTCTTCCTCCCATCCTTCTCTCACTCTCTCTCTCTCTCTCTCTCTCTCTTTGGATGTGTTTTCTCTGTGTCTTTTTTCTCCTTTCTCCGTTTTTTATTTTTTCCCCTTCTCTGTCTTTCAAACAATTGCTTTCCCCCTCTGTCTTACTGAATCTTTTCCTCTTTTTATTTCCCTCTCTCCATAAACCTTCCGCTCTCTTTTCTTATTTGCTGTCTCCTTTCTCTTTCCTTCTTGTTTGTCTCTTCCAAAATGTCCCTTTCTATCTTTTTCTTTTGGTCCTTTATCTAAGTCTGCCTGTGCCCTTTTCTTTTTTCTTGATTGTCACGTTCTATCTGTGTTTCGTCCTACGTCATTGCATTGGCTTCATCAAAACACCTGACATTATATACCAGATTTAGGCACATTTGTTCAGGCCTTGGTGGATCTATTTGTCTGATGGTTCCTTCTGATGGGAATCATTGTGGTCGCTCTGCATGATTTGCATGTAAGCACCATGTTATGCAGCCCAGTCTTACAATGCAATTACCCTGGCTGTTCCACCGGCCTTGTTGGTGAACTGTCTCTTCCAATAATGCAGGTTTCTTTCTTTTTTTGTTTTTGGTCAGTTATGTCAAGAACAGGGGCTTAATCCACTGTTGTGTTTGATCAATTCAGTGCTGTCCTGCCTCCAGCTTGTGTTTCATAGACACCATAGGGTCAATGGATACAGTGAGACGATTTTGGCAGGAAGTGGCAGAAGCCAAATATTTGCCCCTTCATCATGCAGCAGAAGCTTCTAGTGCTCAGGTTCTTCTCTGGGCCATATTTAAGAAAATACCACAGTTTCAACAGGCCCCATCTATTTCAACTAAGAACATCAGCTGCCCAGTTCACAACTTGATTCTTTTCTATCCTTCAGTCAAATGAAACTGCATCGATTGTGTGCTTCATAACATTATGTGTATTACACAGTTGTTTTCTACAAACTCTAACCCTGAGATGTTTTATTTTCCAGGACAGTTCTCTGATCCACAGAACGGAGGACGTATGTGCACATAGAGTTAGGGTTGATATACACCTTAATTTCTTTTGTTTGAACAACCTCGGCAGGCATTTCAATCTGTTCTCAGCAAAGCTTTCTATTTCTTTTTGAATAACACCTCATATTGCATCTGTGCCTCCCCTGCTACTCTACCATGCCCGATGTGCAAGGCATGAAAATACCAAATGAACAAAGTTTTAAGATCAGGAAAATATTCAAATAGTTGTAGTGCTGCATGCAACATCAGAAATTGTTATGCTTTGGCTCAAACCATGAACTTTTATGTCCTTTGTTTTTATCTATCTGACTATTTGGCAGCAGGACTCTGTTGCCCCATCTTTGTACCCTCCCTTTCTTCTATCTCTCAGTTTCACCCCGTCAGACAGTGTTTTCCATTGATAATTGCAGATGGCCCCAGTTCCGCAAGGGACTCATCAGTGTTGAAAGTGAAACTAGTTGTGAAGGTGAATGCTCGAGGAAGCAAGGTAAATGATTTCACCAGACAGCAGTTTACCTGTTGATGTCACCAGCAGATTGAAAATAAATGGGCCATTTTTCCATGTTCTTCTCCTGATCAAGCCTAATGTGTCTGGCTGAGAACTGTGTGTGTGTGTGTGTGTGTGTGTGTGTGTGTGTGTGTGTGTGAACATCCGTGCATCATTTGACTTGTTTATACCTGCGTGTATAAGTATGGGTATGTAGATACATGTACATGTGTGTGTGTGATTCTGTTGATGTGGCCCATGGATAAGTGCCTGTGGCAGTTTGTGATTACTGTTTGCTTCGTTCACTCCATCCTCTTTACCTCTCTGCTCCCTCCACTCAGTCTCCCAATATGTACACTAACACATGTTCTCACTCATGGCTTGTCAAATACAGCAGCTTGGACCGCTCAGCAGTCAAGTATTTATGCAATGACCGGTTAGCAATGTCTGGTTAGACTTTCAAAATAAAGCTTATAAACAAAAATACAATAATAAACAAGTAGTAAACATTGTGAAACAGTCAAGTTTTCATTACATCACATTAGGTTTAGACACCAAAGCTACTTGTTTAGGTTTAGGAAAAGATCATGATTTGGGTTCGAATAAGTATGTTAGTTATGTGTGTTAGTTACATACATTCAGTTACATAACTTCAGCTATATACATAATTTCACTTACGCACATAAGTTAAAAACAAGTCAAGGGGACACCGACACCAGTCCTCTGGGTTAAAGGTCCTGTGTTTGACCCATCCAACAGCCAAACCTTCTCCGTATGTTATGTCGACTTTTCTTACTCTCTATACAACATCATCTGATTTGAATGACAAATCAAAAGTTTGCACAAATTCACAAATCATTGAGTGACTGGCTGAATGATTACATATTCAGCAACATGTTTAACCCTTGACAGCTGGCTGGTTGTAGAAAATGCTTCATGGCCCGTAGTGCAAGTCTTTGTGTGAATAATACAATCCACCCGGTCGAACCAGGAAATGGCAGAACATGAAGTTTGGCGATATTTGAATTTGGTTGTGGGTCATGTGACACTATGTGAACACCCTGCAATCATTTACTTCACCCTTGCAAGATAATCCACTGAATCTGGTTATTCTCATTGAAATGACTTGATTTTGGTGCTTGGTGTGACTGAGCCCTCTCTTTTGATGCAGGGTAAGGATTTATTTTTGCCCAGAGGACAAACCAAAGCAGCAGTTGATTCCTGCAGTACTTGACCTGCTTACAGAGACGGTATGAAATTGATGTTGTCAGCTATGTTACTGTATCACAATCTTTAGCCCAATATGGACACTCGACTGTGATCTGACAGAAGCTGAATTTCTTTAGATTAGATTGATGAAAAGATTAAAAAGTAATGTTTTATAAATGGTTAGCAAAGTGGAACGCACAAATACATTGAGGGAACGACTGGAATAAAGTTTTCTTTACCAAGCACGGGTCCAAAGTTTTCCATTGTCAATGTCACCTTTCTGCTCTTTTCTTTTGCTCACTGTTGAAAAGATGAGAGAGTGAGGTAAATCCTTAGTCCATAAAATGAATCTTCAATTTCGTGGAAACCCCAAATGATCAGCAGTCCAAGGTCAACCAAGTATGCGCACGCTGGCTCACTCTCACTTTTAAATACTCTGTGTGTGTGTGTATATATATATATATATATATAGCATGCTCACAAACACATCCACGCACACACACCGTGCTTCACTTATACTCTGTGGAACAGCTTTGCCAACTCTCACCCACAACATCTATTTATGTCCCCCAACCCTCCCTCCAAAGTTTTTTATACATATGTGTTAAGTGCTTTAAACAGCAACACAGGTGGCTAATAAGATATTATTAGATAATTGTGAAACTATACACACAAACAGTAGAAATCTTTCAAAAGCAAAATTAGACAGCTGCGATGAGGCAAGTAATATTGAGAAAAAATGAGACAGTGTTGGAGGACAAAAGAGATTTGGTTTCCATTCCCTCTATGTTTTGTGTAGCATAATAATCTCCTTTATATCTCAGTCTGTTTCTCTCTCTTCTCGCCCGCTGTGCCATGATGGCCGTCATGCATATGGATGAGTTCGGTGTTGAAGCCAGCCCATTGGATGGGCCTCAAATCGCTGACTCTTGAAATTGTGAGTTATGTGGACGCTTTAATATATATATAAAAAAGATTTAGTAAAAGTACATTTAATTTTACTCAACCTCTTTCCAGTGTATCCACTAATTCAGTCAAGGCTTGGAAACTATGTGTAATTATGTGCAATTCGTTTTCTTTCCATGATTATGGGACATTTTTCTACAGTGTCAGCCCATTTAACAATACATGACATGTATTTCAAATGTGGCAATGGCAGTTTTAGATGTTTACATGTGTTACTGGTATTTATACAATAATTTCAAACATCCCCTCAAGAACCTGAACCCGAACCCTTTTCATTTTTTTGTCCGGGTCCTGATCTGGACTTTTTGTGAAAATGTTCTACATTGTGCGTGATA
Source organism: Holacanthus passer (assembly GCA_025331565.1). Lineage (NCBI taxonomy): Eukaryota > Metazoa > Chordata > Actinopteri > Pomacanthidae > Holacanthus > Holacanthus passer. Next base: position 4,014,618 of record JAFREQ010000004.1, on the reverse strand, counting down.
TCGTCACAAACTTTCAAAGAGCATTTCAAAGTCAAACTCCTCTGTCTATTTGCAAAAGTCCACATCCAAATCCCACGTAATAAACACAGCCTAAAAACAAAGAGAGGCCATAAATCCGGTAATTCTTTATGTATTTTGTATGATAAACAACATTTCAGCTTTTGTTTTTTGTTTTTTGTTTTTTTTATTCACAAATCATATTTTCTAGGTTTTGATAATCTTCCCCCCTGCTTTAGGCAGAATGTCCTATTTGCTTTCCCTGACGTTCTTTTTATGATTCGTTGGAGAAAAACAACTTATTCATTACTTGGACAATACAGCATTTGTGGACGGACAATCTGAAACAAGGCGGAAATGACAGAGTCTGTGATGTCATGCCAACGTATCGCCCCAAGATACTAAACTTAATGGGCGGCTGACTTTGTTGACATGCAGACGCGCTTTATAACAACAGCATGAATGTCATTTTTTGTTTTTGCCAGGGGTCATCCACAGTACCAAGTCAAATTCAGAAAACAAAGCCTATGACACATGTCAAAATTACATCCTTGGGGCGGGGTAACATTTGGGAATTTAAAAAAGTTTGACACTTAATCTGCATCGCATGCATCAGGATGGATTCTCTCATTTCTGGCTAGTAAAATAATCTGACTAGCATGTCCTGCATTATGAAGTAATTAACTAAAACATTCATGTCCGCTACCAGTTAAAAGGCACATTTGCTTAATAAGGAATGTTGTTCCATCCAAACTTAGAGGCAAAGGTCTGTGGTAAAATAGGTCAAATCATTTCCCAAATCATCTCTGAGACATCTGTCCTCTGCAGTGTAGAGTGGGCACCAGGGTGCACACAGCTTCAGGGCAAAGCTTACTGATGCTTACTGCTATAAACCTCTTTAGCCAGAGGGCCAGAGGTGTGTGACAGACTGTGAACAAAGCATGACAGTCTTTTAAGAAGAGCCATAAAGTCAGTTGTTGCAAAACCAGGAAAGCTGCGAGTTTATGATCTGGCCCATATTATCGATGTGTCGCTGTTGGTGCAGCGATATCCTCAAAGATACAGATTTGGACGACGTGGATAAAGGATGTGTCAAGCCAGATGACCCAGGTGCATGAGAGAGCGCTGGAGAGGGAAGAGAAATGTGTGGTTGTAAGAGATGGACATCACAGCAAGAACAAAAACCGTGACCAATATGAATCATAACTGTGGTCTCTACATCCCAGAAAAGGGCAGGTTCAGCCGGCAAATAGTCATTGCGCACACACACACACGCACACACACAAACACACACACACACACACTTGCACAATCTCTTTTCACCTCTTCCTTCCTGAGAGGTTTGCTTCTTAAAATTACACACTCCATATTCAGTCACACTCAAAGCGTTCGCACGGATAGAGAAGAGCACGCTCCCTCAGTCACACACACACACACACACACTTTCAAAAATTAGACACTCAACACAATTCAGCCGCTTTGACTCTGTGTGTTCTATTATTCCTCACTTCTTTCCCACTTCTCCCTGGCACTCTTTGGAAACCTTTGCTCAGGGAAACTAAATCTGTAATCAGCTTAGTCGTGTTGATGCATCAGACATTTTTAATCAGCGGTATTGAAAAGAGAGCAGCTCAACGCTAAGGCGCTTGGCAAAAGCAATGCACCAGGAGGAGAGGAGAGGATGGAGAAATGAAGAAAGGACAGCACGTGTTTGTTTTTTTTATGTATCTATACGTATTTTCCTCTATTTATTGATCAAATGAAAAACGCCTGTAGAGGGTTGCAGCACTGCATCGCTGCTCTTTGTAATGATTTAAGTAGACTCTTTTTGGAGAGACCAGTGAAAAAAAAATGACACAAATTGGTTTTCAAAGAGAAAGAATGATTGTAGAACGACACTATAATCGACCACGTTTACCTTGAATTAGAGCTGTTAGCGGGTGAATCAAGTAGAGTAGAGCCACAAATGGAGCTTTTCTGTTTAGATGCATAAACAAAAAAAACAAAAACAAAAAAGCATTGAGGCTTGGTTATAAACTGAGAACGAGAGAGCAGACTTGTTTACTTTGTTTCCCAATTCCTTTTTCATTTCTCAGGTGAGATGAAGGTAAAAGTGAACATGTGCCATAGTTGCATATTCGTCTTCCTTGGTTAGATTCTAAGATGCGCTCATATTCACAATCGTTTCCAAATCCTTAGCGCTGATTTCAAATCACAGCACGCCTCTTTGCATTGTAAATGCAGAAGAAGTTCAGACCACCGCAGCAAAACAGCTCCTCTCCAGTTTCAAACGGCATCACGGGGATCCAGTTCTACTGATTTACTGGAGCTAATTATTCAGCACTAAAGCTATACCATAAACTTCTGCTGACATCTCAGACTTTTTCATAATATCATCACACAGTATCACCAACAGGAGATAAGCTGGCTCGATTTTACCTAAAAGAGTTGAACTCATAATTGACATTTGCTTTTACGTGCATGATAAACAGAGATGATTACATGTTCAATATATTGTATTATGTTGGGGTGACACAATGAAATATACAGTCGCCTGACCTACGTGGGATTATTCAAGTTTCCATCAGAATTGGATGCAAAGTTTAACCAAATTTCCAGTAAATCAAAATGTATATTAATGTGAGTTTCCATTCGTTACTAGTATTAGAAATGTGCAAGCCCAAACACTGTGTAACAGCGGTAACACTGAGTACCTTCTGATAGACTGACAACCTGTTCAGGGCGTAACTTGCCTCTCACCAAATGTAAAGCTGGGATCGACTCCAAATCCTCACAATATGAAAAAGTCTGGAAAAAAAAGTAGACAAAAAGAAGTCAGAAAAAAGTAAATAGAAAATGGACGGATTAGAGTGATGTTTTCTAGCTTATCCTTATCCTTCCTGGATCGAGGAGGCCTTGAGCCAAAACCAGCAAACATTTCAAATCAGGGGCTTTACACCCATGACCGGTTGCCAGTGGACACCAATGAATCAAAATAATAATATCATTTTAAGTCTTTAATCATTAATCACGTGTCTTGTTGTGTTTTTATTCATGCTTTTGTCTCTGTAAAGCCCTTTGTGACTTGCGCTTGAGAAAGGCTGAAATGAATAAATTACATATTGAGAAAACGAAAAGACAAAATGAGTAAAGCAAAAAGAACTTGTTTGAGTGAGCTTAGACACTGGGAGGAAATATCACACAGGTAATGAAAACGCATTGTTAAGAAAAAGCTGAGTGGACAGACAGATGGACAGAAGCTGAGAGTGTCTGTAGTTGGTCATTTTAGACCAGATCATGACTTGATCTTCTTGTCTTGATGATTCTGTTGTTATTTTGAGGTCGTCAGTAACGACTCAGTCACGACTTCAGTATATGGATGTGTTTGTTTTTTTATTTTAGGAGATGTTCAGATGGATCTGAAGTACAGAGCTGGAGTCGGGCTTTATCCCTCTGTGTTTAACACAAACGTGAGATTGATTTTGATCTGAGCTCCAAAAAAGGTAAATAAGCGTATTCACCAAAATATTGAACTACTTAAGTCTTGGTCTCTGGATTATTATTTCGGGACATCAGACATCTAAACATTTCCATATTCAACCTGGTAGCTGATGATGATGATGCTCAGTCCTCTTGATCTGACTGCCCGTGTTTCAGAGAATGAAGCTTTTTAATTTTGAAATGAAATTAAGAAAATCTGAAATATTTGACAAAAAAAGGAAAATGAATTATTGAGTAGCCATATTTCATGCAGGCAGAATATTACAGACATTCAAGAAAGGACAAAGGCAGACATAATCAGAGATCATTTTGTCAATGAAAATTTGGACTAAAAGTTTGACGTCTAAATGCCTAAATTGTAACGATAATATAAATGAGAAAAAATAAATTTACAACAAAATTTGTTCAAACCCTGTCGTTTATCTGCAATCAGTTAGATCACAAAGTAAAGCCTTCAAATTCTGCTCCAAATTCTCTCCGCCCCCATGCAGCTTTCTCATTGGATGTTTTTTTATTTCCTGCTCGGTGCATGTCATGGATGTATATGATGGGCAGAAAACACCATCCTGCAGAGTCTGCCACAGTGTGAATATCAATTATCTGTTGATTGATTCAATCACATTTTTTTAGAAAAAACTTAATGTTAATATAGCTTGAAGTTTTTTGTGGACTCAGGTTGCTTTAGTGATTAGCTTGCCGGCTTATGTTAACAATTACCATTAACAAACAGTGACTCATTTGGCGAACATTTAACATGATTTGTACCAATAATGTCGGAGATTGGTTTGCACAACCAAACATGCAGAGGCCAAAAAGGATTGTTGTGTTGCAGATATATGCAGAAAATAAAACGTGAAGGAAACATGATTGTATTCTACTTTTTCTAACAAACTTTAAGCATTCATTTCTCTTCCGATATGAAAGAAGTTTGGTAAGTTAGTAACACATTGTCAGCCTTGAAGACTAAACACATAGTTCAAGGTAATGCTTACTTCTCATTGAACTTTTTTACAGCCAGGAGAAATATCCATTATACAGTATCACTATATCTTGACTAAAACAAAACAAAGTGACTGAAATGTCAAATACAATTTTCAGTAAGTCACTAGGACTAAAACTAAATCCTAACTAACTTCCAACCAGACATAATAGTGCAAAAGTAATAGAGAATAATATGAATAAGAGAATAATAATGTGGTTTAGGGATTATCAAATTAAATATGACAGCACAGCAGGGAAAAAAAAAAAAACATGCAATCCATCAGTTACTGAAAGGGAGGTAATATTAATCAGATCATGCATTAATAACATTGCTTAAAACCTCTGACCAGCTTGTGGCAGCTATAGGCTGCAGAGTCCTTCCATCAACAGTCTTCCAATGCTGGCAAATGAACAGTCACATTGGTGCTGTACTATCTACTATACGTAGATATCGCCTACTTCATTTTCTCTACCCACATGTAACGTCATGTAAGTCAGCTCTCTGATTATAGGTTTGAAGTGTGCAGAGCTGACCTCAATCATCCATCTCGGTGCTGTCCGATCATTTATGTTATTCACCACTTCACTGCGTATATGATGATTAATTCTTCCCTCACCTTCACTTGTCATTCAGCAACAATAGACAAGGACGGCCCATCCCTGGATGTCATCCCATTCATCTCTTCACACCTTTCAGTGACACACACCTTCATCTGTTCTCATTAAGCCAAACCTGTGAAGAGCTGAAGATGAAGTCTACTTTCCTTTAATGTAGGGAGGTGGCTAATTTCCACAAATAGAAATTAGACAAAGCAAACCAATTTGAAATCTATAATATGATGCATGGCTCCTATTCCACATCTGACTGACTCATTGTCTTGTATCTTTCTCCTCCCTTCCTCCACAGGGACCAGGTCAAGCCTTTTCTTGGTAACGCCTGGTCTCTCAATACACTGGAATAAATATTTGTTTTACCCTTGGTTCTCGACTTAAAACCCTTGAGCTGCGATTAAAAACAATCTAGCAAGAGAGCACTTTATGTCCTAGACATTAGCACACAGTTCACATGTGATGAACTTTGACTCACACCGCGGCTTGCTCAGCAGACAACCGGGCTCCAACAGCAGCGTCTAACCACGCGAGCATCAAATCATCTGACGTCATTTGCTTGAATGTGTGTCCCGCAGTGCATTGCACCCGCAGCATCTCTACATAGGCAACACGTGTGTCTGATAAGCTAACTGTCGACTGTAGCCAAGCCAGTTCTGCACAGTAGAAGTTTAAACAAATAGAAATACATTCATGGGATAAGCACAGATTATGTGCTCTGAACGGATGTGAGTAAGTGTGAATTTCTGCAGTGACATTCACCCGGTGATTCATCCCTATGAGTTCAGTTCTTGGCTTATGATCATCAGATACAGATGTTTTCTTCTGTAGCAAAAGTAATCCAGGTGCTTGCTGTCTGTACAGTGAGAACAGAGGGGATTTTGCAGCAGGACTTCTCATGACGCACATGTGCCAGGTTTTGGAAAAATCGATCATCAGAATTGTCTCACTTTCCTTTCAGGGTTTCCATAATTCGGCGACATTCATCCTTAATAAGTTTTCATCAGTTTTCTCCAGATTAGTTGCGCAGTACAGAACAAAACTTGACTGATGTTTCATGGCTGTTTACCTCAGGGTAAAGTCTGTTACTGTGAGCATCTTGAGTTAAGGACCATCTTTAAAGTGCATGGAAGCTTTTCAGAAGCTTTCTTCTTTTTATAAACACTTCAAAAGAACTTTATTTTCATCTGGACCCTGCATGCTTTACCTCCTTTAAAAAAGAAAAAAAAAATTAGCCAACATGGTACAATGAGCTCTTATTTTGGCAATAGCTTTCTTTCTCTCTCTCTCTCTTTTTAAAAGCATACTTCAGTATTTATTATACACATCAAACCAAATCTATTTTAATCTGAGCCTCCTCCCATTTTATATACAACCTCCAGTTTTTAAAGATGACACATGCAATGTGGCCCAGTGTGATTGTGACTTGTATGTTTCCACTGGACCTCCTGTTTTATTTCCACCACTGATTTCCACCCGGCTCCTTAACAGTTACTCAGCTTTTAGTTCCAGTTGAGTCTTTTTTTTGTCTGTTTTCAAATACAAATACGTTCATGTTTTAGTATTTGATTAATCATGTCAATAGTTAAAATATTCTGCTGTTTTGTTGGCAGTTCAACTTATAGATATATGTTTGAGGATTATAAATTGGCAGTAGGACACAATTTAATGCTGGAAATGAAGATTAGACAAGTCTAATAATATTAAAATATAGATCTAATTATAGTTATTTTTGTGAAACAAAAAGGTAGTAACACTGATAATAGTTATGCATCTCACCCCCATACTGTGCAGACCATCCAGAAGGTGCACTGAGGGTTCAAAAAGTGTCTGTACCAACCAGTAAGATAATAGACTCGACTGAACTGCAAGTATATTCTTGGACAATCCAAATCTAAAATCAATCCCACCAAATGCTGTGCAATTACTATCCTCATCATTATTACCAGAGCTGCTCAATCCAAAAAAATGATGAGTTATAAAATTAATAAAACTACGCTTGAGTCACAGTGAAAAGTCTTTCTTTAATCCAGAGGGTAATATATAATGGTAATAAAGGCTGCACAACCAATTTCTAGGTGCCCAAAAAAAAAGAAGTGTTTAAAGGAGAATTTCCACTTGGTTACAATAAAGGCTGGAGACACTAAACTTTCCAAATCAGTTAACCACCAATACCACTAAGTTTGAGGGTTGAGTAGCAATAGACCTCTCTCTCTAATGCCTCAAATAAAAGTTATTTAGCAGTAGTCTGTGGGAACAAGTTTGACCTTTCACATCTGAGGTTTTAATCTCTCTTGTGTGTGACTGGATGCCTGTATTGGAACTGGACTTCCCTGAAAGGCAGTTTTCATTGGTCCGCACACCAATCCCTAACATCTAATCTCACTGGCATGAAACCAGACCTCACTGACGCACATACACAAACTAACAAACATCAATGAAATAAAAGACCAGACACACAAACATGGAGTGGTAGGGAAAAAACAAATTCATTATATATTTTTTTTCTCCCCACAAAGCACATGTCTATATTCTTAAGGCTAAATCAGCTGTCAGTTCAACACAATCCAGTTTAATTTCACAACCTGCTTAAAGCTCCTTCCGCCTCCTGTACACAGTCCTGGAAATACAAAGACACGATCCATTATTCAAATTTCCCCAAAGAGAAGAAGAGTGACATGGAGAGGAAGGAAATAAAAGAACGCTTATATGGTCGACTGTTGGATGCGAGCTGTAGCAGCGACACATCCACCTTGGCCTAGTTGCTCCGAGTATACTTCACAAAACAAGCTTGATAGCACTATTATACGGTGTAAGTATTCAACCCAGCACTGCACTACAGCATTGTTCTATCTTTTTAAATTGTGAATGTCTGCCCTTGAGGGTGAATGAATGTGAGAAGACTTCGCATAATTGTTGAAACAGGAGAAACTGAGGTGAGGGAAAAGTTGAAATCGGGTAAATGAGATGCTTGACGTCTGCTTTCCGACAAGGTTGTGCTTACTCTTTGCTTCTGCATGCCGAAAAATTATCCCCGCGCCCCGTGATAAACCGTACCGTGTGCATAAAAATGATTTCAAAAAAACATTTCTGCGACCTTTTTCAATTTCCATGGAATGATGCTATTATATTTCTCCGCTCCCACTCATCAGTAGCCTGATGAAAGCCGGCTGCCTCTCCTTGTATCGTTCAGTGTCACCAAATCCCTTCTCATTTTGAAAGTCTTCAGTCTTTTATTACCCTCTCTGTGTGTCCCTTTATCATATTTTTCTCTCTCTTCCCAGACTTTTGTGCTTATTTTTTCTTGGTCTGCATAAAAGGGAGTCATCCTCCCTCCCTTTATCCCTTGCATTTTCTTTCTCTATCCCCGGCAACTTCTCCCATCACTACCTCAGCCTGTTTCTCACCCCGTCTGCGTCTGAACCCCAATTTCTCTTCCACCTCCCGCCGTCATTTTTCTGCTCTCCCACATCACCGCAGCTCATGCCCATCTCTTCCTGTACCTCCCTCTTTCTTTCTCTGTTTCTCTTTAGCTGTCTGGATTTGTCCTTCCCCTAATCGCCTGTCTCATTTGAATGATGGGTGTCTCCGTCTCGACTGACAGCTGAGGTCAGACTCATTCTCACTTTGCCATGGTGTTAAATAGCATTTTCTGGTTAACTCCAGGGGATGTCTGAAATGCTTCTTGCTATGGGATTAACCAATTGAGCGCTGCTTTTTCATGGGCATACCAATCATGGGCGGGGCTACACGCCCTGACAAAACTCTTGTAGGTGAAGGGAGTTTTTGCAGAAATTTACAGGAGATGGAACTGAGGCAGTTTTGAAAGGGTTTGGAGGGGAAGAATGATCCAAGCTGTTAATAATATATGCGTAGCTTAAATGCTTTTTGCTACTTTTTTGTTGTAGACTCATTGTTAAAAAAAGTGTATATTCGCGTTGTTTTTATTAATTTTGCATTTGACTTTCATACAGCCACAATTCCAAAAAGTTGTGATACTCTGTAAAATGTAACTAAAAACAGAATTGAGTAATTTGCAAACAAGTGTTCCTGAGCCCATGTTCTACAATCATGTGTTTGACAAAGTGCTGAACCTCTCTTCATCCTTACTTGTGAACGAGTCTTTCCAGGATGAACCTTTCATACCCAATCATGATACTATCACCTGTTACCAATGAACCTGTTTACCTGTGGAATGATCCAAACAGGTGTTTTTGGATCAGTCCACAACTTTTCAGCAGTTTGAACTCAGCCCACTGGAGTTGTTGGTGATCATGTGTAATGTCAAGCTATCCTTAATATAAATACAATAAATACAAAAGTAAATTAGTAATTGATGAACTTGTGAATAAATCAAATTATGTTTACAAGGTATTTACCAAAACAATCCCATTAATACTTTAACAGCTGCGCAGCAGAACTTTCCACCCAAAGAAGAAATGCACCTCTGAGCTATCAAATTCAAATCTGTCCCTTGTTGTGTATTTGACCCTGTAATCTTTTTCTTTTTTCGCTGCCTCTCTTTGGATATGTGTCGCTATTTGTTCTCATTTTTCCATTTTGTTGGACAAGAAAGAAACTTATCTTCACAACAGGCATGTGTCAGCCAAAGTGCAGAAGAACAACACCCCACCTCCAGCACCACCCTGTATCTCCCCTGATACTGGGAACATGCAGAGGAGAAGAAGCAAACGTTCCTGGAAATATCTCACAGAAGTGTTGTACAGAGATAGGAGCAGGTTTGTTAATTAGCAGTAATTATGAACAATATTTATTAATGTTAATAAAATTATTAATAAGAATTAATCATTTTGGGGGAACCACCCTGGTATCAGGAACCGATAACCAAACAGGAAATATGCGCAAATGGTAGCATATATAATATTACCTTTAATTGTTATCGTTTCCACAACAAAGTTCACAACAATGTTACAGTTTCACCATAATTCAGCAGGCAAGAACATCATAAAGTAGACACAGTGAAAATCCAAACAACCGTATTTTCAGAAAGAGGGAGAAAAAAGTACATAAGAATGAAATCCCAAATCAATCCCAAAAAGCCCATAATAACATAAAGAAAAGGTCATGAAGTATTAAAGAGTGAGTTTAAAAGATAATACAGATTTTGCCAGCTCCCTCAGCTGAGGGTCATGAATAGAAATTGCTCAATATTGAGACATATTTTAGGAAACACCTGGAGGTCTGTGCTGCATCACAGGTCACAACCAGGCCACTAAGTAAAATATATAAATAAATAAATAAGGCCCTAATAACTTCGCAATTCTCAAAACTGATTAATAAAGTCATTCCATAGATTGGGACCAAGAGATGTAAGGACAGTATGATAATTTAATCAATCCATCTACTGTAAATTATCATCTGTATTGCTTGTGTCCCTCGATGTAAAAATCATATTGCTTAAAGTAATCATCCAAGGCTGCAATTAATGGGTATTCCAATTATTTAATCTACTGATTAGTTTCTCATTTTGTGTAAAAAAAATGTCTGAAAATGGTGAAAGAAAATGTTGGTTCTAACTTCCCAGAGTCACATGTTGCTTGATTTATCTGATTGTCAGACCAGTACCCAAACATATTGAGCATATGTTCGTATATGACGAAGAAATGATCAGGTGAAAAAATACTGAAACGATGAATCTGTTGTCGAAAAGTTCTTCAGCTCTATCAGCAATTATCACTAATAAAATAGTGCCAGTGCCTCAGAGTGATTTAGATTTGAGCAGCTCTTTGCAGTGGCACCTGGTAAAGATGCCAAGTGGGTGCCTCCTTTGGACAGTGAACTAGGAACAGCTGACTGATTGAGAGACCGGGGCAGACAGGAAGCAGGACATCTCTCAGTTGGCCTGAATATGCGTCAGGAAGGGATCTGAAGGAAGTTTGTCAGAAAAAGACTTGAACTTGAACTTCTGACTGGACCCAGATAAGCAACGGCGTCACTGCATTCCTCAAATATGTTCATGTTTCCTGACTCCTCACATGCTTCTGCCTCATGTGAAACAAATGTCAGTCTCTCGCATCGAGCGTTATCATTCCTTTGAAAATGCGCTCTGCCTTGACTACGCCTGGGGATTGGTAATAGCAATTTCACATGACACGCAGTGGGAGGTGTTGTCCTCTTAATTAATGAAGCTGTCACTGTCATGCGCATTAATCACAGCTCACCCCTGATGTCTGTCAAAGTGTCATGTCTGAAAACTAAACTGTGGCACTGACATGAGTCAAAACAACTAACCTCCTGTGAAGCAGCTGTCTGTCCTTCAAAAAATATCCTTCGTTTATAATTTGGTTGATGAAACTATAGTTTTATCAAGTGTAATGATACAAGAGCTCTTGATCCAACTGTACAGCAGAATTTTTACATATGAAAAGCCATATTCATATACTGCTTGTCATGGTCTTAGGTTTTAGTTAGTTCCTATTTTAAGTTGAAAAAGTGTGTCCTCAGGTGTGTTTTGGTTTATGTTACTTCCTGCCTTTGTGTGTTTCCCACCTTTGGGATTAAGGGACATATTCAGACTGGCTATTCTGCATGTCTAGCATTATGGTAAACGGTGTGCACTTGCAGTATATATTACTTTTCTGACTAAGAAAAACAAAGCACTTCCTTATGTCTTTCATTTATCCATTCACACAAAAACATGATGCTGGCTCGGCCATCAAGCTCGAGGACACGTTGACATATTGACAGGAAGCTCAACCCACTAAACAATGAATGCGTGACCTGCTCCACCACCTGAGCCACAGCCGCCCAACGATGGGAATAAAGCTTTTCTGTACGTGTCACCTGGTCTAAGCATATAATGAATCTAATACATGTGTGATTTTGGCGAGGTCTCTAAGACAAAAACTGCTGTGGCCACATGATTGCCCCTCCACCTATTGCACCTTTCCACCTACTGCGGCACATGGCGGGCCACCGAAATACAGAACAGATGCAGCCAAGGACAAAAACCCTGCTGTCCCACACTTTCATTCCCACTTGAGGGCCAGTTTAAAAAAGGTTAAACAGTTGTCTACTTTTTTTTGTTTGTTTTGATCCTTGTTTTCATGACAAGAGAGGAGCATCACCTTGACTTAACATAGTGCAGATTCTCAGCCAGGGCTGAAATAACTCCTGTTCTGTACCTTCAAAGACTTCTTTATAATCGTTTACAAAGTTCCCCTTTGCTTCTTCTTTTCTCTTTGTAGTCTTCTTTCTCGCTCTCGTTCACTTTCTCTCGAGTCTCTCTCGCCCTCCCTCTCGCTCTACCTCACTGCCTTTATCTGCATCCATTATGGATGAGGCACATTGAAGACAATGTGATTCTCTTTGGAAAATACCAAACGTTTTCAGAAACGCGTGCGCGCTGATGTCACTGTGAGCGATCATGTCTCAGCAGACCACCTTTGCCAAATACACTCCTTCCTCCTCTCAGTGTGTCTCTTACTTTCCATCCTTTGCTTTAACAGTGACCACATCCTGTAAGCAGTGCTCAGGAGTCATCCTACATCAGCCACTGCAAAAGGTCAAATAGAAAAGAACTAAAGAGTTATTGTGTGTGCGTGTTTGTGTAGATGTGTAGATGTGTGTGTGTATTTGTGGTGAGGAAAGATAAAGAGCCAAACCGATTATGACAACAAATAAATTGCTTGGCATTTAGCAACAACAGGTTTGTTTTGGCAGAAAAAAATCAAATTGTCACACATACCAGTCATATATATCAAAGGTCTTTGCAACTTTAAAAAAAAAAAACATACCCACCAACTCACACGCACGCAAACTTTGCACCAGATGCTCAGACAATGTAATTACTTTTGCACCAGAGGATTTTAAATAGCATTCAAGGTCACTCAACCAAAGCAGTTCATTTCTCTCCAACATCTCATTAGCTTTTTGTATCAACACTCTGACCTTTGCTCAGCAACACTGTTTATTATCGCATTACTGTCTTCAGTGACAGAATGAGGAGCAATAACACACTATGCTACACTGTGAAACGCTTCCGATGACAAGAATAAATACCATTCAAAAAGTACTAATGGCTCGATGAGACGGTTTGACATTGACACTACGGACAACTTGTGTTTATGTCATGTTTTCTGTTGCTAAATATCGTGTGTGTGTATGACAGGACTGACTGATGATAGGACACTTTCAGATTGTCACCCCCCTCCCCAAAAAAAAAAGATTAAACCAGTTTTTACATCCAGATTTTATGTGCCCCTTTGTTCAAATGGGAAGTGTTTCCTTCTGCATGAAGACACTGACCACACATTTCAGAAAATTATAATAGAAAGTACAAAGAAGAAAATTCATATGAGCTGCTTCACTTTAAATTGTAATATTTCAGCTAAAATCAGGTTTTCTCTAGACTTTTTTTTAATGTGATCTTATTTTCTATATTCAAAATCAACACATTTTCTTTCCTTTCTGCCTTCACAAAAACTACAACAAGCCTGTGTAGAACATAGTGGAAGTGGGACTGGTGTTGAAGAAGCACATGTATGAGCGTCTACCAGACAAACAAGTCAACTTAATTGATATTGAAAGAATACCCCACTCTTTGCCAACCTTGTATCTGAATCTTTAATGATAATTATATGGTTTTTACTGACCATTGCAACAGACAATACAACAATACAAATCCAGGGCATCTGATTGTCTTTGTGATGAAGTGGTCCACGAGACATGCCACAAGTAAAATAATTCTTCTCTCAGCCTGATTTATCAGTAGGAAAATAATGCATGATCTGCAGGTTAAAATTAATTTGTCTGAGTAATATTCTAAAATACAACTATGGGCCGTGTACTTTGGAGTCAGCTGCATTTATTCACAAACTAATCTCAGATTTTTCCAATACAAGTGCACTTTGAATCATTTGAAGACTGAAGCAGTAATGGGAAGTACAATTCCTGTATCATAAAAGAAGCCACTATTCGGTTGCGCATTGTACAGTGCTTGCAAAAGAAAAAACAAAACAAAACAGTACTTTTTATTCCATCATGGCAGTTTAAATTTTTGCATCCTAAAATTCCTGTAGAGCTGGGAGCATGTAGCACCCATGACCTAGAAGCAGCTGCATCTCTGAATGAAGCCATCGCTGTGAATCCTGGTTATTGTAAGAACAGTTGCGACAAAGGTTCAAGACAGAAAGAAAATATTTTCCCTGCTGGTGACAAGAGAAAATATAGAATATTGAAGTGGAGCATTTCCTTAACTAAACTGCACATTCAATATAGTAAAAATCAATTTCTTGGAAAGTAAAAACACAAACATAAATGTTTTTCCAATAATAGTAAAAACCAAGTTTTCTTCTTTCTTTCTGTGCTGTATTTTTTATGTAAACGGCTGTATGAAACATTGCAGCCCAGGCAGGTGTCTTCACTCCATCAGTAGGTTAAAGCTAAAGCAAATAAAATGAGGAGGATTGTGTAATTAGAGCAGAGTGTTACCCCATTTCCCTTAGTACAAATGAGCAGATCATCTGTAGAGAAAGAGACAGAAGGAAAGATTTTAGTTTGTGATGTTTCACAAAATCATTGTTTAAGGTAAGCTGATTTGTGCATACAGTATAGCTATGTTTCTTTTTTTTTTTTTTTATCTTCTCCTGTCAATTTCAATTACTTTGTCTAAGAAAGTGTAACATTTCAGTCTTATTAGAAACAATGAGTTATATGGTGTCATTTAGATAAAAGACACAGTAAAAAATTAATTGTGTGATACCAAAAATACTACATGTGCAGATGTGCGGGGCGTGTGTGTGTGCAATGACCTCGGTGCAGATGTGTATGAGTATTATTCACCCTGCGTGTGATCAGTGTTCAGTGAAGTAATGACTGACCCTCCTCTCCTCCCACTCATACCTCCAGAGCTGTGCTGAAGTGGAGGGGGGAGCAAGCCAGGATACAAATCTCCTCCACAGGCTAAACAAGGCAAAACGCCTCCCTGGCAGCGCCTGACGCAAATCCTCCTACTACAGATAACTATATAGAGCTCTGTGTACGTGTGAGTGTGTGTGTCTGTATATGCTGCATGTGTGAGGCAGATATGTAGATAGATGTGAGTGTGTGTGTCTAACCTGAGACTTTCTGTATTTTGGGCATTAATTTCTTCCAGAGGTGACACTCTTTCGCTCTCATCATCCTCCTTTGTTCTGGATGGTTGTAGTTCAGAGTGACATACTCCTGCTGTTCGGAGGTGAACATGGGCCATTTAGCTCCATCAATGCCTGGATTCCTGACAAAATGAAAAGCCAATCAAGACAATTCAACGGTGTCGTGAGACTCCTCACACAGCTTGAGTGACTGATTGTCTGTCTGATTTTGCATACCCTGTCCGGGCAAAGTTTCCCCAGTGTTTCATGAACTTCTTGGTCATGTTGACTTCATTCTTTGTGTAGCCCAGGGATGCGTCCAGAGGCATTCCAAAGACAAATTCGATCTCGTAGCCATGCATAACGCCCATCCATGTCGGCCAAGGGTTGGAGGACGACTGGTGGTCAAAGAAATAAAGGAAAGTCTTACCGCCGCGCTGGGAGTAACTGGGGGAAAAATGACAATATTAAAGTTGGTCAGGTTAATTAGAGAAATTAGATATATAATGTGAACATCATATTTCTACTTTTTTCTCTTGTGCCTATCGTGATGATGAGATAAAACGTTTGCCAGCATGTTTGGCAGCTGATAAGCATCAAACTCATTGATTACTCCAACTGGGGCTCCTGGATTTTACCTAAAACAAGGATTCAAAAAACCAAAGATTTCTCACATGCACAAGTAAAATGTGTAGTGAAATGCAATGTAGCTTCCTCTTGGGGATTAGGGGAAAAAACATATATAAACAACTGACTGAAAGATAAATGTTATAAAATGTAAATTTATGTTAAAAAAATGTACTTATGTCACAGGTGTAATATGCACAGTTCAGGGCAGAGGATTCCCTGAAGAAAATGTGCCAGACAAGGCCGAGTACATACAGAGGTCAGTCAGTCATTTTACATCCTGGTGGCCTGAGGAGAGAAGCTTATTCTTCTCTCCGCCTGTCTCTGTGTTGGACTTTTGGCTCCAGAGGCATTTGTCAGAGTACAGAAGCTGTAATAGTCTATTGCTGGGGTCGTGACAGTCCTCCATAACCCTACTCACTCTGGTTCTGCACCTTCTGGTGTATAAAAACAACACATACGTACTAACACGGCCCTTTGCATTGGGCACAGATAAAACGTATCCTATACTTTTACTACCATATCTTTACTGGCCTTAACCTTGTTTATTATACCTTCTCTCTAGTTAAGAAAACCAAACCCTTCTTAGTCCAGTCCATCATAAATTTCAGAATTGCTCTTTACCTGTGAGCGAATTCGAGCACAGGACAAACGAACATTTGGTCTCCAATCAGGGCACCAATTGAGTCACGATTTCCCTTCCCGTTGTTCTCATCTGTCCAATTAGTGTACTGGAAAATGGCTGCTTCTCTCATGACAGCATTTGCATCTGACATTACGAGGCCCACTCCATTCAGGAACTCATTCCTTGTGATGAGACTCTGACCGCTGAGGTTAAATCCAGGCACTCCATACATTAGGAAGTAGGTCCCTTCATCCTTGGTTAAGCCTAACAGCAAATCTTTCTTTGGGAGGTTACCGGTACTCAGCAACACCTGCAGGGAAAAAGAAAGATGGTTTAGTGTTTAAGTGCGTGAGCTGAAATCAGGATATAGTTGGTTAAAGTTAGTAAAAAATAGCTTTGGGTGGTTGACATTTGCTACATCAGCCAATCCAGGGAAAATACTGAAAATAGACTGAATCTTGTCTATGAAACACACAAACACATGCTTCATGTTCAGGCACATTCACAAATAATGACAACTCCAGATATCCACACACCCACACACACACCTACTTCGACTTTATCTGGCAGGAAGTCCCCATCAACAACAGGGACAAAGCTGAAGGATAACACTGTAGGTTGAATAACATCAAGTTGCTTCAGAGTGATTTTCCCGGGATCGGCCTGCTGCAGACACTCTTCCAGAGCAGCTGGATCAGACTGGGAACATCCCAATAACTTGGCCAGCGTGGTGGACCTGGACATCGACATCGAGAGGGAGCAAGGCAATCAGTGACAAAGTTAGTGACAGCTGAGAATATGATAGCAAGAGGAAGAAGAGGGGAGGTGTCTGTGGATGAAAGAGGGCAAACCAGCTAGAGAGAGTACCAATATACTGAGAGTCTTTACAGGTATATGTTCACGATCTTGGTCAAATTTACCAGGATACAGATTGTGCTATGTGACACTGTTCTTTCTGGAAAGAAAGACATTAAATGTCTGTACCTATTAGTCCCCATCGTTAGTCCCCAAAGCCATTATAAGTGAGTGACACTCACTGGTCATGACCGAGCATGTATCCTGATCATTTAATGTTACAGCATCAAAAAATCAATGAGACAGTAAATACAAGTGTGTCCTAACATATCACATGAGTGACGGAGAGACAAAGATAAATCCAATTAATTAGTAACTGAATGAATACCTGTGCCAGGCCTCGGTCTGGCTGACTGTGGCCCAGGGTGCATTAGGAGAGCCACTCTGCATCACAGCCCTTTGAAAAAGACCGTGGCTGCCTGGGGAGAGCAGCTGATAGCCCACAGATGCTGATCCAGCGCTCTCCCCGAACAGAGTCACCTGGAAACGACAGCAAATCACGAGCCAGCATGCTTGTTTTATTCCTGACTGACACAACTGAGAAAAATCTTGTTATGTGATTTTAAGGTGCAAGAAAAAAACATTTTACCTTTGAAGCGTCGCCTCCAAAAGCAGCAATATTATTGGCTACCCATTGGAGGGCCATACGCTGGTCCAGCAGGCCCGCATTGCCCCGGATGTTTTCATTGTCGGGGAGAGACAAGAAACCCAGAGGTCCGATTCTGTAATAGATGAGCACAAGAAAGGAAAGATGTTGACAGCCATTAATTGGAGGTGAATTCAACATTTACTTACTGTCATAGATTCCTGTAGTCTAAATGGGACTGGTTTTGCACATAGTGATGATATGTATTGTACCTCTTTAGGAATTTGCTCTGCTTAATGCACTCAAACCAGCAATTATTTTGTGATGACCTCAGTTCTATGTAACTTCCAATGTGGACAAGAATCCAAGAAGGAAACCTCATTGCTAATCATCAGGGTGTTTCCAGTTACTTTCATTAACTACATCCACTCATTATTAGCACTTTGTATTCCCAGTTCGCTTCAGTTCTTACCTGTAATTCATTGATACCACAACAACACCCTCAGATTTACTCAGGAAGCGGCCGTCGTAAATGTCCAGAGAGGACGTTCCCGTGACGAATCCGCCTCCGTAGATCCAGACGAGGACAGGAGCCAGAGCCGAGCTCGGAGGCTGGGTTTTGTTGAAACGCGGGGACCAGACATTTAGGTACAGACAGTCTTCACTCAGAGGAGTGTTTGGGTTCCACATCTCTGCACCTTTGAACCCTGGAAAGAATGATCATATTAATCAATGTCAACAGAGGCTGGTTGGGACTGCGGTCTAGCAATTGATAGTATTATCATTGTTCCTTCAGAGCTTTAGAGTGTGAAATCAGTCAAAAGTTCAACTTCATTATGACACTTAATTGCAAGCAGTTAGCATTTGGAGTCTGTTACAGAGGCAGGAAGTAACAAATAAATGAATCCCGGGTTTGTTTCCCCCCTTAAAAGCACTGCTTTGTCCCAAGCAGAAACAGCCATCTAACATCAATGCCTTCTGTTCATATCTATTTGTGCTGTCACAACTATATTTAGAGTATGTTTTGGGCATTTCCTCTGTACATACTGTGTGCTTGGCACTGTTCGTAGCTGGCTTCCAAACAACCCCTGACAGGTGGCTGTGTCTATAAATAGCTATGTATCCATGACCCAGCCCCAATTCATCCCCTGGGTGGGGGACCAGGCCTGTATCAAATTCAATTTGTGTATGTGTGTTTATGAATGTGTGTGAGGAGACATGCTTGTGTTTGCTAAACTAACTGATAAAGAGCCTTCAAACAGTTCCTTACCATTCATGTCCAAGATTTATAATTGCCTACAATACGGTAATAAATCAATCGCTGGCACGCTGTGTGTGGGTGTGTATGCGTGACATGGTGTTATATAACTGCCACCCGTCACTAAACGCCTACCTGAACTTAGTCCTGTGGCCCTTTAATGTCATCTTTTATTCAAACACATATTTAAATGTCACACTTTGGTCATCCAAGTGTGTGAAGTCATCAAAGTTTAGAAATACACACACACAAAATAATATTTTTTTTAAATATCTTTTTCCACCAAGATAATAACTGTTGTGTGCAGAATATATGTCTCTTTGCACATAATAATAATGTGTGTGCACAAAATAAAATCGTGTAAGCTGTGTAAAAGAAATAAAAACTATTTTGGGACCGAGAGTCCTGGTGAGTCATCGAGTAATGGCTGACATTTCAGGCAGGTGTTTTAATTACTGGACCTCTTTTTGGCAGTGATGTAACACAACACCAACTTGAATGATTCACAGCACAGTTCGTGTATGCATCGTGTCCATCCGTGCAAACGCGTATCCTACCTGGATAGGTCGTGTCCTCTATCTGGTAGCAGGTATTTGGGAATTTGGTTGCATCCCTCACCCCTTGCCATCCCTCTGCGGGCTCCGGAGCTCTGAACCGCAGTTTCCCCACCGGTGGTTTTGCATAAGGAATTCCTAGAAATGCTCTAACCTCGCCACCCAGCACTGAAAGAACCTTCCCCTGAACTTTCCCATGCTTGGTATTGATCATGAGGTCATCTTGAGTGGTGGGTGATGCAATCAGGAGATGAGGTAACAGAAGAAGAATGAAGCGTGCGCAGAGAGAGACTGTCGCCATCGAAACACCTGCAGAGAGAAAAAAGACGGCACCTAGAAACCCTGTGATATTAATCTTTACATATTTAAATGTATACTGTTAGATTGAAATATTACATTAAATAACTAATAATATAGCAACTACTTTCCTGCACACTACACATGGACTTAACTCGACTTTCTCAAATTTCTACTTTCATAGTACTTTCAACACCTTTAATATCCTTTAGCTACATTAAGTTGCAAATACTTACTGGCAGTTTTGCTTTTATACTTTGTATTTATACATCTGGGTATAAATTTTACTTGAGTAAATAATCTCAGTGTTTTCATAACCACTGATGTGAACAAATATATTTAGAGCCAAGTGAGTGTAGGGCGTCGTCTGAAAAGTTTAGTAAGAAATTTATTACAGCGACCACGTCCTTTGTTTAGTTTTCATGGAGTCGGGTTCAAGGATCAGGGACCAGGGTTCAGTTAGATTAATTACTTTGACTGTGCAAGACAGAGTCCAAGTTTAGACACTGTGTAATTAGAGGCAGCAGCATTCAGGCTGTTGTGGAAAATAGCAGCATGCACATGACATGACAGGCTCAGACAAAAGCCACAGCAAAATGTTGAACTTTTTTTTTTTTTTGCAGATATTTAACATTTTCATATAAGCCTGCAGAAACATGGCATTCATGGATGGATCAAAGGTCCTCAAGGAATACAATTCCTCAGAATTGTGTGTGTGTGTGTGTGTGTGTGTGTGTGTGCGAGAGAGCGAGAGAGAGAGAGCGAGAAAGAGAGACACGCGGGGTGGAGGGGGATCATTCCCGCAGCAAGTGCGTCCCTTCACACGTTAGAAGCGTCTTTTTGTGAACATTAAGGCCATTAGTAAATACATATGTTGCAGTGCAAACTTTACTTTCTCCAGACACACAGTGAACAAATGATCCAGAGGAAAGGCGCGCAGAGCCAGATGGAGAGAGGAGACGCGCTCAGTGAGGAGAGACGCGCACCTTCACAGGTTCACACAAGCGACTTGAGAAAAGACAAACCTGACAGAGAAGCTACAGATACTGGTTCGTTAAAAAAAGCCTCAGTGACATCTTACCTTGTCAGTCAGCAGTTTGCGTCTGGCTGGAGTGACTGAGGACACAGTACTGATGGGGTGAAGAAGGCGTGGACAGAGTCTGCTGGGCTGGCCCACTACTACTACTACAGCACTACAGTCATAATAATAATAATAATAATATAAAAATAAAAATAAAAAAATAACAAAACTTACACAACTTACTTATGCTGATAAACTAAATAAGACCATGAACCAACCAAACCAAATAAAAACAAACAAACGAATAAATAAATAGATAAATAAATAACGTGTTTTCCCAGGTCAAACTTCAGAGGCAGTCTCTGTCCAGTGGTGGAAGATGTTCACACAGATCTGACACAGGCCTGCCTGGATTTGTCCTGGCTTGCCAGATGGCTAATATGGTGGAATAAAAATACATCATTAGTAAATGTTCTGTATTCAAAATGCAACCTAAGTAAAAGTGTTTAAGTATTGTCAGCAAAATTACAGCTATTAAAAGTAAAAGTTCTGCAGAAAAATGGCAATATCATTGTTCATGACTGTATGATGGTCATAGTGATGCATCAGTGTACAAGCAGTATTTTACTGTCGGATTATACTGTAGTTTGAGGTGTAACCAGTTCTTACTTTATCACTTTATTAACAATGTAACCCACCTGTTCCCAACCAAAGGCGCGCCCCCTCTTAATGGTATAAAAACATTTCAGAATCCTTGTACTCCACCTTGCTGTAATTTAGCTCTGTGCAAGCATGTTACAGAGAGCAGACATTTGTGCATGCCAACTAGAAATTCACATTCACACATTCAACACATTCACACATTCGACACATTCAAGTATCATGTGCCATGTGCTTGCAGATGCATAGATAAAAGACGCCTGAAGAAGAGCTGAGCACACATACAGCATCTCTTGTTGCTTGGTTGGGTTGGTGTGGCCTCTTGCAAGACGTCCACCTCCCGTATCAATCTCTGATTTGAATCGTCTTGTCACAACAGTCACAAAATAAATCTGAGGGGTAATGAGATGATTAATGGGACAGAAAAAAAGAAAAAAAGTCCTCCAACACAATTTGTACTCATGTCTTACACTTTTTTTTTTTCATTCTTTGTTTGTTTTTTGAGGGAAGTCAGAAATCTGTGTTACATCTTCTTCAGTCTTTTAATAATTTATTGTATATTACAAATTGTTATATTTATGTATTTTTTATATGAAATCTCACTCTGAAAAATAAGTAGTAACTATAACTGTTACTTAAAATGTAGTACAAAGTAGTTTTTCTCCTTGAAATTTATCAGAGTATAAAGTAGCTCAAAGTTGTGCAGTACTTTAGTAAAATGTGTAGCTAATTTCCACTAGTGGCAGCAATGAATCACTGAGAGTTCGCTGCCTGTCTCCAGGTCACCTCAGTAGGAAACACATCAGTCATTCTCATTATATTCTGGTCATTGATTCAAAGACAATAAACAATAACAAGAACATTATGCTGAGCTGAGAGCGGGGCTGCATTTTGCATCGCAGTGATTGGTTGATTGAGCACAAAGACACATTCTTTTGTTTGCATGTCCCTCATTCCAACACTGTCTCCTAGAAATTCAGGTCATATACCAGCTATGTTTATCTGAATCATGCTTTAAGCAACATAATGAGAATAAAAAAGGTAACTGATTAACATATCTGCTAAGTTCTAAAATGCTCATAAAGAACATTTCTGCAAAATGTTCAAAGAGTTATCAAATTGATTTATTGACATATTGCTCAATAGGAAAGTGAAGAAAGAAGAAAAAATATTTAGACCCCAAAGCAACGTTGTATTGTATTGTATCTAAGAGGGTAGTGTAGTAATACAAGGATATTCCCCTCGATGGATTTTACACAGTGGCAGTGGTGAAGGAGTGGAGAGCAATAGGTTAAGATCTGGATGGAAGAGATGTTGGGCGAAGACTGGTTGTGATGAAGATCGGAGGTCAAAGGGGTTGAGGAGGCTCACGTGGATGTGACACTGAAATGACAGCTGACAGCAGGTCAGGTTGTTTTGACTGAAAGAGTTAACGCCGTCAGTCACCTGATAGTGTGGGAACAGAGAGAGTAAATAAATAGAGTCAGCATGAAGATAGTAAATCTTCCTGATTTAGCTTATGCTGAGCTTCTTGTGCGTGTGTGTGTGTGAGTGTGTTTCCTTGACATTATCCACTCTTGCAATGCGATGTTGTAGCAACTCAAGCATGATCACTTAACTTAAACCTTTAGAGGAAGATTGTGGCCTTGGTTAAATATTGAAAAAGTTCAAACTTTGAGCGTGAAACATGACATGTTTACTTTATGAAGGTTTCACTAAAAACATGATCTTTCCCTACCTTAACTAAAGTGCTTTTTTTAGTCTTCAACCTAACCACACGGGGACGTACAAAAGGTCACAATCCTCCTCCCTCTGACTTTTGTGCACTATAAAAACATAGCACTTCATTCACTCCAAAAAATGCTTAGCATAATCTGAGCCATTCTTAATTTGTTTCCTGCCAAAAAAAGCGGTAGGGCTTGCCACCCAGGGACAGTGGATGCAGTTTGATCAGGCACTCGAGCGATTGCTTACCTGGAAAGACCATTGTAAGCTGACATTCCTGCTCACCCTGAAGATCTGGGGCAAAGATGAAGACCCATCCTGCCGACAATGCAAGGCAAATGTCTGGCTGTCCAAAAGCACTAGGAGAAGGCAGATACAGGTGGAGGCACAACAAGGTCCTGCAAGAAATTGCCAAATGGGCCAAACTGCAAAGAGTCAAAGCCAACAAGCACCAGACTTCACCACTGGTGGTTCTCAGCTTTCTTAAGGAAGGAGACAAGCCTCCTAAGGCAAGAACAACTGCATAAATCATTCATCTGACTGGGAGATGCAAGTCGACCTGGAAAAGAGGCGTGTCTTTCCTTCAAGAGGTGGCAGTGACCACACTCCGACCAGACCTGTTTCTTCTATCCAGAAGCACAAAAAACATCTTTGTAGCCAAACTTACGATGCCCTGGGAAGATCCAAAACAGCTGAAGAAAGCCATTGGGTAAATAGCCACAGCAGAGTCTAGTTCAACTTCTAGTTCTAGCTGTGGTTGATGAGACCCCACCTTTCTGAAGGTGAAGCCTAACCTTGGCTTCACTGCCCCACTCAGGTGAAGCGTACATGCTAAGGAAACGCTTGTGACCCTGAAATACCGGCTGATGATGCAGAAGGCTTTCCCAACTAAGCTGCTTTAATCATCCAGCCACGAGGAAGTACCATCAACAAGAGACACTTGCACCATCAATCCTGAGTATTTGGGTTGACTTAATAGAACTTACTAATAATGAACTTGAATGTCGTTCTATTATTACTGAATTCTCTCATTGACTGTGCAAATACATCTATAATGGTTAACCTAAAATATGCCTGGTACCAAGCATAACTCTGAGGGAAATCCAGGCTTTGTAACCATCATATTGGACTTTTTTTTTTCTTTTTCTTTTTTTATGACCTTCATGGAAATGGAGGCTGATTTGCATGATGATGCAGAGTGTAGTTGCTCCTGATTGTACCACTTCACATGGCTGACCCTTGTTTCTTTCTCACACTACTGTCTGCTTACTCTGTCTGTAGCCTTTTTTTGTCATCTTTGCTTTCCTTTTCCACTTATCTGGAGGCCAAAACTGGAGAGAAAAGTAAACTTGTCTTTGGAATTTTTAGTGCCGTGTGAGTGAGTGTGTTTGGGTTTGTGTATGCTGGCTCCTTGTGTGTGTGTCTGTGTCTGGGTCTGTGTCTGTGTGTCTGTGTCTGTGTGTGTGCGCAAGTGACTATGTAGCCTGTCTGTGCTTGTTTATGGATGCATACATGTGTGAGAAAGCCCATTAATTATGTGTGTGTGTGTTTGTGTACTTGTGCATGTATTCATGTTATTTATAGTATGTTAATGTGCAACTGGATTAACATTGCACAAAGCCTTACTAGGACTCTGATGCGGTGCCTTGGCACAACACATGCAGACTCAGGCACACAGGCCTAAGTTAACTTGATTAATGTTATGTTCGCTTCCCCTGTGCATACTGTACATAGACGTAGACCATAAATGGTCCCCTATATGACCGAAGCCCAGCAACTGAGATCTAGATGAACATTGATTTCTCATTCAAATCTACAGCCGTTTACCAAGAAAAACAGCTGCAGGAATGCAAGATTTTCAGTGTGTGAGCTTGTGTTTCTGTGTGTATGCAGACTGATGACTATCGTGTCTAATGAAACAACACCACCATCTCCAAAACACATTACATCTCACATCATAGCTAATTATTGAAGTGCATCCTTGAAATGCAGCTAATGTATTATTAAAAATTGGACAAACTATTTTTCTCTGTTCATCAGTGGTGGAATGTAACTAAGTACATTTGGTCAAGTATTGTACTTAAGTGCAAATTTGAGGTACTTGTAATTTGCATGCAACTTCATACTTTAAATCCAATATTCTACTTTTTCCTGTAGTTACTAGTTACATTACAGATAAGCCTTCCTGTCCAGTGAAAAATATGAATCTCAGAATCTGGTGATTTTGAATTTGGATTTCTCTGAGAAACTGCAGGATTAACTGTTTGTTCGTTCATTCGTTCGCTCTCTGTCTTCTTAAGCTAAATAAACTCTTTAAAAACCCTCTTGGATTAACTGTAAAATACATCATCACAAAGCTGAAGACAGGGTTGTTTTTCTGAGCTCGTGAAAAGTTGACTATTTAGAGATTTTTTTACCGAAGCTGCAAACCTATTGTGATCTTACGGAATATGATGCATTGCAGTAGATGAAACTAGCACTACATAGTTGTTAACATGAGCTCAGCCTTTAACTTCTGCAGTAGTCAAATGCAACATAGACATTAATGCAGCAGTAATATGTATCTAAAAACAGGGACATTTTTCTGCAATAATTGATACTGTAAATCCATTTTGCTGATAATACTTACATAGTTTTTCCTAAGTAAGGTTTTGAATACATGACTTCTACTTGTAGCAGCGTATTTTCACAGTGTTGTATTACTACCTTTACTTCCGTAAATGATCTAAATACTCCCTCCACCACTGCTTTTCATGTGCCAGTGGCAGTGTACAGGCCATGTGGCAGAATATAATAACATATGTCGATGAAATAGTCCAATCTGCAGAATCATTCAACAGGTGACGTATCAAATGATAAATTCACAAAACTTCGTAGAAAAAATAAATTAATAAATAAAACAAATTCCTCTGTATACTTGAAATTCTAGCATTGTGAATTTATTCAGAGAGACAGTGTAGTTTTAAGGGGCACTGTTTGTATTATTTATTTATTTTTCACTTTTCGTATTAAATATATATATATATATGATTATTTCCTGAAAGTAATAACTTCAAACCACAGGATAACATTTAACCCTGTTCCCTATACAATGATTTGTTTTTCTGTTGCTCTCTCACTGTCTCTCCATCTTTAAACATAACAGCCAACTCTAACAGCGGACATCAACCCAAGAGAAAGGGAGCCATGGGAGGTCCGGCTCTTTAGAGACATAGTACAGCTCAGCAGGAGGGACGGGTATATGCACAGACAGAGGCAGGAAGAGAGACAGAAAGAGAGGCAGCAAATGGTTTGTTTGAGACACGAGACAGCACCATAACCACGCACCATCAGGGATTAGACGGTTAAAGGAAGAAATGACAGGCATTTGATCGGAGCCTTTGAGAGAATGTTTTCTCTCTCTCATTCCATCATCAAAATGGGCTGGGGACTGGAATGCAACCCCCTGAACACACACACACACACACACACACACACACACACACACACACACACACAGACACTCAGACAAGTTAATTTCACCCATGCCCTTTTAATGCCAATCTGCTGTTATGAAGGCAGGGATAAGCAGTAAAAAAAATAAAATAAAATAAATAAACATTTAATTCATTTCTTGTGTATAAGCTTGGAGCAATGAGATAGTAAATATCCAATCATGGTGTCACAGAGAAGGATATTGGTTTATGTCATGCTCTTTCTGTCTGTCTCTATTTTGTTTGAATGTGAGTTTTTATGTGTGTGTGTGTGTGTGTGTGTGTGTGTGTGTGCGTATCCACATGTATGTGTATGCAATTATTTGAAGCGAGAGCTTTTTGAGGCGTTCAAATCTTGTGCTCGAGCATCATTTACATACAGAATAAAAAATACTCAATTCAAAAACAGTGCTGGACGGGAAGGCGAGAACAAGAGAAGGCAGAGTTCAAAAATTCAGCCTAGCAAAAATAAAAAGCAAATGAAAACGAATGAACAGTTAAAAGGTTGATAAACTCTGTTTATCAAGGTAGACCTCTCGATTAGCACTTATAGCAACAATAGTGGGAAACAGGAAAGTGGACTCATTATATAATACCTACATTGTCGGACTTGTATTTCTTTGACTTCCTCCATCAGCACCACCTCATCCTCTCTGATTTCCAATGAAAAACAGTCAGATACAATGGGGTGCGTATCAGAAATGACGTGCAGATACATATAGGTGCACAGTTACGCACATACTAACATGCACAGATACAGATTGACCAGTCGAGGGTCTGGCTTCCTCTAACCTTCACAGGTAATAGATCACTTGTCCTTCACTGACATAAGCCTTCCTAATTGTTGGAACAGAGATAGATGGAGAACAGAGATGGAGCTGGTGGGGTTGGGGGTTCTTACTTAAAAGCTGCCGGACTGAGAAACAGAGGGAAAGGGATAATGCGTGTGAGACAGCTGGTTAACAGGTTTCAGAACACGCCAGTCTAACTAGATAACTGGGTAAATGGAGCGGGGAATGAAGACTGACAAGGTCAAGTGGGACAGAGTGGTCTGTACTATCTATTGTTTCTATAGTGTTTTTTTTTTTTTTTCTTCTTCGTGGCCCACAAGTGTTAGAAGATAGTTAGAAGATGCAATGCAGTGGCTTGGCCCAGGATACTGAACTGTACAGTACTTGCATACATTTGCAGCCAAAAAAAAACAACAAAAAACGCTACAGACATCGACATTGTACTGGATAAAAAAAACCCAGCACATTAGCAGCAGTTTCTTGCTCTTGCATTTTTTGTTTTCTAGCTGCAAACAGCAACACGACTCAAAGCAGCAGAACCTTGCAAGTCAAAGCTTTACTACATGTTTGATATTTTAAATAAAGTTCACTGCGTCTGTGTTACATAGAAATAGAAAAGAAATAAATAAAAATATTGGACATGGATTGGGAGATTGGTGAAAAATAAAGAACCCTGATTGTCCTTATCATTGACTGCTGGATCAATATTGATGCAATGTGGTTTTTTTTTTTTTTTTTTAATTGTTACTAAGTGAGATCTACACTTTCACTTTTGCACTTTTTCATATACATTATAATAAAATGACTCCTCTCTTTTTCTCTTTTCATATCATTTACCCAACGCTTCACTCATTTATATTATTTTTAAGTCAATTTGTTCTGTTTGTTAATATTATTTAACAGTAGTAGAACTACAATAATAATAATTTTTTAAAAAGGAGTAATGGAATGAGTTGATGGAATGAATGTTTACAAGGAAATGTGGCTATCGGAAACAAACATAATGGTTAATTTCATGCATGAGACAAATGAAGAAGTGAAAGTTGTGTCTGCTTAGTGACAGATGGGAAAGTAGAGGTTTGGAAAACCCAGAAGTCAATAAGAAAAAAGATAAATATATCACAATTTGTCAAACAAATCAACATACATTACATACACAGCATAAGCTAATATGAAATCCAGTTTCCAGAAATCATCTCTCCAACCTTACTTGTGAACGACGAGTCTTTCCAGGATGAACCTTTCATACCCAATCATGATACTATCACCTGTTACCAATGAACCTGTTTACCTGTGGAATGATCCAAACAGGTGTTTTTGGATCAGTCCACAACTTTCACAGTCTTTTGTTGCTCCTGTCCCAACTTGTTTGAAACATGTTGCTGCCATCAAATTCAGAAAAAGAAGATATTTACAAAAATCAGTGAAGTTGATGAGGTCAAACATTAAATATATTGTCTTTGTGTTGTTTTCAATTGAGTGTGTGTCAAAAAGGATTGACCATGTATTACTATTATCCCAACTTTTTTGCAATCAGGATTGTAGATTTATTCTAAGTTTGCAAATTTGACCTGTAGGTTTCCAGCATTGTTTTAGATAAAGACTAATAAGCTTTTACTTTATCTGGCTATGTGATTTAAGTGGGCTCAGCTTTACGTGGTCACTCGGATGTTTCTTGTCTTGTAATCAGTAATCAAAACATAAGATCAAAGTATAATTTCCCCTCACTGCAACAGGAGAGAGAGAGAGCGAGACCGCTGTGTCCTGAAAGCTGGATTTGTCAGCCATGATTGAACCTGCTTTTTAAAATCCCCACCGCCTCTCAGAACAGGATATTTGGGTCAGATGAGTGTCCACTTTGCTGATGTCACTGCATATAATTCTGGGTAATTAAGTCTTTAAGACCCAAAAGAGGAAATAAAGTCATCCCCCGCCGCCACCTGAGGCTGCCACGTCCATTTGTCCAACCAAAAGACTATCTCCTTGTCTCCATGCAATCATGCATGACATCATATTACTAAATAATAGGTCACATTCTTGGCTCATGCCCACATCCATATTTGGGTCAGGCTTCACTCTTCAGAGTAAGTCAGCATGGTCCTCATGCATGTCACAGACAGATTACCGGGGATTTAGCCTGTTTATGCTACAGTATGCTGGTGGCTAAAAGGTTAGAGTGTGAGCGTAGCGTGACGGCAGGATCGCAAGTGGACAAGAGTTTTCTGTGTGTGTGTGTGTGTGTGTGGTCCACATATTGCTCATGTTGTGGGGACATAAATCTGTTTACACAGTCACATTACGGGGACTGGCCTTCCTTATGGGGACAAAACTCCAGTCTCCGTAACTGTAAATCATTAAAGTTTAGGGTGAAGACTTGGGTTAATGCTATGCTTATGGTTAGGGTATGTCTCCAGGAAACGAATGTAAGTCAATGTAATGTCCTCTGAAGTGATGGAAACAGGACTGCGTGCGTGTGGGCATGTGCGTGAGAGGTAGAGGAAGAGGAAGGATCAGTATGATAGATTATACCACCATTTCAATGGTGTAAAATTTCATTTGAAATCCTACTTTGGATTCAATCTTAATAAAACACTCAACTGTCTTGCGACCCATTTAGTGTCCCATTGCTCAAATACCTACCCTGAACTCGCTCGCACTCACGCTCTCGGAAACAAACACGCACACGCGCTTGCTGGCGTGCACGCATGCACACACACAAAAGGGTCTTATCAGGCTGCTGTGTGTCTGAAGTGTTGTTTTTATATTGCAGCCATATTTCATTTTGGCCTAGTTTCTTTAAATTGCCTATGGGGTTTTGTATGGGGAGAGGAACCATCACATTTATATATGAGATTGAAGGAAGAGAAAGAGAGGTGGGAGACTTGTTTATGTTTTTATCCATTTTCTTTGCCTCCTTCTTCCTCTCTGTATGCTGCCCCTTTTTCCTATTGTGTTTCATTTCATCCACTTTCTCTTTCTCTGTTCCTCTTTTTCAAGCGTCCTTAACACATCTCTCTCTCTCTCTCTCTCTCTCTCTCTCTCTCTCTCTCTCTCTCTCCCTGAGCATGTGCCGCTGTGCAAGGTGGTACAGTAATTGCTGTTAGGGCTCGCAGGTGAAGTGAGGAATGATGCATGGAAACAGAGGAGCAAAGGGGAGGGAAAGGGAGGAAAGAGAAGACGGGGGACTCTCCCTGGATATTACACAGTCTCTTGTATGAAGGTCTTTTAAAGTGGACAAAGTTACATTTGAAAAAGTCTTTGAGTTGAAAGTGAAGTTTTTCCTTGAAAAAATGGGATGGGACAGATGAATGATGAAGCGGTGGCAGTTTCCCCTTCTCTTTATTTCAACATGTATATTTCATTAAAAGCCTTTTTTTTTCGTGGCTGTTCATCACTTTGCTGCTTAAGTTGAGATTTGCAGCGAGTAAGAAATTGCTCTCTCCTCAACAATTTATTTGCTTTCCTGCTGTTGCATCACAAATTTCAAAATGTTTAATGTGACTTTTGTGCTGTAACAAATGGTAACTCGCTGGAAACATAGATCATGTCCACCAGA
Source organism: Holacanthus passer (assembly GCA_025331565.1). Lineage (NCBI taxonomy): Eukaryota > Metazoa > Chordata > Actinopteri > Pomacanthidae > Holacanthus > Holacanthus passer. Next base: position 3,983,408 of record JAFREQ010000004.1, on the reverse strand, counting down.
GTGCATGAGAGAGAGAGAGAGAGAGAGATGGAAAGACAGATTATATTCATTTTGATTCATTTTGAAGTTGACACATGACTTTTGATTGGTTTTGCTGGGAGGAAAAAAAATATATTCAGGTGCACAACCTGAAAGTACACAGACACAGTTTGTCCCTAACACCCACACATGCTCAGACACTCGTGGACATAATGCCTCTTGCTGATGACTTTCAATTTGTTGCAGTAAAAAACTCATTTTAAAATCACTTTGGCCTTTGACACAGTAGATGCTCATTTGCATACAGACTATATGTGTCTGCATGTTATGTGTGTGTGTGTGGGTGTAATGCAATGCAGTATTTTTCATGCATGTTTATTCAAATCATGAAACCAATTTAAAACAACATACATCTCCGGTTCAGCCCAGACATCGGCGAGAACAGACGGTGAGTGAATGCAAATCAAAGTACAGTTGTGTGGTTGTGAAATTATAATGAAGCCGTATTCATTTCCAATCTTTACAACTTCTAATGGAAACCGCTGAAGCCACAAATTGTCACATGCTCCCGACATGCCAAGCATAGTTAGGTCTGTGTGTGTGTGTGTGTGTGTGTGTGTGTGTGTTTATTTATGCAAGCTAGGCAATTTTTGCTCCTATTAGCGCTTAGATTGGTATTAATAAGATTTGTGCTTAGCTGCTCAGCAGTTCACCGGTGTGAGCAAATGAAACTAAAGTGGTACTAATGACTACAATTGAAGATTTTTTGATACATATAGAGACCCCAGCAGCTTAACAATGAATAAATCAGTACACACAAAAATATAAAATGAAGAAAATAAAGAAATAAAATTTGAGAGCTGCTTCAAACTGACCTAAGGTTCGACACTCAAGAGGGCACAAAGAGGTCAACTTCCCTTAATAACTTCACTTTGCAACTGCGGCCAAATGTCAAGAAGGCAGGTCATGTCTGGTGTGAGCCTGTCAAAAGGCGGATGCCGGAGGAAGAGAAGGAGGAGGCGAGATGAGACGAGAGTGTCATGCTGCTGATAGTGAGTCATTGTTTGTGGGGACCGCGGTGGATGATGGGTGATGACCCTCATCTGTGAGGTCTTTTGGTCTAGTTTTTGTCTGTACCATGACCTGGATGGACCGAAGCCAGTGCAGGGCTCAGTGCACAGTTGGCAACACAAGAGGAGGACAGGCCCGACAGCGACCACGCTTTGAGTATGAGCGGTATTGTGGGAGACTCACCCACAGGCTCTCTGGGGTTCAGGCAGGCTGACATCTTTTCTTCTTGTTGGCAACCGAGGCATTAAGTATAAGTTGTACTACATGTACCATGAGACAGTCCACAGCCCTGTGCAGGACAATCTCAAGTGTTCTTCTTTTGAATGTCTAACAGTATGTAAGAAGAGGAGTGTGGTGTGATGCCTCCCTCGGTGAAAACAGTATAAAAAAGTGACACTGCATCAAAAAATAAATCAGAAAACCCTGTTTCTGATTCCTGTGTGGCATCAATGAGTGATACCACAGCAGGTATTTATCATCTGCTGACAAAGGTAACACACCTCCTCTGACATTACTGACAGGGTCAAAGTTAGGACCTGAATATTTCACTCAGAAAGTAGCAGTGGAACAAGTTTCACCCTTTGTTTGTTATGCCCTTGTCTTGTCTCGTGGTGTGCTCAAAAGGACTAGTTAATACAACGTGTCATCCAAACATGCGGGAAGGCAAAAGTGTTTATCTGTTCTGAACGGCCACACTGGAAGCATGAAAAGCTGGCCTTCACAGAGACTAGCAAGATGCAATATTTGTTCAAATATGGGGATAACAATGCCCACTTTCAGACAGTTTCTCCCAGAGAACATTTATAGTGTTGCACTCTTTGTACAAATGGAAAGATAGGGAATTAGTTGTGTAAACACTGAAAAATAAGAACTTGTGAGAACTGTTCAAACCCAGGTTTCTTTCTCGCCTCTACACACCCAACTAATTGCTGTGTGTAGTGGGTGTGATTGTCTGTTTTGTAAAGTTAGAGAGAGTGTGTGTGCTGTTTGACGCGGGTGTATGCTGGTGCCAAAAAGATAGAGGGTGTCATGTGTCAAACCTTTTTTTTTTTTTTTTTTTTGTAGGATTTGTATTTTAACATTTTGAGCTATATAAATAAGACTGACTTGAAGTGACTCGAGTCTGTTCTCCATGTTTTTTTCTTCTGCAAGTTCAAGCAAAATCTTGCCTCATAGCAAAGTCATTACTAGCTGCAGGTAAATGGGATTCCGCTAAATGGGCAGCTTTGTATGGAGGAGGACATACAGTCTCACCAAACAATAGGAGGTGTTTTACTCAGAACAAAGGCCTTTACACACAAGGGGTGTTTCTTTCATGCCATTAATTTGCAGATCAATATATTTTTTTCTAACTGTTGTTTTTTGTCATGAGTGCTTTCACACAAAATGCCAGTATTATGCAGCAAAAAAAGCAACAAAGTGCTTTTGGAACAAGGTCTTTTTTTCCTGAGCTTTCTCACCATGAATAAAAGCATCAACCAATAATGTTGAGCGGAACAAGCATCAACTCCTAAAGATAATGACCTGCTGATTGTTTGTGTGTCTGTGAGAGAGATGTGGTCATGACACTCCTTTCACTCTCCTGACACATATGTAATGTACTCAAGACTCCTGTTCTTTTGTCGAATGAGGAGAAGGAGGACAAGCTTGTCATCACTGGATGATGCTGAATCCTTAATTTTCATTTCATCGTCCATTTCTGAAGAATGAGCTGGCGTGAATCTATTTGAACCTTTTATTGACCAAGTGTTGCAACTGTCACGAATTTGCATCGCTGCTGGTGTGAATTGTTTTGATGTGAAATATTCGTAGGCGAGTATTTCACATTTTCGCGTGCGTGGTGTGTTAAAGCTTTTTGCAGACATTTACAAGTGTATGAGAACTGCAAACCATAAAAGCAAGCATCCTATTTAATTTACAACAACAAAGACTTTCTTCTTCAGATAAATTAATTATTTTTGAAGAATGAATCATATCTTTTCTTCCATTTGCCATTGCCCTCTTAGTTATTTTCTAATCGATGAAACTCATTTCTTCCAGCCCTATGTTTTCAACCCATCTTATGTATTAATCTCTACAACGTGGTACTAATCTACAGATGCTAATAACTCACTAGCTTTGTAGAGACTGCAGACAATAATGTATGAGATACTGTATGTGAATGTGTTATTTATCTGTGTATGTGTGTCTATAAGGGAGGCAGAGTGTGTGGGTGTTTCTCTGTGCATATGTGTGGATGCGTTCACCTCGCATTAGGTGTGTAATTGTCTATAATTCAGCCTGTGTGTGCAGTTTAGTGCGTGTGTCTTTCATTTCCCTTGGACAGGACTGACCTGCTGGCACAGTGGTGGGGCTGGTGAAAGCTGGTCACTCAGCAGGAATCTATTAATTAGACACCAGAGAAGGATCAGGGCTCACCAGGAGCAGCTGAAGGGTCAGCTTCATGGATGTGGAAGGAAGGGAGAAAAAGGTTGAGAGAGGTAGAAGTGTGGAAGTAGGATCTAGTGTGGGTGCTGAAAAGGAAGATTGATACTAATTCAATAAAATAATGAAATGAAAAAAACGTTGAAGACAACATCAAAGATCATAAGGCCATATCATAAGTGCAGCACCAGAAGGATCAATTAAAGATCTGGCAAGTAAATGCATATTTGACGGGTTATGATATCAGAAATAGAGATTTATTATACACATCAGTGCAGTTTTTTTTTTCCCTCATATAATTCAGTTTATAAAACCACATGCTCTATAATGGAGAAATAATGAAAGACTTCTAAAATATAAAGTAGTCATGCATTAAAATATAACTCTATTAAACAAAACAGACATTCATTATGCAGTCGAGACGATCTATAAACGTCAACTAGCAGAAATACTATTTTTCTTTATTTGCCTCTTGAAATGGCTTCTGAGCTGCACAGTGATCTGTCTTTTCTGGTGGATTTGATAATAGGACTCATCAGAGAGAAGTATTACAGCAAAGTACACTGACATTCGTCTAAGACAACATGATGTGTTCTGGTCTGCTGGTCTGAAATCCATTCTAGTGGGATTAAAAGTAAAACTAAAACTTCTCAGTTATAGTTAGAACGTAATGGTCGAGATGGATGAATTTGTAGTAAGATACCATCAGCCTCAGCTCTGCTTTATGTTTAGTGTTTATTAGCAAACTAAAAAACTTCAATGGTGAAGATGTCCTTTACATTTCGAGTGACTGGATCATCCAGACGGGTGCATGAATGTCTGTACCAAATTTCCTGACCATCCATCCAGCTGTGGACGCAACTCAGTCAAAACTACAAATGTCAACCTCATGGCATTGCTGGAGGAAGAGTCAGGAGAAAGTCAGTGGGCTTCATCCTCTGGGGACCATGAACGTCAGAGAAAAATTGAATGACAATCCATCAATTAGTTGTTGAAATATTTCACCCTCCTCCACCTTTAGCAGCTTTAGCATTTAAGTAATGCATAATGAGTACTTTTACTTATGGTATTTTAGGTATATTTTGATGCCAATATTTTTGTAATTTTACTTAAGTACAAGCAGGGATGGAAGTAACAAAGTATGTTTGCTGTTGTTATTGTAACAAAGGCAAAGAGTATTTTGTGTAACTGTACTGTTTTGAGTATTTTTAAAAAATCTGTAATTTTACTTTAACATACTTTTATTTGTATCTTAGTTATTTTACAACAAAGTAATAATCATCATTTTTGCACACCATCGTAGTCAAAAAAAAAAAAAAAAAAAAAGGGTTGCATCTATCTTAATGTAGTGACCCAAACCAAGCTCACACACTCCCCCTACACTGCGGGACAGACAGCTGCATGCTTCGTCTGGCTGAAGGTTACATTTTAAAACGCTCAAGGTGGATCCTCTGGAACTTCTACATTTGCTGAATGTGTGACTTTGTGCTGTTTTGGATAATAATCTCTGTCACAGTTGTGATTGTAGAGCTTCAGTCAGCTCTAGGTTTTGGGGGAGCACAGCGGGACAGAGAGGCTGAGTGGACTGCTTATTTATTGTTTGAGAATAAGCCGGCAGAGGAGTCGAGCCTAGAGCACATTGTGGAGAACCTGAGGCACAAAGGACTCAGAGGATGACAGAGAGTAACTCCTCTGCTTTAATATGTGTAGATGCTGTGGAGTTTATACATCTCTGTCTTGTCTGCTTTTGGTGCTGTTATTCTGCCGTTAATTCTATAAGAAGTGTCAGGTTATTTAATTCATGTGGCTTCATACTGCTTGTTTCACCCTCTGTGGTTACTCAAAGTACATTTTTAACTGACCCCCGATGTAATTTTATCAGAGTACATTTTTGCACAAACACTTTCACTTGAGTGAAAATTATTTAAAGTAACAATACCTTTACTTGGGTATATTATTGGTGTATTCTTTTCATCCATGAGTAAAAAAATCTGAGTGCTTCTTCTACCTCTGGTCTTGTTTAATGTTCAATGGCAACAATTTTAAAATTCTTTCTTCCTCCTATGCATAGTGAAGACAGTATTGTTATAAGGTTAGAGAAATTTTCCAATTTGACTGTAATGCTCGGTCATGTTCTGCAGAACATATAGCAAGATCACACTACTTATGTTTTTACTTCTCAGGAGGCACGGTCGTTATTCACGTTACCACAAGGCTGCCTGCCTGTCTTTTGGAAGGTGGAATTGATGGCCATGTTGTACAATAGACAGAGGAAATGCATTGTGCACAAAAGATAAGATTAATGGAAAAGTTTATTTAGGGTTCAAAACCTGAAAAAGAGTAGAACCCTATTGTGTTTGTGCCGGTTTATTATTATTCTTTGTCTTACGCCACGGCTCAAGTTGTCGTGAGCTGGAATGAGCTTGAAAAATAAAACTTGGCCCAATAACTAGAAATGATTTGCAAATGCTTCCTAGGAAACCAGAGCCAAATCAGCCAGATTGTGGAGCTGTAATTAAGGTCCAAAAATGCAATTTTGGAAAGGCCACGCCCCTCACAGCGTGAGTCCGATTGACTTGAAATTGGACATAGGAATCCAGCTCGATATGCTGAACAAAAAAAAAAAAACGCCTCTGGACCACAAAAGTGATGGATTTCTCTCCTTTTTTTTTTGCTCTTTTTGTAACTTAAAAACATTAATGTTAAGAGATTTTGAATTTTGACTGTATTAACCAAAAGTGTCATATTGATTGGTGCAAGTGGGCGTGGCCTATCACATGTTTGCTCATCATATCTCAAGATGCCTTTTAGCAGTCCTGGTCAAACTCACTGGAGACATAAACAGAGTTTTCTTCAAATCTGATGACGAGGGACAAATGGTGGAACTTGCAGGCTGCAGGCTCTGTGATGATGAAACAAGTGTGTGATTGGTCTCACTCCTTGTAACAAACAGAATTAAACAAGCTGAATTGACTTTCCTCACCTTTGTGAAGCCTGAAACCTGCTCGTTGTTGCTTGTGGCTTTAATTTTGGCCAATTTCTGCTTCCGCTTGTTGAGTGCAAAAAGGTTTTAACCCACAAATTGCCACTTGCGGCTATATTATTTTTGGAGATTGCTACACACTGCAGCTGGTTGAATGTACAGGCGTGGATACCTGCACACACACACACACACACACACACACACACACACACACACTCACTGCCACCCTTTCCAAACATTATCTTTGAGAATGTATTTGTAAAGTCATTTGTTACTCTCCCAGTATTAGCAAGGACATGTGGAGTGAGAATCACAAGGGGAAAGCCTGTCTTGCAGTGACAGCACTTTTCAACACAATACAAGCTCTGTGCAAGACGTCAAAATGCATGACTGCATAATATGTCTTCATTTTAAACTGGGGAGAAATGTTCTGTATATGAGGGATGGAATTATGGGAGGAGAATGTCTCTCTGGTGCAAATGAGGATTTTATTTTTTCTCCTTTTGAAAGAAGGATGAGTTCACGCAATTCTGCACGAACTGACACCAATTAAATTCACTGGCTGACACACACACACACACCCATGTACACACACAACAATCACAAAGGTGACAAGATGACCCAAGAACTGAATCTACTGTACATTCTACAACTCGATGCCTGTGTTTTCTTGTAATGTGCACATTGCTCGTGTTAAAAACATCAACACACATACGTATGAGCGCACGCTTGATAAATTCACTTTGAATTTGTGATTGATTTAGTTTGGACTCAAACTTTTATTCTCTAATTGCCTGAGCAAACTCTGAAAGTCATTTCATTTTTAGGCCAATATTGAATTGACTCCATTGTCATAATTATGTTGGATTTTTACAAAGCCTTGCCTTGTTGCAAATGAAACTATCGATATGGTAACCTTGCTGTGCTCGCTTGCACCAAATATGAACTCTGCTTAAATCAATGGGAATCTTTGAAAAAGTACTCCTTTTGATATATTACGAGAGAATTATGCATTGGCAGATCATAAACAGCATTGAAGTAGACAGAGTCTGTTTCAGAGACAGAGAATGAGCTGATGATTTGCATTCAAATGAATTTACATTGTATCTTTGCCTCTATGTGAATCGTGACTGTATTGTGGTTTGTGGCTGTGTGTCCTTGTGACCCTGGGGTGTTTGTTGTCAGGACAATCCCTCCTGGAGGGAAGGGCCTTCAAAGGGAAATAGGCAGGCGAGAGGCCAGACTCAGAGCAAATCTGAGACTCTTATGAATAGGATTACATGGGAAGGAATGACCTCACCCTGTCCTTGCGGAGCTCGAAGCATCACCATGTGGAGCAACCAACTGCCAAGGCTAGCATCCAGGTGAAGACGATGGCATTGTCAGAATAACACCTGGTTTTGTGTTTGATGGCTATACTGAGAGGTGGAATTACACACATCACAGAGAAAAGGTTTTTTTTTAAGGTTGTCGTTAGATGATTGCTTGGTTAATATTAATGGACCTCATGAATCTGAAGATAATTGTAGTCAGTGACAACAATTCACTCACTGTTCTCACACCATGTGGATTTCTCTGACTCGATGATCATAGTAGGGGGAGACTTCAATACAATCCTTAACCCAAATCTAGAAACACTGAAAACAATAACAAAACCTGGTATTATCTGAAACCTTAAAACAGTATATGAGAGATCAAGGTCTTTTAAAGAACCCATCAAACAGAGAATACTCATTTTACTCTCCTTCCACAAAAGCATGTCCAGAAAAACTTAATTCCTACTCAGAAATTTTGTAATATCTCAGATGTTGAAATAGATCTAACCCCTTTGATCAGGTGGTGCTTCAACAACACAACTCATAAAACATATGAACATGCGAAAATACACTCGGGGGCTGATCCTAAAAGGGGCCGTTGGTGTCCACCCTCCCAAGAATCTGCCTAAAGCATTTCAGTCATACATGAATGTGAGACTAGCAGGCTCAACTTCGCTGACCTCTGCAGAGGTGTCAATTTCACTGCAGTCTTCCTTCTCACTCTTGTCTTTTCTCTTTCAGTTGTAAACACATGTACTCATACGCAAACACATGTGTGACCTGCATAAATCCTAACAATGATAACTGGCTTGCATAATTTGTTGTTTTTTTAATTCAATTTTGTCTTGTTTTGCATTGCTTTGTCAAGTTTCCACCACTCGAATGTGCACATTATAATATATGTTGCTATCTATTCCTGTGAGTTTATGTCTCTACCACACTCTGTGTTTATGTACTATCTCTTTGCACCCATAAAAAAAGAATAAGAAGAAAAAAAAGATCTACATATTGCTGTGTTCACTTATACATGCACATATGCGGCTTTGAAACCAAACTCTGAATGGGCTGGCGTTTCTCATGTCCAGAGTGAGACATGCAGGGTGCATGTGGGGATATTCATAAACCTCCGGGTGAGTGCCACTGTGTCAGATTTTTCCAACAAGCATGAGGGTATGAGAGGCAAGCATTGCCTGATAGTTGGTGGTGGTGTCTGCAGCTGATGCGGGCTTTGTACGAGACTTTTGTGGTGAAGAAACTTAGCCTATAATAATGTGGATTTACCTCTCAATACTGGATGTTCAAACACTGCTTATGGTCAGAAGCTCTGGGTCAAGACAAGTGACCACAATCTGTTCCTTAGCAGATCATAAGGGACCAAGTGAAGAGCTCAGATATCTAGCAGAAGAGCAGAATACCTGCTTATCACAGCAGTGATATTTAATCTAAATGTTCTGTAATAGTAACTTTACAGTAGAGTCAAGGTCAAACTCACTGAGCTTACCCACTGCCTGTGTGATTTTTGGTGGTCCATAGTCTCTGTATCAGCAGTATAACAATGCATATTCAACTAAGTTTCATTTCATCATTTAGCGTTGTGTGTGCACTTCTGCACAGGTGTGTGTGTGAGCGTGCATGTAAGTGTGTGTGTTAAAGTGTGTGTATGGAGGTCCCATTGGCAGCATTGGTACCCTGACTATGAGCTAATAGACCTATCAAGCAGTCCCCCCAGGTCATACAAGGCTGTGTAATTGAACCACTGAGGGTTTTCCACTAACCTGTAACTACCATTTCTCTCTCTCTCTCTCTCACACACACACACACACACATAAGCACACACACACACACACATTCACGCACGTTCAGCCCTGTGGTCCCAAACACACAGCTACTCCAGCTGCTTTGTGGGTACAGGCTTTTCTTCACACACGCTATCATCCCGATTGGCAATTCTCTATCCATCCACGAACCCCTTCACCGTATTTCTTTAAATCCCTTAACTTCTCTTCTCCTCTGACCTCCAATTTTGCAAGCATCACTTTGAGCTGGCTACATTGTCTTAATAGACATCCACTCCCCTCTTTGTTCTATAACCATACTTTGTAACAACAATGATACAAAGTTATCCTCAAACACTCCCTTAGGAAGATGCTTTTTTATTTACTCTCCAACAAACTGGTGAGGAAATAACTGTCAAAGAATACAATAATACACATTAAGGATTGTTCAGTAAACTTAAAATAGCAAAACAGTGAAACTTCTGCAGCATCCATCTGCACCTAGACTGGCTAACATGCTTTGAAACCATCTGAAAGCCAGGACGTTGTCACCATTTATGCACAAACTTCACAGGTGGCACAGGCTGTCAGGTCTGAATTACAGCTGTTAACAGGTACAATGAGGACAGTGTTGCTGTTCATTTCTGCAAACACCCGTCGTCATTTGAAGCAGAGTTGATATTTCAGGGGCAGATGAGACCCCGGGCAGCATTAATAATCAAAACTGTTATTTCTGCTATCATCGTTTCATTGAGAACAGCCCCCTTGACACATGGTGTGATTGTGGATACTAAACAGGTGACAGAGTTGCAGTATAGGCAGGCTTCGGACTTGAACATGCATACAGTATGTCACACCAGCCAATGCACTTAATTAAAATATTCTCTTCTATCAGCTCTTTCACATGATGTCAAAATAGATAAAAATTTTACAAAGAGTCTATGACGCTTTAAAATATTTATCTAAATGTCCAATTATGCCTTGGGCTAAGACTTACCATTTGAAAGGCAATAATGAGCCTGACCAGTACGTGTTCACGTCAGCACTGAGCAGGTCGTCCCAGCAGAATTCACAATCTCAATGGCTGGGCTATGCATACCGAATATTAATACAACCTCCTCCTCCAAAATCAGTGAGGCCACAATCGTAAAGTTCTGAAAAATCTAATACAGAAATATGCGTAATCTTTGGTCAAATGTATTAAAAAGCCATGCGTCCTGTACATTAGTCACTTCTTTGTACTGGTTTCACTCCTGACTGTGCAGGCGCCCTGACCGACCAGTAGGAGCCGCTAGTGCTGTGACGGGCACAAGAACGCCTCTGCCATCCCCGTGGACAGAGGCTCCCTGTGGAACCTCTCCCACACGCCCACTGAATTTTCTATTTAAAGTAAACACCAGCTAAATGCAAGATTAAAAAAGAAAGGTCAATGCATGTTTAATTGTTCTGCATTGGGTGTAATTGCCCAACCCCCCACTTCTACTACATGATAAAATAATATGTCTTGTTCAGCGAATCAATGACCACTTAAAATAGGCTCATTACCAGTTATTAACAGAAGGCACACAACTCCTGTCTTGCATTAGTCTGTTTGTGCATGTGTGCGTTCACGTGAAGAAGACACACTCTGTGGCCAGACAGCACACACACATACACACACACAGTGACAGACACAGGGACACAGCCACAGGAGTATTTTGCATGTCATTGATATTCCACTTAGCTGCAGAGACAGCAGCATCCATTGCCCACTATGGCACATACACGACAAAGCAATTAGCAGATAACAATAATTTGAGCAGGCTACGATCCCTCTGGACTTAAGTCACAGTTGTAAAATAAAAGAGCCGTGGTTTGGGAAATGAAACAATGCTTGTTTTTCTTAATTTTATCACCAATGGCTCCATGGAGGTTTCTTAAAATGAGCAATTACACATTTATACAAACTTAGCATGGAGTGAAACATGATTTGGCGCAACAGTAGCTGAAATTGAGTGTCACAAATGTCCTTTCTCAGCTAAACCTTTTGAGCATGTTTGCAAACATATTTTTCTGTTTGAGCCAGGAGTACGTCTACAATGCATTCGGTTTCACATTGAATATTGTCAGGGGGTTGAAATGACTTCATGCGGCTTTGGCATCTATGGTGTTATTGTGTAATTCTGCAAAGAACATCTCACCCCTTTTTTTTTTTTTTTTGGGAAAGCAGGACTCATCTCAAGTGATGAAGTCCACTGCTGAGACCACTGGTGTCGAGTTTACACCTCCTGGCCCTCATCACCACCAAAACTGCCTGTTACAGGGCGCCGACAAGCTTCACGCCAACATTTTCTGCCTGGAATTTAACAAGCTCTGGAAGTGTGTGGAGGCAGAGTGGCAAGAGCCTCTCTGTGTCACAGCCCATATCTGGGGTTTGCAAACCTCACCAGAGTGGAGAGGAAGACTGTTGTCCAGTGCCAAGGCACGACTTGACGACGTGCGACTGCCTGGTACCGGTTCTATTAAGTGTCTGGGGGATAAGGGACCTACTCCCTGTGGAGGACAAGGAGTTGCTTTAATGCATACTGTACTGTACCATATGTCTTTGTTGATGCTGGTGGCCAACAGTGTTTCTCCACCAACAGCACTGATATGATAAGATGCATGCAGTTGTATGTAATGCGATGATGTATAAGACCTCCATGTCAGGTAAAGAGTTTATTTGAGTGTCCTACTTATTTGGACGTTTGGCTATTTATCACAACCATCTAGAACAAGAGGTTTCAAACTCTTAGACTGTGGCCTCCCTTCAGACGAAACTTGAAGGGGTTTACTTGCTTAGTTTGGCTAAATCCTGGATTCCTATGAGATCATGATTATGATGATTGTGATTATTATTTGATCCCATTGACACTCAACAGGTGAGTCAAGATAGCCTAATATTGCTGACATAACTTAAGACTACACCAGATACATAAAGTGGGAAAAAAGTAAGGTTCCCCAAAACTACTGTATCTCTTTTTCTATGTGATCTCCTTTTGAAAACTAATGTAATAATTCATATTTGTTCACTTTCATTCACTGAGCCTGGCCTGAAACTGTTTGTCTCCCCCCAGGGAGACCTGACCATCTTATGGTTTTGCCACTGATCAGTTCATTCATCGACTTCCATTGCAATACTTTAAAACCTTTAAACCTTATGTATTATATTTAAAATCAACTCTGTCGTAGTAATAGTGCTAAAAGTTCAGTCCAGCAGTGGAGGAGTGTGCAGTTAAGATGTTCCGACTGTAAGGCTGTCAGCTTGTAAGGACGAATGGTTTGTTGGCCTGTCACGCGATGCTTAAAGTTGCATGAATCTCACTGTATCAGTGTCACAGCAGTGTAGACGGTCAGCATATAAATCTCCTTTTAGAGGGTACAGCCTGTTTGAAATTAAAGGTCATATCCTCTCCAGACTGACATAGAGACATGTTTCAAATTTTCATTTGCAGTCAATCTAAATAAGTCAAACTGACCTGGCTGCTCAACCCTCCTCCCAATCAGGGTGGAACACGGTTTGGATGTTGGGTGGCCAGGCATTTTATATTAGGGATAATAAATCACTTTAATGGTGTTCAAACATTTAAACATTTACTATTTGTCTATGAAAGAGGTACAGTTCTGTTTCTATTAGTTGAGGCATCTGATATCCCTCTCGAAAGCGCAGCACACATGGGGTTAAGTACGCTCATTGGCTGAGTAGTAAATGCACTATTTAGCAGTGAATGGCTAAAGCCTTTTAGAGAGCTCTCAGTGTGATTATAGAACAAGTTACTTTGTGTAACTATGACTTCATTTAGTCATGAAATGCTGCATTTGTAGAGTGGACAATGAATATGTAAAAAAAAAAAGTCTATGCAACTGAAAGATACTTTTATCTAATTGTTTAACATGGGGACAGAAGTGATAGTCCCTGAGCTGTAACTCAGTGCAACCAAAATCAGTTGGTATCTTTCTTCCTGTTTCCTTTACTGTCTCTATTTTTGTGTCTCTTTATCCGTGTCGATGCAGGAGTGGTTGACTGATTTGTCCTCAGACCGACCCGTGACGTCAATATCCCTCCTGTGTCTTCTCCTCTCTCTGCCCTTTGACTTCTAGTTAGGCCTGACTTCATCGTGACCCCGTGACACGGCCCAGGCACAGTCACCAGCGGCATACAACTCCCATCATTACCGATGGACGTAACCCAAAATAAAAAACTAATTTGGAGAGACTAATTCTTCTCTGAGTGCTCTGTGGCACTATTGTTTTATGGGGTCAGCTAATCTGGCACGTTTAGAGATGAGCAATTATCTCGTGCTCGGGTTGTGTCTAACTTGGAGAAGAGAGAGAATAAAGAGTGGGGCGCCGGAGATCAAGTTATTTCTCATGAGGTCAGAGGGTCTCTTGTTGACATTAAATGTGGATCACAGAATATCTGATGTGTAAGGTGCATTCAGCGCACAGTCAGTGCCCCACACCACTTATGAAAATACTGATTTGATTTAATATGGTACAGTGTCACAGTTCCTGCAACACATTAACAGTTAATATAATGTGTCAGGCACCAATTCAAAAACAGCACATGGAGTAATGTCCCCTTCCTTACATGTACTCTCACGGCCCAGTGAAGGAGAGGACCGTGTGCTGTGTCCGGTTTTGTGTGCACGGCAACAAGGAGACAGACAGGCCAATTACCCTGCGGTGACACTTTAAGCCTGATCCCCCGGCAGATGGGTCACAGGGCGGTGGGCTAACCCACGCCCGGCACACACCGAGGGGGATGTGGAGGTGCTCTTTGCTCTCTTGTTCTGTCACTGAAGCCCAGTCTGGAACAACAAGGTCAGACACCCTGTCCTCTTGATCTGCTTTAGAGGTAGCCAAGGGCGTGTCAACACACCTTAACACATCACACGCACACATATGGACTCGTATAGACGTATGTCCACAGATAAACATGGGTAAAGCTGCTCAAACATATAGGTAGGTCTTTGTGTGTATATCTTTGTATACGCACAAAGACATGCATGTTGATATGTAATGAAGCACACATACATGCATGGATGTGAGCAGATGTGTGTGCATGCTCATGTGCGCATGAACTCACACAGGCACACACACACAGCTCTTTGTGAGCCGCATACTAAATCCAGTCTTTTAACTTCACCGTTGCCTCATGTCCTTCAGCCATGTCCTCACCATGCCCTCTCCTCCTGTGCCACTCCTTCTTCTCCCCTCGTCCTCCTGTGCATTTCCTCGTTCTGTTTCTTCACTTTCTCTCATCTCTCTCTTCTCTGGAAACATGAGAAAGAAGGAAGAGGGACAACTGGGAGAACAGAAACAATGGAGCAAGCGGAGGATACGGTCTTTGGGATTTGTGCGTATGCCAGCCTGCTTATCTTTCGGTTTGTGCTGTGCGAGTGTTCCTAGTTCTCAATCTGTCTGTGGGTGTGTTTGCTCTCGTTTGTTCCTGTCTGCCTTTACTCTTCGACGTCACTTTGGGCAGACCAGCAGGCCCGAAGCAGCAGCCTGTCGAAGCCTAGAGTCACTTCGAGCCAAACATAGAAACATGCAGAGCAACAAGGCAATCGCACAGCATTTGTCCCTCACTTCCCAACAAGGTTAGAGCTATTATAAAAAAAAAAAATATGAAAAAAATAAAGACAGATCGCTCGCGGCTCAGTGCCCACACAAAAGGGAATGGTTTTACATTTTGTCCTTTTTTTGATTGAATACAAGTGTGTTTCCTTGCCAAGCATTTTCTTCCAGGCAAACGCAGTGTACCAGATTGTAATTGACTATGTGGCCCTCCACTCTCCCTGACATGCACGGGCTGTAACTACCTCACCCCCTTAACACTGCATTACTTTTTTGTCCTTTCTTTTTAGGTTAAAGTGGAGTTGCTGATAGAGTTTGTGGCTGCGGCACACTATGGAAGCCATGTATCACTTCCAGTGCAGATCCTGCTAGCTTTGACTGACTGCGTATGTTTTTCTTTCAAAATATGCAAATGTCTTGTTTGCCCTTTCAAACCTAGCTATTGACAGGAACTATAAAGTACCCATGGGCAAACATGATAGGACAATTTGTACAATTACAATAATCCATATGTATTTGTACAGTCTATCTACATTCATCCTCAACCCCTTCCACCTCTAACTTTTGGTGCGCCACAGTTTGCCATAGGGTGAGATTATTCAGTTTGCATTAATCATTGGTTAACATTGTTATTCATCCAGCCATTTTCCATGACTGCTTATCCCATGCAAATCACACACTGGGCCAGGTCACCATTCTCTCACATGAATAACACATATGCGGTCAACCCTTCACTCTTACGGGTAATATTGAGCCTCCCAGTCACCTAATCTGCATGTTTATGGACTGCGGGAGACACCCGGAGTAACACAGAGATAACATGAAAAGTCTACATAGATAGACCCGAGTCAGCTGGCGGATTCAAGCCGATCTGCTGTGGGGTGACACTGATCCACCATGCTGCCACGTTATTATTCATATTCTCTATGTATGAAAAACTGGAGCAGAATATGTCCTCTAATTTTGAACTAGTGTTTGAAGACATACTGTATGCTTCATATGCATTAATCACATGCATATGGCTCATGCTGTATGTCGCACTCACAGATCAAAAAAGTATCAAAGAAAAGTCACTCCATCTCGAAATCAGCATATTCAATCAACTGTCACAAATTATGGCAATGTACACACACACACACACACACACACACACACACACACACATCAAAAGCAGTGCAATCAACAAACACACCAAGCATCCCCGCCGATCGTCTAAATAAGCTGAATCTGTCTAGCTGTATGTGCCGCATTGAGCTGATGCTATAATTAGCCGCCTAATCATAATCATTGTTACATTTCTCCCATTCACTTCCTGTGCAGGGGGAAATCTCAGTCCAATTTACGTCATTAAAGTAATTGCCCAACACTTGCTAATGCACCAGTTAATGCCAACTTATGCCAATCTAGCCTCCCTGCTAGCTCCCATTTGCCATGATTAGCCACTGATGCTAACTGAGCAAGAGGGTGGGAGACGCATCAAGAGTCGCATGCTGGCTCAAGCACTAAAAATATGCCGTGGTACACGAGCACACATATGAAACCAGGGAGTTCTTGTGTGTGAGAGAGAGCTGTGTTAAAGCTTGTTTGCACGGAGAGAAAAAAAAAAAAAGTTTTACATTGGTTGGTTGGTTGTGTGTTGAAGTATGAGCTTTACGTCACACTGTAAACTCAGGTATGGATCTCTCTGCAGTTTATTATTTACACTTCATATAAATGAACTTTAGTCTGAATGCATGATTAGTCCTTGTCTCTGTGAGTCCAGACAATTGAATTTGGAGGCACAGGCTCAGTCTGGCCTTCAGGTCCTCTGAAGGAACCTCAGTGTGTTTGACCCAGCCCCTGAAAGGAAAACAAACCAAGGAGAGACAAGCAGACAAAACAAAATCTGAAAAATAACAACTGCATATTGATACAATTTCAAAGTATCCAAGTATCACAAGATAGAAAATTATGTAAATCCTTGGCAAACAGTGAGCAGATAGTGTGTGGTGGTGGAGGTTGTGACCACTAACTACTGAGTCATGCGCTCTTTATGGTGCTGTAAAGCACAAAGGTAGACTTTTATATGGCACTTAGATTTATTAACAGTACAATTAATAACATATCTATATATTCATAAAATCGCACCTAGTGCACACAGCTCCACACACACACACACACACACACAAATACAATTTTACTGTGGTAGACATTAAGCAATTGCAGAGGGCATAAACATTTTTTTAAACATGCATTCATAATTCATAAATGCATTCTTAATGAAAAATTAAGGATTTACATATAATATAATAATATAATGAGCAAGTAACCCATTGTAGCCTAACATGAAATACAGAATAACCAAACTCATGATAAGTTCTTACTTACTGTCATATTTCTTTTTTTGTAATCATGGATACAGCATCTCCCCCTGCTCAGTGATGTTTTCATTGTTTGTCCCTTGAACAGAAAACTATCTCCTGCTACATAAGCCTAAAAAAAATACCACTTGTTCAAACTTCCTACTTCGTGTCTGAGTCTCTTTTCCCCAGCAGATAGTAGAAACAACTGACTTTCTAACTCTGTTGCAGATGGACACAGTGTTCGGTTAATATGAGTGCATGGGCGCTCTCTGGGGTGGCACCCGTCTCTCTATTTAGAGAAAGGCTGAAAAGAGAGAGAGAACCAACGACAGAGAGAGCTGATAATGATATCTTGCGTAGGTCAAGGGAGAGAGTGGGAGGGAGACCCTAACCCTGAATGTCTATTTGGAGGAACAAGTGCTCCGCTTGTGGTCAATTAACCTTGAGGGCTATTGCTGTGTGTGGTCATTTCAGACACACACACACACACACACACACACACACACACACACACAGAGGAGACCCCTGGAACTAGGAACAGAGTAATTTACTGAAGACAGGCCTAACCCCTTCGCCCTCATGCTGTCTTTCTGTTTAACAGCAGCTGACAGGGAAATACAAACGTATACACACACACACTCAACCGTCCTGTCTTTCGTGCCTCTTTCGTCATCTTCCTCTTTTGCAAACCTTGAAGACACATGCAAACACAAATCTTAGCTTTCACGTTCATGAAGTCGATTTGACCTTAACTCTCCCCTGCTACGAGCATCACAATGACACAAAGACAGTATTTTAAAGGAAGACATGGCAGCATTAGGTCTGCAGAACCACTAGAGGATGTGATGCTGGCAAAAAGAATACACACCCAAAAATATCAGTATTCTTAGACCCTTAAGACATGTTCACACTTGTTTTCATAAATATAAGAAGCGTAAAAATGTCCCATTGTTCCAACTTGGGAGTGTTCATGCATTATTCAAAGACAGTTACCCCTATTGCCAGCACTGTAATCACACCCATAAAAAAAAAAAATAAAAACAAAAAAAAAACATATCCTAAATTAGCTTTGTGCAGTCACCCATGATTGTGATGAAGAGTGAGGTTTGGTGATTAAATACAGACACTGTTCTGTGTCAGTAAGTCGTCATCTATTGAGACAGTGCTGCTGGAAGAGAGAGAGCAAGAGCCAGCGGTCGAGGCATAAATGTAAAGAGCGCTCTGGAGAGAGAGACGTACGGCATTCATTTTCCTGCCGTAACCCAGTGTCTCCCCTCGCTGACCTCTGGAACAGTTCTCATAAAGGCTGCATATATTTACAGTATGTGAGCAGGGCCTTTTAAATGCCAGCACTCCAGCCTCCCTGATTTATGAGTCGGGGTTTTAACCCTCACTTGCGTGCGTAGGTGTGTGTGTATAATTCTGTGTTTGTGTCTGCAAGTCTAAACCTGTTGTGAATGGATGTGTGTGTGTGTGTGTGTGTGTGTGTGTCAGCTGCGACCTTGAATGGGCAGCATATCATTGTTAAGCACGGGTGGCCTGTGTTCACCTTTGCTGTAATCTACGGCTTTACCCTGTGTGTGGCCAGGCACAGCGGACTGGGCAGAGAATTGTGTGTGTGTGTGTTTGTGCTTGGGCAATGTAGTGGACAGACTCTGGGAATAAAAAGTGTATTTATCAGATTTATTGTGTTTTACTCACTGTGTAGAGGCGAGAACACTCGTACCCCCACCACAATAAAACTGCAGACATCATAAACTAGAATTTGCAATGTTCTATAAGATCCATAAATTTAACGCCTGGTTCTCGTAGTCAAAATATGAACACACCTCCTCGAGTGATGTTACAGCATCTGACGCCGGCTCTCATGAGATATTGTGACAAACCTAAGTGTCTGGCATTGACGTGGTCTAGTGTTGCTATAGTTTGTCAATGTGCGTACAGGCAGCAGATGCTGTCTCCATAATGATCCAAGTCTAGCTCTAATGAGCTGCACACCCTAATTGATTACAATCAGCACCAATGAGACAAATCAACCCACCACAACCTCAGCCTCAACCGCCTTTCCTCCCTCTGGCTGCTTTGAATCCCCTCCAAGTAAACAAAAGTAGAAAAGAGAGGCAGGAGCGGTGAGCAGGTGGAGACAAAGGGGCGAGAGAGAGAGAGGCGCGCAGATGGAAAGAGAATGAGTGGAAAAAGCTAATGAGAAAAGGATCATCACTAGGGAAACACACGAGGTAGGATAAAGAGCAACAGGGACGATATTTCAAGCTCGGATTACGTCAGTTTCATTTTGGCAAACGGCGTCCGTAAAGGATACACAAGCTGAAAGAGAAGATGACAGGTTGAGATAATAGAGGAGTTCAAAAGAGGGAGATGAGACAGATGGAGGGATCCAGTGCCTGACAAAGTGCATATAAACACAAAAAAACTGTTTCAGAGAGATAGAAGCATGAGATAAAGAGAAAAAAAATCGTTTGCACTGGAGATAGGAGAAGAGAGTGTAAAGGGAATATAACAAGGCTTTGGTGTTCAACTATTGTCCCATAGCATTAAAGTCTGATATGGCCGCAGTGAAAATGGAGAAAAATAAGAGTGGAGCTTACCTCCTCACCCTCCTCCGCCCTGCTCTCTTTCTTCCTTGATCACCTCCTCCACCTCTCTTTGATTCATTCTATTTCTGTAACTTTCCGTGTCAGCGCTCTGCAGGTGCTGACACATGCTTCTTTGAAAGACACTCTTCCCAGCATCCTAGAGTAAATATGTGATGAATGCGTGTGTGATCTTTTTCAGCCTCCTCGGTGTAAAACGCGTGGCTGCAGCTGATTTAAGCAGATGAAGACAACAGACACACACGTGCCCCCACGCATCCACACACACACATTTGATTTGTGACATTCTTTGTGGCGTTTCATTAAAGCGAGCGCCGTTGGCCCAGCGTTTTATGAGCTTACTTGCACATCATTTTCATGTCAATCTCGGTCTGCATTTTTTTTCTCTTCAAACCTTTGCCGAGAGAGACTCAGTAGCTGTGTAGTAATGGAAGTGTTCAATGGAATTTAACTTGGCCTGTTGTTTTGACTCATTTGGCTTTTATTTAAATAAATCTGAATGAAGCTGTCACAACCATACACAACCGTGATTCCAAAAAAAGTTGGCTGTGTAGAATGTAAAATAAAAAGAAATAATTCAGTCGTTTGCAAACAAACTGTGTTTACTGACAACAGTTTTACAAAGTGTCCCTGAGCCCATGTAGTAATCTCCTCTATACAATCCTGTGTTTGACAAAGTGTTGAACCTCTCTCCATCCTTGCTTGTGAACGACTGAGTCTTTCCAGGATGAACCTTTCATACCCAATCATGATACTATCACCTGTTACCAATGAACCTGTTTACCTGTGGAATGATCCAAACAGGTGTTTTTGGATCAGTCCACAACTTTCACAGTCTTTTGTTGCTCCTGTCCCAACTTGTTTGAAACATGTTACTGCCATCAAATTCTTGTGAACTGATTGTAAATCTAGTTTTCCTGTGTTGAACTTGTGTTTCTTTCCACAGATGCACTGTTGCTTTCAGTCTGTCTTGTCCTCAGTGTGGCTTCACTTACCTGCCTGGATCCGACTTTGATGTAGTTGACAGCTCAGTAATGAGGATGTTTTTATTCATCTGATCTGAGACCCCATTATGCAATAAGGACATTTTGAGTCATGTGTGTTGAAATCGTTCATCTGTGCCGTTGCTGTTGATTAATGGAGAAGACGCTGCCAGCGTTCAACATCCATAAAGTTCAAGCTGAGAGTGTATACAATGCTATATCCAATCCCCTCTTGAGAGCTCAGTTTAGGGGAGTTTTAGGTCTCCCCATCTCGTCTAATCATCACTTTCTCTCCTTTATGGCGTTCCCTCTTCTCCCTAGGTCTTTATCTGCCTGGGTTTTCTAAGTCTCACACATAACAAATCTGATTTACGACAGTCTTTGCTCTCTTCGCTCGCTCTGTTTCCTCTCCACAGTTTGCCTTGTCATGTTTTCACTTCCCATCTCGTTGTATTAGCAGGAGACGAGTAAAGGGTGTCGAGAGTCTTGATCGCAGACTAAACAGTCCCCTACACACATACACACACAAAATCCAGGTTAGGGTAAGGTTGTGATGTTGACGTACTGCTTAACGCCTTGTGTCACGTAGTCAGGCGTAGACTTGAAGTCTCCACATTTCTGTCCCGTATCCTGTCTCGTGCATCGCCGTTGCTCCGCTCCGCCAGCAGAATTATAATGCACCCTGTCAGCCGCTGTCAGTAAACAGGTCAGACTCTGTGACACATTCGCCGGCACATGTACAAATAATAATACACACACATAAAGTATGTATACATTCACACACACACAGAAATGTACGCATACAAAGGCACACTTCTAACTTTGTCGTGCCTGTCTGTCAATCATCAGTGTGTGTGTGTGTGTGTCATTCACCCCATTTTCCACAGAGCTTATTAATTATGGTGCATGTGTTGACTTTACAGGCCCAGATTTCACACTTCACAACTTCACAACTAAATTATCCGAGAAGTTTTGTGCAGAAATGTATTGTTTCTGCCCTCACGTCTTTTAAAATACAAATCTTCATAACACGATGGTGGAACACAATATACCGCCCTTTCTCTCTGAGACACTTGAAACGCATCCAGTGAGGGACATCTGTGGTGGGTAAAATAAGCAGTTGAAATAAATCACTGTGAGTCATGTGGCAAAGTAACAAGAAAACAAGCAGGGGAGGAAGAGCAGAGAAATGATATTGCTGTCTGTTTACTGTAAATGAACAGGCGGCGTTTTCTTTTTTTATCTGCCGATGTCCACTCCAGTGCTGCAAATCAGCCTGTGTCAAAGATCTGGAGTCAATTTAAACCTATATAAGTCGCTGTTCATGCTTCTATATTTGTGAGGTGAAACTTCTCTTTAAATATGTAGGATCCCTAATTAATAATTATTTGAGCACAGCAGGCAGAGATATACGCAAGATGTCTGTCAGTTAAGGGAACTTGAGGGATCCTAGTGTCATTTTACATCTTGCCAGTACAACGCAATAGGTGTTTGCTTTTGGCCCATAGCCCAACCATTAACTTTCAGTTTTGGCCCTCCAGGGGAAAAAGTTTGGGCACCCCTGCTTTAGAGAGACTCAGGTATTATTATGCTGTGAACCACTGCACTTTATCACTGCTGATACACTAACACTGCTGTGGCCAGACTTGGTGTAAAACAGTACACAAATGCATGCACACACTTTTTTTTACATGCAAAGCCACATCACTTGACACTTTCAGGAAAGATATTCAATCCCAGCATTAGCAAATTCATTCAAACTATTCAAACTACGAAACCAAATCTCACCTAAATGACTGAGCACACTGTAGGTCACCTTTTACACCTTTCACTGTATTAGGAGGAGCGTCACCTGAGCAGTTTGTGGTCAACAACACAACAATATTAATAGTATGTATGTTCTTTTTTTTTAAGCATTTTTTAATTTTCTATTTCTTATTGACTTTTGAGGTATCGAGCTCCTTCTATATTCAGCTTCCAAGAGCATACCGTACATTAATATTTATTAGTATTGTGGTCTCTTTAATGTATGCAACTTCATTGTCACAGTTTATAAGGGCTCTTTGCTCTAAAGCCCTTTAGATAAAAGCAGGCAGTGGTGGACACAGCCACAGTTATTAAGAAAACACGCAGCATAGGTTCATGATTTATATTACTGCGTTCATTGTGCCCTTTGTGTTATCCCTGAGACGCTCTGTATCATGACCTGTGGAGAGAGAGGGATCATAGGTAAAGGTTGTTTATGATGGTGCAAATTATCGTCCCTTTATAAAGTGAGAGAAGAGCCATACACAGCTGGCCTGCAAAGAGATGTATGGATAGAAGCAGGAGGAAGCACTGGACTGTTTGATCCCTCACTAGAGCTCACATAGATGTAAGGTAAATTGAGCATAGAACAGAGGCAGATCATTATCCTAATCACTAAAAGCTATGGGGTTATGGTTGTACAAGAGAAGCATGCTCCAAAATGTCTTGAAGTAATTCCAAGGCAAAGAAAAAGAGCCACACGCGCTGAAGCAACTGTGCAAACACACACACACACACACACAATATCACACTGTAACACTGAGCAGAGACTGCTTATCATCTCAGAATAACCCAAAGGACATGAGAAGAAACATGACTACCAATTATGTCTTTATCTCTCTTGTCTTTCGCTCTTCTCTCTTTCTTGTGTTTTCCGTTTGCTCTTTTTTTCCCCACCTCCCTTTTTGCTTGTAATAAGATGTTGCTTAACACGAGAATAACTCGTCATCCCCCGGCTATCTCACAAGGTGCTAATCTGTGTTCTCAAATGAAAACATTACCTCTGGCATGGACAGTAAATTATTGAGAAGAACCAGCTGTTATATAAAGTGTATGCAGCACTAATTGGCTCTTTTTTTCTTGTAAATCTATGGTTCTGCTCCCGTATAGTTATAGATTTTCGATTGGTTTTTACCAATGGAAACACAGTTATATAGTGTTGACATGGCTAAAGATGCTTCAACAGACAGATGCTGTTTCATTTTAAGTTGTAGTTGAAGACCGGATGGTTCATTTCCCCCATGTTGCTTGTTGGTTAGACTGCAGATGCCTGCTCCCAACAGCAAAGAGCTGGTCATTATTTATATGCCAACAGGCGAGTTTTATTGCCCATCAAATTGCCAACAGCATGGATATGTTGGGCTGGTGTGGGCACGTTGCTTCAGGTACCAGTGAGGGGATGAAATATGATACAGGAAGGCCGGTTTGAGTAATAGATTAATGAGTTTGAAGGCTCATCAGATGCACACTCACAGTGCACAGTGGTTTTATGAGACAGGATTTTACAACTCTAATAACTCCAACAATCATTTTATTTCCAGTCGTGACGATCACCCGGAAGAAATAAACAGTTCTTGCTACAAAGAAATCTACCAGCAATGGGCACTTTTCCAACACGGTGGCTTCAGTTGAATGAACAAGGGAGATGCTTTTTTTTATTTAACAGTGGAGCATGTATGTATGTATTATCTGTGTGAACACAGCTTGGGGAGGGGGTCAGGCTGGTTCTGTCACCATCCACCACACCTTAAAGCCATACATTTGGCAGATCATGTGTGTCATTTTTGACTTGTTTTGGCCACACTAATGCTTTACAAGTCTGTACTGTATGGACGCCATCAAAAATGCTGGGGTGTTACTGAACCCCAAATTGTGGTGTGTGAATACATACATACATTTGCCATACCATTAATACACGCTACGTTGAGGATTTCATTCAATAAAATGAAGTTTTGGCTAAATTTATTTATTTAAGAAAAAGACACAATATATATGATCTCATGAAACTCATTAAAAGAATAATTATATCATGATTTGTACCATTGCAGTCACTTTTACAATATTAAAAAGTTTCCTAATCACAACAATGAGGTTCATTTTATATTGATATGAAAGATTCAGAGCTCACACACACCTTCAGTCTAATGTATCCAAACCAGTGACCAGAGAGGTCCATCTATCATCTACTACACATGCTTAAATGTCCTTTATGCTCTAAAATATATATCCATCTTAAAACCATTAGGATAATATTTTAAAAAATATGCCAATATGAAGAGTCTTTTTCTTGCCTTTAATTGGAACTTTAATGAAGTAAATTATAAGTGAAATAAACCTATTTGTTAACATAATAGTCATTAAATAATATTATTAAAGTGATCGCATCACTACATGGAACTACAGCATTCAGCGCTCGTCATCATAACAATGTTATCAAATCTTCCATGGCAGCTGTTGAATGAGCCAAGTGCCAATTTGTGCATGTTGATTTTGGTTGTCTTCTATCTAAAGCTGGGTTAAAGTGAGATTGATGCTTTCTACAACAGAGTAACAGACAGCTGGTTAATACTGTACGACAGTCCAGGTGATGTTCTGCCTCTATCTCTCTGTCTGTCATAGATTAATTCATTAAGCTGAACAGAGTCAATACAGAGTTTAGAGAAAGGAGGCGTCTATATTTTTAGAATGGTTTTGCAGTTATTTCTTTTCTCGTCTCACTCCCCCTTTTCCCCTCACTTTCACCACCTCGCGCTCTCGAGCTTTCACGTGGACTTTTTCAGACAGGATCCAACATGTCGTACATCTCACGTCAAGTGCTCGTGAGTGAAGTGCGCGCCTGTCTTCGTCTGTCTGTCTGTCTGTCTGCCTGTGTGCATGTACGTGGAGATGTGTGTGTCAGTGCGCCCCACGTCTGGAGAGGCATCTGAGGGCCCTTCACACCTGCGAACACTCGCCACGTGTCAGAATCAAGGATGTGAGTTGCCCCCCCCCCCTCGCCGACAGATATCCCTGATGAGTTTGGCTCCATCATGAGGCTATCTCACTGGAGAGCTTTGCAGAGAGGGGTCATTAGCACAGGCTAACAAACATATGCATATGCCTCCTCTCACGTATTCAGTGCCATCGAATTTACATGCCGTAATGAGATTCTTCATAATATGACGTAGCAAGATTATTTTCCTGATGTATGAGAGAGCATGGCTGGGTTTTAGTTTCAAGGACTTTGTTTTCATCAGCTTTTTTTTTTTTTTTTTTTTTTGTCAGGAATGTCTCACTTAATGGAGATATTGTATCGCCGCAGTGTCAATGTACTAAAATGGGCATTATTTCTATATATATATTATTTCCATGTCAAAACCTTTCAGTCTTTATGTCTGAATTTTCCTTTATTTCTCACATATTCAATTTTGAATGAACGTCTCAATCTCTCCTTTTAGCGTCCTCAAATGTACAAGTGCTGAAAGGATGTTGGCGAGTAGAAACACTGACGGGAGTGAAACAAGTTGGAGTGAAATAAATAAATGATGGACAGAAAACCTGACCAAGCTCATAGAATATTCCGACTTTTAACTTTATACAAATCACACTATTCTGTTTTTAACCAGATTTCTGCATGTCTGAAAAAGACCAGCTAGTCAGATTAGTGCAACAGAAACCTCCTCTGACAAGTTTAATTCCTTTTGACTGAAGCTGGCAGGTGACAAGTAAAGAGCACTACAATGGAAAAAACAAGAAAAAAGATGGGACAAAGAAGAGGGCGATAAAAAGCTCGGGTAAAACATAAAAATTGTGATTTTGAAAATGTGCGTCTTTCTGTCTCTGTCATCGCTGCCTTCCTTTCCTGTCATTCCCATCATTATTTTTTCAACACTGTGTGCAAAATAAATTTTCAATGTCATGTAATATTAGTTTAGTTTAGTTTACCTATTTTACAAAATATATTTTCGCTGTTATTCTGTTAGGCACTGATATCATTTGCTCCTTTAACATTTTATATTTTTTACTCTATTCTTTTTATTATTGTGTTACTGTAATTTTAAACCACAAGACTTTCTTTTGGGATTAATCTTATCTTATTCATAGAGGTGTAGACTCCCGATAGAAGCCATCGCTTCATCACCTCAGGCCAGATGATCTTCTGTGCCAATCACTGAACACACACACCGATGAGGATACACAAACAGAGGCCCGTTCCCCACCAGCCCAACCCCCGCTGATGAGATTACCCATTTCTTACACCTGGCAGCACTTTGATCTTTCACTTGTTCAGAGCGAACAAAGGTTTTTAATAAAGTATGTGCATCTTAACTCCCTCCTTTCAATCTTGACAATGCGAGCTCTCGAGGCGGTCAGAGTAACCCCTCCGCCCGCCCGTCCTCTCTCGCTTCACGAGCAGCTATCGCCACAGCTGAGCGACACCAGCAGGCAATTACTGCCAGGTGAGAATGTGACACTTTTCACAAATCACTTAGCTGAGAGATTGCTCTTCGATATCCAGCCTGAGATTGTGTCTAGAAAAAAAAAAGAGAACGAGCACTGCACTAACACACAAAACAAAAGCTCTGACTTGTCTGCACAAAACTACATACGTATACATACTGTACACACATGCACAGGGATGATGAACAAGGTGCACAGAACGCTTAGTCGTCTTTTCACTGCTTTTTATGTGCACACATCAACCTGGTTGCACTGTAGGTTCTCAAAGCACTGAAATCCTGGCATTGCATTTCACTTGATGCTTTCTTGGCATCACCAGCCATTTAAGTGTTTGCGTTTTCATATAAATTCGAGAGGACGTTTTTGAGTCGGAGTCACGGCCTGAACGAATGACACGGTAACGTTTTATACACCGGATAAGTGAGTGACTTTAAATTAAAAATACAAGAACAGTTTTGGATGCTGTTCATTTGCCACCTCATGCATCAAAGGCTCGCCAAAAATGTTACTCAATGCCATGTCACTTGTTTATTTTTAAAGAGAAATAGCTAAGTGCTGCTGTGAGGTTGAAGGTTGAAGCTTCATTCAGAACACAGCAGATACCTCGGGGCATCCTTTTGATCTTTTCAGAAAAACTTAGCTTTAAAATGGTGGGATCCTCCAGCCAGCCTCGGGCAGCCCTGATTAAACCACCTCAGATGCCCGAAGACGGATTCTGAATGTTTGGGATGATTCAGCAATCCACAAGTCAAAACCTCTTCTTGTTTGTGTGTTTATTTGCACAGGGATAAAACAGGGGAATGAAGCGATTAAAGGCAATGATAGGACAAATAAGCGAAATTAAGACTCCAGATTTGTGCAGATGAAACACATCTCAGCATCCCTCTCACTTCACAGCCCAACAAGTGCTACTACCTGCTCCACAGTCTTAATTTACCGCTGATTCAAACAAAGAAGTCATTTGCCTGTGGTGCTTTCTCCCACAAATACTGTTAATTGATCTCATTCACCCTCTCTTTCCACTCACAGTACATTTTCTAATTTTCTTTCCTTTGTTTAAATCACAGCCTGAAACAGCAGCCACGTCCAGTCGGTGAACATTTTTAGAAAGCGGTGGCTTTTATTTTTTCATTCCTCTTGTCATATGTGTTTTTGTTTTCATTCTTTCAGCACCTATCAGCTTCTCCTCAGCCACAACCCATCTCGCCCACTCCCCGCCCTCTGCTTGTCTCTCAACTCATGTCTCTCATCTGTGGGCTGTTTTCATCCCCACCCCTCCACGTCCAGCCCAACATCCCCTGAGGGCCCCTCGCTGAATTCGGCTGGAGATTGAAAGCCGGAGCTATGGGGAACTGACGTTCCCTTTCAATATTTAATATTTTAACATTTAATCCAAAGCACCGCCATGTGCTCCCTTTTTCTCTGTTTCTCTTTCTGCCTGTTCCAGCTCGGTACAGAATCTAGCCACTTATGTTATCATGCACTTGCTGACTATTTTGCCAAATGACAGGACAATGCTTACTGTCTGTCTTCTGCTCTTTCCATCCATACGACTCCTGCTCCAACTATTAAGTCTATCTTTACCACGACTGTAAACATGTAGATTTAATTGACTCGAATCGACACATTTCAATGCCGAAAAGGACCATTTTGAATGCTGATAACTTCAAAACTGCCTTTTGTGAAACCACAGAGACAAGAGGTGGAGAAAGGTGAACTCTGTAATAGTAATGGGAAATACATACATTTTTTTTCACATCCAATGTTAGTTGCATCCATCAAAACTCAATTATAAATAAAATTCACATTCAGGTTAAATTTGCACAAAATTGATTTTGTCAGACAGACATAAAAAGAGAGAGAGAGAGAGAGAGAATATCGTCCCACATTGATGCATGCTAAGACACACTCTTTAAATTGTCTTCAGATACCCTGTGTGTGAATTTAACATGGGATGAGTAAGTCAGTATTACAGACAGTTGTTGTATAGACGTTCCTAACCTTCTCCAAAGCCCCTTCTAGACAAACTCAAACACCCCTTCATTGACATGTCCTGTCAGGTTCCTAACATGTTCATTAACCTGGACATTTTTTTAACACTGTTATTTAAGTGTATATTAAAATGTCACTATATATTTTTTTCCATACAAATTGAACTGTCAGTGTTTTGGTCTGTTCACACATGTTCAGTTGCAATACGTGACATTCAAATGTTACAGATGACTCAATATGTACAGTATATAAATAATACTTTTTATTAAATGAATCACCCCACTCTACAATCTTCCCATGTACCTTCTGGCAAGTGTGGAAGTACCCTGTAGTACAAGTACCCTGCTTGTGAATAGCTGGTGTAGTTGATAGCTGTATTTTACTACATTTGTATTTCAGTATGGACATACAGTGTAAGGTCCAGTAAAGGGGTCTAGGCAGGCTTTATTAACAGGAGGGAGGGCAACAGACTGTTTGTCCCAGATGTAAACAGCTTTTTCTTCCTCCTTTTTCTTGCCATGGACTATTAATAAATCAGTAAACGTGACTTGAAGTTATTGAAAGAGTCAGCACAGTTCAGCTCATATGTCATTTTTAGCGCTCCTTGTTTTATTACTAATCAAGCTCAGTATTACCAGAGTTAAATATATTATTGAAATAAAGTGCAGCCATGATGAATGACGCAAGCAAAAAGCATTAATCAGTGCAAGTAATAATATATATTTTTTAAGATAATCACCTTTGAGAAGTGGGTGTGTTGTTTGGATGGTTGGGAAAGAGGGATTACAGTTCATCACAGACACCACCCACTCTCCGCCGCACTCGCTGGCATTTAATAAAGGAAGACCTAGAGACGGAGTGGTGAGAAGAATTGTGTGAAGGTGGAAAATAAGAAAAGGCTGAAAGGAGAGGGCGAGACGACACCCTTGACTTTAACTTGAGAGCAGAGCGCCACCCTGAGATTCCTTTGCACAGATCGTTTTGGGTTCTTGTACTTGATTAATTTCAGTTGATGCTCAAGAAGAGGGGGTAGGCACAAGTGAAAGAAACAAATTTGCATGGTTTCTTCCTCAGGGCCAAACAGTTCTAGTTAAGGTTTTCTCATTATTCACGGCATTCAGTTCCCAACCAAAAAAAAAAAGTGATTCTTGTCAGTAGTCTTGTTTGAATCATTACAGTCTTAGAAGTGAGAGCGGAGTGAAGGTCTACTTAGTAAGAAAGCTAATTTTCTGCTCCCCAGTATTGTCATGCATGTACAGAGCCTAATCTGCATAAGGAGAGCTACAAGCAAGGATGAAAATGAAAGGACGAGAGCGTACACGGTGCTCTTCTATTCTGATTTGAAATTCATTTTGTTGGGTGGCAGTGTTGAAAACAGGGTGCCAGTTTCTTCAAGACTAAGAAAGGGGTGGGTGTGACAGCTTTTACACTTTTATTATTGATTCTGTTTACCAGCGAAGTGCTTTGCATTAGTTAACAGAGCAAATCCTGCAAAGGCTGGGACCAAACCTGGCCACAAGCTGACTGTAGGCAAATACATCTTTAATCCAGATTCATCAGAAATCCATGTGACCAAGTAATATTTACAATAAAATGCATAATTATAAAAACTAACTGCACTTATTATGTGAAGGCAAGTAGTTGTTTTTTATGGACAACACACTCTTAACCGACTGATGAAAAAGAAATAGATTCAATTAAAGATTCAGTCCCTCTTATTATATTTTCATCATAACCGTATTATGACATGAAATTGAATAATCATGTTTTGAACTTAGGTAACAATTTGCTTGCTTGCTGTTTCTTCGAGCGTCTCATGTTGCTGTTGCTACTCGAAATATAATATCCATCACTGGCATTGCATTTTTTGTGGGGTTTTTAATAAAGCTTTGAAACAGAAGCTTTACAGAACAAATTGGTGCGACAGGACTCATGTGGAAAGGTCTCAGTTCCCATGACTCCAATGGCTCCAGCTGAGGAAACAGCGTATCATATCTAACTTAATATGGTCCATAGGGTCTTTGATGGCAGAGCCTGTATAGTTACCTCGACAAGTACTTTAAGTAGTTCATAATATCAGAGCTAGGTAACCTGAACCTCTGTAGTTTCAAAACCATGATGGAGAGGGTTTCTTTTATTTATGCTGGTGCTATAAAATGGTACAAAGTGTCTCTTACAATAAAGGAATTGCAGAACCCACAAGCCTTTAAGAAAATGGTCAAACAGAGGCTGCTAGTCCAAATAAGGTTGATTGTTTTGTTGGATGTGACACGCTGTGGTTGTATGTTTCCTTGCCTTGGACGATGAACAGCTGTCTTCATCTTGTTGTGACGAGGATGGACTGATCTTATTTCCATCATGGTTCCTGATGGAATTCTTTCAAATAAACCAAAGCAAATCAAACCAAGTGAGTGAAAGAATACACGCCTGACTGAATACATCGACTTCCCTTTATAAACCTTAAATAGTTAAACACATGAACTACTGCCTCTGAAACAAGCCAGCATGTTCAGCGTCATACATGAAGTTTAAAATAAAATCTCTGTCCAAGGTCACTCCCCTCTGGCGTCCTCCACACATCTATCCCCTCGCTCCTTGGCCAGGCAGACTCCTGCTGCTCAGGTGTGTTTGTCCATTAATCTCCCAGTATGCTGACAGTTAACTGTCTGCCTGAGATCCTAATGCATCATCTCTGTGTGGAGCTGGCACTGACACAGCCTGTTAGGATACCTTTTAATCGCTGCATTAAAAGTTCCTGTCGGAGCCGTGCGAACAAACTATAACAAACAGAAATTTCCAAAACCTTCAGCATCAAACGCCTGATGTGTCGGTTTTATTTGTTTTTGCTCTCAGTATTAATCACACACGGGAACATGTCTGTGACGGTTTGTGAGGTGAGCTTTAAGGTGTTATAGTGTCCCAAGCTCAGAGAACATCTTATGTGACAGCAGGCCAGTGGAATAAATAGCAACACTGAACAGGGGCAGTGTTCGCGAGCGCATTGTGCAAAGCGACAAGTAAATTTCTAACACCTCGCCAGCATAAAGCTTTAAATGTTATTTACTTCTGACGTGCTCGATGATTACCTCAACGGGCCTCTTGCAGTCGCACACATACCGACACATGCTGACAAATTTATCTGCACCAGTGTGGGCATCCTCGCGTGTGACTCAGCGGGAAGTGGAGGTTATTTCGACAGAGCAGTGTTCATTTTTTCCCATAACACCCTTCAGCAGCTCCAGCCCATATTGACTTCCCAGACTCATCTATTCTCATTTAGGAAATGATGTCAAAACTCCATGGCAACCACTCTACCAGTAGCCCTGGGCTCGCTAACCAGAAAGAGGCAGGGAACTGGAGTAGCACACACACACACACACACACACACACACACACACACACACACACGACCATTAAACTGTAACACTGATGGTGTAAGACCAGTGTGTCAAAGTCGCTTTTCTTTACATGAGGGATTAGCGCTGAAACACAGAGAGGGGAGCAGAGCACGACAAACATCACAAAGTTATATGGTATGTACTGTATTCAGATTTCCAAATACATGCTGATTAGATTTCCGTCTGAGTTATATATCGGGCGACACCACACGGCTCCTTGTCTGCACCTTTCGGGGAGAAAAGTGATTTATACTGAAAATTGCTTCGGCGTTATCAGATTGCTAAAACAAAATTGGTATTCTTTAGCTTTTAGTTGAAGATATTATTCGACTGCGTCAACCAGGATATAGCCAGTTTTCTAAGAAATCTCACCTCATGTGCCACGATATTGAATCATGTGGCTGCAGTATATTGCTGCTTTTTTTTTCACATATATAACCTTATTAAGCAAATGCAGTCAATTAAATGTTTTGCATTAGTATTGCTCATAACCAGTATCATTGCATTATCATGTTTTCATTCACAGACGTTCATTCCGCCGCTCTCCATGTGTGTCATGTGAAGTCAACACATAACACAATTAACAAGTAAAAGCTGGAGAACATCTGAGCACATTGCCCCCTGATAGCACAACTATTTATTTTCTCTCCATATCTGACAGCCTTTGAAGGCTTGTAAATATTCCCCATTACATTCCTGTTGTAATTAATGAAACATCGTAATTAAGGGGTGTAAACACCAAGACATGGTTTGATATGGAAACAAGGAAAATCATATTTGCATTTATGTGCAATTATTTTTTCCCCCTTTTCACTATGGTTTCTTCTCCATATCACAGCCCAGTGTTTTGTGTGTTTTTTTCCATCTCTGAGAAAATATGAAAAATGTGATGTGCAGAAAGAAAAAAAATATTAATATGTTAAAACCTTATTACAGTAATCAGCAAGGCGGAGTTGGGGACAATTTCCCCAACGAATGATTTGCATAATTCAATTTCTAGTACACTATCAAAACCCAGTATGCGTTTAATGCCTTAGCAAAAATAGTAATATTTCTACGTTACCAAAATAAAATTATATTTTACCCCCCTTTGCCCTTTCTGCTGTTTTCACAGTGTTTGTTAGAGAAGTATTTTCTACTGTGCAGCTACTGATAATTTCCAGTGAAAATGGACTCATTTCAACTAAGCTAATTATTTTTTTTCCTCACTCCTGCCAAAGTTATTAATTGTCCCTCTTGAAAAATTGCTGTCATTAAGTAGTAATCCAGTCTCAGCCTCAGAGTCCACTGTCAAAACAAGGACAAGCGACCCTTAATATCAAACCTTCGTCCCGCAGCGCGGTCGAGATTAAATCATATTGTTCCTGGAAGGCTACAGAATTTAGTTGGTCGTGTTCCTTTTCTTTGTTCCTCTTTATTTACTTTGCCTTTCAGAGCACAACCACTACTGATTTTTTTCATTACTGTCATTTTGGCTTTTGACAGCTAATCATTTACTTTAGAGAGCAATTTTTGGTTGGCAATATTCAATGATTTGATATATTGCAAAGTTAAGTAGAAGATGAAATTTCTAAATAAACACAGAAATATAGCTTTGACATTTACAGCTGTGTTTGTGAGTCAGTTTCCACTTTCTCGAAACTGGAACATGACAAAAGGAGGAGAGCAAGCAAGGGGATATGTGTTTATGATTAAATTCATCTTGTATTAACTCCAAACGTATGATCTTAAAACTAAGTAAGTAAAATAAATAAATCAAACTGTTAGAGTTAAAGTCAGCAATGGCAGTTAAAACTGAATTAAATATAAAAAGGGGCATGGGGGAAAAAAATGATTTGTTGGTTTGAGTTTCTAATTTTCATTTTTCTTTTCTAAGTTTGGCTTTTATGTTTGATGGACAAACTATCCAGGTGCAGGGATTTGAAATCTCAGTACCTGGGTAATCAGCAGATGAAGCAAAGAGTGCCGCTGCCTGTAGTAAAATTAAAATCACTTCCGCAGTCGTTTGTCATCACTTATGTCTGGACCCTCGCTGCTGGATGTGGATGACTCACATGACAGGTAAATTAAACCATCCATAATGCCTTAAGTTAGTGGTAGTGGGAGCTGGTATTAGAGTTTATTCTATAGTTAATTTGCTAGCAAGCAAGCCGAAGTTGTGACTGATAAAACCGGTGCCAGCAGGTCGATATAGGCGAAGCAGGTAATTGCCTCAGACAGTTATTTAGCGGAGTTATTATGGTGTGTTTTGGAACCACAAAATCCTACATATTGAGGCATTGAATCTTTGAGCACAACTAGCGTTGCACTCGACCTTTTGCCTTATGCGTATGGCATATTGGCCTTTCTTTGTTGTTGTTGCTGCTATGCTAATCTATATTGCAGATAGACGGGCGACATAATTGTTTATTGACTGAACTGGCAGAAATGCACGTGTTAGTCCTGGCCCTGACCAAAACATCAACTAGCAAAATCAACTAATTCCTGGACCTGCTGATTTGATAACGAAACATCTCTCACTATTAGCTGCCAATTCTTATGTGTTGGAGGTCAGCGGACTATATTTTATTGGCAGATTGTGTAGTCGAGGATGGGCAGGCTCCCGGATGTCTAAGCTTATAAAAATGCTTCTGGCCACTTTAGGCTTACAGTATATTTGATTTTCTACAGCATATAATTAAAATCATGTACTGAATAGTTTGCTGCCATTTGTTTCAGTTTTCCTATTGATTGAATGCTGCGCTAAAATCTATACCTGCCAATCTTACTTGTTTCAAGGTGCTTGAAATCATGATTCATTACATGGCAGTGATTACATGGCACGCTGAAGTCACTGCTAGAGGTCAAAATCTGCCCCACGCTTTGGCACAAATTAAATCAATCACCACCTTTCTGCGTCCCTGAACACAACACATGGAATTAACATTAAACCACAAATGCAAATTATGAGGTTCTCTCGCTTTCTCATCACATATGCAGGTGTGTTTATTGGCCGTTTCATTCAGTCTTCCTCTCAAGCTGTGTTGGAGCAATATCGGTGCTAAGATAAGAAGTTGTTGAGGAAGACTGACCAGTACAACACTGAAATTAGGGGCATTTGTTTTGAAGCACAGGCTGAGTAAGTTTCCCAAAGGATATTCAACTGATGTGGGAATTCTGGCAAATGAGAAATGTTGGTATTTACCAGGTACATCTGAATCATCTGCAGCTGGTCTGCCTTTTGAATGTCAGGGGTATTTATGTGTGGGTGGAACATGAGAAGTTGAAGCTTTACAAAGACTTTAGAGCTAGAATGAAATTAAAATGAACGCTATCAAATGCCTTTAATTAACAAACAAAATGTTAGATTTCTTCAGTCAGCCAATCCCTCTGGAAAAGATTTATTCATGTAAATGCAGAATGTGTACAGAGTTGATATTTGGTATTTAGGCTCCGACTCCATCATCTCCCCAGCAAACCTCCACTGTTCTACAAAACAGTAATGAACAATAAGCAATATTACAGACGGAACCCAAAACACCAGTAAAGCCTATACAGCTTAGGAGCCCACCAGCCTCTGATGAGCTTTCTGCTCATCACCTAAACCCAAAGAAACTGAACAGGATTTTTCCGTTTCCTATAAAGACCTATTACACCCTCGTTCATGAGAACATCTGCAAAATTAAAAAAATGTTATATTGTTTTTGTTAATCACAGCTTCCCGCTCTCGCCGCGTTCTGCTCGGACCGCTCTGTGCTCTCCGGATGGCAACATCCTCTATCATATTTACTGTTTTTATTGTTCCTACTTTTTTCCCGGTTTTATCCTTTCATCTCTGCCGCTCTGTTGCCTCCCCTCCCACATTTGCTGTAATGTATTGAAAGCTCCAAAGCTGATGACCCGGTGGCAGTTGTGAGGATTAAACTCCTACTGATGAGTTGTGTGTGTGCTTGTGCACATTTGTGTATGCATGCCATCAATAAAAATGTGTGTGTGTGTGTGTGTGTACCAGTAGTGTAAGCCATTGGGGGATTAGGCTGTTATTGATCCAAGACGGACACAGTATTAACTGGGATAACTTGCAAAGTCCCGTCATCATAACTGTCTGAGACAGCCGTCCAACTTAATGAAAGCACTTCCCAAATGTCAAGTGGTTAACACCAAGCTGTAAGGCAGCCATATCAAAACACACACACACACACACACACACACACACACTCACAAACACACGCACATACAGCTATTAGAGTAATTGTCAGCCACGCACATTCAGCACAGCCAGCTCCCTGACAGGTAGTCGCTTTATCCTAAGTCATCAACCCATGGAATTATGCATGTACAGACAGACACACACACATACAAATACTCATACACATACGCACACACACATACACACTTGAAGGCACTACATTTGGCCTTAGAAGTTCATTCTGATTGTGAACAAAATTTGATCTGAATCCATGATGTATTCATTCTTTCTTTTTTCGTTTTAATATTACATATATTATATTTAATATTATATTATATTTAATATTAAACCAGCAACATTTTTAATTAATCAAATTAGAATTTTAAAGGCATGTCATTACTCCAACATCGGTTCAGAGGAAAATGTAACAGTATCCTGGGTTCAGATTACACGATATCAGCCTGATAACAGCCCGACCCGAGAGACATAGGGCGTTTTGATCGAAACTGGCCATTGGGTGTGACTATTGATCATTGTATGTAGTCGATCATAGTGGACGACAGCTGGTGCTGCCTTTGGAAGAGCTCATGATGTCCAGACGAAAAGATTAGTGTGTCCGTTTTTTGGGGTTTTTGTTTTGCCCTCTCTCACCAAGCATGACAAATTCACGATGTGTGTCGTTAACCAATAGGAGTGCACGATGCTCTTGGATCTCTGTCTAATCAAACATTACCACAGAGTTGATGTCTTTGCAGTCATTCTCCATCACTAAGTAGGGAAACTCTTGGCCAGAGTGACCTGTGGTACAAGCATTTCAACGTTCAGTGTTATGGAAACTGCAGAAGTGAAAGTATGTTCAAATGAGAAAAAATTTGCCCTTAAACAACTAACTAATGAAGAAAAACACATGTGCAAAATTCTCCATACAAGGGCAACTTCTTCCTGGTGTACGATGTGGCAGGTTTCTTGTCGCTAGTCTCACAATGGTGACTTCCACATCGTGAGTTTATATTTTCCACAGCCAGCGCCAGTTTGCCTTTTCTCTCTTCTTTATTGTTTCCAGAGTAAGGTTCCTTTCATCAGGAGACGACAGCAGCTTTATTTAGCAAAAAAAAAACAAGTCAAAGGGTACAAGAAAAAGCTAAAAAGAGCGCAAATAAGTTTCCTCTTTCTTTTATGGTCCACATATTTAATTCCACGCCATACTTTGACCCCTGCCTACTCACCCGTCTGAAATGTTACCGAGCCAGTGCTCTGTTGTTCTCACAACTCATTATTTTACTCTGTTTCAAAGAGAATTGAAAATTAACTTCAGAGCTCTATTCAAAGAACATCAAACACTTACTCTGCAATGTGATTACAAATTATCTACTTTCAATTCTCTACCTTGCACCGGCAAATTTATCTTTTTAATACATTACATTCTGCATACACTAAACATTACGCGCCTCTGTACTCAGGTGTCATGTTGGATAAGGGGACTTACATTGGGGCAATCAAAGAGGCCCAATCATTTCCTGAGAAACTCATTTGCTGTGATCAGTCTTCCATTGCTGCCTCCTCTTTGCTTCCACATGTGTTTACACAGTTTGGTGGAGCACTTTCCATAGCCCATCACAATTAGGAGAGGAAAGGAAAATCCTGCACTGACCCCCCAGAGATGGTGTGTGCAGGAAAAGGGAATGGAAGGCAAATTGAAATGATTTCAATGCTTATTATTATTGTTCTGATTGTAGTGTTTGCCATAATATAATGCCACTGCTGCTTTTTTTCCCTTTCTTTTTGCTTTGAAAGCGCCCGTTTTTTTGTTAATTGCCTTGGCATCGCTCAGGCAGAGCCTTGCCAATAAAGCACCTTGAAATTGAAAAGTGAATTGGAACTGAATGGAGGGAGGAGATTCTCTCTCTCTTTCTCTCTTTTTTTTCTGCAGCTGGTAAGGCAGGATTAGGCTTGGCACAGAAAGAGACAAAAGGGAGCATGCATTCGTGTGTGTGTGTGTGTGTGTGTGTGTGTGTGTGTGTGTGTGTGTGTGTGTGTGTGTGTGTGTATTTGGATGTGTGCATGCATCTGTGTGTGTAGGTGTGCGTTTGTGTGCCAGCACTGTCCTGGAGTCAGGGCAACAAGGTTTATAGGGGACTCAATTAGTTCAGCCCAAACACAAATCCCGAATCTTCCACATTCCGGGTGTGTGCGGGATGTGGTGGGAAAAACACTAAAGCTCTGCCCACCACGCGGAAAACCTCAAAGTCCCTCCCCTGTCCTGCTTATCCCTGAGAATCCCTGCACACTGGGGGACTAAAAGGGAGCCGATCACAGCTGGAATCCCACGATCAGCCGCCGCTCTGGGGTTTCTGACGTTGCTCTGGTTTGTTCCGGGTGAAAGATGATTTGGCCAGGTCTGCTGGCACCGGGTTTATTTTGAATTGTGTTTGCAGAAATAAAGGAGGCATAATTTCATTGTTTGTATTACACAGATGGTGAGTGGAAGGTTAGCAGAGAGGTTGTTGCTTTTTATGCATAATTAAGAATGCAGAGCTTGCAGCTTTGGATGGCAGTGATTTGAAGATGTTGTCCAGCTGACAGCGGTTTTGAGTATCTCTATAGCCACAGCTGGTATGCAGACGAGGATGATCGGCAGAGGCGGCGAGGAGGCAAGCAATCTGTCTGACAGGCTCACTGAGGGAGGACAGGAAGATCCAGATCTACACTAACTAGCTAGCCGATAAAATCCCACCATATGTCTGATTAGATGTGTTGCCCCTTGAAAGACAACATCAGTTGCTGTGCAAAATTGGGTCAGAACAACCTAGTGTGGCGTTCTGGCACCTTCAGTTAACAAATGCATGAACGTGGCTGAGTTCATGTTCTGTTTGCTGCAGCGTTGCCTTCTTTCCTGCTTGTTTACTCTCTCGTCAAATCAGAACATAATGACACCGTAGAGCCCTGCCCCATCCATCTCATCAAAATCAACACACGCAGACCTTGCTACAGATGAACGTCTGCAGTGGCTGCATGACATGTAATACAAACGGAAAGAGCACATATGTGTTTTTCTACCTGAGAGGTGATCTGACTGCAGGGTTTTAAACAGGGATTAATCAGTATCATGATCACATAAATGCATATAAAGCCACTCACTGGCCAAAGTTTACACATTTCCAATTATGTTTCTACTTTTAACATCTGGTCTGATACAAAATAGATATAATTTAATAAAGTAAGCTTGAAATCGCTTCATAAAGCAGTTTATCCACTCAAACATTGTGCGGCTGTGTGTTTTGTTAATCGTGTGTTTGTTCCGTGCATTTTTAGAATGATTATGTTTTATTGTTGGATGTGAATTAGAGCTTTTATCAATGGTCTATTTATCTGTCGGTGCTCACATTTTAAAGTGGCACTCGGCACACAATGAATTATGACTTGATTAGAACATAATACACAAAGCTTTACACACCTACTCACAAGATCCAGGCTGCATTGAAATATCTATTCTATTGATGAAATTACATTGTGGATGAGAGTTGTCAGATCTTGATATACTGTGCCGTGTCTTGATTTTTAATGGCCTTGTATCTACAGTGATGTATTTATAACCATCCTCCCTTATAGATTCAATGGCAGTGTTGGTTTATTTTAGTTCATACTATAATAAAAAATGTAGGGTAATGAACTTTGGAGCGATGCAGGCATGGCCATATTTTGTTATAATGGTTATTGTTGTTATTAGCGGTCAAAAATATGGATTCA
Organism: Holacanthus passer; assembly: GCA_025331565.1. Classification (NCBI taxonomy): domain Eukaryota; kingdom Metazoa; phylum Chordata; class Actinopteri; family Pomacanthidae; genus Holacanthus; species Holacanthus passer. The sequence continues at coordinate 3,942,774 of JAFREQ010000004.1, read as the reverse complement.
AGAGACGATGATGCTCGGCTCGTGTTGCTTGCCAAGCTCCACTTTCACACTTTCGGCGTTGAAAAGCATTTGATGTGCACTGTGATTAGTGCAGTTCTTCTAACACTTGCCAATGCACTCTACAATTTAGTTGGCTTCACCTTCAGTGGTTGTTGAGAAAAGAGGCAGAGCAGCACAGAGCAGCAGCAGGGCCAGACCCGAGCTCACGACATGAAGCAATTTGGCAATTATTTTGAGGTAGCAGTTACCCCCCGATGAAACCAGCACATCATAGCGTTCGCTGACCTTTCAAATTTTAACCTGACAACTTGACAACAGTAGAAAGATAAATTAAAAATAACTGCTCTCAAGTGCATTTTGATATTTAACAACAGATTAGACAATCTTCACGATCCATTGACAGTTCGCCCTCACAGAAATTCTTACTTACCCCTTATGGAATCAAGCCATGCAGATAGTTTGTGTGCCCGAGTTTTGAGATATCGGCCACTGAGACTTCTGCTGCCACCCCAGTTCAGTGGAGGTAAAGGGAATTTAATTTGCACTGCTCAAAAGATTGAAAAGTACATTTTAAAAACTCAACAACAAATGGGGATGAAAATGTTGTTGTTGTCTTTATTATTACATTCATAGGAAATGTTTAGTTCTAATGCAGGGAGAGCAATAAATCATCTATATCATGTAGCTGATTTATATTGAACTTTGAAAAAACTTCCAAAGTCTGTGTGTTGTTACAATGTTAGATTACATTGCGAGAGAAGTCACAGAGAAGTCAACACACAGCACATGCATTAAATATGATACGCCTTCCAGAAACATGATGTCGGTTGCAGTCCAAAAAAGTTTTGCTGCGTGACTCTAAGTTTCACAGAGTGAGTTTTGTTAAGTAGAATACAGAGAAAGGGAGGGCTAGTCTATGTGCATCAGTTTGTCTGTGTTTGGGGGCTCAAGAGTCGAGTATGGAGCGATAGAAAGAGCTAGTCCTGGCTCCGGGTCTTACCTTAATCCTTTCCACACATTTTTCAAAGCACTTCTCCAAGACACCCAAAGAAGCAGAGGGGCATCCTTTTGTCAAAGGCAGATTAACCTTATATAAACAGGTTTCAGAAAGCAGGAGAAAGGGCTGAACCAGAGGGGGGAAAAGTAATGTTTTCAAATAACTTTGAAAATGGACTAGAGTGATATGAAAGAAGAGTGAAATGAAATAAAAATGAAATGATAGATAGAGTTACAAAGCTGGATGGAGAGGAAAGATTGAAAGACGGGACAGTTTTGATTGAGGGTGGGAGAGAGAGAGAGAGAGAGAGAGAGATGTGTGTGTGAGAGAGAGAGAGCGCGCTTTGGTTTGGTTGGGATTGCAGCCAGCGGAACAGCTCAGAGGAGTAAGCCGCTTCCAGATGAGTGAAAGGAGTCACACACATGCACACACACACACAGACAGAGGCAAAGAAAAGGAGTGTGTGAGGGGACACAATAGCAGCCATGTTTTAGTTACACAGCAAATCGTGGGCCAGCAGATCACCAGAACCACTGAACTCTGCAGGGCTCGAGAAAGAGTCCAGGACAGACAGAGAGAAACTGAGAGAACAGATTATGGCAGTCGTCTCGTCGGCTCACTGTCTTTTTGAAAGGAATTAGCATTAAAGTCAAATATAGTGTCATTCATTTACTTATTCACAATAATCATGAGTAGAACCAACTAAACTGAAAAAGTTTGACATTTCGGAGAATTTGCTTGTAGGTAGGGGGTGCAAATAAAAACATAGATGATTAAATGAAGTGTTGCGGTTTTATGGGATGTTACGTGTTGGACTACTTCATGACCAGAGGGTAGTAACTTCCAGTGTCCACTGGTTGTCTGTCAACCTCAACTCGACTCGACATTTTGGCACTTTGGTTTGTGTATGGATAAAAAAAAAAAGTGTTTAAGTTTGAATTTGTGAACCTTAGAGGCAGCCTTCGGACAGAGCTCTTTCCCCATATTTCCAGTCTTTATCATTAGCCAATGTGAGAGAGGTATCAAGCTTCTCCTCTAACTCTCAGGAGCCGTATTTCCTAAAATGATGACTTATTCCTTTAATGAGTGCTTTGGTCAAGCATTTTTAATGGAGGAACCACAAATTGTCATGTATCGTTACTGTTAAGTGTATTTTTTTTCCAAGACTGTCATCATAGACTACTGTTGCACGACAGCGATTCTGTATTTAACACGTGCAAATATAGAAAACAAGTTGGAATTTCAAAAGCAGCCAGCCTCCTTTTTACTTTTACTCAACAACTAGCTCAACATTAACCCTGGTGACCATACATCTATACATATAACACAATAAAGCTGTTTCCTGTTGGCTAATGCTGGCGAGGCCTGCACACATGTAAATAAGACGACTATGGAGATACTTGAAGTTGCATTACTCCCTTTTAGTAGACACTACCTCCCTCCATCTGTGGCCAAACTGTTTGTCTTTGGTTCATAGAGCTTCATTTTATGCAGAACACATTTAAAATGGTATAATTCATTTCAATGATATATGAACTGTTGTCTTCAGGATGGATGTGCAGAACCCTTGTGACATTGCTGATTGAACACAACTCCAAGGACAGCAACTATCAGGACTTGGACTGAACCTAAATTCCAACCTATTTCCAACCTAAAGTGGTCTCTGTCCACAGAGGGTTAGTTTTAAATGACTGTGTCAGCTTGGGTCCTGCCCTCAGGACACAATAACTCCAAATGTGAAACTCGCTGAAGTGGATGAAGCAAGTGGCTGCCAGTCAACTAATGTGCACAGATACACAAAATGCACACACGCAGACAGGCGTGAGCAGACATCCACACACAAACATACTGTACACATTAAATGTCTGCATGCGACAGGAAAGCTCGTGGTGAAGTATATGGATGGAATTCATCCCACAGGCGGCCATGAAGTGAAATGAATGGGAAAGATAATTCCCAAGAAAAGGTCATCAACGCTTGGATTTCTGGAAGATGAGAGGGCGTGAGATGAGTGTACACACACACACACAGAGAGAGAGAGAGAGAGAGACAGGAAAGACTGTTGTGAGGACTCTTCTTGCAATTCGTCACGTCCCTGTGCAGCGGCGCTCTATAATTGATTTAAACACACAGAGGCAATTACTTTAATTCCATCCATCATGTGCGATGGGAGCTCCAATAGCCCATTAGTGCTGTCATATATTTACTCTTTAATGGCGTGTTCAAGAAAACACAGGCATAAATTCATTTTTGCGGTGACACAACCCCTTTTCTCATTTTCACGCGTCTGACTTTTGTTTGCCTCTTTTCTTTTGTTACCTTCACCTCCTTCTTTCGTTTGTCTCTCATTTTTTCCCTCGTTCAATCTTTTTTTTTTTTTATATCTGTCAACACTGGAGTACAGTTCCACTTCTTTTCCCCCCTCTCTCTTTCCTTGTCTCTCCGTATCCTTTTCACCCTCTCTTTTCCCCCCATCTCAGTCCATCTGTCTCATAACCAATGAGCATGAATGAGTTCATACATATTAAATCACACTCTTGCCCCCTGCAGCGTCTCACTCAAGAGTGACAACCCCCTGTCGCACTGTTGACTCAACTCACACTGAACTAACAAAGCCGTTTCATTTTGTTATTATTAGAGTTGAGAATGTGTGCTTGTTTCTGTTTAAGATTTCAATGCACAGCAAATTGCTGCTTGTTAGATTAAGCTTTTTGGGGTTTTTTTTTTAGATCCCACGCACAATGGACTGATCCAAACATGTTGGTTCGCTGCCAAATCATCTGTGTCTCTGTGCGCGTTCATATACAAGTGTGTTCTTCTGTGTGTGCTCGCCTGCGTGTATCCCTGCATTCATTAAATATGTTATAACTCACATTAGAGCGCCGCTAATTAACGAACACAAACACTGCTTTCTTTCTTCATCTCGTCTTTTATTTTCTTTTATCTCACTCCGTCGTCGTGCGACACAGAGCGGGGAGGCCGAGAGTTTGACAACCCTGCCGGATCCTCAACCGGAGGCGGCGTGAAGAGGAGAGAGCCACTCAAGGCGGGATAGATGGAGAGTGATGAGAGAAGCAGGCAGAAGTCATGAATGTAAAATCCCAGGGCGAGAAACCAAAAGTGCGACACCGTGCCTTCTCCCTTGTGGTAAAGATGGATGGAACAAAGGAGGGAGAAAGGGATGAGCAGTGAAGGATGAATGATGTGAGGGGTCTGTAGCTCGTTGAAGTATTCATGAGAGGTGCAGAGAGCAGCAAGTGCAACTTAGAGCGCGACAACTTGGACAGGTATTGTTTTTCTTTTACCACTGTAGAAAGAATCACATTCACTGACATCCAGTGACCAACTGGGCACCGGGCAAACTTCCAAGTCAGCTGGGGAAAAAAAAAAAAAAAAGATGGGTCTTTGATTTGATTGTGTGGAATTGCAATGCGAAGAAAGGTGTCGCCACTTTTATTTCTCACATTTCCCCACTGTCAATTACAATCTGTTGTGCAAAGCTGTGAACAAGAGTGAATTAAGGTGAACGCAGGCAGGTAACAATAGGAAATTTATCACTGTTCATTTTGTTATCTCACCTTGGTGAGGAACAGCAGCACAGGATTATAATGGATCTCACCAACTGGAAAATGAATGCCTTCTCAGCATCAAGTCAAATAGAGGAGCACAGTGGGTTTATTTTGTGCATCCAGGGTCTCACGGGTAATATTAGGTGAATAGCTGTGCGAGAATGGACATGAAACTCTCCTGGTTGAGTCGCCAGTACAAAACAATGGACTGATGTTTCAACCAGGAGCAACTATGTCAGAAAATATCTAGTTCTTTGGCAAAAAGGTCACACAGACAAAGCTTGTGTACATTCTTCTCATTTTGTCACCTGTGCAGAGTCTGACACGACACAGCTGATTTCACATGTATCTGCTCTTCTTTGTCCTCACCTTGAATCTCAGTTTTAGAAGCATGCACAGGTACGAGTAGGAGTTTGTGACATCACGAGCAGTTTGAAAGGCGATCATGGTCTAGTTTGCACCTTTTACAGGTGTGATGTGTAAACATAAAGCCTCTTTATGTGGACTTTTTATTATGGACTTTTCAGGTCAGTGAAGGAGACGTCTTGTGTCCAGCAGATAAACTGTCAAGATAAACCATATTTGTATCTTTAGACACCAGATTTTTCAGTTAGATTGAAGGAGTAGATGTCATCTTAAGACATTATAACTCATAAACTCATTGTTCTTTATTCCACATGTCTTTATGTCTTAAAACATGTATGTGGGATCTTTTGATCTCTAATAAACATCCAATCACTGACCTTAAAATGCTGCACTAACAATGTGGAGAGCTGAAGAATGGATAAACAAAACAACTAATAATACAGTCAGTTTAAATCAGTTGTCCTTTTAGATCAATTTTAGATTAATCCAGCAACTATGATGCAGTGTTTTATTCCCAGTTCAAATGATAAAGCTCAGCATCTCCAACTGGCTTCTTTTCATAGAAACAACAACTGTCATTCACAGGTCTTGTAAGATTCAATGGGATCTAGGAGTTAAAACAAACAAACAAAAAAAAAAAGCTTTTTGTGTTCTTCTCCTAATCCTCGCCTACAACTATAGCTGATATGTTATATATGACCTCTGACCTCACTCACTCTCCCCCATGATTTGCCCTAAACCATGATGTTCTCATATCTGACTTTCCCTGTGAACACGGGCACTTCTGACAGTTTGCTTCTGAAACACTGAGAGCTGTTTGTACTCACCGTTGTATATGTGTGTATCTGTATGGGCTGTCTATATTTCAGTGTTGTAACCTCTTCTTCTTATCCTCTCATTCTCTTGGCCTTGTTTTAATGCATTCAGCCTCGGGGTGATGATAACAGAGGCAACAACAAGAGCAACACACACACACACACACACACACACACAGAGAGGGAGAGAGAATCCTGCACATAACTGTACAGAAAACAGCAACACACGGATGCAAATATATACACAAACACACACACACTATCAGATACAAACACTGAAAGCAACAGAAGAGGGGGAAGAGAGCACAGCAGGGATGTAAGTTAAACCTCTACAACCATGACTGACCTTAAAGAAAGTGGAAATTTGTTGCACAAGTGCAAAATAAAAGGCCTGCTTTCTGCGTAATTAAACCCAGCCGAGCATCCAGCTGCAGCTGAGTTCAGAAACCAGGCACAACATGTACACAAGCGTGCACTTGCATTATTAGCATGAAGGACTGACACACATTTGTATAATTCACTGGTAATAGGGGAACAAGGAATGGGCATGAAAAATTAATTTCCAGTCATTACGTTGCTTAAATAAAAAGGGATTTGATAGACGTCAGCACACAGAGAGAGTGCTAGTGTTCAGAGAGTCATCATGATTCCTCTTTAAGTGTCTCGGCGGGTGTGTGTGTCTGTGTGCATGTGTGTGTGTGTTTGGTAGGGACAGGGAGGAAATGCGAGAATAAAGCTGCTCCCCTTTCTTGCACATTTAATTAAACTTGTCTTGATATTAGAGGATGTAATGGCAAAACAATAATCACCACTTCATCCACACATTCACTTTGAGCAAAATGCCCACTTTGTGTGTTCGTGTGTGTGTGTGTGTGTGTGTGTGTGTGTGTGTGTGCACACACGTTTAAAAAAACCCACCTCGTTTCCAGCACCACGGACAGTGCTACAGGGATCAACATTACAGCATCCCTTCTGCTTTTTTAGAACAAGCCTGTAATAACCTGTTCTCCAGTCAGATGCCAAATTGGGATCGCCACAGGTTTACTGAATGTATTAAGTTCTTTGATTTCCAATTAAAAGACCATTTTGGCAATCCTCCGTGTGGCCTAAAGTTTCTAATAAAGCAATGCTACTTTCAGCTCGGGATTCAAAGGGAAAAGGAGTTGGCTATGGCTGTGATAAGCTCCATGAGGCTACTGGCAAGAGCTAGCGCTGATAAGAAAGAGTAATATGAGACATGGCCAGTGAAATTTGCACCCATTCCTATTGCTTTTAAAGCAGCTCCACGCCAGCCACGGTACTACAACTGATACAGAAAAAGAGTTTGGCAAATGCCACTGCTTCTCTACTTCTCTGTCACCTCACAGTCAGCTGAGGGCTGGCTTCGCTGTGAGAAATCAGCTGTGGAAATATAAAGGTGATGAGAGGCATTTTTTTTTTTAAGATCGCGTTTTGAAAAAGATAACAAAGATGCTGTTTTGTTGATGCGCACTCTGGTTTTCTGTCTGACTGTGTTTGATGTTGTGCGGCACGTTTTAGATAGACTGCTTTACCCAGGTTGATTCAATTACATTTTAACACCACACAATGAATCGCCCTCCCTCGTGCTAATAACGCTGAGAAGCATATTCTCACACACCTATCATTATTCAATACTTCATCCACACTCCTCCTCTTCTTTTTTTTTTTTGTGCCTGTACAAGGGTCGCAATCATTGTAATGTGCCGTAATCACATTTTGATAATTGGGAATTCGAGGGGGTAGTTATGAAACAATAGGGGGTAGCGGGGGGTGTCTGACGTCGATGACTGAGACACATTCAAGTTGTCTCACTCCTGCATTTCCAGCCATCCTTCTCGTTCTCGCTCCCAGACTCCCTCCCTCTCTCCCGTGCCCTTTCCTCCGACTCTATCACAGCCTGGTCTCCATTGTGCTGATAGATTATAATGATCTTTAATTAGATCTAAATATAACTGCCATCAGTGCCTCTCTCTGTGAAGACTGGCTATCATTAGGATGGGTAATAGGAGAGAAGAAAAGAGGTGAAGAAAGACTGGGGTAGGATGGGGGAGACAGGGGAGCAAGGGAGAGAAAGACAACGGTTTAAAAAAAAAAAAAAAAAAAAAAGGACAGGCGGAAATGAAAATTGGAGTTGGAAAAGGTGATTGGAGAGATTCGAGCAACTTCAAGAAACTCGGAGCAATTTACGGCAAAGAGGTTTTATGGGCATTCAACAGATCTATCATTCGACACATCAGCAGTCTATTAAGCCGTTTTTTTCTTTTTCTCTCAGCCTAACTCCGTTTCCCTCTGAACGTGCAGAAATTAAAGCACTCCTCTCTTTTCTCATCTCATAGTATACAAAAGTTTTGCAGTCAGTGATGTAATTGTGCTGTTTTCGATTTATTGATGTTCTCCCTTTAGTCAGGAACACCTCACCCTCCTCACCAAAAACTTGGCACAGTTCCAAAGTGATGCATGCTGTTATCAGGTCACTGATCTGATCTGAAGTCATTGAGCCGGCCTTTATAATCCAACAACTCACACTGACACAGTTGTGACTCTGACTCTTTTATATTATACACTTGTCATGAATGATGATGACTCGAGCTGTACTGGGTCTCCAGCACTGCTTTATGGACAACATGACCTTTCTATTCGGAAAGTTCCTTTGTATCAAGGTGTTATTGGAGTATCTACATCATGAGCACTCAAATGAGAAGGACATCATTGGCATCTAAATGAATTTAGTATGAATTAAGTACCGCATTGACTGCATTTTAGACAGCAGTTAAATTCATCCCATGACAGAATCTCTTGCATGCATGTCTTTTCCACCAAATAACTTCCTCTCTAATGTCCATTATCCTGTGATCCTTATCCTTATCCTATTATCCTTTGATAATACCATTTTGAGCAATAAAGCTTTTGAGAACAGCACATGCTTTAGAGGCCAGGAGGCAGTGCTTGGTGAAGTGCCAGTATATAACCTATGCCGCTGTTGATGTGCCAACTTTTAATAATTTTTTGTCAGCTTCAGGTTTGAGTTGCTGCCCAAAGTGAGGGAGTTTAAGTATCATACAGGATAAGTGATGGTACAATGCGTGTCAACAGGTGGATTTGTGCTGCACCCGCTTCATGTGAAGGTTGCACTGGACTGAGTTGAGCTTGAAGGTGAATCTCTCTGTCTGATTTATGCTCCATCCTTCACATGTGGCTATGAGCTTTGAATGCTGACCAAAACACTGAGATTACAGATACACACGGCTAAAATGAGGCATCTTTGCTGGGTGTCGTCTGCGCTGAGGTATCCAGAAGGAGCTTTTGCATAGAACTGCCGCTCCTTTGAGTTGAAAGGAGTGAGTTTTGGGAATTTGGGCTTGTGATCAGATCCCTCCAGGGTGTCTCTCTGTAGAGGTATCTGGAATCCCTGTAGAGGAGAAGGACTTTTGTTGACAGTCATGCATGTGGTAAAAAGTGAAATATTTGGTTGGTTGCATGCAAACCCGTTGTCTAAACACCAGTGTGAGACTCTTTTAAAATCAGTCGGATTCAAGGTAAAATCAGACCATTTCGGTTTTTTATAGTTTTGCCACTAAAAGAACAAAAGAACCATACAGTCGGAGAATATGAATGTATGAACGCAAAAAAAAAAAAAAGACGGATGAGAGCTGGTTAAGCCCTTTAATAATTTAGCTTCTGTAGTTACACCTTTATTGTGTAAACTATTTTTTGACCATCAACATTTCATATCACCACATATGTGCAATTACAATGACTTTTCACTGTGATGAACATGATTTCTGTACAAATGGGGCAACTGAGAGAAAGAGACAGACAGACAGAAGGAGGTAGGCTGGACACTTAAATAGCCCAGACATCTTGTATGATGTCTAACTGGCGGGCTCTTTATCTCAGGAGTTTTTGGTGTGAGAGCTAGATATGCCAGCATGTGTGCATGTGCCCACATACAGTATGTGAGTGTGCTCATTTTATTATCATTACAGATGGTCTTTGAGAAGACTTGTGTCTGGGTATCATCAGGCAAAGAACAAATACAAATCAAGATGATTCATCCTTTCTGCTCATCTTCTCCTCCCCTTTCTCACTCTTTTCCTCCTCATCTCAAAATCAATATGTCAGTGTTACCCAGTGTGTTTGATTCACTTTTTCTGATTCCTTTCAATTCGTCTTGTCAAACTCATTTCTTCTTTTTTGTGTGTGTGATTTTTTTGGGTTAGAAAAACTCTCTGTACTCTCTAATCGCATGGCAGAGTCGCCTGTTGTGACCCATTGGTTAGACGTCAAACCTTTGACAGTCACATGTCCAGATGTGTGCATTTTGTCCATCAGCTGCCAGATGGGATAGAAAACAGCTAATCTACACAGTCTCTGTTTAAGAATATCAGATTAATTCAAATTGTTGTTCCCTATAAACACTCCATATAATGTCATCCTCACTGCTTATTTATGTATCTCTCTGTTTCACTCCTTCACTCCGTGTGGTGTCTCACTTTCTCCATCTATCTAACGCTCCGTTCTCCATAATGTTTCTTTGACTATAAATGCCAGTTTATACAATATTTTGAACCACAGACAGCACCACGGGGAGAGAGGCACAAAACACAAGAGGCTCCTGAAGCTATAAAAATGTAAAAATGGCAGAATAACTTTGATACTTTTTATCACCCCCAGAGAGTGCTAGTTTGTTTTGTCCAGAATGACTTATCATATACTTTTCCTTCTTATCTTTCAAACTTTCAAACTAACACACACGAAGCACTGGACCTGCCATGTGTATGTGTATTATTTCTCACTGAATGTACAGTATATAATCCCTACTGTGCACTGACTGCACATTGTCCTGTATGCTGTGTACTGTTACACCGAATAACACACACATACGCTCATGTGCACGACCTACACACTTTGTGACGCACACATTTCCGAGCCTGCTTATTTGTAACACAGTAGAGTATCAAACCACAAGGGAACAATAGAAGTGATGAGAGACGCTGCACTGCATTCTGGGAAAGTCCCATGTTACTTCCTTGTTGGATTAATAGCCCTTTCTCCAATACCTGTGTGTATTATCTATACGGGGTGAAGGTGTGTGTGTAGGTTTTTGTGTCTGTGTGAATCACATTATTATATAGGAACTGTATAATCTCACATAGGGTTGTGTATGTAAAATGTATTTTATACAGTAGTGTAGAGGATTACAGTGTAAAACATGCGGAAAGGCTTGTCTCACCGGGTTCATTTCCTGTACATGTACATCCTGTTTTTTTATATATTATCCTCCGTGTTGCTGATAAATTACATGTTCCCATGTGCTTGTCTCTCCTAATGTGTTTTTGTCAGTGTGTTTGTGCTGCTTGTGCTTGTGTGTGAGTACGTCTCAGAGGGGGAAAAAAAAGAAAAACTAAGATTGTAAATGAGAGGCAGTAGGGTGCACTAACAATGTTTGATAAGACCTAGGGGTTCCAAATGATCACTCCTCTGTCTTTCCCTTTCTCTCCTCCTCTCTTGATCTGCTACTTCACCTCTCCTCACGCTCCCTCCCACTGCTTCCTCCCCACACCACGTTGCTTTGGGTAATTTACCAGCAGCAGGATATGCCTTCAAGCTCTCAGCCACAAACAGATAAAGACATGAATGTGCACACATACACGCAGGCATACGCATTTTCTTCAAATTAGACACAATGTTCCCGGCTACGCTCTCCCGAACACTTGAGAAAGTTTCCCGCGTGAACTTTTCGTCTCTTCGGCGAGTCAGAGTGCAGGAGGAGGTTCCTGTAAGGTTCCAGTGCACATGGAGAGGAGCAGCCGGGAAGCTTTGCCTTTTTAGACAAGCTAAAGTTTCTACAAACAGACAAAAAGCTTACTCTATGAGGAGTGGAAATGCTTACGGTGCAGAGAGGCATAAAAAATGTAAATACACATATCCCCACAAACGCACACACACACAGGCACCCAGGCGTGAGTACATTCATACACAAACACACACATATTTATACATCTGATGCATTAATCTTCTCCTTTGTTGGAGAGAAACTGAACAGTGTTAAAGAGAGCATATGTTCACATATTTCATTTTTTTTTATTTCCTGTGTGTCAGGCTGTCCCTGGTGAGGTTATGGCTTCATTAAAATACAGCTAAGATCATAAGCTAGACTCGCAAATTATGTTCTGATTGCCTCGTTCGAGTGAGTCAGCATTAATGCAAAAAAGTTGCACTGAGTTTACACCAAAAAAAAAGTTAATGTCTGCAAACTTATTGGGTAATCCCACTTAAATGTACAATAACATCCTATTTTGAGTATGGATTCGGTCGTGCACATGTGGGGGAGGGTGTTTTTGAGTATGCCTGCTTGTGTTTCTATGTTTATGAGTGTGAATGTATGAGCAAGGATAATTACACATCAAACAGCCTGACCTCATGGGGAGGGGTCCTGATTGAGAGCGTTGCTCTCGTTAATGGACTCACTTCTATGTTTATGAGTCAGCTTTCTTTTGATGACTGCTCACATGGCCCAGACTGAACCCGTCCTCAGATGGAGCTCAACACCAGCACAGAGAGTAAAGCATGAAGGTAACTGGACTGTTATCAGTTGCTTTTTACAGGAGTGTGTCTTTTCTAACCACTTAATGAAGTATCTCAATGCACCAATCAAGCAATCAATTAGGGTAAAAACAAGGTTTACCAAGTCTGTTGCAGGCTGCATGTTGGTCTTTGTCATGGTTCAGAAACAAACAAACAAACAAAAAAAAAATATATATATATATATATATATATATATATATATATATATATATATTTATATTCAAAACTCTGGCCACCAGTTCTATTAGTTATAATGAACTGCACCCACCAAAGTAATAGATCTGAATGGGCAAGAAACACAAGTAGTGAGTCGATGGTTTAAACGAGCCGGCAGTTTTGCCAAATTAGCCGCCAAATTTATTTGGAGGTCAAACAAAAAAAGGACCTTTAATGTTGCCAGTAATCCCTCAGTGCACAGTATGTTTCTCAACCTCAACGATATTTTAAAGATTAGGTTGATTGGGCTTTTGTCAGCAGAGATACTGAGCAACACACTCTCTGAATGCTCTGTTTAATTCCTCTTCTAGCTGCATTCTTTGAATCTGTAATTGCATTGAAATCAAGCTGCTTGTATCAAGCTGCTGTTACTCAGTGTCTAACTCCAGCCTACACCGATGCAAGGAACAATTACTGCCTGGCTGATTTCTCATGCTCAAATACCTTGTTTTGAGCCAGTTGAAGAATGTCTGGAGGCACTGCTGTCCACCTAACTAACCCACACTGGAGCTCCCCTCTGGCAACAAAGTCCACTCAATCAAAAAGGCTTTGTCAAGGAAATACGGCGATTGTGTTTGCACCGTGCGTCCTGCTGTTCCTGCTGCTGCGGCTGCTGCGATTTTGAGCAAACAGTTCATAATAAACAGAGTTAGTCATTAGCTTGTCTCTTTAAACCTGGGAAAGCTGTGTTTTTTTGTTTTTCATCTCCAGCACTGTCTGCTCATTAGACCTGTGTCTTTCATCACATGCGGTGACATCTTGAATCCTCTGAGGATGCAGAAGGATCAAGTTCCCATGACTTCGCTTAACATCAAGCTAAATATTTGAATTACACAGTTTTGCTCTCATCTTGCAGCAATTGGAAAACTTAGAGTTGTTTGCATATGAAACATATACTGTATCATTGTAAAGAGGGTTGCTTGACCTCAGGTTTTCTTATTTTCATTTTTTTTTTTTTAGTGTTTGTGTGTGTGGCATGTACAAGGGGATGTTAATGCAGCTGTCTTTTTTTCTCAGGTTGAGGATTTTGTACTTTTAGTTTACAAAAGAAATACATTTAGTGGGCACATTAACCTTGTGGCAAGATACTCATCAGCATTTTCAAGAGGACCTGAACTGCTTCCCAGTCCATTTTAGTGGTGTTTCATACTGTATTTATTTTGAGGATTCAGTTGCTTCTCCACTTTTTCATTTGAGGTTAGCCAGCATGCTTGCTCTGTTTATAGCTTTAATTAAATGGTCTTCCCATCCCAAGGTAACTTGTAACATGCTTGAATAATATAAGCAAGGTACATTTAGTACTGGATGTGCAGTTTTATATTTAGTTGTTGCTAAAAATCCTGAGGAACTCTCTTCAGAATTGCACATGCAATGCCATTAAATTAGCAGTGTCCTTAAATGGAGAGCTTTTTCCATCTCCTAGATGCATCTGAATAAAATAAGATGACAATATATACAAGCTGAATTAGTCGTATCAAAACATCATAACAAAATGCCTTCCGCTTTTGCACATAGTCTGTTTCACTTATTATATTGTTCCTGTAATAGCATCTTACAATGGAATCTCACACGCTGGCCATTTGACATTGTTTTCCTTTGTTAAATTGGCTTCAGTGGGGAAACACGGCTGTCACATATATTACAGACTTAATCCGCCTTGTCCCCCGTGGGTTGTAAGGCCACTATGAGCTCGTTCTCTTGTGCCCTATCCTTGGCAGCACCTTGAGCCTCACTCCCAGGTAAGTTCATATCACCTGGCTCGTCTGTCACAGCTGTGTTGCCTGGAGGAGTCCATCTCATTGCAACCTCATGAACATTTATTTTTAAGCAGTGTTGCTTGGACATCGAGATGTTGCGGAGTTGGGAAAACACACCCTCGCCTTAATGTCCCTCTGTGTCTTTGTTGGTGAGGCTGACAAAATAGGTGCAGTTCTCCACATATTATCTAAAGTGCTTTCCAATTTGCCTCTTCTTTACCTATTCACTTACACACTCACACACCGATGACAGCAAGCTAACATGCGAGGTGTGATCATCTGGAGCAATTTGGGTTCAGTGTCTTGCCTAAAGACACTTTGACAGGAGGTGGGGGTGAAGCTGCCAACATTGTGATGAGGGGACGACGCCTTCCTGAGCCACAGACACCCATTTCTGCAATATCACACATGTTACATTATCCGACGAGAGAGGCCAGCTGAGTTATTTCCAATGCAGAGGTGGCCACTAATGGCCACTTGATGCTGACTCTGAAAATACTCTTATCTGTATGAAGTGAAGGGGAACCCCCCTACATTTCAAGAGATACAAAGTCAATTTCTGTTTCCTCTAGATGGTCTCTCACTAGCTAATTCACCACCTAAAGTCACGGTGGTGATTTTGTAGAGGGTTGTATTAAGAAGATATTAAGCCTTAAAGTAAATGTGTGTTTTGCCTTGATTTACTCAGGCTATCACACTCTGCAACAGTGCACGCTGCTCACTCGACCCACCCCAGCTCCCTGCGGGCTCTGCCACACTGGCCAAATTCAGATTTTCTGGCTTTTAACAACTGCCAAGAGGGCAGCAAGCAGTAAACCCGACTGCAGGCTTCAAAGCATCTCTTCACACAAAGCTAAGAGTGACGTCACAGGTGCTGTGTCCATGTCCTTATGTATGTGGGTTCAACTATAGTCTTGGTTATCCAGAGAGCTAGAACAAGTAATGAACAGAGGCACTGTGGTGTTGGTGGGAGAAGTGTGTGTGTGTGTGTGTTGCTCTCTCCCTCATAATCATCGCCTACTCCGTCTCATTGACCCAGCACAGTGCAGAGAGAGCCCAGAGCACAGTGTGAGTCATACCAGCTGATCCCGGGTCTGCATTTAATCCCACGCTCCATTGCACTGAAAAAGGAGCGGTGCCTCGCTGATCTGAACTGAGAGCTGCACAGTCACAACACTGTCTCTGCAGCCGGCGGAGCCACGTAACACACATGTGCACTTCCACACATACAGTAATGTGATTATACTGCAATCCTTATCAGGACATCCCATCGTTACACAGGAAAACCCTTTTTTTCATATAATCCAAATATGAGGAAAAGCAACTTTAATTTAATAGAAGACTCAGAATTCACAAGTTGGAAACACAACATCACAATGGTTATTTGTCTTTACTTTGGGTGCTGTAGAGCTGCCTCTGTTAGAGTCTACAGGCAATTTCTTCCTTCAATAAAAGGAGAAATTTATGTGATTCTACGATCTGGTCTCTTCACTTCTTCCCCCCTCGCAATCCCTTTCCCATTCTCTTTTTACTTTATCATGCTGACAGTTACTTGCAACATTTCCATTTAAGGAATAAACCGGTCGTCCACCGGTTGTGTCTGTGGAAGTTTGTGTTTGCGTGCATGTCTGTAGATGCCTGTGCGATAACGAGTGCAGATGAGGAAGCAGCGCTGATGCTCCGACATAGGATAATGACACAGAAGCCATCTTTTCTTAAAACCATCTCTACTGTACCTCTGTTACCATGGTAACTGTTTCCAGATCTAGGATAGTCCTGTCTCCTCCTTTGTCACTATTACCCCCCCTTACGCTTCATCATCTCTGTGTCCCTGCGTCTTCAGCTGTTACTCAGCGTCTTGCCACTAATAACTGTTAGAGGTTGAGAGTATGCATGTGTTTGTGACAGTTTATGTTTTGCATTTTTATTTTATTTTATTTTTTTTTTTTTTTTGCGGAGGGTGTCCCTCTATATATGCAGTTCAGTGTCAGTAAAATTGAAATCCAGCATCAGCGTTTTGACATAGAGCTGCACACACACACACACACACACACACACACACACGTATGAGCACTCTGAGAAACTTCTACTTGAGGTGATGTAGTGTCTTGTAGTTTCCATGGTAACATCCAGGGAGCGAATCAAGGAGGAGGGCCAGCATAACAAAAGGGAACAGTGCCCCCCCACGACTAGCGAGAGGAGGGAAACAGAAGGACAGGAAGAGAGAGACAGGATGAAAAACAGAGCTGGGGGGAGGACACACAGAGAGTGACACTGTGTCACAACGAGCCTGAGAGCTGCTCTGTGAGTCTGTGACTGGAAAAAAAAAAAAAAAAAGACGCTCCAACATGTATCTCTCTCTGTCCTCAACCAGGCTATAAAACACCAGAATATAACCTTGTCTGCTTATCCAGCATCGTGCATGCTTGAATTCTCTGTACCGAGATCGATCACTTTTGTTCAAAGCCTGCAGGAATGCTGGTGAACTCCTGTTGCTTAGTGGAAAATCCCTCCCCTCAGTTCCCCGAGGTACGTCTAGCCTCACTGCTTTGATCTTTGTCTTTCCACCGCTGCCACAGGCGAGGGACCAGTCGATGTTTCCATTGTAAACTACACCTGTATTTCGAGCCTCGTAGGAATTCTTTATCTTCGCTATGATCAAAACGAGGATAGCGTAAATGATAAAAGCAGATCGCAGACAGGAGACGCCGCTGTAGAAGTTTCATCTGAGCCACAGGTGTTTTACCATTATATATTGGAAAAGGAACAACAATGTATGAATGAACTCGGTATGTTTTGTAGCTGGCTGTTTGTGGATACCATCAGAGGGTCATTAAACCTGAAAAATCCAAACAACAACAGCATCGATTATCTGCGTGTTTGAAAACTGGAGAGAATTTTAAATGCGAGAACATAATAACGTGATGACAGTTATTGAAAATGGCAGCTAATCTTAAGAGTGATTGCAAATAATTCAAATCTGAAAGACAACACAAACACTTCAAATGGTTCAATATTTCATAAGATTTAAATTTCAAAGTTCTGGTATGATTAAGAAAAAAATGAACGATGGAGGAACCATGAGACAGAGCTGCAATGTTTCATCTTTCCTTGCTAAAAAGGAGGCGCGAGAACGTAAAGGTCAAGTTCTCTGGAGACAGATTTCAGGTAAATTAAACATCACAAGATACTGAAATCATAATCATGGCCACATCAACAGCAGCTGTCTTTATTTGCACTTTGAAATGTGTAAAACTAAAACAGATTAAGTAAAAAAATATGTTTTTTTGGGTGTTTACAGCAAAAAAAAAAAGTCAGTCACACGTAATAGTAACAGCTTTGAGAGAGCATCTTACCCGGTAAAGAGAGCACATTTTGAGAGGTGTGAAAACTGGATGATGTTGCTAGTGAGAGAGCATATGGTGTGTGTTAAGTTAGTTTCAACCCGCTAGTGACATGGGAGAAGGTGTTAATAAATTTTCTCTCTTTCTCTTCTCCCTCAACTGACACTCTAACATTTCCACTAAGATGCAGGAACAGACGTGTGTATTAGCTGTGAGAAGAGTGTTATAATGGCAGGTCGACTTTTGTCTGCGTGTTTGGCTCTTGATTAATCTGTCAACACAGGTGATGACTCTTGTTTGCACATACATGTTGTGTGTGTGTGTGTGTGTGTGTGTGTGTGTGTGTGTCAGTGAGGCCATACATTAGCTGATTGTTAGGAAAAGAGGATGTCAAAAACTACTCTCTTTTCCTCTTCTTCCCCGTTTGCGCTTCACATTCACATGCCAACATACACACGCCGTCTTTGACACAGACGCATGTGCAATGTTGCAAAACCAGCTAATTGAAGTGGACATGAGAAAAGCAAAAGCTGCTGTCGCTAATTGAGACAAATGAAGCTGGTGGTGATCAAGGGATAAGCGGCCTGTTTCAATGTCACTCCGGCAAAGAGAGACATGGAGCTCGAGCGCAGGAACGCAACACATGACCCGCACGCTGAGGCTCAATGTCACAGAGCCGATGTAACAGCAAGACTCATACCATCATGTCTAGTAGAAATATTGTACTTTGAGTACACATCAGATCTCAATCTCATTCCTTCTGTTTCATCATTTTAGCAACAATAACTGAGACTAATAAAACACAAATATTTACTGGGCATTTACTTTAGGGGCATTTACTGTGAAATGCTTCAGACTGTGCTGCAGACAGGCCTAAGTGCACTCAAACAACAGCTGAAGGTCTGCAGGAGCAGAAGTTGGAAGACGTATTAGTTTGCTTTACAAGTAAAGTTATTTCATTTTACTCCATCAGTCGTATTGATTTTAATTAAATGGAATGGCATGTTGTAAGTAATACACATAGATATTAGAAAAGTGATTCTTAACTTGGTGTGAGATGGTCTGAATGCATTTTTATCAACTCATTTATTTATTTATGTGGATAATAGTGGATATTATTCTTATTCTTATCCACTTTGATTTACTGTCTTCTACATTCTTTTATATGAACTTTTCTCTTGAATCAATGTCATTTTACTGAAATCCAGGTGAGAGGAGCTCTGAGGTGATAAAAATGTTGTTCATCTGAGTTGTCTTAAATTATTACACACAGCAATGAAGCTTTGTGAGGAGTATCGTTCCTGACCTTTCTGTTCTGTTGCCCCGGTTGTCACCTCTCAGGCAACATGAAGGTTATCTTAGTGGTTAGTGGGATCATATGCAACCTTAGAGGAAGGCATGAAAATGAGAACTTGGGAAGTCACAGCAGTTGATTTCTTCATAATTTGTCTTTTGCTTGACTGACAGTGATCATGCTTCAACCATTGCTCCCACCCTGCACTCAGCAAACCCCACACGTGTGCAGCCACCTACAGTACAAAGTATCTATAGAGACAAGTGCAATAGGCAACGTGAGAGCAAAATGACCAAAATGCATCCCCCCTTGTTAGCCTGCCATCCCCCTTTCTATCCCCAGAGAGAGTCCCGGAGCAGAGGCGTTGTTTAGTTGAATATGTTTGTCTAGTCAGCCTGACTCATTGATCCTTTATCTGACTTAGGTCTGTGCAAGTTAGAATCTATGACCCGACCGTGGCTCTGAAATATCAGTAGGCTAACTGTGCCGTGTATTGATAAATCCATGACGATGTCTGTGGAGCTGAAGTCGCAAATGGATTTTTAATTGTGCCTTTTTCTCTCAGTCCTGCCCTTATAAATATTCAATTCTATACTATATAGTAGCCTATATGTTCAAGTGACAAGTAGCAACATGTAGGCTCATGGAGACACACTGCTGCCTGTAGTTTTCCTATAATTGGGGTTCAAATCCTGAAGTTGTAGAACTCTATTGAGTTTGTGTGAGTTTATTATTATTTGTTGTCTGCTGCAGTGGCTCAAACTGTCGTGAGCTGGAATGAGCTAAAATCATGAAACTTGGCATGATAACTGGAAATAATGTGCAAGGGCTTCCAAAGAAACATGAGCCAGACAAGTCAAAATCAATGTGCTTTACAAAAAAACCTCTTGGACCATAAAAGTCCGGCACGATGGAGTGTTTGCTAATTTGCATAAACTGAAAAATATTAATTTGGTTAAACTTATTGGGATTTTGACTGTAGCAATACCAAATTTGTTTTACACATTTCTTTTACACATGAGCAGGATTGGTTGAAAAACATGGCCGACATCAACCAAGAAGGTGTTACAAAAGGCAGGGCTCAGCAGAAAATGGGCCATAACTAAATGACCACTTGTCCAATCATCAGAAATCTTGGTAGACATCTTCAGTCCATGTTTGGGTCAATGCCACCAATGCATTTTGAGCCAGACCAATAGGGGGCGCCACAAATGTCTCAAACATGTGTCTGAACCTTGTGGACAGAGTTTTACTGATACTCAATAGTGTTGTATTGGTTGGTACAAGTGGTTGTGGCCTATTCATCGTTGTCTATCTTTGATTAATTTGCCTTGAGCTGCAACAAGCTAGAGACATGAAATTTGGCACCACAACTACTAATGATGTGCAAATGCTCCAAAAAAAAAAAAATAAAAATAAAAATATTATCCCAATCTGCAGATGGCTCTAATTAAAGCCAAAAAGTGAAAACTTTCAAACTTTTTGAGGGTGCAGGCTTTGTGATGATGAAATAAATGTGTGATCGGTCTTTCTCTTTTAAACAGAATTAAACTAACTGAAGTGGCTTTGTGAAGCCTGAAAACTGCTCATTACTGCTTTACAATATTTCAGTTGACACATGCCTACAGATATAGATTGTACTATTAAATGGTTTTGGTTGGGCACCTGAAGAGTATGCACACATTGAAACAAACTAGTCCTCTCACTCAAACTAGACGGCATCAAGATGGTTGAAGAGCAGCTCAACCAACAGAGATGTTTCGCATTTTAACAACAACTAATTTCTGTGTTCCTGATTCACATTTTAAGCATGTGCAACTTTCAGATTGATAATCACTAACCTTTACAAATTTGTTATTTTGAATAAATCATTTGGAAAGCGTTTACTCTACTGAACACTCGGCTGCCCTAATCTGCCTAATTGCTCTGCATTTAGAGGTGGGATATAAATGAGGCATTCAGCAATGCAGTAACTAATGCATTTGACCCTACTGGTCAATAGCCATACGTCAGACTGATGTCAGTGGGAGACTCTAATTAGGCTACAACACTATCCCATAGACAATCTATATCTACAGTATCTATCACAGGGTGGAGAGACAATGGCATGAGTTGGACAAAAGAGAAAGAAAGAAATAGTTTAGGATGAAACCATACATGGGACAGAGATTTGTGTCACTGCATATGCCACTTTCTGCCAGAGAGAGACAATCATGACAAATACGATAGAAGGGAAAATATGACTAAGCCCAGAGATGAAGACAATGCCAATGTGAGAGGAGGGACAATTAGACAAATATAAGACGCAGAGGTAGAGTAATCGCCTGAAAGAGCAGTGCTGCTGGAGTTACACCTAAAACTCTGCAGTCTCTCTCTCTCCTTCCCTGCCTCTCTTTCGCTCTCTTGTCTTTCTGTCCGCCTCTCTGCCCCTTAATGTGCAAGAACAGATGTGGTTACATCTTCCGCTACATTAGATCAGGAATGATTTCCAGCAGTACGCTGGTGTCAGATGGTAACACTATTCATAGACAGCTTTAAATAAAAGGAGATCAGTTATTCAATCCAAGAGAAGAGCTCAATACAGAGATATGGAAATGCAGTTTCCCATGGCTGTGAGTGTGTGTGCATCTCATGTGTGTATCTGTGCGCTGAAATGTGGGTGGCTCTTTGTTGCATAAAGGAGTGTGAGCACACCAATGTCAAAGGTGTCTGTGAACGTGCCTGTTGTTGCAAGACTGACTTTAGTTGAACATATATATCACTGTTTTTATGCAAATTAAGTTTGCTTGCATTTATCCGTGTATGTGTGTGCGTACATGTGTGTGTGTGTGTGTGTGTGTGTGTGTGTGTGTGTGTGTGTGCGTGTGTGTGTTTCGTTTATTAGCTCGCACAGTCACCCACTCCTTTTTTAAAAATAGCAGCCTCTTGGCTGAGGCTGTCAGCAGCAATGAGAAAATAAGGAGTTCCATTCTGGAGGTAGCAGCCTTCATGATACAATAAGGATAGGGTGGCACACACACACACACACACACACACAATTACTTTAAATGGATGCCACTGTAGTCTGTAAAAGTACTGGTTAGTTGGTAGATTTTAACATTTTAACCATTACTTAAAATAAATTATTATTCATAATATTACAGGGCAACTAAACAGGATAGTTCTAGAGCTTCTGCTGCTATTGAAGGCTAAATAAACGTTTTAAATAAGATATATATATTGTCGATAATAAACAACAAGAAGCCCTCTTGAGTAGTTTGTAAATGGGGTGTAGATATTTGTGTGACAGCCAGCCTCCAGCCCCCCACCCCCCCTTATCTGTCTCTTTTTTTGTCACATTACGTAGCTAATCCCAATCCGGTCCACTGATCCATTTTGAAGTAAAATCTGTATTCTCCTGAAGAGAGAGAGGAGTGAGAGGAGAGATACTGGGTACAAAGAAACAACACAAAAGAAAGAAACAAAGAGATACGAGATGAGTTTGGAGACTCTGGTTCCTCACAGTTGTTTCACAGAGCTCGGCTCGCGCTGTAGTTCATTTTTCCAGAAGCTTCCAGTTTGATATTTCATTTTTTCAGAGAGGATTTCCTCAACCAGCGTTCCCTGGGTGACAATGTTCAAAGCCTATGGGCCTTTCTCTCATGATCCTCATTCCAAATTTTCTGGGGTTTTTTTCTTATCGGAAACACAGACACAAAAACACACACTATAGTTCCTCTCCGTCTTTATCTCATGCACCATGAAGTACAACTCACCCAGAGATCACACACCCCACCGGGCATCGAGCCTAAAATAATACCATAGTGGTACCAGGCCTGTGGAAGCATTCCTATTAGTTTTGCAGTCCACTTACAGTATAAAAAGTCACATTGATCACAGCAGTGCTATTCAAGCACAGCCAAAGGCCGTATGTGCAGGTTGGCTAGATGCCAACCACGCTGGTACCTGTTGATAGCAAACTGAGGGGCATCACTGTCCTACTCTCTTGGCAATTAACTAATAAGCTAAGCAGCTAATCAGCTCAAGTGCTGCTCCGGTAAATCATCTGTCTGAGGTAAAGAGGGCAGAACATATAATAGTGGTGAGCTATATTGTTTCCTCAGCATCGGAAAAGGCAATGAGTGTTTGTTTAGTGCTATTGATAAGGTGTAAAAACAATGGCTCTTACGGGGCATTTAAATTCTACTTCCATCAGCAGGCATTTCATACATTTACAGCAGTCAATGGTTAAAGTGTACAAGTGACAGTTTTTATGTTAAACAGCAGTTCTTTTTAGACTAAACAGGATAATATTTTAAGTGCTCTGGAGCTCAGCTTTTCAGCAGGTTAAAGTAGCACAGACTCATTCGTAGCCTTGCTTTTATTTAAAATATAAGTTTCACTTTAAAGCCTCTTTAATGTGCTTTTTTTTTTTTTACCCCCAGTATTTGTCAGCACCTGACTTCCGCCAGGCGCCTTCTCCCTTTCTCTTTTGTTTTATTAACTGTATAGCTCAAGGTTGCCCTCCATTCATATCCACAAGTAAACATCATGTGGCCGCATGTGTTATATTGCCTATCCGTTACCTCGACATTCTCTGTGGTTGCTGTCCCCACCGTGACCTCCTCCTCCTCCTCCTCCTCCTTCTCGCTCCCTCCATCCATTTTCTCTCATTTTACCGGTGCACTCTTATTGACTCCACAGCTCCATCCTTGTCCGGCTGTCCCGCTCTCCGTCTCTTCTTCCTTCTTCCCTCTCTCGCTCCATCATCCCTGCCTCTCATTCAGAGCAGAAGCAGCACCAGTCAAATTGATTTTGCCGCTGTGCTGAGGAGCCCCATCAACTCACAGATTGGGTTTCCCGCTTACCCTCTCCCTCTGGCCCTCTGTATTTCTTTCTTTCTCTCTCATCCCGGCGTCCTCTCTCCTTGCCTTCTGTCTCTCATCTGTCCTCTCCCTTACCTCTCGCTGTGCTACGTCGGCTGTCCTTCTCTGAAACGTTCCCTCTGTTCCTATCTCCGTATACCCACAGTTATTTGTCAGCCACGGCAGAGGAAAAGCCAGCACTGAGAAAACAAGTGCGGCTTCATGATCCTGATAATATAGTTCCTAATGCAATACATGATTCTGTGTTTGAGTGTGTGTGTGAGAAAGAGAGGCCAAGAGGGATTGGGGAAATGTATTTATGCAAAGGACATGCATGCACGAATGTATGCAGTGCATGGGACTGTGCAATAATGACTATGTGTCCTTTCATTTGTGTATACAATATGTGTGGTTGTGTCCCTGTATATTATAATATATGCATTGTATTGCATGCATGTCTTTTTTAAAGAGAACACATCTCCATCATTGTGTAATTGTATCACATGAATGTGGCTTTGACTCCCTGACCTGTAATAATACAGTCAGTGCTGTATAGTCAACCCGTGTGTTTGCCTCATGTCTCGTACTATAAATGTAAATTACTGATCTCTATAAGATCTGCACAGGGCAACTACATTATGGTTTAGCATAGGAACAGAACATGGTTACTGCAAATATAATATGGCTGGGGTCAAGGTTGGGCACAGTTACTTCACAAATGTAACCAGTCACTCATTACATATTACTTACTGAAAAAGGGATTACATTAGTTGACTAATTACTCAACAGTAACAGTAATTGTTCACATTACTCATTACATTACTCTGCACAGCTTCGTCAAAGGTGCCTTTAAACAACTTCACACCTACAAGTCAAATCTTCTGTATTTAACACCTGCAGAAAGAGACATTGTGGTTTAACAAGTTTACAGTTCACCTACCAGGATCTGGTAGGCTGCTTACTGGCTTCACCAGCTGTCTGAAGCACTCCAGAGGTCCAATCATCAACAGCCTCTCCACACCTCCGCCCCCTGCACCAAGCTAACACACACTGGTCCAGTCTGCCCGTTGAACGTAGAGAGACCAAGCTATTATCAACACCTGGTACACCAGCGAACAAGCCAGACCCCAAATTGTTGAAATAGTGGAGTGTTACAATAATGAATAACTGTAATGTAGTTTCTGAATTTCAAGGTATGATCCCTTATGCTACTCATTTACCATAAAAGTGATGTGCTATTCCCCCACACTGGGGAGGCAACTACACCTGGTTAAGGTAAACTCCGGTGCCCTCCGTCCACCACCCTGGCGTCCACGCGCTTACTTTCCGCCTTGCTGCATATATGGCACACTACTTCCTGTGTCACCACTGGACGTTATTGCCATGAGCTGTCATTCGTGAGCTGCAGAATAGTCCAGTATACACTTAGTTAGGGATCCTGGGCTTGTTCTAACATCTGATTTCCTTTTAGATTGCAATTAAACTCTAAATGGGTTAGAGCTGGTCTGACCACGAATCCCAAGTAGCCACGTTTGGCTTTAGCACATCAGTCATGAGACAAAACTATGCTTTGTGAAGTGGTTGGCAATGATTTAACAACTAACCCAGTCCAACAATGGCTAAACATGCTCAACTTTGAGTATCGTCCTTCAAACTAATCATTATTATAGCACTTTTTATATTTTCAAAAAAACAACCATGAATAATATCCATGAAAATAAATACTTTCTCACAGTGGTTCTCTGCAGCCAAAGTGGCCTTGTTCCACTACAGCTATAACAGCTGACCATCATTCTGCAAATACCTTTCCAAAATGATCCAGGCAGTATCACTGGAAGTGAACCAATTTAGTGGAGGCTTGGCTGGTCTCCCTGTGTGTGTGTGTGTGTGTGTGTGTGTGTGTGCGTGCGTGCGTGTGCGTGTATGAGCATGCTCTATCATGCGTGGCTCCCTATAAATAGTCAGCTGAGCAGATGTGCTTCGTAAACAGATCATAGCAGATGATCTGGAGTGATGAATGACTCTCCAGGAAAATAATCCTACAGTGTAAGTGAACAGCTTGCTCTGATCTCATCTCATTGCTGCTCGGTCGTCCTCCATATGACTCATGTTTC
Organism: Holacanthus passer; assembly: GCA_025331565.1. NCBI lineage: Eukaryota > Metazoa > Chordata > Actinopteri > Pomacanthidae > Holacanthus > Holacanthus passer. The sequence continues at coordinate 3,916,849 of JAFREQ010000004.1, read as the reverse complement.
TGTGTGGGTCACGCAGTAATGGAGAGCTCTTTGAGCGTTGCCCCCGATTTGTGGATTCGACAGGAGGGTGATCAGAGTCATGAAATGTTTTCCAAAATTCAAACACATGCTTGAGAAGTTAGATAAATCAAAGACTAACGGGACCACGAGAGCAATAACACAATACATTTTCTTTCAGAATAAAGGAGATGATTAACCTTGCTACAACCATATCCTACTCTCAGCTTTTTGGTCTACTCACACAATACTGTTGAGTTCTGCTCCAGATGTCAAACTTTATTTTATACAGCAGGGTAAAGAAAGTCAAGAGTGTCATGCATGAATTTATGTGTTTGTGAGTGTGTTAATAACTAAGGAAGTCCATGCATATATTCGGTAAGAATGTCTTTTCTATGGACGGGATGATGGTTGCTTTAAGGTACAACATTCCAGTTGACTGCATGAAATAGAACAGCTACTTAACAAAGGAATAATAAAATTTACAAGTAGTGAAATTGATGTTTGGGCGCCAATATAATGCAACTGAGCTGCCTCTGGGATGTAACTAAGTCAGAGGTGTGTCTTGGAAAATACAAGCACAGACTAAAGCAGAAGTGTTTTGTGTATTCATGTGCCTGTGTGTGTGGGTGTGTGGGTGTGTGTGAACCTCGCAGAGTCTGATGCATATGTGGGTGTTTTCCCGTTATTGGATTACATCCAGCCTCATGCCGCTAACCAAATTTCTGCTTCACTTATTATTGACTGAAGAAAGAACAGGAAAGGAGTGCACGAAAATAACAGGAGCAAGACAGATAAGACAGTGTGTGTGTGTGTGTGTGTGTGTGTGTGTGTGTGGAGAAGTGAATAATGGTAAGTCGAAAAATAGACAATGTGACATGAACTAGGCCAGCTGCCAAAAACCAAATGTGGATTGGGAGATTGATTTTTGTGAGGAGTTTTGTCAAGATACCTGTGAAGTAATGAGAACACACACACGCTGCGTTCACCCGTATGTTCTGAGCAGATGAACTGATCAGCTGCGTTATTATCTTCAGCTCCACACAATGTTGACTGATAGCAGGTGAGCAGCTTTTCCACAGTAATCCTCTAACCCTGACCAAACCAAAACAACTTTTTTAAGTGATTATACACCCACATTTAAACAGTTAATAAAATGTTCTGGTCAAACCCGACTGACATGGCATGCTGATTTATAAATAGAGAAAATAGTCCCAATCATATGAACATTATGTCTTTTTAGCTGTACTATAACATCAGCACTCCATTATTCAAGTCTGCACGTACATATTATAGTAGATAATAGAATAGAATAGAAACACAGTGTAATAGCATGTACAAACAATCCACTCACTGCTACACTTAAGTGGATCAAATTATGTGCATTAAACCACTTCTGTAAATAGAATAACTTTCTTGCCGTGTCTCAGTTTATATTCCTGCCGTGCACTCTTGCTCTGCGGCATCTGTACCATGACCCTGTGGCACACACAGATTCTGAATCTACATCTGCGTGTGGGTGTGGGTGGGCGTGGGAGTGTGTGCGTGGGCGCTTTGATATTCATGGACATGAGTAGCAGCATGCGATCGTGTCGGCGTGCGCCTCACGAAAAGGCTTATTACATTTGTGACACACAGGGTTGATTTTCACATTTCTCGGGGCACAGAGCAGGGATCCTTTTTTTTTGTTTGTTTGGCTTTTCATGTTGTGGGTGGAGCTTTTTTAGAGACAGAGCTTTCTCCTCGGGTTTGTGTGCCCCTCAACAAACTGGCTGTGGTCGGCGTACGTGGATTGGAAGATGAGGACAAGATCTTGCTTGGTCTCCTCATTGCAAAAGTTTTGTACACACACGTCTAATTATCAACCTTTATTTGAAATTGGAAATACTCTGAGATAGAAACCTGATTTACAATATATTATTACAAGTAAAAAGAAAAAAATAGACAAAAGATCCTAGACACCAAGAAAATACAAATAGGAAGCTCAGGTAAAAAAATGTGATAAAAAGTAAAACTAATAAAAAAGCCAAATGAGTAAAATAATAAAACCTTGAGAATAAATAAAGCAATTAAAATTTTAAGCAGCTGATTCAACTGAAACAAGAACAGCTGGAAGTGAAATAAGAGAGATTACAAATTTATATTGGCCTCAGGATACAAATGAGTTAGGCTTTAGATTGTTCTGTGTGAACATGTTACCACACCTATAGATGTGATTGGAGACTGTCCTGCCCAAGAACAGCATAAGTCGTCTCGGCCCCAGAAAGACATGTGATGGATGCAAAGAAGGAAGTCAGGTGATGTTCTTATAAAGTGACAAAGGGAGGAGGTCATGGTGGATGGACCAACTAAACATCCGCTTTAACATGGGAGACTGTTTGTTTGCACGTCCAACCCCCGAGGCAACGTTACTTGGTTTTTCTTCAAGCATGATTGTTCCATAGATTAAAATAACCACTACAACAAAGCTCCCATGACCTTAACAACTTAGTGATTTTTAACCCAAATGACGTAGTTTCGCTAAGCTTAACTAAATACTTTTAATCCAAAGCAACTCAACAAAGTCGTTTTTGTGATTTGTAATGTTTTTGTAAGGTGCAAAAAAAAAATCATATTCTCCTTCCCACAGGAACGTTCTCTGTTGTTTCTTCAGAATGATTAAATTACTGGTCTGAACCACATTGAGTTTTCCCACTTGTTTCTTTTGCTTCTATATTCTTCTCCTCCTCACTGCCTTGATCCGAAAACAGATCAAGTGCCTCGTTCACGGTTAGTCACTTCCTCATTGTGCTGCTGCCTCCGAATTATGTAAGCAAGGAACAGCAGAGGAGCTTTATTCATAGACCAAAGATATGAGAGCAGATCAATGTAGTATTAAAGTCACGTTGCGGCTGGGCACGACATCGTGTTTGTTCGTGTAACTCATGTAATTTTGTTGTAATTTTTGGCTTCCATGTGGGAAGAAGTGGGATATGTGAGAGTGTGGGAAAGGGAGATGCTGCAGTTGTGGTGTGAATGTGTGGGCACGGTACTGTGTGTTGCTTTGTGTTGTGTTTTCTGTGGTCAGCAGATACACAGATCTTGATTTGACTTGATTACCAGACTGTCAATCTGACTACCTGTCTGATTAATGCCCGCAAGTCACAACCGCCAAATTATAACTGAAGTGTGAAAATAAATAATGAAATAAATAAACTAATTACAAAAAGGCGAGAGCAGAGATGTGACTGAAAGAGGTATGCAGTAGATTAAGCCTGATTTTCTATCTCTTTTTTTTAATCAAGTTTATCATAACAATTTTCTTTCCTACATTGTAACCACTTCCACCTGTGTTAAAGCCACAGTTATGTAAGAGCCATATGCTGTGACAATTACCTTTAACACCACAGTTGCTGCATTTAAAAAACATAAAACACACTGAGTAACATAGATTAGCTTTCAAACTTTTAGACCACTCTTTGCACACACACACACACACATGCATACACACACACGTTCAGCCCAAATGAGGGGGGGATACAGAGGACTTGATTGCCAATATTGCCAATCCTATGTAAATCATCTTATTTTCCTCAAACTCTTTCATTCCCTCCTTTCCTTTCTTTCTTGTTTGATCGCTCGCATGCTTGTTTCACCCCCGTCAACCTATCCTACCCGCCGCTCTGTGCTCAGTAATCACATCTGAGTGCCACTGACATTTTGCTGGCTCATTCCCCACACATGAAAGTAAGACATAGAACAGAAAGAAAGACACTGGGACAAAAAAAACCAGAAAAAACCCATTGTGTGGCATCAAAACACAGCAAGTGACCTTTTATAGCAACGACTGACTCTTCTCAGATCTGTGCCCTGCGAGAGGATTGAGACAGTGTTTGATCTTTTAAACACTCAGACGTCGCAGACAGTGGTGTAATTACAAGACAGCCGAAGCACAGGCAGGGGAGCATTGATCAGGAGCGAGGGAGAAAAAAACCCCCACACGACCACACTCACATGAATGCACACATACACTATGCGAGTCCAATTATTCATGCACTTTTGAAAAAAGCAAAGACAAATCTAAAGTTCAACCGGATTCTGCTTCCTATAGTGGACCTGGGCACTTCAAGGCATGAGACATTATCAAAGCTACTGTTATGTTAATATTAGTTAATATTGATATTAGATTGTATCATTGTCAGTTGTAGCAGTAACACATCCCAGTTCCCACAGCTTTGATTCCAAAAATTCCATCCTTGCTTGTGAACGACCTTTCATACCCAATCATGATACTATCAGCTGTTACCAATTAACCTGTTTACCTGTGGACTGATCCAAACAGATGTTTTTGGATCAGTCCACAACTTTCAGTCTTTTGTTGCTCCTGTCCCAACTTGTTTGAAAGGTGTTGCTGCCATCAAATTCAGAATAAGCAGATATTTACAAAAACCATTGAAGCCGATGACGTCAAGCATTGTATTGTGCTTGTACTGCTTTGAATTGAGTATATGTCAAAAAGGATCAGCAAACTATCATGTTCTGTTTTATTTATGTTTTACACAGCCTCCTAACTTCTTTGAAATTAGAATCATATCTTATATTGGGTTATAGGTCCAACATATTCATCTGAGATAGTTGAAATAGATGGGCAGTGGTGGCCTAAAGTTTATAGAAGTGGGGTTGTGAATTGAAAAATAGAAGAGCAATTTTGTTAGATTTAAAAACAATATATTTTCTTCAGTAAACATGATGTTTTAACATGCAAGGCATGTGTGTCATGCACACACACACACACACACACACACACACACATTCACACTCACACATACGTGCTGTTTGCGCTGCAGAGCCCTGCACCTATATCTAGACAGCAGGGACACAGATTGGAGCCAAGGGACTTGAATAATGGAGTGCTGATTTACAGCCCAATTTTGCAACACGTCTCTGTGTCACCAGTTGAAAACCCTGTGAGGAAATTCACAACGCTGGGAACAGCATCAACACTGGCTGGTACTTTTCTGTAAAGTGGACTGGGAAAGGTCTGTGTGTGCTTTTCATACAAGAAATGCAGTTCACTTCAGAACAAAGACACTAGATGCACCAAGTGCTTCACGTAAAAAAGAAAATGACATGGAAGGAACATAAATACAGGGATAAGCTGCTGTAATTAATGTAAAATAAGATGGAGAATAAGGCCAAATTTCTGACGTGAGAACAATTCCTCAATTCTTACATTTCTCTTCATTCATTTCACTTATCTGCTCCTGTCATGAAGCATTTTTCAGCATGCAGTTGGCAAAATGCAGGGAACCACCTCCAGCAAGTTGCCACTTTATCACAGACTTCAACAGAGACACTCACACCTCTCAACTCATCCTTCATTCAAATGAATGGTGATCAAACAGAGAGTGCGCCACATGACATTGGCAATGTAACTTTGCATTTCTTTTACACTGTGAGTGCCAACTGCAATAGAAATGTACAGATACTATCAATAAACTAATGACATGTTGCATATTGTCTCATTCATCCCTATGGGAGGTGATAAAAAATGCATGTATGTATAGCTCCACAACCATGCATTGATAATAAACACATCCCTGACCCACAAAAATAAGCCTCATAGTAGGTTTAAAAAATAAAAAGAAAGATATTGATTTTGTTGGCTTCAGCTCCTCAGGAGAGGTGTTTGAAAACCTCAAGCCGCTGAAGGCAAAAGCCCGGTCTCTGTTGGAAGAATTTGGAACATCAGGAAGGTCACAACCAGAAGATCTAAGGCTCCACGCCAGCTCACCAGCAAAATGTCTGCAGCATAGCTCCAGGCGAGACCTTACTGATTTCTTTTTTACGGTGAACCAGGAAATCTTGAAATCTGAAACTTGCAGGTAACAAAGACCACAATGCCAAAGTTTGAATGATGTGATTTCAGTCAGTGTATGTCAGATAAAATCCTACATGCTGTGTTCCGAAAGCAGAGATCTGATTTTTGACTGATTTCAGAAAAAAGGGGGCTGCAGTTTTTGGGGACAGAAGCATAAATGTCTCTCTCTCTCTCTCTCTATATATATATATATATATGGATTCAGATTTCCAGTGATGCTCAAGTCATCCACTCACAGTATAATGTGTACAAATACAAAGTTTGTTTTACATTTCAAGCACTTCTCAATATTTCTCAATTCTGATTTAGAAAGCATTAAATATGATTCATTGTCCCATTCTCAAATAAACAGATGTAATCAGGCAGCCAGTCATTAACTTCCTGGAAGATTTTCAAGACTCCAATTTTGGCAGGCCAATTTTTGTCATTTAGTTATTTTGAGGAAGAAGAAAAAGAAGAAGAAGGAGAAGAAGAAGAAGGAGAGCACACAGCTGCTTGATACTCTACAGGAAAACAAGTGGCAAATAAATCTTCAATGAAATGACATTCAATTCATAATTTAACTATACCCGTAGGGAAAAAAGGAAAAACAGAAACACACTCACGCACAATATCAAGCTCATTTTTAAAACAATTTAAAATGTTATTCATTTGGCGGCTCATGTCGCCTAAAAGTGAACAGACTGTAGGACACAGATATCGGCAGTAAAAACATGTCGGCAGGCATTAGACTGCCCTCGTTAAGCACAAAACTCATTATGGCATACCTCGCTCCCCTGCTGAAAGAAAGAGTGAGCATTTCTTTCCATTTGAAGGGAAAAAAACTGAAACAGTAGTTAGCCTTTTTTCTATCTGTATCTCCCAGAAAGGTTTGGTTGTCTGGGACCCATGTGCGGAGGGAGATAAAGCCGAGAAGGGTTAGTAATACAGCGGGGCTATTTAAGAGGCTGTAATGATATTCATTAATTTAGATTCATTTCAACTTCCATCTGGACAGAGAGAGAGAGAGAGAGAGAGAGGAGGGACAGGAATGAGAGAGTCGTTGGTTATAAGATTCAGAAGGCTGGGATATGGAGGTTTTAGTTGGGGGTCAGAAAGTTAAGCTGGTGTCACAGAACTCAGACAAGAAAAGTAAATAGTGAAAAGGGAGTCAATCAACTGCACAGTCTTTTGTCTGCAATAGAGTTTTTTTTAGAAGCCGAGCTGCCGTCTGTCGGGGACGTGTGATTTTGTATGCTGCGCTGCTACGTCAGAGGCGTTGGCCGAGTGCATGCATTGTATGGAAATTTAAGTACTTCACATTCATTCAAAATGTATGGATTTCTACTTTGTATCCCTTTGACTTTCAGACAGAAACGCATTTCTATGTGTGTCTAGTACTTGAGTCCATCCATAACCCACAGACAGTCCATCTAAAAGCGATATGGTTGTGAATTGCACATGGATGGTACAGGCTGCAAATTTGTGTGTGTGTGTGTGTGTGTGTGTGTGTGTGTATTTGTCACATTGTGCTGATGTCTGCTGTGCACGGAGAGGTGTGTCGGTTCACGGCACAATGCGGAAAATCGGTATGTTAAAGCAATCGATGGGCTTTGCTGTCCACCAAACAGAGGCAACAGCTCACAGAACACAAACATGCAACCAAGCACACACACAGACACACAAAACCAGTGAGTGTTAAACCTGCAAATACCACATTTTTTGACCACGCAGCAGGAACAAGCTGTGAACCCAACACTTAAGTATTATTACCACTTCATTTAGAGTCGTGATTCTGACCCCCTGATGAGTGTAAGGCAAATATTCACTCCACTTTTAACTTTTTTTTTTCTTCTCCACTAACTGCTGAGGGAAATATCTGGCTTTCTGGCTGCAAAATGATCCACTATAATCACCACCTAGTCTGTAACTTTGTCTGCTGTTTGGTTTTGGAACGCTGGCATACAATGGGTTTATTATTATTAATATCTATTATTACTGTAGCTTAAATGGACACGTGAGAGCAGTACGAGTGGACCTGAACAGTCAAGCTGTGGACAAGAAAACAAAACAATGAGCTGAAAGACACTAAAACACTCACTGCAGAGTCAAACAATAACCTCATTACACATGATTTGACCCACTGTTATTATAAAAATATTGATCATCCCTGCTTTAAGCTTATGTATATTCAACACCCTTTTATTGTACATGTCTCCTATGAGGGTGCTTTTAAATATGTCTTACAGTGACTCTACAGCTGCATAAACACTGTCAAAAATTGCACTGTCAGGTTTGCATCATTTTCAGTATTCACACATTGTTACAGACAACATGCGGTTGGCAGATCTTCTTCTTCGGCTTAAGTAGAAGTATCACCCAGAAAAAGTCAGCTCTCCTGTTTGTCCATGATGAACTTGTTGCTTGAGCGCCACAACCTTCTGTTAGTGAGATCATTTGTAGTTTAATGCAGTGAGCAAAATCTGCGGTATTATGTTTCCTTGTCAGGTGATCCCAGCTGTGCACTGCATGATTGGAAGGCCGGTCACTTCCTGCGGCTCGGCGCAGATGTTTGTTCGGTGCTTATTCATGCCCGTGACAGCCTGTTGTCAAAGGTGATGGAAAGCATAGGGTCTCTTTCATCTTCAGTCAAGTCGAATCACAGTAATGTAGGTGATATTTCTGACCAGGCCTTGACGTTTGACCGGCACGTCGAGGTGTTGATCTACTACCTTTACAGCTCTGCATTGTGAGGTTCCCTGTTGCATTACTGACTCAATTCAGCTCTATATCACGATTAGGTCGTTGATATTATGTGAATAGAGGCTCAACAGGAAAGCAGTGGTCAGGCTTGTCTGTATTCTTAAAAAAGTAGCTATGTTTAATCATCTCTTGAAATGTCGTGCATAGATGCATTTGACTTTCTCCATTGGTTTGCAACTGGTTTGAACATGAGCCGCAGCCTAAAAAATCTCAGCGTGCTCTCATATTCTAAACCGACTGTTTCTTTCAAAGGTTGTTGAATATTTCTGGAAAGCATTTAATCTAAACAGCATAGAGCATAACAGGATGCTGTTACGGTACTGTTAACCCGATGTGATGGATGGGGTCTGGGTGCTGGCTGTTTTGGACCCAGCACCCGACATCCCTCTAAATCTTTCTCCATCATAACGTTAAAAAAGATTCATGTTCAACACTTCTAATGCCAGAAAAGTGTGTCCTTGATGCATGAGGCATTCATAGTGAAATACAAAGTTGCACTTATCTGGGTCCATCTTTTCAGCAAGTGTGGAAAGAAAGTTATAAAATACTTTTCTGTACTTTTAGCTACCATAACATATTGGTTAGGATAAATGTTGTACTTCTTTAAAAGGTCTTCTACTGTTGTCAAGCAATACGATCCTTGTTCTCGACAAACAAGTGAAATCTAACCCAAAGGCGCAAATCACTGTTTCAAAAGTCACTTTAAAGCTGAAATGTCTATTAGACCCATTACATTGTTTTGCACTTTGCTCGGCACTGTTTTAAACTTGGCGCTATTTCATCTGGATGTCGTCTCAGTTATTGGAATAACAATGAGACTTGCCTGAGTATTTGGGGGGTCATGAGTTTTATTAAGTATGGTGGAGCAAGATCATGTAATACAAAAGGAAGAACACTCTAATAAATGCTAGCATGAATGGAAAATCACTGCAGGGAGGCCCAGGCTGGAGTAAGGTGCTTTCTAAGTCCTTGTCTTAAGCCACATAGGACATTGTAAGAACCAGTGAGAGAAGAGGAAAGACTTGTTTTATGAACACGCTTTAAGCATAAGTGAGCGAGCAGTGGAAGTTTCACACAACACTACTGGTGTTGATTCAGCAGCAGGGGGCAGGGCATGTTTACTGATCGCTTGGATCCTGTTTCACACTTAATATCCAACATTATTACTCTGTGTTTTTTTTTGTTTTTTTTGTAAGTTATGCAGTATACATAGTGATACATAGTGTTATATTATCGTGCTCTTTGTTTTCAAAAAACAGACAAGCGTCTACCATGTAATTATTTTGTTTGTCTCTCTGGGCGTTTATTCAAGTTTTTTTTGAGTTTTGTTAAATAGTATAATTAGAGCGCTTGGAGACGTTAGAGGACCCTTGGATTTTAGATACTTGATATGTAAAGAAAAGAAAACTATGATTATTGCTGTTTTTTAACAATGAAAACTAGTGCCAATATTGTTACGGTATATTGCTCTGTGAAAATATATCCATTTGGCCCTAAATGGTTATATTTGGAGGTAGTTTGTGAGACAAACTCATTCAACACTTACAATGGGGCCAGATTTTACTAGTTGTCCCATTTCAGAAAATTAGCCTGGGTCTACACATGATTATTTGTATCCACACAAGAAGTAAGTCCTGAGGGATGAATAGGGATAAGTATCTCAATAACTCTATGATGGCTTATCATGAAGTCTTGTTCAGATATTCATTGTCAATGAATCCTCATGACTTTGGTGATCCCCTGACTTCTCCTCCTCTAGCACCACCATGAGGTTGACATGTTTGGTTTTGTGTCAGATGTCTCGATAAGTGTCAGATGGATCAACCGTGAAATTTGGTACCAAGAGGCCCTCGAGGATGTTAAGGTCCCCAGAGGATGAATCCTTTGGTTCTTCTGTGAATTTTCATCTAGCGCCACCAGCAGGTTCACATTTAGTGGAGGCTGAATGGATTCACATGAGATTTAGTAAAGACATTCAAGTCTTCCTCAGGATGAATCATAACTTCGGTGATCCCCTGACTTTTCTGCTAGCACCATCAACAGGTTAAAATTTCAATTTGTTTTGGTTGGTTGGTTTATGACCATATAAATACCTGCAAAATTAATAACATTCCCATCAGCCTCAGCTGTACTTTGTGTTTAATGCTAAGTAGGAAATGACTTGGCATGCAGAGGTTAGCATTTAGCTCTAAGCACCTCTGTGCCGAAGTACATCCTCGAGGGCAGAGTTTACATATTGTAGGCTCTCTGTCTTACTTTGTGCTGTTGTGTCTGTGTGTTTGTATGGGGAAAAAAAAAACTGCAAAATGATTTCCTTATGATCTACGACTTCAGCTCCAATTCACAAAGTTTTCACCCACATTATTGTTCTTTGCGTTGTACTTTTGCTTATTGAGTTGCTACTCAAGGGGAAAATTTAGCACCTTGTTTCATCGCTTCACATCAAATATGTTTGTGGACTATTGGCACTAAATTTAAAGAAGACTTTTTAAGGGAGTTATTGTGTCTGATGTAAAAAAATAAGCCCTTTCCAAACAAGAGCTTTGATTCTAAATATAAAATTTCCAATAGAAACCTGTTCATTTATATGTTGCAGTGAATATTTTGGCTACATGTCTGTTCACAACTATATTTTTAGACCATCATGGTTCCTGCTATAGAGACAGTGTTCCTGGAAAAAAAAAACAGTTTGAGCTGTGGGGCCGAAGGCAGGAATGGAGAGATGGTATTCAAACAGTCCACAGCAGGGTGCTGCTTTATCCAACCTTTACAGTGGAAAGCCATTTCTTGCAGGCAGGGGATTTAGTTAAAGGAGTGGTATGGTGGCAAAAATGAAAAGCAAAACTAATGGGAGAGAGAGAACAAGACAGAAACAGAGAGAGATGATGGAGGAAAGAGGGAGAGCGTGAGCATAGTGGTAAAGCAACGAGGGTGAAAACAAGACGCAGAGATTTAAGACACAAATGCTCCAACATAAGAAACACTGATAGAGACACTGATTCGCTGAAGATCCCAGGGAATGCCAAGCAGAGAGAAAAAGTGAGAGGTGAGTGGACATACAGTAGATTAGATGTGAAGGATAGAATGAAAGCAGGCAATGTGGAACGAGAGTAAAACAGAGAAGAGGGGAGTCAGATAGCCGGGAAGTGATAAGGAGGCAGCGAGCGGTGCGCCCAGGCATGGCTCAGAGGCCGGGGATTGGTAGTAAACATTTAGCGAGGCAGAGATGGGAGTCCGAGGCACTTTTGAACAGTAGATTGTCCTCTCTCTCCTTCTGAGCTGTGCGCCGAGCTGCCCTCCGCATTTTTAGGGAGTCATCTGCCAAATTGGATCGATAAGTAATTAACACTTGGGCTCTTTGCTGGCAAGTTCTCTTCCCTCCCTCCTCTGTGGCTCGGTCTCTCTGCACTGCCCTGCAGACAGCGACACAGACAAACACACAACCTCAAATACACACAAAAACACTGAGGAGGGGTGGTGGTGGTGGTGGTGGTGGTGGGATTCACCCATGCACAAATTTACACACACTTTACTTCTAGGGCCTCTACTGTGCTCATGGGGGTTGTGAGCGCAGGCAGCGTAGGTATCGATCCCCGCTGTCCTGGAAAAGGCTCTCTGTTCCATCCGAATACCCACTGACTCAGTCTCGCTCGCTCTCCCTGTCCTTCAGCCTCTACCTGACTCTCCCGTGACACAAACACACTCTGTACAACCCACCCCTGCAGTTCCACCATCCCTTTCCTGTTGTTTCCACTCGTCTAGCGGCCGGAGTGACATTTGCCACCGGTTGATGTCAGTGGGACACTCTCAGGACAAAGTGGCAGCCGGTTACACATGCATCAGTGACTTGCAAAGACAATAAAGTGAGGCAGCGGGATATCTGTAATGTAGAGTGATTGGACAGATAGGAGAGACGAGGTTGGAGTGAGAGAGAAGTGAAGAAATAAGCAAACGGGAGAAAGAAACATAGAAAAGAAAAAAGGCAAGCTGGGAGACAAAGAAAGGCAGGAAGAGCAACAGACAGAATAACAGAGACAAAGACAGAAAGACATGGGAGGGAGAGATAACAACAGCCCAGGGCCAAGCAGAGGATTGATGTGTGAGGATTCAGTGCAGAGCTCCATCATCAATCCTATTGGCTAATCAGATGTATGGCTGAATTATTGATAAGTGAACCTCATCAATAATTGCAGCGCTGCTGCTTTTGGGCCACAGACCATAGAGAAGGAGGGAATCAGAGATAGTGGCTTAGCAAGAGAAAACACACAGTCATCACACTCGTGCTTATGAAATATACAGAAGAATAAAGGAATATAGAAATAAAAGACCCTGAGGTAATTTTATTCATAAATAAGCTCGGACATGATGAAACAGGGAATGAAAACTGAAGGACACTGATGGACACATTCAGAACACACATTCACATTAAATTCATATTGAACCCAGCTGCTCCCTTTACCTTTTTATCAGGTCAGAAACTTACTATCAGCAAACAATTCACAAGTAACGCAAAGAATACCTCATACTTTTAGTAGTTTATTTACTAGTACTTTTATTCTTTTACTTGAGTAAATTTATCGGATGGGAGTCTTTTTTTTTTTTTTTAATGGTGATTTTCTTTTTTTTTCCTTTTGGAATAAAACTGTTAGGTCCTTAGGCTTTTAGAAACCATTTAACCAACTGAGAGGAATTATAACACAGTAGAATTTAAGAGAAAAACATCCCCAGCTCCAGCAGTTTGCAAAAAAAAAAAAAACTATGATTGTTGTTGACCTCCTCGTGAACCCATATTAAAAACATATGTATAACTATTGAAATTAATTAAGTCAAAAGATCAAGGACAAAAAAGTACAGACCATAATTCAGACCAAGTAGAAAATGATAAATAAATACTGTGTATCTGTCCTTGAATATCTAATGATATTCAAGGTCAGTGTTTAGACCAGCAATGAGGTTTTAGTAAAAAGCATGACTATGTCCATGACCACCATTCAAGGACAATCTATCTATCTATCTCTATATCTATCTATCTATCTATCTATCTATCAGCCTTTTTGGAGCCATCACCCTAATGATCAAATGAGCAAACAAAACCACTTGACACATTGATTGTGTAACTGCCTGCCCAAGGTTAAAAACAAACAAACAAAAAAAACCTTGGTTAAGGTTAGGAAAAAATCATGGTCATGGTTAATGAAACTAACATTGCCTCTTATATCAATGTCACATACTTTCGACCCAACCATCCATGCCAACTTTCTCTCTACTACTAATATTTTTGGGAAAAGATGAATGTCCACACATCATGTTTGAGACTGAATGTAAACCTATAGATCATTTTCAGCTGCTTGAACAAATGACAGATGCAGTAGTTGTTTGTTTTTTTTCTCTCCTATCTCGCTTCGACTCAAGATATGTACAGGTTTAACTTTACAGTATACTGTATATTAGGAGAAGGCTACAGTAGTCAAACCGTGATTGAAACATTTTGAGAAATTATGTTAACATGAGTGAGATAAAGTCAGCATAAAGGGATTCATGTTGAAGGTGTTCTCATTCACCAAATAAAGCCACAAATCTGCTACTGTTGTTCTCTTACAATCTCCAAATCTCTGGCAAAAGTTGTATATTCAACCATAATTTGGCCAAAAAGTAAATGTTTGTTTCACGCTGAGCCTACGAAGGGACAACAGAGAAGTGGATTATACTGCAGTTATCAAAGAAGTTACGTCTTATTTATCCAGAATTTTTCCAGAAAAATGGGGATTAAACCAAAAATCAGAGATGCATCAATAATTACTACCAATATATCTGAAACATGTGTATCCTCTGCATGGAGGTTACCACTTGAATGTAGCACTTCACAATATGTTAGCATTAACTTTAAGATGTTCTTTTCTTTAAATCTTTAAAATTACACTAAAAGTCTGTGGTGAGGCACAGTTGAAGAGCAGAGGAGAAAGAGAGAGAGAGGGGAGAATATATGGTCCAAATCCAAAAGATGTGGAGTAGGCATGAAGTTGGAGCCAAGTGACATGACCATACCTCTTCCACCTCTTTTTTCATCTCTCCTCTCACCTTTTTTCTCAGACTCAGCAGTTTCCTGTCTTTTCCAACTCCAGGGGAATGAATCAAAACTCACTCAAGATATTTTACCCGCCACGTGAGCGAGTACGCCTGAGCCACGGCGCTTCTGTCGGGGTCATACACACATACGCCGCGGACACACAAGCACGGACGAACCCAAACACGTCGCACATATGCACACTTGCTGAGTCGCCTTGATGGTATACGGTTTGTGCACGCTCCCTGAAGCACGCACACACACACACACACACACACACACAGTTTACACAATGGGAAGAAAAGGTTGTGAACATTATTTATCTTGAATATGACTCTCCTATGTGCATGATCCTGGCCCAGTCTCTCCAATCTGTGCACAAATAATACAACTTTAGACTTTCAAATTGCTTGCACTGCATATTCCAAGTTCAACTTTGCATGCAGTTGATATGCATTACCATCAACGCCTGTAGAGAGCAGATGCGCCCAAATAGCATAAAAAGGTGACGTAGTATAAAGAGTTAGAAAGTACCCACAGGACAGCAGAACAGTGTTTGTGTAAAACTAAAAGTCTTGTTCTTGCTTTAGTGTTTATCTGGACGTAACATATTTAACTTAAGTAACAGAAGTTATATACGCAAAGTAATTAACATAATTATTTGAACCCTAACCAAACCAAGTAGTTTAGTTGCTTAAACATAACCAAACTGTGACAGCATTAACTAGGTGTTTGTTTTTGTTACCTGTGAATACTATGACTATGGATCTGCTCTCCACAGTAGTGAATGTGAAGGATTGTCATATCACCTGCACACAAAATTGGACTTCGGTGTATGCAATAGCACACAATTTGCAAGTGAAGGCCGTGTTATTTGTCCACAGATTGATGGGAGCGGGTTGATTTTCCTGTCATCACTTGAAACTGCCACTTACAGTCTTGCTTTGTGTGTGTGTGTCTTTGTGCTTGTCTCTCTCTGTGGACCTACCTTTATGTATCATGTTGCTGTAGGTGTATGGTACGTGTGTATTTGTTTGTCCCTGAATGCACACCTGTGTGCTTGTGTACCTCTGTGCTTTTGTAAATGTGTGTGTGTGTGCGCGCGCGTGCGTGTGTTTGTTGGCAGTCAGGTGCATTACCCTGTCAGAGTGCGGAGCCTGGCTCATATCTTACCTCTAACGGCCAGATAGGAAAACCACTCCGCTTTTGATTTGAGGCGAGAAAAGTGGTTTAGCACACCTCTCTCATATATCTCACCTCTTCCTCCTCCTCCTCCCCTCCCGCACTGCCTTTTTACTTTTATTTGTCAATTTCCTCTCATCCCGGCTGGGCTGTGAGCGGGGCTGGAATCCAGCATACCTGTGGCTTGGGCTTCTTTTCCACTTACCAAAAAACTAAAGGAACTGAGGAAAAGCTTTACTCTGAATCCAGACACACCTTTAATTTTCAAATTGTATGCCACTATTTAACCCTTTGCATTGTTTGATTGATTGATCTCATTTATTTTTTGAATGTTTATGATGATCAAGAAAATGTTTTCACAGCCTCAAATTAAAGCTGAAAGTCAGTGTTTTAACCTCACCGACTCATCAAAGGAGCGCTTCATTCATCGACTATAGAGCATAACCAAGTCGCTTCTGTTCTCTGCAAGTGGATGTTGAAGTACGCAAATAAGGACTAATGTTTCAAAGCCACGAATAATTATTATGTTGTATGGGAATAAACAGTGAAGCTCCACACTGTAATGATAATTAGACTGGAGTAAGTAATGTGTTTATATAGCATTCAGTAATTGTATCTGTAAAACCAAAACAAACACGGAGCACTGAGTCCTAAAGAGGATGCAGTAATGATGCTGTGCAGGGTCGATATAGTTTGGAGTAGTTTTCATATTTTTACTTCATTTTGCTGTTTTTTCAGTCGGGGCAGTTTTGATTGCTTTGGTATGTTTAGTTTTAGATTTGCACTGCTTTTGGTTGGAGTGGTTGTATGCAATGTGTAACACAATGAACAATCCGCAACTGAAATCATTAAAATCTAAACATCAACCAGTCTAAAAGAACATGTTTTGATAAAATATCTGTCGGTCCTGTGTGTCTATAAAGACACATAACAATAGCGTGTGATTGTGTTCATTGCAGACCAACCGTCCTCAGTCATAGACAACAAAACATTCCCTTTCCTTTTGCTTTACTTACTGATGATATGGAAGCGTTTGAGTGCTTTACATTTTAAAACCAAGACAAGGACCCACTGTTTAGTCATCATGTTACTACTGTTAATATACCAAACACTCACCCATCAAACTGTGATTTGGAAAAAAAAACCCTACAGCACAGCACTTATAACAGTCTGTAATAACAGAATAAACACACGACACAAACAGACCATGATAAAGCTGTATATCATCAAACCTCATTATAAATTTGACTCTCAGTGGATAATAGCACTTTCACTTTTCAAGAATATCTCTTCAGGATCTGTATTTATGTCAGGCTCTAAATGTCAATATTTGATATTATCAGGGAAGCTCAGACAAGTTTGTCGGCTGATAAGAACAAATCTGTAAACCCTTCACACTGTGAGATACCAGCAATGGGTCCTGACTGAGCCCTCAATTTAGATTTCCTGGCTGTCAAGTGGGGTAAATGTGGTGTAAATCTGCTTTATTATCCTCGGATGTGTTGCTAGCTTTTCTTTGTCAGTGCTCACCTACGGTGCATCGAGTCGGGCATCCTGCCACGGTCAGCTTGATAAACAACACGAGGCTGCTGTGTTGCACCCGCTCATTGTGTGAAAAGTTGAAAGTATTTCTCTTGTCTACCAATTTTCTTTATCAGTGGGGTGGACGTGTTTTTTGTGTGGTGGCTGTTGCAATCCCCGGCCCTCTCCTGGATCCGTGCCCGAGCAGGCGTGCCGTCACGGATGTGTTATTAGGTAGACCATTACTTATGATTTCCTTAATACATAAATGCATGAACCTATGGATATAGCGCAAGAATTCCAGTTAGAACTTGCAGGATGTGGTTCTCCTGGATTGTTTCTTGCGGCCGAGATGCTGTTTGTTTGTCTGATTCTGTCGTGTTGCCTGTGGCACATGTGACAGGCTGTGACTCTCTGTGTGCCTAAAACCTCCCCTCCTCTGCTCTCCGCTGTCGTCAGTATAAATATTCATCCGGCAGTGTACCTATTAGACGTATGAGATGTGCTCGCCTCAGCCAGCCGTCTTCATTAGTCTTATCATGCCTGACTTTCACCAGTCGACTCTCTCCTTCGCTCTCTTTCCCCATCCACTGTCCCTCACTTCTGCCACCCCGGCGCAGGCAAGAGGCTTGGTAACAAATAGCTGTAATAAAACAGATTATTAAAGAGTGCTTCATGTTTTAGAATATAGCAGAGGGCTATTTTTCCTAGGAAATAATCTGTTATTCCCCTCTCTCTTTTGGCTTATGCTCCCACTTTCTTTGTCTCTCCATTGGCCTGCCTCACTCTATTTCTCATTGCCATTGTAGGTTTTATGGGTCTGAATGTTGATGACAGTCGGGACTGTGGCGGAGGGCCAGGAGTGGGGAGGGATGAAGAGATGGATGAGAGGAGGAAGACATCGAGGGAGGGGGGGCGGTGGGTGGGCGAGAGGGGCAGAGATTTGCAAACAAATTTAATAACTAGCCTGCAGAATGGAATCACTTTGCTAGCTTTAGAATTGCTCACCTCCCAGAAAGAGAGTGAGAAGGGGTGAGAGAGCCGGGGTATTGAAAAGAGAGAGGGAGGGGATGGGGAGGGGAGATGCTGTATTAAAGGGCTGGAGAAAATTTGAAACGTGTCACATCAATTTCAGCCACTGCAGTTATCAGGGTGTTTGGTTTACACCTGAATACTTGGGTGAAAGGGAGGAAAGGAGACATAGAGAGAGAGAGAGATGGAAAGTGGGAATTAGAGAAAATGATGGCAAAAGGGAGCAGAAGGTGCCAAAAGATAGCATGGAGGAAGAGACAGATGGAAGCAGATTAAAATGTTCAATCAGCTCTCGCTTACATGAGAACATGTAACTGAGGAAAAAAGTCTCATCAAAGTAGGATGAGCTTCATTTAAATGACTGGATTCCGCTAATTTGGGAAAATAAAAAAAAATAAAAAAACCTAATCATGCGAGCTCTTGTTCAAAGGGCTCATAAATAAGTCTCATTATCAGTGATCAGTGAGTTCTCAAAATCATTATGATAGTCATTGTCAGAGCGGCAGTATCAAGGACTCAGTGTGATGTGTTAATGCTGTGGCATCTAAAGAATGAGGTTGCATACTTTCTACTTCTTTTTAAAGAAAGTAACTCCCATTCAAAATCCCAGGGGGCGAATCAAAGCACAATATGCTTCATGGTAATCCAAAACATGAATCTTACATACTAGCTTTTCTGAATTACTTGTTTAAATCTCATGCTGTTTTTTTTTCCACATCAGGTTTTCACTGCATCTATTCTCATTTTATTTTATTATACACTTTCATAATTTTATTTTTTCCTTATATTGCATTTAACTTTCTTCCACTCACATCCTCAAGGCGACCCTTTATCAAAGTTTTCACATCAGAGTGTTACTCATTCCCCAGCTCGATCCATATTACAACCTATAACCTTTCAAGCACGAGCTCCCTCTTTTAATCCTGGCCTCAGGTTAAATTACACCAGGGGTTCTCAACTTTTGATAACTCAGTGCCAATTTAGGGAGCCAGCAAATGATTGAGGGCCACACAGGAAAACCCATGAACTTGTCGTAGGATTTGTAATGGCATTTAACATTAAATTCCTTGAGCATTTAATGTTTGCAGATAAGGTAGATCACTTTATCTCTCTTCCCTGAGGTCTGACAAAGCAGGAGTTGATCCATTTTTCCTGAAACACTTTCCTCCTCAACCATACAGCATTCACTATGGTGGCTTTTCATCTCGCTTCCCTATTAAACTGCAGCGTTGGCCACTGACATTGCTGAATGCAACTCCTGCGACACTCACATGGTGCCACTACTCACTATGCAACCATGTAGTAACTTTCTAACCTGACAGACACTTGCTAGGTAGCCACAGTAGTCAAGTAGTGTATTAAGTGCAGGCTATTGAAAGTGAATGGACTGAAATGGACAACGGATGATTAAAATATAATATGTGCATTTCATGTCATGTTAGGGGGCTGAGCCTAATGCTTCTGAGAGCTGCCATTGGCCCGCGGGCCGCACTTTGAGCAACTCTCTGGAGGTTTACCATAGTTAAATGATGTGCTGAAAATACAGTAGAATAGCTGAAGAACTTCAACCTGATCGTGCACTAAATACAGTAACGGTCATATTGTACACATTGTATTTTTATTGCTTTTATAATACTGTTTCAATTTTCTGTTTTCTATTTATGCTTTTCACCTGCAATACTTTATATTTTCTTGTACCCTTAGCATTGTCATGCCCCAGTGTATCAAGGCAAGTTCCTCATAATAAATAAAAGGCAGTGTTAACAATATTTTAAAATTAAGTACTGTAGGTAGAAGCTCTATAATTTTATGTCCTGATGGCTCAAGGCATACATTATGCTTGCTAAAAAGTGTTTTCTTTTCCAATATCTGATCAATCAACTACTAAAATGTGTTTAATGAATTGGTCAAAGTGTAGAATCCCATTTCTGTTGGAGCATTTTCAGACATTAAAAGCAGTAAAATAAATAAATAAATAAACAAACAAACAGCTGAAAATCTTGTTTTTGAAGACATCCAAGGGTTTAACTCGCCGTAGTGATGTAGAAGTGTCCTTGGTATACTGTGATGTCACAGTTAGGTGTGGTTACAGGTGCAGGATTATTCAAAGGTTGTTTAGATGTTAATACCATAAGCATTTACTCAGGGTATACAATAAACCAACTGTGGGACAAACTTTATTATGGTTAATCATGGCTGAAAAAGTTCTCTGAAATAAATCTAATATGCTTCTGTCAGTAAGTATTTGATTCGCTACTAATGTCTGCTGGTCAAACCAAAAGCAAAAGTTAAGCCAAAGTACTAAGTGAATTGTATTTTTATAGGACAAGAAATTATCCTAGCGACATCTCAATTTAAATTAATTTAGTTTTAAAGGTGACCATAATTTATTGCTAGATGAAATCTTCGCCTAATAATCTGACCCTTGCTTAACCTTTTGCAAAATTTACCCTCCAGACAATTTATAGATATCCAGCCCAAACGGATTGTCTGCTCTATCTGTAAAACTTGCCAGTCTTCTCAAAAGTGATTAACAAATAAATTAGATTTGATATGATAGATGTGTAAGTAGGGCAGGGGAGCTATCATGAACCATTAATTCACAGGCTGGTGAACGAGCATCTTAGGGAGACGATTTATCTTTGCTCTCAACAAACACATCAGGCAGAGATCACATTACTAGTAATGGTGTATTTGATCTGAAAACACAATCTGAGTCAAGACAAATAGTGCACTCTTCAATGAAAACATTTATTCATTTCAGCTCTCCACAGGAACGTCTCAGCAGCTGACACATTGCATGCATTTTTTTTCTTTTGACTCGTATGTGTGAATACACTAAAGTATGTAATTTTCCACTCACAGTTATTTCTGCTAGTTGAAACTTTCTGTGAAATATATATATATATATTTGTTATTATTATTTGTGGCTATTAAAATCTATAATTTAGAGAAAACCAGCACCAAAATTCAAAATACAACATCAAAACCTGGAGTGTAAAATGTATATATATTTTTTCATCAAAAAAAAAAGCTATGTTATGTAATGACAACATGCTGACACATTTAATTTGTCAGTCAAACTTAAATTGTATAAGTGAATCTACCTTACCTGAATCTATATGATCAAAACTGTTACTGATTGGGCCTTTAATGAATCTGGAGGCTTGGACCATATCCTTGCCGTAATTACCCAGAATCCTCAGTAATTATTTCCCAGCCTGCTTAATACAGCAACTCCCTCTTGTGTAACCATGAATAAAGATTATTTTATTGGCTGGGAATTGTGACTCTTTGACTGGTTGGGAATGGTGACAGTGTCGCCAGTCTGCTTAATTGCAGCTCTGAAATCACTTTAATAAAAACAAATGCTCGTGGTGGGTTCTCTCTCTCTCTCTCTCTCTCTCTCTCTCTCTCCTCATGCAGACACACACTAACTGAGAAAGAGATTGAAATGTTCCCATTAATGAGATATTAAAGTGTCCTCTCTTTCTAATTATTCTCACTGATTACATGCAACAGTCATGGCTTAGCAAGGAGATTCACATGCCAACATACTGAGAGAGAGAAGCGACTGAGAAGGAAGGAGCTGCTCCTCTGGGGTTCTTGCCAGACCTTCTGTCACTTTAATGAACAGATAATCTATGCATGATGTATACATTAAAGATTAGACTGGCACCTTCAGATACACATTAGTTTCTGTAACTAATGGGCAATCGATGGCTAGTTTGCAAGAGTGACTTTTTATAGTCCCATTGGGGTGGATATGCATTATGTGTGCTTTCTACGCGTGTTTGTCTTTCAGCGTCTTGTATTCCATTGAGCTGTTTGTGGTCCACAGCTGACACCCTGTATAATACACACGTATACGAAGGGAGTCAACAAAACAACAACAAAACAAAAAAAAGAAATGTGTGATCATGTAAAACTATGTGCAACTCAAAACTACACGGCCAAAAAGCTTACTACAAGTCAAGCATTTTTGAATTACATATGAAGAACCTGAAAGATGATGAGCATCATTTCCAGGATTGCAAGCGAGCAGCAAAGAAACAGACATAAAGTGGAGAGAACAGTTGTGTTACATTTCTTAGATAAAAAAGGAACTGAGATTGGAGTTATGCAAATTGGGCTTTTAATTTTCTCCTGACTGCTTAGTCTTGCTTTTGTTTGCTATCTGCACTCTGCATTAAAGCTCCATTAAGCAATATTTCCATTATTAATAATGAGTGACCCCTTGTAGAAATAAGAGGACTGATAATACAAATGCTAATCCCTCTGAAAATCAACCAACGCCGGCTCTCTGTAACACCGTTTAGCTTTGTTTACGTTTCCCTTCATTCCCACGGTTCTCACCGATTGCGTCATATGAAACACTTGAAACCCTTCATATTGTACAATCTTAGACAAGCTGCTTCTCTGCTACCTGTTCAACAACAATCATGGTGTGTGGTGAAGAAGGTCAAACAGCCAAAGAGGCTATAGGTGGATAATAACGTATAAGAGCAACGTGACTCAGGAGTTTGGATTTTTCTCTCTTTAACTAACTTCATTATTTATGTCTTGCATCTCATTTTAACTTCTTGTCTTTTATATTTTCTGCAGCCACTTTATTTCACACACCTCTTACTGTGCTTTAATTCTTTGTGAGCTCTCATTGGAATCAATAGAGCAGCAGTTCCGATTTTTCCGCCCCATCCCTTCCTCTCTTTTTATTACAGTTTCCCTCTGTGTAAAGATCAATAGCGCATGGACCTTTAATGGCAGAGCGCTATTGCCATGTAAGAGAGCGAAAATTACCTGCATTCAATCGGCAGTGTTTGTGTGAGTTTGTGTATGTCTTTGCCTGAACTCTCTGCTGCTCAGTTTATTGATGGTAACTGATAGCACCGCTGCCTCTCCTTTGTCAAAGGAGATGAGCAAAGACAAAGAGCGAAAAGAAGAAAAGAATAAGCAAGTAATTGATAGATTGAGAGAGCGGGAAAGAAACAGTAAGAGCTCTTTAGGTTCAATATGTCTGAGTAATTTGAAATTATTTGTATCCATTAACAATATGAGCCAAACAGTATATTTAGCCCTAATTGCCTATTTTTTTTTTCCCTGGAGATGAAAACTCCCTTTAACATAATTGTACATAACACATTTCCAACCCTGGTTGTATGAAGAGCACATACCTAGAAATTAGAATAAACTAGACGTCCCCAGTAACAACCTTTTTTTTGCACTGTGTTGCATCACAGTTGAGACCTGAGCAGTGATCTGTTTCAATCTGGACTCCATTCACTTTACACAGAAACAGCCTGATAACTCTTTTAATACAGCTTATCCCCAAGGTGTTCCACCAGCTTCAGTTCATTTTCACAAATCCAGGCTTTCTCTCTCAATTCAACCTTTGAATAATCTCATATTGCCATTATTGGTGAAAAAAAGCTCTCATGAAAACTATGCACTACATCTGCTTTACAGCTCCACGATGCTTAACCCTGCAGCCGCCACCTCACAGGTTTGTGTTGGCAAACAAACATGAATGAAAAAAAAAATATTTGCACTGAAAATGTAATAAAAAAAAAAAGTCAGCTGTGTGCATATGCATAAGAGATAAGATAAAATATTCCTTTATTAGTCCCATAATGGATAAATTTACAAAAATATACATGTGTGTGTTTGTATGCACATGTGGCTTTTGTGTACCTATGAAAATAAAGTGAAGTGACTGACTGAACAAAGCCTTATTGAGGCCAAAGTAACATGACTAATCAGTCCTCCTGAGTGTAATCTCACAGAGAGCTTAAGACTGTGTGAAGTTAAGGACTGAATCTGCGTAGCGGATTTGCCATGGACTCTTCTCTGAGGACAATCCGCCGTGACCCCCTCGCACAGACGTACACGCAATATGACTTTTTATTTACTTATTTATTTTTTACCTGACGATCTAATTCTTCCGATCATATTACACACCTGTGTAACAACAGGTGCGTGCCTCCGGGATTTTATTTTCATAAGAAAATTCCATTATTCTTGCCTTGTGGAAAACAGCTTAGTTTTTGTGTCATCATCAACCTCCTGGCATATCAGTGAGGAGACAAAAAATGCTCTATTTTTCCCCTCTTCATTTTCCGCCATGGTTAATCTTAATCAGCACTATGCAAGGCTTAAGTCATGAGGTAAATCTGGCTCTAAGTGATGACATTAATCACATTACTGAGCAGTATAATGACACATAAACACTATATGCATGTAATAAGTCAAGTGATGTATGTCTGGTGATCTCATTCTTTTGCGAGGACCTTGTTTATTTATCACTACTTGATAATAAGCACTGTATGTAAATCGTACCATTCATCACTGAGATTACTGTGACATTGATATTGATATTGTGTGTCTTCATGCACCCCTGCTCTACTAGGGTCTTGCTTTATTGGATTTGTCTAAGTGGCGTCTTGAAAGGCCATCACAGCACAGCTTCCTGGTCTTAAGGGTCTACCAATAGCTCTTACATTATCAAAATGCTGAAATCAGATTTTTCATGAACCATGCCATCCTTGACAAGCTTGCAGCCCATCTTCTCTCCTACGCTTCAACTCAAGTGTATCGCACGGCTTCGGCTTTGTGTTTTTAACATCCATTCGGACTCAGACAAGATGCTGTGGATAAGCATTCCAGTTTATTCTCTGCGGGAACCAGCCTCTGTCCCGTCACGCTCCCCGGCTTTCTGGAGATTGATCGGTATCAGTCGCCAGCCTTACAGCTCCGGTATTAAATCTAATTTAGCAAACCTGACAATTTGAGACTGAATGAAAAACAAGTGAGACAGACGGAAGAGAGGAGAGAGAGTGTGTGTGTGCAGGGTGGATGAGGTGGTAGAGAATGAGAGACAAAAAATCCAAAAAAAACAAAACAACTGGAGACAGGAGACAGAGCAGCGTGACTCTGCCCGAGGACTTCAAGCTTTGCTCAAGGCATTTAAGGCTACTTTATGCAGATTGGAGCCTGATGCCAATGTGCCTTAAAAAGTTATCAGGGAAAGTCTTAAAATAAATTAAAACAGGACAAATTGGACAAGTATGTAATGACCACGTGGATATAGTTTCCTGTTAGGTCAAAGTATATTTAAAAACTATAATGCATAGTTTTTTCTAATAAAGGTTTTCACTGGAAAGGCTCTGAAAACCCACTGTACATAACCTACCCAGCACCAAACCACAGACACACTCAGATAGTGACTAGATGTTGAACATAGTGGAGCATTTAGCAGCTAAAGAGCTAGATATTTCCCTCAGGAGTAGAGACCAAATCAGAGCTAAAAGCAGATTGGACTTAAACTCACCAGGTGGTCAGAAACATGACCCCCTGCTCTGTGACTGCTGCACGTGTAAACAAGCAATTATTTCACAATACCAACTTAAAAGAGGATGATTTATCAATGTTGTGTTGACTACTTGTTCCCATCATTAAAAATAAAACTTATACGTGTGTATCTATCTGTGTGTGTGTGTGTGTGTGTGTGTGTGTGTGCGTGCATTTTGTATCAGACAGAGAAACAGTAACAAGCAGTCACATAATACTAAAATAAAACTGGTGATAGGTAATAATTCAACTGTAAAATCAATACAACAGAGGCAGAAAAAATTGAGGGTTAAAACATAAGCAGCCAACCAACAAGGAGCAATGGAGCTGTTCTAATGAAAATGGGAACCGTGGGATGGAAGTACTTTAAAATGGATTAGTAACTGTAATCAAGAGAATCAGTGCCTGGAGGTGTATAGCACAGGGTTTAATGGCAGCTGAAAAGCAGTGGTATTCCAAGCAGAGTTTTGTAGGTCAGGGTAAAACTTTTGAAATTGGCTCTGACATGTACGGGCAACCAGTGTCAAGATGAGGATTGGTGTGATGTCTTCCGATTTCCTAGAATTGGTTTGCAACCTAATGGCAGTGTCCCGAACGAGTTGCAGACTTCTGGTGGACGAGTGAGGTTGAAAGGAGAAAATTACAATAATCAAGTCTGAAAGAGATGAACAGACGTATCACAGGCTCAGTACCAGACAGAGAAAATAACTCAACTCAGTTCAAATCTGGCCAGACTGAAGATGTGATAATCGCAAAATTGAGATTATTGTATTATGAGACTCAAATCATGAGAAACTATGACAACGTTTTGTCAGAGTTCGGCAACAAGTGTTTTAAATGTCAAATACTTAATACTAAAGGGATCACTTGGCTGAATTGGCACACATAACGGTGTGTCGTCAACATAGCCCTGAAACTACCAAGTGGTAAATAATTAGGAAATTAATCTCTCAGTCCATTTTGTTTATTGGCTAATTCTGTTTCTCATGACAGGCATCAGTGTGTTTATGTGTTGTTGTAATAATAATAAAAAGGGGGGTCACTCTGGGATTTTTGCTTGTATGAAATCATGTAATGTTCAAATTTCTGACATTCTGACATTAAAAGCAGCACAAAGACCAATTCATTGGAACAAGTGTTTAACATTAATGTGATGGCAGCTTTAGGCTATTTTGAAAGTAAGATATGGTGGTGCCTGCTTAGTGGAACCGTGGACCGTCCGCCTGAGGGGAGGAGCTGGTACTCGGGGGTGGAGAACATGAGCTGGGTCAGGGATTATTTCGTGGGTCTGTCTGATTAGGGTTTGTTTAAAAAAATAGCCTGAAGTCTCTCATGACTTTCATAGAGGTTTGTATTAGTTGAGTGATCTGGGCCTTTGACTGTCAGGTTACCATGCAGAGATACCATGGTGCTATGGTATGGATGACCACAGGTGAGACTGTGTACACTGTGGACTAAACGTGCTATCCGAGTCAGTTTGAACTCAAGCGTGGAAAAATCAGGAAATATGAGTGTTTTGGTTTCCTCGCTGAGTCATTTTTATTTGTTATAGCAAAGTTGAGCAGCTGCAGTGACTCTACTTGCGGAGGATAATCTAGGGTCGCTCACTTCATCGCTCCCCTGTCTCATTCTCCCACCCACCCGCCCTCCCACACATATACACATGACACTAATAGTTTGGTACTACTGGATGTGTTCCGACAGGCCTCTGTGTAAAGCACTAGCCAGATGGGAGCTTAGTGGCTGTCTGTGTGCACGCTGGCTTTGCTGTTTAGCTAATTCATTTACTGCAGCAAAACAACATCCTTGCAAAAAGCCCCCTCTCTGAGAATTCATTTAACAACCCTTCCAAGCTAGTCCCAAGCTGTGGGACTGTATATGACTTCGACTGTGTGTGTGCATGTGTGTGTCTGCATGTATGTGTGTGTGATTGCCCTGCATCAGCTCAGGTCCCTTTGAATTCTTCATTAGCCCTGTCTGTGTGGTTTAATTTTGTCCTGGCACTCATGACTCACCACACACACATGCACTGTCACACCAAGCACAAATAGTCAGACACTTCACGCAGTTTCAAACTCTCTGGGCAACAGGCAGCTCGCTGGCCACCTCTCTCAGCAAAGTAGAGGACCCCCGCTGGGCCACTAGAGCATGCTGGGAGATTAAGCTGGCTCTCCAAAAGAGTCAGAGCAGAAAATGGCCACCACCCACTCTTCGCTATAACAGAGCATGTCTACCTTTTTTTTTTTTTTTTTTTCAAACTTTCACAGACAGCACAAACGCCACAGATTGTCAGAACTGGTGAACTCGATCACACTGCAGTCTGATTTACTGAGTCTGTTAAAAAAACGTCTCAGTTAAGGCTGTGATCCAGTTTGTGCGTATGCTTTGTTGAACCGCGTTCCTCTGGGGTCTACTATCATTAACGCATTGAGATCTTCCGCCACTCAGTTGTGTGTGTCTCACTCCTAAATTATGGTTTTAATTAAAAGAAGGCAAACAAAGCATCTGAAATGTGTGTTTATGTGCATATGCTCAAAACATAAATAAGACCCCCTCTCAATGACAACAGGCCATAAAGCTCATATTTGGACTTTTGAATACAGGCAAAATATTGGCGAATTAAATCTGTTGGTCCTAATGCGCTTGTGTGTAAAACTCAAATACATGAAATAAACCAGATCAGTTTTACGCATTGACTGGCTGCATAGCGAGATTCCCCCCAGAGATAATAAAGATTTAATCTACTCTTTTACTGCATGTGATAGATGAGAAACTCATTTGAGGGTGTTTTTAACCATTTTCACAGTTCATTTAAATAACTACATAAACTGGTGAAGTAAATAACTGAATCAATGACTCTGTTTTCTCCTTCACACAGCCTCCTGAATGCACAGACAAGGACCTGCAAACACACAGCACCTTTTCAGACATGTATCCCTACATGCTCGTCTCTAGTCGTGATCCTCGGTGGTCCCGTCGAGGCCTCGACTCCTCTGGAATGATTCACTTGTGTGAGGCAGAGGAGTTCACTGGTCCATTTTCCAGCCCACAAAGCAGGTGTGGCAGAGCAGCGAGCACATCTGCTCTCTTTACGGCTACAGTGTGTTACTATATGACACCACGTTTTATGGGCCCAGTAAAATAAAAATTATCACCATTAAATTGGCCCAACAGCTTATAAAATCCAGCGAGAAGGCAGGGATACATGTTGCATGAGGGTTTATAAACACGCAACCACCAAATGCACATGCACATTTACCCGCACGGGGTCAACAGCATCAGCTGCCACATACTTATGTCGTGTTTGTGTAGTTATTGCTCATTTCTCCACTTTTATTTTTTGTTTTCTCTGGCAACTCCATTTCTCTGGCTCTTCTCTTCTCCTGCTCGAACCGCCCCCCACCCCTCTAGGTATAGGGACTATAGCTAATGACAGATAGAGGTAATCAATGCACTGCACGACTCCTGCTAAGCCCCCCTATCCTATTCTCATGCATTACTGGCCTGTCTCCTTCATTACCTATTCAACCTCTCCGGTTCGCCGCATGGCTAATCCTTTCTTTAGCTTTCCATCCCTCCCTCCCTCTGTCCACACCTCACTTTATCTCACTATCCATTCCCCAAACTCCACTTCACTCCGCCTCCATTTTACTGTAATACCCCACTTTGCTTGCTGCTCTTTGCAATATATCACCCACAGTGCACTTTGCCTGCCGCCCTAAGCTGTACCTGCATTTACTTTCTTTTTTTTTTTTTTTTTTTTTTTTTTTTTTTTTCCAAATGACTCTGATTACAAATAGGACACGTTAAGGGCACTTTTAATCTCAAATCCTTGCTAATTGTGGGAGTTATTAAAATATGCGATCCTCATTTCTGTGGGCTTCCTCAGTTACTGCGTAGGGATGCTGATGCAGTATTCGGAGCCATGTAGGAGAGCTCATTGTTCTTATCTGTCTGGAGCCGAATCTGAATATCTAATCTCCTTAACAGTAGTCTAATGAAGTTCCACATGAGGCTGAAGAAAGGAAATATCCACACTGGATTCTCATAATCAGTTTTTCTCACTGTGCCTCATTAGATCCTTATCTCAGTGTCATGCCTGTCATCTGTGTGTGTGTGTGTGTGTGTGTGTGTGTGTGTGTGTGCGTGTGTGTGCTGTATAAATAACTATATAAAATGTATAAAGTTGCACGTGTTTGTGAATGTGTTTATCTGTATATATTACTGTAACTGCATGCATTACTATGGTTTATGTGCATGTGCATATCCCATTTATCCGTTACTGTGTGCGCACAAATACACACCAAAGCACAACTATATGTATGTGGCCTTGTTAATGAGGAGGTTATACAGTCTGTAATAATCTCTAATGATGATAATGTTGATATTATCCCCAAGGGAGAGGTGATCTACTGTGTTTTATCATACAGAACACTCAAAACCATTACAACAATTGATATCGTAATTGGATTGCATTCATTTTCATTTTGCAGTTTTTGTTATCTTTTTTACGATTTAGCTGTTATTTTGTTTTATAACGTGGTACCGGTTGATCATCATCAGTTTCTACTGGGACAAACTAGCCCTGTTGAGACACTCGAGCTGTAGCCTGTTTATTTTAATTTGTTTTATCAAGAGCATCTCATGTTGAATTCTGCCATCTCATCTCTGCACTCCTCTCTCTTTCTCTCTATGGGACATGCACAGGTTAGCAGATACACTGGTACCGAGTCTAAGCCTACAGTAATGACAGTCTTCCCTTCTGCTGTGCCACCACCATCTGGCATTTCTTGAGAGGGAACTATGACGCACGCACACACACATACATCTTTGGCACTAAAAAACACACACCTTGCAAGGCTGGTCTCTGCAGGTTCAAGGCGAGCATGCTGTTCATCAGTGTTCACAATCTGTTTGCTGGTTCGGGCCTCCTACCCAACTGTTATCCAACGGTTAGCAAACAGCCCACACTCCAGCGAAGACCACAAACCTGAGTAAATATGCAACCAAAGCACATGCATCGAACCAAGATGTTTGGATATGACTCAAGCCGACAGACTCACTACCCATCACATGATAAATAACACGTGTAGGAATAAAGGAAATTCACTGTCATGCAACAGTTCACTCCCCCCAATGCTGACTTCTCTCATCATAATCTAATATAAAACTTGTCCAGCATGAGTTTGAACTTATTTTTGCCTTTATGTGTGTACAATATTTAGTAGTTATGAAAGCCCTTCACCTTTGAGCAGTCACTCCACCCACTTATTATGCACTTATCTTGCATTAGCACTACATCATCAATCTTTCGCGCACACAGTTGATGCTGATGACTGAAAGTGGCACAATTTCCAAATGGCATATTCAAATAAGTACATTTGTCATAAGGTAACCTTTATATCAATACAAAAAAATAATATCCTGAATGTCTTCTCAAAAATTGGATGCTCAACTTGGTTTATGGAAATGATGTCATGTCTTAATTGTTAAGCAGGAAAAAATGCAAAAAAAAAAAAAAAAAAAAAACACAAACCTGCCTTCCACTTGAAACTCAGTATCTCCATCTTTCCAGCTGCTAAGCCCACTACCTTCTGGACTGGGGCTAATTGTGTAAGTGTGCATGCTGAAAAAGATAGGGACAAACACAGGGGATGAGGAGGAGAGGAGAAGGGGGCAGAAAACTGTCAAATTGGTGGCGGTTTTAATTATTCTGTCTGGGTAAGGATTGCCTAAGACAATGTTGTTCAATTTGAATATATATTTTTTACAGATTTATTTTATTTGCCTCATGTTGGCTTAATTAAGAGCAGACACTGCTTTATTGAGAAAGCCGTGTGTCCCAGGATCAGGAGTCAATTTAATGCATGAGCAGATTAAATCCTGTTTGCAATAAATTGCGCTCATGGCTTTCATTCTTGTCAGAGAGATTTGTGCTGATTTAAACCTCTGCCATAAAATGGGAGCTTTACAAATCAGTGTGGTTAAATTCACATCTTTCCATGATGCTCATAAGCTTCCATTTAGATGCAGTGGCTCGGGATGCACAGCAAAATGAACGTGGCAAGCTGACTGTCAACAACACGGGCTATTGTGGAGGAACGGAGATAAACTGTGAATTTGTTTTTTGATGCAATCATGGAAACATCTCTGTCACACTGGCTGTCACCATCATTGTGGGGTGATTGACCACGATCCTATATTCCAATGTGGACATGCTCCCTCGCTCCAGAAAAGCAGGAGTAGTGTCTTTTACTTTTACTGTGACTACTTTCCTGCAGAACTATTGTCTGATGGCACAAACACTCTGAGGTTGCTTGATAAAATTTAGTAATGGCAAATTAAAAGTTACTTTCACATGATTTGTATGTTCCTACTATCATAAAAATGTTTTCAGTTTCGTTTTGTGTACACCTGTGTAAACCTTTTTTGGTAGAATGTAAAATCATTACTATTGTGACAGTCTAACCAACACAGCTTCCCTTTGAATAACATCTGAACGTGAAGTTCATTATTGGCCTTGGCAGTTTGGCCGTTTTTTTTTTTTTTTTTGTTTTTTACCCATTTTGAAGAGCAGCTTTTAAACGAAGACCAAAAGACATCTCAGAAAGAGGAACAGTTTGAACAAATGTTCAGGCTAAGTTCAATACGTAAATATGAAGAAGTCGTAGAGGACTGATGTAATGAAATCCCAAGTTTCACATCTGCAAGGTCAGAATAATAAGTTCCAATAACAAGTACTTTTCTTACAGGTTTAAGATCCATATTTTGATATGAAAATGCTAATATGCTTTGGTTTCAGAGGGATAAATCATGGGACAGAATGGTCTCCCATGGTTTGTCTTGATCTATGAGCAATGTGAGGCCTTTTCTGACTTCCTTCTCTCCACAAACTTCACCACTAAGCCCAGATTAGAATGCAAGGAAGTCACCCACTAAGAAGAAAAAATGATTATATTGTGTCAAGCAAGAAAAACGGTGCACCATAAAGTTTACAGGCTTTAAATTTAATTAATTCCATTTATTATTTGCAAGCTTTTTTTTTTTTTTTTTTTTTTTTTTTTTTTTTTTTTAATTATTTCAAACCCTTTAACACAGATGAAGGTAATGTTCTGTTCTCTGTCTGGTCAGTCTGCCCTGTTCCACATCTTGTCAGGTCATGCATAATTTTTGGGATGTTTTCTGGTGAAACTCTATGAAACTACAAGTATTCTTCTCCTCTCAAAACTCAGAACTTACCTGACAGCTCAGTATTATTTTAAATACACAGTTTTAACATGTTGCACATTCTCTTGAACAACAATGAAACTCCACAGTGGTCAGATCAACACATTTCATTCTTAGCCAAGCTATAAACAGAAGTGGTTGTGGTACTTAAATGTTGGTATACAAGGGAGCAATGCATCATCTGTCCACGTGCTGCTCAACATTTGGCTACAAAGCAGTGAATTTCCATCTTTTCTCACTCATATTTCATAATGATGTTAAAGGATAATAACAGTGTTTTTGCAAGTTTACAATTTACTTACTTTGATATTGAGAAGGTCATTTCTTATGCTGCCTACTAGCAGCATAGTGAAGCTACTGAATTCATAACATTGTTCTTGCAACACTATTTTTAATATTATTGTTTTGTGTGTTTGATTTATAGTATTTATAATAAATGAAGTACTTTTTGGCCTCCAACTGTCATGTTTGACTCTCAGAGCAAACTTGACTGTCAGAGCAAACTGCACGTTTTCCTGCAGATGACCAGGGCTTCATTGACTGTAAACCTCTTGTGAAATCAGAATCTCTAAATCAGACTGTTTAAAAAACAATAGCAAGACCTTTGTAGCACAGTATGGCTCTCAAGTCAAAGTCTGAATCAGCCTCTAAATAAGGACATAGATCACACAACTGAAACCCAGATGACAGGATAAAGACTATAAACTTGCTATATATATATATATATATATATATATATACACATATCATTTTTCCTGTTGATGTATGCCCCGTGTCCTAGAACAGCAATGAAGACTCTGCTATATTTATCACTATTAAATATAAAGCAGTGCATGGTAGACATATCACCCATAATGAAGACTCACTGAGATAGATGAGCTGCTGCTCTGTCTCTCTGCATCTATATGTTTCAATGCCTTCTGTTATGAAGCCATCATCACATAAAGAACGTGCGACTTAGATAATGGGGATGAAAACTACACACATCTCGCTTTGTATGCAATATATGTGTCACATTATACTGTATGTGGACTGGCTGTGGATTCCTCAAGCTATGGTTTAATATTGGATTAGGGTTGCTTGTTTAGTTTAATCATGAACGTGTGCACAAAGACATGATGAGGATGACAATAATGATTTGAGTATAACACGCTGAAAAATTTAAATGATGAAAAATGAGATTGAAATGAAAAAAAAATGTATATGTTATTGGAACTTATATTTGGCTTTAACCGACCAAGCTATTGGTGTCACGAATGATTTATAAGTTGTTAGATAGTATGGGATGCATACTGTGAATGTGATAGCGAAGCAGTGAACTGGCAACTGTGATGAGTGAGTGAGTGAGTGAGTGTGTGTGTGTGTGTGTGAGAGAGAGAGAGAGAGAGAGCACACCAGGGATGATATGTGTCTGCTTTGCTTCAGAGTGATATACTGAAGCTGACACGAGTTGTGGTGTCACTTCTCGTCTTTATTAGTCTGGAGACTTACGAGGCTTCAGACCTGTTCTAATCATGCAACACACAGTTTAGCGACACTCAACACTCACATATTTCAAACAAGAAAGTCGAAAATGCTGAAGGCAGGAAATCACTCACTTTACTTAATCCCTTTACTTAAAGGCTTCAATTAATTAATTGGTCGAAATAAAGCCGCGATGTGAATGAAAATAATTTTCTGATTGTGTGCAGGATTTGGTGAAATCTGTCAGTATGAATAATCGCTTTTTGTTGAACAGCTGTTTTGAAGACTCGCGTAACTGTCCATTAAATTAGAGCCACATCAGTTTCTGCTACCTTCATGCCATTTCTGAAAGTGAAAAAAAGAAGCTCCTGTCACATTGACCCTGAAAAGAAATATGAATAATATGAATAATATGAATAAATGAAAGCATTGTTTGGTTGACTCAGGTTGTTGGCATTACGCAAATGAGACATTCAAATTTGTATTTTTATTGTAGTTTTTTTTTTTTCTCTCAATACTATTATGATGATTTATTGATGTTTATCTGTGTAGCCTAACATTAAAAAATACACAGTTAGGAGACATAAATGCATCCATACCTGGAAACAACCTTGAATATCAAAATAGAGTTCTGCAGTATTGTCTTGAGCACATTTAGCACAAGACACAAAAATACACCCAAATGCACATTGGAGGACATTGGAGGAAGTAACTCTTCCCAGCTAATTGATGAACTGAGCTGACTGACTGAAGTAGGGCCCAACATACATAAATACAAACTAAAAGAGAGAAAAGGAAAGAGAAAAAAACAATAGAGGCAGCAGAGTCTAACAAACACCCCAAATTAATACTTCAATATCAGGGAATTTGAAGCTGTACAACTACAAAGATGCTGAAAAGAACTGACCATCACTGTTTTTTCTCACACACACAAACAACACTCTGGTGGGTTTATATGTGTGTCTATAAATCTCTGGGAACTCATTTACAGCTTCTCCTATACCTTCACAAACATGGCTACTGTCTATTAAACCATCATACCCCTGAGCCAAAACATGTTCATGGAAAGAGAGTCATATATGTTCAATGTGTGCATGTGGATGTCAATATATAATGTGTTTGTGCATTTAAACATCTGTGTACAGCAGTTTGCATCAATTTATTTTCATACGTGTGTGTGTTTGTGTGTGTGTGTTTGTGCAGCATGCATCATGGTAGCAATTTTCCATTTCCACTTATTTGCCCTCTGACAAATCAGTAAGGATGAAAGATTTGATCATCGCACATTTGCCCTTTAGTGAACATATTATTATCTCTTCCTCTCATTTATTTTCACTTTCAGTTTTATTATTTACACCTTCTTCGTCCTTCATGTCTCCGTCTCTTCATTCATTTGACCTCCCTATCACTTTCTTCCTTCTCCCTTCCCCTTCTTTGTCTGGTCTCTTCCATCCTTTCTTCCTCTGTTTCTCACTGAAACACAATAATGGAAGTGATTGTGCCTAAGGCTCATTTTCTTCCTTATCATCCTCCAACGCATTCTCAAATTGTCAAATTGCACCTCTGTAAACTATGACCTTTTTTGGCTTACTGTTAAATGATTACTAATATACATTGGGTGTATTGCTAATGTCCATGCAGTGGAGGTCAGCAAGCAAAGTTAACATTGATAACAATGCGTTATATTCACAAATCCTGCTCATAGCTACACACGTTAAACTCATAAACACAAGATGAACATCCCCCCTTCAGCAGCTGAAATTAAAAGCAGACTTCTAGTGTCTGCACATACATCAGTCTGCAAAGTGAAACATCCAACGAAGACAAAAAGAAAGAAAAACCCTTTTGTCTTTTCCAAAACACTCTGTCTGTGTTTACCAAAAGCTTCATCTGACATGGGGAAGAAAGAGAACAGACGCGCCACAGGTTGGTGAGATGAGTGGAGGCAGGAGAGGAAAGGCAAGGTGAAATAAAGGTAAGAAGGAGAGGAAGGACACAGAATGTTACTGAGTGTATAAAAAAATAAAAAATAAATAAATATTTAATTTAACTACATGAAAAAAGTGGAGACATATCCTCATACAGGTTTATAACTGTACAGGCCAGTGATGGTGTAAACGTGTGATGTGCTTCATATGCATCCTTAACATTTAGTTTAGATGACCTCATTCTCAGTTAACAGCGTGGATAACTTTAACACTGAGTACATGGAAGATTAGCATATTTAAACCGCCATTACTTAAATGACCTGAAAGTGATCAATTTAGCTTTCTCTCGCAATCTTTGAAACACAAATTGTGGTGACTGTTTGAATTTAGGAGTAGCTTACTGGCTGTTTGTAACTGGCTAAATACCAAGATAATGTTCAGGCAATTACAACCCTGAAAAAAGTTGGATGCTGTGTAAAACATAAATTAAACCAGAATGCAAATATTTTAAATCAAACTGTGTTCACTGACAACAGTTTTACGAAGTGTTCTTGAGCCCATGTAGTGATTTCCTTTATACAATCATGTGTTTGACAAAGTGGTGAACCTCTCTCCATCCTCGCTTGTGAACGACTGAGTCTTTCCAGGATGAACCTTTCATACCCAATCATGATACTATCACCTGTTACCAATGAACCTGTTTACCTGTGGAATGATTCAAACATTTGTTTTTGGATCAGTCCACAACTTTCACAGTCTTTTGTTGCCCCTGTCCCAACTTGTTTGAAACATGTTGCTGCCATCAAATTCAGAAAAAGCAAACAAAAATCAATGAAGTTGATGAGGTCAAACATTAAATATATTGTCTTTGTGTTGCTTTTAATTGAGTATATGTCGAAAAAGGATCAGCAAATGATCTCACTGAATATCATAGATGTTCCCATGTAAAATTTTAGGTTGGAAGTTAAAATTGCATGTGCTAAACATTTTGAATCTTACAGCTAAACAGAAATATGAACTCAGACACATATTTGATATTTTCAGCCACACCACAAATTCTCCCCCACTTTTTGTTGAGCCCTCAGCTGATAAATGTGAACGGTTTTTATCATTTTTCTCTAATAAGGTTCGAGCTGTTAGGAATGCAATTATCTCGCTTTCTCAAACTCTCCCTGACCTTTGCTATAAAGCCCCTTGCACCCTGCTCGCATTTAAGTCTGTCAATACTAAGCATCTAACCAATGTCATTACCAAAATGAAATCATCCTCCTGTTCACTGGACACTCTTCCAACTCTCTTCTTTAAAGAAATATTTCATTCAATCTCCCCATTTGTCCAAGCCATTATCAATTCCTCACTTTTATTTGGTCAAGTGCCTCATTATTTTAAATCCACTACAGTTCAACCACTCGTCAAACAGTCATTTCTTGATCCATCTGTTTTAAATAACGTCCACCCTATCTCTAAACTTCCCTTCCTGGCTAAGGTCAGAAATAGTTGCTGGGCAGCTCATCAATCATATGAATTGCAGCAGACTCTTTGATAAATTCCAGTCAGGTTTTAGGGCAGGTCATAGTATGGAGACAGTACTTCTTAGAGTTCTTAATGACAATCTTTAAACAGATGACAGTGACCAAGCATCTGCTTTATTGCTTTTAGATCTCGGTGCAGCTTTTGATACAGTAGACCATGTGATTTTAATTAAACATCTTATGCTCTGACTTGACATATCAGTTATAGATTAGGTTTTATTGCTATTTTGTAATAGAAAATTCTGTGTTGCCATTGGTGAACCCTTGACCTCCCATTTCTCCTATGGAGTGCCTCAAGGCTCAGTCCTTGGTCTTATTATTCTCCATTTGTATGTTACCTCTAGGTGAAATCTTTCACAAGTGCAACATCAGTTTCCATGTTTATGCAGATGACTCACAGATCTAATTCCTATTTGACTCCAACAGCACAACACAACTGGTCAAAGTACAATCCTGTCTCATAGATGTTAAAAACTGGTTCTGTGTTTTGTTGAGTTAAGATAAATCAGAAGTGATCATCATATGTCCAGATCCCTCTGGCGAGCACGTCTCACTTAGGTTCTCTATCCTGTTGCATGAAAACCCAGTTCAGAAATCTAGGTGATATGTTTGATAACAAACTTAACTTTGACCAGCTGGTGAAGTCAGTCATTCAGCTGTGCTTTCTGTAACTTTGTAATATCTCGAAAAATTAGATATTTTTGATTTTGCTAAGAATCTGGAAACATCTCGCTTAGACTACTGTAACTCGGTGTACTCCTGTCAGGGCCCGACAGCTCTGCAACAATCTGGAGATCAGGTAGACTCACTCATTTTTTCTTCAAAATCTTGGACTGTATGTAAGAAATGGACTAACTTGGTTGTATTTGAAACATTTAATTCATGCTTCAAAAAATGAACAATGTTCTAGAGAATTACCTAACTCAGTCAGTAGATTACAACAGCACCTTCATCACAGCATCTACAATTGTACAATTTCATTTAGCAAACACTTTTATCCAAAGCGACGTACATACACACACCAATGAAACAGCCATTGGGGGCAATTTGGGGTTCAGTATCTTGCCCAAGGACACTTAGACTGCAGGGGCCAGGGATCGAACCACCAACCTTCCAATTGGTGGACAACCACTCTACCTCCTGAGCTACAGCCTGCTTCGTTGCAGCTCTCTCCTCTTTCCTCTTGTCTTTCTTTCCACCTCTAGGTTCATGCAGTACAAGATGAGTTATGTACTGTATATGAACAATAACACAGAAAAGACAGGTTCAATCTTATGCAATATCCCTTGGGGGAGCATTACCAACACTTTCTATGTTTTGAATTTATATAACATAGGCAACAGAACATAGTACATATGGTACTGTTTGTGTATCGAGGGCTCCAGCAATACATTTCATTTCTATTTCCCATAATCATCCTTTTTAATCTCCACATCTACTTGTTTCTGCCCTTCATGAACAACACGAGGATAGTGTGTGTCCATTCCCATGGCCACAACACAGAGCTCTCCTTTATCTTCGAAACACAGATATTATATTACACAATCTCCCTCCTGCTCATGAAGCACAACAGAGGTCCACTATATGGTCTCATGTAAATCCCTACAGGGCTGCAATAACACAATATATACCTCCACTCCATCCGCCTAATGTCATATTATTATTGACCATCTGAGAGATGATTGCTGCAGGATAATTGTCTGCATGTATCACAAGCATGACTATTGCACAAGCCAGGGGACAGCTCATAAAACTATCCCACGTAATGAACAACCAAATGATCTGCCAACAAAGGCATTTAATGACCGCATGAATGTAAAGGCAGTTCTGAGGCACAAAGGGGTACATACAATCCTACCAGCACAGAGAGAATACAAAGGGAGGAGATGGTAGTTCAAAACAGCAAATGGATAGATCAGATGAATGAGTCACATTGGCCTGGGAACAGAACATAGCATCCATTATTAGAGCAGGTAGTTGATGGTGACTGCAAGAGAATTACATTGTACTTCTTCAGCCACTGACAGGCATAACGACTGAGGTACAAAATAACACAGGGACAAGTTGAAAGACAAGCTGGCTCGCAATAAAACAGATAGATAGGCAGACGGACGCAACGCTCCACAAGCAGACGACCAAACACGTCAGCGAGGCGGGCGGGGAGGGAATCTTCATAGAGATGGAACAAGATGGACAAACAGAGCACATCATGGGCAGTAAAACAGCGTTTGTTGTCATGTCCATAACTCAGACTCCCCTGAGTTTTTCCTCTGAAATGAAAATCGGACGTTGTAGTTCCTCCGCTGGGGTGTCAGAGGAGAAAAAAAATCTATCCCTCTTCCCGCCTCTCCTCACATCCCTCTCTAAATCTCATCTGGTTTCATCATAAAAAACGACAGGCTGTCTTGGTAAAGCATGGGGCTTATATCAGCATGGGGTTTGGATGGGCCAAAGACAAAGGCAGGACAAACAGGGCCAGCGTGGCGCTTTCCACTCTTGCATTTTGTTACTGCAGTCAACGTAAATCCCTCGCAAAGTCAAGACCGAAGAAAAAAAAAAAAAAAAAACGGTTGAGAGAATTATTTGCATGTTTTTGGATTCCAAGTAAGAACAAGGTTAGTGAGCTTTGCAACATGACAGAATAGCACATATTATAAATGCCAAGTTCTTGTGAGAGATGGTGTGTTTGTAATACTAGTGTGGGAGCTGACAGTGGATGCAGTTAATCAGAGTTAAGTCCCCTGGCAGTGCATGTTTATGAGAGAGAGATTGTTTGATGTTTGCTTGGACTTGTCACATCGTCCTGCCAGGAAATCTGTTTGCTGTCCTATTCGGGCAAGTCACTTGTTTATTTGCTGTTGTTTGAGTCCAATCATCGTGCCTAAGAAATGTTGTGGTGTCACTTTCATACTGGTTCATGAGACACGAGTATTGAAATAGTTCTGTGTTTGTCTCCTCTAATGTAGATCGGACTGGAGAAAGCTCTTAAATTGCTAATGATTGACATAAGAAATTGCCAGGTTTGATTGGACGAGCACCTCCATTGACCATGCTGTCAGTACACATATGTTTGTCTCTGAGGCCTTCATCAATTTCCTTGCTTCTGCTGCTATAGATGAGCTGTATTGCCACTTTACTCACCCCACATCTATCTTCTGTGTTTTGTGGCAGCTACGGAAGAACATGAGCAACCATAATCTCTATGTCTCAACAACAGCGTGGGGCGGATCGCAGCCAGACGCCGCTTGGTCAGTATGTTCGAGTGAGGAATGGGCTCCCTGATGGAGTGGGTGTAGTCCCTGAGTGTAAGCATGATAGGTGATCAGCGTCCTGCCTACTGGGCTGACTGGCCTGGAGTAGGCGGTGATTTGTTTGCATCTGGTATATTAATGGACACCTTACACTGGCATGGTGTTCCACATGAACAACTGGATCTGTCATTTGCTCTGTTGCGTTTTCATGAAGCCTCCCACATACCTAATGAGCCATGAAGCTCATTGTTGCCATGGTGCACACACAGCATTACTTACCACCATGTAATGTTGGTCCAGAATCATACTGCAATCAACACGTCCATGATTACTACTTACTATATTAGCAAACATGATTCACGGCTTTGTTTTCTATATGTATCACCTTCCCATCTCCCTGTCAATGTTATGACTTAATAGTGGAGAGACTCCACTGAGACAGACTTTCATTCACCACCATACTATCTTGCGCTCATCATGATAATGTGGTTTTCTGAACACACACACACACACACACACACAAACAAATACCTATAACACACGGTGACATGCACGCAGAGCAAAGAGGGTGGAGCAGGATGCTGCTGTACCTACCTTTGACACGACATCACCATCAAGAGTTATGTTTACCAGCAGCACATAAAACAGAAGATAAAAGCCAGAACCTGGAAGTCAGCAGCAGTATCAGACAGAGCTGCGTTCAAAAGCAGTATTTCACTACAAAGAGCCCGGGTCCTGATGCCACTCTGTGCTAATCGCTGCTCCACTGTCTTCTCACTGCAATATCCCACAGTGTTCCTGGGGTTTACCGGCCATAGTCTGAGATGAATTGGTATCTACAACAGCAGCTGCTATTATATTTTGAAACCTTCATTATTATAACCATATAAAAACGATTAAGCTATTACAACAGTTTCCTCGAGACTATGCTCACCAGAAAAAATTACAACATTGGTCGTTTGTTCCAATTGTTAAAACGACCTGTGTTTAATTGACCAGGACCACTTGTGGCTGTGTCGACCTCTGTTTGTTTCCAGCTGCCTACGGACAGTGAGTCAGTAGTGTTTGT
This sequence comes from Holacanthus passer, assembly GCA_025331565.1. Classification (NCBI taxonomy): domain Eukaryota; kingdom Metazoa; phylum Chordata; class Actinopteri; family Pomacanthidae; genus Holacanthus; species Holacanthus passer. The sequence goes on along the minus strand of JAFREQ010000004.1, from coordinate 3,874,633 downwards.
CCCCAAACCTAATGATGAAAGGCACCAGAGCAGAGCAAGCTTATATGTGTCATTTTTGTTCATAGGTATTTTCTTGTTGATGGAAGCCACCAACTCACTGACCTCCAGTATCATCATTTCCACTTTCTTAGCTGTCACAAATGCTTCTACGCTGTTTGAACATAGATTTTTTAAAAGTTATTAAAAGCAGAAATATTTAATAAACTATATCATTTTTATTTTATTTATTTTTATCTTTTGTCTTTTATCTTCTGAACCAGAACCAGGAAGTTTCATGTCTCCGTGTTTCACAGTTTGGAACATGTATATTTTTTTTTTTCTTTCTTTCTTAACTTGTTAAATGAGCATCTTTGAGCAGCTGAAGTGTGTAAGTATGTGTCACCGACATATCACTATATCCTCCCCTTCTAGGACAACAGCAAAAGGCTGTAGAAATACAGTGAACTCTACAGAGAGTAAAGGGAAATCAAGGTCCTTTTAAATCAGGGTGATAATGACATTAAGAGGAATTAGAATTTAGCTGTTGTCCTGTTTTGTTCCTTCCTTTTTCATCCTTTCTCAAGCAGGGTCAACCATTCAAATCGAAGCAAAGTATGAGGGTTTCACATTTCTAACTTCCGTTCTTTGATCTTAACCTTTCCTGCCTGAGTGTGTGAGTGTGTGTTTCAATGTCTACTTTGAATCTGTCTATTTGCACATTTGCCTTAGTTGTGCTTAGTTAACATTTTACAGTCTCAGTGACTAATGCTCCTCAATGCTCCCCCTGCAGCTATCCTTATGGTTTAGTATGATTTTCAGTTTGTCAAATCTGATTTTGCTCATTGATGCCGACATCAAAAACGTTTCATTCTTACACGATGCTGCGGTAAATGCAGATTTCCACCCTTTGCATAAAAGTACTATTACACAGTCATTACTTTTGACTGTATCACTCTTGTGAAGATTGGCCACACTTTTACATTCTGGCTGTTGTAAACATCATCCACATGCACTGACTTGTATTTCACCGCAATGTACCATTGAGTGTAAGCAGAGTAGGTCCATATTCCACTCCAATGAATAGCATCAAAAACCATGTTTAATGACAGATCTCTGCTCCAAAATTTGAAACAACCTCCAATTCAAAACCAGTTCTTGTCACCCTATTTATCTCCTCTGAGACAGGAGGGTGGTGGGAGGAGAGACGGAGTAAGATGGACAGAGATAGAGCATAAGTGTTTTTTCAGGGGCTCTAGTTTGTTGAAGTTGTTATGCGGTGACCTCTTTACTATCTCTCACCATTTCTGTCCTTGTCTGCTATTCTCTCTCTTTCTTTTCACCTTCTCTTCCTCTGTCTGCCTATTGCCTTATCTCCTCAGCAACCTTATTGACTTCAGACCGACTGCACAAAATGTGTTTTCAAACAGTGGTGTCGGCAGTCTGAGACCGACAGTCAGGACTATGGCTTTTAATCTCCTGCTGCTTTGCATTTTAAACCAAGAGCACAGGGGCAAGTGACAGAAAATGAAAAAAAGAAAAGAAAATGCTTTATGTCTGTGACTCTGTGTGTGTGTGTGTTAGCCAGAAGAGAGAATGACAGAGAGCTATCCTTGACCTCTAAGACCAGACATAGAGTACTTACTAATCCCCTTCACCAGTTGCCAAGGGAACATAGGCAATCCAAATAAAATCTGAACAAATGACAGCTTCCTTCAGTGGTTATTTACTCTCAGTGGTCACCACACAAATACACGCAAGCACACACACACACATGCACACGAACGCAGCCACGCAGACACTGGAGCATGCACAAATGTTCATAATTTCTGTCGCGGTCCAACCAAAACTGTACCTAAAATGGAGCGTCTGTGCTCAGCTTGATTTATGAGGTGCTGGTGAGGGTAACTCTCAGGGGCATTCAGGGGTAGTTGATCAAGGTTGCATATCGGGTTCTAGTGTTGCGATTGCAAGGAATCAGGAGTTACGGTTACTGAACAAGACAATGGATCCCGTCCTTCTTCCAATGATCTGTTCCATTCCACCATTGAAGGGATGGAAGCAAACACGACAAGCTAAGCAATGTACTTGTGCGAATGGGGTCAGCAGCAAAACGTATTTTAGCCACCTAAAAGAAGCCCACCTAAAAAAAACAATATAATTTCAGGTGTAGCCAATATGTACAAAATTTTCACCTTTCCGTCAGACAGCCCTTTCTGCTGTCTTTGCCTTCTTTGCCTTTTTCAAAGCCACCAGACTCCTTTAATAAAAGCAGTAATTTTACCTTGCAGAACACAGGAGTTGCTGGCTGCCTCAATCGGTTACTTTGTGTTTCTCTGTGACTTTGGTGATGTTGCACATTAGTTTGGATCCATACTAACCCTTTGAAACACCAAAGTACCTCATACAGTCCCACTTCCAAAAAACAAACTGACCGCTGTAAGTGTACAATCAGCAATTTCCTCCAGTCATATTGGCAATGTTGAAGGAAAATGTTATTTACATAATCATAATCCATAACCACAGAACATATATTACTTGCACAACCTATGTATGTTTATTTAAATTGAAAACATGAAGTGTATTCAAGCAAACAAGAGAGGTAAATGGTCCTGACCTGTGCAAACCAGAGCGGAGGTGTCGGGGAGAGTCTCTGTATTACAGGGTGCCTGACACAGCTCGCACAGGTAACAGGAGCTGACTGATAAAATGTAGTTTCCTTGAGTAATAGCGCCTTCATGCGAGTTGAAGTGCAATGACATACAAGTCAGTCTTTAATTCATAACCAATCAAAGAATTGTTGGCATCTTTCAGTCTGAAACCAAACCCCTGATTTGTATTCTACTTTCTGACATTTGAAGAATAAACTACTTTGTACCAAATGAAGTAGAGAGACTTCTGTTTTTTCAGTGTTTGGTTCCCACAAGCCTGATAGTGGTTATTTATTTAAAGTTATTGAAGGCTCATCAAAGGAAGAAAATAACCCTTAACGTGACAATATTACAAGACCAAACCCAAAAGGTGTTTACAGAATGATAATCTGTAAAAAAAAACATTTTTACATTAGCTGTCTTCATTCATGTGAGATGCATCCATGAATGTCTACATTGATGTATACTGCTCTATAGTGGAATAAGATTTAATTTTTTTTTGTTTGAGTCATGACATGAAGATAACAGCAGTGTTGCTATAAGTTTTTGCCACAGAAACTTTTTTTTATCCACTGCCAGGATCTAGATTGTGACTGGCGCAGCGAGTTGTCCGCCCCTTGTGAAATGGCAAATTGACATGAAAGTACAGTGCTTTGGACAAGTATCCAGCTTTGACTGGCCTGGGAGACTCAGTTAACAGAAGATCACACACAAGCACACAGAGGAATGTGTTTGTGTGTGCATGTGTGTGCATGTGCTTGTCTGAATGACATCCTTCCCTGTGGGTGTACACCTGTCTGTTTATTAACTCCTGCTCTGTTACAAGGTGTCTTACACACACACATGCACAATCACAAAACACTCACACATACACAGCTAATCCACTGCGTATCTTGACTGTTAAATATGATACCAAGGTTTGGACTGTAGAGCTTTACAAACACACACTCGCAGCAGGCCTCTGCTCATCATGGCAGCCTCATCTATCTTCTCAGTATTTCTTATTATTTGGTCTGTGGGTCACAGACCCTGCAGATTTCACGGGTCTCTGCTCCTTATCAAGATCAATTCCATTCAACTTCATAGGAGCTGAGGCCTCTTATTGCATAATTGAATTTGGGTTGATAATGAGAGCAGAGCAGAGTTCCAGCACCTGTGATCTGTTGAGACGAAGGCCGGGCCACTTGCTGCAGCTGCTAACATATGACAAACCGGAGCGGAGAGGTACTCCCACTAAGGGACTGGAAGACACTCGGTCTCTGAGAAGAAATTTCGCCCTCATGAGTGCAGCTTACTCACGTCTCCACTGCAAACAAACTAGTTAAAGTGTTTACAATTTAACTTTGAAGCTCCTCGTGTTTACAGGTGGCCTACAGAGGTTTTGTTCAGTGTATTATTTGGACATTACTCACGACTCTATTTTCCTATACTACTAGGGAAATGAAGTGAAAATCCGACCCACTGCATGAGTGTTTCCCCCTGCTGGGAGATGTCTTTGAGCTGGCATCTTCAAAAGGTGCTAGCTGTGCGAGTATGCATGTGCATGTGTCTGTGCATGAGGTGTAAATGTATTGAAAGAGTTAGGATATTGTGAACAGGACCAGCTCCTGGGGCTGTCCTCAGAAGTAGTATGAATGGTCTATGTGGGATTTTAAATGCTTAATATTTACAAGTAAGGAGTCAATCAACAGGGGTTCAGGATGGAACTTCCATTATGCCGAGTGATGTTCTGTCTTGTGTTGAAAAGAAAGGCATCAAAGCGAGGGGACTTTATACATATGTTTTCTCTCCGCAATGTCCTGGCCCTGGATGACACAGCAGTCATGTTGTAAATACAAATGAGCTGGTCCTCTGTGCAGATGAACTCAATCCTCACACTTGTGAGCGAACTTGGTTCAAACAAACTAAACGAGCAAAAATCTAACAAATTTTCTCTATTAAAAAAATCAACATTTAACCTTAATCATTATTACAAATTATGTAAAAACTATAACTCGTGTGCATGTTTACATTTTAAAGAACCATGGACTATTTTTCTTCCACCCTTCTCAATGACTCAACCACAGGATAGAAGTGAAATCATTCCAGATATTCAAAAGCAACTTGAGCAGAACCTGATTTATCTTAAACCTTTAAAGTGATGAAACCATCTGTATGCAGTGTGAGACTGCTCGAGTTCCTGGCTTGGTTGAAGCAAAACACCTCACAAGAAATCCTTTGAAATAATTTCACTCATCCTTTTAAGACTGAGTTCTCATTCTGTCGTTCGCTAACTCTCTTTCAATCTTAATACCCTTTGAATTATTTCATCTTGTCATTTCTCGCTTTCACTACTTTAAAGGGTTTACTGGACCTTGACTGTGCACCTCTTGTTTGACATTTTGGCGCTTTTACTGCAGGTGGCCTGGCTTACTTCTGCTTGAAGTGGGTCAGGATGTTGCTCTGGGCTCGTGCGCTTTCAAGGCGAGTGTAACACATCGCAGGTGAGAAAAAGTTCAGCCTGCCAATGACTCCCATGTGGGTGTAGCAAGAATATTTTACACATGAAAATATGTTTCTCACTCGTGCTCATTCCATGTTTTTCTCTGTATCTATTTCATTCACTCTCTCTCTCACACACACACATCTACACGACTGAAAGAAAGACAACAAACATGCACACAGCTACACACACACACACATCATGATCAACTTTTCCCATGTGGGCGAGTCCCCCTCTGGTATTCTATTATTCAGACACCGAACATTATCAGCCATTCTCTATGCATGAGAATAGAGACGTCTATCCATAAAAATGAGACATCATGAGTATCTGAGCGCTGAATTTGCCTGCATCTATGCTAATCTGTGGACTGTATGTGGTAGAAAGAAAGTACGCATATCTGAGGACATATAGCAATTTTAACTGGAGAGGAATACACAGTGTTAACACAGTAGTGATTTGTTGCAATCGGGAGATGTTTGAGCTTCTCAAATGTTCTTCAGATAAACCAATAATGCACTGTGAATAATTTTTTTAGGAGTAGTTTATCGCTCGTTTTTCTGGTTTGCATTTTACCCCGAGGAGCCACTTGAGTGCTTCACAATTGCAAAGATTAATCAGCAGTTTAGCGAACTGTGGCCAGGCCTCCATCTCTGCAAGCTCAAGGGCGTCTGCACAACTGTTGTGCATGTGGTGAAGACACAGTGGACTGTTGCTTTACTTGAAATACATTTTGCTAGGGAGATGGCTTTTTTGTAAATAAAAAAAACAAATCAACAAACAAACAAAAACTAATCAGAGGTGTTATTTTCAAAAGTGGATTTCAAATTTCCGATGAGATTTTCTCCAGGCCTCAATGAAAAGTGAGTGGTCTGGCTCATGATAGCAATAATTTTACAACAAAAGAATCTAAGCACAGCCATTAAACTCCTCAATATCAGTGTGATACTTCATTAATTCCAACCAGGAAATTGTCTCATCACATTCACCTACACAGGGGGGTCAGAGCGGAGGGTCAGAGCACAACAGAGTAAAGATGGCAAGGATTTAGTGTCTTGCTCAAGGATTCTTCTGCAACACAGATGGATTTTTTTCAGCATTGGGTCTTCTACTTGAGTTTTCATTTGCCCTTTTACAAAGAATTACAGTTAAATTACTGCCCTTCATTCCATTTGCTCAAACATGCCTAAACAGATGAATTGCCAAGAGTAAGATTTCATTTGCGTTTAAATAAAAGCAAATCAGCGAAAGCAGCGGTTGAAATTTCCAGCTGCATTTTTAGAGTAAATGGAGCAGCGATAGATGAAAAGGTGATAATGAATGAAGGGAAGTACAAGAGCATCTGTGTTTATTTAGCAAACAAGGACCCAGGAAGGAATTTGTACAACTACAAATATATATAAATCATGCATAGATGAACAGTGTATTTGTAATAATGGAAGTAGATTTACTTTCACGTTTGTCCTCAGGTGTCCTCAATCTCTCTAACATGATATACTTTGACTGCTTCAGCTACTGTATTCATTTGTGTATATACAGTATGTTTGTGTATGCGTGTGTTCTATCTGAGCTCTCATGCATGTATGGCTGTGTGTGACGATGGCACGCACAGCAAAAGCAAGAGACATCAGTGAAGATTGGATAGAGGTTGGAGATTGACTTGAGGACAAATCCATCATGAGAGAATACACAGAGAGAAACAAAGAGAAAAAGAAATGAAGCCTTAAGACGGAGTGCGTGTCTAAGTAATATTTACAGCCGATCTACCAAAACCAAGACCTGCTGCTCGGTATAAAAAAAAGCAAGGATACATAATGCAGAGTCTACATTTTCAATGATACAACATTGTGTAAATGTCTGGATGTGTGTGTGTGTGTGTGTGTGTGTGTGTGTGTGTGTGAGTGTTTCAAGCGGCAGCTCTCCACGTCCTTGCGTATATGAAACAGTGGAAATCACAGCTTAAGTATGTATGGTTCCTCCTGTGGGAGCCCCTGTTTAATTTTGCATGCCTGCAGAGAGTGTCATAACACATTCACATCACACAGCTCAACAAGCTCACAGGGTCAGGCTGGAGAACAGAGCTGCTTCTGTGTGTTTGCGTGTGCGTCTGTGAATGCATGCACAGTTGTTCCATGCATATGCATGCGTACGTGAACAGTATATGCCGGCACGCATGCGACACGTTTGCTCATATGCACGCCTCCTCTCTTCTCCTCTTAAAGCCTGCTGTTCTGTAGTTTGTGCTGTAGCGCGAGGCCGAGCAGACCACTTAACCTTAATTAACAGCTCATCTATACATAGCGTCTATGATAATAGAGTAACCAAACGAGGCCCAAAACATTTAAAGGTCCGATCCATAGTCGAAAGGGCAACCAAAGGCCAAGCCCACCAACGGGAGACAAAACATGGAACAGACACAACTTTTTTTTGATTTTTGTTTTACAGAACCACTTATTAGGCTTCTAAATGTGAAGGCTTATTGATTCATTGAGAAGCTACTGAAAGTTTGCATGAATCGGAGCATGAGAGTAATTATTGGAACAAATTAGATCTTTAGTTTGACCTTTGATGGTACAAGAACTAGATATTTCAATATATATTTTTAAGATACAGGACTGATAATGACAATGACTTCAGTTACATGGAAAGTCCTGTTTTTTGTTTTTGAATAACACGTGTGCAATTTAGTATATTGGAGTGATCCACTATGTGTTATTTGTGTTTTTAAGGAGATACTTGCTATTTTCGTCTTTGTCACATTTCTCAGTCTTGATTGCAGTAAGTTTGAATATTATGATTTTCATAGGGATTCAAGTATGTATTCTTTACAACACACGTACCATCTCCTAAATCTTCGAGTTTGGTTTGAATGATCTCCACATTTTGAAGGCACCACTGAATGCCTCTTTACTCTCCTTTTTACTGCTTTTGTCATGCGCTTTTAATTGGAAGTCGTCTTAACAGAGGATGAACAGATTCAACTGAGGGCATGTAGATCATGTCAGTGTCCACAGTGTTGTATGTCAAGCTGTTCAGCAAAGATAAAGATGAGTCTTTCTTGTGCAGGGGAGAGCAGAAAACACACACACACACACACACTTGAGGTCACAAAGCACACACACTCTGAGACAAAACACAGACCAGTAAAATACATACTGTAAGCACTTAGCACATCACTTAAACACTCCCACACAGGCTTTGTTTAATTCATTAGCTGTTCCGTGTGACATGACCATCTCCACACACACACACACAGCCACACATATATAGCACACACATGCATTTACACATACATGCACAGGACAGAATGAGGCCAGTCGACTCTAAAGGACTGCCAGGAGATGATTACCATGTTTTGTTCGCCACTCCCAACATCTCCCATTTTGCTCTTCTTATCTCTGACAGCCCTTTGCTCTTAGTGTCATCTAGACCCATTGATAAAATACGAAAACAATGAACTCTTCTCTTCTCTTCTCACGTCTATCCCTTCGATTGTCTCGAGGTGTGTGTTTGTGCCATACTTTGTCGTGCCGCCGGCCTGTTCTGTAGCTGGCTGTAAAAAGTCCACGGGGGTTTCTGGCTGGTCTTGTTCTGATTTTCTTGTGTCTCCAGCACCATCGCCTCCTGCTATTCCCTACTCCCACACAATGACAGGGTCGAGACCTGTGTTTGCCCGGCCTGAGCGCCGCGGCAATGCGCACATATGTAGAAGCACACTCGGACGCACACAAGCGAGTGCACACTGGACGCGCACTCGCAAATAGCACACACTCGCTTGTAAACAGTTTTTCACTCAGGAGTTTTACCCCGAAGGAAAGAACTCATTTACTCTTGCAGAGGGTTCAGAGGTGTCACAGTGTGTTTATTTGTCTGAGCACAGGTGTGTGTGTGTGAGTGTGTGTGTGTGTGTGTGTGTGGGTGGATGGGTGACAGAACACAAATAACTGTACAAAGAGTAAAGAGGTGGTGCAATTATTGACCTTGACATGTCACAGGTTGTTTGGGAAAGGGCAGTTTGAATCAATCTTTTATTGCCAGCCCTCTCATTTCCTCTTTCATCTTCTTTTTATCATCTCGCTCATCATTTCCTCATTCTTCCTCCTCTGATTCTTATTCTGCACTTGCTGACTGAGTGCCTGCCGTTTCAAAATGCATTCTTATGTGTCCATCAGAATAAGGAACAAGTGATTAGTTTGAGCATGGCTCCGGGCCCAAACACACATACTGTATATACAAGACATTAAATTAAATAAATAGAGCAGTGCTAGACCCCTCGGTTCCAGTCAGGGGAGTCCAGACAGGCTGAGGTAAGCGTTAGCCAATAACATTCAGAGTGAGGGCAATCGGTCAGTTAGAAACAGCCAGTAGCAATGAGCATTGCATTCAGGGGTTTAGTTAAGGTTGTATTGATTTCCTGTGTTGTAAAAGCTGGCTGTAAAACTGCAAAATTCATTCTGAAGGATGGCACACAGACCCAGACAAAAGGGCTCTTATCTCTGTGGTAACTTCTTGAAGACCCTGAGATCCTGAATGCTTCATTCGAAGTGATTTTCAGCTTGACACAAGGTCAATAGCCCCATCCTGCCACCTGTAAGGCCAGTTGGATTAGCAGCTAAATTGATTATCCCTATCAAATCTTTTCTACATCCGCAAATCCCTCCCTCAAACTAAATATGTTTCGAATGGGGTGCTTGAGACATGTGATGAATACCGTCTGCCACGCCCGCTTCCCAGAGGACCACTGACCCTGAGACGGACGGGATGAAGTGATATTATTTTAATCACAGCCATCATGTTGTATCAGATTAGAGGCAACTTCATGGAAGACAAGAAGGCTCTTAGATGAAGAGTTTGTGCAGAGGAAGGAATTAAATGTGACACCAGCTGTGGCTGCGGCGGACGTGCGCCGTCGTAATAATTTTCTGAGGAGCTGAATCCATTCAAGGAGGTTACATATATACTTGTCCACACACACTTCAGCAGACATGCTATAAAAATGACACACACACATAAAATATGGCACTGTCAGTGAGATATAACTGTGTTGTTTAGGGTGAGTGAGTCAATAAATCTCACACGAGTGCAGGGAGACAGAGAGAGCACTCACACCGTGCATATTTTTGTGCCTGAACTGTAAATGAACGAAAATTAACGAAGGCATTTCAAATCCAATCAAACCACAAAAGGGTGCGCCACACCGCTGCAGATTGCAGTTATTATTCTTTACAGCCTCCCTTATCGCAAACAAACACACATGCAAATAGCAACACGGAACACGTACACACGTGTGTCTTCAAAGCTTTTCCCCGACATTTCACAGGTCAGGGTGGATTATTCAGAACCACTTTGTCTCTCTCGTCATGGTATAAGATACCGTCATATCAGCACGCCCGGGATGTTTCGCAAGTGTGAGGTTTGCACTTCAACAGCAGATACACACACACAGCCAGGCACGATCAAAAAAAAAAAAATATATATATATAAAAAATATAAACAATATATCTCAGAGGCACAAAGGCATGTTATTAAATTAGATGGGGAAACATGCGCCCAGTGCCTCTAAGACAAGAGCCTTTCTCTTTTCACCTAATCCCAACAAAGGGATGCTTACTCCTTTGTTCTACACTCCCTCTCGTCTCCGTTCGGACAAGGAACGAGGGATCCAGGGAAGGGAGGAGTGCTTGCCAAGTCCAGGCGGAGAAGAAAAATCTCTCCCTTTCTTTGTTTGTTTGGTTTTGCGTGGAGTTAATCTCGGCACTGCTGATTAGCGGGTGGTACAGTATTCGGTCGTCTTCTCCAAGAGGAAGGGAAGGAGAGCGGGGGGGAAGAAAAAGGAGTAGAAAATAAAAACAAACAACCGCTCCCATCTCCAACCATCTCAGGAGAGACAGGCCTCCGCCACACGTGTCAGCGCGCGAACGCACACGCTCGGCGCCGGAGAGAGTAGATAAAAGAAGCAAAATTAACAACAAGAAAATGAACAAACAAAATCTGCTACCTTGGGGCTGTCCATCACCTCACACAACAAAGGATTAATATTTCTAATCTGTTTACACGTTTAATCAGCTCGATTAGGGCTTAGTCAGCAAAAGTGAGTGCTAAGGTAGAGCAGATCCTAACTTTTGAGTGTAAGAAAAGTCGTGGGATTTGAAATTTTCATTCACGATGGTCACAGTGTTGATACTTTAAAAAAATGACAAAGAGCAAGAGGGAGAAGAGATGAGGAGTTGGTGGCTGGTAATAAACATTGTTAAGGAAATGAAGGAAAATGTCCCTGTCCATCAATATTCATAAATCTGACTCGGTTACAGAAATGCAGAATTTAAATGGGCCTCTCTTTATTTAGCCGGGGTGTCCTGGCTGTGACCTTGTCATCCAAAGCACTTCATCAACCAACTACCTGGATGTCTATCCTGCCTAATATTCCTGGACGTTGGTAGATGGACAGAGCAAGAATAAATAATTACTGAATGCCCATTAGGAGCTTGGCTATTGATTTTGTGTCAGTAATGCTTATTGATATTTGTAGGACTCATTAACCTGAGCCTTGTGATAGCATCTTATTGTGCCTCATTGGTTGCCTACTTATAAAAAGAATGTGTGTTTAGAGGTGGGGTTGACTGATGCCTGACCTCCATCTCGCTCCTCCTCCGCTTCATGCTTTCGTCATCCCCGGAGTCAGAGTCCTCATCGGAGCCACTGTAAATCACCTTGATTACTGGAGCTCTTTCACAGCTCACAAATGCTGCTAATTGTCATTCAACCAAAAGCGGCCCGAGCCCCTCCGTGCCTGTAGCTGTGATCGGCTCACTTTTCACTGAAGTGTTTCAGTCCACATTTTATCTGTCCCCTTTGTGCTGTCACCTAACACAGCAGGTACAGTGAACAAGATTGCGAATCTTGAGCGCCACAGCCTTGAACAAGAGAAGATAAAGTCAGTCGAGTGGGGAAATACCATCATTCTCCGTTACCTGTCTCCTTGTAAAAAGACTTGTGTGTGTGTATGTGTGTGTGTGTGTGTGTGTGTCCCTGTATGTGGCCAATCACAGCACACTCCAGAGTCCACCAGGGTTACAGCTACATGGTCCTCTTTACTGTCTGATAGGATCAAACCTCTCGGGGAGCGCACACGGCTTTTTCTGATTGGTTGCCGGCTCTAGGGGTTCGAGCCTCGCACATCCCAATCCCCAGCGTGAGGGGTATCTGGAGGATCAAGAGTGCGACGAGAGCTCTCTCTCAGCGCGCACTTGTCCCTTCTTTATCTGTCGAGCAGACATCTGGCCGGGGAGCTGACGTCACAGTGGTAAAATAAAAGCCTCTGGACTCTCAGGGTGTTTCTACACAGTGGAGCTGAAGGGCGATGTGCGGCCTTAATGTAATCGCCCTACTCAGTCTGTTTTGTGCATTTAATTGTAGAACCTTTCTTTCTCTTAAAATATGTGTGGTATAAATATTTAATTATTTAGTGTGTATTTTATTTAAGCTAAAGTCAAAGGTCAAATCATTGGCGATTGGCTGCATTGGAGATGTAGTCAAAGTGGTGTTTGCCAGTTTATAGTGGAATATGAATATGCCAGAAGAACAACACTGGGTATTGTCACTGTCAGCGGTGCCATATCAGTATGAGTCAGCGTAATTATGCCAGTGAAATAACAGGGACGTACCAATAGCCCCGTTTTGAACTCGGCACAGCTGTCATTTTTGGATTCTTAGTGCTCTCCCGTTTGTTCTCCTAATAAATTACCCATGCTAGAAACTAAACAATAGAAATATTTTTCAGTATAAGGCAATCCAATACAACAACAGTACAAATTATAAAATGACCATAGAATAAAATAACACTTTTCTCACATAAGGTTTCATAAAGGTAGGAGGAATTTGAAATGCTGTATTGTAGATGTTCCTTTTTGTTTGTAGATTTGGGGGACATGTACATAAAAAGATGACATTGGTTGGAAGTAAAATGATTTAAATTAAAACACATTTTAACTCCACATCCGATGTATATTTTCTTTTCCAACTGTCCACTGTCAGTGAATCCCTTTTCTTCTTGGTCATGCTTCCATCTCTGCAAAAGGCAGAGGTCAAGACATTGATGCTGTTGTGAGTTTGACCACAGTCGTGATGCAAGAACATTGCAGCTACTAATCAGTCAATCGATTATAATTATTAGATGCATTAGTAGGAGTCGGAACATGAAAGAGAGAGATACGAGAGCGTGTATTAGAGGATTAGTCGTGAATCAAGTCCTTGCAGTGAAGGCTTTCTAACTATCTAGGCTATGGGTGTCACAATGGAGTCATCCATGGTGATGTGTAAACAGCATACAGGTGCAAACCCGGGTTTGGCGGAGATGTTTTCTAGTCATCAAGGACACATTTATCATGGGGAGCTTAGCTGCTCTGTCAGGGAGAACATGCTCAGTCACCTGACTCTGCTTTTGATCCTTTTTGTCATGGGAAGCAGATCAGACTGACAACTGTTATCCTTCTCTTTATGCTGCTCCTGTAGGGGGTGAACACACACACACACACACACACACACAGAGAGTGAGCGTGAGAGAGAGAGACTATCAGAAGCATTTGCAGATTTGGACACAATTATAGACTGTTCAGACACAAACTATTCACACACACACACACACACACACACACACACACACACACAGCAGAGCAGAGTGTGAAGGCCTGCAGTCAGTTACACTTCAAAGGCCCAGTGCTTGATTGGGCCACCTGAGGTTTGGGGGTAAAGACAGGACAAAGCTGCTCCACAGAGGGTAGATCTGCTCATTCTTGCCTCACTCATTATAGTCACCATGTTAAGCAGCAGAGTTTGAGGCTTCAGCAGAAAACAACAAAAATAATAAATGAATCTTAAGTTATCAGTGTAAACATTATTGTCATTTATCTCCAAATTTCAGTGCATGACCCTTAATCGTCTTGCTATAATCACCAACTTCCCCATTACAATGATCTTCTAATTTCTGGAAGAAAAACAGCTTTAGGTTTTTTCTGTGTTTGTGTTATTTGATAATAGCGCGGCAAGCTGTGGTTCACTCATTATAAACAGTGATGGCCCTCGCTCCTCCCCAGACTAGGACCAGGGACTGGTGTGGTGCCAGCCAGTCACAGTGAATCATCAGCTACACTCAGTCCATAATGTCTGACACTTCCTGCAGCACAGTCACGGGTCGTCCTGTGGCTCGTCAACTTTGGAGGGAAGCCCTACTTTCTCTCAGGGCTGCAGACCCACACCAGAGCACCCACTACAAACTCCTCTCCCCTTGGAGTTGGAGGTTTTTCCACCCCCAGGATGCTACAATATAAAAAATAAATATATATAAGAGACAAGCTCCCGTGGCCATTTTTGGGAATGTGAACCTGGCAGATCTTGACTTAACCATTTCATCTGTTGCCCTGCGGTCAAATAGATGTGAGTTAAACATAACTTGAGTCATTTTGATCTTGGACCTCATTAAAACGGTGATTAATCCGTCACAGTCTCCTGGCCCCTCACTGTCATCAGGACTTTGTGTCAGCTTCTCCAAATGTCAGCCAGTTTTAATGAAAAGTAACGTCTGTGTGTATGTGTACGTGCTCGTGTGTGTTGGCACATGCATGAGTGTGTTTGTGTCTGCTGATAAGTTAATGTGATGCCATGTGTTTATGTCTGTTATTGATTGACAGAAAAGGCAGATATGACATGATTTTCCCTCAGACTTGCTGGCATTTTCATTATATTCCTGATTACTATGTTTTTATTATAAAACTCCTATAGTCAACAATGGTCTTTCTTTTATTATCATTTTGTTGTTATGATGGTGTGAAGCACCACATTTGTTGATTTTGAAATCATTTTGCTGATGCTGTATTTCAAGTTACCTGACATCAACACCGACATCCGGTGGAGAATAACTTATGCTTGTGTAAAGTACATTTACACAAGCACTGTACTTAGGTACAATTTTGAGGTACTTGTACTTAAGTATTTCCATTTTATGTTACTTTATACTTCCAAATAAATATTGTACTTTTTACTACATTTATGTGACACCTTTAGTTACTTGTAGTTACTGCAGATTCGGATTGATAATGCAAAATAGAGTATATTCAACAAAATAAAGAAAGAAAGAAAGAAGGAAAGAAAGAAAATGTATTATTAAGATAAAACTTGATTCCTTGGTTAAATTCACATCTACAAAGCAGAATATATAGTACACAATAAATCAATGTAATAGCCTATAATGAATTAATAATTATAATCAAATAATATATTCTACATCATTCTGAAATTCACAGTGAGTACTTTCATTTTTTTGTACTTAAGTATATTGCTGGGGATGTTAATACTTTTGACTGCTTATTTAAGTAAAACTTTAACTGCAAGACTTTTACTTGTAACACTGTTATTTCTACACTATGGTATTTTTTTTTACTTTTGTTCAAATAAAATATATGAGTACTTCTCCCACCACAGAAGAGGAGAATATATAATTTTAGGTTTCATTATAAAAAAATAAAAAAAAAAACGAAAAAAAGAAACAAAGGTTAGAGGTCAGTAAGTGACTGCTAAGCTTTTTTTTTTCATTCACATAAAGCAGAAGAAAATGTAACAACCCACCCTCCACCAGTTCCTGTCTCCTACAAATTATCTCTTACTGCCATTGATTTCTATTCTGTGGCAGTTTGCAGAAATGTGAATACCGAAGAATCCAATCAAAAACATTGGCAGTAAACATTCAGGGTACATTCAATATTGATGTTCTGTCAGACAAATGTCATCCTGGGGACAAAATGGTATTTTAAAGCACACTTTTCCAATTCAACATAGGTGCATCTGAATGTAATTTGCAGAAGAAAAAAAAGTCTCCACTGCTACAGTCACTTTCAACACTTGGTGACTAGTAGTTTTTGCATTGTGTCAATCGGCCCGTAGATTTGGAACAAGTCAGAGTCCTTTCTCCATTTGGAGAAAGAATAAAGTTCTTATATAAAGTTGATGGAACAAAAAGACCAGTGCTGTATTACACTGACAAGACAGTTCTGTCAGCAAGGAAAGATGATATGTACCAAGCAGAACACGAGGCTCCTGAGGATGAGTTTGCTGTTTCGTGACTAGAGTACATACACGCGCGCACGCACACACACACACACACACACACACACACACACACACACACACACACACAGAGCGAGAGAGAGAGAGAGAGAGAGAGAGATTATTAACCTCAGAAATCACTCTTTCAATCCTAAATCATTATTTGTGATACCTGACTTTTATCTCCCTCCTTCACTTTTGTTCATCTAAAAGCCGAATACTTAAACTTATATTCTTGGTATAATTCTAAAATTGTGCTCATTGCTTGAAACGAGATTTGCTTGGTATTTGTATTGCATGTTTTTATGTTTTAATAAAACAAACAAAGAAAGCTTTAAACCTGGGGATTGTTCTCAAATGTCTATACTTAGCCTAAAAACAATTCAGCTCCATCTTTTTATTTTTGGAGGAGACCTTCCAGATAATAACAAGCATGAGTTTTGGAGGCTAATGGGAACACAAACTGGAATGGTGCCCCAAAGGTTGTGAAAACAAATGTTCTCGAAATATATTTATGGCTAGACTATTATGGTATTGGCCCTGAGTGGCCGGTGAGAAGAAACTAAAACACTTGATTAAGGATGTTGTACACAGCCATTATTCTCGGTACAAAAGGGCACGCTACTTCCTGCACTGATCGTTGGCATTGAATGTAAATAATGCACTGCAGAATCATCCAATATAAATAATATATATAAATCCAATATAAACATAATTCTTAGAGATACTATTCCGTGTAATGGACGAATGCATAAGACTTCAATGTGTATATATACTGTATATATATATATGTTTAGATACTAACTTTTGCTTTTCAAAACGAATCAATTAATCACTAGATGTTTTAGAAGAGTAATGATACAGTACAAAAAGCCACTATCCACTCGATCTCGAGGTTGTTGCAGAGTAACTTTTGTGGTTGTGTTGCCAGTTGCATTAGAGTTTCAGTGATGTCATTCATGCAAACTCACAGACTTTCACAAACCAAGGCAGAAAAAAGAAAGCAGAGGAGTGCCATTATTATTATTATTATATTCTCTTAGTTTATTTTAATCTTGTCAGTAATATACAGTATGAAAGTTAACTAGAGCTTGCTTGTTCGCTGTGTTATGTAACATCTGATTATGAAGTAAACTAAATCCTCAACTACTTTATGTTGGGGTTGCTGAGATGATTTCCCCATACTGAACTAACCGACAGCGGTTTTATATCAACACTTAAAAGAAGGCGATATCATTTAGAGATAAGACAGCGGGTTGTCTAAAACACATAAAGATAGGTGATTGGGTGAGTTGCCAGTTCTGTGCAACAGGGAACTCCAGGGGCATTAGGAGCAGAATTAAGTTGTAAATAAAGAAAAGAAAGAGCAACCAGGAAGATTAAAGTTGTCTTTTAAGTATCTGTGATAGATAACATCAGCAATGGGAGGAATTAGGTGTTAGGCTGTTGTGATAACATAAAGGAAAGATTAGGAATGAGCAGTAAATGAATGTTTTATGTGGGGGGATTTTTGGGGACGTTACTCACAAGGCTCTAAAGAAAGAGTAGCATTATGATCAAACCAAACTTTGGGCTTGCTTTAGTTGACAGTTATAGTTTCACTAAGAATGTGACTGATCTGTGTGACCCGTGTGCTGCTACTGTTAAAACCAACATTAAACTCTATGCAGGTATTTCTGTAACCACACACTGATATAACTTATATCTCAGTAAACTCCATTATATGTCGTGAAACTATTATACAAAATACAGACAGACGTTCAAGCTATGAAAACCCAGAACCAACCTTCTACATAAATCAGTTCATTTTTAGAAAATCTGTTTAAATGTTTTTAAAAAAATCATTATTAAAAACTGGTAAACACATAAAAAAAAAAAAATCTTTACATGCAGTAATTCTTTAGCATCCTCCGTAAATATGAACCGTCTAATTTTTAATGGTCCCTGCACAGATGTCCTGATTTCAAGAATATAATGGAAACACAGGAATACGCGCACTGAAAAAGTCACATCAGCTAAAGTGCGGTTTTATTGCAGTGCCGTATTGACTGTTATAGGTCACTACATGGCTCACCAGATGATGATGATCCCAGCAGCTGTACAGGGGATTAAATATAGATTAAAGCACTTTGTCTTTTTAATGGAACACTTTCATTTACCTGCCCCATCTGTTTACTCCTCCTCCTCGTTCTCCACCCTCTTCACCTCCTCCTTAATCTTTTTCTGACAGACAAATCATTCATATCATATGTCTCAGCTGAAAAAGAAATCAATGTGTTCTGTGCTGCATGCGTGTGTGTGTGTGTGTGTGTGTGTGTGTGTGTGTGTGTGTGTGTGTGTGTGTGTGTGTGTGTGTGTGCAGCACAGCCATGCTCCTTGAAGAAAACTTGGAGCACAACCACACGCCTTGCATTAAAGGAGCGAACGATCGAATGGGAAATTACAGAAAATTACAGGGAGTGTTCGAAAATCAATTTGTGTTTGAGGCCAAATGGGAAGAAACGTATACAGAAGCAATGCAATCTAAACAACAGCGGAGGTACAATGGGAATCTGCTGGAGAAAACATATTTTAGACAGACAACATAATATGGTGCTGCAGGACTATAATGACTGGTGGAATTTTCTTCTGCAAACACGCTGCACAAGAAGAGCTGCTCCGTTGTGTGCTCACAGCGAAGTCGTCCAAGCTTACTCACTGTGAGGCGCCACAGAAAAGTGTTTTGTTCTTAACTTGCATGTAGGATGAGATGATTTATTGATTCATTTATTTCATTCCACACAGAGCGTAAACACAGGCTGTGTTGGCGATTCACACAAGCCGAATCTTTTTAAAAAAAATTCCTTTTATATCTCATAATCTTTGCAACACGTCATGTTACTGTTTGTTTAGGTAGAGTGTGTGTGAATATATGTGTGTGGACTATACAGTACACAATTTTCTATCTTTCCCATCTGCCTTTGTGGTTCATATATGAACTCTCATAAGGCAGCGCTTCCTTGCAACATTTATGATTAAGTATCCACTTTACCACCCAACACTGCGGCTGATCTGCTTCCCCTTTATCTAACTTATACAGTTTTCTATATGCTGTGTTTCCCCCCCACTGGGAGAGGTTGAGGCTCTGAGATGTATGACTCTCTGCGACCTATGTAATCATTACAGCCATAAGTCAGACGACGCGTGTTTGTTTCTGTGGTGTTACTTGTCCATGTTATTAAGCCTGCAGAGATCGTTCTAAATGACTCTAAGAGGTTCTTGCTCTGCTGTGTGTGCATTTAAGTCACTGTCCAACTGTATGCAAATCTGTGCATGCATTTATGGGTGTGTGTCTGTTTGTGAGTATGTGTTTTTGCCTGCCTGCCTATTTGGACTGTGGAAGTTTTTAATGGGTCCAATATCTCCCTGCATGTTAATTGGCAAATTATGAAAAATGGTGAGACTATAATTCACCCAAAGCCACCCCTGCACGGTCACAGTTTGGCCAAGTCATATTCGCATACAAATACCCAAGTTCTGTTTTCTAGTTTAAAAGTTAAGTTGGAAAAAAAAAAAAATAATGCTCAGACTATAGCAAACAATTTATATTCAGCTCAAACTACACCCAAAACTATTTCTCACTTTTCTTTTTTTTAGTTTATAGTAGTTGCCTTCTCCTCTTTTCTTTCTCTCTCTTACAATCAGTCTGTTCAATTTACACTGCGACAGTCTGCAGGGTTGAAGCAGCCGAGCTGTCACAATGAATTTGTGTGGCCTAAACAAGATTAACTACTGCTATTTGTATCCCCATATCTCTGAAAGGGTAATCAACGCAGGCGGTTTGGCTTGCTAATTTTCACCATGGTAACCACTTACAAAAGCCCATCACAGCAAATAGCTTGGTTTCAACAGCATTTGTACTGTATGTGTGTCTTGTGCACACATGTGAGTGTTTCCCATTTGTTGGGCTCAGATTACAAGTTATTCTGGAAGATATGCCCTAGATTTACATTTTAGGAGAATCCTTGGTCAGAACTGATGTTTGACACAGGATATCTGGTAACATGAACACTTTAGAGATTACATTTGACTTTTATTACTCTTGAAACTTTTGAAATGGCAACTGTGAAGCTCACGTTGTGGAAAGACTCGAGGAAACGTGGCCTTGAATATGTCTTTGGTTGTGCAGAAAAAGAAGAGTTGTAAAAACTTGTTGGGAAGCGTGTGTGTGTGTGTGTGTGTGAGAGAGAGAGACAGGTAGTGCATGCCTGCAACAGATTATTTTAACATCCTGTAGTGTGTGATGGTGTGTTATTTCTGATCTTGCACTTCGTGTTCTTGAGCAGATCATCTGTGAACTTTCTTCTCCTCGTGTGTGTGTGTGTGTGATGCAACCAGATTTCAAATCTTTGAGGAGTTAAAAACTCTTGTGAGTCCATCCTAAGTAAAGATACATGTCTAAATGAATTCACAGAGATCCCTTACGGTATAAAGTGCTGGACATAGTACAAGGTATTTGAAAATTGATATATAAAAAAATAACAACTTGTGGCCCATACAGAGCAGAGCTGCAGAGCTGTAGAGGGATCTGGAGCTCTGGAGGAGTTTGCCTCCTCTCACAACCCCCTCACTCACACTGTTAGATCAGGATGATGAAGAAATTAATGAATGTAGCAGTAACCACATTCTTTGTAAATCTTAACACAGTTGTTGCAAGTGAATATAGAAACATGCCATCTATTACGACCCACAAGCTAACACTCAAAACTGGTTTTATATGATGGGTGATGTTAGTTAGTCACCACAAATTATGTTTAATTGGATAAATATATGTATAAATCAGCAGAAATATTTAAACAATTTAATGGAAGAGAAAGGATTTTCATATAAAAGCACTCAAAAATATCTTTTTTTTTTTTATTTAGCATTTAGGACAACTGAATAATTGCACTCAGGAACACAAGATCAGATCTATTAGAACCATATCTTTAAATGTGTGTGTCGTTACTTTCAAAAACTGTAAATGTCTAGATTCTCAAGCATGTGCTTATCAAGTATTTAAAATCATTAACTCCTACACTTTCAGTGTGTGTGTGCTATTGTGTTCCAGTGAGCACATTTGACCATTAAGTGCTGATTCCTTGCCGTATGCTCATTTGTGTTAATGGTTAGCTATTAAACTTAATCATTGTTTCGATGGGGGTGAACAGAACAGAATGGAGAGCTCTCTGTTCGACCTGCAGTAAACCGTAATCGGTGCAACACGAGAGACGCGTGGCTTTGAGCGTGAGTCCTATTGTTTTTTGCCCTCTGAAAACTCATGAGAACTCTTCAATTGACCGATGCGCCACCCACACTGTGAGCTAAAAGCATGAGCGTGATCGTCTGTGATGTGGCTCCGGTGCAAAATGCCTGTTAGAGGTTCATCTGTCTTTGTCGCAGACTCAAGATAAACACAGCCGTTCCAATATAATTTTCAGGGGAAAAAATAGTGGATGCATTAGACTGACTGAAAATGAGTGTTTTTGTGCCAAGGACCGTTGAAACTGTGCTCTGATATGTGTCCTCTAAAATCCACTAGAGTCGGCAGCTACTGTATGCATGGTAAAATACACACCGCACACCGACGCGCTCATTTCAGAAAACCACAGTTTATTGGTGCTCAGGTAACATCTGAAGAGTTTGTGAAATTCCACACAAGCGACTAATTAGAGATAACTGCCAGCTTTGAAAGTAATCTTTCAGCCTTACACATCTAGGCTGTGCTGAAGTAATGAGATAGCAGATGTCATCGGTGTTTCGGGAGGATTATTCTTCTGTTTGTGTCGCTGCTCTGCATGTGAACTCTCCAGCAGGCTTGTAACTCTCCGAACAGGTAATCTACCACCTGATCCTCTCTGCACACACTTTCAACGCTTGCGTGCACACGCGCAAACACTCTCCGACACACGTGGTCCCAAAATACACAGAAAAATAAAACCAAACAAAATATTCACCTACACACACAAATCGACAATGAGGACCATTAGTGCGCCCACCTGCACCACAGGCAAGATACTCAGACAGAAAATAACACACTGAGAGTGAGAGTGAATGCAGGAGATGGAATGAAAGGGGGAAAATGCCATACATACAGACAAGGAACTGCACTTTGTCGGCGAGAATGCGTCCTTGTGTCAACTTTGCTTACCTCTCCATACCGAAACTTCTGATTATCTTTTTCTATACAGTCCTCCATCGCTTTCCTCAATTTTGCTTTTCCAGCTGCAAGTATAACCTCCTCTGCTTTCTCTTATCCCGCACCTTTACCTTCATGTTTTCCTATTTCCATCTTCCTCTCCTCATCTTCAACTCTGTCCTCATTTAACCCCGTAGTCCCCGCTGGGCTTTCTCCTCACTTAATTTTTGTCCTCTACAGATACTCCACTCACATCATGCCAGAGAGGTGAGACAAGGGAAGTTCCTAACATCACTGTGACAAGTGTGTTCTGGCAACATTTCTTGCCAGTAAAATTTTCCCCCTCTAGATACAGTTATTTTCGGTGTGTGGGGTCAACCAATCAGGGGCCACCAGGAAGTGCCGAACATATTACACACATACTGCTGTCGGGCAGAGAAAAGTATGTGCCTTCGGCACACAGACAAAAGACTGTAGGTGGTGGTTTTTCATTAGGCATTGCATGTTTCTGTAATGTGATGTAATGGTTTATGAGAGACTAACAACTAAAATTCCTTCACGCACATAAAACACAAAAACAATCTTTGGCTGAAATAACTGAAATACAACCACAAAGAACTCTAGTTATTTCTAGGCTGCAGTATGTATACTTTTAAAAAATGCATATAATAAAGCAAATACACTTCAGAGAATTAACCTGCTAATCATCACCATGTCATTAAAGGTGTGTTCAGACAAGCTGATATATAACTGCAAGGAAATGCTAATGATATGTATGCAATAAGCAACACTGGACCCAGACACTGTATCTACTAGATTAAGAAGCCTAATTTAACTGCACAAGTCAAAATATACAACCACAAAACAGACAGTGAAAGCATAAAAGCACATACATAACAGCATCTGATACTGTGTCCCTAATTAGTTAGGGTGTAACATTTAAACGACAATAAGTAAGATGAGCATAATGTTGTAAGTCATAGAAAAAGGTTAGTGTTGCTTGTTGATTCAGTTGCAATACATCATGTCTGTTTCCATGATTTATACTATCTGTGATGTGGGCCCACAGATTTTGTGGATGCTTAAGTCTCTCTGACACCATGATGTCATTGACTTTATCAAGGTTAACAAGTTCAAAGTTTGTCCTATGATCTAAACTGTGCCATGCAAGCCTGTGCTGCACCTTGGGCATAGAGTCACCCATATACACATGAGAGTAAGAGCAGTGAAAAATTAGTATCAAACAAGCTGGCTCAACATCAAAGTTAATCAATGAACGCTATGGTTCATAAGTTAGGGAGGAAAAAGAAAGAGCTCCAGTCTGAGAGCTCCATCTGCATCCTTCCTCGCACTTCTCTTATCTTGTGGGCTTTTTTGTTTGGGAGAGGCAATGCCAGCGTTCTGTCTTTTCGGATGGTCCCTCTCCTGTTTAGCATGCATGTCTTTCACCCAGAGATCCAACTGTGTCTATTTGATTCTACAGTACGATGATGCAGTTTGAGAATGTTTGAGCTTCTTCGCCGTCTTTTCCCTTACAGTATCTCTTCGACCCTGGACGCTTTCACTGCTCGAGCTACTTGCCAGATTCTTTTATCTATTCAGAATTATTCTGAAAACATATAACACATCACAAGATATCCTCTTTCAGGTATTTATTTATGAAGAATTATGATTCATTGTGTTTTACATATACAGTATAAACCTGTGATGAAGGGGAGTTAAACAGACTTTTATATGCAAAATGTCACAGACGTTTATTTTAAGGTGTACTTTGCCTGGCACCAGCTGCTTGTCTTTGGCTTCGCCTCAACTGGGCCACGAGACTGCATGGTCTGTTGCCTCACAGCCGATGTGAAGTCTGTCCTAGTCTGTCCCCATCACTCTGCTCTAATCATAGAAGTGGGATATGTACAATTAGTCCTTTCTGGTCCATTAAAGTTTACTTTGGTGCACCGCTGCCACAGTGTTTTGAGAACACACCGAAATGATTGTCAAAGATGGCATGAAAAATTCAATTTTCCTTGTACGGCTGCCAAATCCGAGCTAAAGAAAGGCCACTTTGGAAGAGTCGGCGAACAGTGAGTCATCATAAGTCTTTAAGCATCATTTTCAGCGACAAGGAGAGAGAGCAGAGAGAAGTTGCTTTGACTTGGCCACACCAAAAAGTCCTCATATTTTTAGCTGTTTCTCTCCAACTGTGATTCTCCATCTGCATCCCTTCTTTCATAGCTGGCTTTATTTTCATTCGGCAGGATGTTGGATATGTGACAATGCAGAAAATAGAGCGAATCAAAACGGGAGTGGAGGAGAGAGATGGGAGCGCGCAGCAGTGAAGAAGGAAAACAGACATCCCTTTCTTTCTCCTCCTCTTTGGGACTGTCACACTGTTGAACCGCTCACTATCGCAGCTTTGATAAGAGTGCGAGGTACAGAGGTAGAGAGACTGAGAAATAAGAGAGAGAGAAGGAGTGAAACTCCCTTAAAGTTCCTCTCTTGGCATTGATTAAAGCCTGAAAAACTTCTCTGTTCATCGAAATTCCATATTTTGAAGTTTTTTTTCCCCATGAAAATGAAAATCCCTTCATGCCTCAAAATGCCGTAAATGCAACACCTTTGCCTTCATGTAGTATGTGTGGCTCTATGAAGATGAAAATAGTCCCACCTCTCACCCCCCCTCCCTCCACCGCTCGCCTGCAGCTCAAGCATACCTGCTCACCTTCAACTCTGCTCATCAAAATACACCAACGGCTTTCTGGCAGAAGGCCCTGCAGGAAAAACTTCCCACATGTGTCACATGCACTTGAATCACCTAATCTTGTCTTAATGTTACACTGGCAGCTTATAAGGACGGCCTTCATCGCGGCATGCTTTCACGTCATGTAAGGTTTTGTCAGAATTATGAATCTAGCATAATGAATGTAGCGATCATTTAATTCAGCAGCTTAGCTATCTGACAAACTGTTTGGAGTAACATTTGCCCTATTTTTCTTTCTCGATATAATGTAACCTGGCAGGCTCACGTTGGCTAACATTATCTAGCACACTCCAGATTTGATTCAACACAACGGATAAAATAGAAGAAAAAGAAAACTTACCGGTCGACCAACATGTCGGATCGTACTCGCTGCTTCCCCTGGTTGGGATAAATGGATGGAACAGTGTCAGGCTTCAGGTTTTGGGGCAAATCTGTATGTTTTTGTGTAAAATTTTCAAAACAGTTCTTTGAAAAATGGTTAGTGCAAACCCAAGTTTTCTGTCTCAGATTTTCAGATTCTTTGCATGAAGGTTCAGCCTTTTTGAAAACAAAGCATGCCTGTGCCATCAGTTTGAAAAAAGTCAAAATGTTGGTATCTTGCTAAATACCAACATGGAGTTACACCTGGCCTCTCCTCTGATACTGGCTTGTTTCACCTTAGCCCCGTCCTGCTAGCTGACTGAGTTGGTTCTTTAAGTGTGTTACATATGAAAACCTGGCTGTCTGAATCCATGCTTCTCAGACTGTCATTGGTTCACTGCAGTTCCAAAGTAGAAATCCCCAGTCATGCCGTTGACTTCTTATTTCTCTCTTGGACATGTTATCAAGGTTAAAAGCTTCATTTTCATTGGAGGTGGTCTTTAAGCTTCAGGCTTTTGCAGACTTGTCACATAAATCCATCCAGTAACATCCAGCATTTTTTTTGACAGTAGACTGATTACCTGATGAGAGACATGGAAGGAGGGAAGAGCGATCCAATTAGGGGGACTGAAGTGTTTCTAAAAACTCAACCCGGCGCCACAGCTGCCTGTGGTCGAACGACTTTAATGCTGGTGGCTTGTCGCTCATCAAGTGTTCAGAGTAAAATAAGACTGCTGATTTTCTGTGTGATAAAGACATCCTCTCTAACAGGTGTGAGTTCAGCTAATTATACAGAAGCCAAAAAACTGTCCACTGCTAAAAAGAAGTGATGCATGGTCTCACTGTGATATTGTGCTGTACACAGAAAAATAAAGCTGAACTCGAGTCTTGACTTTCTTTGTGGCTTGGAGCAAAAGTATAAATAATCTATACAGTGTCATTTCTACTCTGCTGTCCAGGATCAAAGAAACAAAGATGTACTTTTGTTTTTTTCTGTTTTTTTTACCCTTTGCTTAACCAGGTAACAGACTTCTACCTCCATAAAAACACATTGTTATGACCATAAATACAATGCAAACATTAAAGTGCCAGTGAAACAGCAGTTAGAGCATCATTATCTTTTGCAATATGACGGTGTTTGAGGGTGATATTGTACTTTTTTTTAGTCCACTCCATTTATCTGACAGCTGAGAGAGATTTTGAATATAAAAAAAACCAAATATGATAAGCAATAACTGTTAAAGCCCTGATGAGCTGTCAATATTCAATAATTCACAAAAAACACAACACTAAATCAATACAAATTTGGTATCATAACTTTTATTTATTTATTTTTTTGTGCTCTCCCATTTATCATTTTATGAGCCTTAATCACTTATCATCTCTTGTGACCCTTTGGAGGGGATCGACCCCTATATTGGGAACCACTGTACTAAATCGAAGCCCTAAATCCCAGTTGATTAAATACATTTATACATTTATACATGAGTGTAGGATGAGTCATCAAATACATTTTAATGTTTCACATGAAAAGAGAGGAAACACTTATTACACAGAGATCACTAAACTGTTAACGATGATTATGACTTACGTGTTTTCAAATGTATGCTTTATGTGAGGCTAAGAAAACTAAGCCAAGACACAAAAAATAAGATGTAATTAACATCGTCATAGTTAACATACACATGACCCAACATACAATTATCTGCAATTTTAAGTCTATCTGGACATTTTTTTTTTTTTTTGCTCAAGTAATGCTGGTTTCTAAACAAATATACACAGGTAACATGTTGACTCTGGAAACTACTCGATGAGGAAGCGAGGTGAAGTGAAAGAGGACAGTAAAGTCCCCTCAAACCTCTGACCTTGACTGGATTCTTACTCCCACTATCCATCTCTGTATTCTGGATGATTTGGCCCCGTGATTCCCCGCTCTGATTAAAGCTTGTCAGGAGTGGCCACCACAAATTAACATGCACTCCTTCATTTATTCCTCCTTTCATCAGTCGCGAGGAGAGGGGAAGTAAAGGGCCTCGGGGAGGGCGGAGCGGGTGAGCGAAAGAGGCAAGTAAGAGCAGAGTGGGAACGAGGGGTGTAAGAAGCAAACAGAGTAAAGCAGAGAGCTCCCTGTGGCCTTAAGGGAAATGGAGAGATGAGGCTGGGGTAGGAGGAGGTGTGAAAAGAAGATGCTGGCATGAGGAACAGGGAAAGATGATAAGAGCCCCAGGGGTAAAGAGAATTGAGGCATAAGAGAGCTTAGGGGGGAGGACTTTTGTTTGAAGCAAACTTCATATCCACTTGATCTGGTTCTGAATTTTGATCAGAACTTGTTAGATGTCTGCAACTGCCTCCCTTCCCTTTCTCCTTGTTTGGCTCCGCTCTCCTTTTCTCCTTGTCATTTCCTCTCCCGTGCTCCTTTGTTTCTTCTGTGACACAATGGGACTGCTGCGAGACAGAGAGAAAGCGAAAGAATGGGACAGAGAGCGATCTAAAAGGAAAGAGGCATAAACTTGAAGCTGGGCTCAGGATGAAAGAAAATATTTTACTTATCGCATCGTGATGATTTAACATGAATGCCAAGGTGTCATTAACAGCATGTACATGGCCTCTATGGCAAGAACTGAAATAACATTCCTCCCTATTTTATACACATGACTTTTTTTTTTTTATTTCTTTTGTGGTGGATCAACTATATACAATAAAGAAGAATCAAACAAGACTGGCATTTTCACATTACTCTGGCGAATCAATGGATGAATTAGGCCGAAACAGACATTGTTTAAAGTGGCTTTGGTTCTCGACACAAAACCACTCCTACGTCCAACTGGACAAACGCACCACTTGACTGGTTGTTTACTTTTTTTTCACCAGTCTTTGCTACTGATTTTCAAAGCAGAAGAACACGACCGCAGTGGAAACTTTATAAAAATATCTATTCACTATTATGTGAAGCAGTTGCGGTTGAGTCATGCTTCTTTTTGTGTTTTCAACAACTTGCAAATATCAACATTTCAGGAATTGTATACCCTTAAAATTATAAACTTGAGGTCGAACTCTTGCTGGAGCTTTCAGCTGCATCCCACAGTCTTCATCAGTGGATGGAGTTTGCTCAGTTTTCATCATGTGACAATTTCCATACTTAGATGTTTAGATGTCATAATAATACATTTTCACACTTTGTTTTTCTTTTTGTAAGTTCAAAACAATGAGTACCTACCTGAGTCAAGATCGTTGAGAATGTGCATTAGTTATTATTCTCCATGCTCAAAACGAGTAATGCAATTTGAGTGGTCCACTCAACAGACGAGGCAGACAGAGGAGAGAAAGGTCCAGCAGGATTTTGAGCCTGAGCCTCTGAGGGAACATGAGGCTCCACGCACTCCAAGTGGCACTCAACTGGTTTCTTTGTGATAGGCAGGATCAAAACAAGATAAATCACACAGAGGGAATTGTGTTTTAAGTGAGAGCGTGAAAGATTGAGCTAGTTCATGAGAAAATCAGCCTCCTCCAACGAACCTCACAACAGGTGCCACTTGACAAGACGTGCACATAAACCTGTCTCCAAACTTTAAAACAATTGTATTAGTTAACAGACGGTTTTTATATAGCGACAGTGATGTTTTCATCTGAGAAAACGAGGACATTTCAAGCCTTTTTCAAAAGACACTTAAAATACGTGACTCTGGCTTTAATTGTGCATCCCTCAGTTATTTTACCTTCCACGTCTGTCACTGTCAGTGTTAAAGTCAGGCACAGAGCACAGACATTGGTGTGTGAAACTCTCCCTCTCTTTGTTTCTCTCTCTCCTTTCTTTCATCCAAGGACATCCTGGAGTTGAGAAGCAGGCGGTAAATAAAGCCGAGATGGTTGCGTGATTATTAGTCTTCCATGCCAGAGAGAGTTTAAGTTTGACTAAAGCCACTCTTCTTCCGTTCTGTTCTGGCTCCTTCACTCCTGCTCTCCATCTCTCTCTCTCTCTCTCTCTCACGTCTCTCTCAACAACTCGGCCTGTCCCCTGGCTGAACCACTTCTGTTTAATATGAGCGCATGTGTGTGTGAGCAGGAGCAGCGTGTGCGCACATGCTAAGCCATCAATCGATTCTCAGAGTGGAGCTCAGGCTACTGCCTTAACTCAGCAGCCTTACAAAGTTGCTTTACTCCGAACATCAGTCACAGCGCGCTGACTGGGAAATACCAGTATCTACACTTTTATTTATTTATTTTCTCGGGGAGAAGAGAAAGACAGCTTATTAGAAATGGTGAAAAAGATCATGTTGTCGGTGCAGAATGCCAAAAGTACTAGACTCCATATTTCATGTATTTCCTGTAGCCTCAGCTGATAAATATTTTGCACCACTGTAATTATTTAGTAATTATTTTGAATGTGGTATTAGCTTTGCGGCTCCCTTGTTGAAGCACGAGGAAGATTTTATAACCACACACATTTTTTGTTCGTGCAAGTCTTGAGCAGGCAGCAGTAACATTTTGTTGACAACTATCACACACATATAGCCTTAGTTAGTAGTATTTTTTTCTTACAGGTCTTACAGTAAGTTTACACATACATATAGTTAGGCGACCTGCAAGAGAAAAAAATTAAAAATACAGTGGTCAAAATTATTATAATATTCTGATTTTAATCCGTGGTAAAAATGATGCATCCTACAGCTCCTTAAAGCAGCTTGACAAACAACAAAAACAACAAAAAAAAACCCATATACAATTATTTACACAGAGCTTTGTCAGACAAAGAACGCACAGCTTTATTACAGGTATTATAGAGAACATCTACAAGTGGATTGTCTGTTGATTATAGTGATGTCAAAAGAGTTTGCAATAGGAAACATTTCCCTTTGAATGTAATTAAGTTTCAATTAAAATATGTGCAACCCGTGTCAGCAGTGGCCCAATGCACTCTGCTGTAAATACTGTAGCTGTGTCGACTTATCTATAAACGCAGCCCAGTTTTTAATAAGAACTTTCCTTCAATTACTCCGTGATTAAGTGTAATTGGGATTGCTAATAACACCTGTAGGCTTTATAATTAATGCTTATCTCAGACATCCTCAATCTCAGTAGAAATAACTAAAAAAAAAACTTCCACAAATCAACTTTGCCACAGATGTGTGCAAAGTGAGAACGTGTACATTACAGAGGGGAAGGTCCTCCAAAACATGTACACACACACACACACACATGAAAATGCTATGGGAAGTCAGAGAGCGAGATATTATGGAATGATGGACGTAAACATGCTGGCTAGTGTATTTGCAGTGTAATGTAACCTGAATCAATTCATTGTCACTTCGCAGAATCAATGTACTCTTATTAAGGATTAAAAAGTCCACACACATGCTTCCTGCACGGTGTGTGAGCCAAAACCCTTGAGCATAATGTCGAATGCACGGTAACATCCTGTCGATATGCATTTATGTGTTGTTCGATTCCATTGGATATAATTTACTACATTATTAGACAAATGAAGTATTGACAACACCTCGGCTCGCCCAGGGGGCTTCCCGAAGTTTAGAGGGCCACTTTGTCATTATTTGAGACAAAATTACTTTTTCATTGCCCTCATGCATCTTTTTTTATAGATTCGATATATTTTAATATTTCAGTAATTGATTTATTTTTTATACCCCACAGGAATTGTTTGGTAAAAGCTGTTTTCATTATTCATTCATTATTTTGCACCCAGTGACAGGCCATGCACCTGATTTGTATTTCCGTATGACAAAAAGTCTTCCCTCAGCTTTTCTATATCCAGTGTCTGTCATTGATATTTCATGACTGCCTTTGTCTGCACATGAATGTAGACACGGTATCTTATGTGAGCTTGCGTGTGAAGAGAGAAACCTAGACTATAATGTGCTGATCGTGCATCAAACCAATTATCCATAAGTAGAACACACATGTCATGTACATACATCTGATTCTCTAAATGAAAGGAATGTGTAAAAAATGAATTACAGTGAATGCATGCAGCATTTTTTTTTCTATCCTGATAAGACAAAGCAGCATCTCCAGCCTGAGCTTCACCATCACGTTTCTTTTAAGGATGCTGCATCAAGGTCTTGCCTGATGGACTTCGACCTAAATTGCACGTGTTTAAAATGGATCCTGTGTGTGTTAGCGAGGTGGCAGCCGCAGCGGCTTTGTGGTTGAATAATAGGGGAAATTTCAAGGTGCAGTTCATTTTTTCGAAAAAAAAAATTTCCCAATCAATCATGAATAACCTTTGGCTTGTTTGAAAGTGTCTCTTCAGGGAAGAATTACGACAGCCAAGATAAATATCTTTCCTGTCCTCGTGGCCACTCAGGATGTTATAACTTGAATTCCTGTGAAATAATAATATTCCAACTTTTAACTAAAATTGTCAGGAGTCCCAACTGTTCCCATTTGAAAGTATTTTGTTCATTTCAAATATGGGCTTTCCGCAGTTGAATTCCCTTGGGGTTTTATTACAGAAGCTTTGCTAACCCACAGAGACTGATAGGACTCAAATTTAGAGGTCTTCTTCTTTGACCTCTCTTCTCCATCTGGCTTCACCTGCAGCCGCTTCTATCACAGCAGAAAGGCTGGCAGAATTAATTCATGTTATTGAAAGTTCTGCCTGACTACTTTATGGTTTAACTTTAACATATAAAGCGATAAGAAAGTGCTTTTGCATTCAACTTGGCTCTCTCTGGATGTATCAAACACCTGTGGTGACAGTGATGGATTGTGTTTGTTTCAGGATCTCACTTCCAGATTTACAAAGATAGCAGCTGCTTTGTTTGTTTGCAACAATGTGCCATAAAAAAAACAAAAAGCTTATGAAGGTCCATCAGCCTCCCAACTTTCTTAGAACCCAGTGGATTTGATTAAATGGAACCAACCTACTCAAGGTTTTTTCTAGGTTCTATTATGGGTTTAAACAATTCATACAAGTCTCTAACTGTATCCAGAATTGGACATTAGTCATTACAACTACTATAAAAATGTGGCACATAAAGTAATATTTGATTAATTAGTTAATAAGTTGTACCTTGGAGAATATTTTAAATCAAAGTACAGCCCATCCATCATGCACTACATTCTTATCATATAATCAGGGATGCACACAACTGGTAAGCAGGTACACATGAGCAACAAAAGTCAGAAATGCCTCACATCATTTGTTTCAAAATGCATCTTTGCAGCCTGGGCATCGACTGAGGATTTTGCTTTATTGAAGCAGCTCGGAGTGAATGTTGGAGGAGCACATCATTTATGTGAAGAGGGAACAGTGATGATGCAGAGCACTGCACAAACTATAAGTGGAGAGTTAAGAGCCAAGTAGCAGTCTGCAGAACATTGGTGGCTGCTCCTTGATGGACTGGAGGACATCACAACAACCGAGCAGGTGACTCTTCACCTTGTGTTTGTGTCCAGCAATTCAGGGTTTACCTCAGATGTCCTTAGATTGCAGGCTTGGATGACAAAGCTGGTCACCGTGTGCACAGATGGGCTGCTGTCAACGTCTGTATGTACAACATCATTTTACCCAAACTATGACACTTGTTGCAGTAGTGGTTTTCTTGAGGAGTTTGATATGAATCCCTGAAGTCATGTGATAATTTTTTTTAGTTTTTGATCTTTTAACATGGCCTCAGGAAATGCAAGACCTCCACTGTTTTGGCAACACAACGATGCACAACGCTTGTTCAGAAATATGAGGCCACCTTGCAACTTGACAGAGACTCCACTGTGAGAGAATGGATGGATGGATTAAAGCAAGCAGGAAAGTGCTTGGCAGCGTCCTCTGTGTATGACTTGGCCCAACTAGTAAACACAAGCAATCCAGATTGTTGCTCCTTGTTAAATTGTCTCTTAGATTGCATTTGAGCAGTGCAGCATGTGAGAGGGGATTCTTAAATCTCAACATAATAAAAACCAAGTCCAGATCTCATCTATCACAGACTCGTCTTTCAGCCCTGATGCACATTCACCTGTCAAAGATGGTGATTTGACCAGCTGTTGATCTGTGGATGGAGACAGCTGATCAGAGGCTCAACCAGAGACTGAGAACTGCATCTTCATCATCTACCACGCAGGAAGCTGCAGCAGAGGATAGAGAGGGAGACACAGAGGAGCATAGCTACGGAAAAAAAAGCACACCTTTCTCCGTAATTACAATGTTTAGAAGTCTGCAATCACTTGTGAGATATGTCATGATTTGTTTATGAGTCTATGTTCTCCAAGCTCTGTTGTGATGCCTCATTTGATATTTGTCTTTTAATGGTTTACCAACTTAACTCCATTGTCCCGTGTCCCCATTTGTCATTGCATATTACAAAAACATTAATAAAAATGTCATTTAGAAATAACTTCTCTGGTTAAACAGAATGTCATGGCATTTACCCATGGATACTAGGAGGATTGAGAACAATGTCCAGACTGGATTCTCAAGTGGAATGAAAAAAAAAAGATCACATCTGCAGGAAAACAGCATTGTCTGCTGTGAATAAAGCATTTCAAAGGAGGGACAGTGGAGTGTATCAGACTGTAAAAGATTAGATTATGTATCTACCTGCATGCAAATGGACGGGGAAGTGGATGCATGCAGGAGCACACATGCCCATGCAAACTGCACACACAAGCACTTAGAGAGGAAATGTTTCCTCTCAAATTATCTCTGGTTAAATGCCTTTTACACACGTATACACACAACCAGATGGGTTTTTAGGTCATGGCTGCGCCTGCAGCTGAGCAGAGGAAATGATGTCACCTCAACCTGTTGCGATGCTGTCTCCCGGCATTCCTAAAAAACCTGTTGACTGACCTTTACCCTGAATGTCCACTGAACAGTGAAGTTCACAGGCAAGATGGCTCTGCCTTTTCATTTGAAAGAGAGCTGATGATCAGCACTAGAAAAAAAAATCCAAAACAACAACATGTGCTGCCAAGAAATTTATTCATAATGAGAAACACACAAGCGAGAGAAAAAAATAATTGATTTTGAAATTACTATTCATTTTTTAAAATTCTACTCCAATTACTGTTTATGTCTATAAAATGCCATAAACTGACCATAGCTGAAGACTAATCAGTTTTATTAGCAGACTACTTGACCAGTCATGGTAATTCAGTCTAATTATGTTTCTGAATCATCACTATGCCACGATCCATAAAAACAGACCTTCAAATTGAAGCAATATGTTTACTCGATGTTTCTCACAAATATCACATCACAGGATTAAAACCCTGCAAAACCGTGCCATCTTGTTTTTATTATTTGATTGACGTCAGCCTCAACAAAGTAAAAGGTGAAGCGTTGGTCTGATCGAGCATGTTTTCTTTTGCAGCGTTTCACTGTTGCAGCATAAGAAATTTATCTTTCTTTTGTACTGAGAATTCACACAGTTAGAATGCTGCTATATAGTTTGTCAAGGTAGAGCAATTCTTTGTTGCTGTTGTAGCTGACCGGGAACCTGAATTGCTCCCAAACAACGTATTATAAGTGCGTAGGCAGGTCCTCCCAATTCGTGTTTCATTTGCACTTGCTATAGCGCGACTGCTTCAGACGCTGGTCAGCTTGTTGTGCTAAGGCAGCAGGTGTTGCGAATGGCGTAAAGTTTGTCTGAACTTTGGTTCTGCATTGCACGCATGAGTCTACATACCATGTGGTCTGTGCACGGCTGTGTGCACCGGACTGTGACCCTCAAGCTGTGATGGTTCCAACCATTACAGCCCCACCATATATACAAGTACTCAGTCGTTCAAAAGCGAGGTTGGAGAGAGGTTCACCGCTTTGTCAAACACATGATTGTATAAAGGAGATTACTACATGGGCTCAGGGACACTTTGTAAAACTGTTGTCGGTAAATGGTTTATTTGCAAATGATTGTATTACATGTAATTGTTCCCCCATCCCATGCAGACTGCAAAGAGATTCCTTCCTAAAGTAATTTCAGTGTAAGAGACTGGGGGCCAAGATCTGCAGCCCTTCTCTGTAAAAACACGTGGAGAAGTTCAGCTAAAGATAATTTGAGGCTTCAGCAGTCTGAGTTAGACAAATCAAGTGTCTTCCAAAGTTGTGGAGTGAAATTCCCTCTTTGTGCTTCCACAGACGGTGTTTGCTTGCTGAGCCATGTCAGAGAGATGGTGACACAAAGAAGGAATTTCATACTAAAAAGACAGTGGCTTTGGAGGATATCTACTTGATTTGTACAATTGAGACTGCTGAAGCCCCACGTGAGCATGTTTGTTTTTTTTCCAGGGAACTATGCAGGCTGTGTATTTTGTTCTCAATCACTTACAGTAAATTGGTTTAAGAAGGAATCTTTTTGTGGCCAGGATGAACAATTACAGTGAATAATCATGCTTTCAATGTACATATGTCAGTGTGAGTTGGGTGGTTATTTAAGCCATACTTGAAAAATGTGAACCTATCCGTCCACTAATAATGGGATAATTGGCTTTCATTAGACGTTTTCATAGTGGCTAATCCTCAGTAACTCTTTGCCTCCTGTTTCAGTTACATCAGTACATTGGCGCAATTCATATGCATTGATTTGAAGACACTATCTTCAAACTTATTACTACTACTAAGTTCAAACTTGTGTGAAAGCATCTGATGAACACACACCTGTCACTGTATATCAGCTATTTTAAGTATGAATTGTGTGTACAAAAAGTAGTCACATGTTAAAATTTTTTATCATTTATTCATTGACATGAATTATAAAGATTTTTGTGGAAGGAGCAAACACCTTGATTCTGTGCTTTAGAGTGATAGAAGGTAGATTGAAACTCTTAAAGCATATTTTCTTTTTCATCCTGACTGACCTGTTCTTGCATCTTAATCTACTGTCTCATTTTGGCCTGTTAGCAGGACTGAGCCTCTTTGGTGAGACTTCTTTTTTTTCAGTGATCAATCTTTAATTGGGTTTGAAAAATAGTAATTAGAGAGAATGCAGTACGGTGTAATTAAAATAGATTTAGAACACATCAAATATTAATACAACAATGTGGATGAAATGAGACCAAAATATAAGTCATTGTGAAGAGAAATTAGACTGATTTTGATGAAAAAACATTAAAAAGGGATTTTAAAAAATCAGCTACTGTTCTTTTTTTGGCGTAAGACCTCTTTTATCTATTTTATGCTCTTAACGTCGTACATAAATGAAGTTTATTATCATCCTTATTTTAGTGCTGAGTGGTGAACTGACATGATTCACCTTTGGGAGGGGGCTGCACCTGCTGACCCCAAGTCTGAGAGGATGCCAGGAAGCCTCCAGGCGGCGACCTTTGACCTTTCATTGATTCCATCACGTATCACTTAGAAAAGGGAATTGATCGCTCCCAAATTACGTTTCTGCTGCTAACAGGATGGATAGAGATCAAAACACAGTGGAAAAAATGAGGCCGTGGCAAAAGAGTTTACAAGATACAACATAACTATGTGCTTTGACAGAGTTGATGTTTGACACACCGAAAATAACACACTGTTAACGGTGTTTTACACCAAAAAAATCAATCAAAAGTGTTCAATAAATGTTGCATTACAGGAGGAACAATCTGCTTTTTTCCACTATCTAAAAAAGGACAAGCTATGAAAGCAAATAAAGGCATACTATTCAAGTAGGGAAAGTCAATTTAAAATGTAGTTGCTGATTCAAACCGACGTATGACACACGCAATCATCAGCAGCCAACCATTATGAATCAGTGTATCAAAATCTCCGACATGATTATTCCCAACCTAAACTCCTTAGTTGTTAGATTTATTTTCAGCACATAACAATTTGTTCTCGAGCACAGAGGCTGACTGTAGACACACATGCTTGCTCCCACAAAGAGATCCAAGGAGGTGCAGACTATAAATCATGTGCTGAAATAGAAACATGAACAACCCCCAAACACCTACATGCACACACACACACACACACACACACACACACACACATCAAACACACAGACCTCCCCCACGAGTATCCCCTGAGTTTAATTTTGGTGGGAGGTTTTTGTGGACATTTGTGGAGGGATCTGTGTTGTAGGTGGCGCCGAAGCAGGAGCGAGGAGGAGATGAATAGAGAGGAAAGTGAGAAGAGAGAGTTCTGAATTCGGACGGAAAAGACTGAGGCACATAAAAATAAACGAGGTTGCTCAAAGGAGGAGAAAAAGCGGAGAGAAGTGAAAACAGAGGGTAAATGGGACGGATAGAACGAGATGACGAAGGGTGGTAAACGCCGGCCCGTCCTGGTGAGAAGCAGAGCAGAGAGGCTGCACAGGAGACAGATATAAGGAGAGATGGAGCAAGAGGGGGAGTGAGGGAGAGATGTGGGGGTGGATGAGAGGTGGAGGAGGATTTTTTTTTTTTTTTTTTGCAGCCTCTGCATTGCAGGGCCAAGGTCAGAAATAAATAATGAAGTAAGCGAACAAAAGAAGAAAAGAAATTAATGATCTGATAAATGGAGGGATATGGGAAGTTCAACCTCAGAATGTGTAGAACTTGTAGAATAATATGTGTTTTACTCTAACAGGAACTAACAGCAGCTAACGATTTGAGGCGAGTTCATTAAACAACTTTTTTCAGCTGCTGACTTCAGCAATCCAACTTTCACAAAAAAATTTTTCTGAATTTCAACACATTTTTTGTGTTCCTATAATAGAAATCTACTTTTATTCTTGTTCCCTGTTCTATTAAGTTTGTCCACGTTGGCGAATCCATATTCACCGGCTCCTTGTTCATGTATACTGCTGTACCCATGTCGTCAAAATCAAAACAACAATAAATTCACACCAACATAGACATGGAATAATCATCTCATAAGCAAAATTAGAGCAAATGATATGCGGAATCACAAAATACATTTTTTTGACTTTTATAATTTCAGTAAAAGGACACAATTCACACCTGCAGCTGAGCAATGTAAGAGGATACTGTTGCATACAGTTCTCACATAATCATAAGCCCTCAGTAAGCAACTGATTCAAGACAGATTAATAATGAGCTCTTGGAGAATTGAGGAAAAGCTCATTATCATCAATTGTACATCAATTCTATCCCAATAATTGGTAACGGATTAGTGCATAATTTTTGAAGGAATTAAAGTTTTGCTTATTCATGATGCAGCAGTTCTGCTTTAACAAAGACTCATGAAGACGAGCAACTATCATCTGCAGCATTTATTACTGATAAACAAATCGTGTGTTCATCATTAACATGATATCAACAAAGGACTCACTACTAAACTCATTTATCCCAATTTGTTTGTAAGGATATTAAAAATTTGTTCAACAATCTTAGATGCCATTTTTCTAAAATTGAAGCAGATAACTTTTATTCATTTGCAAATTAGTCAGTAGAACAACTGGTTCCATGGCAATGGCAGAAAAAAAGAGGCTTACTTAGACCATGAACAACAGCATCAGTGTTAAACAGTGTGACCTTGCATCAGCTGTGGTGGTTCTAGGCTCTATTGTCTGATAAAAGTCTATGTTAAGAGGATATGATTGTTAAAAATGCTCTTAAAGTCAGTGTCAGGGCTCAGCCGTTTCTTGTTGTCGCTGTCTGTGGTGCTGAAGAGGACGTTGCATTCACTGTTTTGACGTTGAGATGTTTGTGAGCCGTGTTATAGAAATAACAACAAATGGAAAAAAAAAACACGTACACAACACTTTTTTTTTTACACTTCAAACTGTTACACTGAATACACTTGTAAACGTAGCCTTGGTGAAAGCAGCTCGGCTTTGGATCGTGAATGTTCTTCACCTCTACCTTGTACATTGTTTGTCATCTTGCATTATCAACAACATGTAGTTCACATTCAAATCCAGTGAGTAAGACACTCTTAGCTTTTATGTGTGGGCAGAAGGTTTGCTAGTCTTCAGTAATTTAGAAAAAATGTGTTCAATCATCTTTGCCTTAACTTTAGTCATGCTTCTTTGTAGGGGTCAGAGTTCGGTGATGTTTTAGAAGGGACCGTAAACAGAGAGTACAACTACCTCTTTCTCTCGAAGCAAAAGTTCAAACCGAACATAGTTCACTGGTCAAGACTGATACCTCTGGAATGACAGCAGAGCACAGCACACAGGCTTTGTTCAGGTTACTTTACTTTGAGAAAAGGAACATACTCGAAAGACAAACTGGCTTCAAACCCATAACGTCTCTGATTAACAGCAGCCGACTTTCTGAGCAACATCACCTCTCACTCTCACACAGATAATAATTGGAGTTCAGATGAGAGCATCAACATTTTGTCATTTTCACTGGTGATGTTTCAGATTCTTGTTGACCATGCGACCCTTGTCTTGCTATTGCCAATTTTCCCAAAAGGCCGAAGTTTCTTCTGGAGTGAACTGAGTTGAGGAGCTTGAAGCTTGGTCATGTTCTTAGTTTAAAAAAAAAAAAAAAAAAAAAGGTTGAAAAGAGGCACAATCACATGGAAGATGTTCTCACAGAGTGAACCACCAGAGTAAACATGAACGACGTTTGAATGCTTTTTAAATTAAACATCATATGATAATGAGGGGAATGTGCTGTGAATGCTAAAATGTCTCCAGATTCATTAAGGTAAATGTTCTTCTTCCAGTCAGTTCGTCTTTCTCCGTCTGGTTTCTTGTGTTTTTCTGTGCTGAGGAGTCAACTGAAGTACTCGGAAATCACATGAGGATATTGAGATGTGAAATAAAATCCTACAGTCATATGAATATTTCCAAAAATGTAGCATGGACAATAACAAAAGTTGTTAAGAACTAAAATAGATAAATAAAATAATAAGTTTTACCAATAACAGTCTTTCACAAAATACCTCCCAACCAAAGGACAACTGTGCTAAGAAATAAATAAAATCACCAAAACAACAACAGAGCTAAGCAATAATGGACAATCCAAACATCATCCCACAGCGAATTATGTTACTCTAATATATGAGTGTAATGCCCACTTTGAATGCGCACTCTTTGTTGGGTGAAGTAGTATGTAGAGATGTCTTATTATACCTACTCACTATAATAGAGTCAATGTCTGGTTTTGATTAGAAATTGTATTAATAAGATATATATATCTTAGACTGTCAACTTGTAAAACATTAATAACAGCTAATATGTGGTAAATACAACTAAGCATGCCTCATATAGACTGCAGTGAGATTATTGTGTATGAATATTGAAGACACACTCACAACATTTGCACACTACGTTTTGGACACATCATGCACCACATACTGAACTAGCGCTCAACATTGCCGTTGAACACAAATAATGAATGGATACAATACCCAGTTATGGACCACCGTCAGGCATTTTGTGCAGTCTAGTTGCCCATTTTGGCAAAGCTATGGCCACATATCACACAAAATCCTCTGTTATCCCTTCGTATTTTCTGCCCTGATGAATGACAGCACTACTTTCATAAAATGGCACCAATATGGACTCAGTCAAACCCCAATGAAACAGCAGAAACTTCATTAAAACTTTGGATGCAAAGCAGGGCTGATGAATGGGAGAGGGTAACCAAAGACAGGAAGCACTTCAGAAGGCACACAACAGACACCCACTTCAGAATACATGTATGAATGCAGCAAATCAGGCTCTTGGCAAAGTCTTTCATTGTGTTTACTACATTCTCAAAAACAAAGAACCCTGTTCAGCCTTTCCTCATTTACTCCGTCTGCAGATCCAAAACAGCTCTGCAGGAGGTATTCAGTCAGCCTATTGTAATTTCACTACCAATACATTACCTTGCAAATGAACAATCTGTTTGCCTATCGCTGTTTATTCTGTGTAATTAGTGAAGCTGAGCTGCTTGTTTTAACTGCAATCCATTTTAAGTGTGTGTGTGCGTGTGCGTGCGTGGATACCTTATATTATATTTTTGAAACATGGGGTATAATTACACCATTATTTATAATTACAAACATTTAAAATATAGCAACCATTCTGCCAACCACCATATAACGACAGCTGGTCGCTAACCAGTTACAAAAGTATTGATCCTTATCATAAGACATCCGTTTGCATTCACTTAAGCTCAGCTCCAAGTTTAAGAAACTGGTTGCTGAGGAAACTGCACCATCAAATTGAAAATATAACCTTGAGAGTATAAAAAATGGGAATTGGCCATCATTAAAACCTTTCAATGTACTCCTGCGTTGACATCATTTTGGCAGTTATCTGTATCTAAATTTTCGGGGGTAGAGCAGACAGACCTTCTTCCTCACTCAGCTTCTCCCACATGCTTCACTTCACCTTTCCATTAGCATAGCACCAGTGCCACCTTCTGTTTGCCTCTTACTTTCCATTTTTGGCATCAGTTTCATCCTTCTTCATCCCAACTGACAGACTCGGGAGGGAGCGTTTCACGCACACACATTCAGATACACGTTTCTTCAGATACACGTTTCTTTATCTTCATTTTCAGCATCTCTTTCCTGCTTCTGTCTCATTCTCTCTGTTTTCTCAAGGCTGAGTATAAACATAAACTCCACGCATCTCTGTGGCGTCAGTTTCTTCAGATGTGAGTGCAATGGCTTTGAGCATGTATTCAGCAGGAGATATGTTCTTTGTTTAATTACGCTGATGGAGAGAGACTGGCACAATGCAGTATTATATTGAGTCTAGACTTTTTTTTAAACTCATACAAATACAATTTGAAAACATGGTTGCATGAATCAATCCAATGAAACCTATAGAAAAAGGAAAATCCATACTATTGGAGTATGAGACTGTGTGATCACATCCCTGTGCCCAATTACACACACATCTGCTCCTTTTCAACATGTAAAACAGACACATATTTTATCATATTGGGTTTCAAATGAACGTAAACAAGCTTAAAAACAGAGGTCACCACCTGGCTTAGAAGATGACGACAGAAGACGCAAACATAGGTGTGAGAGGTGCGGAGAGGTCAAATGGTTCAGCAGCAGCAGTGTATTTAATGAAGGGAGAAGCCGATAAAAAGACAGAGAAGAGGAGTGAATAGAGAGTCATGTTGAGCCTCTGGGGTGTAGGGGATGTCTTTGTTCCATAATGGATATGTCCACGTGAGAGCAAACACACACACAAGCACACACATGCATGAGCTCGCAGATAGAAAACTCTATTAAAAGGCTTTATTAAACCATCAAAAATCAGATCCCTCTTACAATCATCTGCCACTTAATGGAGTAAATTAATTCATCATATTTAAAGCCAGAGTGAGACAGGGGTGTTCAGTGAGGTGGTTTTATCTGTCTTCAGATAGGTGGGGGTGTGAAGGTGTAGCCAAATGGGAAGAGAAGCGATAGGGGAGGGAGAGAACGAGAGGCAAAGAAAGAATTGGATTTTTAGAGAGATGGCAGCTAAATGAAGTCGTAGAGTGTGGTACAGATGGAGAATGGCTTCAGACACAAGGTAATTATTTCCTGGCTGGTGGAATGGAAGGAGCAAGGGCTCCTTCATTAACTGGCTGTTCATTACTGATGGATAGAGGGGATGGACACATACACATAGGCACATGCCAGCGTGCACACACACACACATGCTCACATCCAATGTACACACACCCTTGTGCAGATGTATATACATTCACAACTATTTAATCAGTCTCACACAATTTTCTAAAATAAACAGAGTCTGGAATGCTGATTAAGTGTCGTGGACATGAAAAATATGAAGAATGTGTCACACTCTTCCCTCACTGATGAAGATGAATATCTTTTAAGGTCAGAGTTGACGTTATAATTAAAACAAAATTGAGCAAGGTAAGGATTCATGTTCAGAGTCACTGAGGCAGCTTGTTTTGTTTTTGGGAAAAGTTGGACCTTTTTGAGAAATTTTGTATCCTTGCCAAGAGGCAGGCTAAGGAAGGCTAACTCCCAGTTTCAAGCTGGTAGTCAACAAATATCAGCCAAATTGCCAAATTGTCCCAAATTTCACCACAATTAAACTAATAATTACAATATTATACTTGTTTTCAGCACTGGATGTTTTTCATATTCTCACTCATTATTAATTAACCCAATATAAAACATAACCAATGCAATGTCTTAATTCAACTCTGAATTGTCGGATTTGTCAAGCAATCAAAGTATCATTATCAAGGCTGTTGTTAGCCTATGAGTCATCACAGGCTATGACAAAGCTCTTTCCCGACAGAAACTTTCAGTATGTTAATGGTTAACTGGCATGTCACAGAGAAAGTTGGCCTTTTCTGACGAGCTTCGGGAGTCTTACTCATTCCTTTGTAAAGTACCCGGTAACAAAAATGCTGCATTCATGGCATCCACGGTGTTGAAAGGTGTTAAGCACTGAAATAACTGTCATCCATCCTGATGAAAACACCTATGATGTGTGCATATGTGTGTGTGTGTGTGTGTGTGCGTGTGTGTATGTCCCCGGGGACGAACAAAGTTCTTTGAATTGAACTGAACTGA
The DNA here is from genome assembly GCA_025331565.1 of Holacanthus passer. NCBI lineage: Eukaryota > Metazoa > Chordata > Actinopteri > Pomacanthidae > Holacanthus > Holacanthus passer. Next base: position 3,830,767 of record JAFREQ010000004.1, on the reverse strand, counting down.
ATGAATATGTGAAGAGTTCCAGTTTGTCACCCTAAACAGGGGGATGGTGTGAGCCTGGCTCTACCTAAAGGTAACAACATCAGCCAGTGCTGGTAGATGGATTTTGTTCCATTTGAACTGCGAGTCTGCAAGTCCAGACTGTTTTTATGTACACATTCACAAACCCAGTCACCCCCCACTTTTAGCCCTTCCCACCTGCAGTTGCGTAAGACATTTTGTATCAGCATCCACGATCATCAAGCACTCAACCACCACATTATTTAAATGTCTCCACAGAGTCATATTGACTTTGGGTTTTTAGAACGATAACGCTCACAAACAAGGTGATAGTGTAATCGGAGTGATTTGACGTGCGAGTCTCACAGATAAGTGGGCACTCAGAAAAGAGCAGCATTAGGTTCATCAGTTTAAAAGGAGATTTGAAGCTTTAAGTTGAAAGGATGGAGAGCGAGTTGGTGGGGTGGGGGTGGGGGGTAAAGCAGCCTTGTTTATTCCTCTCATAAAGGGCTTGTCAACTCTGTCAGCCCAGAGGAGAGAAACCAATTTGCAAGCTGACACCTTGTGACGTGTGTATGCACGTGTGTGTGCATGTCAATGCGCAACCATTCCCACAACTTCTCACCTGTTAGCACTTCCCCGACCATTTCAACAGGGACAAACGTGCATCCACATGTATGTATGTACATACACAGACATGGATGCCATACATGTATGTCTGACATGTAAAATGTGTATATCTGACATGTAAAATGTGCAGACACATAGGCTCACACACGTTCACACACGCACACTTAGACAAACAAGTTATGAATTTGAATGCAGATGAGTGTCTGGATGAAGGTTGCTGCAGGCTGTCCATTTAGGAGAGTCATCACCCTGTTTCCATCTATGACACCTGGAGACACCACAGTCACTTTTCATCTATCTCAGACACCTGAAGACAGAAAAAGAGGGGGAGAGGCAGACATGCAGAGAAAATGAGAAAGCAAGGAAGGAAAGAAAAATGAACAAATAAAGCTCGTACGTGCACAAGCATGCATGCACATGTTTGCACGTGTGTTTCAGTCTTTCTTGGCGTGTGTCTGTGCTGCCATGTTGGCATGTTAGCAGTCAGTTTTATTGTATATAAATGCCAAGGGTGAAGGATCATGTTATCATACCTACTGGCTGCAGCTTATTCAGTGTCGCTACTGAAAACTGTATTTATGTGTCTGTGCTTGTGCTAGAGAGAGAAAGATCAAACTAAGGGATGCATTGTTTTACGCTCTATTTCAAAACATTGCTCACATTTTGCATCTGTTATGTATCAAGTTTGACATGGACTTCATTTATTTATTTATTTTTTTAATGAGGATTACTATCTCTGGTGTCTTTGAACTTCTTCAATACAAACAAACTCCATAAATTCCAGCAGCGCATTCAATAACAATAATAATAGTTATAAATGTTATTTATATAGCACCTTTCAAAACAGTTACAAAGTGCTGTACAATAAAAAAAACAGAACACATTTAAAACACAACAATAATAAACACAAATACACATTATAAAATACTAAACACATAATAAAAAACAAAGACATTAAAAAACTTAAATGTCATAAAACATAAATTTAACCGCTGAAAAGCAATTTTCAAAATGTGTTTTTAAAAGTGAAGCTGAAAAAAGTTTGAGGGCCTGATCTCCACAGGCAGGTCATTACAAAGTCTAAGAGCCATGACTGCAAAGGCTCTGTGTATTTATCTGGACCTTGGAACAACCAGGAACGATGCACCAACGAGATCTGTTAAATAACTTTGGACGAGGCCTCTCAGGGCTTATAATCAATAATAACTTGGAATCCATTCTAACACATGGTAGCCAGAGTAAGGAAGCTGGGATCAGTGAAAGGTGATCATGCTGCCTAGCATGAGTCAAAATCCTTTTTTTTTTAGCAATACCAGAGAGCAAGAATTACGGTAGTCGGCTGGTTCTGGAGGCATGAATAACAGTGTCTAGATTTTTGGTGGAAAGAAATGGTCCTTGAAATGTTTCTGAGATGGTGAAAGCAGGATTAAATCCTTGATTTAACATGTTTGTCTAAGCTGAGGTTTTGATGAAAAACACCACCAAAATTTCTGCAATGCTGAGTTATTAACTGAGACAGAGAAACAAGACTGTTTGATATTTGCACTGTATTGACCTATGATCATTGTCTCTGTCTTATCAGCATTTAACTGCAGGAGATTTGGTGATATCCACTTTTAGATGTCCTGAAGGCAGGTTAGCAGGTTGACAGTGTTCTGATAGTTATTTGCATGTCACAGCTTAGATAGACCTGAGTATCGTCTGCATAAAAATGGAAATAGATATTATGTCTATGAATAAAGGCGGCTAAGAGGAAGCATGCCAATGGAAAGGGGATTGGACCCAGCACCGAGCCCTGAGGCACCCCATATGAACACTCCAAGACGGTCCAAGAGGATAGGTCAGCGGTATTAAATGTTAGATTCAGGAGAGCGAGGATGGATTTATTGCGAGCATTAGTTGACAGCAATGAGTAATTTCAGACCTTAAGAAGCACAGTTTCAGTACTAAGATTTTAAAATTGCAAGATATCAAGAGACAGGCTTCTTAAAAGGTTCAGGAACAGAACCTACCAACAGAAAATTTACAGAATAGATTGGGTCACTGTGTTAAACATGTCCTTTAGAAATTTTCAGCAAGTATATCTAAAGGACAGGTTGAGGGTTTCATTTTCATTACCAAACCATTTAGTTTGAAGGGGAAATTGGATGAAATGAGCAGAAGGAAACTGCAGGGCTTCTCAGCAGTAATTGGATAATCCGGGGAAGAAATTAAACGGTTTGAAACTATTTGAGATCTTCTGTGTGAAGAGAAATTCTTCTCAGGGGTGCCATCTAATATCTGGCCAAGGGGAAGAGCGATCATAATGTTGAACATTTTTAGTTTGACTGTTATTGATTAGAGTAGAACAAATGCAGCTGGACAATTTGTAACCTCTGTATTAAAAGTCTTATGTTGAGACCTGAGAAGTTCCAGGTGAACTGCGAGTTTTGATGGTTTCATAGTTTTTCTACCTTGCTGCATTTTTGCTTCAGCACCTGAATATTATCTTTTGTCAGAGGCATTGAGAGGCAACTAGATTTTTGGTCTTGAAGGGAGCAATTTCACATAAGATGGAGGAGCATGTATTATTAAAATTATCCAAAAACTCACTTGCAGAAAGAGGCAAACCTTAGAAACGAGTGGGGATATTGAATGCAGTATTAAATTTAGCAGCAGAGGATGAGTTACAAGTTAGATCTAGTTTTGGGGACTGAGCTACAGGTAACACAAGGCAACAAGCAACAAACAAGCAAATTCACTGACAAAAATGGGAACATATCTAGGTGGTCTACGTATATTATTATCAAGCATTTGTAGTTTTCTTTATATTACCACAGTATAGAACATATCCTACAGATGAGAAATCAGTTAGTAAATGTGCACAGTTGCTTTTTGGCCATTTTAAGTGAAACAGCTAAGACACAAACACACTCAACAGTTAATCGCTGCTTAGAATGATCAGAAATTCCCAAATTGACACGAAGCATCCCGTCAATATGATGCAACCCTGCTCAACATTTATAGAACGTAACTGCAAAAACTAATGGAGTGGCTATTAAAACATACACAGCTTTTTAGAAAATTTTCAAGGGTTCACAGAAAAGACAACCTAAAATTGCTCAAGGTAAGATGCAGTGCTTCATTTTGCTGACTGATGCCTTGCACCCTGACGTCTCCAATAGAAACTATTACTCTCTGTGCCTTTTAGGAATGATCACATTTTTCTCATTTTACAGACACATCCACAGTGACTTACATGAGTGCAAGAGTAAAGTATGTGAACATTCCTTAAGCATCTAAAGGGTAAGTCGACAGATAATTCAAAGCACTTTAAGTGCCACTTTATTCATTGAGAAAAGTTGAACAAGATCGGGTAAAGGATCAGAGTTTGTCGTGGGGAGCTGGAGGAAACAAAAGATGTAGGTTTTCATGCAGTGTTATAAAATGTAGAAAGAAATGAAGATTTGATAGCTCAGACTTGGGGATAAAGAGTGGCGGGGGCGTAAGAGGGAGTCGAGGCATAAGGTGTGGAGTAGAGTTTAGGTTGGGAATCGTGGTTTGAAGGTATTTTCGTGCGGTACCCTCATCACTTGTAAGTTTTTATACATGCTATGAAATTAATGGCAGCAGCCTCTGGGACTCGTGAGCGCAGATAGAAAGTGAGTTTTTGTCTGAGACTCTAGAGAGGTTAAAGATAAACTGTTTAAGCTTTCTTAATGAGGAATATGCAGGAAGGCTTGCCAGCAGGAAGTTGTAGTAGTCAAGTAAAAAAAATGATGAGATCCTGGACCAGGAACTGTGCAGGCTCTTTGTTTAGCCACGGTCTGATTTGATGGATGTTAAAAGCAACTCGGCACAGTCAATCAGCAGCTGCTGTGAGAGCAACAAAGAATGAAGTGGTTGTCACAGGTTTACAACTAGGCTTTCGGCAGATTGGGTAGGTGTTACATTGTTTTGCTCAGTGCTGGTGCAGAGAAAAGGGCTGAGGAGCAGCTGTGTGTTGTCCAGACTGAAGCTCAGGTAGAAAAAGCGTCCATGTGGAAATGTCAGGTATGTTGAGATCCATCTCAGAATCTGTGTCGTTCAGAGGTAAAACGAGATAGAGGTAGAACAGACTCAATAAAAACAATTTCTGAGACATAATGAGTGAGTCAGTGAGACAAAAACATCAAGGGGCTGTAAAGTGAGCCCTGAGGGACCACAGAGGGAGCAGCCAGCTGCAATTGTGTTTAACTCCGCTCATCCATGCGTGTCAGCACATGAAACAGAGTCAGGAGGTCACAGAGCCAAAAGATGATAGTGTGACCTTTGACACATGCTGGAGAAGACTGCAGCTGACTGTAATGCCACCTGCTTGACAATCTGTGACCACGGTTCTCAGTCTCGGTGAGGAACAAGCACTGAATTCATTCAGGTATCTTGTGGACACAGGTCTGCTGTAATGCTGGATGCTGGAGAGCTGAGCTATTATGTGCAATCACATACAATGGTCACAAAGGTTGTGTGAAAAATCTAAGTGAGGCTGCAGTTAAAATTATAAGCTTTCCTTATAGGGCGGTTGTTGATTGATGATGTTATAGAACCATTTCACCTTCATCACATCGAGAGGAATGTGTTTACTTTTTGAACATCTGCTGAGCAGGTGATGTGGCAGCTTTTCTTTGAAGGGGCTCTGGGCATGACTTGGAGGATCCCTCGAAGGAGATGGAGAAATTTTCTTAGGAAAAGGACCAAGACAAGTGACTCAAATTAATAAGCCTTTCGTGTCTAAGATAATATTCGCACTTATCCCTTGTTTAGTAGTTTCCATCTGTGCTGATGGCAGTGCCACATCCATATTACCTCAACATGCTTGTGTGATATTGTCTTTCGTCGAGACTCATAAAGCCAATATACTGCATATAAAAAAGGAAAATGATGCCCACAGACATAGAAAGGGCAAATTCAGATCAAAGCCCTTTATGAACTGTTATTGTCTCTGTGGATCAAGTAGATTGGCAGTTAATGCATATCTACAAACAGCCCTTAAGGCATATACACACACTTATCATTCTCTTTCTTTCTGCCTCTGTTTCTCTATATCTCTCAAAGACAAATATGCACACACAGGTGCATTTGATTTCCCCTTCAAGCTTCAAAGAGGGACCTGGAATGACGATGAGGACAGGGATTAATCTGAGAAAGCATCAGAAAGATGCATTATCCACCCAGATTGCCACTCCTGCTGCTCCAGGGGCAAAGGGATGTGTCTTCGTGCGTGTGTGTTATGTGTAGGCGAGTGTGCTTTCAGGTATATGCGTGCATGCGTGCCAGTGTGTGGATGCGCAGATTTCAGTGTTGAAAGCAAGGAAGTAAACACAACCTAATGTTCTAGGACAAAGCTGGGACAGAAGTTGAAGATAAACAAGGCGACACAGACGGTAAAAAGCCATAATAAACTTTTTGAAAATTATTTTTTGCCAAGGAAAGTTTGTTGGCGTCGAGCTCATTCTAAAAAGCTCATACAGCAAACTTTTGAATCAAGGGGGAAGTTGGGAGTTTCAACGGCAGTGACAGAGAGTCTGCTTCCAGTCTGAGAGATAGAGAGTGTTATTTAAAAATGAGATGGGATGATATTCTGAATTCTATTCAGCAAAGAAAAAAAAAACATGACACAGTAAATAACAGCAGTAGCTTAACTTATAGATGCTTGGAAAGAAACATCTCATCACATTCCCATTGAGTGGTTAGAGATAAAGAAGGCACGCAATGCACATTGTGTAGATTAAGTAAGAGGAATTATTTTGGACTACCTGCATCTAGTTGATAAAATATATACCTACTTTGACTTTGTTTTGTCTTTTGAAAGATGTTACAACAATATGCGTCATCACATTATAATGATCTGGTCTTACAATGATGTCGATTCTGTCCACGCGGGAATGTAATGAGCAGTGAATGTACTGCATGTGTATTCATTTAATACTAATAATGGATGAAGACAATTAAACACCCTTGACTGAAACAGAGAGAGATCAATGATAGACATGTGAATGATGATGAGAACAATGACACAGAACCTAATTAATATGATGGATGATGGGGTGGGTGATTTTGACAAATAGCGCTAGATAAAGAATGAGGTGAGGAGGAATGAAGAAAAAAAACAGGGTTTATGAAAGTATAGGTGCTGGCAGGATGGATGGATGAAGGGATATTGAGGTCAAAGATGGATAGAGGCTGTATGGTTGACGGCTGCGGGGATGTTAAGGTGAAAGCTTGGATGAGGTAAAGATGAGAGAAAACACGGGGCAGGATCACTCAGATACTGATACAGATTGAATGCACGCTCATTTTAATTGAACCCCATTTTTAAATCTCAATTTGTTGCTATTAACATTTTCTCATAGTTCCACGGCCAAACGAATGTTGCGTACTTGAAAACGACAAAATGAGAAAGTATCTGTCAGTGGTGCCTCGGCATGAGTACCTGATCTCAAGCAAAGCATAGTGGTGCTCGATCACGCTCTGACTAATCTTAGCTGTTGTACTGTATGTTTTCTTTCTCATTTTCTTGTACAATAATTCTGTAACAACAGTTTTTGACCTCATGTAGCAGAAATAACAGCAGCCTCTGCTGCCACAAATGGTAATTAAAGGACGCTGGCACATATAACTCTGTTGATATCGGAGGGACGACGAGTACAGCAGCATTGTGAAATATTTAAATGAGAACAGACATCGACACAAGACCCAGCCAGAGAGGAAGAAAACCGAAAACACCTCCAATGACTGAGTAAAAAGCAACAGGTGAGGGCACATCTTGGCGGGGCTGATAATTCAAGCCATGGTGAGTTAGTCAAAATATAAATATGTCTCAATAACGTCATGATTCACATCATCAGTCACAAGTATTTATTGGCTCCAGCTCAGCAGTGATGTGAACATGTCACCTGGGTGGATGCGTTCATTTTCACCCCTTTTCTGGTGCAACGCCATGACACATGTTGAACATCATTATTATTATTATTATTATTATTATTATTATTACACTCTGGGAACAATGTGCAACGGCAGCATTGTTCAGTCAGTGCTGAATTTGAATGAGAGACTGAAGTAAGTAAGGAGATATGAAAAAGTTACCACCACAAACATGTCACTTAATCAAAATAAAGCAAATTTGAATTGTAATTGAATTACAGTAGGTTTTCAAATACATGTAAGTTAAAAATTACACAGTTGCAATAATAATAAAACAAAGATGAAATAATCATAAAAGCATCTGCTGAACTCCTAATGCTTGTGCACACACTGTAATATGAAAGACACAACCTTGAAGAGAGCCACAGTAAATATGCTCAGCAGAGCTAACACAGAGTAAAGGATAATACCTCATTGTCATGCCATACAATGCTACCTGGAGTGTGTGTGTGTGTGTGTGTGTGTTTGAGATTTTGATAAAAAAAAAAACTATAGTTTTTTACTGCAAACTGCAGAGAATAAGAAAAGCAGCTGTATTGAACTGATGTGTTCCTCCTTAAAGCACTCTTACAGAGGAGAGTCAAGTGGTTCTCAGCGCTTCATCCGTTATTGAAGGCAGTTCACTCATCCATTTTTAATGTGTAATACATTATCGATCCATATGAGGGTTTGCTTCGCACACTACACACACTCACACACTCAACTTCGTGGAGTGTGTTGTACATAAAAAATGATCAGTATGGTGCTTAAGAACACTTCTGTGGTTGATGAACTTCAACCCGGAGTTGTCTCTGTGACCACAAGGCCACTCCGCCACATGGTAAAACTCCACTGCCACGCTGCTTTGTGTGTAATGACTCATTGCCAGAATCCAGCACCACTGCAGAGAAGGGAAGCTGGAGCTAAAGCAAGACCAGCAATAAGTTGTCTCATATCTCAGCTTCCTCTCCCAAGATGCTCTCTGTCTGCTTCACTGTCTTATTTTATTTTTCACACACTCAGCCTCGGCCTTCTCCACGTTTTTTCTCTGTTTAATTCATTTTGCGATGAGCCCTTCAGTGTGACAAACAATGTGTGTATGCATGCATGTACTGTATGTAGACCATTCTGAGCATGTCCACGCTCTCTCGCCAGGGCGTGAACACTTCTTCATATTACTGCAAAAGTCCCTGCATCTGTGAGCAACCATTGGTGCAAATCAATCAGTCAGAATAGAGCTGACTCCGTGACTGCTCCCCTCAACAACTTGTCATCTTCATCTTTATTTCATTCTCTTCTTGCCTCAACATTCACAACAGAAGCATTGCATCCACATCTCCGTGTTGGGTGAATAACATTTGTTTGTGTCTAGTGAGCATGGCTCAGTGATTTCCATTCATTCGGCTGTGAGTGAGAACATGATGCAGTATTATGGTATGGATCTTTGTGTTTTTATCTCTTCCTTCCTGACTGTGTTTCACCAAGTTCGAACAAGGCAATATGAAGTGAAATAAGAGTGTCTGGTATCAGGGGAAATGTAAAGTAATGATAAGCAGAGAGGATGTTATGACATCAAAGAATAACATAAATGGATTAATGGACAGTGTCGATGTGGACAGCGCTTCTTACTTTTGAGGTTAATCCTGGTTTGACTCGGTATAAGTAAACACCTAAGCCTTTTTCCTTCCTCTGCTGATCCTTTCCTCTGCTATCCTGCTAGTTTGTCTCATACTTTCCTCTCTTCTATCACGCTCTCACTATCTCCCTCCCCGGCACCAAAATTGTGTCTCTTCCCCTCTGGATAGTGTTCATTAGTATGATAAATCTCTCAGGCCTTCCTAAATATTCTGCTCAGTTTCTAATGAGGCGCACACACGCAAACACACACACACACACACACACACACAAAAACAAATCTTGCAAAGATCAAACCTAGTTTGGGATTGGGGTAGATAATGCATCCTCTCAAAGTTACCACAAGGCCCCACAGATTTTGTACACAAAACCATATTAGCTCACAATCTGTAAATGGAACAAGAACAATGCAAAAAACTGTACATAAACAAGAGAAACAGAAACCACCTTCAATGCAACTGACATAACACAAAAGAATGTGTTTTTTAATGTGTACTTTATTGCACATTATCATTATACTGAACACCAAAAGAAACTGATCGCGACATATCTCCAAGTCACCAAGTTGTACTCCTTCTCCCGTTGCACTCATGCTGAACGCCAGCTCCCCTTCATGGTGCTGAGATGCTTTTCACACAGGCTACAGTTAACATCTCCCCCGTGTGTGCCTTTAACAGATTAGCCAATGTTAGACCATATGTCTCCACACAAATTCTCCCACAGCACCCACATTGCTAAAAGCTCAGGCCGGGGAGTCACGTAGGTTTTGTCATCCTGTCAAAACCAACTCCCCTTTGTGATGAACAATACCTACTATGCCCCCATTACATGAAAGTGAATCCAGCTCTCATACAAACTGTGAGGCAGCTCAAGGCCGTGGTTCAGCTGCATAAAAGCAGGAGAAGCAAGGGATGGGTAGAGGGTCAAGTATGCAGATGACTAACTTACCTAGCTATCTAGCTGTCTATTATTTTAACTTTTAAAAGTGCTGAAAGCAAACTGTCCTTCAGAAGGTTTTATTTTTCAAAGAGCACCTGATCTCACCTTGAGTATTGCCTGCTCTCTAAGAATATTGTAGGTAAGTGTAGGTAATACTTGTTGGTGTGTTTGAGTTTCCTCTCCAGCGCCTCCCACAGTCTGCGGAGGGTCGCTTCTTCAGGGTCACCTCCTAATAAATGACTGGGGTAGAATATCTGTATCTGTCTCTCCTCCCTCGCTTCCTCCCTCCTGCCTTCCACCAATGCCGGGACTGCACACGGAGGATGACCCTTACCTGCCACACGCATTAACACAAAATCTTATAGGGACTCAATCCGTCGCGCACATACGCACACACGCTGCGCTGTTTCTCCTGACTTACCCAGAGCTGTCCAGGGACAGATTAGCTGTGACACAGTGTTGCCCTGCCACCTCTGACCTTCCAGAAAGTTCTGAGAGAGTAGACCCCTGGCTTACCACTGAAATCCAATTACCCAACCAAGCAGGGAGGCAAGAGAGGGGAGACGGAGGGTATGGCAGCAAGGGAGGAAAAAATTAAACTGAAAGTTTGCCACACTGTGACTCTATTCCAATCCCTCTTTCCTGTCCTTTACTCCCTTTTGTTGTGCTGCTTTGTTTCTTTTGCCGTCCTCTACATCGCCTATATGGCACCATTATGCTATTTCTGTTTGATGATGCCTGCAGTAAAGGACAAGACACAAAGGGGGAGAAGATGTGACAGCATGGCCGGGTGCAATACGTGCAGCAGAGCAAACTAATCAGCTTTATATTATTCGATGCAAGCCACTGAAAGTTTCAAGGTAATCTGAGATTGCTAATGGATTGCACCAAACAAGAAGTGTGTGTGTGTGTGTGTGTGTGTTTGGGGGGGGGAGCACTGTCCAAGTTTGTATAAGCTTTAAAAACTTTATATTAGCGCTGCATATTCATGAGTATCGTGATTGCTTCTGCAATCTGGAAAATCAGCCTTCTGAAGGTTATATAAATCTTTTATTTTATCTTTACTCATCTGTATCGATCATTGAATCAGAGTTCAGGTAGCTTTTATCAAAGGTGTGCAGCGAGACTTTGATATAAGCATTGATGCCAGGGCCCACATATCCCTGCATAAGTCTGCAGAGAAGCCTGATAATCAGCATTATCAGCAGTAAAATCAGCTCGGCTGGGACACAATATCACCTCCAATCCTGTTAATGCTGATGAAGGATCTACTGGTTCTACTTTTAAATTCATGTGCAACAGCTTAGCAGGTTAACAGATCTGGATATTGGGGCAGGCTGAATGGGCCAGAGGGTGTGTTTCACTGATACTGTACGTGTGTGTGTGTGTGGGTGTGGTTGCACACACACCTGTAGATCTGATACCTCAGGATAAAAGCATTGGAATGAGAAAGGCATTTTTCTCCTATTTTCTGTCTCTTCCAGTCTACAGCGAGTGTTTATGGATGATGACTATCTATCTATCTATGAACATAACAACTCAATAGTATCAAATCAAGGAATCAAGTGCGATAAAAAATAAAGATTCAGAGCTTGAGTCATTCCACTATGTGTCATACACCATCATCGGTTATTAACTACCTATGTGTGTGTGTGTGTAATGGTGTGGTGGGATCTGCTAAATTTTTAAAGCAATACTTGTACATCTTTGATTTTGTGATGTTAAAAAAGAAAAGAAAGAGTCAAGAGAGGAACAACACAATAACAGAACATAGACCATTCGCTCAACTTCATATTTTCTGACACACTACATAAGAGAAACTCTAAGTGTTAACTGACAAACTTAACCTTGAAAACACTTCACCATTCACACATTATTTCAATAAAACCAAGTAACAGTGATTAGATAAACATGTGTGACAAACCACTCCAGCTTTTCTCACATTTATTCAGTCCACATTTATTTTGATTTCATTTCTTGCTCACCCTGAGACATAAATGTGTGACAGGTTTAATCTTAGGTTTTATGTCCAAGACTCCTCCCATTCTATCCCACAGTTAAGCAAAGCTATTCACAGTCATTTGAGCCAAACACTTTATTTTCTTGGGAAATTTTCCAACCTGTTTTTCATTCCTGGCAAACTCTTCTTGTCAACTAATCTATTGCTTTGCTATCTGTGTGTCAAGACTGTCAGTGTGTATGTGCGTGCACGTGCACATGCACATGAGCAGATACAGGTCAGGGAACCTGGACAGGTTTTGTGTCCTGAGGACATAATCTGACTTTAATTCCAATCACTTGCATGACTTGCTGCATTGATGTGATCCCCTTCAGGATACCCACACAAAGGCACACACATACACACACACACACACACGTCCTAAAGATCAATTAATACCATTAAGTTTTTGAGTGCCTTTTTCCATTTTCTTTTGTAGTTATGTGTGTTTTTATTCACTTTAACTTCACATCCCCCTTTTATTTCATTCCATTGTTAGTTATTTCTTCTTTTTTCATTGTGTTTTTTTCTCTTTTTGTGTCCTCAGCTTTGGACCGATCAGTGTGAATATTGAAGCTTAAATGCTTCCTAATTGCTTTTGATGGCCAGCAGAGACGTGATGAACAGACAAAGTGGGAATTAAGTCAGAGGACCTAAGGACAATGGTAGTTTTAAGTAACAGAAGTCAGGCTAGGTATACGATGACAGACTCAGAAAATGAATATCAGTCATCCCAAGCACCATAGTCAAGCATGTTGATAAGTTTTTAAGATAATTAGTTTTGGCATTGCCAGGGATGAAAGAAGATCAAAAACGAAAAAGAAGAAAGTATCAATTTGATAATTAAATCCTGGGAATAAACTCAACATGGGCCAAAACTACAAAGAAGATGAAACGTGTGCATGGATCAGTATCTTGTTTGGCTGTAAAGCTGATTGTGTTGTAGAACATTTGTCGTCCTCAAATCAGTCAGAAAGATTAGCAAAAATATCAACATATGTCATAAATACAAAATCATGACAACAGCCACTTGAAAAACAGCTGGCACCCAAGACGATGTTTGAAATGAGATAAAACTCTTCTCATAATCTAAATAATATAGTAAAAGGGGAACAAAGCCAGTCCCATTAGCTCACGTGTGTAATTAGAGACTTGGGAGACACACCAGGGGAGAGATCACTCGCTCTCTTCCTCTGTAGAGGTTGAGTGATGAGATTGAGATGTGAGGTATGGGATTGCTTGTGACACCTCCTCGAAACAACACCTGCTACCTCGCTCGCACGTTTAGCATAAAGTAATCAAACTTTTCTCATTATCTCAGCAATGCAAGCCAATTAGACATGATACATCAACAACTCTGCGCAATTATCTACAATTACAACTCATTAAGCTCTGATTTACTTATGTTTTAATTAGCTGGCGCCGCACTTTGCGTCGCAGACAATGTCCTCGTGCTGGTGTTGGTGGTTGTTGTCGGCGCTAATGCACCCGATGTTGTTTGTTGGATTGTTGCACTTGGCTGAGCATGGTGTACTCAAGAGGCCATCAATCTCCTCTTCATTGCCTCACTGTTGACTCTCAAACTTCCAATGCGCTCGCTCATACACCAGCCTGTCTTTTGAATGGCTGGACGAGACCGGTGTCGGCTGGAAAGCTTTTATTGATGATCTTTGGTCTAGAGCGCAGGATTTCTCCGTCTTCTCTAGATTTGAAATTGTACAGAAAGCGGCGCACACAGCAGAGGAGGCCGATGTGTCAGTGAATAGATGTGAGCTGGAAGAGCTCTATTCCATCACGTTTATCCACACTCAGATTCACCGACATTTATTTCTGAAAATGCAAAATAAACCCACAAAAGGAAATATGGCTTATTTTAGTGTATGCAGTGTGTCTAATGCAGTAAATAGAGCATAGCATATCCCTACATCAGTGGTCAACGTGCCTTGGAAGCAAACCCATTATGTGGTGGCTTTCCCTTTTCTGGGCCTTTAGCATCTTTGCATGAACAAGGAAGTGACAGAAAGAGTTGAAGGCAGAGAGGAGAGGAGGGGAGAGGGGTGGATTTAGAAAAGCTCTGTAATTGTTGGAGGGAGGGAATGGACCGGAGGAAGACGCGAGAGAAGAGAATGGGATTGACGCCACAGATTACCCGTTCGCCGTCCCCCCCTCCTCGTGCTCCGCGATCGAGTAATTTAGTTATTTCACTTTAAGCTCCTTTCATTTCTCCCCGGCAACATTTTAACCATTTTTAGTATCAATTGTCTCTTTGCCTTCATGACAGAAACAAACCAAACCAATTTTCACCCTCTTGTTTTTGAAGAGGCAATCAGCAAAGAGTCCTTGGTTTGATTAGATTCCAGGCTGTCGTCTTCCTTCCCTCCATTTACACACTTTCTTTTCATCTGTTGTCCTTTTTTTTTCCTTCTAAAAGAAAAGTGCAATAAGGCTTCTTCTTAAACTCCATGGAGATTACATGAAGTTGAGAATCCTCCATAAATGCTTGACCCAAATAGTCTATCTTTCATCGCACATGTTCTTCTTCGCTCCACTTATACGCTGTCTACCTTCCATCCTGTGTCTCTTCCAGAAATCACATTACCATCAAGTGACCCTCTCTGTCTGTGTGGCCATTTGCAAGTGACTGCAGTACTTTCTTAAAAGCTGCATTCAGGTGCTGCACTTTGTGTGACTCCCCCATGACCACGGGAGGCTTCAGCATGTAATCCTGCTCCCCCTTTCAACCACCAGGGTGCATTTTATAAGCCCTTATTCACTCTCATTTCTCCACTCTCTTCTGTCATTTTGTCTGTTCTCTGCTTCTATCCTGACGCCACCTTGATCTGGATTTGATAACACTCAAAATTCAGCTTTAATCACCTTTCAGGTTAGCCGGTACAAAAACCCACTGCGGAGAGAAAATGCCAGTAGACGCTCATTTGAGGTATGTTAGCTGAGTACAACCTCATTTCAAAGTGAATATTTACTTTGAAACCTTTCTTTCTAATTTTAGTCTTTAATTTCCTTTCAGTGTTGAACATTGATTATTGTTTGATTATTGCATTTATTTCCAATAATCCCCATTTCACAACTTCAGGCACTTGATGCAATTTAATCTTGAAAATACTTGATAATTTTCTTAATTTAACACCTGGGTGCACATCTGCAGGATCAGAGTAATCTATTACCATATACATTAACAATATTGACCAATCACAGGGTCTATGTGATTTCAAGGAGGTGTCTTGACTTAAACCTGCCAAGAAATCCTCCAAATTAATCAGTCAATATGTTGTTTGTCCAGGCCGACACATTCTGCAGAAGTGTTTTCTGATCTGGTCCATTTGTCTGTTCCCTTCAGGGTTAAGCTAACATAAATTCAAACATAGCAAAAATTACAACACAAAATCAAACCTAAAATCTGAGTTACAGATATAACTATACAAATTTGCGCAGATCAACAATGCTCACAATGAGACAGCGCAGTTATTTATCCAGTTTTGCCCAGAACAAGACAACAAGTACATTCACATTTTGCATTCAGCTGAAAAATGGTTTGTTATGGTTAAAATGATGAACTAGTGGTTAAAGTCAGGGAATGATCGTGGTCATGTTTTTAAAAAAAACAACACAGTCAGTTCGAAACAGGAATCAAACAGCTGTTGTCCTGTGTTCTGATGTTTGGCTGACCCATCCAGCCACCCCGACCTGTGGAATAACATCATTTCACTTCCTCTTTGGCTGCTGTCATAATCAGTGAGGTCTTTTATTTGCTGAAACAGCTGGTGCCATCATGGGAGGACAATCTCACACACCATGTGCTGCTGGTCTGAACCGTGCAACACACCACTGAACTGCTCCAACGGTTGCACACAGTGAGCGATGAAAATGTCTAACAGGCTTAAACAGGGAAAATCTTATAAATTTCCCCATATGTACTGTATTTCCACCAGCATATGATCATAATAATTTGAACCTTCCACTGACATGTGCATATGTGTGTATGTTGACGTGTGTGAGAGAGAGCGGGAGAGCTTTGCGGCTTGCTCCATCTCTGTGCATCCCAAGGTTAATCTCATTAACTGTCACGGGATCAGAGCATAGATTGCAGAGAATCATTAAGCAAAAATTATGAAGAGAGCCTGATTGAGGAGAGAGAGTGTGTGTGTGAGAGAGAGAGAGAGAGAGAGACAGAGAGAGAAATGAACTGCTTAATTACCACATTCTCATTACTGTATTATTGTCCTACTCTTATCTGACTCACCTTGGTCCTTTTTCCTGTCCTTCTTCTCCTCCTTTTATTGTCTCTCCCATCCCCCTCCTCCCCCCTACAAAAGAGACAGAGCAGCTAAACTGATGAGAGGGACAGAGAGAAGGGGATGAATCGAGGATAAATGTAAACCACAAAGCCAGAGCTGACAGGGAGATGCACCACAATTTCCACACATTGAAAACAGAAAAGCATACTGCAATAGGTAATGAGACACCAAAGACAGAGACTTGGAGGCCGGAGAGGGTTGATGATCTAAATTAATTGGCAGCAGTACCCCTGCGGATATTCTCAAATTGCAAAAATAAGATTATCCTCAATTTATTCTCACAAAGGCTGAAAAAATGTCAAACACCTCATCTGTCTGCTCAGTGGGGGAGTTGTGAAAGGCACAATGGAAAAATATTATTTCTTATTAGGAATTAATATAGCAGAGGAGGGCTGGAGATGGCAGTGAGTCACCCTGGACACTCCCGGTCTACATAACTAATCAAACACTCTGCTCACACCAGAGGGTTAAAGAGGGTAAATATTCACTTTGTGTGAGCTGCCGAATGAGTGTGTGTGCCGTAGTTTCAGTCTAGTAGTTTGCCTATTTTTACGTGTGGATGAGGTAGAAAGAGGTTATGTGTGTTTGTGTGTGTGTGTGTGTGTGTGTGTGTGTGTGTGTGTGTGGTGATGACATAAATCTGTTTACACATTCACACTGTGGGGACAAGACACAAGTCCCCATAATGTTAAATTTTAATGTCAAGACTTGGATTAGGCAAGTAGCAGTTATAGTTAAACTGCAGTTAAGTCTGCAGGAAATGAAGTGATGGAAATATGAGTAAGTGTGTGTGTGTGTGTCAATTGGGCATATGTACGTATCAGTATATGCACAATCCAGATTTACCCATGTGTTTAAAGCACATGTGCTCCGTCTGTTTTCATTTCTTGTGCGCACGTCTCGGCACGTGCAACTTGCACAAGTCTGAAATTGGCAGCAGAAAACGCTGTATGAATTAATTAGGCGTGGAGGTGCTAACATCCTAAAGTGAATAATCAGTGGGGAGGATGAATGGAGTTACAGGACTGACAAGTGAGTACAGCCAACGATCCACATCAGAGAGAGCGAAGACAGAGCTCTGTTGGACCTATGTTTGATGGATTTAATTCCTGCTGATGGACTCTACAGAAAATTGCTCAATTCAAAAATCAGCATAATTAAGTTAAACTGCCGATGCCAGTTTTTTTTTTTTTTTTTTTTTTTTTTTCTTTTTCACTCAGCGGAAGGAAGGCTTTCTGTTTCTGTTTGTGTTTCAAAGTTCATTATTTTCTGCAGGGAGACATTTGCTCCAATGTCAAACTTTGTCCAATTTCTTTCACTCCTCATGAATAAGTCATTGTTGGAGTTTTTACATAACATAAAAACAAGGGATTCACAGGTTCGAGGACTGCAAAGTGCTTTACTTTCAGGAGGCGCCGTATGTGAGGGAGGGTTCCAAGAAAACGTGTTTTGCTTTTTTAATGGTCGTACTGTATATGTAGTCTACATTACAGTTCTTGAGGAGGAACAGAATCTGTAACAGCAGTGCAGCATTAAGGGCTGTGACTAATGATGAATGTCCTGTCAGGGTGAATTAGAGCCACAGACAGCAGCACATACAGTCTGCCTGGAAGACTGCCCAGTGTAAGAGAGAGGGAGGTGGAGAGAAGTGAGGAAGAGAGGATGATAGAGGTGGAGCAGGGAAGGAAGGGAAAAGAGAGGAGAGGTGAAAAGCTGGAGGGAAGGTTAAATAGGAAAAAATGGAAAGGGGAAAGAAGAGGTTAAGGTAAGGAAACACACAAGGAGGGATGTAGAAGGATGAATACCCAACAGAAAACAAGAAACAGTGGCTGATTTGCTGTTTGTATTAAATTAAACAAAGTAGAAAACATTTAATGCAAATGCAAAAAAAAAAAAATCAATGAAATTACTTAAGTTACAGATCATTAAGACAAAACAGAGACACAGCCAATTATCTCTACATTACTGTAACTAAACTAAAGAAAACTATCTCCTCTCAAAATACAAAATAATTTATCATCCGGAAATTACAGACACACAGGGGCAGACAAAGTAATCATCGATGCCTTCCGGACCACATTAATGAGATGAGCTTTTTTGGTTGTTAAATTTACCACCCAAAAGATGCAGCTATATAAAAGTTTTACTTGAAAAGTAAAAAAAACAACAACTTTAAAACAACACATTTTTTGTTACTCACACAACACACACATTGCACGCTATAATGTGGTTGTAATTAATATAAGTGTATTAATGTATTTGTCAACAACTATAACTCCTCTTGTTGTGAATGACAATATAGTAAAACACAATTTTAATAATACAAAATGTCTTATTGGAGAGGTTATAATTGTTGACGTTGATAAACACAATGTCCATATTTCCGCTTGAAATATCATCATAGTGTCTTATAAGCCCTTTATTTAAATGTTAATATAGTGCGTATAAATGTCAAACAGGAGGTGAAAGTGTTACCACAGATTCTCAGAAAAGAAAATTACTGATTCATGTTGATGTGTCTATATGGCATTTTCTAAATATACCAAAACATTTATTTTATCAATTAGGTTTAAGGATGATAACAGAAGTATGAACAAGGATGCAAAGGACAAAGAAACAAAGAGAGAGAGAGAGAGATGAGGGTGGTCTTATCTTTTTACAATCTCCTCCTTGCCACCTTTACTGTCACTCAGAGCCGTTTCTGTGGCAACCGAGGGACGAGTTATCCAGTTTGTGACACATTTTGTGGAGTGTGACCAATTTATCACCCCAGTCTGTGATTGCTCTTCAGTTAACATCCCAGCAGTCAATACACAAACATACACACACACAGTATGTGGCACATACAATAAGTCACATTTCATTGGTTATAGGCGCGCAAGTGTGTGCAAGTTTGCCACTAAGAATTACACATATAAAAGTTTCTTGCTGTTGGGAAACCGCTGAGTTACAAAGGCTATAAATGGTTTAAGTTTTTACAGTCCAGTGTGGTAACAAAACAGCGGAGCAGATATATGACAGATACAAGGCTCTGAAGCAGCCTTTCATCAATAGGACATAAAACACACAAAGGCCAACTACTTCCCAGTGTATTACTGTGTGTGTGTGTGTGTGTGTGTGTGTGTGTGTGTGTGTGTGTGTGTGTGTGTCGGGACAAAGAAAGACTGAGGGAGAATTACCACTCAACCTGACAAATGCAAAACACCCTGTATTATTTGTTTTAATTGCTCTTCTACACTAGACCTCTATCCAGACTTGATACACACATTTATTTAAACACATACACACATTATACACTAGACATCAGAGACATTATCAATTTATTTTAACACTAGAAACATATTTGGTTTGTAAACAGAACGGAACAGACTAGTGTACACGTGTTTAAGTGTATGCTTAAATAAATGTGACATACAGAAGCTCAAGTTCTTGAGTCACTAGATTGTGATGGAGTATTGTCGACTTGGGTCAACAAGAAGAACCACAATTCTCTTTCCTTGTAATAAGTAACTTCTCTTTGGTAGAGTATGTGCCTATAGTGCCACAATATCTTAATTAGGTCGACACTGTGCTGCAAACATTATCTAATTTTGTGTGTTTGCAAACTCTGTCAAACTGCTCTATTAATGTTATTCATTCTGGGTGTAGAAACTTTCAAGTTATGGAAGCGACTTGTCAAGAAAATCACATACTGGAAATGTGTTACTGCTACAAGTCCCACAGTCGGCACTAAAGCATTAATGATAATTGCCTGTGAAATAAAAAAATAAAAAAATCATCATCCAGATTGCCTTTGAAGATATGTTTAATCATTTAACATTCTCTGGTTGTGCTTTTCAGGCTCTCAGGTTTACCTTTGTGAAGGCTTTAATATATTAAAGTCAATTAGCCTAATGATCTTGCAGCGTCCTACTAATAACGCTCATTGTCGGTTTCCTTTCGTGAAGCATCAACACTAATTCATTATGTTTTTCACAGTTTTACGTTTTGAAACAGTTATTGAATCGACAGTCAAAGTATCACTTTGCGGCATGTACGAATTTAAATAGCAGGCCAGTCATTACCGTTTATTTTTCAAGCATATTAACTCCATTCAAAGCTGAATAGTATGAAGTAAGCCGGTTAGAAAAATTGTATTTTATGTGCACCTTG
The DNA here is from genome assembly GCA_025331565.1 of Holacanthus passer. Lineage (NCBI taxonomy): Eukaryota > Metazoa > Chordata > Actinopteri > Pomacanthidae > Holacanthus > Holacanthus passer. The sequence continues at coordinate 3,810,178 of JAFREQ010000004.1, read as the reverse complement.
ATCTGCAGCCTTGATTTGTGCACCATTTTTAAACCTTTCGTTTAGCGTAAGCCAAGCCTTTCTTACATTCAAAATATGGCCCTTCAGAATATATACATTTCTAATGAAAGCAGATTATGTTTTTGTGACCTTATTGAAATGGCAAATAAAATGTGTATCAGAGTCTGACACCACAGACCACTGTTATCTGTGTCTTAGTTTGGACAGACCACCAAACACTGACCGCGGCCTCCGTCTTTCACCTTTTGATCCTACAAGTTAAACCAATCTTGGAATGTTGCCAGGTTGGGTTGAAAACTGAACCTATACATCTGCACTATAAGGGGAACATATTTACATTTAAGTGCTACACTGAAGAAAATAGATCAGTCAGTAGACAGTGGTTTGGTTGGACACAACAGATCCAACACCAAGAGTTTCTTCTACGTCTGTTACTTAATCACCCACAGTGCAAAATACACTTAGACCCTTAGACCCACTTGTTATATTGGAATTGCATGATGTTGTGTGACACATGATTCCAGGCATCTCTTCAAAATGCTGCCAATGTGAAAGGAACAAGCTCCAGGAAGCTCACAGTAACACTAAATGATATATTTTTTTTCTATTTGAAGGAACAATGTACAGAAACAGCATCACCCCTTGTGTGTGCTGTATACACAAAATGCATGAATACACACAGAAGGGAATTAATGCACTTCTTCAGCACTTCGTTCAAAAACTTAAAAGCTCTTTTCATAAGCTCTGTTTGGCATTGACAAGCCTCCTGGATTTAGGGATCAAGACATGGAAGATAGCTATAATATTTTATATATTTTGTGTGTGTGTGTGTGTGTGTGTGTGCGTATGTGTGTGTCTGATGAGCTCAGCAGTTGTTGATTCAGCTAAATGTTTGATCCAAAAGAACTCTGTCTTCAGACTCAATCATTAATGAGGTATACACACACTCGTGCGCGCACACACCCGCATGCATACGCACACACACACACGCCCACGCACACTCATACACACTCAAGCCCACGTGATGCACGAGCTGCTGTGGAATCAGATGCCAAATTGCACCCTGCTTCCCTGTCTGTCAATCATACCATAGAAACGGCAGCACCATCTTTTATAGCACAATCTGATGAGATGCCCTCATGCAGTTGTGCACATCTGCGCACACACACACACACACACACACACACACACACACACACGTCTCACTTCACTCTCATGAAAGCCTCTTACAGTATAAAATAAAAGGTCAGGGCTATCAGAGTTCAACAGACAGCCCTCTTGTTTCTAACAGGACCTTGTTAGCCTCCTGCCACTTGATTCACCTCACAGCCAGTGCTTCACTGCGAGCGGTCCGCTGCCGCTCACGTCCTACAGCCAAGTCAGTGGGATACATAACAGCAGAGAAAGTAGTCAGTGGGAAGTTGAAGTAGTAGTAAAGTAACATATCATGTGTTAGACATCCCTTTTTAGTCAGGAATCAGGAGACAGTGTTTGGTACTCACCTCATACATAGCGTGGTCTTAATAGATAGAATCCTTCCTTGTGTCCTCCTCTGCGTCTCCCTCTCTGTCCTCTGCTTCAGCTTCCTGCATAGTAGATGATGAGGATGCAGCTCTCAGTCCCTGGTTTAGCCTCTGATTAGCTGTCTCCATTACAGAAGGCTTTGGGTCAAATCTGATCATGTGGTCATATTTGACAGGTGAATGTGCATCAGGGCTGAGAGATGAGTCTGTGACAGACGAGATCTGGACTTGGTTTTTATTATGTTTTGTTATGAGATGTAATAATCTCCTCTCACATTGTGCACTGCTCTGAGGCAGCATAAGAGACAAATTAAGCACTTTGTTAATGTAACAATCTGGATTGCTTGTATTTACTATTTAGACCAATTTGGTTTGCCTGCTTGCCTTCAGCACATCAAATCTCTCACTACGGAGTCTCTGTCAAGTTACACTGTGGCCTCCTGTTTCTGAAGAATGGTACATATTTTTGTGCACTTCACAATGACACTAATAGATGTCTCACAGTTAAGAACCTTGCAATCAGCTGATTTTGTGCAATTCTCAAGGGTGTGTGCACAGAAAGTACACTAGAGAATTCAACTGGTTTCTTTATTCTTTGGTAAAATGCTGTTATATATACTGATGTGACCAACTTTGTCATCCAGTCATTCAGGCCTGCATCATGGAAGAGCTTCACAAGTCCATCTGTTATGGTCTGAGCAGTTTAGTCAGCACTCAAGTCAATCAATCCAAGGAAATCCAAGGTTCACTGACGTTACACATTTCTGATTTTTATTGTGCATGCATACTAGTTATGCACACCCCAGCTTATAAGTAATGTACACCAGTCAGTGGGCAATGTTTCATTACAAATGTTTTACCTTTTCACCTTGAGTGCAGCCTTTTTTGCATACTGACACACACTAACTTGAACAAATAGAGTACTGTACATCACCAACAATACTATTTGTGGTTCCTGTAAACACATCTGCTTCCAGAACCAAAACACAGTTTCCCTGTCACTACTGCAGCGTGGTGGCATATTGGTTTTGTTTAAAATCTCGCAGATGTTAAAATGATAATAGAAATCCTCACAAGCATTACTACAAAAGTATGTGTTACAGGTGCACAGAGAATGCAGCTAATTTCCAAGAACCAATTTTGAAAGTTTCAAACGGTTGGACTAGCCATGGGTGGGATCATTTACATTTTCAATTTAATGAGTTTAAAACAGCAGTAGTAATATATTCATGTGCATGGCATTGTTAATTTGATTAATAACCTATTGTTAACAATGGTTTAAAAATTCTTCAGAAAGTAGAAATAGAGGGCAATTTGTGAGTTAATAAGAAGAGAGAGGGAACCGAAGCAATTAGATGTGTACAATAAAGTGTGTCAGCTCGAAGTAATGTCGAGCTGAAGACTTTCATTCCACCGCAGATAACCACCATTTATGAAATGTGACACCTGTTCCGACAAAGTGATTGCTAAACAAAAAAAAACTCCAACAAAACTCCAACACATCGCCCGTTAATTGAGGCTATTATTCATATCTATTGAATAGCATGAAGGCTGACTAGGTACGTGGAACCTTTTTGCTCTTAGTGGAAACTAAGTTCTGAGAAGATGCAGTCATCAGTGTTTGATTTGTTGGCCATCATTTATTTCTTTTAAGTGTAAATTGCAAATGTATGAGTAAATTGTTTTGCATCTGGTGATGTACAGGCTTTGCTGACAATGTACCAGCTGGCAGCAACTGCTTAAAGTCTTTTTTTGCTTGTTTGCATAATGGGCTCTTACTTTTTTGTTTACTTTTTTTTTTTTTTAAACAGTTAGTAAAGTCAGAGAGTATTTGGGATCTCTTGCTCTCAGTATGTCTTTGCATGTGGTTGTGATGGATCTGATTGGCCTCTATATCCAAATGTTTTTTTTTTCTCCTTGAAGACCAAGACAGCTATTCCCTTAACTACATCAACTAAGACTTCAGGGGGGCCAGAAGCAATTTTTGCATCTTGGCAGCATTTGACCTGAGCTCAAGCGTACGACTCCAAATAAGACCTCTTTTCTTAAGCTGACAGGTGAAGCATGTGGATCTCATGAGATACTGACTGCAGGTGAATTCTCTTGGCTCCATTAAATAAAATACAGTATCTGTTGTTGTGTCCTGTGCATGTGATGATTTGAAGAATCTATCCTTTCTTTTACAAGATGACAAAAACAAGTGCATGTAAATACATCGTTCATAATCTAAAAGGTCCACTATGTTCACTGTGGACTTGTGATTGCACAAATAATGATTATGTAATATGATGAAAAAATACTTTGGGAATGTAAAGAATATGTAAATACACAGTATTTAAAAGTTACTGTGGTTGAACTGGGTTAAGTTGGGAGCCTTCATGAAATGTTGGCTGCACAGCAACCTATATCTGATTAGTTGTCCAGGGGATGATTTCATGCCTTGTCCAACTCATCGTTGATCTCATCTTACTAACAGCTGTTTGATCTTCTGTCCTTAGTGAAAATACATGTCATATAATGTGTCAGCAGTATTGCATTCACTGTAAATCAAAATGACCTTAAGTTCTACCTATCAATCTATCCGCCAAACTGCACACGTTATTTTATCCTACAAAATTTTCACATTCCGGTACAAACATTGTAGAAAATTAACAAACACATATAACAAGTGAAAACAGCATCAGAGGGATGAATCCATCCATCCGTTAATCCAGGGTTGCAGGGAGCTGTAATCTATCCCAGCATGCAATGTGTGAAAGGCAGGTTATACCCTCAAAAGGGCTAAGGCATAGACAGATAACACCTTCACACCTACGTGTAATTTAGAGATGCCATTTCATCAGAGCTGCATGTCAAACGTAGACAGACGTTTGAAAGAATATGCAACCTCCACACATACAGCTGGATTGGGTTGGAACACAAGACCTTCTTGCTGTGATGCAATCCATCATGCCATCCAGATTCACATCATTTTTTTTTTTTACCAGCTATGCATCATCAAACATGCTACAGTGTGAGGCTGTGCATGAGCTCGACTAACTTTTCTACTTTTCTGACTCATCTGCCTCTATAGAGACTTTTTTTTGCAACAGTGTGTGGGTCCCTTTTGTCCTCTGATATGAATATCAGCTCATAATATTCTGTCAAAGTCATCTCTCCACACACATTCCTGTTCATAGTCACTCTATAGTCTATATCAAAGACCTAATGGAATTACATAAGGACAGTGGAAAGCCAACACTCAATTTAGAAGAGATAGGAAAACCATTCTCCACTCAAAGATTATTCATTATTTCTCGTGTGCCATTCAGTCTTTAGTCTGCCAGAAAAGAATACTTTCCCCATAAAAAGAGAGTCCTTGGTCGGAAAATGCACAAGGAAATGAGAAAAACAAAGGGGGAATTTTTTTTTTTTTTTGTGCCAGAGGTTTTGACAGTGCAATTTAATTGTGACTCTCATGGCACTCTGGGGGAAAATAAGTGTTATTGTCATTTATATCCTGTGATTTTCAAGGTTTCATCTTTTTTTAAACGTATTTCACTCTGCACAACTTTTGTCACCTCAAATGTGTCTTTCTTTCTCCCTCTATACAACAACACAATGATACTTTCACAGTTTAATCTCTCTCAATTTGTCTTTTTCTCCATGTGCAGCGTTCCTCTCGCTGTGCTCGTACAGACTGGCACAGATTTACTTTGATATGTGACTCCAGATTGGATATCATATAATATTTACAATATTTTAATGTGTGGTTTGACAATAGATGCTACACAAGTTGTTTGCATATGTGTGTTTGTGCATGTGTTTACAGGCCTGGTTTATGATACATTGCTTGACACAATAGTGTGTTCTTATGAGCCACGTTTCTGTCCAAATGATCATCCAAATTTACAGAAAAATGGCAAAAGAACAGTACAATTAATTGTTACGTGAATATCAGGAAGGTTACAGTCTCTTCATCGCTCCACATAGATCTGATGTTTTCATCTGCCACACCGAAAACCTCTGTTGTCTAAGTCTGTTTACATTGCACTTTATCGAATTGTGCTTTTAGCGACACACAGGCTGTTACACATCACCCAAGTGTAAAATCTTTTTCACAATACTTCAAGTTACTTTCAAATTCTCTCTCTCTCTTTTCTTTAATGCACAAATTGAAAATGCACATGAAAACAGACAGATATAAGTTCTGGCATTCTTCAAACTGTTTTACTTTCTCTCCCACATTCATACACACTTGAACACACACGTGTATTAGTTTTGTCTTCTGTCAGTCCTTTTTCAGTCAGTCGAAAAGAAGTCTTTTTTTTTTTTTTAAACCCCTCACTCGGCTGTCGCTGATTTTTGCTCACATTTATGGACACACACAGTCTGGGGAACATGTGCACATGCAAAGGAAACACATTCACCTCAGACAGCTCCAGTCAGAACCAGGAGCATCTCTCACACACATCAGCCTGCTCTGACTTTAAATGTATATTTTATTTCTATGTCGACTCAGCTCAATCCCACCTGAGCTGAGCTTGAACAACATTTAAGCGTTATTAAAATCTAATATGTAGCACGACATACAGCTGTAATATAATGTGCCATTTTATGTTTCTCGCTGCTTCATGTATTCTAATTCTGGGTGAAGAAAGAGTCGAGCCTGATGGAGTTCAACCAGGCTCACACCTGTTGAGCTGGGAACAATCTTGAAAATAAATGTAGGAATGCAAAAGGTGATTTTGCTCTCATCATTTGTATGTGAGGGTGGTCAACGAGCCCGGTGGCTGGAAAGATTCTCCTTTAATCATAGAGCTCGGGTTCCCGTTGTGATGCTCTTCTGTCCTGTTGTGCCGCTAAGCATCTACCCTGCTGAAGTGCCCTTGAACACTGTTTTGAATAACTGCTAACCACAGGGGGGCGGAGCACTTTCCATTGCTACCCTAGATAGTGACCACCTCCGGAGGAGAGGCAAGCAAAAAGGCAGGGATCAATAAAGTGCATCACTTATGCGGTAATTATTATCAACATTAAGGAGGATTTATCATCAAAGCGTCAGCGCCGTCTCCATCCTTTCCAATTTTATCTTCATCTTTATCATCATCAGCATTATCAGCTGATGTCATCGTTATTGCCGGTGCCAACCCTGTCACCATGGTAACTACTAGTTGCCAAGATGCAGAGAGTCAGACATCATGAGGCGTTTTTTCAATCACCTCATCATGACTCTATCACACATCACAAGCACCTAACCTCGCTTCTCTATAGCCCACAATCTAACTATGTGACCACAATAGTTACTTGCAAATGTGATGTGATTATCTGCAGTGATCATATATAACAAGTGAGACGCCAGGCTACTGAAAACATCTATTAATGCTCACGGATTATGACTCAATTATATTTAGATGAACACTGGTATCATGTGTTGATGTAAGCTTCATGTGCTGGTTTTAAAATCTTGAAAAAGCCCAGTTTCTTAAAGTCAATATAAGTCTTTCGTGTAGGTGCCACAACAATTGAAATCACATAGATGCAATAAACTATGTAATTAATAATAATCCAGACCTGTGCCCACCTTGTCATCCCTCCGCTCTCATATGCATTTTGCGTTCCAGCACCTACTGATTTACAAATGAAGCTCTGCTGGCAGGGAATGAGTGGAAATGAGCCAGTTATATACTGCAGGGCTTATGAGGGATAGTGGAAACAGGTGACAGGCGAAAATGGAGTCAGGTGACTGGGACAGGTGGGAAAGTCTGAGGACATCTGGTGGACAGGTAATGAAGGGACCTGTGGAGGTGGAAATGTGACTGGAGGGAGGAACGGAGATGCAGACAGTGACCTCAGCTTCTCTTCATGATAGACAAGTAGCTTCTATACTTCACTGCAATTCATTGTTGTATAATCAGGAACATCATTAGTGTTGGATATGGTTATCAAGTCAGATGCAAAAGTTGAATATCCTGTGTGTGTGCGTGTGTTTTCCTTTGCCCAGAGAAACAAAAGCTAAACAGCTTTTTGAGCTGTCAGAGGTGAAAGCAGTGGGCGAAAAACCATGACAAACTCCTAACAGGAGTTTCGATAGCAGAGCAATCAATACGGCTGGTTCAAACAGAGAGAACAGAAGTATGACAGTTATATGTTTGTGTGTGTGTGTGTGTGTGCGCGTGCACAGCGAGACACAACTGGACTCCGGATTTATCATAGTTATTGACTCAGTTCACTGCAATAACAGCAAGAAACTGAGTAGCGGAATCATTATTTTGACAGTTACAAACACTCTCCACACACACTCACAACCACACACACTCTTACACATACACACAGGCGCAAAACTCAGAACACAGACGAAATAACTTGAAACACTCTTCAGAATAACATGCCTCATGTATTCCTCACAGACAAGCTGAAGAAGTTGACATCAGTTAAATTCCTTCCTGTGGAGTACATGTGCATCCTACACACACAGACACACACACACACATACACGGATAAGTGCACGCCCACGCAATCAACAATTGAGTTCATCACACGCACACACACACACACCACCAGAGGCCAGAGTTCCTGGCCTCGTCACAGTCTGCTGGAGCAGCACATCGATCACTGTCCCCCATAAAGACAATGAGGATGGGAAGGAGAGAGCAGAATAAGAAAGAAAAGGCAGGAGAGGTTTATAAACTACTATAAAATGTGTTGTATGTTTGATCTCCTGCGTGGTCAGAAGACAATTTTATACAGTCGCTGAATTTTAATATAACCTCTGGCTGTAACTTTACCTCATGCACAATGTAAAAGATGAAACAATGTAAACATTAGCCCCAGTAGCTTCAAAATGATTGTTTTGCACATCCTATTTCCATCTATCTAAAATGAACTATTGTAAGACTGATTACTTTTGTAATTTTGTCAGGCATGCTGTCGCACTGACCTACATTTCACCATAATTCCCTGCCTTTAGGTCATCATGGCGTGATTGAGTGTTTGATCAAAAATACACAGCAGGGGTGATGGAGGGAATGTGGGTGGGGAGACCACATTAAGTGACAAAAGGAAGAGGGATGAATAGTGGAGGAAAATATAACAATGTTAGCATGAGAAAAGACTGGCGAGAGAGGAAAACAGCAAGAGCCGGAGAAGAAAAAGGAAACACTTGAGTGAAAATAGAGCTGAGAAAAAAAAAATCAGTTGGTTTCGCTGGATTTATGTCTGGAACTGGAGTATTTAAGCTCAGGGCAAAAAAGGAAAATGAACACAGCGTGCAGGGGAGAATACATGGCCCTTCAAAGAGTAGGTGTTTCCAAAACTTAAAATTTGGGGACAACTGAGCTGCCACATGAGTAAATGGTGTTAAAACACTTCCCAGCTTCCAGATGCTTGCTTGTTTCCAGGCACAAAGTGTACTAAAAGACCTATTTGTTAAAGTTTTCTGACACAGAAATTGGACTTTGAAGTGGTCAGCGGGTATTGAGAAAATGGGTGAGAGCAGCGAGACTCGACGAAGAAGGGGAGGGTTAAAAAAGTAGAGTGAAAATAGTGGAAGCGAGAGCGGAGTGGGGAAAAGAAATCAAGCGGGTTCACAGGGTTCATTGGCCAATAGTTGGAGGAAAGTATGAGGGTGCGCGGGGAAGAGGAGAATGAATCAAACGGTAGGCGAGAACAGATTGGTCGTAAATGCGGAGAAGTAAACTAGATGAAGAAAAGTCAAGTGGTGCGCTTTGAAGGAGAATAACTTATGAGGGAAGACAAATGGAATAGATTGAAATGTGCGGAGCAATAGTTGAAAATGTTGCAACGTGGTGAGCGAAAGAGGAGAAAAGAAGAGACCCATGTCCCTGCAGTCACAAATGAATGCGTCGTCAAATTAGATTATGATTATCGCACTCATTAAACTGTCATTACTAGCCTCACAAACACAGATGCCACTTTATTTGTCTCACTCATGTTCCCTTTCTACCACATTGTCTCCTGATGATGTTATTTCTGTAAGGAACCCAATCGCATGACCTCCGAGAGCCAAATCCCTCGAAGCTTTGAAACTATTAATGGCAAATTGTCTATTTGTGGACTCTTCATCAACAGATGCTACAATGACTGGATGTGACAAGGACTTGGAGAAAATGGACCCATAAGCATGCAACAAAACAGGGCACACTGGGTAAAAAGTCAGCAAAGTGAGGAAGAGTCAGGTAGTTGTTCAAGAGTTGTTTGAACTATAAAGTAACATAGGCAACATAGGACGTCTGACCAATGTGAGACAGGGACCACAAAAGAACCAAATTTCAGAGCCACATCAACACTGAGTTTGCCCAACAACCTGTAAACCAGCAATCTGGATTTTTGGAAACAGTTTCTGGAAGTAGAAAACAAGTCAGCGGAAGCCGAGAGAGATGTCTGCCTGAGTCATTGAACTGAGAGTAACAGGCTTGGGTGAAGAGCTGAGACTAACAGGCTCAAGCAGACAACTGAGAGAAATACACTCGGGTGAAGAACTCAGAGACGCAGTCTTGGGTAGAGGCTCCGGAGAGAGATGAGGACAGGATCAGGAGAAACATCCACCACAGGGTCGCTTGAAAGAGCCTCAGTAAAATCAAACACAGGGAAATGATGTACGGCCAAACTGCTGGAGACAGCAAGGATCAAATGTGGGGCTTGAACATAGGACTAGCTGACTGACAAAGACATTAGCTGATTTGGAGACAAAATGATTATCTCACTTGGCAGTCAGCAATTCTGGTACAAGAGGAATGCCTTGTTTGGATCCAGTCGACTGGATCCCCTAAAAACTGTCAGCTGAAAACCCAGAAAAGGAGACTCCTGGGACCCATGATGATGCTTGTAAGGTCTGGAGGCCATACCTTTGTCCTGGCTGTCAACCATATTGATGGGCTCTGAAGAGCTTTCACAGCTCTTTTCCAGGGAAACCAGGTACAGGCTGTGGAAGAGGAGGGTCAGTAGTAGTGAAGCATGAGGCAGCACTGTTGGCCAGCTCATAGTCTGGATTTCCATCGTTGTTCATTGTACTGTAACACTGATCGGCTCAACCTGTGCACAGAAGATAACATTAGGATTTTGTCTATGGGAGTACGGAGTAAAAGGAGAGGTTCAAACTCATAAGTAACTTAGACAAGCAATTAAATACTGCCGATTGTTCAAACCACACACAACTTATTTCTAATTATAGTTCACAAAGTTTCCAGTGATACAAATATGTTAGGCTGAATTTGGGGGGAAATGTATTTTAAAAAAGTCAGACGAGGCATCTTATTTACATTTGATGAAATAGTACAGTCAAACATTAAGTCTTGGGTTTGAATCACACAGTGCAATTTTCACATCAGCTTCAATAAAGAACTGAAACAAGCTGATAAGGGGGACAATGTTGGGGTTACAAAAGGTGTTTTGTAACCCCAACATTGTCACCAATATGATTTATTAATGAATAAATGATTTTGAAAGATTTGATTTTTTTTACATTAAGCAAAACCAAATGTTCTAACACAATGTCGTAACACTAGCTATAACCAATACATTTTTTCCATAAACGTAGTCCACAGACATTAACATCAAAGTTAATCAAACAGATATCTCTGGATTATTGGGCAAACATGTAATTATTTGGTGAAATATGTGCCTTTGAAACCACAATAAGACCGACACGAACCGACATGTTAGGTAATAAAATTGCATTCGACATGTTCCTCGATGTGCAAGCTCTTGGTATTCTGGAAGGTGTCCGTCCATCCAATGTGCTAAGTGAACTGGAAGACATCGGATAGGGGAAAACAATCAGGCACTCCATCTGCCAGAACGAGCATCTTCTCCTCCTCCTCCTCTCCACCTCCACTTACTGTCCTCTAACAGTAGCAAACATACTAAGTGATTGTGACAGCACTTATGCCCAGTAGGAATATGCTTCCTCGCTCCACTGCTTTGGCTATATTGTAGATGATGAGTTTGAGTCACTTCAGATTTTTAGGAAGGAGTCCAGAGGGAGCGGCAGTGTAAAATGATCCCTCTCTCCCCACCGGCAGTGGAAGATTAGTTCCTACCCCCCGCCTGAGCAATGGGCCCAGGTTTAGCTCGCTCTGCTATTCTAAATCAATTATACTACCTGCTAAATCAGGCTCTTACGCAACAACACACAGGTTTCTTTGTCTCTCTCTCTCGCAATCTCTCTCGCTTGATTCCTCCCCCTGATACCTTCTCTCAGTGTGTTCCCTGCGTCAGTTTCTCCATCATTTCGTGTCTCCCCCTTCCATCTCTTCTGGTTCCCCCACTTGCTCTCCGGCTGCACAAATGAAAGGCCAAGGTGCAGAGGTGTACTGCTAGTGCCATCTTTTGACTAAACAGAGGTTGTGATAGTGCCTGAGCGAGACAGGAGCTTCCTCCACATCTCCGGAGAAAGACAGAAGAGGGTCATCATTCAAGAGGCTGCCTGCAGCTCTGTCATTTTTTTCCACATTTTTATTCTTCCTAGATTGACTAATCTTCAGAGAAACAGTTAAAGCAAACTTTTCACCCCTGGTTTCCCTTTTGTTCTACAGAGAAGCAGAAGGATTAAATGACTCAAGAGGATGGGTGTCCATCCTCTTCTTCTGTGTTTATTCTCTCTCTTTGTCTCTCTTCCTTTCGCTTCTTTTTTTTCCCCTCCCTCATTCCTTCTGGGTTCTTGTTTGCTCTGACGTAAAAAAAAAAAAAAAAATCTTCTTGTCTTTTGTTTTGTTGTGACATTGAATTTCTCCTCAGAAGATTCACTGGTCTGCTCAGCTGCACATCAAGGGAGACAAGTTACGTTACAAAACAATTTCCCCTCACAGCAAATCTCATTGTAATTCAACCTTGATGCAAGGAAAGAAAGATTTTCCACAAAACTTTTAACTATAAGCATCCAGACATAAACACATGCACACACAAACACACCTATTGTACGAATAGAGGAGCAGCAGCGGTGGTGATAGTAACGGTAGCAGTGCATTAAAAATGTGTGCATAAATTCTCCATTCATATTATGCCCACTAGTGCGGGTAATTGAGATTGTGTTGCGACATATGAGGTGGAAGACACTGTTGCCCTTGTTTAGCTCGGTGATCTACAGTATATTCAGAGAAAATACTGAGATAATAGTCAAATGCCTAAACAAATATCTACTAGAAAGCTCACACACACATAAACACTATTCCCAAAGAACTAAAGTTAAACTAGCATCTTAAAACTGAGTGATTTTGGAGACATAAATCAAGAATGGGCACACACACACACACACACGGAAAGACATGTCACTAGAAACAATATATTGTAGTATAAGTGTAAGTTTGTAGTTCTGCAACTACTAATCAGGAAATAAAAGTACATGTATAGTTTTAACAGAAATGCCAGCAACCTCTTATACCATTTTCTGCCATGCTTTGATGAATGAATGAATGAATTAATCAATTTCACGTTCATGTGGATCATGACAGTTAATGCTACTCTTTGCCTGTGCAGTTATGTAGGGATATGTTATGCTATGTTTAATGCAGCATCACCCAGTTGTGTTTGCATTCAATGTGTTTTGGACATATTTGTGCAAATATAAATAAGAATGTGTACGAAGGCGTAATGAAATCAGTTTCTTTATGCACATTTGAACAAATGTTATGTCATGCATCATTTTCAAACATGTAACAGACAACATGTTGCATCTTTTCAGTTTCACCCTTTATTCATGACTACATGCCCACAAGAGTCTTTGTTAAACTTGGAGCTAGATGGCCAAATCCTGACTCTCGTGTTGTTGTCTGAGGACAGCACAAAGTTATTCTCTCTAGGTTACTTAGTAGCAATATCATGGAAAGTGCATCCATGTAAATGCATTCATCTTTAGCTCCAGACAGAAGTGTTAGTACCCCAAATAACAGCATCACGTTCCCAGGGTTGTGTTTCCTGTGATATCCTGCGTACATTACCCCAAATCATCAGAATCATCGATGACGACTGAAATGAATAATTCTGATGTAATACATTTTTCAGCTTTATCACTCAGTTCTATTTTACGCCCACATCTATTCGCCCAAACTTTTTTTTTTTCAATTTTCATATGTCCTTCAAAATCTATCCAGTGCGTTGGAAAGATTGAAACAGAGACCTGAAACAGATGACACCAGCTTTTTACAATCACAAGAAGACTGGAATTCAAGGATAGTTTCAAGGATGATAAATTAGTATTACTGCATTCATATTCTGCCGTTACATACATACACAATAAGTCCTCTTGCACACACATACTTGTATTGTTTTGTGGTGTTTCGTTTTTTTAAGAATTTAGACATTCAGACAGTCTTGCAGCAGTTAAAAGTGATTATTTATTCATAAAATTTATATTTGCATGCAGTAGACTCTGAAGCTTCTGCTCTGTGTTACTGACATGCAGGTTTCATTTACGCTACCTGTGTAGATAGTGGAAGTGGCTCTATGAGACTGTACTTTGGCAAAGTGGTGCTTTGAACTAAAAGCTAATGTTGGTAGATTAACATGCTCAAAATGACAGTGCTAACATGTAGATGCTAAGCTGGTATAAAGTCTACCATGTTCACCAGTTTAGTTTAGTGGGTTATAGGAACACTGACGGAAATGTCATTAGTTTTGGAGGTTGGTCATGAACCAAAGTATTCGACAGGTCATCATGTGTATTTAGCTTTAGAATCACCAAAGTAAAGAAAAAAAGTTACACATAACAAATCAAGCAACATTAAATTGACCAGTTTTAAAATACAATGATCTAATTTATGATCTCTATATCTAATCTGGAGGAATGCCTGGTTACCTTAAAGTCAGCATGCCTGTATTATTTATTTATAATGTATTTAGAGTCCTGGCTGTGGACTACCTCTTATGATCAAGAGAGACAGATTTTATCTCACAGCCACCGAGCCATATGGCTGTCAGATGTTGTACATCTCCAGGGCAAATAAAAGCCTTCTCAAGTCGGAGATAACTTATTTTTTAGATTCAAAATAAGCTATGCAGACAGACACATGCAATATGTGCACTAAGGGCACACATCCATTCACACAAAGGTTCTTAATTCACTTTTTGTAGAGTAACATTAAAAGTTAATGAAACATTTAAATATCTTAAACTAAAATATCACCCAGACTTAAACTTTTTTAATTTTCTTTTTATTTTATTTTTTGATTCATGCTTGTAATTTGCAGTGAATTTGAGGGAAAAAAAGTAATTAAAAATACATTAACAACCTTAAATAAACCTTTTAACCCGACACAAATAATATACAGTATTCGTAGTTTCTCCAGCAGCTTGTTCAGGCCTTGAAATTAATTTGTCACGTAGTTAAAACACATTGGAGGGCACGAGATGCATGTTGTGAATCTGCACGTCTAGAGAGGAGATGCTAATCCATCTCATGATCATTTCCAAAATTTCAGAACGTGGGCCACAGTTGCAATAGTTGCTGTAAGCTCTGTGCAAAACACATTTGTGGTTCCTCAGATTTTGCTCCAGTTCAGAATCAAAATCAGATTTATTGCCAAGAAAGCTTTCATAAATGAGAAAATAAAAAAGTAAAAGTCAAGTACTGCAAAAGTTAAGAAACATGCTATACATAAATATAGTATAATAGAAATTAATCTGGAGTTTCCCTGATGTTCACAGCAGAAAACTACATTTGCAAGCAAAACAAGACAAAGCAATGTGCACCAAAACATCAAGGTAGTCATCCATTGATTGTTCCTCACGCATCCAGACTCTCGGACTCTTGAGCCATAAATGTGTCCTCCAAGATATTTGAAAGAGGGATTGTCCGTGCCAGCCCTGTATCATATTCACATTCACTGTCCGGAGTATCCTTGAACACTGTGTGCTTCAGGTGGCCGTGTGCAGAGGAAACAAATGGGAGGAAACTACATCTCCTTGAGGTAAACCCTATACCACATCAATCCAAGAGCCACATATGCCATTACCATCACCCTTTGTCTCCTCTGTGTGATAAAGCTAACCGTGCGGCCAGTCAGTCAACGTAGGGCGCAGTTCGCCGTCCAAGATATGCTGCATTCATTTAGCATGATCCACTCAATCGAAAGCCTCGGACACGTCGGCCAAAAAAAGCCTCACCGCTGTTGGCTTCGATTCACTTTCACTCAGCCAGGTATGGATTGCCGTGGCCGGCGCTGCTGTCGTGCTGTCCCGAGGTAAACAGGCCTACAGATTTTTACTCTGAGTGAGGACACTGAGCATGAGCCTTGTCACCAATAAATCTCTCCTGAACTTCTACAAAACAAAAAGGAAGAGAGACGGATCATCATTCACTATAACTGAACCGGGATATTTAAAACTTTTGATATGTGACACAAACCTCAGAGCAGTAATAAATGTTTGTCAGATGTAGAAGGACAAGAGCGATGTCCTCTGCATACTCCTTCAGCACCCGGGCTGAAATGTCACCAGGTTTACTTCTTTTGAGAAATAAGACTAATAAGAGAGAGGTTCACTTATAAGGCCATAATAATGAAACCTAAATACTGTTACTTCGTCTTTGGACAAAATTTGTGATTTTAGCCCATCCTTGCAAATCTTGTGTTTCTCATTTCATTCTGGCAAACATTTTATTGCAACCATGACAAGGGATGCAGATTTTTAAAGCTGCCCAAATACAGTTATTAAATATCTGAACCCTGAAATTTATGTCTCTATAAAAATCTGACTCATGAGAAATGGCCGGATGTGCACCAGTACAGCCTGCTTTGTTTCTGAATGACTGTCAGACTCAAAATGTAATATTTGGATTTAAAAGCAGGCACTTAACTGCTGCAGCCGTGAGCATGGTTGGACTGCTCAGAGGTTTCAAATATTTGCCAGGATCATGTCCATAATGGCCAATCCACCGATCTTGAGTATTTGTCAAATGTCAGAGTGTTCATGGTAGATGATGAGGACCCTGTGCTATCGCTGATGGGGAAATACAGGGGTTCTGGCAAGCGTGTATCTGTAGCCGCTCATGCTGAATATCCTGACTCTCAACATCCTTATGCACATGCGTATAAATCCACACTCCCTCTGTTCTTGTACAGCAATTACTAATTGTAATGGAAACACTGACAGGCTTGTACTGACGGTTCATCTGGGATGTCTGGCATTACCAGTGGCAGAGGCACCAGTGAAGCTCCACTTTGCATCTCTTTCTTCCACAACCGTTAAGTATTCCCGAACAATTTTTATATGGGATGCCATACCTGCGTTTGTTTGCTGAGGTTATCTGTTTGCTTCATTCCTGCTGTGTTTGTGTGTCACCATTTGTCACATGTTTGGTTCTGATAATAGCGCACAAAGCACCATTGTTAACATCTGAATACCTTTCTTTTATCAAAGTATACACATACACACAAATATACATGAATACAAATCACGTTTTTTAGCTCACTAACTTTGTGTGTAGCCATGAACTGAAAGTGTTTCCAACGTCTCTGAGGTTGCATTTCTAATGTAAAACTACCTCACAAACGCATAAGTGAAAAACAATCAATAAAACTGGCAGGTGATCAAGGCCGTATCTGACTGGTCGACAGCCTTAATATTTGAGAGGTGTCTCCAGGAGTTATTTTCAAAAACAGGGTGAAATGAAAATCACAGCATCTAGTTTGTTATAGAAAAAAAGTCAGTCAAAGTTTTGGGAGCTGGGAATAAGTGATAATGTGTGGAAACATCCTGTACATTTCTGCAAGACAGAGGATTTGTAACACCAGGTTATTGTGCTATCCCATGTGATTGACTTGGTTTTCTTAATAGATGGTCTGACCCTGGAAGCACACACACACACACACACAAACACACACTCCACACTGCACACAAACAAAAGCGGAGGTAAGCCCTGTGAGTGAAGAGCGGAGCGATCGATCTGCAGCACAACTCAGGGTCAACAGAGGCAATAAACACGAGGATGTGCGGACAGGCTCCACGCACACACTGTCACACACAAGTGAATATGTGCACCTTAATGAGCGCGCTCACATAAACACAAACGGGCAAATACGTACGCCCACTCGAACACTTAGTCAGACAGACATGACTGGGCCATTGCAGGTTTCCTGGTGACAATTGGATTGCTGGGAAGGCTGTGGGAGTCAGATCAATCACAGCTTAGTGAGATGTCAGAGTTGAGGTAACTGATTACACTGTTTCCACTTTTGTTGATTGAAAAAGTGCAGATGGGTCAGAAAAAAGTTGCATCATGTGGTACGCAGATGTCAATGCTAAAATCATTGTTTATCAGTCCCTTTCTTTGTTTTTCATGAAGGTTTCATGGCCATTAGCTGAGGCCACAAATCGGAGCCTCCGGGCCTGGAAGTGGTTTGCCTCTTGAAAATAAACAGCTGCAAACGACACTGAGCAAAACATTTTTAAACCACAATAGCTCTCAAAAGCTAACTGGGTGCTTCTCATTTTTTTTACTGGCAGCCACTGCTCATTCAGCCCCCAGCTGGTGACAGCATAAGCTTAAATCCTTTTCACCTTGGTTGGCAGCAAAATGTGTGAAGGTATTTCATGATGTGTCGTCCCTTGAAATGTCTGTTAGTGTGGCCCTGTGGGCTGCTGTCCAAAGTTGTCGAGGCCAGTGTCTGCCTAAAACAATCTCCAGTTACAATTAATTGGTGCCCTCTGCTGCTGATACCATTAAATCATGGTAGCAAGTCATGACTTTTGGACCCACCACACAGGGGAAACTCACCTTGACTAAAGCTGTCGTTGATGATGGCCTCCAAAAAAAGGAGACAGAAAATGAGTTGTGGTGGCTTCCAACAACGTAATATCATGTTGTCATCAGCGTCACTGCTTTGAAGACGCCTTCAGTGTCGTCGTCAGTGTGATCTTGAATAATGAATACTCTCAATAATCAGTTGCATCAGTTAAAGTCATCATAACTTTCTCTCCGCCTTCGCATTGTTGACTTCACCATTTTTGTTGTTGTCATTACATCATGTTTGTTATGTTTTTACATAACCGGGGTGACTAAGTTTGTGGGTGTGTGTGTGTGTGTGTGTGTCTATATCTTCAAACTTGTCTCTTTTGAAAACTTATGCCTCCTTCTGCCAGTGTTTTGTACAGGAGCAAGACTGTGATAGGCACGTGTTCCTGACACCAGACACAATACAGACTGAGGCTAGATCTCGCCAATCTGTAAAGATTGTAGATTTTTTTTAATCTTTTTTTTTTTCCTGTTATGCAATCAAAGAACTCCTTTCAAACCATTACAGTGAAAAAGAAAATATCCTACAAGGATTTCTGTTTCCTGCAGTCAAACAGCAACTAGCCAGTTTATGTTGTTACATGCAAAAAAGGCCCCTGGTTGACCCATATCTGAGGATGCTTTTGGGAAGGCAAGCTGATTATGTGTGTACGAGAGCATCTGGAAAACAGAACTTTAACACTGCTTTTCCACTCATTGATCAAATGAAAGATCAAATACTTGGACGCAGGCAGTGGAAAGCCGTGTGCATGAATATCCAGTGTATACAATCTCTAAATGAGTGACACATGCTCCTATGAGTGTGAATATGTTTTATATTTATGCACATGTGTATATGCATTGTGTAAATACACAGATGCATTAAGTGAAGTATAAAAGATACAGGGCTATGGAAGTGTGGTGTGATAAAACTAAGTTGTATCCACATAATGTTTTGATATTCAGTGGTATCTATTTTGTTTTTGACTGCCTTAACCTACATGAGGCTATACTGGGGTCGTTCAATGTCAATTTCCGGTCATTTTCTGGCTCCTGATGAGGATTTTTGAACTCGCTTTGAAGATTTCTTTCGCTGTTAATTCTCTGTTTTCCTTCTCCAAACTCTGTTTTCATCTGTCCATTTTGAAACATATAGCTCACAAACACATTATACACACACAACACACCCACGCACTGATGAGCAAACTGGGAACATGGAATTGGAACAGTTCCGGAGGGGGCAAAGTTCCCCGTCTCTAAGTGCCGAGAAAACAAAAACAACACAGACCCCGAGAAAACAGAACAAGGAGCGTTAACATGAAAATAGCACTTCAGCAACAAATATGATCAGTTTCATCTGTTTCACCGAGTCATCGGGACAAGTTGGCAAGAAACACCCCCAGCAGGCCGAGAGCTTCAAGACGTAGGCAGAGAAGCAACCATAGTTAAAGTATGCTGCTTAATTGAGAGGAGGAAGAATGCTTGTTTGGCCTTCTTCCGTTTCTCTCCCGTCTTTCGTTATCACACTCGCTTGTGGAGGTGTATGTACAGACTGCTCTTTCGTGCTCATTCCCTGCCTCTACCTTGTCTCTCTGCGTTCGCCTCTATTTGTCTGCTTTTCGTCTCTCTCTGCCTCTGTTGCCGTGTCTTTCTCTCTCCCAATCCTGAACTCCGAGGCAGAGGCAAAGCTCTCACAACCAATATTTCTTTTTCCCGTGCTTTCCTCTCTCAGTCATGAACCTTTTGCAAAGTTTTTTTTTTTTTTTTTTTTTTTATGTTTGTGAAAATGTGCGTGTTACATTTCAAACTAGGCTGGATCTTGTCACTGTTTGCCTTTTAGCGGCGCAGGTATGAATGAAGTCCAACCCTCCGTCGCTCATATCATGTCTGCACGCGAAGGTGAACAGAGGAGGAGGTTGAGAGAGAGTCACAGGCAAGAGAGAGGGCGTGTTTGAGTCAGTAGGATGTACAAGAGCGCACATATCTGTTTGAGTGTCTTGTTTATTGACTTGAATTTTCCAGCCTCTTCCTCATTCAGTGTCAGTTCTGGGGCTCAACAATGAATGACGTGCCCTTCCCACAACACACACACACACACACACTCGTGACTGCGCCTGATTCCATTAGTGCTCTTGGACCTCAGTCATTGTCCCTCCGCTGTCCTCTGAGGCAGCAGCCGAAACCACTGGAGGAAAGCAGTCGCTGCACAACACGTCTCAGACAGATTGTTAATCAGGCGCTGCTGCATGATATTCTGTAGCCAGTTACATCTTGCTCCCTCGGCGAGTAATCACCTAACAGTGTTATGCTGATGTCGCGCAGGGTCAGATGGAAAGAGAGCTGTTTGTCGATGCAAAAACAGACAGAGGGAGAGAGCCGGAGAGAACAAAGTAGAGGAGAGGAAACTGGAAAAAGTAGAACATGAGAGTAGATGTGTTAACAATGTGTTTTTCACAAGCTTCGACCTCGTGCATCTCTCCTTATTAAAAGCTATTATGCCACTGAATCATATTGCCTGTACTTACTTTATAGAAGACTGAGTTACTCATCTCTGCATCTCACACAAGCACAGACAAGCACATACTACAGTGTACACACACACACACACACACACATATTGACATGCTCCGGTGCTTTTAGTGCACCAGGGCTTGAGAGACGAGGCGGCAGCAATTAACACCTCACTGACATTTGCTTCTCCAGCTGTGGTGGAGGGAATAAGGGAAATGGGAGGAAAAGAAATGAATGCAATCCATCCATGATCCCCACACCAAACTCACTTCTTCTGTGTATTTATCTCCCTCTTTGAGCCATGTGTGTGCGTGTCTTAATTTCTCTCTGAGCTGTAAATGACCTTTCATGTTTCGTCTATGTGTTACAAAAATACAGCGCTTAGCAGAAGTCATTTAAAGTTCACTTTTTCAAAGCGGCTAATAACAGCATTCTCTCTCTCTCTCTTTTCACCAGTCTGTGTAAATAAAGATGTGTGTTGTTCTGTAAAGTGCAGTTTATAAGTCAATCTTTATGACTATTGTCGCGCTGAATTTAGACAGTCAATATGGTGCCTGTTTGTGGGCGAGCAGAGAGGCCAAACCAGGCTGCCCAGGCATCTGCTGCTCTGTCTGTGCTGGAGCCTTCTCCATCCTGTAAATAACACTTGAGACACACATCCGACCATACACAAACACACATTCACTCATGAAGTCCACTGAAGGCAGCTCTGCAGTGTGACAGCTCTCATCCAGCTACTTCAGCTCTAGTGTGTCTTTTGCATCAGCCAGATTTTTATGCCTTTTCTTTCTCTCCTCTTGTTCTTTTCCTTGCTGTTGTCGAAGAAAAAAAAAATCAATGTGGATAATTGCTGTGTAAGTTGAAAAATAAGTGTAGGACTCTGTTTCATTAAAATAATGGTTTTGCTGCCAATCTAGCTGTGAAACCAGCAGTTCCTCCTTTAGCATTAATACGTGTTTGGATGGATTCAATCACCATTAAATAGACAAACAGAATCAGCGCTGCTTTGTTTAAGATGCACAGCTATGACAGAACATGCCCCGAGGGACAGAGCTGCTTTTTAAAAGCACTAGGTGTAGAATTTTTATGTGACTGCGGCTTCTTTTAAATTATTTTGAAGGCATAAGTCTGTAGAAAAATAAGACACTTTAGGTGACAATTGGTGCAGTCTTCAGTTGATTTTAGCCTTCTCACTATGAGTAGGTTGGACCCACCGGAGGATTGGTCACGTGCACTGTTGTCTACTATATGGTTATATACTATATATACTAAAACACTATTTGGAGCCCTACACAACACATTACCTAAGCAGCATGTCCAGGAAAGGAAAAATCGCAATTTGTATAACATTCCTGTAGTAATATAACATATAATATTCCAAAAGTAAACTGCTGTGTGATGGCATCAATATCTTTACAGAGACAGCTGCATTATTAAACACCTCTCTTAACTGTGCATAAATATTGCATTTATATAATATTCACTAAGTCAGATAAGCATATAACACACTTCAGTGATACAATCAGGTCCAGCAACACATTAGCATAATGTAAGATATTGAAGCAAAAGCTGTGTGTGAGCTGTAAAATAACTCTGTCACACACATCTGACAGAGTTAGGTTAAAATGGGTCTGATGGAC
Source organism: Holacanthus passer (assembly GCA_025331565.1). NCBI lineage: Eukaryota > Metazoa > Chordata > Actinopteri > Pomacanthidae > Holacanthus > Holacanthus passer. The sequence continues at coordinate 3,787,796 of JAFREQ010000004.1, read as the reverse complement.
AGAAGTTACAAACATACTTACAAGGTTCAAGGTTAATTTATTTGGATATTTATAAGTTGTAGTCCCTTTATGTTAGACAATAAAAGCAATTTTTTTATGGTTGAGTGTGGACGATGAGTTACAGTATGAGGAAAAAAGCTGCTCAGTAGTCTGGTGGTACGGCAGTGAATACTTCTGTATTGCCTGTCAGACGGCCGCAGTGTGAACAGGCTGTGGCAGGGGTGGGTATTGGAGAGGGTGAGTATTACACATGCAATAATGAGGATAAGGTTGCATTAAACACAAACACAGAAGTATGCAAACTGCATAAAGAGTTTGAGATTAAGCAAAAGAGGCAGAAACTTGCTGACCACATCGAGTATAATCTTTAAAAAAGGATGTGGTTGTGGCCTAATGGACTGGTGCTTATTCCTCTGAGAGAAAGAGAGAGAAATAAAATATAGGGATGACAGATGCAGATAGAAAGAAGAGAGATGGGGATGGAATGAGGGGTCGCAGAGAGAGGACGACTGACAGACTATATGAGAGCGATAGAGTGGGAAAGAGGCCGCTGAGGAACTGATAGTGGTTTACTTGGCTACTACACATCTACACTGTGCCACCTCCACTCAATGTCACGGCCTTCTCCCTCCGACGTGATGCTAATGCACATGTCACCAGATAGACATTTCCACCTCGACCATCCAGAAGCATCCGCTCTCAGCACTCCTCTCCCTGTCATTTCCATCTCTCTGTCACCACATCCACAATCGCTCTCTTCTCTTCTTCACCTTCATCTTCTAATCTAACTCCATCTATATGTCACTCGATGTCCATCTAAAGTCTTACCTCTTTTCTGTCTGTCCTTCGAGCTGGTTAAGTTGAACTGTAACTTTAAATGCAGGTCGAACATTTTTCCATCATCAGGTCTCACACACACACACATGCAAACACATGGAGTTTGTGGTCACCAGCAGATTTAGTAACAAATGGTAACACTTTAATTACACTTTATAGGAGTCTGTTGTCATTGAGATGTCATTCAATCAATTATGTCTCATTTAATGCAAAGTTGACATTGTTTGAGATGTCTTTGTTATGACAACTTGTCATCAACCAAGACAGCATAACCTGTCATAAACATGGCGTACAGGAAATATGTAAACATGCAGAATCAAATAGTACTCCGCTATGTGAACGAAAGCAAACCGGGACCAAACACAGCCTCCAAGACCCTTGGAGGCCAGTTTAGCGACAGGGTGCACAGTTCGAAGGTGGTTTTCTTGTCAGGTTTTGTCGCTAGCTGCACAACTGTTATACAGTTCACAGTTAGCTTTTATTTCAGCAACATCTGCCCATCAGGAAACTCCACGAATCACCACGTTACTGTATTCCCTGTCATCTGAGTGGCCTTATAACATTTAATGACATGTTAATGAAAAACCCAAATTGTACCACGAGTTCAAGAGAATTATTCATGACACCATTATAAAATCATTTGACAGTGTAATAAAACTTAATGGCGTCTTAATGATAAGTCTACATTGTATCACTGTAGTTGAGGTCAAGTAAATTATTCATGACACAATTATAATGATGTCATGACAGCCAGTGTCAAAACAAAGTGCATATGACAGAAGTTATTAAAAAAAATCTGATGTTAACACATAAAGTTAAATAGTTTCTTTTTTATAGTTCGATAATTAGGCCTGCTAGGACAAGTTATTCTGTCTTGATTAATGTCAAGTTGTCATAACAAAGATCATCTCAAACAATGTCAACTCTGCATTAAAGATGACATGGTTGACTGAATGACACTTAATGACATCACAAACATTCAGACTCCTTCATGTTCATAGCACGTGTCATATCATGGTTATGACAATGTCCTGTCAGTCTTATGCACGCCCCTTCAAATAAAGAGTCACCAGGCAAGCTAACAGTAGTTATCTGAGGGCGAGTGGCACAAAGGCTGTTATACTATTATTACACTATTGTCTTTAAAACCTCATGCACTCTGTATAGCAGAGTGCATTCACAGAGTCTCACACTGTCACTGTTCGTAGAGCATGCTCACACACACATACACACACAAACAAGGACGAACTACATATTCTGATGCTCCCTCACCACTTTCAGTCAGGCACATTTAACCTCATGCCATGTGATGCCCCTTTGCAATTTTTTATCATTTCCCTCTTTTAATCCACATGTCACATAGACAAGCCTGGTAAGGAACTGTGTTCATATTGGATAGTTCTGCAGAACATGATTCATGTCCAATGCCAAAGGCCAGTGTCAATGCAGGAAGTAATGTGGGGAGGTGAAAGAGGAGGGTGATGGATGTACAATACATGCTGTTCACCAACTACACATCCTGACACCTGCTGCTACCTCTGCTGCTGCTGCTGCTCTTCATACAGCATTTCATAAACCCCACTTCCATCCCAGTGTCCACCTGCTGGCTCTGAGTCTACCTTTCCCTCAGGGGACAGTTGCTATCATCGCTCTCCACTCCCTGCTGTGCTGGGCTCGGGGCTTCCTCGTGGGGTGTGATGAGGTCAGAGCTTCAAAGCTGTTCATATTCTACATTGACATAATAATCGAACTAAATTAATGTTGTTTTTGTTAACCACCACCATGTCCTTAACCTCAGTTTAAGTTGCTGCACATGTACTGTATTAATAGATAATAATAATAATAAACATTTCTGACTAGATTGAAATTGTCACAAATCACAATTTTGCCTCCAGGGGCCTCACAATCATCCAACACCTTGTGTCTCCCTCAATTCAAAAAGGAAAACTTGTTAGCTGAATTATCATCAGCAGGATAAACATGGACAGTGTAAATACTCATGTTAATAGATTCACTGAGACTGAGGCCGACCCCCCAGAAGTAAAGTTGTAACAGGTATGAGGCCTGAAGTATGGAAGGATAAGTAATGATTGAAAGTTAAAGCAAAATGATTCAGCTTATATTTAAAGGCCTCAGCAGAAAGGGGGCACGATAGGAAAAAGCCCTGCAGCCAGCTGACTTCTTTTTAACTCATATATACATATTGTCTCATGATAGGACTTACACAGGCTCATTCACACATACACAATCAACTTCAACACCAAATTCCTAAATATGACCCTCAGCCAGAGAAACTTGAAGTCTGACACACACACACACACACACACACACACACACACACACACACACACACACACAGTGACAGCCCTGAACACCCACCTCACACTCTGCCTCACACATCTGACCATTGTCATAGTACAACGGGGACCTCTACAGGCCACATGCGGAACAGAGCCTCTCACCCAATGCTGACGTTAGATTGAAAGCTGAATGCTTTAAGGCATTCCACTCTGTCACTGTCACAGCCTCTCTGTGTCTGTCTGCCAGCTTCTCACTGTCTTATGGCCTCCTGCACCCCCACCACAAACACCCCCATGCATGCACTGACACACACCTCTGATTCATAAACACAAACCAACAGTAAACACATGCACACAATACAAATACAAGTCAGTCTCCATATATGGGTGCATGAGGGGGTGTGGGGTTGCTACATTAAATATCAAAGGTCTAACTTTGCAGAGAAGGGAAATCAATCAAGGATGATTGTGTTTGGACATTTTTGCAGTTTTTTTTTTTTTGGAGTTGGAGATCAATCAATGAACTACAAATTGGAGCCAGAACAGACATACTTCCAGGCCAAAGTCAAAGTACTTGGAAAAAAACCCCACTGGGCCACATGATGATCAATAACACTTATGTCGATATTAAGGAAAAGCACAGTGATGGAATAAGGTGAAAAGCAGGCTTTTTAAGTCAGTATTTGACACCTGGTTGTGCTTTTAGTTCCATAAAGCAGTTGTTTCCAACCCTGGGGGTTAGGACACTTAGATAAAGTTGAGGGGTGGTGAAAAGATCAATGGAATAGGAAGAAGAAAAACATACTTCTGCTTGACAAAATCATGGTTTATTTTTCAGCAAGGTAATTTGTCACTTCGAGCTTTTAAATATTATTCAAATGAAACAATCTTAGGAGGAAAATTAATCTTCGGTTGAGCCGCTCATAAGCAGCGCGCGACAAGCGACTTTTCTGAGGTGTCACAAGTGAGAAAGGTTGGAAAACCACTGTCATTACTGATGCAGTTAGGATGTACTTAAATGCAGCTGGCTTTGACAAATGATGGTGAGGATACGGAGACTATATTTATTCCTCTACATCAGAAAAAAGGCTAAAAGATATAAACTGAGCCTGAAAACTGTGTGATAACACCCACTTTTCTGTGTCATCGTTGAGAAAGTGCTTGGGTGAAGAAATAGCAAAGAAGGAATTCTATTAAGGCACAAAATATTAGTTTAGTGCTCTTTTTCAATGCGCTGGTATTGTGGGATGTAATGAATGTCTCGTCTGTGGTCCACAAACAGAGCATCTACCCTTGTTTTATGTTCAGGAACAACACAAGTGAACACAAGTAAAGTTTCCAGGCTTGCCCCAACTTTTCAGAGGAGCAATTTATTCACAGCAGGTCTTTGATTAGACTGCACTTGAATAAGAGACGGGGAAAAGGGCACGATTGTGCTTTTTTTTTTTTTTTTTTTTAATGAAAAGCTCACTTTGATGTTAGAGGCATATGTTGATATCATAATTAGAGCATGGTATTTGGATATCTTTGTGGAGTTTATTACACCACATCTCCAGCTTGAGTAGATTTTCCTAGACTGTGTGTGACATTTGCCTTCATGGTTCCTTCTCCTCCGTTTTGATCTATTCACCTCATAAAGAGGTATCTTAATTGGAGATTTTAGTAAACAGACAACACCCACAGTCTGACTTTTTCTCCTTAGTTTGGTGTTTTTGCTTCAGAACTTTGGATCAGTTATTTTATAGACTCTATATGACCCGCACAACCTCTTCTTTTGTGAACATACAGGAAACTTATTTATGTATTTTAAGATAGAAACAGATGTGTTGTTGACCCTAGTTTTTACTATTTGTCAGTGCAGCCTTTTGATATCGCCAATTTTGAAATTGCAGGGACAGACTAAGCGAATGCACATGGTTTAAAAGATCTTTTGAGCCAAGTTGAATGGAGGCAAAACTCTCTCCTTGAAAAATGTGCGCCATATTAGTAATTCATTAGTAAAGCAGAGACAGACAGAAAGGCTCTTTTGGGAAGGTTTTGGGATGCTCACCAATCAGAAATGCAAGTATTACAAGCAAGAGAGAAACAAGTAAGTGAGAAACCCTGCACTTCTGAGATAGTTTTGTCTTTTCATAGGAGACAGACACATAAATAGAAAGGCACAGTTAGTACAAGAAGAAAGGACCAGGTGTTGGGTCATGAACCGCACATTGAAAGCCACTCACTCAAATCACACTCCCCACAAAATGACATTGAGCCTCCAGAAGGCCACCTGGGAATACATTGTTTGCCACCAATATTATCGACATTTGTGTAGAATGGGGAAAAGACTGAACTCCTGAGGCAGTGCCAGCGTGATGTGTTGTAGTTATACGCATTGAACTGATATTGACACATGTGTCACTGGCCCACGCAAAGCCGCTGAGTTTTGCAGACATTTCCTTCTGTGATCTTTCAGCTTGATGTTTTGCTGAAGATATGGACATAAATAAATAATTTAAGTGTGTTTGTGCGTAGATTTGAGTGCGTGCGTATGTATGTGTGTGTGCCCACGTTACAAGGCCTTGCATCAGTTTTATGCCTTTGCAGCACTACAAAACAGACCACTTGAATTTGACTCTCACTCCTATATTTTTCCTGTCTTAAAAAATATCTTTCTTTTAGCTCGTGCAGCCCCTACTGCTCTCTGTCTAAAGCACTTTCTCTTCCTCCTTTTTTCTCATCTCCCCTAGTCCCAACACGTCTCGGCTTCAATCCTTTCAAAACTTGCTTGCTCCACTGTTCTTGCATTACTAGTTTGATAAACCAACTCAAAACATCATAATGCCTGAGCTCAGCCATGTGATTCTGTTCAAACTGGCACAAATGTTAAAGATGCCGTTCACAGTCGCCACAAATGTGCTTACTCTGAGATCTGCTTCAGTTTTAAACCCACGACTACTGTGTGTGACATATTACTGTTCTGCTCCAGTGCTTCCAGTTGATATGATGGTTGTCATATTTTGATTATGTTTAAAATCTGAGTGATAGCGGTTCTCTGTAATTATAAGGATAATGTGATCAAGAGTAGACACACACACACAGCTACACACAATGTTGTTGTTTTTTCTAAATGCAAGTGCCTCAGCTTTACTGATGAGGCAAACAAATAGTGATCGATAAACTTAAGCATTTAACTTACATTGCACATTTGCGAGATACAGATAAAACAGACAAAAGGGGTTGAGCAAAATGAGTTCAGCTAGCTTGGTGTGCACATAATTGTGGAAAACAAAATATAGCCAGTCTTTCTGAGGAAAAAGGGGGAACACCTTCTCTGCACTTACAGGCGCAGATGGGAGAGCCTGAGGTTAAGAGAAGGATCCCACCGCAGCTGAGTTTGTTCTTTAGCAACTGGAAATATTGCATCAGGATTGCGATAAAAGATCCAAGCAACCCCTCTAAGGGAAGCCCACAACCCCTTTATCTCGTTGCCACACTTGGCTAGACTCCAAATATGTCTAGTCATGGCAGCGGCAACACATTTGGTGAAGTTAACCATGTCTCCCTACAACATAGGACGAAAAATCATGGCTGAACTAAAGGTTTCACGTGTTGCTTTAAACTGGAACCAACTGTTAACTGCATCACTACAAGAAATATTATCTGGTTTAGAGATTATGTTTGCCCCCGGTGTCAGGGAACCAGGGAACTCTGAACACTGGCTTCTCCTCCATCAATGGTTTCATGTTTGAGGATTTCAGAGCAGGCCAGGAGGCGACAATTAGATGCCACAGTGTTCATGGGACCACGACAGACCCATGGGTAATTATTGCTAAAAACAGTTATTGGAGCGGTATCATCTCTGGCACACATAAAAGCAGACTCCATCAGTGTTTAACTGAGGCATCCGTCCTTTTGGCCCCAAACCCGGGCCAAATTCCAGAGCAGTCACAAAAGTCTTGTCTGTTGCACACCAGTTCATCTTTCTTATTCAAGAAGGATCACCAGAGATGGTCAGGTTAGATAATGCACAATGTTGTTTTTTTTCCCAAATCAAAAATCTGTCTTTCGCTAATTCTGATTCTGTTGGCTGCTGCGTCATTGGAGACAGTATGAATCCCTGGAGTATATAACAGTTTGAATCTTCTCATACTTCCACTCTACTAACCTTGATACACGTAATAAGATAAGATAAACCTTTATTCGATAAGATAAACCTTTATTCGTCCCACAGTGGGAAAATTTTTAATACATAAAAGAAATAAACAGGGAAAGAATGACAGGTATTTAAAGGATGAAATACAGCATCAACCTTTTGTATAAACACCAGACTCTGTGATGCATTTGCATTGATTGTATAAAGTGTACATGCATATGTGTGTATGTCAAGACAATCAAAAATGTGAGTTAATGCACCAGCGAGGCTCTGACCTCAGTTCCCCTCCTTCAGTGACCAAACCACAGCAGCCGTGCTTCTATTACCTATCAATATTTCAAGGAATCAATTTCAGCAACTTCTCCACCATTATGCAGTCCCGTCAGAGCGTTCACATTTAACTCCATTTAGCAAAGTGGCTGCCTGTTGAGACTGTAACAGGTTTCTATGGTGTCAAAATGGTTAATCTATTAAGTAAAGCTTTCACATTTGTTCTAATTAGCACGCAGTTGGTAAAAAAAAAAGAAAAAAAGACGGTGCTTCTATTTCAAATAATTCAACAAAAAGATTAAATGAACTGTTCATTTCAGTCAATGATGCTTAATATGTCTTGATCCAAGGATAAAACTGTCAACATGGCCAGTAAGCTCCTAGCTTAATTAAAAAAGTCAGCTATGTCCACTTTGTTGGGAGTGTTTTTGGCGTTTTTTGTGTGGCCTTCAGCTGAATTTAAAATCATCCCAACCTGAACACTTATTGAGTGATTGACGTGCGTTTGCATCAGATATGATTCGTTCCCATATGTTGGTTAATGCGTGCGCACATACGTATGTACATACTACACTGAACACATAGGTAAGCTAACAACGGCTGGCACATGGCTTTTTATATTCAGGGTATAGCTCACAGTGTTGTTGAATGTGTTGTGTGCATCTTTACGCACATGGGTATACTTGGATTAAGACTTAGCATAGTTGCATGTTGACTTGTGTGTTCAACATAGAATATACACTTATCTCATGCGCACAAACCAAACGTGAGTTTAAAAGTCTTGAACTTTCTAATGACTAATCTTCAGTATTTACTGCCTTTTTCTGCTTTCTTTCCCTCTCTTTTCCAAGCCTCAACCTTCCTACCAGCCTGCCTGTCTCGCTTCACCCGCAGAGCATCGTGTTTGACTCTCCGCTCCACCTCGCTCTGGTTCAGCTCCTCCTCTGGAGATGTGCTTTCATGCAAGCCTTCTTTTTTTCCGTGACCCTGCTGAAGAGGTTAGCCTTCGCTTTCACAATGTTCCCCCACCTGGCTCACCTTCTCTTACCATTTTTCTTCCATCAGCGTCAGATTCGTGGCTTCGGCCTCCTCCCGCGCGATCCAGCGGCTCCTGCAGTCGTCCTTGATTTGCTATCAGGTTGTTTTCAGTTGCAGTTCTGATCTAGTCGCTGTCCTCTTTCCAGGCAGCTTCAAGCAGAGTCATTTATTTATCTCTGAACAAGAAGAGTTTCCCAAAGGGAGGAGATTTCCTTTTATTTGTCTTTATCTCCTCCTACTACCTGTGTTTGATGTTAAATTGGTCTTTTTTTGTGTTCTTTGTTCTACAAAGAATTTTCTGACATTTTGCTCAGCTGGTGTTCACTGAAGACTTTTACTTTCACTCCACGGTTTCTTTTGTTCATACTCCCATTGAACTATTTGCTCGTTGCCAGTCTCAGGGCTTCATTTCTGTAGACCAACCTCTTGTTTTAGACTATAGTGCTTGTTTAAGTCCTTGCATTGCTGCACTGGAGGCCTGCTTGTCAGTGTGGTGTTACTGCGAGGAGCCAATGACCACACTGGGTAGAACAACATAGAAAGACAGTGATTCTTTGTCCTATACATTTACTCACAGCTTTTCACATGTGCTGTCAAAGAGAAGGACACCACTCCTCAACAGTGAGCAGCATGTTGTTACAGCCATTAACTCTATGTCATAGCTGGTACAAAAACCATAAACTATCACCTCTTGCTTCATTGCTGACCTTGCAGATTCCCAGCTGGAATCTACCTAAGTGGTAAATAAACTTGTTAACTCTCGGTTAGTGGTGTGTACTTTGCTAACCAGGTATCTCCGACAATCTCTCCCACCAATGCCATACCAAACAGGCTACATGCTGTTTCAGGGAGCCATCAGGTAAGAGCCTAAGACAGTGAAAAAGAGAGGGAGAGCAAAGGGGACCTGGGGTTTTGTGGACCTGGTTGGGGGGTCATACTTCAGGGGATCGTATGGCTTTCATTTCACAGTAAAAGTTCAGTTTGAGTCACACAACAAACCAATTCATCTGTGGTGCTCCTATGGTACCTACAACATTTCTGTGCATGAAAGAGAGGGATGAGGGAAAAGAAACAGAGAGAGAGAGAGAGAGAGAGAGAGGGGATCAATACTTCACCTGGAGGCTGAACAGAAGGCTAGCCTGTTCCTCTTCTAAGTGAACAGCACAGCTCATGATGTTACACACACATCAAACCGTCAAGGAGAGTTTTGGGCTAGTGTGTGTGTGTGTTTGTGTGTGTGTGTGTGTGTGTGTGTGTGTAATGCTGTGTAATGCTCCTGGTGGATGGACCAGGTGGCCATCCAGGTGTGTGGGAGGAAGTAAGCCTTGGCAGACTGATACGATGGGCACAGTTTTCAAAGAGGACACACAGCCTTTTGCTGATGAGGATACAACTTTGCTACACACTGTCAGTTTATCAGTGTAACCATGATAATAATAACTGAATTAAAATATGGAGACACTTCAGGATTGAGACAAATAATATCAGGGGATAAAAAAAAGTACAGAATTTAACTGGAATAAAACAGTAAACCTAAATACTAATAATTTTGAAAAGATATTTTTTGAGAAGTGATTTAAAAAAGTGTCAGCCTCAGGTTCTCGGGCAGGGAGATCCAGCAAAACCTTAAGGTTACCTTTAGTCTTGAACCAGGAGCAGCCAGCAGAGCCTGAGGATGTGAGGCTGCAACCTGGCTCACAGAGGAGCAGCCATTCAGCAATGTAGCTGAGAGCTGAACCATGAAGAGCTTTTGAAGGTGATGAGTAAAATCTTCAAACTGATTCTAAAACTGATAACCAGTGAGCAGAGGCTAAAACAGGGCTGATATGATCTTCTAGTATTTGTTAGAAGACGAGCAGCTGTGTTTCCGACCAGCTGAAGGAGAGAGACAGTTTTTTGGCTCAACACTGAATACAGTGAATTACAATAATCTAACCAAGATGAAATAAAAGCATGAATGACCTTCTGGAGTTTGGGCCGAGAGAGAAAAGACCTGATCTTTGAGATGTGCCTCAATTGATAAAAACATGATTGAACAACTTTTGTAATTTGTTTTTCAAATGAAAGGTCAGTGTCAAATATCACACAAGGGTCCAGGATCATCTGAACTACAGAACAGTCATAAGTCATCTTACTTGTGTGCTAAATGAATTGGACTGTTTTTGAGGATGAAAAAGAGAGAGGGAGCGTAGCCATGAAGGGGAAATCTCAGCAGACCTACCAGCTGTGTGAAAAGAGACGCTTGCTAAAGCACACTGCTCATGTCCTTGTTGCATTTTGCTCACATGCTTTTTATTTTGTGTGTGACGGACTGAAAGTTGACAATTTAAGATGATTTATCCCTATTTTTTTTGTACCATCATGAGAAAAACAAACATCTCCACGCTGAATGCTGAGTGTGTTTACAACAATAATTACATAAATGTAAAAGGTTTCCAGTGGAAAAATGAGTGAAAAGAATACATGAGAATAATTTTACATAATAAGACAGACAGTTCGTGGCGAGAGACACAGAGGACATCTTAAGATACACGCTAAGTCGGCTACACATCACATTCAGTGACATTCATGACTAAATAAAGAAGTAGAAATGCAGCCAAGTCAATTTTATTCACATAGTCCAATATCACAAGTGACAAACTGGCCTCATGGGGCTTCATCCCTAGACCCTCGATTCAGGTGAGGAGAGCCCTCATTCTCCTTTGAAATAAATGTTCCTGTCAAAAAGCAATGCAGTTATTGTTCAGTGAGCTATACACACACATACACACACATCTCTTGATCTGATGATGTAATCAAACATCATGTGGAAAGCTAAAAATTAAGAATTGGCGACTGTGACTTTTAGCACTCACAAACAAAGGCAAATACACATGCAGACTTATAGTACATGTATTTTTAAAATGGATGTAAACACACACACACACACAGTACAGTAGGATCATACAACTTGCTCAGAGCAAAGAAAGTACACAAAACACTTTCCCTCTGTTTCTCTCTCTTATGCGCTGAACTGAAAATATCTGCAGGGCTTCCTCTTCCACTATCAAACAATTGTTTGTTCTCATTATCATAACTCATTAATCCTGATCAGACTCAATCCCACTATCTTTTTCACTGTCTCCTTTACCCCTCTCCTTCCCCCTCTTTCTCTCTCTATCGTTCTCTCTCTCACACACACACACACACACACACACAGGCGCACATACATTTGTTTGTTCCTCTATTCATAATTCATAGGTTTTGATCAGACAGAATGTTTGATAAGGTTTCCAGTCTGGGCTTGCCCAGGCAGAGTGGGAGACAACAAAAATAAACAGTCATAAATATATACATGGTAATACCCACTGGATGATGTAGGAGGCAAAGTTAATGTAATGATACAGCTGAGGAGTGAGACACTGAACTGCAAGCGAGAGAGATGACTGGATTGTGGGTTGCACTTTTGAAAGCTTATTCAAAGTTAGATAGATTTTGAAACTTTAACTTTAAACTTTTTTTAAGAAAGGAAAGATCAATGAATACCTTGATAAATGAAAATGAAATGAAAATAATGTATTGATTAAGACAAATCAAGGCAACAATCATTAGGTATTAGTATGGAATTGTTTTAACCTACATTTATCACATTATTATCTACACTGTTTATCTGAAACTTAATCCAGGTCATTCAATGTATTTGAAAGGCACAACACGCCATTCAATAATTGATTAGTCAGAAAGAATCTGATGGTCATAACTTCATGAATCTCATAAAACAAAGTATAGTCCTGAAGTGGGGAAGGATTTCAGCTCCAACCTTACAGCCATAACAAGGTCTCTCTCTCTCTCTCTCTCTCTCTCTCTCTCTCTCTCACTGACACACGCATACTGTACTGTAACACAAATACACAGGAACAGGATTATGGGACATAATGTACAGGTAGCATTTACTCCCATTGTATGTATTTATTTATTTAATCTATTTTGTTTTGTTTGCTAATATAACCCTTAACACTGAACACTGGCTCAGATTCCATCAAAAATCTAGTGCAAATATTAAACACATTTCAAGAATACCAGCAAAAGAAAATGCAAATAAATGCATGTTTCCATCCATGACCTGTAAGCAATTATTATAAGTTGGGTCATTGAGCTAAACAGATCAAATGGTCAAATCAAACAAGGTAGAAATCCAGATGGAAAACGGCTTTTGTGTTTGCTTCATGAAGGTTCAACTCTCCCCATAGCTCCACACAGATGTGATATTTTCAGCTGCTGTTATTTTTTGTCTCTTCAGTCGAGCGTAGGCTTCAGTTGGTGTTTAAGTCACCTGCTTCATCATTTATTCGCTGAATCCGTTGCCGTTGCACTTTGTTTTGCTTTAATCGATAGACTAACTTTTCCACCTTAACCAAGCATAAAAAGCTTTTAAAAAGATTTTTGAGATTTTTTTTTGCATCCACTCAAGCTTTTTTTATGCACAAATTTAAAATGTGCATAAAAACAGGTGCATGGCAGCCCACCTCCTGGGAGAGAGACAGACACACACACACACACACACACAGAGAGAGAGAGAGAGAGAGAGAGAGAGACGTGCATGAGACAGAGAGAGCAAGACAGAGATTGATAGGAAAAGTAAATCCATCCCAAAAATAAAGACTAATTCAAACTGAGTCTGATGGATAAGTTGGTAAATTGAGTAAACAAACTCGTCCCTCTCTTCATTATGAGGTGCTGGGAACTATCTTGTCATACAAATGAAATTCAAAACAAGTCAGTCTGGTTCAGATGGGGATAATGTTGGATAAATATGAGCTACAGAGAGAAGGAGCAAGGAAGGAAAGAAAGAAAAAAACGAATACAGTGACAAGAAATACCCAATAAATGATGATCCAAACTCGGCTTGACAGAGTTGTAGACATGGTGGCAACAAAAACAAACCTGAAGTGTTTTGTTCACACCAGATAACACACTAGAGGGAGAGAGAGATGTGAAGAGAAGAAAAGAAAGGAAAGTGAAGAAGGAGAATAAAAAGAGGCAAGAGGCAAAGAAATGGGGAGACAGGAGGATGCCACTCATGAGACGGTCATTATCATAAGTCAGTCTTCTGTCTTTGGTAGATTGGTAGTCTGAAACTTTAACCACTGCTGCAAAACATGTGCGAAGGAGGAGAGAAACCTGCCATTTTCTCAACGGTAGGAAAAGCACATGTGTAACATTAATGATGGCTCTGTTCTTTCAAGCGTCCCAGGAAGTTGTAACAGTGTGAGAGTGAACCAGCACATGCAGCAATAGGATGGTGAAACTGAAGCAGCCAAATGGACATAAATTCAGACATTATTAGTTTTATTACAACCCTGATTCTGAAAAAGGTTGGGAAGCTGTGTAAAACATAAGTAAACCAGATCGTGATTATTTGCATACACACATACATACACTGCACGCACACACATTTGCATGCACACCTGTTTGGATCATTCCACAGGTAAACAGGTTCATTGGTAACAGGTGATAGTATCATGACTGGGTATGAAAGGTTCATCCTAGAAAGACTCAGACGTTCACAAGCAAGGATGGAGAGAGGTTCAACACTTTGTCAACACATGATTGTAGAAAGGAGATTAATACATGGCCTCAGAAACACTCGGAAAAATGTTTTACACAGCATCCCAACTTTTTTTTGGAACTGACGTTGTATTTACACATGCTTTTTCCTGCGCTACTATTGCATGTCAAGATATCTGTAAAAATGTCTATGGTGAATCTTAAGCTGTGACACGCCGAGACGATCCTGCATAGGTGAATTGTTTGATTGGCTGTTTTGGACCGAGTAAACATTTGGATCTTTGTCATTCAACTTTTTGCTCAATGCCCCCAAAAAAGCTGCAATTTGGAAAAGAATGAAGGAAACCTGTTGAAGAGTATTATTACATTTCAACAGACTCTACTGTTCACAGCCCCGACCTGCCGGAGAAGAAGAGCAGAGCAAAGTTGTTTTATTTTATCACCCCATATATATTTGTAGATCTCCTAAGGTTTGCATAGGAAATGTGACATGACCAAATCAGTAGCTGGTCACAAATGGGACCAGGAGTATAATAGATGTCCTCTCCGGTAATTCAGTGAATGTTTCGGTTTTTAAATGAAATGTCTGGAAATAGACATGTCCTCACTACCTGCCACTGATGGGTTGATGATGTGCTGTAAGTAGATGATGTGCGATAAAGTTTTTTTTTTTTTTTAATAATAAAAGGAAAAACAACTGCAGGAGTCTGCAGCTTCTCGGTTGAAAAAACTAAATTCGCTTTCTGTGTTGCACTTACACACAAGCTCACTCCCATCAAAAGAAAAGCAGGCAACAGCAAGGGAAGACAAGTGAATGAGGAAGACAGACATCGATTTGATCTGTGCATTTTTTATTTGTATTTGAGAGCAACCTGTTTTTTTTTTTTTTAACTTATTTTGTGTTTTATTCGCCTCTCTCCATCGTATATCCATCTCTCTATTTAACACACACACTTTGACACACTTGATCTCGGATATAAGCATTCCAACAAAAAAAGTTTAATCCCTTCAGTATAAGTAAGGATGGGTGATATATGCCAAAGATCATCTACCATATGGAAATCCATTCCTTCAGAAAAAGCCAGGAAGCTCGTATAAATTTAAAAAAAAAATAACAGGCTTTTACTGAGAGAGGGAGAGAAAAAAAAAAAAAAAACATAAAAAAATGTTTTTTTTTTTATTATTATTTATTTATTTCTGTCAAGACTTTTCTTTTCCCAACTGTGCTGGCTTTTGAACAGAGAAACACATTAGCAACAGAAAGCTGAGAAAGAATCTGTTGATTTTTTTTTTTTTTTTTTTTCCCCTCATTTACACTCAGTCCCTTTAAGGCGAGGCTGAAAGGCAAGGGGACATGTGGCTGTGGCAGGGAAGAACATATGGCATCTGCTCTAGTGGAAAACCTTAATATGGGGTAGAGTATTGGCACCCGTCGCCTCACTAGCGTTAACATGCTGTCAGAGTTGTTCTGGCAGAACACTAAGTGGAGCACACTTGCCCAGCACTGTTCCCAAGAGTGTTGCAGCAGGTCCCTCCTCACTTGCCATCCATCCTGGACCATGTTATCAGTGCTATTATAAAAAAAAAAAAAAAAAAAAAAAGGCGAGAACACAAACACGCTGGAGGATCTCTGTTTATCAGATCTCCAGCCAAAGATCCAGTCACAAGCACTGGTCTTGTTAACTTGGTGAGAAAAAAAAAAAAAAAGACATGAAAAATAGAAAGCTGGAGAAAATGAAAGGACCAACTGTAAGGTACCAGAGAAGTGACAGTGAGAGGAGCTGTAGCAACATTATGGACATTGTCGTAATGCATATTTAGCCGCTCAATGTAGACAGCGCAGAAAGAAGATAGACAAAAATAAGGCACATTAAATATTGTGTACAATAGCAGCAAAGATAAATGCAAGAGATCCAAATTTCTATGTGGGTAAAACACAGCAGTCACATCAATAGGACAGATCTTGCATCTCCCTCCAGCTAAGCATTTCCTACAGTGTGGACATTTGGTCACAGAATTAAAACCCTGCTCTATAGAGATGATCAATCCCCCACCATCAGGGGTGGAGAACACAACCTGTTCGCTCTAAAGCAAAAGCTAAATGGATTTTTGATGTGGGTACTATGGCTCCAGGGGGTTTGAAAGAGGAACGGGATCAGTGTTGGGGTTTCCATGCAGACTATTAATTGTGTTTTGGATTAGTTTTGTGGTCTTTTCCTGTTGATTTCATTACCCTTATCGCTATCACATCGCTGTTATCTCAAGAGTCCAAATGCAACTTTTGACCTGTAAAGTAAACATGAAGTGTTGAAGTAAACACTAAGAAGGTCAAGAGGTAGCTTTGAGCTGGTTCGCTCGGTGAGAAGAAGGTAGAAGATGAAAAGATTAATGTGGATCAATGAGCACTGGTGAGATGCGTTTTGGGTGAAATTTGTAAGTCTGATGAAGGGTGGTGAGGTGTTTTACAGAATGTTAAAATTCTGGAGACATGTGAAGGTTAGACTGCCGCTCATTGACTATCTTTGCTTCTCATTATGCATTTCTCAGGGCTGCAGACAAGTGCAACCTTGTGACTCCAAGAACAGAGCACTTTTTTAATTACTGCCTGTGTGTGTGTACAAACATATATACACTGTATATATATTTTTTTCTGAGCCTTTGTGTGATGATGACCTGTCAGCATCTCAGCGTGTATATTTGTCTTCTGTCTTTGAGTGTCCTGAAAGCTAATGAGAACTGGAGTCAAATTCCTTGTATGCCGTCCTACTCGCTCTATAAAGCCGATTCTGATTCTAGTTCTGATATGTAGATGCTGTGCTTTCATCATTGTATGCACATCTGCCTGTGCATCTAAAACATGCGTTTATCTGCAAGCACACACATCTTTAAATATTCATCAGACTTGACTTCACATTATAATTAACAAAGTTATCCAGCCAAAGTAAACCAAAAGTCATCATTATCCAGATGATTAAGCCTTCCACTTCTACTTTCACATTAAGGGAGGATACAATGAAAGAACCTTGACAAGAAAAAGCTTCTTGCAAAAACTGCATTGAAGCAAACGTGGCCCATTTCAGGGCTGCATTCTCACCCCTGTTTATTCAAAGTTTGGACTGTATATTCCTTCAGTTTGGTTCATTTGGCGTTTGGAGCACATGCACTGGATAATACAGGTCATCTTCCTGGTGAAGCGTGGTGCTGTCCAATCAAAGTAGAGCCCTGCTGTCATCACAGTTTCTGCACAAGAGCCACCATTTTATCACACTGTCGCCTCCTCATGGCTGAAAAGCTCCACCAGAAGTAGCACATTGAACCATTTTATTTGAGAAGCAATGATTGTTTGCAACATAACAGAGAAGTAATTTATGCTGCTTGAGAAGATTCTTGCAGACACTTTAATATGTTTTCTTTCATGACTGATTCACCATTTGAACCCATTGTGGCTGATGTGAATCTAAGCTGACTATATTGTAGTTGTCATCCGCTGCAGAATAGAAATCTATTTTCAGAGCGCCCTTCCAAGCCTACTGGCAGCAGGGATTTGATTCTGAATTGATAGATTTTTGATGGAGTAGCCCTTTAAGGGAAGCCAGATTTTAACAGTCAATATCAGTATGAGTGATGGACAGGTCGAAACTGAGGCGTAAAGTGGGAGACTGATGTCCACAGCAGAGATAAGTGGTACTGCTTGAGTCTAAAATCCATGGTGATGTCAGCGTGATTGGCTGTAAATATAAAACGCTTTAACAGTTTGCTGATGTTGCTTTGCTGCGGACCTTTTAACCCCCCACAACGGCTGAACGACGCGGCTCCCTGGGAAACAAATTGCATCTCTGCTTGTCATTATCACATTAACTCTGCATCAGCTGTCAACAAAGGGCCGCAGCGTACGCATACTTCTTCCCCCCACACACACACACACACACACACTCATCGTCTTTCTTCTCCTAATCTCCAAACAAAGCTGCGAATGTTAGCCTCTAAAATCCTTTCACTTTGAATTTTGTTGGGGGAAAAAAAAAATCCCTGGGGAAGAATAAAGAAGGACAATGCAAGCAAAGAAAGAGATGAAGAGACGAGCGCTGGCCAATTCCTGCTGAGACCTTTTTTTTTTTTTTTTTTTTTTTTTTTTTTTTTTTTTTTCGAAGAGGGAGTTCATTTGCAAATCTCCCCACTGTGGCTGTGGGCATTTTGTGTGTCTATTTGTATGTGACTGTATGCCTATGAGTCATTGTGCATACTGTACGCATACAGTATACACACATCAGGAGTCTTCTTTGTGCAACTTTCATAAGAGATAGCAGCTCGTTCACTCGTTCATTTGCTTATTTTGGGCAGTTCTCATTATCTGAATGCCGGAGTCCTCATTGTGTAATCTGTCTCGTATCCTTTAAAGAGCCATTAGATTACCTTGATGTTTTACAATGCAGCAAATTAGGCTTACTGGAATCCCACCACTAATAAGATTAAGTCTTCGTTTTCAAAAAGTGTAGAGGATGTGTGAGATTGTACAGTTCCTCCGCTAAACTGACAAAGCTGGGGAGTCCTGGTTTTACCCTCTCTTCATGAGAGAGAAGTAATTGGATCCCTCTGTGTTGGGGCCAGATTTAAAAGAATGGAGCACAAACAGGGTGAGCTGCATATTTGATTACAGCCTCTATATGCCCTGCTATAACCAGCATCAGAGAGAAGAGAAGACAAGAGAAGAGAAGAGAGGCTGTTAATTAGAGAAAGAAATTCAGTCATAGCATGAGTTATGGAAGGAAATATGCACAAGGTGAAAAGAAATGACAATGATGTTGGACTGGTTGAGGTTTGAAGAACGAAAGTGAACGTGGGGTTTCATATGAGGATTTGTTACTGTGCTTGTTCTGCCTCAGACTTGATGTAAGGATAAAGTATTTGCATGGTTTCATATTGTGCATGGCGTGGGTAGCTATTATCATCCCTCAGCTTTGTTTCCACACCTGATGTGCACAGCTTCAGTGTAATCTGCAGTGCTTTCCTTGCATATTTTCATGTAACTTAATTGTTTTCACAAATTTGTTAAAACATTAAGGCGATATCTAAATTTAGACTCCACCTGAGCCCAGCTGGAGTCAATTCTGACTCTTAATGCTGACCCTAAAACTTCCAACGCACATAATGAAGATTATGACTCAGGAGAAACCTGAAAGTAATGCCACCAAACTCCAGATGATACAACTCACGCTGACTCACTTGATTATGTCAGGAAATACTACGTAACGAGTCAGGCTTTCATTTCAAATTACCCTATTGCCCCAACAAATCCCACTTGTCTAACAGGGTTTAGTTCTATAAATCTATCACAGCCCGAACGTCACGAGTATTTAAGCCCCGTGATGGCACGACACATAACACACACCTAATATGAATAAACAGACTGGGATTATCTGGGCTTACTGTAAAGACATAGGCTGTAGAAATGACAGGCAGCAGCGGGCCAGGTCTGATCACGAGGATGTCAAGCACCAACTCAAGCTGAGGACACACAAGTTAAGTGAGACTCAACGGTATGGAGGCCGCAAAGCAACAACAAATGAAGATAGCAATTATACAAATAATGATTTGAAATGGATGTATTTGATTTGGTAGGTTGAGTTGTTATTTTGAGAGTTGTCAAACAGCTTCTGGATTGAAATATTGCTCACATAGATTTGCAACTATGCCAGGAAATGTAGACCAAAGCAATCAGATTTGTTAGCATAAATGTGGCTAATGTAAACAAATGTGTTAAATCCAGATGCGACACTTGAAATGAGTGTAAATGTAGGACGGTCAGAAATGTTGTGCATGTAGCCTCTTGTATTGTTACTAAATTGTAGTAAATTAGCAACATTCAAGTGGAAAAAAAACTGGGAAAGTTACTGAGTTTTCCCACAGTTAATAATGACATCTGTTTGCATACTGCTGTACATACAGGAGTAAGTACAATAAGAAATCATGTCATGACCATCAAACACTTCACCTTCATTAAGGACAGGTTGATCTTTCTCTCAAATAAATATGAGTCAAACTGCTCTCCCTCTTTCTTTCTGTCCCTCTCAGCTCGGTCTGTGGGCTTTATCGATGACTAAATAACCCACCGTGGAAGTGTGTGTTCGTCACGATGCTGCATTGTTGTATTGTATTGGGTGAATCTGTTATGAATGTCTGCCTTCCATTCAGCTGTGGGTGCATTACGTTATAGCCATGCTCTCAATGCAATCTCCAGAGAGAGAATAGGCACTTTGAAGGAGGTCCAGATGTTTCTTTTTTTCTTTTTTCTAAATGTGGAGCTTGTGTGGTGTGGTGGTATTGATATGTTGCTTCACCCGTAAAGTCTCTCACCCAGGTAGGAAGGTGGTTAAAGCTCAGCACTTAACCGCGATTTGAACTCAGGGAGACACAAAGTCAATAAATCAGCAGTGGCATCTTCTGTGAAGGAGACTGGCAGCTGTACTTCTTGTCACCTTGACAGATGAATGACACGTCTCCTTCTTATCCCATTGAACATCTATACTTTTATCATTTCTCTACCTCTGTCTCATACTCCTTACCTCTGTTCTCATTTGTCTTTATTCCTGTCACCGTATCTCGCTTGTACTCTTTATCCAGCTCTAATGGATTCTTTTTTTCTTCTACTTTTTGTAACTTTTTTTCTCCCCAACCGTCTTTTTCTTTCTTTCATTTCCTTCCCCCTCTGTTTCTCTTCTCGCTTTGCTTCTCGGTTTTTCATCCTCTCATCCTTTGGTTATTCGAGGACGTGGAATAGCGTCGTGTCTCAGGCCACTGGAGGACTTTTAGAAGTCAACAAGAGAGAGACTGACACGGTCTCCCGGGTTCCTGCGCACACCCCCACACATGCACAAATTCATTCACACACACCAGTGTTAAGCTCTCAAATTCCCCACAAAGAGCTTCACTCCCACAAGGCGAGACGCCACAGAGAGAAAAACAAAGAGATGGAATGTTTTCTCTCCATCCTCCCCTTTTCCTTCTCTCTCTCTCTCTCTCTCTCTCCTCCTCTCGCCGTAGTCCTCGGCACTTCTCTGCAGTGCAGTACAAACATGCAGAGTGATCAAAGAGTCTGGGGTGTCAGAAGCAGGGGACAAGACGGACGTGTGTGGAAGACAAGATGAGAAAGAGCGGCAGGAGAACAGAGCTGTCAATCATACATCCTATCAAACTCAGTGGAGTTTGTATCCCAGTGGCATGCCGGTGGACTTCAGAGCTTACCTGGAGGACCATCGGTGTGCTATCATACGTCCTGCTTTGTTGTCATAGCCGGGCTTCATTATGTCTAAATTCAGGGGGTTTTTTGGTGAAGAATGTAAAAAAATAAAAATAAAAAATCCTGAATAGTGAGAGATATCTGCCCAGCTGTGCTTTGTTCTGCAAAACTACACTTTGCAAATTAAAAAGATAATAATGAAAATGAAAGGAGATTTAAAATGTTTGGTGCAGACTGATGGTAATAACTGTTAATTGGAGGGGAACATACATGGTTAAGAGGAATGTTCTCATGTTCTACTTCCTCACTGAAAAATATTATAGACCGGTGCATTATTATGAAAACAGTGATGATAAGGTCTGCAACTCTAATGTGACAAATTTAGAGAGTGCACTGAAAGCTGAAAGAAAGCTTCATTAGGAAAACTTCCTCAGACCAAATTTAATACTGCCATTAACTAGACCACTCTGTAAAATCTTTTTCTTCTTTTTAAAGAACATTTTTATCTTTGGCTTGAATGTGGATACTGATGCTTAATAAGCTCAAGAAAACTTGTAGAGTTAGTTTGTTCATAATGTTTAAATGATGGCAGTTTTATTCTAAAGCACTGCTGTGTTTATCATGGAGTCACAGCACCCTCTAGTGGATCCAGGGAGAAGTACATTTACATTTGTGCTTTTAAAGCTGGTTTTCTGTGTATGTGTTTTCTGCATCTGTGGATACTCACCTACATATATACAACAATGCGAAAGAATCACATCTTAATTACTCTCATTGAACATGAACTGCATTTTAATCTCGTAGAACCTTTGAAGAATGAAGACGACTTAATCCTGGTAAAAATATCATAGTTCACTTTAATTGCGCAGCATTAAAATGCACACATTAAACAAAACTACACGAGAAATGGCATTTGTTGAAACATGGAGTACTAACCATAAATACCATACTTGCTTCTTTATATAATCTAGAAAACTAACCATCCTTGACTTCCACCGTTTACCTGTCCTAAATCAGGGTGTAATTAAACAGGAAACCCTTCAGTCAATGAGAGCACTTGATTGTGTTCAGCCTCGCTGACACTGACTTCTATAGTAAACCTGTATTTTCAATTCAATATTTACTTTGTCCTTGTTTGTTAAAGTGCTTCATGGACAGAAAAATAAGGATGATTATTACCGAGCATCATGACGAGTGAAATCTTGTCAATACTTTAGAAGTGATCTCTCCACAATCTGTATGAAGGATGCAGGCGAAGAGCAAAAGTGGTGATAATAATTGACAAAATGACGTGTGTTTCAAACTTGTAAAAAGTTGTTACACTCTTCCTTTTCTTTTGAAAGCTTGTGACTGATTACAGATAATTTTGTCTTGCAGAAAGGTGGGCTTCTGCACTCTGCAGTGTATCATGTCTCACCCCATATAATTGTGTCAAATCAGGTGCTGGATTAGTTGAAGAAGGCCATCCAAGGTTGGTCGTTTGCTGGAGATAAAGACCGGGCTGGGTCTGCTCATCCTTCCCTAATTAGACATTCGAGCCTCACAGAGACCAAAACTAATGACGAATTTGCATCCTTCTCTTTGGAATAAAGTCTAACATTTCCAAGTTTCATTCACACAGCTGACAAACTGCAAATAATCACGGTAATGAACTGGGGCAATTTTTGTGCTGCTTGAGTTTACAGTACAAGTTGTGACATTTCAAAAGCACTGGTGTAATATTGAAGTATTGGTGTACTGGGTTAACATTACATATACCTGATAAATTCCACCTCTCTGTAAATCCAGACAGGCTGCTAACAAGAACAAAAAGTGGAGTTCATGTCAGGCTTCTTTTATTTACACCTTGTAGTGGGTTTTTGACTTGTGTAGTTCAAGTTATACATTTATTATTGACAGTTAAACACCCAAATATAAATATCTGATTGTCACATTTTCCAAGGTTTTATAACTTGACAAGGATCTACTGAAAGTCCTAGTAAATAGCATGCAATCTAGGATGCAGATGGCTGCACAGAAAACACTGATTGTGTCCTTCAAAATCAGGCCAAAGGAGGTTGCATTTTTCTTTGGCTTGAGTGTGTCGTCTGTCACAGAGCAAAAGAGTCTCCTCTGCTTAAACATATCTAATCAGTGGATTTACAGTGGCTGTGGTCGATCGGCTTGAGTGGTTTGAATGTTTTTGGTTTGCTTTGGCTCACACGTATTTTAGTGTGTGTCAGTCGATGAGGATGTGGGGATGCACCTTTAAAATCATTCTCTTCATTAACCTAACCTACACTGAAGTTTTGCGATGCCATTATCAGATAATTTCACAGTATTATGGAGGTTATCATAAGATAACTATGAGTGAGCTGATTATCCTGGCTCAAAGTTGCTGTCAGACATAATTGCCTTAAAGCGTCACTTCACAAAAATCATAACAAAACGTGTGTTTTTTTCCACATACCCTTTGAAAATAACGCCTCCATCCACTCACAAACAACCTGTGGATTCTAAAAAGGAGAGAAACTATTAATGCTAATTAAAACAAGGAATGAAATAAAACAACATCTATGTCAAACATATCTGAATATCAAATACATTTTCGATTTGATCTGTTCAAAACTAAAGGTTAAGACAACTACTATATATCTGAGACCTCACGAGTCTTTTACATGAACAGACCTCTTACCTCTGATTGTCTGTTTAAAATGAGCAGCAGTCAGTAGAGCAGTGATGCACAGTGTCTCTGCAGCCTGCCAACAAAGGAGCACTCTTTACAGCAACATTTCTTCTCTCTGCAGAAAGACAGGAGAGAGAGAGAGAGAGAGAGAGATTGTGTTATTGTATTGATTTGCTTGACTCTAATAAATGTTAGCTGTAGTTTGTTTAATTTGAAAAATTCTTTACTGATCACATTGTGTAGCTCAGTAAACAGATCAATCGATACCAACTACTGAATGCTTGCATGCGTAGTAAGAGTTTTCACATTGAGCACTATTCAGTAGTTAGGTTGTTAGGCTGTTGGAGAGTACAAGAGCTGACACAGGCCCTCCACAATGAGTGCTGTTCCAAATCGCACACTTTCCCTTTTACCTTTCAGTACATACTGCAGCTGTCCTTACAAAGTAAGGCATGCACACTGTTGCACACATGCACACAACTGGGAAATGCTGCTAACACTGTGCCTTGAACTTTGACTGCTCACACATCTGTTGCAGGCCGTAGCTCAAAGTTTGACTTGGAACACAGCCTTACAATTGAATGCACTGTCATCTGTCAACGTGATGTCATCTGCCTGCTCTCTCTAAGCTACTCAGTCAATGTGATGTGTCTTCCTCTGCACAGAGGATTGAGTCAGAATAGCCAGAAAAGTGTGCTGGCTTGCAAACTGCAAACTGCGACCAGTTGCGTTGCAATAGCAGACATCCTAGTATTTCTGGCATACTGCATTAGACATGGATTGGGACATAGTAAAACTTTTTCTGGCATACTAAATAGTATGCTAGTATCACCATTAACTACAACCTTTAAATTGCCATCAGGTAGATGTAATTAAACAAGATTTGCATGAGTTTTATGTTTATAATGTAGATGGGGTAATTTTCTCATGCAGTCTTTACTGTTACTATTTTATTAAACAACAGTTCAAATTATGCTAAAATAGACTAACTAAACGTATTGTAAGTCTGCACCACATGCTTCAGCAGACTATTACAACCCATCACACAAAAATAATGGAAGAAAGATGTTGTGCAAATTGGACATTTTGGCCCAAGGCTGGCGCTACATGGAAGCTTATACGGTGTCCAAAATGAAAAAGATTCATTGACTGGGGAGCATAAACGTGTACATTTCATGGCAAACCATGCTGCTTTTTTTGTGCACCATTACATAAAACTCAATGGCATCAAACACAAATGATAACACGAATGAAACAACACAAGTAAAGAGCAGTAAAACACAATAGTAGTGTTCAGTTGCTATTTAAAAGGGGGGGAAAAGTTTTCTCATGTTTTTTTTCTTTAAAGCCCCTGCAAACTTGGTTTCCAAAGTATTTCTCTATAACACTCAATATTCATGACTAAATAATCAACAAGTTTTTCTTCGCAATTATTATTTAGTAAGAGTTCAATGGTCAAAAATTCAGCTGCTTCATGAGGACTTGATCAGATTTGATTGACAAAATAGTCATAATGATGTGTTCAGAAATATCATCTTTTTTTGAACTGAGACCCGACCACATAGAAATCTCTCATAATAACCAAAACTATTCTAACGTCGGCAGAAATTGTTCATGTTCATGTAGGGCCCCATTGCAGAGTAAGAAGCTGACAGAGAAAATAGGTTGTCAGAGCCTTTTAGAGGAAACTTAGGAGTAAGAAACAAAGCTGTTGAGTAAGCAAACAAAGTGACAAGCACAGAAATAACTGAGGCTAACATGTAGAAGCGTCAACCACCAGCAGGTGTCAGCCACTCATGACTCACTCAGGACAATGACAGGTGAAACACACACACACACACACACACACTTCACATACAGCAGTGGAATGAGTCGGGCAGCTGGTGCTAACCTAATAAACAACCTGACAGTTTGTTACCAAGAGACTGAGTCCACAGCTTGATGCATCTTTTTAGCACCAGCAGCTCAATCCAGGAGTAAAACAGTGACTAACAACAGCATCATTAAGGTAACGTGAGACAGTCAGCAAACCATTGCATTATAGCAATTATGACATATTTTTGATCAACATATGTGAAATATTTTAAAATGCCCCTAAATCATACTTGGTGTTATTTGCACATCACATATACTGTCACTATAGAATTACTGGAATAGAAACACATTTAGCTTCTGCTTGATTACACAGTGCACCGACTACTGTAAACAACGTTACAGAAGCCATCACCTGATATTGGATAAAATGACTGTAGATGTATCTCTGCTGTTGCCTCCTCCCTTTATGCGTATGAATGTACTGAATGCTGTATGAGCTTGCTGGACTGTGTTCATGCTACTTCATATGGAAAGCCTCTCCTGCTTTGACAGTGAATCAGGAAGCTCTCTCTCATTGTAGTCAGCAGCATAACCACATACTGGCAACCAGCCCACCCTCGTCCTCTGCCTCCTTTCTTCTCCTAATGCCTTAATGCTTTCTAACCACTCTTCTAAGTCCCTCTTGCCTCTTCCTTTCCCCTCTTCCTGTCTTAGCTCCTCCCTCCCTCCTTCCATCACTCCTCATTTTCTCTAAAGCCCCTCTCCTCTTTCCTCGACCCTGACATCACCCATGTATGTGAAAACTGAGATTATCAGCCAGTTCACAAAAATGATGGCGTCTTCTCCTCTGCCTCCATCCTTTGCATCCACCCTGCATCCCTCCTGTTTGCTCACATCCCCCTGTCTTTGCCTCCAGTGAGTAACAAGTGTAAAGACGATTATGGTGGTGATACTTCAGGTTGGTGTTTGCCTCTTTTATTTCCCAGCATCCTCTCCTTCTGCCTCCCACCCAGGAAGGATGGGTAGATGAATGCATTAAAGGAGGGATGGTCTCTGCTTAGTTTTTTGTTTGTCTGCACGGCAACCTGCTTCCTCTCATCCTTAGGACCCTATGGAGAAATTAGTTTCTTGATGATGAGCACGTTTAGGAGCCAATGTTGAATTTTGGTTGTTCCTTAATAAAGGTCCAACATGCAATAGCTGCTAGTAATATTGGGTGTTGATTTACATATAGTACACAAAGTATACATGAGTACGTCTCTGGAGCTCTAGTGGATGCTGGAAGCCCATTTATCTCAAATATATCACGGCATTTGGTGCTTTGATGACGGCGTCTAACACATCATCCAAAATCTCTTATATGTGGCTGTTAAGTTTGGTTGAGATTTAGTCACTGTGATGACACATTGAGCTCCACTGTTTAATCAGCCGAGGCAATATAATGGACTTATTGCAGATGTCTGGTAAAGTAAGTCATAAGAAATTGCGGCAGATGCCAAACTAGCATTGACCTGATTTAGAAACAATCAAAACAAAGTCAGTTTTTCTTTTCAAATAATAATAAATCAATGTATCCACCTTGTAGCTTGTATGGAAGAAAACTTTTTGTTACGGTCCACTCATTTTATAGGTTTGTCATCCATGTGCATCAAATTGAGAAACATTAAGAAAATATAAAGCTGGTGCTCTGGAGGATTTACAAACTTCATCCTGCCCTATAGAAGCCAGTGCTGTGGTGAGGTGCATCAGCTTGGATCATATTCTCCCTACCTGCCGTTTACTTTGGCTGCAACATTAGATGCTGCAGTAAAGCTGCTTCTGGTCCGTGATACACGAGTAAAACACAACAAACATGACATCTTCCTAGTTCACTCACTAATTAGGGGAATAAATAATCCAACATCACTGTATTAATGAAGGATTAACATTCAGTGTCAGAAACAGGATTTAAAGAGACTCAGTTAGTCTTTTTAAATAAAAGCAAATTATTGCATAGTATTAGGGACAATGTGTGGTGTATGTTGGGCTCTGTCTTCACTGGGCCTTTGCACCCAAGTGAAGGCGAGATTTATCAACCCTTAGGATAGTTAAGAGTAGGATAGGTAAGATAAGATAAGATATACCTTTGTTCGTCCCACAGTGGGGAAATTCACATTGCACAGCAGCAAAGGTGATAGAAGCAGTTAAATAGTAAAAATGAACAATTTAAACAGGCTAAAAAAGTATTTTTCAAAGATTATTTACAATTTCCAAATATGAATATCAAATATATGACCAGTATGTACACTATGAACTTGAATTGAGAAAAAAAAAGAGACACTTATTCTGTTCAAATGATAATAAATGAATGAATCCACCTTGTGCCCTGTATGGAAGAAAACTATAGCACATTTGTTATAGTTCACTCATTTTATAGGTTTGTCATCCATTTTCCTTTTTTTTTTAAAAATTCCTCCTTTAATTATTATTTATCATCTATTCCCAGCCATTTGTTTATAAATAATTACTTGTGTTTATTGTTTATTTGTTTTGAGTTGTAATGTTTATTTACTGTTTATCATACTCATTACATCTGTGAGGGAGCTAGCGTCCATTTCATTTCGCTGTGCCTCCCGCCCTCCTCGCCCGCCTCCTGCCGCCAACACACCGTCAACCATGAGACCAACCGCCATAAGGCTACAGCCACTGCCAGCCTCGTCCTGCCTCTCAAACAAAAAACACTGTTTTTAGCATTTTTAGCGCACACACCGAGAGCACACTTGCCGCTCTTATTTTTGTATATTTTCCAACAGATAAAGGCGTGTTTTTCTCCCCCTCCCCCCTCATCAGAGTCAGAGGATGTGTTCCCGGCTGCAGCAGAAGAGGAGCTCCGGCGGCGCTCAGCGGCTCAGCGCCGCTCTGCCGCCGCTGCTGCCGCCGCTGCTGCTGCTGCTCTGCATCTCCGGTAAGACCCGAAGCAGCCCCACCGATCGATGCTTTCATGCATGGATCCGAGGACCAACAGCTCGATGTGCATGATGGCTCCGACACATGACTCCATCTGTGGGCCTTTTCAATTCATGTCTCACTCTGTGCATGTGTATGTGTGTGTGTGTGTCAGATAGAGGGAGGAGGAGGAGGAGGAGGGGAGATAATGGGTGTAATATTAGATTATTGTTATTCCAGCATTTAACAAAAACATCCATTAAAAGCAGTTGTCGTTTTCCTCCACTGATTTCTGATCAGCACTCATCAATCCCCCCCTCATGTCTCTATTTGGCCTGTGTTGACAGCTAAATTAGAGCCAAGCTGGAGGCCCATCACAGCCTTTAAACAGGATTATGATGCACCATATAAAAATAAATACTGGCTTACTCTGCATGCACACTGATGGTGTACAGTAGGTCTCACTATTACAAGAGATGGGCAGAAATAGGCCTGTAATAATGTGCTAACAATGTGCTGTTGATATTTATAGGCCTTGTATTCAGTAGCAAACATATAAGCCTGCATATGGTGACATGCAAGTAATAGGCCTGTGAATTCATATGGACACATGAAACAGGGAGCAAATGTGAGCATGTCCGGCCCAGACTGGTTCATGATTAAACAAAAAAAAAAAGATACCAGATCAAAGCACTGGTGTGACCCACATTTGATCAAACCCACAGCATCATTACTCAAAATGAGAAAAATCAAATAGGCTTAAGCATAAAGCTGGTGGTCTCCAGGATTTACAAACTTCATCCTGCACTGTACAAGCCAGAGGTGCTTGTATAACATAATCCCTACCTGCTGTTTACTTTGGCTGCAACATTAGATGCTACAGTAAAGCCACTTCTTGTCAATGATACCACAACAAACATTATATTTCCAGTTTGCTTGCTAATTAGGGGAATAACTAATCCAGCATCACTGTATTAATGGAGAAATAACATTCAGTGTCAGGAAAAGGATTTAAAGAGAGTCAGTTAGTCTTTTTAAATAATAGCAAATTATTGCATAATATTAGGGACAATGTGTGTTATATGTTGGGCTCTGTCTTCACTGGGCCCAAGTGATGGCAAGATTTATCAACCCATAGCATGTGAGACTGGGTCATCACACAGGGAGAGATCAGTCACTGGTTAACCTCCAGTTAAGGAGAGGGCAGGTATTTGTGTTTGGTGGTAGTGGAGGAGGATCAGTCTGTGTGGTTTAGTATCTGAATGATTAGTCAGTGGTTGACGCGACACAATGAATAAATCCATCACTGAATATACCACTTTCCACAAGGAAAAAGTAATAGGGGGAAACAAGTGGCTTTCATATATTTTTTTTAAAGTTTCATGGAAAATCACATTTTTATCCAGTTTCATTATTACACTGTCACTTTAACACCATAATGAAAGGCTCATTTTTTTGGTTTAAGCGAGAATGAGGAAATACAGAGAGCCAAGAGGACAATGGAGTTACATTTGTCTTCAAATTGTCCTTTTTGTCTCATCAAACACTGGAGTTCAGTGGTTTGGAAATTACATGGGAACTGGCACCAGCGTATTTTTAGATGGTGTCAGCTCCCTTTGCTTTTTCACCAATGCCAACTGGAAACAGATACCCAAAAGTTGACTGTTGATGCAGGACCTTGTTGCATGGAGAGCCACAGCTGCACCTTTCTTACTCTTTTCAACAGGATGAAGCTTGTGCTAAAAGAAAAACAAAGGATTGCTCTTGATTGTTATTCCTTTGTTAACTGCTTAATTGTTCATGCGAAGGTATAATGGATAAAATACACCTTACAAGGAGGCCTGCCACTTTGAGATACCCCAAAAATCAAAAACAATATCTCGATAATTTATCAAATATCTGAACCCGACAGCCAAAAGTTAGTTACTTGATGTTAATATGTCAAACATTTATCCACAGTTGAGACAAATTTAAGAATGTGAAACAAGAATGTGAATCTGTATGTTTCATTTGCTGGATAACAGATGTGGCGCCACCTTGAGTTCACTCATTAAAACAGCTGAAATCAGGAAAGATAGTGCTGCATGCATGTGAGGAAGCAGAAGAGTGTAGCCCACTGATCAGTGAATAGCTTCCTCTGTTCCCGTAACTGCACACGTTGTCACTCCTTCCAGGAAAGCTCCCACTAATGCAGTTCAATGGTAATGCAATCACAAACACATTTGTCATGTGCTGCTTGTCAGAAGAAAACCAACTGAAGCCTAACAGCAAGTTCAGTAGTTTCCTTATGGACTTCTGCAGACTTGTGAAAGTACTGCAGTTTCCCAACAATATTATTTCTGTCTATCAGGTGTTTTAACTTTACTGAAGCCCATAGTTATAGATCCTGCAGAGAGCCACTAGAGGGCAGCAGCACACTGAAAAGAAAAGACATGTACTTTAAATGCACTGTTGTGGACTTAGATGGCCCTTACGTGACATTGGTAAGTACAAAGGAATCAAACTACCACAATTCAGTCAAAAATGTAAGCAATGCAAATTGTCTATAAGGAAGCTAAATTCAAACGTCCTAAATGTAAACTGCTACAAACAATAGAATTGTGACTTTGTCAACGGAGGGATATTATTTCTGTAAGCAGGTTGGGGAGTTACTCCTGCTGTGGCACCTGCTTACTAAACAGATTCTGGCTCCATATCACAGCAGAGCCTTCTGGAAAAGACAGAAAAAAACAGGGACTAAAAAGACTCCCCATGCTGTCAGAGAATATTTTCTCGCAATTAGGAGACCAACATGTTCCATTAAAATGTGCTTTACAGTTCCAGTAACATGCTAATGAATATCTTGTTTTGGTTGTGAATTTTATACAACATATAATAATCTTTTTCTGCCATAGTTTTGTCATTTTTGTCTTTATTTAGTCAAAGTGTAATGTTATCCTTGAAAAAGTGGTTGTTATCCAAGTTCATTAGTCCTCCAATTACATGTTAAGTAATATTTTTAAGATGCCCTCCCCAGCAGCAGAGCAACTGGCATCACAAGACATACAGTTTTACAGACTACCAAGTGTGGCCACATCCTTGATTATTGATACAAGTAGAAAGTTACAGATAATTTAATGTCCTTTTCAAATATAACAAAGGCATTTATATTCCAATAAGTGTGTAATTGACCTTTACTTCCATGCTTTTCACCAGCATTCCTGTATCGAACTGTTATGATTTTCTCCTGTGATCCTGCTGTAACAGAACATATCTCATAGCTTTTATATTTGAATATTTGAAAGCGTAGGACAGCTGCTGGTGTTTCCTCATTTTCAACATAGACACACTGTTTCTCTTCAGATTCCTGTCCAGAAGCTGTAAACTCAAGTAATCTTCAATCTGTTTGAGCTAAAACTGATCTAAAACCTGTTATACTAAACTGTAACAAAGTCATCCAATGTCCACTTGGTTTCCTCTGCTGATAAAGCACTGCCACCATCCAAAACTAGCCTCTGTATACATTTATATCCATCTGTATTTGCATGTTTCCATGTTTTTATGTCGGTGTCCATGTGAATGTCTGTTGTCGATTCCACTGGAACCCTGTGAGTGCTTTTTGAAAGTTCAAATGTGCTGTATATTAAAGCGGCCAGACTTTCTGACTCTGCTATAAGTAGACACGACTGTCAATAATGCATGCAGTGAAAGAGTGGAGGGGAGAGGAGGACAAGCAATGTTGCTCATTTGTCAATATTTTCCATGTTGTATGGTATTTACCAGTGATCATAAAAGAGTATGGGCTCGTCCGGTTATTGTGCCTATAACACTGCAGGGAAATAAGGTGGGCATGCTTGATAATACATCTGTGCTCCTGTGTTTATTTGTCTCCCATGTGTAGTGGTGTTTAGATAGCACTAATTGTTTGGCACTTTATTACTTTATAGGGTTCTTAGACTGATTGCTGTCTCAGTCTAAGGGCATGACATAATCAGAGAAACGCTTCTGCAGCCCACACGATTCCTGCAGCTCCTCCAGGAGTCTGATGGATGTCGTATTTTTGTTGTGAGCTGTGCCGACTGCTGACTAGCCCCCCCTTTTGGCACCTGAGCGTAGAGTGCTGCAGTGTGCAGGATGCAGTGTGGCGTTCTCCTAAGCAGGGGGCACTAGAGCTCAGCCCAGCAGCACAGAGCACAACTGAATCACAACTACACAATACCAGATTTATAACAATTCAAAGCTGCAAGAGACTGCACTGGTTTTGTTAACTAGAATGGAGTGGTGAAGCTGCGAACAAGATTCACCTTTACTCTAATGTCCTTTTGGTGTAAGGAGGCAAAAGCATAAACAACGGTATGACTTGGTCCATTATGGTAACACTTGGGCTGTGCTGGTTGGTGCAGCAAGTCATCAAAATGCCAAATGGTCAATTGTAACTTGTCAATTGTGTCACTTGTCTAACTCAATCCAGTGTTCAAAAACCAAGCAGCAACAGCTGAAGTGGAAGCTGAACGAATAACAAATAATGTCCCCACTGACAGTAACTTGCAATTTAATCCTTTTTTCACCAGAAACTAGTCTGGGATCAGATCTGATGTTATGGTTAAACTACTTGTGATACCACCATCATTAAGCTAATGCTGCCCTGGAGACACATAAAGAATTTACAAGTGCTTACGGTTAAAGTGCATCACAGAGGCTTTTTGTGGTGAACTCCAGCTCTAAGGAAGTGGGCATCTGAGGCCAGACCCCAAAAAAAGCATCAGGGTCCTCGCTGAAGCAGCCGAAAGCAGCAGCCACTTTAGCTGAAGACTAAAAGACCCGTCCTGGGCAACAGTCAGAGGGACGCCATGTAGTGTTGCTTGGCCCTGTAGAGATTGTGAGCTCCTTAAAAAACAACAAGGAGGGTGCTCTTTTGATAACCCTAAAGTGTCAGCACACTCAAGACCAGCATGTACTTCATCAACTCACTCAGAACCAGCACCTCTTATACCCTAAATCCAGTCAGAACCATCTTCAACACCAAAACAGGTGAGTGGCGATGCTTTTTTTAGGGATTGTACAACCCAGTCCCATGGCTGGTCGTCATGAAAACAGAGCCAAAAGTCACAATTTTTTTTTGGAACATCCTCTAAATACTTCGCTGCAACCCTTTGTGGCTTAAAGCAGCTTTAAATCACTTGTAGAGACCTTCAAAAGGATTTTGTATGTGGATTTGTCAAGTTGGTCTTCAGTGGATTCCTGCTCTGAAAAGCTTTGTCCATGCCATCCCACAGATGCCTAATTGGATTGAGATCTGAAAGCGGGAGAGTTTAGACTCGTCCAGACTACTGTAAAAAAAAAAAAAAAAAAAAAGAATTGACTGTTATATTTATTAAAAATCCTCCTGGATGATAAAAGGATCGCAGTTTTAGGAACAGTCCTCCCTGCTGAAATGAAAATGCGCCTGATTTGCAATGTTGCTTCGATATTTTGTGCTTTCTCTCCGATTCATTCATCATTTTTTCCCCTCTTTGAATACATACTGGAACATTGTGTGGTTGTTATTTCTGTTCTTGTGAAAATATAAGCTGTGCCTTATTTAGGTTTTTATACCACACAGACGTAACGTATCTGTCAGTCTGTACCTGCCTTCTTGTACCCATCAATGAGGCAAACAAACAGGCTTTACCTTTTCACATCGATTCCCTTTTATTATGTTAAAACACTTAATAGATACATAATACATGTTTACCAGTATACACCTCTGCAGTGAATAGGTTTATGTGCATATACGTAAAACCTAAGCTGGTCACAGAGAAAAGGGGAGGGCTCAGGAAAGATGATGTAACAGACCTACCTACGTTTTACCTTTTCCTTCTGCATTGACCTTGTGAGAGTCGCGAACAATGGAGGCAGACAGAAGAGTGGAAGAGGGAGAAATGCATGGGTGACTGGAAAGTGAAGACGGGGAGAAAGAGAAAAAGTGTTATTTTGAGGGTAGCGGAGGGGTCGAACAGAAGAGGTAGTAGGAAAGAGGCGTGAGTGTTGGACAAAGATGGGAGAGGAAAGAGGGAGGGGCAGAGAGAGGGAGGAGTCGCATGAGGCTGCTTCACTGCAGTATTTCATCTGTTAGCAAGTCTCTGTCTCTACGTCTCTGCATCTGCCTCTCTTTCTCACCATCCACAGGACTGCTGAGTCAGCAGGAGCCTGTATCAGACTCTATAGCTGCGTATGGCTCATCATAGCAAAAGCACATATGTGTATGCAATGCTTACCTGTGTGTGTGTGTGTAACAGCAATGTCTGCTCGAACGTGCCGGTGTGTGCACAGGTCAGCATGCAGGGATGACATTGACGTAGTACAGCTAGCATGCTAAGCTCACTGCTGACAACGCACACCTTGTGTGGTGTGTATGCATGTGTGTGTTTGCGTGTGTAGTGGGGAGAGAGAGAGCACGAAGCAGGTGCTACTCAGCATCACAAGACACCTGACTGTGGTGAACTGCGTGCATGGAAAATTGTGCGTGTGTATGTGTGTGTAAATTATACATATGGACGATGGGAGGAGATATAGAAAGTGCATGGGTGTGTGTGTGTGTGTGTGTGTGTGTGGTGTAGAGAGGCAGGCCTGTGGAGTGGTGCAGCAGCAGTGGGAAGGGAGCCAGAAACACCCGACTGCAGAGGAGAGAATGGTGCAGAGTCCCATCACACACACACACACACACACACACACACTGAGAGAGAGGCACAGATTCTGTCTGGGGAGTGTAAGCCCATGCTGAGACATAATGTTAGAGGGGAGGAGGAAACTTGAGGAAACTAAATGAGACTTTCATTTCATTTCAAGTTACATTATATGCAGTTATATGTTTTTGACTTTCATCTTAGAATGTGCTTCAAATCCTGCCATCCCTACTAATGACTTAAACAACTGCAATGATTGTCATTACTATGAGTCTTTTCACACAATTATCTAAATATAAAACATTTAAAAATCAGATGCTCAAACGTGACATTGG
Organism: Holacanthus passer; assembly: GCA_025331565.1. Classification (NCBI taxonomy): domain Eukaryota; kingdom Metazoa; phylum Chordata; class Actinopteri; family Pomacanthidae; genus Holacanthus; species Holacanthus passer. Next base: position 3,752,045 of record JAFREQ010000004.1, on the reverse strand, counting down.
CTAATTCTGCTTAAGTCTACGGTTTCCATTGGGTCAAATTTGTGCCAGATCACAGTGTCAAATCATACCAGAGATCACTGAAATATTACATTTGACTGCCTTCAGTCTATTGCATTAGACTGATTTTTAACATATGACTGTTTCAACCTTGACAAAGGGTTAAACCTTCCTAAGATGAAAGAGTTTAAAAAAGAAAACAATATATCATGGTTTCCGTCGTGCTGATTATTCATACTATTTGATGCATGGGGTTTGACGTAAAAGCGTATTCAAGGTGAATATCACGACCTACATTGAAGCTTTCATGCTACATTTCAGCATCACAAATAACGATTTTAAAGCTGAAATCCCTGTGTTTTCCACATGGATGCCACCTTCTCCAGCTGCGATAGATAATTAATGTGTTAACTCTCGACAAAAATAGCGGATTTGTTGCAGAAACTTGTGTGGCGGCCTGTTTTTTACCCTCTAAAAAGAGACATTACGAAACCTTCTATGATACAGGCTCATGCTGATTTAACAAAGATGCTGTGAAACTCCACTTTCTGTGTGTTGTGTCTATGTTTTGGATCGACTTCGCTGGAATTGACAAGTATATAGCAGGCGTATTGCTTGATCTGCGACAACTTTGCGGGACTTGCCCACATTTAAATCTGTTCTGTGAGTTGAGGAATTTACATCAAATGACTGTCAGCCTGAAAGACAGCGCTCTCCAGATGGAGTGCAGAAGAAGAGTCAGCAGTTGTATGGAAACCCACATCCTCACTACATACTGTGAAGCCGAACTGCTGACGAGTTGCACTTTCTGTCTGTTTGATTTGCGAACACAGAGCCCCGAAATATCCAAGCTTACAGTTTGTACCCTTCATAAAGGCGTGAGATTACACAAATAATGTATGCATTATTATTTCTGACACAGTGCTAAAATACTCATCTGGACAGACATTGTTTTCACACTGTTTGTAAAACTTTATTTATAACCTTTTTGAAAGCAGGCTTTAATGAATTGCTGTTGTACTAGACTGTCTCATCTCATAAACTGGCATCTGAATGCATGTTATTGTTGTCATTTGTGCTCTAGTTTGTTACGATCCACATGATAGACCTGTATGTCTACACCCTTGATAAATGCTTTATCTTCTGCATTAGGCCTGTATGGTCACTCTGCTGCCGCCTGGCAAGCAGTACACAAGTATCCACTGCTGTACCGCCAGACAACAGAACAACTTCTTTCCCCCTCAACTCATCCTCCACACTCCATCACAAATAAATGACACGAAATCGTATTGTACATAATTTCTGGGTGTGTATATGTATATAAGTATGTACATATTTTTATCTTAATTGAAATATTTGTGTGTATGTTCTGTGTGTGTGCATGAAGGGGCTACAACTAACATTTCATTGTACAACCTTGTGTTGGACAATGACAGTAAATTTGACTTGGTATGAAAAAGTAGTAGCATTATTAACCCTGTTGTTGTTTTTATTTACAGGTTGTTCAGGCATGGATGTGCTCATGGCCAATTACATTAATGCACTGAATGGAACAACTGTCAGAATCTCCTGCGTATTTACTTCCTGCTATAAGATGGATGCGAGCAAGTTTGCCATGAACTGGACCTACCAGGAAACCCTGAACGACACAGAAGAGATGGTAAAATGGCTGGTCTTTATGCAACATGGGTGTCAACATCTTAAAACTCTAAACCCGTTATGAACTCTCTCTCTCTCTCTCTCTCTCTCCATAGTTTATGACATACTCAAAGAAAAAAGGAATGGTGCCTCTGCGCTCAGACCGGTTTGGAGATAGGGTCATGTTTGCCGGGAACCTGGATAAGAACGACCTGTCATTCACCCTGTCAGATGTGCAGCTGGAGGATGAGGGAGTTTACAACTGCTATGTGAGAAACCCCCCAGACCGCATCCAGGGACACGGTGTCATACAGCTCAAAGTTGTTACCGAACGTAAGATACTAACCTTCTGAAGATACAAAATTGTGATGATCTATAAATCGTGCCTCGAAGATACACATCCTGATTTTGTTATAGCTCACATTAGCACCTCAAACCTTTGAGATCCCAATAAATTGTACCAGATCCCAAAGTCACAAGCACAATTTATTGCTCAACCATAATGTGGAAGTGCATTTTAAGGGAGAGTGCTACTATAAAAAACTGTCTGTGTGTCAAGTCTTGGCCAGATTTTGCTGTAATAGATATTACTTGCAACAGCATGAAAAAAAGCACTCTTGACTGTTTTAATCTTATTTGCAAATTGTATCTATAAAAAAAGAACATTCTGAACAAACCATTCATCTGTGTAATTTGAAACAAATACCAACATTCAGTATCCACTTCTGTCCATTATTGGTTTACATCAGGCCTGTGCTCCACTTGCCTCAGATTGAGCAGCCATTTTCTCTCCTGCCCAGGGAGACGCAGAACCAGCTATGTAGCAAGCTGGTAGTAGTTGTGGCTCATGAATAATTTTAGTAATAACAGCAGCACCAAAATGTGCCTAAAAACCCTCCATTTGTAGGTTTGCACAGTTTGCTGTTTACACAAGTGCAGATAATTGTGAATGCAAAAAAGCAATGATTGGATGAAATGTATTGCCACGTTTTGATTTCATTTTAAAATACTGTAACATGAATCCAGACTCTAGACTTATTAATGACTTTTCATCTAAATGTGATACAGTGTATGTGTGGTCAAAAGTGCTCTAAGCTTTCTCGACAACCGTACTTTAGGGATAAACATCATGCAATAATCATATATAATGTACTGTGTATGCGACTGTGCTTGTGTGTTTCCTGGAGCATGAGGACCTGCTGGTGATGAGTCAGCTTTTTACTTATTAATGACCAACAAGAGGCTGAACTTAGTCCCTCGGCATCACACACACACACACACACACACACACATATGACACAGGCTAACTCAGCAGCACATTCTGGCTTTCCACTCTGTTTAATCAGCCAAGTAGAGCTTTTAGCCAGCATTGCACTTGTCTCCATCCTTTGTCTCCAAACTATTTAACCCTCTCCTCTCCTCAGTTCCCCCTCCGAGAGACTCAACCATCGCAGTCGCGATTGGGGCATCAGTGGGCGGAGCGTTAGCTCTGCTCATCCTTTCCATGGTAATAGTGAAATGTCTCCGTCGACACCGGAAACAGGAGCTGATTTCAGAGGAGAAGATGGAGGAGGATGGGAAACTGGAAGCTGAGGTTGTTGCAGAGGAGGGAACCAAGTAAGAAATGTCACCAAAGCATCCTTAATCCTCAAGCAGAAACTACAAGTAGCACCAAGATCAAAAAGTAGTGATTGGTGCTTTTGTTTTAATGCTTAGTTTGCAGCATCTTTTCTGGCATTGTTAAAAACAAAATGGTTTTTTTTTTTTTTTGCCAGAACACTCAACTCCAGCATATACAGATTTTTAGTGGCATATTCCCCTGCATATCATTATGAGATGCAACCACTCAGACTACACGTCCCTGATGCCCCACTCACTGATACAACTTCTTACAGTAAATAATTAAAAGGAAAAACAGTTGGCATAATGTCACAAGCATTGATTGTAGGGTCAGTAGCATTTTACACATCTAACGCAGTAGTTACTTATTGTATTGACCACCAACTTCTCTAAAGTTGGTTGGTATTTTAACAACTGTGCTATGATTTTCAAACTATGTCTGAGTTCTGCAGTATGTTATGGCATAATCTTTGAGTTTGACATTGCACTCCCTGGTGGAAAGTGTCAGCTATCAGTGGAACAGGGGTGACATGTCATTTTCACACAGCAACAGCACAACAACAGTCAACAGCGGCGTGCTGTACGGCAGTAAGGAATGCAGTGTAAGTGGTTTCTGACAATGGAAAGAATGAGTATACATGTGCCACCGAATTAAGAGATGTATACCAGTGGCCACTTTTTGTGATCCCTTATTGTAATTAAATTTACACTCATAATCTTCAGTCCATAAAACCTAAATTATGCAGCTCTGGACTGAGTCATCTTTCTTCAGTATGGACTTGTCAATAGTACACATCTCAAAATCTAAACACACAAATAAACATCTACACATATTCCCAAAATCACTTTATGCTGGGGCACAGGTTATTTAACACGTAACACACAGGCCTTTTGCTTATTTTTAAGTATGCCATAGTGCAAGTTTACAGCATAGTTTAGCCCAAAAGATAAGACCTTACAGCTCAGACATAATTGTGTCTGTTACTTACGCACTTCACCCACCATAACTCCTTCTCTCCTATAATTGGATTACAAACCTTCTCCCTCTATTGACTGAAAGGACATCTTTGCTCTTACATTTATAGACAACCATAGCTGGGTCATCTGACTGAGCCAGTGGCCTGTGGAGCCCTGACCCCCAACACCATCTCTGGTAAATACCTGCTCATGTCAACCAGTCTGGACTGTTTCTGTATTGAGCACCACGTCCGCTGTATTGGTTAAGTCGACTTGGACAGTATGAGAAAAATATAAAATACAACTCATATCAAATTACCAGCCAAAGCGAAAACCAAACCAACATGACACAGCTTTCTTTGCACGACAGTTAAGAATTTTATTTAGCCACAGCAATTAAACAAACCTGTACTGATTAATCAGTAGTCTAACTTGGATATTCTCTCCTCAATTGAAAGAGGACTGCAGATTTATTTAAAAGTGGTAAAACTGAAAGCGTGTACAATATGTGTGTAGATGTTTCTTTATGTGTGTTGTGCTCCAGATCTCTCCACCTTCTGGCTTTATCTCTAGAGAGGCTTATTTATAGAGGAATCTACCTGGTCAAATTATTGTGTGTCAATCTCTCTTTCCTTCTTCTCTTTCAGACATGTGCACCCCCTACCTGAAGATCTATAGTTACCACTGCTTGAATCGTCATCTACTGATACTTCCATCCCTCCTGCATGTGTGTGCGTGAGTGCGCCAGTGCACGCCAGTGTGCTTCTTCGTGTGTGTGGGTGTACTGAATGTGTCTTATGTGTGCGTGCGTGTGTATATTTCTATATGTCTGCGTGAGTTCTGTCTTTTTTCCTTGAAATAAGCCAGAGGACATTTTTCTGCAACTTACCCACTGCACACACGTTACATTAGTCTTAGCTACAAGTCAATATCAGTGGCATTTAAAGTCTATCTCATGATAAGGAATGTCATTTTCATAGCAAACTATATGACAGGCTAGGGCTGGGCGGTATGACCTCAAATTTATAGCACAATATAGTTTGAACATGGAACAGTAACAATTTAACAGCATCATAGTATGTCATTTTATTGCCTGAAGTTAAATCCATTAGTTAAGTTAACAGTGGGTGTGGAGGCAGAGCTTCATACGTGATGGAGGTTAAAATCATATTACAGGAAGTTGTGTGTACATCTGTTGGTTTTTTGCTCTGATTCACAACATCTGCAGTCCAACTTTGGGATTTCATATATGAGCGAAGTGTTTTAGTTTAGCATACTGTGAATCCAGCTTTTTTTCAACATTGCCTTAAAGCCATGTCTCTCAGCTGCCTGTATGGGCACCATGTCTTAACATAGATGCACATTTAGTGCATGTGTAATGTTCTTCCACCGCTGGCTTTTCTTACAAGAAAGACAACTAATAGTCAGTGACTCAGCCAGATGTTGTCTGTATGTCTTAATGCTGTCGACTTGTCTCAAACATTCCTCATACCTGTGGATGTTTTTCTTCTCTTTTAGCATTTGACTTGTCATAGTAGGAAAAGCACAGATATTACTAAACACATTAAGGATGGCTCTGTTTTATTCAAGTGGCCCAGTAAGTCCTGATAGTGTGTAGTGTGTCGATAATGTGCTCAAAATAATCTAATAATTTACTATATAGTGTGTTATCCAAGGAGGGTTGAATGGAGGGAAACTGGACTTGGTTTTAAATACTTGAAGACATACTTAGGTAGTTGAAGATGCTTAAGAACTTAAGATGAGAGAGAAAACATCTTCAAGTATCGACAACCAAGTCCAGTTGCCCTAGATTCAACCCTCCCTGATAACCATGACCTGGATGACTGAGGATTTATATATATATATATAAAAACATCACATTATATTTACCAACTGCCATTTCCTTAAGTGTAAATTGTAAGCCCTATATAGTGTCCACAAATATTAATTAATATATACACTACTTCTCGCAGTACATTGTGTCAGATTTTGAAGATGTGAAAATTACAATCCTACAGCATTACCTGTGTCAGTGTTAACACAAAATGATTGTGACTGATAAGAACAACTATGGCATAAACTATTCTTTGTGTTACATAGCTAGGGAGTAATGAATGAATGAACAATGAAGTGATTTCAGACAGAGCCAGTGTGGCAGTGAGCCAGCGTACACAACACCAGAGCCCTGAATCTGAAGCAGCTCTAAATGGAATTCAGCCATCAATCATTTTATTATCTACACCTGTGCTTCTCCTACAGTGACGTGCCAAAATGTCTTCTGTGAAAAAGGCAGGTGACGCAACATGTTTTCCAGTAATCTCTTTATCTTTTGGTCCTGCCTCTCTCCTGCCTGTCTGTCTGGTCCATCAGTGACAATGCCTAAATGACCAACTGCACATGTTAACATGCAGTGATGTTACAGCACAGCCAAATCTTTATATTACTACTGTATGTTATCACTGGTTGTACCGTCCACCCCTATGGCAGAAACTCCTGCATCCATCCCAGCCTTGAGGAGTGACATGTTAGTGAATACCGAGGATCTAGTGCATACATTAGTAAAAAATATTGTCCCAGTGGATAATCTCAATCCTGCCCGTCCTCAAAGGGGAAAAAAAGATCAATAAAATGCAATAAACTCAATAAAATGCAGCATTACGTTAATGAATCTCGAGGCAGATGACTACAAGCCTGTACTGCTGTTTAACTCGATTTCAACTGTCTACATTTAGATTGGACGAAAAGCCTCAAGTTGACTCAAGTTAGTAATGTTAGCAGTTGTAATGACAGAATCACGAGTTAGGGTGAACGCTTCAAAAACAGAGACAAGCTGACTCGCGTTGCATTTTGGACATCTGAATATTTCACCACAAGTGCAGTATGTTCGATGTGCCAAGAAAGTGTTCAAGGAATCAAGAGACAAGCACCCTAATTATACCGCAAACTTGTCATCACGGGAAAGAGAAGAAAAAGCCCTGAAATTGTCTTCCAACTTAATTGCCAGGCAGATTATTTCTACAAAAGTCGAACATCCAATAATCGGAAACAAAAGTTAGCTACACACCATCGCACAAGTTGGCGAAACAGAACGAGCCTTTCTGGTTGAGTTTTTGAAGGAATGTATGGTGGAGGTGACTCGCGTACTGTGCCCTGACAACAAAAGTCAGGTTCAAAAATGGTCCGGTTCGTCAGTAATTGAGTGAAGGATTGTCTGCTGAATTGTCAAAAAAGGGCAGCTGACTTCATATTTTTCTATCACGCTGGATGAGAGCACAGATATCAAAGATACGGCCAAACAACTTATTTTCATTCCATCCATCAACGACATAATACGACGTCTAACATAATTCAGCGTGTATCATCAGCGACCGATGCACATCAGACAATTTTCGTATGTCATATTTAAATTCCAACGTGCAGCCCTGCGCTTACTTTACGTGAGTCAGTATGTGCCTCTGGAATAATTGTTGTCCACTCCTGTTCTAGTAACAGATTTCAGTGCAGTCTCTGTGACTGTATCTGTATTTATAGGGTTAAAATTAGCCTCAGTATTAGACCATACAATACTTACAGTATCTATACAATTATTTGCACATACTGCACAGGAAACAGTGTTGAGCTTTCCTCTCAGAATTCTTCCGTACAATACAAACAAAGCTAGCACTGGACGACGGGCGGTTAAACATATCGTTTTTTTCAAAGTCAAAAGACATATCAAAGACAATATAAAGTGAAAAAACATTGCACCCACAATCATATAATTCACGTGTGTTTCAGTTGTCATTAATATTCATGATGTAATGATTGCCCAAACAGATTAATACAGGAAATGATACCAAATGAAAATACACTATAAGATGCTTATATTCACTGACAGACAAACTGTTGTATTGATTAGCGTCGAACTACGAATTGTCATTATCCACCAAAACAGGTAGAATTTGTTATTTTGGCGATTGAAGCATGTGCAGTGTACTATACAGCCATGAATGCATGTCAAACAGTGCACATCATAAGAGAAATATTATAATTATTATAATATTTATTATAAAATTATAAAGTAAGAAACTTCTATTTAGTTTCCCAGAAATTGACAGCAATGTTTAAGCATGTCAAAGCATGTTTAAGCTTATGTAGCAGTCAGGTTATGCCATTTATCTAATGTCATAATACCTGGATTTTACTTTGATTTCATTTTGATACGTGCATATCTGTTTTGCTTGCATATGTAATTTAAAAAGTCAGAAGTATTCGGTTGCACTTTGATGGATTTCATCTGCCTCCTGTAAAATATCTAGCGACAACTAAAAATATCTCATATCATCGAAAGAAACATTTCCGTACAGATTATATAATATAATCTATTGTTTTTTTTTAAATTCAAACTCCAACCGGATTCCAACTGGATCCCTATTTTATAGAGATTTTAAAAGAAACCCTTTGAGTCATTGCACCAACACTTTTTAGTGTGTATTTTAAAGCAGATTGATATATAATAAATATGTTTTATGAATAAGTCTTTAATCTTACATCCTAGCTCTGTCTCCAACGCAATGCCTTTACCTCAACGGTGGTGTTTAAAACTGTAGATATTGTTTTGCACATTAACACATATATGTCACTTCTGGTATAATCACAGTGGAGAGCATGGGGATATAGTGGAAATGAGGAAAACATATAAAGATCACTTTATTAAGATGTTATATTGGAATGTGAAGCTGTTGTAATAGAAACATGGCATGGTGATTGTATGGTTAAATGGGAAATGTATTATTTATTTATTTAATCGATCATTTATTTGGTTGAAGCACCCTAAATGTTTAAAAAAAAAGTCCTTTTATTAATAAGATCACTATTTAATGTCAATTTTACATGTCACAGCATGTGCGCTTTGTTAATCTCTGAATGTCCTACGATGTTTTAACTATGTTGTGCCAGCAGACCAGCTGAGTCACAAAATGGTGTCTCTGTGACACCTGTAACGTCTAAACTGGTTAGTTGTGTTGTCCAGTTATCGGAGTGTGGTTAGTGCTTCCAAATCTGACGGCCTGGCCAGTCCTGGTTCTGACGTTGTTAAAAACTGTGTACAAGTCTGGCTTTAGGCCTATTACTTCTTTTTATTGTTTATGAGGTGATGATTTATGTTTTCCAACATTATGGGTGTATTGTGGGACTGTGAAATGCACATCTTTGGCATCACAATAATATTCCTGATTGTGTGTTGCTCTGTGATGATCAATAAAGCTAATATGGTCATTTAACACAAATCATGCGGCGAAGAACAACAATAAAATGGTGATTTATGTATATAATAAAATAGTTGGCAAAACGCTTCCAACTGAGCTATTTGGTCGGCTGAGCCCTGATTCTGTCTCTGTGTGTGGTCATGCATGTTTGAGTGGCAGGGTTTGTGTGGTTGACCCATAAGGTGATGACAGGTTAACATTTGGGGCAAATTTAGTGCAGGAAGGTTTGTATGGCAATATGAAGTTACATTACTGTATATTGTATATACTGTACAATATTTCTCAATCAGAAAGAATTAAACAAACAAAAACATTAATACTGCGTCATGTACTAGACAGATTTACCATTGTGCATCACTGTTTCCCGCCTCTGGTTATGAGTTTTGCCCTGAATAGTTGCTCTTGAATCACTTTAAATGTCCGTGAACACCAAAATAATGCTTGCACTGTGCTGCTTCTGAACAAGCGGCTGTCATTACATTATGTATTTTAAATAAAGATGATTTAGGAAAATGCCAAAACTTTTGGTTCTTTCTTTCATATCCATACGTTCATTGCCTATACCTGCTTATCTCGTTCAAGGTTGCCTGGTCAGGACGCGGGGAATGCCACTGTGACACCTAGAGACAGACGACCATTTACAACTACAGGCAATTTAGATTCCTCTCATCACCCAACTAGCATTTTTTTTTGCACTGTGAGAGGAGACTAGAAAATCTAGAGGACATTGGGGTGACCTGCACACAGAAAAGCTCCTGCAGGGTCTCAGCAGGCCAGTGGATTCAAACCCTTCTTGCACCACTGTGCCACCATACTCCATTATAGCCCCTTCATATCTGTTTACATCCCACAATGTTTCATTTAGGCTAACAAAATGTCCTCTGATGCATCAGTCCTTGATGACCATATCACTTACATGGAGTATCATGTATGTAATATGTATCTTTGACACAACAACAGCTCAGGTATTGTCGCATGTGAGCAGTAACTAGTCTAAAACCCAGAAAGCCAAGCTGTAGTCTGATCCCATCAGAGAGGACAACCTGGAGCTGCTCCACTGAGAATCAGACAGAGGTGACTTTGTGAATGTAGAGTACGTATTTTCAGCCAGACAAACAGGATTCATTTTGGTTCTGGACTATAACCCAGACCAAAAACAAGCCTGACCTAACCCCAGTTTTAAGAATTATCAGACACCAAAACAGTAGTAGATTATATCAAAATTAAAAAAGGTTATCAAGATAATAATCGTTTTTATCGCAACAATCCCGGGCAGTCGAAACATTGCATTCATGTTACAAATCTGCCAGCTGTGCTCTTGCACGTACATGATCGACCATAAGACGTTGCAATGCGTAACAGCTGAGCCTCGCTCAACTTTTTCTGGATGACCCTGAGATTTTTTCTGTGCCAGAGCTCTCTGCCTTTGCACTCCCAGTGCGTCAGCCCAGTGGCCTCATTCAAAGAACTGAAGGGGCGGTTTTTGTCTGAACACGGTCTCAGAAATGTTTCATTGATAATCATCTAGTTTACAGACAATGTGTATCACCTAAAACAATATAGGTGCTATAGTAAAACAGGCGACTGTGCAGACTGTCAATTTGAGGCACAAAGTGAGAAAATAAATGCTTATATATAATAAGTATTTATAATGTTTGTATTAAATGAATAGTTAGAATTTAGCATATTTAAAAATCAATATTCTACCCTTATAGACCACACAGTCTCCATCCAGTTAAAAATCATATAGTCATGGTCCACTGTGCCATTGTTGCGTTTTGCTTCATCTCTGTGTGAAAATAACATGTTCTCATTCCACAAGTTAGCTATAATAAATAAATGCAATGCCTAGTTAGACTTTTATAATCAAGCTTTCTGAAAAGCATTTTGATACATTTGGTGATTTTTAGGTACCAACACTACTTGGTATTCATAGGTAATAGTATTACTAGGTTTAGGAAAAGATCACTGTTTGAATGAAAATAAACCTTGCATTTCCTTAAAACTAACTAATCACTTTCACACAGGATTCCTGGTCTCCTCCTATGTGAAACTTTGTGTTTCCTACCTACCTTTGTCATTATCGCCCCCTGCTGGTACTGCACCTTCGCATACATGCGCACTTTTCTCGCCTAGGCAACGCAAAATGTGTCTATTGCAGGCTTTGGTGTTAGACTGTGCTACACACACACACACACACACACATCCTAAAGATCTTGCAATCTTTTTCTGACATTTTTACAATTTTGCGTTTTTCCACACCAAGCCAATGTCAAGCAAATCATCACCAGTTTCAAACTACCCTACTGACGTCCAGCTCTAAACCGTGGGACCATATGAGGCTGCACAACAAGACAAACTGAAGCTGCAAAAGCCTTCAACACAAAATCTCCAACAAGAGGCCGACTGCATGTCCTGCAAGGGTTTCATCCCATATCAGCACTGAAGTCTGGCACATACAACTTCCAAAGCAGATGTGTGTGTGTGTGTGTGTGTGTGTGAATGCACCGCAGAACTGCTCTTAACTTTAGACGGGACTCACCTTTTGATGGTCCCTGCTCCCCGCCGACAGACAGGATGGATGGACAGACAACTGAAGCACAAATCGCGGGGACAGAACAGATAGGAAAAAGAAAAGAAAGGGACGCAAAGGAGAAGAAGAAGAACGGATGAAGAGAACGGGGAGTTAGAAGCACGCAACAACATGTAAAATGCAACAAAAAAGGAAGGTAAAAAGAGGATGGGTATTGGAGAAGACAGATTGACCCGCTCAGATGAAGAAAAAGAGGAAGGACAGAAGAAAACGAGAGGTAGAGAGAGGCCCACCCCACTTGTCCTCCTCCACTCAGGATGCTTTCTGAAATCTGCTCACTCACCGGCTGGTGCAAAGAAAGAGAGAGAGAGGGAGAGAGAGAGGGAGGGGAGAGGGAAGGGGAGGGGGGGATAGATCAGGTCGAAGTATGGGGTGAGAAGAAGGTTAATCAGAGTGGGAGGTGAAAGTGGTGGGTGGGAGAGGATGGAGGTATGGAGAGAGAGAGAGAGAGACAGGGAGAAGGAAGGAGCTCAGTGTCTCTCAGTAGCTGTGTTCGGACCGGCTCAGCTGTGTGGCTTCACTGCAGCATTTCACTGCCTTGGCCGTCCCAGAAACAGATCCTCCACTCCCTCCCTCCCTCTCTCATCTCACCTCCCTCCTTTGCCTCCTGTCATCTCTCCTCCCCTTGCTCCTGTCATCCCCTCATTTTCTCTCTTTCCCCCATGTCCCCTCTTCCCTCCTTTCCCCCTATACCCATCATGTCTTTCCTCTCCTTGAACCTCTCTTCCCTCTCACCCCTCCTGGTCCCTAACATCCTCCTCTTCTCATCAGTGTAATGTCCTCTTTTGCTCCGCCTTCCTTCTATACACAGCATCCAAGGTCACCCTGTCCAGAGGCAGGTGTGTGAGCTTGTCCTCACATGTGACTGTGTATTGGTGTGCATAAGACGCACGTGTGCATGTATCACTGCATGTTTTCATTTCAGCCTCCCTCTCTTCATAGTCACATTCGTGTAATTGGGTATTTTACCTCTAGTATGTATTTATCTACATGCTTTCTGCATTAAGGCACCATATGTCTCACAATCCATCACTGTCTCCCACACACTTGAACCTGGAAATGACATCAAATGCCAAGAGACGGATCACCTGACAACATGTGGATGTGTGTGTGTGCATGCATGCGTGTATAGTACGTGCGAGAGTCATGGAGGTCATGCATCCATCATGTCAGTCCGGATAGTTAAGGAAAAACTGGAAAAGACCACAGGAAATGAAAACTAGAAAGCGGAAGGGGGTCCATTTTTCCCCCCTTTGCATTATTTAAAAATATGCCATGCAGACTAAAACACAAATGATCATTATATTTGCTGATTGAAAAAGCAGCATAATAACTTGTCAGACTAGGAGATAATGACAGAATACGTTACAACCCACAATGTGCCAAAACTCAAGGGAGCAGAAAGTAATGCCAAAACATCTCACATATCTGTGGTGCCAAGTCGTCACAGAAATCACAAAAAATGTGTTGTGCGATGCCAAGACATCACAGAAATGTGTAGTCTCAATTTCAAAAGGCAACGAGGTTGGTGCAGTAAAAAATCATTGTTGCAGTTCCTTTGGAGAAAGTATCAATAGCAATTATACATCTTTTCTTACGTTAAACATTATAGAGTGGATTTCTACTGCTCCCTGCAAGGTCAAATCAGTTCTCAGAGGCACGAGAGGAAAACATGAAGCCACGACATGAACACAAGAGAAACAAGCTAATAAACTAAGAAATATAGCTCAATGCATGCACAGATATATGTTTAGTGGCTAGTAAGGAGAGGATTCAAGCGTCTGTGCCTGCAGCCAGAACAGCAGTCGGTGGCGGTGTGGTGGGTGTGCTGAGTCGGAAGCGACTGTGGTGACTTGGTGTCTGATTCATTTTCTGTGAAATGTGGATGGACCAGCGGGTTAGGGTTCAGTGATGTTTTATAGTACAGTAGGTGGTGGGGTTGTACATGGAGTGCTAAGAGCTTACAGATGAATAGGCCCTTTTGATACGCCTGTGTCTACGTTGTGTTCTTGCACCGATTTCTGACAAGATATTTGATTTCTAACAGATGCTTAAGCCTTGTTTGCTTTTGTTAAGCTTTATTTCTTCTTACAGCATTGAGTGAAATGGGAGGTTGTACTGTGTTTAGAGTAATAGGCCTCGGGTGTGGCTCCGATGTTAGCGATGATGCTGTTGATGTGTTGCTCGATGGGCGAGGAAGTAATGCATCCTGTGATTGAGGTCAGCCTGCACATTTGAGTTGTGGACTTTGGTGATCCTTCACTGCCACTGTGCTGTGTTGAAGGCTGAGCTGAGATTGATGACAGGTAGGCTATGCTATGATTGTGTAATGTCCTGGTGGCTCCATGTTTTGTAACACGGTGTGAATCACACACTGCTGCCCCTGTGTGCCTTGCAGGCAAATTGTAAGGCATGTAAACCTAGAGCAGTTTCTTAAGGTAGTGTGTGACAATCTGAATGAACGCCACGGATCTTAGGTCAAGTTCAGGGGTCTTGAATGCAGGGTATAGACGTCTTCTACAGTGTAGTCACCTTTGCTGATTGCAAAGACGATGGAGGACAGGTTCGGCTTTGCACAGACCTTAAAGGATGCTGTCTGGGCCTCGTGCCCGGTTTGGCTTGAATCCACTGAGCTTCAGACAAAGTCTAAAAAAACAACAGGGAATGGAGACTGGAAGTGTTTTATTTGGTCATAGAGTGGTAACTTTAGATATATCCACAATTGTTTGCTTGTACTCAAATGTATGAAGCAAATATGCAAAAATTTGAAAAACATCAGCAAAAAGTCTTGTGTCAGAATGTATTGAAATACTGTCTGTGGTCCTCTGTGCAGATATTGATGTAGGACAATGTAAAGGCCTATCCTTGTGCATTATTCTGCATATGCAGTGCGTTACAACAGCATTTACCAAATAAAACAAATGAAAATAAAATAAATCAGATACATCATCTGTAACAAACTCAGTGGTACACGGCTACCTTTATGAAGCTGTTATACTTTTATTTCACACAAGCCCTTCCAAACCTGCACTCCTGCCAAAGAACTGAAGAGGGAAAGAGGGAGATAAAACATGAGTCATTTGATGGAAAACTTGCCAGTGGACAAGATCACATCTTACTAATGCATTAGCCTGCCAAATCAGAGGTATAGTCGAGCATGAAATGGGAGACGCATGAAAGTGGAGACAGGAGTAAATGATGCAGTTAAGTCAGGGGTATGTGGTATGGGTGAAGCACCCAGCTCTTGAGTAAGGCTGACTCAGCCTTCCTGTGCTGGGTGGTTGTGTATGTGCGTGCATGTGGCAGCAGTTATCACCCACCCCCCCTTCACCATTTCATTCTATCCCCTCCTTCTCTCTCTCTCTCTCTCTCTCTCTCTCTTCACCTCTACCTCTGCAGTACCTCTCTTGCTTATTCCTCCCTGTGCCGGCTGGGGAGACGCGCTTTCTGCCTCGGCTGCTGGCTTTCCTCCAGCATCCTTCCGTGCCTCTCGTGTGCTCTCCACCCCCCTCTCCAGCCTATGTCTCCCCCTGTGGGGTTTGTTGGCCAGCCTGATTCCCCAGCTGTTGCTGCCGCTGCTGCTGCTGCTGCTGGAACAGTGGAGCTGTCTGACACTGCGCTGCTGCTGCTGCTGCTGCTACGCCTCTACCTCTCTGCCTCGCTCCCTCTCTCTGCCTTTCGCCTCTCCTTTGCCAGATAATCGCCACCGAGTCTGCAAGAGACGGCGACAAAGAGGACAGAAAGGGAGGGAGAGAGAGACGGAGAGCCCGCGCTCTTCATTCAACTGCTGCATTCTTCGGTCTTTCCCTGTGGTTTCCTGGGCTGCTGGAGTGCAGCACAGGGAACAACTGGTAGGGAAAGAGCTCCCTGAAGGAATTTATCCTCCTGTCTTTGAGCTTCCTCCCTCTGTTCATTTCTGGGACAGAGTGCAGAGGAGGAGAGAAGAGGGAGGGACTGAGAGCAGGACTTCAGACTCAGCTGCACAGCTCAGTGTCCCGCCTTGCTCAAGAGACACACACACACACACACATATTTGCATAGGCTGGACTCAGTTCAGGCTGACCTGACTGGCAGACAGGGACAGAAGACACTCAGACAGACAGCAGCACAGACAGACAGACTTGGTGTCATGGCGTCAGTGGACAGCACCGGTTCGAGTGTTTCTGGTCGGCTGAGATCAGGGGATCTACTTCATGCTGGTCTGGCAGTTGCGCTGCTGCTCGGTGAGTTATGGCTCACTTCTCTCTCTCTACCTCTAGCTGCCCTGTCATTCCTCACTCCTACACGCTCTCTCTACATTACACCACAACATTGCACTTCTGTCCCCTGCTTTCATGCCAGCTTGTGATTGGGTGAATCCCTCTTATTTGCTATACATGTAAACTTGTTTCTATGCCCTCTACACCTGCCTCTTTTGCTTCCTTTGCTCCCCCTTGTCTCAGTATTTTCTGTGCTGGACACAGTAAATCCATACTTTTGTTTTTTTAATACTCCATACCAGCTGTCCTATCTCCTCCGCTTCAGTTCTCCTGTCTCATCCTTCTCTTCTCACACCAGAAGGCCAAAATGTGCGGTGATGACACAGGTGATGTTTACTTGTTGCTGTGCAGAGGGCATCAAGGTCAATAATATTTGACCCTTGCTGATCTGAACTTGGACATATCAAATATCTTGCTGCTGGGCTGGATGAGTGGTGGGATAAATGACTCTTCATGCACCTTATACATTTCAAGGGAAAATGAATAAAAGGCACAGAAAAATAATGTAGAATAACTTATGTTTCTTAAAATACATAAAACCATTTGTTATGGTTACAGTTCACATCTGTGTGTGTGTGTGGTTGTAGTATAACTGGTAGTGACGTAGTGGTGCAGTGGTGATCTGTGCTTTTGCTCAAACACTCCCTGATTCTGTTGTAGCGTCCAATAGTGCCCCCACATCCCAACATTTCCTCCCAGCTCTCAGTTGTTTTGAAACTCAATTCGCAGTTGAGCTATGAGGCTCGAGATCGAGGGGTGCATGTGTTGTCATTTCAGTGTTAGGTGAACTATATCAAATTATATTTCATGTTATGCTGATTATTAAGCCTATTCTACTCCCACAAACCCCGCGTAGAAATATTTTATAGTGGCATAATTTACCTTAACTGAAGCAAATGATTCTCCTGCACTTTTAATTGTTTTCTTTCACATTCATTTCCTTTGTTTTAATTTTTTTTTTTAACGTGGTAATTTTTCAAGTAAATGGTCCACTTTGTAAATACTTGTGCTGTTACCAGTCAAATTCTCACTGTTTATGTTGTCCAACGAAGACATTAAGACAGAAAGTCATGCCTCACATCAAAGCTAATGACTTTAGTTGGATAAAACTCTGTGTCAGGCTTTAGTCGAGACATTGCCTACACTACAGATGACTGATCCTCTTCAGGAGCAACTTCTTGTGTCACTTGGCCCCACAATGGCCCCAGTAAGACCAATCTGATCTCAGTTTAGCACACACTGAACATATGACACACTCACAACATGACATGATGACAAACTAGTTTTATTTTTAAGGATTAAACGCTAATGATAAACATGTAAGATATGATGAAACAACAACAAAATTAATTTAAGAAAGGGGACAAAAACATGGGGTTGTTGGCATCACTTCTGCGAAAAGTGTTGGAAAAGAGCAAAATCAAACACCAGCTTGTAATTTTTGTGGCATTTTACTTGGAACATAATGCTTTATTAAGAATGGGTAAGACCATTGTGCTGAAATGTCAGTAGCTCTTGTCTTGAAATGTCAGTTAATAAAATGTCATACATAGAGAAATGCAGCATTATTATTGAGTATATATGGTTGATCACTGGGACAATTTTAGTCTGTGCTGACTGCGTATTATAAGCACTGAGAAATGTCTATGAATAAGAGTCAGCAGAAGTTATGTGCATGCAACACAGCTTTTGCCTCTTTTAAATTGAGTGACTTTAGATATAAATAGACTATAGTCTATTTACCAGGCCACAGGTTTTACTGCATCAAATTATATGAGCACCATGTTAGCTTTATGGGTTACTACAGTGTGGAGTTGTCTGTATCTTTAGTTGTGTTGCTTCACCCTGGGGGCACTTGCTGTTGTAATTAGTAGGTGACCTTATTTTATTTGACTCTTGATTGCTACAAGTTCTGGTAAATTCTGATGCATCTCATGCAGCTGAGACGAGCTCTCATTTTGAAAGTGAAATGACAAAAGAGAATCAGTAGATTTGCCACCAGAAAGTTGAATGACGTCCTAGCCCAGTATAGTAACATGGGATTTTACATCTCGCAGGCCTTCAGTTTGAAAGTTGACTATATCTGGTGTGTTGACAGGAACACAGTCCTAAACAAGGCTCTAGAAATAAACCTTTAATCCAAAACTCTACATTCCTCATCTCACTTCCTCATCACATTTGTGGCAGCATTGTCCATCTCTATTCTCCAATATTACAGCACTTTGTTTAATTGTCTGTTTTCGTCTGTATTCCACAATGTTCATTATTCCTTTTATTCAGAATATGGTTATTTATCTAAATATGCACATTACACATGTGCTGCACTTCCATGCATGCGTAGAGACACACAACTGCCTCTCGTCTTTATTTTCCTAGATTCCAATAATCTTTGCCAAAATACTGCAGGAATCTCTCAACAGACCCTTTCGCAACAGAAAATGAAGCCAGAGAAAACACAAACGAAGCAAAGCCCTAACCAAAGCCTGATGTGGAATGAAAATCTGAGGATATTTAACTATGTCTAAAAATCTTACAATAAACTCCTGTTGGTAATAATTCATACTTCTGAAACCATGTTCAGAGATATGATAATGTGAAACATGACAGTAACTTGCTGTCTTGTGACTCGCTGTCATTAGCTGTTGCTGTATTCATCGTCAGAGTATCGCTAATTATTCACATATAGATGCCACTGATGGTACAAGTCTTCATTACAACAGGAGCACAGACTCAGAAGAACAAAGATCTGTAAAAATTCCTCGATATGCAAACACTGTCAGTTCAAGCCTGACATTAAACCACTTTAATAAGCCTATGGTGCCATAGGCCTATGTTGACATAAGGGATTACGCGACACCTTTTTTGTAGAGAATAAACAACAAATAGGAGAAAAAGAGTTGAGGCAAAGGATGAAAAGCAGCTTAGGTTCTAACGCAGCGACTACCAGTAACATTTCATCAGCAGTTGGCTTGTAAATGTGATAATTACACCGCACGTTGTTGCTTGTTTGCGTGGCGATCATATTACATAAGTGCGTATCCCAATGTGTACGTCCAGCGGAAACGTGACCCACCTCGGCCGCCGTTGACTGAGTTACTTAGCTGCTGTTGTAATTCTCTGCCCTGCTGTCACTCATTCACCTTGGAGAGGACGTCTCGCTCCCCTCACCTCTCCCTGTCCGTCCCTCGTGATCACTTCCCGCACACTTGACCTCCATCATTACCCATGCTCCCCTGTTCATCTCTGTCCTCCCCGTCCATTCCCTCCATTCTCTCTCTGACACTGTAAGAAAAAATACATCTATCTACTGTATCTATTCACTAAGGTTAAGGCAACACATTACAAGCAATAGTGTTCATTAAATGCACTGTAGCTATGTTTGGGACTGAGTTAATGGAAATTAACATAAAGCCTTTATAGTTAACCTTTTAATATGATTAGATACAAAAAGAAATGAACACCTAAACAAAAATATTGAGTTGATAATCAAGAAACTAAATTTGCAAATAGTACTCATAAAAATGTATTTAATTCTATGAATCACTGATATATATAACTGAGTAATAATACATTAATCAGTGCATTGATTTGAATTCATTCAATGCTGACTGCACTGAATAAATCCAATTTGTTTTTTTCTCTTTCTTTATCTTAAATGTAGCTCATGTGATCTTAAAATTCACATACAGCTAAAACAGCTCAAACAAAAACTCTGTTAAACCAAACTGGGAAATGGACAAAGTACTTTTTTGTAAAAAAAAAACAGAGGTAATTTTTAAAGAAGTATGGATAATGTTGACAACCTTGCTTTGTATTGATTTGCAGTGACCCTTCCCTCTAAAGGGACAAGTGGAAATGTCCCCCCCCCCCACTGTAGAGGCCAAGCTGACGGCCAAGTATTTAACTTGCCCACTTTACTATTGAGCGTCATCAGACCACAGGGAGCAGCTTCACAATAGCTTCAAAGTGGACAATGATTTTGTGATTATCTGACTTTTCAACTGTGAGCTGGTCACTTACAGCTGTAAACAGAACTGACATTGGCAAGCATGAATATAGTTATCCAGAGTGTTTTTTAACCTGAACAATTTGTCAAAAATATAGTATCTTAAATGCATGAGCTGTTACTAGTTTTTCTTTCATGTATTCAAGATTGCCCCACTGAGTAGTAATGCATTATATTAGGGCAGCAGCTAAATTGTTGAGGACATGGCTCAAATACAAACTGTGGTGTAAGTGAAAATCATGGGCAAATTTGTTGTTTTTGAGCAAACCATAAAAATTGTATAATTTAAAGAACGATTTCCAGTCGAAAACAAAAAAGCTTCCTTACATTAGTCAACCAGCTAACGTAAGTATTTGCGAGAAGAAGAGTGGCACTTGCCGCCCGTGCTCTCTTCAAATGTCTTGTGGCT
Source organism: Holacanthus passer (assembly GCA_025331565.1). Taxonomy (NCBI): domain Eukaryota; kingdom Metazoa; phylum Chordata; class Actinopteri; family Pomacanthidae; genus Holacanthus; species Holacanthus passer. The sequence goes on along the minus strand of JAFREQ010000004.1, from coordinate 3,731,320 downwards.
GGACGACAGCCTCCTGTATCTGGAAAAAAAAACAAAAAAAACATGCCAAAACAGGAAATGGTTTTCAATTAACAACCGCCAGATTGCATTAGGTTTGATTCACTCAGAGTTCTCTGTTTGAAATTACATAAACAGAATATTTGTGTTACTGAACTTGAATACGTCGATTTGATTCCAAACTTTTTTATTTGGTATTTATTTAAATCATTGCCACAAAATCAGGGACACATTCATATTGAATGTATTTTAGCTAATACATTATTTAAAACACATGACCACAGAATCGTTTATTATGGTGCATCACTTCTCTCTCTCCTCCTCTTCTCTCTCTCTTTCTCTGAGAGGTAATAGTGTCCTCAGTCAGTTCTCTGTGGGTTCACTCGGAAATACATTAACCCTTCAATCTCTGGCCTACTTAAAAAAAAAAAAAACTCACCTTGACAGTCCGCCAAGGACACACACACACACACACACACACACACACACACACACAGTTAGTTGCTTTTGCTCCCATCAGTGATTCACATATTGATGTTTCCCAACTGGTACAAAGAGATATTTGATAGTGGAGCTAAAAATATCACACATTTCAGCCTATTGCTCATGTACGCACACACACACACAAACACATACATGACTACCATATTACAATACTATAGTATGTGTGTCTGTGGGTGTTGTCAGGACAAACTGTAAAGATAGAAGAAGAGTAGAGAAGAGGAAGGGGGGGGGAAAAAAAAAAAGGATAGTAGAGAGCAGAGGTGTAAAACGAGGGAGGTGTGAAATCTATTCCTGGGCACGAGGGGGGACACTCCTGTCAGAGATGTAAAGCATCATCATGCTCCAAGGGTGGACGGACACGCTGCGTAAGTCATCCAGACGAGAGATTCTCCCTTGTTTTGCTTCACATCATTATTCCCTCTTAGTTGCAAACCTTGCTCAATGGCATCGTGCCAGTAATTATTGATGGAGGGTAAAAGGTTATTCATTAATCTACCCAACAGTTTAAAAGGCACTCCGAGGACTCAGACTGGCAACTGGCTACAAAAAACCCATTTCAAACCTTTAAGATATAATTGATTCCAACACTGTACCAAAAAAGAACAAACATACACAGGCCAGCTCCGCACCTCTCTCGTCTTCTTATTTAGTTATAGCATCCCTGAGGAACAAGTTCTGAGAGTGAGCGAGACAGACGAATTGAGAAAGTGCCCAGTGCTACAAAAAACGAAAAGTAAGAGCCCATTAAAAAGAGAACAAAACCAGAAACCGAAAAGAACAAGGAGAACCCAAATGGCCTGAGTTGCTACTGAAGGTAGAGGAGACAAGTCAAGATGACTACAGAGGAGAGGTAAAAATATACCAGATGTTAAAAGACAAGAGAGAAAAGGCAGAGGCCGAAAAGACAAAAAAAGCAATTTCAGAAAAAGCACAACAAAATCATACACACTGAGATGAACCTGTACTTTTAATGCAACATTCAGAGATGTAACACTTTACTGCCATATCAACTGGACAACTTTAAAGCACAAAACTATCTGGTTAGTTTTCTCTTGATCTAGGATACTTGACAGTTAATGAAAAGGTGAATTAAATTCTTGCATAGCACCTTTAATTTCTGAGATCTGGCATGTGTTCACCACTGTTTCCCTGATGATTACAAAATCATAAGGTACTGAATTAGCCATAAGTAATAAGTTGGGAATGGCCGCTATCCCATATTTGCATTTAAAGCGTTGCGTGTCTGTGCATATTTGACGTTACTGTCATAATCTGAGAGAATACTGAAAAATCACAGCTGTGTTGCATTCAGGTCAGCATTACTGGGCTTAAGGGATACGGAGACAGAAAAAACAAAGGAAAAGGAAGGAGGGGAAACAATAACGACACATCTGCTTGCTTCTATATGGTCATACCCTATTTATCACCCTCACCCACTGACTGATCACGACTTTTGTGTTGATTGCGCAACACATTAAACACACTGCAGTCAATTATGAATAAGTAATGATTGGGACATTTTTGTGTGTTTGAGTTTTGCTCTGCCACTTGATGCCATATGGCAAATCTTTATATTAAACAAAGAGAAAAGTGAGCAACCCCAACTGATTACAACCAGTGTCCCATAGCAAACAGTGGTATCATCCAAAATGACCAGAGGGACTCCAGTGTTTTAGTGTTTTGTTATTGCTGATGTCGTCACAGAGCTGCAAAGCAGGCAGTGTGAAATTCTTATATTGATGCGCGTCCTTCAAAAACACATCGACATAGCGCTCTAACACTGTTTGCACCATGTCCAAGTGCAACGTGATCCCGAGCAGGTCAGTGTGGAGAAGAGCGTTTATAAATAGTCCCCAAGTGTGTGTGAGACACCAGAGCAACAATTTGAGAATTACACCAGCTGTCCAACATAACCCCGACGTAACATAACCAGCATAACCTGCCCAGCAAGACCCAAATACCGGTGACCATGTGTCTTCTGCTTTGCACTACAATATCACAAGAGACCAATAATAATTTGTAATAAACTGGACTGATGTTTTGGGGATTTGGGAGCATTTCTGTCTCTGTCATTCCAAGTCAGTCAGTTACCCACTCGGGTCATCTCGCTTGATTTGCATTCAGGAGCAGTGAATTTAAGGACAGAGATGACACTGAACAATAATAATAATAAAAAAATAATAAAAACAAAAAAAGTTGGAGATCAAGTTTTTTCTTTTTTGTTTTGCTTTATTGTATTTCCAGTATCTGCAGTACCTTGTGGATGATTACAATGACTGAAAAATCATTACATTTTATCAAACAGTATTAGCAGCACTTGTAATGACTGGAGAAAGTAGGACTCAAAGGCACTCAAAGTCAAAAAATGGTTTACTGAAGTGCAGATCAGCGCACAGGTGATCAACCCACATGCATGCAAACAAAACCAACAAGGGGCAGGCAATGGTCACAAAAGCACTAGAGGCTTACAGAAACAATGTTGGACTGCTGGACACGAGGGACAAAGACAATCTGGCACACAAGGAAGAGGGGACAGAGATTAAATACACACTATACGAGAGACAGGTGCAGCACATCAGGGTGGAGCAGGTAATCGGGGCAGGAGACACACAGGGGCAGGAAGGGGAAAACCTGACACGGACATGCAGAAAGAATGAATGAAACAGAGAACATGAACTTTATCACAGGCACTAGACATTGCAGCACTTGTAAGAAGTTTCTATTATTGTGACAGACGTCTTTCCAAATACTAAAAGATTTGTTTTACGGCTAGAACCAGATTTGTCTGTCATCATTCTGTAGCTTAAAGATTAGGTCTCGCTTTTTCAATGGGTATCATATTCTGCAGAACTAATAATTCATGAATCAACTGCTACCAGTTTGTGACTAATGAGTAAGTAAGTAAAATTTATTTATAGAGCATATGGTACAGTACCAGTCAAAGTTTGAAGAAACCTTCTCATTCAATAGTTTCTCTTTTTCATCACCTTCTTGGTCAGATAGCCTAGATGATGGTCCCACTAAGTACAAACTAGATGGGATGACATCTTGCTGCAGAATGCTGTGGTAGCCATGCTGGTTTGCGTGCCTTGAATTTTGAATACATCACCAACATTGTCACCGTCACACCTCCTCGTCCGCTTCACGGTGAGAACCACACATGGAGAAACCATCCGTTCACCTTCTCTGCGTCTCACAGACACAGCGGTCGCAACCACTTAATGTCCGTTCCTTGTGTTTCTTGGCCCAAGCAGTTCTCTTCTTCTAGTTGGTCTCTGTCAGTAGCGGTTTCTCAGGAGCAATTTGACCATGAAGGCCCGATTCATGCCGTCTCTTCTCCAAATGGCTGATGTTGAGATGCGTGTGTTACTTAAGTTTTGTGACATATTTAAGTCAAGTCAAGTTAATTTTATCTATATAGCTCCAAATCATAACAGAGGTGATTTCAGGGCACTTTTCAGATTAAAAAAGGTCTAGACTGTAGTCTTTATGATATTGTTTTATTATTTACAGTCTCAGGAGTTCCCATAATGAGCTGGGTGGGCGGCCATCTGCCTCAGCTGGTTGGAATGAGAGAGAGAGAGAAGAAGGAAAGAGAACATACAGTAGTACAATGCAAGTGTCACATAGAGATGTAAAGTAATGAAAGTGATAATAATAATGATGATGATGATTTGAGCAGGAGGCAGTGAGTTGCTTACAATGATAGGTCCATACTCTACAGCTCTGGAGGCAGAAATACCTGCAGAAAGTGTCAGGAGGAGAGAGAGACACACACACACAAAGGAAGCACAAGACTACAGGAATGATAAGATGTTGAGTTAGTAACATGCATTAATGGGATAAGAATCAGTACAGATGGAGAAGGAGAGAGGAGTAACAAAGAATAGTGAACATTGTTTAAGGTGCATACATTTTGAAAAATGATTTCCAAAAAATTAAAGAACACACACACACAGTCACTATTTTAAAAAAGTGGAGTAGTGGTGGACAGAAAGCTGTCATCTCATGAGCTCTACTTACAGTAAGTAAGCTACTTAACTTTGTAATGCCATTACTCATCAGCTGGACTCATCTTTTACAGTAATCCTAGCTGAGCCCAGCGAGCCAGCATAGAAGCATTACTCTATCCATTGTCATTGTGGATTGAAAGCAATGTAACCTGAACCATTTCTGACCCATCGCCTTCTCTCAAGAAGATGTTGTTTGTGGTCTGTCTTGTACCGTCTTAGTGCTATGTTATGTTTTTTACTGTCTTTTTCTGTTTTATGTGCACCTGGTTTTCATGGTTTTCTGTTGTTTTTTTTTTTTAAACCCTTTCTCCCTCTGTTCAGGTGTTTGGCATGTTGGTGGACTGGAGGTCTCGACAGGTAAAGTGTCTTCAATTGAAGCAATGAATGGCTCCACAGTCCTCCTGCCCTGCACCTACTCCTCCTGTATTGGCATCAAAAACCTCTACTTCAACTGGCATTATAATGACAATGGAACCATGCTCAAGGTACAGCACACACACACACACACACACACACACACACATACAAATACAAATATGAGCAACATGGGCACTGTACTGCACAAGTGAACGATTGAATGACCTCTGTCTTGTATGCCTTCGATATATTTTAGGTTGGCGTGTACTGATGTAGATGTGTGTGTATATGGAAATACATATGACTGTGTGTGTATGTAGTTATGTGAAGCGGTGATTCCCATCGAGGGCGTGGAGCCCAGGGTCAGCGTGTACCATGAGCGCGTGGAGTTTGTCGGCTCCTCCAAGAACAACAACATCTCCATCCTGCTGTGGAACATCACCTTTGAAGACGACGGAGAGTACATCTGTTTCGCCAGGAACCCGAAAGAGAAGAACCGCAACCACAGTGCTGTCTTCACTCTTATAGTGGTGGACCAAAGTATGTGACACACACACTCGCATGCATACAGCCGGCACACAAAAACACTGAACTTTGTTTTCTGCCTGCTATTAAATGCTTCTGCTTTCAGACATTTTAAAATGCTGGTCGTCTTGCTACTGATGTCTTATCTCACTTTTCTTCTCTCTCTGCATTTTTTATGTCACCTCTCTATCCTTGAATGTCTCCCTTTCAATGTCTTCCCGTCTCTCGCTCTTTTCAGTGAAGGAGGTTGACAACACTTTGACAGTCATCATTGTCTCAGTGCTGGGTGGAGTCATTGGCTTAGTTATCATTGTCATGGTGATAAAGGCTTTGGTTGTTCACTTCCTGCTGAAAGATGATGAAAAGAAGTGAGTAGATCACTATGTTAATATCACATGACACTGAGGATCATTTAAGAAAATGCATAATGTAGCCGATTATAGTTATCAAATTTATTATTCCTAGTACTTGCTTCCTGGATGTGGTCTGCTACTTTTTAATTTCAAAAACTGGGCTAATTTAATGTCTGCACTTCTATGTAAATCATCTCAGTAGACTGAATGGATGGATGGCAATAAGAACATTGACAGTTGTCCAGATAATAATTAAAATAGCCCCTTCCATATTTTCTTACAACATTGCTTCCCTTCCTGTATTCAACCTGAGACTCTTCTTTCTGTGACATATTAACTTGCATATCATTTTGTAGTTCATTAACGTGTATTTTTCAGAAACCCTGAGCTGTTATTTTCATGATAACGCGAGCGTAAACTCAGACATGCATCGTCAAGCAGGGTAATTGCTATTTGTACTGAAAACTTCCAGAGTGAGACAGAGTATATAACATGGCCTTCAATAATGTGGCTACAGATGAAATAATCTAAAAGTCTTGATTTGATTATGCTTAAAGTGACTGCTAACTACTGACTAGTCATTTTTAACTGGGTTAATATGAGACCGGTGATGTTCACATTAACAGCTACCGCCTATCAATAAATGTGACAACTGGTAACTCACACAGGAGCAGACCTGTTGTAAAAATAATATTTGGCTACTCAGTTTGACTGCAGTAAGTGAGTCCTGCTTGTTTGACAGTAAAAGGAAGGCAAATAGCATCTCTACTCTTTTCACATCGAATCACAATTGTCAGTCATTAGTTGCAAAGGCAGACATCCATTTCTGAAATATGATACTAAGCATACACAGAGAGTGACTAGAGGCAGTCCTCAGTCCTGAGCTTTCAATTAACTTCTTATGATATGTGTTTCACTGAAATCTTAATTACATATTTCCAATTTGTGTCCGACACAAGATTATTATTTAGGGCTATGAGGGTTAGGCTATGTAAAATCCCTGCAGTAAACGTGTATATAATTATCCCTTATCACTCCCGTGTTCCTCCGTCTGTGAGTCTACATCTTAACCTTTGGTCTCACTGTCCCCTGCAGTAAAGAGTGCCTGGTGAGCTCCTCAGGGAACGACAACACAGAAAATGGACTTTCAGGAGCCAAAGCTGACAACAAAGGGACACCAAAGGCATGAGCAAAATGCAAAGTATGTCTGTATGTTTGTATATATGTTAGACAAATGTACGCGCTGAGAGGAAACGCTGTTATCAATGGACTGTTTTATCTTACTAGTGGCTAACTAATACAACATGTAAATGTCTATTTTAAATCATGCTTGAGATTTGGAAAGTGTGGAATGTGCACAGGCCTAGATCGCTCTCTCACCTACATGGCAGCCCATTTGTTACACGATGTACAGCATCTGTTATCGAATTCTGCTCCACATCTAACTGGAACCCGACACTTTGTCGACAGTAGAGCCTCCAGTGCACCGTCTCTGCCTCCACTTATATACGCTCGTGCTTCCATAACCTCGTTGACATTTTCTTATTCAGGTTACATCTACATCTGTATTAAAGAAATTACACTTTGAGCCATCTATAACCATGCGCTACAAACTAATAATAACTATTACATAACTTTAGAGAAAGGACTTTGCACGAAGCAGATCCTCAGTTGTTTTAAGTTTTTTTTTTTTTTATAGAACAAATTCCAATATTCAACTGCCAGAATACATTTACCAGCCTCAGTCTGCAACCTCAGTTGACAAGCAAGGAGTATGTTTGATTCTGGAATTCATGGGGCTCGAATGTTATCCACAACTCTAAGTCAAACTTGGACCTAAACGACCTTGACCGGTGGGAACACACACTTTGATGCCATGATGCATTGCCACAATCTATAAACTGCCATATGAACTGAAGAACAGCACAAAAACTGCTGAGATGCTTCTCTCTGTAACTCCTCACTTGGCACTTATGAACCCAAACCAGAAGACCGTTAGACAAGGGTTTTGTTTACAAATGTAAGCCAACATTTTTCAGTCAAAAGTTTATTCTAATTAAATCTGGAAAATATACGTTTTTAATGCTGCTTGTAAAATGGCATTTTAACATTAACAGATGTTAAAATACAGCTGACTCTTTTTGTGAGTAGCTGGCAAATCATATGTTGGTTTGCTAGAGGTCTTTAAAGCTATTTTTTCCTGACCTTTTAACTATCATCCTGAACTACTGCCATGCCAGTCTGAACCTCAATTTGCATGTTTACTGTTGGGTCCAGGTTTGACACACTGCTGGTGGGGATGGGAGGGGGTGGGTTCATTAATGCTGACAGCAGATTTTGGTCGACCACCGGCCAACTAAGGCTGACAACTGGGCTTTTCGTAGGTGACTGAAGGATCCAGTTCTGCACAGGTTTTTATTGTTTTGCTTTAGATGAAACACAGGTGCCTGTTCTGCTTCTGCTCCCTCTGCTGGTGGGAGGATAAAAACAAATGTATAAAAAAAAACAAAAAAAAACAACCAACCCTAACCCTCATCAAAGACAATCCCCAGACTACCCAGCTCCCTATAGAAAGGAATGAAACTTAATCATGCTGCTTCTGACAAATAACCAATGCATTTTTAGCATGTGCGCATTTTATATAACTTCATATAAGTATATGTTGTCTAGCACCGCAAGTACAGGAACATTTCTGTGTGTCTCTGTATGGTCCCATTTAACCCTTCACATCGACCTCAACTGACTGAAGCTCTGTCAATGCTTTATAAGGACCTCCCAACGCTGCTACAACTTTTTTTTTTTTTTTCCTTTTTACTTCCTTACCTGGGTCAGCATGATTGAAAGGTGACATTTTACACTTATTGAAAAGAAAGGACATTTCAGTATCTCTAAATTTGAATCGTGCAGTTGAACAACTCGGCAAGAGAAGTTTAAGAAGTTGGCGCTTTGCTCAACGGCACATGAGCAGGATGTACCGTAAGTGGGGAGAGCAACATACTGAATGCAATTCTTCAGATACCAGTTCCCCTCTAGTTTTCCACACTTGTATGCAGACACTAACCGGCCAACAAGAAAACACTTTTACACATACACGTATTTATGATTGTGCTGAGATAGTCCAACAACATTGATACCGGCTCAGGGGAGCACAGCATTGGGATGAATCACTGCAAAAGAATGTAAAGACTGTGTCAGGGAATAGATGTTACATAAAAATATAGTCCAAAAAGTCTATTTTCATTCATTATGAAAATGATATTCAGAATATTAATGTTAATATCAAATGAATGTGTTAACATCCCAACAGGCAAGTGGTTCATTTTCCAACTGTCTTATTCAGAGTGACTCTACAACCAGCCAATACTTTCAGTGTTTCGCTCAGTTCAAAGTTCAGATTAGCCAAATACTTACTGTGACTGTATCTAAATATTTTGGGCATTGATGATTATAAGAAGTTTATGTTTTGGCTTCTAAATAGTACTGGTGTCTTAGTACTAAAGAGTTTATTGTTTTTATTATAAGTATAAGACGTGTTCAAGAGTTTGGAGGGAGCTGGGAGTTGTTGAGAGTATATAAGAGAATTTAAAAAATATATTTATTATATACAAATTTAAATGGTAGAATGTGCTGAAATCAAACAGCCTGTAACATTTTAGAGGTAATCACATTTGGTTGAAGCAAAAAAAAAAAAAAAAAAAGAAAGAAAGAAAAGTCTTCGTGTCACTTCTGCTTCATCTGGTGATAAGTCAGTGTGGAAGAGCTTAGTGCTAAGATGCCCATTAGAAACTAGATCCCGTTCTCTAAGTACGAGAGGTCACTTCTGTGAAGCCAGCAGACATGACCTGCCACACCCTCACACATAACTTGAATAGCTATGACAGCTGGAAGCTACACACATGCACACACACGCACACACGCCTACATGTGTGCTCTCATATGAAGAGCCACTTTGATACCAGAGAGTAATGTACTGGCCTTGCATACAAACAATACAGCACTTTACCACAGTTTAAAGTGGGTACGAAACAGGAAGTCGTGGAAGTGACTGCAGAGTTGTCGTTCTTTTATAATCTATTACGAGAGTTAACAAAAACCAACATTGTGTTTGACTGAGAGCGGCATTGCTTCCAAATGGTTTTAGCGTCGTCTGAATACATGTTGTCTCACTGGGACGGAGCTCTGTGGCAAGATTTTATTTTATTTTTCTAATTGTTCACTTTGTCATTCTGCCGCTCTCCACTACTGGAGTGCATTTCCCTTCTTGCTTTCAGTGGAAGCAATAAGACAGACATCAGATTATGCAATAACCTGTTATAAGGCACTTTATAGATGTGTCTGGACTGGCTGTGATGGCAACTCTGTCTGTCCAAGGCACTGTTCATTGTATCGATGTATGTACCTACACTGTACTAATGTATCTCCATTGGACTAATGCATGGACATTAGATTCAAATATCTACATTAGACAGATTTATCTGCTTTGGAAAACTGTAAAAGCTACTAACATTGTAACTGTGGATGTGCAGTGTTAGAAGTGATGCAGTATTCTTGTTGTGTTGTAAAACTGTGAATGGTATGGATATAAGGAAGCACTACACACACACAAACACTTACACACTTGCTTCCTTGTTGTGTGCAGATCCCTCTGTACAGAGGATACAAATGTACATCCAAAGTCTTCCTGTAGGGAAAAGCAATATTGTGGAGTTGTTCTGTCTGTTAGTGTACTTTTCTTACCCCGTACCTTTAAACCTGACATAGCTTAACAAATAGGTGGTTTCATGTAGGGATTGTGATGCACAACTTTTGTTGTCCATTGTTTTCTTCTGCAATTCCTGACTTGACTTTTATGTTTTCGGAGTGAAACCCAATAACTCTGTCTTACAGCTCCAAAAGATTCTTTCTTATCTGTAATTTGTTTTCCTGAAGTAGAACTACTGACAAAGCGGAAAAACATCCTTATCAAAAAATGCCCAGCAAGCCAGAGGCAGGTATGTGAGCAGGGTGTTCGAGTGATGTTCTGTTTTAATGAAGGCCAGGTATATGTGTGACAGATAAAATAATGCCACCTGATTAAATGCATGGATACACTCAATATGTAGTTATGAAACAGCTGCTTTCATAACCCGATGGATTTGTGCTGGGTTATGAAACCACCAAATGCATTGGCTGTTTTAAGTTTTTTTTTAAATGACGTTTGTTTTCTCACATAAGTCCCTTTGTACATTCTAACCTGCCTTGTTTTTCTCTGTCCTGAACCTTACATGAGTCTAGGGGTCAGCCATCTGCTGGCAGTGATTGCTGCAGTACCGAGTATGCCCTGTACAGTGTAGGATGCTCCTCTGCAGTGGTGCAATACAGCACAGTAAATACAGTATGACTACCACCCAGTGGTAAATGGCCAACACATCAAACAGTCTGCTTAGTGGAGGCTGATGGGACACATCAACACGCACTTATTGCGTTTTGATTCAGACTGAAACGACTGCATAATGGGAAAAAAAAGGTGTGGACTAAACTTAAAGCTAAGATTATAGAAATTTATGTAACTGGGTGATAAAATCATTGCTACAATGTTCATAGTTAAAACAATATATGATTATAAATAGTTTGTAATTGTTGCTAAATGCTTAAATAATACTACTAGTTAGATTGTTCTTAAGTATACATAATCCAAATCCCTGTGCACATTGGGCCTTTTATCTACATTTTAAAAGGGGTGATGCATATAAGTTTACACTAAAAGCAATTTGTACAAACATGAATCCTTTATGAAACCACTCACAGTGAGCATTAAATAGCTACAGATAGCCTCAGTGTTATTGTCACAATATCCACTAAGATAACACAGTGTCGGGACTTCTGATTGACCACTATGATTCCTTAGAGTTAGTATTGCTCTTACTGCCAGAGCGGCTGAAACTCACACTGCCAATCCAAGAGTCTCACGTCTGCTGTTGTTACAACACTATTACAACAACACACAACTCACACAGTACACTTACACTACCAAGACATGTTGTATTACCTATCGCTGTATTAATGGCATTTCAGTACTAAATCGTGGACGATATTGCTCTGTACTACTTCTGTATTTCTAGCAGCTGAAACTCACACTGCCAAGCCAAGTGTCTGACGTCTGCTCTCTGCTTCCCACATTCCACACGGATCAAAAGATCAAACCACCGATCTAACGTCGGTGTAGCTCGGCAGAAAAGTTAACTTTACTACAAGCTGGGATGATAAATTAAATGAGAAGAATAGGAGCATTATGCAGGCTAATATGTATGTTGGCACAAACACAACTGTTTTCCTTGTGAGAATTATCAGATGGTGAACAGTGGTTAAAATATTGTTAGCGATGCCAAACCATGATGCATATTGTGACCATATTGTGTGTAAGTATTATATTACACACCCAGCAAACTGCCTCCTGTAACTCTTTTAGAGATTTTATCATAGACCAAGACGAGCAAGCTAGAGATTTGAATTATAAGCACAGGCTGACACTGACCTCTCCACGTGTTCTCACGGCAGTCCTGTATTTTAAACGATTTCTAAAATATTTCTTTTTACGCATCCAGCAGCTGTAAACATAATTCTATCTTAGTCAAAATAACAAATTCACAGCTACACACCTGAGCTATCCGAGGCCACTGACGTTATACAAATTACAGTATTTTGTAGTAAGTTGAAATCTTGCAGGAAATTCCTCTTTTGCTTACGTTGGTACACGCACACACACACTACAAATCTGTAATCCCAGTTTTCCTGGATCAACCTTCCTCTGAATGTTCAGCTGTTTGTCTGTGTTTGTGACCATGTTGCTCATGCTCCCTTCATGACTATGCACCTCAAACTTTTGACTTGTTAAAAAAAATACATACCGGAAATAAAATGTTCATCGAAACGAGTCTTATTGTGTCTTTATGCAAGTTTAGAGGATTCTCCTTTGCTTCTTCCAGTTCAATAACCAATAAAGAGTGAGATAGCTCAATTCGGAATTTATCTGATTTTCTTTTTTGTGTGTTTACATACATTATAATGTATCGCTCAATAGATGCAGTATATTACTGTATGAAATGTGCTACAGAGACAAAAAGATGGATGGGAATTGTTGGCTCCACATAGTTTCGGGGAGTCTCAGTGAATGGAAGTGAGTAAGTATTACATTAGTTTTTGCAATAGTTAGCAAAACAACCCAATCTAAATTTGGTGAAAGAGATAATTCAGAGACACAGTAATTTGGAGGAATTTTACTATTTGTCCCATGTTTCCACAGTCAGAAACTGATAAATACCTTACGACAGTCCTCATATTTGGTGTAGTCTGTTATGTAAGTTTTGTCAAACAGCAATATTAGGCTATCTTGGCTCAGTTGTTGAATGTCTATGGGATCAAATAGCATGATCATGATCCCATTGAAAAAAAACTAAGCAAGTAAACTAAGGGGGCGGGGCTTTGTCTAAGGGGAGGTCGACAGTCTCAGATTTTTGAAAATCCCTTGAAATGTCATAGCACACATAACTTTTAAAGTCTGGACTGAAGTTACACTGGGACATTAACTGAATAGTCAATAATTCAGTGTTCCTGAAATAAAAGACACCGCGGCATACCTGTGCAAATATGAGAAATCAAGAATAGCTTCTTCTATCATCCAGGAACAACCAACAAGAACTGATTTTTACATGCAACTCCTATTTTCAGATTTCACACTCTGGGTCATAGACCTGCTTTTGTCTTACACAGCATGTGACATCTACTGACTTTGTATTAATGCTTCTTGTAAAATTTTAAAAAAGCACGTCACTGTCACTGAGACCCCCTGCAGGGCCTTGTGATAGGTCAAAATATTATTTAATATGAACACAAGGCTTCCATTGGATATTAAATCCCAAAGTCCCAAATTCTGGCACAAGTCAACTGATGGGTGAGAAAAACCTGGTCACCAAATGCCGTTGGGGCTGTTAAATAAATTATTTGGGAAACAGGCAAATCAACATGTAATCCCAAATTAAGGACCATGTGGTTTTCAGATTATTGTTAGTTTGCTCCATACAGCCATCTTGTGGCCCTTTTTAGAAGTGCATTGTTGATTTCTGCCTATGGAGTCTGCTCAGTGTGGACTGCAGTGCAGACAACTGAATGTCAGTCCACACATGGTTTACACATTTAAGGTGGCATTTTCTAAGTGGCTGCACATCCTTTGCAATCCCATTCCTCAGTTATAATGACACAGAACTAGTTAATATTGGCACTTACATATACCACATCTGATTGCCAAAAACATCATTAAGAGAAAATTTAATATTGCTGTTCTACCTTGGTTTTGAATCGAGGACCTTGCAGCAGATTTTAACTCCCTTAACTTGTTCCGTTCATTCTCTATAGTGGTTCTTATCACTGCAGATGTAATTTTTGGCCACAAGCAGGATTTTGGTGGCACTGCCCCCCCCTTTTGGATCAAAGTAAAGAGCAACTCTTATACTATACTACACTAACTATCTACACTTATCTCGAGCCTTTGCCTTACTTTTAACATTTGGAAATTATTTGTAGATTATTTATTTATTTATTATTATTTGTCAACAAATTCAGGATTCAGTCCCACAATTGTACATGTATTATTATTATTATTATTATTATTATTATTATTATTATTGTTATCATCATCATTATTATTATTTCTAGATTATTATGTTACTAATCATTTTCCACAGGTGCTATCGCTCCACTGTGACTGTCTGTTCAGTGTACCTCTATCAAAGTGGACAAACAACCCCCCCTACTGGCCAGAGGCGTCCTGACCTTTTCAAATAACCTTACTGAATCTCCAGGTAATGTGTTTCTGACATATGTTACTTTTTCTGTCATTAAGACACTTTATTTTGCTGTTTTTGTAGTCTGTCCAATGTGATGTTACTGTAAACTAATTAAACTGCTGTATCAAACTGGAACCGCCATCTCTTTTCTAATAGCCATTTATGCATACTATGCAGCCTTTAACTATGAGCAGAGAGAAGAGGTAGAAAACAGGTCGGTTTTGGTCCCACTTACTACGTTACTTTATATTGTTTACAAGATTCATCATTGGGAGGCAGGTCTGTCTTTTGAGTCCTGAGCTTTGAGTCTTTTGTTCAGATCACTATTGGGGGGGGTTGACCCTTCCAGAGAATGTGTGGTTACACCCATGCGTTTTTGACACTATTAACTCTCATACAAGCAAATACAAAAATGTGCTGCAAATACGCAAAACAAGTGTTTCCAGAATACTAAAAAGTACCTGACTTCATTTACTTCATGAGTCACAAACCATGGCAGCAACAAGAGCGTTCAAGCCATGATCAACATCTTTAAATGCAGTGTGTTTAAATGTTGTGCATGCCTTCTCAAATTGATGAAGTGAGTTAAGTTAATTTGTTGTGTTTTGTCGATTTGCATGTGTTTTCGATGTGCTTACGTTTCAGTGTGGAGCTCTCTCAGCCACCGTAGTTTAAACGGTAATGTGCATTCATTACCTTTTTTTCATAAACATAATAAAATACTGGCTTTGTTGCACATCTGTGCTAGTTACAGCAATACAAATATAAAAACAGGCAGCAGCTGTCGCCATCTGCTGGGCTGGAGCTGGAAATGGCTAATATTGTGGTAATGGATAAGTATGTCCACCAAAGCTCCCTTACTGTGGTGAGATGTAAACTGGAAGTTGAATTGAAAGCAGCACAATGTGTGTGGTCCCTTGATTGGTTACTTGGCCAATTGCTTCTGAATCTCGTTGTTTTATTGGTTTTAGGGAACTGTCTGGTTCAGGCACTAAAAATGTGCTACTAGCTTCAGGAGTGTTGTGTAGTCTGCTAAACTACAGATAGACCATTTTCAACGTTTTACACCAATTAACCTATACTAGATGGAGGCCGGATCAGGAGGAAGCAATGGAGTGTATTGCATGCCTGGGATGGCAGCCATTAAGAAATATGATACAAAATAGACTCACTTTTAAAATGCCTAAAACTTAAAAAACTAAAATAAAAATTAATGACCTCTTTTAACGATAAACTTTCCTACTCTGAATTAAGCCACATATGCACCCTCTATTGACCAGCCACTGCTGATGTCAACATGTTGTACAGCTGACATCAAAACAAAGTAATCTTGGCATAGCTATAAGATAGTAATCTTAGCTTATAAAGAAATAGAGGTATTCTGCTGCAAATACATGGTATATATATTGGTATGCATGTGTTGCAGGCCTCACATGAGTTACCTGAAAAGCAGAGACAGGAGACGTTAGCTGTGATCTTGTAGCCAGCTGAGTAAAAAATGTTTGATTTTACTCATCCTCATGTCTGTCATACATGAACACTGTAGCACACAAAACACCACAGCTAGTGTTTCATGCTGTAGTGTTCAGAGGTGAAACCCCTCTGCCTCTCTTTATCTCTGTATTTTACAGTTAGTCCCTTCAAACCTTCAGCTTTCATTTACAATGCAAATCTGCCTTTATCTCACAAACAGAAATCCAAAATTTAAATCACACTGATTTGACTAAAAATTTCCTCATGTTCTACAGTCATGTTCAATTCACTGTATAAAGTTTAATCATAACTTCCAAAGATCATTGAAATTTCACAATAGGTCCTAGAGAGCTGAACTTCTCCAACATGTCCACTGATGTGTGACAAAAGCTTACCTCACTGTAACCTATGGTCAACTGAGAAGTCTGTCACTCACATCTATATATCAGCTAACATCTATATCTCCACAAGTCTTCATGCAAACATTGACACAGACATTGACACAGACATTTTTTGGAAAGTAGATATCATGTTTTCAAATGGTGTTCAGATGTGAAACGATGAGTCAGCA
This sequence comes from Holacanthus passer, assembly GCA_025331565.1. Taxonomy (NCBI): domain Eukaryota; kingdom Metazoa; phylum Chordata; class Actinopteri; family Pomacanthidae; genus Holacanthus; species Holacanthus passer. The sequence continues at coordinate 3,714,705 of JAFREQ010000004.1, read as the reverse complement.
GTGACTTTCGGTGTCTTACTGCAATTAGTTCTCAGTGCACAACTTTTTCTATTTGGCAAAATGTTTGATCAAACCTCACCAAAGTATATGACAAAGGTCCAGAGATGGAGTCCCCAGGTGCTCAAATCCAACATGAAAATTCAAGCATGTGGTTTGTTTTCAATTAAACAAGAGATGAGTATCCAAATGCTTGCAATCTGCCTGCACCCCGATCCTTGTGGCTGTATTTAATATTCTCACCTGTGCTTTTCCTATTATGACACATCATCCTTGCAAAAGGCTTGCTGATTATTGTTTCAGCTCTAAATAGCTATACAGAAAATGTCCATGCAAAGCAATTTTGAAATCTATCCTTCTGTTTCAAGTTCAAAGGAAGTGTCCCGTAAGCAGTCAGCTGCAGACACTGTCCAGGCTATTGACCGGTTGTCTCTCTGTGCCCTAAGCATCCCATCCATCTGTATGTTCCCATAATTGCCTTGCAACCGGGAACTTGACAAGGATTCCACTGTCTGCCGTTACTGGAAACGGAGATAAATAAAGCTGATCGACTGTCCCATTGATTACTTGTCACACCTCTCTGTTGACGGGCCTGGTTGCAAGGGGAGCATCAGTGGATGGGGATGAGTTTGTATCCTCAGATGTGTGTGTGTGTGTGTGTGTGTGTGTGTAGGTAAGACCTTCTCATCAAGCGGTCCTCAGAGATAAATATGTCCACGGCCAACACCAGCTCTATCAATACTACTTCCACAAATTGTCTCAGGAGCGCATCGTAATCTGTCTGCCATGCTGGATACTGAGTCCACAAGCGGTTGTTAAAATGCACTTTACTTCAGCACAAGCCAGACCAGGTCATTAATCAGTCACATGTTAACCTTATGCTTTTGTCTTTATTCACTTCATCAGTACAAAGTCTGTAATTCATGAAATACACAATCAATTAGACCTATTTTTCCTCCTGTATATACAGTCATGACACTGTGGTTGAAAATGTGGCTGCAGGATTTCCCAGAAAACTGATAGCTCTATTTATTATAGAAATGATAGAAATGCAGCATGACTACACACTCATCAGTAAATCAACTATTTCCCAACTGCACATCTCAAACACTGCAGGGTCGCATCCACTAGAGGGCGGTATATTATAAGGAATTTTCAACAACCCGTTCGTCTTCTCACACTGACTCAGCCTCTTGCAGTGAGCAGCAGCAGAAGAAGCACTGATACAGAACCAGATCGTGTTTTTGTGGTCTCGGTGCTTCGTGTTTGGGGCCCTTTAAGATTTTTATTATTTCGAAACATGCAAATGAAAAATAGTTTAAATGTTTTTTTTTTTTTTGTGACTTTATTTTTTGCTCAATAATAGTTTATGTGCGTCTTCTTGCGCAATCGCCCACAAATAAAATAAAGATATATCCTCTTATGATTGCAGTCATAGCCAGTATTATGGGAAAATGCAATAATCTTTATTTTCATCCTGATATACAACGAATCAGCTATAATTCTGCCAAACAAATGCATTGGTATTTTTTGGATTGAATAATTATGCCTTCATTAAAAAGACGTTTAAATGCATCGTTTTAATGTATAGAAATAAAAGACCACATATATAGTATTTGTGTGCAATAATAATTTGACTGCATGACGCAAAATTAGACCAAAAGATCTTTAAAAGTGCAAGATTTTATCATGTAGGCCAGACCTGCTTTTTCTTTAGATTGTCTCACACTTTTTACATGCATATTTTGTGGAAATACTGTTTATATAAAATACAGATATCAGTTTTATTATACCGATGTTTTTGTTTGTTTGTTTGTTTGTTTTTTAGGACCTCTTCACCTTGAACCTGAGCAGGCGTTTAAACTATCCAGTATTCACTTGGAGTCACCCTCATTTTTCATTTATCTGTTGTCAAAAATGCAACATAAATAACATCTAATGGGGAAAAAAATTATTCATGTTGAGTCAAGTTGGTTAGAAAACCCTCTTTTCCTCTTGTCTGCTTTGAAAGTTCTTCTCGTTTGAACACCACCAGCTCTTTGTCCGGTGATAGAGGGATTACTTCCTCCATCCCAGTATCATTTCATTGCATGAGCTGTTCATTGGGAGCTTTCAGTGCTCTTGATTGGGTCGATAATTCTCCACACAGGGGCAGCACGAACCAGACCCGGTACATCTGTGCGTTTTTAAACACCCAGAGTAAGTCACTGCGATATTATATTCTCCACACATAGGTGAGAGAGAAATAAAAAAATAAAAACCCCGGCTGAACACATGTTCCCAACATGTGTCCAAAATTCAGCAGGCCTACAATAAATTATGAAGGACAGCGAAGCATTAATGACGAAGACGAAATGTGGCCTGAAGTGTTGAAACTTGAGTGATTTTTATTAGTAGTTTTATGCCTTTTTGTTGTTGCTTATTTAGACCAGATTGCATTATTCAATATCATTTTATTGCAATCGTCATCAATAAATTATTATTATTATTATTATTATTATTATTATTATTATTATTATTATTATGCAATTGTAAAAGAAATATGAAGTGTGATGTGTGTTGTTTTTAATAATCGCAGGCCATCCTACCTGAATATCAATATCCTCATTTGACATCTTTTATTTTGTTTCCAGACACAGGTTTTGTGGGACAAAGCAGTGATAAATATCCCTGTTGATCACTTGATTGATTACCTTGCTCAAAGGTCACGCGGGCGCTGGTAATTTCCTTGTGCCGGAGGCTCCCTTTTCACTTTTAGTCTGCCTCCACAGCCCCCAATGCACATCGTGTTATTTTTATTAACCCCTTAACAGCTGAATTTACTGTAAGACAGTAAAATGCACCAAAGCCTGTTTGCATGGATGAAAGTCTCCTCCTTGTAAACAGCATTAAAATAGACTCTTTGTTACCTGATGTTTGTGCGCAAAGTGGAAAAAAAGAAGCGAGGCAATCTTTGGGTTTATGCTTGCAACCCTGGGGGGTCTCGAGCCCAATTAATTTCTAATAATTACAGTGCACGGGGCTGCGGGGATCTGTGCGTCCTGCCACCGGGTCCAGCACATCATCATAAAATATGTATCGAGAAAGTGCTTGAGAGGGGGGAGAAGAGACGAGACCAGAGAAGAGTGAGTTATTGTGGTGAATGAAAACTGTTTCCATTTAGGCTAATTGAGCCTCTCTCTCTCTCTCTCTCTCTGTGTGTGTGTGTGTATGTGTGTGTGTGTGCGCGCCACCTTCTTCTCAGGCACGGTGTAAAGGCGCAGCCCACTTAATAGCACCATTTATGTCATTACAGTAGAGGTAGAGTGAGGTACAACCACAATAAAGCATCAGTATTAACCTCTCTAAACTCTCTTAAATGCACAAGAGAGATCCAGTGATGTCTCAGTTCAGTCCATGGAAACACACCTTTAGAAAAAAAAAAAATTGGTGAGAACATGTCTTTGTTACAGTCAAATGAAATTCTGTTTCTGCTGTTGCTTTCCATATTGTGCATACATTTTACTAAATTGTATGTTTTGGTTTTGACCAAACATCTATTTTCTTTCTTCCTTTTTTTTTCATAGCATGATGTCACGACTTCAATCAGTTTCAACACACTTTGGAATCGATAGCTCCAGTTCACAACCCATTAAAGAGTTCATCTGCAAGGTCAGCATGATCTCACGCGGATCTAATTAATTGCCAATTACTTTAATTATACGCTGTCTCTGTTTTGGGGACAAACAGGCTACACCTTTATGAAATGAAAGTGTGGGTGATTTTTTTTTTCACTGTATTTTTTCCCCCATAAGTTTGAGCAGTGAAATACAAAGATGGGTTGTTTTTGTATCTGGCTGGCACTCTATGTTGCTGATATATGACTCAGTATCTAAATATGCCTCTATAAAATGTTTATATGATAACAGCAGACATGCAGTGATTTTATTGACTTTTAGTGCCTGGATGGCATGCATTTATGAGTGTGTGGCCTTTTTAAAAAAAAAAAAATCCAGTGCTGGAAAAAAGTTGATTCAAACATTATTTCACCCACTGAGGTGAAGGTTTTTTCTTTCTTGATAGAGTCCTTCTCCTTCCAAGTTAAATGAAGTGAAAACATCCTTTTTGAGCCTTCAGCAGCGACCAAGTGATGAAATTTACGCACTCCAACAAGCATTAATACGAAGCACTTAACATATTAATAATTGTCAGCACGAAGAAAGAGAGAGGGAGGAAAAAAAAAGTGGGCACTCTCATATTAGAGCTGTCAGTCGGGTGATAAGGAGGGAGGGGGGAAGTTTTTCATTCATTTTCCACTGTATGGTATAATGGTTAAAACACAATTAAAATATATAAAATCTTTAATGACTATGTGCAGCATTGATAATTTAAGTGAACATTGATGAATGTGGCTTCATTTAAGGAGAAAAGGTGCAGCAAGGATTGAGAATAAAGGTCCTTATAATTAATGTCCACATATCCTGGGTGACTGCTCTGCAAAAAATATCCATCTTATCAAAGCATTTCATTTATTCTCAGTCTAATAAAACTTTTCTCTTTTAGGAATATTGACTAATGCATCTGGTGGCTTAACTTGATTTCAACATCATTAGATGAGTTTTTTTTTTTTTCAATCTGATTAATTTTGTCTGCCTTATTTTAAAATACACGACTCTTGTTTCCAGTCCTGAAACAAGTTAAAGCTGGATCTCAATTACAAAGTTTCCTCACGTGTCAAATAAACAAGAGTGAATCTGAGGCTTCAGCCACCTCGCACTTTTTTTTTTTTTTTTTTTTTTTGCAGCGTGCCCAGCTTTTCTCTCCCACTGATCGTCTGAAAGTCGACAGGAGATGTCCACGATCGCCACGCATCTCGATCCGATCAGCTTCGTATCAAAGTGATAAATCGTCCCTAAACTTTTTTTTTTTTCTCTGGCACTTGCTGCCGGCGAGATTCAGGGCTGTGCGCATGTGCGAAGGTGTCCAGACTGACAATGCTGGAGAGATAGCGCGTTTGGATTTGAGAAACCCAGAGAAAAAGGACAGAGAAAAAACAAAAAGGAGGAAAAAAGACCCGAGAAAAAATCCAAACAAACCCACGCCGAGAGACTGGCACCATGAGGTCCAAAGGCAGGGCGCGGAAACTGGCCACGAGTAGGTGCAACATCCCTTTCTTTTTTTCTCCTTTAGAAACATGCCATCTTATATACCTACAGACTGCCGCTGTTATCACTGCGTTTATTAACAGTTTGTGTCAGGGTTGCATTGGCACCAGACAGCCACGATCCTCACTTTTACCTGTCAGGAGTGACGAACTGGCGGCGGTGAAGAACCAGAACGAAACGCTGCCACGAGAAGAAGAAGTTAAAGTTTAGGTGGAGATGGAGCAACTTTCTGCAGGGGCTCCACTAACTGGGATCGCTCTTTGCATGTAGTGGGCGCTGTAGTGTGCAGGAGTGTGTTGCAGGTTAAAATCCCCACGTCCCGTTGCTCTTTGCTGTGCACTGCTGCTGAGGGCTGCTGGTCAGTTTAATGCGGGGAGCAAACTTGGAAAAAAAAAAGGCAGGTTGATGCAGAGAAATCAGGAGAAAAAAGGAGGATTTAGAAATGTTTGATGGAAGGTGTGTGTTTGATTGTGCATGTGAGTCCAAGCTCTTATTAATGATTGTTAAATATTATAGCACCATGAAAAAAAATAATTTAGACTTTGATGTTTTAATTCTTTTGATGCACGAGTGTTTTACTTGAGACTCCGTGTAATTTGATTACTGCAGGCTTCATAGTCTGTTAACAAAATTCATTCAGCATCAAATAATAACTTGAAATAATCAATGAGCTTGATTAGATTAAGCATAATACAGAAACAGTCTTGTCATTAAATCGATTTAATTAGGCTGGACACAATCAACAAGAAGAATTTATGCAAGGAGATGATTGATATGAGTATTCATGCATTGATTTGCTCCAATAAATTACCAAGAATGATTTTTTTTTCTTTCATTAGTGTTTTTGCGTAAATGTGTGTGGTGGATTTGAGCTTTGACTCTTTTAATTGTTGAGGCTCTAACTGTAAAACGCACATCAATAATGCAGAATTGTATTGCAGATATTTTTTTGGAAGGAATTATGCAGAGAGGTCAAAACCAGAAACAGTGCAGTGGCCCAGGCCTGCAAAATTTTAGTCTTTGCAGAAATTCTATATAATAAAAAAGTTAAGATTTGCATGAAGGTGACCAGTGTTTACAGCCCGTTTTGCACATGGACCACCTTTAATTTTTGCACACAAATACAGCTAAATAAAGTAAATAAAACAATATGGCGCAATGGTCGCAAATTATCTGGAAATTAACTTTAATGAGCAGCAGGTTATGGAGAAGTCGTTGCATGTGACCAGTTAAAAACAAGTTGCTGTTTAATTAGTTTAATATAGGCTCATATAGATTTTCTTGTTTAATAAACACAGCAAGTATGAATTTATATAACTGCTTTATTATGATTCTGTTTCAATAATACTGAGACTTGCATAAGGTGATAGGTGCGCGCGCACACACACACAGTCATCATCATCAACAACAGGAAAGAAAACACTTGATTTTCCTTGTGGCGGCCCTGCAGGTCTCTTCACTGTGAAACTCATTTTATGTTAGAATAGACTTTTTATTACTGCGTATAGGGGGAACAAAGGGGAACAAGCAACATAAACTTTTCTCCATACTTGCAGACCATTAAAGCCATTCTGAGATTACAGGACGAGCGATTCCTCGTGCATTTAAACATTATTATCCTCGAGATGGAAGAGGAAGATTTTTACATCTCAAGTCAGATTGGGGGAATGCTCCGGGTCCCCTGGTGGAGCTGGCCCTCTCTGGCCCCCGTCCAGGTCTGCACAGTGTCAACAGTGAATATTTAAATTCCCAGACCCCTCATAAGAGCTGTGCTGGTAAATGCGTTCAGTGTGTGCCTCCCTGCCTGTCCTGTTAAAACGGGCCTCCTTGCAGAACAGCCGTGTGATAATAAAAAAAAAAAAAAAAAGGAGGGGTGGATGTAATAGAGGAGGTGATGGAGAGGTGGTAAGAGTGATTGATGGAGGTTGACTGATTAGTCCGCGCGTCCAGATGTAATGCGGTGCGCCGCAAAACTCGCTCTTGCTTCCCAACTAAGTATAGCCAAGGCCGCACCCCGCGGTGAGCTGTGGGCTGCAGAGAGATGGAGGAGGGGGGGGGGAGAGGTTTGATGACCCAAAGTAGGCTGGTGTAGGCCTAATTAAAGGTGCACTTAGCATATTTGTGTCTCAGTAAAAACCTCTTGATTATAATGCGTTTAAAGGTCTTTGGAAATTTGTTAGAAATAATCGCAATGAGGATTAATCTCGCACTGAGTGACGCTGTGATTTGCAGACCTTGCAAATTCATTTTTTCTAAAATAGGTGTAAAACAATATCGTGATAAAAGTTTCATGGAAATTATTTGGAAGCTTGGTGCGTGGCAGTGGAGCATCCAAATCCAGGTTGGCGCACGATTACGCACGAGATAATCGTTTTTTTTTCTCACGTGTGCAATATTTTATTGTCTCCAAAAAATGTGACTCATATCACTTATTAGATGCACACACAGAGAGAGAGAGAGTTAGAGAGACGGGCCTCCTGCGCCTCGGTGTCTCCGCCTGTCAGCGCCTCTCTCCGGGGCTCAGGAGCGCGTCGGCTCGTCCTCCCCACATTGTGCAATGGGCCGTGCATCTCGCGTTTGTCTGGCGGAGCTCATTAAAACGGTTAATAGATCGGCCCATTTAAAAGGTGAGAGGGAGCGGGCCGGCGCGGGGAAAGTGAAATAGAGACCCCCATTAAACAGGCCTCGTTGTCCCGGAGCGGTGCGCTTTGGCCGCGCGCCGCTTGGTGCCAGAGCTCCGTATACAAATGTCCCATCTCTGCCTGGACCGGGTCAAGAATCACGGGGGGGCCCACGGCAGAGGTCACCCCTCTTTGTTTTACGGTTGTGTTAGTGGTTTCTTTGAACTTTGTTTTCTGATGCAAATGAATGAGCATATTTATCTAATGGTGTTTTATTTTTATTATCTTCATCAAGTTGCATCAAAGTGAGTTCAGATTCATAACCTACATCAGTCAGTGGTCATGGGCACATCTTTAAACCAGAATGGGACAGATCACTTAAGTCGGTCTTGAATTGGAAAAAAAAAGAATTGTAATATATTTTTTATCATTTCTTAATGTAAGATTCAATAACTTGTTGCTGACTTTTTTTGTATTCATGTCTTTGCTTGAATGAAAGTTTGTGTATGAAACGCTGACTTAAGCTTGCACTTGCATGAAAAGGTGCATGATTTTAGAAAGGCGACAGTTTTCTCCTTCAAAGTCATGGATGTGTAACAATTGTGTGACCAGTCTGCACAGGGGTCAAACAGTGAACGTGCACACATTATGAAGGAGCAGCAGCGTTTCTGCTTGTTATGGCTTTTAATGGGAAAGCTGCCCAACGCTTGTCAGATCAGGTGTAAAGCGTATCACACACACACACACACACACATCCTCATGCAGCCTTTTGTGGGTGTGTTGCTCGTGTTTTGAGGTACAAGCATGTCTGTCTGTGTGTGTTGGTGGGTTTGGGATGGTGGGGGCAGGCTGACTGTGACCCAGGCCCTCTCATCTATCAACGCCCCCGTCTGTCTGACATGTTGTCCACTTTCCTCCTCTCTTATGATGGGAGAAGCCCGCCCTTCTCAGAAAATGGCTCTTTTGGAAGGTCTCTGATGTTAATGAGTCGTCCAGTACTCGGTCTCAGGGCTGTAAACAGAGATCTGATGAGGTTAGTGGTTTGTTTATGCACTGTTGTCACCCACTTGAAGGATGGGCCCTTGTCCCGAGCAACTGGGGAGCTACCAGGCCTCCCCTCTCTGGCCCTGACACAGCGGCCCCCGGCCCAGGGGCTTCTCTCCCGTCTCTACTCCCTCTTTTCCGTCTGCAACCCTCGCTCTCCTCCATCTCAGTCCATCACACATGTGAGGAATTTCATAATGCATAAGCACACAGACAAACATTCATTTTTAAATTCTGTCCTGGTGGCAGGTGAAATAGTGAGTTTTTGTCATTGTGTGTGACTCGGTAGTGTTTGTATGTTGATGGTGATGTCTGCGTGTGTGTTTTGTTGTTGGGGGGTGGTGTGGTGCAGCGACCCAGACAGGGCAGTGTGGGAACACCAAGGGATGGATGGAGGGAGGGGAGGGCTTGAGGGTGGTGTGCAGCAACATGTCAAGCCTGGGAACGGCTGTGTGTTTACCACAGGGAAACCGTACCAACACAGAACAATGAGCGAGCCTTACCCCTTCTAAATAAAAAAAGGCATTTCTGCTTTCTTCTCCCCCCTAAAGGTCATGGAGTTAGAGATAGGGAGTCCACACAAAAGCCTCCAGTCTGTCGGCAGTCTGGTCTGGCCCAGTACGGTGCCAAGGCTGAGGTCATTATCAACAGTCCAGTCCCAAGCTAGGCATAGTTTTATATATTGTGCCTGTGTGTGTGTGTTTGGAGGGGAGGTGAGAGTGTGTGTATGTACTTATTCGGAGGAGCCGGGTGTGTACGTGCGAGTTTTAGTGCTCATGCACAAAACAAAGGCTCTGCTCTGCGAAGAATGCGGCGTGGCTGTCAAATGTGTGACGTGCCGCCGTTTCCTCATCACAAATTGGTCTGAGATAAATGACATTCTGCTGAGTTGAAAAGTTTACCCAGACATCAAACTGATTTGTGTGTCGTTATGATGTCTGAGGAGTTATAATGTCAGCAGACTGCTGATGGTGCGGTTCGCCCGGGCGCTCCCTGGCGCGCTTTGGGAAGAGATGTCTGTTAGCTAATTAAAGAAACTCAATCATTTTATACTCCAATCAATTACCTGAAGCAGGTGGTAGAAACAGGGCCCGACACTCTGGCCTCATGTCTCACATCAGCTAACTACCCAAAGTCACTTTACTACATTGTTGAGTGCTTTTATGGGGAGGAAGCCGAAACAAGAGGCTCGATACGACTTTATTCCAGCTGCCAATCTTTGTGTGCTGCACTTTACTCCAGACAGCAGACATGATGTTATGTTTGCATGTCAATTTAGAGGCTGTGCTATGATCATTTTACTTTTTTTGTATCTCACCCAGTTACACCAAACGGGAAAAAGAAAGTAGCTTTAAAAATTTCATCCCAGTTGCCCATATTTTATGACCCTTTAGCTCATTTTGGATATCACCAAACCTCTTTTAAATAAATGTTAAATATGTTTCTACTGGCAGGTATGCTTAAGTGGTGTGCATTTGCTTGTGGACATTCATTTTCATCACTGTCATCGAGGGTTGACAGAAAGAACTGTGCTTTTTTTTTCCTCACTCTGACACACTGAAGGGAGCACATACTGTAGCTATAAACAGGAATTACCCAACAATCGCTTTGTGAACGTGGTGATAACAGCGTGTTCCAGCACTGCTTGGGGATCTCCCTGGGTGGAGCAGGCTGGCCCGAGGGATGGAAGGAGCGAGGGAGGGAGGGAGAGGAGGAAAGTCATTTCTGATTAAGAGGGGTGAAACTGGGGATCAGGTCATGCCCATTTGAAAAAGGAGGACAGGGCATAACAGATGTAGTCAGGTGTATACGTTTATGTGTTTGTGTGCTATGTGTGTGTGATTCCTGTACACCTTTCATCTTGGCCACAACAAGCACCCCCCCCCCACACACACACACTCTCCACCCCGAAGCTCATTAAGCGGTGACCTCTCGCCCCCGCAGGACGGGAGAGATGAGGGCAGGAGATGTGATCAAAGCTGGGGCCTTCCTGATGAAGTTTGCGCTGCACCACATTCACCTGATTGGATGTGATAGCAGCTGTCTTGCCTGTGTTGCGGTGCTGAAACAGTGAGAGACACAAAGAGGAAAAGTCAAGACGAGTTGTGCATTCATTGTACTTAGGAACAGTGCAGTGACGAACTTTAAGATTGAAAGGAGATATGTTTCTATTTGGTGGAACATTTTTGCACCAAGGACAGAAAAAAGTTTGTAGAAATGTTTTGTCCAACATTTCAGTTCCTAACCTGAGTTCCTCCCAACCCAGTTTTTGGGAGGTGGATGATCTTCCTACTGCACCATCAATGTTCACCTCACTGTTCCACTCCCAATCCTGTGTCTGAGGAAAGGAAACACCGCGTCCCTGTCCGCAGAGATCTGTGTTGATGACTTCCCCTTTGTGCATGTGTGTGTCTCGTACAAGCCGTGCTCCTTTCTCTGTGTGTGCGCACAAGTGTTGTTGGTCAGTCAGGGTCGCAGCAGAGGAAAGAATGCGGCCGCGGAAAGGAATGCAGGGATGATTAGCGCTGCTTACCTGTAAATGAACTGGACGTGCCGGCGTGTGATGAGACCGAGGAAACAAGGGAACAATAGGACAGTAGAGATTCCTTTCCACGCCGCATTCCAGCGATCCTGCAGCCGGGGCCCCCTGCTCGGAGCTTTGATGAACTCTCCTCGTGGCTTCCTGGGATTGTCGCTCCTCCACAAACACAAAAACATAAAGCGGTCGGTGAGCGGGGCCAGGGAAGAGAGAGCACGGCCCTCCTCAGGATGTCCTGTTTTGATTAGCGTTAGCATCCTAAATGCACCATAGAAATATTATTCTAACACGGAGAAGAGCTTAGCGGTGACACATCCACTTCTTTCCACTCTCTGACCTCCGGGGTCAGATACACTACAATGAGCCAGGAATCAAAGAGGTGCTCCTCACCCAGTGATCTGACTGAGGAAATCATGTGAGGAAAACAAGACGATAAAATGATAGGGAGAGCTTTCAGGGCCTGTCAACAGGTGGAAGTTTGTCAGGCCAGCGCTTTGAGAATTTTCTAAGAAGTGCCTGATGATTTTCTAGAATCATTATATCACAAACATGTTGGTGGCATCTCTGAAAATTGTAACTTGCTGTATTTTTATTTGAGTGACAGGAAGTGGTGAGTGGCAGAGCTGGTTTTCAGAAACGCTTCCTCATACTAGAATGAGCAGAAATTCCTTCTCAAATCAGAAGAAGGTGTCAGTTTCTTTAAGAGTTTTAAGCTGCAAAAATATGAAAGTGGGTAAACACTGATATGCTTGTTCCCTAGTTGGGAATCAAACTCATGTTTTTTCTGCCTTGTGAATTATTTTGTAAATCCTTGAAAAGCCCTATTGGCTAATAACCTCTACTTACTGTTTTTTTTTATAAGACACAAGGAGCTAAGGTTTAAAACAACAATAACTAAAATAGCTTTTGTTCTAAAAAAAATTTGTTGATTTTAGTTGGCAGAAATTCTCGATTAATGCTTGACGATATTTTCCTTTAAGTAAGTACCTTAGTTGTGTGTGTTGAGCCCCGGCTCTTCCACACAGTGTCCTCTTTCAGCAGCCCACACTACATCTTTTCTGTCTCCTGTGGAATCAGAGAGCAGTGAAGCATTGCAGCACGGTTTGTTGTTTTGCTCCTGCTCGAGGGCTTTAGTTTGACAGGAGGGCACCACTTTGTTCACCTCAGTGTCCAGAAGGGACCCCCAGGGGCCTCGGGGGCCTGGATGTCTCTGTCAGGGCTGTGGCAGGACTGGGGCAACGGGGGGCCCCGCTGCTCGCTGGGTCAGTGGACAAGCTAATCGATTTTATCTCCGTTTCACACACCACACCAAACCCCTACTGGCCTGATATTCACTTGTTCACTGTTCAGAGGATTATGCTCCTTCCATCTTCTGTCTCTCTTTTTTTCTTTCTTTCCTCACTTTCTTTCCCTCTCTCTCCCACCGCATTTCTTGTGTTTCACGTCTGTGTTTCTTCTACTGTGTTTTGTCTACATCTCTTTTGCTCTTTATCTCCCTCCCTCGCTCCCTCCCCCCTTTGAAGGGAGCATTTTAAATTTAGCCTCCGTGCCCGTCTCGGCGTTGGTGCTCCCCTTGAGGGAGGCCAGCGGGCGGGCGGAGGAGCCCTTGTTTTCTGGGCCATTCCTCTGGATGAAGCGTCGGAACAAGGGAATGAAAGCTTTGGGAAAGGTCTGGAAACTTCCCATTCATCAGTGTAAGGAGATACTGCGCTGACAGTTAGCAGACGGCCAGCCAAGTACAACACGGGACGGCCGCGTGGGCCTGCAGCGCTCGGCTCAACAGACAGACAGAGCGAGACCAGACCAAACAGCCCACTCATCTCTGTTCGAGGAAATAACATATGTTAGCATTTTAGGCATTTATTCTGATTCTCTTGCACGGGGCGACTCAAGTGCGAACAGTAGAATAAGTGAATGATTACGGGTGCAATCATAACTAATATATACTTTATTAAGAAGAGCAGGGGGCAACAAAGTATAACACTGCAGACAAATAATGATTACATGCTGTCATTTAAGGAGTGGAGCAAACTGTGGTTGGTTCAGTTATTTTCTGATTGGGCAGAATTGGCAGTTTTTTCTACTTTTCAAAGTCCTAACAGTGAATTATGAGTTCTATACTTCATTCAATCTTTTGTATTAGATTCACTCTACATTTTCAACATTATTGATATTTTTTTTTACTTTTTGCACCTCTGACACAACCTCTCACCGTACCTTCCCATCAGCCACTGCAGCAGAGCAGAATGCATGCATAGCCTCAGGGGCAGTAATACACATATGAAAGTAAAGATTTATACCCACCCATAAACACATGCACCTACTCCTGTTTGAATATTTATCCATCCTTTGGACACAACACACTCACATACGCCGACATGTACCTGCGTAGGCTGAGCCGGGATGGGGCAGTGCATTGGTGGGACACTGCAGGTGTGAGTCTGTGTCTCTCTTGCCGGCCATTAATCGCTGCCATCTGACAGTTCAATCTACGAGGGGCCGAGCGGAGCAGCCGGCTGGTTACCAGGGCAGGTCATTAATGAGCATGGAGGCAGCCAATCGCATCAGCGATCAATGACAAAGGCTGGAGACGGGGGGAGAGTACGAAAAAGTGAGGGAGAAGTAGAGGGAGGCAGGGTTGAGGAAGAGGGGCGAGAGAGGCGATGGAGATGTGGGGATGAAGGGAGGGGAGAGGAGAGGTATGGCAGGATAAAGGCAGTTATGCTGCTGAAGGTCAGTTCTTGGTTGTGGAGTGGATGACAAACAGGCTGTCAGCTGCCAAGAAATGGAGATATTCATCCAATGCCACACACCTAAAAATATGGCCCCCCTCGCACGTGCACGCACATGAATGCACGGCGAAACAGTCATTGCCATAGCAGCTTGATTGAGAATGCAGCAGGGGGAATTTAGTGTGAGCTATTGTTTTACCACTAAAAGGTGTTGGCAGACTGCGCCGCCCTTTTAGTGGTCAGTCCGAGCCACGCTGTAGTAAAAGTAATGACTGGCTGTGAATAAAAAAAAATCAGTTCATGAAAGCGGCCCTGCCCACTGCTGTACCACGGGAACATCTGCCATGGCGAGGTCCGTCCGGCCGTGTTTACCCAGCCCCGAGAAGCCAAACACAGACTCCCTCCGACAGAAGGAATTCCATCCGTTTTACGACATTTATCATATTTCATAACCCAGTGAATGTCGTCTTTGCCTTCTCACCCATGTTTTCCCTCAATTCTTTTTTTTTTTTCTAAATGTTGACGAGAGGATTAATTGATATTGTGGGTGACATTATTTGGCCGGGGCTCTGATAAAACAACAGGGTGATCTCTCTTTTTCTCCCCAGAGGCCTAGGATAGCAAAACTGGTCATTTATCCTGCACTATCTCTCAGCAGATCCACTGGCCCTCTCTCCCAGACACACACACACACACACACACACACACACACACAGCCATCCTGGCTCGGACACCACTGAGTGATGATGAGTCATTATAGAGAGTGTGCCCTTCGACCTCCTCCAGTCTTTATGGATCACTCTCTGGCAGAATCATATTCCCTAATGCCAAGTTCCTGTCCATCTGCCTGCCTGTCTGTCAGACAGTCAGGCCCCTTCGTCTCTCTCTTCCTCCCTCTCCCATACTCTCTCGCTTTCTCCCTCTCTCTCCCCTGAGTTTCACACACCAGTTCATCCCAGACATCTCTGTCTCTGTTTATTTTAATAACAAACAGGGAAAATATCTCCTTTTCCCATTACCAAATGTTTGAATTTGATAGTTTTCGTATATTCCACAGTGAGAATAATGGACATAAGTGTTGATTTGTTCTACGATTATATTTAGATGAACTTGAGAAAGGCTTCAAAAGTTGTCTGTTATCCAAGGGTGTGGTAGTTTAGTAGATTAATTATATCTATTCATCCTGGTCTACCATGTACTTCAGTGTTGAGATTGGCATGCAGCAACACTTTAGTTGAATTCACAGTAATCCAATACAGCTCTTTGCATGTAAGTGTTTTCCCCCATCTATTTTCTCACTTGCATACGATCGTGGTAATTCCTCAGCGCGCAGAGGATCAGAGCAGCGAGGGAAAGCAGGAAAGGAGTCAGTTTAGATTTCTACTGTATACATCCTCTTCTCTTGTTCTGTGTTACTTCGTTAATCCAATACTACCACTATGCCAAGGGTATTCTGTGTAGATCAGGCTGCTAATATGTTTTTTTGTGGGCGCCAGCATTTGATCCTTCTCTCAACAAATGCAATTTGTTTGGCCTGATTTGATCAGTTGCAGCAGCACAGTTGCACGCAGGCAGGAGCAGGTAAACCGTCCGTACGATGGGAGTTAAAATGTTTTTTTGCGTCTTTGAGAGGGGGAAACTCTATTACAGGTGTCCTGGAGCGCGGGGCCCTGCTGGCTCTGATGAAATGCTCTTTGGGTGTTAATTCAATTCTGATTTCGCCTGGCCTGGACACCAGCCACCTCTGGGGTTTTACAACTGGCGCTGAAAGGCAGAAAACAAAGTCTGCTTCTAAACCGTACAATTACAATGGTGGAAACTTTGAAGGGCACTTCCTGATGTAACATAGTAATCTCTCTTGGGACACCAGGGAATGATGCTGTGTAATTTTGGTAATGTTTTTGTGGAATAAGCACTGTGACATGTGTGCACAGTGCATGCGACTTGTAAAGTGGCACTGCTGCATAGTCAATTGTATACCTTTGATATGGAATGTACTGTATAACGCTATAGTAAGCAGGCACAAGCATTGGTAACATGAAAGTCGATGAAAACAGGAAAACATGGCTGTTTGACTGAAGTATAAGGAGCAGAGTTGAGGGATCGTCGGGCCCAGCAGGATCCTGTTTCCTTGTGACAAGAACGTGCTTCATTTGACAACTGGCTGAAATCATTGCATTGTGTGATGCCAAAATCCACTACTGACAAAGCTAGACTTTCATCCCACAGGCTCCAGGTCTGTAGCACCAATAACACACAAAAAAACAATGCCTTACAAGCAAAGTTGAGACAATTACAATCATGATATCTGGCTCACAATCTGTATTTTCTTTGCAGCTGTTTAATCATAACTGTGAAAGGCAGAGGCAACATGCAGCTACCAGATACATCATGCCTATTTTTAACACATGATGTTAATAGTACACACATAACTACATATTTCATCTTAGCTTCTCAGTCATTCTTGAGAGGGTAAAACAGCAATATTGCAGCCAAAGTCTTGCTGCCAATGGGACTTTGTTGATCAGAGCAGCGTTATAATTTGTTGTTTGAACAGCCTCTACTTTCAGCGTTCATCAGGCACATTTTGAAAATTCAAGCCTAGTTTATTTTGTCATTGTTTAAACTCACATTAAATTCAAAATCCGCAACGGTCGTCCTCAGATTTACACACGAAAATACGGCCGGCCCTGCAAAACAAGTGACCCGCTTCAGCCACTTAAGGGTTCAGAGACACAGGGTGCACGCTAGCTGTCACGCCTTCAGCCAGCCCAGAGCCCCACAGATCAAATACAGGTATGATTTATGTCCCCTGTCCCAGCCTTCACATGGCATGTTCTCCTGCACTGGAGTTGTTGGCCAAACCCAACTGCAGCAGTAATTTGTCTCCTTACATGTGTAGGAGGTGAGGGGCAAAGGTCAGTGAAATGAAAATGACCAGACCTGACTTAATTGTTGTATCTATTTGTGGTTCGAGACAGGATGTCTGTCTGAACGTCTATCTGTCTATTTGTCCATCTGTCTCGCTTCTGTATTGGCGCCGTGTTTTGTGTCAGTGGGTCGAGACCCTCCGGCTGCAGTCAGCCATTATTGGGCACTGATCTGATCCAGCAGGGATACGGGGTTCACTGAAGAGATCTGTCTCGGCCAGATAGTATCATTATCACAACACACAGCATGATGGAAAAGTTTCCTCTGGTTTCTCTGGTCCTTATTAATGGTTTTCCTGATTTATAAAGCCCACAAAGCTCCATACCCAAAACTAGAACATTGGTTAGTGAGGAATTATTATCATTTCCTGTCTGTATTTTTATGTAGATGCTGTAAAGTCTAACAAATAGATTCATGTTTCAGATATGACGCTTAGACACCTTTTTGGCTCTGGTTTCCTCGCCAGCTTGGCTCATCTGACAAGGTTAAGCCAGTAAATTGTGGCGAGAAATGCTTCCTGTGTGTGATTACATTTATCATGTATAATTAGGAAGTTCTGCTCTGTCTACACATGACGACCTTTGACCCCGAGTGTGACAGTTGTAGGCTGGTGCTGCCAGACACCCGAATGTGCTGTCCAGGTCGTGCTACTCCACAAAGTCTGGTTTCCGTTGCAGGATCGAGTGTCTCAGATTGGCTTTTTTTTCCCGAAGCCTTTAGATTCGAGAAACGTCTCAGTGATTCCTTTTCTCGGTTTGAAGATTTGCCGTTTGGACAACAATCGCAGATAAATGACTGAAACTAAAATTGCATTTTATACAGATGTAGATTGATGGTTTGCCTAATGTGTACTGCTTTACATAGTCATGGAATAAAAACCCCATCTAAACACTCAAACACCGGAATGGTGGACTGCATCTACCATTTTACACATCATTATTGATGATGTCATGCACAGAAGACCGAGCATAATTGTAAGTGTTAAACAGGGTTGTTGCTTTGGATGCAATGCTCTTTCCTTGTTTTTCATGTCATTATGAATGGTCACTGCAACAATTTGCAAAGCTGTTCAAGCATCTGTACAACAGGGAAATGCAGAATTTAGGGAGCTTTATGTTTCCATTAGTATCTCCTGTAGCAGGGTTGCAGTAACTATAGAACATCATGTCTGTGGTCCCTTTGTTGCCTCTGCTATAGTTTTCTAATGATTTAAACCCTCCTCTAAATCTTTCTTTCTTCCTTTGTTTTGTGTCCTTTATCTTCCTCTCCTCCTGTCCATTGCCCTGTCATTTGTTCTTCCTGTTCCTCTGTGCTTGTACCTTTTTTGTGTTATAATTCTCACCTATTATTTCTGTCCTGAGCCCTCATTAGTCATGTCGCTGTCAGCCGCCAGCTGCAGACACACACACACACACACACACACACACACAACCGCACATATTCTTGCACATGCACAGGTATGGAAGTCATCAAGGCAAGGTCAAAGGTCTGCCTCATTACCCAGCTTCAGTGAAAACTTTTGGTGTGTTTTATGCACTGGTATCAAAAAGCAGGGGGAGGGAAATGGGGGAGGAAGAGGGGGAATAAGGGGTATAGAAAAAAAGCGAGATAATGACAAAGATTGATGTGATATTGATGTGATTTTAGGAGGAAATAAGAGAAGAGAGAATGAGGGTAAGACAGTCATGTATGTGTGATTGGTCTACTCTGCTCCATACCTGTAACCAGATCAATACAGCCCAGTTAGAAGATGGGAAATTGTGGTTAGTTGGAGGGTTTTGGGGGGTTGAACTGAGCTCTGGGGATGAGAGTCTCACTCTGCCCTCACCACAGATGCTGATGGCGGCATACATGACTGGTGTTTCCTGACGTTAAACACAACATCTCTAAATAAAGTCATTAGGAGCAGTCCAACAGAAGCCCATTCATTCGTTCATTCTCTTCTGCTCACACACACACACACAGTGTTGAGACTGCGTGCCTGCATATGGGACATGATACGCTGACATGTGACAGAAAGCAAAGCAGGCGTGTGTGTGTGAGTGTTCAAGTTCAGCTCTGGAGGTCAGAGAGGTGTCTGTGTGTGTGTGTATAAATGTGTGTGTGTGTTGGGGCGTCAGCTGGCAGCAGTCACAGGGACACTGGTGATGCAGACTGACACGGGACATAAACACTTAGTAGTGTAGTGAAGGGGCCCATTGTCTCAGTCGCCGCCATGTCAGTCTCTCTGTGTAATGGAACGATCTGTCTCTGTGTGTTTGTCTAATTGCCCAATCTGTTTCTCTGTCTGTCTGTCTTCTGATATGTCTATCTCACTGCCTGACTGTGTCTTTCTTCCCCCCTTTCACTTTGCTTCTTTTCCATCTCCTGTATATATACACTTGCTTTTTAGGCATGAAGCAGATCTTCTTATCCCACATGTCTGCCGGATGACCTGCCAATTCCCAGATGGCTGTGTCTGTTTTTCATGTATGTGTGTGCTGCTAACATGTGTTTTTCTGTATCTCCTTGTCGAGTCATGTCCGTATTTATGATGCACAGTTGCACACCAGGTGTCTCAGCGCACCTTACATTAAAAGAGAATATATATATGTGCGTCATAATAAGAAGACAGAAAAAGAAATAAAACAGTAGGCATACATAAGAAAAAGACAACAAAACTTCTGTGTGTCAAAAAGGACACAATTTTTGATTATTAGAAGTCCCACAGTTAATGGCAGGTGGAATTGTTAACAAGTCCAGTGGTAGAGAACATGCAAGGGAGTTATTAGTTGTGGGATTTCAGAGCTGTGGCTGAGCCCAGAAAGGAGGTAAAGGTGTGTGGAGGATATGAGATCTTTGGGGTCGAGGTGCCTGGACCGTGATGAGGTGTGCGAGATTAATGGGAGTAAAGTTGTAAAGAGAGGCGAGGCAAGAAGTAAGGGTGAGGTGCTGAGGACATGTCGGGTGGCTGCGGAGGATTTTCGTCTTAGTGTTTGTGTGTGTGTGTGTGGGTGTGGGTGTGAGTTTCTACATAAACCCGCTTTTGTACCGTCTCACTGTTGAATTGTTAGTGATGTTCTCACCTGAATTCTGACTTGAGATCCTTAACCCGACAGCCTGTAACCTCAACTTCAAATCCCCACTGTGTCATCTGAAAAATGTACGGTTGTCAAATCCATACTGGGCTGTTTTATGCATTCTCCAGTAAGGCGGAAATGTGTGTATAGAAAAGAGAGACAGAGAGACAGAAAGTATTAGGATGTCAGGATTGAGGGGTTTACAGGCAAATATGGAGGTGTTTAGGGAAGGGCAAAGTTCATCCATGTCTCTAGGCCTTTTTATGTGCTTACTGCCACTCTCCATCTCAGCACACAGCAGCTCGCACCTTCTTTTTTTTGTCAGTTAAATACTGGGTCATATTACAATGATAAAGTTTTTATTATTTAGATTGACTTAAAGGCTTACCATACTTTGATAAATACACATTAATCAACTGAGGCAAGCATAATTTATCTTGTTACACAATTTGTAGTTTTAAAAGCGACCACGATACTGACAAAATGTATACATGTGTAAAAAGTGCTATTTCAGGAGCAGTTTTTTCTTCCTCCTTTTATTTTCCTTCTTCACGCAGTTACCAGCTCGAGTTACTGGCACTGCAATGTTTAGAAACAGACAGGCATACAGAGGGCTAAACTGTAGTAATAATCCAATTAGAGTAATAAGTAGCCCAGTGATTGACACTTGAGTCAAACACTGAAGGGGTTTTACGGCCATGTCTCTTGAAGGACACGTTTCCGTATGCTGGCCTCCTGTTCACACACACACACACACACACACACACACACATGTCTATTTGAATGGCTTCAGCTCAGCTTCTCTCTCTCTCCCTCAGTAATACACACTGTCTGTTTATTGTAGATGAGGTGTGGATGTTTATACTCTCCATGGAGCAAAACAAACCAGTATGAAGTGTGAGGTGATTCTAAAATAATCCACCTAGCTCTTTGGCAAATTGACACCGTGTAGTCCCCACTTGTATTATTTGTTCATGTTGGCCCTGAAAATGTACTCGGTCCTTCGCTTCCTCGGATGGATCCTCTTTTCCATCAGGCTGAAAAGAGTCAAGCGATAAATGTAGATCATAGATAATAATGTTGGCGCCCTGCAAAAAAAAAATCTCTTTTTCTAGTATGTATAAATGATACATGGATATCATTGATATATGGTGTGACAACTGCACTGGCTGTCTACTTTATCAACAAGTTTTATTTTAGCTTTTTTGTTATTTTATTAGATTAGTTTTGGGGTTTTTTTTCCAGGGAAGGAAAGCTGACATATTGGTGTTATATTGCACATGTTAAGCCAGTGACATTAACCTTGGCAGCTGACATGCACCACACTAAACTAATCAAATGAGCCATTTAATTATCCTGGTTTTCACATTAAGAATCAGTTCTTCTCAATTTAATAAAAGGTCGACATCGACTGCATGATGCTTTATCATCAAAGCACATTTGGGTCCAGAAGGTGGCAGAGGTTAGGCTGTATCATGAAATCAAAACAAATGATTGTGTTTGGATATCTTTTCACCCTGTCTAGCTTCTTTTCTTTCCCCCGGTTGCCCGTGCATTAGCGTTTGTATAAATACATCATAGAAACACGCACAATAGCTGAGGAGGGATGGATGTCCGTGGTCAGAGCAGATAAGAATGACAAAGCTCTACACTAAGCCACGTCACTGCCAGGCCTCTCACCTGCCTGTCTGTCACAGAGACGCACTCAACCATCACCGAGTGATTGTTTGTGCCCGTGCATGTGTGCGTATGTGTGTGATTGATGCGCGTTGCCTTCCGTCAACTCCCCCCACCCCACCCCACCACTTTGCTCGCTCTTGTCCCACCTCAGTCTGGACTGTCAAGGAAACATGAGGCCTTGGGAGATAGCGGCGTGCTCTCCTGGCCGGCCCTCGGCTCGCTCTGTCTCTTTTTCTCTTCCTTGTGCCAGTCACCTACTGCTGTGGGAAAAGCAGAGGAGATGAGGCCTTAAAAAACAGATCATTGTCCGCCTCCTAGATTAAAGCCAGAGAATGTGAGCATTGTCCACTGAATGGCTAAACCTTCCTGCTGTCACTCAAACGCTGCTCTGAGCGCTACTTCATGTCTAAGAGGCTTATCTGCACTGAAAGGCCCCTAGCTGCTCTGGGGAGAGAGGACGTAATGAAGCGTGTTTTTTTTTTCCTCTGTAGGGAGAAACCTGCTGCTGGGGGGTGGTGGTGGGTGGTTAGAGGATTCAGGGGGTGGACGTGGCCAGTGGGACAGCTGCAGCACCGGCCGACCCCCCCCTTCATCCCACCCCACCCCTCGCCTCAACTGCTCCCACTGCTTCTAACTGCCTTTCTCGAGAGAATTGTCATTTATCTAGTCTCACATGAGAGGGTAGTGCTGTATACGCGGCATACGGACCTGAACCCAGTGTTAGCGTGATGGGGGGACATGGGGACATTATGTGGGGACCTGCCTGTTGTCCGCGCTCAGCCGTCTGTGGGGATGAGCAGCAGGCCGCTGATGTGGTCCTCCCTTTGTGCTCCGCTGTTTGAAAAGGGGAAAGTTTAAGTGCCGCTCGCATTCAGGGCTGAGGGCCGGCCAGGCTGGGAGGGTTAGCCTCCGTGTGTGTGTGTGTGTGTGTGTGTGTGTGTGTGTGTGTGTGTGTGCGCTTACATTATTAGAGACTGTGTAAGAAAAACTATAGGTGCCTTGGTCAGCATCGTGAGCATAATATGTAAAAATCACATGATACTCTATATGAAAAAGTGATTTATTTATTTTCAACAAATAAAATCAGTTTTGCATGAGGTTTAGTCGTGTATTATCAATAAGAGTTCAACAATATAAAGAAGAGGCTTCTCTTGAAGTACTTGAAACGCTCTTTGTTTTGATAGTTTCTTCAAAGCACTTTACCCTATGGCCCATTTTTCTCCTCAATAAAACCTTCGCCTTGCAAGTATTACCTCTATTCTCCACTTGTTGAACTGGGGAACATCTGCCATGATCCCTGCCACTGCTGCGGCATGGCACTCATGGGTTTCCCCCAGTGGGTCCACATATTCATTCCTGGATGATTTACAGAAGCCATCAGACCCCGAGCCCTTCTGTCCTGTCCTGTCTGCCCTCTGTGCGCTCCCGCTCGTCTGTCTCTGTGTCACAACGGACACACCTGCATCCTCAGCAGCCCCATAAGCTCTGTTCACTTCCTGTCTGCAGTGGCACTACTTTGACACAGGCTGTGTGACAGAAACACAGCTGGGCACAGCTCCTAAAATTAAATCTTCGCACTTATGACACTGAGTTCTTACCCTTTCATCTTTCTTTTTTATCACTCCTTCAAATATGCACTAACCTTTTTCCTTGAATGCTCTCTGTGTTAGTAACGGCATGTTTAATACATGACAGAATGATTCACTTCATGAGCACAGGGATGGTGTTTGCTCTCTCTTCTCCCTGTCAGACCACGAGCCGTGCGTGCACTCTCTTAATGCGATCTCTGACCTGGGCATCTTGTGGGGTTAGCGCTGCCTCAGCCTATTCTGTGTCATGTCAGGAGGTCGAGTGGGCTGGAGAGCCTCGGAGTAGACCAGAGGGCTTGTCGGCTGGAAGGGGATGGGAGGGGGATGTTAAGTGGCATGGCCCAGCTGTGACGGGTGGCCCAGTGGTCCATTTAGAGTTTCCACCCCACGCTGGGAGATGGTACATCCTGACAAGCTCAAGGGACCCAACCCTGGTACCAGCATGCTCTTGGCTTTGTCAAAATGTCAAAATATGAATGTCAAATTGTAGGAACATCATTTCTGCAGCATGTTAAAATGGAAGCTCCAGGTGTCCTGTGGCGCTCTATCATTTGTTTGTGGCTTCAAGAGCTTCAGAGTACCGTCTGAAGACGAGGCAGAACAGCAAAGTAGCATGGGTTTAGGTTTAAAGAGTAGCTTCAGTTTGCTGACTATGCTGCTGATTCTCCAGTATTTCCATGCAATCTGTTGTGTGACAAAATAACGGTATTCAAATAATGGCCTTTATCTCACAAAATGTTTTTGTCTATCTCAAGAGGATGAAAATCGGATTCCTGAGAATTTGAATGTTAAATAGAAAATGATTCATGGGAATGATCGCTACATATCAATGATTCACATAATACAATGTGTCCATGCACCCAAGAGTGATAGGTGCCACATTGTGCAGGAGATGGAGAGTGGATTTGAAGGTTCTTTTTCAGTAAACATTTAAAAGAGTGGAGAAGTGAACAAAAGCGTTAAGAAGGAGCTGTTTTGTTGCCCCTTTTTTAACCTAAATAGGCGGTCTGTCCGACCGAGGCCTTGGCTTCAAAGTATTATCCCACACATGCAATTACCATTTCTATCAACTGGGAGAAAGATTATGCTTTTTGGGTGTTCTTCTGCGTTTCTTCCAGTGGATTCACTTGGTGAATGTGACACGTTTTGTGTCTCCCACCCCCTATTGAATTTAAAAGTTCTCTATTCTCCGAGTGAGCTGAGGAGAGTCCTACACGCGGGCTGAATAGACACTAAATCTTTCAAGGTTAGGACTTAACCTTCTCCCACTCTAATTCATCTTCAAACTTTAGTCTGAAACCAATCAATATCAGATGATTGGTAAACAATGTGCAGTGTCTGATAGGCAGGTACCAAGGGCCCTCAATGGGATTGCAAATGCTTTGTGCGTCCCAAGTCGCTTTTGCTCTAAAGCACTGTCACAAAAAGTGAAATTACCATTCGCTTGGAATGATGCCATTCATCTTTGTCAGAGCGCCAAGCTCAGCACGCAAGCCGCTCCCCTCAAATTAATTCCTTGTTTTGCATCAGCTGAATTTGCCCAAATCCAGGAGGATGGCTCTGGCTACACATCGCCCGCATTCTTTAATGTGGCAATTCCAGCTGATTTTGCTATGCACAACGCTCTGTGGCTTTATTTACTGCCTAATTCACAAAGAAAAAGGAAATAGATATGAAAATAAGTTGGGAAAATAAGATAAATCTGGTTGTGGAATTTCAGAGGCACTGCATGCTCCAACCAGGAGAGTCAGATTGGCATAACAGGCGTAGCTGGCTCCTGAGAGCCCCGCGCGATGCTATTGTCAATTTGTCATTTCATGTTGCAAGAGCTCCTGTACAAAGGTAATGTCTTCCCAGGGGCTCTTACTCATGTAATATAAAAGGGAAAGCACTGCAGAATGAATGTCTGAGGGATTCATTTGTTATCCTGCGTGAGATATTCTGCAATATGTCAGGACAGTTAAAGTATAATTTAGAGAGAAAAGATTGTAAACAAAACACAGTCATTTGTTTTCCTTTCTTATCAACTTTTTGATGTGCAACCCCCAAGTAAAATGTGCATCGCTGCAAATCACTCTGCATTTTGCCAGAGAACAAAGACTAAATTTCCCCCAAAGAGCGCACTTGAAATACAACTCTTTGATGAGGAAAGTCTCTTAAATTAGTGCTAATCTTCCTTCTTTTGGATGTGCACGAAAGAGAACTAGTTGAAGCATTTCCACTAGGGGGCTGTGACTAGTTCTTTCCTTCCCTCTCTCTTGTGCTTTGCTGAAGTCTTTGCTTCGCGTAACCCAGCCCTGCCATCGTAAGCCATCCGGCATTTTAGCGGTCACATCTTTGTTGTTTTCTCTCTCCAGCTCATGGAGATGTTATCCCAGTGTTGTTTCATGGTGCGGCGCCCACAGTGACAGCAGTGATGAGATTTTAAAGAGTGGGTTGTCCTCTTCTTTCACTGTCTTCTGCCCGTTGGACTTGAATGCTAAAAATGGTTCCAAAGCTAATTTATGGTTGTGGTGACTGTGACCACTGATTTGTGATCCCTGATGTTTGTGTTTATGGAACATGGCTTATATTCTTCATCTTATCTGCCGGCAGATGGACAACATGGTCTGACAGGGTTTATTTAGATGTTTGCTATATCCGGCTCAAAGTATGATGGAGTGCAATTACCAGGAATGTAGAGTGAAGCCATTGGGTCAAAGGCCTTTTCCTGTCTCCCTCCCTGGCATGGGTAGACCAAGGTCCCTGTGCCCAAATCCATGTATAGGTTAGACAGATGTTTGTGGCATTTCTAAGCATAGCAAATTGAATTGCATGCCCATTTTACATGTACATTTTTAGAATCTGAAGAAGCTCTTGTTTGGAGGAATGCGATCGGGGATGGTAACAGTGGAAGAGAAGAGAAGAAGAGAGGAGAGGAGCTGCTGGAGATAAGTGGGTCAGGCCTGAGAGACTGTTCTTCACCTCAGACACCTGCACCTCTCCACAGATCCCTCATCAAGGACTCACTTTGTCCCCGGCCTGCACCATTGTCTGCTGAAGGGCCCTCCAGATTTTGCTCTGAATGCCTCCCTGTGCTACTCCAAGTGGACTCAGCCCAGCTCTCCCCAAGAGACAGACAAAAAAGCGGATTCCAAAGCGCCGGCCCCTTGGCATTCCCCTGCCTTTGGGAGATAAAGAGGGGAACTTCGGCCTGATTCACTCCTCCACTCTTCATCCCTCTCCACAGTCCCCCCCAAAAAAGCAGGAGATGAGAAGGAGGAAAAGAGGAGACTTGCGAGGGGGTAGCGGAGGGGTGGTCTCAGGGTCACAGAGTGATTAGTGAGGAGCAGAGTGGCGCTCCTTTTCCCCTTTGGTCCTCCTCCTCTGTGGTCACTGAGAAATGACTTCCACTGGGCTTACTGGGGAGTGTGGGTGGAGAGGGAAGTGGAGGAATTATTCCCTTCTGTCTGTCTGTCTGGACTATATTTAACCTGCCCGACAAGATGGATGTTTCCAAGGGAATTCTCCCCTCAGCATAAATGAAGCCATTATACTCTCCTCTCTTGTCCTCTCCTTTGCTTTTCATTAGAAGCTGAGGGTTTATGATGAAATGTCAGGACGTTCAAAATCAGGTTAAAATACAACCTGAGCACAAACGCAGACGTGCTGGGTCACCGCAGGCTCTGGTATGAAAACTGCAAATGTTACTACTCATTTTACACGAGACAAGAATATATCTGCACACTCAAACACACACAGGCTCATAGGAGATGTCAACGGACCACATTGCCTTTTTATATAGGGCAACAAATACACGCACTCTCTCAAAAGCAAACAACTGGATGCGCGCATGCACACACACGCTGGCATTTCTACATGGACACATGCACGCAGTTCTGGTGTGGACAGGCGGTGCAGGCCGTACGAGTTGGAAGTGATTAGGGAGAAATATGCCTGTCTCCCTGTAATGTCAGTAATAGGCAGCAGCACATCAAAGTCCAGGCCTGTCAGAATGATCCGGATCAAACCGGCCCCCATCTGGAAGCCATAACTGACTTTTCACTCATTTAAACACTCTTAAAACACGCTGAACAGACATGGAGCTCCCGTCTCTGCTCACCACTCACCACCACTCATATCAGCACCCTCTGCCCTCTGCATCTGTGTGTGTGTGTGTGTGTGTGTGTGTTACTCTCTCACTCCCTGCATATTGTCCGTCTCTTTGTGTATTTTCGCGCTTAATACTAAGCCCATATGTTTTACATTTGTGTATTAGGCTACTAATTTTTGATGATAAATGTTTTCAGTCACACTTTCAGACTCTTTTAACAGATTTTAGAAGGAATAACATCTACGGTGCACCAATTTTCCTGTTTTGACAGCTAGAAGTGATGTCTATACATTCCCTAATGCACAGGTATTTATACAGATATTTTTTTAAAAGCAGCATAAACATCTGCTGAAGCATGAAATCAAAGATAATATTATTCTTTCTGGAGGGCATAAAAATTGGAATCAAGTGCTGGCCTGTTTTTCTGCTTTAGCAAAGAGTCAGAGATAAGTATCTTGTCTGCGCATTCTGACACAATGATGCAGAGTGCTTCCCTCTTGCCTGCTTGCTCACACCGTGCTGACTGGACTCCTGGACATATATTATCTTTCCAAACACAAGTCGGACACGGCTCTA
This sequence comes from Holacanthus passer, assembly GCA_025331565.1. NCBI lineage: Eukaryota > Metazoa > Chordata > Actinopteri > Pomacanthidae > Holacanthus > Holacanthus passer. The sequence continues at coordinate 3,686,700 of JAFREQ010000004.1, read as the reverse complement.
AGTGTATTTTAATTGGCTTTGAGCCGCCTTCCTAAAGCAAACAGCTGGCGGTGTAGCTGGTGGTGCGGTGTGCTTGGTTACTGACGGGTGGCCTGCAGTCAGGGCCGGGTGGAGTCCGATTGCCTGTCCACTCCACTCCACCGACAATCAGTCCAATACAGGACTCCATTGTATGTGTGCGCGTATGTGTGTTTGTTTTATCTGACTGCATGTCTGTGCACTTACACATACCTAACTGTGTGTGCGGGTGAGGCGTACAGTGAATATCTGTGTGTCACTCTGGGGTGTTTCACGTTTAAGCTGCTCGCTACTGTAAAAGATCTTAACGCCTGGCAGATTGCATCTTGAGTTAAAGTGCAAGTGATTTAATACTAACAATTAAAGTAGGCATGTCAGCGGGCAACCCGGGCCCCTGCTGCAACCAGACAGGGAGTGGGCCCTCTTTCATATCTCCACTAGACAGAGAGACAGGGGGGCCTCTGGCTCCACAAACCACTGATGCTGCTAACGCACGCTACTTTTTATTCCCAGCTTTCTTTTGCTTTGTAAAAATACATCACCCGAAGTGTTGATTCCCACTGACAAAAGATGCAACATTTCTTTCATTCTCTCTTCTTTTTAAACACGTATTTTGTTTCATCCTTCCTCTTTGACTGGTTCCAAAGATTGATGCAGGGGTACACAGTCGCTGGCCGCCATTGTTAAATAATTATGTCTGTTGTTGATGTTGGCTGTTGAGTCCAAAACAAGACCTCCGTTGGATTTATGAAGTGAGGGACGGCTGGAAATGGAGTGGTTTGGAGTATAGGAGGAAGGGACTGCAAGCTGAAGGAAAAGGTTTTCAGAGTCTGGGCTCAGCATATGGAGAAAAGCCCTAAAAACTATTCATTTTACAAGAACCAAGGATCTCACTCCTAACATGGCCAACTCCACTCTCATAAAATCTATAGACATCCATTATAAAACACCAAGGCCCTCATGAGTTGCTTTGCCCGAACCACTTCAACCTCATTAACTAGTTATAATAAACAAAACAATGTGTTTTTAATGGATGGCGAGTCCCGTCTCTTCCCCCCCTTTCCCCTCCCAGCTCTGGTCCAGAGCGACTGGCCAGTGGTGGGTTTCCCATGACTGCAGCTTGCGGTGTCACGATGATGGATGGGCAAGGTTGGCGGGGGCTGCCTCTTGCCCTTCTCCTTTGGGACGTCCCGTGAACTGACAGGCACATTGTGGCGCTCGACCCGTGCTGACGTGCTGCTCCGCCCGCTGGCACAGTCACAGAGAGCCCCAGAAAATGCCCACTTTTCCACGTTTGCATTCTGGCATGTTTCACCTCACGTGCAGATACGGAGATGGAGAAATGCGTGCAAAAGCACATGTGTGTATCCAAGAGTGCACTCACACAAACTCATGCAAAGTGTGTGAAAAGAGAGATACAACATTGCTCCTTCACATGAGGTCATTATGCAGAGAATTATATTGCTTCTGATGAATTCATTTAAAAACTAAATTTACTCAATTCTTTTCACATGTTTAAGTGTAATTTCAAACATTTAGTAGCACAAGCTTCGGCGATGTAGCTCAGTGTGCAGAATGACCACCTGTACCCCTGAACCTGAGGACCCCTGCTGACCCTCAGTGGGGGTCACATTAGCATCCTGATGAATAAACACCAACAGAAGCTCGGCAGCCACAACACACGCTCCCAATGCCATTACACAAGCTTAAGAGTGCCACACATGTGCATACACACATGGCTCTCCTTCTCTTTCCCTCTCTCTCCGTCTGACTCAGTCAAACACACGCCACACCACACAGAGCGCCTCTGGAATAAAATTCTCCCAGCTAGTGTAAAACAATCCAATAACAGCCAGCACCTCTCAAAATAAAACAATAGCTCAGCTCATGCTGGTGTTGTAAAACAGCTCAGCCTATTACATGCATACGTGTAACTGTACTGTAAATTTGCCCTTTGGGTAATAGCACATTTTTTCTTCATTGGGTGATTTTAGGATTATAATAATAGCAATAGTTTGGTTGAGTATGTGGCAGGGTTACTTCAGGTGTGTGTGTGTGTGTGTGCAGATGTTTTTCCTTGTGTTTTATGCAATGTGCTTCTGCTTCCAGTTGTTGCAGCACAATGTGGCCAAGTCAGCTACATCCATTTTAAGTATTCAGCCAAATTGAACGCTCCATTAGGTCAAAGGTCATTTGAATAGAAGGATAAGATATAAGACTCAGACAGACAGAGTGTGAGGGTGCGAGTGACCATGACCCCTGTGACACTGTTCAACGTGTTTGTAAACAGGATGTCATTAACACTGGGAACTGGCCGGGTTCACAATGACTTTTGTCTCCTCCGGTGTGTGTGTGTGTGTGTGTGTGTTCTGACGGGGAGGTGGACTGAGGGTGGGGGCCAGACAGAGAGCGAGAGAGAGAAAGAGAGAGAGGGAGAGAGGGTGGGGGGGTTGAGGTTGATAAAATTTCAAATAAAACACTTCGCATACTTCCACTGATAAATCAGCACCCTCACAGTTTTCTCAGAACTGCCCTTGTACTTTTCTGTCCAAACAACATCCAGGTTAACTTTTGTCACATCAGATAAGCACCAGCTAATGTGATGAAATTTATGGCTTGGCGTGGCTGCTGTACTAATACAGCGGTGGATTGTGTGAAGCTGTACTAAGTGCACTCAACTGTCAGCTCTTATTGTGGTGTCAGTCCTTCCTTCTAATTAGTGTCCTCAGCAGGCAGGAAGTGGGCCTGGGCTGGACTAATCTGTCAGTGAGGCCAGACCATCCTCGCCCCAGCGACTGTTTCCTTAGATAAACCCAGAGCCCTTTATCTAAAAGAGTTGCGACACTCAGGGGGTCTGGGAAGCCCCTAGTGATTCTGTTATTACTTCTTGGATCTACATTTTATCCATATAACACAAACCTGGATGGAATTTCAGGGTGTTCAAATGTATGGACTATTTCAGTTTTTATCTTAGAAGTAATAAGAATTACAAGGGATTACTGTTGGATGTGCAGAGAGTGCCGCAGCTTCTTCAGGCAGTACGTTCACATCGTGCTACTGATTGCTGTGGTGACAGGTGTTGATTGAGCATGAGAGGGAGGAAGCGTAGTGAAGGACACTTCCTGGCAGACAGTTTTATCAGCAAGGGAGCGGAGGGGTCAGAGAAAGGGTGGATGAGGTTATCACACTCTGGTAGTCGTGTACTGTATACGACTGGTGCGCCGAGAGCCTTCGGAGGCCTGGCAGCAGCCCAGAGTTGCTGACCAAGGTAACTGTCTCTTTCATATAAACATTGTGTGAGTTATAGCCACATGTTGCAACTATCAAGTAAAGAAGTTGTTGTTTTTTTCTACTTAGTTTATACTGTGCTGCCGTGGTTCAATAGGTCATGAAATAGGTGGAAGGGCCTTCTCCGGTATGTCCAAAAGGGACCTGAGGTTGTTTGTGTATTGTCTGAGGGCGCTGACACATCCTGTGAGATATCTCATGCTTGCACAGATTGCCAGGCTGTCTTTCAGTAACTAATGTGCGAAGCAAACAGCCGATTCGAGCGGCAAGACGTATAGTCACGCCGGGCACAAAGCAAAGTCGAGTAACAGGCTCGAGCAGGAAAAGAGAAAGTGAGAGAAGAGGAAAGGGAGAGTGATGGGGTGCTTTTCCTTCCCCGCTCCCTCCCTCCCTCCATCCTTCTCTCCCTCCTTTCCTCCCTTCCTTCTCTCACCACCAGCAGGGTCCAATTCCTCCACTTGAGCGCTCAGGGCCAGCAGCGGGCTGATTAGACCCGCACCCCCAGCCGCGCTACGCCGAGGACTCTGCAGCGGGACGACTTCAAATGCACCTCGCTCCTGCCACCCCAAATAAAACCTGACTGGTCCTAATGGACACGTTTTAATCTCCCTGGGTTATTTGAAGATTTCTCCAGCCCGCTGCTGGCCACAGCAGAAACAAATTCCTCTCGCTTTGTTGATTAAACCGCTGCCTCTCCACCGTTGCTTATCGTCCAGCAACGAGCCGCTCTTTTTAATTAAAAGTGAGACACCACAAGTGTGCAATTAACAGCTGGTAATTATAGAGCTCTTCAGAAGTGCAACACTCCACCTTCATTTCAATTATATAATGGACAAGTGGCTTTTTGATCTCCAAATTAGTGAACTCTTGTAATATTTGTTTTGTGGCAGATTTGGAGGGTTAATAGTGGCCTATGGTGGCCTCCCTCTTCCATGATTGATGTAAGAGCAGAAAGAGGGATATTAAAAACTGGAACAGTCCATCAGGAAATGCAAATCACACCTTCATGTTAATGAGCAGGCGATGGGCCGGGCTGGCCAGCCGTGGCGTTTCATGTGGGAAAAACAAGCGCCCGCTCTGCCGCAAACTGATTAGTACATTTGAATTTGAAAGTTTAATTAAGTGCTTCTTATACAGATCGTTTTGGAGAGTGACACATAACATTAAATTGTTTGATACTTAATTTGGCTTCCTTTTGATTGCAAGGCAAGCATGGGTAAATTTGCAACGCTAGTGTGGAAGCAATGAGTGCTATCCCAAAGGAGGCAGAAGCCATGCACTTCATTTAAAACCTTTAACTGATAACTGATGAAAATGTATTTAATGACCAATGCACTCTTTGAGTCTATAAAGCGGAACACTTGTTCAGTTTTAATTACAATTGATTTCCATCTATGTACATGGCTGTGGCATTGTTAGTTTAGAGTTAGCATTCTTTCACTAAGCACAGTCCATCAATATGAAAAAAAAAAGTGGACCATGATTGATTTTTGGCTGCACGAGTGCATGCAGCAGGTTAAAGTGAGGTGATTATTAATTGGCTGCAACACTTTCATGTCTTTGGGGGATGCTTTCCATTCTGGCCATTTTTACCGGATTGTCAATGTATCAAGTGGTTCAAAAGAAGTTTAATCTTCCTGCTGTTGTGATATGTAATTGCTTTATTTCCCTAGTCAGTATAGTTCTTTTAAAAATGCTCTTTACAGTGCTGGTCCCTGCATCGCACTTAGGCATGTGCCCATTGCCTCTTTAAGACTTCATGTTAAATTTACTCATTGTGTTGAAACTTTCTGCATTTTTTTAATTATTCTGAAACATATGTGTTTCTTTGCATGATTATAAGATGTTAGATATAGTTAATCAGCCATCATAAAAAGATATCAGGATTTGATTAATTCAGTTCGCTCAGTCAGTGGACCTGAAAATATAAAGCCATGCAGTTTGAGAAATATAAGAACCATATTTTCATCCCCAACATACCAAGGATTAAAAGCCACTTGTAGAAATAATGCCATATCAAATGCATTAGTGTAAGAGATCTCCTGATAATCTGTTTTACTTTTGCTTAACATGTTCACATTGAGGCAATCTGTCATTAATTCCACAGTCATGCCACTCCAAATATGCACAAAACAGGAAAACCAAAGAGAGAGAAAAAACATGAAGTCAACAATCTCAAGTCACTCAAGCACTTTGGAATTTTTCATTGGTGAATATTGGCAGCTCATTGTGAAATAAACACCAAGTATTTAAATTCAAACCAGGTCATTATGGATGGTTCTTAAACAAAATGTCAGTCATTAAGGGAGGCCATGTGGCTCTGCTTAGAGTCCCTGTTTGTTTGAATTAGGAAGAAGAAACAGGGGATTTCTGTGATCCTTCTCATCTGTCTGAATGACACACTGAGCGCTCGTTACAGGACAGGAGTATTTCCCATCAACCCCCCTCAACCTGGAGCAGGATCGGTGATGTGCTTTGGATCCTGTGTGCGTGTGTGTTTGTACACGCTTGTGTGTGTGTGATCTAGGTCTAAACTGAATTGCTGTTACTGTCATGTTCCTCTCCTTCCCTCATTGTCCTTCTGCATTCCCGCCTCAATCTCACTGTCATTTGGCAGCTGTCACTCTCCATTTATGTGCCCTACCCTCCCTCACACACACATAAACACACACACACACACACACACACACACACACACACACACACACAATAACACTCACTCATATTCTCTGACAGGCATAAAAATGCAGGTAAATTACCTGCTGATTGAAGTGCATCATATTCTAACTCTAAATGTGAATAGCAGTAAAATATTTCAATTAAAAAAAAAAAAATTGTTGTTTTTTTAATAATGCACATTTATCACCCAAATAGGTTAATGCACTAAGTGACCAGTTTACATTTCAAAGCGTTTCCATCTCTTAGGAATTTCAGGACATGAATTTCATATCACAGATATAAAAGAATTGAAAAATTTCATTATTGCAAAATAATTAAAAAAAAAAAAAAAAAAAATATTATAAAGAAAATCACCATATGGATTTGATTCACGAGGTCTTAACATTCAAATGTTTACAAATGACTTTGAAGTGGCAGCGTTTTCTGCAGCCCAGCTCTCAGTCTTGACAATGGACCACACTGTTTATGTCCAGACGCCCATGTAGAACTGTGCAGTGCATTACACAAGGAGACAACAATCCCCATACAAGCGCACAATCCTACTGTATTGCTCAGTTAAATCACCTCCTAAATGGAGGGAAATTGACATCCATAACAAATAACATAAACAGCTTCAGTGCTCCGAGGGGGATTTTGTTGCTCGGGGCGCAGAGGCTGAATGTTAGCCTTCCAACAATCATTAAACAAACATCCTCTCCAGGACCTTTCCATGCCCGGGTCTATTCCACATGTCACACTGTGGTTTGGAAAGTCTCTGTAGCCCAGGACATTATTGTATGTAACAAGTTCTGTAACAAAGTTAAGGTGGAATTGGCCTGCCGCTGTGGTAGTGCTCGAGGCAAGCGGACCCTGTGAGTGGAAAAGCAACCCTCAGACAAAGTCTATTCATATCCAGAAATATTAAATAGAGGATGTCAGGTTGGTAGTAGGTGGTCAGCTTGTCACATTAAAAATACTCCTGCTTTCCAATAGTTAGTTTTTCTTTCTTTACCATAGACAGACCTCGTTTCTGATTGAATTCAGCTTTTTAAAGGGATGCTGGGCCTGCTGTGAATCTGTATCAGACTTTTTTTTTTTTTTTTTTTTTTTGCAGGCTGTGTATGCTCAGGCTTCCGAATACTGCAAGAGGGGGTTTTTCTGAATTCATGTGGCCCATTGTGCACGTTAAACAATGCCCGTATTTATAACCTCTGACCTGCCGCTGTAGTGCCACAACAGCAAAATTAAGGGCTCCTTTTTCAACAGTTTCGAGTGGCAGCCAGAGGTGAGAGAATAAGATTCATTAAATGAAGCTAAGCAAAGAAAAGGAGAGCTGAGGCTTTTAAAATGAGAAGCTTGTTAAAGGAAGAGCTGTGTAGGTTTAGTAGCATCCTGATTATATACATACATATACATTTAAATTGTCACATACACAGATTCCATATGATGACAGAATGCGTACATTTCTCTGTTGCTTCACAGAGTATCTGTGTATGTGTGTGTTCCTACTCGTGTCTGCTGTCACCCGTGTGTGTTTAAGGTGTCCAAGTGATGAGTTTGAGTTTGTCAGATGCCTCAGCCCTGAGTTTAGGGCCATTTGTCATTGGTGGGATTCATTATTCGTGTCCCTAACTCCCCCCCAGATGGGCAGTGTGATCACCACTGACCCCCTGTGACAACCACAGCACCTTCATTATGTCACAGCAGCCACCCTGTCACTACAGCAACTCTCTAACTGTCTGGGTGACACCCCTGGGTGGGACTCCAATCTCTCATCTGGAGGCCTGCCTGTCTCTGAGCCTGTCAGCGTGTGTGTGTGTGTGTGTGTGTGTGCATGTGCTGTTGTTGATGTGTGTTTAGACATTGCTCTTTGGTTTGTGTGTTTGCCTTTTTTTATGGGATTATTTCTTAATAAATCAATATGTAATTCCAAATACTGTAATGGCTTTGTTGGTCAGTTCAGTTTAGTTTCCTGTGACTAACAGATTGTCTGGCTGAATTATCCTAATATATGCAGCCGTCTGGTTCCCCAAACAGGTACAAACAACACTTTTCTATTCCAGCTTTTGCACCATCTCATCTAATATCCCTTACCAATAATTTCAGGCACATAAACTGACCCCTAAATTAATGAAATAATTTCCCAGTAGAAGTCGGGTACACTCGATATATTTGTTTTTATCATATTTCCCTTCCCAGTGGGATCATTTCAGATAACACACTGGACATTGTTATACTATTACCTCTCCCCCTATTTTCTAATCAGCAATTATTCAATTATGTCCCATTAGTTGGAGGGTGTTGCCAATGTCGCCGCCCTGGGCGTTTAGCCCCTGCTCTCTGTCAAGGGGAGACCCAGAGGGCCCCGCAGAACGCCTGTGATTAGTGTTGCGTCTGCAGAGAGGTGACAGAATCCCTCTTCAAATATTTTGTCTTCATTTTACGGCTCTGAGATGCAATTATGGAGCAGCAGTTCATTACGGCAGCACGCGGCGCTTCATGTTTTATGCATGCTGCCTCATTTAGGGCCTTTATTAACGAGCTAGGTCTGACCAGGCTGCTCGAGACTACACTGCAGGCTGCGCTATGACCACCATCGCCGGCGTTTATGCACTGTAGGTGTGTGTGTGTGTGTGTGTGTGTGTGTGTGTGTGTGTGTGTGTGTGTGTGCTGGCAATATGAGTAAGCAAGAGCGAGGGAGTGAGTAAAAGGAATAGAGTGGGCAACAATGAAGGCTAGATGGAAAATAAAAAAAAAAAAAAGAAAGAAAAATGTGATTGGAAGAGAACTGAATGAAGCAGGGAGTGTGTGTGGTCAGTGTAGTGGTCACTTCACCGCTGTGCCCTCTTTATCCCAGCAGCCGGCCTCATAACATGGCTCCGTAGCGTCGAGGCTGGTGCAGGCTGGCTTGGCTTTAAGGCAGTAGATTGAAGGGGTGGGGGCAGCAGGGGTGACTAACTGCACCTCCCTCAGCAGAAGAAACTCCATCTGCATCCAACATTGAGACAGATGAGGCCAATTTGGCTCCTTAAATTTCTGGGCTGTGATGGATGTGGGGTGGCTGTGCACAGTGAGAGGTTGGTAGAAGGGTGTGAAGGGAACGGGGGAGAGAGAGGGGAGACAGGTGAGGAAGGGGAGAAAGAGGGAGACATCCAGGGTAAGAAAGAAAGAGAGAATGAGGGAGGAAAGAAGGGTGAAGGACCTCACCTTTGAGCATGAGCAGTTGTGCATTATCTGTCACGTACAAAGCAGGTACAGAAAGTTGGGTATGAAAAGGAATCAAATGATAGAAAAGTTTAGAGTTTAATACACTATGATATGTTGTGAGTACAGTGTTAGTAATGCAAGTCATATGAGGAGTGATCCAACCCCCCCGACTGTACAAATTAAGCCAACAAACAGCACTACGTATCTTCGCATGATGCCAAAATAGAGTATGTGTTGACACTGGCTTTCCAGGTTTCAACTGAGGCAAATTGAAAGCTAATATGCCGTAGCCAGAAATTTGTGTCTCCAAAAATTGTCTTTGATGGAAAATTTTCTGTCGGGAGTGCGGCCAACGGCATAATGCACTCAATGGCCACCAAGCTTTCTCTTTTCTGTAGCTTTTAGTGTTTGTATAGCTCCCAATGCGAACATGCAGGGACAAGGTTATTGATTCACTGATAAACAGTGCGGCGTCATGCATCCGATCTCAATCAGGTGAGCCTGATTACTCGTGTCAAACACTTGAATGGGCTTGAGCTTCGTTGCCTGATTTAAAAAAAATAACAATTTTTCGTGCTATAAATACAAAATTTCAAGTAGTCAGGTTGTATTTGCCTACAATTCTGCCCAGCTTTAACTGACTGATGGCCTTTTCACTGCAGACCAGAGCCCCCATCTGCACTGCAGATCCGCCCCCCTTTGATAAGAACTACCATCCTCAGGCCTACATAAATATTTTATCAAGTATAATGGAAATTGTCAAATCCATCTAATTGTGTAATGCATTATGAAGACATCAAACTTAAACAAAGCACATATGCTATCATTTCTTTTAACGACTGGGACAGGCTGGGCCGGGTCGAGCTGGCGGTTTGGTACCCAGGGGGCCTTCCACGGGGCTGGGGGGGCTGGCAGCAACCACTCTGGATATACGTCTCTCTCTGCTCTGCCCGGACCTGCCTCGCTCACATTTCATCAAAGGAATCAATTTCTCAAATGTGCACAACTGTGAGCCATAATTATATTAGGCCCCAATGGCAGTTAGCCATGACATGAAAGCGAAAGAGGGAGAGAGAAGAGAGGGGGAGAGAGAATGTTCATCTACGCATGTTTGCTTTGACATGTATTGTATTGTCACTGACTTAAGTTTGGCATAAACATTTGGTTTCATTTTTTGATTGAGTCATAAAATGTGGCTTTTCCACACAGTGTCACGTTTCTATTCAAGATTCTTGTGTCATCTTTCAGTGGTATTTGATGTAGAGTTTTTTTTCTTTGGGGGGAGATATCGCTTTTGTTGCTGTCTAAAAAGATAGAGGGATTAGGATGGAGGAACAAGAAGACAGATGAAAGGAGTGGCACAGGTGAGCAGAACAAACAAATCAAAAAGCTTAGGGTGTGTGACATATTGGGGGATGCCGGGTTGGGATTGAATCAGAGGCGAAGACAGAAGAGATGATGAGATTAATGACCTTTGTCAACATGCTCTCTCTACATGTCACTTCACAGGAGAAAACAGACAAATCAGTAGTTTCAGAGTGTGTGTTTTTGCAGATGACACACACTCATATTTCACTGACTTCAGCATTTTGATAAGCAAACACTCTCATGCAGAAATTTCAGCTTGAAGCACAAACTTACTTACAGAATATGCACAAACATGCTCATGCAGACGAACTCAGAGTTACTCATTTCCCCTAATTTTGAACAATAGCCTGAGTCAAAATAAATAAATTCACAATATTGTTTCTTATGGCATTACAGTTTACTGATCACCAAGATTTTGCGCACTAACCGTGTTATGTCTCATCATCTTTCCCCTCTTCTCCCCCCTTGCTCTTCGCCCCCTTTTCTTTTCTCCCACTCTTTCCTCTCATCTTCTCTATCCCGGGGTCAGCGTGTGATTCGCAGGACCCTCCCTCTCCCCCCCGGCTGATGTATGGCTTGTGGAAACAATGTGAGCGCCGGGTTGTTATTCTGTTTGCTTTACATTTGACAGGCTTGAGTTAGCGTCCGACTGGGATCCTATCTCATTAGGCCAAATGCGGGGGCTATAACAATCATAAAAATCGTTTGGCAACTGGCATCCCACTTAGGAACACCTGTCAACATACGGGCAGAAGATAAACTCTGCAAATTAGAGTCAGGACTGAGATTGAATCAGGGATGGAGATGGAGGGAGGACAGAGGGAGAGATGCACATATGCTCCATGTTGTTAGAGAGTTAATGATATGAAGTGCTTGGGTTGATGCGGTGGCTTCCTCGTTGATGATATTGATTGTGGTTTTAGGACGTAAACTGTGTGTGTATATGTGTGTGTGTGTGTGTGTGTGTGTGTCGTACATCCATCTCTGTGTTCATCAAGACTTCATTCATTTGCATTTCATTAACAACAAATGTAGTTTGTTAATCCTTCATATTGATTATCCCGAACAACCACAGAAGTAGGAGCACAACGATTTGTCTTTTGATACAAATGTTTTAAGAAAGGAAGTTTTTTTTTTGAGAACATGCTAAATTGTGTCCTTCTGTGCAATTGTATGGATTCGTTCTAACATACTTTATTTTTTCTTCCTTTATGCAAACACCCCTCTCACTCGTGCACACTCTCTCTTTTCCTCCGCTGTGTCTTCCCCTCCTCACCCTGTCCAAACATACATCTTTATCAAGTGGCTGTTGTCAGACAACATTAGATAATTAATAGGCCATTTGTCAGGCCTGTGAGAAACATGTTAAAATCCCCGAGCAGCTCCCCAGATAAATCCTGCCGCGCACACAGACGCCTTTGTTGTGTCAGCCTGCCATCGGAGCTGCAGATTTACCATTAAAGGACCCTCATTATTAATCACAACTAATGCTAATTAATTAGGTGTCTGTGTGTGTGCACAGAGGGACCAGCTCTAAGTTTCAGTTTGTTGTGCGATGTTAATTGGTAACTCGGCCCAGGGCCCTTAATGGAGTGTTTTCCATTTGGAGCGGGGAGCAGTTGACTAACACAGGGGTGAAAAAACATAGACAATGCTCTCATTAATTAAGACTGTGTAAAGAGCTCTGCTCCTGTTACTCTTTGGTGTGTGTGTGTGTGCATGGTTTGTACAATATGAGTGTCTGTTTGTGAGCATATGAACGTGGAGATTTGTGAAAACAATTGCATGTATGGCGTTGCAGGATCTCTCTCAGTGCTCGAGTGTAAGATTCACCAGGATTCAATAAGTAATGTGAAAGTTGTACTATAGTGACATTTTATCTTTAAAAAAAAATTTTTGTAGCAAGGGTAATTCATCCAATCTAATCTTTTATTATTCAGTTCTTTCTTAAAACCATCTCTGCTGTAAAGGATATTTTTCAGTTTGAGAAAGACAACATGTGAGAGACTACATTGACAAATGTCCTATTTTATTTGGAAATTTCGCTCTATACATTTTATTCATTTAGTTAGTTACTTTTTGTTAAAGAAGCAAATATTGAGAGATAAATTATGGACAATGAGCCCAAACTGTTTGTACACATCTACCTAAGGCTACGAGTGTTAGTTTGTATCACTCGGTACCACAGTCACCCCAGTGGACCTGCGGACCAAAAGACTCCCCAAAAGCGACACTGAGGCCTCCATTAAGCACAAAGACAGAGTTAATTAGGAAGCTTATTGCCTCTCCCGAGGGCATGGGCCTCCAAACACTCGTCTATACACCCTGCTGAGGGACTCTAGACACAACTGATGCACTGTAATTAACAGCGCTTAACAAATCAACAGCAGCCATTTTCTGTTTGGCAGTAGCTGTGAGAGCGTTAAAATTAACCAAATGAAAGATAATTATTTTTATTTGCGTTTGAATTCAGTCACAGTGAGTTGTCCCTCCCAGATGTCTACGCCTGCATCTCCCTCAGGGTATCCCCCATTTTTCAGGCAAAATGAATCAATATACAATAACAGCAATCGCCCCCCCTCCCACGTATTTTGAAACCTCCAAACAATCCCTCAGTTGTTTCAGCAGCAGTGTGTTAAGCATGATAAAAAAAACATGTACTTCTACTGTGGTTCTGGTTCTTGTGTTTGACTGCTGGAACAACAGCGAACACATATTCAAGGTTTTCCTGGTGCAGAGGTGTAAATAGAAAGCAGAGGAATGATGAAGAGCGCCTTTTCAGAATTTGGATGTGATGACTAATGGAGGGGATCATGTGTGATTATGTTTGACCTGCAGTACAAGGGTAAGCCCCCCCTCCACGTCCCATTTGTCCGTTATCACAGGCAACAAATGATGTCTACAGATAAGCAGAAGGGCCAGTCCTCATAAGGTGAGGAGTTCATTTCCATATTTCACGATCTAAGACCCCATCAGTCAACTGTTAGAGCCCTCTGTGTGGCTAGATGAAGTGATCTGTGAATTGGGTGCAGCCTAAGTAGATGAATTATGTTCTCACTTTATACATTACAGTGTGCACTAAAAGCCCACACACAAAAAACAAGCAACTGTCATTGGCAAAGTAGTATCAATTTTTCGCTTTTCATAAATGTTTTTGGAATAAATTCAAATTATTCATGATTGTTTTATCAAGAAAATGTGAGCATACATATATGCATCATTTGAAAAATAACATTTTTTACTTAAGTGCCTTTATTATGTGATTTGACTGAATCATGCTTCCAAATTGTATTACTGAAAACAATCAGGATAGAGTCGTACAGTTGATATTATCCACACAGTTATTAGAAAGACGGCAATGAAGTAAGAGCAAGAAAAAGACAGCAGTATAGAAAAAAAAATGAGAGAGAGGGGGGTTAACTATGTCCACAGGTAGGTTATTTCTCTCTGTAAACATATGTATCCATTTGTCCCGTGGGTGCGTCCCCTTGCCGTCCCGTCGGCAGTGGCTGGGTCACACCTCCATTAGGGGCTTTGTCACAGTGATTAATAGCTCCTTCTATCATCTTTAATTCACTCCCTGATGATGGCGGCCCTGCTCGCTGCTCGGGGTAATCGTGTGATGTATGAGTCCGCCCAACACCTCGTGGCAGAGGTGAAAATCATTCCACCCATGCAGATAGCAGGCGCGGGAACAAATGTTTTCCCTCTTAATAAAAATTAATGAATTTGGCGTCAAGTGCGACCATTTAAATACATGGGATATATATACGTGTGTATGTGCATATGTGTTTATGCTTTATGATGTATTTTCATATGTTCCTGAGTGATTTTGATGGGGAGATAATATTGTTTTCCTCATTATTTCACACTAAATCATTTGTGTTGTCTTTCACATACATCAACATCAAAGTTTTTCGCACTCGCTTTCTTGTGCTATCATAATGTGCCATCTCTGTTAATAATGCAGCTGAAGCCGTGTTGCTGCTCCCAGCTGGAGTTCCCCTTCGCTACCCAGAATTCTTTTAGCGCTCCTTCTTTGATGAAGGGCGTCAGCTTGCCATGATGAAATAATGTCCATTACAGAACAAACAAACAGGACTATTTGCTTTAAGTAGGCACACAGAAAAGCACACACACACACACACACACCCATCCGATCATCTGTGTTCAGTGTCCCTCCCGCCCCATGCGTCTAAGCACAGCTACGCTCTCCGGCTTATCAATCATCTGCACATGAAACCACAATTTTTAGAACTCTGAACATAGCATATTTGCTTTCGGCTAACGTTTACCTTACAGAAACATATATGTTTATGAGCTAAAATGCTCTCGTTGAGTCCGCTGGACCGGGGGAATTTCTGGTCTAAATCAAATATAAACTTGGAGACCAGCGCGAGGGGGAAATGTCAGCGGAGAAACAGCAATGGAGGGATACAGTTACCTTTAAAAGCTCTTGTCCCTCCACCATATGGCAAGCTTCACATCCAGGACTATAACCGCGTTACACAGCCTCTCTGCTGAAAATCATTACATTGACTCCCAGAGCCACATTGGGTTTCATGCCCGGCCCGGCTCAGCAGAGTCTTTAAAAGACTTTCCCCTCAAACACGCTGTGCCCACACAGTGTGTGTGTCAAACACAATAGCTGGACAGACACTGTGATCAGGTATTGCTGCAGGGAATGATTACGAGAAATACTTAAGTTTGAGATCGGGTTCGACAAATACCCACATGTACCACATAACACACGGCCTGATGTCTGTAACAGACAGCTGATTCAGCTCGATGTGTTCATGCGTAGATTTGTTTTCCCCACAGCAAACACATTTGTTTTGACAAGAATTATGATTTTCAACTAGCAGAGGAAAACAGCTCATGTACTACTTACGCAGTAATCGTCAGTTTTGCACTGCTTTTCACCAGACATTGTGTTTTGACCTTGCCAAAGTGGAAGTTACACATAATTTAAGGATATTTCTATACAATGCACTTGACTTATGTCGTGCTTCAAGTAACGTGTCATAGTTTGCAGCAGATTGAAGGTTAGAGGACATGAAAAAGTTCCTTGATTTTGTCCACGTTTTGAGTTAATCTCTCAGGTTGGTTTATGACCACCTGTGGCCAATCACAGTAGATCCGTTCAGTCAATCAGAAGCACTTCATGGCCAGTGAACAAGAAGTGCGTGTGTGGATGTGCGTGGATCAAAGGCTCCACGGCTGACAGCGCAGCGGTACAGTGTCACACAGGCAGCCCTTCAGGAATGTTCCTCAGCCCAGGGATGGGTTTTGGAGCCTCATTAGCAGAGCCCCCTCTCCCCGTGCCCTGTCAGCCCGTGTTAGGTGCTGCCCATCTCAGATGCACGCCGGGGGAGCGGCAGCTTCCTGTGAATCGTTTCCGGCTTTGAGTGTCTCTCCGTGTGACACCTGGCTGGCAGTCTGTCGTCCTCGAAATCTTCTTCAGTGGCTCGCTCGTCTGAATACATATCTGTGTGTTTGCTTGTATGATTGAATTTGTGTGATCTCATCTTTTCCCTTCACCTTTGATTTCTGCGCTTCTTTCCACCTTTTTTGGAGACAAACATATTCTGCTTTTAAGACCTCAGGACCGTGTTACCTTGCTTCACCCGCACACTCTGTCAACCCTGTGAACGATTCAGTCCCTCTTCCAGCATTAAGCTCCAGCAGCCACGTGTGCCACTCTGAAGAAGCCCAGTGTGGGTTCAAGGGTCGTACTTCGATGTCCTGTTTCACTCTATTCACAATTAACCCCAGTATGCCTCCCTCTGTTTTCACAGTGCAGTGTAGAAAGAGTTCAGGAAAAGGAAATATAAAACAGTCAGTGCAGCACAATGCTGAGTAGATCCTGCTTACCCACTTTGGCATCAGCTCAAACAAATGGCAAACATACCATGTTGTTGCTGTAGGTTTTTTTTTTTTACTCCATAAGCCTGTTTTTAACATATCAAATCTTGTTTTAAATTTTGTTATGAATTAAATGTGTCTGTCAGGTGTTTCCCAGGAACAGGAACACTGACATCAGAAACAAGTGTACTCACTTCATGTGCTCTTTATTACTGAGCTCAAAGAAAAGTGAATCAGGGTTTTGTCACATGACACCATGTTGTTTCAAACCTGTAGGACCTTCTGCTGTTTATTTAAACAGATCAAGCTAATACATGTAAGCTTTGTGTGTTTTATTAATTTGTCAGCAAGAGGCAAGAAGCTTCTTTGGAGCTTTTGACAGTGTTGCAGGAACTTATTAAAGAACATAAGGAAAGATATACAGTGTGAATTTGTGATAATGCAACAATCAAAAACTGAGCACCACCCCTCACATAGATGTACTGTTTCTTCCACAGGTGACGGTGATGATGAGTTTGCCCTTTACCCGTCCGACATCTTAGACGACGTATGCGGCTCTGATGGCGATCCTGCTCCTTCCTCGGCCCTGGCAGAGGACCCGGCGTCCCCTCCGCTCTCTGATGATGAGGCTTCACCCCAGGACCCCTTGTCATTCCAACACCAGAGCATCTTTTTACCCCAGGAAGATCTGACCATTCCCCTGGACTTTGAGCTGCGAGAGTCGGCAGTTCCAGGCGGAGGCCCGGGCATCTGGAGCCGCAGGAGGGTAAACGTCGGAGAGCGCTTTGGACCATACGAAGGAGAGCACAGGCCTCGTCTCCGAGATCCCACTCAAGGCTGGGAGGTAGGAACATGTGTAGTTAACGTGAACCAACATTATTACTTTTTAGAGTCAATACTTTTAAACACACAAATGACTGACAGAAATTAATGCTTAAAAAAGTGCTCTGCAACTGCTGAATGTCAAAAATGCAGGCATTTTTTTTTACATCTTTTTAATGGTTTAAGGAGAGATTGCAGCTCAGGTAAAGAAATTTGTTCTACATGTAACAGAGCAGCTTAGCTTTGGTTCAAGTATACACATGAAAATCGTAGTTATGGGGTTTTTCTGCAACAGTAGTAGCACACTTTCTGACAAGGGGGGTTTCCTTGGCTGATACACACTGTAACATTCACATAAGTCCTCTTTTTTATTTCCTCCCATGGCGTCATGTTCACATTTAGCCCAGTGACCACAAGGCTGTTGATGCCGTTTGTTGCCCAGTGATGTAATGTTAGCTCAGTGCCATTGAAAGAAAGGGAGTCGAGGTTGTGCTCTTAACTCAATTAAAATGAAAAGCCATAAATCCCTTTTTCATCCTGGTTAGGGACCCAGTGCGGCCATTGGCAAATCACATATTGGTCAGCCGGCACAAAAAAATCGAAGGCAGGGTCACAGGACAAGGTCAAAGGTTAGATGTGGTCTCTGTCAGTGTCAGGCTGGTTTGGTTTTATGGAGCAGGAGTGAGGGGCTGGCAGAGAATCAGCCTCATTTAGTCTCCCAAAATAGAGCCTCTCTAATTTGGACGTGAGGATTTAGTCATTCATACTTAGGCCTTTGTCCCTTTGTGGGACAGAACCAAGCTCATTAAGAACTGCTGACCATGCAGTTCATAAAGTGTAAAGTCACAGGTTTAAATAAAAAGATGATTCAATGCAGCATTCCTTCTCTCACTAGAGTCTCTCTAACTCCTAAATCCATTTTAATCCTGCTCTTTAAAACTGACGGAGAACGTGTTGGTAAAGCATCAACATTCGGCTCATATAAATAGTTTTGGATTTGGACTTGTGCTCGCTGGGCTTGCATCACAGAGCATTACTCCAGCCCATCAGCTCTGACTCAGTGGTTTTGGCTCGGACCAAACCAAAATAATTTTTCTTTTTTTTTTTCACTCTGGACTACATTTCTACAGGAAACAACTTTTCCCTCATTATCAACTGCCGGGTGAGATGCAATATATAAACGTCTCCTAAATTGAAGTGAGGAAAAACTCTTCATTTTTGCCCGTTTTCATAACACAAAATCTTAATAATAAAGTCTCTGTCCCTCCCAAAGAGATTTACAGCCGGTTGAACAAGCTCTCTGGGTTATTCTTTTTTTCCCAGGGAAGGAAATAAAGGAAAAAGAGGTTTCATGAATTTTAATCCGGCTGTAATTTATGGGGAGCTTGAATAATAATATGTATTTAAAAAGCTGAGGAGCTGGGATGTGAGTGTGCATGTGTGTGTGCGTGTGTGTGTGTGTGTGTGTCTGGGGGCAGGCGGGTGGGGGGGTTTGAGGGGAAAGATGGGATCCTGGCGAGGCAGCACTGTATCACAATGTTTAATTACCACCCTGACAGCGAGCCATAACTCTTTCCATTAAGTAAATAAGTTGTAAAGAATTTATGATGAAATGCCACATTATTCAGAATGGATATTCAGTGATGACATCCCTCTGCATTAAATATGGTAAACGCCATTAAGCCCTCCTGACCCCCCCTCCCCTCTTCTCCCGTGCCCACCCGTTTACCATCCCTCGCCCATTGCTCACCCCCTCCCCCTCCTCCCGCCTACAAACCGTCAATATGCCAATAAGCCTGCGGAGGGTCTGTAAAAATAAAATTGATTTGGTAAATGTGAGTTAAGATAGATATGTTTGCTTTCATCATCAATTCTGTACGGCGCAGAGAGGTGATGTCACCGACCGGGGAACGCTAAAGTGGCGCTCCCATCTGGAGCGTTTGATGGAGGGCCCTAAGCGGCCCAGGCCAGTGGTGACAGACTGGGGGAAGTTTGTCACCAGGGAGGCCACCGCTCCTCAGCGCCATCACCATAAATTTGGGGGGCTTTATTCATAAAGGGGAAGAGTGAGTTATGGCGTCCATGATGCTTTATGAATACAGGAATGGTGACTTATGGGAAAGATAGCTTCGGTAAATAAGAGGTAGAGAGGGGTCTGTCAGGCTGAGACGCTCACCTACACTGTTGTATGCAGAACTGGAGTGCTGACTGTGCCAGTAGTCATACGCTCGCTGGTGTGCGTCTCTGTGTGGGTGTGCATGAGTTTGTGTGTTTGTGAGCTGAATCTATTAGTGAGGGCTTTTATTACATTTATGATTTAGAAGAGTCAATTGTGATTGTGTTAAGGCTTTGCTTATTCTTTTAATCAGATGATGTGTTCTCTGTCAATAGAGAGAAAAAAAAAGTCAGGCATTAGTTAAGAAAGAGCTGTGATTTATCCAAAAGAGGACTTTCTCAATGAGGGATCAAAACAATGAAGACAGACCAAAGCCTGTTACAGATTACATCAACATGTTTTACATATTGGTGTGATCTGTAACATGTAATGCAATGTTCACTCCAAAACAGGAACATGATGATGCTTTTCTTGTTTGATCTCCCACAACCACCAACCCACTTTGTTAACTTGCTGTTCAAGAAATTCAAGTGTAAACTGGAACTAGATGGGATTTTTTTTAATGATAAGGAATTTATTTAATTTCATTTCTATTTAGAATAGAAGAACAATAAACACTAAAAAGGTTGAGGGTTTTGAAGTAAATCCAAATGGCTTTGAATATCTAAATGGAAAGTGACATGGTCTTGGCTTAAATTCATGTAACAGCTGAGAACATTTCAAATGATAAAGGGTGAAAAGTAATCGATTTGCTTTTCCAGAATTTATTCAAAATTCTCTTGAATGATGAAAATAAAAAGGGAAAACCATGAATTGCAAAATATTGCATTCCATCTTTCATGTGACAGAATAAGGATGAGGTGGCCTGCACTTGCCCACAGTATTTGCATGTATTTTTCCATGGCTTCCTTGGAAATACTCTTAACGCCTGGATGCCCACCAGTCCATATTCTGCTGTCTCTCTCTCTGAGTCGTTAGGCACATTGAAATTCAAACTCCATTTGGGTCTGTCCTCTTCTCAGCAGCAGCAACAATAAGACAGAGAGTTAGAGTCCGGGAGAGAGTTATCCAGCACTCAATGAGCCTTTGGGCTCACCCAAACTCGCAGCCCCACGGGATTATGGGTCCTGGGCTTAGAAAGCTGGGCGCCTCCTGCTGTAGGAGCGATGGGCGGAGCAGGTTAGGGGTGCGAGAAGGGTTGGGATGGTGAGTGGGGCGGGACAGGGGCGCTTAGGGCCTTTGTGCATCTCTTGAGTGAGAGGCGGAGGTGGAGGTGGAGGCGATAGTGTTGGTGGTAGTGGTGGTGGTGGGGAGGTGGTGAAGGAGATTAGCAGTGATGGTGAATGGGAGTAGAGGATTAGGTGGCTGGGCAGGGCCTTTCCTGCCTCTGCCTGTCTCCAGGACCTCATGGTCATGAGAGGATGGGAGGATGGAGGGAGGAGAGGCAGATGCCTGGCCAGGAGGAGTCCCATCATTTAAACTGCTGTCAGCTGAAAATCTTGCATTGTTAATGATCTAAGGAGAAACAATAAGTATGTTTGATTTGTGTGTTTCAAAGCGTTGGATCAGAAGCTTTGAAATGGAGACTGCAAAAGGCATTTTATGAACTCTAGCCTTTAGAATCTGTGGTTATGACGATTTTTATATTTAAAACACAGGCAGAAACAACAAAAACATCTCTTCAGGCAGTTTTTGCAACTGTAGTTTCTACTTTTGCCATTTTGCCTTTTATGTATACAGACAGTGTGAACTCAAGGAAAGGTCAATCCTGGAATCAGGGTTTTGTGTGTCTGTGTGTTGCATGTGTGTCCAATACGCTCTGGTGTGTGCATGCGTGCATGTGTGTGTAAGACGGAGTGTGAGAGTGTGGATGGAGGGCGTTTCGAGAGGGCGTGTTTTTTGTGCACGGATAAGCTGCTGTCCTGAATGAATGCAGATGTCTCTGGCTGGCTGTCCGCCTGTCCCCTGTGCGCTGACGGCCCGTCACCTCTCTCTGTCACAGGGAGAAAGAGCCACTCTCAGTCCTGGCTAAAAGCCCCTTAATCCCCGAGCCCCTGCCACATCCCATCCACTGTCAGCGGAGATGGCCCTGCCCACAGCAGCGCTTAGAAAGGCAAGCGCTAGGGATGAACCTCTCTGTCACTCACGCACCTCTCAATGGACACACATCTTCACATTTTCACACACACGTACACACACATATAGTTTTTAGAAATTCAAAGTGAAAAAGTCCTGCATGTGGAAAAGCCATGTGAATGGCGGTTGTCAGTGCATTGTGCTGCATGAACACAACGGCTGCACTGACATCATTGTGGGGCCTGTTTTCTCTCATGAGAAGAGCACCGACTGGCTGCTGAGACACTGTGTGCAATATTGAAGGAACCGGTCACAGCATACACTTGGGTCTCTTTGGCACTTAATGAATTGTAAAGAAGACAATAAAGACCATTAAAATCGGATGTGTGCAACCAGATAGTGTGAGGAGGGAAATGTGTCACCATGTAGGCAGAATGTTCTGGACGTGGTACTGATTTTGTTATGTTTGTTTCCTGTAATTTTACCTTTTTTTTTTATAGGTGCGTAGACCTGAGGGTAAGATAAGTGCTGCAGGTGGAGGCTAAAAGTAAATATGGTGATAGGCACAAGGGGATTGCTGGATTTTGGCCATTACAAGGCCTTGTAAAGAATATGAACTTCGACTAAGAGCTCTGAAGATGGAGAATGGATTTAGGATAAAGTCCTAAGTCTTTGTAGTTCGTATGTATTAGACTTGCCATTGTCCCACTTAGAAACTGTATCGCTTTAACCCTGATTTCCAAGTCAGTTAAAGAGGAAACCAGGACGCCTGCAGTGTATCATTTTATTCCTACTCTATAGAATATAAATCAGTATCCTAGGAGTTGAATACACGCTGGAAAAATCTGTGCCTCATGATTTACATCAAGGCCAATGCAGTAAGTAGTGTGCTCCAGTAGTGTGGTTCAAACTGTTTCACATCTTTCCTGCTGTGATTTACTATGATCAAAGTAGTCATTTCTAATATCTAAAATACAGCGTGTTTCCTCTATCAAATTAAATGCATCTTTACTTTTTATACATTGTTCTTATATGTCACAACAAATCATCAGTCTGCCAACTATGTTTTGATCGTCATATACAACAACAAGAATTGATTGAATTGAATTGGCCCGAGTCCGGGTGAGTAAATATCATGTGTCTTAACCTGCTGAGCTACCAAAAATACCCCTGGCCTCTAATGTCTTTCTCATGCTGCAGAGTGTTCAGTGTTAAAACAGTCTCCTGATGCCTTCAGCCGCATGCGTCTGCTTTTGTCTCTCCTGGTGTCTGTGAGGGAGATGAGCTGCCCATTCAGTGTAACCGGAGCTTGATTGTCTTGAACAGGAGTGATGTCCATTCAAAATCCCAAAGACAAAACAAGCTGGGGGTCCGTCTCCCTGCCTCTCAGTTGATTGGTAATCCCTTTCTTTGGGTTAATCTGTTGTTTGTTGGTGCTGGTAGAGGCTTGTGTGTGTCTGTTTGTGTCTGTGTGTGTTTGGGGAGGCTGTTGCTGATGTTCTAATCACATGTGAGAGGAGCGGGAGTAGATGAGCGTACGATAAAGTGTGAGAGGGTTTCCCAAGATGAGTGCCGGGTCAGTGAAATCCTCCACTTTGTCCGGAGGCTACTCTTCTCTCCCAGTTAAAGAGGACGAAAAAAAACTATACAAATTTCTGATTTCCCCCTCATTCCTTAGCACTGACCCCCTCCTCCTCCTCCTCCACCTTCTCCTTCTCGCACACTCCTCCTCCCTCTCTTTCTGTCTGAGTTCCCAGCAGGGAGGGGAAGCTAGGTTAACTAACTGAACAAAGTCAGAGTGAATTGCAGAAGGACAAAGGCGGGCGTGAGTGGGGGGATATACCAGTTGGAAGGTGTAGCCGGCAGCACAATACCAGGTGAAGGAGGCTCTCGTCAGGGGTCCATCCAAGCAGGGCAAAGGTCATGGGCCTTATTAGATCTGAAGTGAATGGAAGGACTTGTTTGATTGAGGGAGGAGGTCGGGAAAAGGAGGGATGAGGAAGGAGGAGTTCACCTGTTTGAAAAGCTCAGAGGGGGCGTGTTTCTCCCCCCCATTATATCTGACCTGTCGGGATGCAGACAAAAATCTGACTAGCTGATAGCTCATGGTGGGAGTCACAACACACACATAACACACTGTGAGCTGAAAAAAAGGAGGCTGATCTGATCGGAAACACACGCAGGGCAAACTCAGTGACACAATGACAAACGTCTAGACACAGATATAACAGAATTTATATGCAGGTGCATTGACTCATCGGCGGGGATATAAACGCTTCTGTCTTGTAACACACATTTACATCATCTATCCTCAGCTGCTATGGCGCGGTGAATACTCTGAGGAAGATGTACACTGTCAAAGCCGTTATTTCTGCGCCATTTCTGTGTTATTAGATGATTTACAGAGGAAAGTAAAAGGAGTAATGAGAGAAGAGAGGATGGCATGTGGCGCCGTTTGCAAGCTTAAATTGAATTCACCACAAGAATTCACATTTTTATGTTGCCTACCAAAGAGCCTTGAAGCTATTTTCTTAAGGTTGGACTGTTCTGAGTGAACTTTTGAGTAAAAATGTGAAGCATCCTCCTGTTAATTCACAACTTTATAGGCAGTAAATGTGGTGAAAGTACTGAGGTAACATTAGGACTGAGGGGAATGTGCAAGAGCCACTGACTCCACCCAGGTTAGGAGCACTTGAATCAAGCGCACCTCGTCAGCTGTCTGCAGAGCTCCCCTGGGCGAAAAATACTAAAAAGAAAAAGTGCTATTATTCACTTACACACACACACACACACACACACACAAATCAGCACTGCATGTTTGGAATGTGTATGTGTACTCACAGTTGCCCGCAAATATACACCAACACAACAAACCCCCTCAGTTGACACACACACACACACACACACACGTGCACGCAGAATGTGCCCCCTGCACTCTGCACAGATAGGAGTGAAAATGAGGGGACCCCTAACCAGCGTACAGGAAACAGAGGTGATGAATTCCGTGTGCGGGGCCACAGAGCCAGGCTCATAGATACCTTATCTAGGGGGATTGATAGGGGAAGGGCCTTCCCTTAAAACACATTACTGATTGTTTCCAAATGTCTTCCCAATGGGGAGGGTTACAGGGAGGGAGAGACCACGACTGAGGGGCAGAGCTTGCAGGGTTTTTATTGGTCCAGTCCGGAGGAAAACGGAGAGGGAACAGCGACTCCATCCTGGCTTCCCTGCCCTAAGTTGCTGCTAGTGCTTAACTACCAGTCAGATCACATTACCAAGGCAGTAAATCTAAGTACCGGTTAACGCAAATAATCAAGAGCTAATCCTGCTCTACGAAACCACTTTCTCTGTGTCTGTGGTCAGAGCTGCGCAAACAGGCACAAGCCAAGGCCCTCTGTCCTCTTAGCCTCTGCCAGACTCTCCCTCGCTCTCTCACGGCTATTACAACCTACACACGGTCACAATCTCCATACTTATGTATCCATGTATCATATATGGAGTGTGCACCTCTGAGTTTTCAGTGTGTGCTCATTCACATGTTTAAATCTCTTCTGTATCCTGCGCCGCAGTTCAAAGAGTAATGGGACGGTGCGGTCTAGTGTGAGAGCTTATTACTGGGTTAAGCGCTGAGAAAGGCAGGCCGGGCCATGTTCAGCCCAGTAACACCGTGCCCCTCTTCCAATTACTCCATATTGCTGCTCCAATTAGAGTGGAGCAGGTCCAAAACCAGAACTGCGAGCTGCCAGGTTTAGGGAGAGAGAAAGCAGAGGCCCCGGGTGGCAGTAATGAGGTCTTAACCCCGACTTTGCTCTATTATGTCATAATGCTTTAATTCGAGCCATATGATAGGCTGCTGTGCACTCTCATGTTATTGGAAAGTCAATATTTGTGAGCTGGCCCTGTCTGTTCCCCTCAGATGTGGCCTGGGACTAAGTGCAAAAAGGCAAAGATGTCTGAGGAGCACATGATTGACAGGAGGAAAGACCACTACAGGTTGCTCAGGGAGGGTGTTGCACGCGAGATGATGGCATCCTGCTTCCTGACGCAAATTATTACATGATAAGATAAACACATGCAACATGTCTACCCCAGCTGATGGGTGCACTGCGCTCCCACACACCTGAGACCAGCCTCTCACGATGCCATCACTTTGCAATCAAAAGCACTTTCCTTTAGCCCACTGCTGCACCGAGTGCCAATTAACTAACAGTGTATTTCTTTATAATTTGTACAGTGTTTGAAGGTCACATTTTAAATTAGAGTGGCTCTTGTATTTAATGGGGTTAATTATCACGGTAATAACCCAGGATCACACCCCGGTCAATAATTGTTTTCTAATTGCTTTCAGGTTGCATAATAATGATACAGTCCATCAATTTCTGTCGTTGCATAATTACAGGCAATGTTAAATTATATTCAGAATAAACATGCATCCCTTTTATATAATGAGAACTAAGTAGAAGATGTGATCTTTTGAAAGTGATGAGGAATTTGCTCATACAGTGACAGAGGAACAAGATCAGAATAATGTGACACTTTAAAATGAGAATTCATGGGAGGAATTATTAAGTAATGCTTCACAACAGCTAAAAACGTAATGACTGCTACTCTCCTACAAGTCCTCTCTGAAGTGAACTCTTGACGTTGCACTATAGGCTACATATGCTGCAAATCAGACTTCATTTGTGTTCTGCAGAGTTACATTTCTTGTTTACACTCACAGCGACTCCAGGAATGTTATTCTAACTACATTACAGCAGCCTTTGCAGGGTATCTTTTTCATACCCAGCATTGTTCATTGTTTGAAGACGTAAATTGAGCAATAAAAAGGGAATGCTTATGGGATATATTGGATTAGACATCCAGCGTACTGTACGCTCATGTGTTTTGTATTATATTTTTTTTCTAAACTTTAACATGGGACAGGGGATTGAGCTCTACACATGAGAGTCACCCTTAAATCCACAGATAGACGCGGTTCACTCAACCAAAGATGGTGGGAAATAGATAGCGTTTCTCCTCCTGGGAGACAGCGGAGGGGTAGGGGCGACTGGGATGAAAAAGGGACTTAAAACATGCTTATGCACGGCGACTGTGGGGGTGGTCTGTGAGAAGATAGGATAGGCAAAAGTAGACAACTAGACAGGGTAAAAACAAGAGTGATAGATGAGGCAGAAGAGAGACAAAGACGGATAAAGGGGAGAGAAGAGTACAAGAGAGAGAGACTAAATCAGTCAGAGTGAATGAAAGAGAGGCAGAATGAGCCGAGGAGGTGGTGAGAGAGCTCCGCGTCCTGTCTCTGCTACGTGCCGAGGGAGACAGATTTCCCGGTGGAGTGTTCCCAAGTGTCCCCCTGCAGTCTGTAATAGGATTTTCCAGGCTACAGCAGGTAGTCTGTGAGGGAACTTTGTCCGTCGGCGCTCACAGATAAGGGTTAATGCAGCCCAAAGGTTCCTCCAGTATACGGGGCGCTCTGGGAGTCTGTCGCTCCCTCCTCGTCGGCCTGCGCTGTCAGCACCGATCCGTCACAAAGGATTTCTTCCTGCACAACTCAGTGGCCATTTCTGACATCTCCAACAAACTAATTGTTGTCTCCAGTCCTGGCAAGCCCTGTGAAGTCCTAATGAGTTAGCGTCTTCTGCACAGATGAGAAAAAAAGAAAATCGCAAAATCAATTTCTTAGCCGAATTACGCTTTGTCGTCGGCCCAAAACAAGAGCGAGGAGGAGAGGAGAAGACGCCAAGGCAGACCGGGCCAGAGTTTCTGAGAGCAGAGTTTGTGTCATCCGTATTCTCTCCTCCAATTGTTCTCTTTCTCCAAGCTGTTTTATGGCTGCTTCCCTTCCCTCCAAGCCACTTTATGACAGGCATTGTAATGTCTTTAGAGATCTGGGCAGCCTCTGATTGGGCCATGCAGTGCTTCTCTCTGGCCCTGAGTGACCAGGTCCAACCACCACCCAGGACACAGAGCCATAAATCATCCTGCTGGCACCGGGTTCCACTTCCTGAACAGCTACCAGTTCCTGCAGGGGACAAAAAGGCCTTTGTGGGCTTTAGGCAGCCAGAACTTCTCCTCTCTTTGAGGATTCTGAGGTTTATGAGCAAGGCCGAGGAAGATTGTGGGGGAAACACATACTCTTTCTTTCTTTCTCTTATTAAGTACGTTTAATAAGCCTATGACTAAACTTCAGCTAATAGCTACTGAATGCGAACACCTGTTGAACAGCAGGTCTTAATCAGATCAACCACTGTTTGTTTATACATGCCGCCATGGAAACTTCCCATTGACGTTACTTCACGAAGATAAAGTCATCAGCCTTCAGTTTCTGCAGGAGCCCAACTTGGCGATTTCATCACTGTGTACTGATGTGTGAAGGATCAGACTGCCAGAGCTGCGGCGGGCCCTCGCCAAAGGTGGCCTCCCTCCATCCCTGCCTCCCTCCTTTACATTCCTCATTTCCACCAGTCTCCGTCCTCCCTGTGTGTTTGGATGGCTCCACCTCACTGTCAGCCTGTGAGGGACGGCTGTTTTCCTTGCAGGCCAGATCAAGACAGGAGATTGGCCCCAGGGGGCCCGAGGATGTGAAGCTTCTGACACGTCCCGTAAATCTAGGGTGTCCCATCTCCGCTGCTCGATCTTCGCGCAGCAATGAGAACACCAATGAGGCGTGAGGATGAACATTCCTCAGGCCGTTCTCACACACTAACCCCTGGGTTTTGCTTGGAGAATAATACTTTGCTGCCCCTCTTTTCTGACTAGTGAGCTGTCCACCTCAGCAAAAAGTCTGCCTTGCACCCCTGGTGAAAAAAAGCCCCCAAACCCCAACCTTTTAGCCATAAAAGTTTTCACGGAAAAGCTGCTTGCTTAGTGCATGGTCTTGTGTTTGTGTTAAATGATGAATATGAAATGGTCTGTTATTCTAGTGTCGATGAAAAGGAGTTATAAACTGTCTATGTTGATATACTTAATTCCCATAATCCTCTGCCATGTCTGTCTCAGTCCAACAGCATGGAGCTGGCAGAGCTCCGCTAACACAATCAGACTAACTCATGCACGCTCACATATACACATATCCTTGCACATAGACTATGAGACGGCATATTACTCCCATGTGTGGGGCTGCGTGTGGAGTAGTTATATATATATTCCTTTTTTACTTCTGTTATATCAATTTAAAAACTGACTAATACATTTCTAAGGCCCTTGTTGGGAATGCTGCTGTCACCAGTTTCCTTAAAAGAAGATTCTTTCAAATCAGGTGTGGAACTATTTATTTATTAAATGTTTTGGCCATGCTTTCATTTGGGTGTCTGACAGGGAACTTTGCAGTACACAGACTGACAAACCAATGTGCAGCTGCACACACAATTCAGTGGACAGAGGAAATTGAGGCAAAGAGACAGATAGACCAAAGAGACAGACTGACCAATCGACAAGAAAACAGCACACAGGCTGGGCCCTGGCCAGCCTATGTGTGGCCCCTTCTCTTCTCACCCACCCAGCCATGTTAGCCACGTTAGCCAGATTTTTCACCCAAATGGAAATGCAGCCTGTCATTTCCACGCAGCCTCCAACCGCTCTGTCTGTCCAATCCGTCACAGCGCGCCGCCGGCCGCGCAAATAGGCCTGCCACTCTCACTGTCATCTGAGTAACGGATGTCCCATCGTTACCACAGGGTGGGACCAGGCAGCACTCAGGTCCACTTTTGCCCCTCCTCATTTTCCTCCTCCTCCTCCTCCTCCTCTCACAGCCTCATCCCAGCGATGAGCCTTTTGGACCTCTCTTGGAGTTGAAGGTGTGTGTGTGTGTTTGTGGGTGCTTTCTGAGAACACAGGCATGTGTATTTTTTTTCCCTGTGTGCAATGAATGCTTCCCCCCCAATCTCCCATCAAGAGTCAAAAGCAGTGGTATAATAGGAGCAGGGGTGGGGTGAAATAAATTGTGTCCTGGACTGGTAACCTAACAGCCATCATAAATAATGTAGACCTATTTGAAGGGGAAGATGGGGCATTAGAAGCTATTTACACTGCAGGACCCATGCCATCGATCAGCACGGAACGTCCCATAGATAAGAATGGGATGATGTCATGGTTATTTATGGTGATTCCCGATGGTAAGGCTACAAAAGGGATTTCGGGGCGACAGCATCATCAGTTTTTTTGGGGTGCGGGGGGTTTGATGCATTCTGTCATCAATGGAACAATCAGCAGGGTGGTTGAGGGAGGTGAGCTGCAGCAGTAGCATGCCTCCGACATACACATACCAAAGTGCACACACATTCAGACACATGGACCTACACGTGCAGACATACATGGACATCCTACATGCATACAAACACACACACACACAATGCCAAGATAAATGCTGCTGGTGTGATTAGGGTCCATAAAGAGTAGTGAGAGGAGATGGCTCAGAGGAGATACAGTACATCTCTGTCTCACAGCCCCACATACATATAGAGAGTGTAATAAAACACTGGTTCTCCACTGGTGTGCCGTGAAGTGAGCCAAAGGCCATATTCAATACGAGTCTGAGACAGAATTACCATTCAGGGATCACTGGTCAGGTCACATAAGTACATGAACCTCAGTTATGTTAGATGAGAATTTAGGAACTCTGTGAGATATGGAGACTGGCTAAGGTGCGCCTTGGGATTTGACTGGATGTCATACATACTGTGGAGGGGGAAGAAATCACAGGAAGACATCTTGAAAAAGAACTTAATTACAAGTGCAGCAATCGGTCACCTCTTACAGCAGTCTGGCAGTCAGCACTGTGATGTGTGAAAGTTCGAAGCTAACAGAGCTCCACTGATGCCAAATCATCTGTTCAAACAGCTACTCAATTTTAAACTCAGTTATTTCAGACCAACAAACTCTCTCTATTGACACCTTTTTCTAAACTTAACCAATGAAGAGGAAATTTACAGTTAAATTTGCATGTAGGTAAGTGCCTCATGCTTTGTGTGTGTTGGAATTGTGTTACTTTTTATTTATTAATGCATTGTCATTATGTTATACAAGCTTAATTAATATCTAATTTAAATCATTATCATCAAATATATATTATTTCCTTGCAGCAATAGAATAAAAAATAAATTTTTAGTGTGGCAACAATATTCAATCATGTATACAGTGAAATATTCTTGATTCCATTAAAAAATAATATGTTAATATCTCTTCATAGCAGTGCCAGTTATTAATCACAAAACCCTGGACCATATAGAAACACAAATGAACCAGCAATTGTGTGTGGACTTTGAATTGTACCATAAAGACACGCATACAGTACATCAACAAACACACATTTACTCTGCCATAAGCTTTAAAAATGGTTTAAGAGAGAGAGCGAGAAGGGTAGAACTACAGAAAGAGAGACTCCCAGAGCTGAGGGAGGTGTGGTAGGGCAGTGGAAAGAGGAGAACAAGAGGGGAGTAAAAGCTGGCACGACTCCACAGTGTTTTCTGTCGCTGGCCCCTCGGAGCAGGAACATTATTGTGAATATTAGTTCAGAACTTCTGGCACCTATCCAGACACCGGCCTCTGCCTGCGCAGGGAGGGGGTTAGCAGCAGGGTTCAAGCCCCATCATACACACACACACACACACACACACACACACACACACACACCACTACTGCCATTAACCACCACCCCCCATCTCCTCAACACACTCAAGACTAGAAAGGCTCCACAACAACAAGATGTGTGGAGCCTAAAGTCCTGCCCAGCCCTGATAACAAGTCCCAGCTTTTTAAAAACAAGCAAACACATGTGGCTGTTTGATGTCCCCCTTATCTCCGCTAACTTTAAATTCTCAGAGAGTTTCTCCAGCGAGATCAAATTCAGTAATTAATCTGCTTGCTTTTTCATGAATTATTATTGAGCAAAACTTTTTTCGCTCAAACTCAAAAGCTCACAGCTGTGTCCGTGCACCAGTGGAGTTTCCGGCAGGCTTCTTTCATGCTGCTAATGAGAAAGTGGCAGAGAAGCCTGGAAAAGTCTGCTGAACTCCGTGAGGACTTATTTTGCTTAGAAATACTCGAGTTGTGTGGTTATTCTTGGATGAACGGTGAGGAAGTAAACTGTTTGGTGATTTGTGTGTTTGTCCTAATAGGGCTCAGTGCTGTTTGCAGTTGTCTGCCTGCGTCTTGAGCCCGAGGGCCCGAATGGACGTAATCTCTTGTCAAAATAACAGATTGCTCATCGTTTTCAAATTTAACTCTTTTGCTTGCGTTTGAGTTCCATTCGGGGGGGAAGAAGAAATTGAGCCTAATGAGTGCAGGGAAAGAAAATGACAGAGACCGAGAGGCATAATTAGAATCATGATGGTGCTTCAGGAGTCAGCGGGCAAAAAGCGACCATGTCCCTGAACGGGCGGATAGCAGGCTGGCACAGAGTCGAAATAACATAGACACACAAAGAGACTGAAGTAGGAGTTGGGAGCTGTGGAAAGGGCACCTCCCTTGTAGGGGAGGAGGGTGTAGGGTCTATTCAAGGGGAACAAGGAGACACAATGCAACAGGGTCAATGGTGGGTCAGCAAAGTCCATGAACTGCAGGGTACAAGTGGTGGCAGGCAGCAGTGAGGCTGCACAAGAGAGACAGGTGAGCTGCTAGCATTATCCTTTATAATGCCAGAGGAAGGTAACACAGGAAGGTGTTTTCATGCTCAACCAAAGGAGCCAATGTGTACACCCGTCCGTACCAACATACAGCAAAGAACAGTGTGCATTTGTGTGTACATTCATGTATGTGCTCAAGGGAGTGAGTTTTTAGAGTGAAGACATCTAAAGGGTTTGTTAAGGTCTTTTGACAAAGCCATCACAGAGGTCACGAGTCTCTTTGACCTGTCACCCATGACCCCTCAGCCAGTCAGCGCAACAAGGGGCTCAGAGAGGTGTTTACCATAACATGTGACATGTACTCGTGGGTCAGTGAGGGGACAGATGAGATATACATAGTGTAAAGTATTTTTATCTAAATACCCTTGTCTGAATGCACAAATACACCTGCATGCATTAATGTGTGTTTCCAGGTACAGTATGTGTGCCCTTTATTAGAGAGTGTGTATACCTGCTTCATATTTGTCGCCCTCAGCAGAACACTCATTAAGAGAGGGCACACTGAGGTCTCTACTGCACTTTTACCCTATAATAAAACAGACACCCCCCCCTCCCTCTGCTCACCACCAAACAAGCCCGACGAGGATGAGTCGTTGGGCTCCCAGGTCTCTATCCCAGCCTGCCTTGGGGGAGGAGGGGTTTTGTCTCTCAGCCCCCTTTTGTTAGAGTACCCCCCGTAATAAATCTGGATCTGGTAAATAGCCCATGAATAAAGGGAGATTTTATCCTCGGTGGCACGGGGAAGATTTAGTGGGCAGAGGCAGCGTCGCCTCTCTTCTGAACAACTACAAAGTGGTCACTCAGCGAGCCTTAAGAGGCATAAAAAGCCTGCGGTAGTTCATTAAATCTCCAGCATGAAGATGGGACCGCTGTGGCGGTGATTTACGGCAGTCAGGTGCGTATAGTGGCAGTGGCACTCAGCCCCACCTCTCATTCTCTGTCTGTCCCAATGAGGAAATAACTAAGCATGCTGCGCTATTTATTGGGCTGCATAGTTGGGAGACACACACAGAGAGAGACAGGGACACTGGGAGGGAAAGAAAAGGCTGAAATGAGAGAGAGGAAGGGAGACAAGAGCGGCATTTTTTCAGCCCTTGTTTCTTTTTGTCATACTGTGAATAAGGGCAAGGAAATCATACCTGAGTATTTATTTGATTATGGGCCATTTGGAGCGTGGCTCCAGGTGAGGTGTTTGACCCCAGTGAAGAGTTAGTTGAGGGCACAGAGGGTAAAGGAGAATCAGAGGCCAAAGCATGAGAGTGAACTTTTGACTCTGAAGCTGGTTGACTAAACCTAACTGGCTGTTTAGGAAACACCTTTTTCTGCTTGAACTGACAATTTAAAGTGTTTTTGAGTCATCTCTTTTGATAACCTTTGGTATTAATTGTTTCCAGTAACGTCCTTGCTGTGAAATCACTTTTTGAAGCCACATTCAATGCATCCATATTCTAAATGCTCTAATGTGTGTTTGTGTTTTAAATGCTCTGAACATTTAAGATCTGGCAAATAAACGGCTCTTGGAAACATTTTCTCCTTAACATTTCACCATTACAATAATACATTGCTATGTATGTGACACACTCATGCAAATCTTTGCCTCCTCCTCTGTCTTTACTCTGACTTTGCTGTAATCGCTTCACCTTATTATTTTCCAGATGAAATATCAGGTCACAGTCTCTCACCTTGAGGCATTAAGATGGAGAACATTAAATATTTGTTTCCAGATTCTTCTGCACTTTCTGTCAGTGATAGGGCCTTCACTTACTCAGATTTGTTTGTCCTATTCAAACAGTCACACAGCTTCGGCCGAGGCAGGGACCTCAGATAGAAAGTGCTGTGTGTTTTATCATCGGAATCTCAGCCACAAAGGATTTTTGATAATGCTGTCATGGAAATGTTTTGATTTGTTGTCTCAGAAAGTCAGAACAATCGCCCTTCAGTAGCTTTCAGTATCGCGCAATGTCCATGCAAATATTTTTGACAAGGGAAATGTTTATCAGCAAGGCATTGCCACTGGATAATCTTAATTAATGTTGGTGACTTATTAAGAGTTTTATTCATGCACTTCCATAAAAAGTTTACAGTATGCAGACCAGGTACTAAGAGCAGACTCCCACGCACATCACAGAAAAATACCACATTTTCATCTCAATGAAAAATCCCTATCATATTTTTCCCATAGTTTTCCTCACAGCATGTTTACTTCTTTGCAAATGAGTTAAAAAAGCAAGCAAACTTGTACTGTTTACACTTACGTCCTTTTTTTCCTTTCCCGCCTCTGATTCAGAAGGTCAAAGCAAAGCAAATCTGTTAATCTCGACGCTGAAGGACAGCATAAGGGCAGATAAATGCCATTTGCCATGGGAGTGCTGGACTATGACTCTCCAAATAGGATGATTTAGACTTGTATTAATCAAATTCAGAAACGTCAAGTTTCCCTCTCCTTTATACAGTTCCTCTCTTCCCTCTCTGTCATTCCTCCTCTCCTCCCCTCTCTACCCTTCATCCACCTCTCTTTTTCTCTCTGATGTCGGTATAAAGATGTAGGGCCTGATCAGTGGAAGCTGATGTCCTAATAGAGAAGTAATGAGAATAGATCTGCTGGCTGCCTGGCCGTCTGCGTGTCCCGGCGTGCCGCTGTGTTCAACCACTTATGAAAGACACGAGGGGGAGAGTGCGATGTGCTCTGGCCCTTAGCACAAAGATAATATTCACTGTTTTATCCACCTCTGCCTGACAAATGACTGTCATTAATCAGCAGCCAGAAAGTCCGCCCTGTGCGTGTGTGTGTGTGGTAGGATAGGATAGAGGTGAATATTGAGCATGTGGCTTTCTGGGTGTTTGTGCAAGAAAGAAATGCAAACACACACAGAGACACACCAGACAGATCTTGCTATAGATAAAGATAAGGGACACTCACTTATTGGCTGACAGGGTTGTTGCCTCCTACGTAGATTCAGGTTCACCTTCAAGCTGCGTGTACTGTAATGTGTGTAAGAGAATAGAACTCAACAGAATAGAAGAAATCAGAGGGGAGAAAAGAAAAAACAAGTGTTTAGAAAGAAGGATCCAGAGAAAGTGCAAGAGGGACAAGTGGGAGGGTAAATAAATGTGGAGGTTAACAGGCACAAAGGGCCGGTGTGAGGGCCAGTTGTTGGCCCTCTCAGTAGATGAGGTGGCAGAGAGAGAGAGGGCCCAAGGAGGGCCTTTGTGTGAATGAATGCGTCTCACCCTCCAATGTTATCATGATGGTGAGTCATTAATCACAATCTTGACAAAATACACAGTGACCAAGAATCACACACTTGGCAGCCAAGCATGCATGCGAACACACACGCAAACGTGCACGTACACACACACAAACATTATATACAAGGACATACAAGTGCCCAGCCCTAACTCACACAAAATGTGTGCGTGTGTGTGTGCACATGTTTGTATTGGTCTCTAATTCACCTGCGCTGTTCAGAGACATACTTCTCATCCCCTGTGGGCCACAGCCGTGATTGCCAGATAAAAACTAGTACAACAATGAGGAGTAAATACAAAGAGCTGCTGGAAAAGACCCAAACTATAGCTTAGAGGAAATGTGCTCATTCTGATTTATTTTCAACTTTTTTTTCATACCAAAATGTCAGAGCATTCTTTGAGCTGCTGCCCTGCAACGCCTCACCTATATGGAGTAACAAGCTACATACAATTCTTCACTAAATCAAATTGCTCTAAGGGAGGTCTAAGTAGTTTGCTATGATAGGACTTGGCAGCCAAGAGCTGAGAGCTGTTGGCCTACAGAGCTGGTATCCTACACAGAGGCTCCACTCTCTGAGTTGGCTCTTGTCCCCGGTCCTTCCCGCTGGCCTCAGTCTGGCCTCGGTCTGGGCCCGCTTGTCCCCGGCCCTGCCAAACCTCCACCACATCCCCAAGGAGCATCACTGCATCTCTGATCTGCGCCACTCTGCTGCGCTCTGCCAAGTACACACTCCAGCTGCCCAACCAAATGCAGGCATGACCTGACAGGCACACTGGTCTGACTGTGAGCAGAGGCTAACCCCAAACACAACCTACCTCCTCTTGTGACCTTCTTTTTCTTCTTGCGTTTCAAGGCCCGATGCTCATATTTTTATTTATCTCCATCTGTTGATGTTTCTGACTCGGTTTCACACACACACTTACACACACATTCCGTCCAAAGTCATTTGACACCAGCAGCTCTTTCATACACGCTCATGCCAATAACAGAACAAATGACTTTATGTTGTGTTGCATGTTGTCATAGTGAACTCTCTTACACTCCTCATTTACAACTCTCTCAGACTCTTTCTTTCTCAGTGTCCCAGTAAGTGAAGAGAGCTCTTTCATTTGCTTGTATCCCAGCTGAGGGAAAGGTCCCACCTTTCCCATATTTCGTTTTCCTTTTTTTTCCCTCCTTCTCTCAGAACCATAATTACATCTGAATGAA
Source organism: Holacanthus passer (assembly GCA_025331565.1). Taxonomy (NCBI): domain Eukaryota; kingdom Metazoa; phylum Chordata; class Actinopteri; family Pomacanthidae; genus Holacanthus; species Holacanthus passer. The sequence continues at coordinate 3,650,201 of JAFREQ010000004.1, read as the reverse complement.
CAGTGCAAAATCCTTTTCTTTTTGTCCCTCTGGTTTTAAATGTTCTCATTGCTATTGCACTATTTTCTGGACTGGTTAAAGAGTAATGTAATTATGGTGCCTATGAATTTTCCAACTGTTTGTAACTTATTCTTTAACTCTATTTTTTGTTATCTTCTGTCCACTGTCTTTCAGGATTTTACAATGTTTTCAGAATTGCAGATGAAGGACATAAACACGTGTGTATGGGACAGTCTTCAACTGTTTCATCCTAGTTTTGTTGGTCAGAAATCGAGCCCTGCATCTCAGATAAGCTCCACCAAACTCATCTCAGGCCAGTCAAGCTGTTATTGAACTGCCTCCCTCCACATCTTTCTTTCTCCCTCTTTCCTCTCCTTGTCCTGTGAGATCACAGAAGCAGCAGAAAGCCCAGAGTGGGTAAGCCCCAGCTGGGATATGCCCACCAGGGAGCAGCCTGCTGCTGGAGCAGCTAAGTTACTGTGGTCACACTTAGGAGGGATCCTGGTCCCTGCTGCACAGTCAAACAGCATTTACTGTTCTCCAGGAAAATAAGAGACTTCAGCTCATTCAAACTCTGCTGCTCACCTATTAACCATAACCAAGAGGAGAGAGCAGTCCAGGTTTAGGCTTCCTGTAACTTTTAGAATTGATTCTAAGGTCCTCCTCCTTACGTACAAAGCCCTTAACGGGCTAGGACCAAGCTACATTGCTAACTCTCTTGTTCACTATTTGCCTTGAAGAACACTGCTATCATCTGCTGCTGGTTTATTGGAGGTTCCCTGCACCAGCCAAAAGAAAATCAGGGATGCACTCTTTATCAGAACACGCTACCTATAGATATCAGGGAAGCCAGCTCACAAAATAAAGAAAGTTAAAAACATATCTACATACATATGCACTTATGCACTGCTGCAATTTTTTTTTTAAAGTTGTATTTTACTTGACTTTGTGCATTCTGTCTATTATTAACTTTACTTTTATTATTATTATTCAGCGCCTTTATTTTCCATCTTATTTTATGCATTCTCAATTCCATCCTTATTTTTATCTAATCTTTATGATTATTATTAATTAAGGTATTATAATGAGTAGGTTTTATTCCACATCTTATACATCTTACATTAATTATGACATCCTGTCCCTGTTTTTATGTCTTTTTTTATGTGAAGCATTTGGTGCATGTAATTTATTTCTTGTAAAAGATGTTCAGTCGCAGTACTTGTATGAAAGGTGCTAAACAATTATTAGTAGTAGTAGTAGTAGTATAGAGGAAGACATTCAAAAAGCTAAAAGAGACAGAGGAAGGTGGACATCAGAGGGAGGTGGGAGCAGAAATGTGAGAGGACTACAGCTCTATACAGTAGCAGTTTGCTGTTGTGCAACAGTGTGAACTTGTGCGTAAAGCATTTCATCCTACTACAGATTCAGATTTGTTTTCCGGTGGCTCGCTGCTGTATGTAACTTCATGTCTCACTCTCCCTGTCCCCTCATTTTCTCTGTTTGCTGGGCTCACTGTCCGCCTCTGCCCGTGTTTGTGTCCGTCTGTCAGCCAGTGTCCTGAGAAGAATGCGCGGCCTCCACATGTGAGAGCGTTTAACAAGGCTGTAGCCGTCGTGTTTAATAGTTCTGGTGATGATAATTGTGGGCTGCGTGATGGCTTGCTCGTTAAAGCCACTGCAGTAAGAGCAGATTTCAGGGCTGTAATTGCAGCTCGTTAGGATAATGCCAATCAGGAGCTTTGGCCCGGCTCGACGTCCATGTGTCTTTGCTGTGGCCCTGAGCTCCTGAAGGCCTTCACGCAGGCCTCCTGTAGTACAGCAGCAGCATCCTCCATTAAACAAAACCATACAGTAGACACATTTTATACAGCATGATGTTTTGATTTCATCCTGTCATGTGGGCTTCATCAGTGCCATTTTTTGAGGTTTTAGTCATGTTTTGTAATATTTTCACTTGCTGATTTTATTTCCCAGTTGTTCAGGGATTCTTAGAATTTTACTTTATCGGCCCATTTAGCAAAATACCTCAATTCCTATTAACTCTTAAACAGTCAAAGAGAAGATTTAGTGTTTTTGTCTGGTTTAATATCCATTTGCTTTATTTAACTGTTACAACCAAATAAAAGGCACATATTTCATTCACACTGAGACAAAATGTGGTAAAAGACCACATTCTTTGATAGATTTAAATATCTTCAGCTCTAAGAAATGATGAAAATTGCTTCCTCGTTTACTTTCAAATAAAATTTGCGTTCGGGCTGGCATTGTTTAACCCAGTGTGTCATGTTTGAGAGTTTGAGTCAGAGCCAGGTTGAGCCAGGCCTGGAAGTGGAAGCTCTGATGTGGCCTCTGTCCCTGCGTGGGGGTGCCCATGGTTAGTGTATAATTTAAGATTTCTGGTGAGCTAAATAGCACTCTAGCTCAATAGCCATCAATATGGCCACTTGTAAAATGTGTCTGGGACCAGTTGGTGGCTGGCTGGCTTGTTAGGTGCTGGGAATGTTTGAGGCAGGTGGTGGAGGGCCAAGGCCAAGGTCCATATGGATCTGATCACAGAACAGTAGTGGCAGCTTATGGGGTTTTGTTGCTTTATTCCAGCACATGGTGTCCCTCTAGTTCCTTCAGCCAGTAGCTCTGTTTCTGTGTATGTCCTTTTGTCTCTTTTTTCTGTTACGTCTCACTGTGAGTGTGTGTGTGTGTGTGTGTGTGTGTGTGTGTGTGTGTGTCGGTCTTTCTCTTTCTCTACTCCCTCTCTCCACGTTATCATCTAATATTCTTATCTTTCTTTTTAGTTACTTTCCCTTTAGGTTTACGTTCTGTTTAATAACGATATCAAAATGTCATTTTGTCAGTATAATTTGCGTTGCGCAGGTTAATAAGTTGTTTGCATACTTGTGTTTAATGTTCCCGAGTAAATTGAGTAGTTTCATGGAGGAGTATCTAAGAGCAAGCAAAGAATGAAATCGTCTCGCTCTCCAGACCGCCTGACTTTTAATCACAATGTCATGTTTTCAAATGAGCTAAATGAATCCCTTCTCCCCTCTTTGTCTCCAACCTCAAATATTTACTGTTGGCGTTGTCTGTTGGCGGCGGGTGAGGGAGCGGGCGGGTGGAGGGCTGGAGGAGCACAGAACGCTGCAGTGTGCCTTGGCCAGAGAAGCAGAAGGTGGGACCGGCTCAACCCAGCCCCGAGGGCCCAAGTGTGTAGCCGGGCTGCTTAATTGAGATCTCAACGTGACATTGAGCGCTTGTAAATTACAATGTGCTGGCCAGACAAGCTAGGGAAGCCTTCATCTCAGCAGCAAGCCTGCAAACATATGGTTTGTGTGTGTGTGCATCTTCCTGCTTCGGCTACTCTTACTTTTGTAAGTGCTCTTTTTGAATCATTATCTATGTCTCGCTTTCCTTTGATATGGTCATAAAAAGTTACTTCAATCTCCGTGCCAGTCTGAGTTATTGCAATCATATAAGCCCGTCCTACCCTTTTTTTTTAAACCACCAATCCACTCCTTTCAGTTAACACTCCCTCAGCAACGTCATCAAATCACCCCACCCACTTCCCCTCACTGCTCCTCACATTTTCAGTCGTTTGTTAACACCCACTAGTTGAATTAAAATACAGCATGACTGTGAAACTTTATAATTAACAAGGCATTTTTGTATTGTAAGTTCAAGGAGCACAACTTCTAAGCTTGTGGTGATCACCAGCTGTAATTTTAGGAGCTTTTATGTATACCTCCCTTTTTAAAGCTATTCCTTTTTACAATAAAATAACAGAAATAAAAGTTATTGAATGGAGAGAACAACAAAAAATAAACGAGTTACAGGATTAATTAAAGTGATCACAGGCTGGTAGAGAGCAATTATTGAAAACAGTATTGAAGTTTACACCAACCCAATGTGACATGTACATGTTGGCATAGAACACACATCTACGCGCATACACACACACACTTTTAAACACAAACCAAATTGCAGCAGAACTGCACACGCACGCAGGCACACATGCATGTATACAGACTTGTCAATCAAGCAGTGTGACTGTTTATATTTAGAAGTTGTAATGAGTGTGATGTCATTCCTCAACGCTCCTGAGAACAATCTGGCAATCTGGATCCTGTCAATCACTCTGTGCCTGCAGGCGTTAGCAGACTGAGGTGGGTGCTCGTGTGTGTGTGTGTGTGTGTGAGGGTAGGGGGGGGTAAGTTTGGAGAATGTGTGTGCATGTGTTAGTTTAGTTTATAGGTTATGATGAGCAGCTCTTTAACAAAGACCCAACATATGAGCCGCACATGGTGCCTTACTTGAGGAATGGGCTTCATCATTCTCACCTCATCACTGTAGCGACTACGCTCTCGCAACACGCCTCACCACACGCCCACGCGTACCCACTCTTGAACGCACACCCCTCACACGTCCACGCTTAGCGCTCCACACGGCCTGCCCTGTCATTCGCACACACAGCTGCTGCACACTAACAACACACACATTCACGTAGCCACAAACACCCGCAGTGCCCCTTTCCCCTCTGTGACCACTGGAAAGGATGGAAATTTGTTTACTTTTTACATTTTTCCCATGCTGCAGCAGACAGGAAATGTGCAAAGGGGTCTTAATGGACGCTAATGACACTGACCCACTCTGTGTGTGAAAATGGTGTGATTTTCCTCTTTGTCTGAGAATTATCGAGTAACCTGATGTGGTGGGGAAAAGGGGAAACAGGAGACGCTATTCATTTCATTTGGCAACTACAAACTCCTCACATGTGCATCCGTTGTTTGAAATACTCTCAAAGTACAGTGTCTCATTTAGTGCAAGCCTCAAACTGTGCTCATTAGCATAATATAACAGTAATTACTGATGACTTTCCTAGAAGTTGCCTTGCAGAGGGGCAGGACAGAATGAGAAAGATTGTAGTTGGGGCAGGCGAAGCGGGCAAGACAAGCAGGAGACTACAAAGTGACCAGCCAAGCGGCCGCCACTGTGTCTACGTCCTTGCTCTTTTTGTCAAGTGCATGTTAATGTATTAATGAAATGCAAAAGAGGAGGAGGTGGGGGGGGGCATCCATATAAACGGCTAATTAAAATAATGAGGAAGGAAAAAGCATGTAGTGCAGTGTCACTATTGATTAATTCATTCATAAAGAACGGGCGGGCACAGCGGGCGTAGCCCCCTGACAGCCCCTCCACTTCACAGTGTTCCCAGAACTGCTCAAAGAAAAGGAGGCTGGCGGGAAACAGAGGCAGACAGACAGGTACATTGTACAGTACTCAACTGTCAATACAATGCTTTATTCACCTACCCACAGAGGCCAAGAAACTAACAATGGATAGTGGACCTGATAGGTCAAAGATGTGACAGGCAAACACCCAGATGGTATGAGTCTGAAGTCATATTTAAATAAGGCTCCACAAACCACAGGATTAATGGACATGACTAATTAGAACTTATTATATTCAGCATCAATCCCATAAACTTTTATTATGACTAGAAAAAGTAACTGATTTTTTGCATTTTGGTTTTTACATCCTGTCTGGTGTGTACACGTATGTGGTGTGGCCCACACTTATTTAACATTCAAGCATTTCCATTACCACCCTCCTCTTAAGGTGACTTTGAATGTTGAACGTCTGTTTGTGCGCTTTTATCAGGTCATTTGTATGTATCCTCGGTCTTTGAGTTCTCTTGCAGACAGATTAGATTCTGATTGCTCTCCCAGCGTTGTGCTCCCCGCGTCACGTCCCACCTCTGAACAATGTCGCACCTCACTTCCTTATTTGGTTCTCAAACATGTGAAGAGCGCTAATGTGTTCTGCCCATATCAGTTCACTTTGCTCGTATTTAGTGCCTTTTCTCATGCTTCTCCAATAACAGTCTGTTGTGTATGTGATGCATGGTTGTGCAATGGATGCAAACTGGTGTTCAACCTCAGGAAATGTCATTTAGAAATTTTGCATTGCACATGTTGCCTCTCTATGTATTCATTAGCTTTGTTAAGAAAGAGCAACCAGGTCTGTAGTCAGAAAAGTTATTCAATTGCTCGCTCACATGGACCCAGGTTTACTTTTTTAGATTTCCTCTGAAAGTCTGAAATGTTTCATATTTCCATTTCCTCCTCTGTACGTCTCATTCCCTGAATCTTTCTTTGTGCGTCAGTCTGTGTGCAGGCAGCAGCAGGGCAGCTTGAGTGCAGACAGACGTTCCCTGCTCCCTGCAGAATCAAGGCCCATCAATCATGTTAACATGTTAATTAGTGGGATTTATTTTATTCAGCAGAAATAACAGTGAGGATCCCATTACAGAGACTGGCCTGAGGGTAAAACGTGTGTGTGTGTGTGTGTCTGCATGTGTGCATGTGAGTGTGGTGTGTGTAAATGCATGAGTTGGGGGGAGGTCCTCTGGGGAAGACCCACTTCTCCTCTAATGCCCAATCTCTCTGAATGGCGTACTGTGAGAAATAACGATAAAGCTGTAATCAATCAAAAAATTTAAGTCAATCAATTTTTCAGAAAATCAAACATCATGTCTTGTGATTTGTGTGGTCATTGCGCAAATACTACAGCACATTTCCAATACATCAAGCTCGGTTCACTTAATAAAAACGAGCGGAAATGCAAATCGTCTGCTCCACTTTATCAAGCGCGTTAGCCGCAACATTCTTCTTGTGTGTGAAGAGGAGGCCTGCCCGGATGCAACTTAAGATTTACACTCCACTGCTCACTTTGAGTGTGTAAATAAGATTAGCAAATAATACCTGGCGTTCAAATTACCCCACCTGACAGTCTATGATAGGTTTCATGTTGCATGAATAGCAGAGGCATGGACTGTGTTACAGCCCGACTGAGATGCATGAGCTGGCTGTGCGCTTGCTTGTTCTCTGTGTCTGTTCATAGGTGAGGGCGATGCTAATAAATGTCATATTATGCTGATATAAGGATAAGTACCTGCATACATTGACGTGCAATGTGTGTGTGAATATGCTCACAGAAAATCATCTGGGAGACCTGTTTGTTTTCAATGAATGAACACATTTGAGACAATCTACATTATTTATTGTCCCTCGTATTTCTTATATTATTATACTGATTTTACAAATAGGAAACGTAGATAAACAGTTTAAGTTGAGATGAGGATTATACAAAAGAGCTGCAACTCAACATCAGGAAGATGTCCCCAATAATTCATATTTTCTGCTTACTTCTTTTCTTCCGTCAGCCTTCAAATCCAAAACAAATCCAAAAATCAGAACTAAATAATTGGAATAACGTGTAGTTCCATGAACTGTCTACTCTTATGGCCCAAACTTTATTCAGATTATCCAACGTTGACATTTAACCCCCATTTACTCAGTTATCCAGTTACCAGGTTAGTATCAATATAGTTATAGATATAGATGTAGTTTAAATATATTCTGAAGCAAATGGTCAAGTGGCTTTATGTGTCGTTACTCATTATCCAGGGATCAATTAGGTTCAAGCCACTTCAGCTTTATTTGATATCAGATACGTAAAAACAGAAATCCGGAAATCTGAGCGCGAGAGGTCAGTCAGGATGTGTTAAAACATGTGACACAGCTGTTTAAGACACCAGGATACCCCTTAAGAGCCTTTTTCCCCCTTTTAGATATATGACTATGCTCTTTTTTCAATCAGCGCTCCATCACTGAGGCAGGGCGTGTGCCACTGACACATCAAAAGGAAGGTGAAAGGCAGGAGAGGGAAACAGGAGCCGGGAATCTGATCCACCTTGTCTTTATCTGGCCCAGTAAAACAACACCACGCTCCATAGCAATTCAGTCCGCTGCAGACATGCACGTGTGTGCTCCTGTGTGTTCCTTGTAGTGAGTGTGTGTGTATGTATTTGTTGCTTGTGTTTTCCCATTTTGTACATTTCCATACAAGCCTGTGTGCATTTATGGCCATGAAAGTGAGGCTACATAAACAGTTCTGCTCGTTGCCATTTTTGTGTAAGTATTTTGTGTATGTGTGTCTCTGTGTGTGTCTGTGTGCACCCTTGTGTGTGTGTGTTTATGTGTGTGTGTGTGTGATATAAGTGGAAGGCTGTTTGATTGTTTCACCACCTGTGCCCGCCATGTCCACAGATTAGTGCCTCCCACCCTGACACTCAAATCAAACACGGCTCAAGTTTCTCAGCTGTCTTTTGTGTCGAGCGTGTTAAGCGATTTTTAAAGTGGCCCTATCCGGTTTCTCCTCAGGGCTGAGGGGGCAAACTCTCACTGCCTCTCTCTATCTCTAACTTTCTCCTGATTTTTTTTTCCCCCTTTGGTCAATTCAAGTCCAATTCCTCTTTCTTTCTGAAAATGCGGGGAATTAAAAGGAAAGGAAGGAAACTCTTCAGATAAAAGAGGGCACAAGATGGCGACCTATTGGATCTATTGACATTTAACATGATTTTCAAGTTAGAAGTTGCTTTATCGAGTGTTTGAAAGAGCCGTAAGCAATGCATTTGCCGCTCTGTCATCCGTCCTGTCCGTTCCACAAAGCTCATATCTCACTCCTCATTCAGCGTTTAACTGGCATCCTATTTGCATAGCTGAGAACAGAGGAGTGGGGGGACAGGGAGATGTGTATGCGGTGGCTAACGAAGTGGCCTGGAGAGTGCATGGATGGAGACTTGCCAAGTAGCCCCCTCCTTGCACCCTCCGCTTACTCCCAGTCATCGCTGCCCCCCCCACCCCCAGCACATCGATGAGTGTACCCACTCTAAAAGCTCACAAATTCTGCTCCCTGTGACAATGGTTAGGTCAGCCTAGATAAAGCATGTCCATTAGAGGCAATCGAGCCGGGGACAGAGAGACAGAGACAGACAGGAGGGCAGAAAAGAGGGGGAAGGAGTGGGAGGGCTGTGACAAATACCAAAGGTGGCCATAACTCTGCTTGTCTTCCTGGGAAATTTTAGCATTTTTTTTCTTAGAGCCTGATAAGTGTCTTTGAATCAAATGGGTTTTAATTAGCAGCTCCTAAGTGGTGACAGTCATTAGGACGCTCATTAGCATATCGCCCGAGTGTTTGGCTGTTTGGACGACGATGAGGGTGCTGCTCTCTGGAGCTCGCTCTGTCTTCTCTGTCTTTTTTTTTTTTTTAACCATGGAGGTGATGTGTGTGTATGTGTAAAAGAGGAAGAAAGAGATACTGGAAGAGGGACTAAATGAAAGAGTGAATTAAAAGGTTCAAAGTTCAAGTTTATTGTCATGTATACTTAAAAAGTACCATGTACATTCAAATGCAATGAATTGCATGTGCCCTGGCTCTCTCGGCCCTTAAAGCTATGATTAAATAATTAAGCAATAAAAATAATTAGTAAGAAAAGCCACATTTTTTTTAAATTGGAGATAAAGACATCAAGCAAGAAAAAGTCTGATGCTTCTTCAAACTACATTACACTGTTTTCCCATTTCTACCTTTTTGTCCCTCTCCTCCATGTTTGTCCTTCCTCAACTTTTCTTTCTTCTATCTCATCCCTCCTTCTTTCCTCCCCAGTTTCTCTCACTTTCACTGGTTAGCTTGTGGTTATGTGGTGATGGGGTTTGATGGCTGGCGGTCGGTGGCTGTGCTGTAGGGGCTCTGGAGGAATCCAACTGTGACCGGGTAGTTGTGGTTTGCTCAGACGGTGCAGGCTGGCGTGCTGTGGTGGCGTTACAGAGCGGTGCTCGTCGTAAGACATCAGCAAAGATCCTGATTGTTTCTGTTGAAAGGCCTTGTGCTGGAGGATTTTCTTTGAGATTTTATGGAATCAATTAAGGGAGAAGATGAACCCTGGCGAGATTATCTGGTCAATAGAAGTTACTCGAGAACAAAGAGTTGACATTGGATGAACAAAGAGGCTCAAATCAGGAGTTACCTCAACTACTATCCAACAACCTGGGTCACCGTTCAGGGTAGCACTGGATGAATTAGGAGATCAAATGGTCAAGTCAAGTCAAGCGGCCGAAGTTTGCACACTGTCCCAAAATTTACCAAAGAAGCAGCTACATTTTGATTGAACTTCCATTCATTCATGTCGTAGCTGCTTCTTGTTGCTTTAATTTATTTTTTGCTGATCATATACAGAACTCCATCTGTTTTTTCCTTGTTTTTAGTCTCCACACCTGATTTACAAATTCAAGTTAAAATAGCAATATTAAAGTAAGAGTAAAAGTAAAACTTGTGAGAGATGCTTTTCTTGGTTGCGACTGTGTCCAGGTATTGATGGACTTTTCCCTCGTGATGTCATGTTTTCAGCGAATGAACAGTGACCTCGCCTTGACAACAGCTTTGACCTCATTCTCAGACTAACGGCCAATATTATTGACAGATGTATCAGCGCCTGTCAATATGTTTAACAGAAACATTACAGTGTGGACATAAAGATATACACCAACGCTGAGAGGAGACTCTGAACACACACATGCTATGCACATGAAGGCGTGCACAAACACACCTGCCCTCTCTCTGTCTATCTTACTCCTGCACACACGTAAACACACACACACACTGAGTACGACAAGCAGTGATAAAGGAATATATTTGCTGTGATTTGAATTGCGTATGTGAGTACTGTGAGAGATCAATAGCTCTATATAGAATGGCGGGAGATGTCAATGCCTTAGCCACAAGGACTGACTAATGAGCAAGTGGTCTAATGGCAAGGAGAGAGAGGGGGCTGAGCGTGTTCCCGTCCCTATCACCTATACTTTATTCCCCACCTCCTTCTCTTCCTCCTCAAACCTGTCCTTCTCCCACTCAATCACTCTCTTCTGCTTTATATCTGTCCTCCATCGTTACCTCACTCACTTTTTCCTTCCTTCTGTCCTGCCCTCCTCGTGCTGTCTTTCCTCCCCTCTTTTTCTATCCCTCTCTCCACACTGACGTCACTCCCTCCTTGTGTGGTAATGTGTAATGTTCTAAAGTTGTCCCGGTCCATGGCAGACGGCTGCCAATATAGACTGATTAGCCATAAATCTGGCTGCACTGACCGATTACCTCATAGAAGTCAGACAGACAGAAAGACAGACACGAGAGGAGGGTTGAGTGAGCGATACCGCAGAGCTGTCCCACATGCTCTCTGACTTACCAGGCCTTATTAATACGGCGATGACTGATAACACTCACTTTCAATCCATCTCGCTCCCAGTTTAAATATTAAGCCATAACCAAAAGCCAGGGCGGTGACCTGAGCTTTTCCGAGGATCTGCTCTCAAGCCTGTTTGAATGGGAAACACTTGATGGAACGCTCATAGTCTTTTGACTAATCCCACAGGAATGTGTGTGTCCGTCTGTGAGTGTGTGTGTGTGAGTGTGTGTGTGTGCTCTCTCTTTGCTCCTTTGTCACCTGCTCCCCCTGAATCAGATCTGTCAACATCATTAACTCAAATGTATTGTTTTTTTAGTCCACAGCAAGGTTAGCATACAATTTAACACTAGTAGGATCTGATCTGAATAATTAAAGTAATAAATAGACTTTAAACATTATTGTACTTTAATTGAACAATTGAGCAATTCTCACATAATCTTAATGAAACCTTAGCGTCTATATTGTTTATACTAACTTTTTATAATGCAAGATACTTTTCACAGGACTGTGCCATAAAACTTTGGACTGACCATAAATAAAGACATTGATGTTAATAACTGATGTTAAGATCATTCTCAAGGCTTCAGATAATTAAATGTATTTAACAAACACTGGAGGAACAGAAATGCTGAGTCAATTAATGAATTTGTTGTTTTATCATTGCTTAATTGTGTACAAGTCATTCATTAAGTAAAAATAGCAAATGTTTGCTGACACTTCTCGACCTTTAATTTTTTTCATTATTATCATTGTAAATTAGATACCTCTGGGTTTTTGGACTATTGATTACAAAATAAACATGACACCGGCCTTAGGTAACTTGCTGCTGGTTATATTATGACATTTTATAGGTTAAATCATTATTCAGTCAATCAAATTATTTGATGGATTCATCAATAACCATATCTTCTGAACCATACTCGCATTCGTTACAATGCATAATTTAAAATATTGGATGAGTGACACATCTTTGGACTGTGGGAGGAAAGTGGAGCACCCAGAGGAAAACCCCTGTGAAAATGTAGAGAGCTTCCAAACTCCACACAGAAATGGGCCAGAGTTCAAATTATGTGCAATTGACCCATATGGAGGTTTTCCCAAGTAGCTATGCAAATTCACAAGAAGTTGCTGGAAGTACATGCAAAACTCAGAACATTCAGCAACTTTTAGACGCTGGTGCTCTATATATTTGGCTCCCGGCTCCTCATTTTAAAACTTTACAGATTAGTTTTCTGTTGACAGAAGGGAGGTGGTCATGAGAAGTCTGAACAGACAGTTTGACCTTGGCACCCTGACTCTTGCTTTGCTCTGGTGAGCCCGGAGAATGGCCTGAAGCTGCTCCCACAAAGTGTTCACCACATGTCAAAGACAGCCCAGGAATCTGCCTCAATCTGTGCTTTAATCAGATCTCCATGTTTATTACTCCATTCCACTGATTATTCTGATAATATCTGCTGTGTGCATGTGTGCGGGTTCCACTGCACATGTGTTTTCACGTGCGTGTCTTGCACGACTAAGTACATTAACCCAAACAAAGAGCGACGATGCCGAGGATGTGTGCAAGTTTGCGCACAAACACAGCATCAGGTGGAAGAAAGTCATAGCGGCATTCATCCAGTTTCCTGTTAACACACCCGCCTTCAAACAATATCACTATCAGCTGTTGATTAATTATGCATCTGTCAATGTTCATAAGTAGGTCAAAAGTAAGTCAGTAAAAATAGGAGGCACAGCCTGCAAACATTTCAGATTCAATGAAAACATTATACTGAAAAGTACATCAAGCTCCAAAAAGACTAATTCTGTGTGATTGTGGCCGACAATAGCTACCAAAGAATGTCATATTTTAATATTTTGTAAAGCAAATTCAACTGACCCTATGCAACATCATACCGTGTGTATTAATAACAGCTTGAAACCTTGTGGTGAAGTGACAATGTATTAAGAGCGTCTGTCTCAGCCTTACACGAGACTTGCGGGTTGGAAGCATGTCTGGACTGTGAGAGCATGCTGTTCCACTCAGCACAGACAAGCCCCTCTTCACCCAGTGTGTCTCCATGTCTGTTTCTTTTTCAAATTGCATTAATATTAACACATGATAATGAAGGTCCAGACACAGACAGAGAGGCCTTTTCTCTCTCTCACACTCACTCTTTCCCTCTGTATGTCTCTGTCTCTCTCTTCCTGTGACAATCTAAACCAGATGCCACGGGTCACGAAGTTAAGGAACAGGGTGATGTTGGTAGTGGTGTGTGTGTGTGTGTGTGTGTGTGTGTGTGTGTGTCAGTGTGTTAATGTCCAGATATGTGTGTCAGTACATGTGTGATTTGGAGGGGATCAAAAGTCAGGACAGGAGGCGAGAGGAGAGGACGGGAGGGAGGGTAGGGACGTGCCAAGCCAGGAGTCAATCGTCGGGGGTTGGGGTTGGAGAGGGGGGGGGCACGGGTCATTAATTTGCTGTCCTTTGTTTTGTCAGTTTGTTTTCATGAGGCCCTGGTCGGGCCGAAAGTAAAAGCAGTCAGCCTGAAAATTGTCTGCCCGCTCTGCAGCATGTTCTCCCCTCAGGGCTGACCAAGCCACCCCTGGGATGAAGGGGGGTGCTGAGACAAGGAAGGAGGTGGAGAGGGGAGGGGTGGATGGGGGGGGCACAGGGGTCGACCCCACTTCCCTCTCATACCAGCCACTTCGGCCAAGATTGATCACAGATTACAGATAGCAATCCTGCTCCCGCTCCACTGACCCCTCTGTCTCTCACTCTGTCGCTCGTGTCTCTGCTTCACTTTGCCTTCAGACAGGAGATCGGTCAGAGATAAGACCTCACCCCACCAATTAATATCAGGAAATGAGTGCAAGCAGTAAAGCTCTAATCAATGCACACTCATGAACACACAGAGTTACTCTTTTGCTCATTCAGCCAAGGAAACAGTGCTTGATGTTGTCCATGTGTTGTACAGCATCTTTATCTCACAGTGTTTTAGGACGCATTTGTTCTAAGCTACACCACAGTTTTAGGGTTGTTTTGCAAGATGACTATACTAATGTCTTTAATACAGTTTTTTCTTACACTGTATCATCTAAAAATAATTTTAAACTACTACCTCTTTTTATATTATTTCAAGATTAACTTTCTCTCACTGTGTTTTGACATAGAACTAATTTATTCATATTTAGTGCTGGAAAATTGTTTCAGTTGCTGACATCTTTGGACAAAAGTTGGCATCAATGGTTATCACAATCGCTGATCCACATATGAAAAACTTTCTCCAATATCAGTAATGATTGTGAACATATGGTCGAACAATATGCTTTTATCTCAATTCTTTTTTATCTTAAACTTAACTGAGCTAAACTAATGTCTGTGCACTACATTAGTTTTACATTATTGAAAGAATCAAATGTAATTGAAAGCAACAATTTCCGTTTACATTATCTGGAACAGATCCCTTCACATTGGCTTGAACAGACCAGGCCAAAACTCAGATTGGCACCCTGGTACCTTGGCAGCAGCAGAAACCTACAAACTACATATTGCAGCATGTAATGCATCATTAAAACAAAAATTAAAAAATCCATTTTTATTTTTTAGCAAGTCCACAATATTGAAAGATTTTATATGTTTGTTACAGTAAATTAATCTGAAATGTGACTTAGTGTGCGCATGTGTGTGTGCCTTTGGATGTGTGCATGTGTGTCTGACTGGCCCACTGCACGCTGAACCAATAAAACTGAAAATCTGTGGAGTAAAACACTTTCCTTCTCTAGTTACACCCCCCATGGTTTTCTGCTGCATACTAGAATTCCCACCTCTGCACCCCAGGGTCCCACCTGGATTTCCCACAATGCATTGCTCGGGGGAGGGGGGGGGGCACGCTCTGTCAGGGTAAAAGTTCTCTCTCTTTTAGGGAGGAGAAAAGAAGGAGTAAAGGAGGGAAGACAGAAGCAGAGAGGAGATGGAGGCTCCTGTTTGCAGGACAGGTACATGCTGACTGAACTGGGCAGGAAGTGTGCGGCTGATGAGGAAGGAGGAGGGAGGCGGGGCAGGCCGATGAGTGTTTTGGGCAAATGTGACTCCCAGATGTCACCTCTCCAACCACCGAGCCAACACACAATCCCAGAGCCCTCATTTGCCTAAAAGTGAGTCAGTGCCTGCAGAACTGTGACACGTCGGTGTGTATAAGAGCTACGTGTGCACATGCGTATACTGTATGTGTGTGGCAAGCGTGTGTTTGAAACGCAATTCATAGTCCTTGTTTAATGCGGCCTCATGGCTACAGAAGCTCAGAGAGTGTGTGTGGATGTGTGTGTGTGTGTGTGTGTGTGTGTGTGTGTGTGTGTGTGTTAAAGGAGGGGAGTTTACCAGATTGTGGATGGAGGATATTAAGAGAAAGAGGGGAGGGTGCAGAGGGGCATATTTCACAGAGGCACCCCTGCTGAGTGCTGTGTACCCACATTGTTATGAGTGCACAGATCTTTAGGCCTGTAAAAATACCAGTGCTCCACTCAGCAGCAGCGCACAAAGGAGAGCCCTCGCGCTTTGTTACTCTCTCAAAAAACGCCAAGTGACATCAGCCTCCCTTCCTTCTCTCTCACCTCTTCAATTTCCCCCCCTCCCCACACTTCTCCTTCCCTCTCTCACCCTCTCTCTCTCTCACACACACACTTTCTGTCTCTTTTAAAGTGTGTGTAATGGTGTTGTAATTTCTCTGTCTGTCTGTGCTCCGGGAGGCCCAGTGCAGCCAGATGACTGTGAGCCGACTAAAGTTTCACAACATGTAATTAGGGCCTAAGTAGCGAGGTCAGTGCTGCCTGGCCCTGCGGCCGGCCCTCTCACCCCTCCTGCCCCGCCCTGCCGCAGCTATCTCTCTCTCGCTTTCAGTTTCTCCTCTCCATTCACTTTTTAATTATGTCTCATTTTTTCCTTCCCTGCTCCTTCTTCTCTCTCCGTGCCTCTTTCTGTCGACTCTTTTTCTCCCTCCTTTCTTTTCTCCCCTCCCTTCCTTCCCCCCTCTCTTAAATGAGGCACCCCGCTCCAGCTGTTTCACATATCCACGCCATCTCATTTAGATAAAGCCTGCCATCTTCCAAAAAAGAATGGAAATGATGTGACAGCCTCTTTATAGAAACTTTTAATTTAATTGTAGTTTCTCCTTTATAAATGGTTAATTGAAATGCCGGAGGGTAGCCTGGCTCGAAAGTCAATAAAAAAGTCCTCAGAATAGAAGTTTATAGGGGTTGTCTATGTACATAATTAAACCCTTCAGGCACTTTAGAAAAAAAAAAAATATCTGTAAAATAAATGGTTATGCAAGACCGGCCTGCTGAGAGGAGGGATCAAGAGAGACAGAGGGAGACAGATAAAGAGAGAACAAGAGACAGAGGCTATTAGGACAGTGGAGCACACAAATCAGAGGTCCTACCGACACCTCAGGGATGCCTTCACGGTGGCTGACAAGAGCAATACAGCACAGCGCTCTGCCTCCCCGAAAAAACAACAAGGGGAGCAGGAGAAAGCCCTCATTTTTTAAGCAAAGGGTAAAAATACAGCTTGAAGAAGGGGCTTTTTTTGGAGAGGTTGCTTTTGAATTCAGTGTTTTCATTGGTTAGTTACCTCACGTTTTACTGAGATAGACTGTGATGTGTAAGAATATACAGTAAGTCCAGAAAATGCTCCTCAGCCTGCTGTCACATGCATTCGTGTCTGACTGCGTGTTTCTGGATCTCCAAGGTTAATTGGTTGAAGTGGTGTGCACAACATGGCAGTGGGGTGCAGGGACCGGTTTAGGGTTACACACACACATACACATAGAAAAACACACAACTTATAGTTTTATGGCTACAGCATACTTCGGGGAGCGGGGGAACCCGTTAAGACACTGCTGGGCTGTTGGGCCAACGCAGGGAGGTCCTGACGATCACGACTTTGTTTGCATGTGCACACGAGCCTATATTTCATAGCACACAGGTTTTATGACTTCTTTGTGTGTCTCTTTTAATGACATGCGTAGATCCACCACATGTATTTTACACCCGCACATCTGTTTGTTTTCTGTGCTACTGTCGGCCACGTGTGTTCTTGGGTGTATGCAAGTTCCTGCTTGCCATTTTTGTATGTGCATGGATGTATGGGGGTTTGTGTTTGCATTGTCTGTGCACATCTGTGTGTGTGTGTGTGTTCTCCTTATACATCTGTTCAAGAGTGTATGTGTCTTTATGTGTCGACGGCATTGGCCAAAGAGGTGGCCCGGCTTCTCCTGACTGATGATAAATGACAGCGCCAGGAGCAGATAACCCTCCAGGAGTTTTCGCTCTGGAGAACAGCGGTGGAGAACATTCTGAAACTCCCCGCTGACCTGACACACACTGCAGCCTCTGTCCTGTTTGTTTTCTCTGCCTGGCTCTCTCTCTCTCCCTCTCCCTCTCTCTTTCTAACATCTCCGCAATTGCTCCCTCTCCCCCTCTCTCCTTCTCTCTCTCTCTCTCTCTGCTCTGGTCAGTGATAGAGGAAGGGCCCACAGCGACCTGCTCACTGTGGGCAGCTCACCGTTCTTGGCGCCAGCAAGTCGCAGGAGCCCCCCTTACTACTGATTTGGGAGGGGGTGCTTCTGCTGCTTCTCTTTCGCCAGTGTCTTGTACAGAAGGGGAGAGGAAAAAACGAAAAAGAGGGGTTGATCTGTTATCAGGTGGCTGTGGCGTGGGTCGTGCCAGAGCTCCTGTCGTCCGGCTGTACATTGGGGTCTTTGTTCAGAGATGGGTGTGCATGTGTGTGGTTACAGTAGATGGATGTTTTTTTGTTGGATGGGGTGCATGCAAAGCAGCCTGAAGCTGGGGACCAGCAATGATCCCATCACTTGTTAAATCAAATGCTTAAATACATCTACTGGGGAATGAGGAGTGTGGAAGGCTGCAGACGGGGTTATAAAGGGGGTTGAGAGGAGGAGGAAGAAGAGAAGGGGAAGTGGGCTGCTTTTACAGCCGGGCAGCAGCAGCAGGCTCTGTTTAATATGAAGTAAAGAACAGATCCAACTGCGTCATTAACTCTCAATTACAGCCATGAGGCTAGCAGGCCGGGCTGAGCTGAGCTGGGCACTGCGTAATCTATGGGTGTGTGTGTGTGTGTGTGTGTGTGTGTGTGTGTGTGTGTGTGTGTGTGCGCGCGTGTGCGGGGACAGTCAGAAGCACACAAGTGCATTGTGATGGAGAACATACTGCCTGGCTTGGTGTTAAATCGAGGCTGAATACACACAGACATAGCAAGCATATTAAATTGTGCTTTACAGTGTTTGTGCACAGTAAATATGGGCCATGTTTGTGTGGTTCACTTAATCTGAAGTGCTTTTAAAAAATATGACACCGTATTATTTAATATTCTCTTGCTGTTACAACTGTGGTTGTTTCTATAAATGGTCAAACAGCAGAGGTAAGTTCTTTATAAGGCTTTCTGCACTACTTTAAAATCTCACTTTTTACTTTCGGTGCAATATTTCCAGAGGCTATTTACTTGCATCCCAGCTTATACCCTCATCAGAGTTAATTGGAAAATATATATCTCTCTCCTCATTTTTCAGAGTCTACGATATATTGTTCTTATCAGCCGACAATAAATCCAACCAGTTGATTCAGAGTTACACTTCAGAGTTTTAACATTGCCGCTAAGCAACTGTCAGCCAGGCTACTGGCAGAAGACAGAAGTCGTAGGAAGTGGTGAGCGTATGAGGAGACAATTGTAAAATCAATAAAGTGGAAATGGATTTCCACTTGCAATAAAGGCAAATGCGAGAGGGGGGGGAAAACAGCTGTAACCTGTTAGGATCATTTTGCCTAATTAGATGTTCCTATTAAAACAAAAAGCAGATTACGTTTCCTCGGGAAGCTGTCATTTAAGACGTTAAAGCAGAAACACTCTTAACACTTAACCGCTCATTTCTCTCTCTCTCCCTCTCTCTCGTTCTCCCTCTGTCTCTCTGTGTCTCTCTCCCTTCTTTCCTTACCCTGCCTTCCCTTTCTTGTAGATGAGTAAATGTTATAAAACTAGCTGATCCAGATGAGGCCCATTGCCCACAAGAGACTGAAATGTATGTGTGTGTGTGTGTGCGTATGTGTGTGTGTGTGTGGTTTTATATAGAGACTTTTCCACTTTGCAATAAACTCAATGACAGCATGTCCAGATCAACAGACACAAACAGCCACCAGTGAGAGTTACTTTCTCCTTTATTAGCAGAGCACTGAGGGGCCTCAGTATAGCTTTTGATTAAATGATTTCATAGTTTTGTGTTGTTTCTGAGAGCTGCAGAGTGACTGACAGGCACACGGACAGAGAGACAGACAGGACAGACGTTTGCTGTGCAGATAAACAGGATGAATATACAGACACAGCAAATTTGTTGGGATTTCGAAACAGTTGCTTGTCGAGGGTATTTTTGGATTATCTTTGCATGTACTGTAAACCATCTAATTCAGTCAAGGGTAGAAGATCCTGAGCTGTCTGGTCTCTGGGATGCCACAATGACAGTCTTGTTTTATTGGTTTTCTTTGAGGACATTCACATTCGGACTGGCTCCCTGTCAGTGTTTTGGGTTGCATGGAGTTCTTCTTGGCACCCAAAAGAGAGGTTGGACCTGACTCACATTATGCTCTCCTCTGGCGTGCCAGGAAGGGTTACAACGCGGGCAGTTTTTGGCTTGGCACAACGCAACTTGGCTTGGCACAGCTCGGACTGGCGTTTCCATCAATACTGAATTTTAATGAATGGCAGCTACATGAGCAGCGTTCATCAGTGGCTACAGTGATGATGATCTTTGAACAGATGAAAAAGTCCACAGAGAAACTGCTCGGAGTTTGGTTTGGTACTGATTCAGAGATGAAGAAAAAGAACATCAGATAAACAGCACAAATAAAAGTCCATTTGACGAACACAACACAGCAGTTTTTAAAGGTGCATCCCCCAAACCCGATGAACTCAAGTACAGCAGCTGCTGTGACCATTATCACTTAGTGGCAACTGACGCTCTTTCGCCACAATGACTCAAGTATTCAGTGTCTCATGTTTTCTCGTTTTCACACTGTCCTTCAGAGCTTCCCTCTATTCCCTCTATTGTAGCTCTCCCTGACCCATCCTCTCATCCTCCCACTGTGTTTGTGTGAAGAAGCTTGTTTCCCTGCTGGGCCAGGGTGCAGGGATGCCAGGCTGAAAAGCCCCAGGGGAGAGCGCTTTTTGAACCCCTCTTGTCCTCCTGGTTTGATGCAGTGCATCTCTGTGTTGTTGGGTGTCTTTGTCAGGCACTCCAGGAGGTCCATTACTTCAGACCCCTCCAACGACAGTCTTTGAGCCTCCCACCCTCTTTAATTCCCCTCATCCTCTGAATGCTGCTATCCTGTCCTCCCGGGCAGAGCAACAGGGCACTGAGTGTTCCCAAGTATCTTCTGTTTGTGATCAGAGACAACTGTCATGCATTCTTATATCCAGCCATATCAGAACAGACACAAGAGAGAGAGAAAATTAGAGGTGGTCCCATGTTTCATTCCTCCGGTCTTGTCCAATCTCTGATCTAGAACAATTAGAGTGGGTATCCTATTCTATGAGTCACAGGAGTAGAAAGATCTAGATTAGATAGTAGAAGATTTTTTCAGTTTCATTCTTACAGGGATCTAGTCATAATCAGAACAAATGGATCTCATATCCTCCCTTCAGTTCTTTCAGTTTTGCTCTTACAGCTGTAACATAGACAGAGATAGAAAAAAAAAAAAAAAAACAGACTGGGCACAACTTTGTAATTCGGCACTCCAGCATTTCTAAATGATAGCATCAAATGTGGATGGATCCCACATCTATTTTGAACAGGGCAGCTACTCAAGAGTAGTTTGTAAGCCCGACACCGTGTGTGTGTGTGTGTGTGTATGTATGTGTGTGTGTGTGTGTGTGTGTGTGTAGGTTTCAGAGGGACCGTGCAAGCCTGAGAACCGGGGCAGCAGTCGAGTGGTGTGCTGTGCAGGGCTTCTCCCTGGGTATTTACTCGGGGATCTGACTGTTTGGATTGGTGATTTAGGATGTTCACTGGGTCAGAGGGCACAATTATACACAGAGGCCAGGGTCAGCTATGGATTGCCTTTCTGCCAGCTCTTCTCAGTTTACCCATGACGCCAGGCCCCCACCCAAACCTCTGAAACGCACCACCCACATCAGAGACACAGAGCACCATTGACCATCCTGAAAATCTGATAATCACAACATTAATGCCCCGAAAATTCAGGAGAACCGGGTCATTTTAAAGAAAATTACGCCACCAATAACAGCAAGCTTTCACATTTTCATAGTATATGTAGCATTATGTAACTATGAACATCTGCTGTCTTGTGAATTGACAATGCAGAATTTAATTTCACTTTTCATGCACAATTGATTTTTTATCACTTCCTCAGAAAGCACTTGATGGATTTACTTTTTGAGATGACACTGGAGGACAGTAATGCATTCAGTATGAGTAGAGTAAATGCAGATGAGAGCAGAGAAAGTAATAAAATTGTTCCTTGTAATTTTTTGGAAAAGTTCAATTGTTAAAAAAATACATATATTATTGGCTATGCACTATGGATGACATTTCTTCCTGGGCAATCTTTCCTTGTTTTTGTGCAAGATGATTTAGATGATTATATGGGAACATTGAGCTCTGTTGAATTTTTCTATTTCTTATATTAATTTATTGTCCGTGCGCAATCTCAGTTGTCACATTGTATCACAACAGCAAAGACCTGAGGAAAGATTTTACCATCCATCTGCCTCTGAATTTCAGCCAAGTACCATGGCTCTTTTTTCATGTCATTCCTCAGGAGTTGTGGGTCTTCCCCTGCGTGACCACTGACAGGCCTTTACGGTAAAGAGCTGGAGAAGCTGAAAGGACGTGTGTGTGCGAGAACACCCTGACTCCCCTGCTCTCCTCATGTGAATACATTAATTCATTTACCACTTCGAGGTCGCCAAACCCAAATATTTGCCTCTGCACATATTTAATATTTATGGTGACGAAAGCAAATATTGCCCAGTGGATTGAGTGACATGGAGAGGTCAAGCTCTGGGCTTGGCCGGAGGGGGCAAGAGGGAATGTTATTGGTGTGTGTGGGGGGTGTGAATGTGTGTGTGTGCTCTCCTGAGAGAGCCAGTCCACATCTTAGGAGCAGTGCACGCTGCTCTGTTTGCCCTGAAACACACATGCAAATATGACACGGTTCAGCAAACAATTTACATGAATTTGTGTATTATGGATTCATGAACTTAAATCTCAACTTGTCTCCTAAGAAGGACAGCTGTGTTGATGAAAGGGTGTTAAAGTGTGCATGTGGGTTCAGACGAAGGGGGAGTATGCTGGCCTTGGGTTAAACGCCTGTACCTAGGTTTACGTGTATTCACATTTACATCTGTGTGACTATGAGTCTACATCTTTGCAAGCGTGATGGTTCATGTATGTGCTGCAAGTGTATGTGCTCCAATGAGGTGATCCATTAGGGGGGACAGTTTTACGAGCTGGTCTCAGATCTGGATCAGCTCAGATGAGATCCTGTTTCCTTTGGACTGATCTGCCTCACCACTGATTCCGGCTCAAGAGCTGCATGACTAAATGGTGCATACCTAATCTCTTTTGAACTGCAACCCAAAAGAAGCAGCCCTAAATTGTAATATCAAGTTTGCTGACAAGCTCTACTTTCAGATTGAGTTGCATGTAGCTTTTGTAAATTTATAGCCCTTTGCTTTAGAGAGAATCTGTGAGTTGAGCAAGAAGGTAAGAAATAAAGACTTCAGGTGGCTCTCAGACATTTGTCTATGCAACTTGACTTCTGGTTTCCTAAAAATTATCCCATGCATGCATTCAAATGTGTAAAAGTGCGTGATGTTAAATTGACATCGACACACACCAAGTTTGCTGACAACAGCATCCCACCCACCGATCGAGCAACCTCACCATGACCTCAGAGGCTGAGAGGGTTTGAGGAAGCAAACTCAGGAGATCTCTTATACACACAGATCACCTCTTCACCTCCCTGCCCCTATCTCCCCACATTTCTGCCTTTTATCCTTTCTTTCATATGAGCTATCTTTCTTTTTGCCCTTCCTCCTTTCACCTCTGATAAGTTATTGTGCAAGTTTGTGGAATGTACACAGGCCAAAGATCTCGATGAAGTGTCATTGTTCAGTTTGTTGAAAGGCACTCCGCTCTCTTTCTTCTTCTCCTTCGGATATGAGCGAGGGAAGAAAGGGCCTTCATGGCAGAGTGATAAAGAGTCTTTCAGTGAAAGAGACACAAAAAGATGAGGAAAGAAAGGGAGAAAATCCTGAGACAATATTTGACAGTGATTCACCTACAGTTCACACCAGCAAGAAGAGATATGGACTAAGTGACCTAGTTGAGGGGAAAGCGTCTATGAGTGTTTACCAAAATTATGTGTTTGGTATGTGTGTGTGTGTGTGTGTGTGTGAGAGAGAGAGAGAGAGAGAGAGAGAGAGAGAGAAAGAGATAGAGAGAGCTCATGCATTTTTGTCACTTAGTGATAACTCCAACACACTTACCTCACTTGTGTGCAATTTGAGCACAAATATAAAACCAGACAAAAAGCAGAGGAAAAAAAAAAAAAAAAAGAAACAACAGTGTGCTTTCCACACGCCACTGACAGCAAGTTATTCACAGGGAGGAAAAAATCATCCCAACCGGCCAATTAGAGTCTTTCTGCAGCCACTGTGACAACCCTGGGGACCAATAGCTAAGAGTAATGGAGAAAGAGACAGCGAATGACAGAGTCCTGCTGGGACTGATCATATTAAAGCCCTCTTCATGTTGGTGAAGATGGATGGACAAGTGGATGGATGGATGGATGGATGGATGGATGGGGTGAACCCAAGAAGAAGGCAGGCAGAGGGATGAGCACGAAAGTGAGAAATAGTGTATAGTGACCACAATGTCCACCATGAGCTGTGCTGCAAAACTAATAGAAACAATTACTGCTTTGGTGAAGATGAGATTAATGACGATTAACAAGGATTTGACAGATAAATGGAAGATTTTAAAAAACCATATTGTTGCTATTTATTTTAGTTAAGTCCTTTTTTGCTCAAATTTCCACAAACAAAAAGATAACACAAAAACAAGGAGCATACAAATAAAAATACTATAAAAAAGAAAGAAAGAAACAATTCATTGTTAATTTCTGCTACTAAAAGCACAAAATGATGTCAGTTGTTCATCTTCACCTGATGAAAAAAAACACTGGTGTCATCAATCAAAAAATAAATAAATAAATAATTACTAAACTAATACTAAACTAATACAACTATTATAATACTACTACTAATACTACTACTACTAATAATAATACTAAAATCAAGCAATGATCATCTAAACAAATTTGAAAAATGAAGGGCCATACCACTGATCCCTGTGGAACTCCATATGAAATCATATGCTTTATAGCAGAGGAACAGTTTTCTTATACACAAGTAGTTTTTAAACCTTAACATTGCACTACCACAGAACCCACAAAGAGAATGTTTCTGTAATAAGACACAATAATAAATAGTGTAAAATGCCTTGAATTAATCTATGTTTCATGCTCTCTATACATGTTTTGTTTTTTTTGTCTCAGTCAGGATTTATAGTTCTACAGTGTTATCAGAAGGTTGCAGTCGGGCCATTAAAGCTGAGTGTTTTCCTCTGAATCCAAACTGGTAGAAAATGTTCCTATGCAGACACTTCACCTTATCATTTACAAGAAAAAAACAACTTTTAGCCCTTGAACGCAGTCAAGAGAATGAGGGACTTTCCATCTCACAGCTGTTTTTTGGCAGCAGTCAAAACAGCACATAAGATCCATTGTTGCTGAGTTGATAATGTCAAAAATAATTTCTTATTCCATAGCTGTAAGTGTTTTCTGGGATTTTTTTAAGATGGGTATTATAAGGTCTACAAGTTCATTTTATTAAAAGAGAGTGTAATTTAGCAAACAGCCCTCTTGGTATTGGTGTTATTATTGTTCAAGAATTCACCATGGTCATTACAACACAAGTTGGCAGTTTTGGCGGGAACAGAAGACGCTTGTGAGACCCAAATTGCATTTAGAAGTCCGCAGTGCTTCAGATGATAAAGCCTGATGAGATGCATGTCTTTGGACGTGTCTAGTGGGTAATTGTGAAAAAGGCAAGTGGCGTTACTTTGTGTAAATTAGTAGAATAAAGTAATTGTTGTGATGGGGATGGGGTCAAGGCCATGTTCATGGTAGTGTGCTGAAAGCAGGAGCCTGTGTGGGAATGACCTCACCGGGGCAGCTGGCAGCACTCCCTCTCTTCTTTTGTCAACTCCAACCATTTGATGCCATTGAAACGGAGCAAGGCAGAGAGATTGAGAGAGCAAAGGCGAGTGCTAGTGTGAAGGTGCAGAGCAGCGTGATGCAATGTGAGATAGCAGCTGAGTGAGAGCTCCCTGTGTGTACTTGCGTATGCATGAGTGTGTGGAGAAATGACTAAACTCCCCCTAATCGCACCAGCCAGTCTATTATGACTCTCTCTCTCCATTATTAGCTCTCACTCATCCCTCACCCTCCACCACCCTCCTCATCATCTGTCCATCCTTCAAGCCCATTCTTTCATTTTGCCAGAAAGCAGAGGAGGAGGAGGAGGAGGAGGTGGCAGCGGTGGTGGTAGCGGTGGTGGCATGGGGCGGGGAACTAGGTGATGTTTTGAAGGCTTTGAGAGTTCCACACCTGCGGGTGTAAGGACAGTTTGTAACCTTATCTCCTACGCTTTGTGTGTCTCCCTTTTCTTTGGCGCTGGATGTGAACAAATTGAGCATTGTGTTTAGGCAGGGGCCAGGAGGATTTTGAAGGAAGGAAGCCAGCGAGCCCAGGCTCTGCACAGCAGTAGCCTGAGACGGGAGATCAGGAGTGATTCCATGTGTAAGATTCCTTCCTTCTCACGGACAGTGCTAATGAAGTGTGTGCACCCTTTGTTAGACAGGCTCCTCATGCAGAGCCAAGCGCTCTTACAGACACTCCAGACATGACTGTGTTCTCACAAACATCTTTGCAATGTGTTTTTAGCGTCCTTAGGGTTGCAGCGAGCAGTTACTGCACTGAAATTGTGCCAGAAAGTTTGAAAGAGTTTGTTGAAATATGTGATTTAGGATGTATCTGTAAAGAAGATTTTATAGTAAAAAAAAAACAACACAAATTTGCCATCATTATTAACACACTACTTTCAATGTACTTTAAAGTGCCTCTTTAAATTGCACAGTGACCTAAAAGAGACATAGAAGAGATGAACCACGGTGCAGGCCATGAATCGCATCTGGTCCTGTGACATAAGGAGTACACTGGTGGTTTTTTTAGCCCACAAACGACCAGTTTACCTCTTACAACTACAAGTTTTCAAAGACAATTTAACATGCCTCTCTCAGTTTTCGTGCAATTTCTGAAATTACATTTTCCACCCTGTATGTAACTGTAATCTACTGTGTGTCTACTCCTCTGCTATCGGAGTCCATATCTGCTGTCACGCTCTCTTGTCTCCGCTCTGTTGAATGCAGATGAGGGGGGAAATTAGCCAGTGTGGGAATATCAGAAAAGACAGATACCCATGTCACCATGCATCCTAATAAAAAGACTCCTGTTTCCAATTATGGCCGGCTGTAATGATAACGCGATGTGAGCAGCAAGACAATAGTTGAACTGCGTGTCTATTAAGTCCCAGTCCTGTGCTTGAGACAGGGCGAGGGGAGGAGGTGTCGAGCTGAAGAGGAGGCAGGACGAGGGGCGAGGATGAACTGCAGGAGTAAAGCAATAAACGATGGCAGCGAGAGGGAGGGGGGGAAAAACCGCTTTGGATATTTTTAGGTTCATCTTTTCCGGGGATGTTCACACACTGTCATGTGAGAAGACAGAGGGACACAAACCACGATAAAATAAACACATGGGTCCAAATGATAGCTTAAAGTATTTATAATGCACTGTATATCTTGCTCGACAGAACTTGGACAGATCGTGTCGATAAATTAAGCACTCCAGCCGGTGCTTTTTGTTTTCTTATTTCAAATGTACTCTGTTAACCTCGACTTCTATTATTACCGCTGCCAAAGTCCTCATCGTGGTGCTCCTTTGGACTGGAGAAGCTACCGAGAAACTTCCAGGACCACAACTTGTGTTCCCTCAACCTATTTTACTCCCACTCCACACTCTATCTGTCTTGCTCACCCTAGCGTGACCCAAACATGCGGCCAGTGAATCCAATGTGTTTTCTATGGACATACAGGGAAGGTATGGAGGCTCCAAACCAAACCTCAGCCATGCCAGGCCTGCAAGGGAAGGAGGGGCCCCTTTTTGAGGAAGTCATCACAGAGCCCAAATAACAGGGCCGTCCCCGCCTGGGGCCCGCTGTCAGGCCAATGATCGATGGTCTCAGTCTCAGATGCCTGCCCCAACTGGCCAGTGGTGAACAAAGAGGGGCAAATATAGAGACAGAGAAGGGGTCATCCCTGCCATGGCGGGGATGACAGTAAGCCAGAGAGAAGGATGGAGGGAGGAGGAGAGCGAAGGAGGGAGGGAGGTAGTGTAAACCCCAGCATGCCTGTTGTTGCTAGTCTCTTCTTTGATTCAAAAAACAGACATGTCGTGCTGTTTTATTTCGTTTGTAACGTGTCCAGAAATCGTCGGCATTGAGACAGCGCTACATTTTAGTGATTGCAGCTCCCGCAGCTGTGGCCACAGGAATGCAGCCTGCCTTCCTCGCCTCCTTCCTCTCCTCTCCGTCTCCACGTCTATCTCTCATTCAAGTCTTCTCTCGTTTCCTCACCTCTGTGCCTACCCTTCGTTCTCTCGCTCTGTCTGCCCTGAGGCGATGACTCCAGCTCTTCTGGGAAATCTCTGATTAACACTGAGGCCTCTTTTTTTTTTTTCTTTTTTTACTAAGAAGGCCGTCTCTTTTCCCTTCCTTTCCTCTTCTCCCCTCTTTCTAGCGTTCAACACGCTCCTGAGGTTTAGCAAGCATCAGTCAGACCTCTGGAGGGTGCTCTGCTTGGGTTAAGACAGACCCTGCGTTGTAGCAAAATGGGTGGTGATGACACACGTTATCCACCTTCGGCAGGTCTAAAGCATATTGAATCGACACATCCGTCCCCACAATATGGCTTTGAACACAGGCTAAAGATTTTAGGATTTCAATATAAAACATTTAGTCAGGATTAAAAGCAAACAGCATTCAAAAAGCCGGATGTGGTTATTTTAAGAGTTGTGGGGTTTGTGATTTTGAGCTAAATTGACGACTTCAAAACAATGATTTTACACCAGTTTCAGTGTTCTGGGCTTTGTCAGTGGCCTGTTCTCTTACAAACGAACCTCAAGATCCCCCTCGAACAATACTCTATCTGTGAATGAGAGGAAACAATCAGCCTTGACTGTCAGCCAATCATCTATCCTGAGCAAGTGAGCTGAGCTGAAAGCAGACAGATTATTTTTAAGGGCTTACACAATAGCCACTTTCCCACAACTGCGCCAAGTGGGCCTTACAAGAACCACGACCGACTAGTGATGTTTGAAATTGGAAATAGACAGTGATATTCATATTTATTTGAATCTTTTGACCAGCTTATAAGTTGTTCTTCTTGTAGACGAATTATGATGAGCATTAGTGAAATGGAGTTTTGGGAGAAACATAAGTGAGCTCGGAGCGGACCGTGCTCGGCCCTGGAGTGGGAAGCAGGCCATTGTGAGAGCAGAAGAGCTGTGCTGCCTTCAAGGCCCTGACACACAAGCACTTATTGTTGTCTCCCCTCTCCATATAAGTCAAACCAAGCTGACTGAATGTACTTGACCCTTCACCCACTCCCTCTTTTCTCTCGCACTCCTCCACTCTTCCTCTTCTCTCCTCCTCTGCGTGTGGTCTCACTTTAACCACCTGTCTCTGTTACTGTTGAATTGTCCCATATCTGGACGAACATATAATTGAATGTGGTTTCATGTACTTGAACCGACTCAAGTGTGTTTCTCCCCCAAGACGCCTGAATTCATTTTGCTATTATTCAGGCATGTCTTCTTGAGACTCCTCATCTGATCATGAATACAACCCCTCTATCCCTGCCACCTGGCCTGGGCCCTCACTCTGCTTTACTGGCCCTATCTGCTCATCCTAATAGAGACATGAGTATGGGATGTAAAGAACAGACAGTGGTCGGTCTGGGAAGCTGGAAGTTAGGACAAAATATAATAGCTATAGCTTCACATAGTCACTGGAGGAGAAGGGAAAACTTTGATAGGACTCTGAATGAGAGGATATTCTGTACTAAAATAGGAATTCTGTTACTGGTTTGATTTAATTAAATCACTTTGATTCATTCAGCTGAATTCAGCCAAACTAAGCACAGTCATATTTTAATTGAGTTCTGCCAGCAGGGATTAAAAACATACAACAAATCAACACGTTATGGCAAAACTACTCATGCAGTCAAGCATCAAGAAAATGGCATTTGATAAGCCCAAGGAGGGAGTCAGCTGAAAAAACAAATCGCTCATCAGTGTGAAGTGCGTAATGATAAATGAATCAATCACCAGTTCTTTTACTCTTTGGTTTAGACACTCTGAAGTGGCACCTTAAGGACTTCAGCTTTAATTGACCTGTGCAGGGGTGACCAGGGCGGCCAATAATGGCAGCTGTTTTCCTCACCATGTGCCTGACGGAGATTTCAGTCAGCTGGGCCCTGCTTGTGCCAGTAACCATACAGACTGTTTTCACTAAGCTCCTCACTGTGTTTTACTCGCTATTTTTACATGCTGTGTGTTGCCAAGTAAGGCTGCAGTACAATGACCACTCAAATAAAACACGGTTGTCATTTTGCCACTAAGATTTGATCTCGCTCACCTCGGATGACACAGTGGTGTTGCTGAAAAAGCTTTTTAAATCTATGTCTATGTAATTCAAAGAAGTAAGATACTGTGTGTGTTTTGTGTGTTTGTCAGTGCTTTTGGATGATTCTGCTATGTATGAATATTATGTTTTAGTGTGTCGTCTCCTTTTTTTTAAAAGGGCCAGACAGAGATAATTAGCAGGCAGGAAATGAGTCAAGTCCCTGCTGCAGTCAGGATGATGTTTAGAGGAAATGACCAACTGAAGAAGAGGGATGACTGAATCTGGGAGTGTGTGCATGTGTACGTGTTTGAGATCCACTATGCTAACCATGTATGGCAAAATGGAAACTTTGCAGTGTTCCCCACAGAAATACGATATGATTTCATGTAACAGTATGACACTGAAGGATGTCATGAGTAAGTCTGAAATTAAGTCTGAAGTGAGTCAGAGAAATATGTGATGCCCACAAGAACCATCAGCACAACTGAGACAAATGGGATCTGTGGCTGTGGGGGATAACAGAGCACCTGCATCTTGAGTACTGCAGAAGTGGAGCTTCACAAAAGCTCAAATTCATAAAGAAGAAGAAAGAATGGTAACTCGTCATTTACAAAATGCTGTGAGTTTGACTTGGGTGGAGGAACTTAGCAGGTTAACTTAGTTTAACCCTTTCTTAATAATTTTTCGTGATCATCATTCACTTGCAAAAATTTCCCAAGACTGGTCGAATACTTCAGCTCAATGTGTAAATTGAAATTCATTGTCGATGTGGCTGATGTTAGGGCTTGTTTTTTCAGACCCAGCTGCTGCAATTTGCATAAAAAATATGAGATTTTTTTCCATTGAAATCTCTACTGATTTGAACTCCTTCATATATTCACATGAACTTCAGCAATACAGCTAGCTGCGTCTGAATTGCCAGTTGCACTTGCCATGCCGGCATGCCAAGTGCCGTAAAACAGAGTGCATGGGCGTCCTTAACTCTCTTGAGAGATAATAACGCTCATGTTCTCTGACTGTGCATTTTTGTTTTTACTTTTAAAGAGCCTGAATTACTTTTGAACTCAAGTGTACTCCAATGATACGCTGTACTGTATGTGCTATGAAGACTTCTGTACTTGGAGAAGCGTACTAGCCTTTTCCTGGCCTTTGTGTTGTTTTCTGAGTTTTAGAATGTATTTTCTTAGCAATGCAGGTGGGCATCATTAGAGAGCCGAAGGAGGAATGCAGATCAGATGAGATATGGTAGTAGGTCTGTGCGTGCATCAGTATGTGAGTACGTGTTTGTGTTATTCCAAATGTGAGGCAGATCATTTGGTCTGCTGCTTTAAAACAAAAAGGGCTCTGGTCCAGTTCACTCCCACGGGGAGGCTACCTTTGGCCAGGAGAGAGAGAGAATGAAACCAAGCTCGTTGGGCTCTCACTCCTCCACACTGCTTTATGGGGGGGTCAAGGTGGTTAACTAGTGGCAGGCGTTCAGATGGGTTCTGCTCCGACATCAAACAGAGAACATTATGGCCGTGCGCGTTCACAGGATATTGCACTGTAAGGCCACTGAACACGGTTGGGTTAGAGAGAGGAGGCTTTGTGTCGAGCCCATTAGAGCCCTAAACCGATACTAATGAAGCCGTTTCCTGTACAAACCGAGCGGCTCAGGGGAAACTGGCTCTAGCTTTTAATAAGGCCCTCTCCAAACCCAGTTAAGATGCTGGAATTTTTTATCTGGGCACCGAGCGGGTTACTACTGGTTCCAAGCAGAACCTCCGTTTGGAAAAGTTAATTACGCATGATTAATGGAGCGTTTTCCTTCCAATGATATCTGTGACAGCACAAAGCTGTCGTAAGGCTTGTCAGGCCCAATTCGAGCTGAATAAGTATTTATGTGATCGCATGTGATGGGCCTCCTCTCACCAGCACCAGCCCTCATCAATCAAGCCCTACTGCTCGCAGTAGTGGGAAATTGGTCTATCAGTGCGGCTGCCTCCCCCCCCACCTCTCCTCCCCCGCTGCCACCACCACCACCGCCACCTCCCTCCCTCCCCATTCAATCAGGCCCGAGGCTACAATGCTTCTTTAGCTCTTACTTCTGACCAACGCAGGGGTCACGGGGGGGAAAGTGGGAGCCAGAGCTGAGCCCATCCATTACAGCTCTTGTTTCTCTCTGTGGCAGCCGGACGACGGGATTCTATTAAGAGCTCCGTCTATTCAGCACTGAGATTACACCAGGGCCCTCTCTCCGAGCACACCTCACCACCAACCCCCAAGCCCTCACCAAAACCCTATACCCACCCTGGGGGCCTTATAGCTCCCCACCGCCACCACCGCCGCCAGCCCACCGCAGCTCGGTCGTGCTTTCCCTCCTCCCCTTTTTTACTCTTCCCACTAGTAGTGTTGTTTTTTTTCAACAGCCGGAATGACAATAATCACTGAGAGAAAGAAACACAGAGAGAGAGAATGAGACAGAAAGACAGGAGGAAAAGCTTGGAAGAGAATGAGAGCAGACACTCTAACCTGAAACCTGTTTCTGGTTCAATGTGGACACATTCGCAGTCTGCCTGTCTGGACAGCGTTTGGCCTAAAAGCGCTGCCACACACAGACACAGGCTTGCAGGGAATGAACGCGCACACACACTCCACGAGCTATAAGCATATACCCCCCCACCCCAAACAGAAGATGTAGAGCTTCGGCACCTGGCTAAGAGACCGGGGCCATCTCCACCACAGTATAAACACACTTAGATGGGTAACATCACAAACACAACTCTGCCGCAGTTACGTCGTAAACACCCGCCGACACCAGATCAAACCGCCACTCCCCCGATGTTTAAGAAGCTCGTTTGTCTCCTGCCGGCTTGAAGAGACTCTTCATTTACTTAATATGTGTTAGCACTTGAGACAGAGAAAGAGAGAGGGGAGTGCTGTTCGGGTCACGTCCCCTGCTTGGATGGATGGGGGTCTTCCCGTCAAGGAGAAGGAGAGAGACAGCGCTCCTGTCAAACAAACAGAAATTTAATACGTCGCCTTCTATCAGGATGTCCACAGTGTGTACATACTCTCTTAGGCTTGATTATGAATAACCCCCTCTATCTTATAAACAAGTGGAGTGAAGGAATTCATCAGGGATAGAGAGGTAAGGGTGTGAAGAAGGTGGAATGTTCTCCGGCAACGAGAGCCTGCTGTCGTGGGGATGATGGAGGAGAGGACAGGCTCAAGAAGGAACAAAAACAAAGCAGGAGGTGGATGAGAGACGGGGAGGAGGAACGTAAATGGAGGGGCGAAGAAGACTGACAGACGAGCGAAGGGGATAAAGAGGAGGAAGGACAGAAGAGATGAAACAAAGGAGGAAAAGAGAGTCGAGGAGAGGAAGAGAGGTCAGATGCTTGTCCTGGGCAGGGAAGAGGGCGCTCAGGGTGGGGCTGTGTGAGGTTTACACTCCCTGTGCTTTGCTGCATGGTTTGGAGTTGGCAGCCGGCGTGCTGGTTAACAGGATCGGAATGCTTCTTCAGGGGCAGCGTAATCAGCACCAACTTCCTCTTATTCAGAAACCATAGGCCTCGCTCTCCGCCTCTTTTGTTTCGGCCGGGGCTCCGCTGACAGCACGGAGGAAGCAGCCGTCTGACGGTCAGGGGAGATGTTGAATGTGTATAAACACCGTGTCCGTGGGGGGGGGAGAAAGAGAAAGAAACTGACAAACTTCAGCGCAAGTAATGTGTCCGTGTGTTGACGTGCGCTCGTGCCATCTGTGCGCATAGATGCACACACTTGTTTGTGTGTCTTGGCGGTGTTTTGCACCCACATCGCTGGCCTCTCCCAGTGGAAAACACGCAAGATGTGAGTGAAAAAGGTTATGTGAGGGATACTCTGCACACCAGCTCCGTGTTCTGTCAGGCCAGTCATCTCCAGCTGCCCGTCTGAGACTTTTGTCTTTGTTAAATGTTGTGTGACAATGAGATTTTCCAAAGTGCCATCGAGATAAAGAAGTGGATTGAGAGAGAGGGAGAAGGGAGGCGGAGGGGGGAGACTCCGATAAGAGCTGAGATGGTCTGGTCATAGTCCAGCAGCCCTTCATCACTGCTGCAGCCCCAGATATATCTCCTCTCTGTCTCTGAAGCACTCACACACACCTTCATCACTTTGTCTTTCTCTCTCTCACCCTCACAAACTCATACACACCCAATATGCACACTTCTACAACTGCACCCAATCTCGGCGCGCACACACAAACACACCTCCATTCCATCACCGCAGCTGTAGATCCTCAATCGATCCTCGCAGCACCCCGGCCCCCAGCAGACACCTGCAGGTGATTGATCCCCAAATCAGTCCCTCTCAACCCCAGTGCCGTAAAAACCATAACAACCCATCATAAAAGCTGATTTATCTTCACCTAGCCCTGGGCCTCACAGTTAGAATATTAACCCAAAAGTGTATGACACCAGAATGATTGGTTTGGAATTGAATAAACCTTGGGAGTATTGACGCACATGTCTGATGGTTCATATCAAGTCTGATCACTGAAATGTGCCAAGTGAGATTGCATTATCTCAGCATAGGGCCTGCTGCAGACGTACACACATACATGGAGAACTTTTGTTGGGGTGCTCACACCGTTTACAAGTCTGTATGCACCAGGGATGGGGGATAATTCTGTCTTATCATTTATTGATTTTCAACAGAATCATTTTGTGAAGAAAGAAGATCTTGAAATTTTTGCTAATATGTACATAATTAATTATGTTTGTTATTGAAAACTAAAAATAGGCATCAAAGTTTTGCATGTATGAGGATTTTGGTCTCATGTGATGCATGACTTCAAAACAGCTGCTGTGAACATGAGTTTAATTATTTCATATGTGACTTTGCGTATATTTAATTGTATATGGAGCTTTTTATACGTTTGCCATATTGTGATTCAGTATATATCAATATAGGAAAAAAATATTTTTGTACATTTTTGTGAGAATACCTTCAACCATATTACCTAGCTCCAGCATGCACAACTATTAAAGTATGATGACTTATAGAAGGACAAATAAATATTGTTAAGCCTTTAAGTAGGAAAAGTTCTCTTCCAAATAGAAGGAAAAACAAATACCATATCATACAATATGATCATGAAGACGATTACAAAGTTGCCATAGTAATATGTAATTTTTTTGTTTTTGTTTTGTTGTTGAGCGTTCTGTGTTTTCGTGCATTACTCCAAGTGTGTGTTCCTGCAGGAAATAGTGCCCAAGCCACATTTTAATGAGAGCGTTGGTCTGAAAGCCAGAAGCATGGTGTACTGGCAGCAGCATCAGCATGTGCCCTGTACTCAGCAGTGCAACAAGCTCCCGGGTTAAATATAATCCCAGCCTAACTCAGGGGCCTCTTTGATGCTACTGAAAGCCAGTGAAGCCTTTAATGGGAGCCACTCCGTGTCCCTGTGTTATGTGTGAGCTGCTCAGCTTTCCCTCATTTTAGGGTTGTTGCAACTGATTTGTTGTTTTCCGAGTTAATTCTGACTTTAATCATGCCCACATACGCTGAGATGACCTGTGCTGGGTAACAAATTCCAGCGTGTGTTTGTGTGTGTGTGTGTGTGTGTGGCGGGGGTTTCTGTGTGTGTGTGTGTGTGTGTGCGTGACGGACATACCGAACACACTTCCACAATCTGCTTACGCTTTGCACTCACTCAAGAACATTTTCTCACTTTCTCACGTTGCAGTTTTGACCACTTGTAAATTTTGGATAAGAAATACCCATTAGTCCCACTTGCCATGTTTCTCTCTGTGTTTTCTCCTTGGTGCAACAATATAAGCCTTTTTCTTTGCTTTGCCAAAAAAAAAAAAGGAAAACACTCAATAAAAGTAAATACACGAAAGGGTCTGTGGATCTGTGAGCCATCAACTGTTTGGAGTCTGTTTCTCCACCTGCTTGCCATCGGGTAAATGGTCTTTTTCACCAAATTCATTGCTCTGCCTAAGAAATATTTACCAATTTCTTTCTTGTTCAAGCTTTGGTTAATTATAAATATAACACTATAACATGGAATTATAACTATGTATTCTTTACCTCCAATAATCCTTCAGTCATATGACATCAGTAACATTTACAATAAGATTATATTTATTCTGTGTCGGCTGTATGATATTTAACTGACACGGCAACGTTGTTTCCTGTCACACTGAATGAGCATTAGGTCTGTCCGATATCCGCCAACATTAAAATATTAGCCTTGCAATTGGACACGGTGTATGAAGAGCAGATTGTCGTGGTGCTGCAGCAGAGCCCTGACTTTAAACGTGAGAAGAGAGCTCAATAAATGTAATGAATGTGTGACACTTGAACATCTGAAGTGCCGTGTTCAGTTCCATACCACTTTACCTCTTGTACATAAAATTCTCTTTTAAAGATGATATCTATGAGCGTTTTAGAGCCGATTTGTTCACCCTGCGGCGACCGGCAACATGCTCTAATTACCTCTACCCCCCCTCTCTCTCTGCTGAGTTGGAGTGGGGTGGAGTGGGTTGTTTAAGTTTCCAGTCTGTCCCATGCGTATAGGAGCTGTGTGCCCTCTGAATTTATGCTTGAAAAACGTGACCTTTGACTCTTGTGCAGCTTTATCGCACCCCGTAGCCCACATACAGTGTGGGCCTGTATGCTGCGGAGGAAGTGTCTGTGATTACCACAGCCTGTACTACTTTCTGTACATCGCTGCCCCCCCCCGCCAACCTCACCTCTCTCCTCCCCTCTCGAAGACCCCTATACTCGCTGCAGCCACATTACAGTTCTCTGCTCCTCCAAACAGCATCGGGTTGCTTAAAACTAATTAGCTTTAAATTAATTTTTGAATGTTGCATAATAACAACTCCATTTTTACACTCACCCCCCTCCTCCTGATGATTTTTAACAGTAGGTTGCACTGCCCGTT
Organism: Holacanthus passer; assembly: GCA_025331565.1. NCBI lineage: Eukaryota > Metazoa > Chordata > Actinopteri > Pomacanthidae > Holacanthus > Holacanthus passer. The sequence continues at coordinate 3,613,344 of JAFREQ010000004.1, read as the reverse complement.
ATAATCCAGTGAGCATGTCTTGTCACAGCGCTTGCGCCATTCCTGCTGTCAGGGTTGATTTTGGCCCAGGAAACAGTACGTCTCATTCACACTGTAGAACCATTAACTATAACATTTATTCTAATTAAACATCCACGGTGGAGATATTAGTGTATTCATTGGCTGTACATGTGCACATTTTAATCCATCTGCACAGATTTGGATATTTGGTGGGGATTCTGTTATTTCAGAATTTTAATGCATAAAGGACTGAAGTTTGTTTCTCTCTTTCTCTCTCGCCTTCTTGGTCTGCAATTTCATGAATGAGCCTCTTTCACAGCCTCCTTCTCTGACCTGATAAATGAGATGAGATCATTGATGTCATCTTATAAATCCTCCCAATCAAGCATCATGTCCTGTGATGGCCCTGCCTTGTTCCAATATTGACGCTCTAAAGCTGATGACACAAATATGTCTGCCCTCAAGGATTATTTCAACTTGAAGACGAGAAGAAAAGAGGAAAAGCTTGTTTTAAGGTTATAAATCAAGTAAAGGATTTGTTTAATATAGACATGCATGCAGCGCTGTGGCCGACCTGTCACTGCAGCAAGCTGTGTAAGACAAGGAACGACAGGGCCAAAACAAAATGACCGGGTGCTAATTCAGCAAACACGCAGGGCCCTGTTCCTCACAGGCCACAGAATTTGTCAAGAAACCATCCCTCTCTCTTTCTCTCTCTGTCGGAATGCCTGGCTGACCCCCGGCAAATGAAAATAATCCAAAGTAATTAGAAGTGAGCTGGTCTGGTCCTGAGAGCCCCCGGGCGGCCGGGTAAACATGGCGGAGGGGCCGGGGAGGGGCCAGTGGAAGAGGGGGGGAGATGGGGGTGAGGAGGGGAGGGGTGGCGCTGACCTTGTCCACATAAAGCAGTGATTTATGAAGTGCAGGGCACAGCAGCAGGGCTTCTGTCTTCTCCCGCAGAACCAAATTACTGAGGTGGAGATTAACACGCCGCTCACAACGGGCCTACTTCCAGACCCAAGGAAATTTTTTATTTACATTTTCCCCTTTCATTTCCGCTGCTCTGTTTTAATGGTAATTGGTTCTATGGACACCAGGTCTGTCCTTTAATATGGGGACTTAAAGCTGCACAGTCCATGCGTTGTGTAATCTTGGTTAATTAAAGAAAAAGTTGCAAAGTGTTGTGCAAACTGTGGGCTAGCTGTTCTTTGAGCTTCAAATGAGTTTTTTACCACTTGATTGAATTTAAGCAAAATAAAATGCACAGGGTGTGTGTGTGTGTGTGTGTGTGTACACAGAGTCATGATGGAGGCCTAATGCAGTGTCAATGGGAGGTCTCTCTGTGAATGGTAGAACTATTTCATGTGGATTTGGCTGCGATATTTTCTTTCTCTCCTCTCTTTTTTTCTTTCTTTTCCGCTCTCCTGGAGGATGTGCTGGAATGCACCACATAGGCCTCCACACTGTTTCCATGTGGCCCCTCGGCTGCTGCAGCACGACGGGCTCTTGCAGCTCGCTGGCTGGAGTCAGCTTGCAACCCACACGGGAATCCCCCTCTTCTCCAGTCCCATCTGACTTCACATGGCTCTAGGTTGAGCAGCAAAACCCAAATCATTTCTTTTTTTTAATACCAGAAAATATTGCTGCAAAGTTAGGATTAAAAAAAGGGGGGGGGATCTGTGTTACACCCATGAAGCCTCAGATCAAGTAAAAAATACGAAGCTATTTGATCATAAAAATTCCCTACATTCATTTATGAATTGTTTTTTGTGTGTGTGACTGAACTCCTAAAACAAACAAGAAAGCCGCAAGCAAAATAAGCATGGGCCCATTTAAGCGGGTGAACCTCCTTTCAAGAATTTCACAGCACTTTAAACATTAGGCGGATGCTGTATGTTTTTTTAAGAGCCTCTTAAATAGGTATGAAATGCTGTGTGGCATGATATAGTCGGAACTAACATACCCTGAAGTATGCATGTGTTTGGTTTGTTGATAAACAGCTTTTCCACACAGCTATTTAGTAGCTATGTCAGAATCATTAGTGTGACAAAGGCATGGCATCATTCAGATAAAACACATCTATTTCATCTCAGCACATCAGAATAGTGTTTGCTGCAAATCACTCTGCTGCTTTATTAACAAATGAACAAGTGTTTTTAAATTCACCCCCATCGGTCTTTGCAGGGTGGATTCAGGGGCTTTATAGCCGGTCGTTCAGGTGATTATATATTCAAGCCCATGCAGCTGAATCTTTCATGTCCCACCGAGCAATTTGACGCCTTAATGTAGATGTTTTGTACGGACGAAAAAGGAATGATTCCCATATTATAATAAGTCAAAAAAGAAAAAAAACCTGACTGATAGACTGTTACAAACTGAGATATAAGCTGCAGTGCTTTAAACATGAAGTGAAATTCAGGGCTCAGAAATAAAGGCCAACACGTGATCCACCAAGGAAAGTTGGATTCATTTTTTTTTCTTGCTTCCAATTTACTCAAAATATGCCTAAAAATTTCCTCTAACTTGCATTACTGGAGATAAAATAGTGCAACTGCTGGTATCATAAAAACATTCAAGTGACCGAATTATATGTCACGCATGCGCACATGTTCTGAATGTGCTTATTTTATGCAACGTTAACTAATTAAAAAAATCGGGATGAAAGTTAGAAAATCTCACTTCACAATGACAAATGCATTTCAATAATTAGGTTTAACTAAATATTGTTCAACCATCCATTCAGAGATGTTCCCAAAGTTCACTTCAGATGAGCGCGCCATCTCCTGACAGGGGGAAGAAGTGCATCCTTTCTCCTCGTCTCCAGGCTCTGGGGGTCCTGTTACTGTTAACCCAATTTACCCCCGGTGATACCACAAAAACCCCCGCGTGTTTATCCTCCTTTTTCAGACATTTCCTCCTTTTCCCAAAAAGACCTCAGAGCCCCTCTCTCTCTCTCTCTATCAGGACCCTCGATCAGAGCCGGAGAGGCCGTGAAGCAATCACTTTCCCAGATTACTTGTATTTAATACACAATGCATCATAAAACAAATCCCTCATCCTGACAGGAAGAAAATAGAACAGCTCATTCGACTTGAGCTTTCCCAATTTATGGCTAAATTAAAAAGGCTTCCAACAATGGACAAGTCGAGGAGAGGCAGGAAATCAATGAGCGGGCGGACCGGGGTCTCTGCTCGGTTCTCAAGGAGCGCAGGACGATGGGAATCGGTGGCGGGGTCCTGCCTTATTTACACATGATTTTTCCTGTCCTTCCTGCACATTTGCTCGGCGATTTCAGTCAAACAATGGGCATTATCTGGGATGGAAGGTCAATGTCACAGTGCGGGGAGTTATCCATCATCATCTGCTCTCATCAGCCCCAGCTCTGTCCTCTCCGGCTTTATGAGCTCCCTAATAAACTCACTGACAACCGGGACGTTTCTTTATTATTCTCGACCCTTCCTTGTCTGTTTGTTCACAGCAATGAAACTTTTATAATTAGACTGAAACACCGAGGACATTTTTTTTTCTGTCCTCTTTTGAGCCTGTTGGAAAAAGCAGGTGCGCGCAGGCCGAGGGAAAAATCTTCAAAACTATGTGGTTTTAATTTCAAGATTCAGACACTTTATAGACTTCAGGTTCTTTTTCTTTGATAAAAAAATTTTTTTGTGATCATTTAAAAAAAACACTTATAGTTTGCTTTTTTTGTGCGCGCGCGTAATTGTTGAAAGGGCAGATTTGGAGGAGGAGGAGCGCACAACAGCTTTTTATGTTCAAGTCAGAGAAAAAGCAGGTGATTAGGTCAGTGTTTCCCAAATTGTGGGGCTACAAATGATCCTCATGGAGGTGCCCAGGAGGGACACTCAAGCCTGGTTGTTGCACTACTCCCTCCGCGCAATTAGAGATTTTATTATAGCGCCCACTTTTCTTATTGTCCACAAATAAATGCTGCTCAAAATTAAATCATAACCTCGAGCTAATAAGGAAAGAAAAGAGCTCGGATCTTCAGGTTAATAATGTCATAAAATGGTTCATGGAAAGAAAAAAAAAAGTTTGTGAGCACGTGGATAATGATCCGCGCTTTGATGCTCGTGTTGGTTCATTAAAGCGCGCCGCCCGCGTGTGCGCACTTCATTCCTCCAGAAGCCCCATCCCGACCTCTCCCTGACCCCGCTCACCCTCTCCAACCCGGGACCCCTGTCACTTTAAAATTTACTGCGGAGAGGAGTCGCTTCCGAGCGGGGGACAGGCGCGCAGACAGCGCCGTGGTTTGGCTCTCAGGGATGGACGCTCCGTGCGCAAAAGACGCGCAAAGTAAAGGGGGCGATGCTTGAAGCCAACACCCCCCTCCCCCCCACCACCACCCTCTTGAATCTGCTATCATACAGACGACACATCCCGAGAGGCTGAGCGGGGGGGTGGGGGGTTGGGGGGTGGCGGTGGGGGGGAGACAAAATGAAAAGTTGAATGGCTACTAGAGGACACCTGGGTGCGTCAGGACAGGAGGGGTGACAAGAGAGGAGCGGACGAGCCGAGCGAGGCGCGCGCAGCCCAAAGTTGTGGAGCAAGTTGATGCACCCGGAGGTGATTTCAGTCCCGAGCAGCGATGTCTGTAGGACAGTGAGAGGAGCTTGACCGAGTCTGAGAGACAGCATAGTGAGAGAGGATTTACTCTGGTGTCTGAGGGACAGGCTGGAGGAGCGGACGCGTCCTGCGGCTCGGAGACCTGAAGAGACACCGAGAAAAAAAAACAGAACACAAGACCGGTGGTGTTTTTTTTTTTTTAATGATGACAAAAATCTGGACAACGAGCCGCAACAAAGACAATTTGTAGTTTTAGAGATTATTTGACTGACGAGTTTTTGGGTCGCTTTTTTTTTTAAATCGGAGTTTTCGTCACTTTTCCTCAATAAGCGACGCAGTTTTTTTTTTAATCCCAGGAGGTTTTAAAAGAGTTTGAACGGTAAGAGAGAAACAGACTTTATGGGAAAAAAAGCAAAATGTTTGTTTTATAAAGCGATTTGCATTGAGGGGTAAAAATAAAACACGCATGGTCCATTTGCTTGTGAAGTGAGTTAAATTCATAAAAGGCTGCGGAGTGTTTCTGCAGCCTGAATGGGATCAGATCCAGTCCAGACAAAGGGCTTCATGCAAGCTAAATATTTATTCAGTGGCAGCTTATACAAAAGGCAGAAAGACAGATTTGTGACCCCGAGAGAGATTCCGCTTTGCATCCCGACAATCGGCTCCGTCTTCATAACTCTTATCACTCCAGGCTTCCTGCATTTGTTTCCCAGCAAAGTTTACAGCTGCTGCATCATAAATATTAACACGTCAAAAAACACGAGCTTATATCGATTAGAATTCGTTGAGGGAAATGTTGTATAAATGTTTCGTAAACGACTGAAGTTCAGCGATCTCGCGATTTGCATAATAATTCAGCTCATTGTTTTTATTTTTGTTTTCTTCCTTAGAGGCTTGAAGAGTCGATGTCGTGCCGCACAGTGATGCAATTGTTTTCTTCGTTTATTATCGTTATTATTTTATTCACACTATTATTATTATTACATTTATTCGTGTTATTGATTTGATTTTAGATTCACATTTTTTTCAACTGTTAAAATCAATACAGTTTGTTAATTTATTCGATGAAGTTATATTTTCAGAAACGAATTCAAACACAAGCTGAAGTCGGTTTAAATCCAGAATAATTTTGTGGCACATTTTAAAATTCGTTTTAATCACCAAAATAAGTCAGAATCCGTTGCATTAAATACGTTTTGCAGTCTTGTTTTATTTATTTTTTTCTAATCCTTTTATTTAATTGATTTATATGTGCAGTCTTGCATTGTTGCTGATTTATTGTGGTTAAAAAAATATTTTAATATAATTTACTTTTTTTTTTATTACATGACATAATTCCTTGAAAACTCCCTCAAGGATAAAAAAACATAAATGCCACAGAAACATAATTCATTTAATTTTGTTTTATGAAATTTATTGGTATTATTTTGCAGCAATAAAGAATAAGTTACAAGGATTTTCTTATAAATTACTGCTGAAATATTACAAAAACACACACAGGCATTTTTATATCACAAAGGATTTTTTTTTAGATATAGCATGGACTTTGCTTTACTCTACCTAAATTGTGTGTGTGTGTGTGAGTGTATGTGCATGTGTGTGTGTATTGCGCCACAGACCCAGCTCCTGACATGTGGGAGGTATGTGGTTAGTCAGTGTTTGGACACAGTAACCTGGACTGATACTGATCAAAGTCTGATCTCTCTCTTTCTCCCTCTCTCTCTCTCTCTCTCTCTCTCCCTCCCTCTCCCTGCAGATCTTGGACAGGTCAGGCCATGTAAAATTCTGCGTGGATGCCAGCAAGCCAGATATCGGGAGCTGGCTGAAGCACATCCAGTTTGCCCCTGCGGCCAAGCAGCATAACCTGACAGCGTGCCAGATAGATGATCAGGTACGTGGAGACGCTCGCAGCCAGCCTGGCAGAGCAACCTCAACCAAACACAAGACGAATATGATCTGAAGACTGCAGAAAAAAGAGAAAAAAACACATGTGGATGACTTGATTTCAAACTCCCACATGGTTATGCGTCCTCTGAATCTTGCTGTCTGGCTGCATGAATCAAGTGCAACTGAGTCATTCAAGTCTTTGAAACAGCCTTCTTTTTAAACACTGATGCCAGAAGGCTTCCCTGTATTTTCCAGTGGATGTCCTGTCTATGTGCTGTTGTGTTAAAAGGTGTTATTGTGATCCAAGTCAGATAGTCCCATGAGCAGCAGGCCCACCCTGCCTTCGCTTCTCACACACACACACACACACACACACACACTCTCCCCCATGCCTCACCGCAGAGACTCCTCTATCTGTGTGTGTTTTCTTTCTATAATTGTGCTCTGGCTTCTGCCGTGCGAGGACCACAGGCCGGGATCAGAGGCGGCTCGCAGAGATGATAGTTCCACACACTTCCCAGTCACGCTTGCGATATAAACTCTTAGATATGCCAGGAATGTCACAGTCCTTTTGCTGCTCACCTGGCTGCACAGGGAGGTGCGTGCTACACACATGGGGGCCTGTTCACTTCAGTAATCCCACGGCCAGACGCCCCTCCTGCGCAGACACACGTAGCAAAGGCGGCAAGACAAGAGGCTAAACTTTATTTGACATGCGTGTGGAGCATACCATGGCTTGACCCGAATAAAAGACGCGATCTAGGCTGTGTGTTTGTCGTCACTTCTCACTGGTGGTCCTTCTAGATCACTTGTTGAGTGTCAGCCGTAGAGATTTCAGTGAGAATTTAATAACTCAAACCAAATACTTTTCACACAGATGAAAGTTCAGGTTGGTAGGATTGGCCCTGAAATATTTAGGAAATCTTTAAAGTGAACAAACCTCCTGCTCTTCCTCCACATCATCCTCACCCTTCCTGTGCTCTCACTTAAAGAAGGAAGAGGTTGAGAGAGTCCACACTCTTTTCACCAACAGTAGAGGAAAGAAGAAGAAGAGAGCCTTTCCAAAAGCACTTACCCTGCTCTCTTTTAAAAGAGACAAACAAGCAGAGAGAGCTTTCCCCCCCGAGCTGCCCTCTCTGCGAGGTGCGACTCGCTGTCAACACTGCGGTTCTGCTCGGGTGGCTGTGTAAGGCTCCGACAGGTCACGGACATGGCTATGATGAGGTGATTGTTAAGTATTACACACTGTCACAACACAGCACAATGTGCCGTCTTTAAGCCTTCCGGCCAACATTGGTGTTTTCAAAAACACACTGTAGCGTCTCACAATGCCTGTCTGTATGTTTTAAATGAACAGACTAAAAGGGGGGTGGTCTTGTAAAGCTGCTGTCAGTTTTTGGTTGTGTGTGTGTGTGTGTGTGCTTATGAAGGTTTTTTGTCTCCATGTGTGCACAGACTTTTATGTGCATTGCCTTGTTGTGAGTGTGTGAAGTGTTTTACATTACGTCTCTGGAGTTTGTGTACACACCTATAACTGCCTGTGTTTCTGCATGTATGCATGTGTGAGCTTTAGTGTGTGTGTGAGTGTGTGTGTGTGTGTGCAGGACTGTGAATTGTTCATTGCGGTCCAGATGACTCCCCATGCTCCTCATTCCGAGCTGGAAACGTTAAAACACACAGTACCTGATCCCAACAGGTTTTTACTGCCACAGAGAAGTGCTGAGTCTAAACCCAGCCTCAAACCACATATTACACACTCACCGCACAACGTGTACCATCACCAGATTTCCAGAGAAGGGCCAGACCGAGCCACCCTGGCCTTACATATTACTTGTTCTGCTAAATCTTCCCTCAGACCCAAATCTAAACGAACCTTCCCACCATCAGCAGAGATGACTGTTTCATTTTAAGACAAATGTCATACAACCGCAGCAATTTCCAGGTGTGTTGGTCGTTATTTGGTCCTGGTTCTTTTCAAGCACCAATTTAGCCCTGCCAGCGTGAGAGTCAAACTGGCCTCCGTCCTCTTATTTCTGACCCAGTTCTGTTTATCATAAAACTTTATGACCGATCTCAGGAGGGTGAGGGAGTGAGAGAGGAATGAATGAGTGAGGAGAGAGAGAAAAAAGCCTGTTTTGTCTTACTGGAGGAACTGTTTGGGATCCAACTTCTCCTTTTTCTCTCTCTCACAATTATTTTTTTTTCTAGTCTGCTCTGCTACACTGGCATAAAAGATCTATGCTGTGAAAGCATCTGCAGAAAAACAGATTCTGTTAATATTAAACGACAAAAAGAACATCAGACCGTATTATTAGAAGAAGAAAGAAGAAGGCAAACTTTATTAATTCATCAAGGAGATATTCAACTTTTTTGCATTATCTTAATCATTACAACTGAAATGAATATACTGTATAATGATAGAGGGTGGCAATTTCTTCTACAGTACATCTGTCTAATCTGACATTTAATGACAAAAATCTAATTCAAAATTAAAGACAGGTATTTGCAGAGTGACTTAAGAAGCTCTGCAAATTAAGCTCTAAAACATTGTGTCATTGTAGATATCCAGCTGTTTAATTCCAAAGGGACCAAAGATTATAATTGTTTTCCCCCAATACTAGAATTAGCTCCACATTCAGTATTTTAGCTAATTTAACAAGGACAGCCTTTATTTTTTATGACCATTCTTGTTTTATTGCTTTCTATATTTGACACTGCAGAGTGGAAAGCAACGGGGAAGAATGGAGAGGAAGGACATGGCAGGTGTCGCAGTTTGTGAGTCACACTGAAATCTGTGATTAATTCAGCTCGCTGTAACTGGAAGGTTTGAATTTCAGCCTTTGACAAATAAAAACAGGCCTGCGAAGAGATCTGAAAATGATACGTGTTTGGTTTTTTATTTTGTTCAATTAAAAACAAAATTCCTCAAAAGTATTCAGAAAAAATAATTAGTGATGAAGTATCTTGGCTAAGCTAGTTTGTAATTATTAAATTTGGCATGTGATCCTCTGTTTGTCTTCTAACCATCCGCGCCACAATGCTCCAGCTCTCCTGATCTCCTCGTGTGTTTGCTGGTGCACCGAACACTGCTCACATAGATCCTTCCACAATCAGCATGTTTTGTCGTTAAGATAATGAGGGCAATTAGTGCTTGAAAACCCTCCACCGCGCTCCTCACTCTACTGATTCAATTGAAAGGAAAATGGATTAAAAGTGTAATTAACATCATCCAACGAGGCCCTGAAGAGCTTTTCATAAGACAGTGCAGAGGGATATGAGCGTTAATCTCATCCGCTCTATTGATTCTCACTCAGTATTGAGTGGGATGAAGTGGCTGAGGGGCATATTAGCAAAACACTGGCAGTCATTCACTATGTAAACGCACTGTAAGTCACTGAGATAACAGCTTGAAGCTTGTTCAGTTATGAAAAAGAGAGTTCATTATAAAAATATCAGACTTGTTTAAAAAAATGTGTACACCTAAAAACTGCAAATTCAACACTGATAATTTTCACAGGCTGCTACTTATTGAGACCTTAAAAGACTAAAACACCTAAAACGTCATTCAGGAGATGAAAAGTTTCACCCAGCATTAATGATATGTCTCTCCTGAGATACCGGAAAGTAGCTGCATCTTCATAAGGTCACTTTCCCACAGCTGACTCAATCCAAGATGACTCCAGCCTCATGTTGGCTTCCTTACATGTTCATCCAATTTGCTGGAACCAGCTGCACATCGTGTGCTCATACTCTTTATTGCTATCTAAGTCACGAAACGGTTTTGTTCGGCGGCCAAGTGATGGTGACTGCCAAACGTACTGTACATGTTGCATGACCGTGATCGCTGCAGGGAGGTCGTAACACGCACTGTGGCTGTCGCTGCTGAGCAAGCGCAAGTAAACAATGTAGTGGGCAGTTGTCTTACATTTGTGATTTCTTTAGCTCGAACTAAAGAACATTGGGAGGTTTTTTTTAAAACATATAATATATATAACAAGTGTTGTTGTATCTGTCTAACCTTTGTAACCGTTGTGAACCCTGGTTGTGGCTCTGGGTTTTCAGATGTAAAAGAAGCTCGAGAGTCTAAGTTTTTGCACTGAGAGCAGGACTCAGACTGAGAGTTCATTGTGGCCGGACAGCGTCGGTGAATGGCATACCTGTCGAATGAGCTCTGAGTGAGCGGGGAGTCGGCCAACAGGGTGTGACCGGGGAAAATGTGACTGTGTTTACTCTGCTAATGACTAATGGTGTCAAGGTAACAAAGTAGTCCGATTATAGCCTCTGATCCTCTCGTGGTTGTGACCTTTGACAGAGAGTGTGTGAGAGAGAAAGATAAGTAGTGACTCAATAAAGGGACATATAAAGGGAGGAATAATATGTGTATATAGAGAATAAGTGATCAGCAGTGAGGGGACTACTTTTCCTGGCTGCTACTGCTGTCTGTGCCGAGCAGACTAAAACCATCACATAAATGTGAAAACTTACAGACCCAAGTCAAGCTCATGCATTTTTCCAACAAAACAAAAAAAAAATTTCTGTCTCATTTTCGTTCGCAGTAAGACCAAGAAATGGCCTTGATGCAGAGGCTGCTGACTTTTTCAGTGTGAACTCAGACACCCTGGCTATCTTATCTGCAGAATAGCCTGTTATTTTAAGCCACTGTCAAAAGCCGCTGGCAGTCGGTGTGTGTGTTTGCTTGTGCGTCCATGATGCGCTAAGGATGACCCCGAGAGTCAAACACTGCGTCCTCTGTTCTGGAGCCTGTTTGCTTGTGTGTGTTTTCACTGTTTATCAGTGGCAGCCCTCTGGGGAAGGGGTGGAGCTGTCAGTTGGAGGGGGGTCCCCTCATATTCGTAATCACCCTCCTGTGTCCGCTTGTGTGTGCACTTACTCTGCCCCTAAAACACATCATTTTGTAGAGAAGAACAGAGCTACAGAAATGTTTGTTGATCCCTAGAAGAGGGAGGTCAGAGGTCAGGCTCAGACTGACAGACTGCTGGTTTGAAAGGCTCACCTGGGTCACCGGTCCTCCTCGCTATATGTTTCTTAATTATTTCCACTCATTTGTAAAACATGCTGAAATTATAGACTTATAGTTGCACCGTACCATGAGCCTGCACTCTTGTATTTATGGACAAAGTGGTTTCGACAGTGTCCATTAATTTTTATGTTCCGAGGCCTCAGTCCGCGCCCTGGTGGCTTTCCAAAGAGCCTCCCTCCTCTGTCTCGGTATCAGTCTCTCAGAGCGGAATCCCTCCATACTGACATGTCTGTTTGAACTGCTGCTTGATTGTTTCTGAATCACAATATTTTTGTGGCCTCACAGAGGTGACGGACATGGGAAAGAGCTGTTTGTGTATGTGTGCATGTATGCTCCATCCATGTTCGTGTTCATGTGTGTGTTTACGGAGGAGACAGAGGTTAGATGTTATGTTATGTCGGGGATTAAAGCTCCTGTTAGGATCCTCTCAGTTCAGTTTATTTTATTTTATTCTTTCTTAGAAACAAAGGGAGCTCAGCACTGCTATTGCTGATCAGGGCTGACTTTCTCTTCAACCAGACATCAAACTCTAATTAAGAAGTTGGCAAACTTGTTCTCCATGGACCTCAGCAGTTAAATTAATGCAAATGAAAAGATTTAAAACTTAAATGCTAGAAAAATGAAAACAAGAATATATTTTGTTTATTAAATTTGGTGGTCAATATGTAATGCATCTCTCCTGGTCTGGATAAATGTAATGACTCTGGTTAAACCCTGTAATGGGAGTCAGACTCGTAGTGCCCATCACCCTCCCACAAACTTTCTTGGCCCGCTTCGATTTTTTTTTTTTTTAATGCCTGAATTTAAATCATACTTTCATGCTACCACAAGGCTACATCAGTTACTGTGCACCAATCACTCCTCTGTTATTGACATGCAAGAACTGTGCCTCGGGCAGACCCTGTTTTCTTACTTACTTGAGCTCCCTTTACTCCAGTGAGCTTCCTGTGTTTGAGTGAGTCACAGTGGAGCCCAGAAAAATCTGTAGTGTCATATTTAGGGTTATATCATTTGCCAAATGTAAGAACAATGACACAAACAATTATAGCATAGAATACATCATGATCTTTATTGTGACCAAGATATTTATCACAACCCTCTGTGGGATCTAGTGCTCGCCAGGAACTCCGTCTGTGAGCGGTGTACCTGTGACCCGTGCCTTCCCAGAATCAAGCCCCCCCTCCGATTGCATTTCTAATAAATTCCCCCATCCTCATCATCACGTCGATGTTGCAGAGGAAGTTAACATGTTAAACCTCCAAAGCATGCCAAAAATAACGCCATGTCCGATTGTTTCACAGAGAAAGGCTATTGTGTGTCCATGGGAAGCAGCACAGTCCCAGGGTCTCTCAGCTGATTCTTGAAAATGACTGACCCCCTCCGAGCGTACGCACATTTAGCAGGGACATGCTTTCATAATCTGTATGTATTTTAGATTAAATGGATGCAGTGAAATCTGTACCATAGCTGTTATTAGACAGAAATGCAGAAGCTTGAAAAATAAGTGGATCTAGATTGAATTGTACTCATTAAATGAGCACCTAGAAGTGGCGTTAGTCCTTAATTGATCTCACTGTTTCAAAGTTTCATCCATCACTGAAAAACTCAGATTAATTAACAGAATGCATTTTTTTAACGGCTTGCTTATTTTCACAGTTTATCACCATACATTAGTGAGCTGGCTCTCCACACATTTGTTTTCCACTTCTTGCCTACTAAAAGCATTACTGGAGAATCCAGTGTGTGTGCACAATGTGTGTGTGTATGTATACAGTATTTATGAGACAGTATATTTATTCTTCAGAATAGGTGTTTTTGCTTTAATTTAGCTTTAACGAAGATGGATGTCTTCAATGATGATTAATTACATGTTAATGAGTGTGTGTGGGTTTTCATGTATATGTCTCTTCTGTGTGTGTGGTAGTGGTGGTGCAAATATGACAAGCATGTACACATTATGTATCCGTCTTGCGTGTGTGTCTAAGACCTACTCCAAGTGACCTCTGCTGGCTTAAAAAAAATTGGTAGCTTAGCCCACATTGCAATTCAGTTATGGACTATGAGAAATATGCAGTCAAAACAAAAACAGCTGCAACGTCTTTACAGGACACCAAAAAATGGCAAATTCAGCACAGCAAAATATGTTGATCCCTACAGTTTTGTTTGACCTCTGTAATTAAAGTGCAATATAAAAGCCGATTTTAAATTGCAACCCCCCCTGTGTGTGTGTTGCAGATCTTCTACAAAGTCACCAGAGAAATTTTCCCCGGTGAGGAGCTGCTACTTTTCATGAAGGCTGAAGAGTATTCATGTGACACCATGGCTCCTGATATTCATGGTTCGCACCACACGCACCGACTCAAACACACATTTCTGTCAATTACCAAGACCTGAACAATAAATATAACTCACTTATATTCATAATATGTTGATGTTTCTCCCTCCCGCCGTGCAGAGGAGAGGCAGTACCGCTGTGAGGACTGTGACCAGCACTTTGAGTCCCGTAACCAGCTGCTGGACCACCAGAAGCAGCCGTGTGGGATGCCCCCCTCCTCCTTCCTTAACCCAGGTTTGACTTTTATTTTTGAATAGGTGGGCTATTTTCATGCCATTGTAAACAGTGGACACTGAAGAGTGACAAGACAGATGTGTAGCCAGACTGGACTGTGAGGACTTTGTTTCCCGCCGTATCCACAGAAAATGAGCTCATACAATAATGCACTGTGGAAAGAAGAGTCCACAAACTGGCATGAACTGAATTTTATTTTATGCAAACTGACACTAAAAGATGATGTCATGTGAAAAGTAGTCAAAATACTAGATTAGTTGTAGAACATTTTTGTCACCCGAGACCACTGAGTGCACATCATTAATGCAGTGAAGAATATATTTATCCCACATTATTTGTCCAAGACTTTGGGCTTTGATATTGGACATAGTTATATCTAGTAACAAGAGATTCAGTGTGACCTGTACAAGACTGGACCACAGACTCAGTAATTGACTCGGGCCTGCAGCAATGCAAATCATTATATTTTTCCCATATGATGTATGTAATGGAATAACTGGCTCTTAAAAACCACAAACATACCTCAGTACTGCACAACTCTGCAACTTGCTGTAACACCCAAGCACATCATTCCTATATAATTTACATTTTAAGTTAACTTGCAGTCCTTGTAGACTGTAGACCATAACATTTTCTTAACCGTCTCCCAGTTCAGGATTAATTTTAACAGTCCTTTTGTTTTTCTTTATCTTTTCTGATGTATGTAGGAGGAGACAGTGACCTGAAGGCCCAGGAACCTCAAGACCTCCGACCTCTAAACATGTCCCATGGTCTACATGAGTGTAAGGAGTGTGACCAGGTCTTCCCTGATGTCCAGAGGTGAGTAGTCAGCACAGAGATAATTTATGTAGGGAGATTTTTGACTGATTTTCATCTGCATCAATACACACGGGAGGTTGTCAGTCAGTTATATGGTAGGAAAAAAATGTTGTTCTGTGTTTCCTACAGTCTGGAGGCCCACACTCTGTCTCACTCTGAGGAGAGGGAATACAAGTGTGACCAGTGTCCCAAGGCCTTTAACTGGAAATCAAACCTGATCCGACATCAGATGTCGCACGACAGTGGCAAGCACTATGAATGTGAAAACTGCTCAAAGGTAAAGTGATGACTTTTGGAGGAGCAATTGAATAAAATACATGTGTCTGCTTTTTTTTATTGCAGATTATTTATTACTTTCACACTTGTAGAATAAGATAGTAACTCCCCCGTGTGTCTGTGTGGTTGCTTCCCCCAGCAGGTGTTCACAGACCCCAGTAACCTGCAGAGGCACATCCGCTCACAGCACGTCGGGGCGCGGGCCCACGCCTGCTCCGACTGTGGCAAGACGTTCGCAACGTCTTCGGGCCTCAAGCAGCATAAGCACATCCACAGCAGTGTCAAGCCCTTCATGTGTAAGTCACTAAGACCCTACCTATGTAAGTCTACTCAGTACGTTATAATAACAATAACAACAATAATAACAATATGCTTGTGAATTGCCTTTGATAGAAAAACTGTGATGTTATTGCAAAAATCTATTTTTGTGATTCCTCAGATCCTTCTCATTAGTCACTCATGTAATGTTCTACGGGAATTACACATGGGGTTATTTTGTGGCGTGTTTAGAGTGGCAGCACCATTTATTTTAAGACAAGAGTCATGCAGTTTTATCTGCATCAGCACTCTCACACAGTG
The DNA here is from genome assembly GCA_025331565.1 of Holacanthus passer. Classification (NCBI taxonomy): domain Eukaryota; kingdom Metazoa; phylum Chordata; class Actinopteri; family Pomacanthidae; genus Holacanthus; species Holacanthus passer. The sequence continues at coordinate 3,597,592 of JAFREQ010000004.1, read as the reverse complement.
CTGATATGGTGATAACAGCATTTAAACTAGCATGTAATTTGACTCAATCCCACTTGGTCTAACCTTATTGTTGCCTCTCACAGTGACCCAGCTTCACCTACCGTTAACAACACAGCTAACAGGCTTTTTCTTTCTCAGTCACTTTCTCACACACACACACACTTTTTGTCCATTCTCTTCAGTAAACGTTAACTCCTGCAAGACCCAAACACATTTTGACCTTTCACACTTTCACCACCTCACTCCACAGATCTGATCTCCTTCCCCTAAAGCATTATGACCTTCACCCTTTGCCCCGTCTCTCTTTCCTTGACCTCGCACACCAACGCACACACATGTGAGGCACAGAAACCTACCCACACACCGAATACGCACTCCTTCGCTCTCCTCAAACAAACACGCATTAGCACACTCGCACATATATACACAGGCCAGGGTGACTGCATCTCCACTGCAGACCTCTGACTCCCCTCTCTCCTCCTCGCTCCCTCCGCCACATGCACCATTCCTCACAAATAGCAACCACATGTACAGGCCTCTTCCCTGCACTCCCTCCGAACAGGAGTCCATTTGCTGTAATCAGCAGAAAATATGCAGGTTTAAAAACAACTAATGGCTGTGTAAAAAAGACAGAGCGGCCTCAAACATGACGTCTGTCTGGTAGAGACCATGTGTGTGTCCAATGTGTTTGTTTGTGTGGGTGCTCTCGAGGGGCATGTACATGTTTCGGACAGTATTGTACTGTATGCATACGTGAGTCTGTTTGTATGTTAGTGCAAGGATGTGTGTGTGTGTGTGTGTATGTGTATATGTGTTTCAGAGCTCCTCTATGAAAGTGAACCACTCAGGCCTGCTGGGTTATTAATTTAGACACTCAGCAAGCCACTACTTAGCCACCACTCTCCTCTCAGGAATGTGTTTATAATATTTTGTTTCAGTTTATTAAGAGCTGACGAGTACACGCGTGGAGTGAATCAGATCTCACACTCAGCGTGTCATGCATGTGTGTTGTTAGTCTGTAAATGTCACAACCACATGATTTATGGTGCAGGGCTTTTTCTTGTAGTTTGCTCAGGCCATGTGGCTATACTTGTAAAAACACAGAGCGATAGAAGCAGCTACCCCTATCCACAGACAGATTTAGTGTCTGCTTATTTGCCGTCATTAATTATTGATATTGATACAATCTTTTATTTTGCAGAAAAAAGTATGACTTAAATTTAAAAGTCGACATACTAGCTACGTCATTGTGAATGTCTTCAACCTGAGCTCAGACAGATTCATTTTAATCAGTTGAAAGGTTTTAAGATACAGTTTCCAGATTTCTTCATCTGTGTTGCAAGACACATTCCCAGCTTCCAGAGAGGAAACATCATGTGCAAAATCAAAGGAATCAGGCACTGCTTTTTTTTTTTTTTTTCCCCAGATGTTCTCAAAATGTTTTCAACTACCTTTCTGCCCCAGTTGTGTCGTCCAAAGCCAAGCCACAAATACAGTTCATTTCAATTTAGTTTTCTGGGTGTATTCATTAAAATAGACTTTTACAAGATTACATTCACTCTTGGCTCGAGCATTCGCATTTGGCCTTCCTCTGGGGTGTTTATTTAAAATCTGTTTCCACAATACTTTTTCCCGCTCTTCCCCTCCATCTCCCTAAATTGCCTCTTGTGCACCTTGTGGCTGGAAGGCATCCAAAGTATGCAGAAGTGTAATCACAGTGTGAGCCTAACCACTTCCTTATCCTCGTTTTGAAGATCTAGTAACAATGTGAGCGAAATCAATCATCCAGAGCTGCTCCTAACTGCTTTCTGATATTATCGGATGATCAAAGTCTTGTTGAGACGTCAGCTGGAGCTTGGCTGATCTGCAAAAATATCTGACAAGTGTGGGAGGAGGCCGGCAAAGAGGAACATCTTCCCTCTTTCATAAACTGCATTCTTGACTTTTATTAGAATAGCAAGAGAAAAGAGCATGGGAAAACAATAAGTACTAGGCTACCACCCTGCTTTGCAAATTCAAACAAATCATCTGTTGGTAGTAGATAATGTTGACAGACTAATAATGGCAATAGATAATGTCAGGCGGTGAGGTTTTGTCTCAGGGCCGGGTGTTGCCACTGTACGTCTCCCAGGGTCAGACACGGCGACAGACAGGCATACAGGGAGTTGACTGTGGGAAGGTCACTTGGATGACAGGGACCCAGCTGTGGGGACAAGGTGAGGGGGTGAGGCCCGGAGGGGGAAGAGGGAAGAGGGGCAGTAGAGGACGTGAGACCTGTCCCTGGGAACCGGACTGCAGGATAGGATTCATTCAACTCCGCTTCCTTCACAAACTTAAAATAGAGCCATTGTACTGCACGCGGCTGAGAATGTGTGTGTGTATCTGTATGTCTGCATGCCTGTGTGTGTTATTCAGTTTCTCTCTGTGTTATGTGAATATTTTGTTGATGTGCCTGCATGTCCGTGTGTGTGTGTGTGTGTGTGTGTTTGTGTGTGTGTGTGTGATTGTTTATGGACTCCCTGTGAGGACAATGGGGCTGGAGATGCCTGGGAATTTAGTTTGATGTGCAGGTGATGAGTGGCAGCAACTGACTCACACCATCAACCAAACAGATTCCCTTACAATGCCAGGATCTGGACACACCTCTCCTCATTATTTTTCTGGAAAACTGCTGTCAGAGTATTGATGGGAACTCGAGCATATCATTCACACTGCACTTCCTCTGTCTTAGCCTCAGCCAGCCTGAAGCATCTTAATTAGAGATGTTATATCATGTGATGCTATTTTGTGTGTGTGTGGGTAGGTGTGTGTTGCATACTGATACGTTCTATATCTGTCTCCTTGTCCCTGCAGGTGAGGTATGCCACAAGTCCTACACCCAGTTCTCTAACCTGTGCCGCCACAAACGCATGCACGCTGACTGCCGCACGCAGATCAAGTGTAAGGACTGTGGGCAGATGTTCAGCACCACATCCTCTCTCAACAAGCACCGGCGCTTCTGTGAAGGGAAAAACCATTTCGCAGCAGGGGGATTGTTTGCCCAGGGTATGCCACTCCCTGGCGCCCCTGGCTTGGACAAATCAGCTCTGGCAATGGGCCACAGCAGTGCTGGGCTGGCTGATTACTTTGGGGCCAGTCGCCACCATGGCGGCCTTACATTCCCTGCTGCCCCAGCATTTCCCTTCAGCTTTCCTGGCCTCTTCCCCTCTGGACTCTACCACCGGCCACCGCTCATTCCTGCCACTTCTCCTGTCAGACAACCAGCCCATGCACCTGTTGCTGGGCATGGTGCAGAGCTGAGTAAGAGTCCACTGCTGCCTCCAAGCCCTGGAGTTCAGGAGTCCCGAGAGCTCCTCAAGGCTCTTCGCAAAGATGGTGGTGTTCCTGGCAACATGATGCCAGGTTCAGAGCTCCACGCTCAGAGCTCCTCATCCTCCACAAAGCAGCGGAACAAGCAGAGCGACCAGTCCGAGAGCAGCGACCTGGACGATGTCAGCACGCCCAGTGGAAGTGATCTGGAGAGCACATCGGGCTCGGAGCTGGAGAGCGACATGGACAGTGAGAGGGAAAGGGGGGCTGCTCGAGAAAATGGCAAAGGCCCCAAGAGGAAGGCCAGTGAAGGAGGCCCCCAGAGCCCCAGCCTCACAGGCAGCAGTGCTGCTAAAGACTTTCCGGGCCCTTCCCTCATCCCATCCTCGCTGGACGAGCACACAGCTGTAACAGGGGCTGTAAATGACTCTATTAAGGCAATTGCATCCATCGCTGAGAAGTACTTTGGCTCCACAGGGCTGCCTGGCCTGCAGGACAAGAAGGTCGGGTCTCTGCCCTACCCCTCTATGTTCCCACTGCCTTTCTTCCCAGCTTTCTCTCCTCCAGTTTACCCTTTTGCAGACAGGGACCTCAGACCTCCAGCCCTGAAGGGCGAGCCCCAGTCTCCAGCAGATGATTCCAAGAAGGCCCAGGGCAAATCTCCATCTGAGTCACCATTTGACCTCACTACTAAGCGAAAGGAGGAGAAGTCTGCCACATTTGCCCCTTCCAAACCAGAGGCCTCCCACTCCACTGGTCAGGATCAGCCACTGGACCTGAGCCTGGGGACTAGGGGCCGTGGACGCAATCCAAGAGAGGAGGAGACAAAAAATAACCAGGGCTATGAAGAGGAGAAGGCAGTGGTGGAGATCCCGAAAGCTGACACTTCCTTACAGCATGCCAGGCCCACCCCTTTCTTCATGGACCCCATCTACAGGTATTGTTATTCCCAGTAGCTTACTTAACCAAGTCAAGTCACTGCTGCAATTTTACGTCACATGTAAACAGTAGAACATACTGCTGTTACAATGTATTGTGCAAGATCATTGAAAATTTTTAATTTTTTGTAAAACTGAATATGTGTTCCAATATTTGCTGCTGTGCATGCGTTAAGAGCTGACAGAAATCTACTATTAGCAGGGTTGAGAAGAGGAGAATGAGCGATCCGTTTGAGACTCTGAAAGACAAGTACATGCGGCCAGCTCCGGGCTTCCTCTTCCATCCACAGGTAGGTTCTGACTCTGGCATCTGCAGGACCTGCGACCTATATCTATACTTTCTTATTCTTTGGTGTAAAGTTGACCTTAGATGCCTATATTTACCCTGAATGGATTTGTGTGGATAGGTCATGGTCAGTCAGTCCAGTCCAATATTACCTCCCTATATCCATAGATGTGAGTGAAACCATTCAAGGTATATTATGATTCTTTCTTTAAGGAGCTCCAAATCAGATTGCTACCTTGGGTTGACCAGTATTAATGAGGATTAGTATGTGGCTCCAGCCTTGTCCCAGCTACTGCCTGTTAAGTCCGTTGTTGGCTATTTGAAACAGATGTGGCAGAAGGAAAGGGCACACTCTGACACAGCTCCCCGTAACATATCTTTGATTACAATATAAAAAATGATATGCTCTTAAAGCCATGATTTCTGGCCCTGGGTTCAGTATTTCCAGTGTGAGACTCCATGTGTGTGTGTGCACATGCACGGGGGTGTATGAGTATGTGCGTCCATGACGTGTTGCATTGACGTTCATTTGTTCAATCTTCCCCCACGGGCGAGAACGGTCCGTCGGAAAGTGAAAACACCACTTTCTCAGGCATATGATTTTTTTTTCCTCTTTTCTGGCCGTTTCAGGTCTGGTTTTTACAGGCTGTTTCATTTGTCTGATTTATGTCCCCTGTCCAGACTGCTGCATGGGCCCAGCCTGCAGCAGCCACATGGCCGTCCCGTACGCCTTAATGAGGTGTCCTATCAGTAGAAACACTAACAGAGTGCTTAGGCCATCTTTATGACTTTATGATGTCTGGACACACAAATCATTCCCAGAAACACCAGACCCGGGTAGGTCTAAGCCAGACCAGGCAAGGGGCCCTTCTGTACACATTTGAGGGGGTTTGTTTTCAGTCACCTGACTCACTCTTGAGCCATATATCAAGAAAGAGGTTGCAAAGCTGAGGGGACTGGAACTTTTTTTCAACCTTTAGTGATTCAGCTTTTTATTTCCTGGCAGGAAATTTTACTGCTAAGCAATACTGGCTTAGATTACATACTGGAATTGTATTTGTAGCCTGCTATAATGAGCTTATTGAACACCAGGAAGTGTTGGGAACTATTAGAGCCTCCTATAATTCCAGCGCCATAACTCTGCAGATAGGCAGCTCATTGCTCATTCAAAGTTAATCTCATCGCGACCCGTCATTCCCTCTGCACCCATATGTGTCCAATCAAAAGCTGTTGATTCATGCGCCACTTCCTGGTTCTGACTGCTGTCTCTTTTCCTTCTGTTCCGCCCCTCAGTTTCGTTTGCCAGATCAGAGAACTTGGGTAAGTTCCTCTACCTGTACCTCTACCAAACAGACCCCATCCCCTAATTAATGCATGGGCTGCGTAACAGTTTACAACTGACATCACCCAGCATCTGCATGGCTTTAGCCCATCACCATCACACACTGACTGGACTTCTGGTCATAAAACCACTTTCTTAATGTTAACACAGAGAAATTGTATCTGTTATTGTTTATATTGCACATGATATTATTTTGTAGTGATTGCATCTTTACATTTAGACGTATCCCCTCTCTGATTTACATGAAAAGGTTTAAGCGGGGATTTCCAGCCGAGCTACACCCTGTACATCCTACGGCTCTGAATATATGTTTGCTTATTTGGAGAATGAAGCAGGGCTCTTGCAAATGGGCATGGGGAGAATGAGTGGAAGGTGGGGTGGAGGGTGGAGTTTTGAGGGGGGGGCTGCTTTACATCAGCGCAAGGGTAACAGTCTCTTTGGGACACTGGCGGGGGGAGTGGGGGTTAGTTCCTCCCTCCAAACATCTGGTTTCCGATAAAGATCAACAATTGCGAATGCATCTCGCTAATTAAGGCCCTCGCAGCATCACTGACATCTGAAGATAGCCAATCAACTGCTGGTCCCAGAGCGACGCTACAGCAACAAGCAAGTTCACAGACACATACACACTGCCTGGGGGGGAAGGACAAGGGGGTTTTGGGAGCTGTGTGTGTGTGGGTTGGGGGGGGGTCTCTTATACAAAGGAGTAGGAGGGTTATAAAACCTTTGAAAAATCGCTTTGGAGCAAAATGTGGAGCCGTTTATCCTCTTGTCCTTTAAGTCGAACATTTCACACACACAGCATTGTCAAACAGTGGCCTAATGAACCTGGCTCACCATCCATAAAAACGTTTTTTGAAGTGTAATCTGCGGCAGGCTGATAGTTACTAGTTTCAATCATTAATGTATCTAATCCATGGGGCTGAATATGTGAATCATTTACCGCTCGACTGCAAACAAAGAATTTGACTGGATGAGAGAAACTGCCAAAACACTTTCAAGTGCTTTTGGAACAAAACAAGATGTGCAGCTACACAATAAAAGATTAGAAAGAACATTTTATCTTCGTACACCAACGTGGACCATGCAACAGTGGAATCAATATTCATTTTATATCATGGTCAAATCTCAATGGTCATAAATTAACTTATGGAGGATACTTTTTTTTTTTTAGAAAAATGTATTAGCTCTTGCATTTTCCCAAACCCTTTTCCAATTGTGCCTAGTATTCAATGACAGTTTCATTCTGTTACATATAGCCAGACAAACACCAATATCTTTTTTTTATATATATATATATATAAGAAGGACTATGCCTTTCATTTAAAGAGGCTAAGTTTGACCAAAGGTGTGAGATTAAACTCTTAATAGAGTGCAGCAGCGTGAGTGGGTTGAGGCGAGATCGGTAGATGGAGCCAGGATGGAGTAGTTTCAGGTGTAAAAAGTGTCTTATCGGACAAGCTCGATACTGCCGACAGCTTTAGGGGCCCTAATGTTCCCGAGAGTTATGGGTTCTCGTTGAGCAAGGCAGACAAACTGAGCATTCACTCCAGTGCCTGAAAAGAGCCCAATGAAATACACAGTGCACATTCAAAAGAAATATGAAAGCATTTCACCTCCCTCTTCCCCACAACTCCTCGCCTATCTTTCAATCCTCTGCCTTCCTTCTTTCTCTCTCTCTCTCTCTCTCTCTCTGTCTCTCTCTCTGCCTTGCCTTTGATTCATGGCATGCAGCATTGGCATATTCATAATCAAACGGACCTGACACTCCACATCCTCCCTCAGTGGGAACGTCGACGGCTGCGGCAGGAACTTTACACTCGGCCGTCACTCCTAATCAGCCGCTCCCAACACCAGGCTCCACCACCATCCATCAGCCCCTCTCTCTCTGGGCTCTTTCTTTCTTTCTTTCTTTCTTTCTTTCTTTCTTTCTTCTTCTCACACTATTCTCCCCTATCGTCTGGTCCTTCATCATGCTTCTTCTCCAATTCTCTTCCTCTGTTTCTTTCCCCTCGGTCTGCTCCATCTTGGCGTGAAGCCTGAGAGTGACAGGGGGTGAGAGCAGGAGATGAAATGTCAGAGTCGGAGCACGACTCCGGTAGAGGACCCGAATCACCATTGATTTGTTGTCTTATTGAAATAAGAATAAGAAGCAGGCTGAAAATTCAATACACGCAAAATAATGCAAATTTGTGTGGCCCCTTTAAAAAAGGAGGAAAAAAAAAACTCCCGTGTGTGTGTGTGAGATGGGCTGACAGGCCCTGCGGCCTGCTGGGACCCCCTCACCCCCACCCCTCCCTCTCCTCCTCCCTCTAGTTCTCCCTTCACTCCCTCTCCAGCCCCCGCTCCTCCCCCATCCCGCCCCTCTCAGCACAGCGATATCATTATTACCCGTGTCTGGCCCTTGATCAGTAATGTCAACATCTTTCATATTGACGAATGTGCTGTCTGCCCGCATTGTGCACAGAATAGTTTACAGCCCAGCAGTGGACATGAATCACTCCTCTGCCACACACACACACACACACACACATACACACACAGACATGTATCTCACAACACACACATACACACTAAGCACGTACAATTGCGCTCATGCCTCAAGCACACACATTCTGCACACACACTCACACTTACAAATGCATCACAAATAGATTCTTCTCTCTCACACACATACATATATTTTTCCTTTCACACTCATTGATGGCAATTAATCAGCTACGGCCACCATGCAGCACATAGTTTCTCATCCATATATTGTACACACACACAGACCAATTGACAAGTACACATATGTCCTCTGAGAGTATCTGATGTAAATGTTCAGCTTCATTAGTAGATTGGCTGCAGTCCTTAATCCTATGTGTGTGTGTGTGTGTGTGTGTCTGAGTGTGTGTGTGTGTTTATGTATCCACTGTTCATGTGTATGCTGAATTTAACATTCAGAGTTTCACACCTGCTCTCCACAGATCGTGAATGGACCATACTGTTTTTTATTTAACTCCAAAGTTATGAATCTGTATCAAATGTACTTGTTATGCCCATAGACCAGGGATTTGACCTTGTGATTCATGAATCATTGATGAACGTCATAATAAGAATTCACCCAATACCTGTTTCACTTCATTTCACCTGGTGTGATGCCAGTAAACAACACTTATCAACCAAACAAGATGCAAATACATCTGTATAAAAACTAATAATTATATATTCAGTAAGAAATATTTAACAGTAAATCAGAATCAAATCTATAAATGTTTGGAATTTTTGCTTAATGTAAAGACATCCAGAGCAAATGTAAAAATGTATTGTTTCTGGATTCATTCAACGTTTGGGACATGTGTCCCTACTGGTACATTGGCTCTAAATTATCTGTTGTGTTTTTCTTTTTGCTTTTTATTGTATCCTGCAATGAGAATTAAAAAAAAAAAAAAGTAAAGTACCCACATACTGCAGCATACTTGTGTAGCTATCTACAGTATCCAGGCTGTGAAAATATCCACTGACTCAGATGCCTTAAGATGCCTTTTTAAGTCTCTAGGATAATAGCCTTTGTGTGTGTAAATTAATCCAACATTTTTTTTTTACTCAAGTGACATAAAAACTCAATTCAAACACCAGTGTCTTTGCTTTGCATGCTGGAATTGCAATGCTAAATGTGCGGTCAGTATGTTTTCAAGTACAAGACTAACCCCTCACTCTGTCCTTCCTCTCTTCTGTCTCCTCAGATGTCGGCCATCGAGAACATGGCAGAGAAGTTGGAGACGTTCGGCTCCTTGAAGCCAGAGTCTGGTGACCTGCTGCGCTCCGTCCCCTCCATGTTTGACTTCAGAGCCCCACCCTCTGCACTTCCAGAGACGCTGCTGCGCAAGGGCAAGGAGCGCTACACATGCAGGTAGCTACAACACCTTTTTACTTTCATTTTGGTCAAAAATTATAATTCCTCAATGGCAAATTGTCTTTTTTTCTTCTGCTGAATACTGACGTAAATCTTCTCTATATGTGTTGGGTGTTTTTGTGGGTATCTTTCCTTTTTCTGAGGTCATGTGTTAATTAATGAGTTAAGAGTTCCTGTTCCTGTCTTAATATTGGAATAATACAGGCTTTTCAGGTAACTAAAGTAATGAAAGTAAAGTAATTTTTTATTACTTTATAGATATTGTGGCAAAATATTCCCACGCTCTGCCAACCTGACCCGCCACCTCAGGACTCATACAGGAGAGCAACCATACAGGTGAGACTATTTCTGCAAGTGTGTGTGTGTGTGTGTGTGTGTGTGTGTGTGTGTGCATATGTTGAAGAGGTGTGTGGATGTTTAGTCTGGTTTGAATATCCAATATAATATTAAGGTCATTTTTAATTAATTAAATTAATGGCCATATACACAAATCCTATAGATTAGATTGTGACTACTTCACAAACTGCCATGATACTGAGTTCTCATCCTCCTCTCTCGCCTTCTGCCAGCATCCCTCCATCTCTCCTCCTCACTTCCAAGAATACACACCATCCAAATCCATGTAGGCAAATTATCATCTATTCAAGAATCAGATTTGCACAAGAGCAAACACACTTTCGCACAGTGTATTCTCAAGCAGTCAGAGACGGAGAGATGCAGCTCGTTTGTTAACAGCACATGGATGTTTTCCCAGGGAATTCTTGTCTACAGTTAGAACAGGGTTTATGTGTGTTTTCTTATGCCGTAAAAGCTTGGAATAATTATCCTACTGCTAAATAATTTGCCTGATGAAAAATGGTGTCCGTCACCAGGGTGACAGGAAGGAGGGGGGGGGTCGAAGCTGGGCTGGTAAAAGAGCAGAGCAAAGAGGAAGGGAGGAAGTTTGGTGAAAAATTGGGGTGATGAGGAGCGCAGGCAGATGTCCAAGCCCGGCAGCTGTGGTCATTTCTCTTGTGCGTATGAGTCCAAACTCAATGTGATCTGCAAGCCTGCTGGCTACTTGCCCTGCACCAAGTGAGGATTTCTTGCCAACTAAAAAGGTTATCACAAGATTAAGTTCTTTTTTTCTGAAGTCATAGTCTAGTTGGCAAATTAGGAAAAAAAAAAGATGCACAAAGTTCCTCAGTATTTTTGCTTCACAGGAAGCTTTGGTCATCGTCGTAGAAGCCGTCAACACTGCAGAGTTTTCCAGGTACTGCTGAGGTAGAAGTGGAGCAGCAGAACAATGCAGCAGCAGTTCAGTACACATTAAAAAATGAATCTTGCACATTTACTACATTTGGATAATGAGTAAGCCCTGGCCAGCGCTGCTCTGCTTTGTAGTTACTAAGGTAGTGGAATGTTGGCCCAAAGCTTGGAGGAGGCCTGCTGACCACAGGGGAGAGAGAAAGACAGACGCAGGCCTCTACTGCCCCAGCCTGATAGCCTGCTCTCCACACGCTGGCATGCCATTAAAGATCACCGCTGTTTATTGTAATTTTTTGTGGAGATAACCGGGGGGTTTCCTGAGGGACGGCCAATCGAGCGAGCTAATTCCACCAGAAGAAAAGATGTAATCTTCTCGTATAATTTTGCATGAAGAAACTTGGCAAGAGGCTCTAATTTTGCAGGGCTAGAACCAAATCTGTTGCGTGCTTATTTTGTGAGAGAAGAATGCAATTTTATTGCGCTGGCTGGAGATAAGAGGCAGAGCTGTTTCACCTTAAACAAGCTCCTCCATCATGTCTGGGACTGTGGGACTGCTGGGACTGTCTGTATGCATGTATGTGTGCGTGTGTGTTTGTGTGTCCTACATTATGTATCCCATTATGCTTCCCACAGAACAAACCACGGATTCCTGATTCATTATGCAGTACAGTTGTATTTATGACTAGCAGCTTGTGTGTGTGTGTGTTGCTGTTTTTGCCATTTTATAATCATATAAAGTAAAAGGCCTCCGCTTTCCCTGCAGGTGTAAATACTGCGACCGCTCCTTCAGCATCTCCTCCAACCTGCAGCGCCACATTCGCAACATCCACAACAAGGAAAAGCCCTTTAAGTGCCACTTGTGTGATCGTTGCTTCGGTCAGCAGACCAACTTGGACCGTCACCTCAAGAAGCACGAGAACGGCAACCTGTCAGGTGAAAAGGCTTCAACATATATTTTTGGTTCTTTTCAAATTTTATTGCAGAAAATGAGAGGTACTTTGCTGACTTGTGACATAACAGTGAATTGTATCTATAAACCCTTCTGCTGAATAAAATAAAATGATTGGAAACTGTTTTAGAAGCTGAAAAATTAAATGACATAAATCCGTCATCTGCCTCTGCAACAGCACAAAATGTTTTTTTGAATGTGCTGCTTTAATCAGCAGCACAGCGTATGGGTTTCATAAGTTGCATCACTCTGAATCAGCAGAACAAGTGGTGACACCTGGCCAACAGCTGAGAGCTACAGTCCTTAGAGGAGGTTTCCAATTAATCCAGCACGATGTTCTCTCTATCAAATAGGAATCAATTATCTGCCGAGCTTTCCCTTTGCAGGATCAAACAATGTACCCCTCAATCCACAATACAAAGATAAAAGGCTGAAGATTGTTAGGGGAAAAAAACGTTTCATTATCTTTAAAATCATAAAACATTTGTCACTTTAACCTCAGATACACTTTGGCACGGCCATTATAACAAGTGCATTTTGTTTGTCCAAGCATTGCACTATTGTACTGTCATCCAAGACTGCATCATAAAAAAGAAAAAAAAATTGGACTTGCAAATACAGAATATGTCATATGTTATTCAGAAACACACTCAGTTCTCAGTCGACATCATTTTAAATGCATATTATAGGTGGACACAAAACCATCATTGAGAAAAGTTTCAGGATTTCATGGTGCAATGTACCATGTATTTGGAATATTGATTATATTGAAATATCAACAACACATATTTGGAAACTAAACAGAATTATTTTTTCTTTGTGCAGGCACTGCGATGTCATCCCCGCAGTCTGAACTGGACAGTGGCAGTGCCATATTGGATGACAAAGAAGACTCTTATTTTAATGAAATAAGAAATTTCATCAGCAACACAGGCCAGAACCAGACATCACCAGACCCATCTGAAGAAGGGTAAGTGCAGCATTGTGTGTTCACTTCTGAGGGCCTATCTTTTTTTCCTGAGATCCACAGTGCTAAATTTTTATAGACAACTATCAGTGAGCACTTGGCTCATCCAGACTTCGACCACATTTCAACAGCAGGGACAAATAAGGGCCAGAACCTGGTGAGAAGGTGATTTTGAATACAGGATAGCATTAACATTTATCTATTTGAAAGTATACGTGCTTGCCTAACCTACATTACTGCAAATTGAACTCTGGCATTAATTGTGACTACAGTAAGATTGTTAGTCTTAAAAAGGGCATGAATAATGGGTCAAGTGCTATCAGAGCATTTTAGACTTTCATACCACCCAGCCAGCGCTCGTTAATTATCACATCATGATCAGAAGTCTGGAGTAGAGCGCAATCACATGTGATGACATTTAAGATAATGGCAGGTTTTGGAAACGTGCAGGAGCTCCGTGTATCAGTCGCCTTTTGGCCACACGTACGAACAGATAACTGTGCACAGGCAACTACATCTGAGTATCATGCAAATAAATTCTTGGAGCTGTGATCAGGTCAGATAGCAGCTGAGAGGTCCGCTCAGGTCTCTGAGTTTGTTTTCATGTGCCTCACGTTGGTGTGATCACAGGGCAGATTGTAAGTCCAGATAGAGATCTGGCAGACTGGTGTGTGATTGTGCAGAAGGACCTGTGAGAGCAGGACCCGGCGGTAGAGCGTCAGAGGGTTGGGGAGAGAAACAGGAGGGAGGGAGTGCAGCAGTTAGCCCACCACATCTGGAACCAACATGTCTGCCTACAGGAAGAGGGTAGAGGGGGTGGGGTCAAAGGGTCGGCCCGTGTTTCCTTTCAAAGTGCTGTGCTCCTGACTACTTCTGATAGATACTTTATCCCCAGCAAATTACCACGTTTGAAAGCATAATTAGCGAATCTGTTTTCTTAATCACAGAGCTCTCGCTCTCTTTTTTGGAGCTGGGCCCTTTTCTCAACCCTGCGAGCTCAACACGGCACGAATACCACCTCGTCAGCCTCAGACTCTCCATCCCGGCGGGAGCTCTGTTGAAAGCACAGTATTATCAGCTGCTGCTGAAAGAGGAAAGATGATGTGACTCCTGTATGTGCTAAAATATAATCTGCAGTAATTCCCTCTCTCCCCTTCTTCTACGATCACTGCAAGCTCAAATGTGTCCCTTTCAAATCCAGTGTAGGTATCCTGTTTATAGGCTTCCTATAATTATGTGGTGATGTGCTTGATGTGTTTTGTTTCCTATCTTTCTACTTCTCCGCGTCCAATTCTCAGTCCTCATCTCTGAATCCTTTGTGTGAGAAATGGCATTTTTGGGAGCTGACGAAAGACGTCCCGGAGTGTAATTAGTGAATCAGTCTTAATGTGGTTCCAGATGATTTACCAAATGGTGGTTTCCTGTGGCGCTGAGACAGAGGGACAGATTAAGACTGAGGCAGTTTGGATAGCTTGCCCTCTTTCCCTCCACGGGGATAGAGGAATGGGCCGGTTGGCAATGCTCTCATAACTCTCCCACCAAATGGGTCTGTCAGCTAAATATTTTGCCTATTAGATGAATACGAGATAGTAGAGAAAATAAACAAGGAGAGAGGCAGAGCACTCCACTTAAGTGCTGCAACGATCGACCCGGTGCTGCTGTGCCCAAAGGGGCCCCAGAGCCTCGATGACAAACGGGACTCCAGCTCTCTCGATCCCAGCTGCCGTATCCTGCCTCAGATCCACCTCTTTATCCCATACGCTGCTTTTGGTATATATAGACAAAGGATTCCTACAAGAACAACACCCAGTAAAAGCATTCGACCTGTGCACAGTTTTCATTTCAGTGTCTTGTTCCTTATATTACTAATTTAACAAGCGCCAGAATTTTTCTCTCTTTTCTTAAATATAAAAGCAGTTTACTTATGAATTGTACAGCCAATAAGGCAGATTGAATATATACTGAGCGAATCGATGTTCCTGGCCTGCAGGTTAAACGGTGGTCCATTTGAAGAAGAGAAGCCGCTGATGGCCAGCCATGGGTCACGTGACCTGGAAGACGAGGAAGTGGAGGAGCTTGGTGCTGATGAAGAAGAAGGGGAAGAGCCTAGCAACACCCCTGGCAAACAGGAAGGCGAGGTGGTTCCTAGCAGCCTTAGTGATGACATACAGGACGAAATGGACTTTAGTCGGCCAAATGACTTAAATCTCAACTGCAAAACCTCACCGGGGAGGTAAATGCAACTAAAACATAATTTTACGTTCTGTACATGTTGATGTCAAAAGTATCTTAAATTTGACAATTTTTTTCTGCTTGACCTCCAGGTATAAGGATGAGGAGGAGCAGAGCGGCTACTCAGCCCTGGATCATATTCGTCACTTTTCAGAAATGCGCAAGCTGGAGGAGAGTGAGCTGAGTGACGGAGATGGAGACGAGGATGATGCATCGTTTGGCTCTGCCTCTCTTGCTGAGGCCGTCAAACAGCCACTCTTTAGGAAATCTAAGTCTCAGGTAAAACAAACATTGACAGTTCATGTGCATGCAAACCTAAACAGTGTACATACATACTCGCATTTAAGCATGGTAGTTAAATGTAATTCATCTCCATCTCCCTCAGGCGTATGCCATGATGCTGTCTCTGGCTGAAAAGGACTCTCTCCACCCAGCCTCCCACAACCCGGCCACCATGTGGCACAGTCTGGCACGGGCTGCTGCTGAATCCAGTGCCATCCAGTCCCTCAGCCATGTATGATGACACCCCTGCGCTTTCCCTTTCACCTTTCAACCCCCAAACCTGACCTATGGCACTGGGAGCCCATTGCAGGGGCTATGTGCAGGGGGCCCCTGATCGTCCACAGAGTGACTGCTGAGCAGAACCACAGCCCATCTGACTGCTGAGCGGAGCGCCTTACACACAAAACAGGGTCACTGTCCATGCAGAACCCAGCCCCAGCCCCAGCCCCAAAAACGTCCACACTGATAGTGAACAAAATGTCCCTCCGAGACCTTAAAATTGATTTCTTACATTAACACCAACAAGAATGATAGCAATGATGACGATTGTGGTGAAAATAATAATGCTAAAGTAATAATAGCTGTATTTATTCTGCTGAATTTCTATGATTTGCACAGCAAAGGCAGCTGGTGGACATGGAAGATGGATGTGCTAATGTATCATTGCTAGACTGCATTTATTGCCCAGCGCATACAAAGCAAGGAGAACATTTTATGCTGAGGGGGTGAGTTTGGTTGCGTCTCTAAGACAGCCAGTTTCAGCCTAGCATGTTCCACCGTGCGGAAAGCATAAGAGCCCTGGCTCATCTGACGAAAGTATCTTTAAAATGTATTACAAGAGTCCCCTTTGACCCCCAGAGATCCACAGGTGTTTCTCATAAATACATGTACTTGATGATAAAAATGAAGGGTGGGGTTAGCAACCTCAGTTCAAATGAAAACCGCTCCATCTAAGGACAGCGCTAGCAGCGCTTTATTATCACTGAAGTCATTGAAGAACAAATTTTTTTTTAAAAAGTAATTGTTGAGCTGAAATCAGGCCAGTTTCCCATCTGCGTTTTCATGGCTGCGTGTGTCTGCACAATCATAGCACTGTACACGAGTGTCTACCAACTGCAACTCCACTGCACTCCATCCTGCCCGCCTGCGCTATCTGTGAAAGGATATAAATAGATTGTCTTTTTAGTGGAAGAGAAGAAAACACAATTTTTTTTTTGTTTTTGTTTTTTGTACTGAGATAAGTAGCCAGTGCTGAAGTTAATTGTTGTTCTGTAAAGGGCATATGTCTTTTCTCAAAACCCTTGAATCCATTCTAGTCAGCCAACAATACCACTAAATAGCCTGAATGCTAGTCGTTAGCTACTCCATGCTCGTGTGTCTTTCATTTTTAGACAATCATGATTTTGTTTTCTTTTTTTTTCTTTTTTTTTTTTGGTGTTGTTGTTGTTATTTGCTGTTGTATGTTGAGAACTGTATTTATTTCTTGGCAAACTGTAGTTTGTTTACTGAATAGCACTGCTCTTAGCCCAGGTGAAGGGGAGATTCCTCACCGGGCCTATCCCAGAATTCAATGGGGTTTGTAGATTACATTTGAGTGCCGGATAGTATTAAACATACAATTCACTCCTTATTCTTCTAATGAAACCGGTCGATGAATAGATATTACTTAGGTTTTTTTTTCTATGACAATTTAATGATTCAATTGTAAAAAATGAAAAACAATATAAAGAATGAATAATTAAAAAAAAGCCAGGTATAATTTCTTCATAAACGCATGATTGGTCTGGTAAGATCTGTATCTGACATTTTCTACGGTTGTCTGCAAGCTTGTGTGACGTTCGGTTCATGTTAATCCCTTGTGCCAAACTTATGATAAATAACAGATTACTTTCATTTATTCTCCCGTTTTGAGGGACCAGATTTTTTTTGTTTGTTTGTTTGTTTGTTTATGTCGTTGTTTTGTTTATAATCGATTTTAAAAAGTAATCAGCAAGTTGAGGTACTTTGTTTTAATGCTTTCTACAATGTAACTGTTATGCATTTCAATTCAATACTGTGGGTAGTCACAACTAAGAAATAAAGGACTACAATGTGGATTGACATGTCTTCCTTTCTCTCTTTATTTCACCACAAACCTTTTACCCACCCTTTGTCTCCCATCTCCCTCACACCTCCCCTTTCCATATAGTCCTTCTGGCTGCCCATCATCTTGGCCCAAACACAGACTTATACTAAGAGACATGAGTCAGAAAACCACCTGGCACTTTCGTCTGGCGCTCCCATGGCCTCCAAGAGCGAGGGAGAGCCTGAGCTCTGGTCCTCTTTTTTCTCCAGGCTTTGGCTTGCATAGAGAGAGGGAAGGAGAGAAAAGACTGGAGAGGGCTTGAATGTGGTAGTGGGAGCAGAGGCAGGAATGTGTCCTCTTTATTTGTGTCCGTTTGTGGGGCATGATGGATGAGTTGGGTAGATGTGATGACCTGGCTCATCGCTCAAACGCTCAATAAGAGTCCCATCCTGCAGCAGGCCTCCCCATCCGGCACCCCCCTCTGTCGCTGCTGCCAGCCGACGTGGGCGGACATTGTGGCTGGGAGGGCTGGAGGTTCAGCGGCTCCATTGTCCGGAGAGTAGCTCGGGTGGGGGGTTGGAGAATTGGGCATGACAGTGAAGATGGCTGGCGCTGACACTCCACATTTACAGTGCTCTTGGCACCCTAATGGATGGGGTGTTTTCTTAGGGCCTGTCGTCAGCTCCGGGGGCTCCACGGGGCGTCCAGCTTTGATGAGGTCACAGGAGGTCACGCAGTGTTGATGAGGTCAGCACGGGTCGTCCAGCTTTGATGAGGTCAGCTGCAGTGATGGTAGCGATAGGCCACGGCTATAATGGAGTGGAAGTGATGATGGTCCTTAGTGTGGGTTGTGCCACCTGTACCATTGTGGACTAATTTAAGCCAATATGATCTTGTCAGTAGTGATGCAACAACTAGACTTATCTAAGAGTTGTACCGACAGTAAGTCCTTAAACCTGCAAATAATGATGACAACACTGACACATCACCAAGTTTATTTTAGTAGATATGGTGAACGTGTTAGCATGCAGTTGCCTATTTACTAATCCAGAAGATAAGAAAACATCAGCATATATTTAGAGTCCATGGCTGCCATTTTTGGTCTCCACTTACTCCTGATGGAAACAGCATTATCATTTTATGACATCGTCATTTTAGCTACTGAATGCTCCACTATGCTCAGCAGCTTTTTTTTTTTTTTTTTAGAGCTTTTTCCCTAAAACCAGCTGCCTGCTGCAGCCAAAAGCAACTCTAAGAGAACAGTGAGAGTGAACCAAAACTGTACAGGTCGCAAAACCTAAACAATGACCTGAAAGACACTATAAAACTCCACTGAGCTGAGGGGAACTGCCGAGTGTAAATTCTTTGCAGTTTAGTCACTACAAGTCGACCCTTTCATATTGCACATAGTCAGTTGATCCATTGCTGTCTTGAAAAACATTGTTTATTGCAGCTTTAAGTATTGTACTTCAAGTTTATATCCCTGTTTCATCAGATTGATGTTGATGTTGTTATGTTGCTACTGACAAGCCAGATACTACATGAAAAAAGCTCTGAAGGATCAGGAACAGTGTTTAAATTAAACTGTGCATTAAAGGATGTTTGTTTCATTTTATATAACTGGAACAAACAGAGAGAAGTGAGATGTCTTGGTACACACGGATTCAACAACTCATCCAAGCTTCAACAAGCTTTTAACAATTAGGAATTATACCTTGGCTACATCTGGCAGCAGGATTTTGCCACCACCCCTCAGTGACCACGCCTCCACTGCAATTCAAATTGCCCATGTAATTACATCACCTACATAAAGACCTTCCCCCAGACAAAAGGCCAAAGGCACTGCCTCTTGAAAGAACACCAAAATATTATGAATAGACAGCCGTGTGTATAATGTCATTGTGTGTGGGCACTAGAGTGGAGGAAGGAGGGCACCTGGGTGAGTTTGGCAGCTTAACATTTAACTGTTGTGTGTGCGCTGGTTTGATCAGTGTTGATTAGCACATGCCAATGTCACCCATGTATCCTCTCACACTTAATCAACACGTTGGGACGAGTTATTGCCGTCATTAACCCGCAGCTTCTCATAAAGGGCTCAGTGTGTATTGAAGTGTGGCTGGCAAAGCCCCGGATGAGTATGTGTGCAAGTGTGTGTTTAAAGAGCTAAGGAAGTCAGACAGAAGAGTGTGCATTAGTCAATGCAATCTGTTTTAGTTAAATGCAAAGTGTGTGTGTCTCAAATGTGTGTATGTGGACGGGTGGGCACACTGTGGGCAACGCTTCGTGGGCCTTGGAGCCACTCAGCTAATGGGGCAGCTGGCACAGCCTCAGAATCCATCAGGCCTCATTACAGCTCCTGTTCAGCCACCGTCCTCTCTTTCCTTCCTCCCTTCCTTCATTCTCTCCTCACCCCCAACCCTCCCTTCCTTTCCTCTGCCACCCGACCAAGCAGCCAACCCTGTGTGGCATGTAACTGCCCCGCTCCCTCGCTGGAACATACATCACACCCCCAGAGAGAGGGGCCATCACAGCTGGCAGCTCTCACACTGATTGACTGGTGCTTGCTAACAGTGGGGATATACATTTGGGTGGGGAGACTGCACAAATCATTTCAAGCCATCACAAATCATCAATTGCGTTTACAATAAAGGTACCATCACCACTCCTTTACCTCATACCTCAGGCCCAAATAAACAAGGGCCTGCCATTTTCTGCAGCCTGTCCCCTGCAGCCCCCCTGCTGTCTTTCACCCCAAGTCAGCCAATATCCAGCCAACCACCCTCTGTCCTCTTCCCAGATGTATCTGATGGGGGTGTAACCAGGTAGCTCACTCAGTAGAGCATGTGTGCCACGTGCCTGTGGCATAGGTTTGATTCCACCCCTCCCCACTTAAGTCAAAAAGGCTCATGTGAAACAAGAACAACAACGGAAAAGATAACAGTAAAAAATGAGTTTATCAATGTTATCAGTGTAGCACCACTGACATGGGTATGCCAGGAGATGAGCACATTGGGTTATGACTGATATAACTGATACTGACCTGAGATATAATACAAATACAGTTTTTGGCAAAACATTTCAATCATATGCATGTATGGTAACTAATAGCAGTAGTGATATGACACTGGTAATCTCATCATCTAATATTTTAGTACTGTCTGCAGAATATCACGACCAGCACACTGCACTGAAATAAGAAAACCCAAGATCAGATGTCAATAAATGGAGAGTGTCGGTAATGCTGGTAAATGAAGCTTCAGATTCCATGAGCCATGTTGAAATAACTTACGGACACAAGTATACATACATGCATGCATGCATGCGTACATACATACATACAAGTATACTTACATACAGTACATACATACAAGTACGCATACATACATACTTACATACAGTACATACATACAAGTTAAGATGAGTATGAGTCCATTCTGTTGTGAAAGTCCCACAACTAGAAAAAAGTGAGTTATCTGTTGTTGCATTCTTTTAGAAAATTGTGCAGTTTCACAAAGAATATGTAAAAAAATGTGTGAAATCAAGATAAACCATTTTATCAACAAATTATAAGCAAGAGAATAAACACACACATAAGTAATATGTAAGTACTAAGATTACCTCTGTATATGACAGAGAGCCATTTCAGTGTTTTGTGGGGGGGAACATTTTTGGCTGTTCAATTGGACCAAATTTTGTTAGCTCTCATGCCTCCTGCAGTCTCTGTTTGTGTGGATCTTGCTATTTTAAGTTTCAAAATAAGTAAATATGTCACTCATATATTTCTAAATCTGTTTCAGAGGCATTTAATTTTCACCAAAAATATGCTTGGCATTCTGTTATGCTAACCATCACATTTTTTTGTGGACACACATGAAAAAAAATGTTGGTTGTGGCTGCAAAGGTTCTTCACTGACTCTGATTCAGTCACATTTTTTGTCCAAATGCCCTTAAGAAAGAAACAAAACCCTTAACAGCTCATTACATGTCAAAGTGGAAAGCAAATGAACCCCTTTAATCAGCAATAATCTCAAATGTGATGCAGGTATTTGTGTGTATTGCTAAGATGTCTGTGTAACCCTGGACATTGTGGGGCAGGTTTAGAGTTTATGGTCCTTTGAGGGCCCCTCACATGCCAGGTCCACTGGGTGATTATCACGAGCTCCAGGCTCAGATGATGCCAGTTTCACAAAAACACAGCATTACTAACATCACCTTTACCAAGATGATCTGAGTAATGCTTCAAACACAAGCCCTGTGTTTGAACGTCCAGTCAGGAGCGTGCACCTCTGCTTGGGTTATGTGGTTTTGCTGCCCGCTCTTCTCTTTCTTTGGGACACAGAAAAGTTCAGCGGAGCTGCTGTTTGGTGTAGCACTGCTGAAAAGAGAAAAAAAGCAAGAAGACATCAGCACTATTTGAAAATCAAAAGCAAATGTTCTGGGTTTTCTGGAGGAGAAGTAACTGGTACGTAGTCTCCTGTGTGCTTGGCTTTGAGGAGGTAAAACGAAGACAGCCTCAAGCCCGGCTCCATGCTGGGTGCAGATTAAAATAACTGTCAGGAGACAGGAGCAGCTATTGAGGGAGACAGGGTGACACACAGAGTGATGGGGCTCAGCCTCTCACACTTCATGACACAGTATTTCACTAAAGCTGCTTCAGCTTTAAAGCCTGTGACCTGTCTGTCTGTGTGTGTGTGTGTGTGTGTGTGTGTGTGCATGTGTGTGTGGGGGAGCTTAGTTTTACCTTCGCTACAAGTGGGGCCCAGCCAGGTGAGTGGGCACAGGCATCGTCCACTCAGCCCATCACAGCGGGCCCTGTGGGAACACTGGCACGGCAGGGAGCAGCCAGGACCGAAACGGTCTCCACCACAGTCTGAGACAGAAAAGACAGGACGCGGACGGGAGATTGAGAAAAGGAAAGAGATCTTTGATAGATGTTGGTCCTGTTAATAAAAATGTTGTTCCGTCAAGGTGATGTCTACCTTTTTCACACCTCTGTCCCATCCTTCCTGGGGGACAGAGGCACTCCAGTCGATGGGTCACATGGGGCCTCACCAGCACAGTCACATGACTGTCCACAGCTCAATCCAAACCTGCCAGCTTCACACCCTGAAAACAAAAATAAACACAGATACAGACACATATAATCAGTCATATGACTGTAGTTAGGAGCACTTTCATTGTCTTCATTAATTACATAACCTTCTTCCCTGCATACTACCAGAAGGACAGACTATTAGCTCATTGGTTCATTTACTTTTAAGTTTGGAGAAGGGGGTTTTATATTTAAGGGCCAAAATAAATTCTGCATACAGCTAAGAAGACACTGAGTGTCACTCAAATTGCATTTATTGATAAGAAAATGTGCAGACACATTTTTACACACACACACACACACTCACACACACATAGATAAAGCCAGGTCTGTCTCTGGAGCCTGTGGCTGCCTCACAGCTGCTCTGCAATGCTCAGCCATATCTCCTGCTGGGACTGAAGTGGCCATTTAGGCGCTCACACTGCGGCTGAGAGTCCCGCGAGCAGGCAGGAGGCACGAGGATGTAACAGGAATGCATTAAGCAGTCGGGAAACACCTGTCTCTCATCAAATAACCAGCCTGCTTGCCTGCCCACCTACCTACTAGCCTGTCTGTCTGCCTGCCAGAACACACTCGCACCAACTCATTTTTGTTTTTAAATCTCTTTTTCATGCATGCTCATATGTGCCCAGGTCCTATTGCAGCTGGAAATCCAGCTGGCTGTTAACTAACGTGCACAAACTTGTGACTATGTGTTTCTGTCTTTATGCTGCTGTTAAACTGTATCTCAAAAACCTATAACATACTTGAAAGATGAGATATGTATTGACTTTAAAAGGGACTGTAACATTTACATTTGTTTCATATTTTAAAACATCTAATCATTTTTTGACAACACTGAGGGCACTTTGAAAAACTGTTTGAGATGATTAAACCTTTACAGTTTGTTTTGGCACTGTGGGCCATGAAGCCTTTTTCATTTACATTTTCATATGGTGTCCTGCCCCACTTTGCAATCACATGCATGAGTATTTCTCAAAGTTTTTGGGCATCAGACACACAGGCCAAGTCTTTTCTTTTAACCTTATCCCCAAGCTATTTTTTGTATTATAAGTGAGTGTTTGCATACTGTGTTGACAGGAGTGGCCATAGTATCCAGCTGTACAGATGCAGGTGCCAGTAAAACGGTCACAGGTCCCATTGTTGAGGCATGGACAGTCTTGTGCACAATCAAAACCATATTTTCCCTATGAACAGGCTGCACACACACACACACACACACACACACAAACTACATTATAAATTTTCAATTAAAACTGTATTTATGAAGAAAATGTGATTAAAAAGGGAACAAACTCTATACTATACTATAATGGTAAGATTTTGATTGCTGACATTACCATCAAAAACACAAACATTAAACATAAGTAAATCTTATTGATTGACTGAGTATTATTACCACCATTTCAATTGAAGCTATATCATGTGATAGTAAGAAATAACACAAAATACAAGAGAAATGTTTAAAGTGTCTATTTGGTTTCCACCAGTTTTGCTGTTTGTTGTCGTTTTAGATTTCCCATGAACAGAATATTGTTTTCTCCAGTTCTCATTATTTTCTGTTATGTCTGCTGCCTGTGAAGTTGTACCTGTGTCACAGCGCGGTCCAGTCCAGCCCAGTCCACACTTGCAAGCCCCGTGGACAGGGTCACACAGACCCCCATTCTGGCAGCTGCATGTGTTTCTGCATTGCAGGCCGTAGCGCCCCCTAGGACACGCTGGAGAAACATTCAGAGAATATCAGGACAAGACAAGAACTAGCAGCTCTTGTAATGTTTTAAGTTCTTAATGCCACTGTGAATACTTTCAACCAAACTGTATTTATGAACAGTATTTTTGTTTATTTATTTCTTTTTCAATTTCTTAGTACCTGTCATTACTAATCATTAGTACTGCATATCTTAAACACTGCAAATATATTGCTTTTACAGTATCACAGACTTTGATCAGATTGATTGTAATAAAATTATTCACACTGACATAACGTGTGTCGCATCTAAAGAAATGTGACCACATGTCCGGTAATTATGCTGAGATTTAAGTTAATATTTATATTGATAAATGTGTGTTTACTGAGTGTATATTGAATTAATGGACTTAACATATCTTAATAAGGACCTGACTGAAGTACATTGATGAGAGATGTTTGTTTATATGTTTTGAGCATTGTAAAATAAACCGCCAGAGGCAATTTGGAGAGAGACAGAGCTCATTGTTCTGATTTTACCTGCTTCATACAGGTCATATTTATTTGTTACCATGGTCTTCATGCTGGAGACCCGTAACACATGCACTGAGTAAACTTTCAAAAAGTGATATCATAAACAATGAGAACTGTTGGGTCATAGCTCCTCAGCACAAGCTAATTAATCGAAACAATCAAAGACATCAGTTTGGTGTTACCTTGTTGGCAGGACTGTCCCATCCTACCAGGGGCACAGATACACTTCCCAGTTGCTGGGTGGCACTGCCCTCCTTCCCCACAGGAGCACAGCTTAGCACAGTCCTTCCCATAGTACCCACTCAGACAACCTGTGGAAATAAAAACATCTTCATTCACTCAAAAGCACAAATACAAAAAGTTATGAAAAGAAATAAGCCTTGTGCGTTGCCTCAGTCGTGATTGACCAGAATTTTCCAATACAAAAATGATGCTGATATGATCAACTTCACAGAAAGTGTCACTTCAAATATTGATGATAAAGATGTGCAGAAAGACTCTTTTTCATCCTGGAGTGCAAATAGGTGCAAGGTTTCCTGACTTACTCGAGCTGCAGTCAGCTCCAATGAAGCCAGGAGGACAGTAGCAAGTCCCAGTTCTGAAGTCACAGCGACCTCCATTGATGCAGCTGCATCTGGACTTGCAGTTTGGACCAAAAGTCCCTGCTCGACATCCTGGAGACAAACCGTAGTGACGAGAAGGACAGAGAATTTAAAACATTTAAAGGTCGTTCTTGTTATGCTATTTGATTGAGATTTTTTAGTTATTTTACTTGCAGGATACAGTGGACAGGTTAGCAGAACAATGTGCTTAAAGGAAATTATATGTAAAAACATGAACAGTTTACAGTCAGGCATAAAAAGTAAAACAAGCCATTTAACATAATGGCAGGTGAACAAAAAGTCCTGATTGAAAAAAATACAGTATATGAATCTTTGATTTCAATGGAAATCTGTCTAAATATGTACCCTGCTACCACATTTCTCCATATTAGCACATGTGTTGTAGTAGTCCACAGTGACCGCAGACAATCAACAATACACTTACGTAGCTCACAGCGTGCCCCGTAGTAACCAGGTAAGC
The DNA here is from genome assembly GCA_025331565.1 of Holacanthus passer. Taxonomy (NCBI): domain Eukaryota; kingdom Metazoa; phylum Chordata; class Actinopteri; family Pomacanthidae; genus Holacanthus; species Holacanthus passer. The sequence goes on along the minus strand of JAFREQ010000004.1, from coordinate 3,571,680 downwards.
AGCTACATTTCCCCGTCACAGGATGACACTGCTCTTGGTCTCCTGAACATTGGCACAGCTGGCTGCAGTTTTGCCCGAACATGCCAGCAGGACAGGCTAAGATGACACATCCACAAACATATCACATATACACAACCGTGGGAGTATTTGGTCAAACAACTCCAACATGATGTTAAATCATTACATCGTACAGCTATGCATTGTTTTGATGAAACATGCACACATTCAGTAGTGTGTTGGAACAAAGACCATTTCCCTTTCCTTCCTCAGATTACTCTGTGAACATACTGGGACATTCAGCATTGACTGGCAACAAAACCGAGACTTGCAACAACTTTCCCTGGTGCCCAAACCCAGACGGACGCAGAGGAACATTCTTTCACACACTCTAAAAAAATCTAAATTAAATTAAAATTTCTTCAGTAAACTTTTATTTTGCATTTTCATTCTTACGTTTCTCGCAGCCAGGTCCTGTGAGTCCCACTGGGCACCCACACCTCCCCGTCTCATGGTGACAGGACACTTCAGCCTGGCACTGACAGCGTTGGGCACAGGAAGCACCGTAGGACCCAGGAAGGCAGGCTGGTCGACATACACATGCAGGCACACAATCACTATACTCTCATGTTCAAAGCTGCTCTATTGTCCGTTTCATCCCGTTGCAATTTCCTCTGCCCTATACACACTTACGTTTGTCACACCTGGCTCCCCTCCAGCCTGGCTCACACTCACAGCGGCCCGTCACGTGGTGGCAACTCGTACTATGGACGCAGTCACAACTCCGCTCGCAGCCCTCTCCAAAGAATCCCTTAGAACAGGCTTCAGACAAAACACACAGGAGTTTGTGTTCAGCACGCAACGTTAGAGTTAGAGAGAAAGACAAAATGTTTTTAAAATGTACCACAGAAATATTAGCAATGCAGCACAGATGCAAGGTGAGAGAAAGACTCAACTTGTCTATGTTTTTCAAGACACAGCAGCCAATAGAGGAAAACTGCTGGATGGCAGGTGGGTTTGTAGGACTGCAACTAAGCAACGATAACTTTCATTATTTTAAAATAATTGACTAATCTGCACTTTTTATCACTTTCACGATTAATCGATTAAAAAAATAAAAATGCTCATTACAATTTCCCAGAGCCCAAAGTGACTTCTTTTGTCCAAACCTACAGTCCAAAACCTTCATTTTCTATCATAAATGACAAAGAAAAGCAGCAAATCCTTACATTTAAGAAGAAATTTTTGCTTGAAAATGACTAACAATGAATCAATTGTCAAAATAGTCAGTGATTCATTTTCTTTTGATCGACTGATTGATTAATTGACTAATCATTGCCACTCTCTTGGCTATATATTAAACTATCAATCTAAGTTGGACAGGTGAAAAACAGATAATATCGTGTGTAGTACAACAGTCAGAAGAAGTCACCTGACTGACAGAGCTCTCCGATCCAACCAGGCAGGCACACACATCTTCCCGTCACTCTGTCACACCTCCCTCCATTCGTACAGCTGCAGGCCTGGGTGCAGTTCTCTCCATAACGTCCTTCCTCACACTCTACGAGAGAGGGAAAGAAAACCTCAGATGGAAGTTACATTCATTCTCAGGTATTCATCACATAAATTAATATGAAAGGCTTATTCCTGGACAATTGTGAGGACAGGGACAGGTGGAAAATGTAAAATCTTAAACTCACCTGACTCACAGGCGGCTCCAGTCCAGCCGGGCGGGCAGGAACACAGACCGGTCGCACTGTCACAAGAGGCTCCGTTTTGACACAGACACTGGCCAGAACAGTGTTCCCCATATTGTCCCTCTGGACAGGCTGAACTCACACACACATAAACCAGTACAATACAGAGAGTTAATGACATGAATTTGTTTTAAGATTATAAAAATAATGCAGAGAACTAAACAAAAGATTAGTAGATATGAAAATGCAAAAGATCATGTATCAATGTGGCATTGATTATTAAATAATATTGATTAAAATAATTCATCCAGCAGCACGCACTGTGTCCACCCTTCTCTATCTCAGTACCCAGTGGACATGTCTGTTAATCACTCATTATCATTATGTGTTGGGGTTTAGGTTTGCACACCTGAACGCTCTAAAAAGCTTAATTTCTGTGCAGTATAAAAATGTTGTTCAAGTTGTGGAAACTGTAAAATCAAATCAGTATTCATTGAGATGGATAACACAAGCCAGTTTTATTAGTCTGCAGATTGATATTCAAACTGCAAGAAAATGAATGAAAACCACTGGATACAGCTGACAAAATGTGCATGGTGTGTAAAATGGATAGCTGTGATATAAAGTATAAGTAATTTGTACTAAATGAACGAAAAAATGTAAAACCACTAGTAATAAATATCTTTTGACAGGGTTTGTCATGATGAGCTACTCACACAATTGGCAGGTGAGTCCCATCCACCCGGCCGTGCAGCTGCAGCGCCCGCTGACGTGGTCACACCTGGCTCCGTTCTGACACTCACAGGTCTGACTGCACTGCTCCCCAAAACGACCCTCTGGGCATCCTACCCACAAACACACACACGCAATAATTGTAATAATATATACACACAAACACCATTCAGTATTAACTTAAAATGCAGCTACTATAATTGCAGCAACTCTATGAAACTCGAGGGCAAAAGGACATTTTGAGACATTATGGTTTTCAGCAAACATATTGTCAAAGTCCACGATGACATTTGGAGTCTAAGAAGGGAAAATGCACTAATGACAGATGCATCATTAAGTCATGCTAGTGGCTTTCTGTTGACTGAAAATGGCTGTGGCAAGAGGAAAGTCTTGACTAAGCCTGCAGAATGACAGACTAAGAGCTTTAGTGGGCATTTCACTGGATTCATTAAAACAAGGGCATGAAATCCTCAAGAAACTTTAGCATGAGAGCACTGATTGCTTTGCTCCTAAAGAGTCTTCCGAGGTATGTTCTCCTTCTACTAATGTTGATCGCTAAAAACACGTGGGTGCGTTTATCCAGAATAGAGCTCAATTAAACCATGTGTGCCAAAGGGCGATCTTGTCCTCCCGCCTTTCCCCACCCTTACCCATCCCTAAAAAAGTCATTGGCACTGTCTGGTTATAGAGATAATTGTTCACAAACACATCATAGTTGTGTTTAAGGAGAGGATGTCGTGATGGGCTGCAGTGAGGGCCTCCCTCACACCCCGTTTTAATGATGTGGCTTCCATTACCCAGAATGCAGTGTGGTCCTGCCCAGCCGGCGGTGCATAGGCAGACTCCTGTGATGTGGTGGCAACGGGCACCGTTCCTGCACTCGCACATCTGGCCACAGTCAAGACCGTAAAAGCCATCCGGACACACTGTGGGCCAAGATAAAACATCCGACTGGTTAGAACTGGCAGCTCCATAAAAAAGGAGAGGAAAAGGTCCACAGGCCCCACCAATACACAGGATAACAAAGACAGTTTACTGTGCCCCCAACAACACACACACACACACACACACAATTACCTACAGTATCGATGCTGATGCATGAAGATACCAGTGTAGGAATCTGTTTCCCATTCTCAAGGAGAGCCTGAGAGATTGTTTAAGTGTTTGTCGAGTCAACTGACACTCAAGAGAGTTTGGTAAACATAGTGCCTCACATCCACATCGCTGTGTTCCCACACTGCCAGCATGATGTCTTTGCCTATTATATTTTTATGTTTATATTACCTTGTTAAGACTCTTGGACTGTTGGTTTGTCTTTCAGTTCAGTAAAAATATCCCGATGATGAGAAGAATATTAGTTACATGAAGGGTTTGCTGTGGCGGGATGCTTGACTCTGCAGCCTATGAAATACAGTCCATCTATCCCAGAATGACGATTACAAATTATATCTTGGGATCTGGGTGGTTTGAAAGCGGTTTTGCTTATGACATTACATGGACAACCTGATGATTCACTGAGCAGTAAAAGAGATGAGAAAATCAGAAGAATGTCCTGCAGCGCCCTCTAGTGTATTAAGAGTTAAAGACAAGCAATGTCGCCTGTAATGTTCAGGAGAAGCATTGCCCTCAGTGGGGATGAGGTTAACCAAACAGGCCAACACATTTGTCCCACATCACTCAAACAATGTCAGTAAGGGTAGACAAAGAATCTGAGAATAAAACTTACAACTGGAATTGTTTTTCCTATGAATCCAGTAAATGTGGATGTTGATTCACTATTTCAAATCTCAAAAACCATTTCATAACGTTTTTGTAATTCTAAAGATTGATTAAAAGTTAAAATGACTCCAAACGTAACAGACACATTTGGATAGTTTCAGTTCTCTCACCAAAGACACCACCAGGAATAATATAATAATCACTAATTAGAAACAAAAGAGGTCTTACTTTTTTCACAGTGAGTGCCAGCATATCCAGGTGCACATGTGCAGGCTCCACTCACATGGTCACAGAGGGCTCCGTTCTGACACTGACACTGCTGGACACACCCCTGCCCATAAGTGCCATTCACACACTCTGACGGTGAACATGTGAATGAAGCAGATCAAGAGAGATTTAGCAAAATAATATCATACATCAGGGCTTTTAGAAAAGTCTGAGACTGTGGATCTACCCTCAGTGACAATAACCTCTAGGTGGCAGCGTTTACTAATATATATCTTAAAGAAGTAAAGAAGTGAACTTACTCTTTTCACAGTGGTCTCCAGTGAAGCCGGCCTCACACGCACACTGACCAGTGACTGGGTCGCAGCCCAGAGACGTCTCTTTGCACTGGCATTTACTGAGGCACTGCTGGCCCCAGAAACCAGATTCACAAGCTGTGAAGTTCAGCAAATGTTGCAGTGAAAGTGAAACACAAGGTTTTGATATGTTCATTGTCATAAGAGTCGTCTGACATTCTAACATTGTAACTTCTTTAAACCTAATTAAAAACTGAAGCACATTATGATTTTTGTGACGATAATTAAAGTCCTTCAGTTCTTACATGTGGCACAGTCATGGCCTCTCTTGCCAGGAGGGCAGACACAGTGTCCGGTCTGTGGGTCACAGGTAGCATCAGGGTGGCATGAGCAATGCATTAAACAGCCCAGTCCATGGAAACCTGAGGGACACTCTGTGCACAACATGACATTCGTAGGATTATGCATTAGTAATTCACATTTTTGACTGACACATGGTTAGTGGGAACTGAAAAACATCTTCGGTTTAAATGAAACTTTAGTTAATAAATTGCTTTGAACACTAAAGCAAATCCGATCAAAGCAATTGAAAATTCTCAGTTTAATCAATCTTTCAACTGTTGTTTGACTTGTCTTTATTTGACGCACACATATTTGAATTAATGGTCAAAACAGTCCTCAAAGACAACACATTCACATTTAGAATTATTTTCTTTCTTGAGGCTCAATTACATTAAAACCCACCATGCTGACAGAGGTTTCCCCTGAAGCCTGGCTTGCAGTCACACACACCAGTCTGCTTGTTGCAGGAGCCTCCGTTCTCACAGGTAGGACAAGATGACTGGCACTTCAAGCCCCAGAATCCATCGGGGCAGTCTGGGGAGCATCAAGTATCTTTCAGATTAAGTGAGCAGTAAGCCACTTATTTCTCTGTAAAGCCCTAAAGCCACTTATGCTTGAATAATTTGGGGTAGAAATGTGTTAAATGGCAAGTAAGCTACAAAACAAAGATCATGTTTTGAACTGGTTTGGTTTGGAGAGGAACCAAAGAGCATCCTGGTGGTTCAGTAAGCTACAGATAATACTGCAGGATTGCAATGTCAGTGAGTTCAATCTTTTTCATCACTAATACTGAAAGACTACGCAACATAAAAACTACGTAAAATGAATGTACCATCCTGACAGGAGTGTCCCATCTTCCCAGCTGGACAGATGCACCGTCCGGTTATGGGATCACAGGGAGCTCCTCCACAGTCACAGGTCAGACGACAGTTCTCACCATAACTCCATGATTGGCAGGCTTGCAAACACACAATAGATTAAAACATTAAAAAAAGAGACCGATACAACACAGAAGTAACAGTGTAACACACAGCAGACAGGATTGTGCAACATTGTAAAAATGGATTGGGAAAGAAAAGTCATTTTCTGTTTATTTATTCAGCCTCTGCCAACAGCTTCTGCAGCAGTAACTCAAGTAAATCACCCCTGTCATGACCTGGCCCGCAATTTAAGCTACGTGCAATCCAGAAAATGTGGATGACTTTTTTTTTTTTTGGCTTTGATAAACCAGGCAAGCCAAGGCCTGGGCTGTGCATTAGTGCTGACATACTGTAACTCTGCTGTGTTGTCTTTTTCCACTCCTCAGAGTCACGAAGTCATGTTTTTACCAGAGGCTCCTGAACAATATTCAGTCACAACACAGATGATCTGTGAACTTTCCATCAACCGGCAGAGCAAACAACCAGAGGACACCCTGCTGTGGAGGAACGGTCATATATTCAGTTGTACAGTTTGTTCTTACAAGAACACCTGCACTGACCAATTGAATTCAAGAGAAAGCCTTTTTAATTTCACTTAATACATCCTCTCAATCCATCAAAGGTAACAGAGAATGAGTTGAGAAGGACAGAATAAAGAAAGACTTACAGGCAAATTGAAAAATGTTGCATCAAAGGTGAAGAAATGCAAAAACTCATCTATAATAATTTGTGTTGACATAGTTTTTCAGAAAGGGCACACATTCACTCAGGTATGAAGTATGCAAACAATAACCACACATGTAGACACATGTGTCAGTATCCAAGCCCACACACCTCTCATATCCACATACATGCTTACAGTAAGTGTATCCACAATGATCCCTTACTGTAAAACTTATGGCCACATGAGGGCGCTGTGGAGTCAAGCTTTGATGGGGGGGAAATCATATATCAACAGTTCTGTGTTTGAGATATTTGAAAAATAAAAAATGATCTGATGGATGTGTGCCAGATGTTTGAAAGAAACCCGAAAACAAAAATGACACCTAAAATAAACCTGACTGTGCTCCTTTCACTTTTTACAAGTCCCTCTACACATTTAGAGTTTGATGCACAATGTCTTTGTCTCACCGAGCTGACATTTGTCTCCATGAAGACCTGCAGGACATCGCTGGCTGCACTCTCCAGTCCTGGGGTCACATGACCCTCCACGTGGACAGTCACATGGCTGCTCACAGCCTGCACCAAAGAAGCCACGCTCACATTCTGCATCGGGACATGTACACATACAAAACAAAGAGGGAAGATTAACAAACAATCTCCAAACCCATTTCCAAACATTCTGTGAAACTAAGTGGCATAGACAGGTTATTAAGATCTGAATCTAAGATCTGAGGCTGGTCTCTAAGAGCAATCACAGCAACTTATTTAACTACTTTTACAATAGAGACCATTATGTCAAAACTGTTGTTGGTGTTTCCCCTCAGTTACTGACATTACTGCAACTATAGTCCTATTACTGTACCAAGTAAACTGAGATCTTTACGATGCTGTGAAATGGCCAATACAATATTACGTATATCAACTTGGGACTGAGAAGTTTGGCAGCTAACCTGAAAATGTCTGCTGCTAAACATAAACCTTAACTATTTCATTCCTGGGATCTTGCATGTTAAAGCTGTCATTGCATAAACGAGTCGGTGTTTTGTGAAGTGCTTATACCTTTCTCACACTGTGGACCGTGGTATGCAGCCTTACAGAAACAGCTCCCTGTTTTGGGGTCGCAGCCAGTGGAATGTTCTTGAACACAGTCACATTCCTTGGAACAGCCTGCACCGTGCGTCCACCTGGGACAAGCTGAGGGTCGGAGAAGATCAGTTTTAAAAACAGACAAAGAGTTAGGTTAGGTTGACATGCAACTATGAATGGTTTCAACATGTGCGTATGCTTGTATGATATTGAACAAAAAAGTATACACATATGAATTACACCTAAATTCCTGTGAATAGGAAGTTGCATAACTTCAGATAAGTTTTAAGCAAAAAAAAACCCTAATTCTCTTAGCAAATTTTGTTTAAGTTAAGGTGGTCATGGTTAATTTAGAAAAAAATGTTGCAATGAAACCTTCTCTACTATCAGATTACATTTCAGTATGCGCCAAACAAACACACCCAACGACCATGTTATCACAACATCAGACCTCTGCAAGTTTAAGTCATGTGACCACCGCCTCCTGCTTCACTCGAGTTGTAGAACTGCATACAAAATTATGGTGCATCATTCATCCGTACTACTATGTAATTAGAAATCTAATTTGAGACCAGGATGACGATTCAGTGCAGCAATGTCCTACAAAGTCTGTCGTGTCTCTGCAAACTCTCAGATTAATAGATGCATTGAACAAACACATGCAGAGTGCATGTGAGACTTTTAAAACTGAAGCACTGCCACATCCCCACTCAGCATTCAGAACAATCAATCCGCGTGAATTTTGCCAAGATTGTCCCTACTCAGCAACAAAAACTCCACTCCACCCTATCCCTCTCGGCACTGGCTTTATGTTAGGTACAGCTGCAGGCTCTGGTTACACCCTCTCCACCCTCTCAATGTCCCGCTGCAGGATGGAGCAGACAGCTGTGAGAATTTGATAATATTCCTTGTGCACATTCTTCCATCATTCAGTTTGGTCTTAGAAGAGTGAGCAGCTTCCACACTGAGAAATTCAGAGGAGAAATTCATCGCCATGTCCATCCGGAGGCTTAGGAGCAACCCTAAAACGCTCGGGGATGTCAATATGGTGACAGAGGAGCTGAGGAATCTTTATTATAAGAGGCTGCTGCCCATAGAAAAATACTATTCTTTCCATCTCTTTCACTCTCCGAGCTATGAGGATGCAGACTTTGACAACAAACCAATGGTCTTGGTGATGGGTCAGTATTCAACAGGAAAGACAACCTTTATTAGGTAAGAATCACAATTTCCAGCCTTCGTGCATTTTCAATACTGTGCATGTGTTCTTGCACTGATGTGTTGGGGGTAATAATGTTGGTAATGGTGGGTGCTGGACTTGCTTGGCTTCAGGTATCTCATAGAACAAGATTTTCCTGGTAGCAGAGTTGGACCAGAACCAACCACTGACTGCTTCACTGCCCTCATGCATGGAGAGGTGGAAGGAATCATCCCTGGCAATGCCCTCACTGTGGACCCAAAAAAGCCCTTTCGCAACCTCGACCCTTTTGGAAATGCTTTTCTGAACAGGTGATTTTACCTAATAGACAGAAATAGAGAGGCAAAGGGAGAGTTAAAGAAAAGGGAAATGATTGGTTGTTTATGAGGTGTTCCTTCTTCTTTGAATTCTCTTCTTTAAATAAAGGATAGTGACAAATAGCAAATAGATTATTTTGAATGCTTTCTGTTGATGCATTTTTTTTTTCTTTTCAGATTTCAGTGCGTTCAGATGCCAAATCAAGTCCTTGAGAGTATCAGCATCATCGACACACCGGGCATCTTAACTGCTGCTAAGAGAAAACTGAGTCGAGGTGAGTTAGGATACCGTTCACACTTCCTTTTCAGTATCAAGAGGAATTAATGGGTCTTTGTTTTCAGTCCTACTCTTCAGTTTTAGACAGTTAAAGTTGCTATCAGTAGGACTTAAAATCCTGGTAAGGGAAGTTTCACAGTCGAATAGAATGTCAGCCCAACATAACTCAAACACTTGAAGTCAGAAGCACAGCAGATGAAAGTAATATCACAGGGAGTTGGGAGGAGACGAGCCGTGAGTAACTGAGCAGTCTTCTCTTTGTTTTATGGACGTATTAATCTCTGGGTGTAACCAATAAGGGCCAGTGGGACATGTTGCATATTCCTCCACGTCTTCAGGCAGTGAGGCTTGCCCCGTTTCATACAGTGTTAATGAAAACCCTGTGTTTTCGTTCCTTGTCCCCAGGCTATGACTTCCCAGCAGTGCTGCGCTGGTTTGCAGAGCGTGTGGATCGAATCATCCTGCTGTTTGATGCACATAAACTAGAGTTCTCGGATGAGCTCACTCGGGCCTTCGGGGCTCTGTGTGGCTATGAGGACAAGTTGCGTGTGGTTCTGAACAAAGCTGACAGAGTGGACTCGCAACAGCTTATGAGAGTGTATGGCGCCCTCATGTGGTCGCTGGGGAAAGTGTTTCGAACCCCCGAAATCTTGAGGGTTTACATCGGATCTTTCTGGTCAGAGCCGAGGCAGATGTGCGACCACTACCAGCTTATCGAGCTGGAGGAGGAGGATCTTTTGGCTGACATAAGGAACCTGCCACGCAATGCTGCAGTACGCAAGCTGAATGACCTGGTGAAGAGGGCACGCTTAGTCAGGGTGAGAGATCTCATTAATTACAACCTGTCCTTTAGGTTAATATTTGCAAATTCAGTTGCAATAATGGTGATTTATTTTGTCCCCTCCTAGGCTCATGCCCACATTATCAGCTATCTGAAGCAGGAGATGCCAACAATTTTTTGCAAAGAAAGCAAGAAGCACAATCTGATTTACCAGCTTCCTGTCATTTTCACCAAGATCCAGCAACAGCATCGAGTCCCAGCTGGAGACTTCCCCGACTGTACCAAGATGCAGGTCAAACATTACATTTTAATTGCTGTCTAAATACCATTTGCTTACCAAAATGTGTTCTGTGAGGCTTACGTGTGATTGCATATATTTTCAGGAGAAACTTTTGGGTCAGGATTTCTCAAAGTTCAAGACACTGAAACCAAGTCTAATGGCTTCCTTGGATAAACTCCTGACCAGTGACATAGCAAACCTGGTGCCTTTACTTCAACAACAAGAACTGAGGAAGAAGTCCCTCCCTGGTGTGTTGGATGGTGAGTTTTTGGGAACATTCAGGCCTGAGCATTACAGGAGAGATCCTTTCAAGGAACTCCCCAGAGACGACGAGAGCAGCGAGGCAGATTTCGATGAGTGGGCGGTGGAGAAATTCAAGCCAAAATACGATGAGATTTTCTACAACCTCAGTCCAAGCGAGGGCAAACTGAGCGGCACCAAAGTCAGAGAGTGGATGACGACCACCCTTCTGCCCAACTCTGTGCTTGCTCATATCTGGAGGCTGTCTGATGTGGATGGGGATGGCATGCTGGACAATGAGGAGTTTGCTTTGGCAGTCCACCTTATTGAGGGAAAACTGGAGGGTCACTGGCTCCCTCGAGAGTTGCCGTCTCACCTGGTGCCTCCGTCAAAACGACTAAGTACAGCCAGTGACGAAGAGTAACCATGACATTGAAATGAAGCTGAGGCTCTATGTACATTATTTGTACATAATTTCTTAAATATAACCTAATTTAGTAGTTGCAAGTAGTTGGCTGTTTAAAAGAACTAACAAAGTGTATAGTGCCTTTCCATGTGTATGTTAATCATAATGACACCAAATCATTGACGGTTTTGATCACTGCACAATTTTCACATCATATTTTCAAACATTCATGGGAATAAACACCAGCAGCAACTATTTTTGATTAGGGACTTACCTCACATAACCATAATGTATTTTCTATCAATGGCATTAAACTTGTAAACATGACCAGCCAGTATTATTTCATTGTTGGTGACAGTATCATCATCTTCATCATCACCATTATGCATTGGGTCTCATGATAAGGTCAGGTCTGTACTCACGCAAGTGACAGAAGCGGCCATATAGTCCTGGAGAGCACAGGCAGCCTCCATACAGGCGATGGCAATGTCCGTTGTTGGGACAGTTGCACTTTCTTCTGCAGTACCTCCCAAAATAACCCCTTGGACAACCTGTAAACATGAATAGTGGCACTTTAAGATAGGATGCTCATTTCTGTGAAGTAAGCTCCACTGTGATCAGGTCAACTCTTAGACAAGGTTCAAATCAAAAATTAGGATACAGGGCCCATCTCAAACTGTAAGATAACATCTGTGGTGGTGTCTCGACTCAGCAAACACAGTGAATGTAGAGTGGTTCCCAACAAGGGGATCAGGACCCATGCAAGGGGTCACGAGATCTAGTGGGTCACAAGATGATTGGTCAGGTGAGAAATAAGATAAAACAAAAATCCAAAACACAAAATTTGTTTTATTTTGCTTTAATCTTCTCAATTTTTCAATTCAACTCCTATCTTTTGAAATACTGTAGTTGTGTCCTTTCAGACCTCTGAAATATATTCAGATTTAATTATTTTGGAGGATAAAAATCACTCTTCCGTTGAACTCCTCTCAGCTTACAGGCAAACGACCCATGACAGTGACCTGAGGATATATTGCATGATATTAAGGGGCCACAAATATTTGGAACCACCACCTTAAAGTCTGGTTGTTGTATTCACACCTGTACGTGTGTACTGTGTGTGGTAATGTATGTATACAAACCATCCTCGCAGAGCAGACCCTGTACTCCAGGGGGGCACAAACACTTCCCAGTCACAGGGTCACACGAGCCTCCATTCTGACAGCGGCACAGGCTGTTACAGGCCTGCCCATAGGTCCCCTGTGGACAAGCTGGAGAGGGAGAGGGGTAAAGAAAAGAGATCAACAAGGGGAAAGAGCATTGACACCATAATAGATGCAGCATGACTTAATGAATCCAACTGCTGGGAATTCCTTTGATACTGAAACACAGACTCACATATGAGAGAAGAGAAAGTAAATGCAGCCAAAGAAAGGCATTAAGAAGTCAGGCAACACTTTCACCCTCCATCCTGTCTTTCCCCATGGTGTGTGCCCCCCTGACACTCTTAATCTCTCTGGCCTTGTTAGCAATTACAACACGAACCAGCTGGCTGTTTAAGATGTGCTTAAGTGTAACAATCCATCAAGTGAATGTCTGCTTGAATTCCATGTCACACTTTCTCTATGGGAACAAAAACCAGTTTGAAATAATCTATGGAGGTAACAGTATTGTGGTATCTTGTAATACTAGAATGAGCATTACAGATTGTATACCAGAAACGTTTTATGTACAAAGATTACTTGATAATTATAGTCTATATTGCAATAGACGTGATGTGTACATTTGGAAATGCAGCCTAAGTGAACTGTGCAGTAGGTGTAGTTATGATGCACTGATTCTGCTTCATATTGATGGAGCTGATACTGGAGTGGTTCTTAAGGCATGTTGAGGCAACATGCAAAACACACAGAGCTGTTTAAATAGTACAAAATGCTAATATGAAACGTTGACAAGTTGCCTCTGGGATGTGATTCTTGGTCATTTGTTTCTGTGTTTGAAAGCTATGAAATTGTGCAAACAGAATAGTAGAAAAGATGATGATTCATGTAAAAGGTACTAGCAACACTGACTAATAGTACACTGATTCGATAAATCCAATTCTTAACTATGTTGCCATGGTAATTATGGTCCATCACAAAAGAATGACGAAGATGAAGACAGAGACAAGTTAGACAAGTCTTTCTGAATTGATTTTTGAGATGAGATTGCACAAAAGGGACTAAAACACAACATGCTGTGATGCCAGGACGATACTGTATTTTGTACATTCAGCACATGAACTTTCAGAGTAAAGTCCTTCACATATTTCTTTCTTGTAGCTATAACTTTATAACATAAGCTAGTGAAGTGACACCTATCAAGTAAGGTCCTTGTAGACCACTATGTAATTGCCTACAATTTCCATAGCACACATTGCTTCAGGCAGTAATATGACTCATCTACACCACCTGAAAATGCTGCCTGTGGTCAGATCCATCACCTCCGGGCCGTGCATCTGAATACCGCCACCTCAGGAGCGTGTTTCTAAAAGTGACAGATTGCTTCTAACAAACGTGTCCCACGTGGCTCTTCTCTTATGATTACCAGCCTGACTCGGGTTCACGCCAAAGACAGCCATTAATCACGGAGCTGGATGGGAACAATGGAGCTTTGCTTTCCAACCCAGTAGTGGACATCCTTGGCCTCAGGCTGTGCTCTTGCTGTGGGCCCTGGCCTCACTCCAGTAGCAGATAGATTGATTCCCCCGGTGCTCTTGTGTTCTGGAGCCCATAAACAACCCAGCCTCCCACGCAGAGGAGCCGACAGGTTTTGATACATGGCCCTGGATCGATGCACGCTGGGAGCTATCTCATCTCTCTCTAAAACTAGACCATGGGTAGTTCGAATAGACTTAGAAAAGGATGCGTCCTGTGGGAACAACCAGGTTGTGTGTATGTATGTGCGCATGCTGCACTGTTAACATTATCCACCTGTCATGTGTATGATCTGGCCATAAATTCTTCATTTTGGTCTCCCGTCCATGCACATGTCTTTGCCAAAGTCATTTATCTTTTAAGTTCTGCAAAATCAAATTTTCAGGTCTCCAAACTTTGAAAAAAATAGTTTGACAGGTTGAGAAATATGTTTAGTTGCATTCTTACTAAAATTTAGATGAGAAGAGATCGATATCATTCTCATGTAACACTCACACAGTAAATATGAAGCCAACAGCCTTAGCTTAGCTGACCATACAGACTGTACAGAGAAGCAGCTGGCCTTGCTCTTTGCAAAGGCAGCAAAGTCTGACAACCAGTAGCTCTACACCTCACTAGTTATAGTTTGTTTGTTTAATCTGTACAAAAACCAAAGTGTAAAAACAACAAGTTGGGTCACTGAGGTCACTGCTCCCAGCCAAAAAATAGTCCTATAAAACCACAAACAGTTATAGCAATATTGTTTTTTGTGCAAATTACATAAACAAGATTTTTTTATGCTGAGACCGTAGCTTCATATTTATATAGTGACATCAATATCCTTATCTAACTCTAAGGAAAAAGGGGAATGAGCATATTTCCCAACATGTCAAACTATTCCTTTAAATAGTCACGGGACATTCCAGAAGAAAAGTATATATTTTTAAGGATATTTTAAGGAAAACTTGACCTTCCAGCTTTTTTTAGAAGAGAGGTGAAGGTGAAGTTGGTTGAGTTGAACTCACTGCAGGATTTTTTAAGAATTTGTGTTGAAAGAAAAGAGGGAACACACAATGCACAGATGTAACTGCAGAATGTCCTGTTCACTATACTTACTCCCATTGCAGATGATCCCAGTCCATCCAGGTGAGCATTCACATCGATCTCTGTTTTCACTGCACACTCCATTCACACAGTCTTCACAGCTCACACTGCAGTCATCCCCGAACGAGCCATCGAGACACACTGAAAAAGAAATGGTCAGCTGAACGTAAGTTTATCTTAACTTCTTGGTCTGAAGATTAATGGGTGAACAAAAAAATAATTAATATCCCACCTATGTTGCTCTCCAGTCTAAGCTCTCCTCGACGCTCCCTCTGGATCTCTAACTCTTTGTCACTGTCACCGTTATCACTGCCATCATCATCATCATCATCATCAGTGGCATAACGGGAGTGCAGGGCTGCTGTGTACTGCAGGAGCTGAGGAGCCTTGCGGAACAGCAGGTCTGGTAATCTGTGGACCTCCAGCTGCTCATCCTCTTCTTCCTCCTCCTCCTCTTCCTCTTCCAGTTCTCTACCATACAGAGCTATAAACACACACCACAAAGTTAGAGTCAAAGGATTTTAGCCGGCCGAAACATGTTATGTGTTACTCATCCATAGACAGGATAGATAGCATGACTGTCATATGAATGTCAACTCACAAATGCAGGAGTGCTGGTCATGATCCAAGCGGAAGCCCAGTCGACAAAAACACTCATAGGTTCCCAGGGTGTTGACACAGTAGTGCTCACAGCCTGAGGTCTCTGTTAGGCACTCATCGATGTCTAACAGAGGGATACACGAACATATCAAACACAAACAAAACACAGCCAAGACAATGAAGAGTGCAGATCAAGCTCAGGTGGGCTTTGTAGAATTTTTATTTTAATTAGATAAAGACAGAAAACGGTCATTTGATTTAACTTCTACCCTTCTGGCAGTTGCTCTAGATCAGGGGTGCCCAAACTTCTTCCACCAGTGGGTCAAAATTGAAACTTAATTGTGAGCCACAGGCCAAAAGTAAACAGCTACTGTACTGTTTCGTTAAGATGCAAAATGCTACTAGTTCGCTTAATTAACTGACTTCCTGCGCAAAGTGTCACTCTCGCCGCTGTGTTCAGATTATGAAAAATAATTCCTATATATTTAAAGCGCATTTTTACCTCACAAAAGTAAAACAGTCATTTATATTATAATTTTTTGAAATTAATTTTAATTTTTTTGCTAAAAACATCTGATGGGTAAAATCGAACCTTATGACGGGCCATCTCAGGCCCACGGGCCCAACATTGAGCAGCTCTCCTCTAAATTGTACAAAGTCTGCTCCTTAGTGAGCAAAATGTTCTGTTTATTGTTTTCCTCTCTGAAAAAGGACTTAAAAAGCTTAATCTCAGCTGAGCAATCAGTCAGAAAATATGCACCGAAAATCTGTGTCCTGCACACCTGTGCCACAACATGGAAAGCAATAAAAAGCACCAGACTAGGTAAACTGCTAACAATCCATCACTCTTACCATCGCAGCCGCAGCCGTCTGGGTTTGGTCTGTGGCCAGCTCTGCAGCTGCACTCGTAGCCGCCCGGGTAGTTTCTACAGAAGTGACTGCAGCACGACTCCCCACTGACACACTCATCACTATCTGAGGAAGGCACACAGTGGTGCAGAGTCGGTTTCAGCAGATAGTCAGAAAGTCATTGGAAAAACAAAGACAGAGATCTGAACGAAGAACGCGTCACAGAGAGGACTTCATACCTACACAGGTCTTCCTGTCCTGATCCAGCTGGTAGCCCTGGTTGCAGGAGCACAGCGGGCCGTTGGTGGTGTGTTCACAGTGATGAGAGCAACCTCCATTATTCTTCTCACAGCTGTTGACAATCTCCATCTCAATGCCTGAAGGAGAGAGGACCAGAACCACAATTAAAGTGCAAAATCAGAGCTGAAACTAAAGGACAATGCATTAATGAGGACTATTTTGGCTTGTCCCAGTCTTTAATTACAAGCTGCAGATAAGAGGAAAAAATCCATTCGTAAGCACAGATAGAGTTTATATTAAAATAGAATAAGAAAGGTGAAGTATTGCAAGCATGCAGAGGGAAGCTTACACACAACGCACTTACTACTGTCAAAATTCAATCAATCTTCAATCTTTCTTTTTGCAGTCATGATGCAAATAATCATTAAAAAATGTTTAACTTAAATCTGCTTTATCCACTTTTATCTGTTGGTAACAAATTGTTGTACATCAGACAAATTAATGTGTCAGTATAGAAGAAACTAAATTGACACTGGTGTGTTTTGAACAGAAAAGATGATTAGTTTGTGCCAAAAAATATTATGTTATTAAATGACATAATTAGCAGTGTGCCTCTTCACGCTTCTTAATTTTATTGCTTATATTGTGTTGCATCATCAACACTGCACACATGCCTACCAGTGTCTTTTTCATATTTACTGGCCTTGTTTTAGGAAATAAATGCTGAAGTTATGAGAGGATTTGCTCATTCACACAAAGAAATATGTTCAAAAGTGGCTGAAATTGTAGAAGACTGATTTTATTTTCTCCGGTCTTTACTTACGGTAGCACTGTTTTCCATCAGCACCAAGTTCAAAGCCAGGATGACACACACAGCTGAAGGAGCCCAGCATGTTGACACATCCATGGGAACACCTGGCATGGCCTGAACTGCACTCATCAACATCTACAGGAGACAAGTAAAAAGCCACACAGATGGGCACATTTAGAGATTTACAGTACTGTACATAGACACAAAAAAAAGAAAAGCAAAAATCACATATCAAGGACTTATCTGTTTCACAAAGTTGCAAAACATAAGAATATATCTCCAGGTCATACCGAGACATGGCCAAGGTCCATTTCAGAGTTGATATTTTTTTGTCCTGTTTTACTAGAAATAAGTAACCTGATACTCTTGGCAGTTTATTCAGGATCAGAAGGGCCTGGGATATGAGGTTATTATGGTTCATACTACAACAGAAACACACAAATAAATCCATGGACATGGACATAAATAGCTCATACATAAACTTAGAGCCCTTGTCTGAGTTTTAGCTACACACACACATACACACATACAAATGTTAAGTGTCTCTTGGGGGTCAGGTAGTAGTTCCTATAAGTGATTTACTTATTTGTGCCTTTGTTTGGATCTAGATTTCTGGTGCTAATGGTTAATAAACCAAACACACGTACTGTCACACTGTGAGAATTATAAAACTATGCTCCCATATGGTCTTAAAAAAATCTGAATGTGTAAAGGATTTTAAAACACTTCCTCCAGCAGGAAGGCTTTGTCAGGTCTCAGATTTCTCAGGCTTCTCTCTTCACTCCATAGGTGGAGCAGGAGAAATGTTACTGAGCTGGACTGGGAGAGTAGTTTCCAACATCAGCCTCTCAGGTTAATGTGGCTGTAACTTATGGAAATATCATAAATGTCATTCTCATAAACTGTTTGATATATTAACTCTCTCATTTCTTGTGCGGATGTACAGTGTGTGTGTGTGTGTATGTGTGTGTGTGCGTGATTCCTTACCTTCACAGTTCCTGCCATCTCCAGCCAGTGTAAAACCAGGTCGGCAGCTGCAGTGAACCCGGCCGCTTTCTGAAAGACACAGCTGGGAGCAGCCTCCATTCCTCTCTTCACAGGGGTCCCTCACTGATGCACACAAACACACATCAAGGGACACACACAGACACATCTAAAAATGAAGCCAGGTCAGCCCAGCAGGTGATTCTCTGACCTTGCTGGTTAGTTCATGAGCACAGATTTAATTCTCAACCCCAGATTAACATCTAAATTTGACCCCTGTACATGCAAATTCTTATTCAGAAACAGCATAAAAAAGTGGTTTCCCATCCTGAATGAGTCTGATTTGAGATTCCTGGTAAAACTAACAACAACATTTTAAAATCCAGGAGGAGAAATCTGAATTTCTGCTCTTCACTGTACAGTAACTGTTTTCCAAAACTGCTTCTCAAATTCCTTTTCTCTCTTTACAGCTTCATGTCTAGCCAGAAAAATCCTTATTTTGGCTGTGCTTTGGTCCAATTTGCAGCAGTAGAAGCACATTTCTGACATATTCTTGCATTATGAGAACCTCTGCTGACTTACATTCACAGTGTCTCCCGTCTCTCTTCAGCTGGTAGTTCTTTCGACATTCACATTTGTAGTGATTGTTCCCCGTGTCCACGCACTTATGCTCACACCCGCCATTCAGTACAGAGCAAGAGTTCACAGCTTTAAAGGAAAAAGAGAAAAAGAAGCACACGTGGTAAATAAACATAGAAACCCATCAGCTCTAGTATCCGATTACAAAATTAACACACAGGATGACAGATAAAACTGAATTTGTTGGCAATCTGAAATGGCTTTCACACCTCAAACTCTGCAGCCGTGCAATTATGGAAAACACTTGTGTAAAGGCTGGAAACTGGAAAATGATATTCGAGCCGGGTCCAATGGGTACCCCTGGTTATTTTCTAATGATCTTTCCATCCCATTACTCTTGTGATTTAATGATGTGCCAAATATGAATATCAGCCCTGTGCCTTCTGGGTGCTCTTAACACAGACATGATGACACAGACGGGCTGTAAAACTCAGAGAACGGCTGGCTTTTAACAATGATGACTTCAACAGACACAATTAGCTATCCTTCTCTAGCCCTCTCCTCTACCACTAAGCGGTCAGAAAATGGGAGTATTAAGGATGAAAAATAAGACCAAAAGCAACAGAGGAGTCGTGACTTTCAGCAAGTTACAAATTTTCTCATTACCGACAGGTTTTATGGTGCTAAAATTGGAAAAAGTACTTTACCATCTTATATTTCCCTTTCAAATCATGTCAGAATTTCCCACTAGACACTGGAATTAATCATGGAAGCTCAGCACTCCTAATCTTTGAAGTGTTAGAGAGATGTTCTTCCAGGTGCTCTCACACACTTGGCTGACACTGTCATAGTTTGTAGTTGTGGTTTTAATACATCAATACTCTATAATCTTTGTATCCCGAAGGACTGTAAAAATTCAAAAAGGTCAAAATTTGGGGGGAAAAAAAGGAAACATAACAGAAGTATTGGAAGGATATAAGTGAAGTATATTGTGGTGGCTTTGAGAGCTCTTTTCTTTTCTTGCAGCATTTTCAGATTCTTTTGTCATTTGTGTGCGTTATTTTTCTATTTGCATGTGTTTTCTTGTTGCAGTGCAAGTGCATTAAGCTTTCAGGGCACAGTTAAGACTAAAGCTTACACATGTATTTTATATTTATACTATATGTTTGATTGCACTATGTTACCTGCAGACTGAGACAGGCTAACCGATTCCAGTTTTTGTGCTGAGCTAACCAGCTGCTGGCTACAGCTTCATATTGAACAAACAGACTGTGCTGCCTAAAAATTGGTAGCCTTATTAAATAAGTTAAAAGTGAGGTTAATAAGTTAAAACATTAAAATTATATTATTATATTGTCTGCTGCCACCTACTGGTCAGGAGAAAATATTTTGTATTGTTTTAAAACATAAGATAATGTGCTCTGTTTTTTAATTGACCTTGTAACTTGACCTTGTAGCTACTGAGGAAATGTTTGCATATATTCATCAATATTGATGAGGGGAATATACAGTGCATATGGAGGAGCAGAGGGGCTTAAAATATAATAAATACTTCTGCTTTGTACTTACCAATGCAGGTCCGACCGTCGGCGTGCATGCGGAAGCCTTCGCTGCACTCACAGTGATAAGAGCCTGGTGTATTGACACACGTTTGCTGACATCCTCCATTGAGCTCCTCACACTCATTAACATCTGAGTGAGACATAAATATAACATATATACTCACAGCATTACTCATAACCATGCACAGGCAAATGCTCACTAAGGAACCTATCCATCCTACACATTAACAAAAACCATTTTAGCAGACAATAAAACATCAGAATAGTTAGGAATGTGAGTTTGCTTCTGACTGTGTCAAAGACTTCATTTACAAGCACGCTAGTCAGAAAATGGTACAATTATAGAACCGTATAGGCTTGATTCATCTTGTGTGTTAAAACTTGGAGTTTTTCCAAAGAACGGCAGATCGAGAACTTTGGTCAATTGTTGGAAAATAATGCTTAAATGAGTGGAAGCTTAAATTAAGCAGCTTTTTAGAAATGAGGCATTTATTGCATCCTTTATAAAATCTCACATCCAACTTTGAGGCGGTCTAATTAAACATTCCTTCTGTGGTGAGTGAAATAAAGGAAAATTAAAAACACATTTCCAGTATTACAGATTTAAAGAGTTGTAATTGTATAATTTTGACCAGGTCTCAGATTTCTTCTCTTTTCTACCTTTTGCAGAGGTCTACTTTTGAGTATTACGTGTACAGTTCGGCTGTCACGTTTAAGCCCTACTACCACCAGTTCCCATTTTAACAGGGAAGGAAAATGCAAAAATCATATTTTGAAAAGTTTTTATGCATTCAAAAATGTTCCTCCGATGGCAGCCAATGTGTCAGTGTGCCAGAAAGACACTGAATCACCACCTGCCTCAGCAGCTCAATACCACACTGACCCTGTGTTCTCATTCCTCCAGTAAAAAAACACATGTGTATAACGTCTTTGGGGCGAATGATGAATGACTTATCACGCTGTGTGTGCAGTAGCATGCATGCAATCAATTTGTTTCCTGCACAGGAGAGAAGTGCACATGGCTGCATGTGTGTCAGACTGAGGCTCCTGTTCCACAGAGACAGAAGCAAGCTGAGAGGACACTATACCCGAACACTCCACTCAAGGACAATCAGCCTTTACTACACATCTGGACAACACATCACACATCCTCCTGACCTCCTCCCGGTTGTCATCTCTAACTCGCAAGGGCTTTTTCAGCACATGCTAATGATGACGGAGTAGATGTGTGCGAGGAGGAGAAAATAATGTTGCATTTACCTTTTTTTGGAGGGGGTAAACACTAAGAACATGTGGTTCCATTTATTTGAGCATGCAACCATCATTTAGGTTCTTCAGAGGTCAAAACACTTCCCAAGTTGTGCAAATATTAGAAATCATTTTCCAATAGTTTGTGTGTGTGTGTGCGCGTGTGACAGACCCGTGGGAAAAGCCGTCCCCAAAATGATCTCAAGACTATTTTAATTAGCTTGTTTCCAATAAAAGGAGCTAAATGGGGGGAGGAGGAGGAGGAGGGGTGTCAAAGTGGAAGCCTTTTGCCAGAAAAAGAATCCTTTTCATATCCTGCACATAGACTAGTGTGATCAAGTTAAAGGAATTCATATTTATTGAGACATCTGTCTGAGTGCTGAAACAAATAATCACCACACAGCCGCCTGTGAAGTATCACATATTCATGAATGGGCTCTTTTGTATTTTAACACATTGGAAGCTACTGAATGCCTAACACGCAAAACAATAGACGCAGGGGGAGGTTTGTCAAGGTTAATATACTTATTGGTCTTCTCATGTGAGAGGATTTCAATGGGAGACACACAATGGCTGCTTTTCAACCGGTGGTGAGGTGGTGTGTGTGGCAGCAGGGGCGGGAGCGGCGGTGGAGGTGTCGGAGGTCGAGGGGCATGAGGTCTGAATGGTATCACATGACGCTGTCTGGCTCTGAGCGGAGCTGCTGAGCTAGCATCTACAAGCAGACAATGTGGCAGACCAAATATTTGCTGCTTTGGTGGCAGAAAGTAACAAACAGGTGGTCTTCAGACTGAGCGCCACAGGAACTGAGTTTACCAGAAACAGAAGAGGACCAGAGGCACACTGGTGTGAGAGCAAAAACTGGAAGGCGTAACCTTATGTGATAGGATTAATCGTATGTGTTTTCTTGAGTGGTTAGGATGACTTATTTCAAATTTGGATATATTTTCATGTGAATTAAGGTTAAAATCAGATGCAACTCATTCGACTCCATTGATGGTTAAGGACAGGGATCTCACATATGTCTCAGTTTCGCTGTCCTTCTCCATAAATAGGACCACACATACAACTCGCACAAAAGCCTGTAAAAGAAGAACTTCACAGCTGCTGAGGCTGCTTCCGTTTGTCTCCTCCATCTTCTCAGACTTTAAATTATTACCAAGTGACAATATCCCGTCTCAGAGGTTAAAGGTCAGGGGCATTTGTTTACACCTGTACCTCTAAAGAACAAATGGGCCTCAGTGCCCAACACTAGCTCAGCATATTTCTGTCACATGAGACGGCCAAACTGAGAAAGCAGTGCTGCCTGTGTCGTTGGTTCAGCCTTTGACAGCCTGAAGTCTAGACAGTTAAGTCGGTCTTCAGGTGGTCAAAATAGGCTGGAGAATTTTAATCTAATGGCCTAGAACAACTAAACATTTATGCAGAATTGTAAAGGCCATTGGAGTCATTCAAATGGGAGACTTCGACTATTATCCAAACACACATTCATTTTATGCATCTAGAATATATTAGAATAGAAAGGAATATATACACAAATTTGTTTGTGTTATTACTCTTTGGTTAGCATGCCAGTTGTGTAGCGGTTGTTTGTTTTTTTAATGTTTTTTTGCTTTTACTGGATAGTGACAGAGGCAGACAGGAAATGGGGAGAGAGAAGAGGGGTTGACATTCAACAAAGGTCACCAGGTGAAATCAAACATTTATGACCATGCAGCACGGGATGTAACCGTTCAGCTACCAAGGCACTTATTGGAAATGTGGCAATAAGAAGAAGAAGAAGAAGTAGAAGTAGAAGTCAATGTAAATGATGCATGTTTCAGCACACACAAAAAATGTATCTTGGTATTTCAGTACAGTCGAGAGAACATAGGAATCGACTGGATTTTAGCTGACTGAACGTGGTAGCCTGCGTCTTTAGAAAAGCTATTGTACAATCATTTCATTCAGCGGGTGGATTCAATTATAACATTTGTAAATTGTAAAATCTAATGAGGGCAAAGACTCATTAATTCCTAAAAATAGCTATTTTCACAGACAAAATAAATAAAATAAATTAAAATATCTAAAATACGCCACAAATGTTCTTCCATTACTGAGACTGTATCGACCACCTTGTGTGAGAGGTATTAAGTGGGGCTGCAGAATTGAAGACAGCTGTTTGTCTTAGTCTTTCTATGTGTGGGCACGTTTTCTGCACTAAAATTAAGCATCCGAGAGCAGCTCAGGATAAAAGAACGTGTAAAATAAATTGAACATGGCCCAGAGAAATTATGTGGGCCTTCGCTCAAACACTGAACTACGAAATCATGAATCCTACACATGCCACCTTTGTATTGTATGTGTGGCCCTGCGTCCATTTAACGCATGTTACAGTGGCGCATCATATGTCACATTTTGTGCTTGTTTGAAAACATAACAGGCATCTCTAACATCAGGTAAATTCATTTTCATTCTAACAAAACAACAACTCTTAAACCAGTACAGGAAGCCCCAGCTGTGCGGAGAGCCTGCTACAGTCTGTCTGTGTTTGTGCACACCAGCTACATCCAGATGTCCGTCTTACCGTGACATGCCTTGCCATCTGGCCCCAGTCTACTGCCCTCAGGACATTTGCAGTAGTAGCTGCCAATGGTGTTGCAACAGTACCCCTCACAGCCGCCTTCATCCACTTCACATTCGTTAACATCTGAAAG
Organism: Holacanthus passer; assembly: GCA_025331565.1. Classification (NCBI taxonomy): domain Eukaryota; kingdom Metazoa; phylum Chordata; class Actinopteri; family Pomacanthidae; genus Holacanthus; species Holacanthus passer. The sequence goes on along the minus strand of JAFREQ010000004.1, from coordinate 3,547,156 downwards.
AAAAGGATTAAAAGACCAGTTTGACTAACATAAAGCACAGCCTACGAAACTGCAGCTGAATCAAGTGTGAGGACTTTCTAGCCTCCTTTCAGCTAAGCTGTCTCGTCCTTTGCAGACTTCCTCCATGTGTCTTTACTTCTTTCCAGGATGGAAATCAGCACATTTTTTAGAGTTTATTTTCATTTATTACTTTGTAGATCATGAACCTGATGCCTTTCGAGGCAATCTGTGACAGAAAGGCTTTAAAGTTAATCACCTCCCAGAGGTAAAAAACAAAGTGTCGTTAGTGAGTCTGTTGCCAGTGCATTCCTGGTGGCCAATATAAGAAGCAAGAGAGGCTGTGATTTGCATTTTCCCATTAAGTGGTTCACCAACTGGATTCAAAAGACTCAAATTTCTAATTCTGTTCTTATATGTTGACCAAAAAACATGCACTTACATTGCCACTCTGTCATTAGCGTTTATCTAAAGCCATGCATTGACCCACTCTGTTTTCATGGTCTTTCATGGTGTTTCCCATGTTCTTACTTGTCTCTGAGGGCGAAATGGTTTCCAGGTTTGTTCCTTTCTCAGCTCTTATACACAAGCAAACCCTCAGGCTTCTTGTTGTGGTGCTGTATAATGATTCCTATCAACTGTGCATCACCACCAAAGAATGCCTTTAAACACATTAGTCTTTACAATGCATGCAACAACAGAAAAGTGCTAATATGATCAATCTGTGAGACATGGGACATTGATATAGCTACAAGTGTCATTTTGATTTTGATTAAATATCTGCAGTAGTCACATTGAAGAAATAAAGAAAAGCACTGCGGTTAATTCAAACAGAATTTTCTTGCGTGCTAAGTATGACATCCAACATATCAAAACCCTTCAGTGAAAAAAAAATGCTTCTCTCAAGTTTACTAAAATTATTGGTGTTTTCTATTGACAGTATTCTTGGCTGTCGTGTAACTATAAGAAACATGCATGCACCCCTGATATTGTCCCATACTTCTGTTATAAGTGGAAACTTTCCTTGAAATCGTTTTTGATAGAAATTATTATTCTCATGTGCGAAATGCAAAATGTTCCTGGACACAGTATTCAATTTAATGTCCTCTGCATGAACTTGCAGAAACTGATTAAACTGCTGCTATTGCCACTGTAGTTCTCGTCCACGTGGCAGCAACGTAGCCAAACCTCTTACAGATGATACAGCGTTGCATCTTTGGTTTAGGAAAAGGAGATGGTGACAGAGAAATGCATTGCACTTGCATGGACACCCCCTGTCATCGAGGAAGACTGAAGTAACAAAGGGGGAAGGAAAAGTTATTTAGTGTTTTGTCCCCATCTGTTAAAAGACTCAGTGGGACCCCTTATCTGTGCATTGAGCAATAATTTGTTTATCTTTGAATAACAGGAAATCTCAGGAGCACGACTTGGAGAAACAATTTGGAAAGAAAAAGACAGGAGGCAGCGAAAGGTAGAGAGCAAGACGCTTTACTGTAACAAGATGTTTGGCAGCTTGATGAAGAGCACATGACAAGTCGAGGTCTGCCTATATAATCATGGTGCATCAAACTAGTTACCATAGACGGTCGTGGTTTTTCTTTAATAAACACGGAAGTGCATCTGATCATTACCAAGCTTGTAATTAAGGTTTTTAACAGACTTTAATAATAACAGTGTAATGTTACATTCCCCAAATCCCCTGGTGTTTAGGTATTTATGCAAAGGTTAATGCAAAACACACATGATGTTAAATGCATTGGCGATAACCAAAAGCCAACATAGGCCCCTGAAAACGATGTCTGTTTTAGGTTTTAAGATGCTGAACGAGCAGATTTAAAGCATTGCCAGTATTCTCCTGTTCGTCCATTCAGGGACTTGTCAAGTATGTCCACCCTGTATTTTATATATTTCTCTAGACAGGAAGACACCAATGGAGCGTGGTCAGTATTATGAACAGACTACAGGGTATGATAAACAGCCCCTATTGGCTCTGCCTGCATATGTGTGTACATGAATAAACATGCACAAACAACATTGATAAAAAGAGTATGTGAGGAAGATAAGGACGGAGCTACTGCCTGAAAATGGCACAAAACCACAGTAGTCCGAAATTGTCTCCAGCTGACCATGTGAGATGTATTATCGATACTCTGTTCAGATCATCATAGTTTGGACTCTGTCGTGCTGAATCATTGCAACCACATGTATTTTGCATATCTCTTCCCTGCGGAGAGGAAGCGATATGAAAGTATTTGTTACAGTAGACAAACCAAGCCATAGAGAAAGAACAGCAGCTCAGGTAAACATGACAAATGTTTTTCTTCTGCAGCAGTTATAATAGTTGGTTTCCTGATCTACAATTCTTACATATCAAAGTCTGCAGAAGATGATACAGCAGCAACTTTGGCAAAAAGAAAAGCAATGCTCTGTAACCCTTAAATGCAATCTGTAGAATTATGCAGGACCTCAGAAACTAAGGATGGGTCGCCATATTTGTTTTTCAGGCCACACCCATGCTTGGTTTCTCAGGGCAGGCAATTTTATCTGGGTCATAAGGAGAGGCGGACTTCCAGGAATTTCTATAGAAGACGACTGATCAAGCAGATTGTTACAGGCACCTTATGGTTACAGTCTTTGAAAGTGTCATTACCTAAGTTATTATACCAAAAAAAGGACTACTTGCCTTTTGCATTTGCATTTTTTTTGCACTGCTTTCCTCAGCAAAAGATAAATAAATGACAGGGTGACACTACAGCTCACACAACTTTTGAACTCGTCATTGCCTGATCTCGGCCTCCTTGGCTACATTGCCCTGCCTTGGCCTTTACGAGCCTTTACTGACCCAGTAGTCCAGCATTCAGCACATTCACCTCCACTGGGGGTGATCTAAGAAACCTTCTGTCTAACCCTGAAAAATGCACATATACACATAGCTGCAGACAGAGGAACAACCCCGCTCTGCACTTTTCATTAACTCATGGGGAGGTGACATGGGGCCGTAACCTTATGGCTCTGCCCCCTCACACATCTCCACTATGATCCCACAGCTCCTGAGAGCCCTAATGAGCTCTCCATATCAGCTCAGGGTCATTTGCCGTCGTCATCAAGATGCCGAGCAGAGAGCGAAACCACATTTGAAGACACATTCATTCAGTCCCTGCCAAGGCATTTAAAAATGCACTGCCACAACTCATCACCACCCTTGTTTGAACCGTAACCTCAAAGAAAACTTATATCCGAATGAAACCTCATATAAAGACAGACATCCAAAGTTTCATGATCCACAGTTTGCTCTTTTTGTCTCTGTGGCTTGTTCTATGTCTCTAGCCTAAATCTGACAGTCAGTTAAATGAACATAATTCTGGACTAAAAGTTCTTTAACATGAGAATGAGAACAGCTGACTTAATAGTGTGATCAGTCTGGGTCCAAACCTCCAAGAAAAGATTTAACTATAGAATGTATCATCATTTGAGAGACTTAAGGGATTGAGCTATAAAGATAAAATGAAATATAAGTAGATTAACTGAACATGTGCATGCAGCCAAAAAAACATCCCACTGATAATTGTATCAACATACAATAATCAGTGTGAGGGAAGTGAAGAATATTAGAAGCATAAAACAGATTTACAGCAGGGCAATTATTACTTTCACTCTCTCTGGGTCGAGAAATTACAGGAAAATGAAAAAAAAAAAGTTACTGAAATATGCAGGAATACAAGATAATACACTGTTGGATGAGATCTGATGAGACATGGCAGTGTTGTGAAATGTAAAACAAAATACATGCAGTTACCTTAAGAAAATTGACTGCACTGAAAACTCTAGAAAAACACTCACACACAAATTATTGTTTAAAAGGTAAACACTGGGGCTTTAAACAGTGTACATTTTTACATGTTTACTGTAACTATCAGGTCTCTCAGGTTTTTACCATCAGTCACGTTGATTTGGCAAATTTGACAAATTGGATCATTTTGGCTCTAATGACGGACAAAGATCTCATCATTTCTTCAGAAACATATATGTGAAGTCACAGATGCTCCTACTGTTTTCCTAAAGTCTATGGACACTCTTAAAGCTTTAGTGTAAAACTTTGTACTTTGAGTTTTAATCTACTTTGTTGCACATAAACCAGATAACTAGAGTAGAAAAGTAATCTAAATAGTTCCAGATGGAGCACCAGGTTAAACATCCCCCTTATGCATAACAACACCTCTCAGATGCTCACTGTGAACCATAGCCTTGAGTGGTTTATTGCTTTATTATCCCAGTATATCTCATTACACATGTACCTGTAAACAGCCCCTCGCTGTCTCAATCCGATTAACTGAGACCCACACAAAGGTGAAGGATTGTATTCGCGGAAACCATCCAATTTGACTCTGAATCTGAACAGTGTTACTCTTGGCACATGTTGGCATTAAGATAACCATCCCTGCCTTGGTTCAGCTGTCGTGCAGTCGGATGTATTACACAGGCCACCCGCAAGCAATGAGCGCATGCGGATACACACTCGCATGCATGCAATTATTTCTGTAAGTCTCCACAGACGTGCCCGATGTCACAAGGGGACCTTTAATCCCCCAAGATAAAAGCTCTCAAAAGACAAAATATATCAAAATATCAAACGAAGTTGGGTGCCTTTTTCTTTATGCATGTAACACACAACACAGTCTTCATTCCTTTAAAAAGGATGCTTTTATTACTAAGGTTTTCTGGGGGAAACTTCTCACATGATTCACTTTATGTCAAAATCATGTTACTTGTCAGCCAATATTGTTTTGGTACGTAAGCAACACACAGTTTATTAAAAATGCTATAAAGCACAGTGACCCTCCTCCTTTTTAGCTCCAGAGTCCCCTGACACCCAAACACCTGCGGCCTTTTCCTCGATATTCACCAGTCCTGACTCCCTCATGTGGCCTCTGAGCCTCATACCTACAAATCTGGATCATCAGTCTTCATCAGACTGGTGGCCTGACAGGATGGACGACACATACCACTTACCTCAACACAGAGTCATTCTTTAATGCATTTTGGAAACACATCCGTACGTCTTCGAAAGTATAGTACACTCCATCACCTTTTGACTCAATCTTTCTCTGACACACACTTTATTAGCGCTATCTTATAAAAACAATGTCTTACATGCAACACTGTCATATTCTTTCAGATGTATTAATTCGTACGCCTCGAAAGAGATCATTCATAGTTCAGAGTCACATGGAAAGTGCTTGTCTCCTGTTGGTTCATGAATGGAGGTGATAATGGTTTCCCATCGGTAAGGGAGAGAACAGACAGCTGCTCGAATGTTCTTGTGTTCTCTGCAGACAAACCTCGGCCACCGAGTCCCGATTCCCGCTTATCTCAACAGGTGGTATTGACATTACTTGTCCTCTACAGTACAATACTTCCCATTTCCAGTTTCTCCAAGGACCAATAGGTTTTTTTCCTATTTGAAGTATTTGAACATTTAATAAATCAACAATCCTTCAGCCATGTGTTCATTCCCCTCATGTTAAAAACATTAGGCAAAGACAGTGAAGATCAATAAGTGAATCGGCAGCTGATCAATAAATGCGAAAGGTTTACATCTCAGACCTTAGAGGTTAAAAGTCATTTCCAGTTTCTTTCTTATGAGATGCAATTTGAGTCTCTGGCAGAAATGACTTGTATTTCCACCATTTTCAAAGTCTTTTTCCCACATTTCTATTGTAACAAACGGACACAGAAAAGGAATGTGACTTACCAAGCAACTTGTCTATGTCTGTTATCACAGCTGGGCTGGGAATTTTTATTTAAGAAGCACGTCTGCAGCACTCATCTCTTAAAACCTTTGTCTCAACAACCGAGTTTTAAAGCTTTTTTATATAACCGAAAATGACACATTACCAAAAGTAGACAAGATATTTGATATTTCAACATCCACTCTTCAAATAAACCAAAGGGGGATAAATGAGAAGAATCATAAGAGGAAACAATGTTTGATTGCTCTTTTGAACAGGAGAAGAATGACAGTAGCAGAGCCAGACGATAAATCTGTAAAATCACTACGGTTTGGCCAGGAGCTGTAATATTTTAATGCTGAGACTTTCCACCTGACAATGTGAAATACTCACTTCCATTCTGTTTGCTCCATCACTTCTTTGTCTTTCTCACAGCCAGTGATGCATTTACTGTTTTAATTTGCAAACTGAAAATGTAGGACAACAAAACTCATTGTTTACTATGATTATTTATTATTCACAATACATTGCTGCAGCTGCATTGATGTGTGATGTGTGATTTTTCTCTCTACGTCTTTACAGATGCCTTGGTGAGCACTAAGTGACAGTGACACACAAAAGCTCTGATGTCGTGTGTGTTTGGTTTGGATCAAATTATTTCATCAACCAGTGCTCTCAGTTCAGAGTGCTGTCACTCATGATAGTATGAATGTGGGGTCAATGTCGGTCAAACAGTCGGCCCGCCACTTTGGTCCAGACTGAAATTCATCAACTATTGGATGGATCACATTAACATTTTGTGCAGACACTCATGTTCCCCATTGATGAATTCCACTGGCTTCTAATGGCTTCAGTGATCCCATAACTTATCTTCAAGTGCCAACAGCAGGTTGATTTTTTAGGGTTTTGTGTAAAATGTCTCAACAGCTTTCGGAAAGATTGCCATGAAATTTGATAGCTGTAATTTGTGTTTGCTTCTTATTAGGAACTTTTAGCATGCTAACATGCTACACTAAGATGTTGGCCATGGTTAACATTATACCTGCTGTTAGCATTGTTACTGTGAGTTAGTATGCTGATGCAGAACAACCTCACAGAGCTGCTAGTGTCACTGTTCTTCAAATCTTAAAAGCATGTTAATACTGTTTCTTAACCATTTACAAAGTTGCAGTCTGAACACCAAAATTCAAAGACTGAGACTGTAACATTTCTCTGTCCCATGCTATATTTTGAGGAGGATGCACAGTTGACATCAATAAATTTATTTCTATCAAATTAGATTGAAACCAATTACACCAAATTAGTTGCACTTTCTGGTTAATTTAAAGGGCTTTTAAGCAGAGGAAAGAAAGGATCCATCAAGTGCTGTTAGAAAAAGCACAAGATCCTGTGAAGTAGACCAAAGGTCAAAGGTCATTCATAGACAGCTGAGGAGCTTTAATGAACCTGTCACAGAGAGGAAAGTGAGCTTCAACAATCAGCTCAGTAGCAAATGAAGCTGAGACAAAAGTGGAACTGTTTTCAAGATGTTGGACTGAATGAAGCAGACAGCTTCCTCGAGAAAGGGACACAATCAATCACAGCTTTCAACACGGAGGAAGAACGCCATTGTCATTAGGTCCTCATTCAAGTACACAATAATAGAGTGAAGAAACATAGAGCTACTGTGTGATGGTGCACAGTCACATTTGAAGTGTTTTATTATCTGTTGGATGGGTAACTAGCATATTTCTCATTGCAGTATCTATGTGAAGAGCCAGTAATCCTGTGCGTTTTGAACCGCATGGTTGCATGATTTTACCATCTCACCCCAGCAGCTCACGTTTCCCATTTGTCCCTTAAAGATAGAATTTATGCTCTAATATAATGGAGATTTTCAGAGACTGTAAATTTTATGTCTGAATCAGATGGGACAGTCACAGTTTCTTTACTTGCTGTACGCATATTTTTTGTGTCGTGTTTTTGTAAGCAGACATTTTCACCCATTGGATACAGGCTGCACACTTAGCCCATAAACTGAAGTATATCACTCGACATGAGAACTGAATTACAGATCTAATTTGATTTTCATAGTTCAGTCCTAAACAGAACGGCAGTTATCACTATACGATTTTATATTATTTAGTGTGGGATATTAATATAACAAGGAACTCTCTACCTGAGATGATGATCCATTCAAAGGCTTTGGTGAATTTTAAAGCAAATGCAAGAAAGTGTCTACTCACACATAAACAGTGTGTCTCTGAGGTGCACACATTAGTCTGCACAGCCATAAATCACACATGAGTCTTGAAAACCCCTTTACTCTGCAAATGAGTTAGAGACTTATTAATGAACAGATGTATTCTGAAACACCTGGACACCTGCCCTTAACGTTTAACTATTGGTCCTGTATCTCCATGAAAGCCTCCATGAACTACATCTGGAAAAGCGATCCTGCTTGGTTAACCAATAGATAGGGTATAAAATGTGTTTCACAGAAAGGATAAAATGTGGCTGCAGATTTATATGCCTTAAGCACATTAGGTATGGGACAACAAAAAAACTGTCAGACTTCCCAGACTTGTAGATGAAACATAATTTCTGTTTGGGATGATTGTTCAGTAAAAATTACCATGGAAATCTTAGACCATGTCTGCTTCAGTGAACCATGCAACAACATCTAACCTGGTTTGCACGTCCATATGACTGACAGTTAGCTGGCTCATCTCTATCAAAGCCTTCTACAAACCAACAAAAGCGAAACTCAGCATATTCCAAGAAGAACAAAAAAATGACAATAAAGCTACTCCAAAAAGCTCATACTGAAAAACAATCATCTTCACTCCCTTTTTCTGTAGCCAAACAGCTGCACCGTGGGTCCAGGAGTCAGATATTTATCCAGTGTTCTGACTTCGGAGGGTCAAAAGAAGTTTATATCTCTTTAGCTGCATTGCTCAAAGGCCATTATCAGTAGGTAATAATAATATTATTTTACCAAACCTAATGCTAAAACTGACCAAGTTCAAGGCGGATGAAGTCCTTTAATGTGAGGCTGCTCCTCTGCTACTGTTGGAGCCTTGGGAGTGTATGGTCAATCACACAGACCATTAGCTCCAACCCACTCACCATTAACCTGCTAAACAATGGTGCCTTGATGGATTTGGAGAGATGAGGGTGTGCTTGTTTAGTGTGTGAGAACTTCCCAGCCATATGGCAGCCATTAGGGCTCTAATGAGCTTCTTCCTCTGATAGCTATGCTAAGTATGTAGCACTTGCGTTGCCCAGTCTGTCCTCCTGTCAGGCCAGCTACCTTCAAGCCTGTGTCTTGGCGTATGATTTCTACATCCACATACTTAATGGCAGACTTGAGGAATGAAAACAGGAAGGGGAGGTCCACAGGGCTTAAAGAAAGCAATATTAGCAAATGACAAGTGAATACTGCCACATGAGTCTTGGTGTTTTCCTGGACAGACCTGTGTTTATCTACAGGAAGAGTCTCACACGACCTGGCAACACAACAGTGCTACTTGATGCTTCTTGTGTAGTCTGTCCTCTTTCAGGTCTCCATGGTGGAGAGGAGGTCACGTGGTTCAGGTCCTATCAAATGTTTCTCAACATCCTCCCAGATTCATATTCTTCATCTATGTTTCCAATCTATCTGTAAATTTTGTCATCAACATTGTCTATACTGTAATTTTACTATGTTGGTCTATTTGGTGCACAACATCTATTGACCATCCTGGGAGAGGGATCACTCCTCTGTTGCTTTTCTTTAGGTTTCTTCCATTTCTCCTTATTAAAGTGTTGCATATTCAAACCAAAGGTCTGGAGATAGAGGGCGTCGTGTTCCGATTGCTAGGTCTCCTCAGTCAAATTTGTGATATGAGATAATGAGCTATATAAATATCATAGACATCATAGACCGGCTCATCCTGGCGTTGTGGTGGATTCACTTGCGTCCATTCACCATTAGTCACAAGCATACAGTGCTCAGCTTCCTGTCAGTAATGAAGAGATGACCCTCCAAGTGGAACAGCTGTGGCTTACATTGTATGTGGAAAAAAACAATATGTTATTATACTTTTATCACAGCAGCTTTGGTTGAAACAATAAGCCACCTGGCCTTTAAATCTTTCCAGAGGAAAACTTTGTGCCTTAAACTCTGTCTGCCTTTTCAGTATGGCGGATAATCATCCTAACATAAATGAGAAAACATTTGACAAGCATTTTTTTGGTGCTTTTCAGTTTCTTAAGTGAATACCCAAATGAGGCCTCTAGTCTGATGTATTCTGCCAGGAGCTGAAGTGGCTTTTAATTCATCTTTCAATAGCTGATCATTACCAAAAATAATTGCCTTAAGTATAATCGTTGAATGTTTTTGCTCAAGTACAGTTCTGTAGTGTCCAAAGAAAATGTCTAGGGAGAAAAGTACTGATTACTCAGTGATTAGGTTCATAATGCACCAGACTCTGGGCTTACATTGTTCGTACATTTTTCAGTGAACCATTTCAGTAACCTCTAATAAACAGAACAAGAGAGTTGCTGGCCAAAGCAACCTGTCAGAGGTAATCATGAGGTCTGCGCCGCAGTTCTTTATGAAAACAAAGAACATCATGACATCCACGCCTCAAAAACTCCAGCACCACAGCCACTATAGAGCGACTACATTTTGGTTAAAGAAATCTTTGAAACAAGACCAAAACAAACATTAAGGTCTGCTGTCATTACAACCATATGGTTCCCATCATATCTTAATTCAAACACAGTCTGCTGCACACTTTTGACACAATTTGAGCCAGTTAATCTGTTAACTGGGCCTCTAGATGAGGCTCCAGTATCCAGGATTAAACAATGTTAACTCAAGAGATTTTGGTGCACAAATGTTATTGCAAATGCGATTATGTCCTCACCTTTGCTGACAATAATTTAGCCTGGAAATATAACAGTCAAACAAATTATGTTGTCTCACTGTGGTAAAATAATGAGGAAAAGTGATGTTCAATAGACTCAGGAGATAAAACAAAATATTTATAATTGTCCTGGAGCTGTGCATGGAAAGACTCAGAGAGGATAAGCTCTATGCGGAGTGTGTTAGTTAACTTAAGGTGGAAGGATTGTTCCTGATCTGTAAAAGACATCACTGTTCCCTTGAGTTGTGAGAGCAGTTACTAACACAGCATCTTTTACACCCTGTTTTCACAACTTAATCAGGCTTTACATCACAATTCTAACCAAAATGAATCCAGGTCTAGATTTATTTATTTTTCCTCAGCTAAGTTTTTGTTGCAACCACACCTTGAAATTTTGACTCGACAGCATCTTCGAGCTTAATTACTTCCAGGAATCTGAAAGAAAATAGAGCTTTTTTCCATTTTGGAAGACAAATTCTTTCACAGGACACTCTAGTTAAGGTTCAGTGTAGGAGCAGCCATAGCAGTAAAATAAATACAGGGCAGATTTTTTTCCCCTTCTGTCCAATAGAGAGTCACATGCAGGGATGCATGTATGATATAACTGTCTAAGATATGTGGAAGCAGGAAGAGGGCGGATCAAACACTGACAGAGGATTCATAAAGGACATCAGATTTATAAAATACAAAGGACGTTACCACATCACTTTTCCAGACTTTTCCCAAGATGCAAATATTTTTAAGCCACATGCAAAAGCACTTCAGCAGCACTTTTTACTTTGTCTCTTTACAACTTGTCTTGCTACTACAAATAGACGCCACTCATCAATATTACGCCCTCAGCTTCAGCAGCAGAGAACGGTTACAGCATAACAGAGTCATGCACAGTGACTAGAGCATGAAGGAGAAAGGGTTTTGCAACAACATCTCCACTGAGACCTTCAAGAGTGACGCACAAACAGAGTCCCTGCAATGAATGCAGACGACAGAAACAACACCTGTCTAATGTGTATTCTTCACAGGAACAGGAGCACAGAGGAGGAATGCCCTGAGGATTTTAAATCTGAGAGCTCTGAGTCAGCATCTTATTCCCCAGTGCCTTATTCCCCTCCTAACAAGCCTGAACAAGGAGCCACTCACTCTGCATGTGGCCACCTTTAGTCCTTACCATATCTCAATCATATAATCTCCATTACCATTACATATACCTGCTACTCTATTAAAACCATTAGAGTTTAATGAAGGTAACTTTCAAGGACATACACTCAATATTTTAAGCAATATTTTCTTTTGTCATTTTTGCCCTTGCCTTTTGCCTGGGAGTGATCAACCAATGCAACTCTCATTTGCACACAAACAAGTTAAACTGATTATGACTTAATAACCACAAGCATATGTCCATAGGTTTACATGCATGGACATACAAAGACAGGTGTGTTTCATTTAATACGGAAGGGAAGCAGACATGAGCTCAGTGAATGAGGTGAGAACTGAGCCACTGGGAGACAGCTCAAGGTACTGGGGATTAAACGCACAGGTTCATATGAAGAAAGACAATTCCCGTGTGTGAAATTGTGATTTACATTGCAATTGAAACAACTGTCTACAGAGTTCCCCAGAGTAAATGATAACACTGTGCACAGCTCATTTTCAAATTCACATATTCTGTTTTGACCAATAAAACCTTGTTCTTCCACACATTTCCCTTGTATCAAATATTGCGTCATCACAACCTGGATCCCCTTTTTTTCTTAAATGCAAGACATTCCTAATACCTGCTCACATTGTTAGCTGTCTCATTACATAGCTAAAACCTCCTGTAAAACAGGAACCAGTCTTAGGCACTGTCCATAATCACTCTTCTATAAAGTGCTCTGAAAACAGCCAGACTCCTTTAGCGAGGACCAGATGGTTTCTGTCCTCACACTGTTATGTGCCTGTGCTCACTTAATTTCATGCAGACCCACGCACCAGTTTAACCAAAGCAAAGCCTAATCCAAGGCTTAATAGAGTGAGACAGAGTGGCATTCACAAGCCGGGGTAAATACAACTATTACAGAGCAGACTCCAGTGTCTCAGCACATGCTTGGTCTGTGTCCAGGCTGTTTATTACTTACACTGTCAACACCACGGCCTTGGTGTCAGTGGCTGACATACATTTCCATAGACAGTGCCCTCTGTCTCATATCAGAGATTGGAAGCAGGTGGCCTGTCGGCCCCCACAACACACAGTGAGCTCTACCACCACAACTTGGCAGGAATACCAAAGAGAGTAACGTTCAAGAGGCCGATCCATGATGAGTGCTGAAAAGAGGGGACAGGGAGCAGAGCACGGATTCTCGCTTGAACTATTACCAGAGCCAGACTGGTCTTTAACACTGCTCTCACTGTACATTCTCCCCTTCTGAAGTGTAGCTGGAGTGAAATGTGCTGAAAAGGCAAAGCTGATGTGTCATCTCTGCAGCGATCTCTCTCATCCTTCATCCTTATGATTTATATCTGAAGCACCATAACTGTGAATAATGACTGTTGCCATGGTGATCAAAAAACTAATAATTTCAAAGTAACGACCGCATTTCACTTCTTTATTTGCAGGCCAAGCATCATGCGTCATATCCGCCTCAAAAAGAAACATCTTTTTAAACCTGCAATAACAACTTTTTGGTCACTTGGGGGCAGCAGAAACAAGCTGTTAACCAAACACTGATAATATTATCAATTTTTAAGTTGAAACTTGTTCCCTTTTTACACATCCAGCACTTACAGAGCAACATTATTATTGTTATTATTATTATTTGGAGTCGTGTGTCTGTCCTCCTGGCAAATGTCATGGCAGAATATTCACTCTCCTTTTAACTCTGTTTTTGGTCTCTATCAACTCCTGAGGGGAGATTTGGCTCTTTAGCTGCTAAATGCTCCACAATGTTCGCCAACTATTTTAGCTTTTTTCTGTGTGCATTCTATGGTGCTGGGTAGGTCATGTACAGCAGGTGTTTAGAGCTATTTTTTTTTCAGAAAACAGCCAGCTGCTGTGGCTGAAAGAGTAATGAGAGTTTTGAAGGTGAAAGAAAACAGTAAAGTTGCAGGCCAGAATACCAAAACAATAAGCTGAAAGACACTGACAAGCTCAAAACTGTAAAAAAAAAAAAAAAAACATCTGAGCAAGAACAAGTCAGGCCTTTAACTTATGTTTGTCTGTAGGGATAAACAAAAAAATACTCAAAAACAATGTAATAACATTGAAGAAAATAGAGTAATTCATATAAGAAAATGTGAATAGACAGCGGCAGCTCACATGGACTGTCTCCAGCTTCAGTATAGGTACAACATATAACCTAATATCAGAAAAGACAGATTGATCGGCAAATGGACCAAAACTCACGAAATCAATCATAAAACAGACAGAAATACAGACAGAGGCGCCACAATAGCACAGACATTACATGCAGGAGGATTAAGAGCACATGGGAAAGGAAAAGAACAGGCAGGAAACACTGTATAATAAATCTAATGAAGCCTTGTGAAACATCTTCATGACTAAGAATCAAGGCCAGTCGCCCTTGACTTCTTACTCCAAGATAAAACTACAGAGGTCAACATTCCTTCCTCTCTCTACCGTATCTGCTTTGTCTCCATCAAACATGAATCACATACAGGACAGTAATAAGTCTGCCATTGTGGAATGCTAAAGCTCACAACGCAAATCTAATAATGAAGAGGATTCCCTGGTGAGACCCTGTTGGCTCAGTGTGCACATATAGATAACCAGGTTCCCAGCCTGAGCTACAGCTGAAGTCTCTCTTCATAACTATGTTATGCTGGAATGTGCAATACATGCCTGGTATCCACTGTACACACACAGCAAGTTTCCTGATCTTGCTGCCAATTTGGTTGACGAGAACGGCCCGTTGTTCTATTTACTGGTTCTTCAGAACACTTTCTGTATAATATTGACAATTAAGACTATTTAAAGTAATAGGCCTAAACTTTTAATAACATATTATCATTATTTAATTGTCCACAGATTTGTAAGGTTTGTTACTGCATGGTGTAATATTTTTGATGTAATCAGGTTTATTTTTGAATCCGATTTCAGGTGGAAAAAAATTTTCTCACAACCATCTTCCCTTACAAAACAAGTCATGGCCATGAGCCCATGTTGTGGGTGACTTCCGATATGAGATGCAGTCCATGGTTGGAAACAGTATGAAATTATCATACCATTATTGTTATTATTAACATATTTACTGTGTATTTTGCTAAATATTTGACTGTCTTATCTATATCATTTCAAATTATTTATTATTTGCATGTGCTGCTACACATTCTCATATTCTCATGTTGAAGATAATGCTAAAACAGACTGGGGATGATTTTCACATCTTTGCTCTCACCATTTAATGGATGAGTTTTCCAAATTTCCAGAAAGCTTAGTGTATTCCTGGAATTGTTTTAGCAGCTAAGGAACAAACCACAACTGTTCACACTATTATCACTCCTCTCATAAGCTAAGCTAAAGACTTACAAAATGTTTTACCTCAGGCATTATGCTCCTCTAGTTAGTAAAAAGCATATGTTGTCTATATGAAAATGAAATAGAATCCAGATAAAATGCTCTAAAATAACTTAACACCTGTGCTGAACCCCTTATAGCACAAGATGACTGGTGTATACGTCTCTGCACTTAGCAGAGGTTCAGTGAAGGAACCTGGACGAACACAGGAACTTGACTGACTCCCTTCTTGTATAATGACTCTGGCAGAGGAGTGAGGGAAAAGCTGTCTCGAGAGACGAGAGAAGGAAAAACGTTTTACAAAAAGAATAAGAGCAAAATGAGTTTGAAGCCCAGGATGTGTAAAAGAGAAAGACAAACCAAGAGGAATTCTGATTAGATCTAATATCTGTCTGTTCTCAATCTGTCCCTCCGATGTGTGAAAACCAAAGAGTCCATGGCAAAGCAAATGCACGGGAGCGCTACTGCCAACAAACAACGACACATTCCTGTGAAATGTCTGAGCAAGAGGAAGAGCTGTTTAAAGCCCCTGGCAGGCAGAGCCTTTCTCCTGGGAAAGTCAAGGAATCAAACAGAAAAGACTCTGCAGTGTGTGTGTGTGTGTGTGTTTGTGTTTGCAAGCATGTGGGGGGTAGGAACCAAATATCCTCTGTTCACCACTCTGTCTCAGTGGGACTCTTCCAAAACACTTGCGACCGTCCTCCTGTTTGCGTGCTGATGGAGACCGGAGGGGCTCGGACAGCAGACAGAACAGACGCTGATGGTAACGAGACAATGCTCAGAGACAAGAAGGACAATCAGGTTTTGTTTACTGTTTACTTTAAGTCTTTACCATTGAATGATGACAGATCCCAGGTTTTACTGAGGCTCACTGTTCAGTTGCAGAATAGGTGGAATGACCTTATTCACACATCTGAGACTGAGGTTGTAATTTTTTTTCCCAAGTTAGTAAGCATTCAGTCATTCAGTTTACTAAGTAATAATAACTGATGAGATCATACTAAATGAATAGTTTGAGATTTTGGAAATTCACTTACTCCTCTAGTTGAGAATTAGATAAGAACATTGACACCACTTTGATATCTGTACAATACTGTAATTATAAGATTATAAAGGTAACAAAGATGTAACAAAGTCCACTTACCAGCACTTCTAAAGCTCACTAATAATTATAATACTTTAATTATAGGTCTATACTTTAATGATACCTAATTACACCTCTCAAAACACAGTTATAAGGTGCTTCACAAACAAATTATACAGTTAAAACAGTAAAGGGCGGCAAGGTTACGTGGTGAATTCATAAAATATAATATTAACTAAAGGCAAAAACAAGTGGAATAAGAATAATGCAAGTAAGATAGTTGTTTCTGTTCGACAGAGCCAGGCTAGTAGTTTCCCCCTGTTTTCAGTCTTTATGCTAAGCTAAGCTAACCAGCTGCTGGCTGCAGGTTAACATTTACCCCACAGGTTTGAGAGCGATATCAATCTCCTTATCTAACTTTCCACCAGAACGCAAAAAAACATATTTCCTTTTTCCCACGTTGTTGAACTAGTCCTTTAATTAGCTTGTCACAACAACAAAAAACATACATATTATATAAACAACATATTAATGAAATGCTCAATACTATCCCTGGAATATCATACATGACAACATTTGTTAAGGTCTTTTCTTTCTTAACTATATGAAACCAGAACTGTATATCCCCTCATTAACATACAGTTTTTATAGAGTGGAGGCTCAGCTGGATGAGCCACAGCACTCCAGGCTCTCACCTTCAAAGGAAACCTTTCCTCCCAGAGAGCACTTCTTCTACCTTTAACTACCCGGAGACCCCCACAGAGCAGCCTCATCCAATCACAGCTACACTACAGGCTCATTCTGCTTGTGCAAAGTGAAAGCATAAGGTCTGAACTGGGCCTAGTAAAGCTTTAACAACATGTTGTCCTCTGAAGATGTAAGTTACTTCACAGGCTCACAAAGGTTATTGCTGTATATGAATGTCTGCAATGCAAAGGAATGAAGTCTGCAGGTTTATAAACATGATGAACTTTTTTATCAGGCGGGAAAGAAAACTCACCGTATTGGCATCGCGTCCCTTTGAAGCCCGGTGGACACTGACATATCTTGTCTCCAGTCTCTGCACACTGGCCTCCATTGAAACATGTACTGGCACCACACACCCCTGCAGATGCCACATATCATATATCAAAAGGCTGCTGATGTATGTAATTGACATATTTCCAGTTCAATTAGTGTGCTAAAGATCAAATTGATATGCACAACAGCTTCACAGCAGTATCAAAACTAGCCCTATGTGATAAAAGGGTATTACTCACTGTGCAGACAGCCCATCTCTTCTCCCATCTGAGTCCAGCCAGGGCAGCACTTGTAGACTGTGTGCAAATCCATGCTGTACGTCTGTCTGTACACTGTGTAGTATGCTGTCCTAAGGAGCAGAAATTCTATTATAGCATAACATATCTATGAAGATAATACGGCCTGTAAAAAATACAATCTTTATTATTACAAGTCACTAAAACGTAAAATAGATACGTGTTCAAATGTTTTCAAATATGGAGAACTTATATCATACAGCTCAAAATGATCTTGATTACATGAGTAGTGTTAGCAGTCAGTCTTAGAATGAGATGTATATTCTGTCCTATCTCTTATTTAGATGAAGGTGAATCAACTTTGTGACTTTAAGATTTTGATCTCTCATCCCAATGCCATCCACTTTCCAGCCCCAGCCATTTCAGTGCAGCTCATAAATGGCAAAGACAATTGCAGTGGCAGTTGACCAAAAAGGTCAGACTCAGCAATGGGTCGATGTGTAAAACACTCCTTTATGACTTTGCCTACCGCAGCTGTGAATGAGATGTGAGATGTCTTCGTGGACTAGTAATGGTCAATAGCAAATATTTGTACATTGTGAAAGTATTTTGCCCTTACCTTCTCTCATAGCCCATGCACCATCCGTGGCTGTTGCAACCCTGTTTCCACACCTTAACCATGCGGGTAAAAGCCTGGACGCAAGGCTGACGCCCCCCCAACATGGACATCTCCTGGTCAGCACAAACATTTGGCCTGTGCATGGAAAACACAGGGAAATGACAAAGAAAGGAACAGATGCAATCAAAAATGTTGTTTTACACTGAAAAATCAGCAATGAATATAAAAATATATATCCTGTTATGTTGACTTTCAAGGCCAACTTGTGAGTCAGTTTACATTGTGGTATATAGTATGTTGTATTGTAGGTAGATGACTAAGTTGAGATGTGATATATAGAGCTTCCCATGGTGGTCCAAGCCCGCTGCAATGTATGTATTCTAACAGACATGAACTTCCATATGTTCAGTTACATGAACATCAGCTAAACAACAATCAGTTAAACACATTGTCAAACTATTTTACAGCTTCCTGATTGACGCAATGTGCTTGATTACAGTCCAAATAAAAACAAAAACAGTCCATGGTTTGGACACTGCCTACAGCACACAATAAACAACCGATGACATTCCACAGGAAATTGATTTTTCTTCTCCAGATTTGTTTGCATGTTCAAGAATGCGTGCATGCTCTGTACATGCTCATTACACAGCACAGAGGTTTGTGGTGTACAACACTCCTAAGTGGCCTGCATCCGTCTGTGTTGTCAGTATCCAGAGGTGTCCTCCATAAACCATCTGGCTTCAATACAGAGCAGCCTGAAGTTAATTAGGAGGAAGTATTCAGCTTCTCCGGTAATGAAAACGATTCTTTCAGTCATGTCCAGAACAGTCTATTTAAATTCGGAAACCTCTGGTAGAATAATATCAATTAAAAAAAAAAGATAGAAAAAAGAAAATCACATGCCAATGGAAGCTGTTATGCAGACAGCAGTGCTATAATACACACATTCATCCTTACAGGGGACCTGAAAGAGCGACTCCTAGTGGGCACTGGGCAAAGTGAACTATAAAGTAACAAGTATATACAAAAGCAAAAGTTAAATCATTGGTAAACCTTGGGAGATGTAAATAACTATATTTTTCTCTTTTTTAAAATAGGCAATAACACGTTGCTTCTGTCATTTCAAAGCATATAAACATAACACTTTCTCACTCACCTGATCATTGAATAAAACCTAACAGGCTGCGTGCAAATTAAAAACAGTGGAAACGATGTAAATGACGACACTTCACTTACATGCCAAGCTGCAGCTCCAGAGATGATGCGATGTGCATGGTGCCGAATAATATCACACACAAAATATCTGGCAACATAATTTCAGCCAGTTACAGACACGGAGAGTAAGTATTCAATCGGTGCAGCCTCTGTGTGCATCAAACAAAGAGCATCCTGACATTTATGCAAATCCGTCTTAAGGCATGACTCAAAAGTTTGTCTTGCATTGATATTTCCACAGATCCGGACGTGATTTAAGTTTACTGGTAAAGCAGGAGGACTACTTGTCTCACGTCAATCGCAGCCAATGAATGGCTCCTAGTAAACGCACCACCCACAGTCACTGAGGGGGCCACCTCCCAAAACCCCCTGCGACATTGACCTGTGCATTATTAACACACCCACACATCCTTATATTTAAGTCTTGAATAAATGCACGAGGTGATAAAATATTCAGTTCCATTTGTAATTTTCTTGTCAGCTGATTTAGGATTATAGAGATAAAAAAACACGTTTGAATATGTGCAGTCCAATGGGCACTACCACACTGACAAATAGATCTGAGGACATTACAGGACGTGAATTTATACATCAACCATATATAGTTTATTTTATATACTATATGTTTTAGTGCATATATTGTATGAGTGATTTTGGACTCTGAAAAGGAAATTGTCACACAGTCATCACAAAGCAGCTGCTGGAAAATGTTAAAGATCACAGATTATTTACGTAAAGCTATGATGAGGGTGGGTTTTTCCTTTTACATCCCTGCTCATTTTAGTACAGTCTGGACCTGCTTTATATGAAAAATGCCCTGATATAACTTCTGTTGTGCTATACAAACAAATTGAATTGTATGTATCAGTCAATAAATATTCAATATGTGTAATTTATGTGACGTGAAATTTTGTATGATTTGCATTAAATATTAGGTTAGATCAACTTTATTGATCCCACTCGCAGCAGCATAAAGAAAACACTATATAAGAGTACTGTTGAAATGCATCTATAAAAATAGATTCATGAATTTAAATTAATTATTGTTTGCACATCGAACCAAAAAATAAATGCACTTGGACCAAATGAAACATCATCTCGTTTTTCTGCTTTGATTTCAGCGCTTGGTGCACGTGACGTCACTTCCTCCGGCGCTTTGGGACTTCCTGTTTGGGGGACAGACACAGGCGGAAGAAGAGAGGAGGTTCCTCTCTTTTATCAACAGAAAGAGATGCTTCAGCTTCATCATCTGTAATACCCACTCTTAACTGTAGCATTCGGACTATATACAGAAGTTTTTATTTCCTTCAGGATTTCATAAATAAATCATTCTTCGGAGAGGTCGAAATCCTTAGCAACCGGTAAGAAACCGGAACAAACGAGCTAGCTTGAAATGGCGCTAATGTGTTGCTTTCCAATCAAACCTAACGTTAGCTTCAGGATTTCGTTACATCTCCTAACAGTTACTTAAATTACAGTAGTAGTCTACTAATTACTGTAATTGCTGTAAAATAGCAGTGAATTTAGTTCAGAAAGTAATCAAATAGCTTCTGTGTTAGCTTCACTAGTATTTGCCCATTATATGCATCATCGTCGATATTAGCATTATGTTAGCGTGTATGCTAAAGAAAATACATATCCTGTAACGCAGCGGCTGTAGCTGCTTTTATTTGATACAGTGAAACAGGTTAATGTAGCCTCCCCTTGGGTTCGTCTGCAAAGTCAGTAGACACTAAGTTAAAGTCATATGACAGTGTGATAGTGTCACGAGCAATTTTCCATGTCTAGCTCCTGCCTACAGCTCATCATCAGCTGCACCAATATTATCTAAAAGATCACTGAAGAGATTTCTTGTTTTGTGACCTTTGTGTGGTAGCTGCACTTTATTAAGACCAGGACTGATGTTCCAACAGGACTGAAGATCAGAACGCACTGATCTCTCATATTGGCATGTTTTCTGACCTTTGTGACCTTTTTTGTGACTAACAATTAGCCTTGTGTTGCTGAACAAATCCTTCCACAGAGCCAAATGAACGGAGCAGCATTCCCTTCCCCCACGGCAGAGATGGCGGAGATGAACCGCATCCAGTATGAGCTTGAGTACACCGAAGGGATCAGCCAGAGGATGCGTATCCCTGAGATGCTCAAAGTGGCTCCTCAAGCTCGTGAGGACCCTAATGATGGATCTCAGGAGGTCCCCCACAGTGTCATGATGCATGTCCCAGAGAGAATTGTGATTGCAGGTCAGTATGCTGTTAAATATCATGTCAGTGTCGGGGCTGTGTTTTCTGTGATGTTCAATGTCTTTGTTTAGATACAAACATGTCATTGCTGCCTGTCAGTTGACTGTAATCTAACTATCAAGCTGCTTTTTTATGGCCATTGACAGATACTAGATATGCTCAGGACTTTGTCCATCGCATTGACTAATCAGTATTAGAATCATGTCAGTTATGCCTGACTGAAAATGAAGTGAAGCAATATAGGGACACTAGCATGTTGGTTCACTATACATGTGAAGATAGAAGTCATTTTTAAACACACATTGATATCTCAGTCTCTCATTTAAAACTCCAATTTACACCTTCCTATGTCAGGAGACAGTAATGACCCCCAGTTCCCCAGACCCAGAGACCTGGACCTAATCCAGTCAACACCACTAGAAACCCTATCACTGAAGACTCCACCCAGAGTTCTCACCCTTAATGAGCGGCCTCTGGACTTCCTGGAAGAGGAGCAGCGGGCTGCTCCAAACAGTGAAGAGGTGGTAAGTGCAATAAATTGTCTATTACTAAGGGCACCACATAAAAGCCACTCATTGACTAAATAATCGTATACGAAACCATAACCTGAATAAATGACTTGTCATTATTCCTTGTAGTTGCGGCCCCAAGCACGAGTACGGCGGGAACGTTCAGCCAGTGAGAACACAGCTGCTCGTCATAGCAGTCAGCTGATGCACAATGATTCCACGTGAGTATTGCCATGGATATGTCATCATTAACTTTGTACCAGCTCCATCTTATTTCCTATGTGCATGCGCTAGCATGTTGAATCTTTCTCTTGGCTGAGTGTTTTTTGCTTCCCTTTGTCTCGGTGTAGCTGGTTGTCTGTTGTCACTGTCATTGTTAGTTGTTTTGTTGTGAGAACGTTTGCTGCCTTCAGTGTTTTTTCAGAGTTCAGCTCTGGTTGTCACTGACAATAATCCATTAACACCATGATTTTAAACATTTGATGTACTAATTAGTTTTGATATGATCATTTCCACATTTGAAAATGTTAATTGGTTTCAGGATTACTGGAAAAGGATAAAAAATTGCTATTAAGTGTATAAACATACTTAAAGACCAGACTTCCTGTCTCAGCAACACAAGACAAAGCATGAAGGATAAATTGTGATGCAGGCTGTGTGTAGTTTTATTTTTTAGATAGAAAATTATAAATATCAAATTGGGACTTGGCATTTGTTCATATTAACAATTTTGTAATTCACTTTCCTTAAAACATATAATGTCCTGGTACTATTGATAAGGTCCCCACTTGTCGTGTGGTGAACAGTGAACTTGACAGTGGTCCGTCTTTAGTAATCTAATCAACATTGGTTTTTGCTTTCCAGTTCGTTTAGTTCACATCTCCTCCTCCATTTGTATTTTTGTTTGGTGTGTTATATGTTAGTGGAACATTTTTGTGGTCAGCAGGTTACATCTCCAGGTATTATTGCAACATTGCTTTTATTTACTTTGACTCGGTTGCAATTTTTACAAAGTCAGTTATGCTGCGGACAATTTCTTTTCCTTATTTCTCTCCCTTCTTTCATCTCCTTCCTTTCTTTCCTCTTTTGTCTTTTTCTTCCCTTTCCCTCTGAATTGGATTCTCCTAATGGTGGGCACTGAGCAGTGCGACCCCATCCCCCCCAGCCACTGTCAACCCTTGCCCCCCTCTCACCTTGACTGAAGAAGAACACAACTTGTACAGCGCTAGTGGTGTATTATCTTTCATCCAGTCCACCACACGTCGAGCTTACCAGCAAGTCCTGGAGGTCTTGGATGAGAACCCTCGCAGGTGACCTCCCAATCGTCTGGTCATTTTTTGCTTTTAAAAGTTTAAAAAATTGTATTGTTAGACATTGGACAGAGACTGCCTCAGTGGCCTTTACTTACTCTCATTAGATCTACTTTGATATCTGCTTCTCAGCACCCTGTTTTTAGGGGAAAAGGGTGATGCTTCTGAAATGGTGTTTGGCCCTTAGTTATGTTGGGATTGTTTGTGTGGTAGGCTCAAGCTTTGCGTGAACATATTCTAACTGACTATTTGTAACATTCAGTAACAATATTAATACAACACGCATTAATCAAAGTTTAAAATGTAGCCATTTCCCTTGTGTATCTTTCCAATCTGTGGCTTTGCTGCTGGACATTTGTCAGTCTAATAGGAGATATTCAGGTGAAAGTGGTGGTGGGAGCTGACCCACTTGTTAAAGTTGTACTAGGTCTTGTCAATGATTTTAAATTTAGATTTCACTTTGGAAGAAAGTTAATGATCCTCTTTAGGAAATTGTTGTATCATGAAAAACTTTAAACAGAACGACTGCAGAGCATACGAATCAATTTAATTTGAACTTAACTTAAAATTTGACTTTATATCTGAGTTGAAAGAACCTTGAAGTACTCACATACACATTTCAGCTTATGCCTTCTTCATAGTTTTGCAACTGTTTGAACCTTTGACTGCTGGCCCTTCCTGAGTAAGTTTGAGAGAATAAGATTGACAGAATTTTCCTCCACATTCTTAGACTCATGTCTGGTAGGGAAAAGGTTTCTGAAAACCAAAGCTTCAGAATTTCTGTTTTAGAAGAATAATGGAAAACAAATCTGTGTGTGTTGAATGTGGCATACAACTATTAGCCTGTTGGTTTCCAGGACAGTACAAGTGTAGGTATGTGAAGGACATGCAAGGTGTGTGCATGTATGCAACACTGTACCATGTGTATGTTGCTCTATCTCTCTTATTTTTCCCTTCTCCCAACCCTGTCTTTCCCCACCTCTGTAGCAAACCATCACTGCGAGGGGGGTCAGCTTCAAGCTCCAACCCCCTGCATGAATCCAGGTAACTTCACCTGGCTATCTTCATTCTGATCCTTTCTCCTTTTTCTCATCCTTCCCTACTTTCCATTCTCATTTTGGGTTCAGAACTAAATTAGGTCCTAGTAGTAAATTCATCTATTAAAATTATGTTGCTATTCCTAACTTGTATGATATATCTAAAATGTACAAAATGATACACTCTTGGTTGATTTTTGTGACTCTCAAAGTGACTGCTCTCTTTTCAAGGTTTGCGTTATCTGCATATGAGGCCACACTGGACGGAGGGCCTGATGACATGACTGTGGTTGATGCAACAACACTTCGACGTCAGGTTAGTTCTTAAAAAATACACTATCTCCATCTTGTGGCGCAGCAGCTCTTTGTGGAACACTTGTGACTAAGAAAACATTCTGACATTTTTTATCTCCAGCTCATCAAGTTGAACCGGAGACTCCAACATTTGGAGGAGGAGAACAAAGAGCGAGCTAAGCGAGAGATGATCCTGTACTCAGTCACCGTAGCTTTCTGGCTCATCAACACCTGGGTGTGGTTGCGACGTTAGAGCTGACCTGTATTTCTGCAGTCACCGTGAGAGAAGAGCGCACTATCCCTTATTCTGCGTATCAAATGTTAACCTACTCGCTGCACTCAGTCCCTGTGTGAGGAAGTCCTTGACAGGGCCTGCTGCCCCACGAGCCTGATATTTTGATTTTGTTTATTTAACACATGTACAGTTTTATTTTTTTACTCTTATTCCATCCTGTCTCATGTTTTCTCGTGTTTTGTTTTTATTACAAATCTTCCTGCTTGATGCTAAGCATGACTTGTTGTAAATATTTGTTCATGTCACTCAGAGCTTTGGAAAGAACTCATCCACAGACACAGTATAACTTAGTTTACCAAAATGGGTAGATGGAGCTGCAGTGTGGAGATGTAACATGTCGAATATTTATTGCTGAGAGAGAAATATGTGACTTGAGCTGGGAAATGTAATACAATTTAGTAAAACCATCCATATTATGTGTTGTATTTTTATTGATTCATTAAGTGAAATGCACACAGTTTCATTTTTCATAAATGAATATGTATATATATATGTTTTTTTTTTTCTTTAGATGCACTGAAAACTGACAATGTCAGTGTGGCTAGTATACAGTTGATTAAAAATGATGGTAATCTATTCATTAACGTTTGTGTTGTCCTAATATGAACATATGAAGATATTATTGCCACTACAGAAAACATAACAGAAAGCCCAACTAAGTAAGATTTATTCTGTTTTCACACAGCATTACAATTAACAACCATATGAACAAAATGGCTTTGGAATTCTTTAACACAAATATTCTTGACAGTTAACTACTTTTGACTTTTTAACAGCTAAATATTACATGGTCTCACACAGCCGTTCTATTGCTTGTCAATATTAAATTGAAGCCATGCTGTGATAATATGTAGTTTATCACTCAAGTGACAAAAAAATGCTCTCCACTTTGAAAGCATCAGTCCAGCTCCTCAATCAGACAGTGTGGTGGACAGGAGGTTTGGACTGTTATGGACTTTCCCTCTGGTTCAAAAATGAGTGGTTCAAGGGCATCCACATCCTCTGGATACACCACCAATGAAGACTTGTTGGAGACCCCAGTTGATTTGCCGCAGCTGCTCATTAAGAAAAGTGAATTTTTATCTGGGCCAAATGTGGAGATGCCCTCACTCTGATTCCCACTTGGCTCATCCTCATCATTGCCTCCTGATATGATCTCTATTTTTGGTTTGAACACTTGCTGAGAAGAGAGAATCGCTGTCAAGTCTTCTGTGTCCACATCCTCCAGATCAGGCAGGTCATCGATTCGCAGTGAGCGATGTAGTGGGAGGTGAATGGTTTCCAGCTGCTCTGCATCCTCCAGCTCTGTAACCAGTGGTCCAGGACCATGTGCTGGTACAACCTCATCTGCTTCAGAGGGAGCTGCCCTGACGGACAGCTTCTTTTCAAACTTCTTACTCATGTTTACCCACTCTTTCTCTGCTTCATTTCTCATGAACTGGACTCCACATGGCTGGTTTTGTTGTTTGTTGTCTTGTACTTTTTCTGCTTCAAATATAGTTCCTGCAACACTCCCTTGCTCTTGTGCCGAGTCCTCTGGATCCTCCCCTCCTGTCTGTGATTTAGCCTGGTTATCTTTCTCTAACTGCTCTCCCTGTAACTCTTGATCTGACTGGTCTGCTTCTAGATGTCCCTGTGTTGATTGGCTCTGCAAGAACTCCTCATGGGCATCCAGGCTGTCTTGCACAAATGCTTGGATCTTATCTCCCTGTGATGAAGTCAATATCTGGGTGTCGTTCTCCTCACATTGAGTCTCTGCAGTGATGGAGGCCTCAGTCGCCCCTGAAATTAAACAAATAATACTGTTTAAAAATGCAAATCCACATTTACTCCAGGGTAGTAAAACTTTAAAACTGCTCACCTTTCCCTTGGAGCTCTCGAAGGCATCGTCTCTCCTGGGCTTTATTTCGAATTGCCGCCATGCCGTCCAGGCTGTCCTGAATTTTCCTCCTCTCCCGCGTTTCCCATTGCTCCCTCTCCTTACGCTCCCCCTCCAGCCCTCCCACCGCCCACGCCTCTGCACACGCCCTGTCTTTGGGGAACACAGGGCGATCGTCGAGGAAGGTGAGCTGCTTGAGGCGCACTATCATGGTCTTCCTGTAGTGTGGGATTTTTTTCACCACCTCATTCCCCATTAGATTCAGCACTCGCAGCTCTGGCATGACCTCGAGCACAGAGAGGATCTCAGGGTCATATAAGAGATTGTGAGACATGTCGAGCACGCTGATTGCCCGACATTGCTTCAGATGCTGTATGTCCCCCACAGTCTCCAGCTTGTTGTGGGCAATCTGCAGGGTGCTCAGGTCAGGAAGGCAGGAGATGCGCTCTATGATGTGGATGTAGTTGTTGGAGACATTCAGGGTGCAGAGCTTTTTCAGAGGTTCAAGGTTTTCCAGCTTGTGTATGAGGTTCTGCTGAAGGAACAAGCAGCGCAGATCAGTCTGGGCCTCCAGGTTCTCAATGCGTTGAAGCCCGTTGCTTTCCAGCCAGAGACACTTCAGTCCTGTGTACTCCTCCAAGTTCTCAATGGTGGGGAAACCTTTGAAATGCAGGTACAATGTGTCATTCAGACAAGGTGTTGAGTAAAGTTTGTTCTGCTTGCAATGATCTCTCAGAAACTTCTTGGTCATTCGGGGCCCTGAGTGTTTTTCCCCTTTCTCCAGAAGTGAGTTTTGCAGTTTGTTGCTATTCTCCTTGTTTTCTTGAGCTCCATCTTTGATAGAGGAAGCTATTTCTTCATCTCCACATCCCATCTGAGTTGCTGGCACCGGTTTGTCTCCCATCGTTTCCTGGACTTCAGCAGTGGAAAAAAAATAAATAAATCAAAAATCAAAAATCAAAATAACAAGCAAATAGAACTAATCTATACTTATATTGTATATCTATTCTAACAGTTCGTAAGATGTTTAGTCCTGTAAATTTCAGCCTTCGGTCCGTTTTGTTTGCTAACGTTAGTAAATGTTTATAGTTGTTTCCATGGTAACACTTGATCGCCATTACTTTAGGACCGGGTCTGTCTGGCCGGATGTAGTTTCTTGTTCCGCGTCGGACCGTTTTAGTTGCAGGACTCTAGCGATCAAGATGGCGTCAGGGTTCTTACTAAATCGTGGTGCATTAACGTTAGGAATTCATTGTCAACGCGTTTGCAGAAACGTGTCGCTAGCACAGGTTAGAGAGAAAAAGCGATGGATGAAAGCGTACACATTTCTTATGGCAAAGAAGCTGAAGCTTGAAGGACCCCCGCCACCGCAGCCACGGTGAGGCTAACGCTAGCTAACGCCAGAGTTCACTAGAGAGCACCTCAAGGCCATTACTGTACTTGAGATATAAGTCAGTGTGTTTATTCAGTTTAGCCGATTGAGTAGCTTTGTTATGGAAAACATAGCTGCATTATATACATTATGAATACAGATTTGTTTGGCAGCGTGTGTGTTGCTACTATTTTCACAGTTTCTAACATGAGCCTTAACTACTAAGCCTTAACTAGGAATCATGGTTCCTTTGCACAGGTGGAGGAAAGTCTGGCCCCTCTCTAGCTCCAGTTTAAGTCTCATTTTGACAAGAATTTGTATTGATGAACCTTTGAACCATGAAGTTTTACAATAATCCTCAAAGACGCCGGTCTCCTGCTTGTACAGAAAGTATTTACTCTGGTGTACAGTAACAGTTGTCTCCTTTAAATATACTTTTTGTTCTCTGGGATTTTTTTAGGCATTTGTTTTCTATTTAGGGATTTTTTGCATAACCACAACAGCAGCAGTCAGAAGTAATAACCTTTTTTATTCACAAGTATGTTAGACCCAGTTTGGAATCTTGTTGTAATTGAAGTCAGGACTCAAAGTTAACTCCATGTTTGGCTTTCTTTCAGCTCTCAACAGCCTCACTGGGATTACCATGCTGAGGTTCAGGCTTTCAGCACCCGCCTCCACGAGACCTTCTCCCTGGAGCTACTGAAAACCTCATTCATTAATCCCTGTTACCTGCAGGCGGAGCAGGAGAGGAGACAGAGTTTAGGCGTGGACTCTGAGATGACAGCTCTTGTTCTGAAAGATAATATTCAGCTGAGTAAAAAAGGAGCAGATTTTACCAAAAGCTTCCTGACCGACTGGTGCAGGGCAAGTTTCCCGAGCCTCCCCAGTGAGGGGGTGGAGGGTATCGTAGGACACCTCACCAGTTCAGAAGTTGTGGTTCATGTGGCAAAAAATCTCGGTGTTGAAGACCTAACCATGAGTGCAAAATTCCCTGTTCCTGATGACGTGCTTCATTCTACATTTATGGCAGTGATTGGAGCTCTACAGGAGAGCAGTGGAGCAGAGCGAACTGGATTTTTCCTCAGGGTAAGAGACTTGCTGCAGAGTGTCATGGTACTAAATATATTCTTTAATGAAACTATCATTTGTCCACTTTAAGAATCTTTGCTTAGCTCAGCTGTTTGTAGAGAAGTATAACATCTTTCATCTTCTTGTCCCCCACCTCAACCCTTTCCCCTCCCTATAGGATTTCCTGGTCACTCAGCTGATAGGGAAGGACCTATTTGATATGTGGACAGTTGTCAACCCCATGGGACTATTGGTGGAGGAGCTCACTAAGAGGAAAGTTCCTCTGCCAGAGCCTCGCCTCATCCGGTCAGCCGGAGCCAGTACTGTCCTGCCACTGTACTTTGTTGGCTTATACAGGTATGTGTGGTGTTGTGGATGCTGTTACCCAAAGTAAAGGAAATTAAGATTTACCAAGATTGTGCCAGAGCTCATATGTCCTGAGACATAACATTGCAAGTTACGCTTTTGAAGTGTGAATGAGATGCAGATAATTCAGTATAGACTCATAATTATTAATTCTGTTTTTGTATTTGTTTTCCTGTGTGTTGATTCAGCGATAAGAAGCTTCTGGCTCAGGGTCCAGGAGAGACGCTGGTAGCAGCTGAGGAAGAGGCGGCTCGTGCGGCCCTCCGGAAACTCTACGGCTACAATGAGAACCGCCGACCCTTTGACTTCTCTCCACCACAGCAGCATCAGCAGCCATTAATTCAGTCAGTCAGCAGCAGTTAATGAAGTGACAAGTTTTATCTTGTGGACTGCAGACTTGCTTCAGATTGTGAGTGAGCAGAAAATAAAGGAAAATACAGTCATCATCTACCTTATTGGTCCCCCAGACAGATGAGAGAAAAATAGGACTCATCGTCCAAAATATAAGGTGCAAGCACCAGATTTCCACTGTATCAGACAGAAATCTAATCAACATTTTTTCAGTGAATTTGAAAACATTCAAAGGGCGAGTCCACTGGATCCATCCCTCGCCTTAGCTAATAACCTATAGATATCTGATTGTTCTTGTAAATATGGTATTTTGTTGTCATATGTTATTCATCTGTAATAAATATAGTATGTGTACATCATGCATTTGTTCATGCATGTTTTTTGTTTTGTTTTTTGATCATGACTATTTCCTTCCATATTATTGTGTATGCTCCTATGAGAGATGAATGTGTTGATCTAAGCTTGATATCTAGATTATTTTTCTCACATTCTGGGAATATATTATATTTCATCTGTAAGTTGCATCTCGAGGATTTGAAGAAGGGTTTACATTCAAAAGTCATTTGTTTAAATGTCTAATAGCAAGTATCTTTTACACGTCTACATGGAACCAGTTAAGTTAATGACTTAAAGTCCAGCCCCTGGAAATGGTTCATTTCCTCCACCTGCTCAACTAGGTAACCAACATGTAAGTATGTATGAAAGTGTAGAACACGAAGTGAGACTGTCTATTATATTGAAACGGCTATATAAATTATAACGCCGCTTTACATTAAAAATTTAGACATAAACGTCACAAATCCATATCTTTTTGACAGTGCTGCAGTGACAATAATCGTCCGCATAGTGGCGCTGATGTGTTAAAGACGAGGTACAACCCAACAGATCTCGTGTAAGAGACAAGATAGTTCATGTCCTCATCTCACCTTCGTAATCCGCTGTTTTACACTGGAAATATTGGAAAACTACATCAAAAATTAACATATACTAACTGTAAGAACATGCATTCATCAAAACTGCATTATTGTTGTAGAACACTATGTAGAAAAAAAAATGTGCTTTAGATAGAATTGGCTTAACCAAACAGACAAAACATATATAACAGCACCAGAAAACGTTGATGTCACATTGATCAACATTATTTCAGCTATAATGCACTAGTGTATTTAAAGTGTGACTTCATGTTTGGACGTTTGGCTTGATACGCTTTTATGTTAGCCCTTAATTCAATCAGTCAGCAGCAACTAATGAAGAGAGAACTCATGTTGTGGACTGCAGACTTTTATGGAGAAAATAAAGGAAAATAATCTCATTGTCCACTGTATCAGACAGAAATCTAATTTTTTTTAAATTCAATAAATTTTATAGCATATTCAAAAGTAAAGTTCCATCTCTTGGCTAATACCCTGTAGGTATTAGTAGTCTATTAAGTAGTCCATGGCACAACATAGCCCTGATATCTGGTTGTTCTTATAAATATTTATTGCCCTTTGGTATTCTGTTATCATATGTTATTCATCTGTAATAATTATAATTTTATTTGGATCAGGACTATTTTCTTCCATATTATTGTGTATGCTCCAATGAGAGATGAATGTGTTAGTATAAACTTGATATCTAGATTTTTAGATCTGTATGTTACTGGCTGAAGATTTGAATAATTTCCATTCAAAAGTCACTTGTATGACACATCTACATTGAACTTAATTATGTGACTGACTCATCTAGTCCCCGGAAATGGTTCATGGTGTGAGGTTAACAAGCCACGTGTTTGACATCTAGGTTAATATCAGACATATCTGCCTGTAAACCGTGGCGTGGTCCGCATAACGGGATTTAAAAACGAACGCGGAAGTAGACGTCAGGGAACGCTCTCGCTCCGTTAGCAAGGCCGATCCACCGCCTCAGACTCCTGGTTCGAGGAGACCCGAGGCCCCCCTGGAACCAGATCCACCCACCCACCCATCCTCCCCTCTGTGTGTCTTCAACACGGGTCTGCAGCCGTGAACCAGCACAGATCTTTTTGTTTCGGCCGACCCCCTCCAGCCTCCCCTCCGGTCTCCATTTAATCCTCCCTCACGATGGCGGCGAGCGCGAAGCGAAAACAGGAGGAGAAACACCTGAAGATGCTGAGAGAAATGACGAGTTTGCCTCCCAACAGAAAGTGCTTTGACTGCGACCAGCGAGGCCCGACATATGCCAACATGACTGTGGGCTCCTTCGTGTGCACCTCATGCTCCGGCATCCTGTGAGTTTAAAGTTTCCCCGAGTGACCTTAGCTCAGATATGGCGCACACGATATAACGTTCCGGTGCTAAGCCCGTTAGCCGCACAGCGCTGTTAGCTAACGTTACATCCAGTTGTGCCTGCGTGAGTTTAGCTGTTTTGACATTGTCTTACTGTGCTTGTGTTGGGCGGGGTGCGAGAGGTGTCAGTGTTGAAGCGAGCTAACGTGGACACCACCCTAGATGCTAGCTAACTTTAGCCTCCCATGCTAACCAGTGAATTTATCTGACACTTGCACGCTAAGTCTGCAGATAAGCTAGTAGCCAGCTGCTGCTACCAGTTGCTGTGGCACCAGCTTGTGACTGAGCTAACAGCTAATGGGTTTGGTTATGGTGAACCTCCACCCACATACAAAGACGCATGGTTGCATGTTTAAAATATCTTTTGGTAGAGGTTTCATGTAATATCCTCCAAATTGTATTATGCATGCAGAGTTATCAGTTTGATTTCAATAGCAAAGTGTTGCTAAATGATAATGCAGTACCGGTATTCATGTCATCATTGGTTGTGTTTGATGCAGTCATCTTTTTTGTGTCAGATTTCCATCAGTCATTCTCTAACAGATGTACAAAAATACTATCAAGGCTTTGGCAATGAGCAGACCAAATCCTTTTGGACCGATTCACTCAGGTCAATAGTTTTATGTCCTATCAGTTTGATTTCAAGAACGAAGTATTTTTATTGCTAAATTATCATCAGTTGTATTTAATGCTGTCATCTATTTTTGTATCAGATTTCCACTAGTCAGTCTCTTTAACATATGCACACTGACAAAAATATTAGCAAGACTTTCATTCTTTTGACAATCTGCACATCATCAGTAGTTTATCTCCCATCAGTCTGATTTCGATAACAAAGCATTTTCATTGCTAAATGGTAATACAGTACCAGGATTCATGCCATCATCAGTTGTATTTAGTTCAGTCATCTATTTTTCTGTCAGATTTAGAAGTGTTTCACCACCCAGTTTCTAACAGATGTAGACTGACAAAAATACTAGCAAAACTTTCTTTCCTTTGACAATCTGCTGACTAAATCCTTCTGGGCGAATTCACTCACGTCAGTAGTTTATCTTCTTACTTAAAATTAAAAAAAAAAAAACCTATCCTCAGCATTGATAGTTCCAGTGGAGCTGGGTGTTGTGACTTTAGATAGCGTTTGCCTGACTTAAAGCTTTGCTGTGCAGTTGTGTAACCAAGCATCTGTAGCTTGTGATTTGGGATTAGTGAAGCATTCCATTTCTTCTTATTCAGCTAAAGATATCCCACCTCAATGCAGCTGTCAAATGCTGCATGTTGAAAATGTTTTGTTTTGTGGGTATATGTGATGCTGGCCACATTTAGAAAGTGGTGCAGTGACAATTTATTGCAGGATTCTCTTCGCTGTTTTGCACAGTAAATGACAGATTGACCTACAACATGGAGGAAATATTTACCTAACATTAATGTAAAATCCATGACATTGTGCTGAACTGTACACAATCACTCTCCTCTGAAGACTTTTGATGATCAGGCTGCTTTCTCTTGTACGTGTGTCGGCATTTGGTTAACTAACTGAAAAGCAAAATATGCCCTCATACATTAAGTGCTACAAACCATACCTCAGTTTTCCATCTATACAGCAGTCTTACAAGAGATGATGATGCACATGCTTTTTTATTCAGACCTGGTTTACAAACATATCATCAGGTATGCTGTTGTCTGAACATTGTTAAAATCAAGAATCTTGGCCCTCTCTTTCCCACCAAGTCCCATCTTTGTTTTAGTAAACGTATAAAGTCTGTTTACTCATCACAAGCGTTTGAAAGTGAAAACATTTGAGAAGAGTAAATTGGCAGTGGGTCATTAGCAGGTAACTCAATAAGCTGTTCATCCGGCTGGCCTGTTGTGCTCATTCACACTGTCAGCAGCCTGCACAGGCCCTTCTTAATGCTTTATGGAAATCACCCTGCCATTTTCCGTTTGTGAATGATTATTCTAATAATGTTGCAGTGGGAAGTGAAAGTATTTGTCGCTCACGAAATCCCCACTGACAACCTTTTTAGTTTTAATCGTCTGCTTCTTTCTTTGACAGTTTTTACCATTTGTCCCTCAGACTTTGCCCAAGATACAGCCCTTGTTTGACTGGATTTGTGGCCTTAATCTGTGCAAACTGTGTTAGCTGTCTCCACTTTGAACATGAAGGTTATTTACTATGGCATTGAAAAGAATGAGATTAATGGTGTGTTTGCTGATGGGCAGAGTTTGTCCTCTATTTCACTTCACCAGTGGCACTGCAGGGACTCCACTGTGAATTTCCCATCTGTTCACCCTATGGTATTAAATCTGTAATGTAAGTTAATTGAGTTCTTTTATAGCCTGAGATCACAATTCCTCCCCTTGCTCTCCCGTCGTGTTTCTCGCTCACTTTTTATCAAGACGAAACATGTTGTGCGGAATTTCAGTGGCAAAAATCTACCCAGCAGAAGAGTGTGGGTTTGAAAGGATTGATGTCTGTCTGATGTATGCAGGAAGCCTGGTGTGATTGTAGGCTCAGGAAGTGGTATGGCCCCACTGTGCTGCTACATCAGCAGCATGTGCTGTTATATGTGCCACAGGAAGTGGCAGAGAGGTCACTGTCTGCCTCTCGCTTTCCTTTTCATTCTGGAGAGGCAAAGATGTTGGCATTGTGTGAGAGAAAGAGAGAGAGAGTAAGAGAGAGTGATTCAAGTTCTGACTTGATATATTGTTTTGGTTACTGTCTTGACTACACACTGTGACAGTTTTATGAATATTAAAGTAGTATTTGCTTTATTTTGTCCTCAAAGCAAAGCAAAACCTGTCATCACAGATAATCACCTTTTCATACATTTTGCATTTACCCTGAGAGATTATGTTGCTGGTTGAAGTGTTATAAGACTACATTTGACAGGTAGAGACAGTCATAGAAGTGGTTCCTAATTCATGGAAGTTGTTTGCACTTTTTGCAGTTTGAGTAACAGTGTGCAATTGTTAAGGGGTGACAGCAGGGGCATGGCTACCTACCACATAACAACCTTCTCCCCCCGTAGTTGTGGTCGTTTAATGGGTGGAGTTGGAATCCACTATGTAAACACATTCCTTATGAAGGTGGAGGCGATCCCAGGAGGAACACCACTTACAATGTCTCTTTCTGGAGAATTGCTCACGACAGGAAGTAACCCCACTTGGCCTGTGTGTTCCTGAGTAAGCAGGGCTCTGACCGTTACTAGAGAGCATGACAGAGGTGAGGAGATGTCACTGACACCAAATGTCCTGGATAATATTAAATCAATGCAAGTTAACAGATATGACTTGAACTTTACAACTGAGCATGTTGGGTTTTCCTGTGGCATATTTGATGTGCTGTGTCTTAGTATTGGGTGATCATTTCTGTTTTCAAACTGTCCAGTCGTTGTTAATTGAGATGGCCAATATGAATAGGTGGGCAACTTGGAGTCAAGAAATGTTACAGCCACGTCACTAAAGGTTAACATTATAAACCAGCACGAAAATGACAGCCACCTACATAAACCACCATGTTCTTAACAGACACATTACAAACACCAACAAATGGTGAAATTTGTATTTTGGAATATAAAACAGCATCTACCCAGTCCAGCACTTGACATGATGCGAAATGAGGACCATCGCTGTCTCAGTCCAGAGAGCTGCTCCACTCAGGCTGCAAAATGTAGCTCAGTGTATTTATACTGTGCCTTTGTATTGGGCAACAACCTCGTGTTTTCGTATTGTTAAAAAAACCGACCTGAAGCGTAAATAAATGCTTCAGGCTGTGGTTGTGCCTGTGAGACACAGCCGTGGTGTAGACAGCTGCATAGATTAAAATGAGAGATATTTTGCAGTCTAGACACGGAGTTAGTGCCAAAGAAAAAAATTTAACATCTTTTATTTGGTGATATCATGGGTTCTGCCCAGATGCCAAAGATGAGCTGAAGGATATAACACAACTTATTTGCAAGCCATTTAACAGCTATGTGTCTGTGCTTGGTGCGACAATATCACAGTGTCATGTTCCATTTAACTTTATGCTTTTATCTTTAATATCACAATCTAAATCATATCCATAACATTAACGACTCTTATGGAGCTCAGAGCAAAGTTTTGGTGAGCAGACGTAAGGAGAACAGAGATGCATTGTGTCAAATCCATGGACAGGAGATGGCAAACTGAATTGTAATGAGGGATTTAAAATTCACTCGTCACAGTTGATGATGGCTTACTTTGGCATAAATGTCACTGGATTACATAGTGAGCCGTGGAAAATTAAGAACTGGCATTTTCTGTGATAAAAGGTACTTAACAAAATTGTTGAAGAAGGTGTAAAAGACATCCTTTTTGTAGAGACTTCAAGCAGCAAAATGAAATCTGGTGCATAGCCTCTCCTCTCTTTTGGGACTTAACATTGCCAGTTTCTCTCACCCTGGAGCTGTTACAGTATGCAAATGAGCTGAATTTTCCCAGCTGAACTGGTCTGATATACAGTAGCGACCAGGTCATAATTATTTTACTGTGCAATATGTGATACTGTTCTCTGACACACTGTGCTACGCAGCAGACATGATGCAAAAATAGGTGAACTAGGCCACAGATATAATCCTACTGTAACTGAACACTGTCACAACTGTAAGGCTACTTTGTCCCGCAGAAACAGGGGCTGTCCGTCAGGCCATAACATTGTGTGTGCACTGGGCTCTGTACCGGACTGGAATCCAGAGCACAGGAATCACCTGACAGTTAAATTGTACACCTCAGTCAGCGTGTAAGACGACCCCATTATAAGATGATCCCCCCTTACTGACACAGTTAAATATAATGCATCAAATCAACAAAAACAAAATAACCAATATCAGAGTTCCTTAATTGGACAACTGAGTCGAGATGCTGCCATCATATTTAGACCAGAAGGGTTGTGGAGCTTTCTCCCTGTATCTGACCTAGTTTCATCTTCATGATACTAAGATCTGATCATTCACCTACCTCAGGGTGCTGAGAAACACATTAAAGCTCAAATACACACTCTCTCTCATCTGTTGTCCTCAAGATACATTTGCTTCATTTATTGCTTCTTGCTTTGATGAATCTGCTTCTAACTGTTTTGTCTGACAACAGATGAAACTTTGCATTAATCCAACTGTTTTACATTAATCCTTATTAATGTAAGACATTGATTAATCCCTACATTTGGGGGAGGTACGGCCAACACATTTTTTTATTTGACAAGTCATTTAAGTATTGATAAATTCCTTTTTTTTTTTGGTTTTTTGATTGATTGACCATTAAGCAGCTTTTTATTTCCATGGTAGATTCTGTAAATGTTATAGCATATAACAATTGTATTAAGGCGTTTTCAGTTAGGGACAGTGTTTCCTGTCTTCTCAGAAAGTGTGACCAGGATGACATAACTGGGCGCAAGTTGATAAGTGGTGCCCCTAGAAATAGCCCTAGTAGTTCCTATGGCTTTACTCCATATTTAAGGACATATGGACAGCTTTCTGATAGACGCATGGTGGCTCTTGTCATTTTATGCATTTGTTTTCTGCCTTGCATTATTACTTGTGAATTTACACAGCTGCTTGGATGTTCACTTGTTCATTTGTGGCTGTATTATTCCACCAATATGTTGCTTGTTGCACTTCGAAGAACACTCAGCTGATTGGTGGATGTGTAAAGAATGGGTGGAGATGAGAACAAGATCTGTAAAGTTACGGCAGTGAATAATTGAACAGTCTCGACTCTTATTTCACTGCCTTTGGGATCTGACTCCTCTGTGTATAACAATGTGTTGTAATTGTGACACAGAGGGTTTCGTTCCCTGGCTCCCAAAGTGGGTGCTGCCTTGGGTGAGCTGGGTGCCACAAGCCTTATCATCGTTCATGTTGGTGTGAGCACCAGGGGATTTAAGAATGGGAAAGGGAAACCGCTGCTTGGCAAAAAAGTCAAATAGTTAAACTAACTATTATAGATAAACTTTGAGACAAAAGTTGGGAGAAACTTGGGTATTTGATTGCCAGCAGTTTGTACTCTTCCAAGACATTTCAACAATGCTGCCTTAACATGTTTTTCACCATTTCCATGTTAGTGCTGAATCTTATAATTATAGACCCAGACTGATAAATCAGCCAGGATAATATTCTGTCTGATATTATCTTATTGCCAATATATTGCTATTGTTGTCTGTAACAGACGATAAGTAGCTTGAAATTGCAGTACAGAACAGCCGAACTAAGTCTGAGATCATTTAAATACTGTCACCATAATATAGATTGTCTACCAGAGAGTGCTGGTATTTGTATATATATCGTTATTTGGTTTTGTCAAATATTGGTATCATTCTCAAAAATCCCGTATCTGTCTGCCTATGTATAAGACCTTGTTTAATTCTGTGTGTTTCAATGGGTTGTTGGGTCTCTGAGTCATTAAAACTGCTTTGTGTGTTTAAGTTTAAATCTGAAGTCGAGGTGGGTTGTGTTTGGTTATGTATAGTGTACTGTCTTAGGACTTTTCTTGGGATTGTTTATTGGGCTATGAG
The DNA here is from genome assembly GCA_025331565.1 of Holacanthus passer. NCBI lineage: Eukaryota > Metazoa > Chordata > Actinopteri > Pomacanthidae > Holacanthus > Holacanthus passer. Next base: position 3,508,289 of record JAFREQ010000004.1, on the reverse strand, counting down.
TGTTGACAAAATACTTTTGGGTATACTTCGGTACTGTACATGAATGAATCCACTGCTGCTGTTGCTATATAGCCGGTATGGACAAGGAGTAAAAAGACACTTTGGGTTGCTTTTGAAGGATTATGTTTAATAATGCTTAATTATATCTGAATGATGAGTCCTATTAGATGCTGTTGAGAGTCTAAGGACTGTTTTTTTTTTTTTTTTTTCACAGTCCAATACATACACTTATGACTTTGGTTGGTTAAAGACACTTCCGAACACTGACTCTGACACTGTTTATTTTAAACTGTACAGCCATAAGTTGTCTTTTCCTTGTTCTGATGACTGTGTGTGGTGCTCAGTAGTTAAAACATCCTGCTTGCGTGCTAAATCCTGATTGGTCACCTTCACAGACAAAACATGTGGTGACCTTGAAGCCAGCACTACATTAGTTTTCACTTACTGGTGAGTCCAGGAAAAAATACTGAGGCAAGCAGGCCTGGAGCTTAATATAAAAGCTCTTTTCAACTATTACAGTTACCAGGCATTGTTAATTTGGGCCGTTGTGGCATGAGCTGTGACCTTCTCAGGAAAATGAGCAAGGCTTGTGTGGGCTAATGGGTGTCACTCCATAATGGAAGTTTCTATATTAAGGGAGATGGCTTGTTCTTTCACCGTGCTGACAACCTCAGTTCAGTCAATGGCAGTTCAGAGAGAGTTTCACCCACATCCTTTATTGTGCTGTACTCCCTTTCTTTTTCTGTCAGTAATTGTCTCTGTCATTATTTGCCTCTGTCATTTCTCTCTGTAATGCTGTCTTCCTCGCCCCAGTTACACACGCCAGCCAGTCGAGCTCGTAGCAAATTAAATGGCCCCGTCCTGAGAGGTGGGATCTGGGGTTTGTCCAAATGAGGTTGTCATGTACAGTGTCTTTATATTAAATTGACCACTGTTTCCATTTCTCCACCTACAGACGAGGACTGAATCCACCCCACAGAGTCAAATCCATCTCCATGACAACCTTCACGCAACAGGAAATCGAGTTCCTACAGAAACATGGCAATGAGGTAGGAATGGTGACTGTTTCATCCTGTATTTTCCGTCCAACTAATATATATACAGGGTCCAATGCGTCACACAAACGCATTGAAAATGTCTGATATTTTCACATAAACCTGAAATAACTAGAAAGTTTGAGGAATGAAGGTTTGGAGGAGTTATGACTTAACTTTGTCAACTTGCTTTGCTTTCTCAGTCTTTAAGTGCCCCATAAAGGTTCAATGGGTTGAGGTCAGATGACTCTGGAGGAAAATCCATGACAGTCAGGACTCCTAGTCCCCTTTGGTCTTCAAGTGGTTATTGCAGTGCTTTTGAGTCATTGCCCTGCTGCAGTATGAATCCTTCTCCACAAAGATGCAAACTAGAGGCTATAGCATGTCTTTGAAGAATGGAGTCTAACTCTAGAGTAGGCAAAACACCCCCAGACTGGAATATTCCCACAGCCATGTTTCACCCTCGGCTTGATACACCGTGATATCATTCTCTCTCCTGTTTGTCTTTTTACACACACCCTTCTGTTGCTGCCATGAATCTCAAACTTCATCAGTAAATAGGACTTTTCCCAGTCATCCACTGTGAAACATTAGTATTTCTTAGCACACCCCAAGCGCTTGGCCTTGTTTCTCCTCTTGAGAAAAGGTTTAGAAACTGCTACTCGTCCTCTGAGACCACTGCTAGACAGTTTTCTTTTCACAGTACTTTTGCTGATTCCAGTCTTGCATTCTTTATTTAGCAAATTCTCTATCTATTTCTGGTTCTCAGGGAATTATGTTTGATTGATCGTTGATGGAGCTTCTGATAGTGTGGTCACTTTTGTTCTGCCTGATCATGTTTTGGATACAACTGATCCACTTTCTGCTTTAGTCTAGCCATGATTTGCCACTGAGAAAGCCCCTATTTTCCAATCCCATGTTTCCCACTATGACAATACTACTTAGTAAGCAATGATTGATGTAGTCATCTATCTATCTATCTATGATCTGCTTTGAGAAACAGCCATAAATATAACAGGTGAACACTGACTGCAAGTTGCCTTACTTGACTGAGCCCCTGATGAGTAGCTCAAATCCATCTGCGTCATCTGAATGCATACTTCAGTGGAAGGGATACAACTCATGGAAATCTGACCTTTTGTTCAAAGGAGTTAAGTTGGTCAATGCCACAAATGTGCTTAAGTTTGATTGCTGACCTAGAAAAAGTGTAGAATCTTAAATATTTCCTCTTTGTTTTACATGTCATAGCTTCTTGTGTTTTTAAATGTTTCTGATTATTTCTAGGTTTATGTGGGAATATTAGCAATTTTCAAGAGACCTCTGTGAAACGTCAGTTTGCCATTCGAATTCTGCAGCTCTCACCTGTCCATCATAATTAGGTAGCACCACATATTTGTACCGCACAGAGGAACCAAAGTGCATCATCATTCAAGAGCCATTTCTGGGAAGCGGAGTATAAAATAGAGCAATGCCACCTGGGAAGCACAGCCTATAAAAAGCTGTAGCAAAGTGGCAGGGCATGCAGGAGACTCAAGGTTGGAGCTGATGCATATATCCTTCAAGGCTGCTATATGAATGCGACTGCCCTCAAGTTGCTTTTCTGTCTTTTCGCAGACAGCACTTGACACAAAAAACTGTTAAAACAGGGTGCATTTTATGTTTTCAACAGTGATCGTTTCATAATCCTACTGATTAGAAAGAAAAGTGAGCTTGTATGTGTTGTGAGTGTGTGTGTGTGTGTGTGTGTGTGTGTGTGTGTGTGTGTGTGTGTGTGTGTGTGTGTGTGTGTGTGTGTGTGTGTGTGCGCAGGTGCATCAAAGGCCACCTAAAGAAATGACAGCACCATCACTTCATTTACAGTGCACACAGGCATCAAGCCTATAAATCTCTCTTTACAAGATTAGGCAAATACTTAAGGAATGCTTTCCAAAACTCAAGGCCAGAAAAGGTGAGACTAATTTTTTGCCAAGCAACCATGTTCAACCTGTGTTTCCAAACATGGGGTCAACTCGTGTTTGACTCTGCTTCTCCAAACATGCCAAACCCATTAGTAAATGATCTTTTGAACTTGACCTGCACTTAATGGTTTTAAGGTGATTAACTGTATCATCACTATATTTACCCGGGGCTTATCTTTTCATTTCCTTGTGCGACGGTTTCACTTTTGCTTAACAGTTTAAAGGCTAATTATGAAGGTTGACAAGCTCTGCGCCCATTTGTAGATGTGAGTGCTACAGAAATGTTCCACTAAAAATCTGTTCTGTTACTCCATATGTTCCAGGTGTGTAAGCAGATCTGGCTTGGCCTTTATGATGACAGAACCTCCTCAATACCAGATTTCAGAGAACCACAGAAAGTCAAGGAATTCCTTCAAGAGAAATATGAGAAGAAGAGATGGTAAGTTGATTTTACAAGCTGGCAGTGCAAAGATATGAACAATCCTCTGGCAATGTGTGCTACGCCGACATGTAGGCTTTCTTTGTGTTTTTTTTTTCTTCTCACTGGTTTGGAATGTCTCACAGGCAGCCCATAGCAGTTAGCCTCGAGCCAGCCACCAGATATCCCTCTTTAAATGCACAGAATGTAGGTCACTACAGTCAAGCTGCTTTATGCGCAAGATCTAGTTGTTCCATGAAGTTATAGGTCGCATAAGGTTTAGCATAGTTGTTTCTGGTGCATTGGGATGACTAATGAGAGCAGTTATTTCAGACAAATAAAACCATGGCAGGCCTAACCAAACAAGTGCTTGTTATACTGACAGTTGCAAATTAGGGATAAGTCATCAGAAGTAAACTTTAAAACAGTTAAAACCCATGGTTAACCATTAGATTATACACTTTAGTTTAGGTAGCAGTGCTTTGGTCATCTCTTAGTGTTTAGTCTCTCTAGTCTGACCAAAATGAGAGTGATCAGTGGTGCATGTCTCAACATGCCACCCTGCTGCAGACAGGCATTCTCACTCACATAGGCCTCTCCTACAACACACTAATTCACACACCAATAATGGTACCACTGTTATAACTGTTCGTTTCAAAGAATCATGGCCTGTCTGCTAGCTGTTGATGGCATCTGCACCCAAATTAACATTCCCTGTTATCACACTTGGATTTGCATAACATTTGTTTTGCCAAAAGTCTGTAATACCATTATTTTGAAAAGCCTGTTGTTTCAGTTTATCTTAAATATTATTGCATTAATCAGTAGCATCTGGAAGGATAAATCATATCTCGGCCACCTTGAGTATTGAAAAACATATTGTGCTAAACTGTACTGCATATTTATCAAGGTAGATTTTCTTTATTGTTTTTGGTGATGTACTTTGGTAGTTGCTTGGCATGTAGCGTAATGTAATGCATGTAATGTGAACTGTTTCCTAGGTACGTACCTCCTGAGCAGGCCAAAGTAGTGGCATCCGTCCATGCTTCCATCTCTGGCTCCTCAAACAGCAGCACCAGCAGCACCCCGGAGGTTAGACCACTCAAATCCCTGCTGGGGGAGTCGGCCCCCTCCTTACACCTCAACAAGAACACCCCACCTAATCAGGTAAGATGTATTCAGGGCACACACACAGGTACACATGATGAATGTGTAATTATTGCCAGAAATGTTGGCTCACTCATCAAGGGCTGCTAAGGTTTAACAAATTACTTGCTAAAAATAACTTTGGCCATTCAAAGGTATTTATGGCATTTAAAGGTACAGTATTATCAGCAAATTGATCCCTTTTCGAAATGCCTATTTTTTGTCTCTGTGTGAAGGTTGTTCAAGGACCCATAGATGTTTATTTATGTACTGATCAACACACGCCTGCAGTGTTTTCAACTCCCATATCTTTTCTCCACCAGTCTCCAGTGGTGAGCCGTGGACAAACCCATCAGCAGCAGTTCCATGACAAGAGGTTTGACCTCCTCAGTGACTTGGGTGGAGACATCTTCGCTGCACCGCCCAACATGAATGCAGGCGCCAGCTCCGGTTTTGCTAACTTTGCACATTTCAACAGCCACACAAGTAAGAAACAGACAAATATATGATTGAGCAATATATCTATGGCAAAAACACATTGGTGGATTGGTGTGATATTTAATGTGTACACTGTGCAGGGAATTTCAGCAGTTGACAAGAGAGAAAAATGCTAAATATGTCAACATGATAAAAACAGGAAAGTGATCTGCTGAGAAATGAACACTAAGGGTATGCAGGAAATGAGCAGTAACTCAGGTCATGATGGGATTGTCCTTTTAAATGTGGAAGTTGTCTCAGTCACATTGTTTCAAAGGCTGTACCAGGAACATCAAATTATATGCCACAGAGGGCTGAGTGCATGCATGTTTTCATTCACCAGTTTCGGCCTTGTCATTAGTTAAAAATGGTTTACTGGGGAAATCACCTCAATTGTTTGTAGGAAAATGTGATAAATTTCAGCTCAAACTAATGAAAGATTATGTGCGTCTTGGCATGTGTACCTCTTCTTGTGGAGTATTACAAATGATCGATGTCGAGTAATGTCGCAGCACTTTAAAATGCTTTGAGGTGAGACAACTGCCTGCTGATTGATGTTTCATTTTAATATCACCTCTTATAGTCTGTCGCAGAAGTTCAGGATCATGCAGAAGTCAGCAGCCATGTACCTCCATGACTGCACAATATAGCCATATGTTATAGAGTAGTACCAGAGGTGCAATGAACAGACAAATCTCCATGGTTACTAATGTCTGTAGCATAGGACTATTAGAGCTTGCTTCCCATGGAGGATAATGTCCTCATTTCCCCCTCAAAGCGCCATCAAGACTCATCCGTAATGCAGTGACTAAAGTGGCATCCACACGTCTGCACATAGCAAACATAAGCACAGACGTACACCTCTGAGATTAATGATGTTTGTAGTGCTACGTACAGACTTTATGCTGTGTGCTTAACAAGGAGTCCAGATAGTATCTCATGGGAGAGGGTGAACATCAGACTATCTTTCCCGCCTTTCAAGCCGCTCAGCATTTTATTGTTACGTGACACCACTCGATGATTATCTGTCATATTTAGCACATAGTCCATTGTATTTGTTTTCCAGTCATGCCTTTTGTCATTCTATGTATAAATCCATTCTATTATTATCTCATCCATTGTTTTCCTCTCATTGTGTTTTTTTTTTTTCTTCATCTGCCTGTCTGAACCTCATGCTGTCACCACCTCCAGCGGCACAGAATGCCAACGCAAATGCAGACTTTGCTAATTTTGATGCATTCGGGAGCACTTCTGGGTCGACAGGTGGTTTCCCCTCCACACCCCAAGCCCCATTCCATCCCTCAAATACAGGTAGAGCAAGTTCCTTCACTGGACACATGGCACTCACGTAAAGCTTGTATAATTATGTACAGACATGTATTGAGAATGTACATGTAGACTAAACACGATCAACCTAATGACATTCAGCGGATTGTCAGCCATGTTTTCTGTGAAGTTACCCATTTTGTTGCCATTTGTGTTATAACTGTTGTAAATGCACATCCTCTGCTTCCCAAACCTTTCCATATATGTCTATTTATCCACCGTCAAATTTGAAAGAACTGTGTACCAGATGGTTGGATTATTACATTTCAGTAGTTCAAATGAAGTTTTATAACCAAGAAATGAAGCACAATCTGAAACTTTGGTGTATAAATCTCCTCAAAGGCAAATAAGAAATGCTAATACATATTTTTGCTTTCAAAAACAATTCAACTTATTGTCCTTGGCTGCAGCTGAACACATGATGTTACATTTACATGGTATGTGCCTTCGGCCAAAAACTCAGAGGACACAGAGCATGAAGTACTGTGCAAGCCAGTGCAGACACACCAGACACATTCACACCATGCACAGTTGTAGCTGTAGCATATTTTTTTCTTTTGTTAGAAATATCAGGGGCTTATTGTTAGTATAAATAAATGCATGCTGTGGATTTTGCATAGGGTGATTTTGACAAATCTGTGCTTGTCTCCTAGAGCTGCCATTTTAATTTGATATATTATGGTCTTAAAATATATTATAGAGGCATACTGCCATCCTCTTCTAACCTGTGTCATTCTGGTCCATATTTCCCTCTGAGCCTTTTGTGCAGTTTTACATAATGTGCAGTATACATATTACGTAAAACCTAAGAATATTTGCTCAGCAAAAACTGGCTGCCTCGCCTTTTACCTGAGCACTTCTCCCTCATGTTCTTATACATACAAACACTGACTCACATACACAAACACAATTAAGCTTCTTCCCCCACTCTCAGTAAAATGTTGTGTAATACAGCGCCCTCTGCTGGAGGTGTACATCGATAAATATCTTCTCGTGGAGCTGCACAGTGATCTCTTTAGTATGCCTTTTGCTTGATGGATAAAGCTCCCCTCTCTCTCATGGCTTTGTAAGATAATCCCTTTCTCACAGACACTGACTGACTGTACTATCTGGCCTAAGCTGTCCATTCTGTCTCATGTGTTTTTCATCCCTTGCTTCAGCAGCAGTTGATTTGCTTTGACCTCACGCTTTTTTAATTTTTACCCCTGGTTTAGTTGACGTCTTTTCTTTTGTTTCTCCACCCTGTCTTACATTGCTCATTGGCCCATTTCTCCCTCCCTCTTTGATTTTTGCCTGCCAGCGTTCACTGTGCTCTCATCCAGCCGCAGTATGGGTGAGTTTGCCACTGCTCTGCCTCTCCAGGGTGCACACAGTAAGTCTCTCTCTGGGCTTGCCCTCTTAACAGCTTTCACCCTTTCCACCATCTCTAATGTGTAGTCACTCTGATCCTCCTCTCTCTGGATGTAATGTGTGTTTCAGCATGTAGCTCTTTTTGTTTCTGTGATTATGAATCACTGTTCTCAGTGGTTTAAAATGGGGATAATAAGCTTTGATTGTTGCTGTCATAATTGAGAACCACTATGGAGAATAGATCCAATGCAAGGACATGAGAACAATGCAAAAGAAAGAGAATCTGACCATCACTGCACTGTATTTAACATATCATTAATCTTCACCCTTGACCTCTTTTCCATCAGTTATTTTAATCCATCATCAGGTTTAGGTGTGAGGAAACAACAGCTAATAAACATCAGGTGTGCCTGGTATTCTCAAGGCTGTCCATTTCATGTGAACAACTTCAGTTTCTCTAAAGCTTTTAGATCACTGTTCAGAGGTTTATATCGGCTAACGATAAATGCTTCTGTAAATACTTATGAGTATTTTCTTTCCTTAAACCTTCTGTAAACAATTGCATGCAAGATTGTACCTGTCCCTGTGCTCTACAGTTTGCCTTTTACCCTGAGCTTAAGGTAATTATAAAACAATATTCCACAGGGTGAAACTAAACCACTGGTTGAGAATTAAGTGGTGTGGTGGTTTCTCAGTATCCAAAATCTTTTTATTGTGACAAACAAATCAGTTCTCCCTGACTGAGTTCTCAGTATGCTGAATAATGTGCTGGAGAAACTTATGGAGCCTGGCCTGAAACTGATCACAATATCTGCAATTTCTGAATTGTCGTCTCTCAACCGTCTTAGAGACATTATAACAAAAGGGAAATGCCTGAATTAGCATGGCTGTCAAACATAAACATTCAATGTGAAACGAAAGGACACATATGTATTTGCAGTGATAAAGTTCTAAGCAGTTCTTGAATAGGCTTTCTTTCAGAGAAAAAGGGTAGGTTTCCTTTTTCTTTGTTGATGTTTTTCCCTAAAACAAAACAAACAAACAAAAAGCGATGACTTTTGTGTAACGGTTGTTTGTTTCCCTGGTAACAATTTTAGATCTGGTTGAAATTGACAATCTACCCATTACAGAGTTCAGTAATGCCTACAGGGTGGTTGGCAGACTAAAAATATTTTCCAATGAACTATCGAGTTGTTTATCATGTCACTGTTAATACATTTTGGGTTGGTTTTGTCTGTAACTCCCTTGATCCACAGTGTGCTGAACTCAGATGTAACCGAGGCACTCAAGAAAGGTGCTGTTCTGCACACCATGTGCCTCTAACACAAACAAATGATAATTTTATGCATTCCCTAGGTTCATAGGCTAATGGAGAGCCAGCATAGTGCAGTGTTGCAGAGGACGTGTTTTAGAAGTGTTGCTATCTGTCATATAGATACTGAAGGTATCCCAGCCCCAGCCTGACTCCACCCAAACTTTATCCTGCAGCTTCATATCTCCCTCTCCACCCTGTTAATGCTGTTATTCAAGTCCGACAATTGAGGTCCCCCTCATGACTTTTTAATCTCTCTCTTTCATGCAGGTAGCGCCTCAGGGGGACTAGCAAATGCCAATTTTGCAAATTTTGACAACTTCCCCAAATCGTGTAGTGCTGACTTTGGATCCTTCAGTTCCTCCTCCCAGAGTAACTCGACAGGAGCTGGCAGAGATGCCGTACAGAGTACTAGCGTTCCTGCCGATAGATACGCAGCCCTGGCTGACCTGGATAACGTGTTTAGCTCTGCCAAAACAGAGCAAGGTAAACTTCTCCTGCCTAGCCTGTTTCATAGATCTCAATTGAAGGGACAGAGGTTGACCCAAAAAAGAAAGAAATCGACATAACTAAATACATTATTTAGAGTCTTTTTCCCAGTCCCAGTCCCAGATTTACATTTTGAGTCTTCTTCCCAGTCCCAGTCCCAGATTTACATTTTCTAGCAAACCTCTAATTCTGTATCACTTAATTTTTGGCTTAGCCAAGGCTTGTATATATTTTGAGATGGCCTTTTTTATGGCCTTTTTTCCCCCAAATCGGCTCCTGACCTCAGTGCTTCTCAACCAGCTTGTATAAAGACGACAAGCCACTGCACATGGTGGAATTACCTGTTTGCTTTAAAGAATGCTGTATGTACTGGTTTCATTGGAGAGTTTTAATTTCACACGGTCAGAATCCCGGCACTCGAGCATCTGTGAATTGTACTGGGTTGGCACTAGTTTATTTTGTTCATACTACAAACTGTATTTCTGTGCTAGAAAATGCAAATTTCCTAATGATTGAACATTTATTCCCCAACATTTTTAATAGGTTGAATATGGCAGCTATCTCCGGACCTTTTGTTTGTGTCTTAAAAACTTGAATTTTCTTCCTCAATCAACTGACTCGAGGTAGATTTAACCCGGCTCTGCTGTCGTGCGCTTCTGTTCCAGGAGGTGGTATTCCTGGTGGGGTCAGCTCGGCCTCAGCGGCGGCAGCAGCCGGGGTGAGTGGTTTGCCTCAGAAGCAGCAAGCAGTGGCAGCAGGGGGGGACCGCTACGCTGCTCTAGCTGAGTTGGATACTGTCTTCAGCTCCTCAGCCCCTGCCACCAGTGTTTACAACACCACCAGCACCTCACAAGGGTGAGACACTAAACACACACACCTGCTATTGCGACTTCCAAAAGTTTATTAGCCAAACCAACTTGACCTATGGATATACAGTGACCACACTTCACATCACACAGGATCACTCAGTGGTCTCTGGTATTCTTTTTTGCTGGCTTTCTTGATAAGCTTATGTGGTCGCTTTGTTTCACTGCAGGGGCATGTTTGGCCCAGAGACGGGGGTTTCGACAGCACAAGCACAGCAGGCCCTGCCTGGCATGGCTCAAGGTTTTGGAGGTGAGTGAATCCTCTGGCTGTTTTCTGATGGTTTCTTTTAACTGTGCTTCCAAATTGAAATCAGTCATGTTTCACAAACTCTATAATAATGTTTGAAATAAGGGACTGCCATGATCAGTTTGATTGCAGAACACTAATGTTGAAAAGGCCATCAGCAGCAGATAATTTGCGTTCCAGAGATTTGAAGTAGGGTGATAACTGACAGTAGACATCAGTATGTTGAAATGGTGTATCCTCAATTACTCAGTATTTTTGTTTTTTACATGCACCTTAGTGTTCTGTTTCACTGTCTGTACTTCTGGTTTGGTGACTTGACTCATGTTTGATACCTCTCTCCAACAGCTCCGTCAACTAATCCGTTTGTAGCTGCTGGAGTTGCCCCAGCAGCAGCTCCCACCAACCCATTCCAGAGCAATGGTAGAGCAGCAAATATGGCAGCAGCAGCAGCGGCAGCAGCAGGTGTGTTTATTTGTATGTTAACCCAATCAAGTTGCACAGTGTAATAATGTAGATTAAGATCCCTTGTCTGTGGAGGTGCAGGTGCAGGTGTGTTATTGCACAGTAAATGTACTATTTGTTAGATTTCCTTGCACACCCCAAGTGGCAACCTTTGCCCAGCCTGCCTCAGCAATGAATAAGCCCCAGGCCACATTGCCAAGCACAGAGGCAACCAATCAGGGAAGTAGAAGAAAAAGATAGAAAAGTGCTGAAGACTGATTTTGTTCACTGTGGAAATGGGTAGCAGGACTAGCATTGCCATTTACTGGTGTGTGCAATAGACAAAAAGGTGCAGAACTTGAGATTCAGTTGTCTGTCTGATTGCTCTTGCCATGCTGGACAGGCTTGATGAGGGCTCTTCACGGGCAGGGTTATCCTCCCGCCCTTGGTAGGTTCCTTTGTGCTCTCTGCTTCCCTTTTGCTCTCACATGTCTTGCTCTGGCAGTGCCTTCTTGCTCCACTAGCAGATCTCTCAGGAAAATGTTGTAGAGGTAAAAGTGAATAACAACATAAGGAAATAGAGACATGACAAAATATACCTCAGGGAGAATGGGATATGTTGAGCCTGAGTTGGAAATCAACGTAATCATGGATTAAGCAACCATAATTAATTTCTACATTCAAGTGAAGACAGCAATTGGTCATGTCATAAAAAATGACATGATTTATCTAAATAATAGGTATTCTTTTATCCTGAGGAAGGGCAGTGCCCTAATGCCCTCTACTGGGTTCCTAATGGCTTCCTCAACATTTTCCTTTTGTCAGTTTGTCAGCATAAACTCTCTCTGACTTTTTGAAGACATTAAATTATTAAAACTAACTATGCACTGTAACATACACTAAGAATGATCTAGACATTCATTTGCTTGGTGGTGTCATAAAATGCTTCATTCCATGAGCAAACCCAGTAAGATATTGAGCCTTTACCTCGTTGGATTTGCTTGCATATTCACTTAATTGTAACTCCAGTTGTTGAATGGGAATTGGATGTAGCATTTCTACCAGATATGGGATTGCTCAGTTGCCAGCTGGCTGTCTTATTTACTGCTGTTCAACTCCACTTATTGCACTTTGGGAATGTGGTGCTCCTGCGTGGTCCTCAGAGGTAAAACACTGGTGTTACACTTACTGCAAGCTTCATTCACTCTTATTTCAACAGTAATCCCTCTCTTTTTCCTATGGCTTTTCTGGAGATAACCTTAATCTAAATTTGCATGTGTTGAAGTTGTACAAATACATACTCTGTGAGATTCTGATGATCTCAGACAGTTTTTGGCATTGGGAGCAACACTATGGATTACAGAATCACCTGTGCAGTTATTGTCCTGCAAAAGTAACGGTGACCAAACCTACTGCATAGTGTAACCGATATATTTCTATTCCCTAATTCTTTTAGTAATATGTCTTTTTTTGGTTATTTTCTTCTGTTCTGTAATCCCTAGTTGTCAATCCTCTTGCTCATTTAAGTTTACCTTGATTACATTGCTTTCTAACAAACCGCAGATATTAATAATATCTTAGTATTTTCATTTGTATGTTGTTTTTCTGCTGATGTGTGCCAGCTCCTGTGTAATATAACATTTTATAGGCAAGCGTGTGTCTGTGCTGCAGAATTCTTGTTATCATATTGAACATACAATGAAGAGGTTTTGTTGGTTTGTTTATTTTGTCGTATGTGTGTAGATGTCTTATATAGACTTTGTTAACCAGCTGCTGTCCTGCTGTGTTGCAGCGTCATTTGGCACAGGCTCCATGAGTATGCCAGCTGGGTTTGGGAACGCTGCAGCCTACAACCTCCCCACCAGCTTTAGTGGAACCTTCCAGCAGTCCTTTCCTGGTCAAGCTCCCTTCCCTCAGCCTCCTGCATATCCCCAGCAACCCAACGGTGTGTGTCTGTGTGTAGATCATGTAGATGTAGACATATCTGCATTAATAACTGCTGAAATATATGTGCATCGTACTGTGAAGTCATCACGTTCTTTCATTTACATCTTTTAAAAATGTCAGTAAGTAAGGTTAGTAAGGTTATGAGAACGAGTGAAGAGTTCGGTCCTGTTTTGTTGCCATAATGAAGTTGTTGGGTGGCTATTCCATCACATCTCCTAAATGACAGAACACATGTCTTTCAGGTGGAGGATTTCCAGCCTTTGGCCAGGCCAAGCCTGTGGTGACTCCTTTTGGGCAGGCAATGGCTGGACCTATGGTCTCTAGTAACCCTTTCCTGGTTAGTAAAAGGACTACATGGCATGACTTCCTGTTGAAGATATGAGTCTTACTCAGAGGACTGAAGGGGTTTCAGTACAATGAACGAAATTGTTGTTGATGGAGATTAGGCAGTTGCCTTATTTTTCCTTTTTATTTTGGTTAAATAGACCATTGGTTACATTGCCACCATTGTTTCGGGTCTATTAAAAAAAGTTATTTTGACCATAAGTTTTCTGATTGTGTGTTTGTGTATCCCTTTTTCTTTCCAGGGTGCGGGTCCATCTGCACAATATCCAGCAGGAGGCTCCTCAACGAATCCATTCTTATAGCGATCCATCCAATCAGCTTCACTACAGGGTCAACAACTGGCGCGCTTGCACCTATTGCACTGTTTTGTTTCACAGTAGCTTTAAAAACACAATGTTTGTAAGGATTTGTATTTTCTATCGCAGTTCGTCACAGATGGAACAATATGACAGACAGTCATGCCGTCGCTGTTTATGTCTACAAAACAAAGTGATGGTGTGTGCAGAGGGAGAGGTTGATCCCCTCTTCTCATTTTATCCTGTGAATCAACCTCTACTGAACCACAATGTATAATCAAACTGGCTGAAAACTAAGTTATTGCATACAGTGTATCCCTCTGTAAGGGGGTAACAGGAATGGCTGATGAGCTGAAAACCACTTACATTGGGTATTAGAGAATTTTAAGTTAATGTGTAAATATATACAGTATATATATATTAAAATGAATTTTAAGTAAGACAAAATGACCAAACCATTCATTTATATGGCTGTATGAAAATCTTGTATATTTGTTTTGTATAAAAAAAAAAAAAAAGATTCACATTCATGTTGTTGCAGTCAGTAATTTGAAGCTTTTTTTTGAAGTGGGGACCAACAGCGCAAGTGATTATCTCAGCTGGTCGGATGTCATATTGCTTTTATTTACAGTCTGTGTTCCTCAGAGTCTGGAGGTTCATTTTTGACTGGAGGGCTGGAGTCTTTGCTGCTTCTCTGTTCGCTCCAAATTGTAAACAGTCCCCGAAGTGAAAAGACAGCAGCGATGACTGAGAAGTAGCTGGCATATATGATGAACTGCAAAAAAAACAGCACACAATTTCAGAGATGAGTGGACAGATATTAACATCTGTGCTGCATCTACAGAAGAGCTGACTGGCAATTTTCTGATCAAACTGCTCACCTGAGGAATGATGCCCAGTCCCAGTCCTCTACTGTCCACCACAACAGAGGTGATGATGGTCTGTAGAACCAATGCTCCAAAGTTGTTTGCTCCAAAGACCAGAGCATATCTTTCCATTGACAGGTCAGTCGCAATCTGGTACCTAAAAGAGAAGTGTTTGGTTTATGCTCTTTTTCCTTTTCTGCCTTCAATAAAACTCGGTCTGATTATGACTGACAGGCTAAAACAACCCCTTTTATTGTCTAACACTTACATGGCTATTGTTATCAGCAGCATGTACAGGCACTTGAAAATGACGTAGCAAGTGTAGCAGACCCAGATGTTGTTGATGAAGGTCATGAGGAAGAGTGCTGCTGCCCCGAGTCCAGAGAAACCACCCAGGGCCAGCTCTCCCCACTTTTCCCATCTCACCTCAGTGAAGCCTATACCATAGGCTGTTGCTGCACCTGCACATTGGGATTATCTTGGTGAAGAGGAACACTGAGGAATGTGTTTGAGCTCTCATCAAAAGCTGTCAAATAATTTCCCATTCCCCTAGTCACTCCTAATAGTGGCCACAACAACATGACAGCTAATACCTGACAGCCTTTATATGATGCTGCCTACCCAATAGGTTGGACACTGCCTCCACACCTCCATTATAGATGCTGAAGTTTCCAGAAGGCTGCACATTCTCCCACAGCACCTGCAGGTTGTATTTGCAGTGATCATTGAAAGTGATCATAAACATGTATATACTTTTAATTATTCACTCTTTGTTTATGTGGCCTTCAGAACTGACCTGCACGTAGTTGATAGTCTGGTTATAGCCGCAGGTGGCCATCGCCCACCACAGCGACCAGTAGAGCAGCTGTCTGGAGGAATAGCACTGGCGAAAGTCCCTCCACAGCATGAGGAGGACTTTGCCACAGGTCTGTGCACCAGCCGACTCCTCTAGATCTTCAACTTTGGGAGTCTTTCCTATTCCTGCTCCATCCTCTATTTCTCCTCTTCTCTCCACTTTTTCATCTCTCCCTTCTTCCAGGGATACCTTTGATCCATCTGTTGCATCCTCAGTCTCGTCTATATGTCTTTTTGTACCCTCCATCTCTGTCTTCTGTCCATCATGTTTGCGGTGAAAGAACATGCTGTGCTGTGGCATCGGCAGGAGGCAGGAAGTGAAGAGAGCGATGGCGGTGAGAACTAGAGTAAATACAGTGATGTTGTTGTAGGACATGAGGTTAAAGCTGACGAGCAGCTGGCCCAGCACAGCGCCCACTGTGTACCCCACGAGCTGGATGCTGCGGGTATAAGAGGTGGCCTTCCGGTACCTCTTCAGATCCACCATGCTGTAATGAGAGAACATATTCAAAATGTCATGAATGTCCAAACAACACAAAATTCAACCCCCTGACACCTGGCAGTATTGGAGCCTTGTCTGCCCTTTGAGCCCCAGTACATAACCTGTAGATGTAGGAGAAATAGGCCACCTCGCTGGCTGTCACCACCCCGTAGAAGAACCTGCATGACCTGCATGGCTGGTACACTCTTTGTCCATCGTAGCAGTGCTGTAGTGATGAAGAGGGCGACACATTGAAACACTACCACAGGCTTGTAACGCAGCCAGTCAGTCAGCAGGAACACTGGCACCAGCACAGACAGGTAGGAGTATGTCCAGACTGGGAAAACTTGATTGTTTACCTGATGAGAAAACACCAATAGACATCCCTGAATTAATAAATTTGAAGGAGCCATTGCATGTCAGACAGGAACTATATTGACAGGAATGATTTAACTTGTACTGCAAGTACACAAAAGTAAGTACATCAAGTATTTCAGGTTTTGTTGTCAAAACCATAAAACTGATAAGGCAAACAGAAACACTACATACTCAGCTGTTATTTCTCTTTTGACTGTCTGATTTATATCATATTTTTTTATTCATGATTTGCTGAAGTCATTTTGTCATATGTTTTTACCTGTTCTGTTGTTAGATTCTTGTCCGGCCCTGTCAGGTATGGGATGAGGAAAGGCTCCAAGGGTTTAACTGTGCTGAAGAACCCATATATGCACAGCAGAGTAGTGGGATATCTCCAGCTTGCCCTCCACCTCTTCACTGCTTCCATCCTCTGCTTTTCTCCTACCTGTTTCAGGTGTGTTCCTTGGTGTGCTACTCTTCCCTTGTGGGAAACACCTGAAGTTGTCTGAGTATTTAGCTTGGTTTGTCAATCAACAACCCGGTCAAAGAGCAACACAACCTTGGTGACAGTCCAGCTCCAGTCAGTACATCACAAATTAAACAGGCAAGCAGACAAATCTCAAGATATTATCTTTAATATACACTAATCAGTAATAATTGCAGCTTTATTGTGCTGTTGTTTGCCCATGGGGTCAGTAAGCAACTAAAGGTAACTATTTTATCTATTGGCACTATTTTGAAGGAAATACAATGCACAGTTTTACACTCATTAGAGAACAGTTGAGCTGTTTTATAATGCATAATTAATTTATTCCTCATAAACAAACAGAATAGATGAAGACTTCAGCAGTTTGTTGACCTCACTCAGAAACGTTCTGTCAAGATCACCTCCACACTGGACTCTTGTTCCTTGGTTTGTGTGTTCTCAGAACTGCGCTGACTTGTACAGGCAGTGTAGGTCCCTCGAATCAGAAACAGCACTGAGATGAGAGCGTAGTAGCTGCTGTAGATGATGAACTGCAGAGAAAGTCTTCTGTCATCCTCCACATTATCATTTAACACTGCCATGGAACAAACATGTCTGCATGCAACAGTGAATGATAACCACCAGATGTCGCCCTGTCCTCACTTTTTAGTATCAGTTTATGCTGCTTACTGTACATTCTTTATTGAGCGTGAGCTCACCCAGAGATTGTCAGTATTAAATACCTGCCATAAAAACAACCTGTATAATTTGATACTTAAGCCTGCATATGGACATACCTGTGACACAATGTCCAGTCCCAGTGAAGTTTCATCCACAAATATTGATGTCATGATGGTCTGTAATGAAAGGGCTGCAAAAGTGTTGATCCCAAATGTCAAAGCAT
Source organism: Holacanthus passer (assembly GCA_025331565.1). Classification (NCBI taxonomy): domain Eukaryota; kingdom Metazoa; phylum Chordata; class Actinopteri; family Pomacanthidae; genus Holacanthus; species Holacanthus passer. Next base: position 3,490,708 of record JAFREQ010000004.1, on the reverse strand, counting down.
AGCACTCCATGGAGAGGTTGGCTGCAATCTGAAATCTAAAATGACAAAGTGCCTTTAATTTGTGAGAGAGCTATACTACATGCTAAGACTGACATAGACATTAATGAGCAATACATATCATAACTGAAATTTGGTTTGGAGAAATTCTAAGGTGAACTTACGTTGTGATGGTGATGAGAAGCATGTAGCAGGACTTGAATATGACATAACCAGCATAGCACACCCAGATGCTGCTGGTGAACGCTATCAGAAACACAGCACCTGTAGCTACTGCTGAGAACAACCCTAATGCCAACTCTCCCCACACGGTCCAGGTCACCTTGATGTAGCCCACAGAGAACGCTGCTGCAGCACCTGGCCCATGGAAGAGAAGCATGAAAGTGATTCATCTGTCATTCCAGTGGACAACACCTCCACTCATTCACTTATCCTAACAACATCATTTCTCTCCTTGAACATTGGTATTAAAAGCGACGTGGCCTCTAAACAAAACCTTATGCACACACATGCCTTTGCTGACCACCAGATTACCTGCCCATTATGATGAAACACTTCCACCCAGCTCTTGGAATCAACTATCAGCAATAATCATAGAATCCATTACCTCCTAACTCTATCTCCTTAATTGAAGCAATTACTCTTACTTTCTTTCTTCTTGTGCTGAGCCAGGTTGAGATTGAGCAAACAGGATCATGGTGCTGCTGTTCCCATTCAAAATCAATACATATTTCCCATTTAGTCAGATATCCCATAAAACCAAGAAGGGCATGGTTGTTTTCTTTTAATTGTAAGTTTTTATAGGTCTATGTGCCATCAGATATGACAGTTTTTCATAAGATTGTTAAATTTTATTTTGCTCTTGGTGAAAATCAGTCAATCCCTGCTTAGAGTGGAATATTTATGTAAAAGAAAAAAATGGTAATATTATATATATACGCACACATACATACACACACACACCTACAACCAGTCTTACCCACAACAGAGGATGCAGCCTCTACACCTCCATTGTAGATGGATGATGTGGCAGATGGTTCTATATGGTCCCACATCAGCTGGATGTAGTTGAAAATCTGCACGTAGCCAGCTGTGGCCAGAGCCCACCACAGGGACCAGTAGATTAAGTGCCTGCATGATGAGCATTATCATTGTAACTAGAAGCTTATTGAAAGCATTTTAAAAATTCTACTATATGATACTACATTATAGTAAAAGACCACAATGAATCGTTATCTCAACTGTTCATTTGCTGAACTAAAATTAAACTGTGATACAGCACAAAATGTGCAAAACGTGTGTGCTCAGCAGATCTGTATTCAAAGTGCGATGTGTATTGATGAAAAATCAGAGAAAGAAAATGCCTGGAAGAATATGAGTCCCTGAAGCTTTGCCAAAGTAGACGGCCTGCAGTGGCCACATTATCCCTGCTGCACCAGCCAGCACTGCCATTATGCTCCATCTTGTCTCCCCCCGAGCCAGCTTCATCCTTATACATCACTGGTGCCTCAGGCCCGTCCGGTCCCAGTGGCCCCTCCTGCTGGGACCGCGAGCCCACAGCTGCAGCCTTGTTCCCTTTGAAGAACAGGCTCCTCTGGGGCATGGGCAACCAGAAGGAGACGAGAAAAGCCATGCTGACAATCCCTAGAGTGATAGCATTGATGTAGAAGTAGTCCACTCCTGTTGATGAGAGTTCATCAGTGCTTTCTCAAATTTTGCAGTGCAGCTCAGTGCACTTTAAATTTTCTTTGCAGTTAATTTTGTTATGCATGCAAGCAAGGCAGGTTTTGGGATTGGGAGATATTTATTATATGTCTTGTTCATCTTACAAAATACAGAGATACAATATTTATCCATTCTTTTTTTCAATTTATTCAATATTTTACAGGCCAAGAAGCCCTACCTGCCAGGGAGATGAGCATCTGGCCCAGGCTGGCACCAAGTGTATATCCAGTCAGCATGGCACTGCGCAGGTAACCAGTGGCTCTTTGGTAATTCTCAACTGGAATAACGCTGTAAATGTAGGAGAAGTAGGCCACCTCTGTGGACGTCACTACAGCATAGTTGACCTGTTAATGGGACAGAGTAGTTTTAGATATATTGCAGCATATGATGAACTTGTACCAATAACGCATAACATAGTGCGTCCCATCATTAGAACTTCTTGAGTCATGCAACATTATTATTCAACGGATTTCAACAATTTTCATCAGTGTTTCAGTGTACCTGAAGGAAGATCATAGCAGGCAGACCCGGGCAAAGCAGAGCAGGATGTAGTTGGTGACCAGGAAGAGCCCCTGAACCATAATGAGGGGCTTATACCTCAGGAAGTCAGTCAGGAGGAAGACGGGGAAAAGGAAGGCCAGATAGGAGTATGTCCAGATAGGGAACAGGTAGTTGGTCACCTGTGGGGAACAACAAACACCAGAGAACAGAAATGCTGATCCTGGCACACTGTTTCTGTCTCTTATCCATGGCTTGCATATCTCATTGTCAATCAAACTGAAAAGCGGTTGATCTCATTTAAGTGCTCCTAATTACAGATACAGTAATTGATATATACAGGCTGTAAAGTAGCTCTTGGTATGTGCACTTGTCTGCTATTCTTACCACTTCTTCAGAGATGTTCTTGTGTGGTCCAATTAGGTATGGTGTGAGGAAGGGCTCTGCTACTCTGCAGTTAGCAAAAAACCCATAGAGTGACAGGACTGCGGTGGGATAAGTCCAGCTGTAGGACTCCGGCTTGGCTGAACAGATCATGCTTTTACCTCAGCAGACTCTCCCAGGGGTCGTCTTTGGTTTTTGTATTTCCAGGAGTGCTGCCTGAGCACCTTCCTTTGTCTTTATTTGAAGTCTTATGACTGAGCATTGTTGAAGCTGTCGGTATTCATCAGTAGCTAGAACATACACACACATTATCTTTATGATCTGCACGTGCCTTTGTCACAGTTCATGAACAAGAGACTTTGAACTTTTAGGAAGCAGAAAGATAACGGGATGTTGATGAATTGAGACTGTCTTCAGGTTTGGCTATCAGTAAAAGCCTCTGTGACAAATTATATCAAACAATTTAACAGAGAGAAATAAAACTGAACAATAAAACTAACTGCAGCATAAAGGCAAAGGTTTTTTATGAATACAAAGTCATTAATAATTGATTAATCAATGCTCTAATTGTATAAAAGAATCACGTAAACAACTGAACAAGACACTGATAGAACAACATACAACACACTGGACAAACATTCTCATGAGAAATTCATAACAAAATACTGTTCATTTCTGTAAAAATCTGTTTAATCTAAATTTGATGGCAGCATCATGTTTCAAATAAGTTTTGACAGGAGCAACAAAAGACTGTGAAAGTTGTGGACTGATCCAAAAACACTGGTTTGGATCATTCCACAGGTAAACAGTTTCATTGGTAACAGGTGATAGTATCATGATTGGGTATGAAAGGTTCATCCTGGAAAGACTCAGTCGTCACAAGTCACAAGCAAGGATGGAGAGAGGTTCACCACTTTGTCAAACACGATTGTGTGAAGGAGATTACTACATAGGCTCAGGAACACTTTGTAAAACTGTCGTCACTAAACGCAGTTTGTAAATGATTGCATTTTGTTTTTATTTATGTTTTACACAAAATCCCAACTTTTTTGAAATCAGGGTTTTACTACTCAAAATTCAACATTAGGATTTCTTGGGGCACCCGGTCAATATCTTATAGCCTGAGTAATGCTCCCAGGATCTAAAAATAAAGAAGTAGTAACTTACATCCTTGCTTGGTTATTTGTTTTAAACCATTTGTTTGTGTTCGTACTACGCATGCGTACTGAGTGCACGCTGGCACGTGCCGAGCCAGTCGCCATAGCAACGGGTTGTTTGTTGAAAGGTGAACATGAAACTCAAGCGCTTCCTTCTCAGATATTATCCACCAGGTAATACAGATAATTTATTACTAAAAGTTTTCTCGAACTGTGACGCCAGTTCTTTTCTAGGGAATATGCCGCCTTTGTACGGGAATATTTTCAACTTTGCCAACAACAACATCACGCTGGTTAGCTCAGTCTGTGCTAACGCTAGTAACCGCTGTTGTGTTTAGCCGGCACGAGTGGCCTCTCCTCGTTTTAATTTGTTTTTCTGCCATCAGGTATAATCTTGGAGTATGATAAAGGAGGATATTTAAGGACCAAATCAATCGACCTTTTGGATTTGACTCCAGGGTGCGTGAGTTGTGTCATAAACGTTCATAAAATTAGCTAATAGCATTGTGGCTAATTGAAACCAGAGACTGTTCAGATAGTCTTTGATAAAAACCGTCTGTAGGAGTGTTATTGCTTTTCATTTCTTATACTGTCATTTTATTGCTGAATTAGTCAGATTAGTCATTATTATATTTCTCATGCTGTCACTTTTAAATGATCATCATCAGGTGGTCTGAGGTTTATAAAATTGTATTTTCCCTCCTTGCAGAACAAACCCAGATGAGCTGCTGGCAGAAATCAGGCAATCAGAGCCCCTGATCACAGAGTCCAGGTCTGATCAAGTCAAACAGCTGATCATTAAACTCCAGCAGAAACAGGGCCAGCAGGACCACCACAGGTTCTGTTTTTCCAAGGTCAGACATTGGCTTAAAATCTATGGGATCTGTAATCTATGGTTTTGTGAAAAAGTGTAGAATGCACTTTGGTCTTTCTATCAGATTGAGGGACTAATAGAAATGCTAGTGGAAATGCTGTAGTACTCCGTTACACACAGGCAACTGAAAAGATTTTGGATGATAAAATGTTTGGCAATATCAGCTTTGTCAAAGTTATTTACATCTGTGGAAAGTTGGGAGTTTGAGTCATGAAATTATCTTATCCACTGCTCGAAAGAGGCACTAGAGAGCAGCAGTGGTTAGGTTACTAAGTTTTAGAATTCGAAGCATTCCAACAGTCTGATAACATAATAACAACAGGTGCGGCATGAGTTTCTTAAGGAATACACAAGATTTAATTGGTAGAAGTCAGGCTTGGTTATGTGGCTGAGGGTCAGAGGATAGTGTTGTTTTCTACCTGTGTCTAAAACGGTTCTGCACAAGGAAATCCTTTCAACACTGTCTGGTCTTCCCATTACATCAAAGTCAGAGAAATTATGTATGGGTATGACACAAGTAAACTTAAAAATGAATGAGGTAAATAACTACATTGCCTTGGAGGTTTTCAAATCTTTCACTGGTCTTCTTTACAGGAGCTTAAGGCACACATACTGCCACTGACAAATGTTGCCTTTGACAAATCAGGGTCAAGGTAGGTTTATCTGCAACACACAAAAGTCTGACACTCTCAAGTTCAGTTTGTTGTGTTGTTCTTGACTGTTCTCTCTAACACTCTGTAGGTTTATAACTGGGAGCTATGACAGGACATGCAGAGTATGGGACACAGCTGCAAGCACAGAGCTGCACACACTACTGGGTCACAGAAACGTGGTGTATGCAATTGCATTCAACAACCCCTATGGGTAATGAGCTGTTTCAGCAAAACTTTTATAGCAACTGAAAACATTGCAAGTATTTAGCCTTTCATAGAGGCTGTTCATCTCACCAGTGACAGTTGTTTTGCTTTATTTCATCTTTCTGGAAATTAGAGACAAGATTGCCACTGGTTCTTTTGATAAGACCTGCAAATTGTGGTGTGCTGAGACGGGCAAATGTTTTCATACCTTTCGTGGACACGTGGCAGAAATAGTATGTATGACAATCTGGTTTAACTGAAAATTGCTACATTTTTTGTTTATTTGTAGTCAGTCATTGCATTATATGCTATTGGCTACTGTATATAGGACCAGGTGCCTTCATTTGGGCCCAAAACCAACTTAGCATTTATATTGCATATTTTAATGCTTATATTTTGGTATTATGTTTCGTGTTTAGATAAATAACTCTGCCAAATCCCTGTTGGCTTTATATCAGAATCCAGCAATGTAGTGACTGAAAAAGAGAGTTTTGTATTGTGTAGGTGTGCCTGGCGTTCAACCCTCAGAGTACACTGGTGGCCACAGGCAGCATGGATGCCACAGCCAAGCTGTGGGATGTGGAGACTGGGGAGGAGCTGGCCACTCTGACTGTGAGATATCTTTTCTTTACTTACTATATTCCAATATATTCATAATACATTGCTTCTTTTTTTGATATGACTTACATCCATTCATTATTAATGCACTGACTCACTTTACATTCACTTCTAAGAGTTTTATTAGAGAATTATTCCCAAATTAAGTGTTGTTACTCCTGCTGATGGCCAGTGCCTATTCTACCCCATACATCCACCCCTGATCTGTTGGGAAGTGTAGCTGTAAATCTTAAATAACACTGATAACCCACTCTGAGGGGAGTAGTGAGCTCTCTTTGATGTACAGACTGCATGTGGGTCCATGGTGTGACTGGTTGGTTGGCTGGCTCTGTCCCAGTGAGAAGCAACTCTGCAGCTCTCTCTGTTTTTTTAGTACGCTGCACTATGAAGAATCAGTCGTGCTGACAGCAGTCAATTGAGCGCAAAATCTTAGGCGCATGCTCATTTTTACTTATTTATTTCATGAATTTAAGAATCTACCTTTAAGGCTTAAGACTGTTTGTTTTAATAAATGATCCTACCTTTTTGATATGTATTTTCATCTACACATAGAAGGAGAGAAAGAGAAGGAGTTTAAAAGAGAAAAGAAATGAGACTATGAGGGATGATGCTCTCTTTTTGATTTCATTCAGGGTCACACTGCAGAGGTCCTCTCTCTGTGCTTTAACACAGTGGGAAGTCAACTTGTCACTGGCTCCTTTGACCACACAGTTGCTATATGGGATATTGCTTCAGGAAGGTCAGACATTGTCATTGCTATTGCCATGTGTGTGTCGATTTGTGCATATGTGTCATCATTTATACTGTACAGTACATGCATAGCACCCATAGATTTTGCATACAAGAGTGCACAACAGACTCACGGCTGTGTTTTCTGTTTTTCTCAGACGTGTCCACACTCTGATTGGTCACAGGGGGGAAATCAGCAATGTTCAGTTTAACTGGGATTGCTCCCTCATAGTCACAGGCTCCATGGACAAAACCTGCAAGGTGAGCTATCATGCATTTGCAATTGTGTTGGTGTCTGTTTTTTATTTAGTTCTTTTAAATACAGTTATTTTGCCAAAAAGTCCCTTTCCAGACTGGACTGATATTTTTTGCCCAAGCAATAGTTGATCATTCATTTAGCATTTTAAACTATTGCAAGACATACATTTTTTAGATGGATGGCTCTTGTCATTCATATCCACCCTCCCCCATTTCCCACTCTCCATCTCTCTCCACCTCCTGTCTCTGAGGTCTCCATCTTTTAAAGGAGAAAAATTAAATCCTAATTCCTTAATTATGCCAAGATGAGTCATGCTCACAAGTAAGAATTATCCACCTCACTGCATTCCTCCAGGGGAGCTGTTTAAAATAAAGACAGCTAACATTCTGGCATGTTTTATGAGACTGTGTACGTGTTTGTTCACATGTATGTGTGCCCTAGTTTTTGTGCTTATGTGTGTCCTGCCTGTTTGTATGTATAATTATGTCACTCAGGGTGTTCTGTGTCATGTGTATATATTTGCAGTTGTGGGAGGCAGTCAGTGGGAAGTGTGTGGCCACCCTAGTTGGACACAAAGAAGAGGTGCTAGATGTGTGTTTTGATTTAAGTGGTCAGCTCATTGCTACTGCCTCTGCTGATGGTGAGACTATCTGCACACGTATATATACTGTATTTACACATATATATACTGTATATACACACACACGCACATATATATATATATATATATATACTATATTTGTATAACTTTATAAATACATATACATACCTGAGACCTAAATGCAACAAAATCAACATTTTGACATGTAAACAAAAAAGTAAAGTGCATGTACGCTAACCTTGCCTGTCCCTGTTTCTGTCAGGTACTGCGCGAGTCTTCAGTGCAACCACATATCAGTGTCTTGTCACCCTAGAGGGCCATGGTGGAGAGATCTCGAAGGTAAGTCACTAGACCCAGAATGGCTTTTCTGCCATAACCTGTGAAAAGTTGCTTTACTGTATGTCACTATATAGAGCTGAAGTCTCATCCCATTTGTGGGCTGACTTTTGTTTCACTAGCCCCCTTTCCTTCATACAGTTCTGTACTGTTTTTTTTTCTTTTTGAAAAGCTTAAACCTGAGTATTTTAGGGATTTACTATTATTATCTAACTTGCAAAATTGAAATCCCTTCTCATTTTACAAAGATTTAATCAGATGAGTTTATGGCTAGGAAATGAATAGGAAACAGCATGGGCCACATTTACTTCCTTTCAACCTTTGATATCAACAGATATGGTAACAGAAAATTAAATTTTAGCTATTTATAAAGCTCATTGTTTGAAACTGTAATTAGAACATTATCTGCCAGACTTCTTTGGGTGTAAGTATTATCATGGGGCACAGCCACAATTTTGTGGATGCACCAAGCTAGCACTAGAAACTAGACTAGCACATATGAATGAACTTGTGATTTTTGTGTAACATTAACCCTCAGTCTAGTTGCAGCTTTGCTGGGCAGTGCTGCAAAAAGGATATTGCCTCTACTTGCCTTATTAACATGGGATAAAGTGTGATGCTAAAGTAGAGGGACAGGAGTCTAGGCTTCAGGCTGTGTTGTGCTTACTCTGTCACATAGTAAAGCTCAGAAGTAGGACATAGGACTGTAATGATGCCTCTGTTGATCTGACTAATTGAATCTCTGGGCTCCAAACTAGATTGTCAATGTTTTCTCCATGAGAAATTACAAATACCATCTGTCCCTCTGACCCAAAGTGAGCAGGGTCTGGCCTTGTGTTATTAGCCTGTGGACGTGCCAAATGTTGGGTCCATGCCATCTCATGTAATCACACATCTTCTAAACAAAGCTTTAACCCAGTGTAACAATAGCAGAGTCAAACAAACACGTACTTCAGCATAAGGTGTGTGTTTGTTTGACCCTACATTGACCTTGAATTTTAATGGGAGCGATTTTCAATGCGTGAGTGTGTGTCCTGCAGGCTCCGGGAAAGAGGGTTTGTGTGTATGAGGGGCTGAGAAGTTACCTCTGTTTACTGAAACACATCAGGCAGTCAGGAATAAATGGGCTGGATGGAGGATCATTCTGGAGGATTATTACACTAATCTCTCCCGAACAGGACACCTCTTCCCCTACCCCCCATGCTTCTTAACCATGACCATGTTTTTCTTTTTTCACCATTTGCCTCTCTCTCTATTCCAGTGTCTTGTTCTGTATGCTTTTGCTTTCATTCTCAACACCTCTCAGTTCTTCCTCTAGTTAATTCACCACGCTGCCTTTTCCATTTTTAAATCTTGTATATATAAATGATAGACTCTTAATGGAATCACTGATTGTAAACAACTGAATGCATGTTTCTACATAGATACTAGCCTATATAACACTTCATGTCAGAAATTCACAAGGGCTTTTGTTTTCAAATGTTTAGTCACTGCTTGAAAGAGGAATTCTTCCCATTGTTAGCTTTATTCTTGCAAGAAGAAACAAGATGACTGGGTAAGGGACACTTCTGTAGGGCCTGGTAGAAAGTGATTTTTGGTCCTAATATTGTTATAACTGGTAACCTAACCCACTTCATGTAAGGATCCACCAGCGTTGGCTTCGCAAATGTTTGAGTTTGAGGGTGTTTTTCTTTCTACAAACAAGATGGCGAAGGTTAAACAACCTTATAGCACACCACATGCCCATCACTTTCCTCCAGCCTAGTGACTATGCAATGAAGAAGAGACTGAAGCGATGGTGGATAAAATTACAAAGACACACCTCAGTAAAATGGTGAAATTACCAATGAGGCCATTTTAATACGATTTAAGTCATAGTATGGACATTTGTTGAAGAAGATGACGGACTCATATGTCATTGAAAAAAACACAGAAGCTTTAAAAGAAAAGCAGAGGAAATCAACAGTCCAACCTTTATTAATGACTCCTTGGGGCAGCTGTTCCAAAGAACATGGTACCTCAGACTATGTAGCATCCATCAACAACACACTCAAAAATCAAACAATTTTAGTATCCATGCTGACAACCTTTGCAGTGTGAACACCTTATTTGGGAAATGAGGTTAGAATAATAATGTGATATGACGTTTGGACACAGTGCTAATCTTGTTTATTTATATCTCTTTCCTGACATTTCCTCTTTGCGAGTGTTTTCTCTTCTCTGTCCATTTTAAACTGTTTTTATTCCATTTCTGGACCTGTCATAGCTTCCACTCTCCTCTTCCTCCGATCTTCTATCTTTGTCAGCTTCTTCTCAAGTCAGTTTCCATTTCCTGTCTAGCGTCACTCCTTGGTGCTCAGTTTTAATAAAAACATACTTTACTTTCATGACCATCGAGAGCCAGCTTCATTTAATCATCTCTTCCTTTACCTCACTATGAGGATATAAAACCATTCAGGGAAGGATAAACTCGGGATCTAACACAATCAGCTTCAGTCATGATTTCCATAATACTGAAAAAAAACTCTTCATTAAATGGTGCCACTGGTGCCTTAATCTTCCTTAAGTATTTAAAGTTGAATGACCTCTGTGGAATAATGCTGCTGATGTGGTGAAAGTGAACGAAACTCACTCATTTTCCCTTGCCTTTGCCATTTCAACCACTGCTGGCATAATTTCTTATTCAGCAGTCTCTCTTGTCCACTCTATTTCCCATGTAGCACACTCTCACACACATCTCTGAATAAGACTCTTCCGACTCTCTTGGTAGATCTGTTTCAGCCCCCAGGGCAGCAGGGTCCTGACTGCCAGCTCAGACAAAACAGCTCGTCTGTGGGATGTTCAGACAGGAGCCTGCCTACAAGTTCTGGAGGGGCACACCGACGAGATCTTCTCCTGTGTCTTCAACTATGAGGGTGACACCATCATTACAGGTATACACTGTCCAAACACACACACACACACACACACACATCCAACAACCACATACTGTTAGAATGTAGCCTTGAGCAGCTCCTCGCTAGCCGTCACAAATGCTTAATTGCACATTTTAGATGAAAAGAGTGCAGCTGTGTCCTTCTGTGCATCCACCTGTTCGTGTTTGTGCTCTCCTGCAGGCAGCAAGGATAACACATGCCGGATCTGGTACTGACCCTTCTCTAGACCACGTAGAGGCTTAGGTGGACATACTGCATGCATGCACATCAATTTGTGTTGTTTGTTGCATGGCCCACTACAAGTAAATGTGGATTACCAACTGTAATACCTGCGGACATGTTAAGGTAAAAGTCTGGTTTACAGCATCTATACAAGGTTAAAGTTGATAGCATATCATCATCGTTTGACTACATAATCTGTCTCTCTAATGTGCCTCCTGTTACTGAATCTGTTTGAAGCTTCACTTGTGCCCCGACTGTATTAACTTCATATTCAGCTTGACCAGTAGACCTAGCTTTTAATTAACTGTGGAGAGAACAGCCTGGTAACTTTGCTCATAAAATGACATATCAAGTAGTTTGAATTCTACAGTTTTGGAATAGTTTGATATTTTGGAACAAGGGTTTCTTCCAGAGTATTATGAGAACACTGACAGCACTTTGATGTCTTTGCGTCAAGTTTGGCGCTAAAGCCAGGAGGTGATTAGTTTAGCTTAGCATAAAGACTGAAAGCAGCAGGGCACAGGTAGCCTGGCTTTGTCCAAAATTCAAAAATACACCTGCCAGCCCCTCTAAAGCTCAGCTGTTAACTTACTACAACGTTACAGAACATAAGTTAAGACTGTAACACCACAACTTGTTGTTTTTACATTTCTGATTGTGTTGCAAAGCAAACAAACAATCTAGGTGATTTTTTATACTTTAGATAAAGCCAGGCTACAGTAGCTGTTTCCCCCTGTCTCTAGTTGTTATGTTAGGCTCCACTAATCATCTTCTGGCTCTAGTTTCCTAGTTGACATGAGAGTGGTCATGGTCTTCTTATCTAATGCTTTGCAAGATAGTAAGTAAGCTTATTTCCAAAAATGTCAGACTACTTCTTTGAAGACTGTTTTAAAGATAACTGGTTCTAAATTAAGCTGTGGTGAGAAAGTGTGAAATAGACTCAGCTATCTGAGCCGTAAACATCCCAAATTTTGTTTCTGTTCAATACAGCATACTGCAGTACCAAAACCTTTGTATTTAGTCATATTCATACATGAGCCTCAGTGTAAATATTTGCCTATGTTTCATCTTCGGGAGCCCAACGAAGTCAATCTGATATGTTTGTTCACACTGCCTTGTACGTTTCTGTGATGTGTAGTAAACAGTATTTTCTGAAAGCACAATACACAATGATGAATGTTTATTCAGCAGCTTCCTAGTTGCTATTCAACTGTGACAGCTTGTGTCACTGCATCTGTGGTATGTTTATACAATGTAAAGCTGATGTGGATAAATGTGCTACTTAACAGTGTTCAGTTGCCTTTTGGCAGAATGATCCGAATGATCAAGACTGCTTGTATTTCACATCACAGAAATTTATTGATGTCAAAAGATAAATACATTCAGTTCTACCGTGACAGAGTTTACAGCTGAATCGTGTGCTTTTTTTTCCCAATGCTGATGTAACACTACAGTACCACTAAGTAGAGAAATAAACAGACCAAATTCACATACAAATTCAACATTACAAACCTTACTCTGTCTTCCTGACTTAGTAAAAGCTAAATAGAGCAGTCCACTACTCCAAGGTGCAGCAGTTCCAAATCTACAGTATATACAGTACAGCTATCCAAAATAATCAGTTCTCAAGTAACATTAACAAGATAACACACTTACTTAGAACTGAATTTCAAGGTCACAACAGAGGTGGTATGTTGGCCAATGAACACAACAAAGATATGAGCAATTTACTTACTTGAAGCAAATGTGCACTTCTATGATGGCCACTAAGTGGCCATCATAAGAAAGTGAAAGAGCTTTTTCTGGGCTTACATTTCCTTACATAGCCTCTTTTACAAAGTAGTCTCAATACAAAAAGTTTGAGCATGTTGAGTTGTGGGGAGAATTTAACCTGATTTTCCTATCCTCTATTGGTACTTTGCTTCATGTGTGTTCATTTGGAATAAATAAATAAATAAAGACATAATTTGGTTGTGAGAATCTGTAAATATATATATTTATATATAATCTGGAGCAGTTAAAACCTGCTGACTATAATCTCTTGAAGGCTTGTTCATTCCCATCAGGAATGCCCAACCCGTACACCTACAGCTTGTTCTGTGTTTGTCTCACTAGAGAGGTGAATCTGAAAATAAAAACATGCTGTTATTAAAGGGAGACTAGTCTGTTCATGGCTGTGAACAGACAAAAAAAAACAACTTAGATGGACAGATTGAGGTGTATGAATTTCTCAAGTATGCTGATTGCGTTTGTGCTTTCAGCTTGCAGGAGGAGACACTTGGTGTGATGAGACAGGATGGGGCAAACAGTTGCGAACATGTTTGGAGTGTGAGTGAATGACTGAGCATGTGTGCTGTTGTTTGCAGTATGAGAAAGCCAGTCCGCTCTACAGGGTCTCCAACAGCCAATCAAACAGGCTGGACAGAGAACGGCCCTCCTCTTCCTCTTTCTCATGTAGCTTACAGAACTGAACCACAGCGCTGAACAAGTCCGCAATCCGCCACGCCTTCTGAGACATCAGATGGACCACCCTCTGGAACTGAGACAAGACACAAACGTAATGAAGCCAACAAGAAATACATAGTCATCAACTTGGAGAAATTAACAGTACGTAAATGTAAGTTTTTCCAAAAAAGATATAACAAATGTTGAAATATTATCCAATAAGCAGTGAGTGTGTTAAAATAACTTTATGAGCAAGGTTTAGAGTTACTATTTTGGAGACAAGAAAATCTAGTAATAAAAACACAAGAGGTGATCATCTAGCATTTCATTATATACATACTGTATTTATTAGTGGTGTAACATAATGTAGTTGATGGTTCAACACGCATATGAACCACAGATTAATTTAACCAGCACAATGTGAAATACAGTTTTACTGCTGCTGTTACTTTTTCAAGTAATAATTCCCTGAATCTCAGATGCAGTTGCAGTCAAAGATAGACAAGATGGAGTGACATGAGCTTTGTGAACTGTTACACTGTACTGTACATCAAAAACATCAGTCGTCAAAAAAAAAAAAGAATGACAGGGCAGGACAACAGGACAAAATCACAGCCGCCACTCAATTCCTCTGTAAATTTTTTTGGGGGGTAGTACATAAAAATTAACAAACACTCACATATGCTTTAAAGAACAATTCCTGTATTTCTAGCCCCAGCATATTTAAATTGCAACCCTTTTAGGCCAACAAAAGAACAACTAAATAAATAAAGGGCTCATTCTCTGAAAACGATACAATCAGTAGCACTGGAGTGAAAGAAAGAGTTCACCTGCTTTTATAGTTGGATTTGAGAGCTGTGCCTACCTTTGCGACCCTCTTCTCTTTGGACTTCCTGAAGTAGAGAGCAGGGAGTCCCAGCTCGGAGGCTGCAATCCACTGCAGGGCCACTCTCAGCTCTGAGTCAACACACTCAGGCTCGAGGTCGCAGTTTACCACCAACAGCACCCTGAGGTTGCTGCTGCCGCCTGCTGTCCACACTGAATCGCTCTCTGAAAAATCAAAGGTGACAGCACACGCTGTAGTAAGAGGGCATCTCTACATTACACACATCAATGTTAACTATGTTGTCCTCACCATGAAAGCACTGTTGGACTGCACGGAGAATTCATTCCAGCTAACCTTTGCATACAACCAGTATGTTCAGCTTCATAAAATAGAAATATCCTCGGCTCATTTTTGCTTTGAGATAATCTTTATTGGAGTGCTAGTCATTAAACAAAGATGAACTTTGTGTCGATACACTTCTGGAACGATGGGCCCTTATCAATTATTTATGACCGTCCTTAGTTCAGAGAGGAGAATTCTATTCAAGCACATCCATTTGAGGGATTAATCACACAGACCCGGCTGTACCTCGAGTCACTGAAGAGCTCTTGGTGAGTAGAGATGTGCTAAAGCTGACAAAGGAGGTGAATAATAAAGAAGTTGATAACATTGAGATGACATGAGAAATCCATCACTACACTTACCAAAGACATTCTCCTTGGTTCCTGCCAGATGGCCTTTCTCTGTCTCCCTGCCGGGAGGAAAAAAGTTGAAGGTTACAGCAACATACAGCTTTACCTTAAAGACTAGTTTAAGTGTGTGTGGATGCAGAGTTGGAGTGAGGAGTGACTTCACAGAAACATATTTCATCCAAAATTTCAGGATGTCAAGGGTTACTTTTAATTGCGTCTGACAAGAGTCTCACGGCAAGACATTCAGTTCAGGCAAGGGAGTGATGTAAAAGTCACATGAAGTCTGATATTGCTGTTGAGACAGGTTGCATTGCAAACAAATCAGACCTGTATCTGATTTAGGACCACATATGAAAGTGGCTGAAATCAGATTTGAAAAGATCTATGTTATTGGTGTTGTTCACACTGACATGAAAAAAAAGATTGGATTCACATGTGAGCAAAATAAAAAATCACTTCCATTAACAAGTTACATCTTAAATTGTAAAAACATGACTATTACTATTTACTATTCCTTTCATCTAAGTACATGTATATTTCCCATACACTGTTAATCTGAATGTGTTTTAAACTTTACAGTTGAGATAAATACAATATATAGATAAAACAGAAAAATACAGAAGAAGTGCTGCAGGCTGGAGAAGCTTTTATGTCTATTTCACAGAACATTATTTTCTGTGCTAGAATGACAATGGAATTTGTAATTAGCTATAATGTGTCATGCGTCTGAGTGTTAGTCCGGCAGCCTGTCACAGTAACATGTCACCTGATTGCTGTGCTCTGGGTGAGAAAATTAGAAAAAGCAGCACACTATCTGCTGACTTTCTGTCTTATTAGAAAAAAAATGTCATTACGGATATGGGAGTGACACATTAATGAGAAACATTTCAGCACCGGCCTGTGACATTGACAGTTACCTGATTACTGTGCTCTGAGTGGGCACATCAGAAAAAGCATCCAGGTCTGCCAGGCCTAGACTGGATGCGCTGCTGGTCCCGTTCCTGTTAACCAATAAAAAAAACAAGAGATAGCGTCATCCGCGTGTTGTCTCAAGACATCCGACACGATCGCTGACTTGTGAAGGGAACAATAACCAGGCGCAGCGATGCAGGTCATGTTGTTCATTAGCTGGTGATTAACATATAAATAGCAGCTGCAGCAGAGTCGGACGTTCAAGGTGGGAGGGCTGGTGATTTTTGTCCGGCGGCAAGCCTGTCTGAATATGAAGATGAGGAGATAGTTTAGGTGGTTAGGGTGGACAGGCAGGACTGGCAGCCATGCCCTTGTGTCACAACATGGATCAAGGAATGAGGTGGAGTTAAAGTAAGCAGGTAGATGGAGAGGTTGCAAGGAGCAGGGAGTGTTATGGTGGTGCAGACAACTATTCTTGCAGATAATTAGGCTAAAAGCAGTATCCTATATTACTGCCACACCGAACACATGGAGCCTTCCCCTGTCCTGTCTAATCCATACCTGTCAATGTCTTTAGAAATAAATCATTTCAATATGCTGTTCATGATGCTTATTTTGGTGTTGGTAATATAATTTGGTCTATAATCACAGCATACAAGTTGTTTAAAGGGTAAGTGAAACCAGGTTCACTTCTACTGCTTATTTCAACTAGCAAGCACAGAGCAGTGACTCCAGGCTATTTGGTAGAAGTTGAAAAAGTTGGTGTGGTTGGCTAAAAGGAATGAGAATTTGATGAAGCAGAGAATGGTGTAGCAAATGTTCTGAACTAGAGGCTTTTGATGTGAGAGGTCATAGCGCTGTACCACTGCAGCCTACTCCTGCAGGTGCTGTTAGTACGTGGGGTGCAGGCAGGGTCTGGCCCTGTATGCGAGCTATGGAGAGGGCTTTGTGGAGTGAGCGCTCTGCCATATACTGCCTCAGCAGGCGTGAATATTGCAGCAGCAGGGAGTAAATTGGCATCAGCACAGGAGAGCACAGGTGTCAGTAGCAATGGGCCAATGGGAGTGGGGGTGAGGGTGGGAGTAGCAGCGTCAGGAGCGTCGGTTACTGACCCCTCGCTCAGCTGGATAAAACTACTGGTCTCCTCGTGGGGGTCATCCTCGGGGGTTATATGGGACCAGCTCCCCATGCTCTCTTCACTGCTAGCACTCATAGAACGCTTGTCCCTCTTCACTACTGCAGCCACCGCCACAGCTGGCCTGTCCCTCTCACTGCTGGGGAGAGCAAACCGCAAGATGGTGGGAATGACCATCGACTAGATGTGCACAGTGTCTGCTACAGTGTGTGGTTACTTCGGCTGTTTTCCCCACTCCTGTTCCCATGTTCTTCTTTTCACTATTCATGTAAAGACTGTGCTTTGTTAAAACTACAATGCATTTGAACAGGCAGTATTGGGACAGTTCACGCATTAAAACCATAGATCTACAGGAACTTTATACAAACGACAAGCCTTTGGAACTTGAAATAACTATGCGAAAGCTAATTCATTTCAGGATCTTTAATTCATCGGCATACTGTATTCCTCAGGGGCACTGTTGGATTTTCAGAGTTTTTCAGGAAACTGATTAAATTAAGTCATAATCAGATGATTGAGGGCTGCCATCCTTGACAATTCCAGAGGGAAATCAGGTTTTATTGACTGGGCGAGTGAATGAGTTCCTCTCTTACACAAGGGACAAACAGATGCACTCCACTTGTTCCTCAGTTACATTTATTGTCAAGTGAAAAGAAGTGTGTCTTGAGACTCTCCTGTGGCCTGGGAGCCTTTAAGCTGTTTTCCTCGCATTCACTATTGAACAAGTCTTATTTTGAGGATCTATATTTCTCAGTAAAAGACCAACAGATTGCAACTGATTCCTACATCTGGATATTGTGTTTTCATTTTCCTCTATGCACTGCACCTCTCTTGCACATTAGCAGCTCTTTCCACTTATACATTATCAGAAGGTTCATTTGATTCCACACTGAGACATGACACTGTGAACGGCTCCAGTCTTCATTACCCCCAGAATATCCACTAAAATGTCTCTGGGGAGAGTCTACGCTCTACTGCCTTCTCTGAAAGGCCACTCAGACACTCAGAATTAGAGTGAATCTTGCCACCTTGCTGAGTCTTTGTCTTGATAAAATGTCAGTCTGTTTTGAATAAGACATACCATGTCTAATAATGTAATAATCAGACTACATACCCTTATTACATATGAACTGCCTTCATCAGCTAACCTGCTGCCAAAAAACTTCTCTCAAGCAAGCTTTAATCCAATCTAATGCCTTGTTATTCTTGTCGTGTCAATGTAATCTAAATACCTACGAGTGTCTTATGGTTTTAGTGTGTTGGCCAAGTGTGAGTGCAGCTTATACTGATCAAGGTGAGTTGAACAGCCCTTCGGTGGATAAAAGATAGAGCCACTAAAAGCTTTCTGCACACACAGTACATCACCCAGACAGTGTGAGTCACAGCCTAGCCAAAGGTTTGTCAAACCTCACACACTGCTAAAATAGATCAGTTTTCTCTGTGAGTCAGTGAATGGATCGTCACTATGCCTGCAACTCTTTGGTCAAACTCTACAAATAGCTTTAGAATGCTTGGAAAGTTGTGTCTGGATTTTATTTGGTGTTTTTAAATTTTACCTTGAAAATGAACATGTGATTTTTCATTTCTCGCTCTTGTCAGACAGATTAATCTCTACTAGGATTGGGCAATTGGATGACTATATTAGTGATGGCTGAACCCATTGCTGCTTGCTTTTGTTGCCTTGTTGCTGGCAATTTTTGTCATTTTATTTGCTAATTTAATGGTCGGCCTCCGAAGAGCGAGTGAGAGCTACTGCTCAGTGACAGACTCTCGTTCAGTAGCCAGCAAGAGGCCAGTGCCCACACACACACGCCTGTGTGATATAGCGGCTACCACCGGTTATTGGACTGATGGTGGCCAATTGGAAAATTTTGAATCGCCCAATCCTAATCATTACTTTTCACATCCATAACAATATCATGATTCTGCTTGTGGGCTATAAAAAACTTTCTCACAAAGAAGAACTGTGAGCAGTGTAATACCTGCTGCCATTGGCTGTAGCCCTCTCTGTGCGCTTGGTAGCTGACATGTCTGGGGGTGTTTCCTGAGGTCCTCCTCCTGTCCTTTCAGGGTTTAAAGGAATCTCTTCATCCCTTTGATCTCCCTCAATGTGGATCAGCGGCACGTCTCTGGGGCCCCTCACACGGGGTGCACTACTGTCACTAGTCCCAGACCCTACTCCAGTACCAGTTTGCTCCTGGCTGGTCCTGCTCCGCCCACAACTTAGATGGGATTGTTTGAACCCCCTCCTCCTTTCACCAACAGGCATGTGCAGTTGTGGGAGCGACCCAGATGTTCCCCCAGTAACATCTTGTTGGCCACCTAGTGCAGACTTGCCAATATCTACAATGTCAGCTGCCAGACGATTGGCAAACTGCTGCACATGGGGCTGGGAGTCTCCTGCAGCTTCCAGCTCGATACTGTCCTCTGGATCAGCAATGATCTTGTTCTTTCTCATCAAGGACTCAATGGAACTCGACCAGGTCTCATGAATCAGCATATCAGTAATCTGGTCAGTCTTACCCCTTTGGTAGAGGCAGGAATCTGACTTACACAGTCCCGTGGCTGACACTGAGTTGGTGGGGAAGATATTCAGCGTGTCTCCATGCACATTACGGGCAAATCCATCAAAAGAGTTGGCTTTAATGGGTGAGTTGACCGTCAGCCGCGAGTCTGAGGAGCGCCGGTCTGGGACAGAGGACTGTCGTATACAGAAGGGTGTTCTAGGAGAAGGGGGAAACAGGCTGTTACTCCACTCTTTAGTCTTGGCGATGCCATACTCTTTGTTTTCCTTGTCCATGTCCCTAAGCATAAACCTATAGAACTCCTCTGTGATGCTCTCTGTGCTAGACTGTTTGGACAGGCAGGATGAGGTCCTGACATTAAGGTGACCGTTTTTCTTTGATGCAGCCTGTTGCACAGCTGCAGCTAGAATGCTGCTGGCATTTTTTCCTGCGTAGTAGTCCAGCAGAAGGTCAAAGCCCCTGCCCTCAGTCTCCATCTGGTTTACCATAAACCGTGAGAACTCATCTGTGATGCTCTCACAGCTGGACTGCTTAGAGATTGAGCTACCACGGCTCAAGTTCTGACCTAACCGACTGCCAGGGCCCAGGGTGTTGGGTGTGCCTGAGGGGTCTGCGTCTTCTTCTGGAATGCTCTCATAACTAGCTGCCTTCCCACGGCTCCACCTCTCACACTGCAACCTGCTGCGTGGCTGGCCTGCTTTAGAGGTATCCACCACATTAAGCTCAGGGCAATTCATGATCCTGGCTGTGACTTCAGAGGCAAAGAGGGCAAATGGGTCCTGGGGCTCATCAAGGTTCACTGATTCATCCACCACCCGGTTCACCAGCCGCTCCATCAGCTCTGGTTGCTCCTCTGTTTTCCTCTTGATCTCACTGAGGCGTGGTGCCCGATGTTTCTTAGAGGCAGCATTGCTGCCCTGACTCTCTTTCCTCCTGAGGGCTGTGCGACACGCAGGAATTAAGAGGGCTTCTGGCCCTTCAGGAGACATGCCTTTTAGGGCACAGAACCAGGGTTGTTTCCCAGAGGAGTTCTCCAGGCAGATGGCTGCTAATTCTGTGGCCATAGACACCACTGTAGCAGCCAGATCATCAGCATAGCAAGTAATAGGTGCCCTGGACTCTGAGTCCATTCTCAAAAAGATCTGAGAACTGCAAGAGTTCAGGGAGGACTGGGGTGTGAGGGTGGCCTGTCTGCTGTCACTGCCCGTCACTAGTTGTCCCCTCTTTTCTGTGCTGTGAAATGGGATTTCACTCCAAGGTTCTCTGATACCACCACTGTTTTGCTGGATCTGCTGGTGGTCAGAGAAGTCCTTGGCAGGCAAGGAGGTGGATTTTGACTGACTTTGTCTGCAAGATAGCAGCTGCTGTTGCTCTTTGCTGTCTGTTATGGAGGAAGAAGCAATGAGATCATTTTCCTCAAGCACATATTTCTCGTTCAACCCAGGAACCATGGTAAGCTTATCTGTGCAGTGTAGCATGTTGCTGTGGTTCTCATTATTAGTGGACTGGCCATGGCCAACTAAGCGCTGTAACTGACTTAATGGATCCTTGCTCTCCTTGGTCACAGCAGGCTCTCTAGCACAAATATTTCCCTCTTGTGTCTCAAATGACCCTTGGTCACATCCAGAGATGTGGCTGATTTTCTTTTGTGTCAGGCAAAGGATATCAAACAGCAAGTTGTTTACACTGTCCTGCAGAAAAACCTGGAGGTTTGGTGCATCTTTTCCAGTACCCTCCAGTTCTTTTTTCTTTTTTGCTTTCTCTAAAGCATGCTTAAATAAGCTGTCTGCCACCTCATTTATTAAGTCATCCACCTCTTTTTCATCCATGTAGGATTTTTTTGGACAAGTAATGCCATCTACTATCTTGTTATGCGTGGCCTCCAGCAAGTGGGCAACACTCCTGTATCCTTGTGGCTGAGTCAGCACCGTAGCTGCTTCCCTGTGTAGAACCTCAGCAATGTTGGCACGAAATGCTTCAACGCTGGTACCTTCGGCCACACTGCAGTGCAGCGTGAAGGCTGTAGAGGCCTCAGCAGCAGACATCAGACCACGGGATGCTGTGTAGACTTCAGCAAAATCTGCGTCAGAATCGCCGCATTCCCCTGACTCCTCTGTTAGCTCCACAGCTGCTACAGCACCAGCAACCTGAGCCATGCCACACATAGCTGAGGAGAAGGAGTAGTCACCTCTCTCCTCTGGTTCCTGCAGCTCCTCCTCTGTGTCTTCCTCTGAAGTCGATTCCAAAGCAAGCTGTTCCGTCAGCTGTGGGGTAGTAATGGTGCCAATGACACTGGCAGCACAGGCCAAAGCCACCTCTACATGTTTGGATGGGTGTCCTCCATTGTGGTGGAGAACGTGGGCCTGTGTCCCATTCTCAGGCATCTCCCTGGCTTTGGCAGTGATATCCTGGTCAGGCACATGAGACACTTGGGTCTCTGGCCATTCTACAGCCCCGTCAGAACTATCTGGGCTTTGAACTATAACAATCTTAGGGAGTTCAAAAGAGCAGGTGCGCTGTTGGGAAGGCTCTCTGGTCTTTGAAGGACCAGTGGAGTTGGAAGGACGACTGGAGAGGGACACGCTGACAGCCGCCTCAGAGACAAAAGAGGTTTCATCTTGAGAGAGACGTATGAAGGCATCTTGCAGTACTGACTCGGCCAGATTGGTGGCGTAGTGACCAGCTGATTCCTTAGAGTGAAGGCTTGCTCGCTGATACCCTTCCCTTTTCCCCTCAGCGTCCTCCCTGTTCTGATGATGGGCCAGCTGTCCCCTCTGACATGCAAGTCTGACACAGTGTTTCTGTGCAACCTCTACCAAGGTCTCTGCCAGGTCACCACTCTCTGGTTCTGTGAAGAGGAAAACAGAGAAAGACAGGGAATGAAAAATGCCCTCACTGATGAGAAAACAGCTCCATCAGTTTCCAAAGTGTCACAGCAATAATAGAATATTACCCTGTTTTACCCTTCACTGAAGATTGGGGCTTGTTTATGTCTTGTTTGTCCCATTCAATTTCCCCTCGGACAAATTTCCAGAGAATTATTTCGATCTATCACATTTCATTCATCACTGGCGTAACACAATGACAGTAATTATATACTTCTCTCTTCTTGTCATACATTCTCGGTCACTATTGAAATCTTTCAGTGTTTGCTCCTCGGTAGTCCTGCAACCCCAGCAGGAAGTACAGGGTTTAATTCTACTCAATATGCTACATTTGTTTTTTAAAACTGATGTCTGCTCAATAAAATCAAACATGACTAGAATAATGTTTACAATATTAAATAGTGAGATCCAGTTTGATGTAGGTGACAATGTCAGAATAGTTGACACGTTCTTGAACACTGTCAAGATGACGTTTCATTGTATCTTACTTCGCGATGAAAGTATTCAAATTGAAATAAAATTCTACAGAATCTATGTAAGATGAGAAGTGAAGTAGGACAACCATAACCTCCATTGCTCATCATTTGATGGGCTAAGACCTAATTAACAATGAACAAGTCATGACTCAACAGTACAACCACTGTGGCACCTTCCACACATTCAGTGGAATGTGTTTTTGGAAAGTGTTTTTTTTTTTAAGCTCTAAAAAGGACCTTAAAATCAGCATTAAACTTTTTTTTTCAGGCCTGCCTGTTTTCTTTGTTGATCAAGGAGGATGCCATCATTTAAAACCAAGTTTTGGAATGGCCACTTCATGCTGCTTAGTACGTGGCCAAAATTTCCTCTAGGGTTTTGAATGGACAGCATGTCACCTGAGGCAGGGAATAAATGAAAATGTATCACAGGCACATGACGAGCTTTTAGTCTGTGTAGTAACATCTTTATATGAGCAGATGTGGGATTAAATCTTTAACCCCTGTGCTGCGCTTCACTGGATCACACAAAATTAAGGCAACTCTTATGTATTCAGTCATAACAGATTAAATCAATGTTTGTATGAATGCTGCATGCATCAATACATGCAAAAGCTTAATGCATAAATGTAAACATTTTTTCTTTGAACTATGACTATTCAAAATTTATCCAGATCAACTAATATGACTTTTTGAAAATTAAAATTTGTACTGTGCTCTTAATCTACAAATACATACAGAGATAGACAGTCATGTGATACCCCTGTGATTTTCTTTTCATTTAGGTGCAGTGGTTCAAGAGAAAATAGTCAAGATATTCCACAATATAGTAGCCTATTTTAAAAATATTGAGAAACCCATTTGGATCAACACTAAACACGAGTAACTTGTTCATTGGCCATACTTCACATCAGTTTTTATGCATCTCTGTTTAAAAAGTTTTTGCAAGATCCTGCCAACACAGAAAAACACAGAACCTCTATGGTGGAGGTAGCAAGGCTCACCATTTCTGAAGCCATCATCCTCGCTGTCATCACCAAGGTGTTCTGAGGCAGTCAGGAAGTCTTCCTCTATGGAGGAGATGGAGCGGTTGGTGTCGTCATCGACTCGCTGGCCTGCTGCTCGGCCCTGCTGAAGCTGTCGCTCGTTTCCCCACTGCAGGCCGATCAGGAACTTGTTGATATCAAAGATGATGCTGCTGGGTTGGGTGGAGCGTCTCTGCCCTGAACACTGCACCAGACACACGCCTGTACTCCTCTGCTGCTGCCCGCCCTGAATGGAACATGCACAGATACCTATTATGCATGCACACACAGAGGCACATAGACCCACACTCACATCATGTATATACAAAGTTCTACATGCATACATACTGATACTGAACACACACACCAATCACGCACAAACACACAGTGGACAACACATACATTGAGTCACAAATTACGAGATAGAATATTATAAACATCTTAAACCTTCAGACTCAATGAGTTTATGTAGCTCTAATGCATGTTTTCCTTCCTTTTATTTGAAATACTATTAACTCACTGGACCTGTTCATGCAAGTTTAATTGTCTGTGCAGGCTCCTCAGGCTGTGTATTGATTCACACAGTGGTTTTGTACAATGATGTATTTGGTGAGCTTCAAAAAGTCTATGAGATGGTCAGTGGCTGTAAGGAAACATCATATTGAGAGATAAATACCAATAAAAGCAGAAAGGGATATTAGCTAGCCGGTATAGTTTATGTGTTTGTATTTTTATGACTGATTAAAGTTTCAAGGTATTCTGAAATAAAAACGTAGAATGTCATGGACATGCAAGTGTTATTTTCTGTACATGCAAATATTGGTTTTCTGCCTAACACACAGTTCTACGCCTCAGAAGACGAGGAAATGTTTTTTATTGGAGTGAATTGGGGGGAAATTACTAGATAAAATGAAGGCACTCTGTCTTGTGGATTTTTCCAAGCACAAAAGGTTCAAATCTAATCACACACAAAGAACAGCTTGCACTCTCTGCCTCGCGCTCCTGGCCCAGTAATTCAAAGGCTGAAAATACTTGCAAGGATCTGAACACATCGTCGCAAACTCACCTGGGAGGGGGACTGTGGGTGT
Organism: Holacanthus passer; assembly: GCA_025331565.1. Classification (NCBI taxonomy): domain Eukaryota; kingdom Metazoa; phylum Chordata; class Actinopteri; family Pomacanthidae; genus Holacanthus; species Holacanthus passer. The sequence goes on along the minus strand of JAFREQ010000004.1, from coordinate 3,465,509 downwards.
GTTTGGCAAGTCTCTGAGGCTTCTAGGCCACCGAGTAGTAGGATCTCATTTTCTTTCGGCTGGTGGACAGTCAGCAATTCAACGAGCTTTGGCAGATCTGGGGAAACGGATGCCAATTTCTGCAGGAGACATGCCGAGCACAGACACAATGCTAAATGATAAAAAAACAAAAAGCTTTTCTTCAAAGCAACTTCAAAACTGAACATGTGTTCTCTGTGCTTCCAACTCAGAGACACATAATTAACCCTTTAAGCCTAAGCTATTTTTCAGGCCTCTGCTCAAAAATTACATACCCATAATAAAAAGAGTATATCTCTGCAACCACAAGGTCTCTTTGAATGATTCTTGTGTCATAATAAAGGGAACACTTTGTTCATATGTGTAAATATCAGTATATATGTTACTGGTTATGATACTGGTAAATGAAGATGGCACACAGCACAAATGAAAAAGTTTCAGGTTCGCCTAAAAAAAAAAAAAAAGCACTTTCAGGATAATTATCCCTTTGGAATGATCCAGCTACAGCTCTAAACCTCTACCAAATCATAGCACAATATGTGAACATTCTCTCTGCAAAGGTTGACTCTGATAAAGTGAAGCAGAACAAAATTAGAGAGTTTTTAGTACAGACAGTTCAGGCGAGGTCACATTTTGGCACCATCTGTGCCATCTGAATTTTCTTATGTGCCAAACTATATTTCACTTGCATATCATTAATGGTGTTCAATACATCCAAATACAGCAGTTTTTGGCTTTCTTTTTGAAAATTCAACCAGACCGCTATATATTTTCCTATTCAAAAAATAACCACACAAAACAACTGAATGTTGAATCCAAATGGAGCAGATTTATTTTTAGCAATCTGTTAAAAAAAAAAAAAGTGCAAACTAAATATTTCTATAAAAATGCAAACTGTACACTCATAAAACCAAAACAACTATTTACACTATTGTCCATTTATTTATACACATCCAAGTTACTGTCCATCGTGCCACAGCTGGAAGCAGTTCCTTTTTGTGCTGAGGCAGAGAGGAACCTTACACCTCCTGCAAAACGCAGGCGTCTTCACCCTGGGCCTTCCAGCATCGTGGCACCTCTTACAATACCTCCTGGCCCTAGATTCCTGGCTGTCGAGGAATATGGGCATGCAAGATGTGGAGGGAGTGGGTGGGATGGCTGCTGAGCCTTCAGCAAACTCAAGCATCTCCTGGGCCAACTGCTCCCTGAAGATCTTGTGGGTGAAGGGCTTTGTCTGGGTGGGGTCCTGCCTCAACTTGAATAGCTCCTTGTGTAAGAGGAAACTGTTCACTGCAGCGATGTCCACAAAGTGGCAAAACAAAGTCTTGTACCACTTCATGGTCTGGTGGCGGATGCTGTAAATTGTCATCAGTGCATCAGACAAACCCACACTACCGATGTTACAGTTGTAGTCCAAGATGCTGTCCGGAACTGGTATGAACTTGTTTTTCCACACCCCAGCCTCCTTCACCTTTCTCCTCACTGTCTGTCCACTGTAGGCCTGATGCACCGTGGAGCACATTGTAACCTCTCTTGTGTCCATCCACTTTACAAAGAGGAGTTTGCCATTCCTGATCCAACGTATGTCCCCCCTCTCAGCCTTTTTGGGAAGGTCGTTGGTCTGGGTTTGAGGGAAGCCAATGCGATTTTTTCGAATGATCCCACAACAGGCAATGTTCTTGGCGGACAGATCACTGAAGAGAGCAGGGCTTGTATAACAGTTGTCTGTAAACAAGGTGTAGCCCCCACCAAGGAGAGATAAAAGACAAAAGGTCCATCACTGCTGAGTATTTCAGACCGTGAGCTGTGGGGGACTCACTTTTGCTTGTGTAGATGAGGAAATTCCAGGTATAGCCTGTCGATGAATCAGCCAGCACAAACAGTTTATAACCCCACTTTGTCGGCTTGTCCTTCATGTACTGCTTCATGCTGATCCTGGATTTAGTTCCAACCATCCGCTCATCAATGGTCAGATTTTGATGTGGCTGGAAATGGGCTTTGCAGGCGTTCACCATCTCTGTATAGAGGGGCTTCAGCTTGAAAAGTCTGTCATACTCAGCAGTGTTCCTTTTTTTAGTCATTTTCCTCGTCCTCTTTTGGGTCGCTGAGGTGAAGTGACCACAAAATTGCCTCAAAGCGGTCCCGTCTCATGTGGTCACCAGGGAAGGAGAAGGTGTATGGCCATTTCTTCCTCCAGTAATCAGACCTGTGGTGTACTGTCACAAGGCCAGTGAAAAGGAGAATGGTTAAGAATATGTAGAAATCCTTCATCGTGAGCACTTCCCACTTGAACTTCATCCCAGCTTGTTGTCTTTTGGCAGCGTTGGCATTTGTGTTGTCAATGATTTTTTGGACAACAGACGGTGAAAAGAAAAGCTGGAAGAGGCTGATGGGAGACCATGCTGTGGTGGTGGGAAATGTGGGGCCTGGGATCCTGGCTGGCATGAATCTGGGAGGGTCAGGTTTGCTGTCCTCTTCCTCTCTGTCATGCCACCTGTCCTCCTTACTCTCTGTAGGCGCCAATGATCTTTTTTCACGCTTGGTAGCTGGAACAGAAGTGCCCAGAGAGGAGGGTCCTCTCTTCTCAGTGGCGGAAGGAGGTGCTGCTGGGCCTGACTGAGGTGTTAACGTCTGGGGCTGTAAAAGTCCTAGAGCCGTTCTTCGACGATGTGTTGGCTGGGGGGCCTTTGAAGGTCCTGGGATGCTGACAGAGGGTGGTTCGTAATCCCTGTAAACCCAAATGTGGAAGAAAAACAAATATATGCATTCAGTGGTCTAGTTCTCAAATTGTAATACATGTAAACAAAAAAGCAATAAACGTGGTGAAAATAAACACACACTGTGCTGGGGAAGTCAACACACACGTGCACACAGGCACGCACACACACATGCATACGTACATACACACACATACATTTTTTCATTGTGTGCTCAAAATATTTTTTTCAGCACTCAAATGTCCAATAGTCTGCTCAGAATCGAGTCACTGCATACATTTTGAGTACATAAAGAAACATTTTGAATACAGAAAACAGTTCAGTATACAATCAGACCATGTACTATGCCAGAATTTTGCCCTGACAAAGCTGCTAGCACTAGGTAGATTCAAAATTTGACACCAATAAATTGATAAATAAGGCAATCCATACCTTTCCAATGATGGAAGAACGTAATCCAAGTCATGGCCGTTGTCTCGTGTGGGACAAAGCAGGTCCTCGTCATCTGATGATGAATCCTGAGGACAAACCAGGCTCCCGTCGTCCTCCTCGAGCATTTGGAGTACTTCTACTGTACTATAACTTCTACCTGGTTCTTTATTTGCCATTCTTCTATCAAAGAAAGCATCACAACACAGCTGCAAACACGTACGAAACAAGTTATATGCTGTGCGTCAGGTGTCCTGTGCGTAATGCTGATAAAACCGCCGTTGAGCTGCATGTGGTTACGCAAGGCTGTATCACCGTAATGGATTGGTCGATTTCAGTGGTTGACACCTCCTTCGAATCGTTAGAGCCAATAGAATATAGCGACAGCCACCAAGATTGACAGCACTGTTAGCCAATGTTGGGAGTAACGCATTACAAGAGTAACGTGTTTGCTGTAACGCAGTGATGTAAGACATTACTAAAAAAAAAGGGTAATATTTTACTCGGTACAAACTTCAGTAACGCGCATTACAATCATAGACTGTATAAAACATGGACGTAATCTCCGTGACGTCATCTGTAGATTTCTGAAGAGCAAAAATTAAGCTAGTCGTAGCGCAGCCATCTTGGCAGTGGGGACGTCGCATAACTCCGGTTAATCCAAATGTGGACAAAGAGGTGGAGCGAGGGCGGAGCTGAATGAAGCCTGTTTAATGAAACATGCTCACCGAGCTAGCCGGCTAACCCGGTGGTACCGGCCGGCCGGCTTCGGCACCGGTTATGGTACTTTAACAAGCCGGCCTAACGTTATATGTCAACATTTCAGCCTCCAGCCGATCACAGTCAGTCAGTTTCTGGAGTATAATGAACTTAAAATTTCAGTTTTAGCAATAATATAAATATAAATAATAACGTTTGAGATCATACACTGTCAAATTTGATGTCACTGTTTAGCTTGAAGCTAAACTCCTTTGACCAACAGGTCAATGTCTCAGCTGATGCATCCATGTCAGTGGAAACAGAAGTAACGTCTTACTTGAATTCTGCCCCTGTGATGGAAAAGCCTCCACTTGTTTCCAAGAATTAAAAAAATCGCACGATGTTATAATGCACCAGCACCAGCAGAAAGACTTTTCAGTCTCGGGAGTCTTGTGCTCACCCCAAAACGCAACCGTCTCGGTGATGAGAATAAAAGAATAGAAATAAAAAAGACTGTATCTTGTCATGGCATTAGGCTTTAGGTTACAATATAGTGGGCTCTAGCTCTATTGATTTTAATATGAATAGGCCTACAGTTACAGTATCTCTATCACAATTTACCAGACTTGGACCTTTTGTCTGTTTTTGAGATTCTGGCTATGATTGTTCCTTGTATTGCACCATGAACCATTATTGTGCCTATTAGGCAATATATTCTATATATATGTTATACATTCTACTGTTAAGAATAGCTCAATCATTCTCAGTCTCAGTTATCGAACTGCAATAAGCTAAATTTATAACGCCAAATCCATACTTCCAGTTATTTTGGTGAAAGTAACTTAAAAGTAATGCAGTAGTAGTGTAATGCATTACAATTCAGGGACAGTAATATTGTAAGGTAACTAATTCCTTTGAAATGACAGTAATAAGTAATCCATAATGCATTACATTTTTGAAGTAACTTGCCCAACACTGCTGTTAGCCAATCAGAATCAGCAGAACGCCATCTTGAAGACTAGCCGCTTGCTGACCGCAGTTTCACCCCTTAGCTCCCTCAGGCTAACGAAGCCTCCAAAAAACGCCCGGAATGATTTCAGTGTAACACAGGAAGTAGTACTAATTGATTCTGGTGTGAATTTACCGATAAAATAAACTTTTCATGGCAAAACAGCTAAGGTAATAGAAATTTTACAACTATAGTTTGATGAAGCAATTTTGGTTTTTGCTGTTCTCACTGAAGCTTTGATTTTAGAGTGCTTTGATGGATATGTTTGGAATCTGTGGACTGTCTGCTTTCGTTTGAGGGGTTGTTTGTGCATTTTGCATAAAGTGCCACAGTGCTAGAGCCAGAAATGTAGTGAGTGGGTTCACTGGGTGGCGCTATATTGATTTCTATATTTGATAATTCATTTAGTTGGTGTTTGAGTTGTGTTTGTGGCATGTAGCCCAGGTTCTGCTGTTAAATTTGATGTGCATCGTCACTATATTCTTTCATGATTAGTGCATTGTTTCGCACTATTTCTTCCTCTTAAGCCCGAGAGGCCCCAGTCCCTGCTAGAAGTCTTGAGCCATGCGGAATGATTATTGATCGCCCACTGCTTCCACCTCCAGCTGCAAAAGGCTGCAAAATCTGCATATCATCTAAACAAATCAACCCTCTAATTTTGGATAACGATTTTGAATCCATGGCAACTGAGCCTATGTTTACGTGTGAAATACAATGAACAGAGTTCCTGGGAGGTGAAAAGTGGGCGGAAAAGAAAAAGGGCTCAAGCAGGAGAAGGAAACGAGTGTGGACGCTGCTCACCTTGATGCTTTTGTCATCCCGACAGTTCGTTTTCTGAGGGTCCAGATTTACAAAACAGATCTGAGAGAGACAAAAAGAGAAAGACAAAACATGAGTGACAGTCTGACTGGGAAGATAAAAAAATAGAACAAAAGCTGAGCAGGAGTAGAGCGCAAAGTGTCCCAGATGTCAGATGTGAGAGTGCTGTAATGGTAAAGTTGCACTGCCATTCTCACTTTGTCACTAACCCTACAAACCAGACAGAAGGATAGCTTTCCTCTAAATGACTTACCATTTAAAAACTAGACATCTGTCTGGTTGGAAATTAGCACCCACCACCCCCAAATGCTGGTGATTTTGTGTAGTGGTGGGTGAATTTGCTCAACCTGCCAACATTAGTGGCCGGTATATAAAAGCAGTGTATCAGAGCGATTGATGTTTCTATGATGCAGATTGAATTGCAAGTCTGCTTGTTTTCGAGGAGACAAAAAAATACAGTGTGGGTTTACACACATCACAGGGGTTAAGAAGTCTGCAGAGAAAATCTCCCAAGAGGAGACACATGCAAAAAGAGGTGAAGGTCATAAAACTTTTTTAAAAAATTTGACGATGGAGAGTCCTGTGATTGTTTAGTTTAGAAGTTTAGAAGACAAGCCAAGGAGATGTGTTCTGTTCTGTTCGGTACGTCGTCAACAGGCTTCGGATGCCATTAAGAGAATAGTTTCATTACTGGGATAGAAAACCTAAAATTGGAAAAGATGACAAATCATCCAAATGCCACATCCAGGTAAGAGGGATGGCACACTGTTTAGATATGCTCGCGCAATCGCTTCATCAGCTCATGGTTCGTGTGTGTCTGTGTGTGTGAGAAAGAGTATTTTCCTTAAGAGTTTAAATATTTACCTAAAATAAAACAGACAATTGCTTGAACATTGCAGATCTTGTGCTGGGTAAAACAAGAAAGTGGCTCATAAAAGAAAAAAAAAAATGAATGGCTGGTAGATTTTGGAATTTACCACACACTGTCTCTCATTGGCAGAGCCCTTTCCAAGAAGACTTCCTTGTCTCTCTGGGGCGAGCTGCAGGTGTAAATCAGCAATGATTTTCTTTTCTCATCTCTGTCTCTCTTTTTATGCTTTTCTTTTCATCTGTCTCCACTCCTTCATTGTGCCTCTGTCACACTCTCCGCCTCCTCCTCCTTCCCATCTCACCCACCCTCGCCTCTGGCTGCAGGCTTAATGGCGTGTGATGGAGTCCTCATGTCAGTGGTGGGAGTCTGGGACCGTCCGCCGGCTGCTGTTTGATTCTACTGCACACAGCCTCTGATCTAAGTTGGCGTGGCCAAGTTAGTCTTGTGTGCCTAAATGGATAAAGCACGTCACCAACAGCATGAGTGTGTGTGTGCAGGACGCTGTGAGGTGCTTTTGGGAGAAGTATGTGTCTCAGGCACGAACACATACATTTCTTTGTATGTCTAACGTCTGAAGGGTGCTGTGCTTGTCATTACTAATCAAACCTAGCCGTAACGTGAGTCACTGAGGCAGTCTCAGTCTTTTCAATGCAAAACACGCACAGGTGGGATCCTGCTGGCTCCCTTCTACCTCTGCCATATCCGTTCTGCCTGCTGCTATCTATCTTCCCCCTTTTTCTCCTCTCTAGACCTGAGAAAAATATATATAGTTTCAAATAATCACATCTTGACACACATCACGGTTTGAAAAAAATTTCCCTTGAACTGTCTGAGGTGTGCAATTCATTCTGCTAGGAATCTAAACAGCCTCAGTGCTTTGATATAGCCTATATTTTCCATGATTTTCATCTTCTTTTCATTTATCTGTGTATTCTGTATTTATTCCCAGAAAGTCATGTCAAGGTATAGAAACCAGTAAAATCACCCTGTTATGATCAAAATCATGTCATGTTGTGAAGTGAAGCAAAATCTGCTTCAATAAATAGGTCAACATACTGATGAGAGCATACTGGTTGTATAAAAAACGCTGGAATTCTGCAACATTATGTACAATATGTTTCCTGTAGAAGACATTGTGGGTTTGCTTTATCACAGTAAAAGCTAATATTAAGAAGGTACATTACAGAAAACAACAAAAAGTGTCTGCAAAGCCAGATCGGATGAGCCAAAATGTCCTTCAGCTGAAGTGATAATGCAGCACATTCAGAACAGGCCAATCCCCCTCCCCTCACCTCCAATCTGGTATCCTCCAGTCAAACATAATATTTTCCAAACTATTAAGTCTAAAGTGATGAAAATTGCTGCTTGAAATGGAGTCAGTCAAGTAGAAAAAAAATGTGAAGTCATTGACAGCTGACAATGACAGAATATTAGGAAAAAGTTCTCCTCGCCCTGATCAAACCAAGTAGGTGTAGTTTTTTTCCCCTCCCCTCTGCCCTTCATGGGCTGCATGTGTCACCTATAGCATTTACCTCTTGAATACCAAGAAGGTCGCTCCTTTGTTAGCTTTCCCTCAATCTACTCATGGAGGAGTACAGGCAGTTTGTTCGTTTGCTTGTCTGCTGTTCAGATCAGTTTAGTGAGTGTGATGAGGGCCGTCAGAACAGCTGTTAAATGTCAACAATATACAGATAAAACCTGAGTTTATCCTACACCAGTTACTGAAACCAAAGGCAATAGTTTCATTTTGCCACTTGTTGAGCCTTGTTTGCTAAAAAAAATATGGCCTTTAAATTCTGTTTTTAGTCATTCTTACACTCTATTGTTTCTGCTGCAGATAATATGCAGGGACATGCAGATATATGGCCTTCATCTGAGTGGTATGAACAAAGAACTACCTCATCGCTTTTCCTCTACACTACTATGCATGAACAAGCAACAGCCTGCAGAGTTCCAATTTGGCATCTAACTCATTTTATAATTTCTATTCCTACCACAACATGTAAATAAGAGGTCGCCAGTTTTTTCACTTGAACCAATATTGGGAATGGTCCCAGAAAGGCAGCGACAAAACACCTTCCCCTGCCTGCCAACACATCGCCCGCAGATAACACACAGTTTGAGGAAAAAGCGAGGCGGCTGATCCCCGATTTTGACCTTGAGACGGGTTAAAGTAATTTAACCCCATCAGACGCTGACAGCCAAGAGGCAGTTGTTCTAAATTTGGGAAGCAGAGGGACATCCAGTCACCTCTGTGTCCATGTGTGAGACGAGCCCAGGGACACGCTCCGATTCTATCAGTTTTTCGCAGACACGCCAGACGACGTGGGCTTGCGTCAGACTGTCTCTGAAGGACTGACCACGTAAACAACAGTTGAGGAATTTAAAGATGAAGGGAAAGAAATATAGAGACTGAGAGGGTGAATGTAATGGTTTGATGTTTGGATAATACTGATACCATTAAAGTCTGCAGTGACAGATTCAAGGACTTCATTTGTGCTCCAAGAGAGCCATAGCCAGTCATAACCCTGTTGGGATCAACGAAACAACTAAAACTAGATTTTTAAAGCTGTAATAACTGATTTTCGAACACTTGGGGGCAGCAGAAACAAGCTGACATACACATTCAGCAGATTCAGAGAAATCATGTTTCTGACCACCTGATGAATTTAACTCTGTGTTTGGTCTCCACCAACTCCTAAAGGAAATATCTGCCTTTTAAGCTGCACCAGCTAGTCACTAACTTAGTTGTCTTGTGCTGAACAGGTAGCAAATTGCAGGCAGGAAAACCAAAACAATAAACTAAAAGACACTATATAACTATGAGTCGTGCGTTCATCACTATAGGTGATCCCTTTCACATAAAAGTAATTGTGATCCATTGCTAATATAAAAGCATTTATTATACCTACTTTAAGGTTAGGGAAAGATTGTGGTTGGAGCTAAAAGAAAGCATCACCAAAAACATGATAAACTGGCAAACTCAAGTACTTAAATCCAACCAACCACATGGCCTCACTACGACTTTTCACAGCAGTACGAGATCAAGATACGTCCTGCTTCGCTGCTGAATGCATATCACATATATCATATCTTAATAAGCAGCCAATGCAATTTTCTGGAGAACGACATTCTTTATCTCGGTTGCAGCAGAGATCTGAGTGTCTCTCCACATCTTCTCACTTCACTTGGTGCTCATCCTCACGTAAATCTACAGCTGTGCCCAACATCAGCCCAGCCAACCAAAGTCAAACTCCGGGAGACTCGGACCACCTGTGCTGAGGGACCACGAGGAACAAACTGGGCAGTATTAACACTTACAGGAGGGAAATCTGGAAGCAGCCTCAGCAGTAGAATAGAGCATGTTTTAGGAACAGTGTGTGTGTGTGTGTGTGTCCGAGACTCTAACAATGCAGACACACACACAAGGGTTCAATTGTCCCAATTTATTTATGCATAAAATCCAATTTGGCCTTGGACATACAAAACTGTCAGGCAGGCAGATTTCTCGCTTTCTACTACACACACCCCTAAAAATAGAGCTTCTGCAGATACTTAGCCACAGTTTCAATACAACATTATGTGCACAGACGTGGTCAATACAGTAAACCATTACAAATATTTCCGTCTCCTTTGTCCATCAAAGCTTCATTCCTCCTCAGCATCCCTCCATCTCTGCTCACTACTCTGATCCTCCCACACACAGCTGCTACTCTCTGGCTTTTTTCTTAAAACACAGAATTTTTGTTATATGGCATATTTAGTCCCTCATACACTGTTTGCTTGTTTTATGCGTGGCGTTTCTTCCCAAAAGCAGTAATAAAATATGGTTACTTGAAAGAACTAATTTTTAGGTAAACTGCCACCCCCCATAGTCCCTGTGAGATGCTACTGGTGCTGCATGGAAAATCCCTAATGCTGCCACAACCACGGGTTCATTCTCAGTCTGAGGTGACAAAACTAAACATAGCTCCTATTGTAAAGTGTTTTGACTCATCTCAGCGGCTGGCAACTTTAATTACTGTATAAATCATTTTAAGTTTAATTCAAAGGAAGTTTGGGGGAAAACAACATTAAGGCTGACTGACTCTGCCATATTAATTTTGTGATGTGACCCACAAGCTGCACAGTGCTGGTGTAGAGACCAGACACGCACGCTGAGCTCACACACTATGAACAGCCTTATCTTGTGTTCATAAATTTAATTACGTGCTGATAAAATGCATAACATGAGCTGATCACAAAGCACAACAGGACATATGATGATATTCCACATTCAGGTCATCCAGACTTTTTTTTTTAACCTTCTGACTGAGCTGCTTTCTATTTATCTGGTATTTTTGATTCAAGTATTTCACCACCAGAAGTAAGAAATTGTAGGATGCAATATCCTTGAATACAGATATGGTAACTGTGTACTTGATCAACAGAGCTTTTCCACTGCTGAAAGAAACAGGATATATGCAGTATTGTAAGTAGTGAATATCAAGCATGCACACACATACAATTAGTGTTTGGCTCAGCTCAGCTTGGAGCCCCGGGCTAAAGAGAACATCAAGAAGCTGATGCTGCCCTGGTTCTTCTCACGACATGAACAGTATAGATATGCTATGGAAAATGTTAAAAACAGGAAATATACAGTATCTCTCTCGAGTGTATACATTCCCTTGTGTATATATTTTCCCAAAGGATCAGACATTTATCAGTAAATATGGACAGAAACATAGGCTCAAACAAGTGAACAAAAACTCTACAGGACTGTGATGAAAATGGCTAAGAGCAGATTATGAACAGGGTTGTTGATGCTCAGAAGCTTCTGTGTCTTTGAAATGCATAAATTTTAAAGTGTTGTTTTCATATTTGGAGAAGTGTTAAGATGTGTTTTCATCACAATGTTTTTCACAGTGTTTTTAAGCCAAGAGTTAGAACATTTCTTGTTTTATCTTCATAGGAGAGTACATATGAAATATGATGTCTTTGTTTAAAGAATAAAAACTAAATTGACAACTAGAAATTACATGTACAGTCACTACATCGCATGGTCCTGGTCGCATTTTTTACTGGCCCCACCTCCGACATATAAATACAACAAATAACCATCAGCAATGAAAACATGGCACATGGAAAGATTTCAACCATGCAAATGATAGTAGCAGTCGTAAAAATACAAGCCTGATTCCAAAAAAGTTGGGACGCTGTATTAAAGGTAAATAAATGCAATCATTTGCAAACAAACTGTAAAGGTTTTACAAAGTGTTCCTGAGTCCATGTATTAATATCCTTTCTACAATCATGTGTTTGACAAAGTGGTGAACCTGACTGAGTCTTTCCAGGATGAACCTTTCATACCCAATCATGATACTATCACCTGTTACCAATGATCCTGTTTACCTGTGGAATGATCCAAACAGGTGTTTTTGGATCAGTCCACAACTTTTGTTGCTCCTGTCCCAACTTGTTTGAAACATGTTGCTGCCATCAAATTCAGAATAAGCAGATATTTTCAAAAATTGTCGATGAGGTCAAACATTCAATATATTGTCTTTGTACTGTTTTCAACTGAGTATCTGTCAAAAAGGATTAACAAATGATCCCATTCTGTTTTTATTTAAGTTTAACACATTGTCCTAACTTTGTTGGAATCTGGGTTGTACTACAGTAGTAGAAACACTAACTCTACTACTTGTAACCTAGTAATTAACTGTGTTAATGTTTGTTTGTGGCATGTTTAAAAGGGTTAAGAATGGATTTTCTGAATCTGTGCAGGCAGCCTGTTTAAGGTAATACAAGGTGTTAAGTTGCTCTTTAAAGTGACTGGATTGACACTGAACCTTTCCAACGATCCTCTGATGTATTACATTGATCCATTACTCCACAGTAGGTTGATTCCAAGCTACAGCAGAGACCAACAAATACAGCCCTTTCTCCTCACCTGAGCTATATTGTGCACCAACAGTCTCAAGACTGGATCATCCACTAGACAAAACAAGTGACAGCCCTGGGGCCACAGACTTTCAGGGTCCTCAAAGGCCCTAGTTTCACGATGTGGTAATTAGTTTATGGTAATTTGATGAGTTGCAATTTTGTTTGGTAATATTCACCATGTGTTGGGTGCACTGAGGTCGGGTGGTTAATTTGTGTGCACTTAAAATAACTCTGTCTGCCTGCACTATAGACTCATCTATAGACTGTCAATTCTTGCCTGTTTTGTTCCTAATAATAGATATTCACTTGTAATAACACAGAAAAACTGATATTACCTAAGTATTACTATCACTCCTCCTTTTGAGCAAGTAGTTCTCATTTTTAGAGCACAACCCTGCACCAGAGACTGCAGATTCTCATAATGTCAGATGGACAGTCTAAAGTAAAGGAGAGGTTTAGGTTCAGCTCAGGTTTAGAAGAAAAAGGTTTGTCTTCCTGCTCTGATCCTGCTGTAAGTCAGAGCTCCTTCCAAGACTGACGGCATATTTATTCTGTTCCTCCTCTCTCCAGGCCGAAAAGGGACAGGTCAGGACATAACACACTACCCGAGTGTGAAGTGTTTGAATCCAGTGATGAATGGATCCCTCTCCTCCACGGACTACAGGTTCAAAGCAGGAAGACAGATAGCCAGAGGAATAAACTGTATTTCTTCTGTGCTTGAGAAATTCGCCACATATTCTGACAACTGCTCGCATGAAGTTTAATTCTAGACAGAGGGAACATCAGACTGTACAAGCCGAAATTTGTACTTCCCATTTGATTTCCAAGTTTTTTATTAGATTTCTAACTTCTCTCTGCGTATTTTATTGCTGGATTGTTTCTTTTCTACACAGAACATTGTCAGTATACGTTTTCTCACATAAGTTCACAGATCAATGAAAGGAAACACAACATGCAAATCAGATGCACAGTGATTAGGTAACTATTTGCCTCGCACAGAGAAAAAAATATATAAGGTGCCGTCTTCCTCTTCAAAATGCTCACCCTGTCAAAATTTCTCAGGGGTGCGATGAAATTCAGTGTGACTATCACAGCGACATGACACTTCTCTGTGACTTCATGCATTAAAACATGAGTGAGTGATCAAAGGTGACAACATGATGCAGCCAGAGGTGGGTGATCAAGCGAAACGCAGGAAAAAGCTTTTATCTTTTATTTAGCTCAGTTTTTGGCCTCACTACTCACCATTTTGAACTGTTCCTGAATACGTAAACACTGATTTTTTTTTTTGATTTTTTTTAATCGCAAAAACAATTCTTAGAAACTGCAAACTAATGGACTAATTTGGGTTGATTTGGATGTCGACTTTTATCAAAATAGATCTCTTAATGGTTACGTCCAGCAAAATCAGAAGTTTTAACCTTTAACCAAACCCTCCAACTCTATTCAAGACTATAATTGCTTTGGTCCATTAAAGCTAAAAAAAAAAAAGGCCCGAGTCAATAAAAAGAAAACAATGAAAAACTAGTCTTGTCATTGCCCTGTGGTCTGTGTCTTTCTCCATCACTCTCCACTGACAGAGTATCCGGTGTCGGTGTGTGGTTTTGTGGCTGCTCCTCTCATTCTGTTTGGATCAGCGTTTGCTGTCTCACCCTCTTCTCTTTTACCTTTTTCTCTCTTTTCCACACTTTGCCTTCTTTCTGCCTCCCTGTACAGTTCAGGCCAGGACAGAAGAATTTATTTCTCACGCACCGTCATCAATCGTAAGCTCACGTTTGATTGATTGGCTGCAAAAAAACCCAAAAAAACCCACGGTGAAGCCGAACGGAGAATTGAGAGTCAGAGGAGCAATCTGTCATGTCACAGTCCAAGAGCCATGCTGCGGGAGGATGGGCCACATCTGCTCGCGCTCGCATTAAAGTTCCCTCTGATTCATGGGAAACAGACACAAAGTAAAGAAAACAAACAATCATTGTCTTGTTTAAACAAAAACTGAAGATGAAGCTGCTTGGTTTTTGCATTTCACAAAGGAACAATGAAGATAAAACTGTCAGCATAATCCCAAACTCAGGTAGGAGCTTGATGAGAAGAGGCCTGTTCTGCAGAGACAAGGACGGCACGAGTGATGTCTTTGTTTTCAGGTTGGCAGCATTCACAAATAGCATTTCATGTAAAAAAAAAAATGGAGAAGAGTCATGGAGCAATGCATAAATCTGTTTCACAGGACTCTATCGAATGATCACGTTGAGCTGATGCACGGACCATCTGCCCTCCAAAAATCCACCAAACTTTCAGGAATTAATCGAATCTAAAACAATTCTGAAACAAATCTCCGATAAAACCTGACACACAGTTGTTTGAATCCTGTGTACATCCTGTCCTAGATAATGCAGCTGGCGTCTGGGGGTTTCAGGAACACTTAATTCAGCACACGGCTGCTCACACTTACGAAGTGTGACATGAGTGTGTGAGAACGGTGCTCTTTGCTAAATTACCGCTCTTCCTGTTACCTTGGTAATGATTATCAAACACTTGAGGCATATTTTAGGGAGGAGTACAGGAAAAAAACCTAAACACTTTGTGTGTGTGTGTTACTTGCACTTACTCTGCAGCTACAGTCCACAGTAATGCTCAAGTTATGATTTTGTGGTGAAGACAACGTGTCGGACTTTTAAATGGCAACCTCTAGTTGAGGCTTGTCAACGCTGTTATGATGGTTTTATCACCATTTTGTTATTTATAATTCTTGACGTTGACCTCCCATTAACGCACAAACTGTGCTATAAGTAGCACTAAAATGAGATACAGGCTGAATTTTAACATCCTCAAAATGACACTGCTAACATGTTGATGTTCAGCAGGTATCATGTTCGGCATCCAAGCTTAGCTGGGAGGAGGGTGGATTTCATACCAAAATATCAATACTACTGATACCTATGTCTCATAATGTTTCGATTCTGGCGTCAACAGGATCGAAAGCAAAAAAGGGATCAGTTTCTCTCTTCTGTGTTGTACCCATTTGTATTTCATCAAAGAGTCGAACTGTCTGTGCAAACACATTAGTGCACGTAGGCCTGATGTAGGTCTACTCTTCACTTCTCCACTGCTGTTGTCCTGATGTGTCAACACTCAAACAGCATAAATGTTGTGCAACCGGACTAGTTCAATCCAAAAACATGATGGCTGAAGGAAAGAGGAGCACTGTTTGGAGCTATTTCACAGCTGTGAATGAAAATGTCTCAAACTGCAATGTGTGTAGGAAGGCTGTTAGCCACTGCGGTGACACCACTAATTTGTTTAAACACATAACCAAAAAAAAACATGAGAAAGAGAACTTGGAGAGAAACTTGAACAGAAAAGAGGGGAGGAGGAGGAAAAACGCCTCAACATCCAGACCCCTTCACTGCAAGAGTGTTTTCAGAGAGGCTGAAGCAAGGAAGAGCCAGGTATGCAGTAGTAAAATTAATATTCTATTCTAATTGGATCTTTAGTATTGTTACATTTTCAAGTTGTAATTGGTCATCATTAGCAGACTGATTAAATACAGCAGACTATATTCTGACATTCAAAGCATATATTCAGCCCGTTGAAACTTGTTATCTAAATCAATACATGCTTCAGTCGGGCCCCAGGCCTCACACGCTCAACTTTATAATGGGTAACATGGGTTGACAAATTATTTCTTGGTGATGAAAAAGTTTTCAGTTTGGCCTATTGATATGCATTCACCTCAGAAATTATGACACAATCATGCTCCACCCTCCGTGAAAGCTCATAAGCTGCTTTCAACAATGAAAAGTATTGTTATCGTTATTGGCGATGATTGTATTTCTTGGTTGAAACCAAATTTTGTGGTATTGCCCATCGCTTATTATCTTGTTAGCATCCTAATATTTGCAAATTATTACTAAACACAAAGCACAGCTGAGACTGATAGGAAGGTGATATAACTGTAGGTATTTGGTCATAAACATAATTTGGTCATAATCAAAGTTAGTACAAGTCATTGTGAGGGGAGCATGAATGTGTGTACCAAAATTTATGGCAATCCATCCAGAAGTAGTTGAGAAATTGCAGCCCTTAAAGCTAAAAATCCAATTTTTCTCTGTAGAGAAACAGAATATCACAAGCTGTTTCAGCATCTTTCTGTGAGAGTATTTTTTTACCTGTGAGACTGAACCCGGTGCTCTTACAATTAAACCTGCATCACTAAGTTGAGGCTCTGATCAGTGAAGTGTGGGTCGTGGCTCAAAGATAGTGCTGCTCAGGGTCTGGAGGTATCATTTCAGAAAAAATCCAAGAGATGGCGAAGAGGGAAGCAGCGAAAGGCGAGAAAACTGATTTCACCCCTGAGGGGATGAAATTCAGACTTATCATTATGCTGTCACTGAAGTGTGGGTGAATATGTATTTCATTTTCAGAAACTACATTTCAGATGTTATTAGCAAGAACAGATTATATATTTCAGGTACTTTTTTTTTAATGAGGCCCACCTACATTAGGGATCTTGAGCCAAATCTTATCTTTCATAAAAAAAAAAATTAAAAAAATCCTGGACTGGATGCAGTGTTATTTTATTTGTTGTGTGTGTTGTGGTGCAGTTTATATAAATCCGTGCCTGTAGTAAAACTGAATTGATTCACTTTAAGAATCAAAGGCCTGTTGTACCTCCCTACCGAAGAATGCCTCTGAGCCACTGACAAATGTAAATCCTGAATGCAGTTCATGCTTAACTCGCAATTTCAAATGAATAAATGATCAAGGGTGACACATCAGAATTGGGTGACAGAGAGGATTAAGATGTGCGTCCTCTACAGCTAAAAGCCACTCTCCTTTCTAAAGTCCCACGTCCTTTTCCTAAATGACCAACAATGACCTCAGTTATCCAAACACATAACCCTGTCCAGAAAATACTCGCTAAACGTCACATTCTACCAAAATATTTAGGAGAAATATTGTTTTAGTTGATGATGATCATCCTTCTTTTCATTTCTAAGCTGATGAAGTTTGGGCAAATTGTGTAAATCAATGTTCACACAGACTGAAAACGCCAACGTTAAAAACGACATATAGTTAACTTAATGGTTTTGGTTGCCAGCAGCTCAATAGTTAGAATCTGATTAGAGGATGTGAAACAGTCTGCCTCCCCATGTCAGCTCAAATAACAATCATAATTTTGTCATAGTGCTTCATGAGTTCTATTTCTGCTAAATCTATCCCAGCATGCACTGAACAGAAGGCAAGGAGAGAATGAAAATGGCTCATTAACAGCCACTCAAGGTCTACCAAGCAAACAAATGTGTACTGTTGTTTTCCTGTCATCATCCAAACTTCAGCCAAATCAGCGGTATTAACTTAACTGCGCTTGTATGTGTGAAGTCTGAACTGACGTGCCTGGACCGACGATGTCACGCTGAGAGGCCAGGAAGCAGGATGCAAAGCAGACAGAGGACTTAAGTCCAACAATAGTGTAGATCTAATCCATGGAGAGAGTCACACTACTGAGAGTTTGTGTTTGAGCAGAGATGACCACTCTATGATAGCTTTTTTTTTATTTTGCAGTCACGGAGTGTGATAAAATCAGCACAACAGAGATGCTTCTACTCTGCAAAAACCATCTCCCTTTAATAAATTGCCTGTGGAGAATAAATGGAGCTTTTAACAATCTTCCAGCATAGCTCATTATCATCTACTCAAAGAGAGTTTGCTGGTATATTTCAGGCAGCAAAGTGATTATGAGAAATTACATTCTGTTCCTAGATGCAAAAATAAAATGTAAAAAATAAATGTGCTTTTCCAACTTATTTTCAAGAAAGCAAAATACAAGTCTCCTTTCATTCACAAAACACACGGCTCTCAGCGAGTGGAAAAATGATACTAAATTCAGCATCAGCACCGGATGACAACATCAGAAGTAACATTATTTATGGATTAATTATGGCTATTTAAGCTGGTATTTCCCTTCCATGAAAGCCCATTAGCAAGTCTATCTAAAATTTCTTAAGACTTAAAGTACTGTAAAGTATCAAGTCTATCACAGTTGCTTTGTGCAACTCCACCTCTCACAATAACTTGCACAAGCTGTTGATGCAATGAAGAGCAGTCATAAAAGGCTGCACTTCTTTTACAGCAAATATAGGTCAATTACAATTCTGGACAAATTCTCAGTTCTTAGGACAACTGTCTCAAAATGCCGTTTCCTCACTTCTGCATTGCTGGTTGGTTGATCTGTTCAGTATTGCCACTTGTGAACAAAAAGTCTGCATGTTAATAGAGTTAAATGATCACTCCATTGTTAGATTAAATATTTAGGGAAAGGTAAAGGAGAGCAAGATCTGTCAGATGCACTATTTAGTAATGCAAGTACATCCACCGTGTTAGCCTAAATCATGTCATGTCATGTCATAGGAAGTGACACATCAAACCTTATAAACAAGAACTGTCAACTAAACAGAAGCAAGGCAGCAACCTGCTGCCAACACACTTTTTTACCATCTGCATGCCCACGAGTCACTCAGAGGAAGCCGGTTAAAGAGAGCCAAGAAGTTTTTTCAGATGTCATCTCACATCACTTCTGCCTAAAAATTCAAACTCGTCATTTGAGGCTCCACAAACATGCCTCCTGCAGCTTTAAAACTCCACACTACAGATGACTTGGTCCGTCTTTGTTGCCAAAAGGGTGCGCTTGTTTCGTCATCCACAGTATGCTACTCACCACGGTGCAGCTGCCCTCCGAGTCGTCGTCCAGCAGGCCCAGTCTGCACAGAGCTTTCTCGTTCCTCAGCCAGTACTCCGACGAGTCCAGCACACTGTTGCTGCACAGCACCTGCAGCACACAGATAAACCCTCAGCTCAGGTACAGCGGCACTGAAATCACACCACTCAGAGACACACACACGACTCCTCTCGCGCCGTCTGAGTCACACGTTCACTTTCACCGTCTCTGTGTTTCCCCCCTCTGGTTGTTAGGATTCGTTGACCTTTCTCCAAGACCTATATTTCAGGACAAGTGTCCATGTCACACGATCAATAATCTGTCAGCTAACCAGACTGCATAGTATATATATGACAGCTACTGTATCCTCCCTGGAGGGACATTTTAATGAAGCCTTGAGGGTGAACAGTCATAGAGCTGCCTTTCTCAATGACTGACAACTCATCGTCCTACTGACTCATATGCTCATCTGACATAAACTACTGACTTTGCTGTTTAAATACCGTCCAATTACAATGCCAATTTATTCATGAGGGTGCAATCAAAGATTCCCTTAATGCTTATCACAGTGCAAAGGTTTGACCATTTGGTACATTTGTAAAAGAGGAAGAATAAAAGCACTACAATACAAACAGTTTGTGTCACTGTTGTACGGCACATAAAAGATTAAAATCACGTGCTATAAATAAAATATTCTTATGCAATTACTTTGACATATGACAGATATTACGCATGGGTTGTTCACCCTCGCTGTGTATTTTTAGCGACAAACCATGCTCGCACCCCCAGGAATAGGCCATCTGTGCGGGCCCTCGGCCAGGTAAAGGTGACGTAGGCTCAGCTGATCTCGCCGAGAGCGATCGTATCAAAGGCCGCCGCCGCAGGTCAGCGGAGCACAATGTCCAATTATGAGAGAGACGTCACCTTGCGTCTCTACAGGACACTCGAGTGGAAGTCAGTTAAGATCACGAGCGGTAGGCTAATTAGCAGCACACACCACTGAGTCCACCTGCACGTACACATACACGAGCGAGGGACGCACACAAATAGACTTTACACACACTTTGAAAGGAAATTCAATCTAGCCTCCACCTCAGCCCACTGATCTGGACTATTTCCCCTCCTGTCTCTCTGGCACTGAGAGATGATAAATCTACTGGGCTGACCCAAGGGCCTGGCTGCTCCTCTTATTACACAACCCCTGGGTGTCACAGGCTCCCCGGAGGAGGAAATGAAAATGCTGGAAAAACACAAACAGATAAGGAGGGAGGCAGATATGATGGACAGGTGCACAGGGAGAAAAAGCCAAAAAGAAGACGTGGTTGACAAGCGGTCTTAGAGCAGACAGACAGAGCGACGCACAGGTAGATGGGTGTACACATCCATCCCAACACAAACACACACAGCTTCGGTTTTTTTACCTTCTTGCAGGCACTGATGGACGAGGCCACGGTGCTCTCCGTGCTGCCTCCCTCCACCTCGACAGACTCCGAGCCTTCAAACATGGCAGACGACTGGAAGTTACTGCAAGGCAAAAAGGGCACGGAGTTGACTTTGTCAGAGCAAGTTCTTGTCAAAGCGCTCAACACCTCTCAAAAATAAAGCCCGCAGGACGGTTCTGACTGGAGCAGGCCATTGCTCGTCACATTTGTTAATAGTCGGACAGGAGAATTCAGTATTCTGATTACTTAAATCCGTCACCTTGACCATTTCCTGGCTACCAAGACGAGGTCAGGACGGCTGCTAATGCCCCAGTCCCCAGTCTTAAGAAAAAAAAAAAAAGCAGCAGTTTATGGACAGGCAAAGGTGACATCTCCCATCATTTATTAAAGAGCGCAAAGAGTTTTAGGTGTTGGTCTTTGGATGTCAAAACCTTTTTATCACATTATTATTCATGAGAAGTCCCTGTAGCACCTGTCCAAAAGTTTCTTCAGGGATCTCTGTGATGGTTTCTCTCTCAGTCTGAATTCAATAAATACACTCATGACACAGACTCTCCCTGGCATGGAGGCAAAAACCAAATGCATGTTGGACCCATCAGTGAATTGCAGCTGTCTTTAGCAGAAGGCTGCATTCAAGAGACCCTGCAGCCAGTCTCCAATTTCTCTCTGAGGAAGTATCACGTACATACTGTATACAACTGAGCATTCAAGTGTCAGCCAAATCATTAAATTGGACTTAGTTAGTGACAGAGGATTATATCGAGACAAACATAAAACGTGACCTTCATTTGGTGCATGAGACAAAATTATTCAACAATCTGCAGCGATGGGAATGTCTGTCAGACTTGGAGTCTTAAACACAACATAGCAAGAAGTCAAAAAATCCCAGGAAGGCGTCATTATCCTCCGTGCATGCTTTCACTGAGATAAGCCAAATCGAAGCTTATCTGGAATGGCATTAATGAGGATCAATTTGGAAAATAAAGAGGCTGGGGATGCATATTTAAATAGGAGCAGCTGTTTTGCCTGTAATCCACATATTTCAAAGCAAATTAAAAGCATTTCATTTTGAAAGCCCCCAAGGAATCACACTACTGTATCTGTGTGCAGTTAATGAACATGCCTGATGTAAATAATCTTGTCACAGGAAAAAGTGAGTTTGCTGTGAACGTCCGGAAAGAGAGAGGGGGGAAAAAATGATGTACTGGAGATAAGTGGATATGATGTGCTTTAAATAGGCTGCTGTATCTGCGCGCGCGCGCACACACACGCGCGCGCGCGCACAGCAGGCTCTGATTCTGCAGCGAATATGTTGGATGCATCCAGACAATTGGAAGAGAACAACACTGTAAAAAAATGCAAATGGAAAAACACTCTTAAAAAATAAAAAAGGAACAGCACAGACTCATCTGCGTTCATGCAAATGCTGAGTGGTTTTCAGAGAAAGATTGCAGGAGACCAGCAGGATCCAGCTTTAACGCATCTTTAAAGATCTCTCCATCACGACGCGCTGATGATTGACAGGTCGGTGCGCTCTCCTGCTCCAGGGGCCCCAGGTTCCCAGCAGACATCAGTCCGGCGTGAGGACACAATTAACCCCGAAAATGTCTGGCTTTCAAGGGCAATGTTGTAAATGACTGCGGGGAGGCTGGTGTGGATGAGGCCAGTTTTCTATTGGTGCACAAATGGGCAACTTTTGGATGCAGGCTTCAGATTTCATTGCACAAAGAAAATCAAAGTTTGCATCCTGCAGGAAGCTTTCAGCTCTAATTTTGAAAAATCACCCCAGAGGAAAATCAGACAGAGGACTTGTTTTTAAAAAAAGTGTGAAAATGGAACATTTTGTATTTTAAACCTGACTCCTCTCCACTTTGCATCGTTGCATTGCATTTCCCAGCATTGAGGCCAGGCGAGCTGAAACATCTTGTTTACTGCACAGACACTGGCAGTCGACTGTGAAAGAGGCTTTACTGCATCGGTCTGCGTGCGCTTTTCCAACACTTGACACAAACTGACACACTTTGCACAACCAGAAAAAAAAGGAAAAGCGCTCTTTGATGCATTGGCACCACACGCTCACTTGCTTCCAATGCTTTTGCAAAAAAATATTATATTTTAAAAAGGGTGCCACAAATATCACAGTGGTATATTATAGGAAGATATTATAGTGGATCCACGCATGCAACAGAAACACTATAAAGTAGACACTGAATCCAATTGCTCACCATCTTCAGGATAAACAGGATAACAGGACATCTCTTACCTGGGTGTTTTCAGAAGGCACTTTGCTCCTGCCATCCTGTCCTAAAAAACAAAAGCCAAACTGTCCTCAGCTGGTGTGATTATTTCCTCCGTGGGGGCAGGGGGAGCTACCTCGACGCGTAATGGTCCCTGGGACGGTGTCCGATCCAGATGCGCATCCCCCGACACGAGCACTGAAGGAATCCCACGTTGCTGCGCCCGGGACTGGAGGAGGACTGTGGAGAGCTGGATGAGCACCACCTCCAGCAGCAGCAGCAGTAGTAGTAGCAGCACCGCCTGCCCTGCGCGTCCGTGCGCCAAGAGCCGAGTGCAGGCGCAGGAGCTCCGCGTGGATCAAACGCAATGAGCTGCACGACGCAGGCAAGGGCATGGATATGGATAGTGCGCGCGCATGTGTACAAACAGACGCACGCCTACCAGGTTGTTTTTGCTCCCGAGGCACCATGCATGAACCCCAGTTAATCACTTCCAGTACTGATGAGTGGAGGATGCATAGGCTTCAATAATGGTGCAAAAGGTGAATATGAGAATCTCCATCACAGCTGAATGACATGATTGTTCTCTGGCACATGTGTAAAGATGAGAGGCTTTGATGGGACACTAACTTTCAGCTGCATGTGAATTTCACTTGCATTGTGCCTCCTGCTGCTCCACCTCTTGCTCCAACACAAGGTCAGTGCAACAGATTTTATGGTGGACCCTCAACAGGCAAACAGAAAGCAACATGCATGGATGCATCTCAAGTGATTATTTATGTGACGGGGAGTGGGGAAGGACTCAAGTGCAACACATGAAACTATTGGTAGGTAATGGCCTTTATTAAAGGCAAAGGAAATCTTAAACAAAAACTCACTGTAAGAAAGTGTCCTGGATAGTCCAAAAAAACCCTAATCACATAAAGAGCGGATCCAAACAATCAAAGAAGAACAAATAATCCAAACATGAGGAATGAACTGACGGGCATGAGGAAACAATAGAGGAGAAGAAGAGAAGAGACAATCTGGCAAGGGCTAACAGAAATGAAGTGGCTTATATAATGTCCTGATTAGTAGTTGGCTGCAGCTGGGAACACAGGTGACTAGATGAGGTGGGAGTGGCTGACAGGTAAGGTGAGGCAGAGGCGGGGTGAGTAGAGAAGAACTGGGACCTGAGGTGAGAAGCTATGGCAGGTGAATAGTGACGGACTAACAGAACTTGAACAGGTAAACAATGACAGGTAACTAAGACATGACTATAACTGACAGAACTCTGACAGAGCACAGACAGAAAACCAAAACAGAACTAAGACAAAACTACAACACAGAACTAAGAAATAGAACTTGGACAAGACATGACAGCAGAGACAAGGAACTAAGACCAAGACAATGAACTACAACATGACTATGAAAAGAATGACAGAACTGAAAGAACTATAACAGAGACTAAGGCTGAACAGAAACTAAGATGGAACTATGACCTAGGACACAGATCGAAAACTAAGATATGAAAACTAAGGTAGGTTAACTAAAACAGAACTAAGGCAGGAGAAAATCTAAGGCTAAACAAAAACTAAGCAGAGGCCTAGCAGGCAGAACTGTGACAATTTATCCAGCAATACACAACCAGAACAGCACGTGTGACTGAGCTATAGGGGATAAACTCAGTCACTTTAACTGAGCAGTCTCCATGGAAATATTAAAGTCTTCTGTGGATCGTCTTTCCTATAATTACACTGAGTGGATTTGAATATCCAGTCACTTTGTCCTGTGGCAAGTGTTTGTGCAGTGACAGTGAAAGACATTTTAACACACTGGAACATGGTCGTGTTGTTTACAGAGCCAAACTATTATTCGATATTTCAGGCTCATATACCAGTGTTTGTGTGACAATTTTATAATATTTTTTCAACACATAACAATTACTAAACATTTTAGATTTTGACATCTTCAACCTAAAATTTTCTAGTGGATACACTACGTAATGGTGTCACTGTTTCCATATTACTCCAATTTCTTATTTACCAGCTGACATATACACCAGTATGACAGATCTGTGCAGCCCATAATATGACTTTAATGCATGCAACGCCAAACCCTCCCTTTAAATTCTATAGAGAACAGATGTGTCCAGATACGCAAACTGTCAGGCGACGTAGTATAAAGAAGCGAGACAGTCCTCACTTGGGATTGAAGGATGGGTCAAACAAACACAGGACTTGACCCAAGAGACCGGTTAGTCATATCAGTGTTAAGTTTGACATTAACATATGTCCATAAGTTAACAGACTAATGTATGTAGGTCACAATGTATTTTACATCAGTTACATAACAAAAGCTTATCATGCTTATTTTAACCAAATCTATGATCTTTTTCTACACCTAACCAAGTAGTTTTGTTGCCTAAACCTAACCAAACTGCAACCGTTTCTCATTGTTAACCAGGTGTTTATTTTTGTTACCATGAGGACAAAGGTCACCTGGCTATGGATCTTATTTCTGCAGAAGTTAATGGGAATGATTGGCGTATCATTTGCACGCAAACATTCAATTTGGCGTATACACTGCATCCAATTTGAGTCGTGGTATTTGTGCACAGACTGAAGAGACTGGGTTGATCTGTGATAGGATGAAATCAGCCGATATCAGTCATTGTCAACATATTTGTTGCGCTCCAGTTGTTTGGGCTCGATGTTTTAATTAATCACTTACAACTGCATTCATTTGTTTCTTGGTCATCTGGGGGCAGCACAACAAGCTGTAAACACAACTATGACATTTAATCACAATATTAAGTTAATATGGCAAGTTAGTCCATGTTAGTAAAGAATTGCCTATTTACACACCCAGCATGCACGGAACAACATTAGCATTCATTCGAAGTTGTGTTTGGTGGATGTAACTATTCTATTTTTTCTCCCTTTAGTTCTGTTTTTGGTTGTCAGTTTTCTGTTAAATAGTTATCCAGAATCTTTATGACAATTAAAGTAGCAGTACACAAGGAATGAATAACTTCCACAATGACCCTCTCAAAAACATCTCATTTATTTTTTTGATATCTTAAAAGAAACAAAACCTAGAAAAAAAAATACCTAAAACACACACACTCACACATGACGACACACCACATTCCCAATCGCCACTTAAGACAGCCATCATCTCTATCACCCCAGCCGCAATAAGAGATTCCGGAGAGTAATATCTACGCTCTCTGTATCTGATGGTTAGGGTAAAATATCCCTTCTCCGTCCATTAGGGAGGTCACCAAATAATCAGGAGGGGGTAAAAGGAGCCGTGACCTTCAGTTCTCCATCATCCCACTGAGACGGTGTCGGGGCAGTAAAGTGGTGGGCAGAGAACGAAGGAAAGGGTGGATATTCAGGAGAGTACAGAGAAAGGGTTCCTGATGAGATCTGTGTGAGAGAGAAAGACCATTTTGTTGATTGGTACAGTGGCCAAAGTGTCCGTCCTCACTCTGCTGAAAGGATCATTTGTGCCACAGGGAACGCTTATTTTCAGCGTGCCCTCTAACTCAAAGAAGATAGATTTTTACATGCTGTTATCAGCCACCATATTATTTCTCTCCCTCTAGATGCCATTTGCTTTCATTCAACAACGACAATTCAACGATATCAAAACCAATGTCTGTGATGGCAAACTTGGTCATGCAGCCCACGGGGAACACATACTGTGTGTTTACAAAACTACTTGACTAATAAAATTTGAAACATTTAAATCAAATACGTTTCCCATTTATGCGTTTTTGTGCATTTCGAATTAATAAACACATTCACAAAGTTTCTCATTACAGATTCTGATATAAACAGCAGAAGTCTTGCATTAGCAGCCCTTCATCTTGCCCTCTGTGGTTATGTACTGTACCATCTAATTTCACGCCTCTCATCTGATGAAAACAGTTTTTCCAGCTGAATATTTTCTATAAAATGATTACAATAAGGTGCTAAGGAAGCAAAAATGTATTCTTACACCCACTTAAGTGTCTGACATACATACAGCTACAGGTCATCACGCCGAAGCAAATGGACAAAGAATGACTAAAATCCAACTATCTGCAAGGAGGGGAAAAAAAGAAGCTTCAGACTCAGCATAGCCAGACTTATTGTATAAGGACAAGTGTAAACAACAAAAGCCATATGTGTCATTGGTGAATCATCCACATCTCCAATTTCTCAGAAGCTACTGTAAGTCTGAGAACCCTTTTCAGACAAACTGAATAGTACGCCATCAGCCTCCATCACCCTCCTTTACTCTCCACATGTGTAAATACTAAGAGCCACTAGAACACTGATGTTCCTCAGCAGTAAACTGTGTGTGTCTGACATGGCATATCTGTATGTACACTTTAACATACAGTATGTTTGCCACATTGGGCAATGATGAAATATTTACAACACATCCTAAACACTAAAAATTATTTTAAAAATTCTCACATTATATAGGGAAAGTAATGTGTTTTGAATACAGTTATAAGTAAATATCATATAATGCAGCGTTACTGTCACTATATTTCCAATGTCAACGTAATTTGAAAACTAAGGTTATGGCTAGGGTTTGTGTTACTGGTTGAAATTTTGTTCGGGTTACTAGTAACTCCTGTAGAATCATGTGTACGAGACAAGAAAGAAATATGAAGTATGAAAGTATTTTGGTTTTGGCAGAAGAGAAACTCCCACATCATCTCTCAGAGTTTACTGCTTAGTGGTGAGCTCGAGTGACCTTAAAAGGTGACCCAACTGGAATATCACCACAATCCCCTTTATCATCTGTTCTGTCTAAATATAGATGTGGGATCAGTGTTAAGAGCATGAAATATTCCAGCATCACAAATCCAGCGAGATATGTTGAGTTTTATGCTGTTGCACACGTTTGTATTTTTGCAGCCTGCACAAGATTAAGCGCTTTCATTCACTACAACCTAAAAGAAAGATATTGAATTACATTAGCTGCATGGTGATGAGGTAGAGTAGGATGAAAAACAAACCTCAGAGTTTTCATTTTTTATTTTAGATGGATATGGTTAACTTTAATAAATGCATACTTAGCTTATAAATGATTTTAATGCTGGATTCACAAAATTAGTCAACGCTGGTAGAGAATACAGACAATGATCGAGGTAGATGTTATTGCCATGCAAAGTTAAAATATTTTACCTTTTTGCCTCCGCGATGGAATTTACAACCAGATGTTACATAGCTCCCTCACGCAAGGAGAAAACCTGGGCCGTCTTTATAGCTACATGCATTACTAGAATAATTACACAATATAATAGACACAAAATAATTTCATTCAATATATTTTATTTCATTCTTTGTAAATAATGAAACGCTACCAACAAATTGTTGTATGTTTTGTGTCAATTTTGCCTTTTTGTTTTTCCTGTGTCGTCCAAAGTGTTCTGTCCGTCTGCCTGAATCCATGTGCAGGCAGCATAAAAGTACAGTAATCACTCAACTGCTCATTGTTCATTCTTTGGGTTAAGTCAATACCAGTTATTGGTCAGCACATACAGTATCTGACTGAGCTCAGCTGATTGACTGTTAAAGCTCACATGATGTATTCTGACTGTATGCATCACAATTCACAGCTCTAATTCCCTGTTGAATGTATTGAATGATCGGTGCTGTTCGTATGCAATTATTTGGCAAGTCACTGAACCTCTCATGACTATTTTGTGGTTGTGTTTTCGGAATAAACCCAGAGTAATCCTTGCGATGTCTGTGAAGGTTCTCAGTCATCCAGGTCATGGTATTCAAGTAAGTGTTGAATCAAAGGCAACTGGATTGTAGGTTCTTGAAGATGTTTCACTTCTCATCCAAGAAAGCTTCTTCAGTTCTGACAATCATCTGACAACATCTGAGGCACCCTTTCTGAATCAGAGGGGACTGCTTCTGAAAATTTTCAGAACTTTTTAAAACAGGCAATACACAGCTGCTGAGCTGTGAAAGTTGGAAGGGTTTGAACTGCTTTCTAGAGGCTTTTTAGACCCAATCTTTGAATGTAGCCATACAGAGAGTGTATGCAGAGTTTGTAAGTCACATGGATTTTTTTTTTTGACGACCTAAATCTTCACCTACACACAGTTTGAATCACATGTCTTATTTACACCTGTCATGTGATCTTTATCTGGATATATTATCTCAGCAATGACATCTGATCAACTATTACATTTACACCTGGTATTGATAAGAAGTTATGTTTCTGCCCACACTTCACAACAACCACAGCATATTCCCGGTCAAAGGAATCAATGTAAAGGATGGGCGTCATTCATTTTAAAATCACTTTCAGATAGCTACTGCTGTTACTTGTAGCTTTTCTCAGGCTTGCTTGAGTTAGCAGGAAGAGGCAGACCTTTCAACTTGCTGAGTGGATTTTTTTCCTGAGCATGTCCAAATGTGGTATGGTTGATTTGATCGCAACGCGCTCTGCATGCATTTACACCTAGCGTTGACGAGTGCTTCTCCTTATCTGAATATAGATCACATCTGAATGTCAGGTGTAAACAGGTTCACTGTGTAATGTCACCACTATTGAGTGTAAACGACAGACCAATATAGACAGCTCACGAACGAGTTCTCCTGTGTTACTTATAAAAAGCAAAAGTCTCTTGACAGCTCTGTGTGATATTAATGCATTTAGCATTGAGGCTCAGCATGCAGGGTGTTGATGGTTTTGAAGATTTCAAAATCAAATCCAGCCAAAGATCGCAGGGCTTCACTCTGGTTAGAAACTGTTTTAAACAGTCGCATAGCAACAGCGAGTCAGTTTTGATGTTTTTTTAAAGGAGCCAACAGATGGAAAATCAACAACCAAGTAACAGCTAACTGAGAAGAAATATGACACAAACTGTTGCACGTGGAGTTGCACAGATGTTGAACACTTGACGCCAACATGAGTCGCTGATGTTTAGTCTGACACATTCACACTAAATATGATGCTCCCTTTCTACTTCTTTAGTGCTCTTCAGACCACTTCCTCTTACATTCTCCTCGTCCTAATCTTGTCCTCCTCTTCCACCTTCTTCTATCCCCTTTCTTCTTCCCTGCCTCCTCTTTCTTCTTCGTCTTTTTCATCACCCTCTCTGTCGCCCTCAACACGTCTTAATCCAAAGGCTTTTCGGGGAGTGGGGGAACTAATCCATTGCGCACGTTCTTAAAATAAAAGATGGAAGGACAACTAAAGTGGAGATGAAAGCGCAGACTGCTCTCATCAGCAGAGAGGAGAGATCTGAGGGAGCTGGGAGAAGCTGGAGTACAGGCTCTCTCTCTCTCTGTCAAAAACTCCGTCTCAGCGGGGCTATTTTTAACATACTTACTGACTGCGAAACAAAAATACATCACGTGAGGAAGAGGAGAAGACGTGATGAGGAAGCTGAGCGGCTGTGATGTGAACAGATAATTATAGAACATCAGGAGTGCAAAGGGTCAACCATGGCCTCGGGGGCGGCGGTGAGTTCACAGAGAGGGTTCAGTCGGTAAATAAGTAAACAGGTCTTATCAAAAGTCGGTGAGCTTGGAACCAGCTTAAAAATTCTACCTGCAGTTCATGTGTGGAGTTCTCGTAGCGCTGCTTTGATGTCTGGATCGCAATAGTTCAGATACTGCAGTCATCCCAGAAAAAAAATAAACAGAGCTGGTTCACATTTTCACAAATACTGTTGTGTAGTCAAGTAAAGATGGGAAGTATTCTGATGACATTTTATCAATACAATCTTAAATTTTGTAAATTTTTGAATAGAATGGCAAAATACAATAAAAAAAATACAACAGAATAAGATTAGACTGTTAATTTAGAGATTATTTATTTTGCCAATACACCAGTGAAGGATAAGATGTCAATACCAAACTGTGAAACAAGCCAGAAGAAGATCAAATTGAAATTGAAAGGTTTGTGCAGTCTGAAACGTTCTGTGTTCATTATGGGATGGTGAAGACAGTCCTGTCTTCTGGCTGGTATTAAGTAAAGCATCAACTGGCTTTATGTGAAGCCAAACCTTGCCTCAGTCAGAAACTGTGTAGACGTGAGGAAGACAAGGATCAACCCGCTTACGTTTATATAAAAATTTGAAAATTAAAATATTTAAATTCATTTTTGAGAGGTTAAAGCAAAGTGAAATAAACAAAATGGACAACAGCCACTTGATGTATCTGCATTCTGTAATTACCTTTTTACGATATATAATAGTTCCCATTATTAGCGGTGGAGTCCGCCATTCCAATCAAAATAGGTTGTTTTCAAGTGACAAAGCCTTTTAGCAACTGCAGTAATTATGATGGGAGCAAAGGAGGAAGATAGGTTTTGGTGTAGTAACCTGTAGTGAGTTATTATTACAGGAGACTACTGCTCATTTCTTCATTTCTGAAATACAGTCAATGTTGTCTTTTTTAAAGCATGACCATGGTTGTGCTCCAACATTAACCACGCGTTGATGACATGATGACAAAGACAAATTATGTCAGCCTAACCCTTGCTAATAAGGGCATCAAATTAAAAAACACTTCCATGTGTCATTCTAGAGGGACAAACTAAATGTTTTGTCATTTAATCTGGATTTTAATTAAATATTTAATGGATGGCAACAGACAATGTAAAAATGTTCAGCTTAAGTCTGTGTCTCTCTCCTCACTGACGGTCAAACAAAGGGCTGTAGCGGATCACACAAATCTTCCACCCTTTTGGAAGAATCTTCAAATGCTATGTCTGTGGATAAGATAGACCAAAGGCTGTCTAACATCAACAGCAGATCCCAATGTGAAATCAGACAAGAGGCAGGAGGCCTCAGTCTCTGAACCACAGATGTCTTTCAAAAGCTGCCAAACCAATGGGTGGCTCCTCACGTGAAAGCAATCATAGCTGTCACGTCCAGCAGGGATCACTGATGCAACCAGTGAAAGAAAAAAAGACTGCACAACCTTTGTAAAACGCTCTCACTCCTGCAGGAAGAAGAGCACAGGACAGTGTCAGCCTCACACAGCTGACCATGCAGGACCTTATGAACCTTATGAACCTACCTCTTAGCTGAAACACCATGAGGCAGTGACTGTGGCTCAGCACTGGGCTGATATTGGATATTGAGCTTCTTGCTGGAATCATGAGGTCGTGGCTAGTTGGGAACCAGCCGAGCCGATTAGTGCAAAAATTATTTTTGCGAGGAATAAAACTGTTCTCCTATAAAAACCGATTAAGAAATGAGCAGATTAACACTTGAGATGCACACATAGAGTACATGACCACTGTACAGTGCAAGGTAGCTGTGGACACGGACACAGTATTTACTAGCTGACCATAAGTTCTTGGAAGCAATTAGAGGTAATGGCCTTGTTAATCAGAGTAATCACAGCCCCCGCTCACCTCAGTGATTCCAGATTTATTTTTGTTTAACCTTTCCATCTATCTTCCTTTCCACCTGTGCTCTCATCATAATGGAAACGTATGATTATGGGACCTGATCATTATAATCGCATGAAAAGGTTAATGATGGACAGAGTCATTGGTTTCGCTTCTCGGTGACATGAGTTATTATTAGACTGCTGGGTCTCTTATCAGTGTACATATAGAACAATAGCAAAATAAAGATGACTATGTTATGCAGAGGTTTTTCAGAAGCACCCTTTTCAATATGTATTATTTAATCCTAACAGAATTGCTTTTCTTTCCCTCGCTCACCTTTGTTGCCCCAGCCTGCTCATCAAAATTGTTATTACTGTCAATTTCATGGTGAAATGTTCATCATTAGCTTTTTGGATGAAACACAGTCTTTCCATCATCCAAGCTTTGGAGGCAGCTTCTGCAAACCTGCTGCCTCTGTGTGGAAACAGAAAACTTTTTCACAGACTCGATCAGCATAATAAATATCTCTAGAGATATTTCTACTGACTGGTTTGCTGTGTTCATGTGCTTGTATATTAATACTGATCCAGCACGCCTGTTTCACCTCTGTAGGATTTTGGAGTTGACTGTAAGTTTTTCTTTACTCCCTAAAAATCTGGTCTCTCACTCTGGTGGGTGTGGGTTTGCAGGACGGAGCAGTGCATACTTCAGCGAGCTCTGTGACTATCTCAGCCTGTGTAGCTACTTTATATAATGGCCTGCTTTGTAGGACTGGAGAACAAAAATGAAAATGTCTCTGTTTGAAATTAGAATTAGGTCTGAGGTCTCTAGTAGGTTTAATCTTGGTGTAAAGGTTAAACATTAGGCTGATAAACAACTTGTTAGGTTTTGGTAGCTTATCCAAAAATGAGAGCCGATGAGAGTGCTCATCAGTTACACCCGCAGGATGTAAGGCACTGCCCCCGGGGTGAAAGGTCAAGTTTTTAGGGAGTCCCTTGTCATCATGTTTTGCACTGCACATCACGTAACATGATGATATAATCAACCTGTGACATGAGCATACAATGTGATGATTCGACAGAAGCCTTAACTTTGGGCTGCATAAAGAATGAATGCTCTAGCGATTATGGTTTTTACTTTTGATCAATTTAAACAAGATCATGTAAACAACGACCTCCTGCGACCAGTTTGGGGCCACCAGCGAGAGGTGTGTTTTCATAGGGGGTAAACAGACTTGTTAAATTAGTGGAGGTCTGCTATAAACCTTATTTTTGTTGCTTCAACAGAAACTGGTATCCCCCAACCTCTCCACAAACAGCTTAGATCTGACATTATAATCATAAATGTTAATAGAGCTCAGTAATGGCACATTGCTGCAATCACACACTGATCATTCTTGAATTCTTCTGTGTTTAAATGTGCTATGAATGCCTGTCAAGACACAATATTACTGTTTTCCATCGGCTGTGGCATTTTAATATCGTATGACACAATAAAGGAGGGGGATGGTTGTTGACTGAAAACGCATCTTTTCAAATATGTCATGTTTATCTCCTTTGTTCTCAATTTTTCTCCCCCAAAAAGCTTTCTGTCCTAACTCTTTTGCATTTTTTTCATTTAACCAAAAAAAGCAGTGTAATCATGTCACGGTTCTAATGTAAATCATGAATATGATGCAGAGTGTAGTACAGTACAGAGTGTTAAGGAGATAGGATGATCGGGATGGATGGAGAGTTTGAGGGCAGAGTGTTGGTGCCGGTGCAGTAAAGGTTGCAGGAGGGATTGATGGAGGCTGGTGAGAGATGGAGGATGCAGGAGAGGTGGTGACAGAGCTGCACTGTACTACAGTAGGAGTTGGGGGTGGTGACAGATTGTGGTTCCGGTCTGCTGCTGGGAGGATGCCGGCAGGTTTGGGCCAGACGCAGCCAGTGGCCTTGTTCGAGCCAAGTCAGTGACAAGCCTGCTGGGTAATAATATAATAACTTGTATTTAATACCGTTGAGAATATCAGTAGAGGTGTACAGTATATATGCACATGCAAAACCTCCTTCAGGTGACCTTGACGGAGCCTTACTGGAGACAATATCTGAACACAATGTGATGTACAGAAGCTGGGAAAGATGACACAATGTCTCTTTGTGGTTTTATATCGAGTGTTTGACTGCAACATCGCCATAGTCAGAGTCCAGACTTCACTGTCAGATTACTAAGCTGCAAAGCTCATTGAAAACCTGAGCAGCAGGTTGAATTGATTTCCTGAAGACTCCGTATAATCTCTCCCTCCCTATCTGGGTTTCTCTCCCTTTTTCTCTTTCGTCTTTGTCCCGGCCCCGCTTTTCCCTCTGTTCCCCTGCTCTGGATGTACTGTAAATCTCTCTTTCATTCTCTTTATCCATCACTTTGGTCTGCCTCGGCAACTGATTAGCGTCTGTCCACCCTAATCTTCCCCTCATGGCTGAAAAATGGCCTTCTGACTTTTTTTTTTAGACCCTTTAATCTTGTGGGGAGAAAAACATATGCAGGCAAAGATGAACACACACATATAAATAATACACACTAGTGTTAGACAGATAAATTGGATGACACATTGGTTCCAATTTGGCCTTAAATATCATCAGCCAGTTATGTGATTGGATGTGAAGAAGAATCAGAATAAGGACGTCTGATTTCTTTGTTAATTCTTAATAAGTCAGCGTGAGGTGGCCACTGAGGGTGCAAGCCTGTTTGATCATTAGTGGTCTTACTCCGTAAGACGCATATGTCAGCAACCATTGGCTGTAGGGATACAAACAGAAGAGGAAACACAGCCAACATCAAGAGAGAACCTAATTAACATTCACAATTAACATGAAGAACAAATGGACTACCAGGTGCTTTGACGCCACAATTCAATTATTGCTCCTTACCAGCAACTGGCTCAGTGAAGGTCAAGGCCGTGCCATGATTATGGAGCACTGTGCACTATAACAGCACTGAGGATTATTGAGAGACAAAGGGCTCTCTTTAAAAGGTTAACTATGCTGTCTGTGGTAGTGTTTAATAAGCATGATAAAAGAAGGCAGCATTTGTCTAATTAAGAGACTGTAAAACGTCAGTCACTAAACATGAGGGAAATGTGGCACTGATGGAGATAATTACTGTGGAGCTCTGGATCGCTCCGAGCTAAGAGTACGGGAAACACGAGTCCTGGTGAACCGATCGTCATGATCTTACAGATGTTCTCAGGCGTTGTGAAATACCTTTTTTAAGATGATAGAAATATATTTTGTGTGTTTATCACAAGCACAGTAAGTCTGCCCATGTTTGTGAGCCAGTATATTGTGTACATAAATGATTTTTGCAGCCTCTTTTAGCAGCAGCAGTGTGGCTCCTGGAATAATGACACTGGTGACATTCACACTTTGGTTTGGTTCTAATTAGCAATGGTAACATGCTAAAGTAAGGTGGTGAACATGGCAAACATTATATCTGCTATACGTCAGCATGTTTTCATTGTGATATAAATATATAGACATGGAGAAGATATGGGTTAATGAAACTGTTTTTATGGCTGGATATGTTTTTTTTTTAATGTCTCTCCATACCTCTCACTGTTTCTATGTAAAATCATCCAAATGCTGCTGCTAAAAATGTGCCTTTGATTGATGGCGATGTCCTTGGCACCGATGTTAAATTGCAGTTCAATTTCTCTAGACTACAAGGCACTCAGAAAAAAATAGCACCAGAATGCAATGCTGTTTAGCAGCCAATTTGGAAGTCCCAGATAAAAGCCTTACCAACCTGAAAATATGTGATGCGTAATGGCAAAAATCCAGGAATCACCTGAATCACCTGTTACTTTGGCATAAAAAAACCCGTCATGTTTAAGCCACATCCATTTGTAACAGCTTCACGTAGCTTGCTGGGAAAAAGACAAGCGACAACAAAACCTTTCAGCTTTGTTGGAAGAGGTAATTAAATGAAATTTAAAAAAACTCACCCTGGGTGGAAACAGAGGTTGGAGAGGTAGAATACAAACGTGGAAGGGAATTAAAGGACGGATCGTATGGCACAGAACAAAGCATTTGTAGGTGAAGTCTAGTCAGGGTGAAGGTGAGAGCGAGAACTGGATCTGGATTTACAAGTTAATTATCATCTATTCATGTCTGAGGATTTCATGGTCCAGTCTCAAAGCACAATGGATAAAGATTAAACTGCAATCGCCCCGTCTTACTTTTCCACATGCGCACACACACACACATACAATTCATGGAGTATATGTGCACACCTGAAATTTGACCGACCATTCTCAGGCTAGGAAATGACGTGTGGCAGATCAATAACATGGACCCATACCTTATTTCTAAAGCCCACTTAATTACCTGTGGACTGAGAAAAGAAGGACACGGCACTCAGGTGGAAACAATGATTCATAATTCATTGCCACCTATCAAATCTATGATCACTTAAGACCACAGAGGATGGCAGCGGCAGTAATGACTGGTTGCTGCTGCCATTAGTGCAGAACAATGTGCCATCAACTGGCTGTGAGTGAATTATGACTATTCTACAAGAGGCATTAGTGGTAAAGATTTCCACTGTTTAAAAATTCATGAAGAAGTGGAAAAGCTATGAATGGCAGGGGAGGGGCGTAAACGGTGTAATCGATGCTTGCTTTTTGGCGGGTTAAATTTAGCCCCGCCTTACACTCCATCCCATGAGCCTGGTTTATCAGTATCATTTATCAAAATGTGTGACGGGCCGGACATGGAGGCTGCAGTGAAAAAGGCCTTTCTGGCTGCTCAGGAGGCATGAAATCACCTGGTGAGGGTGGGGATAAAGCAGATGAATAAACTCTGAGTGGGAATATTAATCTTAGCGAAACATCTGTCCTTAGAGAGGAAGCGGCTGCTGACTCATTCTCTCTCTCCGTCCCCGTCGTCACTGCTTCATCACACATCCACCCTCTTTCCTCACCTCCGGTTGTTTTGCCCCTTTTTCTTGTGATACGGTCGGCTAATGTGCTTTCATGTTTCAGTAAACACTTACTGGGTATACAGTATTTTTCAGTCCTGTCACAGAAGTGGGACGAGGGTAAACCAGGGAGACTTTTTTTTTTATTATTATGATAACTTTCTTTCTGCTGTGTGGGCTGTAACTTGGGAAAGGGGGTAGTCATCCATCAAGATTTAAAAAATGCTGAATGTCAGTGCTCAGGCAAAATAGCCAGGATGCAAAACTCTCATCAGTCCTGGGAAAATTCAGAGCATCATTAATTTCTCTGTTCATCTTTATTTGCCTTTTGTCCAGATTCATATCCTGAAAACAGTAAGTTAAAAACCTGCTGTTGTTTTCAAACTAATTTTATACAACATTCAATTCAGCTTCATGCAGATGCTGAACAGATAAGGTACCTAAAGGACCACCTATGAAGGATGAGAATGAAAGCCTGAATAATTCAGGTGGACCAAAGCTTAATAGACTCTATAACACATAGGGATTATGGATAATATGCTGTTGTCAATGGGCCAGAATTCATAGCTGTGGCCTGATATGATCATAGTCTCAGTGACTTTCATTCAGAGATGCTGGATCAGGCTTTTTCTTTAATGTTTGCAGCACACAAAGACATCGTAACACACTTTTTCCTCCAGCCTGACATATTTCAACCTTGTCTCCTAGAGTTGTATTTATGTACTTATATACATTTAAAAAATAGGGTAATATCATCCAGATTTTCTTCATCAAGGTAAATGCATTATTTTCATATTGAACAGATCAGCAAAGCATTCACTAACAACGTATTTCATTTGAATTCCTGGTAATACATGTTTAGATATGAGATATAATGTGTTTACGTTTTCAGTAATAACCAAACCATGATCTTTACATTGCCAGTCACCATAATATATGCAGCTATTGTATTTCCTCCTTAAATGAGCAAAATCACTAAGTAGTATGTACAGGACTGAAATGTCATTTTTAGGGACAGGTTTCCATATTTTTTTTTTTTTTTTTTTTTTTTTTTTACACACACTGATGATGGGTCTACTCTATAATTTTCCTACATTAGATGCTTTGAAAGACAAAACAGCTTGAGACTCTTGGTATGTCTTAAATGCATGCACACAACTGATATATACAACTAGATACAAGACCTTTTATCTACAATAATGAAAGTTGATATAAATTTTATACAGCTGTAGGAAAAACATTAGAAGTTGATTTGGGCCATTTTGTAAAAAGGAGGATTTTATAGATAAACCAACAGAGCCACAATTACTTACTAATGTATACTCATAAGCTTAATGCAAGTCATTACCCATCCCTCCTGACAGCCATCTACTGAAACAATTTCAGATTGTTTATCATACAGCGGCGAGAAAACCCTGACAGCGATCGATCGGTGTTTGCTGACGAAACACCTTAACTGAGTGACTGATGCTCCTCTATCAGCGGCGTGTGTGTTCAGCCCAGTTGAACGACTGCAAACACTGAATGAAAACACTCACTGTACACACTGTTGTTTAGATAGGACGGCCCTCCACCGCCTCTCCTCTGCTCTCCCCTGCTTCCTTTTTCACCTCGCTGGAGGCGACTGAGTGCTCCTAATCAGCAATCATTTTAAAGGTCATGAGTGAGACGACTGTGGGAGAGGCTGCAGGCTGCGAGCTAACAGTTTGTCTCAGTCAACTGGTGCACTGAGCTGGCACTTCCTCAGCTGCAGTTTAGCTAAATTGGCTCGAGACGCCCTTCACTGTCGAAGCTCGTATTATAAATACAAGGGGGAAGAACATTATTTTAATTCTCTCAGCACAACAGAGCTTCATGTCGTAGTTATTATCCAGGAAAAGAACAGGTGTAAAAAAAAAAAAAATTACTGATGGCTGAATTCCATTAGAGCATATCTATGTCCCCAGGGTCCTGTATTCCCCAATATTCTGTTGATACACATTTACCATCCTATTCTGTTCGGGTCAAAACCCTAACCCGATCCACACTGTGAACATAGGACTCTGAGAGAGCACATATGTAGAACTAGGGAACATTTTGTCATGTTCCCATTATGGACCATATAAATCTGGGTCAGTGTCAGGATCCTGGTATTGTGCCTGCTGGCTCACTGTCACTGACTGGGACACTTGAAGAGAATAGAGCCATCACTAATGTTATTACTAACACTTGCGCTTTTCCTACTATGACAAGTCAAAATGTCTGCTGTGAAAAAAGCCTTCGGGTCTCATGCTCTGAATTTTTGATGCAACAGAAATTAGCCTCCTACATTAATATTTGGTGTTAATGCTGTCAACATGATCACATATTACAGTTTACAAGGGGCTGTATGTATTCCTCTTGCGGGAATAGCTCAACATTTTACGAACAACACAAATTGGGTTTCTTGGCAAGAGTTAAATGAGGTGATCATTAACACTCTCATGTCTGTATGAAGCAACACCCTGCAACCAATTAGCCTAGCTTAGCACAAAGACTAGAAGCAATGGGACACAGCTGGGCCGCCTCATTTCATAGGTAAAACAATACACATACCAGCACCTGTGATGCTCACTACTTAACGTGTCATATCTTGTTAGGTTAATTTGTATAAAAGCTGACGTGTGAAAACAGTAAGTTGTGGTTGTACGGTGGATTATGTGGGACCGTTTCTTGGCTGGAAGCAGTGACTTCATGGAAACATGGCCGACTGCCTGGTGAGCTCACAGTGACAACTACAACAAGATTAAACAAATGAGATACAACGTGTTAGCAGTTGTAGAGGTACAGGTTTGTTTGTTTTTTTTACATTTTGGACAGAGCCACACTAGCTGTTTACCACTGCTTCCAGCCTTTATGCTAAAATAAGACAACCACCTCCTTGCTGCAGCTTCATATCTATGTATATTTCGTACAGAGTGGCATCAATCTTCTCATCCAACTCTTCAGCTGCTGTGAAGCTGCTTGGTTTGTTTGATCAAATGAAAGCCCTTAAACAGTTCTCACACATTGTTGACACTGCATTTTTCAGAGCGCTCTGAACTTGTATAATCAAAAAGCCTTCGTAACTGTGTGCAGACTGGTGTCAGAGCCAGCCTGTGTGCGGAGAGATGCTGGGACAGATGGCTGAAGCCAGATTTACTCAGGCGTCCTACTGTCTACAACCACAACGCTGTCTCCTTCAGTACAGATACAACAGTGTCCATCTGATCTCTACAACCACACAGCATCTGCTGAGGCATTCTGGTCTGTGTGTCGTTGTGTGTGGCTCTCTGTATATGTTTATGCTGCATGTCCTCATATCTGGTTTGTGTTGGTTGTGCATGAGAGTACAGAGTATCTACACAGTATGTGAAGTATGCCAGTATTTGTGCATACGAGTACATATGTTCCTCCCTGTGCTTCTTGTTAAAAGCTGTAGTGTATTGTCCTCACCATCCCTTGTTATGTGATTTACAGTTGTCTTGTGAAATTTGAACCTATGTTCTTCTTAAAATAGCCAGGTTAGAGGTTAAAACATAAATTGAGTCCATAGGTTGAGTGTCCTTTTTACAGCTTTAGCAGATGTTTGACCAACTATCTGTGTGTAAAAGGTGAGGGTTTGGAACAATAAGAAACCACATATAAGGATAGTAGTTTGGGCTGAAAGAGAGAGATCTCACAATTGGCACCAGAGACTCTCAGATTCGGCGGGTTCTTGACATTGTTCTCTTTTGTGTTATAAAGTCTTTTTATACACAAGTGAAGACGTGTCATCGGTGGTCACTTCTTTTCATCAACACATCAAGAAACAACAAAGCCTTGTATAAGCAGCAGGGTCCAATGTGCAGATTAAACTGTACTACAGAGACATTAAAATCTCCAATCAGTGACAGTCCAGACAGATTTGGAAACACTGAGGTGATGATATGAAACAAGAGAGAGATAAAAAGAGCAGTGGATGAACAAAACTTCTAAAAAGTGTTTCAGAACAGCACTACAATCACTCTATGAACTCAATGAACTTACACTATAAAATACAATACTGGCCAAAAATAATAAAACTGAGGGTCTGTCCACGAACACAGCACCCCATTCACCCATCACACGTTTGTAAGTAAACTCTACTGGCAGTCGATCAGCCACCAGCGTGAAAAAGACCCTCTCTCGCCTCTAATGACCCTCAGTGCTGCGTCTCATTATTCCTGCTCCTCCATGTGGCAAGTCCAGCATGCCCTGCACCTCAGTAGTTCATATGCTAATGTATTGTGACATGGTTCCCTCCATATCTGACACTGCACAAATATCAGTAATCATGTTTTCACTCTCCCTACACTGGCTGGCTGTTTGTCAGGATAAACATATAAGCCATATTCACACAAGATGGTGAATATAGCAATAAAAATGAAATAAAATTGGAGCAGGAATAACTAAAATGTGAGAAAAGTATGGAGAATTTCAATTATGTATAAGTCATGTTCAGTCGTGTCAGTGTCATGGCTCAGGGAATGCTCACTCTGGTCCAGACTGAAATATCTCAACAAACACTGCCATGAAACTTTGTCCAGATATTCATGTTCCCCAGTGGATTTATCCCTATGACTTGTGATCCCTTTGATTTTCCTCTTTCCCCATTTGTGGTTTTTAGTGCAAAAAACTATTGCATAGACATTCATTTGTTCCCCACAGGATGAATTGTAATCAGTATGGTAATCGCTTAACGTTTCATCGAGTGCCAGCATCAGATCAGATTTCTAATTGGTCCACTCATTTTATCTTTTGCTACGGCCATTGTGAAATAAATAGCAGAAATCCAGTGTTCTTTTTAAAACACAATCTACCAGGAATGAGAGCTTCAGTGTATTTTATCGGCCAGTGAAGCACGTTGATGACGTTTTGTTGCAGCAAAAGTTGAGCCAGGTTAAACTTTTTTTGTTGGACAACCCTGCGTTGGCACCCCTGCGGTGCTGCTGGACCGGCCCTATTCAGATAAATGAAGAGGCTGTGTTTTTCATGTAGAGCTAAAGCCCGTCTGAATGCGGCCTCACAGAGTGGCCAGCATGGTGTCTCTGTCCAAAACAATTTGATTGTTAAAAAAAATAAAAACACTGAGTCATTCCAGTGACTAGTTTATAAAAAAAAAATACTGCAAAGCTCATTCCAAAGCATACAAATACATGGCTCATTCTAAAATTAAAAAAAATATGATAGAGTTGGGGAAAAAAATCTTGCAATAGAAAAGGTTCAAGTCCTCTGACATAAAAAGGGTCAAGCAGCTTGTATGTGATGTACTATTTCTGTCTCTCTGTGTTTCCTATAGAAGTCAACTGAGTGTGCAGAAGAGATAAAATGCTTCCCTTCATCAGCATAACTAATAATACAAACTTAAACATAAGATATTCCTTTATTCATCCCACAATGGAGAAATCCACAAAAGGCACTGCTGGGATTTGAACCCAGGATCTCCTGTTTACTAGACAGGCACTTTAACCAACTAAGCCACAGCGCCCTACATGAAGTATATACCTGTATTAAACTGTCGGCTCATCCTGGCCCTCCTCCATCAGACCAGATGCTGATCTCCGGTCTCTTTACCTACCTCCACTCGCCTGGCAAGACCTCCTCTCCTGTGAAAAGCTTGCCAAATCTCAATATTTGCCCTGCAAGACACTGTATCACTCCTTTTGCTGCAGACAAACAAATCCCACTCAGTGTTTCTGATGCGCTGCTCCAGTTTCCAAACAGTTTCCTTGACCCCGGTGGCAAACTGAGAGGTGTGATGTTAGCACAACACACAACCGAGCCTTTCTCACCTCCCACCATTGGCTTGAAAAGTCAAAGTCACTCTTTTTGTCCCTCTGCTGAAAATCGATGTTTTTCCTTCTTTACAAGAGAAAACATTTCAAGGAAAGAGGGTGGACATGAGTGCAGAAATACAGTCTGCAAAAACAAGAATTAAAAGAAAACTGCCCACAGAAAAGACATTGTGTTTGACACTCTAACCCAGCTGTACAGCTCAAGAACTTAATGCTTCTATTAGATCTACTTGTTGCATTAAATCTGACAGACAAGTGGACGATAGACCTGAAAGAACGTGAGACAGGCTTGGAGATGGAGGAAGGACGTAGGGAGCAGAGGAGCCAGAAAAAGCCCAGCGAGGGCAGCGTGGTTGGAGGGCACAGGCCCATTATCATTGTTCTGCTTAATGGTGAGCTCATTCATGCGAAGAGAGACACAGAGAGAAAGAGAGGAAAAGGAGACAGTGAGAAAATAATTGCTGATTTACACCTGCTGTTAGAAGCCCCGTCTTTCCTCTGATTAGTCTACTTCAGACATAGCCCCCCTGTGCACTGATTACACGCTTGCAGCACCAGACACCTGCACGCCGAGCAACAACTACAGCCCTGCTTGCACACTTGCATGAAGAGCTCTTGATTTGAGACAGTTTCGTGTCTCCGACAAGGCAAAGCGTGAACGCTGCCTTTAATACCGGTAGCCATTTCCCCACCAACAGCCTTGACAGCTCCTAGAACAGCGAGCCGGAGTGTCATGTTATATGGGAATCAGTGCTGAGTACAACTGTCTGTCTGTTCAGCTTGAAGCTTGACTGTGTAGTTTTTTTTTTTTATGAATACCCTCAAAGACTGCGCTTGACTCAGGATTTCAGTGCTGCATGTACAAAAAGAGTGCTGACTCCGGTCTGGCTGGTGGTATTACATCAGATACTGCACGTGTCTGACGATTTAAGGTTCCACAGGTTGGACTTTAACAGGCTATAAAAGATGGACTCATGGTAGGTGAAGGTCAATGTGCAGCTAGTCGGCAAATGCAACATAATGGTCTAA
Organism: Holacanthus passer; assembly: GCA_025331565.1. Lineage (NCBI taxonomy): Eukaryota > Metazoa > Chordata > Actinopteri > Pomacanthidae > Holacanthus > Holacanthus passer. Next base: position 3,421,482 of record JAFREQ010000004.1, on the reverse strand, counting down.
GTGTTTTAAGACTGAGGCACTGCAATGCAGGCTGGGAAATGGGGGATTAATCATAAGCAATGAGATTAAATGCACTGCCCTTGTTTCTGTATCTGCATTTTCTTAAGTCTGTCTGTCCACCACTTTGGACCGAACTGAAATATCTTAACAACAACTGCACACATTGCTATGAGATGATGAAAATGATGAAAAGATATTCATCTTCCCCAGAGGATGTATCCCATTGAGTTTGGTGATCCCCTTGATGTTTGCTGATCCCCAACTATTGGACGGATTGCCATGAAATTTTGTACATTCATGCTCCCCTAAGGATGAATTAAACGTCAACATATTTGCATTGTCATCGTGAGCGTGTAGTAGGCGTAGCGTGAACAGCACGTTAGCAGAGCGGCAGCAGCCTCAGGCCTCCGTCTGTCTACACAGGATGCATTCAGGCACAGGATTGAGTGTAGGTCACCCACGTTTTGGCAGCACAAAGAGTCCAACACACACAGTCGCAGTGGTTGCGCTTGTAAAACAGGAGAAAATAGACCTGAAGCGTAAAAATACGCCCATGTAGACAGCTGGATTGATTAAAATAGACCCGCATCTGTTCAGTCAGACGTGTGTGGGACTGAAAAACGTGACTTCGTTATTGTTCATTACTCACTACAGCATTTGAATGTCTGAAAAAATCAGACATGTGGGCTGCGTATTAGTGGTTTGGAAACAGGCTCCAACAAAGATGAATAATTGATGACAAAATGTAATCTAACAAAGTTTCTCAGTAATTTGAGGCAGATCATATTTATTTGCATGAAAAATCTAATAAAAATCTGGAAATATTAGTATTAAAGCATTATAAATATCAGCATTCATGATGTTTTAGGAGTGTGACATCCTAGTTTTTCAGACACACACACACACACCCCTAAAGACCAGTGATGACAAATGAACCACAATCATGCGCCTGTGCACACATCCGAGTTGTTCTTCTCCCAAAGTACATTTTGACCTACAATTATCTTCTGCCCTACTTCAGTCTGTCCCAGGTGATTCAGCCAAAATAACCACAGAGCATCTGAAGCAGGTGTTTCTGATGCCCTTCACCATTTATCACCCCTGTCCTTCAAAGTGCTCCCCTGAAGTTTGATCCACACATCTGCACGATGCCGCTGCTCATGCCACGTTGTCCAAGGGGACGTCAAGGTTGCGAACAGGTCAAGTGTTGTCTTATCCTCAATAAAATCTTTATTCTCACCTTATTTGAGCCAATTGGGATGTTTCATATCTTGTCGTATCTATGTATGTATTGTACAAAAATCACAGCCATAGCATTCAGGTGAAAGCTGCTCATCTAATGCTCATTGAAAAAGTTTATACTGCCCTCTTTCGTACTATAGCTTGCTTGTATCATTGTCTTTTCCTGTCTGACTGCTGGCCCGCATGAAAAACACAAAAAGCTAGAAAAAAATGAACATTGCCATTTCCCCAGAACGTGTAAACAAATCGCCTACAGCAGCACCTAATTTCAACCTCAGCTACTGCCAACGTTAATTTCCTGACAACAAAACATCCCGTGCTGCTTCCACTTCTCTGTTATTACATTATTACAATATTACATAAAATGCACAGCGCTCCCACTCTCTTCACCATCTGTCCCATTTGTTTTCCTGTCCGACTCCGGGGTTGTGGCACCTGTTATCCAGGCCGTGCTGCTGAGACATCGGTGCTGTTGCAGATGATGAGGTGTCTCTCGGAGGCCCGTGCTCTCTCAGCAGCCTGCCGTCCATTAGTGCTTTATGACCAGATCTCTGCCTCAGCAGTCCCAGTGCATGCACAAGTGTTTGGCTTTTCATTTTCCTCCCTCTGCCTCTCCCTAACCCCGGTCCTCCAGGGACATCCAGCCCAGGTCCTGATGATATATTGTAGCAATTAAGTGTCGTAATCACCCCCGGACTGGAGACAGATGTTAACTGGGTGGAGCAACAAAGTGCGCCCCCATGTGGTGGGGAGGGAAAATGCTATAGCGATGCCAGGGATGGCTATTTTATAATGATGCGTGTAGCCAATGTAACCTAATGATCCCTATGAACATAAGACAGAACAAAACTACCAAAATGAAAAGCAGCATGACAAGATTTCTGAAAATTTTAACACCAGAAAAAGCTAAATAGAAAAATAGTGAATCTCTGCATTATTAGTCTTTATCTATCAGTCTGTATCATAACAGCTGCCAGAGTAATTTTATTAGTAATTGAACAACAAAACAAAAAAACAGCACCATGTATTAGGCTGATAACAAAACTAATTAAATCTTCTAATGGGGATGCGAAAGCATTTTCCTTTGAAAGTATCAGAATTACATTGTAGGGTTCAGTTTGGGGGTAGGAGGTTTCAATATTTTTAAGCCTACCTTAAGGTTGGATATAATGTGTACAACAGGTATGTTGATATGTAACTGTGCATTAACTATAAATGTTTGACAGCTGAGTCTGCAGTTTGCTGAGCCTTGTAGGTTTTCTAAGACTTGCTTTGGCATTTCTTTATCCACGGTTTTCCTTGGCCCATGACACCTACGCGAATGACGGCCGTGGCATCCGGTTATTCCTTTCATTGATCCAGTGTCAGGTGTCTTCTGATTTGCTTTTTGGGAAATAAACGATGTGGAAACACAATGCTGAAACACACCTTGAATGGAATAGTGTGATCATCTCCCTGCCTTCCACTACAGAGGAATGGAAGGGAGATGAAGATGTGGCCTCTTAGCTTAGGGTTGGCCTAAGAAAGACTTGACACATTTTGTATCTCTTTGAAAACCATTTCTTTAAAAAACACACAGCATTTTTTAGCTGCAGTGATAACACAGCGTTTGATATTAGTTTTATAAATGCACTGAGTGGTATTTGATCCCTATACATCTACAACACGACATAAACAAAAGAATGTGTAGCTCTTACAGCTCTGTGAATGTCCGCAGCACCGCGAACAGTGACGACAGCATCTTCAGTCTGATTCTCTGTCAACGTCCTGAAGTTGTTGGTCCAGGTTTTTCACCTGAAATACACAAAGATAGCTGAATGGATAAAAGAGTTTGTAGCAACACACATACATACACACTCTATCAGTGTCAGAAGGGAGGAACAGATGGCTGCTTTTCTTTGAGGCCGTCTCTGTCCAGCAGTTTTCCTCCGCATCATCTGGCAGGTGGATGTACGTAAGCAATTTAAAGCACAGCGGTATGTCTTCACCTCTCCCACACACACACACACACACACACACACACACACACACACACACACACACACACGTTTGTATCACTATCCCCGTGGGGACACTCAGTTGACATAATGCATTCCCTTGCCCCTTACCCCATCCTTAACCTTAACCCTAACCTTTATCTAATTGTAACCCTAAAACCAAGTCTTAACCCTCAGAAAACAGTCTGGACCCATGCGGTCTTCAATTTTGTCACCATGGGTTGGTGTGTAGGCAGGTTAAAGTCCCCACCAGGATATAAAAACAAAAAACACACACAAACCCACGCACACACACACACACACAGAGTGAAGAAAGTAAAGCATAAACACACACACACACACACACACACACACACACAGTGAAGAAAGTAAGGCATAAACACACACACACACACAGCTATTTAAAGGGAATGCACAGATATGAAATATCTCAGGCGATAACAACAACAGATCCTGCTTGTTGTGTTTGATACCAACTCAGATAACAGAAGTGAACTGTTCTGCACTTCAAGTTTACACTATGATGAATATGTAATACCGAATATTTGCCATTGCACAGGTTTATGAGAAGGTACAACAGAAGAGACTATTCAGGGTTTTACTTCATGATGTGAATTTGTAGCTTCTTGCTATTTCGAAGCCAACTAACAAGTCTTATATATCAGATATCAAAGTTTTCATCTACAACATTTGGTCTCTTTGCGCAGACTGATGCAAAAGATTGGGTTTCATTGCACTGGCACAACATTCACATCAAAACATTCACACAAAATATCATGTGAGGGTTTTTTTGTTTGTTTGTTTTCTGACGCTCTTAATAAGACTCCATGTCATAGTTATTTTAATCCAAGATAATAAAATATTCTCATTTATCAGCCTCATATTGCACATGGTCTTGACACAGTGGGTATTGAGTCAGAACACATCTTACCACTTACTGTAGATTTTCCTGCATAAACTGTGAAGGACATGCTTTTATTGTGTAACCAGGTTAAAAATTATAGTTCATTGTTGGGTAATATTGATGTGTGTAAGATGAAGTTAAAATATATATGTGTGACTTAGTTAAAAGTTGTTTATATAAGGTTAAAAAAGAGTATAGTTCTACAAATATGTGTAAAACATGCAGCTGTAATTATGAATGTATTTTATTTTGAAATGTCTTATTGTGAAGAAGATCCTGGTATCAAGCGTGTGTAATACTGGTCACTTATTGGTTCAGGTGTTGTCGGACCACGAGACGAGAGCATGAGTTTGTGAAGGTCGCTTGACTGAGTAAGTGATGGAAAGTTATGCAGACAAGTGAGGTGTGTAGCTTGTGGTTGTTTTTGACTATCTGCCCGACAGTCTAGAAGAAAAACATCCTACCTTACTTCTGCGAGCAGCTGGATATTTTTCTACGCGAAACTTATCACGCAGTTGTTCCAGTTAGCTTGTATGTTAGCATTGTTAGCTTGTTAGCTGACACGTGTTGTAGCCGCATTCATTAGCTCAGTGAATGGACTATTAGCTAAGGCGAAGCTAATACAGCTTGCGCTCTAAACTTTAATGTTCAGCGTTTCTGGACTAGGGACGCTGAAGACTTATGTACAGTGCTTGGTGCTGACTTGGTAAGCCCTTGCTCAGACTTTCGTCGGACTGCATGCCGCTGTGACCGCGCCATCTTGGACACCTGCCGTCGCTGTTTCTTCACCGGAGGACCAGATTCTGGTAGCGCTGCCGAGGCCGCAGTACCGGAGGAGACCACACCGTTTGGATACCTGCTCGCCATCTTTCGTTATCAAGGACCAGAGACCTGTGAAGCTGCAGTTTGGACCACTACTGTATAAGGTACCACATTTTATTTTGGTTGCTCTTTTGAGTGAAGCGGCCAATAAGTTTTGGGCCTCACCGCTCCCGAGCACCGTATCAGGCCTGCAACGAGGTTTGAGTTCAAGGTCAAGTAGGTTATTTGTGTGCCGGCTTGTGTTGAGAGTGTGTTTTTGAGAGTGGGCCCACTGAACATTGGTGTGACTTTGAGTTTAAGGTACCTTGCATGTTATGGTGTTGCAATTGTTAAAGTGTGATTTTTGTAATCATTTTAATTTGACAAGTGGTTTCTTAAGTGGATCTTGGATTTCATTGTTGTATTTTTAAATGGTTAAGAAAACTAAATGAGAGAATTCAGTCTCTTTAAACCTTATTTCAGAGTGAGTTTGATTATTTCCTTTGCTCTAAAGTGTGTATTTCTGTAAGAAATATTTGTTATATCAGTTAGGAAAGGAAAGTGTATTACACAGGAGTTTATAAATAAGACTTTATATTTTATTAAAGGTGCAGTTTCTACTCTAAGACAAATCTTGAAAGTATAAATATATATAGGAGTGAAGAAGACAACTTACCGTGAGAGACTTTTGTTACACAGTTGACTAGATTAACGAACTCAGGGCCCCCCCAATTATAATAGGGATAGGTGGGCTACAATTGTAAGTAATAAAACAACGGTTTTGCTCATTTTAGTCAATAAACTGCATTTATTTTGTATTTATATGGGAGTATATGAAGTTTAAAAAACCTTATACTAACTCATTTTAACATTTGGAAGAGCTGATTACCAGAATGTGGCAATGGCTGCAATGATTTCAAAACACAAAAACACAGACATTCGGACATTCTTTACTTAAACATGTCTAATGCTTGTCTTTTACGGTTTATATTCTAAAACTACAGCGATCTGCGGTGGAAGGGGTACAGTTACTTCTCTGCTTCAATTTACGAGTGTAATTCCAGATTATATAGTCTCACAGCTCGGTTGTCACAGCGCTGTGATGAGGTCATTGTGAATTGCAATGAGGTTGCTGCACACATTAATGAAGTTATTGGGCATTTTAATGAGGTCAGAGCACACAGTGATGAAGTCATTAGACTGGTGTTGATGCTTAAGTTAATCTCATCCACACACATGCACACACACACACATTAATTGCTTCCTGTAACACAATAAGGCCGCATCTTCTCAATGATTGCTGAAGATGGATGCAAACTTGATTAATTCTCATTAACGCATTTTATGCAACAGCAAAGTGTATTAGAATATTAGAATAAAACAAGCTGAGATTTGCACTGAGGCACTTCAGAAGGTAGAAACCTGGCTACTTACATTAAGTACAACAGAAGGAGAAGTTAAGATAACCACTCTGCTGTTTTTATGTTTTATGTATGTAGTGCTTTTTGGCCCACTGGATCATTTAAGTGACTGTCTTGAAGAAGGTTGCTGTGTCAAAATCTAGTTTTAGGACCATTATTTTAGTCGTGAGCTTACAGCACATGTTGCATATTCCTGAATTAATTTGCATTCAAATTGCCACACAGCAATTCAGGTGGTATTCCAGCTTAGAAAAACTGTACATAAACAGAGGGAATGGGAAGGACAGGAGATTAATAGTGGCCCAGAAGCTCATTTTTGTCCTGGGGCCCTCTGACAGCTGAATCCAATCCAAAGTAGAACAAAATGCTTTGAAGCTTTGAACACACAGAAGGCTTACAGTACATGTTACATCATCAGGGTCTCCTCCTCCAAATGGCCACTGTTGAAAAGACACTATTGCACCCTTTAACATCACCATCAGAAGTCAACGTACAAAGAGAACAAACTGCTTTTCTTCCAAACACTAAGCATTATTTACACTTTACCAACAGTGGATGTTACAGTGCATCTGCGTGCTCTCAGCAGCCAATCAAACATGATGTGACATCTCAGCCTCATCAGACAAGACAATCAGCACACAGACAGACAGAGAGGTGCTGATTGGCTCCTTCAGCTCCTCTTCAAGCCAATCTAGAGCACAGACAAAAAACAGATTTGATTGGTATATCCATGCGCAGCTAGAGAGGAAGTAAGAATCGATTTGCGTTGCTTTATTGAGTCCCTGCAGGATTGTTTTCATTTTGTAGTTACTCAAGAACACTTCAGAACAACGGGCCCCCTAGCGAACTATCGTTTCAAGTGCCTCTTTAAGCAGACAAGTCTTGTCTAAAGGTTAAACCTGCAATATCTGATTTTTGACATTTAAGTTGATATGACAAATTTCTTACCAAACAGTTGCCTTTTTACACATCCAGTAGTTATGGAGCAACATTATCATTCATTTGAAGTCATGTCTGTGTCCACCTGATGAATGAAAGTCTAATATTGATTCTCTTTTACCTCTGTTTTGGTCTCCACCAACTCCTGAGGGAAATATCTGTCTCTTTAGCTGCTAAATGCTCCACTATGTTCACTAGCTGCAAACTGTGTCTGTCTGCTGTCTGATTTATGTGGTATCTTATCTGTGTTTGTGTTATGTAAGTTGTGGGCCAGACAATGAAACAAGGAACTGAAAAACTCTCTAAAAGAAAATTCTCTCTTTATCAGTTTGAGCGACCTCTTTCACATCGTCCTCATAAAAATATTGATTGCAGGTCTCTAAAATAAAGGTCGTCACACCAGGTGAGCTGCTCACTTGCCAAAATGGGATCTGAAACATACTTTTTGGTAAATGCACAAACTCAGATTACAACACCTGGCTTATGCTCTGCAAACATATAAGTTATACATATTCATGGTGGAAGCAAAACAGCCCAGTCCTGAAAGAGCCAATACACAGAGGACTTGTCAATGGGAACACACATTTTAAAAAGATAGAATCATCATATAACAGATTATAGACTCCACTTGCTATAGTTCCTATATTACGTGCCTTTTTTTTTCACAGGAAGGCAAACGTCTTAGGTTAATGAGCCATTTCAGTGTCTGAAGCCGTCTCCCACAATATTGACGAGCGCTGTTATTCACGTCATAAGTTTTCACACATCCCAGCTGTGAAACCCTCAGTGTCTCAGGTGTTATATTGCAGCAGCTCAACAGGACATCTAGACCACGCTGAGAGGAAAAGGAATAGCCAATAACACTTAGCATTTGCTTTAACATGTGTGGAGAACCGCGTCGGTGGGATTTGAGGTTTACAGTAAGTGAAAATTACAAAGTGATTATTGTAATTGATTTCACACAATCAGAAGCATATGAAGAATCTACTGAACACTAGAATTCACAAGTAAGATTTATGTCAAAGTGATCTGTCAGTCAGGTCTGAAGAGGGCCAAGGGGAGGGCTTGAGGTAAGTGGGGCCAAGGGGGCCACTGTGACTTCGGTGAGCATCATTTGTTCTGCCTTTTCATTAGGCTCTGGGAAATCAGGATGGCAGCTCGGCGTCACAGGATGAGCCACGCAGCCCTTCTGGCAGTTTTCGTGCTAGTTGGGCTCCAGTATGGTGCCAGGTCTCTCCGCAGCACCTGCCAAAAAGAGTCTCTTCTCTGCTCTTTCTACATTAAAGCGATTTTCCTTTTTCCTCCATTATGTTTGAATTGATGGAACTGAGGAAAACAGGACGAGAAAAGGGAGAGAAGAAAATAGGAAGATAAAAAAGTGAATAGCGAATTGTGTGTATGTGCGACAGTGCAGTGATGAAGCTCCCCTCTTGCTGGGTAACCTCTGCTGACTCGACTCCTCCATCTTGATTAAGTTTGATAACCTTCGTGCCTCCATCTTCCCTCCTTTCCTCCCCTTGCTTACATTTCCATATGCACCTCCATCTGTGCGCTGTCTCACTTGTTCACTTCTCACTTCACTTTTGTGTTGCATGGTTGCTTTTTTTGTGGCAAATGCTTTAACCAGTAAAACCACAATTATACTCCTCGACTCACAGACGTCTGATATTTGAATATAACAAGATCATTGGTGGAAGCAGCTTTCATTCTGCAAGTTCAACATTTACCCACCGTGGTATTTTCTGCTTTATTAATATTTAAGCATCTTTGAACTATGCATGTGCACAATATTAAGAAAATACAGTCATTACAGTAATAGGTACTTTGTATTAATGACTGTGCTTGAATCACTGTAGCCTTTAACTGCCATTTAACAAATCAACAGTGCTTAAAATCGAATGAGCCTTAGCTGTACTCATTTGACGCAGAACAGAAACTGGTGGGGTTTTTTATAATTTCATGTGTGAAATTAATTATTTTTTAATTAAATCAATAAGTGATTCATGGCTTATTCAACTGTTTCACCTTAACTAAAAAAATGAATGAAAATGCTGTATATGACTGGAATTGTAGCCACCGGGTTGCCTCTCCTGGCAGTGATTAAACTCCTAAATACCCATTTGTATTTATCAAAATTACAGGTTTAGATTGTTTTTCCATGAAAAAAAAAATCTCTTCATGCCTTAAAATGGCTTAAAAATAACACCTTAGCCTTCATTTAGTATGTGCGAGTCTATGAATCCACCCACCCCTCCACTGCTCGCCTGCAGCTCATCCAACACAGAAGCCTCTGCTTGTTTTCTGTTCTTCCAGCTACTGTGCACTACACAATGAGAAGTGATTATATAGAAGTAATTCAGCCACACATGTTAAAACCAGGAATTGATTCTGATGAAGAATTGTACAGGGTTGCCTATAAGTCTGTGTATCAGAGTGGTAAATATTTTATGTCTTTTATATCTTTTTATATATCTTTTATTTTGTATCTCATGGAGATGTTAACAAGGTTAGAAACTTGATTTATTATATATTTATAATAGGACTCAGTGCCTTTTCAGAATGCTTAAAAGGAGGTCTGACAGTAGAGGCTTGAGATAGAAAGAATAACAATGATTTTCTCATTTGACCAAAGCATTAAACATGGGGTGAGTCATTCTGGAGAAAGACTGTTGATATTGCCAACTCTCCTTCTTCAAAATGCAATTACACATTAGGAAACCAGATCACAAACTCTCCTCACGGCCCGCTCGTTGTCTAACCCATTTTTTGCACACAACTCTGATTCTGTAAATGGGAAACAATCAAAGTTGGCCATACAAACATTAAGGGGAAGGCGAGGGATAGTGAATGTGGCAGCCTAACATGTACTCGCATCGTGAAGAAGGAGGGATGGCGATGTCAGCTCTCTTCCTTCTGAATGACTCATCCCAAATCAGTGAGGTCTCAAGTCATATGTGTGGCATGTATGTGTCTACACTTCATGTTGCCTCAGAGCTTCCTTTAACTACTTGTTAGCAGGATTATCGGTGGCAACATGCTAAAATCAGCTCTGCTCTTCTCAGGTTGTCAGCAAGTGACAAAGTGGCTCCAGGATGGAGGGGTTGGGGAGACGCTGTCAAGCAAATGAGTCATCAAGAGGAATAACCTGCGCGGGGAGCCTCAGAGACTGTCAGCGTGGAAGAGTGTAGCAGTGTGTGTGCTTTGTCACAGTTTGTTGTGCAAATGTGTGAGTGACAGAGAGACGGAGAGAGAAGCAGAGTCTCTGCTTGTTCTGTAAAAAGCTGCATGTTGCTGCTCCTCAGACTTGGGAGTAGCTGGGTACTGTCTCCTACTGATGTATTGTTAAAGGCTCATTATTGGCTCCAAGCTGCAGGGTGACTCTGGAAGTCTCATCAGAGAGAGGCGCTGACAAAAGCGGCGCACTGGATCCACTACAGCTCTTCATTACTGTTGTACATGAGAAATGCAAAAGAATAGAGTGATCACTAGTTTCCCACTCCTGCAACCGTGAGAGAAGCAAACAGGAAATATTCATGGTAGGAAAAAGCAAACAATGTGGCATGAGAGGTCAAGTAACGGCGAGTTCTGAGGCGCACGTACACGGTCGGTGATTTTCATCTCAGCGTGAGTGAACGACTCCGGCAGCCAACAAAATCCCCATGGAAAAAACTAAAAAGGAGAGGAGGAGGAGGAAGGATGACACTGGAGGAATGGAGAGGAAGAGGAGCACGGACAGATGCAGTGACATTTCCCACCCATTACCATGGTCCACAGAGTGTGTGCTCGCTCTGCCCACAGACACTGCCGCCCCTGGCCGGCATGTGCAGCGGTGTGGAACATGGACATGGGCATATGTTTATGGAGCAACTTAAGGTAACAAGACGAGGGCACATTTTTGAAGAAGCATGGCCCAAAGCAGGTTTCATCAGTGGCACCATGTCATGAATGGCAGGACATGCTTTGATAAATAAAAGCTCTGCTAAAATAGACATGGCATGTGGTGAATGTATTCATGCACATGCTCCAGTGAAGAAGAAGTGCTGTTGAGTTACTGTAAATATTTTTGGATTACTTGTGTAAAAATCCTGTGGCAGTAAGTTAAAGCCTCATCCAACCTGCATGCAGATGAGAGCAGATACGAGGTTGCTAAATTGCAAGGCTGCTAAAACGCTCGCAGCTGATCACCTGCATGCATGTTAAATGTTTCACACATACGCTCAACACAGCTGCTTGGTAACCTTGCATAGAGGTGCTGTGCGGGGAGAATGACAACCTGATGATCAGACCTAATTGCAACTTCATTTCACTTTATTCCTTCAGCCTTACATTGCGTTTATGTTAGCCTATTTCTTACTGTTCAGCCCTTACCAATTAGGATCAAGTGATGTATTAGTCCTGCTGATGTAATTTTCAGTGGAAGCATGGGAGCAGTCAACATAACGTTTTTTATGTCAGTCGAAAAATATGCTGCATTTAGAGAGTTGTTCTTTCTATTTTTAATGGCTTTACAGAGCTCACTATGTTGAAAGATGATGACCTTATTGTTAATCCTGCTCCTTCTGATTGGTCAATGGTTTCTCTAACCAGCGGAAACAGCCTTCAATGAGCACAACACCAGACTTTCAGTCAATAGGTAAGACATTCCAAAGGGAGGCATGATAAAATGGCATTACATGTAGAGGAGAAGGGGGTGGCTTCCTCAACACAGTTTAAAACGTGTGCTGTGAACCACGTCACCTGCTCAGTGCGCGCTGGCAAACGTGAGTATCTATACAGTACATGACAGTGATGTGACAGTAGGTAAGACACTGTGTGTGTTGAAGGGTGACACAATGCAAACACACCTACTATTTCTTTTTATAGCAACAGACTGTCTGTGCTCGAATTGCCATCAAAACCTCTATTTCTTATCACTGTCATTGTCTTCCCCCTCCTCTTTCCATACTCTTCAGTGCCATGCCATCTCTCTCGCGCCACTCTACTGTACACACACTGCATATTTGATATGCTTGGTGTGTGTTTGATTCCATGTGCCCAGCCTGCCTGTCTGGTACAGTGAAGACTGTATTGAATAAACAGATTTCTAAATGGGGCTATTGATTTTGTGTCTGCCTTTCAGTGGATGGTTTCAGCAGTTCTGTGCTGATGAAATATTTCCACAATGTTTGCATTTCTCCTCAGTGTATATGTACATTTAAGTATGTGCAGTACAGTTTTGGAGATATGTTTTTTTCAAACAAAAATCATTGCACCAATGTATCGATTATAAACCAAAAAATCAGTTTATTTCATACTATATGTTTAAAAGGGCAAAAAAATGGAACTTGTCTACATCAACTAGAACACAATGCTGCAATGAACAGTCGGTGACATGCTAACACACATCCCTGTTAGAATGCCTATTAATGTAAATGTTGTGATCTGAGACTGATTAGAAATTGATTGTTACTGTAATAGCCAGTGTGATCATTGTGAGCCACATCATGATAAACGTCTGGGCAGTGTTGGGGCACAGACACAACCCACTGGGTTTTATTAGCACAGGTTTGGTTTTAAGATGTCACAAATCATTAGCAACTAGTTATTTGAAGCTTTTTGAAATAAATGCGTATATGCTGATTTTTGCTTAATTAAATCAGAAAGGTAGTATTACAGTTTTTCCCCTCATTAAAATGATGATTGCTAGATTACAACCCTCTTTTGAACAGATCTGATGCTGAACCTACACGTCAGCAGCTGCAGTCTTTCCTCCTGTGCTTTCAGTGAGCGCTCACAGCCTCATCCATGATGTAGTTAGGAGGACACTTGGGTGTCAATAAGTGTTGGTCAATTGTTGGATTGAAAAATGCAATAAATTACTCAATATGTATTATTCAATGAAAGTAATGAAATTGCTTCATTAATTACAAAACAGCAAAACTAATTAATTTTGTTGCTTTGCCCAGCTCTTTCAAAAGGTACCTTTGAACAACTCCAAATCCTCCACAACCACAAGCCATGTCTTGGATGTAATTCACACGTTAAAAACAAGCAGGCAGCCTTCAGTTACTGACCATCAACAGTTGCAGCCACAGCGGCTACTCTATGTATCTTCCTCACAGTGAAGCTGCAGACTTTACATACAGTCAATGGATTCTTGACTATAGCCTCACCATTGGATAAGAAAGTGAAGAACACAAAACACTACGCTGGAGTTCCCAGAAGTTACATTACTGTTTTTCTTTTCATCCACAAGTAATGTGTTACCGTCCAAAATGACCTGCATAAAGTGTGAATCGTGATGTCTGCTGGATGCAAACTCCAGCTTTGGTTTGACTCCACCTGTGTCTCTCTCTCACTTTCATATTATAAGTGAGATCCCCCCCCTCTAAAAAAAGCTTATCAATAAAGTAAAGTTGCTGTATTTTCCTCTGAGTACTTGTGTTCTCTTACAGCAAAAGTGAACCACAACTGGCTGTACATGTTAATGGAGCCACAGATGTGTAGGGGGAGGTGATCATTGATGCATCATCATCAAGGGTCCAGTAGTCAGAAGACTGAGACCCACTGGTCTTTTAGCTTACGTCTGACACAATAATGTAGTCATGCAGACCTTTGTATCGGGAGCAAACGCTGGCTGAAGGTAACCACAAATCATTCTTTCAACACTGTGACTCACACAATCTCTGTGTTTGCTTCTTTGTCTGCTTCTCTGTGTTCCTCTGCCTCTTTATCTCCTCTCCCACTTGTGTTTCGCTCCCAGCTCCCACTCACTCAGTGGGGAGGAGGGACAGACGCTGCTTAGCTAATGCTCCTGCTGGCTCGGTGTTAGTTTTAGTGTCAATTTTTACTTGTAACTGCAAGTCAACTAACAAATGGCCATTATTGAAGATGTAACCAGATCTCAGCACATCTCTGGTTCATGGTGGGATGTCTGGAGAACATGTTGTAACGAAACAGTTGGCCTGACAAGGAGGGTGCTGCTCCAAGATTTGTCATCATTCATCCAAGTCAAATTTCACTCTGAAGGAACTTTGCACTTTGCTTTCATGCACGGAAGCTGCTTATAACAAACACAATTAAACTTTCCTTTAGAAAGATACGGCTCAATCAGGGACAGAAGCATTTCCCAGAGGTTGGCATTTACAGGTGTTGCTAGTGATAGGTAGTACTTGTCATAAAACAAGCCAGAGATGCCTCTTCCACGGCAAGGTTCAAGAAAAAAAGTTCTTGAAAATGAAAAGCCAACTTATGACTTTCCTCTTTGCTATGTTTCCTTGCTCCAGTTTCTCCAACATGAGCCAGATGTGTCCTACACAAGCTTAGGAAGAACAGATCCCCCTGACTCAAAATAACTTTATATTGTCACTGAAATAAAAGGAGGAAACAATTGCAGTTTTGTTTACACACACTGCATCGTGCATATCCTTATCATTCAGCAGACATGATGAATACACCTCAGACAGTTGCAAAAACTTGTTTGCCTTTCAGTCTTACAGTTGCAGTGTTACCTCTTATACTACATTACCACCAGCAGTAAGTACCCGCTACAGTCAGTATAAGTGTGTATGCCCGTGCCCATGGTGTGCATGTGTGTCCTTGTATGCATTTTTTTCCTTTCCTCCACTATGTGTGAAAAGAGCTGACAGGGCGAAAGGGGATATGATGTAATACCCCACACACTGGGCAGTCACTTCAGTTATGCAATAAAAGTAATTAAGGTGTGTGTGTCCTTCAAAATACATATAAGTATATGTACAATAAGTATATACATTGCAGGTACTGTGTGCTATTTCATACATGTATAGTATGTACCTTAGTTTAAACTTATAGATATACCTTTCCTGTTCTTTATGTGTATCCACTGTCTCTGTGTGTGCATGTAAAATGTACTGTTTGTGGGTCCCTGTCAATCGCCATGCTACTCCCCTTTGAGACAAGGACCCTTTACACCAGTGCGTCCTTTCATAGGACACTCGTACTGTAAGTGCAGGATTCTGACCTTTAGAATAATATTAAGCTCTCTGAGAGGCTTCCAGGACATTGCTTGCGCTAATTTCTACAGGCAAGGGGACCTAAACAGGTCAGCAGCTGAGGCCAATGGGAATGTCATTAGTTTTGCAAGATGGCACTATATAAATAGTCAGGAAATCACCAAAGTTATAACAATTCATCTCAAGAACCAAATTTTATGGTCATCCGTCAAACAGTTGATGAGACATCCTCGTGGTGAAAAGTCAAAAGTATTACCAAAGTCATTTGTATTCATCTTCTGAGGATCCTGAATGTTGGAAAATTGTCGGAAAAGTCATGACAATTTTGATGGAATAATAGCACTAAATGAAAAGCTAAGCTAACCAACATTAATACTATAAATCCTTAGGGGAACATGACTGTACCAAATTTCAATGGCATCTAATAGTTGAGATATTTAAGTCTGGACCAAAGTGGCGGACCAACAGACATTGAGCTATATATTTATTGAGCTGTGACACTATGGTATCTGTATTTGTATTCCTCTGATGACTCAAACATCAAAATGGCACATGAACAGCACAAGTTAGTTTTTTACCAAAAACAACTTAATTTTCCAATCCACCGGTGTACAGCGCTGTTTCTATCCAGCTGTTACAGTCTGGGTGGTCTGTGTTACAGCTGTAAAAAGGAGTGGAAACAGATCAACACAGATCATGAACCGAGGATCTATGAACACCTCCTATTGACTAACTGGACTGTGACAAATCTGTGTGTGCAGACAGAGCTCAGCAATCGGACACAGATGGATGCATGACTCCCATCACTGACAATGAACTGAAAATAGAGAACTCAGACAGACGGATCAGTATGATTGGCTCCTAAACCAATGTTGAGTTAAACGAAAAACATTTGCTTTATTTAGATATATTGAAAATAACATTCTGTATTTAGTGGACAAATATTAACAGGATCACACATCACATTCTCAATAACTGCCAGACGGCTTTGTTTGCTTCAAGGTGAACTGTTTAAATATCAATCATTGAGGAGGAGTGAGAACTATTTCTCATATGGGTTAGTTATTATATTCAGCTGTAATTTTCACTTCAATTCTCCTGCAGTTGCTTGCTATGAAAGATGTTTCACTGGCAAAGCTAAAAATAAAGACATTTCAGATTTCTATACTGTGTTTTAAATATTCCCCTTAGCTCTGGAAACTCAGCTTATCCAGTCAAGGAAGATTTATTTCTGGGTCCATCAGTCTGAGTCACCTCAGATGCATGTATGCATGTACTCACACATTTGTTTGTTTGTAAAGGTCTGGCCTGACCAAAATGTGTGTGTGTCTGTGTGTGCATTAGTCATGTTGTGTGGACATAAAACTGTTTACACACTCACATTGTGGAGACTTCGTTACAGGGACAAAAAGCAGGTCCCCATAATGTAACTCATTCAATTTTAGGTTGAAAACTTGAGTTAAGGTTATGGTAAATCTTCAGGAGATAAATGTAAGTCAATGTAATGTCCTCTGAAGTGATGGAAACATGACTGTGTGTGTGTGTGTGGAGATGGATGGGTGGGTGAGTGCCTCTCTGTCTGATGTGGCCTGTCAGGTGCGACCATGCAGGGCCCAGCGGGAGAGGGCCGAGGTGACTCAGACGGACGCAGTAGTCTTGCTTCTGCTGCTGGAAAAGTGCAGGGTGTGGACGAAAGAGACACATGAGCGAGATGGTGTGTGTGAGGAACCGGAGGGCCTCCATCAGCACACTCACTCAAAAAATTCCTCTGGCCTTTGAGCTGCTGTCCACACCAATACAAATGTACTTGACACTTGGCCTGGGCTGTTTTCTGTGTGCATCTGCTGGCAGGGGAAAAGGAAATGTAACTCTGCGTTTGGTGTTTGGCCCTTTCTTCCCTCCCTGGAGGTGCAACTGTATTAATGTGTTTTGCTCCAGCAGTTTTCATGCAGCATTTGTGTGCAAAATGCGAGCTTATTTCTGCCAGCTGTGTGGGACGCTGCACTGTATGTGCTCACACATGCTTCTGTGGAGTTGCAAGGCAGCGGCGCGTCTATTTATAGCACAACCTGATGATGTATTTATCTGCCAGTTATGGTCATGGGGCTCAAGCAGCACAGGTCCATGAGGCACTTAGGAGTAAACAAAGCCTCGGCACAATGCTCCAATCAGGGCAGCAATCGAAAAACAAAAGAATTGATGGAGGGGCATTTCTCTACCTGCCAATTTCACCTCCAATTACACCCTGAATCCAGGACGCGTTTCAGCTGCATTTATATCAGTTTTCTGTCTCACATCTGTCTAATACATACCCTGTAACTGTGACCAAAAGCATCTTTTCTGTTCTTGAAGTCTTCCAAATTTGCAAATGTAAGTATGTTATTGTGTATGGAGCTGGGACTGCTGTTAAAATGCTGTTGATTGCACAGCAGCTCTGCAGCTGAACGGACACAGAAGACTGGAGCTGCTGCTCTGCTGACGTGCTGCTTCTGCTTTTTTTTTCCCCAAGAAAGTCTCCTGGATCAATGCAAATAAATTGCAGAGTAAATGGTACTTGAGGCAAAGTGACTTTCAGTTAGTCATTTACACCGAGTGCAATACTTGGTTCAGTTTAATTCAGCCAGTGTAGTCCAGCTCAGGTTAGTCATCTTGGTTCAGCCTCACCCTGTCCACACCATTTCTTTTATGGTACATATTTCAAAACACACTGAATCTCATTAGAAATGGTGCAGGTGAAAATGGCACTTTTGTCCTACACACTGCACAAATTGTTTTGAGACCTCCAAGAAACTTTAAATTAAGCTTGAAAAGGCCAATGAGAGCTGGAGCAGACTGCCAAGATTTACATCTAAGAAAACAGGCATTTTGTGTTTTTGTGCATGGAGCTCACACTTGGTCAAACAAAACGCAATTTAGTTTTTGAACAAATAATGCATTTTTTAACTGACAGGTGTTGACAACCGGACAGCGACTGCCAACCCTACATATTCATCATTGCCAAATTTGCACTGATGTTATGCACAGCAACTAACAGCAGTGGCTCAGAGTGGTACCAGTGTTTTCAACTGAGAGGGAAGATGAGTTTTCGGATGTAACCACTGTTCCCTGAAGGAGGGAGACGGGGTACATTAGTACAATAGTTTGCCCTTTTCCAGCTCTTCCCAGGCTCAGCGAACAGCAGCTGTTAAAAAGTAGCCCCAGCAGGTCTGAGCCTCCACGCCGGCCAGGGGTCATCAGTGTTTTCAGGCGTGACTGAAATTATCTCAATGATGAGTCAGGGAACTGTTGTCATGTCTGTAACCTTGTCTAACATTGTATTTAGGATGAATTGTTCAGTTGCCCTCTCGAGTGCGCTGAAAGTCCATAACAAACCATTTAAGCTCATTATCATCTGTAGTGGTTTTTCTTCCTTTTCTACAATGTCTCATGACAAACTACTCACACTGACATTTCCTCTAATTTTCATTCATTCATCTCCACCTGTCACCGTCCATCCTTCCTCTCTCCCTTCCTCCCTCCATGAGTTTGTTTTAGCCTTCTTTAATGGCCCCTCTGCATTATTTACATCTCAGGGCTATTTTCAGACACCTTGAATTATGTACGTACAGCGTCTAAATGAAGCCTGCCAGCATCCAGGAAGTGTTTGATAGCTTTACTGATCCCTCGCATGTGTGTTCGACTCCAGAGAGTACATGCTGACAGCTCTGTGCCTTTTCCTCTTGTTCTTTCTCTGGACAGATGTGTGGGGTTGGATACATGCATAAATACTGTAGGTAGAGTCAATCAAAAGTGTGTACGTATCTGTGTGTATTTTTATGTGAATATCTGTGTGTGTGTGTGTGTGTCTGGTGCCATGCATTCCAGTAATGCTGTAGAGATCAATTGTCTCCGTGTCCATTAGTGAAGCGCTCTGACCCTTTGGGATAAGCATGGAAGCGGATGCCAGCACTATAGCGGCCCAGCATAGCGTGTGCTCTCATCCATTTAATCCCTGTCTGCATCCTTTGTCTCTCTCTCCCTCTCTCCTTCTGTTTCACCCCTTTCTCACCCTCTTACATTTCATACCACAGCACATTTATCCCTTTCCAAGCTTCAAGTCCTCTCTTACACTGATTAAACGCTCTCCCCCTGCTGAACTGTTTAGGCTCTTAACCTGCACATGAACATGGTGACGAGTACAGTGCGATGCACAATCAATGAGCAGATAAAAGGTCTTGCTCGTCACTTCTTAACAGGATGAAAAAAAAAAAAAAGATGGATCGCATCACTGGCACATGTGCTGTGTCAGTGATCTGTGGTATAATGCAGCTGAAGTAGGTCATTTTTGAAATCCTTAAGTACACGTGTGGCATATCTCAGCATGTTTGTTCAGTATTTACAAAGCACAAATGATTTATTCTCTATGAAACTGAGTTATCAAAAAGCAGAGCAGAACAGAATGATCTTGTAAGTAATAAGAAAGTAAGAATGAAAACAAAGTTATAGTCTTGTGCATTTGCTTAGGCCTGTTAAGTTTAACTTTTGTAAACAGTGGTCACTAAAACCTGCATTAACAGCCATTCGGGGACGGTGTAACAAGCTGCGAAAAGTGACACAGACAATTTTCAAACCATAATCAGAGTGTATATGTAGGGTTTTAACATGCAGGCAAACACACTAAAAATAGGCGACTGACTCATTTACCATTGCCTGTAGATAAGTTTTCCTTTCTGTTTTCTTTTGTGTGTGTGTGTGTGTGTGCCACATTAAGAACATCATGAAAACAGCGGAAAGCAGCATGAAGGCCAGTAACAATGTTGGTGTAGTTACTTTTTTTTTTTTTCCTTCTTTTACTTCAGTCTTTAGAACTCAACACTGAGTCTTTCTGTGTCTGGGTGTCATGTTTCCATCACTGCTGATCCTGAAGGAAATATCTGTCCCTGTAGCTGCTCAGTGCTCTACGTTCATCAGCTGGTTTTTGGATCTGGTCCAGCAGTGTACGGGGTTTATCACAGCGTGAGAGTAGCTGCTTTGTGTTGATGAGAGCAGTGAGAGTGAACCGAAACAGTAAAGCTGTGGCCCAGAAAAACAAAATAATGAGCTGAAAAACACTAAAACAGTCTGTAGAGATTAGGGCAACTGCAGAGTTGTGTGTGTTCACACTACACATATGTACTTATTGTTAATACAGAAATATTGATTAATGCATCTACAATCTTAATGAAGTAATTTGTTTACTACAGAGGTGCTCGAGACGTAATGTACTTAAAGTATCAAAAGTAAAGTGAACTTTCACGGCCTGTTGCATCATCAGCAAATTAACTGGCATGAGCAGATTAATGCAGGCATAACAAATTACTACTGGAAATAACTTCAGAGAAATCTTCAGCAAATTTAAGCCAACAAATAATTGTAGTACAGTAAAAAGAGCAGTTCTTCCTACTGAAATTTGGCCCAATGTTGCCTCAGAATTGAAGTTCAGTAGTTCACTTGAGAACAGCTACTCTTTTTACTTAACAAGTTAAGAAGTTTGATTTCCAACTGAAAAACCCATGTTCACAATGCATTTAGCTGCTGGCAAGCACTTTAATGTCCATTTATTTTAATAGCATGGTCAATTGTGCAATTTTCATCTGTATCATTCACTGGTTTTAATGTCAGAAAGAAAGAAAAAACAATTATTTTGTTGTAGCTGTAGAGCACTGAGAACGATCTTAATGTGGCTGAAGTGAAATGAATTTGACCTCAGCTATCCTGTGATGCATTTGCCAACATCCTGCACATTCCAAGTCTCTTGAGCTTAAATGAGGTGAATACAATGACCACTTCACATAAAATCATGATGCATTAAATTGGCTGAGCGATGAAAAGGATAAGTGTCCTGCGAGAGCGTGTTTTGATAATGAGCGATAATAGAGAAAAAGAGACATGACACGGCAGACGGCATTCAGACGCGTACTAACAGCTCAAACTAGTCTTTGCTAATGTTTAATATCACTTAAAAGCCTGTTGTGGAGAGTGACAGAGAAAGAGAAGGAGAGCAAAGAAGAGAATAAAAATGATTGAAGTTGGTCTCATAGCTCTTTGTTAAAGAGAAGTCAATGCAAAGATAATTCAAATTTGATGTGTGCTTTGAATATTTTCATCATTCTGGAGATGAAAAGGAAAAACTTGGTCTTCACTGAGGCTAAATCTGTTCTTGTTTCTGTGTTTATCTGCCAAATAAACTTTTCTTTTTCTGAGAAAAGTGGAAGATGAAGGTAGAGATGTCAACAGACAGGAGCTAATGAATGGGGTCATACGTGTAAAACTACTGTTGATTCGCTTTCATTTGTTATGATTTGGCATGATGCTCTAACGACACTGTCTGATAGATGATACGTTACAATGGACATAGGTTACTGAACACGTGATTGTTGTCCTCATTACGGACACTACGGACACACACAGTCAGTGTGAAAAGAGCCAAGAGTTCTGGTCAGCTGCCAGAGGAAAAAAAATAAACATGAGTCCAACTGAAAAATGTGAAACATGAAAAATCAGTCAAGCTCTCGCTCTCATTTCCCATTTCCAGCTCTTTCAAAAGCCTTGTCTCCCTTTTTCTGAACGCTCGTCAAAGAGATTAATTGATCACATACTGTAGATTTGGCTCATTAGCGGGCTACTTGCCCACACATGTGAGGCTTAACGAGCACTGCAGCAGGGGGGGGCTCAGCCAAGAGCTCGTTAAGGTCTGTCAAGACCCGTCTTAATTGCTCCATCACGCTGTTTGTCCGGTTTCTGTGGTGACGCGATGTTTCACTGACTCAAACAGGTATCTTTAGCTCTCTCTCGGCCAAATTCACTGGCCACATGCACGTATACAATATATTTATACATACATTGGCATATGTGTGCTTTGACATGTCATCATGTTCACACACACATTTTTGCCATCATGCTACAAGCAAGTAAGATGTAAAGCTACAAATTAAAATAATTTAATTTTTTCATAGGGGCCTCATTTTGATTGCAGATCATGTGACACCCACATGCCCACAAAGCTTTTTTCACCTACACACTCATTACTAAAAAAAAACATCCATGGGCTAAACAGATGATGCATTGTTTTCATCTCTGATTCAGGGTGGGTCAGAGTTTCTGGAGAAATCTGTGTCACTGGAGGTTTAAATAAGTCTCAGACCCTCTCAGAGACTCTTGAGCTGTCGGTCCGACCACTTAATTAATGGCAGGTTAAGAAGGCTGCTGACGGCCTGATGGTCTCTGTTGGAGGACTATCAACATCACAGTCCTGCTCCTCCATGTAACACGTTGCTGCAGGGCTGCAGAATTAATCGCATTAAAGTTGTGGTTTTGATTTATACCTCTCAGCAGTCTCACTGGTACATGACGATTCTGCCACATTTGCATTAGCAGGCAGATCTGATGAAAACAGAGCGAGTGCAGCTGATTTGTGCCCAAAGCTGCATCAACAAATGACAAAATGCCATGTGAGGAACTGAAAAGGAAGCAGTAACACTGTGACAAACAAGCAATGTGTTTTACAGGGGGTTTTTTTGTCCAGGATCATGTAGCCTGATGTTACTCTACACAACATATAAGCAAGAAAAACCAAGCTTTAATTTACTACATCCCTTTGGAAATGATTGCAAGGACTACAAATTAGGGAAACATTAAATAATAAAAGGGTAAACACTTGCCAAACTGCAGTGTGTTTGCTCGTGCTGCAGGAAGCAAAGAAAACACAGGGGAGGACAAGAGTGGAATTAAGGCTTCAGAAACATGGCATCCCTTATTACATACAAAGCAGCAGACACACAAGAGCACTTGGGGCGAGCACACACACTCAGTCACAGTGATGAAAACACTAAATCCATAGATTTGACAGTTAATTTTATGTATATGGAAAACAAAAACACACCACACGGAGTAGATGTATTGTTGGTAAGCCCTGAGGCTGAAGTTGATCCACTAAACTGTTGTATGTGATGTCAGATCAATATCTATCAAACCAGTGAGGCGGACCAACATACCCACAGCAGCTCCCTCAACACAGAAACAGTGAGCAAAAAAAATGAGATTGTGGAGTGATGAGACAAGCATATAGTGGGTTATCAAGGGAAATATCCTAACTGGTGATATCCTGCATGAAAGGGAATACTGTTACGATGCATTTTACTTTTCCAAATGTGATGAGGTACTAAACAGATGGCGAATTTTACCAATAATTCTCAGGATATTGTACAAATCCTGACATACTTCCACACAATAAGAACAAAATGTTCTGACATGAAGCAACTGAAACCAGCCTTATAGAGAGCAGATAGTCTAAGAGAAATGCAATAATACATTATATTTGGTACGTCTCCTTGGTACAAACAGCTTCCTAAAAAAAAAAAAAAAAAAGGATTCTAGTATGAAAACAAATTAACTTTTTTAATTTAAAACTCATTTTGTAAGACCAGAGGGGGAGTAAAAATGCAGAGGTTGATTACTAAGAGGCTGACTACGCCATACTTTTAATCACAGCAGACAAGAGTAAAAGAACCAGCTGACCGTCTCTGCTCTGAAAGGATATCATCCAACAAACACTGTGGCACTAAAGAGCTAAACTGATTAGTCATGTTTGAACCAAATGTGTTAGTCTTACCAATAAAAATATCAGTTGCACATCTTGCATCCATTATTCACAAGACCACAGTTTATCATTTCAGTTTTCTTGTTTGTCCTCTCCATAAGTAGGTGAGAGCACATGGTCAGCTGTACAAGACTGCCTCTGGAAGCTGGTATGATTCCCTTAAAACCAGGTTTTCGCCACTATACTACACCAGCCGTCTGTACCTAATTATATTTTGGACATGGCTCCAGTAATGTGCTTTCGATAGTGTGCACCATGCCGCGCCTTGGTCTTGGTACTAGAGCTCTAATTTGATACAGCACACTCACTATCACCCAATATTGTCACTTAACAGCCTTCTAGCTCTGAGCTTTTGATCTGCCACTTGATCAATTTTCTGCCCTGTCAAAACCCATTAGGCAGTCACAGCCTCTTACATGGGTGTCAGGAAACAGAGAGGGACACTGACAGTATCACTGAACACAGATCATATGCCAGTGTAAACACTTGGACAAGACAGACACGGCGTGACCGACGTGCAGTCACTGCAAACAGCTGGCCGGGAGAGGGAGGTGGCACAGAGGAAGCAGTGGCACAATTTAAGTGAAATAAAGATACGCAACATTAAATTCTGCTTACGTTTTATTTATGGTGGCACTCTGGTGAACTGCAGATGGTTATTGTATGGATCATTGTGCTGACCTATAAAATTGCACTCTATCACACACATAAAACATGACGACCATCAGATCTTCCATGTCCAACAGCAAGTTTCCTCTGAGGAAAACTCTCTGTCATGGTGTCATGATGGGGAGAGTCATGTGTTTAAATGAAAGTGGTGAATGTGATTGCCCACCTATGACGTAAGATATATCCCACCCACAGGTGCACCAGGTGAGCATGGCCATGATTTTTGCGCGTCCCCAACACACTGGGCACTTGATATTTTTTGGATTTTCTTCATGCAGACTGACAAAATATTTAAGAATATCATCATCAGGTGTCAATTAATCCCATTTGCATATCTGTGAAGGCAAAGGCAAACATGAGCTGTGGCTAAGTGGCTAAATGGCACTTTGAATAAACACGACAAGCAAGTGGTACATTTTATGTCACTTTGCAAAATCAATACCGGCAAACAATAGTGAGTGAGGTCCTTTCATGCTGGGCCTTTATACCATATGAGCTGAAATCCTTTTTTAGTAAAAGGAATATAATGACAGTGTACTTAATGAGGCACCTTTTCAGAGTAATGAGCAGAGATTGCTTGAGCTTTAATCAGATGGCAGTTTAATTGTCCAGTCAACGTGAAGAGACAGATGATGGAGTAACTTAATGACTTTGATGAAGACTCATTGAAGCATTAAGTGGCATTACCAAACAAAAAGGCTGAGAGAACTGAAGTGAAAGGAAGTCTTTCTTTCTTTGATGTCATCCTTTGCTTCACTACAACACGAATTACTTTTTGCAGATTAACATTGCAATGACTCAAATCTGGTTTGGTACTTCTTCAGTCAAATGCTGAACCATTTCCTCGACTTTCTTTCTCTGTGCTAAAACCGAGTACATGATGAGTCAGCAGGAGCTTCAGCCCTCCCCTCTGCCTTATTTTACATTCATTGAATTAACATGAAAGGCAGGACCTAACTTCTCATCAGTTACTTCAGTGATCTTATTCATGCTCTTGTTTGACGTCACTCTTGTTGTGAAAAGAAAGGCAAAGTCGATGGTCAACTTTCTTGTTGAATTCCTTTGTCAGTCAGTCTTTGATTTTATTGGGTGACATAGGGCAGAGACTTAATTTGTGAATAGTACAATCAAAGAGGTGCAACACAAATTATTAGGCGGACATAGAGGATGAAAGAGTAGAGCTGACTGGTTACTAGTACACCAGGGTGAATTTAGACTGAGCTCCATATAAAAGGTGCTAAAACTTGATATGCCAACACCGACGACGACTTCTACCATGCTCCTGTCTGCAGCTCTGCTCAAGCTCAGTTCAACTCATTTATCAGAAGACTGTTTCATTTCTTACAGCAAATACAGGCCAACAACAAGGCAACGATTGCATGAGCTAAATCTGTTACTGGTGTCTATATGTAGACTATAGACCAAGTTTCTAATCTTCAAGACAATGTTTTAGCTGTTTGTTTGCAGATTTTCAGGGTTTACTGGAATAAATTTATGGTTCACATAAATCTAAACATGTGTCTACTGCGTAAATAATTAGTTATTCAAATTAATAACGTAATCAATGAGTCGTCAGAAAATGAATTTACACCAATAAGGACGATCAGGTTTAACATTAATGTTAATGTTGTTAGTGTTCAACAAGGTCTAAAGCAAAAATGCTTTAGCGAGTACCTTTAGATTTTGGACTGCTGGTCTGACAAAACAAGTATTTGGTACGCTCATTTAAAACAATTAAAAAGTGACCAATTGATTAATCAAAATGGAAATAAATGCTTCACAATTTGCTCCCCCAATATATAAATGACAACTGTTTACAATTTATAAGCATACTACACACACTTGTGGTATAATAAAATGTGTTTTGCAAACTTATCATACTAAAAATCTGAATCTCACATGTCTGTTTGCTCCAGAGATTTCTATTTACTTATTAATAACAATGGAAAAATTCCATCAGAAATCCACTGCTGAAATCCAAAGTGAGGCCAGTGTCCATGTTGGCGTCATCGCTGGTCTGTTGTGGTATCAGGTGCAGACAGTCGTGTATCTGGTTTCATTTCAAAGAAAGGAAACATGGCAGCAACACTGTAATCCCGTCTGATATTTGTTCTATAGTTGACTCTGCTGCTGTATAGTGTCTACTGTATGTGTTGGCCTACATGAATGTGTGTGTATGTGGACATGGACTGCTTATGTTGTGGGGACATAAATCCACATACAGATCTTTACACAAAGACATTTCCTTTTGGAGGGAAAACTCCAATCCCCATATAAATCATTCAATTTCAAGATGAAGACGTGGGTTAAGGTTAGGGTAAGTCTCAAGGAAATTAATGTAAGTCAACGTAATCTACTCTGAAGTGATGGAAACGTGTGTGTGTGTGTGTGTGTGTGTGTGTGGTAAATCAGAGGGGAGCCAGTCAAAGCCATACATTAGCACTACCCACAGATCCATAGACCTCTGTCTCCTGTTGTGAGCCGACTGAAGTACTGATTTTACTGATAGTGGAGTCTCCCCTGGATACTGACCGCTGTGACACACACACCCGTGATGGTGTGTGTGTGAGAGAACCACACACAAACAGACACACACACACAGAAAAAGCATGTGTGTGTCTGTTTTGTACCTGCATGTCTCGTGCATGTTAGTCAGTCTTATGGGGATTCTGCACAGAGGAATGCACTATATATGTATACATGTATATATTCTGTATGTTACAAAAGGAGCCTCTTTGACTAGACGATGGCCGATTGCATCTGTATTGATGCTCCCGCCTCACGTGATCCTCTCTGATGCGTGTAGATAGCAGTAAATCATGTCAGCCTGCTTTACGCCTGACTGCGAGCGAATATGGCAAATAGCTGTATCTATATTTGTACCCTGGCTGCATTATGTATGTACATGTAAGTGTCTGTTCACTGCGCTGCGTGCGGTGTCACGTTTATAAGTTTAAATGCACGAGAAACGCATGAATCTCCGGGGCAGAAAAAAGCTGCAGTAGGCGGTGCAGAAAACGGATTCTCCCCTCATGTCTTTTGACGCAAATAATGCGAGGTCAGTGCAGATCAAATCCATCTTGTCTCTGGAAATACTGTGTAATTAACTGCCGTAATTAGGGATGGCACAGATGATGGGTTGTAAGATGAATGGGAAAAAGGGCAATGTGGGCGTATAGGGAGAAAGAAACTGAGAGAACCACCATATAGAAAGAGTGCAAGAGAGTGATCGGCAAAAGACAGACAGGAAGGAAGACGGACATCTGAATAGTTTTAACATCTGGTAATAACAGTGGTGCCACATTCGTGATGTTTTTGATGACAAGCTGCAGCGGTTGAATGTAAATCTCCATCAATGTTTCACAGAAAGTGTATAATTGATGCATTTTCAAACTTAAAGACATTAGAAAATTGTCACATTTAGGCCTTCTCCCCTTTGGCACCCTCTCTTTCTTCTTCACATCAGCTGGTATTTGATGCCATCAGTATAAGCTAGGTGATGTGGGAAAGGTGACCCTAATGGAAAATCAAAATTATGCCACTTTCTGTGGAAAATAGTGCATCTGACCCCTAAATGCAATTAGTTCTGTCTGTCCTTGATGATTGATGGCTAAAGTGATGTGTGTAGATTTTTTTCCCTTTGATAATTTTGTCAAGAATAACTGAGGGATGTGGAAAGGAGAAGAAAAAAAGGAGCTAGAAAGCAAAGAGAGAAAAATAAAATAAAATGAGCAGACATTGCCAAAAATATCTGCTAATCTTAGGCTGTCATCATCATCATCATCATCATCACCATTCTGCTCACAATACCATGCATTAATGGGTTTCCCCCTTTTGCTCTTGGGCTATTGTTGTTCTTTTCACTAATGCAAAATGAAGAAATATAGTGAGAAGTGCTGGAGGGATCATCATTACGCTAAACTATCTGGAAAGCCATGCGAGGAAGCATTTTGAATTTGACACCACGGATGGAAGAATCATGGATAGAAGCAAACTGCTTGCTGACTTTGTGAAATGAAACAGCATGCGTGTAACCTCAGCTTGTCACTCAGGTGAGGCGTTATGAATGAATGGAACGACGTGGGCTACGTGGGCTGCATTCAAAGCACAAGTAGGAGCCATAACAGGGTGACAAACAGAAAAAATGAACTCCAAGTTGTTAGTTCACCACTTTGGTCCAGACTGAAATATCTTCACTACTTTGGGACAGATCCCTTGACTTTTCCTGGCAACACTCTGAGGTTCAGATATGTGGTTGTGAGTGTCAATAACTGTTGGGTGGATTGTCATGAAATTTGTTGCTCACATTCATGTCACCCTCAGGATGAACTGCAATCATGTTTCCTCTAGCACCATCATCAGGTGCAGATTTTTATTTATCCACCACTTTGATCTGTGACCAAATATCTGCAAAAAAATGGCATTTCCAATCTTAATAGTAAACATTACCCATGCTGAACATCAGCATGTTAGCACTGTCATTGTGAGCATGTCAGCATGCTGATGCTAGCAGTTAGTTCAAATCACTGCTGTGTTTATAAAACCCTTAGCACGGCCATAAAAAAGGCAAATAAAGGGAATGTTATGAGGCAATTAATCAGAAAACTGAAGCGCAGATTTTTTAGCATTTGCAGCACAATCAGTTTGTATTTTCACATTCTTGTATTTTATAATTGCTTTGATGAATATTGTCTGATCTGCAGCAGCTTTACGCATTTTCTCTTTGTTGCTTAATATTCTATTAGTGGAAGTAGGGTTGGGTGTTATGATGATACTATA
This sequence comes from Holacanthus passer, assembly GCA_025331565.1. Classification (NCBI taxonomy): domain Eukaryota; kingdom Metazoa; phylum Chordata; class Actinopteri; family Pomacanthidae; genus Holacanthus; species Holacanthus passer. The sequence goes on along the minus strand of JAFREQ010000004.1, from coordinate 3,392,140 downwards.
TGTTACTGCAATGTTACTACAATATAATTCTGTCAACTGTTGGAGATTTTACCAAACCGTTTCCCTCTTTAACATCTCCAAATGTATTAGATCATTAGGCAATGCAAATGAGTGAGCAGGACTTTTATTAGGGTTGAGTTTTCATGTTTTTTGCGTCAATGTAATAAAGCACTTATTCAATTATCTGGATTAGCTAAAGCATATATTCTTGTCTGGTTAGTTTATCCATCAGCAGTTACTCAATTGATTTTTCCACAACTTTCAGTGTTTCATGATATGTATTGACATTGCAAGATAAAATAACCCAGCAGAGGTGTATTCGGAGATATCCTCTGAGCTTTCCTCCTCTGAGAGAGAATCCTTTCTTCAATATACTGAAGTGAAGTGGAGCTCCCACCCGTTACAAATCCACCGTCAGCTCTAGCTCTATAACGTCTAGTAAACTATATGGAGTGTGTACAGACATTTTTCTTTTCCCCATCAGCTCGACACAATAGCATGTTGTCCCAGCTAAATTACACTCTGTAACAGCTGAGAATTGTAGAGGCCTGATTGCAAACACCAATGAAGCCATAAAACAAGGTTGGCATGATTAAATGCATCTTCACAGTGAAATGTGTATTAGGGTTAATAAAACCTCTCTGTTCTCTACAGTGATGACTGCGGCTCCATTTGCAATGTGCAGAGCATGTATCCAAGATGTGTGACACAAAGAGAGGGAAAAAGAAGACGATGTGAAAAATGCCCTATTTCTGTATCGTGGCTGACTCATCAATTGTGTGAGCATTTAGCTGGGGAGCGAAAACTGTCAGTGAGACCTCGAGTGAGTTTGTGCTCCACAAAGGAGGGGGCTCGGTTTTGTTCTATTATTTCTTGAAACAGTGTGATCACGCTTATTGTCTGATCTGCAAACCAGACTCCCTGTGTGTCGCCATTCAACTTCAGAGGTGACACACACACACACACACACACACACACACACACACACACACAAAGGCAGTGACAGTTAACAGCTGGAGACGGAAGAATAAAACATGACTGCATGCAAATGAGGGCTCTGTTTGTGAAAATAAATGTGTTTGTGTGAAAAAAAGTGGGAAAGAAGGCAAATGAAAGTGCCTCCATTTAAAGTGATTAACTATATGTAGTTCATGTGTGTATGTGCAAGTATGTACAGAATGTGTTCATGGAAATTTCAACCCTGTCACACACTGAACACAAACGCTGAAACATAATCTGGGTGGCATTTTGCTTCCTGTTTGCTACTGCAGATTAGGTTTATACAAGTAACACAGCAGAACAAGTGTTTTATAATAATATAGCAACTCAGACAGACTCTCACATACTGCAACTATGCGCCACCTGTCACTAATTTGAGTTGGTCTGATTAATATTAATAGAGAATTAATATTAATGCATTCTTCACACAGCAATGAGCTCCGGCTGTACCAGGGACCAAAGGGCATACTGTATAAGATCCACAACCTCAGACAAAACAGTAACTTCTGTGTCAAGTCAAAATTCTAATCCAAATCTCTCAGTCTGACGAGCAGCTTGCCTCATAGACTTGATTATCATCACTGGTTCCAGCGCAGTCTGTAATCTGCTCCATTTATTGTCATCATGCTCTAAAGAATGATTAACTTAGCAAGACTTGAGGGGGAGAGAGAGAGAGAGAGAGAGAGAGGGTGAGAGAAGGGATCACAGACAGCAGAGATCGACAGATGCAGAGGGAGAAAGACAGACCGAGAGCATCTGTCTACTTTGCTCCTGGCGGAAGAATGTTTGTCACCACAAGCTGCTCAATATGAAACTAGGAGCCAATTACTGTTAATGGTAAAATGAGGCATATGCTTGCTGTTCAGTTCCTCGCTCAGAGGCAGAAGCAGGGATGGAGATTCATTTACAGTCCGCCTGAGCCATCCACACACCGCTCTGAAAGTTTACCTGTACTGCAGAGGCCACTTGGTTCACTTTGGAAAAGGAGCCAATAGATTGAGCCATGAAGCACAATAATTAAAACTATTGCAGGATACAGGAAGAAGGAAATTGACTGAATTCATTGAACTCTTCAACAGCTGAGAATTGAAAAAAAAAAAGTTATTGCTAAAATCCCACTTTTGCGTTATTCAAACAAATTAATTAGACAGGAACAAGCCAGGCACTCAAGGTGGCTTTACTGTATGTCAATTGCCCGTTTTGATTACAAGACAATTAGACTAATTAGCGCATATAACTGTTGATTAACCAATTTAGAAAGCACTAACTCCTCATCAGATACAGCCATTACAAAGTGAGCGTGAGAGGCTCTACAAGACGTTAATTGAGATACACAACCACAAGACATGAGATATGCAGGGAGTCAGTGAAAATGTGGAGCAATGCATTTTTACTGTCACGACTATAAAAATAAACTTTTTAAACTTTAAAAATGCCTCTTAAGACTGTGAACAGTTAGTGATGTTACTTACTTACTTGATGTTACTTAGTTACTTCTTTTATTCAACATTCCTGATTTCCAAGATTTTAGACGCAGCTGTCAGAACTGAGTACATTTACAAGGTAGACGGATGAAGACACAGAGTTTAAATGTTCAGATGAAGAACACATGGATCGTGTGAAAATGATCATTTGAAGAAAGATTTAAATGAAGATGAATCTCAGTGTGGCCACTTGGAAGTAGCACACATTTTATTTAAATTAATTTGGATGAAAACCACGTAGTTTAATCATAAAATACATTGTTTAATTCATTTGTGATGCCTCACTTGATGGACACGTGATTTTTCCATCTGTGGTGTCAAATTCAAAATGCTTCCTCACATGACTTTTCAGATAGTTTAGTGTAATGATTATGCTTCTTACTAGTTTTCTTCATTTTGGATTAGTGAGGAGAACAACAAAAGCCAAGGAACAGCAGAAACTCAATGCATTTATGAATCAAATCATTACAGAGCCTACAGCCTCACTTCAAATATTCATTTTCAAATCAACGGTAACAGTCTTAGCACCCAAACAAACAAAGACTTGACATGATCTGAAATTCCATCAACATCCCTATAATTAGCCACGTTAACATCAATGACGGTCAGTCGAGTCATCTGACCTCCACTTCAATCCAGACAAATATCTCAACAACTATTGGATGGATTTTGCACATTTGACATGATCGTGACATTTTAATCCACCTCGCAAAGTAGCTGCTGCTTTGTTGCCATTCAACAAGAATGTATGTAAAATGCTGTGTTTTGTAGGCCTTGGACCTCTGGATATTGTGCTGATATGATAATATTGTTATATTGCTACATTTTGGTCACTTAAACTGATGATGGCCAACAAATATTGCAAAACCCAGCTGGAACAATGAGATGAAACCTACAAAGGAATTTCATTCAAATTGTTATTCAAACTGTTTAAAAAGTTATCTTGTAAAAAAAAATGTTGAATCTAATTATTTTTAAAGAAAAGCAGCCTGCAGTCATCTCAAGGACCACTAACATTGTTTCACACTGACTGATGCGTCTTGACAGACTCTCAATACCTCACACTGCAATTTGTCACGATGAGATGCCCAGTAAGAGTCTGAATGAGATTAAAAGAGCATAACGAACAATTACAATCAAGAGAGTAATTTTGCTTTTGAAACGGTCGCTGAGTAGTGAACGATCGCGAGGCTGTGACAAACAGATATAATGGCACTGACCTTTAACGGTGTAAAAAAAAAAAAAAAAAGGCTTTTTGGTGGGAAAGGTCTTCATTACAGACTGAAATTTACATAAACAAAAGGCTTGAAAACATAGATTTCAATGAAAATGGACAAATGTAATTGGAGTTATTTTCTTCCCTCACATTATAGTCATTTAACAGCTTCGTGTTCTCAAAGGGAAAAAAATGAATTTCTCCCTTTGGGTGGCTGTTGAGTTTTTCTCTTCTTTTTGACTCCCTCACTTGTAATCAGTACCTCTTTATTCTCTATGAGCTTCCCCTCCTCTCACCAATCTCGTCTCCTGTCTGACTCCTCCACTTCCTTGTCCTGTCTCATCTGATTTTGCTTCCTTCTCTTTCAGCCGTCCCTCATTTCTTATTTCTTGTCGTTATTGTGTTTGTCACTTAAATGTTGCATCCTCTGTCTTCACCTTTATTTCATCCTCCAGGTTGCACATGTGTGTGTTGGTGCAACCCCCATGGGTGCTAAGATGAATTCACACTTATTTTGCTAGTAACAATTCTCACTCCTCTTGCGATGCAATTTTCATCCAAACATCTTATGCTGCTCTTCTCTCTTTGAAGTGTTTCCAGTCTCTCAAAGAATAGTACAAACAGTCAGTAGACCTCTGGCTGCGTACTGCGATGCCAGCGATGCCTGTATGTCAGCAGTCCATTTTTATGTCACTTTTTGCAGCCTCTAGATTTAAGATGCCATTTTAAGACAAGTGTTCTGGCACAATTTGATTTGACTTTATTACGGCAGTTTGTTTGAGCCTGCTCTTGCACACTCAACTCTTTTTTCTTATCTAAGCAAAGACAGGCTTGAAATAACTTCAGAGATCCTTTTCACTCCTAACCCCCCCCCCCCAAAAATGCAAAGCTCAGTCCTCGTGAGTAGGTGAGAGCTTTGAATTTCCTCTGATGCTTTTTGAACATGGCTCTTCTGCTTTTGATTCTGCCGCTGTTAACAGCTGGATCTATTAATAGTGTGCGTCTCTGGCTTGCACTGAGGGAAAGGGACGGAGGCAGCGCTTGCAGAGGACGGAGGAGCCAGCTGCATTTAACATTACGCCCTCCGCTCCTGAGGGCCTCGGTGAAATCATGCACATGGGCCGTGAAATAAGCAATCTGCGGGGGATCTTTGGAGGCTTCCAGCTTCCAGAGATGCTCCGTCTTCAGGCTGCCACCATCAGTTTTAGACCCGAAGCATGAATGGGCTGAGATGATAACCTCTTGTTTTATGTATTGGCTCCCCTACATGGTTACCTTTCAGTGTGTCTGCCGTCACCCCACTTAGCCTCCCCGTATGGGTCCTTCTTAGAAGTAATGAAGAAAGATAAAAAGATTCCCCAGCTGCTATCACAGTAACACAATGCTTTCTCTCACTTTAAGAATATGTTTTAGTGACACAGCAGGGTTCCCGCACAGTGGTTAAATATTGCCCATATACTGTGTCTATAGCTCCCTCCTCCCACTATAGATGATGGTCTCACCTCAGGACATTCAAGACAATGTCCCTGATGTGCAGGGAGATAGCACCATTACTTGCCCACTGGGGAGAAGGAGGGGATGGAGGAGGGGGAAACAGGAATTTAATCTCCTTTTAAAGCCTGGTGAGTCACCCTAGCAAGAGTGTTTGTTGTTTTCTCTATTCCTGAGTGAGACGGCGAATCCACTGGGAACAAGAAAAGCCCACTCTGACCTTTCACTAAAAAGGCATGCCTTCTGGTTTGCTTTTTCCTCTGGTGCACTCACGCAGGCAAAATAGACCCATATCCACCTCCAACCCCCCCCTCCTCCTCCTCCTCCTCCTCGTCTTAGGAAAAAAAATGCTTCAGAAAAAAGGACAATAAATAAATACCGTTTCCTGTGCTGGCTGACTGTTGTGACAGGTGGTAATTTTTTTCTTTGCTGTTGCATACTAATATTAGACAGGATGGGAAAACATGAAAGCTAAAGGCTGCTGGTTAGACAGGTTGCACAAAAATACGTATTTTACACTCCAGAAAATATCTCAAGGTAAGAAGAAATGGACTGTTCGGACTACTTCATTTAAATCTGTCATTTGTTTCGCCAAAGTGACTGAAATTAAAGACCACTGATTACCAATCATCCATCACAAAATTCCTCGGTTCTTGTTTAGCACTTCATTCTTCACTCCTCTCGTCCGTGCATGATGAAAATGTGTGTTAAGCTCATTTACAACAAAATGACAGTAAAACTGCACCAAGGCAGGGATGAAGGCTTGAGCATGTGTGTTTGTGATGGATTAAGACCACATAAGTCAACCTCTGCTCTTGACCTGTGTTGCAGGCATGGCGGCTTATCAGCGGCAGGACGAGCAGCTCCGGTGATCTATTGCATTGTTCGCTCACCATATCAATTTAATTAAATGCCATTGATTCCAGACACTCACTCTCTCCGGCTGCCTTTTGTGTTGCGCTCCCCTCTGAACCAGCTAAGTCCTTTTCAAACAGCACCTACTTCAGCGCACAATGTAGAAGCTTCTCGCCATCAGACTCACAGTCCTTTAGCCATTTATCCATCTGCAGTTCTCGCATTAAAACAATCAAACGTGGCCTGGCTTAGTGCAGGATGGCTTCGATGATGACTTCAATAAATCTTGGTTCAACAAGCTTTAAAGTTGTTGACATCAATGCTTCCAACAGGTAAGCTGTCAATAGGTGATCTTTGATGACCTTTCCCACAGCGTTTCAATCATGGCACAATTAAATAACTATTCTGTCCTCAAACCGGTGTAATGAGGACTAAGAAAGCAAAGGCTAACTCCTGAGGATATTAGGTATTGGCTCGGGCCTGTGGGGTATTGAGTGCTGTCTCGCTGATAAATGTAGTGAATATCAAGTAGGCTGAATCTTTTAAATATCTGAAAGAGGCTAAAAGGAATATCGCAATTCTTTGTAAAATATTCTTGTTTGTAGTCGTAGTGAGAATTAGATGAGAAGATCAATATACATTCATTCGACGAAATGTCTTCACACACAATTTAGTGCAAAGACTAGAAACAGGGGAAATGACTATCCTCTGTTGAAAGTGCAAACATACACAGCTAAACAACTTTTAAAATGTCTTTTTCATATACTTAAAATTTAGCTGTGTGCAAAGACCTGCTTTTGGTCGGTAAGTTGCTCATTAAAGCAACATTGGGAAAAATGCTTATTTGCATTCTTGTTAAAATGAGAAGATTGGCGCCACTCTCATATCTGTCCCTTAAACATGAAGCTACAGTCATCAGTTTAGCTTAGCACAAAGACTGGAAACAGGGGTAAACTGAAAAAAAAAAAAAAAAAAAATCTGTCCATCAGCACCTCTTAAGTGCTTTGTCTCATTTGTTTAATCTTTATTAAAAAAAAGTGAAAACCAAGTTGTTTTTCCATCTTGTGTGGGACTATTTCTCTGGTTGAAGCTTCATATTGGCTGTACAGACATGTGATTGGTATTGACCTTCTCTTCTTATTCTCGACAGGAAAGTGAAAAGATGGATTTCCCAAAATTTTGCGCATTTTAAAAATGAGTAAATATGACAGATTTAGACTTGTTGAAAGGTCTCAAAAGTTCATTTGAAGGTTTGCAACAGAGAAATCTCTTAGCTGCTCCTCAAAAGGAAAACCACAAACTTAATTTCATCCCATATCAGCGTCCATCTGAGCAGCAGCTTTGACAAACCATGTCTGCTCCGGAAAAATGCAACAAGTGGAGCTAATGTTGTGAGGCTTTTGTTGCAGCCCTCGTGTCTGTCGCCAGAAGCCGGACGATCTCCTCCATCGAAGGGAACGATTGAGCCGTGGTTTACAGAGATTGAGTACACACTGGAGGGGGAATCATGTATTCATGACATTTTATATTTTCGGTGTTGCCGTGTCCTTTCTGCCTTTTAACTGGTGGCAAGTCTGAAATGGTTTTTTTTCTCTCTCTCTCTCTCAATCATGCAGTTTTCTCCCTCCAAACGCAGTTCCGACTGAGTCGTGGTTGGAGGGCATTTGAAATGAACTCCTCAGAGGCCCTGCTTAGGAAATGAAATTGCCTTGGCTATGGCCTTTTGTCACGTAGCTCCGCAGTGCATATTAATGATCAGTGGCACGTGGTGTAGCACTGCGCTGCAGGATTCACACAGCGACAGTCTAATCAGACTCACTGCACATTCACTGCCACTCTCTCTTATTTGCCTCCTCTGTCTCTTTCCTGCTTGTTTTCTTATTAGCATGCCCTAATTCTCTTTTATTATGAGGGTCCTACAAGAGCCGGTGGCTTTTAAAATAGCTGTTACATTGGTTTCACTTTTCCAAGAGTACGCAAATGGAACAATTATTACAAATGTTTTACCTTTAGAAATAACACCATCGCTATCAGGAGGAATACATTTAGTGGCAACTTCTTTAACCCAGCTCTGGTGAGAAAATAATGACTGATCAAAAAGCTGCAACATTTACAAAACTGAATGTAAAAACAGTAGATTACCGCTGCTAAATATCACTGGTGGCAAGTTGCAATTCAAACCCAGAATAAACTGGAAAAGGTGGCACTTGCTGTGGAAGACGTGGGTGTAAATTACACTACTAACATGGTCTAAATCAGTCCACTTTCCAACAATCAACACAAGAGACAGCACTGACTTATGACTCATATTTCATTACGTCCCGACTGAGCACACCAGTAACTAAAACAATTTGTCAGAGTTGGAAGTACGCTGCAGGCACTTAATGCAAAGCGAGCTACCTGATGTGTAACATTAAATTACCTGCCAAGAGTTTGCAAATAGTGAAAGATAATTATCTCATTCACCAAAATAGCTTCTAAAAAACATGATTTCTGCAGACTCTCCTGCGAGAGAAGACGACCATTATGTCTGAACTTGTCAGAATGGTGCTGACGCAGCAGTAAACATGTAATTCTGACTGCAACTGGTTATTACTTTCACTATTGATTTATATGTTCTTCATTTTTCTAATTAATCAAGTAATCTTTTATGTAATGTAAGAAAATTATGAAGCATACGCCTCAAGCGCTCCCAGAGCTCAAATAATGCCTTCAAATTGCTTTGTCCAACCAACTATCCAAACGCTCCCAATATATTAAATTTACAATAATACCTAACAAAGAAAGCAACTAATACGCACATTTGAAAGGATAGAACCAACAAGTGTTTGGAATTAAAGAGCTAATTAATTATCAAAATTGCCCTTGATGAATTTTGGGCAATTAACTCATTGGTTAATCATCTAATTATTTCAGAACTCGATGTCACTGCACATATTAAAACCAAGCTATGCTGAAGTTTATTCCATTCTTTTCAGCAAATTAAACATGTGAAATACGTGAAAACTGCAATATCAGCTTTCTTGAGACTTCTCTCAAAAAAACCCTCTTTGCTTGACCTAATACAAAAGAAGTCTGTCTTAGTCTCTAAGAGGATCAAAGGCTCCAACACATTATTTTCCCAGAGTCTTTTGGAGAGAGCTATTATTTTGGGTGCAAGGCTAAGAAAATAATGTAACACAATCTGAGATAAATCTCCACTGTGAGCTAAGTCCCTCTCTGCTGGATGCATGCATGGGTGAATAGATGAACATTATTTCACCGTGCGCTCCATCCTAATGCTCCTCTCCTCCGCTTGGTGTAGGTTCCACTCACAGGAAGCAGAAACAGAACAAAAGAAGAGACAGGATCACAGTATAAATTACTGTAGAGCTCAGTGTGAAATATGAAAACTATATTATCTCTGCCTCTCTCACTGTGCAGGGACACTGGCAATAGAGCCAAAGACAAATACAGATGTTAACACACTTACAAACTACAAGAGGGCACTCAATTATGATGCTGGCAAAGATAATAAAAACAGGGATTTACTGACTTTGCATTGTGCCTAACTTTAGCGCCCACAGTACCAGAGCCTTGGCCTAGAGCTTATGTGTGCATTAGTTACTAATACATGTTTTTGATGGTGGAGGAAACTGGAGAAGGTCCACACAAGCCAACTCTACACACAGAGGTCCTGCCCCAGCCAGGACCTTCTCGCTGTGAACCGCTGAGACACCAAGCTGCCTGGTGGAGATAACAATACGTGTTTTAAGGTCTTCAGTGTCCTCTGAAAGAAATGCAAGACCATTGAATATGTGTCTGTTTCGCTGCCTGTTAGGGGTTGTTTCTTAGCTGAAATGCATTATGGAGCAGATCCACATGGGACATCAGTGCCAAGAGAAAAGACATGTGGCAACATTCATGCAGAATAAAGGCTTTGCTCACAATGGTGGATTGAAAGCTATTTACTTTAATCAAATAATCACTCACTGTATCTCAAGGCAAATACGCCAATGGGAAATATTGGCTTCCTGGCAGTGACAAGACCACTTTCTCATATAGTTACTGGTCTCAGTCAAGCAATAGTTCCATCGCATAAAATGGTGAATTGACGTTTTCACTTATTGATTTTTGTCCAATAAGGGGAGAAACCTTAACAGTCACGTAATCATACAGGTTTCCCACAAGTCAGCAGTTTAGCCACCACTTTAGCTGGAGGCAAAACAAATGAACTCATCCGTGATGTTGCTAACTATCCCTCACTGTTGGAAAACCAATGAGTGCACACATCTATGGCAAGTACAGGAAGTTAAAGTTGAATCAGGAAGTCAGACTGTGAGCTCTGGTGAATGATAACATCAAACTCTTTGAGCTTTACTGTTTGCCTTTGTTTCTTTTCCACATGAATTTGACCGACCTGGGGTTTTTGTTTGCCACCTGTATGATCATCTGACTGCTTGTGTTTGTTGCCCCTCTAAACTTATTCTCAGCAATTACTTCGACGAGACAAATGTTACGATAACTGATAGAAACAAAGGCTGGAGCTGAGATAATGAAACCCAAGTTGCATTAAAAACACTTTTTGTTTGGTGTGTGTTTCATATCTTTAACTGATCTGACATGATGCTTTTTATGCCATCAAAGAAAGAAAGACAGCGAGACAGACCTCTCGATGGTCCCTGTGAGGATGACTTGTGTGTCCCTGTGGAATAACAATGTCCACACGATTGTCTTGTCATCTGTCCGTCATGCTGACCAATCTCTCCAATCGCCCTGTCAGCTAAATACAGCAATTTCTCCACTCAGTGGGAGCTCCAGCACTGTTGACCTATTGAAGCTAGAGAATGGCAATCACTCCCTCCCGTGACACACACACACACACACATACATAGTGTGTGTGTGTGTGTGTAATATGTCTCAGAGTCCCTGTTGTGGACACTTCAGACCCTGAGGCATATTGGAAGAAGACAATTATATTTGACAGGAATGATTGAATTCCTCTGCTGCCATTTCACATGCAGGAGCACAGCTTACTGCTCTGCTGGTGGCACTTGGGTACATTCATGCCTGAGCATCACCTTTGCAACCAGAACGCTGTGTCCACCATTACTGTTTGTCCGGCATCAACCCACGGATGGCTGCAAACCCTGCACGCTGACAGCACCATGGATCACTGTGTCAACTTGATTAATAGACGTTTTTTTCTGACCTGCACGTTTCGAGTTGCAGGTAAGTTAAAATATGATGACAGATGTAGGGTTGTTTGTTCATGTTGCCAGTCAAATTTGATCAAACCACACTCAAACAGTCCCAGTGGTGGAAGGTAACCAGTATTTTCACTCAAGTACTGTACTTAAGTGTACACTTCTACTCCATTACATTTTGGAAGACAATATTTTACTTTTTACTTCACTACATTTATTTGACAACATTAGCTACTTTGCAGATTTACATTATTAATACAAAAAAAATGAAAATAAAATAGTTGCAGCCTTTGTGAACAGGGAAATTATTTCAATCCAAAATGTCGGCTTTCCCTGCCAGCATGAAGCTGAGCTAATTGTCTGTACATGTACACTCTCTTTGTCTATATGTGATTGTTTCAGTTAAAAATAGCTGGTTAAATGAACAGTGAGCCAGAGACAAAGGTAATATTAAGGGGGCACAGACATGTCAGTAAGAATTGAATATCACTTCCCTCAGACGGACAGGTGTCTCCCAGGTATAAGGAAGGGGAGTAAAAAGAGAGAGACGAGGTGACAGCGTGAGCGCCTGAGAGGGTCAGATGGTGACAGAGAGAGGAGCGACGTCAGTTGTGACATGAGACGCCCCACCCAACAACAATTTGGTGTAAAGCTAGGGGCCGTGACCTTTCCTAATGCAATATATGTTTGGACGCAGTCAGCCATGAGCGGACAGACCACACTCCATAGAACAAGATTAAAAATCCAATTCTATACTGTTGAAAAAGAGTGAGGCACAGAAGTAGAGACCGTGTGTGTGTGAGAGAGAGACTGAGCAGTAGAATAAGAGAATAAAGTGTTTCATTTATCACCAAGTGAGAAAAAAAAGCCCATTCATCTATAATCCATTAATCTGGGACACTTGTGAGAGCCTCATTCGTGTCTCTCTCTCACTGTCTTATGACAAACGGAGCTAATCACTGAGAGCGGAGAGGAGAAGCACAACCCAGCCTACACTGTAAGAAGTACTGTCCTGCTCTCTGCTCGGACATTCGGGAGGACAGCCGGCTCTGCAAGATGACTCATCGCGAGCTCCCAGAGCACATGGGGATGCTTCAGATTTTGTCGACCACCAACTCAAAACATACAGCTGTTCTATTAGCAGTGATATAAAACAACATATGAGTACATTTGTTGGTTGATGTACGAATCAATTAATTGTCACAGCAAAATAAACCAAACACACAAAGAATAAGACACATTACTTAAAGCTCTCCTAAAAAGTGCCATATACCAGCCCTATAAGAACAAGTATTTGGATTGGCAGAAATATTGATGTATAGCTTTCAGTTCTGTGAGTTAATGGTTTCAATGACCATGTCAATATTGACAATGTCCACCAAAGCAAGCCGCACTGCTCCGAGTCTGTCCTCACAAAAATTACACCATTACCTAATATACCTATACCTAAATACTTAAAACAACACGTTAACCAGGCAAAGAGCTCTTATGGCTGTGTAAATTATGACTTTTTTGTTTCTGAACTAAAGGCGTAGTTGTGCAGCAATGGATGAATGGATGGATGGATAAAGCATTGTGACTTTGACTTTCCTTTAACCATGATCATGATCTTCTTTTAAACATGGTATATATATATAATTCAGGAAATGGACATGGTTTTGAACTTGATTTAGTCTGGGGATATACCTAATAGACCTCATACATTATTTAAAGAGGGAAATCTCTAAATGAATGTGGCATATTGTATTGGATCAATGTGGAAATTCCCTCCACGGGGAGGTCATAGTGCACAGAGCATCATCCCTTGTGTTTCAGTGTCTTATTCAGAGCAGACACCTTTGTTTACTGACCAGTCTCCCAAAGTACCACTCAACTCTGTAGCCCCATTTAACTCTACAGTATATTCTAGGACAGTGTGGAGTTGAAAATTTCCATCACTTTTATCAGTGCGGGCCCCTCAGTGTAATAGAAAACAATGAAGAGATTCGGGGAGAAGGTAATCGGCTGCTGGGTGATGAGCCAGGGGATCCAGGGGCTCCTTGGCCAGCTATGATAAGGCCACGCTCATCCCACAACAGCCACTGCTGGGATTCAGACTCACGCATTGGCTGCCATCTGAAAATACATTTGCCTCCACACTGAGGGATACCGCCAGCTCGCAAAATTATCATTTTCACAGAAACGTTCCTTTCAGTGGAAAAGTACACACACACACACACACACACACACACACATATATCCTTTAACAAACAGAGAGAACAGACAGACAAAGAGGCAAGGAAGAAAACTGAAACCTATTTCTAGAACAAGAGTCTGAAAACATCGATTTACTGTGAAGTCACATAAAGTTATATCTCCAAAGAACACTTTTACACTGATATTGATTGTCTTGTTTGACTTGTGGTGAGCGATTTGGTTCATGTGCATGGTCTGGTCATTTGATACTTTCTCCCACTGCTGCTGTCGGTGTCTTAAAAGGGTAAGCCTATTTTCTTTTTCTTTTCTGATGAAAAAAGGGTTTAATAAAAAAAAAAAAAAGATCAACACTGCTGAGTGACTAAGTGGCAAGTCTGTCTTAATTCAATACTCCCATTCCCCTATGTGCATGTGAAGAGTCACTGGTCTCCAATCATTCCACCTGTTTATACTGGCCATGAGAATATCCAATGTGATGGATGGATTGCAATTCCAATGGAAGTGATGGGAGACAAAAAAAAAACCTTGACTTGATAAACTCTAAAAACTGAAGCCTCATATCAACCAATACTAGGACTGTGGATTTTTAGCCCCATTTCTTTAGCTGCACTACACACACTTCAGGCTGTGATTGGCCAGTTTTGTGGAGGTGAGAAAGGAGCCAGGGTTTGAACTATTTCTGTCATTTTTCATGTGAACAACTGACTGCAACACATCCAGAAGAGACTTTTTTTTGCTTGATACAGTATGATTAAAACAACTGATTATTAAAATTGTTACTCTTTGTGTTGATTCACCAAAGTAATTGATGTGAGTAACTGATTCATTGTTTTGCACTAAAAAAGTACTACTGAGGAAGTAATAGTAAGTATACATCTCCCCTACCATGAAGACTTTGACGTCCTGCTGCTCTACGGATTAGCTCTGAATCACCTGCTTTATAAAGAACAGGCTAATAGCGACACTGCCAGAGGATTCAATTAAAGGAAATCTATGGCATGTTGTAACATTTTCAAAGACCAGAGAAGAAAACCTCTTCAGAGTGACGGCACCAAACTGCCAACCTGATCTCTTCCTCTTTAACAGGATTACTACAGAGACACCTCTCCTCCTCCTCCTCCTCCTACTCCTCCTCCCTTTCTTCAGGCCTCCATGTCTCTCTCTTGCTTCCTCAGACACTTTCTGACTCCTCTCCTCTTTCTCGTTCGACCCTCTTATCGCCCTCTCACCCTTCCCTCCCCCTCCATCTCCCTCCCTCGCTCTCTTTTTCTCACTCTGACACTCTTTTCAGCATGTTTCCTGTCACCTCCTGAGAGCTGATGTGAAGTCAGAGGCAGACAAAGGGACGGGAGCAGTGACCCGGGGACGAATCAACCCTGTTTATGCAACAGAAATGCACAGTAGAAACGGGGAAACCGGCGTCCACAGGCTGACTACTGTACTGGGTGTAGCCTTGGGGATTTTGATGTAGAAATTCCTGGAAATGCAAATTTATACATCACTCATATATGTTAAATTAATTACAAACATGAAGCAATATGAAAAAGTCTGAGGGTGCTAAAAAATAAAAGCACAGTGAATTCTCAAGTATAGGGCAGGGCCTTTAAGTACATCAGCTGCATGTCTAGGGTACTGGACATATTGCGTTTACCACACTAAATGTAACTCAAGATTTTTAGTAATTTTTGAAACTATAGGTACTTGTTTTCAGACAGATGTCAGATGACAACAGCAGGACTTCTCATCTTCTTGCGAGCGACATGTCAATTTTTAAAGTTGAATTGATTTGAAACTAACATTAGCGTCATGAATTGGTAGAAAACACTGTCAGGCTCATTTTAAAACGTGATCCCTGTAAGAGGCTCACAAATCGACACTTAATGGCTACATACAATGTCACCGTGCTAAAAGACTGGGGATAAAACTAACATGTCGAATGCAAAAGGTGAGCGTCCTCACTGATGATCCATGTAGAAGACATAGAAATAACATTGTTCTTGACTCTTGTATTGCAGCGTAGAGCCAGTTAGTCCTTGTATTATAACCATGAAATTAAAAACCCCTGTTGCTTAGCTTACACTTGAGCTGTGTTTCCACCAAAGGTGCCCACAACTTTTAGTCCCGGGAACTACTTTTCAAGGAACTAAAAGGTTCCTTCTGCCTGTTGTTGTCTGTGTTTCATTCACAGTCTAAAGACCCAAATAGATTAGGTGAATTAGTCTGCCAGCATGTGAAAAAGAATGGGCTGGTTTTACGCGTCATGCAACAACAATGATTGTTGGTCTGTTGTCTTTCTTCAATTTTATAAATGTGGCTGAAATAAAATGTAAAACGAGCACTTGAAACTCATCAGACATGTTCAGCGCTAAGTCCCACCCCCAGATTTCCTGTACTTTTGGAAAGTACTACCTCCTGAGCAGGAACTTTTTGGTCCCCAGAATAATGTCTCTGGAACTTAATTTAAACCCTGGTCCCTGTGGTGGAAACACACTGAGTTCCTCCAAAGGTTCCTATAGTCCCTCGGGAAGGTTTCTTTGGTGGAAACATGGCTTTGCAAAAACAAAACAGGGGTTAGATTCACACTTTATTGTTCCTATAACAGCATACTATACTTTTAACTAGAGAAACTCTTTTTGGAATGAGGACTAACCACTGTGTTTGGTGAAGGTAACATTATCTTGGATAATGACTTCAGCTGGGGTTTGCTGGAGTATCAGCATCAATAATTAACGAGAGCAGGACAGAGCTGCTAATGTTAGTCTGAACTCTGAGAGCCACTCACAGCACACGGCAAGGAAACCGTACGCACAGAGCGAGCATGATATCATGGACTGAGATTGAGTTGAGGAAACCTGTAACCCCATAAAAGTATGATGTGCTCACCTGCTGCACCAGTGTTTCACAGTAAAAGCCTGGTGGGTCAAAGAGCATATCGAAGCAGGCTTTTAATTTGAAATATTTTCTAATGAAATTTAGTTTTTCACATCTAATTTTATATGACCTGATCTAAACTTTTGAAATTATTATTTGCTTCCAGAACTGGATGAACTCGTATGATTATTTCTGAGCAGAAACCTTTGAAACTTTCATTTTTGGGGTTATGATACAAACACACACTCACTCACACACACACACACTCACCATCCAGCACCCTCATCATTACTGCATACTATATTTGACTCACACAGGCATTAACACTGCACATTGTCGATCTAAACACAATTAAGGCTCGTGCCTCATTAGCATGCCAGGGCTGGTATCCTGTTTACTCCTGCCTGTCCATTCGGCCGCACTCTGGAGAATGTCAGCTGTCAAACTGCTGCTCGTGCTGGTGGATCCTCATTGCTGTCCTGACAGCATCCTGCACAACCCCGCTCCCTTCTGCACGCTGCGGTGTCCCCCAACAGGCACGCAGACATTCACACACTGACACATACACAACAGAAATACACAAACATATGCTGCTTACACGCATGGGAAAAGTCACACATGTCACACACACGCTACCCGCCCATCTGCAGTTGAGCACATGATGGATGGTCCTGTGAGGGACCACTTCACCTCTTCATGCACCCTTTCTTTCCATCTCCTCCCCCACTGCCAGGATGCTGTATCCACACTCAGACCAGATATTGGGTTAAAAATCACACCAACCTCAGGTGACATATGCCATTAATAACAATTTCTCTTGCACCACAGAGATTTTGCTCAAATCTTATTTGTTTGCTTGGGCAGTTGGCATATATAGATTAACTGATACATAATCAGAAAATCAATACGGGAGCCGGAGCTTCGGCTAACCGCACATCCAAACCAAATTCAGAAAGAAATTTGTCATAAAAAAAATCAATCGGGCTGTCAAAAAATTAGTCTCTGTGTGCTCCGGTGGCCTCGTCCTCCAATCACAGACCTGCATCGATCCTGTGTGCTTCTACAGAAATGTTTCCACATGGATTAAATGTCCAAAATCTAAAAAGAACGAACACAAGGCAAACGCAGAGGGAAAAACCAGCCACGGTGTCAGAAATTAAACTGATGTCTGATGAAGCACAACATACAGTAGTACTGACATTAAAATACAGGATTATACAGTAAGTACCACGACATAACAAAGCTAGAAACAAAGCTGGAACTGGCAACTTACACTACTTCCAAAGCCCATTTATTTAGTTGTTGCCAGACAAAGCTTTTTTTCTGACCTTGAGTCACTGAAATGATAAAAACGCGTCAAATTTACCAGCGTGATTTTTGCATTGGATCACAGACCACAGACAGTAAACACTAATTGGATTGTTTGAGAGGGATGATAGTACTTGGTGTCTTCTAATATAGTCATGTAAGGAAGTAGGTTTCTTTTAAAATCAATTATGTCATGCACCAGGATTGATTATCACAAAACAGGTGTCTTGTCTGTTTCATGAACTTCTTTTTCACCAGGAGACCCTACATCAGAAACATTGATCCAGCATTTAGACAGGTTCAGAGCAACTTCAAATCAGAGAAAAGTTTTGTGTTGCCCTAATGAACCTGGGGTCACTGAGGGGACTCATGACCTATTGTTTAGAGGATGATCTGTCTATCTATTTTCACTGTTGCCCATTAGATCAACTGGTCCTTAGTCAAATCCTTCTAGTCAAATGGAAACTTCAGAGTCTAAACCTGAAACAGCGATTATAATAAGGAAATGTTGGAATCAATTCATTTAATAAACATTTGAAATTCTGTAAAATGAGCTTCATGTGATCTTTTCTTTTGAAATAAACCACCACATATTTGTGCACTATGTAAGCTCTCTTCTTGTGGTGGCAACACTCCCTTCAGGCATCAGTTTTTTAGTATCTGGAATTGTTTATCTCGGTTGATTTGCAGTTTTTTCTCTCACTGGCTGCTTGAACACACACAGACGATCCCAGATGGAGGGGGCCGAATCATCAAAGTTGTACAGCAGAATGGATTTTTAGATTTGTTAGTCAGCAAAATTAACCTCAGGGAATCTAGCAGCCAAATGAAAATGTCCTCTGCTTATAAGTGTGACACCAAAGAGAGATGAAATGAACTCTCAGCTTTCTTCTCTTTCAGTGGGGGTGAGTTCAAGGAGAATGGGGAGCGTGGTAAACATCCTGCTGTCAGTGGTGGTAAATAAAAAGCTGACCTCCGGCTGGTTACTAAAAATACTGATTCAAGGGGGAACACTGTGTGTTTTCAGTCTTTCCAGTGAAGCCTTTCTGTAATAAAAGTTTTGTGTCATCGGGTTTTTTCTCGTAATAAAGCCACACATACCAAACACAGAGGGCCTGACTTAGTAGAGCAGCAGCACCGAAGCCATAACTTGATATAACATGATAATGAATATAGTCAATATATCCATAAGAAAGCAGAACGTACACAGAGGTACTGTAATTACCTGGTAGGCCACAAAGTTATTCCTTCATTATGTGAATTTTTAAAGTTGCCATTTTTGTTTTTAAATCAATCAAATTCATGTATTTCTATTTTCTTAGTTTGCTTGACAGGGACAACGTTTGATCTGTAGTATCTAAAAACACAAACCTAATCATGTCTATAAAATAAATAAGATAACACAATACATTTGGCCAAGATAATACAGTACAAGCATATAAGTCATTTTAACAACTTAAATGCAAATTATAGCACAAGTGTTTAAATGTGTACATACTTCTTACATAGAAAACTGTGCTGTCATAGTGATTTACTTACAACAAACTGCCCCTCACAACCTTTATCTGAGGGGCAGTTGGAGATTTGTCCTCAGGTAAACTGGTCAAAACTTCTCATTTACTCTCCGAGAACAGACAGGAAATGATCCGAGCTGCGGCCTTTGTGCTGCTCCCGTGAACTCCATAAATAAACACTTGTGAATAGAGGCTCCTACGATTTTGTAAATCGATGGCGACACTTTCTGCCAGGAGTTTGAATAATTTAATACCCCCACATTCCCCCTCCTAGCTGTCCAGGACTGTGTGTGTGTGTGTGTGAGAGTGTGTGTTTGCGAGAGAGGGAAAGGGATAGAGATAAGCAACCAGAAAGAGAGAAATCAGACGAGAGCATCAGTGAGTGGAAAACAGTGAGGGACAAAGCGGTACAGACATGAAAAGAGTCCTCTGTTGTTGTGCCCTGTTGTCATTATCCTCCATTGTTGAGAGCAGTGCGAGAGCGGCGGCGGGGAGCAGAAATTGGCCTGAGAGGGTGGACTGGTGATTTAGATGCCATTGTTTCCTAACTATTATTCACTCATTGTTCCAGAGGTCGGCGAGGGACATTGTATTGCTCTGTGCAGCAGCATGTTAGTGGAATACTCAGTCATTTCTCTACTCTATAATTGAGTGTTCATTAAATGCACAGTAGACAAGTTCTGCTCTCAATCAAAACGATAACAAAAGACGTAGTTTGGGTTTGAGTAGCGTGGAATCATGGGAGTTGTCTTCATTGTCAAACATCCACCATTGGCGATGATGATCTATCTGACGTGACTCAAATGAGGTAACGTGTTTTATTGACGTTATGTTTCATCACGTTCACCGACTTCCTTCTCTATCATCTATCATATGCATCATCTGGTGTTTCCTGTGTCGCCACTGACCAAATGAAATGCACCGTTACCTTGAATAAAATTACTGACACCTCTGGGTTTGAACATTTGAGATAATGTAAATACACAACTCCAGAAAATATATAACATAGGCCTAGTCATTTTCAGACATTTTAATATGGAAATGTTACATATTATACATTTAAGCTAACTGCACATTAGTGCTTCCTGTGAAGATGAGATCATTGGTAATTGAGAGAGAGATAAAGAAAAGAAAGAAGAGAGAGACAGTCAGACAGTGAAGCAGGGATGTGTGAAGCTGTGGGAGTTACTGTGAGAATGACTGTAAGTAGGTTACTCAATTTCTGCCTTAGGTTTTCATCAATGTGCGCTGATAAAAGCTCCAATTCAATCAGATGCAATATCCGTATCACATATTATTACATACACGTGGGAAATCATTTAAGGTAGAAAACAATACGCATTGATTTAAATGTTCGATTAGAAAGCAATTGATCTATTACTCGTAGCCATCCCTAGTTGGTGCTGAACTGTTCATTGACGATGCAGCTACAAAACAACACAGTGGCCATTTTCATTATCCTTTGAAAGTGGACCAGTTTGAGCTGTGAGTAACAGAAGAAGAAGAAGGAGCAGCCACAGTGAGCTGCAGGCAACACGCTGCACCTCCTCAACAAGGTAACCAACTTTATTGAGTATTGCTGTTGTATGGAAAACTACTTTTGTGCACTTTGAAATCAGGTGGTTGCTCATGGCACAATGGAAAAACGCCAATTATTGACTGACCTTATAAAAAGCATGGGTTTGTTTGGCTGCACTGTAAACAGACGGACCAGTTGCTCATATGGTCGGCAGTAAATGTTTGCTGTAGCATTAGACTGCAGCAGTGATTAAAGTCACTAATGCACTGCAGCCGTCAGCTCAAGAAGTTGAAGGTTGTTTTTTCACATCAGTAAAATCAGACGTTTTACCTTCAAGTAAGAGCGAGGAATTCATCATGTCTTCAGCTTTTTTGGAACCCATAGATTAAGAGATACAAGCATGACCTGTGACAGCACATAGAGTCGAAGCTGCACATTGACAGTGATGGCTGCACTGACAGACGCATTAACTCGCTTTAACCCTGAGGTGAAACACCTCGCTTTATTTTACAAACAAGTTCATCGTTTTTAAAAGCCCACAGTCAACGCTCCAGAAGTAAAAGTGAAGTCGCAGGAGGGTAAAACTGACTCAACGTCAACAATTCACTGTTGCAGAGCAGGAGATGTTATGTTTGTGAACAGGAGATTAACAGAAGTGGCTACGCTGAGTTTGGGCAGGATGAAAGAACTATGCAATGATCAGCTTGACATTGAAAGTCTTAGCTTTTACCAATGTACATTATATAATACGTATACCGGAATATCCCAAATGTAAGTACTATTTCCCAAATGATAGGATAGGATATAAAAGCTGTACTGGTGAAAAGCTGGATTTTGTGAGCAGTGCTACATTAAATGTATCCTTGGTTTGTTGTTGGCTGAACAGCAGCCAGAGTTTATGCATCTTTCATAATAATCTGTCTTAAACTTTAATTGATCATTAATTAATGATCAAGTTAAAGAAATAAGCCAAGATATTCTTCAAAAATTAATCATTGTGATACTAAGCACATGCAGCATCTTGTTTAACAAAACTTTATCAATGAAGACATGTCTCTGATCCTTAAAGTTCTAACCTTTTAGAGTGTCATCATGTCAAATGCAATATTTGATGGCTGCCATCAATCAGCTATTAAGCATATTTACAATCATTTGTCACCTCTCCATATAGTAGTTTGCATTGCCTGCCATATTCCTGCAAAGGATTCACAACAAGGAAAGAGGAAACAACCCTCTGAGAACCAGTCTGATGTCCACTGTGAACAATAAGCGTGCCATTTCAAACAGAACTGTGGGACTTCATTTAGCTGTCTTTATTTGTGATAATGCAAATAATTCGCACATTGAATAAGACTTTATCCACATTATCACATGTAAAGACATGTTGCGCAAAATCTTAAGAGATACTACTACAAAATATATATTCCTCAATTGTAAATTTAGGCAAAACTTTCAATTGATAAACAGCCAGAATTCCTGGATGCTAAATTATATATTTAGTTTGAACGTTGCTTAGAATTAGCATGTGAATAAATATAATAATTAGGTTTCTTCATGTGTGGCATGGCAGCGCATCATAATTATTATAAGAGAAGTTCCTTTCCTAACTCAAACTATCTTTTTGGTGGACAGTAGAAACTGAAGCCAAAAGTCACTAGATGTTTTGTGAAGTGTATATGTGAGTGTGAATGTGTGTGTGCGCACGTCATCAGTCGTGTGTCTCCAGCTCAAGCCTTTGTTTCACTTAATTCTCCTCAGTGGTGTCAGATTTCGCGTGTGTCTGTGTTTGTGTGTGCGCGCGAGCTGCAGCACTGAAGTTTTGCTGAAGCAGCAGTGAGGCAGCAAATTAAGCAATCCTCGCTTGGATAAAGATCACAGGAACAATATTAGCAATCTGAAGTGAACAAGCTGAACCTTTGGCCTCTGGGAGCTTCAATTAAAAGAACATTTTCCACCACCTTCTTTTCCAGTGTTCCTGTTGTACTGTGGGTAGCAATCACAATCTTTTTCTTTCTCTCTCTTTTCTGTGAATGCAACTTGTCCTTTTCTTTCCAAACATTGTGTCTTCAATGAGAATAATCCAAATGTTTAATATATTAAAATACTGCAAATATTATAACCTTAATTCTCGTGCTACTGGGGTTTGTTTTGATGTAGCCTTGTTCTTTCCAAATCCCTCTTTGAAGCTCCCAATATTACATTCTTTGTGTGAGATTTATTGATTTTAGAGATGAAACAGAGCAGATTATTTGAATAAAATAGGCTTGCAAAAGATGATTTTTTTTTTCCCTCTCAACAGTTAAAGCTAAAATAATTCTTTGAAGTTAAAAAAAACATAGAAAAAAAGAGACGGTGTCAGCATTCGCTCCTCTGAAGCTGCAGCAAGCCGGCTAAACCGCCTTACACTAATCCAGTTAGCTCCCCCATAATTCCTCTTTGTGCTAAACAGTTACAGCAGTCATCAGCCATACAAACATGCAGTCCACTCACCTCCCAGGTCAGACATCTCCACTGCCAAGGCCCCGGACAACAACAGTCCGACAACAACAACTGTGTCCCGTGTCCATACTACATAGGAACGGTGTACTACTCTTAGTATTCTTCAGTTACTGTAATAGACAAGATATCAATCAACAGGAAGTGATGCAATATTTTCACTATCAGTCAACCAGCGACTCAGTGTGGTCCTCAGGATGGTGATGTTGGTCAGGCCACCACTATCGTTGAGAGTGAAACATGACAACTATGGGATGGATTTGATATGTTTCTATTGCCTATTTGTCCCATTTGGGATTTTACCATGCAATTTTTTTATAAATATTCATTTCCCCAAAGGATGAATCCTCATGACTTTGGTGATTCTCTTTTTCCTTTTTCCTCTAGTGGCACCATAAAGTTAAAACAGTGCCTGTTTGTAATATCTCACAACTATTGCTACTGCCATGAAAATTGGTACACACACATTCCCTGTAGCTCAAATCTGTAACATGGCAGATGAAATGATCTCTGTATGTCATGTGTGCATTCTGGATGTATGAAGTACTATTTCATCTTTTGATTGCTGCCACTCCAGCCACCACGTGTCCACATTTATCACAGAGACAGAGGGTGTGAGAGAGTGTGAGTCTTCAGCATGACTGATAGCAGCTCGCCCGTCTCGCAAGCTCGAGTCTGCAAACTCAACTTGGCGCTCAGCTGTGCAAAGAAGTACAACATCACAAGCCAAAGAGAAAAAGCCAAGTATAATTTCTGATAAACGAACGAAGCGTGATTGAGGGAAGTTGTGGCAGATTTGGCTCAACCTGTAATGTGTTTTGATCTGTGTTGAAATGTGCTGCACCCTGAGAAGCATGTAACCATGTAGAACCATGAGTTTAGCGTAACATATGCCAACACAACACTCATGCCGTGCTATGGTGATGTGAATGAACTCAAGCTGAACGTAACTGTTTGCTTGAATAGTTCAAATTAAACCACTGTGGTGCGACGAGCCACTATTGCAAGAAGAAACAAGTAATTGCAGCATTGATCATGAAGGCCTTTGATACACACAAACCATACACACACAAATATGAAAGGCATATGCACCCACCCACCACCCACACCATTGTTGACATCCACAGAGGAGGTACATCAAACAGCAACAGGTATTATCACAAGATGGTCAAAGGCACTCACCACGATCATGAGGGTCGATCACATCGCCTTTGTAGAGAGAGGTTAGGCTTCTCTCTCTCTCTCTTTTTTCTTTGTGAGTCTACTTTTATAAAAAAAAAAAAATCAGTCCCTTCTCTCCCGCTGCTTCTGTCGCTACAACCTCTCACAGAGGCTCAGGATACAGGGCATTTGGCTTGTGTGTGTGTGTGTGTGTGTGTGTGTGTGTGTGTGTGACTAATCCCTGCTGAGTAGAGTGGGTGCTAGGCAGCAAATGTTCACTGGAGAGTTTGACACACAAAACAGGGGTTAAATTGAGATTTGTTATGTGGTGGGGACCTGCTTTCTCAAGTTGGCTCCAACTGCTCTTGTTGTTAGTTTTATCAGACTTATCAAGTATTACAGAATCAATGTATTTTACATGTACAATTAGGCGCAAGAAATGTCCCTCGTCAATTGCTGTGTAGTCCATAGTCAAATTCCCTATAGGTTGATGTTACATCACTCCTTTCTCTGTGTGCCACCGCAGACCTTCAAGTAAGAACCAGTAATTAATAATCACAGTATCACGCCAAGTTAAGCGGCAAATATGTGCCCACACTCGTCCACATGCATTGATCAGATCATTCTGAGACTGAGCGGAGTGGGTGGTGAGCGTCAGTCCAGCTGTATGCAGTCTAGACGAGCAACCTTTCAGCTTAGTGTTGCCATTTAATGCTCTCCCACTTAGATATGAATTAAGTTAGTGAATGATGGTACATGTGTCAGGTCCTGGTTGTGCCTAATAACATTTTGTAGCCTGTGTGCTGGGGCTGATCACATTTGGTGTAATTTAACCCTACCATGTCTGGGGGCATCAAATTTAAAATGAGCATTTTTTCTTTTTTGTTATCAACATTTGATGTTGTCTTTGCATTATTTTCAAAAAAAATTGACTTGCAAACCATCAAAATCTGTCAACAATCAACATTTTACACAAAGTCCCAACTTTTTTGGAATTGGGGTTGTACTTTCTTCTCAAACAAAGTCTGCTGACGATAGCCCCGCTTCATCAGCTACAAAGCTTCTTCTACACGTGTGAAGGACATCATCCTACAAGATGTAAACAGTTTATGCCTTTGTCCAGATCTGCAGGTCAAAGCCATTCCTAATGAACACAAAGTCTCTCTCCCACACACACACATACACACAAACACGCACACCATGAAGGTTTAAGTAGATTAGTGGGCTGTATCATGAGCCCTTAACAGGACTAGTCCTTGACACAGAGGCCAGCGGAGCAGGACAACAAGCCCAAACGTTGGCAACAAGCCAAACTCTACTAATGCGTTTAGGGGTGGTGATAACCTAAAGGGCACAGAGGCAGACTTGTGACCACAAGGTTACCTGGCTGGAAAAATTAAACAGCACAAGCTGATCTCTGCTCTCTCACAACAACCTTTAGTGTTTCCTTGAGGAAGGATTTGACCTCCAAACACATCAGTGTTGGCTGGTAAAATGCAGTATTAATACATAAAAAAGCTGCATAGACATAAAAATTATTAGATAAACACACCATTTGCTTTCATGTCAACATTAAAGTTCTCCTTAGAAGGACCAGATATGAACCATTTCCACAACTATAATGACAAAACCATCTTGATTGCTTTCCTTTTTTTCTGTTTTCAGATGTTTGTTTTCCCTTTGTGGGTGGACATGTAAACCCGAGGCGTCCTGTGATATTTATCGATCATATTTCTGAGGAGAGAGAAGCCAGGAACTACTTCGACCCTTGTTCAACCAGGTCTGTTGACTAAGAGCAAATTTGTATCCACAGCAACAGACTGCAAGGGCATTTGCAGCGAGTGAAGTCGGGTTAAACAAGCACACACAAACAGCCCAGGGCTACCCTCCACTATCACATATGCTTGGCCTTTGAGCAGCTGGGTTTTCTGGGCATCAGAGAACTTCAGTTGCTGCCTAAGAGCCTGCCTTAATTTACTAGATGCTACCAATGCAATCGAAAACACGGTTTCTTGTTCAATTTCCCCTCAAGTCTTAATATTTTCATTCAAGGGCTGCACGAAAACTGATTGCAACAGAATGAGAGTCAGCAACTGCTACTGCTAATGCTAATTACAGGGTCAGTCAAGCGGAATGTGCTCTGCAACTTCAAAGTGACCAAAAAAAAAAAAAAAAAAAAAAAAACAAAACTTAAATCATTATTCATCTTGCGTGTGCTGCTTGGAATCTACTCATCATCATCATAAAGCTATGCAGATATAAATGCATCATATAGACAGACACACACACACACAGCCAGAGGCAAGGAACAAGATAAATGCAGTTCCTCTTGCTGTTTTAATGGGAGCACAGCGTCCAGCAATAAGGCAAGATTAAATTTAGGGGGCATAAATCGTAAACAGCTTATATCGTTTATGCATTGAAGAAAACCAAAGATGAGCTGTCGGTTTCCTTTTGATGTAAACCTTAAAGAGCTTAAAAAGCTTAAAAAGATTCCTCCTTTCATGGATGAGTCAGACGATGTGCAGGTCTTTTCCATCTGGCTTTCTTTCCGTGGAGCAGACATAACGACATGTTTTCCGTGGCTCAGTTCAGAGGTTAAATTCCCCTGCGTCTTCTTAAGCCCACACAGATGGGCGTAAGTGCACCTTGTTGACCTGCAATGCGCTTGTGACCATGGGTGAAAGTATCGAAGCAATGAGTTACATTTACTCTTATTACTGCAACAAGTCATTTTTTTGGGTACCTGCACTTTTGAGTATTCTCAAAAATCAGCAACTTTTACTTTTTGGACGAAGGTCATGAAAATGTCAAGATAAACTGTTTCTTCTTTACATCTCCTGAAATTTTCATGTCATGCCCATGTTGAGACTCAGACTCCTGAGTTTGTATTGAGTGAGTCAGTGCAACACATTGAATCCTTAATGTTACCTATGATTTTCTGTTTCACCCGTTTGTTTATCATTACGTGACAAAAAATAAACTTAAAAAAAATTCCAACCTTTGTAAGACAAGCCAACGAGTGATGGTGAGGTTGTGTGAGTTTTGTACAGTTCTCTGCATGTTTGAACCCTTGTCTGCAAAATTATTTGAAGATTATTTGATTACGACAAACTCCAAATGTTGAAATGTTGGACTTTAGACAAGTATCTCAAAACGAAAAAGATAATTAGTTCACAGGGTTTTCAAAAGTTTGGTCACACTTTCAATTCACAATTGTCCTCACTGTCAAGTTGCCACTTTGAAGATCAGACAAAGCCTACGTGACTTTGGATGGATTGCTGACATATTCACACAGAGGACAACAGATCATCTTCCTAAAATCTGACCTCATCTAAACCAGTGTAGAGGTTCGGCCAGATACCCATGTTTCTATAAAATGAATACAGCTAAGGACGCTCTTATCTGACAAACCAAATGGGACCATGTGTCAACACAAAGGATGTGTATTTCTATTATTTCCATTTTATTCAACCACTTCCTATCTAACCAGACAGGTCCATTAAGATTTTTTTGATACGTAATTGATCCATTCTCACCAGAGGCATTCAAGTTCAAAGATGGGCTCTTTATCTCTTTTCTTTTCTGTGAAGTAAACATGACTTTTGTCAATCTGGGGAGAGGAACACTCAGACCAAAACACTCCTCGACCCCATCATCCAATTCATCTGCTGCAGCCCTCGCCGGCAGTCTTTTTCCGTTAAGAAAACCTATCAGACATCTGTCGTCTTCTGCCCAAAGGGATAACACGCACAGGCACACAGGATGAAAAGTTAGGGGAGTGACAAAGAGAGCGGAGAGAGAGAGAGAATTGAATATAGAGGAAGGAGGTGAAGAACACCAGCAACACAACAAGACAGCTGGGTACACACACATAGTGTAAATTAATCCAGGATTATGCACAGTGCACAGTAAATTAGTGGAAAGAAGCCAACATGAAAATTAGGAAGACAGTTCTTTCAACATACTGTTTTTTCCCTCTGCAGTCACGTCCTAAACGATCATTCCTGATGCCGTGCTGGCTTTGCACTGCATTTCTCACTTGCCAGTCCAGTTAATCAACACTTCTACCTTGAATTTCCCACAGTTGAAGATGCCATTTCTTGCCAACAGTTTTTGCTTCATCTGTTCAACCAGCCACGGCATCTAATGTTGAACAAATGCTTCTTCAAGATGCCACATGTGGGATCTGCTACTGTATGTGCAAATACCGAGCTCGGCAAACAAGGGGAGGAAAGTTCATATGATTCTTGTCGCATAATTACTCTAAGATTAAATCTTAACAGTGTTCCACTTGTTTGTTTCAGATGTAGGAAACTAAAGGTAAGCCAGGGAATACATAATATATCTATTCTATTCATTAGCTGCTCTGTGGCACCTTTCCTTCAGGCACAGTGGCCACACGCTGGTAAAGGGGACTGAGATCCAGTGACCTGACTGGCCGAGCAATGTGTTTCATATCAACGGCTTTGATATCCCACCATATTTTCCTAATTTACCACACAGTCCTGCTCTCAGAGCCATCAGCGTGCACCTGCTGCTGCGACACGCCGTCACTCAACACTTGTTATTGGTCACGCCAGCACGGCCGCCTCGGGGCCCATTTGGTCCCCACATCCACAACAACTGCCTCGAATTTACATTCAGCATCAGCATTTAGTGAGATGAAAGCAGCGCGCTACAGGTGAAGCTAATTGGATAGATAAATGGGGTTGTGACTGGTGAATGGCTCCTGTGTGGGTAAATGAGAAGAGCGTTACCTTTAGGCTTAATTGTCTGGATGAAGTGAACCAGAAACGACGTGCTTCTCAAATTAAAAACTGTCAGGGAAGCACGGTGATTTATAAAGTTGAAGTAGCATGAAGGTGAGAGTATGATCCGTCTTTAGAAATTGGGCTATTTTTTATTTTTTTCTACTGCTTTTTCCCCCAAATCTGAGCCAATAGGAGTTACTATTGCAGCAACAAGGACATGAACCCACATCAGCTTGCCAAATGCCAATTGTGTTTGATGGAGCACTCGGTCAAGCCTGGAGCAGCAGCGCATTTAGAGATTGAAGTTTAGTCTCTTAGGTGGTGGGCGAGTGCTTTTTCTCCTGCACCACCCACCCCTGGTTTTATTCTTTTTCATGTATAAAAACTCTCATGCACCACAGACACAATCACTGGATTTTCTGAGGGCCCAGGCGAAAAGTTTGAGAAATTGCAGAAATCACTCTTGATTGTAAAGCCCTGATTTCAAAAACGTTGAATGCAATGCAGTCATTTGCAAACAAACTGTGTTTAATGACAACAGTTTTACAAAGTGTTCCTGAGCCTATGTAGTAATCTCCTTTCTACAATCATGTTTGACAAAGCGGTGAACCTCTCTCCATCCTTGCTTGTGAACGACTGAGTCTTTCCAGGATGAACCTTTCATACCCAATCATGATACTATCACCTGTTACCAATGAACCTGTTTACCTGTGGAATGATCCAAACAGGTGTTTTTGGATCAGTCCACAACTTTCACAGTCTTTTGTTGCTCCTATCCCAACTTGTTTGAAACATGTTGCTGCCATCAAATTCAGAATAAGCAGATATTTACAAAAATGAGGTCAAACATTAAATATATTGTCTTTGTGCTGTTTTCACTTGAGTATATGCCAAAGAGGATTAGCAATTTATCACATTGTGTTTTATTTGCGTTTTACATAGCGTCCCAACTTTTTTGGGATTGGGGTTGTACAAGGTTGAACAAGGTTGAACAAGGTTCCCTGGATGTGGCCACAGTGAGAAAGATACGGGGAAAGAATGAAATAGCAAAGAAGGGAAATGCTGACAAAGATCAAGGGAGATGGATGAAAAAAAGTGAAACACAGAAAGTGAGTGGGTGACTGAGACTGAAAGGTAAACAGACTAACAGAAAGTCTATGAAAGGGACTGAGGAGAAAGAGTGAGCAACAAAGAGAAAGGTCATGGCCATAATTGTGGCCATTCATCATGGGACAGTTTTAGGAGTAGGTGTTATGTGCCATCCATCCATTGAGCCAGTGGCTCTCTGAGTGGCTGATGATAAGACAGCCTGGAGCCAAGCCAGCCAGCTGAGAGCCTCTGTCCATTTACTGCTGCATGAAGCTTCAAAAGCTGCTCATACATTCTCACAGTACGGACGTCTTGACATGTGCAGTGTTAGTATACAAGGTCACTGTAGCCTATTGGTCAGTCTCCTACTGATTATATGGAAATCATAGTATGAAGGCTGGTGGTCAGTATGTGAGTGGTGCAGGTTTGAGTACAACATATTCACTGTAATACAAATTGGCTGGGATTTAAAAACCTTTATGAACAAAGGGAACCTACGGGGAACATTTGGAGTAATTAGGGTCAAAAGTTAAAAACCATAATTTGTGAACCAACTTAAAATGATGTGTGTGATCTCACTTTCTATTTCTTCTTAGGAGCTGAAGGCCACATCAATGGGAATGAGAACAGAGGGAAAGAAGTCACTGCTGGTTCATGGATGAAGCTCTAAAACCCAAACACCACGTCAATCCTCCATCCCTGTTCAACTCCGCTAAGGACACAGCAGTGAAGTCTCCTCTGCAAGTCTCATACAGTAAAATAAAAGCTTCTGAAGAGGACGAGCCAAAAGGCGAGATGAGCCAGAGTGTTGCTTTGGGGAGAGCTAAAGTGGAACAAACTGGACAGAGAAAAGGAAAAAAGCAGAGGACATTAGACAGACAAGAAAGACTGGAGAGAGAGGTTAAAAAAGGATGAGTGGAAAAAGAGACTAGAGACTGAAGAGAAGCCTGTACAGAAGCTCCAGAATCCAATGATATGTATTTATTACCTATTTAATGTACCATAGGTCTGTATGTTTGCTTACAATATTTGCTGGCTCACATAGTTTATATATGAAGTGCCAGCCTGCTCCTTGTGTAGCAATAATATATCATTACGAAACATCAACACTGTGTAGGATGCAGATAAGGTTATTAGCAGGGTAGCTCAAATTAATTAGCTTGATAATTTACCTCAGACTGCGAGAGTAGCAGCACCGGTCTCCTGAGAGGAGATCTCCTGCAAGCTGCTTGTTACGTATTAAAAAAGGTCATGTTAAAGTCTGCCAAGGGTGTCATGTAGTAGGTGGGACTGTACAGTGCATATGTGGACACAGCTGCAGACATTTGCATTCATCCAAACTTCTCAAAATTGTTGACAAGATGCCAAATCATAGATGTAAGGATACCGACAATAACACACAAAGGTTGCACAAAATCGTCTTGCCTGCACACTCACTCGCAGACAGAAGAAAAAAGAAAAAGCAAGCCTTAGTGCCAGCTGAGCATACGGTGGTGTTTGACCTTGGCGATGGCCCTGAGTGAGTTCATGCATGTCTAGTTGAGGCCTCCACGGTGCACTGATGTGTCACACCCTTGAGGAAAGTGATATAGTTAAATGGTAGTGGAGGTCATATTAGACACATACAGTAGATCCAGTATGGACAAAAACATACACACTGAAGGCTTGTGTGTTATTCATGCAACTAAATCTCTTCGATAAAAGCCAAGTATGTGAAATATTTGGGGTGTTTTTACAAAGAACTGATGTTGACTTTTCTAATTTCTGGATGACAGTTCAGTGTTTTGTAACCGTTTTGAGTTTCCATTGGACCTCGTGGGGCCGCTCTTAACCTTGCCATCGGCGTTCCCTGCAGGGCTGCAGTTCCAGAGGGTTTTTTTGCAGCGAGTCCACTCTGGTCTCAGCAGAGTCAACCCAATTAAGTCCAATAACATGGGTTCAGACAAACCACTGGTGTGCAGTGCAGAGAGGGCAGGACTGGTCCTGCTGTTTTTGTCCTTTTTATTTTTGAATCATGGAGTGGTATTGCAGAAAAGTGGCAAACCATAAGATAAATTATGTCGAAAGGGCAATTATGAACCATTAAAGCAGTATTTTCTCTCTGTGCAGGCTGCCCAGACCTGCCACCTCCCAACATTATGGTTCTCCTTAAAAACCACGGCAGTAAAATTTAAAACACCCTATTTATGTACTACAATAAATACTGCAGCAGAAGTGTCTAGTCAAATTGTTGCAGTGTGAAAAGTCTAGTTTGCACGGACAGAAATTCCTTACACCTTTAAAAGAGTCTGCATTGGTCTGCAATGAGTCTTCTGCACTTACGTGTTCTTCTGTGAACAACGTTTTGAGGTAAAAAAAAAAAAGAAATTACAAAAAGATACAGAATAAAATCAGAATTAAAAAAGTACGTACAGGATATTTACAAAAACATGGATGTGCAAAATATCAGTTCACAGTGATGACAACAGCATTAAGAGCAGAAAAGTTTGACCAGATGCAAACAAAGAGGAGGACAATCAATCGTCAGATAAACATTCTGGGCAACTAAAGGTGCCAAGTTCCTCTACAGAATTAGATTTACTTATTAAAAAAAAGCATTTCAGTGTCAGCTCAATAAAACACCAACACACCCTCACAATCATCAGATAGCCAGTTGGTCGAGTAGCTGGCCAAGAGAAAGCTGTATCAAGATTGCCTCTCCTGACAGTGCATGGAGGATTTCATCAACAATCCAGCAACCAGAGACACTAACCTGGCCACAAAGAGGAGGGACAGGAGCTCAGTCAGAGTCAGTGTCCTCAGTGAAACACAAAGCACCATCAGTTCAATGGATTGAATGCTATTTTGACTGGGACGTAATAAGGTTTCCAACAACAATGGTCTGCTTAGACCAAAAAGCTCAGGCAAAAACGGCAGCACAGTTTGTTTTATGAACCGACACAGAGCGAATGTTTACTCAGATGGAAGCATAGGGAAACTGGGAGAGAATAAAAAGGTATTGAAAAGCATTTTTAAAAAGGGAAAGGATGAAAACACTTTCTCAACAAAAAAAAAATAAAGCAAGGGACAATATATGCCACAGTACAAAACCACCTGAAATTAGTTTTTAAAAATCAATTTTATGCATTTCCTTCCATCATGTTTCTGAAAACCTCTGGCCTTTCCACCCCATCTGCAAAGCACATGCTTATGAAACAAATAACTTTTTTAATTTTTTACATCTCGGAGCTATCACTCCAAAACATAAATATTTTATGTATTCAATATTATGCAAAAATCAATCTGGACTGTAGCAGAGCAACATACACAATGACTAAGACTTTCCTACTGAAGCTCTTTTGGGTCAAGCTGTAGAAATGAGCGAGAGAAAAGTTTCCCTCAAACAAACCAGAACAAGGCCAGAGCTCCTGGGGTTCAGCACCGCCTAAACAGCACACACCATAATTCCACTAATCTATTTTGACTGTAGGAAAAAGCAAAATGTACAGACAAATAAACTGTATGTCTGTTTGTGTACTCGTTTGTTTTTGTCCCTTCTTATGACAACATGGAGAAGGAAAAACAGATGAGAGAAGGGTCTCCCAGTGTGAGGGACTCAACCAGTTCCAAAAGTCTTTCTGTAATGACAGGATATCTTTCTGGGACACACTTTCTCTCTCACACACACACACACACACACACACACACACACGCAAAACTTGCCCAAGGTCATCCCGAGCTCCTTGAGACCAAATCCCCTTTATTTGCGAGTGAAAATATTTAAATATTTCAGGTCAAGGACAAGGTGGAAAAATGGTAAAAAGCTGTGCTGTTTTTGGAGTTTGCTTTGAGCAGCGCACAGTAACAGCAACAGAAGTATAATCTTGACTCCACGCTGAGGAACACCTGTTTGTTGCTATTAATAAATAAATAAATACAGATCCGTGCTTTATTGTGCAGCTTTCTTTTCTGTCTTTTAGTTTTATGTAAAGCAACAGCAGGCAAGATATCTAAACATGCATGTGGCTCTAAATGCAAAGTAGTAAATGCAAATTCTCATGGATCTTTGAAGAAGGTGAGTGGTCATCTTTAGAGAAAACTCTAATAACAGCAAGGCTCACAATTTGTTTTTGGACAGAAAAAAGCTGTGTACTTATTTCAAGGACTGCTAAGAATATAGCAGCCATCATTAGCCTTTTGATTATTATAACCAAACCATTAAACAGACATAGAGTCTTTGACACTGTACTCAGTAGGCCTGTAATCAAATCCGAGTAAGTTATTCTCGAAAGCACAGGTAATGCGATGGAAGCAGATCATTTACATGTTCATGTTCATTCATGATGCAAACAGCCAGTGCACTTGCAACCTACAAAAGCAAAACCACAAGTGATGCAACATTGATTTTTGGTTGTTAGAAAGAAGCCTGGAAGAAACAACTGACAACAAAGTCCAACATGTGCCGGCAAGAGCATTTTCTCAGCACTCAGGACAGCAAATAGTGTTACTGTGTAGTCAAGTCGTGTCAAGTGGACGACTTCTGCTGCGTGATCAGACTGTAAAAAGCAGCCGGCAGAATTTGGTCATCACTGATCTTTTGCCTCACCATGACAAAATGTATGAGTTTAACATGTGGTACTGGGGAAGAGGTCTTAACTGAAGCGATTGAGGAATAGTGGTTATCAACTTCCTCCTTCAAAATCATACAAACTCAATGCCAGCTAGTATGTGGACTTCACTTTATGATGGCCAGGCCGCTGCCACCATGCGTCCATTTCCAGTAAAAGCACCTCCAACCATAGTGGGGAATAAACTGTCTTGTGGATTGAGATGTGAAAAACTAAGCCTGAGCTGTACATAAAAATTAAGCCAATATTATAAGAGAATACAGTAATTATGTAAATGAGTGCAAGGCAATGCTCATGTTTACATTCGTATAAAGCCAATATTAAAAAATACCAGAAACCTGTTTGCAAAGAGGCAACAATTTAAAACCAGTAAAGCCAATAACACTCAAAGAAAACGACTGACATTTCGTCACAACAAAGCATCATAATGCACATGCCAGACAACAAAGACAAAATTAGTCCAGCCACAATGCAAAACTAGCAGGGGCAAAATTTAGCAGCCAAAAGATCTGACATTGCTAAGCACACAAATGCAGCTGAACAGAGGTAAACACATTCACAATATGCAAGTTCTTACCTTGCTCAAGTGCAGTGTTGGTTCCCGGTATCTCATGGGTGAATAAATCCTCAGAGACAAACTAACCAAGGTCCCAACAGAAAACTCTGGCTTCTGTTTGAAGCCAAGAGCCAGTTTAGAAGATGTCACATGAGCAGCAGCTGTGGCAGAACTAATCAGCTGACAATTTAAATGTCCTGCCTCATCCCAAAGGGTGCGCTTGATTTTTGTTACATCAACTGCAGTGTGTCATGTGTGACTGAAGCTGCACAAAGAACAATGTCTGTCTGATGCTCCATTTTAGCAATAATTCACTAAGGAGGTCACTATTAAATTTGTTAGCAGTACATTTGGTTTGATATGAAACAATTAAATATTAATTATAGTTGATTGTTTTTATCTCAGTGCTTATCTTTAATTGTGCTTCAATTGTCAACCGCACAATCTTTATTTGAAATTTACAGTTCTGTGTTATGCAGGATTGCTTTAAAAAAACACTATACAAAAAACAAATAAGGAGTAAAAATTAAGGGGTGGGGGGAAGCATCATATGATTAGCAATGGTGGGTAGAGTAAACCACACCAGTACTCAAGTAAAAGTACTGTTACTTTATAATATAATGACTCAAGTAGAAGTAAAAGTACTCATAAAAATAAGTACTTGAGTAAGAGTAAAAAAACTACTCTAAAAAACTAGTGAGTAACTTCAGATGCAATTTATTACTTCAAAAACAAAAACTGTTTCCACTGACATCAGCTGAGACATTGACCTGTTCCTCAAAGGAGTTTAGCTTGAAGCTAAACAGTAACATCAAATTTGACGGTGTATGATCTCAAACGTTATTATTTATATTTATATTATTGCTGAAACAGAAATTTTAACTGATTGTGATCGGCTGGAGGCTGAAATGTTCACATATAACATTACGCCGGCTTATTAAAGTACCGTAATCGGCGCCGAAGACCAGCGAGTTAGCCGGCGGCCGGTACCACCGGGTTAGCCGGCTAGCTCGGTGAGACGCCGGCGGTTCATCTTCTGCCATGTTGTTGAGCTACAGTGAGGTGAAGAAGGGCCGTGGAGGGGCGGGGCACACCTCAGTCCACCTGCGGTGCTGCCGCTGTGATTGGTTAAGGATGTGTCCCTCAGTCCAGAGCTGCAGAGCTGCGTCTGAGCCCGTCTCAATTTATTTATAGATAAATTAATGTAACGACAAGCATGTAGCCCAAAGTAACGGAGTAAAAGTACATATATTTTCTCACAAATTTACTCGAGTAAGAGTAAAAGTATTCTGCAAAATAACTACTCTTAAAAGTACAATTTATCAAAAAATATACTCAAGTACATGTAACGGAGTAAATGTAACGCGGTACTACCCACCACTGATGATTAGACATAATAAACTCCATTGATTGGGTCTTCTTGACCTGCAAAAGGAACCAGTATCATCTGAGGCACGGATTTAGGTCTCAGGGTAATAATCATAAACCTCTCCACCTTCTTCAAAGTTCAACTAAAGCTCTGTTCGACCTGAAGCAAATGCTGCCTTGAATAACTTCCTCACATTAAGCTCTTCTGCACATTCTCTCCACACAGCTCGGTTGCTTTTTCGTGAGTTACCAGACTTTTCTCATGCAAGTGGAGTTTGACAAAAGACTGGCTACCTGGGGGCTGTAAACTCCGAAACAGTAATCAGTTGTGATTGGTGGTTGTGAGAGTCAACAGGAGAGAGGGGGAGGATGGTGGTGGAGGGTGATGGAGCAAGCTTGTTAAGAGATGAGGATTCTGCCCTCGAGGATTGCTGGACTTCATTAACCCTTCAGCTCAGGTCTCTCGTCTCTTGCTTTCTGTATGCCAGTTTTCTGTCTGTCTCCTTCTCCACCCCTGCGTGGCCCTCCAGCTCTCAGCCTCTCTCTCCACCATGTGGATGACTTGGCCTGTCAGAAGGCTAACTGCACCACTCAGCTGGAAAATGAACGGCTTTTCATGTGTGTTGTGTTCACTATAGTCACGGAGGCATTTTGGCTCCGACAACATCCTGAACAGGCAGAAACCTGCAGACATGGAAAGTCCACCTATATATTTATTGTATGAATGGTCAAATACATGTTTACAGTCTGTAAGTCTAGTGCCAGACACCTATATGTTGGCAACATAACAAGTCTGCTTAACTTTCTGTCCAGGTAATCAAACAATAAATTCTTACATTACATTACTATTGATCTATTCATTGTTTTTTTATCATCAAGCAAGTGAGGAAAAAGTCTTCCACTTGTATATAATGATTTTAATTTTAGAGATGATCAAAGTCAAATCTAAATGACACAAAGATGTGACCATGTAAGTTAAAAATATTTTCATTTGGGCAAAAAATATATGTGTATCCCAGCGAATATGTCATCGACATTCACACATTCAGGATGAACTGTAAGATCTTTGGTGATGCCTTAATTTTCCATATCACACACCATCATCACTAGTTCAACATTTGATTCTGTCCTATACTTTGGCTTATGACCAAATGCCTTCAAAATTAATTACATTCTCAGCCTCAGCTCTACTTTGTTTAGAGTTAATTAGCAAATGTTTGCATGCTGTCATGCTAAACTGAGATGATTAACATGATAAACATTAACATGTGCCAAAGCAGAGCTTCACAGCTGCAAGCTTTTGATAGCTCCTTATTTTTATCAATCAGTGTCTGGCTTGCTCATGCATTTGTCTTACAACAGCGCGCTTGTGTATTTGTTTGTTTAGCCTGTCAAAACCTTGTGACGAGCTGGGGAAAAGTAATGGATTTAAACATCTGTTGAGGCGAATGAGATACAGAGACGCGAATGAGGGTGGAAAATGTCCTGCAGTGTCTGGTTTTGTGCCTTGAGCATGTTCGTGTGACGGTGACACGGACTCACTTTTGTACTGCTCAGGTGACATTATCATAAATGGCATCTACGTCTTAATTTTATGAGAAAAAAAGATTTTAAGTGGACGCTGTTCATCAAGTCATTCTTGTACTTCTACATTAGATGATGTATATTAAATCAACCAACTAGTCTCACAGGAACACCTCTCCATTTATTAAGTTGTATGAATACTAACCTTATGCTCTTATGTAAAGCAGCTGTATGCTCTTGGCTCCTTCAGCATATCTCCTCCTTATCACTGAGCCGACCAGTCTTTTCATTATGAGCTCGC
Organism: Holacanthus passer; assembly: GCA_025331565.1. Classification (NCBI taxonomy): domain Eukaryota; kingdom Metazoa; phylum Chordata; class Actinopteri; family Pomacanthidae; genus Holacanthus; species Holacanthus passer. The sequence continues at coordinate 3,353,645 of JAFREQ010000004.1, read as the reverse complement.
GGCTATGCATGATTTCTCTCTGGTCTATCATAGAGGATGAGTGAGTGACCCTTGACACCAAGACACTGAAGACTGGAGGCAAATCAGGCACTTTGGAGTCTGACTTTCTCAAGATAGCTGTGCACGAGTGTTTGCATTTTGAATTTTTTTTGCGTGAGTGTGTGTGTGAGAGACAGATAGAGACAGACAGACGGAAAGAGAGAGAGAGAGAGAGAGGGGTGTGAGTGACTCTTTTGGAGCTCGTGTTTTTCTCTGCAGACATGACTCACATTCCATCAACTCTTCCATTTCTAACCCTTATCAAGGACCACACAGGGCATAAAATATAAGCCTGGCTCCTGGTATAGCTTTGGTACCGAGTCGGCGCGCAAAACCACTAAACATTAGAAATAAACGTTTTCTTTACCACAAATTCAAAGTGCATGTGAGGACGGTGATAGCCTGAGGACACTGTGAATAATAATAATACCTGTTCATTTATACTTTCAGCTGCACTTTCAAGTCAAATCATCAGTGTATTCACACTTTCAGGTTTTAATATTTAGGCTGTTTTGGGATTAAATATCCATTTTATTACTAAGCGTACAATTATGATTTCCTCCATAAACATCCTCCTATTATAATCTTGCATGCATTCAGCAACTGCTTTATTATTTAGAAATATAAAGGATCACAAGTATATTTTTGAAATTACCTGGGGCATCATGACCTTTATTGATAAAATTATAAATCTTTAGAGGCTTTATGCAAGTAGTCCAGCCCTTTTAATTGACAACAGACAAACAGTTAAAGTGTATTATTGATGCACTTTTGTAAAACTGTTGGTAGATGACATGATGTTTTTCAGGACTGGCCATGAAAACATGTGTCTGGATTGTGCATCACACACACTATCTATGGTATTTTACAAGACTAAAAATAGTTATGTTTTCATTGTATTGCCATGGAGGGAAAGATGAGCATGAATCAAGCCCTGTAGCTTAAAAAAAAAAAAAAACCGCAATCGTGATCGAATGAGACAAACGTGTCATCAAAAACACATTTACAATTCAGCCAGAAAGCAGCCTGCCCTTCTTGTAACGTATCAAAAAACCTCATCAACTGGGTTTTACATCATCGACTCTTCACCAGCTTTGCCTCCTGATTCAAATGGTCATCTTCATGTGATATTTTGATTTGATTTATGCAGTCAGGGTGACCTTGAGTGGCTCGGTGTTTTGTGTTTAGTAGTTTACAGAGCCTTCGCTAAAAGCAGTAGCTCACAGAGGGAGTTACAACACACCCCTCATTGATGCAGAGACGAGCAATAATACAGATAGACATAGTATAAAGATAAAGATATAACATGCTGAGCTCCGACACTAAATGACTGTTGCACTGACACAGAAGTCAAGTTGTTAAAGGACTTTTCAAAAAGGGACACCTTTTCCTTTTTAGTGATCAGACCTTCCCTTCATACTCTACATCACTTAAGGTAACCACCTTAAATCCATCAGTCACACGAGCTCAGTTTGAGCCAGACAATGAATAAAATGTAACTCATTCACAGCCAGTGTGAATAATGTTTTAAAGTACATCCATCTGCGTGGTGCAGTACTGCAAAACACTCAAACCATCATTTACTGTACTTGGACAACATTGACCTCTGCTAATGGAAAAGACCTGTCCTGTTTAACAGTGCTAATGCAGTCAACTCAAAACAGAGCCAACTCACTGAAAGGGCCTCATTTCACACCATATTTGTATTTTCATAAATCAGAATGAACTAAAAGCGGTGCACGCGTTGGATCTTCGCTGCCGACCTTGTGATGTTGCAGAGCGTGCAGAAATTTATAGATTTTAAAATGTGTGATCTTGGATATTTGGTCATATTTAAAGCTAGTACCTGCAATATCTTGCTGTCATTGTTATGTCATTGTTACCATACAGCTCATTATCAGTGATCTCTGTAAACAGACCATTTATGTGACCTTAATATTGACTGAATCACTTTGACAATAAAAGGTTGCTCACATCCGTCGATCTTTTGGACATGTTGTTTTCTAACACAGTGATCTTTGTATCTATACATCTTGCTGTCATCCTTTGATGCCCAGGGAACCGAACGGATGCTCCCATTTCCTTCAAAAAACACCGCCACCCTTCGAACACAGGCCAACCACCTGCTTTGGCCTCTGAACTCCCTGGCCTTGTTGTTTGCTCCCATGAGGCCTGTAATGAACACAGAGGGTTGGCAAGGAAATGTCAGAGCACTGATGGGGAATTGTGATGTAATCACAGAGAAAGGTCACGCGGAGGGAGGAGGGAAGGAAGGAATCCAATATTATGAAATAAGTATAGTGAGACCGGGGAGCGGAGATGTCAACGAGAGCAAAAGTAAGGAGCGAACACACAGATATTCTAGTTTAAGGTTATGTTATTATATTCAGATGGCACTACAGCCCTGTCCACATTTCAACCCACGAAACCTCACACCTATACACACCACATCTTTTCCTACCTTAGACAGTGGCTCAACAAGGTTTGTATTCATCACTACAGTTTGCAATGAAGAATATATTTACATAGATTTCAGCAGATTTTCATGTGTGTGCAGTGCATCTGACTGTAAAGTGAAGAGTCTGGGGAATGTGTTGCATTTGAACAGCAATTCATGGAAAATGAACGTGCCTATATTAAGAAATTTATAAGATTGCATGTTGTTTGTGTCAGATTAAAGTAATAGTTTTGAGAAATACTCTATTTACTTCTTTGCAGAGAGTAAAATGAGAAGCTTGATTAAAAAAATAACACCTCTAAAATTCACAAATGAACATGTTCTATCTCATTTGTTTAATCTCTGCTTCCTGAACTGGTCTCAACAGGACGTCAGAAAGATCAAACAAATGATGTGTTAGTGAGTTTTAGAAATGCTGGTGTGCAGATTTTATGGTATCAATCTTCTTATCTAACTCCCAGTAAGAAAGCATATAAACGTATTGCCCAAAATTACAAACTATTCCTTTAGATAACCAAATTTAACACATAGCATATTGGCTTTCAATTAACCACATTTATTTATATCCGATGCAAATCAAGTTTAAATGCAGTTTAAATGCAGATTTAAATTAGGGATGTTTGTCGTGCCATTTCTCTCATTCTCAATACAAAAATATGCTAAACAAATATAACTTCACAGCCTTTCTGGCGGAGCGAAGGCTCAAACAGCCAAATTCTGGGCTGCGGCACAAACAAGACTTCTGCTGCTGCTAGAAATCTGTTCGATCGAGAGCTCTGGATTATCTTCCCTTGAAGCTGTGGAAGCCTTTCATTACCACCAGAGGTGAAGAGGGCTTCCCTGTTTGATGGGAGATTTGTCTTTGCCTGTATACCCTAAATTATCCACATAGACATATTATTATTCATGAGAAATGTCCGTTCGGTTCAAGTGCTACCTCTGTATTTTCCTGTCATTGTCTACTCCCTTGAAGCCGTTTCCATGCCTTATTTATTCATGTGTCGAGCGAGTTGTGATGCCTGGAGACGAGTCCAAGGACAATGTCTCATTAAATAGTCATATGTAATGCCAAGAGGAACAAATGCAGCTGCTGAAGGGCGCACGCTGTTTTAGGACAAAAGTCTCACAGTGCAGTCTGTTGATCTATGATGGGTGTGAAATGGCGTATTTGAATATACTCGTGTAGGTAGTTATGTATAAAAGGACTCAATGCAGTGTCCTGAGGTATTTGTCTCAGAGAGGGTCAAAGAATGAGACCTCGATGAGCACTTTTATCCACCACCGTTTTCACCATGTTAGTGCAGCACAGACATGATGCAAAGAGTAAGATTTCAATATCACACATGCACATATGCAAACACACACCTTGGAAAACTCGTCACTTAGCACCACCTGCAGCCTCGCCTCTCCAAGAATAGAGCTGCGGTAGGATGGGACATGTTGACAGGAAAGTCAGAGAGAGAGAGAGAGAGATGTCCTTGAATAAAGGATAAAGACAACTGACAAGGTGTCTGGTTACAGACCAACAAAATGTCCTCTCTGGTGACAGTTAATGGAAACAGTTGTGCAAGCTCTCCTGACCTCCTTTATAACTTTCACTTTTCAAAACGTAACGTTTCAAACACTTTAAAACATTTCTCAAGGCTTTGAATGTTAAAATTCTAAAGCAATTAAATACCAAAGTAATTGTCCCTACATCATAATATTTAGTGGTGTGATGAAGACTTTGGCAAGGACCTGCTGTAGCTCCTGGGCTCAGCAGACACCCAGAAACCTTCCCAAGCAGACACTGATGATGAGAATAACGCAAATGTTGAGGTCAGAGCAAATATAGACTCGGTTGGTCTGGGATGACCAGTAACCAGTGAGGCTGATTAGGCGAACCGTGGCTCCTTGGCTGGAGGCTGCTGCAGCTGCTCTGGTATGAAAAGAGTTGACCAGAGAAATTTTCAAGGGATTCATGCTCAGAATAAGAGAGGAAGCTGAATCAGGAGGCCACATGGAAGGACTCGTGAACAGAAGGTTAACCGAAGGACGAAGGTGTACACACACATACACACACCTAAAGACACAGAACAATAATTCCACCTGTGTGTAAGTGTTCAATCAAAGAGTGCTATATAGAACAAATGGTAGATTAATAATTATATACATACAGTACATAGATGAATACAAATACACACAATGATATATATCTGCACATAGACATACTGTATATACATGTACACATATGAATATACTGTACATATCAATATATACACGCTTCCATACAGTTATTTGATTACACAGGCAAAAAAAGTAACATATTTAGATCCCTTTAATTGACCACTATCCACTTCCAACATCAATGTTAACTGAATCAAAATGAATGGGTGAGAGTTGAACCTCAGAGCACCCTCATTAACTATGAATTGTAAGTTCTATTTTATAAAACATTTCATCTATGAGAGTAAAAATGGTAATTACTGTACAGAGGCCTCGGCTCGTGAAAACACACCCAATGCAATTTTAAGGTTCCTCCAGGGAAAATAGAGACGGAGCTAATGAAAAAAACTAAATCAATACTTTGACCAGTAACAAATTAATGAAATTAATCAGTGTCATCACTATATTTTGTTTGCCTCCATTAAGTAAAATGAGCCTTTTTCTTGTCTAAAATAGCACAAACTCATATCACAGGACACCATTAAAATGACTTACAGCTTAAAAGGTGGTGTATAAAATATGCAGCAGAGATCACATCATGATTAATGCGACCATTTTCTTATTAGTAAAAGCAGAAATTACATTTGCAGTGAGGCGTTTCAGTGTTTGATGTGATTTATGTCAAAAACAAACCAAGTGAAACTTTCAAACCTGCCCTGCCCTGGATGGGGCGAGGTTCACCACTTTGTCAAACACATGATTGTATAAAGGAGGGCTCAGGAGCACTTTGTAAAACTGCTGTCAGTGAACACAGTTCATTTAGTTTTTGTTCATGTTTTACACAGCATGCCAACTTTTTTTGGAACTTTTTAAAAACATACTGTAAACATGAGCAACGCTGACTAGCAGCAATAAAAAAAAAACACTCTGCAGTTTAATCAATTGTGTCAGATGTGGCAAGCTGAAGTGTGTTCACTTCATTGTGGCTGGGGACCTTGTCTAAACTGGTTAAGTGTCTCTCTGTCACTGGCTCTTTTCTTGAATACCAAGTGTATCGCCTTCAGCAGAAGCTTGGATAGTTTGTTGCCCAAATACATGCACAAAGTCATTATCACCACCGTGGCTATGTGGCTTGATAACATACACCAACATCTGACTGACCAAATCATGAACAAGGTTGTTTCTCTGAAATTCAGGTCTAAATGTTTGTCAAATTCTCCAAATTGGTTTAGGAGAACATACAGGCCAAAAGAAGTAGATCAGGTTTCAGCTGATGATAAAACAGAATGATGGATTTTCACATTGTTGCCTCATCTGCTCACCTGACCACCACCTGAGTATACCTCTGCATCACGTTTCTCCGGTTCAAACTGTGGCTCAAGCTAAATCTGCTTTTATCACAGTGGGCTTAAGGTTTCAAAACACAGGGCAGGGACTTTTATTTACTGGAAGTGGGCATCTATTGTTTCTCTGAGGGGTGAATCTCTGGACATGTCTGAGCACAGCAGAGCAAGCTGATATCGTGAGCCACTTTCTCCTGAGTCGGATGGATCGCAGTAATGTGAGCCTCACTTCAGCTCCTGGTGTTTTCTGAGGCTTTCAGAGCTCTTCAGTTTTCACGCAGCATCCCTCTGTAAGGCGATGCTGCGCTTTGTATCGCAGAAACTGGGAATGTTCACAATGTGCAGAGCTTTGACAAGATCGCTTGCAAAGAACTAGTGACACCTGAGGATCTGAAGACTGAGGATAATATTTTTCTGTTTGCTTTTTCAGTAATGATGTTTTGTCATTGCAGACACCAGACAACTTATTTTCCTCATTCCAGGTCTGGCATTAGATGACCATAATAAAGAAAAACTGGCTGATAAAAGCTCTCACTGGTTTCATGCTGATACACAAGTCAGACAAGACAGGAACGGCACAGACAAGGTGTCTAATGGCTGCACACAAGAGTGAAGGACGTCCTCGGATGATGAAGTTTACTCAAGTACTGTACATACAACTTTACCTTTCATGCTACTCACTCTACTTCACTTCATTTTGTACATGTATATAAAAGGTTGTACTTTAGTTCATAGTTTTTATGCAGCTAAGAAACAATTTCTCATAAAAAACTATAGTCTTATAAAATACATTTCATTTGATACTTACAGTACAATTTACTGCTGCTACACTTTGCTGCAGAAAAATTATCAATGCAGGACTTTCACTTGTACTGGAGTATTTTTATACTGTGATATTGATACATGTAACATTTAAAAGAGCAAATAAAATGTTCATCCTCCTCCAAACTGAAAGATGTATAAATAAGCAATAAAGCAGACTTACTTACTTATCCTGGTATGAGCAGCAGCTTATGCTGAATAATGCTACCTTGTATTACCAAGCTTGAGGTAGACATTGCTGGATAATGGACTTTAATGAGTCACTTTGCAGATTTTATGATCCCACTCCAACATTCAAAGAGTTCACTTAAAGTAAAATGTTTCAATACATCTTTAACTAATGCAAATCACACCAAAACCTGCACTGACAGAGTGTTGCCAGCGTAGTGTAGCACAAGGTTTCACAAACATATCCAATCACGTGTTGTACTGCATAAGACTAATGTAACATTATGTAATCAGCGATTACAGAAAAGGCCTGAGGTCAGATTGTGTAGTACACAGACTGACGCGAGCGAGGGTCCTGAGGTTGTGGATCCAGGCTGCTTCTTGTTTCAGTAGCACAGAATCTCAGTCGTCCCCCCTCATCACCGAGTGACCTGTGACCTTTTCAGTCCCTGTGATGTGTAGAGAGGCGACAGGGTGATTATCCTCAATAAAGCGTGCAGACAGACGATACGCAGCATTATTACATCTGGCAGCGCTCTGATGCTCAGCCGTGTGTTCTGACAGCAGACATCCTGTACCTGATTACAGAGGAGCCAGCATGCATTTGGATTCCACTCACTGTGAACTCACCCTGACCAGATGGGTGGAAAATGAATGGCCGTGATGTTCCCCTCACAGGACCCTGGATGGCCTTCGGTGAGATGAACTGACCAATCACCAGAATTGTTTGCACTGCCAAAGAACCACTTGGTAGATAGTCAAACACTCATCAGTCACAGTGAGCGAACAGTACAAGTGTCTGCTCAGTCGCACAGAGTCTGCATCAGCGGCAGTCACTGCAGCAGCGGGCGATCCTGACAGCACCTTGTCACCTTGTTGATTCATGTAGCACAGTCCTGACTGAAAATGACATGATAGATCATGTTGCTCATATACAATAATTAGAAATTAGTGGGACATCTTACAGCGAGGAACATGAAGGTGAATCCCTCACTTCTGTTGGAAAAAAAAATCATATGTGTTGTCACTTATTTTCAAGTGTCCAATTATTGAGGAAAAAAAAACCTGACAACCCCAATTCCACAAAAGCTGGAACAGAATGCAATCATTTGCAAACTAACCCTAACCCTTTTACAAAGTGTTCCCGAGCCCATGTAGTAATCTCCTTTATACAACCATGTGTTTGACAAAGTGGTGAACCTCTCTCCATCCTTGCTTGTGAACGACTCAACCTTTCCAGGTTGAACCTTTCATATGTAATATATCCCCTCAAAGTTCAGATGAAATGGTCAAGGGACGGGGCTAAATGGCCTGATCATGTTTAAGAATAGGCATAGACACAGCTTTGTTACAATTTGATATGATTTAGCATTTTTGTTAATAGAACTGAAAGTTGCAGGGATGATGAGGCAAGCTGTCAGCACACACGCTGCTCACTGCTAATGATGAGCTGGGGTGTACATTTATGGTATAAGAATATTTTACAGTGCGCAAGTCGCACCTCAGTGTGGCAGTATGAACACAGCAATAGGCCCAACCTGCAGACACCAAGGGCAGAGCTAGTGGTCAGGCGTGACTTACTGGATGGTCAGGCAAGTATGGGTGAAGGCAGTCCAAGGAGGAAAACAAATCCAAACAGGAGCGGGCAAGAATCAAAAGTCCACAAACACACAAAAACTCTGGAAGAACATGAGGAATAAACACCAGGAATGAGCTGGAACACTTAACACAAGGTCTGAACGAGGAACTGGCCAAGAGAGGGGAACACAGACTAAATACACAGGTGAACACAATCGATAATCCTACAGGCGGGAAAAACACAAAGACAGGAAGTAACTAAACGCACCTGTGGACATACTGGTAAAAAAAACAGGGAATAAACTAAAACCCAAACCAGAACGCTCAGGAAGTCTGTTTGTCTTCCTTTTCTGCTCAGCTATAGCTCATGGTCTTTAATGTGTTTTACCATACAAGGTTTCTTGAAGTAGTTTTCCTAAAAAGCAGAATCACGGTGCTGTTCATATTCAAGATAAATTGTTTTTTACTACTGTAGTGGACTGTTGTATTTGAGCATCTTGTCATTTCAATCCAGATTTTAAAAACGCTTATTTCATTGGCAACAACTAAAAAAAAGTCCTTCAAACATTCTGCGTCACTTTAATCACAGTGTTGTGTAAATGAGGCATCTAATATTCACAGTTGGCAACTGAAACAGTGCCAATAGTATAGAAACTCCTTTTGCCATCTGGTATGATTATAGTAATCAAGCAGTTGTTCAGTTTTGTTCCAACACTCTTCAACCAGAATTTTGTTTTCCTCTTTTGGATTTTGACTATCAGGAAATTATTTCCACCTTACACCTCGTGAGGGTTTCAAAACATGATTTCTCATTCAACTGGAAGGTAACTCTCTGTCATCACACTATGAAAGCAGCAGACCTTGGAAAGAGGATCTCTTCTGTCACAATACAGTACTCAACCTGGCTTCCAGTTGATTTTAGAATAATTTAGTTTTATTTATTTTAAAGGCAAGTCAATGCAAAACAGTACGAGTAAGATGGTTCCAAAAGAAGAAAAATGAAATTACTAAGGGATTCTTTGCTCCTGCTTTTATGGGCTTGACTGAATGTCAGCTAATAAAAGCATATTATTTTCCTCTTCTTTGCTCCGGAAATGAACAAGCCATTTCAAGTCACCACACACCATATAGAAAACATATAAAGCCACTACATTATCTCATTATCAATATGGCCAGCTCTGCTCTAAGCCGTCCCTGCTTTGAAATAGGACGCGTGTCGCACTGTGCTTCATATCTACTGTATGCGCTAAATATGTCAATCCTATCAGTGATGACAAACATGAAATCCATTTCACATCTCGGATTAAGGTTATGAATCCTTTTCACGCAAACACACAGCCATCACACGCGCGCTCGGATGAAGACGATAGCGCGGTGCTGTGAGGTCTGTCCTGTGTTCAGAGGTGTTTTGAAGATGTGCTAGAAGTTCAATCCTCCTCCTTCCCAACAACCTGCAGAGTCTTTTGGGCGTCAGGATTAAACCAGCTGAGCCACACAGGTGACCCATGACTTCAGAAGGCAGAGCGAAATGTCAAAGCTGAAACGCTCCCTCTACACTTTCTGCTTAGAAAAAAAACCTTTTAAAATAACAGTTTTTTTTTTTTAAACTTCACAGCATGACCTCCAAAACAGAAATTCACATTATTTACATCTTTGTATGTAGGCAGCCATCGATTCACGTGGGATATCATCCAGGTCAGAACTGACTGTGTGCTGAATTGTGGATTAAAAACTGGATCATCTGAAGTATCGTGATCTGCCTCCATGATACGTGCTCAATGCTCAGTGATCTCATCTTTGTGCTCCTCTCAAAGGCTTTGACATGTGGGAAGGGAACCAAATGTGAAGGGGCATCCATCCAGATGTCATGGCATTTTCAATAAAGAAAGCCTGTAGTGACGGAGAAGAGACTGAAATATCTCAAATATCCTCTTGGCACCTCGAACATTTCAATTCATTCAGAGGGATGGTGTTCAAACGGGCCTGTCATGTCAGTGTTTTCAAAAGTTTTAGTAATTTCATTTTAGAAATCTCCCACTGAAAGAGGTCACATTATAATGAGGTTGAGAAATGTACAACATTTTTAATCCAATTTCCTTCTCTGTCTTATACTCATAGCAGTATAAATACAGATCGCTCTTCAATCTTATTAGGTTTGGTTGCCAACTATAATCAATTCAACAATTAATACAACTTCTGCAAAAAGTGTTATATTTGGCATTTTTTCAGTTCCATTATTACAATCTCACTGAAGTCAATTCTTCTTCTAACAGTATTCAGAGCACTCTGCTTTTAAATGCTGAGCTATGATGACACCAAGTGGACAAAGAAGGTAACATCACCCACATGAGGTCTGGTCTTGAGTTCTGTTGAGGGAAAACTTCTATTTAGAGAAAAGCAGTGGGTTTTTTTTTTTTCATGCGTCTATCTATTTGTGTCTGTGGCCTCATTTACAATAAATGAGACAGTTTGGTCAGCTGTTTATTTTCTGAGCTTTTATTTTGGCCCAGCCAGCGGGATGTGACAGAGCTGGATTACCCAACTCTTCCCTCAACATCTGGCTGCAAGATGCCCAAACTAAGTGAGCTGTGTCTCTTCACTCCCGTCACCTATTCATCCTATTTTTTCCTCCACATGCATTCCTTTCACTTTCCTCCGCATCTCCTCACTGCTTCTTTCCTGCCAGCAGAATGCAGCCCCAGAATAAAGCAGAAGACAAATACTCACAAAGACACATGAGTGGGATAAATTACAAAAAATCTAAGAAACTGCTTCATCCCATATGGCAACATAGCAAAACTACAGTGAGAACATAATTGTAGAAAAACCTTTGTTTACCAAAGAACCTATAGTCCGACATAACTCCCATAAAACAACATGTTACACCTTTGTACAGATTAAGCAAGCGGGATATATTATTGATATAATAAAAGATAGATATAACAACAGCAGGTGAGCTTTAGAGGTGCAGACAGCATCTTATTCATTATTACCACCTATTCAGCTACAAATTCAATTTGAGCTTTCTATACTTTTAAAGTAGTAGGATTTTAAGAAATACACATATTCACTTTCTTGCTGAGAGTCAGAGGAGAAGATTTATACTGCTGTTATATCTGTATGGTAAATATGAAGTTACAGAAAGCAACATACAAACATGGGAGTAAAACTATTTCACTATTAAAGTGAAAAAATAACACCAAACCTCAAAGCACATGTATCTATGGACTCATTTGCTTGTCAGATATGTTCATCAGTGTTGTGTTTCCTCACATTTTCTACTTACTTTGCCCTTAATTGAGTTTTATATCTGAAAAAATAAAGTTATTAATAGATAAAAATGTTAGCTTCATTTGAAAAGTGGGATATTTTCACATGTGAAACATTTTATTTTAATCATGTCAGAACCCAATAAAACAGACCATGTGCTTTCAGATAGATGGATGTTGTTTACTTCTTCAGTAATGTTCAGGCCTACTTGTATTTTGAGCAGTAACAGGTGAGTCGATATCACACGCTGAATTGCATGTGCACAGTAGGACTTTACAGACAGACCCACTGACATTTGTCCTGCAGGATCTGTTTTAGCTTGTTGTTCTCTCCCTCTTATCCCTCCTTCCTGACAAACCAGCTCCTCCTGGATCTCAGTCCAGACATTTCCTGTCCCCCGGGGATTCAGGGCAGCATCTCCTCTGTATGTGACTGTGAGTCTGTTACAACAGAGATGTGCACTGAATCCTCCCGGCTTAGGTTAACGGAGAGTCTGGAGTCTTAGGTTGTGACTGGCAGCCCTCCCTCCCTCTTCATTCCAGTCCACATTTCATTATGACAGGAATCTTAAATCATATGAAGGCTTCAGGGACCAGTCCAACAGGGGGGGGATCAGAGGGGATCTGGACATGATCAGAGGAAATGGTTTGTATGTCAGAGAGAAAGAATCTAACTGCGACAGTCCTCTTCATCATTCATCCTCAGGTCTGGAAGATACATTACCTTCAGTACTTTAGTTTTGAAACTACTTTTATTTTTATATTATAATAATACTTCATTTTACTTGTCTGCATTTCATTCATAGTTTCCTCTGAAGTTTCCTGAAAAGAATAGTCTAATTTGTTTAAAGGGAAAATAGACACAACACAAATGTGAAATGTGTCTACAGTCAAACATACAGCACAGTATGTAAAGTATATAAAGAGTAACATACAGTATATAAACAGGAATAATATTTTTATGATAAATCAGCAATGAGTGATTATTTTGGTGTCAAATGGAATAATTCTTTCAAGGATATTCAATAACCAGCACAATATTAGATAATTCCTTCCAGAAAACTTTCAGCGAAGTTCTTGTGATATGATTAGGATATTAGGGACTCATAAAGCAAAGCACTGACAAACGCAGTTTTGCTGTTTTCTATTAAGTCATGACAATATGCTTTTGTCATCTTTCAACAAGAAATCTTTTATTAACTTTTCTTTCAATATGATGACATTAAGTTTCCTAACATCATGAGGTGAAAATCCACGCCAAACAAACTGAATCTTAAAAAAGAAAAAGACTGAAAATGTGTCCTTATAATAAGCAGTGGTTATAATAAGCAGTGGTCATATATATATATATATTTCTATCTGTTCCAATCACTGCTAATTCAGTACAGGTTTTTTGTCTTATTCTAGAGTACGACTGTTTCTGCCCACCTTCAATATACTTTACTTACTCTCTCCATAAATCATTTGTGAATGTTTGAAACGTTAAACATTGTTTCAACATGTTGAACCACAAAACTCTTTGCATCTTATGCAATGTAAGGTGTGCTTTATCAGCCAAACCAGAGGCAGAAAGAATGTGTACAGTTCCTGGTCCATTTCACACATATGTTACACACACGTTTACAGTACTCAACCACACTCTCTCTCCAAGAGGCCCGAGCCTCCTGCTTGGGGAGCAGCGGCTGAGAGAAAAAGACAGTAAAGCAGAGATAGCGAGCGAATAAGAGGAGTCTGATCAGAAGCCAGTATTGGCACCGCTCCTCGCCCCGGCCGGACCTAAAACGTGTGGGCCCTTGGCGGCTGGATAGACGGGCGGTTCTGGGACTTTGAGGAGGAAGAGCGGCCAGCTGGAGCGGTAACAGAGTGGCATTATGAGCTGACTGACTGACTGACGCCTCAGTGGAGCGGAGACGCAGGCTGCCGGGTTGGCCTCTTTCTGGGCCCCACAGGGCCCCTCTGTGCTGATGCACTGCTGGAAGTGGGTCAGACAGACACAAGAGCACAGTGGAGAGTGATCGGAGAGTGTACGCTCAGCAGAGATCCAAGACAAAGAGGCATCTAAACAGTGAAGCTTGTGCACAGTGAGCTGGAAGAGACGGGGGCAGAAGGTTGACATAATGTTATAAAACCTCTAGTGCAGAAATGATTATCAGAATTGTGGTCAAATCATCTCATCTCAAATCAAGTGATTGTGGATGAATGTTCAAGACCAAAATTCCCCTCAATAACATAACAATGCAGCATATATTTAATGCAAACCATAACTCAAATTAAGAAACGATGTCTGTCCGATGTACCTTAATATCCATACGTGTGTACAAAATTCAGTCTCTGTCACCATCATTTTACTCTAAACAAGCCAATGATGTAACAGCAAAACAATCTGTATCCCTGCTGCCATATACAAACTGGTGATTATCATCATGAAGAGTTGGACTGGTTATAACAACATGAAAGGACCTCTTTGAAAAAATGTTCAAAGCAAGAGGCTGTAGCTTTTCTTGCCAGAGGGAGGCAGTGTTCTCATTCAACACACATTAACATTCTTCACAGCATCCATTTTGCCTCCAATTCTCTGCCGCTCTTAAGCTGCAAAATGATCGCCAGCCACAGAAGCAGAGAGTAGCTAGTTATCTTGTTATTGATGTGGGCACTTTGAAGAGAAAAGGGCTGCCACACTGTGGCAGATGAGAGGCAGGAGCACAACAGCACAATAAAAGAAAGATCTGAGAAGTCAGAGGAATGTGAAGAATGGGAGAGTAAAAACCTCCTTTAGAGGACGGACAAAGGCAGTGTCACACTTAAACCTGAAACATGCTTGGAAATACCATAAAGTTATGTTTATGAGTTTGTTCAGGGCACCGTGACTACACGCAGCACAGGAGTGGGGTGCTCAAATCTGCTCACAGTTCAACCTGAAAGTCAGATATTTCAAACCTCACCTTCACTTGGCTTTTATGATCCCCATGAAAACACAGAATGAATAGCTTTTGTGTTAGATTGTGGCTTTAAGTCACATGCAAACATTTATTAAAACACACACAACAGTCCGAAAGAGATTTTATACCTTGCATAGTTTCAGCAGAGTCACATTCCAGTATGCAGGAACATGTGTGTGGAGGATAAACTGACTGTGAGGTTATGCTTTACATGTGTCCTGGCAGCCTGTCAGAGCATCATCTGGTAACCCGTTCTGTTTGTTCTGAAAGTGAACATGCTTTGTATTTATCCTCCCACACACAGCCGCAGCAGGGAATCCAGTGAGTTTAAAGAATAAGAAAACTTCTTTCAGCCAGGAGGATGAATGAACGACTGAAGGAGGAGAAGTGAGAGGTGCATTTGACACAAAACAGACCACACCATCACACGCTTGGTCTTGGTAAATACTTTATATGCAATTGTTTCTTGATCTTTGCAAACACTGTATAGAAAACACTTAAGGTAACATTTGTCGAACATTTAAAGCGCGTCTGAGCTTTCAGACAGACATGACACAGTAATCTACAGCTTTATAAACATTCTCCCCCCTCTGATCTGTCCATATACACCCCTCACCACACTGCCCACCACACATAATCCCTTCCAAACACACACACACACACACATACACACGCACAGCCATCGCTTTCAGGCTCTCCACTTATTATTCACAGTAGGCTTTATAACACTGTTTCTGTATCATATGATGGTCCTCAACTTTTTTTTTATTATTTAAAATAGCTATCAACATTTATGCTGTAATATTTGGAAAGTGATACATTTGTATTTACATAAGCTTATTGAGCGAGATTCAAATACAATGTATGTGTACATATGTATAACTGTATGTAGGTGTGTATATCTGAGTGTGTGTGTGTGTGGACCAAAGCCACCTGACCATTCTGTCTGAGTCACTGACAGATTTCCACTGATAGCGTCCAGTCTGTTCAACACAGTCTGGTTTGAAAAGAAGAAAATGGCGTGGAGCTCTGATGAGTGTTTGCGCCACAAGTCACTCGGAGAGGCGATGCAGGGCAGCAGAGCAGAGTGAAGCCAGTCACTGACTGTCCCTTACAGCTGTCTGTGCTAGCATGAGGAGATCATGGGAGACTGAAGTGACTGGAGATGGTGCGAGGCGCTCACAGCACGTTGGACTCATCATACATTCAAGCAGAGGCCGGGAGGTGTCAGTCGATATCTTGGACAGCTGCGTTTCAGGGTCCCACAGCCTCGTGACTGACGCATTCAGACTCTCACTCTCATGTTTCCATTTCGTACGAGATAAAAAGTAAGAAAACGTGGCAAATGGTCACAGTACCATGTCTGATTTTAAGGTGCCTCCGTAAGCATCAAAAACAGACGCTCCCGGGGCGATGAGAAGTCTTCACTTCCAGCTAATGATACAACATCCCCCATCAATCTTCCTCCTCTTTTCTCTTTCACACACAGAGATGCAAGCACTCACGTGTACATTCAAATACACAAAGTACAGAAGTAAGTAATTACACCTACACGCACGGAAAAACAAACAAACAAAAAAAAAAGGTCGCCACGCACACACACATGGCCACACATACACACTGGGACCTGGGTAAGAGACCAAACTAATGTGAGAGGAAAGTGAGGCACATAATCTGACAGGCAAAATCCAGCCTGAATTTTGGTATACTCAAAACAGAAGTCAGATGATTAAGGTGTCGCAGACAGGTCCAGGCTTTCAGCCCGGTGAGAACTTCTAAAACATCTACTGTATGTAGCACCTATATTCTCCCAGGCGCCTTACAAATACTCTGAATCTTTAAGTACCTATTAAACGGAGACAGCGGTAGAAGCTCTGGATCCGTCGTCCACATGAGCAACAGCCACGGCGGCGAATAATTTTGGGGTTGGACTCAGGTACCATAGTGATGATATGAATAGTGCTCAAAGGCTTATCTTTTCTTTCACATCCTCATTTGCTATTACCGAGGTCGAAGGCATTGTAACAGAGATCCACATAATTAAACATTTAAAGAATTTATGTGCTCCAACAGTCTCATAAACTCTGGGTTGGGGCCCGAAATAGGTCACAGGCCTATTTCTGCGGGGCCCCTTACATGGCAAGAGTAGCAATAGGTTGTCATGAGCTGGGGTCAGAAGAACAGGGACTAAAGTTCGTTGTTTAAGAGATGAAAAAAGCTTAAGAACCACAAACAGTGTCTCTGCTGGGTGCAGGAGTGACCGTGGTTGAAAATGGAAATGGAACTGTCGAGTCAATCTCTTGAGGGCGTTTACAGAGGAGCTTAAAAGGCCCCTGTGGGTCTTTGAGGGCCATTTATTCAAAGTGGCAGCACTTTGCTATCCCTGTATGTAAATGTAGATCTTTTGTAACTCCTTTTTCATCTACCTTGCCTTTACAGTATTTAAAAGCTACTTCATTATCCTGGGTGTGTCGGTTCACAGGGTCAGTTAATTTTGTTCCAAATTGACAACAGAAAGTGATAGAAAGGGAGAATGAGAGAGAGCAGGTATTCTGTCCATCCTTCCAGTCACCCCTCGCTTTGTTAGGATGGGGATCAGGAGTTAAGGTGATTTTCAGTTCAACCGTCGTCTGGGGTCGAGTCTTCGGGGTGGACGAGTCCTCAGCAAAGTCGTCCGACGAGCCACTCTTGTGGATGCGGCCATCGCTGCGCATGCTGTGGAAAGTCTTGCGGAAAGCCTCCATCATTGAGTGCGCCAGCTTCTTGGCCTCCAGCTTGCTCTCGCACTCCACAGCGTGGCAGTCCATCTGGAAGGACAGGTCGTCGTTGATCTCCCGGTAGATCCAGGCAAACACGTTGGGTCTGACGCTGTGGTCGGCCGTGCAGTAGGCGATCCGCGCCACCTGGTAGGTGTCCATGGTTACTGAGGCCTCGCCGTGCTCGTCCAGGTGGTGAAGGCGCACCTGGAAGGGCCGAATCTCCAGCAGAGAGTTGCCTGCGGGGAAGGTGCCTTGTTGCTGGGCAAGAGCACGACGCTCCACCAGGCCCACCACCGCCGACTCTGTGCAGCCAGACAGGAACTGGGTCCCAGAGATTGTCACCTTACCCAGGTAGGCTACCTGTAGGGAATGAGATACACAGAGATACTATTAGACTCATCTTTTCTACGCATCAGATAACAAACATAAATATACAGTTGGCTACAAATATCTTTCCTTTCTGTTTCTAGGGTTTTTTTAAATTATAAAATATGGGTTTGTTTTGTCTAGTTGTCTAAAAAATGACTCATTAATAACAGTAGGGATGCTTTAAAAAGTGATAGAGGGAGATGGGACCAGCGGACAAAATCATTGATGGTACATTCAGTTCAGTTCACTCTTAGATAAATTAAGCTTGTCCTCAGAAACCCTGAGAAATATGCCTTCAACTGCAGTTTCTCACCAGATGTACAGAATCACAGCTGCACATAGAAAAACAACAGGTATGCGATCCAATACGTCCTGAAAATGTCAAGACTACATATTTGCTTAAAAATACAGTGAGTGAAAAAAATCCTACTGCTCAGATAAAGTGGGGCTTTAAGGTGTAACAGACAGATCCAGGCTTTCAGTGCAGGGACTACTTTTAAAATGTCACATCTATGTAGCACCTATATGCTCAGTATGACATGCCCTCTGACATATTGAAAGTCCTGTTAGGATATAGCACTAGATAAAGCACTTTTTAAAAGGAAAAGAAGAGAAAAACAAAGAATAAAAGCAAGCAAGCAAGTGAAACATGTAAAAACAAGAACTGCAATCATAAGATACAGGGACAAGAAAAAGTGTTAAAAAGTAGTTAAAAACAAAAATGGCAAAAGACATAAAGAAAGATGAAACATATTAAATATTCACCCAAGCTTTCTTATAAATGCATTTTTTGAGAAACGACAGATGAACTGGACGTTTTCATTTGGTCCTAGAAGAAATAACTGCTTTAGCAAGAAAATCAAGATTCCAAGGAGCAGGAGGAGAATATTTTTGACAAGCAGTGTAAAGATGTTTGCTGCTAAACTTGATGATAAAAAATAGGTGTGTGAATTAGTTATTATATTTTCAAAATTGAAAATGAAAAGGTTTTACACTAAAAACAATAGTGGGTCAAGAATGGACCCCTGAGGAATACCACAATTAAATGGATATGGGTCAAAGAACATTCAAGTGAAAGACTGATGGTGACCTGGCCACCATATTTTAATAATTATAGCAAGAGGAATCCACCCATCAACCTCGGACAGTTTGGCAAAGAACTGATGTCTGAATGTTTTTTATGCTTTTGCATAAAGCTATGCCACAGAGTCACCACCATGACATGTGGCAGCTGTTATCAGGGTCAAGGATGATCTAAACCAATACTAAACAGGTCTTTATCTTTTTCAAAAACACACTTTCAAAGCTGTGAAAAGAAAGAGTGGTTCCATTTTCATTTAAAATAATCTCTTATTCTTACTGGAAGCTAATAAATGTGGAACAAATTGAATTTAAGTCTCCCTGAAGTGGTGATGGGAGGCTTTTCTAATTGTCTGTGATAACAGTGCTGACATGCTGTGTGTGTGCTACTTCCCAAAGAGAAAAATAACACAATGTTGAGCTGTGGCTTTAACAAGGACCTCAGAATACCATAGTAATGACACTGCATACCAGGAGAGCGATAGACTGAGGAGATGGAGAGGGATAAGAGGAGAGAGAGAGAGAGAGAGAGAGAGTTAAGGAGTGAACAAAGCTGGAGTTTTCTATGGGAACGTGGCCAATTCAAGAGCGGTCCAGGAATAATGGCTGACTTGTGTGCTTTCTCTACATGGTGTTCTTCATAGCTTTATAAAAATACACAGAGGAGGAGCCTGCTATGAGTCAAGCTCTCAAAGAGTTTTCACTCCTGTCTGTGTTTATACTGGGGCAGGGGAATACTCCTGTCTCTCATGGGTTCATTACAGCTGGCTTACGTGCAGCACACGTTTGACACATGGCTGCAGATAGCATGAGTGCAATGAAAAGTGTGAATACTGAAGGAAAGATGTGTATCATATAACACTCTGGAACATTTACAGAAGATGTGGCCTGCAATCATGGCTCAATGCACACCTGCCCAACGTCAAGCCAGTCCGTCATCTCGATTGAACGCTATTCCCTTAGGAAACGTGCTGCACATAAGTTAACTATTATCTATAAATCTTTTTAGTTCTTATGTTTTATTATATGACGACAGCAGAGGTCCACCCAGCAGATCAACAGATACCAATGCCAGACTGACATACTGTACTGCACTAGAAAATGATACAAACCAGGGGCCCAGGTCCTGTTTTATTCATGACATGATCTGACTGCTTTCCTTCTTTGAGTTTTGTTTTGTTTAGTCTGCAACCGTCAAGTCTACCTGCCCTCATTCTCTGCTATGATTTTGACTGAATGGGATCTTTCAGAGTACACATGGAGAACAGTCAGCCAGTCACTCAGTCCTCCAGTCCACCGACCCCTTGGTTAGACGGGCAGGAGCATTTACCAATAAGGCAATGTAAAAACTGGAACCAATGTCTTTGGTAAAGATGAACTCGAGTAAACATTGAGCCTTGTTAAATTCTTCTGGAAAATCATGCAGTCTTTGTAATCCAAAAGCAGGGCCCAGTTGTTCAAAAGGTGTAATCTGGATTAAAATTATCCGGATTTTGAAATCCCTTTTTTTGCTATCCAGGATCACGTAATCCTTTACTTTTATCCCAGTTGTTCAAAGCAAAGTTGGATTGGATCAGTCTGATCCAGATCCAAACTTTTCAAGATTACCAAATCCAGATAATGAGTGCTCTAAATTAGACTGCATATCACACTGAAGGCTACTAGGTGTGTAAAAAAAACTGGTAGAATAGCCAGCATGGGGTCGCTCAAAGTGTAATTATTTGAGGAAACAGAAAGCACAGAAAATACAAACACCCCATTTTCAATATCTTTTGACCAGCCAGACCATATCTGCCCCACAAAAATTTAAAAAAAAAGCAAATATACATTCCATGTGCTTCAAATTAAAACTTAAAAGGCCAGTTTAAGACATGCAAGGCATGTGGACAGGCAGTAAGGGATGCCATTGTCAGAAACTATTTTTGAACAATGACTTTTTGGATGTGTCTGTAAATACTAAGTTTCCAATTAGAGTTAGAATTGAATACTTTTTTGTTTGATTTTGACAGCTTTTGAGAGGATTATTTTATTTCTACCTTACTGGTCCATAGTGTGAAGTAGTCTATAATATCAACTGTACGATTTGAAAATCAGTTGAAAAAATATCAATAAATAAACGTATATCTACTACATGATAAATGTTATTTATTTGACCAGTCAGAATTTAATTAAAATCACATTTTGTTCCTGAAATCCACCCCGAATCCACCAAACTGCTGGGATCAGAATAATCCTGATTTTTTGGATCAAAGTTATCCCAATCCTACAAAAAAGTTTTGAACAACACAAACTGAGGGTTTGATCCAGATTAAAACCAAGATTGGATTACGTGATCTAATCCGATCTCAGAATCCGTTTTGTAGTTTTGAACAACCAATTTTCAAGAATTGATCCCAGGAGCTTCTTGTTAAAAAAAAAAAAAAAAAAAATGGGAAGAAATGAAGAGTGATGGAGAAATTGAGCTACAAAATAACGGAAGGGTAGACCATAAACCAACAGAAACAAACAGATATGTATCCTTGGAAAATTATTATAATGAGGCATTTTTCCTGACTGTAAGTGAACATTTTAGAAAACACACCAGTTCACTTTCTTTCCAAAAGTGAGATGAGAAGATTGATATCAATGTCATGTCTGTGTGGTTAGCCTAGCTTAGCATAAAGTCTGGAAGCAGGAAGAGAGATTTAAGTGCCTATCAACACCTCTCAAGCTCACTTATTAATACACTGTATCTCCTTTCTTAAATCCGTGCACAAACGGAAATGAAAAAAACGACAAATTGTGGTTTCAGGGATAGTTACATGCTATAACTATGCTACCACTATGGTGGATTAGCCCCTGAAATACCCCGTGTGCATGACACTGATTCCCAGTTTCCTATAAGAACCAGTCAGAGATCCAGGCAGTGAAAGCAGCTGCCTCCTCGGGCCTGGTTTTCATTAGTGGTGACCGCGGGGTGGGACATACAACCCTCGCACCCGATCCATCATTCAGCTGAGTAGCACAGGTCTGCAGGAGCAGCCTGGAGGCAGGGCGGTTTGCTAGTCGACCACACCGACACCCTCACGCAGCCAAAAGGCGGTCAGTCACTCAGCCAGCCAACAAATCCAAAGACTGTGCCAAGATACATCAACCATCCACAATGTGCTGTTTGTATGTCAAACAGCAATATAGACTTATTGTGGACCTCTTTCCTCTGTCTCTCCTGTTTTGATATCGAGTTACTTGTTTAAACTGCGATCATTTCTCCTGATTGCTTGCTTCCTTGTTGAATGACAGGAGGCTGCTTTGCCAGGTTCAATTCTCTAACAGTGACTGGGGGTAGGCCAAAACACAAAAAGGCACTTAATGTTTCCTCTCAATCTACGTACTTCTGCTCTCCTGTCTCTGGTGTTCGAGCATTTAAAAGTGATCTAGTTAAATGTGCCTGGTCAAATAATGTTAACAACTAGGGATGAAGAGCCAGAGAGAGATGAAGAGGCTCGGTGAAGAGCTGCAGCTGCTTGATATTCAGACTGAATGACAAGAATGAACTATTCAGTCTGATGCTTCCTTCTATTCTCCAAGGAAAAGATTTGATGTCTCCCTAACCAGTCATTAGTGACTGGCGTATCCGCTACAGTTAACTGTACAATAACCCCAGATGGGTAAAAAGCTTCCTCTGATCCCCAGTGGGGTGTGTTAAAAGAAGGAGAAAATGAGGAAGAGATCAGCATAGTACAAAGATCATGAGAGGGTGACAAATGAAGATGGTGACAGTTATGGGGGTTAATGGGTGAAAAATTGAAAAAAATCATCAATCATTCAAGGTATCTTAGAAAAAAACAAAAAAAAAGTAGAGTTGAGTAGATTAAACTTTATTGTCACTGCACAGTGAACATGTATTGAGGCAACAAAATGCAGTATTTCCAGATAAAGATAAAGAAGAAAAGACTGGATCATACCGAGCAGAGACAGGTGTATGTGTGCAATGTGAAGATATGTGAGAAGTGTGTGAGGAGAGAAGGTTACCAGACTTGGCAAACATTAGAGTTTGTTTCCTCACAGTTCAAACCAAACATGCAGCTGAAGAGGAAATTGTCACATTGCTCGAGCAGAAAGATGAAGGACGAATAGAAGAAGTAGTAGAAAAGTAGAAAAAAAACGCATTTAAAGCTGTGTTCAGAAAAAAGAGATACACCACTAAAACTCTGCACTTTTTTGGTTTGCGTCATTTGAATCACCAACTTGACATTTTGTGTGACATTTTTTTCCTTCAGGGCTGAAGCAACACTGAGCCCATTTGCACCTGGTCTGTAGGTGAACAAAGCATCTGTATAAGTTGAATGTTTGAGCATTAATGAACACAAGCACAGACTCAATGTGAAACTGAAAGTGAAGTTAGGTTTGGCTCCTAATTAATGCTGACAGAGACAAAAAAAAAATGAACAGCTTCAAACTTTATATCACTTAGAACTGAAAGAAATGCCGAACATGAACGGTCAGACTTTTACTTGAATATCCTGCACATCATCATCAGATTTATTTATGACTGTCATGTAGACATTCTGCTGCACAAAAAAACAGCTGTGACTCATGGTTGTTGTGTCATTAATAGGCTGTTTTTGCTGCAAAATATTTTAGCAGCAAAGCTTAGTGTAAATCCAATCTGTGAGAGACTATTTGGCCCAGGGGCAGAACCATCATCACCGGAGGCAGAAACACCACTGCTAGAATAATGGACACACACTAGATAATTGTGCTCCCTGGAGCCAACAAGACACTCAATTTGGAGGCAGCAGCGTAGACTGACAACGCTGTAAAGACTAGACAGTTGCTACTGAAATACACACATCTATAACACCAATATGTTGCCTACAAGTTACGAATCATAGAAGACAAGATCTGCTGACCACACACCTCCTATGGTTGTTTCTGTTGTAACAGCAGACCGGTGGGACCCTCACAGGATGAGTGAAGCTGCAATGAAGTTGTCCTCAATATAATTGACATTATTCAGCCAGTTAGACCACACACGAGTAAACCTTTTAAATACACACAAGTGTTCTTGCTGCCATTTATTGCAAAGGTGGTCCGCCCCACTGAACTGGCCTCCACTAACATCATAAGAAATTACTGTATTTTAAGTAAAAGCTAAGAAGACAGAGCTCAGTAAATAACAGTGATCAACTGGACAGTCCTGCCCATTGGAGGCTAACTTTGTGGTAATTAATCAACGCAATATCAAAGAAAACCCTTTTTTTTCCCAGTCAAAGATGGAGGAGGATGTACGTCAGGAACAACTTAATGCACGGGAAGCACAAGCAGCAATGTCTCCTAAACTCCAACAGGTCTGTCCCTCAAAATATTACGTATCTGATTGCTCAAAAAATTCACAAAAGGCACAATACAGTTTATTTAAAAGGAAGGCTGAGCTACAAAACAAAGAGATTCTGACTTTTCTATTGGCTCTAATCACTTTGATTATTTTGATTTCTAGTTTTAAAGTCACAGAGAGACACTGGGTGAGTACTTCTTTTTTTAAATAAATTAAATACTTGCCAATTTTGTGAAGCAGGGATAGTTAGAATTTTTGGGGACTAGACATGGAAACAGTAAAGCCTCTGCTACCTCCAAAAAACAAACTCCTCTCTGGCTGAGCCACAAACCTAAAAAAAATAAAAAAGGCGCACATAACCTGGCAGACACAAACAGGAATATCGGCCAGTAGAAATAACACATAATAAGAAATCTGTTTTAAAATGGAGCTGTTTTTTTGATACTTCCTCCTAAAAATTCCTTACTTCCTTTCTTAAAAAGACGGTTCAGACTTGAAACCGAACCCTCTGACAGAATAATACTGACAAAAAAACAAAACACCATTAGAGCCTCAGCTGTGCAGTACATTGTCTGAATCTTGTTTTGGAAAATTGTGCTTCTGCAGATTGAAAGAAACCAGGGAGAGATGAAAATAATCATATTAAAATCCAACATCTGACACCAGTTGAATGCCCGAATTAAACACGAGGCCTCAAAGCAGCAGAAAGCTAACAGAAGCATGAGTTGTTCTGTGCACAATCTGTGCGTCTGGAAGCGAGCGAGCTGCAGAGGTGGACCTGAGACAAGTTAGTGGGTGACTTTTAGCAGCTACAGTGTGCGTGTGTGAGTGTCTTTGTGTGAGCGTGTCAGGACGGTTTCCAAAAGGTACAAATCATGGGTTGTGACTGGAACAATGAAGAGACACACTGACTCAAATGATCATAAATTCTGCAGACGTGATTCAGGTTGGACTCACTGACAGAGCAGAGACGAGCTGCTATCAGGACCTCCGAGCCAAACTACAGACGCTCGCTCGAGCCAGTGTTTGTGCAGCGCGTGAAGCAAACCACCCCAGCTCCAGCTTTCTGCAACATCAAACTCTGGATAAAATTGATACATCAATCCATCCATCCCAGACCAGAACACATCTGCTGTCCTCTGCTCTGGCAGCTTGCTCCCCAGTCGTCTCAGTGCTGGCAAGTCAAGCAGGCGGATTAAATCATTCCAGCGTCCTCCCCTTTGTTTCAACTTTCCATGTGTTTCTCCTCCACTCTGAAACTCTGTTGTCTCTCCTTCCCTCCACTCTCTCATCTCTTTCTCTTTCTCCCATCATCTGTTCCTCTCTTCCCCCCCTTCACCTCTCCTCTTTCCTCACATCCCCTCTTCTGTTCTGCACTCCCCTCTGCAGCTAACTCTCACCAGTTCTGTACCGCCACACCGAAAATATTGATTCCATATGAAGCGATACGGAGACAGAAATAAAGATCAGTTACAGGAACGAAGGCCTCGGGGGCTGCAAAGGAGGAATGCTACAAAGAGGAATGGAGCAAACGTTGACAGAGAAACAGACAGACGGGCTGAGGGAAGGAGGAGAAAGTTGAAATTGAAACTATCCACTGGACGGCTGCAGCAGGGGAAACTAAGTGTGTACAGTATGGACACCTGAGAAAGACAAAAACAAAGCATTGGAGTGTTTGTGAGTGTGACACAGAGAGGGGGGGAGCATGGTTAAACATTTGCATGTGTGGTGAGACATGTGGCCACCATTACTGACTCTTGGCGTACGGAGGATATTGTCCTTTTTTCTCTCCCTCTCCTACTTTGGGAGACTCATGACGGACCTGCAAGGCGAAAGTCACATGACTGACAGAGACAGCTGAGCCTTGCTTGCTTGTCTTACATGCTGTGGTATGTTAGAAGAAAAGTTCACATTATTGGAAATATGCTCATTTGCTTTCTTGTCGAGAGTTCAATGAGAAGATTGATACCACTCGTTTGGGGAAACAAAATTGGGGGTTACAAATAGATATTGCCAGATTTTGAGTTTGTGTATGTGCACGAGAGTCGTGTATAGTAATCATCAGGCAGGTTTGTGCAGATACGTACAGTGCATGCTATCTTATTAAGTTCTGTCTCTGCATGTTTACAACACTGCAAAAGACTCTGCACAGGATACTTGAGCTCATGCATGTCAACACAGTCACTCTGCCGCCGCTGTTTTTAAGTACATGCCAGTAACAAAAGTTTCTGTGTTTCACGATAAAAGAGGCGAACAGATTTTAACATTTAACATGTTTTGATGAATCACTGGATGCAAACCCAACAATGCCAGAAAAACCACAATTATGGAATGGCAAAGGAGAAACAGACAAGACATGCAGGGAGGCAGAGACAGAGAGAGAAATTTATTGTTGTAAACAGATGGAGATAGAAAGTGAATGAATGCAAAGAAAGACGGAAGAAAGCGAGGGATACGCAGGGGGAGACAGGAAAAACATCCGCAGCCCAGCAAGAGAGCCGGTGGGAAGAGAGACAGGAACATCCTGGTCCACTCACACACAACACACACTGTCTGTGTGTCTGTCTGTGTCAGTAAGAGACTGTATTTTTGTGCGAGCACACAGACATGCATGTGTGCACGAGAGGTGTAGAGCCGGGGCAGCTGCTGCTGCTGGAACCACAGCTGGTTCGACTATCAGCGGAGAAAGGGACAGAGGGGATGAGAAGAAAAGAGGAGGAGGTATGGGAAAAGGAGCAGGAAGAGACACTTAGAGGAATCAATGAGGAGATACCTGTCCCTACGGAGAGGCTCGTGGAGGAAGAAGAAGAAAGGGGCTGAGATGACAGGAAGAGGGGCCGTGAGCAGAACAAGGAGGCAGTTGTTGAGGAAAGCAGTTTGGTCCTGTTGGATCAGGTCTGGGAACAGACTGTGATATGAAGGTACAAACAGTCAGCAACACTTCTGGAGCCTGTTGTTTCAGCATTAGGCACTTTCCCAGACTATGGTCCAAGGACAGTGTGGTGGTGTAGACAAAACACACTGTCTCTCTAATCTGTGTCTGTTTTTTATTTTGCCCCCCATGATTGCAAGTTGTTCCAACCAGTAAAAGTTTGTTTTTTTCCAGATGGCAGGAGATGAGATGTCAGTGTGAAAATACGATGTTTTTGTTCTTGCCTCAATGCTGGCTATTTGGAAACGTATCAGATTTGTATCTGGCAGTGGTGATCTTATGTTGTTCGCCAAAAGTAAGAAAACTAACTGATATTAGCAGTGTCCAAAAGTAAGCTTGTAAGATGGGGTAAAAATACATTTAAATATGAAAAGGACAGTCACCTATACTGGTTTATTTTGATGGCTGAGAACTTTTGACATTTAAGACATTTCAAGTTCAAAGGTAATGAAATCCTCCAACAGCACATATAAAGTTCACTAATAAGCACATTATATCTGGTTTGTTTAGTCTGTACAAAAACAGAGGCGTAAATAACATAATTCAACATTTTAAGTGTGTTTCCATTGCATGGAACGGCTTCTGGTACCAGGTACTTTTCTCGATTTCACTGCGGCTGCCCCCTCAACGTAGGCGGGACGCAGTGTGAATCTGCAGTGACATCATCTTCAACGCGACACAAACACACAGGATATCCTTTCCTTTTGAGATCCTTTCATCGGCAACCAAACAGAGGAACATCTGCACTCCATCAATTGACCACGGCGTGGTTTTTGCAGGCTGCCATTTTTTTAAATCTGGGTCAAGTAGAAAATAAAATAAATAAATTGCGGTCGGTGTGCAGGATATCCATGTTGCACAAGTGAAGAGTCTAGTGACGATTCTTTCAAACCAATTAGTGGTCTGCAGTGTTCCTGGAAAGTTACCGGTCCTGGCCAAGAGCACCTGGTAGTTGTTTCACCCAGTCTTTATGCTAAGCTAACTGTGGCTTCAGATGTAGCATCAATCTTCTCATCAAACTCTTCTTAACAAAGTGGATTGCTCAGAATGTTGAACAAGTCCCTTATTTTTCAGTATTCGTAAATGAAAAAATCATGGACCAAACACATCACTCAGCAGTAGAGCCTATCTTCTGATATATCAGCTTATTCCAGATACATAATTGTCATAACCAATAAATAAGTACAAATGAAGCTAGGTAGTGTATGAAAGTTCATTTTTGACCTCATAATAATCTTAACTCAACATCATTTTCTAGTTTTTAACAATATGGTGAAAGCTCCAGAAAAGGCTAGTGAGTGAACCTTGAGTTAAGACTATTTTGTCCAATTTGTTTTGGTAACCTAGAAACAATGTCAACATTAAATAGTCTGTCCACCAGAGAGCACTTACAAGTTTATATTTCATTTGCAAAATGTCCCTCTTATATATGTATCTGGGTCACGATTTAATGTATGTCTTGTGTGTTTACATAAAAAATGAAAATCCACCAATATATCATTGTTGAATTTTTTTTAACCTCCCAAATATCAATATTTGGACAGTATTGGGCCTATCAGTACCATGACCCTGGGATAAAGACAGTCACTGAACCCAGCCTCAAAATGATACAGCATGTCCTATAGCTAATACACAACTGCCCCACTGTGGGAGATGGAGGGTATCCTGGCGTCCACCCTTGGTCGGCCCCTGAGTCTGGATCCCCCAACATGACTGGGAATCCACTGCTTGGGAATGCAGCATTCCTGAGGAGGTTGTTAACATTCCTCTAAACTTATTGAATCAGCACAGTGCAGCTGGCTCTGCTTGCCACAGCATGCAAAGATGGATGAGGTTTTTTTTAAAAAGTGCAGTGTGTATTTGCTTGTTTGTGCTGCGCGGTGAGAGGACGATGCTGTGTGTGTGTGTGTGTGTGTGTGTGTGCCAGTTCAAAACAGAGTCTGAGTGTTTCAATGTAAGTCAAGACAGGAGCACCTCAGTGTATATGAAAGAAGCTTTCACATTCTCAGTCCCGTCCATATAGCCCACTATAGGGTAAGATTGTCCATACTCCAATCATGGTAATAAAATTTGTCTAAGCTGGGCTACCCATTAACTTTCCACTCTAGTGACGCTGGTGCCAGTTACTTTTTCAATTCCTGGCCACAAAATATGGTCTCACCCACACAAATTTGCAATGCAAATGAAAAAAGGGTACCACTGACCCTTTTTCCCCCCCTGACCAACACATGCTATTTAGTCAAGGCACACTCAAATACTGTAAATACTGTACATAAGGAACGCGCTGGGTCCATCATGATCAGGCTCCAGAGCAGTGGCTCATCTAGTCCACATTTCTGCACAGAGAATGTTTTGTGCAGCGCTATAGAGATGTTATAGTAGGGCAGAGTACACATAGTCACAGCAGAGACATCATGTGTTTATCAGGCCATCGTGATTCTAGTCACACCAGTGTAAACAGAGAATATTTCAGTGGTACTGGGCAGATTTTAACTTGCATATGCAAGAAAAATGTTGGTTGTGCCCTGTCAAAGTGAAGTTTACTTAAACAAAGTGGTTCAGTAAGATAAAGAGCACACCATGAAACTGCCATCAAGTCTTATTTTCTCTGCCATGGCTTTTAAGTTAGGTCAATTTTTTTTTAGTTTAAGGTCATTGATTGTGGTGACTAGAACAGAATCAAAAAATATTTTTCAGCTAATACCTAAAAATTGATACATAACAATGCAAGACTGTGGAAGTCATTAGTATTATGGACATAATAACCAAACAGGTGGTGGCTCTGTTTTCCCTCAGCTAGAATATTCAAGTAAGGTTACATTCAAATTACCCGTATTGTTGACTCCCACCATAGAGATAACAGGTACCACAGTGAAAGTGAGTGAGACAGAGGCAAGAGGTGAAGGCTAAAATTGGGACAGCACTCACTATGCAGAAGATACTGTCTATTATCCGGGAACAGCCTGGGTCAATCAGTGGATCTGAGGCCTGAACTGCTGCCCAGTTTAGAGTAATGGTGCCAGCAGACAACACACTAGTAAACCTGCAGTCGAATCCAAACTGCCTTTCAACTTCTCCAGTTTCCACACAAACACATTTCAGTACTTCAAATTATGCTTACAGCAGGTACACATAACCAACATAAACAGTGCTCTTTCCAAATTCTGTAATTCTGCAGTGTGTTCTCCAAAAATGGTGACTGAACCCAACTACAGACACAGAGCAGTATCATGCAAGTACTTCAGTTTTTTATTTCTTTCCAATCCATCTGTGCGTCAGCAAATTCCCCACAATCAATCCATGGATATTACCTATGTTAGACTAACAAACATTCTGCCATTTAGTCTAAGATTTGGATGTTATGCTGGTAGCTGCTAATGTAGCCTTGAGCTTCTGGCCTACAGAGGTCTGGTAAGATCTCCACACCCCAGATTTTTCTCATTTTCCCAAAACATAAACATAACAGAATTTGCAAATCCTTTTTGACATGTACTCAACTGAAAACAGTACAAAGACAATATATTTAATGTTTGACCTCATCAACTTCATTGAGTATTGTAAATATCTGCTTATTCGGAATTTGATGCCACAACAAGTTGGGACAGGAGCAACAAAAGACTGGGAAAGTTGTGGACTGATCCAAAAACACCTGTTTGATATTTATGTTTTACAAAGTGTCCCAACCTTAATGGAATCGGGGTTGTATATTATGAAGATAATGTCCAAAACTAGAATGTCAACAATTCTGTCCTGTTTTAATCAATAAACGCACTCAAACAGGCTACACTGATACAAAGGCTCCATCAGACAAAAACACAGACATACACACATTCAACAGGGAACTGGGAGCACCAGTCATCTCAGTCCGGAGGTCGCTAATCATCTAAATGTCGTCACTGTGAGTTCTGTTCTCTGTTCACTGAAGAACGAGTGATGGTACGTCCAGCACACTGACTGACATCAGAATACCAAGTCCAGAGAGACAAAAGCTCCTCTGCCTGACAGATTAGATAAAGACATGGTAGGACCAGCATGCACTGGGCTGCTAAGTGCGAAGGACGTCAGTGTGGGAGAATCACCAACTACAGTGTGAAGAGTGAAATAATGCCGAGCAGAAGAAAGTCAGAATGAACTGTGTATTCCTTTGTGAAAGAAAGGCTGACTACATACTCTTGGAAAGTGGGGAACAGATTGAATTCAAAACAATAAAATCACAAGTAAGGAGCTGAGTTGTGTTTTTGAGCAGACTCCAAAGTAATTTCACCATTATCATGGAGTATGACTGTGGAGCTGGCATGGCTGTGGAGTGCACCGAACACATTTTCTCAATGGATGTGAAGTGGCCTGCTTTGACAGCAGCGGGCCAGGCAGGGCAATGAGAGGTGGCCTTTCATCCCTGCTAGCTGTTAGCCTTGGCAGGGGGACAGCAGCCCTCAGCAAGCCTTCCTGCCTGCCTGCAAACTGGGAGCACAACTGGGGGCTGGGAGACAGCAGAGGGAAGGAGGACAGGGTGAGAAATGAAAAAGGGAATATGAAACATTCCATGAGGATAATACAGGGTGTTCTGTTGTATTGTGGCATATAAGAGCCGAGCAGGAAGGCCGGCAATGCGTGCAAAAAGACTATTATTTCCTCGGTTTTCTCCCCTGAAAAGAAAATAACGTCTCTTTGAGGTCTTAGCATAGGTGCTGAAGCAGGTGGGCAGACAGATATGCAGACAGGCAGGTAGTGACTCAGACAGGAAGTTACACAAGCCAACAGATGCAGGCGGCGAGGCAGACAGACTTGCAAATAAGGAGGTCGCAGACAGACGAAGGAAATGAATTTTTTGTGTGGCTGGTATTCTGCTGAATAGCTGCAAGTGCTATCCACGGCAATATGGCTTTGGCACTGTCGGTAACGCTGGAAAGAGCAGCGAGTGCAGGAGAGGAGTGGGCAGCGAGTGGATGTTGGGATTCACACTAGACAGAGAAGGAGGGTGTAGCGTGCACCTAGGCGATATATCAATATTTATCTCTTATCATGGCAGCGATGAGATGATACAAGAGGCGGCTGTGTGTCGCTGCCGCCGTGACTGCCGCTGAAAAACCGTGCATCGTTTCACTGTTTAGTTTGGATAAACAGCTGGTTAGATCTGGACGCTTCTTCTTGCCATCTGAAAATCAAAACACTTTCTAAGTTGGAAGGGGGGTTGGTCACGCCACAAATCGTCGCTGGTGCATGACTGGTAGTTAAAAACAATTAGGTATGAAGCACTAAACACCAGGATGGTGATGAGTCAGTAACCTGTGACACAAAATTACCTCACTGAGTTTAGTCTGGAGCAAAAAGTCTTAAAGATCCAGCGAAATGAAAACGAGTTATCCAACTTCTTACTCAGTGTATAATATTGTTGAACATTTTTATGTATCCTTTATACTCCTATGACTAATCCTGCATTTTGGGGAACACACCCAAATTGATCCAATCAAATGTAAGTACTAAGACCGTGTGTTCAGATATTATTTGAAAAAACCAGTTGGGAGTCTAATTACTTCCTTCTCCTATAACAACACAAGTGAAAGGGGTGTGGGTGGAGGTGTGAAAAGTGTAGGTAGAGCATCCTCAAGCTAAAGCTGATCAAACTGCAATTTTACTGGGTCTTTAAAAACAATGAATAAACTGTACAAACTGTTTGGTAGCTGGGCCATTTTGTAACATTTGCAATTTCATTTCAGTCTGTCATCTTCCAGCTTTGTACATATTCTGGAGAAGTACTATAAAGAGGAAGTGTGTTTGCTTTATTTCCAGTCAGGATATTAAATTTAGATGCTCTTTAGTTTCCATTGTGCATTCTGGGGATTTCTGAAGAACAATTTTGTGCTGACCTGGAAACATTTTGCCACTGTGACGCAACAGAAAATTGCTGAATGTTTTCTACCAACTGAAAAAGACATAATTTCCATCAGTGTTGCATTAAATATGCAAAACTGATGAAAATGTGTAGGAGCTGGAGTGTTATCTTATAGGTCTGTTTGTACGGTTTGAGTTGGAAAACTATTGAAAATAGATACAATTAAATAATTTCACTGCAGTCCTAAAGATAAGATAAGATAAGATAAGATAAACATTTATTCGTCCCTCAGTGGGAAAATTTGCAAACCTAAAAAGAAAATCTTGCTTGATTGTATTGTGGCTTGTAGGATAAAAACTGAGAGTTAAGTGGATGAGAAAGAAGAGCAGTGTAACAGGTGGAAAGCTTTGTGGTAAATAGTGCATCAGCTGAACAATGTCACATCATCAGTTATGCTTTGTTAATTTAAAACACTGTTTGGATCCCTGGGAGGTGAGGTACAAAACCACACCTGCAATTACCACTTACAGCCACAAGTGTCGCCAAAGAGCAGCACCACAGAGCTCTTCAAGATTATTACTTTAGGATTACTAACTACTTTACTACAATAAAACTTAGTGTTAGCCAAAAGAGAGCACAGGAGGGTACATTTTTGCCACTTTCATTTGATTTTGAGCCAATGAAAACTCTGCTGGTTAAGTCGTTTGTCTCCATGTCTATGTGTGTGTATCTCTCCCAGCCAGACCAAGGTTGCTTTCACTTCATGTTCACATTTGAACTTCAGGAGCTTTTGGGAAGTGCTGATGACGACTCAGCACTTTTGGCCTCTTAGCTGCCTTGGGAAAGTTTTCAACACATATGTGCATATATATGTGTGTGTGTGTGTGTGTGTGTGTGTGAGACAGAGAGAGAGACTGCTGTTAGCTCGTCTGTACAGTGATCCAACAAACACAGATATCAACAACAAGCATGGAGACTGTGTGTTCCACATGTGTGTTTCTTGGCAAGAATTTCAAGAGGGACTAATTTTTTCCTCAAATTTTTAAGGCCACTGCCAGATACGAAATGTTTATTTTAGTTAGGTTAAGTTGGACCAGCTTCAAATCCTTTTCCGACACGCTTGCTAATGGCACAGCACAAGTGACCAAAAACAACATTTAACGTACAAAACAAAATCCTCACACCCACAAGGGCACTTGAAGTTGCCTCACATGTGCCCACAGTCGTCTCGGTTTATTTGTTATGCTTGCGATGGTGTGGCACAGGGCAGGCAAATGCGCACAGACACACTCAGTTACTTGGTTGGATGTGTTATGTGTAATAACAGAGCGTGGCTGCTATTTTAATCTGTAGCCCTTTTTGTTTTCTTGTTTTGAGGACAGAGAGAAGAGAATGGGCTGTGAGTCAAACAGCTCATTGGATCAAACTCTACATCTGACACTAAGCAGAACCAGGGAGAGAAGGAAAACAAACGCACCCATGCCAGAGCACATGCACACACACATACACATACACAGGTGCCCGCGCACACACATTCAATATTAATTATACGGGGATGTGATTCACACACAAAAACTTCAAAAACTCTCTGTGTGGTGGGAGGGAGCTTAGTGGAAATGAATTAAACGTGTGTGTCCAAAAAGGAAAAGGAAAAACAGTTGGATTATGGTTCTATTAATGTTATTATAGAATTACTGTTCAGGGACAGAGGTGGCTTTGGGGATTATTAGGTTCACGTGATTCTACCTTGTATCCAGTATGAGTCCGGCTCTTTGCGAGCGGTGTGGTGGAGCAGAGCTCGATGGCCTCGGGTTCGTGAAAGATCACGGTGGGCAACGGCTCCTTCCTCAGCGTCAGCACATTGAGCTTGGTCTTCAGCATGGTCTGGAAGTGCTGATGGAGAAAAGAAAGAAACACGCACTCTGCTTTAGGCAAACTTACAGTCAGTGCTAGACAACTATATGTCTACAGGTGAACATGTGTAGTTCCCTTATAACACTGCTGGAGGCTGAAGAAAATGCAACCCCCACAACATCAGCATTTTAGTTTTTTTGTCATTTATAGGTGTGTAATACAGAATAAGAGATGAGTGTCACCACCTCTGAGTCCAGAAATATACCAGATATATGCGTGTAAATGTTAAAAAAAATGCTGCTACAAAACCTTTATGAGGCTCAAAGGGTTAAAATACCAACAAAAGGTATCAGGATATTAGGTTTTAAGCTTAGAAAAAACACACCAGTATGAAATTCATGGCAGGAGTATTACAGGACACACACACACAGAAATCGAATCTCAGTGGTGAAAACTGGAGATGGAGACGGCAAGTGAGACGGTGTGAGAGGTTTATTCTGCTGAAAGTGGAATGTGAGGGAGCAGATGAAGGGGAGCTCTGGCGTCGCGGCCTCCGTCAAAACAAGAGAGGAGAGCCGCCTGCTCTCACACTGCAGTCCACGGCCAGGGTTTCCTGAAGCCGAGCAGAACCACATGGTGGGTCTGGCCCCACGGACCTTCTGCACAGTCAAGACAAAACCGAGCAGTTAATGAAATGGCATGTCTGCTCGGCTGTGTGTCTGCAGCCACCCTCCATTATCAAAGATCATATAGCACTGCCAGTAAATCATCAATTCTCTAATCATTTCATACACATGGGTGAAAACCTTTGTGATGACTACTGTCCCTGCAGGTGTTTTCAATCAGATATTTTGAATCAATTTGTTACTCGTCTGTTTCTTTGCAACAGTTTATAACAGGTTTAGTTCAAGTCTGTGGACTATGTTTAACAAGCCGCAGTCACCTCAGGAGACTAAGAAAGATGCTATGTTGGGGAACTGCTTTGATTCTGACGTGAAAGTTTTTAGTGGCATGACCGACAGAACATCTCCAAATATCTCAACAACTGTTATCTGGACTACTATGAAATTTTGTACTGACATTCATGGTCCCTAGAGGATAATTCTTGATGTCTTTGGCAATCACTTGACTTTTTCTCTAGTGCCACCAGCAGGTTCACATTTGTTGTTTGGAGAGAAATGTCTTGAAAACTATTGGATGGTTTGCAATAAAATGTGGTACATACATCCAGGTTCCCCTCAGGATGAATCATAATAAATATCAAAAAACAAATAAATATAAATTACAGATAAAATGCTTGAAATAACACATGCTAATCTAGTCTCAGAATATGTATTTGTCTGACCACTGTACTTCAATCAAGTACAGATTTCGATTTTAAATGCTTCCATTCAGTTTTTTTCCTTTTCTTGTTGGCACTTCAGAGTTTTCCATGTTGGACCTGCACAATATCCATTTTTTTATTCAACAGATGGTCACATTTTCAGGCGATGAAAACAGTCAATCCTGCCAACGCAGGTTCTCATCAATCTTTCCTCTTGGTTTGTTTGGTAAAGAAAATCCTCAGTCATCTTCAAGCAATAGGTTTGGTGTCCAGTTTCTAAATTCTACACCACTGCATCAAATATTACATAAATAGATCACACAGATTCAATTCAAAATATCCATGACTATACTATGTAGCAGAGCATTTGCTATCTGTACTTTGCCTCGTCAGTGCCAGTGATACAATTATGTCAATCTGACTGCAAATACCTGTCATTTGGCTGCAAAATAATAGTATTTATACTATGTCATTTTACCACTACTCATTATGAGTTGTCCTGGTGGATGTTATGATTTTGACTATTTCAAGTCGTATCCTGGTCGTCTTTGTCCTCATCTATGGCTCAAACAAATCAAATTTTGGAGTCCTGTTTGCCAAATGTTGTGTTCATAAAATTAGTGAAATAATGTAGGCAAAAATTACATGTTATATCCCGTATAGTTACAAAAATATTTCACACTTAAGGCTAATTCAGTGCCCTCCAAATAAAAGGTCTAATCATGTGATGATGTCCTGCAGTACAACAACCTGTTGGCACAGAAACAGGACCACCGGGACCCCAGGCACACCTCCCAAAGTGAACCTTCAAGTTGAGAAAAGAATAATAAAGAAAAGGAGGAGGGGGCCTGACAGGAAAGAGGAAGATAAGGCAAGAAAAAAACAAGGAGCAGATGAAGGAGAAAAGGAGAAAAAGCGAGATGGAGTTGTGAAAGTAAAGCCACATGTGTGTAAACGCTCGCTGACCTCCGCGTCAGCACTTTACAGCTTCCTGACAGCAGCTCGCATTCCTGCGGTTGGCCCCGGTACGGAGAGACGCGGGGGGGGTGGACACCCCGACTCCTCCACCCCCCACCAGGAGCAAAAGGCCTGAGCGGAGGGGCCGCTTGTGGAGTAACGCTGGAATTCTATTCATAATATTTTCACTGCATTTTAATGTTTTTTATTTCTCAAGTCCCAACAGTCTCCTCATCAAGTTACTGCTGTTATTGATTCTATTTCTGACTTTAACTTGGACCCAGACAGGTTTTCTGGCTCCACCAGCAGGGCTGTGTGGGCTGTGTGGGTTTTGAGCTGGTTACGAGACAAGGGTCTTGTCTGCACTTGAGATCTAAATGCTAAACAATGGCTGCTGTCAGAAGAAAACCTCAAATCTCAGAATAATGGTCCTCTTTCAGGATCATGAAAAATAACTTTTTTAACATTTACACTTGAGCAATCTCCCAGGGGCCTGATCTCCATATATATTATGTAAATGTTTGATTTAGTGAAAACCTCTACATGTGGAATATTAACATCTGATGGACACTCAATTTCGATGTCACACCTCTAATTGCAGAAAATTCTCTGCTTTCAGCGTAGCTATAACTCAAGCATTTAGTGTTACAGCAGGTTCATCATTGCAGCAGCTGATACCAGTCGCTGAGGTACTTTAGAGGCCGCCAAAGTCCACATATAGAAGAAATCTAATGGCAGGATCTTTCAAAATTTTGCAACTCTGCCAGGGTTTGACAAGTGACACCCAACACCCCGTTTGGCTTCAAGTCCTCGAGGTCCTGTTGGATTTTCAGATGAATTTCATAGTTTGACTGTGGCATGTTTCTGAAAGGTAACCCACATTTACTGGAACTGCCAAGCGTTTCCTCATTAAGTGTCGGTCTGCATTTTATACCTGAGTCGATTAAGTGCAGGACTTCTCTTCCAAACCAGATCCCCCCTGCTTTGACGGATTCGGGAGGACATTTCAAAACAATTTACATTTATTACAAGAATAAGATTCCATGTAACGCACGGGAATGAAAAAGTTAAACGTTTCAGTTACATCCAATAACTATTTTGATTATATGAGACTATGATGATGCTGATGATAAATTTATCATTTGACCTTTTCATTTCACATGCGTTTTAATTACATCTTCTTTATTATGACTAATCACTAACTATCATTACATATTTTTAAACATACTACGTTTTATTACCGCCACTCTTTATAAATTTGGACTTGCTTGAATCCAATCGGACTATTTGGTAATTTGTAAGCCAGTTATGACATTCACTGTCATAATATTAATGATCTACATATTTAGCTGTATGACTGCAATGCTGAAACACTGACTCACTGCTGCCTGTACTCACGTGATTTACATGTATTTATAGTGCAAAAGTTAAACTAAAAAGGAACTTGGCTCAACATTTCCAGAACTCCAGTCACTCCCTGTGACTTCAACAATTCAGTCATTTATATTTTATGGATCTGAAGGCTCATACAATATGTATAAAATTAGAATATAAACTTTATCCCACAGTATTTTATACAGGCATACTTTTTTTTCCTCAGAGAAGTACTAATATTTAAAATTGGGTGGACAACCAAAGTCACACAGACTCTGTGCTGCCAGCTAATTCTGAAATGCTGCTTCTCAAGTGTGTCTCTGATTACTGCTGGAAATCACAAGTGTCATCAAGACAAGTACACATCCTAATTTTTTAAAGAGTCTCTACCATTAAATAATTGTGAGTTTGGCATTTAAAAATATGTAAATGGAGGAAAATACTTGAACAATCACGTCCACGACAAATCAAGCAGACAGGCTTTGGAGAGTGTCTTGGTGCAGTTTGCCTCCTGCAGTGATGAGCTTAACAGGTCACAGATGGTAAGTTAAACTTTTGGCCCCCTGAGGGAGCATTCTTACAGGAAAGAGGTTCTCGGGTCAATCTCATGGTAAGACACTGCAAAACAGTAAAAACAGACCACTGCCACGCCTACTGACACACACAAAGTAGGGGTTATAGGGATGGGATCGTGACAAAACACTAGAAAGCAGCTGGAAATAATGTTAAGAAATCAGCAGAAGCAAAATGAATAGATGTTGCGTGTCTAAAAAGCATGATAATGTGAAAAAAATATACCCCTTGGATGCACAAAAAAGGCTACTGGTTCATCCTGAAAACTCGGTTCATCATGTAAAGTCTGGTTAGGAGCTTAACACAGACCTCAAGACCGAAAACAGTTTGTCAACAACATTAGTCTGTCTCCGACACATCTGCATACACCAAGCCCTGACACACATGTAGCGGGCTCCAAGATTAAAGCGTGTGGAGAGTTGCGGACCAGATGTTGCGGGTCTGTCGGGTGTTGGCAGAGAGCAAGACAGTAGGACGCAGTGTTTCCCACAGGATTGTGTGAGACTGTGGTGGGTAGACCTCGGACCTCCTAGGGGGGTCCGGGGAAGTGCTCCTCCGGAAGAAGATTTTGTACATTTTAAAGTTAAATGCATCAATCTGGGGCACTTTGAGAGCAAAATTAAGAGGTTAGATCTATGGAGATCTGCGTTCTTGTAAGCAATTTTCTGCTCTAGTCAACAGTTTAATCATAAACACATTGGTTGTATAGATATGAATGGTGATGAATCGCCTTTTGTTTTTAAGTTTATGCAACAACTGTTCCTGTAGTGTCAAAGTTTACATACATTAGTCAACTATGACTGACCACACCATCAAATGTTAGACTGACTTTATGACAAATTTCATAATTTTGAGAATATTATGCAGCAGTCAGCCAAAAATCTGGCTAAGTAGTATTAGGTGATACAATGAATAAATACATGTAGTTTTGTTAATTTACTTACTTTGAAAAGGAAACATCCATTCTGAGGAAAAGTTGCAGTGCAGTCAAGCTCATCTATTATGTTTGGCTATGAAAACGTAGCTAAGCAGGCTTTCATCCAAGTTTAATAGGCCAACTTTGAAATGTTTCTTTGCCAATGCATCACGAGTAAAGAAAGCGTCAGAAGAGCGAATGATAAATGAAAGGATGTGCTGCTCAAAGGTGGAATGTCTCCTTGCGTGTTATTCAATGCACAAGCTGACGTCGTGAATCTATCAACACACTTTAAATGTCAACATGACATCTTTGACTACTCTATATGTTTATGTTGGCTTTCTGGCATGCCATAGGCTTTAGTGATGATTGGAAAAATGTAAATGAATTTCAAACGGATTATGTGAAATGCAACTATTCAATTTCCTCACTTGGAGAAAAAAAGTGGCTGAGCATCCTGGTGATGAAAAAAGGTTAAATAGATGGAGTTTAACGCAGCTCATAAATGGTTACCTAACTTGGCTAATGTTACATTAACTATCAATGATCATTTCTGCAGTAACATTGTCTATTTGTTGTGTGTGTTCAAAAGAAGGAGCCCAACATTCAAGTGAAGAGTCAGAACAGGATGGTTTCATAAAACTGTTGGCTCTGATGTTTGCTCTAGGTGAACGAATCCAACTGTTTTGTGGTAGGTACAAATGTTGTTGCCCCGACCACCACATCATGGTTGGTCTACATGGCCAGGAAACCAACCACTGGACAGTAGGAGAGATCTTTAAATGAAGCCAGAGTCTCGTGATTTGTTTCAATGATAACAAACATTGAAACAAATAACTCAAGAACTAAGTCAAACAAAGTTCTGTTTACAAATAGTTTTGCTTCTCAAAATGAACTGTGTGTATAGAAAACATTTGCAAAGCCCATTTTAAAAATATTTGGAACCTGCATTTACATCCCCCTTTGCCACCTGTTGATCAGTGGAATGGCAGGAAACCATTGACAGGGATGTGTATCTTATCCCCGTGTGCTCATGCGTCCTTGAGTGTTGAGCACGAGACAATAACCAAACTGGGACACTGTCATATAAACATTGTCCAATTGCGCCACTAGTGGCCAAAAACGCAACAGAGTACTTTTAAAGCAGGAGCAATATATTTTGCTTACAAAACAACAGACATCAAACCAACATAACCACATCCCACAGAGAAATATTTTGTGAATGGGTGAGTGTGGAATCATTGTTTCCTTCTGTTGTGCCATTTGCCAGTGAGTACACAGCACATAGGCTCAAGTTACACATCAAATGAACTGTTCATGAATTTGCTCCTCAAACCAAACAAACCATCTCTTTCCAAACAATGTCTTTACTTTGAAGCTTGACAAGCCCTGCGTCACTTTGGATTGGCAACCAGCTTCATCCTGCCCTTGTTTGTACCTCAGACGCCATTTATACACACAAACACATCCTTCTTTCTGTGACCATAGTGAAGGAACACACTGTGGTCCACAGGTAGAGCAAGAGGAGGAGGGTCACCCAGCATGTGGTGGCACTTCCTTCCTCAAACCAAAATGCCCCCCCACCTCCAGTTCCTTGCATGGTAAGGTTCAGGCAGCGCGACTTTCTAAGCTGTCCCTCTATGTGTTTACAGCCTCCCCCTCTGATCCTGGGACAGTTTATGAGAGGAAATATGTCTGAGCGGGCTCAACCCAGAGTGGACTGTGGGAGGTCCATACGCAGAGGAAAACCTGTTTTTCTCAACCGTGATTGGAGGACTAGTGCGTGTAGGAGGGAGAAGGCCAATGATCGGATGCTGTGATTGGCGGGTTACTTCTGCAAGAGGAAGTGAGTATAAAAGTGCCCAAACCTCAGAGCCTGGGGGTGGCAATCTCTGGCTGGCAGTAAAAACATCAACAAGTCTTTGACGTAAACAATGAACCCACAGCAGCATCTTAAATAGTCGACACAGACAGAGCCGGGGACAAGGAAAAAGCCCTGCTAATGACAGAAAACACAGCTCACTGTCGTCAATATGGTCCATTTAAAGAGCCTACTTTTCATCTCCTACAGTTTCACTGAGGGTTTAATGATCTGTCATCTGTTCATTCGTTCATCCATTACAGACAACCTCAGACAGCACTAACTGGCTATTGACAAGTCTTGCCACCAGTTCACAACAGGAAGAGGGCACTCAGTAGAGTTCCGATCCCCACCAGGTGTGTCCTAACACTTTAAGACACACCTGGTGTGGAACGTGAACTAACTGAGATAACAGATGGAGACAAGTCAAGATGGTGGCAAAGATAACAAAAACTGGGATTTATCCATCTCGTATTGTGCCAAACTTTATTGGATCATAGCATATCAGGTATGGAAACAATCTGCAGATGCTCTGGTGCAGG
Source organism: Holacanthus passer (assembly GCA_025331565.1). Classification (NCBI taxonomy): domain Eukaryota; kingdom Metazoa; phylum Chordata; class Actinopteri; family Pomacanthidae; genus Holacanthus; species Holacanthus passer. Next base: position 3,311,193 of record JAFREQ010000004.1, on the reverse strand, counting down.
TTGAGACCAAAAGTTTTCTCTGGATGTCCATGTTGAAGGTCACAATGTGGCCTGCAACAGACTTGTCCAATCATGCTACACTTTAGACACTGCTGAGTTTTTGAGTATGATGTTTTTCTTACTTATGAACTCACAACTTAATGGGAGCTAGATAAAACCATCAGCTTGTTTAGCGAGAGATTTGGGAGGTGGGAGATGCATTTACACATACAAGCCACACTGCGTAGACATGCACAGACCATCTTCCAGCTTTATCGCACAAATGGAGATCTGAACCCTGCTCAAAATAAATACATAACAGGAAAAGAAAAGCAAGGCCAGAAAGTAGGAACCATGGTAGTGTGCCATACAAAAGACAAGTAAAAGCTAAAGAACAAAAAAACTAAATTGCACAACTGAGACAGTTCCACTTTGACCAATGGGAAGGACAAGACTCTCTGTCAAATGCAAATCTTTGAAAAATGATAACTTCCGCAAACAGGAGATTATGCCCATTCATCAAATATGAAGAGCCAAACCAGTGAGCCAAAAGCCATTTGTTCACATGAGGCAAATGTGTGCTGGCTGAAAAAAACAATGTGCCGAGGGAACCATGGGAATTTTGTGCCAGTCTGCTCGTGGATTCCTTTTTGCCACCAAGGCCACAGTCTCAACAACATAGCTGTGGCCACAAGGCAACCTCAGCCAGACAAAGAGACAGACAGACAGGCCAAGGGACAGATGTAGGAACAAATAAAGGCAGGCAGAGATGGCAACAGTAAAAAGTAAAGATGCAACAACAGTGGCTGCTTCTCACCGGGTTTGACCTCAGTCAGCTATTTCCGCACTGTCAGGTCTGCATCTTTTTATGTGCTCAGCCCTGTTTGTCAGTGTCACACACATTAAAGCGTCAAAAGTGGAAACCATGGCTAAAGAAAGAACTGCTGACAGAGGAAAAAAACATGTTTGGTAGCTCTAAGGATACTCAAAAAGGAAGCATGTCATTGTGTGTATGTGTGTGTGTGTGTGTGTGTGTATGCGTGCTTAACCTGCCTGCCAACGTCCATATGAGTGTATATGTGTGCATTTGAGTGAGCAGACCGCTGCATATTGTGCAATCTGTCATTGAACTAACATGGCCTCTACCAGGGGAGGAAGGGCCCCCGAAACTGATCGAGGCATGTGGTCAGCGAGAGGTAGGAGGGATGAGGAAATGGACACAGACAGAGAAAAACAGAGAGGCACGATGCAGCACCAACACACACACACAGAGTTTGTATCCAAAACACTTGTGATTGTCAAAATAAAAGCAGCTTGCCGTACGTGATGCAACCTGTATCTCCTCATCCCCACACCTCCATCTACCCCCCCCCCCTTCCTGCCTGAGCATGAGACAAAAATGCAGCAAGACACCAGCTGTTGCCATGGCAACAGAGGACAGCACAAGTAAGAATAATATGGACGGATGCCATCGTGAATGAAAACAAAACAAAACAGAAGATAATAAACATTGGTACATTCTAGAGCAGCTACCTGAGGTCTAGAAAACCCCTTCACTCCTGATTCAAACGTGGTGAAGGACTCTAGAGGAAAATGATTGCTACAGTCAGACAGCAGGCAATGTGCAGGTATTACTATCCTTCTACAACCATTCACTTTATGGGTGTTCATTATTATGTTATTTTGAACTATAACCTTGTACGTACTGCTCCAAATGATCCTGGCAGGCCATGTGGTTATACATAAGGGTTTCTGGACAGACTTTGATGTGTTTGTTGATCCAAATTCTCCTCCAAAGTCATCCATCAAGTTAAACGTTGCCAATCAGTGTTGCACAGTTTTGAAGTGAACAGAAGAAACATGCCAAACTCTTTATCAACTTCGAGGCCACAGCTGGTCTCCAGGAGGTAAGCTGGTGGGAGCCAAGCGCCGGTTTTAAAATACAACACATACATTCTAGCTTTTTTTTCCTCCAGCAAGCATGGCCCTTCCATATCCTACAACCTCGACTCCAAAAAATATGGGACGCTGTGTAACACGTAAATAAAAACAGAATGCAATCATCTGAAAACAAACTGTGTTCACCAACAACAGTTTTACAGAGTGTTCCTGAACCCATGTAGTAATCTCCTTTATACAATCAAGTGTTTGACAAAGTGTTGAACCTCTCTCCATCCTTGCTTGTGAACGACTGAGCCTTTCCAGGATGAATCTTTCATACCCAATCATGATACTATCACCTGTTACCAATGAACCTGTTTACACCAAACAAGTGTTTTTGGATCATTCCACAACTTTCACAGTCTTTTGTTGCTCCTGTCCCAACTTGATTGAAATATGTTGCTGCCATCAGATTCACATAAATTTACAAAATTCAATGAAGTTGATGAGATAAAACATTAAATATATTGTCTTTGTACTGTTTTCAATTGCGTATGTCAAAAATGATTAGCAAATTACCACATTCTCTTTATGTATGTTTACACAGCGTCACATCAGATTCACATCACAGAGCAACTCAAGAATTCCATATTAAGAAGCTCCAAGTTGGCTATGTCAGAGTCTGAGTATTCAAAGTCATAATTATGACTCAGACGTTGTTGTGAACACTATTTGCTAGTCAAAATCTCATAATTACGATAACTCCAGCGTGACATTAACTCAGCATAACTGCCCATGCCTCATGCCTTTCGACCTCCATGCCCCCAGTCTGTGCAGCAGGCTTCCTGTAGCGTAGTCTCCATGGCCAAGCTGAGAGAACCCTGATGGTATTTTCTCAGAGTTTAGAAAGCTCCCTTCAGAGACCCTCCACTGTTCTCACAGGCTCAAAGTCACAAGTAAACTGATCATCAAGTGTAAAATCGGTGGCATTCCACTTTAAAGAATAGCTTTGCCTCCTCTTTTACATGTGCAAAACTTTCAAAATCTGAGTCCAAATGTTTCTCAGATGTAACAGCAGTGAAATCAGATTTGCTCCTTCACACAGAGCGGATGCATGATAACGTGGGTGCACCTCGTTCTGCACCACCAGCAGCTCTTAAAGAATCAGTATAGCACTGATACACCATGTTAAAGGTTGGGTACAGTAGCTAATATGACATCCCAGTGTCATCAGTCTGTTTTGAGCACCAAAAGTGTGGGAGCGAGAGATTGAGGATGGAAGTAAAAAATCCAGTTTAAATTTGAAAACATACAGTATAACGAGTGAACAATCATATATGGACGAGAATAACTTACACTTTAAGAAGCTAATTATTTCAATTCTGCATCACATGACTGTTCATCTGTAGGTGGATGTTATGGAATGATTTCTTTCCTCACATACACAAGCCACATTTATTTAAGCAAAGAGCCATGGAAAATATGAGACTACAAGGTGGCTTTGTGACACTTGTTGAGCCTGACATGAAGCCCGGTGGCCCAGAGCACTCTCACCTTATCCAAAAATCACAGCGCAGGAATACATTAGCATGAATCAATAACTGCTCACAAATACAATTCATAATGTTAGCAGGCATCACCAGTTACAGATGTTTACGTGGATCAAAGAGTCGGGGGGTCACGCAGATGTGTCTTTATGGGATCACTTACAGAGGCCACATCTAAACACCGGATCTCTCGGTTTTAATAATTTGTGATTGCATCTTCTTGACGCCTGGGCAGAAGAGGAGGATTGTGCAAGTTCACTTGGCAGGCAGGCAGTCTGCAGGCTGCAGGCCGACATCTGGAGAGCATTACGCCTGCAGGAGACGTGAAGCCAGGCTCGGTGCACGGCTTGCCCCTGCATATCAAACTACGTGTCATTAACTGTGGAGCCTTTTTTTTTTTTTTACACTTCTGAACAGCTCACAAGTGGCAGGTTAGTGATCAGACCCTGCTTTTATTTCTCAACAGGACTGGAGAGCTGAAGCATCCTGATGTGACAACATGAGGGAAAGAGGAGGAGGAGGCCTGCAACCGCAGTCAGGAGGTTGGATCAAACAGGCCTGTGGGCCAAAATAGCCATTTTAAACACAGCTGGATTATGCTGATTTTTTGACATTTTGGAAAATCTCCCATCTATTTTAGCACGTGAACGCAGCGGAGGTGCTAATTCTTGCTGCTTGCATAACGTGAATGTGTAGGTGTCTTTAAACGTCTCACCAAGACGACATTAGCAAAATGAATGTTAAAAAAAACTCGAATTGCTTCCTGGCGTTAAAAAAAACGACTAACAAGATCCGACAAAACATCTGTAGCAGCTCACAGACCGGAGTGTGTCCAGGCTGCAGCCCCAGTCAGCTCGGCCGGTCTCAGTGACTCTGAACGCGGCTCGGATCGTTTCTTTACCGCCGCCCTGTCGACCATTAGCGGCTCTCGTCTTACCTGCAGTCGCTCCGACGCGGGTTGCCACATATTAGCAGAATCAGAGGTTCTCCGTCTTTACTACAGCTCGTTCTCTGGTCGTAGTCCCGGTTCACATCTGGTCGCTTTCACGGCTCTTGCCTCTCTGTCCTCTCTCAGTGTGAGCGGCTCACTGATGAAGGATGTGTTGCTCCGCCTGGCTGCAGTTACCACACCGGCCAGCAGGTGGAGGTAGCTGCGTTCCGTGGCTGGGGTCGGCTCTCGGTGCGGCGTTCAGGTGCTTCAGGAAATGGAGGCTTCGGTACGGTGACAACGTGGTTTGGAACTAGCTGCAGCTAATGCTAATAGCGCGTTAAGATGATGTGGGGAATTTTAAAATTACTTTATTATTATACTGAGTTTCAGTGTATTCATGACAGCATGGACAGGTTGAGCCTGACCATATTATTATTTAGGCTTCATGGCTTTATTTATCATTCTGGCATTTTGGCATCAGAGTAACATTATGCAAACAAACACATTTTTTCCAAGCTAAATGACTCATCTTAAAGCTACCCTAATCAAAATTCTTATATTAGCAATATATTGACTATATATTGTGAACCCACAGAAAATTGCCACTTACTCTGCAGCTCTCTTTGTTACGGAGCAATTTAGCATCTTTTGGCTAATTGTTTTGGTTTCATGGCTGCAACTTCACTGTTTTGGTTCATTGTCACATCAACACAGTTTTCAGGAGTTGCAAGCAGATATTTATGATGGAAAAAGCTCAGAAAAACAAACTATATGTTATCTGTCCACTACAAAATTACACAGATTAATCACTAGCTGGTGAACATGGAGCATTTAAAGAGACAGATATTTTCTTCAGAAGTTACTAGAGACTACAACAGACTGAGGAGACTGAATATTATACTTATATTTATTGTGTGGCCAGAAATTTGACTCCAAATGAATGCTAATTTTGCTCTGTGTCTGCTGGATGTGTAAATTAGCAGCTGTTTGCTCACGTTGGCCACAAGAACTTTATAAGCTAATGTCAGTGTTGTGTTTTCAGTACTGCCCCCAAATGGCCAAAACAAATTCACACAGCTTTAAGTGCATTCATGCAATAAAGAAAGCACATTTTCTAAAGCAAAACTGAAGAGTTGGTGTAAGTTCAAATTGTTTGTCACAAAAGGTAGTGACATAACTGCAGCTACAGATTAGATGATAAAACACTGACTATGTAAGTCTAACTCCTACTGACAATTTCATAAAAACATTTACCAGCACCCAATTTTAATATTCAGTTAATATAAAACTGCTGGATACCAAAAGGCAGCTGTAATGATATTTAGCACCATTATAAGGACGACTTTAAGGCCTCAGAAGATTATTCATCCAGACCAGAGTAGACAGGAAGGAATGTAGTTGAAAAGGAAATGATCATATAAAAGCCTAACATAAATGGCATGCCATTATTTCAGAGTGGCAATAAAAGCTTGGTCAGTTTAAAATCCTCCATTCTCATAATTCCCAAGTTTGACAAAGGCAGCTAAGGACAAAGTCTATGGTGAATGGCCACAGTCATGCCCACACATTTTGATCTCCTTAAGTTTCTCAAAAACAAGTTTTAACAAAAACAGTCTGTCTGTCTGATTGTTTTTAGTTGAGATTGCTTTGGTATGACCTTGTTATTCTAAAAGTGAGGTCTGGGAATCCACTGAAGCATTGGCCATTATGTTGTGGAAAACAGTGAATGAATTAATCTTACTGCAGCCAAAAGTTTGTACATATTTTAACCACAGGCTTTTTTGTAATGAAACCACACAAGTGCTTCAAGCTCTTTGAGAGACTCTCAGTTTGTCAAGGTGGAGGATCTCTGTAATAGACGGTGTGTTTTGGGACCCATGTCGAGCCAAATAGTGAATACGCCGACCCTCCAGGGCATCCAGAGGGCAAAGGTCAAGCACAAAGTATCCAAAGCAGACCGTAAGCAAAGGTGAGAGTCATCAATAACATCTGGTGCTCCTGCAATGTGTGCGTATGTACGTGTTTGTGTACACACATAATATATGTAGGACTGTTGAGCGACATGACTGCAGTCGCAGCCTGTATTTAGAGATGTTTACATGGGGAACATCTGGATAAAGCCTGAGGTCACTGAGGGTGTTCACATTACCAACACTCCATAAAAGGTCTTTCCCACGGCTGATGCTTCAGTCTGGTGGGTATGACCTTGGGACATTGCAGAAAAGCAGACGTTGTAAAGACTTTCCTTTTTTTCTGGTCTTTGTTTACACTTCTTTAAAAAAAAAAAAAACAGGAAGAAGGTTTATCGAACTCTGAGCCTAACCTGATCTCTTAGTTGATGAACTCTGAGTGAGATGGGAAGCTGATTAGTTGAGCTGAGTTAGTTCAATCAAGTTTCAGTATGTTCACTCTGAGTTAAGTTTGTGCATGACAACTATAAAAAGTCATCATCAATGGAGCTCCGACAGTACGATTCACAAGAGCAACCGACAAGAAAAAAACTACTACTGCTTCACCGTACAGGAGTTAGAAGTTCTCATATGGTTTATGGTGAATATGAGCACTTTTTTAGAAAAGCAGCAAAGGAGAGAGAATTGCTACTCGAGTCAAATGCAAGAGAGCAAATGAAATGGGAATGATTTGTCTTTATTTGACTGCTGGGGGTTGTGGTAACTTAATAGCGTGTATTGTAATCTAATCTGTATGTAATCTGTATATTGTAATATTCAGATAAATGATGAAGGGTGACAAAAGCCCATAACGTTCGATTGGTAGTTATCAGGGAAAAATAGGACATCTAACAGATCCATCCTGAAAGACATGGCAAAATTATTTTAGGAAACTGTTGGTGTTCCTGCGCTCACTGTACTCTACACAGTCGACTGAGGAGGAAAACTTTTGCTGCAGAGACCTGCTGGTGCCAGACTTGGAAAATGTGATGTGTCGCAACAAATAACTACAACATTAATTTACAGAGGCTAATCGATATTGTGGGGCTTTGTTTCACCTCCCCAAAATCAACTGAAAGAAAAGACTGAGGTCGACTGGACCAAAGGGTCTGCTCTCTATACAGTAAGAGAGGGATTACAATAGCAGCAATCAACACTAGCATCTGGTTATACATTTTCCTGGACCCACTATGATCCAGAATTACAATGGTAGCTGATAAAAAGTGTTGGATTGGGTCATTCTTGCATAAGAAATATCCCAAAATAAAAAGAATGTCAGAGTCTCAGAATAATGTTTCGGTCAATTTGCAGAGCAATTAGCCACAACTAGTCTCCCCATCCAGCAGTTGAGGTAGTCAATGAAAACTGCACCGTGTCTATCTTGTCATTTTATTCTTGTAATTCAGAAACTTGCAGCCTCTTGTTTCTACTCCTCTAGCATGAATACACCCTAAATGGAAAGCTTTTTGCAGCCTCACACATGTAAACAAGTTGAAAGTTGACCCAGATGTATATGAAATATGCCAGGTTGAAATAAACTGGAAATAATTACTCATTTGGTTAAATTCATGCAACTTCTGTACATATTTCCCCATCATGCTAAAAGTCAACAGTACCACTCAATAAATAAATGGTGACTTCAATTTTCTTATATTGTGTTCTTTTTTTTACTGTTTTTGTTTTAACTAGTATGATTGGGGCTGGTTTTCAAGCCTAAATACTATTTTAGTGCCAACCAAAATGTGTTCATAAGCGACAGGTATTGAAAACTGTCAAGTAGCAAAAGTTGGCATCAAATGTCTGGTCAGATTTCTGTTTTTGTTTTATCTGATACTACTGGATTTAAATTGAAACCTAGGCCATCTTAGATTATTCTTATTTTGCCGATCTCTCGTGTGGGAGCTTGTGTTTGGACAACATGAATTCACATGAGACACCAGGTCTATACTGTAGATTATGTTCACTTGAATCTTTATTGTTTACATCATTCAACATAGATAATAGGTAATCATGTGGTTGTGGTCGCTGTGTTTAAAATGAGAGGAAAACAAATCTTAGGATTATAACTGAGCCTATTGGTAAAACATTGCTTGACCTTGAGAGGAACAACACAGCTGCACACACAGAGAGTTTTCCAAATTGGACACAGAAGCACATAACGTATATTCGGAAGTGGATATCGTTCCTCTCAGTCTCCTCTTCCTCCTCCTTCATCTCCACCCTAAAGCCAGCGAGAGGCCACTCCAGCAAAGAAACTCTCATCCAGAAACTATTCAACACCGTCAATACTAGAGGTGAATTTGTACACTGGCATTAACAGGTACACCAAGTAAAACCAACTATTTTTCTGTGCAGTGAGAAATATACCTACCTATTATCCTAAATATCACTGAAATACATACAGTAGGATGGTACGGTCACAGTACTCCAGTTAACCCACTTTCTTTACTATTCATACACCATTGAGAAACTCGTATGCAGAGAACAGGACAATATGTATTTTAAAAAGAAAAATTCTGTGACTAGTATTTTATACATGTATGTATTTGATCTACTAACCACAAATTACCCCAAAAGGAAATATTTGGCACAATCTTGACAGAGAGAAATACAACTGCAATGAAAAAAAAAAAAAAAAAAACAACCAACCAACCGAGTACAAAGGATTTTAAAATAATGCAGAGAGAACATCAAATCTATCCATGCACGAAGTAAGGCAACCTACTGCAGATTTTTTTTTTTTAAGATATAGAAAAAGATACAGTGTATGCACCAAGAGGGAGTGCAACTATTTCTACAACACCTGTAAGGACTGCTGTCAGCTCCGTTTGCTGAGTTTACACTTATAAATTTAGGCTCCGGGTTTGCTGGTCCCACCGACAGACAGACAGACAGTCTGGTGCAGACTAAAGTCATCACTCTTGTACAGCAGAGGTTACTGGTAGTGTCGCCCATTATCAATAACTTAAGTAATGCAAAGTATGCTCTTATGCTACAATAAAGCCTTATCGTGGACTTTGACAGGAAAATAGATGTATCAAATTCCAGTTTTGCTCTTTTTAAACTACAGAGTATGTTTGAGATTTTTTTTTTTAATCCACTTTACATTCAATTTTGTTTTGCTGTTGTTCTTTTTTTCTTAAGAAATACTTTAAGATGTATACTGACTTTCTGTATATATGCGTGTGTTTGTGTAAGCACATGTGTGCATGTGCAGTTGCATGTGTACAGCTTGTGATGTGCTGGGATGGTTGTGTTTTACAAATCCTTCGTCTTGATGAGGGTGACCAAAGGCTTGTCGTCAGGACTGTAGTCTTCGTAGGCGATGGGAGTGGCGTCGTACATGGCGGGCCTGGACTTCTTGCCAAATCTAATAAGAAAGCATAAAAACCAACAGAGCATCAATACTGCATCATCAAACATAATTTCATGATGTAGCCCATCATTTGTTGGTGCTGGGTTAGTGATATGGTGACAAATAGAGTGAACAGTGACTTTTATTAAAGGGGCACTTCAGTGATTTATTGTCAAACTTCTATAAAGTCAGGGACACACACACAAAAGACAGAAAATAACTCAATGAAAATAAGAATGAATAATAAATAAATGTGTTGATTTGTTAGACCCTCCCTGCCTGTTCATCTCAAAATCCACAGTTTGTAAATCAAGCTGTTATAAATTTGAAGTTTCCCAGCCCAAGGAAAACTCAGACATTAGAAAAAAAAAAGAAAGCTCCTCCAGAGCAACAGCATTGTTTTCAGAGGCTGTCGTAATCCCCATGACTCGTAAGCTGACTTGAGTTTGACAGTTTATTCTTGACCTTGAAAACAACAACTGACTTACTTGCTTGTTGTGGAGCTTTTGACTGTATCACATGATCCACATGCTCCAGAAAAAGAGAGTAAGTGGACCTTGAGGTGAGATTGCTTAGTCAACTAGTTTACCTTTATCTGTAAAAACTATTGGAGTTCTCCTTTAAAAAATGCTTCACAAGCAGTTGTGCACTGAATGTAAATCATCCCCTCATTGTGATATCTGAGGAATAAGACTGCATAATTAACCACAACACATCCATAACACTCAATCAATACATTCAGCTCCTGTCCCTGACCTGGCGTGGCGGATGGAGGCGATGGCATTGCTGAACTCGCTGTCAATGCTGCGGCAGTTGTAGAACTCCTGGTAGGCGTGACGCGACGAGCCCTGGTACTCGATGCGGCTGATGCGGCAGATGCCCACGATGAGGATGATGAGCATGAGGACGAAGGCCACACACAGCGCTCCGATGATGATATACAGGGAGTGGCGAGGCATGTTGGTCAGGGTGTCCTCAGTGTGTGCTGGCTTCCACTGCAGGTCTGACACACACACACACAGAGGGCATTACGTTGTCTCACATTTATTTCCTGAACTTACTCTAACCATAACCATAACCACTACTTGCCTAACCCCAAGTCTTCACCCTGAAATTTAATGATTTACATTGTGGGGACTTGCATTTTGTCCCCATAAGGAAGGCGAGTCCCCACAATATGAATGTGCAAACTGATTTATGTCCCCACAACATGAGCAACACATGGAGCACACACACTCACACACACACTCACACACACACAGAGGCACGCAGCTTTCCACATGTCAGATTTTAGATTAATAGCTGAACAGGAGTATTCTGACAGGCTGACTTACGGATCTCACAGCTGGGCCCCACCCACCCAGGTGGACAGTGACAGGTGAAGCCGTTTGATTGGTCGATGCAGGTGCCTCCATGGTGACAAGGGTTGCTCTCGCACTCATTGACGTCGACCTCACATTTCTCCCCTGAGTGAGCAGGTAAGGTTGGGTTCAAGAACAGCTACAGAAACAAAGCTAAGAAGAAGCTGCAACTCATCTTGTTCTTTATCAAGAATGAATGTGGCCTTTTTTTAATGCAGTCTAATTAAAGTATCATTTACCACATCCTGGTATTCATCCTTATAACCATTCAAAGTGAATCACACTATCGCTGTTCAGGCTGATCATGGTACCGTCCCTCACCCAGGTATCCAGGTGGGCACACACAGGACACGTTGAGTCCTCCACTCTCGCAGCGGCCTCCATTCTGGCAGCGCATCTTCAGACATGGATCCTTGTAGATTTCACAGTGTCTGCCTGCACACACACACACACACAGAGAACTTGTCCCATGAAACCATTACATGCAACAGTCTATGTGGAAGTAAAACTAATTTACAGATGTTTGCCTGCATCCAAAAATAATCATACACTCACTCATATACACACACACACAGTATATACATACCTTCAAACTGTGGTGTGCAGACACACTCATAGGCATTGATGAGATCCCTACAGGTGGCGTAGTTCTGGCAGGGAGCAGACAGACACTCATTGTACTCCTCTTCACAGTACAAGCCATGGTAGCCTTAATGGGACACACACACACACACACACACACATATATACAGTATATATTAATATGTCATGTCATTTTGCTGCATTGCTGATGCTAATGATGATTTAACCTTCATGTATGTAGGACAGGGGTTTTGCTGAAAGTGCATGCTTTTAGCTGTGATCAGCAGGTAGTAGAAGTCATTCTGATGGTCAGTTGACCCAAAAGATACTCAAACTTTGCTGCAGACAGGGCTGTGCAGGATAAAGCTATAAAGACTGTGTAGTTTAATTCAGGTAGAAACACACTGGTTTGTCACGACAGAAATTCAGCCCTCCATTTTTTAGCAAGTCATTTTAATACTACTATTCTTTTCATAGACATTGACTCAGAGCTTCAGCTTAATTCTCAAACCTGCATGTGGTGTTGTATTTGGTAGTGCTATGGGACTTGCTTGTCTCTAAAACAACCACAACCATTGGCTTTAATTATCATGAAAACTAAGATTAATCTAGTTAAATCTGTAAAGAGAAAGTGTGCATCTGTATATGTATTATACTATTATTAATAATGCAGCAAGCAGCTATGCTTGATGAAGGTGGTTCTTGGAAGAGGGGGAACACAGTAGTTCCTTGTAAGTATAAGCACTTCAGCCACCACCTGATCTGGATTTCCTCTCCAAACATCCCTGCCGGCTGTTCTCAAAGCTGTTTGGAGCTAATCACAAATCACACACTTGCTCATATCCGCTCTACATGATTCAAAGATTTTCATCAGTACCCTTTTAGTCTCTTAGTAACTTTATGACTACACCCATCAATACTGGTGTCCAGCCTCAAAGAGGAATTATTTCATAGCCTGTATAGTTCATAAAATATTAAATCACCATGAAGGTCCAACATTTATTTTTGATGTATTTTGTTGACAACAGCCAACAGTGCAACAACACATCTTTAGATCTGCCTCGATATAAATACAAAACCTGTGAACAACAGATATCAATCATCTAAACAGGGATTAATTGTCCAATAAATGTATAAATATTTTTTGGTATCTTGTTCCAACAGGATTGGGCACGAGGTCGAATGACGTGCAGTGCACAGTGTTTTCCATGGGATGGCAGCTGTGTACTGAAGCAGAATAAGCCTGCAACATCTGAAAACATGTCCAGCACATGGGTTAGAGACAATCAATTACTACTCTGTTTCTCCAAAAATATTTAGAAGCTACAAAGTAAAATACAAAGTGTAATGTATGCTATGTAAAAGAGAATACGGCGTAGCTGATTGTATCTTATTAACTTCAGAAACACAGGTAAAGACTGGAGGATAGAGTGTTAGTAGATGCTTGGTGAATCAGTGTGTATTTGTCGAGGTGTGTTTTAATACTCCCCATAAAGGCCTCACTGTGGATTTAAATCTCCAGTAATTAGACAAATATTTGTAATGTATGTATGAATATGCACTGATCTAACATTTGATGTACTGCACCTTCATGTACCTGCTCACATTCCCAACTGAACCACTGCACTTCATAGAAATATTCCACCATGTATGACTGAGAACCAAAATCACCTGAGGACCTGCGTCTCTTGAGTCCTTACACGGCTCATGTAGCAATCTGTTTTCATTAGCTCCGCTCCCACCTTGACTGACTAAATTTCTCAATCGGGTCCCAGTGCTGACAAAGTTTCGACGAAGCTTCCCTGGGCCACGGCTAATGCCGGTTTGCAGGAGGAGAGAGGGGGGAATTAATGAGGAGCCCAGTTAGGGGCTCTAGGGTCCTCTCTGTGAAATGTCAAGTGCCTTTCCAAGGCTCTGTCTGCTTTCTGTGGGCTGGCTGGTGGGCTGGCAGCCTCTCATGTGAGCTGGATTACAGGAAACTGGAGGAGGGATCCTTCCACATATCAGCTCCCCAGCAGCCTTCTTTCAGACAGCCAGCAGGCATTTACACAACCCCCGACACACATTTACACACAGGCAGACAAGCACACAATCTACTGTTTTCATACATACACACACTCATATCTCAGACCGGCATTGGCTGGCATTCTGATGAGTTGGAGAAAAGGTCAATTTTGGTCCAAACATTGTGTGTGTGTGTGTGTGTGTGTGTGTGTGTGTCTTTGCTGTAATGTCTAGGATGTTAATTGCGAATCACCAATTTCACCAATCCCATTAGGCTCATCTGAGTAGAGACGTTTGATTGGCTGGCAGCATCTGCTTAACCACCACAGAAGCAGACAATGGATTGAGCAACCACACACACACACACGCACACACACACATACACACTTGCAAGGCAAATGTTTCACCATGGCAACCAGACAACAGAGGATGAGAGAGAAATGAGGTGAGGTTAACGGCAAGAAGATAAAGATGAGGAAGGACAAAGGGACAAGCAGAAGAAAAAAATATGAAAGAAATGCAAAAGAGAAAAAAACAAGACTGAGGGCTGCAGGAAGAAAATTAAGAAATCTGAATAATTGGAAAGCAGCGGACGCCTGCTCTGCACGCAAGGGCACAGCAAGACTAAAATCATCTGAATAAACATCAAGAACATGACTTACGGAGGGATTATCAACTCAAGCAATAACTTATCGTTCAAATATTTAGGAAACAGTTTTCTCCGCAAAGCTACAAGAGCTAAAAAAAAATTCTAAGCTCAGTAGAAATACATCATTCCAAATCCAAATCAATAAGTGAGAGAACAGCTGTGGAGCCATTAAGCCACGTCCTGAAGAGGCGAAACTATCAACAGCTGTCGACAGCATAAGCAACCAAAAATGATTTCAATTCTGAATATTTTCCTGGTTACAGCTATAACGCAAAAGAAGCAACTGTCGAGGCTGCTGATGCCTGAGAATGAATGGGAGCATCAAATAAGAGATCAAGATGGTGACTGGCTTATACATTCGACTGACAGATGGGATAAACACAGAGCAGAAGGGGCAAAGTGTCAAATTATGTTTATGGACCAGTGGGAAAGTCATCTATCTCACCATCCCAGCAAGGTAATTGCAAAACAATGGATAATGATAAGTCATCATTCCACTCAATTGACTTCATCACAGAGGCATCGGTGCCTGTGCCGCGATCATACCGTCTAAAAATAACTCATCATTCAGACGATATTTACTGCTACTCTGAGTCTGAGCCAATGCTAAAAGTCACTGTCTTTTTACCTATGACTAAGCTTTATGTGCTGGTTGTGAAAAGACAGATTTAGAGTGGTGATAGATTGAGAACAAGATTCAGAAGGTATCTTATAGCCAAAGATGGATTGGATGTGTTGGGCAAAGGCCCAAAGCAATAGCTTTTTTCAAAGTGACTTATATTAACATTTCTTGTTGGAAAATCCAAGAGCTGCTTCAAAAGGAGAGATGTCTTGATCACATTGCTTTGGGCTCCTGATCCTTTAATCCTGAGTATATTCCAATACAAAGTCTGATTGGATATTTATTTTCGTTTTTTATTTTTTGTCAACTTTGATTAATAAATTGATTAATTGATTAGCAGAAAAGTTCTGCTTGAAAAAATATAACCTGCACCACAGGTTTCCTTTGATGGTTTTCTATAACATTTTGTATTGTGTGTTATAATATTTTATATTACCACAGGTTTCCTTTGATGGTTTTCTATAACATTTTGTATTGTGTGTTATAATATTTTATATTGTGTGTGTATATATATATATATATACATATGTATAATATTTGAATGTCAGGACGGATCAGCTGTGGGAGGAAGCTTTAGGAAAGATTTTGACAGCCTTTCTTCTCTAGCATGAACAAAATACATCAGTTCAGGATCTCTCTTCAACCAACAGCACAATAACCTGTCAAATACCACAGAGAAAAACAACCCAGAGTGATGCAGAGAGGTACTGGATGCTGTATGGTGGGATCGAGGGACCCATTGTCTCAGTCAAAGTCATAGTCTCAAAGACACACAAACTGTGTGTTGACAATGAGTTCAGATTCTATCCAATCCCATTTCACATTTGGTACGTCTCGTGACATACATATATCTTTTTGAATATATAAAAATGTTGGCCAGGGTTATGTGAAAAATTGCTATTAAGGTCAACAGATTCAAAGAAGTTGTGCTCACACAAGCTCTTTCTATTATGTAGATACTGTTGGACAAATAACTAAAAACAAGGTGAGCTCTCCCTCCTCTAATTGACTTTGGCTAAATTTGGCTCTTGATGCCTGCAGCACCATGACATCAGAGGTCAGCTGCACCCTGAGCCTTTGCTAAAAGCCACTGAGACGGTTGACACCGCAGCTCACCTGGGACACACAGGCACCTGTAGCTGTTGCCCACGCTGCGACAGACCCCGTGGGCGCAGGGGTTCAGGGCACAGAAGTCCACCAGCTGGGCACATGTAGGGCCGGTGAATCCTGCTGTGCAACTACAGCCAAACCCCAGGGGGCCGGGGCCCTGGGCGTAGCATGTCCCATTATTATGACAGGGGCTGGAGGCACATGGGTCAACCTTCTGCTCGCATGTAGCACCCTGGTATCCTGCAAGAGAGGTGAGGCAGAGACGAGGGTGAGACAGAGAGGGAAAGAGAAAGAAAATCATAGCACACAAAAATAAGTTCTGTACCCACGAGGCCACTAATCCTCATGTGCCCGAAAAAATGGAAATGCTGCCAATACACTTAATATTATTTCCAACTATTGCTCAAAATCTCATTACGTACAAGTGTTGTTATCTGCTATAAAACATTAAACAACAATTGGAGCAGAAAGCTGAGGTGCAAGTGCAGGCGCGTTGCCAATTCTGCAGGCAAAAGTCAATTTGGTCCCAAGTTTGGTCTTTTTGAGGCTTCAAACAAACCTACTTGCAACAAGGTGGGCAGAGCAGCACAGCGGGGTTTGTGTTTATGCAAATCAGGTGGTGCAGTGCGATATGTGACATCCATTTTGGCATGAAATTGCACCCACTCTTCTGCCCACTAAAACCACCTCTTAATGCAAATCAGCTCACATGGAAATTCTTGTGGGTTTGGTTGTCAGAGGCGCACACAAAGATGTACGGTGAGTTTTGTCTTAAAAGAGGGCTTACACAAACATTTAAATACATGTCAACATATGCTTTTCAGGTAGAGTCTGTACTACATTGAAAGTAATGTCATCCACAACGGCTTGTAGTATGTTTGTTAAATCTCATGACACAGCACCAGGGACTACAGATTTGTATACAAACTTCTGCTCGCACAAGCAATACAGTCATTTATCCTGCATAGATTCAAAGTTGAACGGCGCAGGTCATTACAAGTGTAGAAAGCAATGACAAGATATTTAATCTGGAAAAGCAAAATAATATCTTATACACAGTATACAGAGTACTTGTAAGAGCAGTAAACAACCTTGCACAAAACTATCCTGTAATATTTTAGATTTCCATTGAAGCTTCAAGTTCTGCATGTGGGTGTAATTTGACTTGGCCTCAGTCCTCAGGTGCAGTTTATGGTTTATCAAGGCCTTAAAGGAGGAGTTTCTGGGAAATACACTAATGCGCAGTCTTGCTGAGAGCTGGATGTGGCTTTCAATACAACTCTGTAAGTTCAGTTTGAATCAAGAGCCTGCAGGGGATTAGCTTAGCTTAGCATAAAGACTGGAAGCAAGGGGAAACAGCTCACTTGACTTTGTTTAAAAGTTTTAAAATACACCTAACAAACCAATGTAAAAACAACCATTTTGGGGAAGTTTGGTGCAATAACATCCGATTCCAAAGAAGTTATCAAACAAACGGTTTTACTGTTTTAAGTGTCCCTGAGCCCATGTACGAATCTCCTTTATACAATCATGTGTTTGACAAAGTGTTGAACCTCTCTCCATCCTTGCTTGTGAACGACTGAGTCTTTCCAGGATGAACCTTTCATACCCGATCATGATACTATCACCTGTTACCAATGAACCTGTTTACCTGTGGACTGATCCAAACAGCTGTTTTTGGATCAGTCCACAACTTTCACAGTCTTTTGTTGCTCCTGTCCCAACTTGTTTGAAACGTGTTGCTGCCATCAAATCCAGAGTAAGCAGATATTTACAAAAATCAATGAGGTTGATGAAGTCAAACATTAAATATATATCCAGGTATGTCAAAATTAAATTATCACATTCTGTTATCTATGTTTTACACAGCGTCCCAACTTTTTGGAATCAGGGCTGTAATATACTGAGAAAAAGACAAGAGCCAGTGGTTTTGGTTCTGTCATCATCAACCACCCAAAATCACCACCTAGAGAAATGTTTCTTCTTTCATCACTTCCTCCTTGCTGTAAGAGACAAAAGCAGCTTAGCAGAGAATTAATTCTTGCTTTTGACAAGAATGTCTAACTATTGTGTTATTGAGTGTGTTTGTGTCATGCTTTTTGTGTGACAAAGCCTGCCTGCATTTGTGTGTGTGTGTGTGTGTTTCGGGCAGACCCATGCTCTCATTCCTCTTTGTGGGTGACTGGTTGTGTGCTGAAGCCACCGGTTTCCTCTCCACCTCCTCTCATTAGCTCGTGAGCCTCTGCTACTTTCACCTATCCTCCTCATCTAAAAATAACTTCCTCCCTCTTTTCTCCTCCTCTGCCTTCACCTCCCAGGAGAACTGGCATTACTGCAGAGAGGAGAAAGGCTCCGCTGTGTACATGCACATACGGTACCTCGCTGTGACATAGTGTGTGCGGGTCCTCTGATTTACAGTAACACTGTAGTAAATCCCTGTGCTGACTGCATCAGAGTGCACACTCCATTCAGCTAATGAAGAGATCTCTCTCAAGCATCCATTGATCTGCAAGACTTTCTTTCACCGTGTGAGGACATTTATCATTCAGCAGCAGAGAGACAGGAGTAATCTGCAGCAGTCAGGGGAAAATCTCACCTAAAGCTCTCCCCTTCTCTCCGCATCCACTGCCTCCATCTGCTTCATCCTCTCCTTTTTCGCTCCTCTGCCTCGTCTCCTCTCCCTTTTCCCCTTTCTATTATACGCTTGCAAACACGCAGATGCTAGCCCACACACACTTACACAAGCTCTTGCATAAATTTAATGCTGTGATTTTGTATTTTCCTGTCAAGGTCTAATCCCCTGCTTTTCTCTATGTTTAGCTTCTTCGCTCCGTACAAAATTTATTTAGATAACTTTTGCGTCATGAGCTCAATTTCTCTCTCTTTCCTCCTTTATTGTCTTTTAATTTGTCTATACATATCCTAAAACGCACACACATGCACATTGTGACATGAGACCTGGCCGACATAGAAGAGTCTGTTCGTTCTTGCTGCTGGCGTTCAAACCTGCCAGCATTAAAAGCAGTTAACAGTTTAATTTTAGCTCCCCCGCCTTGCTAATTCTGACTGGAGGCAGTCACAGTACTGACAAGTCACACTTTCTCCTCTGTCAGTGTTTGTAACTGTGTGAGAGACACAGGGAGATAAAGTGCATGTGTATAGTGTGGCGGTGTGATCGTCTCCAAGGAGTCGGAGTGCAAAATTTACTTCAGCACATCTATGAAATTCATATTATTAATGGCATTCATACAGATTTGACTTCTTCGTCACTGAAAATGAGAGCGTGAGAATAAAAACCGGAAGGCATTCAGAGGCATAATTTGTATCATTTAGATTTACATGTTCACACAAACTGTAAATGTGCAGAAAAAAGCTCTGATTACGAAAACATCTATCAAGTGAAGAGCTTTAAATAGTATGTGAGATTTTACCATTTGTGCAGTTGCTTGTATTCCTCCTGCACTCCTTGAAGTAATTATATCCAGGACAAGACGACCCCAGATGATTATGATATATTTATGTTTCATCACAAAGAGGAATGTTTAATGAGCTCTCATCACAAACTGTATGCAGGGGGAAAAAATGGGTGCAGAAATCTGATGTCTACAAGGAAATGATGAAACCTTTCTTGTCGATGACTTGACCAATTAAGTTTGTGTCAACTGAATATGGAAAAGATTTTTTTGGACCACATGGTATGAATTATGAACAAGTATGAATTCACTGTTATGACTTCAATCTTTCATAATTTATGGGTTAAAACCAGTAACGACCTGTGGACAGACATCCCAAACACCACATTAGTCCGTTTAGTTGTTACTTGGCTGAGGTTGTCTTTGGAAATCAGTTGGTTTTTGAGAAATGCTGCTGACAGGGAGACAAACAGGAGAGAAAATATCACCTTCCAGCCCTGCAGGGCGAATCTATTTAAATATCTCTGCCTCCCTCGTGATGGAGTAAATAACAATGCAGCTTTTGCTCTCATAGTTGATCACAGAGTTGATGCATCTCTGATGACAGCTGCTACAGTTGTCACGCCATCCATCACTTTATTTATTGCTTATGCCTGTGCAGGAACATTGCAAGAAAACTTGGAGGTGATTTATGGGGGTGGGAAAGCAGATCCTGGTGAAGCACTAAGTGGCATGCAAAAGTGAGAATCTGCGCTCTGTTCGTGTTCGTTTGAGTGTGAGTGGGCTTATGTTTCTTTACCTATGGCGGTCACTACTACACAACTGAAGTCCTAATTATTATCGACTGTACTGTAAAGCTGTCTACTCTTTTCTGTCCTTGAGAAAGATGAAAAAAAAGACTGAAAAGAACTTGTGACTCCAGCTCCAAGCAACGAGACAAAGACTTGGTCCTGAGGGAAATGAATGCAGGAGGATCAACAAAGAGAGATCTAATATTTCACAAACTTTTCATGCTCCATTCTCTCTCCTCTTGTTCCCTGTACTACATATTAAAAGGTTTCACACAAAGGATACATAAAGCAATCTTGGACTCGGAGTGCTAATGAAATCTTTTTCTGATATAAGATGAAATGTTCTCTTATACTTGAAACGTAACATTGCTGCAAAGGATCTTCTTTACATTTCCCATGTTCAAAAACATCACTCTGAATGAAAACCCAGAGGCTCTGCATTCAAACAGACATTTAAATCATCCTCCTCTGTTATTTTCATCAGTATGGATGCACATCTCTTTTCATCTCTGTGTGCTTCTCTAACACACATACACACACATATATAAACTTGTTTTTGTCCCTTTGGAGGATTACATTACATTTCTTTCCCTGGAGTCCTACCATAAATCAAACCATAGACACTACACTTTTGGATTTTCATCTTAGAACAGACAAATGAAGCAGTGGTGTCACGTAGCAGTCTCATAAACCCTAACCTAAACTTAACCCCTTACCTGCCCCCCATGATGCACAATGAACTGAACAAGTTTATGAAAATGAGTATATTTGTTTATGCAGTGTGTATCTTCCTGCAGGAGTGTGTAAGTGTTCATCATTCTGATTCAATTATTAATTGATTACTTGTTGAACAGCATGAACATTTCCAATACTGAGACATCCTTTTCTATGGATTCTCCATTTTGAGTTTGTATGGGTGGAGCTTTTCTTTTTCCCTACAGTCACTGCAGACATACTAGCCCATCCTGAGGTTTTCATTTATTTATTCCAACCAAACTACGACCCCAATTCCAAAAAAGTCGTGACGCTGTGCAAAGTGTTGATATGTTGATGTGTAAATATTGCAAACTGCTTTTGCAAAAAGTTTTGTTGTGTTGAATTATTTCGCAGCAGATATTTTGATTTGTCATCGTAGGGAAAGCACAGGCCTTACTGACAGCATTAACAATGTCTTCGTTCTTGTCATGTGTCCCAGCCAGCGAACCATGACAGTGTGACAGTGAGCCAACATGCACAATACCAGGACCCTGTCATTAAATATGTTATTTACACCAGTACTTTTCCCACTGCGACATGTCACAAACTCCTCTGTGAATAAGGCTTATAGTTAAATAAATAATAAACTGCAAAGTTCGACATGTTTTCTAACATTTTCAATCAGCTTATAAGCTATCCAACAATTAATTAAACAGAAGGACTGAATGCACATTGATTAACCTGCTGTCACCTGTAAATACACACACACAGGTTATTTGTCCAGAAGTCAAAGTTCCCTCAGACAAAGAATTACCCAATAAGCCCATGAAATTTTTAAAAGCCCTCTCTCGACAAAATCTCCTCGCACTAATTAAGAGGTGCTGGCACGGTTCTCGCCGCCGCTCTCACCGCTGCTTCTCATTTTATGAAAATAAATGCACTAGTGGTGGATTATGAATTCCTTTCCACATTGGAGGCCTTGTTTTTTTGGCAGCTGCAGATTAACAACACAGTCAGGTGTTGCAGTGTGAGTGAGGCCTCCTCCAGATCGAGAATGAACTGACCGCTGGGAGCTGTACCTGGAACAATGAAACAGCCTTCCTGCCTGGTTTTACATCCATCTGCTGTTTCTTTATTTATGTGCCGGGGTCCATTGTTACCCAATGTTTTCCCTGTGTTTTGTATGTGTGTGTGTGTGTGTGTGCACAGACACACTCTGTACACTCTGTTGTCGGTACATGGTTTACATTAATCGCAAACTAGTGTGCTCTTGTTGAGAAACGCTGTTTCGGCAGAAGTTTTGCGGTCACAGATTTCCCAAGAGGGTCTGATGCAGGTCGCTGAGTCTATGAAGACTAATTAGACTAGAGGAAAAGGGTTTAAATTAAGCATCTCAGTGGCACAGATACTGTTAAACACACAGCAGACAGGCAGAGTGTATAATAACTGGATTCAGACAGCTGAAAAATACACACATTATTGCAGGACATATACACTTATCTCAGTCGATATGTTTTCCTCTACTAGCTGCTGAAGGGTTTGGGCAGAGATGCTTGTTCCACCCAGATGGACATGTATTAGTTTTGATATATTTCCTTGTCAAGTGTTGAATAGGAATTGACTTCATGTTTTTAATATTAAAAAAAAAAATGGACATAATAATAATATGCAGCCACTTCTATTACAGGCACACAAACCTTGTATTTCTGATACTCTTGTTTGTTCCTTCTGACTCACATAAAGCAAACACACACCAACACTCACACACAGATTAGTTCCAGTAGCACTGATTGGTTTTCTACCTTCGGGACAGTAGCACCTGGGTCCGGCCAGGCTGCTGAAACAAGTGGCTCCATTTTTGCAGGGCTGAGAGACGCAGTGGTCAACCAGCAACTGGCAGCGCTCCCCTTCATAACCTGAGAAACACACAGTTTAAAATAAGATCGCTTGATTTTTTTCTATTATGTTTGGTCAAGCAGCTATAAACAGTGCAAAACAAAGCCAGCTACCATTAGAATAGAAATTAAAATTTTGTTTTTTACTTGCTTTAAAATATTTGATTGAAATTCTGAGTTATGTAAGATTATGTTTTGTTATTTGCATGTAAATGTTGTCTACAATATATATTTTTGTGAATCATAGGAAGAGTAGCAGTGAGCATTACAGTAGCTAATGGGCATCCTAATAAATGAAATTTAAATAAGACATCAGTGTCATCAGATGCACTGATTTGAGCCACCTAGTTAAACCAAATTTGACAATGCTGCTTCTCATTAACTGCACACACAGGGCTTGTTAGCACAATTCCCTAATATGAAGTGACAGGCAATCACTGGTCACCACTGACATTTACCTTCCTACCAGAGGCCCTCGCTTCAAGTCCCTGTCCTAAAATAAATCTGACAAGAGCAAAGGTTTGGTACATTCTCTGTCCCTGTGCTCTTGTGCAAAGATTTTCTAAAACAAAGAGAACGGGTTTCAGTTTTTACATCAGACCTGAAATAAACTAGTTAACTAATAAAATCTAGGGGCCTGAGACCACGTAGAACGGTGAGATGCACACACGGACACACGCACCTGGAGGGCAGGTGCACGTGAAGTTGCGTCCTTCGCCCCCCTGTCTAACGTCGGTGCAGGTGCCATTGTTGCGACAGGGTCTGTGGTGGCATGCGTCGAACTCCTCGCAAAGATCCCAGTGTAGCCGTCCTCGCACTCGCAAAAGAAAGTGCTCTGTGAAAACACGCGCACAACTTTCACACATCAAATCACGGAGCCTCGGAGGTGAAACTGCGGAGATCAACTAGACGAACAACGGGAGATCAAAAGACGACAAACTTGTGAAACAGGAATAATGAGATTGTAGATTGTCAAATAATTTTAGTGACATAAAAACACAATAACAAGCAGCAGTGACACCATTTAATTGTCAAGAAACAGTGAGCTGGAATGATAATGGGAAAGTGAGTTTAAAGAGAAAAACATGACAAACTCTCTGCACCTCCAACTTTTGTTAATTTTCCAGCTCACCCAGTGACAAGTCCTGCTGCTACATCTCTTTTACAACATATGGATATGGAGGAATACATTATACTGCTATATCATCACCAATAGATAATGAATGACACTGTAAATCCTCACAATCAAAATGAAAAAATACCTTTTTGATTTTGCATTGCTGTAATTTGCAGCATTGCGTTGTGTGGTCTGTACCTTTCAGGTTTTGTTTCTCTGTTTCTGAAACTAAAGCCAGGAAGAGTTTGTTTCTGCTCTACATTTGTGAATAATGATCAAAAGGCGCTTGTAGCACTGGACACAATGATGCAGCTGCAGTGATAAAGCTGGGTTATAATAATATGGAATCTCTGCTTATTTTGCAGTTGCAATATTGTTGTGTTACTAAGGTGTGAAGTGCCTGATTGCTGAAACTGTGCTTATACAAACACCAAAAAGAAACATGCTTGAAAGAAGATGCTGAAAATTAATCAGTGCAAATATCTGGATGCCTCAGCTTCCATTTAGATGTGTTGCCTCACTGCCAAATTTCCATTTGAAGTCTCTTGGCCTCTATAAAATTTCGAGAAACATCCTGTGTTTTGATTGTTTTATATCTTTATATGTTTATGTTCTTTCTCACCTCAGAGGGCTGCGTGATACACTTGCCCTTCCCGGAGCACTGAGGGTCACTGAAGCTGCTGCCGGGCTCCACACAGCTGCTGGCCTTCACCGTCAGGTTGAGACGCAGGGTGACCTCCGGGGCTGTGGGGGCGCCCACACGCAACACACCTACCACAGAAGAGTTGAGGGTCTTGCAAACTATTCACGCAGCATTTTTATTCATTCATTCTATATATTTCAATAATATTATATCATTGTTTTAAGCAATGCTCTGTTGGTTTGTCCACCACTTTGGTCCAGGAATATCTCAACGACTACTGGACAGATTGCCATGAGATTTTGTACAGACATTCATGGTCCCCGGGGATAAATTCTGACTTCAGTGATCCCTTTCCACGAATGGAATGAGATTCACATTTATGGTTTTAAGTGAAATGTCTTGACAACTATTGAAAGAATTTGCAGGAAAATTGGATCTTGATGGTGAACATGATGAACACTACACCTGCATTGTTATTGTGACCATGTTGGCATTTGGCTAATGTCAGCTGCTAGCATGGCTGTATACTCTTAGCCTTGTTAAGGGCACATTTTAAATGATTCCTTGCTTGTAAAGTACATGTTACCTGCCTTAAAAAACCCAATTAACTGGTGCTTAAAGTGTTGCGATGCAAGCAGATTTTCATTGTGACCGAAATAGAGCGCGTGCCTCTCTGTCTTGTCTCTCTGGGTCTATGAGTTCAGAACATCTCTTATTATATCTTCAATCAAAGCTGACAGCTACACGGGCACTTGGATAAAAATAGACTCATGGTGAATATTAACTGCCATTTTTTAGAGCCCGATCTGAGCCAATGAGCTGCCGGTCCACTGATGACGAGACGCTGACGATGCAGGCTCCTCAGCCAATCAGAGGGCCCATAAAACAACTCGTGCTTCTCCGTCACCCCCTGACCAAGTGATCGTCAGCCCAATGACACCGAACGTCGGACCTGCAGAGTCACCGCTCCCTCAAATTGTGAAGGCACATTACCAACATTCAGAAACGGTGACGTGTGAAGAGGGAAATGCAATGTCACTGCTCCTCCCTCCTTACTGATGCTTTGCATGCGTCTTCATCTTCCTCTTGCAGTTTGACCTTCACTCCTCCCTCCTCCTGCATCCTCTGTCCTTTCCTCTAATCCCTCTCCGTCTTGCCATCTCTTCTTTCCCGTCTTTCTCCCTCCTTATCTGACTCTCTCCCACCCTCCATTATCCTTCCTCCCCTCTGGTTTAACTCCCCAATGTCATCTCTCTCTCTCTCTCTCTCTCTCTCTCTCTCTCTCTCTCTCTCTCTCTGTCTGTCTAAGCAGAGCCTGGGTTGCCACAGAGCTAGCAGACATATCAAGGTCAACAGACAGGCAGGGTAGTGAAACAGCATCAGGTATGTTGAGCATACATAGAGGTCAGCCAGCCCTTCAGTCAAATAGTGAGACTCCAATTACCCCCTCCAGCACCCACTGCGGCTCACACCATGCTTTGGCACAATCTATGTCTCTTTCACAAAATCTGTGTGTGTGTGTGTGTGTGT
Source organism: Holacanthus passer (assembly GCA_025331565.1). Taxonomy (NCBI): domain Eukaryota; kingdom Metazoa; phylum Chordata; class Actinopteri; family Pomacanthidae; genus Holacanthus; species Holacanthus passer. The sequence goes on along the minus strand of JAFREQ010000004.1, from coordinate 3,285,138 downwards.
GTGTGAAGCTCAATATTAAAATACAGATGGAATATCAGCATAAATATCCTCTTTTTAAAAATATGCAAATGCAATATTCTGACTCATATATGCAAATGTTATGCGATTCTCCTCGATGACATGTTGGGAATAAATGCAGTAAAGACAATTTATTTAAATTCGTTAATGCTCAGATGTGTTTGGCTCAGCTGTAAATGAGCTATTTGGAGGTATTTCAAAAATGTTTCCTATTTAGCTTCTCTATGGTTGTGGATTGAACGATCCTAAAAATTGAATGATGAAAACGGAGATACCGTAATTAAGTTTAATTGAAATTATGCATATTCTCTTAGAATGGTTGGATAAAAACGGGCTTGATTGGATAAACATCTCTGTTCACAATTTGTCATTTAATGTTGGCACTGAGTGAGTATTTAGCATTTTATCTGTGCACTGGTATATATGTCAACCCATGGTAAGTTTTACACCTTGAAATGTTTTTTTTTTTTGTCACTCAGTTTCAATGGCTACATGATGCTGCAAAGTAATGAGCAATCCTTTTGCAGAGACGTTGCATTCTGGACAGCTATGATGTGCTTCCCTGTGCTGGGTCATTGGCGAGGACTGTCAGTCAAAGTGATCTTTCATGATTGTTTTCATGAAAAACTTTTGTCTTTGAAACAAAAATCTAAAAGCAAACGATGGCACAATGGATGTCGCCCTCGGTTCTGCACTCTCTGGTTTTTCATTCATTAGCTCTCTCTATCTGATCACATTCAGCAGGAACTTTTAAACATCAGATAATCCTCTGGTCAAACTTTTCCTCACTTTTTCACCGAGCTGAAAAGTTTTACTGAACTTCTAGTTGGAGGAGCAGCAGCCCTCTATGGGCTTTGCAAGAGACTCCGACAGGGGGAAGTGAGCCAGAGCACTTGTTAAGCTGAGACAGCAGGGATTTTGAACCGCTCTCCCGTCAATCCATCTGGCGAATGTCAGCTCTCTGGCCAACAAGATGGATGAACTGCTGCTCCTCAACAGAGCAAACATGGACTTTTGCAGATCTGCCACCCTGTGCTTTACTGAAACCTGGCTTGGTGAGCACATCCCAGACATTGTACAACTTCTGCCAGTCTTCCAACTCCTCCTTCCAACACCATATAATGAGGCTAAAGGGGGACGAGAGGCTGGGTGGAATCTGCTTCTACATAATCAGAGGTTGGTGAACAGATGCCACTCTGTTAAGGAAATCATGCAATCCTCACTTCAGTCAATTTTCATAAACTGCAAAACTTTTGTTTCCTCATTTATTCTGGTCAGTGTTCCCACCTCAAGTCTGTGTTAGTGAGGCGTTACAACACATGGCCGCCAGACAACTAACTTAACAGAGCAAACCTCAGCCATGAACTACCAAAGTACAGACAGTAAGAGTCCCACCAGGGATAATAACACTCTGGGCCATTGCTACACCATATTAAAGGACGCCTATCACTCGCACAGCTCTGGGGCTCTCTGATCACTATCTGCTTCATCTTCTCCTGACTTACAGGCAGAAATTAAAATCTGCTAAGCCTGTGTTCAAGTCTGTGAAGAGCTGGACCACCGAGGCAAAGCTGGATTTACAGGTCTGAATGGAGAGTCTTTGAGGCTGCTGTCTGTTCTCCGTTCATCATGGTTGGGTTTGGACAGGAACAGACTACAACGGGCAGTCGGGACTGCAGAGGAAATCACTGGTGCAAATCTGTCCTCCATTCAGGACTTACACACATCCAAAGTCAGAAAAAAGGGAAGGTAACATCACTGCAGACCCATCACACCTTGCACATAACCTGCTGTAACTTCTCACCTCTGGTAGGCGCTACAGAGCACTGTATGCCAAAACAACTGGACATACTGTACAGGATCATCCACTCCATATATATCCATTCGATGTTTATTTCATTTGCAATACATTTACACTAATTGTATTGTTAACAACCAGAACACTTGGCTTGTATATATATATATATACATATATTATCTATGTTGTTGGCCATTGGTGCTTTTTGTATACAGTTTTTTATTTATTCATTTTTAGATGTTATGTCTATTCCTGTGTAAGTGCACTGAGAGGAATGTAAAATGTAAAAACTGGAGTAAAATTCCTTCTATGTGTAAACACACTTGGCCAATAAAGTTGATTCTAATTCTGAAATTTATCAAAAAAAGTTACACCTCATTCAACTCTTTTTTTAGCAATTAAATTTTTGCAAGCTTTTCACCCATTTGTTCACAACATACAATAGGAGATTGGAGGCATCTTACTGAGGAAGTAGTTCTGGCCCAGGGGCAGCGAGTGGTCTGGCACCACCAGGCCATCAGGGGCCTGCAGGAACCACATCGTAGTGCCGTTCAAAATGGAGGAACGGAGGAAACCCTCTTCGTTCACACGCCACAGCACTGGAGCTCCACTGGCATTCACCACCACCCTAGTCAGAGACACAAAGTAGGGAAGGGGAGGACAGAGGGTGAGGAGATGAAAGGGAGAAAGAGAATGAGAAAAAGAATCTGATTATTGTGGGTCCGAACCACAAGTTGCTACAACGATCCCTTTCTAATTGGTGGCAATTCTCAGCTGCTTTCTCAGCTTTTGTCCTGCAGATATACAGCATTCACAATTTAAATAATGGAGGTACCAGAGGAAATATACTGAATGCACAAAATATTAGAAACTCAATCCACATTCTGTGCCCTTATTATTTTGTACATTCAGTGAACACTTGATTCATCTTGCAAGACATCTTAAACAGCATACAAATGTCAACAAAACCAGCATAAAAGATAAATGAGCAAATTCTGTTTTTCTCATTCTTGTTTTAATGAAACTTAGAAGCTTGAAAGAATATCACCCTCCATTCTCACACTTTGTTTGAACTCAGGACTGATGATTAAAGGACAGTGTTTCTGTTCGTTACTCCAACCTGACATCATGGTCAGGTCTGGTGACTAATGGCTGCCAGGGGTCTAACTCAGCAGGGGTGATATTGAACCAAGATGTGAAATAGAGCCAGTGTGGTCGGCGGCTATCTTTTGTCAGGACCTCAGACAATTTGTACAAAACAGTGAAAACTGCGAAGACAGACCAACAGAGGAAGCGAGAAAGAAGCAGGTTCAACATGGAGAAAGACAAGAGAGTGCACAAAACAAGTGTGGATGGGAACCTTATACTCAAATGTGACTCATTTTTGTATTGATACTGTACAATTTTTAATGCTGTTGCAAAGTAATGCCCCTAACTTTGTGCTAATGAACATCCCCAGGTGACACAAAGGTCTCTCATCCATTCACTCCGAACTCAAATGGGGAGATCACCAATAAATTTATGGAGCACATTTATTCCTTTCTTAAAGCTGCCACTGTTTTGCTTTTGTTTGCTTCGCTGCTCTGCTTGCCTTGCATTGCCCCCTGGGGACAAATAAAGTTTTCTGAAATGAATTGAATTTGTCAAATATTCTGATACAATATTTCTAATATGGCTAATACAGGAAAAATCTAATTAAAGAAATAATGCATATTATAAATGAGCCATCATTGAGGCTGATGTTAAACTGAGCAGGTATAAAATGATGTTGAAGAGACTCATATCTACGTCTGTGAAAATCTGAGCTGAGCATCCAGTCTCCTGCTGGGCGTGAGTGAGAAAGACAATGCCAGCCATGTTTCCTGCCCGAGACACTGAGCTCCAACAGCCGGCCTGCAGAGGAGACGGCAAACACCGGAGCCGAGCTGAGTTACTACAGCGAGAGAAGTCCTCATGAAAGAGAGAGTAGAGTGAAACCTGTTGACCAGAGCCGTAAGAGAGACACTGAGCAGTTTCAATGATGCTCCTCACCAGTTAAATGCCTCTAAGCACCCCTCTAACCTCACACCTGAAACAATCATTCTCATATTAACAAAATCACATAACAAATCAGTGATTACGCTCTCAGCCTTTGTGCATCTGTTTTAATGACTGCTTGCATAACAAGCTACATAACAAGAACAGTCATTATTATCACTGCCTCGACAGTGATCTTCATAAAAAGAGATGCAGTTAAAGAAGATTGAAATGATGCATGATGTGTGTTTAGCATTTTAATCTGGGACTGTTCGATTTGTTGTTGGAAAATGAAACAGGAATCTTCACCAAAAACCAATATTTAAGATATTTTTTAAATGTGACCGATAAAAGAGAAAACTTGACATTGCTCCAGACACGAGTTGACTTCAGACCTTGAGAAAAGGCCCGCCGGGCACAGCTCAGGACATTAAAGGATATATTTCAGGTCGAGGGTAAGTTGGAGTGTCACAGGTGGATCAGCCCGACGGCTGTCCCAAAATGTGGAGGTGAAGAGGGAGCTGAGCCTGATGGTGAGGTTATGAGCGGCGACCGAAATAATAAGACGGAGGACAGGCCACGAGCAGCTGAAATGAGTTTTCCCATGCAGGGTGTCTGGGCTCAGCCCGAGGGACGACATGAGGAGCTCAGATATCTGGGGGAAACTACTGCTACTTTAGGCTGAAATGAGCCGTTGGATGTTTGATATATGGAAGGATTTAAATGTGTGTTAGGAAAGTAGAAGGCTTCATTCAGTTTTACAGTGTTGGTATTGTCATCTCATTAGTTGCATTTATTAAAGCTGATCTTGCCAATACAGAACTTAATCCATTATTATTTTAAAGCAATTATATTAATTAGATTATTTAAAATAGCTAATATTCTCATGAGCGTTGTTGTTATTGTTAGATAAAATGCTTGTATCTGTAATTGTTGGCACACACAGCATCTGCAGAGGTCTGACAACCTCTCTCTCTCTCTCTCTCTCTCTCTCTCTCTCTCTCCAGCCCCTTTGGGACACAAGAGCTTCATTACATTATCATCAGCCCCTCTAAATCACTGTCACTTTTGGATCACGGCTTCATTTCCAAGTGCTGCATGTGTGTTTGTAATGTAAGTGTCCTTCACAGCCTGGGTCTGGGTGCGCGTTCAGGTGTCGTGTGTAATTATACAGTATGAAAACAAAGCAGCAGCAGTTGATTAACTCGCAGCTCCCTGTCTGCAATCGTGATCAGGGCCCCGAGTCGTGCCTTCCATCTATAATGAGGGGCAACATCAAGGACGTCCGACGCTCACCTTGACCGTCGCTTGTGCATTATTCATTGACCCTTATTTAGAGAGCCACTGTAATGCTGCTTATGAGCGAACATGCTCTAAGAAGATGGAATACACCTGGAGTGGTGTAATACAGGTAATACAGCGTCTCAGGTCCCAGAGGTGGGTCAAGAGGGGATTCAAATGGAGGGTTATTAGTCACAAAAGCTACAAGCTGTGTTACGCTGCCAACAAAAGTACAGTATGCATTTAAAATGCTGTGCAAAGTAGATTCTTTTATATTTTTTTTCTTTGTGGTGATTATGCAGACGGTACACTGTAAAATATGCTTTGTTGTAATTCTTGTTGATCAGGATCCCAAAAAACTTTTATTAATTCAGGCAGGTTTTAGGTTCTGCAAGTTTGTGTCCTTACTTAACACCAAGGTAAAAAAAACAAACTACTACATCCCTGACCACTCCTGGTTGGAAGTTTCAACGCCTGTAACCACATGATGTGTACACGTCAAAATCTCTAAGGTGATGCCATATTCACATTACATGGGTCAGACTGTAACTGTACACAGCTGAGGTGGGAAAGGCAGCTAGTTGTTATTCCGAGTGGGAGATATCGGGAGTTTCTGACGGCTCCCGCTTGGGGAAAAGAACTACAGATGTGTCAAATGTATCACAACATTAGGTAAGAGCTTAATCCACTGGAGGTCAACAAACAAGATTTTCAGCTGGTGTTCAAATTGCTTTTCATAAGAATACTAAGAGCATCTTTTAAAGGCCGTGCACAGGTGTTCTCACTTATTCTGGCTGATTACACCTCAGCTCAAGTTGGAGTTATTCCAAAGGATGAAAGTGCAACACCCAGCAAGAGTAAGAAAACTAACAGGAGAGTCACAGAGACGCCCGTTAAGCAGAGTCTGCAAACACACACACACAATCCTGAGAAGTGGTCCAATGAGGCACAAGTGAAAACACCTGTCTGAGTAGACTGAGCCTTTAAGTATCAAATATTCTCGTCTTTCTTTTTTCTGGCATGGCTCTGGGTTGTCACTGGAATCTATACTGTAATTACTGTTAATTAGTGGTGGAAGAAGTATTCAGATCTCAGACTTAAATTTAAGTAGGAATACAGTGTAGAAATACTTTGTTATGAGTAAAAGTCCTGCATTCAACCTAAGCAAAAACACAAAAGTATTACCATCAAAATATACTTAGAGTACCAAAATTAAAGTAATCATTATGAAGAATGACCCATTTAAGAATAATGTATATTGTATTGCTTAAAGTTGCTTAAAAGTTCGGACGCTGCGTAAAATGTTGATAAAAACAGAATTTGATGGTTTGCAAATCATTTAAAACCTATATTTAATTGAAATTTATTTATTTATTTATATTATTAATTTATCAAATGTTGAAACTGAAATTTTTGTTATTGCTTTATGAAAAACATCCGGCCCTCATGTTCACTATGTGGCAATTAGTGTGTGGTATTTTAATTAACTGCACATTTGCCTGGGACCACATACCAGTGAAACATGATATGAACTCAAATGATAAAGGAAGAATCTAGTTAGCACCTGCATGATTTCAGTGGACAGCATGCTTACATGGTGTGTATTCCTCAGTGAATGTAATCAAATTACCTCAAACTAACTGACACACAGCAAACCTGTAGCAGGATTCAACAGCAGTAGCATTGGTTGGTTTCCGGGTCCTCGGCCAAAATATAATGAAGCTGCCATCTGTAGTCTGCTGTGCAAACTGCAGCTGATGAGCAGTTAGAGGCAACAGGGGTAGATATAATGCAGAGAGAGTGAGAGAGAGTGGGCATTAAAAAGGGGCCTGCAGCTAAATTTCCCCCCTGGCTGATTAATCTGACTCTGCTGGAAGGGGACAGCAGTCAGTCATAAAATTACTTAATGTTTCTCTTACTTTACAGCCGTCTCTTCGGGCACTTCCACAGATAGAGTCAGAGTTCCTGACGTCAGCTCACACAGCTCAGGACTCACACAGTGCAGACCCTCTGTCACCTAAAACACACACATACACACACACACACACACGCGCACAGGCAAAACATGTGTTAAGTCTTTATACACTTCACAGATAAACCCACAGGAGCTTAGTGTGGAGGTTATCTCACCCTGTCTGCCTCCCAAGGCACGACCAGCAGCCTCTGCCCAGGTTTGGGCTGCCATGCCTGCAGGGTGGGAGGCGCAGGAGTTGTGGTGGAGGCGATGGTGGTTGGCTGAGGCGGCTGAGTGGCGGCCGCGGTGGTGGAGGCGACGGGGGTAGCCAGCTCGGGAGCGGAGGGGGTGGCGGGGTCCCACTCGGCAGCCGGCAGGTCCAATAGGATCTGATCACACCTCTCCCCCTCGTAGCCCTCGGTGCACTCGCAGGTGTAGGCCGGCTCCCCCTCCCCGCCTCCATCGCTCCGGCTGCAGTTTCCATGGAGACAGGGGCTGCTGGCACACGGATCTGTGAAAAACTGGAATAACACAGAAAATAAATAAAAACAGGAAGAAATGGAACAAGAACATTCAGCATCTAACTGTGTTTTCCACCAGCTGCACTGCTCAGTTTCAGCACCTTTTTCCCTCACTTTTTTTCACAATGAAAACCCAAAATATCAACCTGGGATTCGCTTTCATTGTTAATTTTAAACCCACTGTGAAGAACAAGAAAGTGTAAAGGTAGCTCATATCTAAGTAGCTCATATCATTTTCCTCTATTATGCTGCTCAGCGTCTTCTTTTATGGCTCTCTCACTGAGCTTCCTTTTTTACATCCTCCTCTCTGTTCTTTTTTCTTATTACATTCTGACTCTCTATAAATTTTTCCACTTTCACACACAGTCTAAAGTGTGGATGTACTCATACCTGCTCGCACACACTTGCATTTCGTCCCCAGACAAGGTTTCCCTCATCATGCAGCAGTGAAAAAAAATGCACCCTGACAGCCTCCTTCATGCTGGTTTCCCCCATCAATAATTGATCATATTTGGAGGAAAACATTCTGGTATAGATGTTGAAGGTGAAAGAGGACAAAGCCAAGCTTATGAAGCTTACTGTCTGAGGCCGTGTTGCCTTTTGCAGGGCTTTCAGAGCCTTCTGAGGCTTAAGATCATCTATAATCCTGCAGCCTCTTATTTTTTGGCAAATTCGGTGAAACAATGTCAGGTATCTGCAGCTCCAGCTGTCCGATTTAAATGTGCTCAGATAACAGTTTTAATAAAAACCCAGAGAAACACAAAAACCCAGGCTGGAGCGAGGGTGAAGAGAGGGGTGGTGATGATGCTCATGTCAAATCCCCCAGTGCATATAGATGTGCATGTGAAAGTACATATGTGTGCGTCTGAGCAGTGAGAGGCAGAACAACACGGTGCCATTAACAAACCCAGTCACAGCTCATTAGTGCTAATCTCTCTCAGGTTTTGACTCGCGATGCCTCTATCAGGATTCCTCTCTGCTCGAAGCGCAGCAGTCCCAACAGTCCCACCAGGCCAGCGAACGCAGCCCACCTTTATCTCCACCCCAGCGGCACCAGGGCTCGAGTTTATCAACCTTTAGAGAACAGCAACGTCGGCTTGTCTGGGCTTAGAGGGAGCGTGAGTCCAGCTCGTGACCTTTTTCATCTGTCAGACCTGCTTTCTCTTCCGTCCTAACAGTCCAGGCTGCACAGAGCGTCTCCAACAAAGCACAAAGAGAAACACAACAACATATTTCCTGTCTTGTGTTGGCTTGCTTTTTTACACTCTTTAGCCACTTTACCATCTAATGGAGTCTAGTGCATCAGTACATTAAGTTAACTGTATGTTTAATACAGAGTTAGTGGTGGTGTTACTACTGAAATGAGTTTCTAGTATTTTGCCCACTCATGTTTGTAAATGGTGTGGACACAATATATATTCAGTCCAGTTCAACACCACAGTGTCAATCAAAAGTGGACAATTTGTTTTTTTTGTAAAGGTAGAAATTATGGCTGAATTATGGATTATTTAATTATCATTGAAGTCGTCTATCAAGTAACAATGCCAAACATTAATTCAACTGTGAAGGCGTACTGCTTGTCTGTTTTATATCACTGTGAATTAAATTAGTTAAAGTTTGGGGCAAGTAATTTCAAAGATGTCGCCTTTAAGCTCGAAAACATTTTGATGAGCATTTTTAATCATGTCTCAAATGTTATAGACGACATAATTAAGCGACTAATTGAATAAAAACATCCTCATATGAATTGGTAGTGAAAATAATTGATTACTGTAGCTTGAGATTCTGAAGATTCTGGCTGGTTGATTGAACGTCTGATTAGATGCCAGTGGTTGTTGTGGCTACTTTCAATTCAGTTCTATCATATTTAGATGATTTATTTATTAAAAGCTGTACATGCTCTATCCATACAGGTGTTTCATTTATTTGCTTAATTAGGCCTCTTTTCAGGACAGTGAAGGTGTCTACATGTGTGTGTGATTAACATTTTCCTTACTCTTTAGTCGCACCTATTAAGGCACAATAACTTACCATAACTTTTCAGTGTATATGGTGTTTTCTTTGTTGCTTTGTGATATTAGTATTCCTGTTTTAAGGCCTATCTTCCTGCAAGATGTTGCCTGTTATTCTCTGGCACCAAACGGCTCATATGCCCCAGGCTCTGACAAACCACGTGAATCAATTTCTTCTAAGCAGCTGATAATAACCCACATTAGTGCCTTTATCTATATTTCCACATGGACTAACAAACAGAACGAAGAAATCCTCTGAGGCCAAATTAATTGCCACAGAAGGTGCTGTGATCCATTTGCTAATTTGGGATGGCCACCCTGAGGAGGGAGGATCAATACAGCCTGATGGGAGGAAACAGCAATGCTACTTAAGATGTCGGCATCATCAATTTAACCTGGATGAGTCTCTGTTTCTGTAGACATGCCACCACACACACACACACACACACACACACACATACATACATACAAACTGTGGTAGGGAGACACATTGATGCATGTGAGCACACTCATATGCATTCCTGCACATCGTGTTTTAATTGGACTGGATTTAAGGGGGTGAAAGGAATGAAACAGACATCACAAAAGGGAACCAGAGAGTGGAAAGTGAGTAGAATCTCAGCTGTAGGTTTATCCATTCGGAACGTCATAACTTAAACATGAAGCTCAGCAAATGGATAATTAAATTTAGCGGCGTAAACTTAACACGTGGCCATTATATTACATCTCAGTCTCCACAATGGTAACGCATGAATAATGGAAGTTGGTTAGATGCACACAAATGGCTGACTAAGCCTGGTGAGAATGCACCTACACACTGTCAGTGTGCGAAATGTGCTTTTTCCTTCATAATTGCAGCTGAAAGTCTTTTGTTGAGTTCAGCTGCTCCTGAAATACTGAGTGTGCAAGATCAAGTAAGCGAAGTGAGCAGTGCTTTTTCAGGAGGCTGTTTGTCTGCACACCTGACATCCTCTGACAATTAACAAAGACGTTATGGTGGTGTGCCGTCTGGGATTTTACATCTTAACAGGAAAGGAAATCTTGAGAGTCTGATGATGCATCCAACAAATTTGATGCACTGTATCTGAGTTGTGGCTTTATTAATGAGGAAGGCAAGGAAATGCATAGACTGGTGTTGTTGGACTTCAAGTTTGTTTTAGCAAGATGTTGATTCAGGTGCTGGAAAAGGTAAAGTTTTTGGATGAAATTCTGTTCCTAAGTGCCCTCACATGGCACGTAACACTCTGAAAATTAACATTTTGGTAACGCTTTATTTTCCTGCTCTGTGATTTCCTGAAGTTTTCTCGATAAAAGAAATGTAATTCGGTTTCAATTATAGTGGAAATGGAGGCAGTGTTCAATTGATACACTTCCAATTAATTCATTCAGAGATGGCATAGTTCACAAAGTCCTTTAATCTGTGAAAAGCATGTCCAGTTGAACATGAAAGAATGGAAATGTATCTCTTGGGAAGCGTACGAATCGGCCTATATGGAGAAAAAAGTCTAGTCTGGTAAATTAATAATGAATTCATTATTCTTTTGGGTTTAAGAAATTAAGCTTTTCTTTCAATAAAATTTCCTTTTTTTTCCTGGAAGCCTTTAAGGAAACTATTAGGAAATCACGAGCCCATAAAATGAAGCATGTCTAATCTGCAAGATCACTTACACGATGTTTGCCGCTGCTGTGCGACAGCGTTTAAAGCATTAAAGAGCAGTGTGTTGGGCTGCAGAGCTGCTGATTAATAAGAGAAACTTTTAATAGATAGGAAGACTGGCAGAAGTGTCCTTGAGCAAGTCATTACAGTAAATCCAGCTCAGCAGAAGTGAAGCTGCCCTCTGACCTCTGAGAGAGTAAAAAGAGAGTTTCTCCACACAGATTAATAAATGTTTCAAAACTGCCTGCTCGCTTCATTATATCACTTCATCCGGCGGGTGAGCTGAGTTATATTGCAGCCTGCAGAAGGTGCACGTAGTAAACTGATATTGCAAAGTAAGTGGGTGGTGGTGATAAGCGTTATTAGAAAAAGTGACGCAGTGAGAAAATGTCTCAACAACTAGTGATTCTACAAACTGTTGTTGGATAAAAACATGTGCTGCCAACTTTTTAAGAACTTAGAAAAACGGTCTTGTTTGTATTCTGCCCATGACTGAGCAGTATGTAACCCTTCAAGCAAAGCTAGAGGAAGATCGATGGCTGGACTTATGAGGGTTTTCCAGCGTGTATTGCCTGAATCAGCCCAGGGAAAAAAGCAAAACTGCTGTATGTGCAAAAACAGGACCAAAGGTGTGTTTTGCTGGTTGGTTATTTGGTGAAGGCTGCATTGTGAATGTTAGAAGTGGAAACAGTATGTTCTGCGCACTTTTGGACGGGGTCTGTTTTCACAGTTTGGGCCTGAGGGAAATCTTAATGCTGCAATATACAATGACATTTTAGACAATAGTGTGCTTCCAACTTTTTCAAAACAGTCTAGGAAATTGTTGTCCTTTGGGATGAACTGGAACACAGACTGTGGACCTGGATGTAAAAATACTGCTGGATGTAAAAATCCCTGCAAGCAAGGTGCATTGTGTGCCCACTCAACCCCGGCTGGGTACAACAGGAGGAAGAGAGAAGAGACCTTAAAGCAGCTATAATTGATCATGTTTTTAATAATAATGTTTCCAATGACAGTAGGACAATGTGTGAGGGGGTCACTCATAGTGATAAACCTACATAACTGAATCTGCAGCTCCCCTCAACTTTATGAAGCTTTATAGTGAGTTTCATTGTTTAGCTGTTCAGCCACAGTTTTATTGTTGGTTCACTCTCACTGCCACCACATCACCAATTTCATTTCACTACAGCTGGTTTCAGCCAAAAAAATAACAACTCTAAAATCCCACTGTTCACTACCTGCTCCGCACAAAACAACAACTTACAGATCAATGTCACCTCAGGAACAAAAATAAAGCTAAAAGACTGTTATAGCTGCATATGGTCACGGTTTTGGTAAGATGATCAAGAATTACACGTTTGTACTGCTTTTTCGTTTCATTTAACATCTTTATTTTACTAAAGAGGGTTGTCTGTGAACAGGAAGATGAGCAGCTGAGTTCAACAAGCTCCCGTGAACCTCCAACCCCGACGGAGATTGAGCCATCAGCTGTTTCATCGCAGCAGTTCACTGATCGCTCCATTTCACCAGCTTATCAGCCACTTACTGTTTATGGCAGAGCGGTAGGTCATAATACTGCAGAGGTTCACTTTAATGGCCAGATCGTTCAGCTAATCACACACACAAAATTAGTTTGGAGGGTAGCGGTGACTCACACTGCACACACACACGCACATACAAGTGAAACACACACATGAAGAAAAGTTCACACTAAGGGAAAACCATTGAGGTGGAAAGAGAGGCTGCATCTTATATTTCATTTTATTAAAAAGACCTTCAGCGGCTTCTTTGGACTTTGTGTGCCCAATAAGGCTTTTCAGTATTCTGAATGCAGTTCAGATGAAGAAGCATAACAGAGGAAGACGAGCAAACGTCCACACATGTGCACACAAGTGCAAGAACACACACCATCACAGGAAGAGGTGAGAGTGTGTGACTCTGTGAGAAGCTGATACAGACACTCAGCAGTTTGTCTGAAATCGTTCTTCAGATCCGTTGTAACGATCACGATGGGTTGCCATAGCTACAGTAGCTAGGTAACGTGAGAGCAATTAGCACACGGTACCATACACCACGTGTGCGTGTGTGTGTGTGTGTTCACGCCTCCACCGCACCTGTTCTCCACACACACAGTATCAATATTTGCCCAAAGAGTCCCATCATGCTGCAGAGAGACAATCCATCTTATAATCCACTTATTTCCTCATCTGGGCTGTTTATCACCATTTTGCCTCCCTCAGTCAGGCTGATAGCACCTCCCGCTGAGGAGGGAGAATAGATACAGGCAGCATTTGCTTAATCACTCTCTCACGAAAACACTTGTTCACAAATAAGGAAACTATCTCTGCAGGGGCTCAGAGAGGATAAATTTGTGTCATAAAAAGTTCCTCCAGAGACGAAGGGACGCAGATTGGCTCTCGATAACATCTGGACGAGTGGGTTTACTGTAACGCACGTATGTCACAGTGTGTCTGCTGCTGAAGTCTGAACCCTGAACATCTTCAGCCACTAAGCTTCTCTTTTTTTTTGTTTGAATCTGAGCTGCAGCTTGGAAGTGAGCAAACACTTAATAAGAGTTATTTCCAAGAATAGTTTGCAATGTCCAGTGACCAGAGGTACCGGTTTCAAGCTGGGTGTTCAAGTCCTGACAGATATTTGTAAAACACTAAAATGTTCCGGTTTTCAACACACAATCAAACTGATAAATATTATACCTGTTTTCAGTTCTTACACAGATATTTGTCATGTTTTGTCCCACTCGTTAGTAATTAAACCCATATAAAAACATAAATAATGCACCACACGTCTAAATTCAACACTGATCTGTCTGTATTTCTATCAATCAATCAATTTCTTTCTAGTCAATTAAATCAAATCAGTCTTTCTGGCTGAACCTGTCAGTTTGCTCATGGGTCACTGTCATGCTGAAGAGAAAGCTCCAGAAGTCTGACTTTTACTTATCCTTCCTTCATAAAGTACAACAAACATGCTGCGTTCATGGCACCTATGGCATTGAAATCTACTAAGCGCTGAAATAATCATCTCCCATCCTAATGAAAACAGCTATGGTACATGCATAAGTGCATTGATGTGCACAAATGACCGGTATTTGAGGGTCCTGGTTTGGGGGTTTGAAAATATGGTCAGTGCATTATTCAAGCCGGTCTCTTTTCTCTAACCTTCTAATTAAGACACATGTGGAATGACCACAACTATTCACACTGATAAGAGCAGATTGACTGTCAATCTCATCTCTGCTTCTGGAGTTATTAAGTTGATATGATGAGGAATAGTTTGCAGTTAACAGTGTCAACTGGCAGCGACATGAGAAGAAGGTTTCTGTGTATAGATGTAATGAGACTGGCTCAATTAACTTATCATCATCTACTACACATGTATTTACCTCAGTCAATCCATCCATTACTTGCTGATTTTCTCCTTTAATATTTTGCCCAGCAGTGTTTTGAGTGTTTTGAGCTAAATGCTGACACGCTCACAATGACAGTGTTGAGCAGGAAGAATGTTTAACATGTTCACCATCTGAGTTTAGTGTGTTGGCATGTTAACATTTGCTAATTAGCACTAAACACAAAGTACAGCTGGGGCTGATGGGAACGTTATTAGAGCTGGAAGTATCTGGTCATAAATGAAAGTGTGGGATAGATTTCAATTTTGTGACGCAACGTTGGTCTGCAAATTAATCAGTCCGGTCCCTTTCTTCACTTTGAAGTTTGTTCTCCACACAGTTACGTGACTAATGTGCAGCGTCGCCGCTTTGACTTGCATTATTGTTTGCAGCCCGGTTCTATTTGTTTCTTCTGTGTTGTGTTGCTGCAATGCTGCTGTTCAATCACAGCCTGACACGAAACATAACAAGTCGCTATTTTTGAAATTTGAGTGAAACCCAGAGGCAGTTCAACATGTTGACTTGTGGTTTGTGGTGCGTTTCAGCCACATCTGTCTGCTCGCAGGAGTAAACCTTTGCAGAAATCAAAATGTCTCATTGTGTTTGAACGTTTGTAGTTGAATACTTCACTTGATGCCATTTTGAATGAATAAGCTGGATTCACATTCATCCATTTGCTTTTATGAACATTTAACAGTAAAACCATTTGTACACTATATGTTGAATTATTCCAGATGCTATTTCATATAAAATAATCTAAAATAGAATCAAGTGAAAATCTATGACACTAGAGAAAATTGTTTTCAGTAAAAGTGTTTCAGGTTATGATAATGCACTGGTGTCACTGTGGTCTGACTATCAACAGAAACATCATGTGTCTACAAGGGTCTTATATTTCATGTTTTATTAATGAGAGACGTAGTTAAAAATTGATGCGTCTGATCTAGATCCATCTTCTATTTAGGACCGTGTAGTTGTCATGCATTCGCCGTTTGCTGGATTCAAGGCTACGGAGAGAAACTGGAGCATCTCTCTGCATTGCGTTCTCTCAGATGACGCAGAACAAATATCAGGAAATACAAGGCTGGAGAGAAAGTACAACCCTTAACAAACACACACATACACACACACACACACACACACACACACAGCTATAACTACATTATTCTATGCAGATCGACAGCTGTGAAACGCACTGCATCGCCACGGTGGGCAGGGAATTACAACCAGGACTATAACAGCCAGGGAACAAATACTCTGTAATTATATAATCAATCACACAGCAATTAGCTAGATGAACCAAATTAAACTTTCATATAGCCAGCAGTAATTTTTATCTCGAATGTGCAGCACTGTAATGAGCACCCGCAATCCAGCTAAAACAAAATATTTAATTCATGATAGTGACAAAATAATACTTAAATCATCCCTCAATAGAGCCATTTTCCCCCGGCAGGATTCTCTCCGGTCTGCTTTCATGAGGTTTGAGCCCTGGGATGTGATCTGATTATATAAAGATCCAGAAAAAAAAAAAATGAAGTCAATACATTCGGAAAACCATGAAAATCATTGCTTTCATACATGCAGAGGAATGTGTGGAAGTACAGCACACAACTTTTTTTCGAGTTTGTGTCCAGACAATAAGTCCCAGGAAAAATGTTGATCTTTCCCACAGTGCATCCCTGCTTTATGAGGAGAATGACTCAGGGATTCAAATGCAGCGGAGCAGGAAGAAATGGGGCCAAATGAAGCGTAAAGCAAAGCAAATAAACGGAAGGGTAATGAATCAACAAAGCAGAGAAGTGGTTCAGATGGTAGCTGATGAAGACACAAGAGTTTTCAGGCAAATACACTTGGAGGTTGGACTTTTGTTTTCCTCTAACAAATCATGAGACATACGGGGCTCAACAAGTAAAGAACACGTCCAAATGCATAAGAGAAAGAAACAATAAAATTAAGGAACTGCTTTACACGGTTTTGCTCCTGCAGACAGTCAAAATACCGTAAAGTGACTACAAGCCTGTCAAAGGAATGAGCTCAGTCTCGGGCCTTTTATGTAATTCTCACATCATGATGCAAGACTGTGTCAAACATTTCTATCCTTGGCAGCAAAGTGACGGTTTTGTTCGCAGACCGTGGTAGCAAGAGGATCAACATTTTTTGCGAGCGAGTCTAATCTCTGCTCCTTTTCATAACACAATAGACTGATTGAAAAACCAGCTGAGTAACTGCATAAGTGTCGAATAAAACTGAAAGACTTGATGAGTCACTGCTCCTGTGAATATTTTAGGATCTGGCTGGTGGCTGGCTTTAATTTCAGACCCTGTGAATTACACCTTGGTTTAGTTGTGATGTCTTTACTGTTGAAAATATATGAACGAATGCCGTAAGTATTGATGGCTAACTTTACTACAAGACCTCATTTTGTTTCAACTTAGAGGATGTTTGACATTCTCCATCCTCAGGGAACCTCTTGAAATGCCTTGAAACAAGCACAGTCTCTTAAAATGCAAATAAAGGGTACGTCTGACAACTTAAATACATTTCACCTCCATGTCACGGCTGCTAGTCAGGTTTGTTGCCTTCTACTCAAGAGTCAGTCAAGTATAATCAAGCTGCACTTTTACAAAAAATACATATAAATTCAAAACTACATTATGACGTTAAGGCTGATAAGTGCTGGTATCACTTATAAATGGACAAAGCTTCTCCAGTTAAGCTGGATTTACAGACAAAAACCAGAAACATTGGAATAAAGTCCTCATTGATATACAGTATATTTTCTATTAAAACATTTGCTGGGAATCAGAAATACCAGCAAATACAAACCATACATATAGTTTGTATGGAGTCACAGCTCATCAAGGCTCATAGTTTTCAGTGAAAAAGGTCTGAGACCAAAATGGAGAAAAGAGTGAATACAGGACTTACGTTTGTTGCGTGGCCATAAACATGAGTCCCAATCACTTTCAGCTGAGGAGAAGCGATGGCTGTGTTTGAAGGATTGGATTGATCAAAATGATTTGAGCGTTTTTCTGTTGCCAAATGGTCAAAAATGTATTAATGTATATTTGAAAAGTGTGTGGTAAAAATTGGGATCTTGTAACTTGTACTTTGGCATTATGAAGGTCATTAGTTACATTATTACATTATTACTGAAATTTTTACAATGATTCAAATGTGAGTATATATTTTTATATGAGATTACATGACGTCAGTTTGAGTAGTGTTAGATACTTCTGTTTGTGTCGGTATAGTACAGATTATTTGATGTGGTAGCTCGGTGCTGGTTTCTTCCCACAACCCAAAGACGGGCAGGTCAGCTGAACTGTAACTATCCTGTTGGGGTGAATGTGAGTGTTGAATAAGTTTGTCTGTGATGGACTGGCAAGGATGGATTTTTGCTGGGTTTGGCTGTGGTACAACCCCCTAAACAGTAAAATTGGATATAGAAGGTAGATAGTTGACACTGTTTGGCTTCTGTGGAAATGATTAAATGTCATGACATATTTTTTGTTTCTTCCAAATTAAAAGGTTTTACTGCCTCACCGTCTTTTCTTTTGCCGTCGACCAAGTCAATAATATTCAAAGACAGGGTAATGCAGCGTTTTGAGCTTCTGGTTTAGCATTGAAGCAATATCCTGTCAGTATCCCAGGCAGACTTTATTGTTGTTATGATTTATTACACCCGTCAGTCAGAAAACCATCCAGCATGAAACCCCTCATGATCCGGCTTCATCACGTCTGCTGTCAGCACAGACACAACTTAAAGGCAGCGTCTTAGATTCTCAGACGGGGACTTTTTCTCATTTCTATCACGGTCATGAATGGAGGAGCAGGTGATTGGTGAAATGTGCTTGTCTTAGAAAACTTTTATTCTTACTTAATGGCTAAATGCACCTATCTTTTCTTGCACCTTTTTGGTCACTTTTACTTTCCTTTAAAATGCACAGGAAGCTCAGTCACAGACACTGAGATAGTATTGTTGGACAGAGAAAAAAATGGAGCAGACATCGTCATCTTTCCATATCACGAAAACAAAACAGCATTTTAATCTTTTAAGCTGGAGTGAAACTGAATAATTGTGTTGTTGTCTTGGGACTCGTGCTCATTAAAACACATTAACGCTCTTGTCATATGGAGAACTAACTGAAACAGACCAGTGACCCATTTTAGGGACTGTGCCTTAGTTTAAGAAACAGTGAAAACAGTCCTTAGGCCTCTGCCTGTTTGGTGAAAAGCAGACAGACATGAATCAAATCATCAGCTGAGAAGAGAGTGACAGCTGTCGAGTGATGTGAGAGCTGAGGTGCAAACGAGGCTGCCCAAATACTTCAAGACACAACTAAAGTACTTCAATAATTAAATATTGTAATAAAAAAAACTTGAGAAGTAAACGAACGAAACAGAAATAGATTTTTCTTTTGACCTTTTTGCACAGCGTGTAACAAATGAGATCAGTAGAAACTTTAATGATCCCAGTTGGGAAACCGAGAATGGAAGCAGAAATTGAAGAGATCTGTCAGCTCGATTTGTAATATTGTGATATTGTAAAATCCAAAATGGTGCGCAGAGAAAATGAAAAGGGCAACGATCCACATGCCCAGATGTCTTCTCGTGGTTTGGGCACAGTGAAACAAATATTTTGGTCCAGTTTCTTCAGCACCCAGCAGGATAGTTCCTGTGGGAAAATCCAGCTCTGCAGCTTCAACACCATGAACTGTCAATACAATTACTCTGCTGCATCGATCTCCCTCAGTAAACACAGTATGTTTCCTCCCTTAAACAACAGAAAAGTCAGTTTCCACTCAGTATTTTCTCTTGCATGTGGTTCCAAGAAGCTACACCAGTTTGTTTAAAACATGCATTTGATCACGTTTTATCTTGTAAACCATTCTGGGTATGAAGCTAAACGGGAATGAAGAGTGTCAGCCGTCAGTCCTGCTATCTGTGGACTGATTGATGAGTCGAGACAGAGCTAAAGCAGGAGGTGGTGATCGCACTGACACCATGAACAAATATGAAAGGATGCATCCAGGAGCTGAAGCCTCACTAATCTGAATATTAACAATGGTTTTAATGTCAACTTAATGACAACTCATTATTTTGGTTTTCCGGCCCATAATTCTGTAACATGACTCCAATGCTAACTAATGTTGTGTCTGCTGGATGTGTAAATCTGCTCAAATCAAAAGCACTTAATGATGTGAAAATATGTCCATGTTCTAGTTTCAGCTTGTTCCACTGCCCCCAAGTGGCCAAAAATTAAAAAAAAAAAAAAATCAATGAATGCAGCTTTAAACCTGCATAAACTTTTCACCTTTTGAGTTCATACAGTAAATGTATTCACACAAAAAAAAACTGCCTATTTACACATTCAGAGACAGAGCAACATTAGCATTCATTGGGAGTCGTGTTTCTGGCAACTTGATGAATGTAAATTCAATATTCGCTCTCTTTTTAGCTCTGGTTTTGGACTCTACCAACTCCCAGGGGATATATCTGCAGGTAATTGCGCTGCTATGTTCACCAGCTAGTTGGTATCTGTGTGTGTCTGTTGTTTGGTGCTGGGCAGGTAGTGTACAGTGGCTCTTTCAATGAAAACAGATGAAAAAAGCTGATGAGAAAAAAACACAACCATCCAGCCTTACACATGGACTGGACAGAGCTCTGCACCAGATATGCAAAGAAAGTGAAAATGTGAAGTTGTTAAAATGACCAACGAGCCAAACTCCCATAAAGTTTGTGCAGCCTCATAAAAACACATTATTATTCACAGCAAAGCCTGAGAGAGCGTAGCAGGAGAGAGATGGATGACGCTCATTCAGTCAGTCCTAAGAGCTGCCTGCTGGTACCACGAAGCAGCCTTGCTCAAGGGTACTTAAAGTACACATTAACTGCATCTAGAGGAAGACATAACATCCCCATAACAGATCTTCTCCATCACGTGACACATCTTAATGAGCAGGGTTATTGATGAGCTGCCATCTCTCCGACAGCACGAGAGACAGAAACCATGCAAACTTGTTTACTGTCATTCCTGCTAAATATAAAACCATGCAGGGGTTCATTCCAAAAAAAGGATAAATCATTGTTCTAAAAATAAAACTGGCTCCCAGGATTGTATTGTCCTCTTATGCACAGTAGGCCTACATTTTCCAAAATCACATCCCAAGTCATTCTGGGATAAAGACACCTCAATCTGCAACCATCTGCTTTCACATTCATCCAAACGGTTGTAGGATCCAGTAACGCAGGACGACGCTTGTGTCACGGCCAGAAAGCGTGTTTTTGTCAGCGAGCCTTTAATGTTATCTATTTCTGCACATCAAAGCGTCCGCCATCCCTCCCTCTCTCCAACTTCCTCATCACTTCCTGGCCTGGTGGCTTCAAAGAGCAACTCCTCTTTCAAAATCTGGATCCGCGAGGCCTACACAAACATGGCCGAGCACCTTGATAAATTTCAATCTCGCCCCGATGCATAAACAGATGTAAATGGAGGAGCAGTGGGGAAAAAAAAAACATGCTAATGAGGTGAAACTGCCCTTCATGCCCATAATTTCCCATCCAAATAATATAATTTACATCGCTGCACTCTGTCTATTCGTCTCTCCCGTCTTTATTGGCGCTTCATTGTCTTTGCACAAAATCTGTCAGTCAAAAGCCGACACGTGGCGGGAGGACACTTACTTCCCTCCACCTGTGCCGTCATCAAACAAATGGCATTAAATAACCTCTGTGATCGCCCAATGCCATCCCTCAAAAGACAATTACCTCTCAACTCTACCAAATGCCAAAACAGACAGAGAGACTGATGCAAGAAAATGAGGCAGAGAGGAGGAGGAGGAGGAGTAAGGAGAATACTAAGTGAGAGGAGAGTGATTTAAGAGAGGAGGTGCTGCAAGGCTCTATTTATACCTGTGGGCTGCAGGGGACTCGGGCATCTCTTCTTGAGGGCTGGGACACAGTTGTCTGTCTTCTTATTCTATCAGACAGGGACTAAAATGGATCGGGAGCTTTTGTGAATTTATCAGAAGATGCTCTTGTAGTGGCAGAGCAGATGTAGACAGATAGAGGGTGTTTTTGTTTGCTATTACATCTCCCGCGTGCAGCTTTCTCACATTACGATGACAGCGAGTCTGTCTGCCTGATAGATCATTTCTCCAGTGAGGACACTTCACAATGCTACAGTTATTCTTGATCGGCTGTGACTTTAATATCAGCCCTGTGTCAGTGTTGAGACTGCAGTAATTTTAGCAGTCACAACTAGGATCGACTGCAACCCTTGAAATATTATGCACTTTGTGCAGAGTGAAATATTTCTGTATTTAGACTCCGCTGTAAACAGGACGTGGACGAGTCCTTAACGAAGACTTATAGCTGCTCTTACTAACTTCATTATTCTTAAGTAAATATGCTTTAGTTCACAATGAAAACACATGAGTGAGCTAACCCAATCATAAAATTTAACGTTGGTTTGGACCAGCGATCTAAAAGCTGGAGGGATTTTTTTTTTGTGGCATCTGTTTGGGAGAAAGTGCAGCGATGTCTTCATGCAAAGCTCGAAGGATCTGAGAAAAGGAGACTCAGACTTGATGACACCCTGAATACAAAACCAAACTGGCATGTTTACACCAGCAAAGGGGCTAAATTTAATGTCATGAGATTGGCAAAGCTGTGCTTATTAATTCAAAACAGATTTTTAGTTGGCCCTGTACTAGAATAAAATTTAAAGGGGCTGCAATTTAATATTGCATCTGCATAAAATTGGGATGTAGCAAGAGACAAATCAGTCAATCAAAACCGAAGGCAGAGGACAAGATATCTTGACTTTTAGTTTCTAGTATGGGTGAAACTGCAAAAACACTGGATCCTACACTTCCCATAATGCCACTGGCTGGTGTCATTACACTCTTTCAAATTTGTTGCTTCCAGTTTATAACTGTCTTTAGTCTCCAAACTTAATAACTTAAAGGTTATTTCCTCAGACTCGACCAAGCTTCTCCAGAGCCACAGGAGACATTTTTCAGCTGTAGTCACACACTGAGTAGGACTTCTTAAACTGACCTTTATGTGTAAAACCAGTCGCTGTCGCAGTACACTGTTGTCCCACAGCATGATGCAGAAAGAAAATCGAGCAGCTACTCACAGCTGGAAAACATGAAAACCAATTTTGGACAGTGGTGAGACAACCTGAGGATGTCTCAGAAAACAACATCTTTGTTAAAACATTCATCTTTTTCTTTTTGGAGTTTGGGGTCTTTGGTTGCACATATCGCATCATTTCCTGTTAGTACAGAACTGTAAAGTAGGCTACTGTAGCGTCCCTCAGGAGGATAACAACAAGATGTCAATGACATTTTAATAGCAAGCAGCACACAGGCTAATGCAGGCCAATGCCAGAACAGCAAAAACTGTTAACTGTACTGTGAGCTCTGAACTAGCCTCTTGCTTCGACTCTCGCATCAGTATGGAAAAAAACCCTGGTCCTTCTAAATTTTTCTGCCAACAGGCAGCTATGTCACACAAATCACTGTCATAGTCGACTGACTACATGTTTACTGACACACTGGAAGTCTCAGGAGCTGCACTTTTTCATGCATCGAGTTAACCAACATATGTGAACACAGCATAGCAGTTATTTAACATCATTTAACATGTCATCTAGTTCATTATACTAAAACAATATAGGATGTAATGTCAAGTGTTTTCCTGGTTGTGCCATTATGTTTCCTCCTTCCATCAGACACAAACATTTTCTTCCTCCATTTGGTGTGATGACATTTATTGACAACTCCATATTTATACATCCACATCCAAGTGTACTGCCCTGCTGTCCTCAGAGTGATACACAGCTACATTAACAGGAGGAAGGAGAGCTGGCAATGATGAGTAATAAAAGCTTTACATTGGTATACCATAAATTACCATCCATGCATAACGTGTGCATTTTTTTATTAGACAGAGTCGTGGTCGTGGTTTATCACCTGCTGTAGTGGATGAAAAATGAGTAGGATTAATTCTGTCTTTTGCATTTGTGATCTGACAGTGGACATATGTGAGTATTAATCACTCATACATTACATATCAAGGACTTAAGGCAATAACACCACTGGCTCAGCAGCTGCTTTTTCTCTATTTCCTCTCTGCTGCCTTCCCCCAAACCATTAAATCAGATGCAGACTCTGCTGTGCTGCACAGAAGACTTAATGATTTGGATGGAAGCCCTCCTCCTGACTTTTAAGCTGTCTCTCTGTATGACATGCTGTTTCATCATTACTTTTCTGCATAAAAAGTTACTGCCCACTGTGATCTGACTTACTGAGGAGCAGGGACATTAGTTATTATACATTATAGTCAATTTAGTAGAGCAGGTTTGGGTATACAGTAGATGCTGTGTGGTTTGTGTGTCCAAAGGGTGAATTATAGTGCAAATAAATGTCCTTCTGCAGGAGAAAAACACTACAATGCAATAAAAAAAAGTCTTTGTCTCAGGCCACAGCTGCAGGAGATGGATGTCATTCTGCGCCGTGATCTACGAGCTCGCTGTTCGCTCTGACCTACATACGCACAAGGTTCCTTGCAAAACAAGATATCCACTGTATGAAAAAAAAGGTGACACCGACTGCTGACATGATTGAGGCGCTGGCATGAAAGCAAAAACAGTTTCTGGAACCAAATCAAAGACGCGAAGTGTCTTGAGGCTTTTGTTTCTTGAAACCGAGCGTGTGATTTTTTTATCAGGTCACGTTTTTTATTGTTTCAAAAGGGTATGTTAAAATAACCAGCATCCCTCTTTGCTTCATGTCGGGCTAAAAATGGGTCTGGAGCCGCTCCTGCTGCCACAGGGAATTAGTCGCTGGAACGCTGGAAGTGGAACATCCTGTTCCCATTGTCACCAAAAAATCTGACTTAAATTATCACCATTCATTTTACCTGCCTCTCAGGAAGTCAGTAACAGCGGGAACAGCTGTTGTGCACAGGAATAACTGGATCGTACAAAGGAGCAACACAGAAAACATGTCATACCTCCTACTGACTGCTCAGTGGGCTTAATGTGGGCCACATGATTCTTTCTGTTCCCTTTCTGAATAATAGAGAAAGTCCTCAAAAAGGTGTAAAGGAAGTAGCTCTGACATTTTCTGCTCTGTGTTACATCCTCTCCACCTGTTGATCTTCCAGCTCCACGCGTCATCGCTCTGTTGCCATGGAGGACCAGGAAGAGGAATGGGGGCATAGCAATAAAAAAAAACTGGGCCTCATAGTGGGAGGCGACGCCGGACATGTATCATCGCTGTCCTCCCACCGGCTTTGTCCCAGAAGATGCTTTTAGAAGGCACGACGATGAAGACGCAGCTCTTCATTCTGTTCGAGGAGCTCCGGACCATCTGACTGCGATGTGCAACACCGCCTACTGAACATGAACACGATGACAGAGGGATGACAGGAAGGATGATCTGAACCAACAGTGCCAAAATATGATTCAGGGGATTTTTTTTTTTTTTTTTACTGAACAGAGTTGTGCTTGGTTTTATTATTAAAGGAACTAAAGTAGATTAATGTGGTCAGTTGCCCCAAAAAATGATCTCTTTTCACTTGCAGATTAATACACATTTGGTGCTGTTGTAAGTATTTCCAGCAGCAGGATGGTGAATGTGGGATTGACTCAAAATAAACTACAGTGGTCATATTCATGAAGGAACCTGTCTGAAGACTGTGGGAAGAGCATTGTTGAATACTCTCGATTCTATCTTAAGTGAATTTCTTGGCTTACTTGGGTATGAAAAATAGTACATTTATCCCAGAACTCTCGATCATCATGTGTATTTTGATGCAGACTAAAACCAAAGCATTTGTATAACATATTCAGCCAGTGTTTCTAGCTCAGTTTCAAAAATGTCCACCAAGCTCCAACTGTGCATGTTTTTAAAACTGAAATATTGAGTTGCATTAACAAAATCACTGTATGTTTGCTTTGGCATATTTAATTTATCCTGTTGAAATGTTGCTGTTCCTCTTGTTCAAACATCTGTAATGGTCAGATTTGAGGATTCACTGTGGGAGAGTGGCCTTTTGGCAAAAGGACATTTATAGAAAAAGAAAGCTTCTGCTTTTATTGTTAAATGTGTGTTAAATAACCTCCCATTGTGTGAAAAATTCATCCAAGCTCTTTTTTGCTTTCTCTAAGAATCTATTTAATCAAAAATACAAAAGCAGCATTGACGTACAGATTTGTTTTTGAAAAGTCTTAATATTTTAATGAAGTGTTGTGAACATTTCCAAAGAGCCAGAAGTGTGAAGTCTCATAAATGTTCCAAACCCCCACTGATAAACAGCGATCGACTGCTGATCAGTGAGGATTGATGTGATCAGAGCAGAGCTGCTGGAGGCGGATGAAGCAGCAGGAGACGAAGCTCCAGACGGGATCGATTCCTTCCGGCTGAGACATCGACTCTCCCCCACAGCTCAAACTCCAGTTCAACGCGCATCCCCGCTCACCAGCTACACAACAATGAATGTTTTTTTATGATTTTAAATCATCATACAACACTAAGTGATTTTATAAAGAGCGAGAAGCTGAAGACCACATGGGTTCACATAATTCCTTCAACTGTAATGTCTCCTTTTACAACATGAGTAATATGGAGACAACTGGGGGCCAAACGTCTTGTCAAACTGAAAGAGAAAACAGTGAAAGAAAAGCTAGAATTTGAAAGTAAAAGCTGAAGCATTGATCTTGAACAATAACAAAATAGCAACATAACCAAATTGTGCATGAAAGGTTTTTACATTTAAATGTAATTAAATAGAACATCTAAGAAATCTATCCATCGATATCTATCTAAATTTGAATCTGAATTTAAAAAGTAGCTTGTGATCTGTAATACAAATAAAGATCTATTTTAGGTTCATTAAATGTCATATGTGCTAATATTTCTGTTTTATTTGAACAGTTTGACTTCGATGTGTACTTTCACGTCAGCGCCCTCCTCCCACTACAATTGATATTGCCCTTTACAAAAATCCAATTTTAGGTGAACTTGTTCATTATTTGAGGCTTAATATTTACTTTTTGATGAATACATTTCCAGCACAATCCCCAACAGACAGCCAAATTTTCCACAGCGTCTCTCCTATCAACTGGCAGACAGGCCCAGCTGTTAATACGAGCTAATCTATGTGTCTAACGCCCGAGGCCAGAGACTGCTCCTCGCTCCTTTCTCTGTCGGAGGTGCTCCACTGGTCCTGAAGGGATTTTTTTTTTTGTTTAAGCTGGCATTTATTGTCTGCAGCTAACAGAGGATGTTCACGACACACACCAGTACACGCACACACACACCGCAGCATGCTTGGCTTGTCTCCCAGTTGGCTTCATTAAATAACATATTGTCAGATCAACTTAACTGACAAGTTGTGTGTGTCTGAGGGGGAGACAGCAGGAGTCACTTCTGCATCTGTTACTGAGTTACTGTCTTTTGGAAGGAAAAAGGGCAGCAGAGCAGAGGATGATACACACACTAACTCTGCTGCCAGCTCTTCCTTCACACACTATAACACACTCAGAGTCTGTGTCATGTTAAAGTTTGCTTCCTTATGGATTTGTGTTTCCTCTCTCCTTGAGCCCTGAGCAGCCATCTCTGCAACCCCTAACCACGACCTCAACTGTAACTAACCCCAGCCCCATGGGGGTCAAACTCTTGTCCAAGGGGGGAACTAGACCACCACCTCACGCTCTGATCCCACCTGAGGTCCCCCACCCACAAAGTCTGGCATTCATGTTCTAGTCTGAGGAGGAGCTCATCATGTATGGAAAGAAATCGATATTGCATTCAAAGACTGTTTGATTTCAATAAATTGTTCAGTGGACTGATAAGTTTCAGGTTTTCATATATTTTGAAGCAACCGGCTGACTTCCTGTCAACCACCCCGACATGAAAACCGGCATGAAAACTATTTTCTGATACAAAACTTTGAGCTGGATAATTGTATGTGACAAAAGGTCTTTTTGAGGCCATAGGACCTGCGATTCTGACTCTGACCACTAGGCTAAAATCGCCTCACAGCCCACTGGTGTTCTCAGGAGCTTGAAGGAAAGAGGGAGAGAGTTGATCATCTTAATCTACTGAGGACATCACCTTTGTACCAACTCCTCATCAACTCTTATGAACTGTCCATGAACAGTCCTCACAGCTACAGACTGTATCCTCGGCGAGTGTTGTCCATCCACCACGTTTATTGTTGTTTATGAGCAGCTGAGTGAGTAAAAATAAAAAAGTAAATACAAAACAGAAACAGTGTGAAGGAGGGAGAAGCTGAGACAGAAACACTTGGAGGCTGGACATGAGGGAATATGACATAAACTACGACTAGATCTAATTTTAAATGTATTTTTTCTATCTAATAAATTAAGTCATTTTTGTCAGACATCATTGAAGTCACATGTGTGATATTAGTGGGTTTTTTAGGGGAGGAGGGAGTAAGATAAGGAGGGAGGAGCCTTATAATCAGACTGAATTGCCATTTTATTTTGCCTCATTCATTCGATCTGACATCATGTTCATGTTAGCCAGTTTTTCTTGAGGGGGAGTGATTTTGTTTTCTTCGCCTTGACCTAATCTGCAGCACCATTCTGCTCATTTTTATTCAAGACAAAAGCTGCAATGGTGGTTTACCTAAGAAATGAGTCTATTTTTAACGTCAACTTAGAAAAACCTGCTACAGTCTGTTGATTTCATGTCTCATGTGGCCATTTTTCTGTCACTCTTTTTTACAGATGTGATGTCATAGAGGGCCCAAAAAATGCAAAAGTACCAGCCCTGGTTTGTAGGTGTATTTGCACTATTTGAACACACATATACATATATTAAAACATTCATGA
Organism: Holacanthus passer; assembly: GCA_025331565.1. NCBI lineage: Eukaryota > Metazoa > Chordata > Actinopteri > Pomacanthidae > Holacanthus > Holacanthus passer. Next base: position 3,256,596 of record JAFREQ010000004.1, on the reverse strand, counting down.
GCACACATAAATAACACATACAAACAAACACACACATACACACACACACACGGAAGGTGTTCAGTACATGTATGAATGTGATGAGCAGTGATGCGTTCACTTACTGAGGTGCATTTCAGCAGTGTTGTGTTTACTTACTGATGTACATACTGAAGTGCATTTGAACAGCGATGCGTTCACTGACTTGTGTACATACTGAGGTGCATTTGAACAGCGATGCGACTGCTTAGCTTTGGAGAACAGTTACGAACCAGTAACACAGTCATTGACCACAAATCTTTAAACTGAACTGAACAAAGTTATTCAAATCAGCAAAATGATTCATGAATTCCACCTCTCACACACACATATACGAACACACACACCTCCCTCGCCACATACACTCATTATGTTGACAGCAACAACAACAAGACTAGTCATTAGAAGCGGCAGTACGATAATGGTGTCAGAGCAGAGGGTTATTATAGGGGTGAATTGCTGCTGAGTAAGAGCTGCTCTGCTCTTTGCGACATTAGACTGCGGATGGTGACACAACTCGCTGCTCCATTAAAGATAGAAATGGCAACGAGGGCAGACAAAAAGCAATAAAAAAACACCTAAACTAAACCACTGGGAGAAACGAAATGGCTTCTTTTCTATCCAGGACAGAGATGGAAGTTTCACCGCCAGACTCGGGGAAAATTAAAGAGCCAACGACACAGAGATAAGAGCCCTCTTCATGATGAGTGGCGGCGATAAAATAAGAAATATGGGCTGCAGATATGTGAGCAGTCAGGAGTGCTTGAAAAATGCAGCGACTGATTAGACTGTAGTTAAGGAAGCAAGAATTTTTTTTTAAAAAGGCAAGAAAGAAGCAGAGATGAAACATGACTGTAGTCTGACAGATTTTATCATGTTTAGACTGTTGCTGGCAGAGCTGAGTGCACACCTTCAAAACAAATCCAGTGCTCTAATCAATTGGCTTGTGAATGATATTTGCCTTCAGCCGACTCATGCTTGGATAATACATGTGGCATTTTCATTTTTAGGGCTTTAGTTGGTTGTAAAGTAACCTGGAATATAGTGAGATTTGCGATTTCGACAGGAGTCTACAGCCATAGAAGCTCTGTGAGGTTGAACTTGAGGACAGAGGTGCTTTAAATGACATAAATGCTAATATCATAGGAAAGCTTAAAGGACCATTGAAAATATTATGATTCATCCTGACGGGGGCATGAATATCTAAACCATATTTCATGTCACTACATCCAATAGTGGAGGGGTTTCAATCTGAACCAAAATGTGAACCCCGTGGTGGCACTAGAGGAAAAGTCAGGGCATCAAAGCCAGTTGGATTCTTCCTCTGGGGACCATGGATGCCTATATATGAGTAATTCACTCTGTAACTGTTGAGATATTTTAGTGAGGACCAAATGGTGGTCCCACATTGCCATTTCTGAAATCCCGCTGCTGACGTGGCTAAAACTGCAATCAAATGCATCAAGGGAAACTAAATCCAATATATGACTCTCAGTCATCGTATTGGACTCATAGATGACTGAAGCGATCAATACATAGAGCACTCTGGTGTTGAGTCGCTCGTGTCCACTGCAGACCTGCATCATCCATATGTATCAGGCCTCACATCATCCCACCACCTCCTCACGAGCTTCCCTCAGATCAAAAGGCCAGGTGATGTGTGATATGGAAATGACCAAAGTGATTGGCCGAACGCCCTCCTGTTCAAAGGCAGCGCGGCCCGCCTCGTAACATCTGAGGACATCAACATGAACAGCAGTGATAGCTCAGTGATAATAGCTCAAAGGAGCCTCTTTTTTCGCTGATGGGTAGCTGCTGTATCAAAGGTACCGGCAGGGTTAGAGGCAGCCTGTTACATCCCTACTTTTATCAAACCATCGGGAGCTGATTACGTGAGCACGTGCATGTTTCCCTTTGCAAACGATGCAACAGTTTGACGCTGTTTACCGTCGACTTTCCAAGTTGAATACGAAAACTGCAACAATTTACGTACACAGTCACAGGATAGCTTACAATCTCAAAGACACATTTTACGTCATGCTTCAGATGAACTGCTTTGATTTTAACATCCTTTACATCCTTTCTTCAAACAACGTACTTGTTTAGTTGTACTGATGGTAAATTGTTAAAATATTCTGTCCAACTAATTTATATTGCGGGTGTAATGATCATTGCGGTCTCTAGGTGCTGCTACTGTAACATCATAACTATCTATCTATGAAGGAAGGTGTCTCTGTCTGTCAGTCTGTCCTGTCCTTCGATTTTCTGGTCTTGATTTGACAACCTCACACTTGTCAGGTGTGCTGCTGAGGGCCCAAGGAAGTGCAGAGTTAAGTGTGAAGTAGCTTGGATGAGCAGTTCTTGAGAAATAAAAAGAGAATCATTGCCCTGCATGCAGGAGTTTAAACGACAGTGTGTGACTATGCTGGAGTTGGGGCGACTCATGTTCCACATTAATACCACAGTGAGAAACTGCGTGCCTTGGAATTACTTACATATTATTTTCACTTTAATGCATCAGAATGACAGGTGAATAGAAAAAAAATGATTGCTTGTTTGTTTTGAGATCCAGGCCTTTTCATAAAACAATCAGGGCTGCAGCCTTGAACACCCACTGTGGATGATATTCTGAGCAGATGACACAACTCACTGACCGCTGAGTTCACAAGTGCTTCAGTAAATAGAGCAATCAAAAGAAGTCTGCAGAAAGAGAATAAGAGAGTAGCCCACATGTACACTGATACACACACATATACACACACACACACAGACGTATGTATATTTATATAGAACCATATTCCCAGTGGCCTCTATCTGCACTCCGACTAACAAGCCGTGGATGTCAAAGAGACCAAAGGCTGGTGATGAGCTTTGAGCTCCGTTTAATTGGATGCAGCTCAGGCTGTATCTGAAGCAGCAGAGTGAACGGACCTGAGAGACAAGAGCTGACCGCCACTGCACTACACACACACACACTCAGAAACTCTTCTTTATCACAATTACGATGACTGCTTCAGGACCCTGCTTTGTTTACGTTCACTGAGTCCTGTCAGGAAGTGTGGTTTTTTTATTCAAGAGCTTGTGCATGGGACGACTGTCACATCCAGCCTGAGTGGAAAAAGAAAATGTGTTTTCTCTCTTTACCAAACGTCACTTTCTACTTGACAGCGTTTAAACCGCGCAGATTAAAAGTGAAAGGATCTCGGATGTAAATAGCAAGTTTCTCGCTTGCATTTCCATCTTAACGTCTAATTAACATCTTTAGTCGGATGCAGAGTGTTGTGAAAATAAAACGTCTGCCAAATGTGAGATCATTTAACTTGGTTCCAGTGCAAATCAAGTTATTTCAAGAGTTGGGCTGAAGTGCATCTTGTTCTTTGATACCGGGGCGGTGCATCGTGTGTAAACATTCTGTCACTTTAGCCAAAGAGTCAACACCCATCCTCCTACGTAGATGTTAATCGTGCAGATGATGGTGTGGATATATATGACAAAAGAGGTAGCAAGCTTAAAGGAATACTTTGGGAAATATGCTTACTCACTTCCTCGCCGAGTTAAATGAGACTGATAGACTCTTGTGTCTGTTCATCAAATATTTAGCTTGATGCTGTTTCCCAGTGTTTCCAGTCTTTAAGTTAAATTAACCAGCTGCTGACTGCAGCCTCTCATCGAACTCGCATTTCTCCTTTAATATGTTCTTACACATAGTCACTGGTGGTATCTGAACATCACACTGAGAAGCCTGAAGACTTGCATCATGCTTATGAAACTATGACACAGAGGTGTGCGAGAGAGCAGCTTTACATGTTGAGAGAAGTAGAACTGATGAGCAAATCTCACCTGAGATCTAAAAATCATCATCACGAGGATCAAAAAGCCTCCAGTCCATCGCCGCAGCTCGGACACGCTCTGTGTGAACTTATTAAGTTAAGGCAGAACTATCTGCAGCAGAGACGGCGAAATTACTTCAGTGGTTAGAGATATTACCTCTTTCACCACCTTCAGTCCCACATCCCCTCTCCAAATAACAGTAAAATAAAAAATATACACCCTGCGTTCATAATGCCGGGACTGTAACCTTCGCTTCAGTCGGCAAATTCTGCTTTGATCTACTTCTTTCATATCGCTGAATGGCTGAGCAACACAGCGAGAGCTCCCTGGACTTGCTTCGTGACAGACGGCTGTTTCGCGCCGCCACAGCCCCATTGTGTTGTAGAGCAAGTTACCGAATCCATCAGAGCAACACAACGGGCCTTTCAATAATGAATAAGTTAGAGACTGAGAGGCTAATAACTCACAGAAAGGCCGGTGGCAGTGAATTCCAACAGGACAGCTTACAGGCCGCCATCCAGAAAAAGGTGCGGGCTGATATTAAAGCTGGGCCAGTTTAACAAGTACAGTGGGTTTGTTTTCCCCCGCTGCTGTGGTTTGCATTTGGCTGCTTTGATTCCTGCAGTGTAAAACACAGCCGGGGGGGGGGTGAGTCACAAAGCAGGATTAGCAACTTAGCCAGATAATTTAAAAAAAAAAAAAACGCTGCGAAATATCCAGAAATCAACAGGCATGACCGCATTTTAATTCAAAACCTATTGGAGTTTAGTTTTTACGGATTCAGGTTGGTGTTTGCTCTAATCCTGCTTTGTGAGTGGTGCCCCGGGTTTGACACAGTATTTCAGATAAAAGAAGAGAGAGGGTGAGAACATGACACTCATTTATATCATTTCTTCACTAAGCTCCAAAACCAGGACTTTACTCTCTTTAAGATTAGATCCATAGTTTTCTTTGCCTTGCTCTCCTCTCGCTTTTTCCTCATCCTTTCTCTTTAATCTTTCACTCTTAACTCATCTCCCCCCCCCCAAATGTCTTTCTTCGATCTCACCTCCTTTCTCACTGGACCATCTGTGTGGTGACGCATGCAGAGGACAGGGGAAGCAAACCAGCACCGAGCTCAGCCAATCAGGTCATTTACCAAATCTCAATTGACTGCTGCTCCAGTTTCCATGGAGAGGAAACAACCAGCGGGAGGGGACGGAGGCAAAAATCAATGATTCCCCTCAGGGGCCCGGCTGTGGGGCCCGTGCCGGACCTGAGATTTGCTGCATGAGGAGGATAAAGCTGGAGTGGATGTTGTTTCAGGGTTTCAGAGCAGAAGAGAAATGTGGGCACGGAGCAAAAAGAGAGATTTTTTTTTCCTCTTAGCATGAAAAATGTGAATCTTTTCCCCCTCTGCATGTACGGTCCAGCCTCGGTTCAGGCTGTGTGACAACACCATCCTCTGTGGTTTGTGTGGAGCAGAGCGCAGTGAAGCAGGCTGCAGAGGTAACAAACTGTAGCTGCTTTCTATTCTGAGACATGAAACCAGGACAGCCAAGGAGACAGTGATCAGGTCCCTGACTGAACGCTCCACTAAAAGGCTTCAATCCTGACTGCACACCAGCAGCGTGCTCACCTGTACATCCCCTCCCACCGCCATACATGCAAAAGATAAGCAAACACACTGTATGCACATCCACATGTAAACACAAGGGGAGGCATGGCTGCCACCTGTTGGCGATCCTGCTAAAACTCACCCAGTCACCTTGCCGTTTCCCCTCCGTGATGCTGCAGCAGACTCATTTATCCTCTCTGCTGCTGGCGGATGCTCTCTTTCACCCCAGCATGACTCAGAGGCCTGGCTGCCTATTGAGCCCATTGCTAGCGAGGCTCAGCCACAGTCCATTTATTGTGAAGCTCGAATGAATTTCACGCAATCCAGCAGAAGAACAGGTTTATGTGGAGATCAGTAAAGTGCTATTAAAATAAGAGAGTGCAGCTACACAACTTCAAATGTCCTTGACCAGGTAGAGGTGTAAGAACAATGCAGTAGGTGTGTAGGTGAACTTCAGGGATGTGTGAAATAATGCACCAATGCACGGAGTAGGGCTGCAACTAAGGGTTATCTTCATTAATGATTCACATACAGATTATTTTCATGATTGTGCAATTTAGTCAATAAAATGTCAAAAAAACTGTGAAAAATGCTCATCACAGTTTCCCAGAGCCCAAAGTGACGTTTTCAAATTGCTTCTTTTGTCCAACCTACAGTCCCAAACCTTCATTTACTTTCATATATGACAAAGAAAGGCAGCAAATCCTTACATTCGATCATCAAAATGGTTGGATATGAATTTTCTTTTCTGTTCTTACAGCTCAAGCAATCACTTCACACCAATGCAAAACATCTTCTAACAGAGTACAAACCCAAACCAGCAGCAATTCAAACATGACTAGTCTAATATTTTAATATCAGCCACATTCATGCATTTTTCCAGGGACTCTGCTGAAAATGTCGGCACAGACAATTGAATGACAGAATACATGGGAGAAAATTCTGCAGTGAAATCGAGATTTTGGAAACTTCCATCCAACAAAACCATTCAATAAATGTATTGGTAAAGCAAATCTAAACATGCTGAAACCCATGAGAGGCAGCTGAAAGTCCAAAAAAATGCTAGGAAGTACACCCTTGATGCTGATAATCTATTTTGTATTTTTGCAGGCTTGGTCCAGTCACCATTAACAGACGTACAGCAAATAACTGTAAGAGAAGTTGGGAAGCCTGCAACAGGGCAGCACTTCTCTTATTCATGACTGTCCAGATGTTACAATTAACGAATGCAGTGTGAAGACTGGTCCTTTGGCCTGATAGCCATTATCCCAGATGTTAATAGATTCATCCATACTTGAGTTTTTATCTCAGTAAACATCCAAACTAGAACACAGCACAGAAATACATTCAACATTAGCACAGGATTGACTGAAACTTTGCACTGCTTTTGGTTTGCACAGATGTAAAAACAAAACTTCAAGCGCTACATCCAAAACACTCAACCGTTCCTCCAGTACATGGTTATACACACACACACACACACACACACACACACACACACACAGTCATCACTCGCTGCCGCTCTTCCCTCCTGTTTCCACAGCAACGCAGCATCGTCTCCATGTCTCATTGACAGCACATGCTCATCAGCACATGCCAGCAGCAGGGAGCGAGAACACGCTCACACGCACCCTCAGCTACTGTATGATGGAAACGCACGCCAGTCAGAACACAGGCTCATCACACATGTCGTCCAAGGTGAAGCCTCATTGGAGAGACGACGAGCAGCGGTGGTGTTCAATACAAGAAAGAGATTATAAAGATCCCAAAACAATCCTATCAAAAGACAAATAATAAGCAGATACAGCTCTTTATTCTCTGATTTGTGGACCATGAGCCTATTTTCTCTGCAGGATGAACTTGTGTTCAATGAAGCCCAAACTCACACAAACAACCCTCATATCTACTACTTCTTCGTCCTTGTTCACTGGTCTTCAGGCACACAGGCTGCTCAGTCTAAACTCAGACAGGCAATAGTAAAAACTAAAATCTGTCCCTACCTCACAGTTGCGTCCGGTGAAGCCTTGGCTGCAGGTACAGGTGTACTCCCAGGTGTCCTCTGGCCTGGCAGAAGGCAGGGCCAGGCAGAGGCCCCCGTTGAGGCAGGGTCGGCCTTCGCAGGGGTCCGGACGAGGTGTGGCCTGGGTCGGGGTGGGCTCGGCCGGGGCCGGGGTGTCCGGGGCCAGCTGGAAGGGAGAGGGGACGGCCCCGATGCTGCTGCCGCCGCCGCTGCCGGTCAGGAGCAGGAGGAGGAGAAGCAGGGGGGGTGCGATCTGTGTGGGACGGCAGCAGGGAACTGCCGGCACACTGCACACACTCATCCTCATCCTGATCCTCTTACTCTGCTTTCTTTTCTTCTCTTTCTCGTTATGTGTGTGTCTCTTTCCTGAGAGCTCAAGCTGCTGCTGTTCGTGCCGGCTGGGCTCAACTGAGAGGTGTGTGTGTGTGTGTGTGAGAGAGAGAAGAGGAGGAGGAGGAGGAGGAGGAGAAGCTGTTGGGGTGTTGAGCCTCAGCTGCGCACAGGCAGAATGACTGAGAGCAGACTGGCTGATGGTGTGGAGGCTGACGGAGAGAAGGTAGGGATGCAGGAGGAGAAGGGGAGGGCTCTCGGCTCTTTTTGTCTCAGAGTCACAGTGACGATGATAGCTGACGACACACACGCCCACCCCTACACACCACCACCACCACCTTTCATACCCTCTCTCTCTCTCTCTCTCTCTCTCCTGGTTTCTCTCACATACACACTGAGCAGTGCAGCAGGAGGAGCTCTGCACCCTCCTCATTTAGAGTCTCATCAGCCATAACCTCTCCTTGAAGCCGGGCTCTCAAGGAGGGAGGGAGGAGGCTGTGTTCGGGGAAGACGTAGGAGCAGGAGCAGGAGGAGGAGGAGGGGTGGTGATGTTGATGTATGTGGAGAAAATCCTCATCAGCTTTGCTATAAGATTAGCTGCTTTCCAGTGATAACAGGCAGGATTACCACGAGGGAGATGATGCTCGCCTGAGTCCTAAAACAGCAGACTCATGCTGATGAAGGGAGCCAAGGTGTTTGGACCAGTCGAGTCCCCTGTATTACAAAAGCAGGAATTAACTGGCTTTTTATGGGAAGGAATTAAAAGACAAACATGCTTTTGGTTATTGGTTAGAAGTCAGTTTTGGGGGCTACATACAACATACATGTGTGAAACATAAATAAAGCAATATGTGATCATTTGCTCATCTTTTTTTGACATATACTCAACTGAGAACAGCACAAAGACAATATATTTAATGTTTGACCTCATCAACTTCATTGACTTTTGTAAATATCTGCTTTTTCTGAATTTGATGGCAGCAACATGTTTCAAACAACTTGGGACAGGAGCAACAAAAGACTGTGAAAGTTGTGGACTGATCCAAAAACACCTGTTTGGATCATGGTGATAGTATCATGATTGGATATGAAAGGTTCATCCTGGAAAGACTCAGTTGTTCACAAGCAAGGATGGAGAGAGGTTCACCACTTTGTGAACACATGATTGTATAAAGGAGATTACTACATGGGCTCAGGGACACTTTGTAAAACTGTTGTCACTAAACACAGTTTGTTTGCAAATCATTATATTCTGTTTTTATACAGTGTCGCAACTTTTTTGGAATCAGGGTTGTACAATTACTTCCCTTGTCTGATCAATAAGTGCCAGGACGACTTTGTTCTGTCATCTGTTGCGCATTTGCATGCTTACAAATATTTGTCATTATGAATTCTGTTTTGAGGTGGATTTTCCCTCGAGGACACAAAGTCTCTAATCTGATGCCACGCTTCTTTGTAAGAAATCCTGCAGTGGGTGGTCACATAGTCTTTTATTTGACTGAATAAAGTATTACAGATCAGCGGTTTTTCGAAGATGCTGAACTTTAAAAGGGGCAGTCCACCTATTTTAAATGTAGTAGTCACTAGTGCTAGTACTAGTTTGACCATAGTTATCTGAGTTTACAAGGCAGGGAGGGAGGGCCTAGCTATTGAGTTATATTATGGGAATATGCGCTGAATAGGATCCAGCATTTTTCAGGCCTTATTCAAAGCATAGTTTCACAATAATCAGGTACCCATATGAACATTCAAACAGTTTTTGCTTGTTGTATTCATTTCTCCTGTTTGTAGTGGCCATTTAAAGGTCATTATTTAACATGTTTCCAATGTAAAAGATGGAGAACAAAAATACTTTGGATTTTAAAAAACAGTACATTTGGAAGATATGCACTTGATTTAATGAACTCAGCCTGCTAAAGCCTCATATTAGCTTCAGATATATTATATTGATGGTTTAAAGGCCAGTATGAACAGGAGCAATAAAACAGAAGGCAAACACTTTAATATAAACCTAACAAGGGACTTAAGACCCTTTGTCCCCAAACTTTATGGAAGCATAGTATTAAATCACCCGACTGCTCCTTTAAATGCACCATGTGTCGTGTACTCGTCACATATAATGAATTAACATTGAGGAAAAAGTTAGCACTAAAACTAATAAAACTTTACCTTCTTTTCACTATCATAAAGCAGGAGGTTTAGCCGTCCTTGACCTCGTCGTCCTCCATCAGACTCTCGAGGGTTGGCGTTGAGATTTACAGCCTCAGTTTATTTAGTTTCAGCAGTTGCATGTTTCTCAGAGGGGGTGTTGTTTCTCTATGATCAATATAAAAACCCTGCTGGTCGTTAATGAGACGTCGGCCTCAACTCATCTCCATAATGAATCCTCCCGTGGCGCAATGAATCTGTCAGCTCACTGAACACAGACACCACAGCAGACAGTGAACTCACAGAGCCTGTTGCTCGTTGTGCTAATGGGCAACACACAGCATGTCGACCACTGAGATTCTCTTCTGAAGACACTGAATGTTTTCTGTTTACAATAAAAAAAATGGAAAGAATCAGAGAGAAAACCCATTTTAAAAAGTTTTCAGTAGAGAAACATTATTCCAGAGGAAAATGGGTCAATCACTGCACAGTAATCGTTATTTCACCTACAAACATCTTATTAATGGCTAAGCTTTCCTCTTGTTTGTAAGAGTTTGAGAAGAGCTCAGAGGCTCAGAGTGTTGTTTAACCCTGCTGAGATTTAAAGCGCAACAATCCAGGTGAGTCAAATAAATCACTTTTGTCTCCGCCTCCATGAGTGGAGGACCAGAGTGTGTGCACTGAAACATGAACTTTAATCAATTAATGACCAGCTTTAAGAGGACCCACTGAAAACTGTTCGACATGAATTTAAAATGATCAACCTGCTGTAAAAGGACTCATAAGAGCAACATGGCAAAGCAATGGAAGGATGGATAAATAAAACTAACAAAGATGAGTCAAACAGTTACTTTATTTATGTTCAGGTAAAAACATGAACCTGATGCAGTAAATTATTGCAGATCTTAGAAACCAGCACATGAACGATTGGGCCAGGAGAACATACAGTGGCGCCCTCCCCTGGCCACAGACTGCAGGTGCACACCACGGTTTGTTCCAAGCCAGCAGTGCAAAGAAAAAAAATAATAATAATCAACTACAGCATGAAATAAAGACAATATAGAAAATTAAAAAAAAAAAAAAAAAGGTAAAGCAGACATTCCCACCTCAAACAGGGTGTGAAACTGCATATAAACTTTATTCCATAAATGAACTTGAAATGCTATCTGGCCATGAAACAATAAAATGCGACCAGCCAAAATTTTGTGCCCAGCTACATTATGTGTTGAGGGTTGCTCAGAGCTTGGTCTACCAAGATAACCCTACACATCAGGTAGGGCCCAACAGAAAGACACTAACTCTATCAAAATAAGAGCAAAACAAATTTACCTGATCAACACATTGGTTACAACTCTTCATTTTGAGCTGAAGCTCTCTATTATAAAGGAGGCCAGAACACAATCTCAACTTGGGTAGAAGGAGAAAAAAAAACAAAAGATAATATGCGCTCATCACTACCCGCATTCAACCAACTGCAACTCTCATTTCCACAACTTGAAGCAAAGACACACATGGGGGGGAAGCCGAACCAAAATGCAACACACAAACTGGGGCCAATATAATACAGAACAAAATGCGAACAGACGAACTGAGGGGAAGAGACATGAGAACAAAGAGCTATTCTATCAAATGTGTAGAATGAGCAAAGTCTGCAAATTTGTCTGTACAAATGATCTTTGGAGCTAAAGTAAACCTAGCTTGCGATGGACCCCCCTTCCCGCCCCGCCCTCCCCTTCCTCCCCGGTGCCCCGTGACGTTTGTCCACCACTCCGGAGAGGAGACATCCCTTTTTTAAATATCACATAGCAATGCAATTTAAAATGTCACCCAGATGTTTTCATCTTTTTTTTAACATTACTCAACTACTGATATAAGTTTGACTCTCTCTTTTTTTATATTTTAAGTTCTGTGAGTCATGGAACACCTTTCCATTTTTTTTATTTTTTAAGATTTTTTTTGAGAGACAGGGGCAGCAAATATATATTTAAAGTCTTAATTTTTCTGCAAGCTGCTTTCTCTAACAAGAAGGCTGTACACATAGCCTTAATGTATGTGATTACAAAAAAACTAAGAAGGAAGTCATGATTTCATCAGTCGCTGTAGAAGGCATTTGAATGTGAGATGTGGAGAGATCAGGAAAGGTGGAAAGACTGCTGGCCCTCGCGAGCCGCAATCAACAGTTTCTCTCGCATGGTCTCTATGCTGGAGTAGTCAGGCAGCTTCAGGTAGTTGACACAGGTCATGACTGAGGGGAGGAAGTCATCTGGGTTCTCTGTCGACTCGAACGTCTTCCTCACGATCGTCAGAGGGGGATTCAGGCTCCGGAAACCTGAGACACAAGAGGAACACCAGGTGTCAGGCACATATACGGACATGGCTTCACATTTAATACATTCATTTAGGCTCAAAAATAGCTCATCTTAGCTAAAGCTAGGTTATTGAGAGACTATCTCCTTACGTGCTAAGACACTGCTGTTTATCAAATGTTGCCTGCTTTGATATATTTGATGAGTGTGTGTTTGTGTGTGAGGTGACTCACCTCCAACAGGCAGTCTGGGGCTCCCTGTGACAAACTGCAGAAAGAGTCTCTGCTGCTCGGCATCGAAGCTGCTCAACACCTCAAACAGGAACCGGACGGCACGGCTGCAAAAACACGACATGAAACACACATCAAACATGTCTTGAGATGAAAGTTTAATTATGTCTAACAGTGTGTCTATGTGTGGAATAAGAAAAACTGGCCCAGGACCAATATCTTGTGGTGCTCTACACTAAATAAAAAGGAGTTTTTGATGGCTGGATGACAGGAAAACTCTCTTGGCAAAATCTAAATGACTGAGGTTTATGTGACTTTTCTGGCATTTGGAGGCAGCTCTTTGCCATTTTTTTTAAGTGTCATAGGTTTGATGGTCTTCACCTGTCATGTGTGTAGCCGTGATCCGGTCGACAGCACTCCATCAGCGTCTTGACGTCCCACGTCTCAGATTTACTGCCACACAGCAACTGGTCAAGCTACAGGGTGGGACAGACAATGAACAATTAAAGAAAAGAAAGAAGGAACACAAATAACATTTCTCCTACTAATTAGATTAATAAATACACACATAGACAATAAACAAAGATCCAAACTTTGCAGAAGCCAAAACATTGTTGTTAAATACAACTGACTAACAGACCAAAAAATATTTTTAGCGAATTTAGAGTGATTTCTCAAGAGTCACTGTAGTTGTTAATGTTTTTATTCACTGCATCATACTGTAAATTGCCATGACTGACTGACTGACTGAGAGGAATCAAAAACAGGACATGTATTTAAGATAAGATATTCCTTTACCTCCTCTGGATAGAAATACTGCAGGTGATGCAAGGGGAAGACTGACTCAAATCCTTCCCTAAATGACTCAAATTGTCTGGACACTCCTTCATTTAGAGTCCAGTATACCACCAACTGGAAGGAGAGAACAGGAAAGATTAACCTTAAGAGGAACAATATCAAGGCAGACAAAAAGTATGAAACATGAGTGAGAGTTTAAGAAAAACTGTATCCCATACCCTGAGGTACTCCTCCAGGTTGTAGATTGTAACTGGGACGTCTTTGCCGCCCTTTTTCAGCTCAATGTTGGGGAATCCTGGAAGGGTGAAGTCCAAACCCAGGTCCTCCACTGAGCAGCCGTTCATGTTCAGGCTCTCCAGTGCCTGCTGTAGGGTCTCCCTGGTCTGTGGCACACAAGCATAGACAAACACAGGTGAAGGAGACTTGCTTTGCATGTGAATGGGTGATCTAAAGAAAACTATTATCATGGGTGCCAGGAGGTGGGCACTGCCAAGACCTGTGTTATAGTATTAGGTGAACCTATTCAGCAACAACTAAGTACAATGTCATGACCAGAGTAAGTTTTTTGAGCTGTGTAACGTTAGTGGACTACAACAGAGACTGATGGACTTTCAGTGGTAGACGCTTTCTTGCGACCTGGAACACTACTTGGAGACCCCAGTAGTCCATTGTGCTGTGCTTTACCTGTGATCGGTCCTGTTCCAGCCTCTTCTTCTGGCGGATAATATCCTCCAAGTGTTGGATGGACTTGGCCACGCCAGGATCAATGTTCACCAGGTCATGGGAGCTTATAGACATCTCATGCCTTAGCATCCACTTATAAAATGGCAGCCCCAGGGGCAGGTCCAGCTGGGGAAAGGAACAGGAGGAAATCATCAGTTAAAATAAAAACACATTTTACAACAAACGTACATAAAAACGCATGTGATATTTTAAAAGCTGCAACACGTCAAGCAGACACCTTGATTATACCTGAAAGCTCCTACAACAGTATGTCTAAATAAGATTCAGTGACCACAGGCAGAAGAGGAGTCTCAAATGTCTATGCTCAGTTGAAAATATGCCACCAATAACAAAGAAAGAATATAGAAAAGAAAATGGGAGACAATACCAGTCTGAAGTCCATGATGGCTTTAGCCATGAGCTTTCCTAAGAAACGGAACTTCATTTTGATTTTGGCTATGTGTGCTGGTTTGGTCGTCCTGCCGAAAGGAACAGCAAACAGTCCTCTGGTGCTGAACATGTACTTAGTTCCCTCTTGGCTTCCTGTTGGGGCAGAGACATTATGGTCAGAGTAAGTCAGGCAACATTACTACATATATCATCACACAAACCCTTGTATCGACATTCAGTGCCATCACATTTAAAATTCTAATCATGAGTCCATCAGTGCGGACCCTAAAATGGATATATGACTGTAAAGCTATTTTATGAATGTCTGATGAATGCACACACCATCCCAAACATGTGATCAATGTGGGACAGAGAATACCTCAGTCATTTTTTAATGAAGTTACAGCTAACATGACATATCCTGCATATGTCTGTAGGGTTTTAGTTGTAGAGCTAAATGTGGTACCTTTAGGATTGGCCAGCGTGACCTCTTCGCCTCTCCACAGGCCGAGATCAGCCCGCTGGAGCTCCTGAGACACCAGAGCGTAGAACTCCAGAGTGGGGCCAAGTCCTGTGCCAACCTGAGAGAAGATAACAATTAAAATCGCTTTTCCAAAAAATGAATTAAAAGCATTTAACTGCACCAAAGTGAAAGCCATGATTCAGTGTTAACATAACTGATAACAGGTACCTCGTTCTCATACTGAATCTCCAACATTGCCCTGGAGCTGCCAAGGTCCTGCATCACAGACTCAGCTTGTTTAAGCAGCTCATCGCGGTTTATCGTCCTCTGAGAACACAAGACAAGGGAGGAAAGAAATGAGGTTCATGTTCACAAGTTCAAGAAAAAGTTTGATATAGATATCTTTAAGTAGTTGATAACAAATAAGAAACAAAATAATTCAAAACACAACTATAATAACCACCTTGTGGTTATATGCCTCCGCAAACAAGTCAAGTTGCACTTTAAAGGGTATTTAATAAAAGGTATTAAGAGTATTTTTTGGAAATATGGAAGTTACTATTATGTTGACATGTATGATTCCAGTGAAAAATATCCAGTGAGAAACATGCTGTCTTCACTTTGAGACCTTTTGGACAGAGGAGTACAGTGGACTCATAGAGAGCTTCATCACATGGTGCAACAACAATCACCTGAAGCTCAACGTCATCAAAACCAATAAGCCTGTGGTGGACCAAATGCTTCAAATATGAATGTTGCTGCAAAGAGGCTACATATTCAAAAATGTGGATTCTTCACACACATCTTCAATCACACAGTTTCAAGGTGGACACCCAAGATTTGTGTCCTCAATTCAGTATCTGACCAAATGTGAAATATGGTCACAATCTCTCCTTCTGTTCCTGAGTTATGGTGTTGAATAATGGCCGGTGGACATTTGTGCCAAATTTGAAGAAACTGCCTAAAGGCGTCCCTGAGATATTGTATTTGCAAGAATGGGACAGAGGGACAACCCAAAAACATGATGCCCTCCAGCCACTGCTGTCACCGACACAGAGGCATGAAAATGATAAGCGTCAGAACTCATGACTGTGTATCATTGGTGGATTTCATCAGATGCAACACTACAAGAGATCAATAGCTCTATATGGCAGTATGTTGTACCTTCTTTCTGTCAAGACGTGGTGCAACTCTGCTGTCCTGAGAATCTGATTGGTTGATCTCAGGGTTTGTGTCCAGTAGGCGTTGCATGGCTCTGTCGCGATCAAAGGCAGTTACATAGAATAACATCTGCCGGGTGTCAAAGGGGAAGAAGAAAGGGCTACAGAGAGAGTGAGAGAACAATGCAAGTGAGAACCAAGTCATATCACCCAAACATATCAACACTTCCTTTTTTCAGTCCAAAGTATAAAACATTTACCAGGTCTTTCCAAGCTCAATGAGCCAAGTAGGGATGTTCCCCGTCATGATGACCAGCGGGTCTTGTAGCTGACGGTTAGCTTTGGCCGTCAGTTTACTGTTAATGAACTCACTGGTAGGGATGATTTCCTTACACACAGCATTCTGCAAAACACCCAAAAATATTCACGTTATATTTTATGTCATGAAACTATGAACAATTGTGACTGTATGTCAAAATGGGACAACACATTTAGAGGAAGCCATAAATCAGGACTGTATTTTTCATGTAGTAATTGAAGCAATATCAAACTGCATCTATAGTTGTGTAGACTTATACAACCATCCCTAACTTTTCACAGCTTTAGGAGCTGATATAAGTTTTGAATCATATTAAATTACTCAATATCCCATGATGTAGGAGACCCAGTGTTCACACCTGAACTCTATCATTAATTTTAAAAGAGGGAAACCAAGACAGCTTGGACAGAAACAAACTGACTACAAGTTGCTGCCTTCCTCTTGTAATTCTTTAGGACATAGACTTACATCATACAAGTAGAACCAGTATCTACTGATGGAGTGCAGGACCCTCAGCAGCAGGTTGACCTCTAAAGAGGGGTCATCAAAGGTTATGGTCTCTGGTGGCTCCGAAGTGAGGTATGTCTCTAAGGGATTGATGACACTGGGACACACACCATCTGGAAGTGATGGAATCAACCATGTTAATAAAGATGACTGTGCAGATTCAGACTTATAAGAAGTAGACAATGAGAAGCTGTGTGATTTTAAGACTGATCTAAGTACACATGTACTGAACTACATAAAGGAAAGAAGCAGCTTGTTTGGCCTAAATCTGCACCAGCAGCTGTAATGTTTCAGAGTTAGTTGGCAATATTGATCCTAATTTAAGAAAGGCTTCATTAAGAGATATTTAAGACTCTCACCATGCCACAGTTCATCCTGCTTCTTGGCGTTGCGAGGTGAGGTTTTGGTGGGAGCAGTCTGGGCTCGGCCCCTCTTTCCACCCACAGCATCTTTGCTGCCGTCCTCGTCCTCTCTCACAGGCTTATACCTGTCAGGAGACATAAGAGAACAGTTTATCTCTGTATGCCTTGATAAGCATGTATGTCAGATTTTGTACCAGAAACAGCCTCCTTTCAGCTCTTTATCTTTGGGACAAGGCTCAAGACACACAAAATCATTTGCAATTCCAAGTAGTGGTGAGTCCAAGTGCTTATCACATCCTGTGTAGCACAACACTTCAGTGTGCTGCGGTACATATATAAAAACTTGTCAAAAAAACCTGAATGCCTTGGCACCACTAGGGTAAATGATGAGATTACACTTTTTGTATTTGACTGACCTTTCAAGGACTGGTTGTGAGATTTAAAAAAAATGAATCCCAAAAACATTGTTCTTTTGTTTCAAAAGCGACAGTGAAGGTTAAGTAAGCTGCAGATGCAGAACAGAATATTTAAGAGGCACAAGACCTCTTCTGTAAGTAAAACATATGTATCTGTAAAGAAGTTGTTTTGTTTTTTTAAAGAAGAATTTTTACCATATTGTGTGCGTTTTGGTCCAGATGCCAGCTCGCCCAAGTGGGTTTGCCTCATCGTCCGTCGACTCCCTTTCTTCCTCTGCCTGAAGACTATACTGTCGAACAGCCTGGTATACCGTCATATTGTATGGTAGCAGGTGGTCACCAATGTAGAACTGTAGTCTGTGACGCACACTGCCAGAATTGAGGAATTGCGCCGCCTGTGTAACAAATGAATGACATATTAATATAACTTAAATTATAACTCAGGACTTAGCTGTAAATATCCATCAAGGCAATCTTCAGTCTGCATAGATAAGAAGAAAAGCATGAATGGTATCACATACCAGCGATTCATCGATTTCATCATCTGAACCGTCATCATCACTGTCTTCATCCTCTTCTCTGACTCGGCCGTACCCTGTACAGACAAGATTTCGAGTTAGTAACTCCACTGAAACAACACTGAATAACCTATTGTGAGAAAAACTAAAGGGATCATTTTGGGCATTTGGACCAAGTGGAGGACAATCAGGTGCCATAGGAGAATGCAAATGGCTGGTAAGGGATCAACTCTTCAAATCTAACTGAACAGTCACTCACCTCTGACAACAAGATATCTCTCAATGGCTTGCACCAGGGCCAGGGGGTCTATCTTCACAGGGCCGCCTTTCCACTGTTTAACATTAGTGCAATCTGGGTGTCTCTGCAGATGGCACTTGAGCTGATGTGTGTTGAAGAATTTGAGTGCCTGAGAGCCCCTGGAGAGAGAAATTAAACACATTTTTAAAAATGTATACCAAACAGTGCAACTGTGTTTAAATATTTATATTTTTGATTAAAACATAAATATTAAACCCACAAACCTGCTGCCATTGCCGTTGCCACTGGGGAAATCATGCACTTTGACTGGGAACTGTTCCATTTGGCTCAGGCAGCTGTTCATTTTGTGCACCAGTGCCAGGTACGGCCCATTCTCTGATGGGTCCAAACGACCTATGGGCTCCATTCCTGGAACCTACAAACCAAAAGAGGGGAGACAAAACAGATTAAAATTAAATTTGGCTAAAGTCATAAAATCCTTTAACAATATGCAGTAGTATAACATGTTGTAGTGTCTCACCGGACAGCCAGCGAACACGTGGAGGAACCTCTTGAGCCGCACATCACGGCTGAGCAAGTCCCTGTCGCTGTTGGAGGTCAGGTAGACCAGGAGCTGCTTCACCAGCCCACTGTGCTGAATCTCAAAAGACGACACATCAGATTCTGATACAATACTGGAGATCTCCACCAGGCACTCCATACCACCATCCACCTGGGAAACAGAAACATAACAAATCATCAGAAAAATGTCTCACTCTTGACATTTAGCATTACTTTATACAGGCAGTTTTAGCTAAGTAAATACAATTTTAGTATCTACAACTTCATTTAGCGGATGCTTTTATCCAAAGCGACGTACATCTGAGAGTTGAGTATCTGTCTCTCTGTGTTTCACTATTCGTACATCTTGCATTAATAGGACCCGATGAAAGTAAGTTATCAGCTTTATCAATTTTAACAATTTCAACTTAAAGTACAAGCTCTACAAAGGGGAGTGTATGTTTTACCTGCAGGTTGAGCTGCTCAGTGGCTGTGCAAAGTCTCTGGAGTACATTCAGTGCAGGGTTGCTGCCATCCACATTTTCAGAGTTGAAGTAGCGCTCCACAAACTTACTTGCCTGTTCTTTGATCCAGGCCTTTATTTTGTCTCTGCAAAATAAAAAAAAGACAACATTGACAATAGTGATTACAAACAGTAGTCCACACATTGATCCCACTGCCAGTGACTGATCATTCTGCATTAACACTTTATATCAATCTTCTTCAGTAACTCCCATCATCGTACCTGTTATTTGAAATTGAGTCCTTGGGAGGTGCCCTTGCCAGGCCACTCACCCCCGCTGTGCGTGAGGGCTCTGAGTTGGCATTGTTGGTCTGGGCACCCAGCTTGCCCCAGGTCTTGGGATTAAGACTGGCCAAGAAGGACGATTTGGGTGACTGAGTACTGGTGGGGCTCTTGGCTGTAAAGAACATAAAAGGTAGGAGGGTTACCTATGGGCTAAGAATATATCCAAGACCATAAAATGCCATTTAACTTCATGACCATCTGCCACAGGTTACATAACAGCAACAGAATCTGCTGTGGCAGCTGGCTGGTAAAACTGGACAATAAATATCTACATGGCAGCTCAGTGGTACAAAATAAATAAAACATTTAGAGCAATTACTGATGTTACTCCTTTGAGATATGTTGTGGATAAAATGTGGTCCTCTATTGGCATATTCATGTGCCAGTGTGTCTGGTGGGGATTTTAAACATCACACACACAGTGACACTTCAACTTACCCTGATTGTCTACTTTGTCATCATCTCTTGGGGGAGAGTATTTGGGCCTTCTGGGCCCTCTTTTAGGTAGCCGTTTCCTCTTTAGGACATCACTTAACCGCCTTGGTGAGAGAAAAATGAATGAGTTAGTTAATTAAATATACATATATTAAAATACACCGACAAGCAGTAGCACGCATGAGTTTCTGAATAACCACACATACACTGTCTAATATGCATAGACTTCCAGTTTCAAATAGAATTTTTAGATCTAGTTATCATAAAACAAATTTAGCTCCAGCTGTTTTAAGGTGGTTCAGCACAGGGTGCCATTTGTATTTATGAGCTTAGTTTCCTGTGTGACACTTAACTTGGGCCTGTGCAAGAAATTTGTTTTTAAAACCACATGTAAAGAGCAAAACCAAAGCCACACATGACCACATACTCACCCCTGCGGACTGAGGTCCAGTGAGTCGTCCATGCTGTGCTGGAAGCTGGGTGAGCCCAGATCAGGAGTTGCATTATTAGCAGACGTGGTGGATGCAGTGCTGATGGTGGTAGTGCACAAACTGGCAGTACCACTAGGGCAAGCCTTCGGGGGACTAGTGACCAGAAAGCTCTCAGACTCTGACAGGTTCTTCACCTGGTGCATCACACCTGAGACAGGAGACAGACAGGTTTTACAAACTGTCTTAGAAATAGCAGTGACACACTGCACCTTTTTGCCAGTTAGGAAAAAGTTGCTTGGATCTGGAAGACTGTGGAACAGCAGGAAACCACTTGCCTCATGGACTTGTAAGTGTTGGATACTCTGGTGAGCAGACAAGTTGGTACATGAATTTTCCATGCGATTATACTCTACCTTCTCTTCTGAAATAGACACTGAAGACATCAGGCAGCTTCTGCATGAGAATCTCAGCCATCTGCAGAGAACCTACTACAATCTTCAGGTCCTGGCTGGATAACATGGAGGCAATGTGACTGTAGAAATAAACACACAAAAAAGATGAAAGATGAAAGTCAATTTAAATTCAACTCAAGGGTGGTCACCAGTAATTCCCTGGTGTTTTTTTTCCAAGAAGCTATTAACCTCTGACCCTGTGTTAATGTCAATGTTAAAAGCAGCCCACAGCCCAGGCGCTGTTACCTGGACACAGCATGGTTCCTCAGCACATCCTTGAGCAGCTCTGCATCAGCAAAGTAGATGATCCTGAGGATGGCTCTAAGGCACTTGTGTCTGACAGCAGGGCCAGCCGATGAGCTGTACACCTCATACAAGACCCCAAACAGAGTTTTGATAAAGCACTTTGCTAGCTCAGGATCCTCCTTCATCAACTGGGCTCGTGCATCTTCTCTACGAACTTCCTGGTGACTGCCTGGAAACAGACAATAAACAGGTGAGGTTTATTTGCTTAACTGCACAAAACAACAAGACATAATACACTGTATCCATAATTTGCCCAGATCTGTATTACCTGTATTGGGGTTGGCAAGTGGATTTGGTTTCCTCTGGATACCACGTGCTGTTCCTGTGTCTTCATTGATCTGCTGCATAGAGTTGAAGTCAATTGTGTACACACGGCCCAGGGTTGACAAGCTTATCTCATCCTCCCCGTTCTGGTGGGCTGTCTGTAGGGCAAGGTAATCACCAAATACACCCCCAACGTCAGTATCACATCATTGTGTGTGTAAATGTACTGATGCTGACACACTGTGAGTAGACTGAATGTTGTCAAATAATGTAATGTAACATTTAAAAAAGATTCAATCCATTACGCATTTTACAAATTGTTATCTTGTAATGTAACAGAGGTCAAGAATGACTGGCCACAATAAAATCTGTATTGTGATACAATATATCAGACAATACACATCTCCAGCAATGACGGCATCATCACAAATTTAGACGTTTCAAAGATACAGAATGTGGGTGAAATAGTCTCCTCTGATGCATTTACCTCAATGATGCGGCTGTCAATGCGGTTGTAAGGATGCCACAGTCCCCGGTCATCCCTCCACTGCCAGATGGCTCCCTCTGTTGTCTGGGCACTGCCCTTCTTAAGCATAACATCGACTGCAAAGATGCCCTCTCTGGGCAGGCAGGGCATCAGCTCACTGTAAGAAGAAGAGTGGTTTTAGACAACTACCAAAGGCAGTTCACTCTATATTTAGTTTAACTCATTAAGTGAAACTGGTTTGGTTTTTTGTAAACAGGTTGGCTAAAATGGCAACTATCATTGGAAAAACAATTGTATCTGTGGTTCAAGGTCTGGGAGAAGGATTGGGAGAAGGAGAAGGAGGAACATTTGTGGCAATGTTGCAGGCCCTACGTCAGTGTGGCAGACTATTTGATAAGAGTTTCTGTAGACTGTGCAGAAGACAATGTAAGAATATTTTACAGGCTTCCAAGTCTTGTCATAAGTCAGGTGGCTTAGCACCCTCAAATCCCCAAAATAGCATTTTTTGTGCCATATTGCCCACCTTGATCTTAACCCATATTACACTAAACAGAAGACAGGAAAATAGATGTTACCATATAAGGGAGGTCAGTTCATAGAGCTCCTGGGGGCTCCGAGGTACCAGTTCAATCTGCTCCTGGCAGCTGCCATTTGATGCACCACACAAGAGGAAACGCAGAGTTTCTGCTATGTCTGTTGAGAAAAGGTAACACAGACATGTTGTTAGTTGCCATGTTGCATCTTTAACACACAAAACTCCTAAAGTAGTGCTAAAAGTCTGTCAAGACTGAATGTAAAGACAATTTTAGAAGGAGTCAATTAGATGTAAGTTGTGAAAAGACATGAATTCAGTCTATATGGTGAAACAGGTGATTAAGGCAGGGATTTGTCAGCTCAAGCTGAAAATGTGAGGTGAGCTATGGCATATCTAAGCCGTAGCAACTGTGCACCTAAAATCAAAAATACACACAGCTGACAGGTGTTGCTAGCTGCAAACTAAATTTCATACTGTCACATCCGTGACAAATAAAGAGAGACCACATAAACACTTAAATTCACAAATAAAATGAGGAACATAACTTCACAGCAGGAGGTACATCAGCTTTTATAGTCTAGTAACTATACCATTTAGTAAGTACAACCAAAAACCTATGCAGTGAGTACTAACAGTATGAATGTATATAGACTTACATAAAAGACAGACATGACAGAGGGGGCATGTAATAAGTGAGTGGCACCGGTGTGACCCATTGGTGTGTGAGTGTGTGTGTGTGTGTGTTACTCACTCTGTTTCATAAGCTGGACTGCCAGGCAGGGGCAGTTAGAGCACATAAGGGAAAACATGCGCACAACCATGATAAACATCCCCGAGCTGAGCACAGGAGGGGTCACTACCAGCAGCTGCTGAATGTTGGTCAACAGGTCCCGTGATGCAACCTCCTGCAGTAGGTTCTGTTCACAGACACATACATGCACATTAGCTGGTGAGTTGGGTGGTAAATGGAGGAGATAAGACAGAGGTGGCAAACACAGAGACAGCAAATGTGGTGTTAAGTCTTAAAAACAAACCTCTTCATGTTGAAAGTTGTCCACCAGTCTGGCGAAACAGAGACAAGTGCTTTCGACGGATTTTTTATCCTGAAAAAGTTAAAAGAATATTAGTGAATCTTTAGGTTAGGTTACACTGAAAGAAATAATTACTATTCAAAACAACCCTAACCCTAACCCTAGGAAGCAGGATAAAATACTGAAATATTGAACTGAACAGAGTACTCGTGTTTATATAACTATCAGTGTTGTCCCTGTCAAACTGAACTATGAGTAATCAAAACCAGACTCCCTTTCTAATGATTGACCAACACACTAAAAAAGGAGGTATAGCTACACTTTTTCAGTTTAAAACATTAATAGACAGTAATGGTGATTAACCTGAATACATTTTTTTTACTGAGTTTTGGCCCTCCACCTAAAGTAAACCACTCATGTATGATTGTCTCCTTTGTTTATTTTTTTCTGTTACTGTTTATAGCTTAATCACACAAAACAGGTACTGTCATTTTTTTAAGTTCTTTTGCAAGTCTTATAAATGTTAGATATAAAAATATTAAGTTGAAGGAAATATTAAAGAGATTTGACAATGGGTCACCAATTAAGACTAGTTCTGATTAGTGGGCTGCATTAATTACCCTTGATCATTTCATGCTCATGCAATTCTCTGACAACAGAGAAGATGTCCATGAGATTATCTGTATTGTGTAGCTATACTGAAGGACAAAATATACACAATTTAAATGTGTAGAATACAATGAAAACATCAAGCATTTGTCACAATAATCTGCATTTAAATTGACACTTCATTTTTAAAAAGAAGTCAGACAAGGCTCCATCACTAAGTCATGTTCTTTCACCTACTTGACCTAAATACATTCCAGACCTTGCTCATCATTGATGATGGGTAACAACAAGAAAACAAGTTCATTTTCTCAAAACGCTGTTGGGTTTCTTAGTTTTTCCACATGTGTTTATAATCAATTTAATTTCTGGAATGTGAAATCCCTTCCAAGAATACCACTAAGTACCACTTGTGCCAAGCCCCTGCTGTGATGGCATTGCATTTTATAGTTCATCTTTGTCTGACATGGGGGGAAAAAACCATACCTGGTGTGTGAGTCTCTGAGTCAACAGTGGCAGAGAATCAGCAACAAAGTGGAACTCATCTGGAGTGATACTCTGGCAGCAGTTTGCTGCAATGGCCAAAGCATTTCTCTGAGCATTGATGCTAAAGAACTCCAGGTAGAGGAGGCAGTCAGCAAGCCCACCCTGTGAGGGATAACAAATGATAACATTATTGTGGCGTATAGTTGTGGCTAATAGTGGTGGGTGATTTAAGGGCATGACAAAAAAAAACATGCAACACTTACAGCCTGCAAAATGGCTTTGCTGTGTCGCCTTGACAACATCTCCAAGGCTGTCAGGGCCTGCTCTGCTACGTCAATGAACTGGATCACCTGAAGCTGCAGAGAGGAAGGTGGAAAAGACATTAGCACATCAAAAGGCCACCAGTGGCAATTAACAATCGATTAGGGACAGATAGAGAGCACAGTGTCTTACCTTCTCCAGGAAGACAGGAATAGCATCGACCACCACAGCAGAGGATCGAGGGAGTGCCTCCATCATATATGTGAGTGCACGAGAGGCATGATTCATCTGATAAAGATAAAGGGCAATCACAAATGGCAGTGGCATTACAAAAATGAAAGAATCAAGTGAAAGATAACTACAGCAATAAAAGTTCATCATACTTACAATATCAAAGTTATGCTCCATTTGTAACAGTGTAATCTGTGAAAGAAAGTTGAGAGTATTAATATGGGAATAAGGTATAGCTGCAAAACATACAGGTCCCTCAGGTATACTGGAGAGTTTTAATGACCAAACAAGGTCATTATGACTAACCAAAGCAGGCACCACACTCTTGACAGGGAATCCACCAAGTGTTTCTTCATTGCCCATCACCAGCAGCTGGCACATCTCAATAGCAGCTTGGAGCTGCTGAGACTCGTCACCTGTGGCCTGCAGGCCCTGTAGTAACTGCTGAGCTTTGGAGCCTGGAGAGAGGTAATGTTTCAGTTATTTAGAGTTCACCAAAAGCAAATGACACCGACGTAAGGTTAAGAAGGTTGTACTCACTGGCTCCACTGCCAATGGTCCTGTGAAACAGCTGTGACATGCGGGGTCCCAGGGGCCCAAAAAGATGTGGGGGGAGACCCCTGGCCTCCAGTAGGGCTATAGGGATCAAAACAGCAAGTTTTGAGAATAACTATACAGTACTGAGAGAATTGGTTTTGAAGTCTTTATGCCTGAAGATGTAGCATTAAAAATTAGGGATATGTGTAGATTTATTTTTTTTGCCCCATATTATTGTGATATAATCTACAACTGGTGAATTTTAGCAGGGACTGACTAGAAAATCTGAGGGAATTTGAGGGGATTAACATACCTTGAAGTCTTCCCATTTCAGAGTCATCAGACTCACTCTCTCCAGAGGTGGTCATGCCCACTGCTCCAGCAACTGAGCTCGAAGCTGGACACAGTATTAAAGTATTAAATGAAAGTGTAAGTTAAACAGTAAAGAAAGAAATCAGTCTTTTGAGGCTAAAAACCCCTGTGGACTTAAAGATGTTTAACTCCCAAACTAATTTAGCGGAAAATTCCTGATCATCCATGGATTTAATGGCACATAACGAGGACAGATGTTCTACTGTCAAACAAGAATCGGCAGCAATGACATGATAGGTACCTGAAGCCCCTTGTGATGCCTCATCAGTGCGAGCGGCTGACGAGTTGGCCCCATCCTGGTTGTTGTCGGAGTCGGCCATTTTCTCCTGTCGGCGAGCGTCGGCTGCCCCGCGCTTGCCCAGGCCTGAGCCCCGCCGACTGTGATACCAGTAAAAACAGATTGGCAATATAAGTGATACGAGATGCATCAAGATACCTGTGGGACCTTGAAAGCTTCTGGCTACAAAAGACTGGGCATTTGTTACGGCCCGTACAGCTGATATGTTTAATGAGGGACTCTGCTTTATATATATATATATTTTTTTTTTTTTTTCCAGATCTGATCATGACACAGGGAAGTAAATGGAACTGATGGTCTAAACAATATCCTTATTTTGTTTTGTGAAATAGTGTCATCAACATGAACAGTACTGTCTTCAGTTGTTATGTCCATTGGGCTGATTTATTATTCCATTTTGCCATCTTGCTCTGAAATCTAGTTATCATCCTGTGATGCTGTTGGGTTCAAATTGCTTTTTGTGGAGAGAGCTTTAAAATACAAAACAATAGATGAGTTGCTTGCAAGCTATACAAAATAAATAAGGGCAAACTTTGTGTCAAACAGCTTTCACTGTGTCTTCACCACAACTAGGGCTACTGTCTGCTTATGGCTACTGTCATTGACCAAACAAAGCTTAAAGGTTCCCTGGGGATTTTTGACCTCGTGTGAGTGGGCCTGTTTTGTTTATCTTGTTCACATGCACACGTAGGCACATGGTTGAAGCAATACACTCTTTTACCAATGGTTTCACAATATTCCACTTTACAAGTGGTGGCAACGTGTCAATAGATGCTGCAAAGAGCCAAGCAAGTGACATGGATGTTAGCAATGCGGGACTTATAACATTAGTGAAGATATTTTAGAAAGACAATGTCCTCGAAACGATTGTTAGATCTCAAAGATACACACAATGCTTTTTAGTAAATTACATTGAATGTGAACACGAGTTTGTTTACAAGAAAAGGCCACAAGGCACCTTCAAGTTACCTCACGTAAGCCACGTTTCCACCACAGAAACCTTCCCCAGTGACTAGAAACCCTTGGGGAACTCAACATGTTTCCACCTCATTGTCTAAGAAAATTTCCAGGGGTGTTAATTTAACCGCCAAAAAGTCCCTGCTCAAGAGGGTAGTACTTTCCAAAAATATAGTAACATCGGAGGTGGAGCATGCAGCATTTTTAAAAATGTCAAACCAGTTTGTTTGTTATTTATTGTGCTTTGACACATTAACATGGAGTTACAGAAGAACGCATGTGACAGATGGACTGTTGTTGTTGTTGTTGTGCTGTACAGTCAAAAAATACATGTAAAAACAGCCATTGCTTTTTCAGACAGTCAACTGACTAATTTGCCAAATCTTTGCATGTCTTTAGACTGTGGTAGAAACACTGACAACAACAGGTTGAGGAAATCTTTCAGTTACTTGAAAAGTAGTTCCTGGGACTAATAGTTCTGGGTACTTTAGATGGACTGTGTTGTTTTTGTTTACACAATGTCACGATCATTTTGGTGCGCTCTTGTGTGAGGAACTGCTGAATACTGAATTATACTGGAAGGTGTTTCTAATATGTAGTCTACCCTCATTGGTGTGCATAAATCATGTAACTAAAGAGTCCACATTTCATGCACTTTTTCAGGCAGCAATATTTCCATCACAGTTTACACAAATTCATCACTGTGATTCGTACCTGGTGCTGGCACAGGAGCCCGTGGTCTTCTGGCGTGTGCTCCGCCGAAAGCTGGGGAGCTCTGCTGGAGGAGACTCGCTGCGCTTCTTAGTGGATTTCCTCAAACCTAAAGTTAAAAAAAAAGACATATAACCCACCTACGGATAAGGCACCAACACTAGTATCAAATTGTTTTGACAGGGATACAGTTTCCATACAAAGTAGATCAAAACCAGTGTGATGCTGATTTATAGACCAGATGATGTGAAACATTTGTCATTAAATAGCATAACTATAATCATAGACATCCACAATGAGTTGCAGAGAATATCTGGGCTGAATTATGAACACGCAATTGAATACTTTTAAGTATCTTTAGGCAGTGGTATCACAATAGAAAAAATCCCTCCATATCATGATTAATGCTCATAATGCATAATGCTGAAAAAAAAACTTGGTCAAAACAGCTGTTAGAGCAAAGACTGATGCTGAGTGAAACTTTTCAATACAGTAAAGGCTCTTGTGTTGCCTGTTAGAGCCCTGTACCACTGACTAGATGGGTATTAATAGTAACCCAACCATGGCCCTATGACAAGACAACCTTCATGCTAGATCTGTGACTCATAATTCAGTAGTACAAAAATAAACATTTTAAAAAGTTAACACCAAATGCAGTAATGATATATGAACTACTATTTCGTTTCTGTGTACTTAATTTGGCTTTACCTTTGAATCATAACGGGTCAAATATTAATGCCACACACATATATTTCAGCATGAGTTTCCTAGAGATTCCATACAAACCTCAAATTATTTAGAGCCACTCAAGCAATCACAAACATTTTCCTATTATTCAGGCTGTAGTAACATTACTAATTCAACATGATCCAAATGGCAATGTGCAATGGAAAGCCATACAGAAAGACTGAAACACAAGCAAACTGCATTGTATACATTTACTCACCATTACAGTTCAAAAATCTATGTGTGTTAAAAGATATCAGAGGCTAACAGATGAAGATATTGAGAGAGAGATGAAGTTCTTTTCTCTCCTGACAGAAGCAGCTCCTGAGTCCTTCCCTGCCCTCAAACATACCCCTGGTCAGCTGGTGGGCCAACAAACTAAGCCAACTTAGGAGGGGTCTCTCCATTTGGGCCTAGAGCCAATGGCAGACAGCCCACCTCAGTTTCTATCCTTTCACCTACCTAGAACAGCCTGACACAACGCTGACCTGAACAGCTTACACTCATTTCACCATACACTCCAAATTTGTACTGTAATATTTCTCTGTGTACTTGGACTACTGCACTGCAATACCCTCTTCTCACTCGGGATGGGTATCAAACCTCAGTACTTCAAAAACTCAATGGTGCTGTAGCATTGCATACTGCTAACTGACAGGTACTAAAAGTTAGTTTTGTTTCCTCTGTTTGTGTTAAACTTAATAAATGCATCAGCGTTAATTTTTGTTTTCAAGTATTTTGTTAAACACTGGGTTTTTTAATTCTATAAAAAGAGAGTTTTTACTGAGCCAAGTATGGTATCTGACAAGTATCTCTGATATTAATACTCAAGTCTGACGGATTCATCTGCACGGCCGATATTTCTGACTGATTTTAGCTTATGACAGATACATTGGTGTATGTGTTGGCCAGCATATATCAAGAAATTGCAGTCCACAAATAGTTTAGAGACACTGACGCCATTACATAGTTTTGTCCACCAGAGACCACTGACAAAATATATGGTTCCTTTATCAAAAATGATCATGTTACAATTACATAGCTATGTTTATGATTTTAAATTATAAAAATGGCTGTAACTGGTACTAAGCCTTTGCTTTCATACTGCTGCAATTATTGAAAGTTTTCTAACAATACCTGCCCAAATTCACACAGACATTAAAAATTGAATGCAATGCTAACCCGACAAGCTAGCTACAAGTAAAAACCTAAACACCATGATACATATTGAGGAGAACAAAATGCTACCTCAACACATCATGACAGAATCAAAAGAAACATTCTGCACTCATGGTATTCATGAGTGCACTTTTTCGATTAAGACTGTATAAATAAGAGAGATATTTTACTAAAAAGTCTTTGTGTCTACCACACCTGCAAAATCATACATTTGCAGCACACTTACAAATGAGCACCCAGCAGCATTTATGTTATGTTTAGCTATTCTCCAGTTTCAGGCTACTGGTGCTTAGGTCTGAAATCTGAGCCAGTTCACCAGCTCAGTGAAGCCCACACTCACCACATGTAAACTAGATACGTTGGTCAAGACACACACGCTTTATTGTATGCAGTGTGTCAGTGTCACCAACTGTATTTATACATGATACGTCATATGAGCTACACAGATGTCTTGATAAAGGCTGTATTATACACTACTATACATAATACAGCCAAAGTACAATACAGTGCATTATATTGACCCTCTACCATTTTATTGTCTGCATTCTGAGTGTGTAAATATTACCCATGAAAATTCCACAATGGAATAAGAAAAGCTGTGTCCATGACTTTCTAGTGCTAATCCCACTATTCAAGGCAACACATTTTATAGATGTCAACATTACCAGTGTGCAACTTATCTGATTATTAGTAGTGTAGAGTCCAAAATCTCAATTTACTGCTCACTACTGAATAAATGATTCAGTCTATTATGTAGGGAGTGGTGAATGAGGGAGTGATTCTGGACACAGCCTTTGTGATTTTTTTCCTACGTGTGAAAGGACTACAATTTTACCAGAAGTAAAGCTTTAATCTGTATGTGTGCTGTAATGTGTCTCAACCAGGCAGCAGTTACAAATATATTTGCTCTCATAGGTGAAGAGTGAGGTTGTGTAACTGATGCTGTGACGCTGCTTGGATCTTGGGTCCTATGACATTTAATCCCAGAGGTGTAACCTCCATCCAAGCTCATGAGAATAATGCACTGACCATTTACAAGCCAATCATAACCCTGTTTAAACCCCTAAATATTTCATGCAATTACAAAGATGAAAAAGAAAGCTCTTGCAGATACTTCCCTCACTATACTCAACTTTTCCCATCACTAAAAGAGGGCTATATGAATTTAAATATGACATTTTATCTATATTGAAATAGTACAAAATAGCAGTGAAATGTTTTCTTGAAGCTATGAAAGAGAGATGGTTTAGCTCAGACAGTGGATTAGAATGAGTGTTTCTATTATCAATAGACAGGATCCATACACAGGTAATGTGACTCACTTGCTAGTTTAGCTTGTAATCCTGATGGCCCAGGTTTGGAGGTCTCAGTTTTGGAGGATCCGGGCAAGGACAGTTTGGGTTTTGGCAGGTTGACTTTGGGGTTGAAGCGTGCTGCCCACTCAAATTTGGAAGAGCTGGCGGTTTTGGCCTGCTCCTTGTCACGGGTACTACGACGAGGGGAGGGACTTGAGGCTGAGCGAGAGCGTCGTGCCTTGGTCTGATCTTTTCCTTGTTTGACTCGGGCGCCCTGCGTGGTGGCGCTGTTGGTGCCTGTGGTGGAGGAAGAGGAAGAGGTGGAGGCAGAGGAGGAGGAGTCTGTCACGTTGCTACACCCAGCTTTGGCTGAGGCGGCCGATTTAGACGCCAGCTTGGTGGGTTTTGCAGTTCTGCCCTCGGTACGATTGGGGAGGGACCCAGCGGTGCTACTTAGACCGGGGAGAGAGTCCGCTTTCTTCCGTTTCTGGATTGGTGAGGCCCCAGCGGCCCCGCTCTTCTTGCTCTGACCTCGACCTGACGATGCAGGTGGTTCTGAAGCAAGTGATCTCTTCTTGGATTTAGTTGGGCCTTTCTTGGTCTCTGAGGTATTGTCTCGGGGTGGTGGGAGCGATTTGGGCTTCTTGGCAGGGGTCGGTCCAAAGGTACTAATTTGGTCAGGAGCTTCACTTCGCTTCTGCCCAGGGGTGCTTTTACTCTTTGACTGGTGGACTGGTCGCTCTTGTTCAGATGTCCCTGCAGCCTCTGGCTCGTCTTGCAACACAAATGAAGCCACGGACAGAGTAAGACCGCTTCTGCCAGGGAGCAAGAGGGACAACAAAAGACCATCTCAGAAAACTCCTCAAAGCGTGGAAAGTTATGAATTACAATGCCACATTCATTGTACTCATTCAGATTTAGAACAAAACCCAAAAGGTGTGCAATAGTGTATGTTCTTCTTCATTGTGAATTTTACTT
Source organism: Holacanthus passer (assembly GCA_025331565.1). Classification (NCBI taxonomy): domain Eukaryota; kingdom Metazoa; phylum Chordata; class Actinopteri; family Pomacanthidae; genus Holacanthus; species Holacanthus passer. Next base: position 3,224,275 of record JAFREQ010000004.1, on the reverse strand, counting down.
AGTATGACACCACTGGATAAAGTACAAACCCACAAACACACGCACACACAATCAGCACCAAGTAGAGAGGAGGGGTACCTTCTTGAGCTGTGCCCTCTGGACTGGCCAGTGGCTGAGCTGGCTGTGGCTTTGGAAGCCTTAGAATTAGGTCTTCTACTTTCAGGTGGGGAATTTGCTTTATGTTTTACCTGCTCTGACTGCAACCTGTAAGGTTGGAAATTAAAGAGCAAGTGACAGTGTGGGTTTCGGTAATTAAGCCACATAAAAGAGAGACTTGATCAATCCCCGAATCATTTTGGCTGACTGCGTCTGCATATCCTGTGATCATTAACACCTCTGGAGTAGCAAGAAAAACAGCTAAAACAAAGTTAATCACCATTTGACTCTGATAAAAAAAAGACAAGATAAGCTTCCCCTTTGATCAAGGAGGCCAATATAACCTTTCTGCATTAAGTTAAAATTAACTACAGACAAACACCACCAATGAATTAAGTACAAATATCCCACTAAACACCCCTCATTTGTTGCTTCCTTTAAGAAAACCCCAACTACCGTTCCCCACAATTCATGATTACCGCCTCTTCGTTTGTATTGAGATTTTTACTATAAGTGGACAGTAACTGTGCAGGTAGACTCACCTTCCTGCGACTGTGTGGTCTTGTGGCTGGGCCGCAGCAGTGTTCCTCTGTGAACGGCGCAGTGACCCCCCTGGATTGGAATTAGGCCGGTTGGACATTGGCACCTCTCTCCTGAAGGGACATACCCTTTCTAGACACTACCATTCACTACATTAAAAGAGAGAAAGAAACAACATAAGAATACTGACAAAGTGAAATGGTAAGCCTTATATCTACGCTCACCCACAACCACTGGGTTGTCCTCAGTTTAAAGTTGCTGTGCTGTAGGTGACAGCCGATCGAGCTTTTGTACCATCAAGCTCAAGCTCACCTCTCTAGCCCATTTGAGATGATCAGGGGCATGACTGTCTCATTGATTTCCTTAAGTTTGTAGATCTCAGGATACAAGCTCCCTCCAGAAAACAACTGACCAATCCTATTACTTACACTACCATTCATGTAAGGGCAAAAACAGGCTGCCAGAAAGATCATGAGGAAGGAACCAGGCAACTCACAAAAACTGTGGGCTAAGACTTCACGTTTGGTTTTTTTCCATTTAAGAAACCATATATAGTAGACTTCTATATTGGAAATTATTTCATTAAATCAGTAATTAAATCTGCTTGTTTCTTAAAAAAAAAAAAAAAAAAAAAAGGATCTACACACCTCAGTTTATGTTCCCTGCAAACAGCGTTCCCATAATAGTCTAGCCAAAATTTATACTGATGTAAAACACTAAATGCCCTTTAAACATTAATTTACTGTCTGTATCAAAGCATATAATATTTTTTGTTTTACAAGACAGCACCCTTTATCATGGCCTATACTGTAAAGCTGTTACCAAGTATTTTACTATTCCCAAATATATTTGAATTTTTTTTGTGCTTTTACTTTTAACCATTAGACAGGAAGGACAACTGCCATTCATTCAACTCATATGAACATCATAGTCAAAATATGACTACTTTTTACAATATTATACAACAATCCCAGACTCCTCTGAATAATTTGCAAGGTCACAGAGAAATCAAAATAAACCTTCAATTGAGCAGACTGCAAGTCAAACAAACCACACAAAAAGAGAATTATCTTAAAGTTTCAAACTCCTTCTAAAGAATATCAGCTACTGTTTATATCTTGTTGATCTCAGTCTTTAAAATGGCCCAAACATCCCTTAACATTTAGATACCTGACTGACAGAGCTGGTTGTTCGGGTAAGTTGTACTAATCATTTCAGTCAGGATGCAAGAGAAAATGTCTTTTACATATGAAGAAGTAGAATTTACATGCAAGTCTCATGAGTCAATGACATGAGGGTACTGTTAACAAAAGTGATTGATATCTTTGAACACACATACACACACACAGCAGGATGATTTTATCAACTGACACACAAAAACAACTGAATCACAACGTAAATACTCTAGAACAGAAAGATTACTAATTTACCCATTTAGTTAGAGTTTAAATCATGATATCATTGATCATAAAAATACGCCACACTTGGCAAGCTCACAGGGCCATTTTAGGCCTGCACTGACAGTGCATCCTAGTCTTTGTTTATTCGTCCATTCTGACAACTGCTGCAACACACTCGCCTATAATGTGACTAGTTAAGCACATCCAATGATCGGCAGCTTAAAACACCGGCCGAGACAAAGTTTCTGTTACTACACCACTAAACTAGCAAGGCAGTGTCCAATTTTTATACCCATGATTACAGAGGCCTATATTTCTGACGTAGTTCTCTGCCACCGCCGACTAGCATGTTTAGCCACTCATATCCTAGCAAGAGCCATACATTTTGACAGTAGCTTAGTCGCATCCGTATCCACAAAAAAAGCTCACACATCCCAAAAGCGAAGCTCGTAACCGCTGGATGTTGAATATGATAACGAGAAAAGGCTAAAACGCTTGTAATCACATACCAGAGACTCGTTGATTAAAGTTACGTTGGCTAACGTAGCAGTGGTTACATGGAAATGCGTAGTTGGCGTACCGGTGTGTCAACCAGTTTAGCTCCCGAACTAAACGCACTGCCAAATTCGTATAGCTGCCGTGTTTGCATCTTGTTGTGGTATAAAACGGCGATTTTTTTCTTTTACAGAATGGCCAAGACGAGCCCCTTAAAAGGCAAATAACGAGTGGGTTCACCTGAGATTAGCTACACATCGAAAATGGCAGCATCGGCTTGGACCGTCTTTCGAAAGCGGTTTAATGTAATATAGCTAGCAGGCTACCAGTAAACCAACGTAAGCTAACTTGGTATTCTGACTGCCATGACACACTCCTCTGTGTCTGGCTCGCGATCAAGTTAAAAGAAAAAATATACATGTCTAGCACGCAAGTTAGCTCACCTTCTGTACTGTTTGCTGGGATGATCAAATCAAAAATACACAGCTGTCAAGTCGACAGGTAACCAGACAGATCCAGTATCACTCTCTTACCAACTGTCAACGCGAATGTTGACTAACTTAGACAAGTAAAGCTAACAATCGCTAGCTAGCTACGAGGATCACTAATGTTTTCTAAGCTGACTTAAGGCCAATGCCTGCCTCTCACTAGAGCACTGGCTAGCGTTTTAGCATATGTTAGCCGGGCAGAAACAAGTTGACTACAAACAAGTAACGTGTCAACAAACTACCCAAGTTACTTCTCATTTAGAGTTGGGTAATATGGACCAAATAACACCCAGCATCTTATTTAGCTAAGCATCCTGGCCAGAATGACAAGTATCGTGGCTAGTCATTAGCAAGCTAATGCTAGCTTAGCCAATGCTTCTTACATGACCGTTCTCTCGCAAACAGTAAGCTGACAAAAATAAACACTTGACCGTTAGCTAGACAAGCTATTGTTACTCGCTGGGATCAGTTAAACTAGCTGTCCGATTGACAATAAACCACTGACCTTATCAATACCGAATTAGCTGCCGCGGGGCAGTCACGTAGCTGACGTTAATCGTTGTCAAATCAAACAAGAGCGTTATAGCTCTAACCAGCTAACCTTGGCATGCAAGCTAATTAATATTAGCTAGCCTTGTTGTCGCTGGCTAACGCTTTGCCAGCTCGACAGGATGGTAATGGGATTTATTAAGACAAACAACAGCCCTCGATACAACTCACGAAATCAGTCTTTTGGGGAACATTTTTGTCAAGTTTTGTTGAAATTTTACAAGTTGTCTAGCTAGCGGCTAGCACGTTACGGCTAGCTAGCAAAAAGAAATGGCCTCTGATACCTTTTAGACACAAAAAAACAGGAAAGCAGGACTCGGATTCGAGATATTTTCGCACCACTGAATCATAATTCCTCCGATGTATTTCGATATTAAATGGTCTCGAAGGTCCAAGAGCCTGTTGTCTGAGCTGTCAGTGAAAATGTCGACCTTTTGTATGATGTTGTTACCTATTTGTTCCAGTGTTGTAGTTGTAACAGACTGTGCACCAGCTCCTCTTTTCTCTCTCTAACGCTGCGAGTTTCACATCAGCTGAGGGGCCCACAACTGCAATATACATCCGCCAGATTCATCCGCTCGGGGACTACTTAATATTGATTTTTAGTTGTCTGCATCTCCTTGTTTTTAGTTGATGTGTTGCTCTGTAAACATATATATTAGCTAGACAGAGAGATGTGACTAGATTTGTCGTTTTTGTAAAGATAATCACTGCCACATTGACATCTTTGCTAACATTAGCTTATCGCAAATATGATGTATCAATCCGCTGGGTCGTGACCCCCTCCCTCCATATATATAGACATATATATATAAATATAACAATTAACTCTATAAATTGATGTGATGTCGTTCATTACCTTGATCATCAGCTCACATCAATGTAACAAAACAATGTAACAATTAAAAGCTGCTTCCGCTTCCGTTCAGTCGCTAATATTTCAGTCGCTTTTCAGTTGTCATGGTTACGCTCCTGCGTCCAAAATGGCGTCCCTGCTCGGGGAGCATCTGTTTGAAAGAAGTGGTCAAGGTCCAGCTCCTCCAAAAGACTTTTTCCAACTTGTTATTACCAAAAATGAGGTCGAGTATTTGTGTGGGTTTCTATTTTTAAGGCAGAATCTCAGAGACTAACTTGGTAAAAAGCAAAGTGTTGATAAAAAACACTGTGCGCACATGTAACTCAGGCTAGCTTAATTTTCACCCTACAAAGTTAGCCAGCTACCTTTAAATATTACCTTTCTGATATAATTTAAATACTTTGTAAGCTACTTTCCAGCCTTTGTACCCATCCAGTAATTTTTTACATCTCAAGTTGAATTAAGTAACCTTGTAAACAATGAATTGATGGCAAAATTGTACAGCAACACGTACAATTTGTGAAATCAATATGCATGTTGGTTTAAAGTCATCACTGTATATATTATATGTAGCCTAATTAGCATTTTTGATTCATATGATATCAAGATGGAATGAACTCATCTTCTCTCTCATTTTTATTTTTTTTCTACTTTAGGTAATATGGAGATCATGGAAGATTTCTCTGCGGCCTGAATGTCGGGGAGCAGCACCCAATGAGCTGAAGACATCCCATCATGATTTTTTAAATCAGAAAAGGTTAAAACGTAAGGTTTTTTCATCCAGATAGATAGATACTTTATTTATCCCCGGGGGGATTTGAATGCCACAGCAGCACTGCATATTATAATGTGATGCTGAAAACCTTTTTCACTTGTTCTTGATTTTGTTTGGCAAAGTGTTGCAGTCCTCTGTTTGGGCTCAGCATTTCATGAAATGGAAATCTGTCCTTTGACAGAGAACGCTTAGTTAGGTTTTCAAGAATGTGACGTCTGAGCTGTGCACTGCCACTCCCCATCTGTAGAACAAGTTGGTGCTGTTTTTGGGGAGAGGATCTTGGAACACACGATATCACTCTGTCAGGGGAAGTTTGATTACCTGGAGCGCTTACCTGATGACATATTGCTCAGAATCCTGTCCTTCCTACAGTTGAAAGATACAACACTGCTGGCGCAGGCTTCACAAAGATTCAGAAAGGTGAAAGCCTCTAAAAATGCTATTGTCAGTATAGTCAATATTATGCAGAAATGGTATGTTACTTTTTATTTTTCTCTCTCTCTGACATGTATGTTTGTGCTCATATGTATTTCTACACTGATAACCACACCTGTAAATCTGCATTGTACTTTGTTGTTGGACCGTATCAGCTCTGCAATTCTGAAAAATTTTGGGAGCAGACCGTGAGGCATCACTGTGCTGAGTTTACCAGTGACATGGAGGGCATAGCAAAGGCCATGGGCTGGAGGAAGATCTTTTTCACCCTCATCCCCACCAGTAAGGAGCAGCAGTGAAGCAACTCAACAGTTTTATTACTGTTCCGAAACAACTCCAATACAAATGTTCTGACAGTGAATAAATCTGAATTAGTTTTGCACTTTGCTAAACAAGAGTCACCGAATTTAGTTAGGTTTAGTGAGTAAAAAGTACATTTTTAGTGTGATCTACTAAAATGCATATTCCATTGGTTTAAAAGTGCCAAATATCCTTCAAAACAAATCAGTACATTGCTATTTTCTTGTTACACTGTAGATGGTAACAATTACCACCAGTATTCAATGGATAGATGCCATTACCTGCAATACATACTTATGTATGTCACAGATAGTTTATATTGTGTAATATAACTAATAAATTCAATTAGTATGCTGTATAAGACAGCATTTAGCATTATATTGTGTTTCCTGGATGATAAACTGGTGAAACATAATCCAAAAAGGCTTATGACAAAAAAAAGAATGTTTAAGCAACTGGAGACCTGCTGACATCATTTCAAGGTAAATGGTCAATTTCAGCATCCACTTCCTGTTTACATTTGTCAGTGAACTGTTCTTGCGCCCTCTGCTGAGGGCCCTCAGCACACAATGCTGTCTGTGCCTACAGGGATGGTATATGGTTTCTGTTCTGTGCTCATTCGTACAGCCAGCAGAGGGAGCAACATGGCAATGAAAAGTGGAGTCAGATGCTGGGAGGAGTAGGATCAAGCAAATAAACCCTTGGGTAACGTGTGCAAAACAAGTGTAATTCTGGTTACCATATCCAGGCCTAAAGAGTACAACACGTATCCTGGATTGAAACCTTGTACAAATACTTCTGTAAGGGCATCTGCCACACCAGTACGACCCTCACCTGAAACCTGTACAAGCAAGCTACAGTAACGTAAGACAAAGGTATGCATTGTTTTTTTCTGTTTCTAACAGGTACCTTAGTGGATCAGAGACAACATATGGTGCATTATATGTTAACAAAACAGCTATAAAGTACCATCCTTGTTTCTTATTGCCACAAAAGCATGACAAAATAGAAACATAAACATAAGTAATTCCATTGTCCTGTGTTAAATGATGAGAAGAATGTGTTGTTTTCCAGCGCATGTTAAAATCCTCTCAATATTAAAGATTCTTCTGCCCAAATGATAGCTGGGTGTTGGAATGATCTGACATGGCCGCATACAGCAATGACTGGTAGGTACTATGGCCTATTATTAGCCTCTGAACACTGGATACCGCCTTCTCAGCTGAGTCTGGTCTGGGAGGAAAAATATTCATTACGTAACAATAAAGGATCTGTCTCCCGACCCACTTCCTGAATACCACAGCAGCAACTAGGCCCCAAACTGAGGCAGAGCGGAAGCCTCATCCATTTGTTTGCTGGAGCAGTGTAAAGCTGTGGCGGTTGTTTTCTGCTTATCCTTTGCCTCCACACATTCAGCACGCTACCCCTCCTTCTCAGCTCCTCTTTGTGGGTCAGTGATGCAGCGGGAGTGACGCAGCAGTGGCAGCAGCCTCCAGAAGGCAACTATACACAGCAGGAACAAGGAACCTCTGCCAGAACCATAGTCCACAGGCAACATCCAGACTGCAGTCAGGAGGGAAGATGGTAAAGGCCTAGTCTAGGCCAAAAGGGAGAACGGGAGCCGGGTAGTCACTCTGCTTTTCTCCTCCTAAACAAACACCAGAGAGGCATCCACAGCGGCAGAGACAGGCCCAGCAGGACCTTCCGCACAGAAACATTTTGGTAGGCAACTCAAAGTATGAGTGCTTGTTAAGGCAGCAACATAAGTGCTACCAGGGATGGCTGTCTTTGTATGCTAAGAGTGTGAATGCTTGGAGAATGAGGATGAGGCCTACTCAGCCTTGTACTACAGTCTGTGCCTCCCCACAGATCTGCGTCTCTACAGGCCGCAGCTGAGCTTACTGAGCATCAGAGGCCTGTAAACTTTGTCCTGTGGTTTCGAACACATCCTTACTGTGTTATCAAGTGTGGGTGACATGGTGCTGCTTAAGAAATACTTCACATGATCCACCATACAGAGGAATATCTGAAACTTTAAGTAAGGGCGGTGAATCTTTTCCATTTTAAAGTTTTGATTCTAATTTAGCTTGAGATTGAATTCTTTATTTAACATATTTAATGGTTCCCAACTCTGTAAAATATTAAAGACGGCATTGGCAGTTAAAAATGGTACAATTGCTAAAATGGTCCTTTATGGTATAATGTTTTGGATTTAAAAAATGATTAAAAGAATTTACTTTATTGGCTTACCACAGATGCATTTCATACAGTACATACTGTAAATACAAATTAGAGATTATTTTATGTTAGAAGAACTAAAAGAAGACTATGGGATGGATTGGATCGCACCAAGAATCAATGGTTTAGAATTATTAGTCTGCCCGCCATCAAAACCTGCATTTACTTCAAGTCACTGAAGTTATTGTGGAAGACTTGATATGAGGACTCAAATTAAAAATGCTCCAAAGGTAAAACTGTATATTCTCTTTAAATGCCACTGATGGACTAGACTGGTCCAACTCTTAGATGTTGACTTAGAGAAAACCCTGAATATACTGCAACCAATATAAAAACTCCAACTGCATTTTTGTCTGTCCACAGGAACTTAGGGTTTTATTAGTTGAATTGACTTCTAATTTTGTGTCTTTGCTGTAAATTTGAGAACTCAAGTATTTTTGACTGGCATGCGCCTCAGGAAACCATACTCAGCTGTGGTGGTTGCTGCTTACTCATCCCACTTCAACTCCAGCCAGCCTCCCCCTTAGTTTACCACATTTAGATTTTCTGGCTACTATTACAGAGAGTATCTCTTTTTTGGATGTCCCACCAACATGGCCCAGTTTGGCACATGTTTTAAGGTTTAACTACCTGACAAGCCGGTACACATGCTGGTACCCAGGCTAATGTAGGGGTCCTCAAGTAAGCAGGTCTTGCTGTCGTCACCAAAAATAGACAACTGAGCCTGTGGTTAATTGTGTATTCAAGAAACTAACGTAATGTGATATATATCAAACACAGAAAAGGGAAGAAAACAATGCCTCTGCCAAGATTTAGGGTGATCATTGAGTGTGCACAGACAAAGGCACAAACTCTCCTTGAATAGCACATTTCCTTCCTTAAGGGCAATGAGTGAATGTATGCATAATAATATGGCACCTGCTACTTTGTCTTTTGAACTCAACAGTCCATAAACATAAGCCTAAATGCCATTGAAACAGGTTTAAATTGTGTCTCAGCCAGCATTAGAAGAAGACCTACACAGTCATATGACCACACTGAGTTGTGTAAATAAAAGAGCTGCTTCCGTCCTCAGAGGCTAGCGAGAGGCTCACAGTGCCATGTCGGGTTCAGCTTCCTCCCCTCCCCCTCGTCTGCAGTGCTGACGCATCTGCTGCTTTTGCATCAATCAGCAGCCTCTATATAGGTATACCGAGAGTCCCCGCTGATAGCAGGACTCTTTTTCCCCCCTCAGCCTTGCATTCAGTTTGCACGCTGACTGCAATTGTGAGAGAAAGCATCGATGAACATCTGTCCTGTGACTGCTGTGATGCACAATAGGACAGCAGTCAGTGCCATCTTCTCTCGGGCTCTGCATTACCTAACCACAGTGACTGCGTAAGCACGGACGGAGGGCTTCGGTGTAATATGCTGCTGCACAGACCGAGTCTGTGTGCACAAGCATGGAACAGATGGTGTAGCGTTTTGCATTCAAGGTGCATGTTCTTTCTATGACGGCTACAGATAATTCTGTTTCGTGCAAAAGGCATTTTTCCTTTTGGTCAGCATCGAGGCATCGGGATCTAGCTGGTGTGGTGCAGGGGAGATTTACAGCATTTGTTGCACCCCTTACTCTACGCTGCTACCAGCAATGCAGCTGAGCGTTTTCTCTGGCTGTAGCATCGAGCACAGAGCTGGTGTGTGATGCAGCACCCAGCATCTCTCCGCTCTCCCTACAGCCCTCTGCCATGCTTAATAAAAGTTGCCGTTTCCTGCTCAGTCGCTCCAGAACGAACGCTTCAGTTGCCCAGCTAGCACAAAGGCAGACCCATACTCCGGTTTAGCTACATGCTGTATAACTGTGAGTTATTCCTATAGCTGTGGTAGGACAGAAGAGGGACAGTCAGAGGAGGGCAGGGCAGATCTAGCCCAGGACCTGGGCTGCATGGATAGAGGCGAAGGACGTTGGAGCTGGAGTCATCTGCACACAGAGAGGGAGGGAGAGGAAGAAAGACGTCAGAAAAAGCTCTGCTTCTGACAACACCACTGTTCAGCGACCATCATAGAAAAAAACTACTTTCGCCTTGCTCTCACGAAACTGTTTTTCATGTATAGTTGAGTATATTGAGGGCTGTAGAAAAGGGATACTGCATGACACTCTCCTGTTCGCCGTGCATCATTTTCTCTGATTTACAAAGGTATGTTTTGCATGGTTTCCCTCAATTTATGACCTGTTTTTTTGCGGAAGTACGCTTTGCAGAGGTGCGTGAAGTGGCTTTTGCTTTGACATTTCGCTCTTTGTTTGACAAGACTGTCTGTATGCTATACTGTCATTTCTTGGTTTGTGGTTTAGTGTGTGGGGATTTTTATTTTACAGACTGAGACATAAAAAAATAACTTCACATAAGCTTTGAAGGTAAAGTAAAGTTGGGTGTGGCAAAATCATAAGCACGGATGACAAATTCAAAATTTCCGCTCAGCTTGTGGTGGCAATGTGAACCACAACAATTGGTATAAATTTTCAAAAATGAAAGTGGTGAAGTAAAATGGCAACCGAGAAGAATATATGAAAGTGTTTTCTGCAAACAGCACAAACTGAGAAATGAGTATTAAAGCAGTGGCACATGACTTGCTGTTATCAGATGAGAAAGTCCTCTGGGTAGCATTTCTGCTGCAGACAAAGACACACAGACCAGGACACGTACACAAAGTATATTGAAGCGGAGACAAAGGCAAACCTTGATTGCTCTGTACACTGCTGTGTGTGCTGCAGGTTCTCAGATAGGACAGGATGTTTGTGGGTGAGAGGGGACCGAATACCCGGACGGCTCGTACAGTCACTTGCCGTCCAGCTGAATCCCAATAAGTGCTGCGCCATAGCATGTTGCCATGACAACGGAGGCCTGTCTGAAAAAGCAGGCAGGAGGCTGGTTGTGTTTTCAGCAGCCCGAGAGGCTTTAAAGAACGGCGGCCATATTGTATTTGTTGCACGAACAGAAGATTGGAAACAAGTGGAAAAAACACAGATAAAATGGCATCACTGATAAATTAGCTAAAGCCATTTAACATAGACCCAAAAAAAAATGTAAATCTGTTACCTTTAAAATAAAAATGTCAACAAATTTTCAAATGGTGCGGGAAAAAAGCAAAAGACGAGGCCAAGTCACATTGAACTGCCTGTTAATATAACTTGAGACTATCGTATACTTTGCACAGACTAAACCTCATATGGATTACCACAAATTCAACTCTTCTTCTCCTGTTTTCCACTAAGTAAGTGAGTTCCCAACAGAGAGACACTAAATATAGTGGCGTTGCCTCCAGGGTAGTAGATAGCCAAAGCATCTCTAGAGGAAAGAAATCTGTGGTCTCATGATAAATTGCACAGTCACTATATGACTTTCACTGCAGCTGCTAATGACGGCGAAAAAATAACAATGATGTGAAGTCCCAAGTTTTACCTGAGCTTAAACTGAACAATTAAATAACATCAATGCAGGTGTGGTGATTCATCACTTGCAAGAACAAGCTGAGGGTGTCTCGGCGGGTAGAGTCAGCATGGTATGTGACACACGCTAAATGACTCAGTATAGACTCAAACCACACCAACTCTGATATCAATAGGCCACGATTAGAGCGTCATGCTGAGTGATACATCCTCTTCCAAAGTAAGAATGAATGAACTTTAACTTCCTCTTAGAGGTGCAGATTGTAGATCGTTGTAATTTACCATCAAAATCAAACCAATCCACAAATGCTGCTTTGTCAATACACAAAAATTATGTCATTCCCTGTCTGACCAGTCTGTTTTGCCTGTGTAAACAGTGCAGCAGTGTGTGCCTGTGTGTAGCAACCGGAAGACTTAGATGTGTGCCTTTAAAATGTAGTATTACAATTTTATTATCAAGTCACCTGCTTTGAATAGGTCAAAGATGTTTTTCATAGCAGTGATTATTGTATTTCTGTGCTGCATTACATTACATCAGTGGCTGTTCCTAGCTGCCCTAATGCTCATGAGGCATTAATTAACTGTTCCCTGTTGTTAGATTAGACAAAAACTGCATGTGAGACAAGTGAAAGGATGCCTCTGTCACTAACTGACAGACAACTGAAGAAGGGAGCATATGAGTCACCAGTGTGTAACTGTCTGCATGTCATTTCCACATTAACCTAGGCTATGGGAAGAATAAGACTGTTGTGACAACTGAACAACCCCTAATGCAGAGCTGTGGTTGTGTACCAAACGGATTACAACCAAAATTTAATTATAATAAGTAATAATAACGAGAAGAATCTATGACGGAGCAGGCAGGCCAAGACTGCCCTTGCATTTAGGGTACTTTTGCTGTTTTGAGAAAGATGAGAGTTGTGTCATGACTTTGTTCTGGGATTAGTGTATAACCTACTTGGGCTGTTCATGACAAGAATTTTCCACGTACAAAAAACCAAGTTAATCCACAGAGAAAATCAGCAGTGGGACAGAAAGGAAATTGTTGGCAGACAAAAGATCATCACATATAGGAAGTCATAAAGAATGTCATACACTTGGTCATTATATCCAAGACTTTTTGAATCACAACATTCACAGTACAATTGTAGGCCAGAGGCAACATGTTTGGCACATTTTGAGTGTCCTTTGACAAAAAATTCATTCTTGCAGTATTTCTAAGTAGGTGCGTGATACACTCTCACCTGGGTGTTTTCTACTGCAACCTGTAGTCAACAGTAGTATCAGCATGTCTTCCAACATATTTTCTGATAGTTAGGTTTGAAACAGTACCCTTTTCACTGACCCATGACTCAAAACAATTCCCACATCTTGGCCCGACAAACAATTACCTGAAACATCAAAACAAATGTATTTTTATCACAGTAGTCCATCCATGAGGTCTTCACTACAATAATACAAAGAGACAGGCTTTTAAACAGTGTCTCATTTAGCCTTTGGGAGAGATTAAAGACCTCTTCCACACAAGAGAAACAAGAATGAGATAAAGGAAAACAAAAGAAGGGGAGAGACTTAAAATAGTTGTGACACAATCCTGAATCAGTTTGATCAAACTGTCCACAATTTAAAATAGATGAGATCTTGATGATTGATATCCATCTCGATGAGCATATAGTCTGTCTTAAACTCAGGATGTGACCCATTCATTAAGGCTTAAACTCTATGCAAGGATTTCTTAATGAAATGCAGATTATGATGGCTTGACTCACCAGAGCTGTTGACCATTGTTGGCACTGGATCTCATCTATCAGGACATTACTGCCATCTAGTGTTAAAACACTGGAAGAGCTAAAATATTTTCAAATACACACTGTACACACATCTTCTGGATATTTTTAACAATCAATTATCAAACCATTCAGATCCACCATTTTATTATAATCTGATAAATTCTTCTCTTCTTTTTTAGATGACTGTGGTATCCCCATGCACTCAGAACCTGATGGATAGTGCTCACCCTCACACTGTGCTTAGCAAACTCAATGAGCAGCGCTCACAAGGCCTCTTCTGTGATGTTACCATTGTGGTGGAAGATGTTAAGTTTCGGGCCCACAAGAACATCCTGGCAGCCTGCAGTGGATACTTCCGGAATGCACTGACAACTCCTGAAACATGGAGCTCGAGCCAAGTGCTGGAGCTGATGGACCTGAAGTCTGAGGTGTTCGCCAGTATCCTGAACTTTATCTACTGCTCAAAGGTGACACCACCTGGTGCAGAGGACACAGGGGGGCTAGTGGCAGCTGGTAAAAGACTTGGAATTCCTTTTTTAGAGAAGCTTGCAGAACAAGAGCGGCAGGATGAATGTGTTAAATCCACAGACTCCAGTACAGCCCAATTGTCTCAAAAAACAAAGAAGGAACCTCCCAGGCCTGAGGAGATAGACAGTGCCAAAGGGCCACGCATCACCAATGCCTTTTCTATCACTGAAGTGTGTCCTGGGAACAATCTTTTCACCCCTCTGGTTCAAACCAATGTGGAGAGACAGTCACCAGATGTGGGACAGCTCCCATCAAGTTGCCCCACAACCTCCTGCCTCAATGGGAACAATGAGACAACCCAAGCCCTCTCAGAGCACTCATATGCAGTGAGCAAATCTACTGAAGGAAAAGATAGCAGTCAGTGGGACAGCAAGAAGGTCTGTAAGCCAGCAATATCACAGCCAAAGCAACTCATTTACAGGAATGCAGGCCCACTTAAAAAACGCCACAGGCTGAGAGGCACTTTGGGTAGAAGTATACTTCCAACACCAGCTGAACCACAAGCAGATAAACCAAATGCAATAACCCCCACATTAGATGATGGTGTTTCTGCAGCACCTGTTGCAGTCATGACACCACCTCCACTTTTTTCAGAGGCAGAAACAGAAAGGAGTATAGATTCAGGGCAACCTATAGCTAGTGACAATGTTCAAATGGAGTTAGGTCCACCAACTCTTTCCCCTCACACAGAGGACAGCATTTCAGTCTATGGATGTGAATACTGTCCAGAGATATTCACAAATAAAGCTCTTCTCACCATTCACTCAGAGGTACATAAAAAGCGTTTTGTCAGTCATTTGTTTTGCAAGTTTTGTCACAGAAAGTTCATACACCTCAAACGGCTGCGCAACCATGAGCAGGTCTGTCCCAAAGCTGCAAGAGGCCCGCCTACACTAGATGCGACTGACATATCAACCAAAGAGGTGGACCCCCATTCAGATGACATGCCAAACACAGAGGGCATTGTGACACAGCCTCCTGCTGCTGACCTATCCAGCCTTTACACCCCAGAGCCCCTTCAAGTGGACCAATCAGAGCCTCCACAGGATGGGAGGGCAGTGAGGCTGGGTGGTAGTCAGAGGAGATACAACTGCAGTGTGTGTAAACGGGTCTATGTCACCCTATCCAGTCTAAAGCGGCATGAGAATGTACATTCCTGGCAGAGGGCCTATCCCTGTCATTATTGTAATAAAGTGTTTGCCTTGGCAGAGTACCGCACGAAGCATGAAATCTGGCACACAGGTGAGCGCCGCTATCAGTGCATTTTCTGTCTGGAGACATTCATGACATATTATATCTTAAAGAACCATCAGAAATCTTTTCACGGCATTGATCCCAGCCTAGCTGTTAAGAAGAAATCCGCCAACGGTGGGCTGAAAGCCAGCGTTTATCCAATCAAACTCTACAGGCTTCTGCCTATGAAGTTTAGAAAAAGACAATACAAGACGTACAGTCAGACGTATTCAGAGAGTGTTGAAAGAGGTGACCAAGCTCCACTAGACAGCAACTCTCTTATCCCTCCATTTGAAGAAAATGGTCTCAGCCACCCTGATACAGTTTCATTCCCTTGTACATTCATGGCAACAACAAAGATGGTGGCGCCTGTCATGCCTCGCATCAGCTTTGACAAGCCATGTGACCAAGGTAGTGACCAGAATCTGAACAGTGAATTGGACATTCAGAGAGGCACAAGAAAAGAGGGAGAGAATAGAGAGTCACCCTTCATTAACTACGACAGTACCTTCTCTTTACACCCCGATACAGAGTCTCCAGCAGTGGGTTACAAAGATGATCCTCCAGTACTTGGTAACTCAGAGCACATCAGTCATAATGTGCCATTCTTGAACTCCTTGAACACTGTTAAAAAGTTGGGTGAGCTATCAGCTTCTGCAAAAAGAGTTGAGGATATGACTAAGGAGATACTTCAATCAAGCAATGAGAATCTGGTGCGTGATAAGATGGTGCGGGCAAAGACAGAAACATATATTGCCAAACCTGCATGCCCGGGTCCATCTGTGGATGGTGCTGCCATGCCGCTTTGTCAGATAACAGTGAAAATAGGCAACGAAGCCATCATCCGCCGCCAAATCAAAGGATCTAAACTCTTCCCCAGAAAGAAAAGGCGAATCAGAGAACTGAGTGAGGAGGAGAGTTGGTGCCCTCCAACAAGGGAAAACTCAGAGAGCCCCAGACTCCGCCTCAGACCTGAAGTCTCTGCCGCCACAGAGCCAGAGACATACGATGATCCAAATGACTGTGACACAGCTGATATGCTTTGGCGTCCCTACTATTCTTACAAAGCTAAAAAGAAAAGGAAGAAGTTGCGATTCAAACACAGAAAAGCTTTGTTTCACCGTTATCCTGAAACATCTGTAGATAGAACTGCTGCCAGTGAGGCCCACCTTGATAAAAGTAGTTGGATGACAGACGAGAGCATCTCAGGTGTTAGTGGAGAGGTGAAACGTAGTCTCAGCAAGAACTGCAGCCCGAGGGCCACCTACAACTGTGACATCTGTGACAGTTCTTTTATCACAGAGACCGGTCTGAGAGCTCATGTTATTGGTTCTCACCCCTGTTTCTGCCGGACCTGTGGTAAACAAGGTCCCCCTGGTGAGGCGCCTGCTGGTGGTGATTACATCTGCAACAGCTGTATGGAAAATGGCTGCTGCTTTGACAATACACCACGGAGCCCCAACCCAGAGAAGAAGTATCGCTGTTCTTTTTGTCCCCAGCGTTTTCTCTACCTTGCCACCAAGAGAAGCCATGAGAAAAAACACCAGGAGACAAATGAGGATGGATACAGTTTTGAAACCTTCACACCATGTTCCAAATACTCAGCACACCTGAGTGAGGACAATAAACAAGACACCATCAAAACAGAAGACAGTGACAATCAAGGGGGCCCCGACATAAAAAGTGAAAGGCTGGAAGGAGGACATTTTTCATTTGATAAAATTAAACCTAAAATTGAGGATACAACGGACTTTATGTCTTTGGCTACGTACCCAGACATGTCATATTCCAACATTAAAAGTCCATTATCGCCCTGCATTGACCCACTGCTTTCCCTGACACCCTCAAAGGCAAAACATAAAATGACGAAAAAAAGGATCAATGCACAGCATTCTATGCATCTCATCCCAAAAAAGAGAGACAGAGACAGCAACAGCAGCAAGGAAATTTTGATGGGTCCCAGAAAAAACAGTCACAATGATCGTGAGAAGTCCTGTAAACTGTTTCGGAAAAATGACTCTGAAACAAAAAGTACCCACATTTCTATACACAAGCCACAGAAATGGATGTGCAAAGAGGAGCCATTTTTTTAAAGATCTTTGAGGGCTGTGGCCAACAATAGGCAAAAGAGAGAGAAACTTGCCACTCCTTTGGTTAGGAAATATAAGAGTTGTAATGTTGTCTTTGAAGCTGAGCTCAATAAGATGTTTTGAATGGGCAACACTAAACTTGAGGATCTAATATCAATGTAGGCTGCAATTTTTTCCCTCCTAAAATCAATGATTTTTCACCTTTGTAGAAGATATTTTCTGGATAATGTAGGACCTTCTGACACAGACTGTACTTTGTCCATTGTCTATGCATATATGGCAGACTCAGTGAGATGACTGTAACCTCAAGAAAATACATGAATGTTGCTAATGTTTCTTGAAATGGTGTCGAATTTCAGAACAGGGGTGGGATGTGTTCGACAACTGAAAGGCTGCCTAGTGTGGTTACATCTTCACTTTTTAAAATATGCCTGGGGAAAACAAAATGAATTTTGTGACTGTCACATTTCCGAATCTCCCATTTAGTTAACTGGCCATGGTGAGTTGCACTTTATAGTTAGACTATGCTAATCTGTTGGTTAAATACTTTGATAATTCAATTTCAATTTTAAGCACCATTGATATAATTCTAATTTATAATAAACACATGGCACCATTGAGATTAAAGTTACTACTTTTGTGTGTTTATGTATAAAACATGTAAAACTATTTAAATAAATGTTGTTGATATTCTAAATGGTTACATCCTGTCCTCCTTTTGCCTAGTTAGAGATATGGTAAATGTTTGACCAACACATCATACTGACTGATAAAACCATACTGGGTGTCTGATATTGATGGTCAGGGAATAGTAACAGAAACCCTAAAAGTCATGCAGTTAAGGTGCAGAGATTTTTTAAGAGAGAAATTTTAAATAGCAAGATTTAAACAGTCACAAAACCTGTTCCACAGTAAACAGTTTCCTGGCCACATGGTGGATATCTGCTCCTTCTGGTCCTTCAGGGACCTGCAGCCCATCTGAGAAGTTCATTCCCTCACTCTTCCACACAAACTGCATCTGTATTTAGAGTTGGGCCTCAAGACACAGTTTCCAGATGTTTCTAAATTCCTTACTTCTTTCTAAGACTGGACTGGTGATGTAACAGATGAATCATAAATTTTAGGTATAGGTTACTGCTCAACACACATTTACCCTCATAACACAATGTAGTGTGTCATTTAACAGAGAATTATTACTTATTAAAACACTATAGCAACAATTGCTCTGATGTTTATATGCTATTTCAGATTAAATTTGAGGGCTATTTTAATTTACTTTTCATTAATATGTTGGAAACAAAGCTAATGCATCACGAGTCACTGCACTTTAAGATAAGTAAAGATTAGTTGCGCTAATATAAAGAAGAATCTTCATATTGTCGTAGTATAGTGAGAGACACATGCTTGTAATGACTTAAGCATACAGCTCAAAAGAGCACACGCTCATTATATTGTACAATAGCTACTATTGTACTTTAATGAAATATGAGATAGAAATTCTTGATTTTGTTGAAATTTAATAAGGGGAAGATACAAGCACAAAGATTTGCCTTGTATGGCTGAATATATAATATATTTCAGATTAGTAGTCTTGATATCGCAAAAATTTTGAAGATAAACGGCAGAGATGAGATACTGTGCAGTTTAAAGTGTCACATACATCTTATACCTCTGAGTTAATGATAGGCCAAATTAATGACAAGGTAAAGCATCAAGATTTGGCGTTATCAGTATATAGGTGATATAAACTAGTGTGTGTGACAGGAGACTAAGATAATACATAGATGTTAGTTATAAAAGTAATGCATACCTGACTGTTCTTTCAGGCTCCCTGCTAAAATCAGCAATGAGGAACAGACCTGTGTTTTCACCCAGCCAAAGCAAGATCACCTTGAAAGAGAGGAAGAGAATACAGGATGTTATGCACAATGCCATTCAAAGGAGATATTGGAATGGAATGGAATTGAGACACAACCACAATCATATATAATATTGTGTTGAGTGAAAATGCCAAAAACATTACAGGAAGTTCTTTGCACAAACGTATGAATCTGCTGTCAAATATGTTATATCATACCATAGTTCTTCTTAAACTGCTGGGTTTTAGTATATAGATTCAGAGGTAGTCCTTACTTTTTAGTTTAAATCAGAATTGGCTAAACATGAGCCTCCTTCTTCAATAGTGCTAGACAAATATTAGACGAGCCAGCAGTGATGTGCGAATTTGTATGTTTGGAGTCATTTTAACAGGGTGACTACATTTTTTCACTGTGCAATATTTTCATTAACTCAATGTGCAATACTTCATATCTGTTCATATTTAATTCCATCCGGTCTCATAGTGTATATACTGATCACATATTTCATATTCTCATGCACATCTGTAAATAAGCCCTGTGTAAATTTGTAAATTGTAATTTTGAAAATACTTTCTCTTAGCCTTTAGTTGCCAAATGTTAATACTTTTTTAAACCTTCTGTTTATACCGTTTATTACTATTTAACTACTGACTATCCCCTCGCTGCTGTGCAATGTAAATTTCCCCACTGTGGGACAAATAAAGGTATATCTTATCTTATCTTATCTTATCTTATCTTAAATAGAATTTGTGTACTTTTTTCAGATAGTTGGGTTTTTTGCAAGATTGTTAACAGTGAAAATGTTAATGTTTCAATCAGTTCTTTGATCGAAAAATAAAACTGTATTCCTCAGATATTTGTTTTTGAGCAGAGGTAATTATATTAACAGATACATTACATTTGCTTCACACAAGCATGTCATATACAGACAGGAAGTACTAGCCAAAGCAAGATACACGACCTTTGAGAAAGCTTCTTCTTCTTTAAATATATTTCTGGCAGGCTGTACACTACGAAGCATTGTGTCCCCTTCACTGTAATTTAAACAAAAGGCGTCCCTTCAGTTGATATCATAGAGTGTAATCCAGTATAACCCCAAAGGCCTTCCCAATTAGGTGGTGGTTATTCCAAAAAGAAAGCAATGATTTCATTGAAAAGAAAAAAAACAAATCTGACAGCTCTATAAACAGTTGTTGTTTTCAGTTCTGTAATTTCTACAAGCAAGAAGCTGGAGCACAATTTCTGGACTCCCAAACGGACATAAACCATCTGTATGTTTGCCTATAATTTTCAAACATCTCGCTCAGCCACAATGACCTAGTCCTAACATGGTCACGATGACTTCATCTCTCCTGGTAGAGCTGAAATATATCCTTTCCCTTTTCTTGCAAAGAAAAATATAGTCTCCCCCTCTTTTCTTCCTTCCACTCCTTTTGCCACTCATTGCATAATTCTTTGATAAGGCTGAAGCATTCAGATCTTGCCAGCATAGCCTTTAGATCTACATTTTCCTTTGCAAGAGACTCTTTAGCTATTATATCTGCGATTTCATTACCCTCTATTCCTGAATGCACTGATATCTACAAATACTCAACACTACATCTCATCTTCTCTGTTCTGTATAAACAGCTCAAGAGCTCCAGGAGCATGTCAGAGGTCAGGACAAGCCCTTGATGTCCCATTTGTAAGAGCAAACAAGGCAGCAGCAGAGTTTAAGCAGATGACAGAATTTTTTGGTTTGGTCTCCTCTATCCACCACATGGCCCACAGGATTGCCATCAACTCTGCCTCGAACACAGACTCTATCGGAAGGGCGGATGCCTTGTTGAATCCCAAGGCTCACAACATATATTCCAAATCCTGTTTTTGTTGAGGGTGGATCCTCAGAACCATCAGTAAATATCTGAAATCAACAACCACTTATTTGATTTACATATTGATTAGCAGTCTCATATGAGAAGTTAGAATCTTTATTATCATCAGATCAAGCAATCATAAATCAACCTGAAGCTCTGGGAAGAATCAGAAGGGAACAGGAGACCATACAAGTCATTTCACATCATCTCCATCTAAAGTAATACTACTCGTAAGATGTTTAGTATAACTAAAGAAAAGTGGTTTTGTCTCTTTTCTAACAAGTTCTCAGAAATCATCTAGAAGACACTTGGCTGAGAATTGGTGCTTGAAACTGCTTAATTTCAATCAATAATGCAGACCCATTTTAAACCTCCTAATCCTTAATGGGGACTCTCCCATTTCTACCAGAGGACCTGAGATGGGAGTTGTTCTAAAAGCTCCAAAACACATTCGAATGTCCTTATCCTGAATCCAAGTATACTGATGACAGATTTAGTTGCAAACACAGATCCAAAACACAATGCAATTATAATCTAAAACTGATCTCATCATGGCTTGATTTATCATAAGCAAAGTATCTCGCTCTGCTCCCCGATCACTACCGGAAAAACTGTGGAGGATATTAATAATCTTTTCACTATTGATTGTTTCATCAATATGAAGACTCCAAGAAGTCTTTTCATCCAAACAAACCTTGACTCTCTTATGTGTAGGCCAATACATACTGGTTTAAACCAGGATTTTTTTTCTCATCACCAGACATTGAAGTCAGAGCTGTTGGATGATATGAAGATGGAATAGATGGATCTTTTCCTGGTTTTAAAACTGGGGTCACCCCTCCATGTTTCCACTTTGCCAGTAATTTGCCCTTTTCTTAAATATAATTAAATAGAGTCAAGATTTCTTCTAACAAAATATCATCTAAGTGTTTAATTAAGTGTTTCTGGGCTACTTCATACCACTTCAACATCACCACCATACAACATTGAAATTAAAGTAATAGCACACTTTCCTGACATTTCTGAAAAAGTCCCAAAGTCCCACAAAAGGTTCTCCAACATTCCCTTTAATCAGTCTTGATAGTTTTTCTCACTTAAGATATATGCCTTTATTATTCAATTAAATTCAGAGGAAATCTGCACCAAGATCAAAATGCTTGTTTTCAATTTCAACTACCAGATCACATTCCTTGTTCTGCCATGAAAGCATGACATTTTTCATGCTTCATGTTTTCAGGAGAATCATTGAACAAAGAGATTCATCGTATAGAGCCACCTCCTTTAACATCCCCTTCTGATGCTGCAGGTTTTTCTTGAGGAAATTCATTCAAAGCAAAGTCCATCCTGGCCTGGTGTAGAATTTGATCCGGCCTTAATCGCATTTCTTAATTTTTGATAGTAAAAATGATCAGATGCTTATAGTTTCCATTGCACAAACCTTCCTCTCCAGGTGATTTAGTTATGAACCTCCTGAAACACCTTAAACAGATCTGCTTTACTTAATACTTAAGGTTAAATTTACATGGAAATCTGCAGAGTTCAAAATGCTTGTTTTCATATTCAACAACCAGATGATAATTCGTCTTTAATCAGTTTGATGTATAACATGTTTTTTTAGGAGAACCTAAGTGGGAAACGTTACTGAAAATCACAAAGATGAATTCAATGGAGCCACCAGCATTACCCCCCCTCCCCCCCTCGATGCTGCAGCTCGTCTGGAGGAAGCCGGGTGTTTCTCCACACGCTGTGAGGCACCAGTGTGTCAGGGAGCCGTCGTGACGCGGCAGTGGGGCTGGCTCTCCTCCGCTCTCCTGCGCTCTCAGACGGATATGATCGAGCAGCGCTGAACGCACCGGAGCAGCGACAGTCAGCTCTGACCATGGCGGAAGAGGACGACGCGAGGATTCGGATTTTACAGAGCCTGCGGGGGAAAATATGTAAGTTTCTCTATGTTATTTCTCACAAAAGGTGGGGAGAGAGGCGGGTAGGACAAGCGAGCGGCGAGAGGGGGAAGCCGGAGGGGCGCGGCGGGCTCTCGACAGCCGACAGCGTGAAGGCAGAGGCGGCCACTTCATCTGGACGGTCCGCTGCCTGGTGCTTCACGTCAAGCTAGCCTAGCATGCTAGCAACAGCTACTAGCTCGTCGTGAATGATTTCATTCATCGAGCACGGCTCACTAAGACCCGTCGGTTAGGCTGTTCAAGCAAACCGTTTTTTAATGTCTGTTAGGAATTAAAATGTTGTCAAAATGCGTTTTTTTAGCTGTAAGCTAAGTTAGCGCTGGTGGTAATGTAACGTTATGCTAGCTTAGCTTTCAGCCCATCGTCACTGAGCCATTCAGTTATAACGATACTCACTGCAGGCATCTGACAGCCAGGTTACTTAGCTGATTTTACGCTATAATAACGTCAATTTCAGCCACAATATAAAATTTAAACTCTTATCAAATAAAGTCTGAAGCAGCAAAGCAATGATCACTAACCCTTTAGAGTCTAACGTTAGCTCCTCATGTGTTGTAGTCGCCTAGCTAACATTTAATATCTACCATAGCCGGGCAACGTTAGCTTATATTTTGGTAACTTACTAGTGCTAATTATTGCATATTGTGTCACAGTGTTATGTTGACTGATTGAGCTCAAGTCCTGTCTGAACACAGTTATTTCAGGAGGTGTCTGAATCTTCAATTTTTGCTGTCTGATCTGCACCAAGAAAGATTTAAATGCATTCATAATATCTTATCTTCTAGCTTACATATAAATGATCAAAGCATCCATAGGAATGAGTTGCTTGTCTTGCCTGCAGCACCTAATAATGCACTATGAAAGCAAATTGCCCCAGTGTAGTTATTATAGTATTACAATAGTCATGCATGTCATAAGAGTCCAAATCGGAAACACAGGCTTTAAAGCCAAATGCTTAACAAGCCAGTTTCCTCATCCTCATTCTCAGGCAGGGCTGGACCAGATTACCTTCATGCTGGGTGCACCTGTTTGAATGTATAAATGTGATCTTGGCCCAATTACTCGAATTCAAGGTGTGTATGGATGCTCTCGTCGAAAGGTTCAACCATTACAAACATTCAAAATTATGCACTTTTACTCATACACAACAGGGTGTTATACATGCTGCAGCAGCTTTGATTATTCTCAGTTTTAACACACACATCCATTAGTCGACACACTTTGCTGCAGCGCAATCCTGTTGGTGTTTGAGGCAATTGATTATGGTTAGGATTAAATTTGCCCCAGTGGTGTTGCTTCATCCCACTGAGGAAAGTAAAATTCAGTGCGGTCAATCTACAGAAGAAACAGGCTTTAAAAATGGTGACACTAAGTGGAGCTTTTCTTTAATAACAATAATGGTGATGATTTGATAATTTTTAACATGCGCTTAAGTTTCTAAAGCAGGTGTAGACTGTGTCATGACTAGTTATAAATGTGGCTTAACTATGTATTTACTATTAGGTGAATATAAGCTAACTAGTGTGTAAGGCTTGTATGCATAGGCACACAATAGGAAGACAACAGTTTCACTATTATGAATTAATGAGAAAACGGTAAGCAGAACAAAATAGAGGAACTATAATGGCATGTAACTCACTTTGCAGTCTTACGAAACTCCATTCTTCCTCGTTCACTCTTTGTCCTTTTTCCTTTAGCATACATCAATGGAGATGGCATTCTGTGAAGATGTATTTTTATAGCAGTTTTTAGTTGGCCAGTGTACTTTGAAATGTGCTCTTGTTTGCTTCATTGTCAGAATAAATCAAGAACAGGCTAGTTGTTAAAATGACAAAGCAGTCTTCAGCTAAGACAGACGTTTGTTCACTCTCTGACCTTTAGGTCATGGTTTTCACAAGGTGATATGCTTCTGTTTTAGTGGAAATGTTATTGAAAAGATGGCAGGAGGGTTGGTTGGCCAAAGTATACCGTTTGTCTGTGCGTGCATATGTGCTTGTGTGCTCTGCTCCCACCAGGTCAATCTGGTCCAAGCTTAGTGACAACTTGCCTGTTTTCACTGGCCGTTCCTAAGATTAGCCATACACCATTATTATTAGCCTGTTAAAAAGCTGATCTCACTGGTGGCTTTTCTTAATTAGGTCTTCACCTGGGCTTAGGGTACCTATCCAAAGCTAGAGGACCAATTTAGACTCCTGTCATGGCCCCTCTAATCCACCAGTCTAAATGGGACTCATTGTGAAGTTAGTGCTTGAGCTGTGTTTGAGTAAGTGCCATTTAGCCGTTGTGGGGTGTCAGGTTTAACTTTTCTGGCTTTAATTTGGTGATTGATTATGCATGTGTTGCACAAAACCCCATGGCATGTAATCTGGGTCTGCCTGCAATGTAAGGCAAGTGTGTGCAAGTATGTGTTACAAAGGTGTTTGTCATTTGTGAATCAGCGCTGTACCGTCACCATTGGTTATGCTGAGGAAGTCAAATGTTTCATGTTTTTAACCACATACGAGCCTCAAGTCTACTTCAGCTACATCCGCTCTGCAGCTTGCCCTGACAACTGGCAAGAGCCAGTGTCCCCATATGAACATGAGGATGTTGATTGTAAAAGCACATTTTCAAAGTGTACTGTGTGTGATAGCAATCACATGTGCTTAAATTGTTTTAAGATGAGTTTGTTCTGAGTCAGCTTCAGTGAAATTAACCCTTTAACCCCATTTTATTTTTGTTTTGGATTAAGGTTAACAGTAGGAATTTACTAATCGAAATACATACTTTTTTTTTTAGCTTTTCAGAGTTGTCAGACTTCAGACTGGCTGCCACTTTAGTTCAGTTCTCAGTCAAGCATATCTGTGAGATTAATATTTATAACTGTTGGCTGGAAGGAGCTATGGAAATAGAAAAATGTTATTGAATGGGTGGGGATTGTCCAAACCTTCTGTCAAAGATAGTGTACATGCAACACTTGCATGTGTTTTTTGTAATTAATTAATGATAATTATTTAATTTTCATTTAACTTTCATAAAACTACTGTTGTTCTGATGTCAGTCAAGATGGTAATGATGTTCTTCTCTCTGACCTGCAGGTGAAGCTAAGAACCTAGGTCCAGTCTCAGGTCCAAATCGACAAAGGGATCTCTGCACCTTTTGCACCATAAGTCTGGATCAGGAGGAGGTGTTCCGCACCAAGGTGTTTGACAAAAGCGTCAGGTAAGCAGCAAGTCTATGTGTGGAGTTAATTTTTATTTTGATAATATTTTCAAACCCTGTTTTCTTTTCCTCTCTTTCTTTTGGGGTTGCAGTTTAATAGTGTACAGTAAGGTGTTAATTATGCTGACATTACAATAAACTGTCAACTTTCAAACATTACATTTCATTACATTTCCTAAATAACAAGTTACACCATCCATACTTTAGTATCATGAAATGCCACAGGACTACATGACATACAAAATGTTGGTGGATTTCCAAACAGTAAGTTGACTAGGCAGGCTGAGGAAAGGCCTATATTTTATGTAGCACAGACTAGCTGTCTTCTAGTTTAGGGTGTTTACATGTTGATGTATTGTAGATAAATATTGGAATTTATTTGAAGAGACCTTTCCATGTCTTTCTTAAAACTGGTAGGATGATTGTATTTGGCAAACTTGTCACAAATAAAAAGCAGTAAAAAAGACACTAATACAGAATAGTAGCTGTCAAAGAAAGTGTAAAGTGTACATTGACATACTCATGGTAATCCACATTAACAACTGGTCTGTGTCATCAGCTAGAAAAAGAAGCATAGATGAATATTATGAGTCGTATCAAAGTGTTCATTTATTTGTTTCCCACACAATGTGATACTTAAAGCCACTCATAAATAGAAACCTTATTACAGGGGGAAATAATTGTGGTTGAGCACAGACATTTCAGGGTTTTGTGTTTTATCATGTCCAGTCATTGCACACCTCATCTGTGGCAAGTAATGTTGGCCGTACAAGTAACACGGACATCCCTCTGTTTACGCACCGATGAAGGTTTCAGGTTCATTGTCTTTTTGAATGAGAACTGAACATTATGTAAGTTATCGGATGCGTAGCTTACAATCCGGTCCATCAAGTAAAAACATCAAACCTTCAAAGCTTTACAAAAGTGAAGATTTGTTTTATTGCATATCAAACATTAAATGTCTTTTTTTAGTTTTTGGAACTTTTGGTCATTTGTTCTTTTCTGGACACTTTGTGAATTTCCCCATTGTGGGACGAATAAAAGTTTATCTTATCTTTGCTTTGCTTGATTTACTGAGTAATTGAAAAAGCAAATAAATATTCTTTCAGCCCCAATAATATTAATCTAGATTGATGTAGGGTGATCTAAGGAGGATTGAAAAGAGCAAGACAGCACCATTCAACATTGGAAATGTAACCTGTTTCTGCTAATGGCTTTTCAACTGCTATGATTACTGAAATGAATATCAAGATAATATGCAACATCCTGTTTCAGGAACAATGTTGCTTAAGTTGTGCTCATGTGGATTGATTTAGGATTGGTAAAATACAAACCCATTTTTAATATACAACATATACATATTTCTGAGACAAAAGATTAATAAGTGCTTTTGAGCTTAGTGTTAAGTGACTTAGAAGTACTTAGAAGAAATCCAGAGAATGACATGGTCTGCAGAGTTTTGGAACATTACTCTTAGCCGCTGTTATTCTTTGTATAATTTACAATTTGTTGTACGAATCAAAGTCAAAACAAAACATTGAAAAAAATCGGAATAACCTGTCGATGAAATCGCTCACGTGGAAACCGTTTTACTTAACTCTGGACCATTTATGTTTATTGCGGGCCCAATTACTTGATTATGTCTTACAAACAGTCGATATGTGACTCAGAGCTGTATGTGTGCAGGGTACCATTTTAACTGGGAAACATTAAGTGATTCAGACTGAAATGAGCTATTTTACCAATAGCTGCATGTTCACAAGCGATTCAGAGAAAGGTGTGGGAGATGGGCACCAGGAAACCTTTCAGCTTTCTATCTACATCATTGCACATCTGACTGTAAACACGAGCCTGCCTTCTCTAGGTATTTCACAACAGCTCTCTTTTTTTTCTCTCCTGATTTCGGTGCCGTTCAAAAGGATTTTACAGTCTCTGAGGAAGTGTGTCCTCCCACGCTCTCCCCTGTCTTTCTCTCTGTGTCACTCTCAACTACCTTAGCCTCTGTTTAGCACATCTTAATAATCACTCAGATTTGGCCCACTGTTTTTTTTTTTTTGATGATGATGATGCTTGACTCATGCCTGTTGTATGGGCTCCTGTTTCTAATGGTTTAAGGCTGTATGTAAGCTCTAATTGCAACTAATCCCTCAGATAAAGCAGGCATGTTCAACATTGTGGTCAAGTGGCTCTATCTAGCATTCTCACATTATTTTAGAAGCTAGGATGACAGCAGATGGGAAGGTAGTATTGTGGGAGTATGTTTGAGTGTGTACAGAATAAGGAGGTTACAAGTGCATAATTCCGTGTGATGCTGAGGAGGGTGTGTGGGTGTATACTGGATGTGTTGGCCAAACCCAGTGCGGAAGTGTCGGGCAAGATATTTCACCATCCAAGATGCATGAATCTTAGAGGGAGGCATCAGTGCAGGGACTGAAGAGCTATAGGACCAGCTTCTCTTGACACTAGTAGTGAATATTTATACAGATATGACTGTTTACAAGGCTCTTTTCCAGGTCCTGTTTCACTTTTAAAAAAAAAAAAAAAAAAAAAAATGGAACTGTAGTGTAATTTATTAAGGCACGTGACTCATAACCTCCAGTAATGTTTGACAGACAAACACATGGCTCCTTTTTATTTAATAAAATCAAGATGAAATAAAGAATAATCAAGCCCACAACTTGTTAATTTGCCAGCTTTACATTAAAATAAACAGACCTCCAAACTTTGTCAATTTAAGATGACTTTTAAGAAAAATGTCAAAGACAGGAAGTGCACATACGAACGGTTAATTTAGCACGACTGTCTAAGCACCGTTGAGTCTGTTTGGGACAGGTGGTCCATCTGCAGGCAGCACGTACATTGAGGTAGTGCTTAACCTACAATCGGCTATGTCAGATCAAGCTGTCTGGCTCGCAGTCTTGGTCGTGAGGTAGTTATGTTGGCAGGACGGAGTGGCACAGATGCTTGGGCCCTCTGCATTTGTGCCAGTTCCTACAGGGCAGTCAGTCCTGTGCTGAACAGGAGAGATCTAACCACTTTGCTGCTAGGCTAGGATATACAGTATTGTTGCACATGCTGTGCAATGACTGGAGTTTGCATGCCCTTCCCGTGTCTCCATGAGTTTCTTCCGGGTGTTCAGGTTTCCTCCCACAGTCAAAAGACATGCAGGTTAGGTGGATCAGAATCTCTAAATTTCCCCGTAGGTGTGGGTGTGAGTGTGAATGTGTTAGCCGTGCAGTGGACTAGAAGCCGGGTACACCCTTGAAAAGTTGCTGGTCTCTCGCTAGGGCTGCTTGATATTGCTGAACACAGTATTGATCAGAGTATTTGTCTGATATTGATGTACATCCCAACATGGCATGTATGTGCAATTACTTCTAAAATAGTCAAATTGATATCTAATGCTATTTCCAACTATGAATTACATCAGACAAACTTGTCACATATATGACACAAGTCTCAATAACTAATTTTGTTTATTTCTAAGTACAGTTTCCTTAAAATCAATAATTTGCACAACAGAATTTTGTAAAATGATAGCACAATATCTTATATTATCGGTAAATGATTCCACTGGAAGTCCATATATGACACTGGGCAGTGTTAGTAGGTAAAGTGAGTGAATGCTTGTTGTCACTAGTGGAAGGACCCTTTCTCAGTCCATTGTTTTTCCTTGGTGCCTTTTAGCTGTATTATCTGCCTGTTCCCCAAATGGCACTTTTTTCAGCACTCATAAAAATCCAAGTCTGCCCTCTTTCATTTTACTCTCCAGATATTTCTGTATCTTTGTCATATTTTGTATTTTCCCATTTAATTTGGTAAGAGAACAGGAACATGCACAAAAGAGATTTCACAGACAATAATTACAGGGTTTGTACACTGTTAGACGGCATAATAAGGAAATGACAAGACAAGGGTTTGGAGCGAATGGATGGCAAAAGTGACACAACAACATCGCAAGAACATTCCCCACAACCCTGATGAGTCATAAGGGCACCCTGTGTTGTCCACCTTCTGCTCAAACCGTTCATTTCCCAGTAAATGATCAAATCCTGTGTGTGTCATAGTTCGGCTCAAATATGTTAATGTTATTATCTTTCGATTGGAACAGTTTATTCAGTACTTAAATCTAATAATCTAGGACCATAAACACAACCTTGTATCACACATGTGAATACATCATCCTTATAACCTAACTGCAGTACATTAGATGAGGAATTTGACTTAGTGATCCCATGATTTCACAGTATAGAATTAGGTCAGGTGGACAGCGAAGATGTAGTTGAGGAAAATGTAAATATAAAGTATAAAGCGACTGTAACTGTTTGCAGCTCTTTATGACCACGTAACACTGATTACATGACTCACATTACTTTGTCGTTTATTGGCTTGCAATCAGCAGCTATTACGTCATTGGTCTTTGGTCTGTCCCAGCAATTTGTGCCCATCCACACCTAGGTCCACACCAAGATATTATAGACCTGGTAGAGCAGCAGACATGAATGTGGAGGGACCAGGTACTAATGCCAGGATCTGCAAGTGATGTAGAGGTTCAGGAGACAAGGGCCAACCTAGAAAGATCCAGTAAAGTTAAAGCAGTGTGTATAGCATGTTTACTATACACAGTGGTAAACTTGGATAATGAGGTCATCCCGTTGCTCATGGCTTCAATGTTTTTCCTCATGTGAGCATAAAAACATTTGATCGTAATTCTTGAAATAAGTTTATTTGTATCGGTAACAAACTTCTGACTCAATAAAAGATTAAATGAACATGGTGATTTTATTTATATTTTCCTGTGTAGCATTTATCACAGACTAGTTGTGGACTACAGCAAATTGAGCCTTTTTAAGCTCACACTGGTGTTGCACACAGTGAGGAATCAAGCATCAACTTTAACAAATCATTCTTCAAGCCAACATGTACTGTCTGTGTCACGGCTCAAATATGTAAATCAGGCCGTAGCCACTAATCTGGTCACAGTTTATCACACATTACACCACTTAGTACACACATTCTCCCACACTGTTTTTCCCCCCAAAGGACGCGATCTTGTTTGCTAATTTAAACCTCTGCCTTTATTTACAGCCCCTTCTATGGAGAGGACTTCTACTTTGAGATCCCACGTCCGTTTCAGTGTTTATCCTTCTATGTTTATGCCAAGAGCGTTTTCCAAAGGGAACTACCTGTTGGTAAGTTGCATTAAATAAAGCACTTACACAAGTATATTTTCTCATCTGAGTGGATGCGTTGTAGTTTAATCTGTTTGTGTGTGTTTGTTTGTGTCTTAACAGGCAAGGTGTCAATCCGGAAGGATGACCTGTGTAATTACAGTGGAAAGGAGCACTGGTTTAGCCTTCACCCAGTAGATCCTAACTCAGAAGTCCAGGTATTTTATAGTTCGGTGTTTTATACGATCATCACAAATATAATAATTAAAATTTGAGATATTTATTGCATATTTCATCCTGATTTGGTCAGGATTTGATTTTGGGTTTGATTTGGACTTCTGCATGCTTGGAAGTTGCCACTAAAGTTATGGATGGATAATGAAACTGTATCACTCCCTTAAGACTCATGGAAGCATGCTTTCATAGCTCACAGCACCCCAACATAATAAGCAGGAAATTCACTTGCATATAATCTAAAATTTGCATAGATGCAACCCTGACTCCGAAAAATTTGGGGCACTGTGTGAAACATAAATAAAAACAGAATGCAATAATTTCCAAATAAACAGTGTTTACCAACAACAGTTTAACAAAGTGTTCTGAGCCCATGCAGTAATATCCTTCTTCTGTTATGTCCCAATCTTTTGTTGCTCCTGTCCCAACTTGTTCGAAACATGTTGCTGCATCAAATTCAGAATAAGCATGTATTTACAAAAATCATTGAAGTTGATGAATATATTGTCTTTGTACGGTTCATATTTACTGTTTGAGTCATGTTTGAGTTGTATATGTCAAAAAAGGATCATAACATTAGCACGTTCTGTTTTATTTATGTTATATACAGTGTCACTTTTTTGCAGTCAGGGTTGTAAGATTGCCTCCATATCAAAATAAGGTTCAATAGTCTGTCCAAGCTGGCGTGTTTATATAGTTTGAAAACCTGAGACAGACTTAAGTCTGTTCACAGATTGGCTGTTACTGTTGGCCCCTACTCAAAAACTTTATGCATGTATCACAGCTGTCTGGTAGCAGGAAAATAAAATCCAATATGCAGTATGCAGGAATGTTTTTGCAGATTCCTGGCGTCACGACATGAAGGAAGTGAAATATTTCTGAGACTTTTCTTGACTTTTAAAGAAGAGTTCTACGTCTAACAGGATTACAGTGCACATTGTAAACAGTTTAGTTTGCATTGTGAAATATCATGACAAACCTGTGGTAGATAAGATTTTGCTTTTGGCGTTTTAGCATTCTTTGATCACTGTTGTTGTTACGAAAATCATTATTTGTGTCACCTGCAAGATTTAAATGTGACCACAATATATAAATCTGGACTTTCATGCCGTGTCTCAAAAGTCTAGATAAAATTCATACAGTGTTTGTCACCTACTCACTCCCATCTTTTATTGTCATGCAAATTAACTGGTCTGTCATTGTGACTTCATACAAGATGGTATGCATACTGCCTAAATCCAGCTAGTCATTGTTTTATGCAACCAGTATGTCAACGTGCCCAAAGCCCAAGAGGAAATATTCTGATGACGTCAATACTCAGGTTTGCAGGGTTGACAACTAATGCCATGGAGTTTTCTGTGAATTATTTGATAGACCATTCGCTGGTGAAATGAAGACAAAGGCTTTGTAAAACTGTTACTGTTTGTTAATGATTATGATACTAGAGCTATAGTCTTGACTGACGAGGTGGTGTTGGTCCTTATGTGTTATGTCTTTTTTTTTTTTGCCTTTCAGCATTTTATTGATCCTTTTTCCAGGGGTGCAGTTCTGCTTTCTATCACATATAGGGCACGTATGTGGGTTGTTCTTTCAACTGTACATTTCTTTGATCAGATCAGTTTTTTGTGGTCTGGTTGCGTTGGGTGAAACTACAGCACACTACCACTTCTGTGCTGCTGTAGCTAACGTGTTGACTCTAGCTGCCATTAGCCCACGCCAGACTATTCTGGGTATGTGCTGCTACACTGATTCACTCACAAGTAGACACTTTCAACTGCAAAGTTACATCAGTGAGTGATGGAGGTGTTATTGCAATGCCTCTCTGGTTTGGTTTGTAGTCAAACAGAGGATTGTGTATGTTCCCTGTGAGCAGTGTTGGCTCATATTCTGGTGAACCTGCTCAGCTTATAAAGAAAATGGCAGTACTAGGACAAATAATACATACTTTTTGGGCCATATTCATTACCCAAAAGGGAGGATAGGTAGTTGTAATGCAAGTGATAATTTTCTGATGATATTGGCTCATTTGGATCCTTGCAAAGTATTCAGGATTATATTGGCTTAAAGGCCTATCTTGCATCAGAAAGAACTACTCGCCATCTGAGCCAAGTGCTGAATTGCAGAGACAGAGTGCAAGTGCGTGGGCGTTTTGTTTAGCTCTCTCTCTCGCTCTCTCTCTCTCCCCTCCCTCTTCCTCTCTCTCTCTCTCTCTCCCTCTCTCTCTCCCTCTCCGACTATCTTGACTTCCGAAGGCGAGACCGGCAGCCTTCACCACATCCGACCCCGTAAAGATCCTTTTGAATGATGACAAAATTCACAGCTGCTGTGGCTCTTGTCACACATGGTACCTCCATTAACCTAAAATGACATGAATCATGAGGTTGAGCTGGGCCACAGGTAGGTCTAGGACTAGGTCTAGAGAGTAAAAAGACACGGTTTAAGAAATGACAGTGAGAGATATGGGCAACTTGTTTCAAACAGAGTGCAATGAAAATATTTTTATATGTAGTAAAATGAACATAATATCAGGGTTAGTGATTAGGTGGGTTGAAGGAATCGCGTTTGACACATTCATTTTCTCACAGGCACACATACTACAGCCCACATTTATCTTCTTTTACAACCCACATAATGATTTGGGATTCAAGTTGAAACTTTTTACTTGTGGCCCAGTGTAAGACTCTCATGATTTGAATAATTTGTAGCGTCTCACCGGTCACTCTCCTCTCCTCATGTCCAACAGGGTAAGGTTCACTTGGAGATGCGATTGAATGAGGTGATCACAGAGAACGGCTCAGTAGGTCAACAATTACTAGTCCGGTGAGTACCAAGATTCCCATGTTGCTAGTCAAGTGAGGTCTGAACAAGTTGTCTGTCTTATGAATTGGGAATGTTGGCAGGGAAATTGAAATCAAGGTGGAATTTTAAAAGCAGCGAATTGAACCAAATGAGTGCTTCCTCTGAGAGATGCGTTAGGTGAGGTTTATTTATACAGGACTTTAAGACATGCACTTACTTTCATTACATAAAAGGATCAGATATATACTGTATATGTATACACACATGTACCTTATGTGTACACAAACAAATGACAAAAGTAGACTGAGGCTGCAATAGCATAATGAAAAGGAGAAAGCAAA
This sequence comes from Holacanthus passer, assembly GCA_025331565.1. NCBI lineage: Eukaryota > Metazoa > Chordata > Actinopteri > Pomacanthidae > Holacanthus > Holacanthus passer. Next base: position 3,189,613 of record JAFREQ010000004.1, on the reverse strand, counting down.
GATACAAAATTCGACATAATGTTTGAACCCTTGTTTAGCCTCAACTATATGACACATGTAATTACAGCACAGTGGACAATCAGGATTCAAAGAAATCAAACATCATGCAGGAAAATGACAATTATTAAACTTAATTTGATCTTATTTTTAGATTTTTTCTTGAAGTTGTGTGCTTTTATGAAGAAACACCCCACTGTCCTGAACAGGCTAAAAGATTAGGGAGTCTTTGTCTACAATATTCTCAGAACAAACAAAATGAGTATTGTAGCTTTGTTTCACAGGCAATAAGAACAACTAAAGCTCACTGACTCAAAAACCCCAAAACTTTGTGAGCCTCACAGCTACTGAGGCTGCTGTAAAAAAAACTTTACAGCCTCAGAACAGCGCTCTGTGGAAAAGAGTGGAAGAGCTGGAAAACTGCCCGAGATATTGATGGGAATTATGGGTCTGGATGTGTTTGCTCAACCTCCGGAGATCAACCAAACGACTGAGCTTTCAAACTTGAGCCCAGTATGTAATAACCACCTCTTTGGGCTGGCTAGTTTTTGACTTCTCTCTTTGGCCAGAGTCAGGCACTACTAATCTTCAAGAGCTGTAAATTGATTGTTTATTTGCAAATTTTAACAACCATCATTCAAACCTATTTCAATATTTTCAAATGCCTCTCTGTGCTCAGTACCAGAACCCAAAAGTTCCTCCAAAGTCAGTGCTCAAATCTGTTTTGGACACCTCCTCTCCCTCAAGGATCTAACATCCTGCACTGTTGACATTATGGTGTCTTTTAAAGATTCTCCCTTGATTAAGACCAAAGCAGACTGGAAAATAGAAACTGTGGAACCTTCCCTCGAGGAAACCTGAGATGCTGCTGTGGAAAGAATAAACAGCAGTAGTTTTTTAAGATTAAGTCCACCATCATATCCACTATTTAAACACCAAACTGTCTAAAATATATCATCATTCAGACAGGACTTGCGTTAGATGTCATGGTACTCCAGCAGACTTTATGTTCTGCATCTATCTACGTACTAGGCAAGTACTTTTGAACGTGTCTACAAAGCCACAGGCAGAAGCTCGAGGCCAAACATTTGGACAGCTATTTTGAGGGTTCCAGTTAATGATGAACCACAACCACTGAACATTAAGAATATTATAATATTATTATTGGCAAGAATTTGAATAAACTATAAATTACCATCCTGTCCTGATCATGCTTGTGAATTTTGATAAAATAATGCTTGCACTAATTTTATTCTACTTGATCCAATACTTTCATAATATTGAGTCCTCCAAACTGTATGTGAAGGGCTTTATTTATTTATACATATGTATGTGTTTATTGAAAATTCTTATTTTTATTATCTTTTATTTATTTATTTTACTTTCTCTCAGTACCTGCATCGTTACACAGTGAGATGGGATATAGCCCAACAGACAGCAGTGTATATGAAGGGTTTGAGGAGATGGGATAAAGAGACGTATTTGTTAATGAATTTAAAAGAAAAATATGTTAACTTTCTCCCATTGTGCTCTTTAACTTACAGTTTGTTCAATAATATTTTCCAATAAATAAATAAGTAAATAAAGCACAAACTGTTACCAAATAATAATGTAGGAGGAGGATCTGCACACAGGAAAGTGCTTATTGAAGGATGAGGTTGAGTACATGAAGTGCATGTACGAATATACTTTCTGTGTGTCAGACCTCATGCTGTTTACATATGTTGTTTTGCGTCCCCCATTCATACTTGGAGAGCAGGGTAATGAGGTGGAAGTAATGGCATCTGAGCAGGAAGCCTGCGCTTCTCACACTGCAACCGCTGTGGTTTTCTGCTGCCGTCATTCACTGTGTAACTCAGATCATTTGCTTAAACTGTCACCTGCTCAACGTCAGAGCTCAACATACATGCATAGATAATGAACACTGCAGCATCTTTTTTTTATATATATCATCCTGACCAGACAAGGTAACAAAGTTCAAATCAAAAGTATCAAGCTTATCATTTGCGCACTTTCAGTTATCATGTTGCAGAGTGATCAGTCGCCAGATATGGTCCAAGCAGAGAGAGATTGAGGTTGAGTTAAGAAAGAGATGCAAAGGAGGCTATAGGGAATAATGCCATGACAGCCTGGAAGATGATACACAAACATCCTGACATTTGCTGTGCTAGGCTTCTCCCTCTGGCTTCACTTAGTGATGGGCTGAATTCATTCTTATTCTCTCGTGACTACTGCTTAGCAGCCACATCCTGTTTAGGGTGCCGACAGTGTCTGTTTGTTGTCATCTAAAACACCTGTGAAGAAAGCAGTGGTCCCTGTGTGACACGAGCCAAACATGAGGGCAAACCACTACCTGTAGATGAAAGAAGACTGTAGCAGCACTTTGTCAGTGTACAATGCTGTTTTATACTGTTGACAAGCTGATGATGGTGAGAATTGAGGACTTGGCTGCAGTGTTGTTTTTAAATAGTGATCTTGACAATTGATGCCAGATTAAGCGAGCTTGAGAACTGATGAACTGGAGAAAAATGAAACAGACCAAATCCTATTGAATCGCAACCAGCTTCATAGCAATATGTCAGCCTTCTGTTTCCAATGTTGTTTCCAGGCATCATGACCAAATTTGTTTTTTCACAGCAAAATACAACACTATGATACATGAATCAATGCCGAATCAAGAGACTAGAAATACACTTACTACTAATACTGTGTAATGTTAGTTTCACCTGAGGGCAACACATCAAACAAAACTTGTTTTTTATTGTATGTCTGTTTTAAAAGTCATAAATATCTATTACTTTGGGGTTTGGACACATCGTTTCTGGAATTGTTTTTTCCCCATTGTAATACAGTGGCGCCTCAGTAAAAAATGACTCCAAAATGAAAAATGTTGAGCTTTTTTTTTGTTCTTTAAAAGTGTCCTTTTTTTTTACTCAGCACTGTAATAATGCAGACCATAGAGGGTTAATAGCGATAGCATTTCCACTCAGGCATCTGTTGAACCAACAAGAAATTATTTACCATTTATGCTCTCAAGAGATAGCATTGAAAGCCTCCCAAGGCCTGGGTCACTTTCTGTCTATTTGTAATTGCTTTCAATTTTAAAAGTTTTGTTCCAAGATGATTAGCTTTACAGTATCATTCAGATGGGTGGATTGCTGCAAATCTGTAATTATGTAATGGGAAAATATTTCTGACTAGTTGTTCAACTGGTAATAATAATAATAATAATGATAATAATGTAAATCAACAAGAATATATTTTTCTAAAATCTTGTCCGTGTTGTGTCCCTGCATAGTAATGGTATTAATTGTGTCCCTCCCTATGTCTTTGTGATCTTTAGGATAATAGAGTGCCAGGGACTGCCTTTGATCAGCGGGCAGAACTGTGACCCCTATGCCACCGTGTCACTCGTTGGACCTGCTAGGTAACTCTGAATGCCACGCATAGAACAAAGAGAGCAAGGATTTCCTAAAAACAAACACATAGAGTGATATTCTTGCATGTTTTAAGTATAGAAGCGTAGTTTGCTCCTTTAACTTTTTTATGTTAATAATACTGCACAAGTGGAAACTCCTACCAATTTTCTTAAATAAACAGCATTTTTTCAAACTGAAAGTTTGAAAGGCCAGAGGAAAATGTGCAGAAACAAAGACAAACTGGAAAATGAGAGCCATAATTTTTACTTTAAAAAATATTTATTTGGCAAACATCACAATACTATACAGATAATGTTTTTTATTTTATTTTATACAACTAGTAAGACCACATATAGATCACGCATAAGGGGTCATGAACTCAGCAATGTAACCAGGGGCAATTGATATTTTAATAACAAAAAATAAGTTATTGCAGGTTTAATGATACAATGTTAAATTCTAAATCAGACTCAGCCAATGGAGGTCAGCTAATATCCATTGATCCATTTTGCACCAAACATTAGTCACTAAAGGAAACTGAGGCTAAGGCAGTAGTATAGTGGTTTGGAATGATCTAATCTTTATAAAGCTGATGAAAGCTGTAACAACTTTTAGATCACTCGATAAAAAAAGACCTAAAAGTTCCTCAATACTGTTATGGAAATAGTAGTTTTGCTGATGATTAGGAAGGGGAAGGCTTTAAAATGTGAGTATGAGAGTGTCTGTAATGTATCTCCTCAGGTCTGACCAAAAGAAAACAAAGGTAAAGAAGAAAACCAGCAACCCTCATTTCGAAGAGACCTTCTTCTTTGAGGTAATTTCTGCAACTACATATTTTGCCGCCTGGCCACATCATAGGTTTGAAACAGTCTGCTGGTTACATCACTGTTATATTGCTTGAAAAAAAGACACTACTTGCATAAGTAAGTCTTTAAATAAGCCTTGACATATTCATCCTCAGGTCACACGGTCCAGCAGTTACTCTAAAAAGTCTCATTTCCAAGTGGAGGACGAGGACATTGAAAAACTTGAGATCAAGTAAGTTGTTTTTTTCTCTCATCTGTTCATTTCACGTTCGCTCTCTCTCTTCCCCCCTCTTTCTCTCTCTCTCTCTCTCTCTCTCTCTCTCTCTCCCCTCTCCCTCTCTCGCTCGTTTCCCCTCTATAGTCTTGACAGAAGAAAAATTATTTCTTAACAACTTGAGGACAAAAAAGTGAATTTAGATCTGGTGTGTTCTGACTACTGATAGAGAGCCTTGGTTTCTGGTTAAGGATATGTGGGGCTTCCGTCACAGTGGACTCATAGCTCACTGGGTAAGACTAGACAGATTCAAAGGTAAACACTCATGCATGGTTTTGAGGTTTGGATTTGAGGTGGTGTCATTGCACGGGTTTTGTATTGGCTTTTATGCACCCAGCAGGTAAGCACCACTCAGTAGTGACATTTATTTTGTCCCTTTTTGCCATATTAGAATTGAATGGTTATGTGTTTGTGCTTAATACACACACAGCAACAAAAAATGATGTACATGTAGTTTGATGATATATATTCATAGATGAAATGCTTGTTTCAGTTCCCATCCTTTACTTTTGCAGAGTTGATTTGTGGAACAGTGAGAATCTGGCTCAGGATGTGTTTCTTGGTGAGACTCGGGTCCCTGTCAAGATCCTGCGAAATGACCACATCCACAAAGCCTGGTAAGGACCAGACAGAAGAGAACGTCTTAATGTTTACTGTCTTCTATGAGTGTAAACTAATACAAATGCATTATTGGGGTATGAACAGATAATGTGATCCTCCTGTCACAGTATTTACACAATTTGCTACAAACATCATAATTCATGACATACATACAACATAAAGTTGGAACACAGACATAACACACATACTGCTACAAGCTGTTGAGCTCACTCTTTACTGTGGTGGTGGATGAAAATCCAAAAATCCATTTACAAATCATAGGAAAAGGCGTTCCTTATTATTACAAATCTTGACTCATGTCCTTTAGATTCAATGAACTCCTCTGACTTTTCTTTTCCCCAAGTCACCCGTTCTGTTTCAGCTATTTTCCACTCGGCCCATTAACTGTTAAACAGCTTTAAAATCAATACAGACGTTTCTTTACAAACTGTCATGCTTTATTATTTGGTTAATTTAGGTACATTGCTAAAACTATAATGTATACAACATCTGAATTTGATGTGAGGAGTATAAATGACAGAAGAAAGTAATTTAACCCAGAAAATGAAGCAGTCAAGACAATTTCTAACAGGTTCTGCGGTAGATCGCACTGACTTCCGGTATAAACGTGAATACCAAAGGCCAAGGCTTTCATGTACTGCCATGGCTGAAAATGAATAGGCCCATTTTAGATTTGTAGAGAAGATAGTGGAAGACTAGAAGCAAACCTGTGCAGCATGCATGCACCACTCTTGGCTCATGTTTATTCACCACCACAGATCTGATTTTCTGTGTTTTTAAAAAAATATTTTTTTGGTAGAGTGAAAACGTAAGTCCAGGACTTTCTTGCTCTAACCTTGATAAAGTGATGTGCTTGTTTCTTATAGGAGATAAGATATAAGATAAGAAAAGATATATCCTTCATGTATTTCATTGTTTGCAATAAACAAAAACCAACCCAGATACTGTCACTCTGACATCATGGCCTGGTCACCATCCTCTCCACCAGATCAGTCATTTACACTTGGTGGGCGGAGCTTCTTGCTTTAGAGTCTGTCCGGCTTATCCATCAGAGCACCTTGAACTCTTAGGTTTTCCTTTCCATTACCAGATGATTTGAAAAATCTTCCTAGATTTCTCGGTGTTCAGCAGTTTTTTCCATCTTGTGGGTGTTTCCTAGCTTTGCATCAGTGTATGTGATGTGGGATTATGCCAGATAGCAATCTGTTAGTACATGAGGGCTGTGAGTTGAGTGCGTGGGTGGCTATTTGCATGGTGGCAGTACCTCATGTCCTGTGTTTATGCTGGAAATGGTCCATGTTGCACACATAAAAACTGTTCAGCTTCATGAAATCAGTACAGGTGATTTATTGACTTGTTCAGAGAACTGTCTCTGTGCCGGTCTGCCATGGTTACAGATCAAGCAGCTTATGGACAAGCTTATAGTAGGTACATGGCTGCAGCTTTTGAAGCACTGCGGTTCAACTTTGTATTTAATCATTTTGTGTTTTGCTCCACCTGTTGGCTTTCAGAGAGATGTGCATGCAGCAGAAATATGAGAATGTTCTCTTAAACAAAGTTCACTGTTTGACAAACCCTTTTTCGATTTTATGTGGAAGTTATCCAGTCCATCAGAATTGTTAAAACAAAATAAGAAGCTAAAAGCAAAGACAGCTGTCTGATTTATGTAGTGTATACAGGTAGGAATTAGCTTTATTGAGTTGTATTGTAAACCCACTTTACAAAGAGTTTGAGCTGCTTTCATCTTGGTGACACTTAATCCAGTAAAACATCCTCTAGGTGTATTAATGTATTGTAATACTCTACTGTATTACACATTAGACTATTGTAAAGTTTTCATGCTTGGTGATTAAAACATGTTTAAGTTTCATCTGCAAAAGAACTTTGTGATGCTAATTTCTTGTTAAAGGCTGCATTGTCCTTTGAAGTATAAGCCCTATGTTCACATAAAGTCTTTTAAATATTGCTATCTGCATCAGTGATTTTCATTCATTGACTCTATAAGGTGCTTATGTGTCTGTGGTCTACTGATACAGCTTCACATTACTGTATCAGTGTTGATGGGAGCATCATATCAATCCCATGTGCACATAGTCTCCATTTTTTCTTTGTCTGTTTTGCCTGTGCTTATAGGTACAGTTGATTTCTGATGTTGTTGAGCAGGTGGTTTCGGGTCAGCAAGATTTACCGTCCCCTCAGCCACAGCAGTGGTAGTGAGCTTATTAAGTGAAATTACTGGGTTGATTATTTGGCCAATGTGTAATTTTTAGGTAGGTTTTGTGTGTTAAGTTGACCTAATTTAATATCAGGCTCTATTTCTTAGGAGACTGGTTAGTCATGACATTGAAAATTTTTTGTTTTTCCACACATTCAGTAACAGGTTGTCTGTCTTCTTCTTGTCTCACAGGTATCTCCTCCAGCCTAAAGGAAACGGCAGCAAGTCCAAGTCTGATGATTTGGGATCCTTGCGTTTGAAGCTGACCTACATAGAAGACACGGTGCTGCCATCTGCCTGCTACACACCACTCTGCAACCTGCTGCTCAAATCCCCAGATGTGAAGGTAAGACAATAGCTCAGGTCACAGTACAATTGAGGGAAAACCTTTAAAAGCATGTACACGTATGTACATTTCTCTTTCTCTCTCTCTGCCTCCTTCAGCCCATCTCGGCGTCAGCAGCACACATCTTGGGGGACATCTGCAGAGAGCGATATGAGGTTGTGCTGCCTATGGTTCGACTGCTGCTGCACCACAATCGCTTTGTGCCTTTTGTCTCTGCCGTGGCAGCGCTAGAGCTGGACAACACTCAGTGAGTACTCGTGCATATCTACAGTACAGCACAGGTACACAGTGTACACACTTGCATACAGATAAATGCCACCGCCCACACTGTTACTTCTCCTATCCATAAAGCCTTAAAGTTAAGTTCCCTTTTTGTTTTTTACAACCTGGGTGTTATTTTTATAGTTTCTGCCATCATTCCTTCCGACTATGATAATGTAACCAAAATTACCTTTGAAACAGGAAGCAGCTCTGACATGCAATAGACACTTAAAGGGAGAATCTGGATAATTTTCATATTACCTTTTTATTTTCACTAGCCATCTAACAGTGTCACTGCACCCTCCTCATTCTAAACTAGGATGGTACATAAAATGTCAAACCCAGATGCTGAAATTGAGGGAGAAATGTTGGCCATAACTAGAAAAATAAGACCTAGGTCAGAAAAACATTGATCTTTTTCCTTGTACAACTGGTCTGGACTGTCAAACCTGAAGCACAAGGAGTTCTTTAATGAGAATTATCTAAATCGGTCCGAAACTATTGCAAACGAACTGTAAAATGATCTTGTGTTGAAATGTGGTCAAAATGGTTATAATGTCTGGTTAATGTTGGTGCAACATTTCTGTGCATACAGGGAGGCTAACACTATATTCCGTGGCAACTCACTGGCAACACGTTGCATTGATGACATGATGAAGATTGTGGGAAAGAATTACCTGGCGGTTACCCTGAAGCCTGTAATAGATGAGGTATGAGTAACAGACGCGCGCACGCACACACACACACACACACACACACACACACACACACCAGTATAGATGCCAGAGAGTGCCATGAGTCACTGAGGTCAGTATGGAAAACCCCACTTGAACGTCTGCCTTTCTGCTCCAAACAAGCAGATGTGCAGATGATTAGATGGTTTGGAGTTCTTACAGGGTGCTGCATTGACTACTTTTTAAAACTAAAATATTGCTGTTTATTAAAGGGCTTGCTGAATACTAATTTTAGTTCCTTGGCATATCTGGATGAAAGGAAAGATTGTGAATGTTGATGCCCTTCTAATTTCAAGGAAATCGGACATCTGCAAATTCCACACAATGCAAAATACATAATACATAAGGCCTGGCCTTAATTTTGTTCTTTTTTTGTCCTTTTAACCTTTTATAGATATGTGAATCCAACAAAACATGCGAGATAGACCCTGTTAGACTAAAGGAAGGTGACAACGTGGAGGTCAACAAGGTAAATACACTTGTCTCTTATAAACCCATCCATAGACAAGCAGAACAGAATCTTCTCCTGCTACAGTAAATTTATACACAAATATGTCAAAAGAAACTTTTCCAACTTTGAGTTTGACCTTTACCTTCTCTCTTTATCAAAAGTATCTAAAGTAATGTTTTTGTTTCCTCTGCAGGAGAACCTTCAGGGTTATGTCCAGAAAGTCTTTTCCTCCATCACCCAGTCCAGTTCCAGCTGTCCCCCACTTATGTGTGATGTCTTCAGGTCACTGAGACACTTGGCCTGCAAACGCTTCTCAGGTAAATGCTAGAGCCTGTATAAGAGGCCACTGTGGCATTTTGCTGCCAGCTAGTCTGAGAAAGCTTTTACTGTAACGTTACATCAGTAGCTTGGTTTGCCCACAAAATGAAAACAAGAGTGGATTTGGTTCATTTGTGCCCTAAGTAGGCTTTAACGTATTAAATGTTATTAAATGAGCTCTGATAATGTGTTAATGGGTATATACGCACTAGAGAAACGGTCATAGTTAAATGTCATCCCCTGTTGTTGTTTTTTTCATTTACTTGAATGAGCTTGTTTTGGAAAGCCAGAATCAGTTGTTTGCATGTTCTCTCTACAGCTGACCCACATGTTCAGTACTCAGCCGTTAGCAGCTTTGTGTTCCTGCGGTTCTTTGCTGTCGCTGTTCTTTCTCCACACTCCTTTCAACTCCGTTCCCACCATCCTGTAAGTGCACGGCTGCTCTGGCACTGTATCTCACCACTTAATAGATATACTATGACAACAATATACTGTATAGGCCACATGTGAATTTGCTCTACAGTATGTTTTTTTTTATTCTAGGATCCTGAGATATCCCGCACACTCACGCTGATCTCAAAAACAATCCAGACTCTGGGCAGCTGGGGTAGTTTGTCAAAAAAACTGGTAAGATTAACACTCAAGATGAGAAATTCTGCTCAGCCTGTTAAAGCAAAGTGAGAGGAGTCATGACTTTGAAAGGCATTTGTGAGACGGATAAATTCATAATATAGTGTTAAATATAAATTGCTGTATGTGTAACTGTCATCAAATATTATCAAGTTTTTTAATGTGTGCCTCATGTTGATTTAGTTCTTTATTTTTTCTCTTTTGTAGTCTAGTTTCAAAGAATCCTACATGTATGACTTCTTCAAATCATTCCAAGAAGACAAGTGTATCGAAAAAGTTAAAAAGGTATTTTTTTCTAATGTACTCAAAGTGAATGTTGATGTATTTATTTATCACTTCAAATGGTTAGAGCCGATATCACTGTCAATTCTGTTTTCCAGTTTCTTGATGAGATCTCCTCAAACGTCAGCAAGGAGTCCAGTGGGCTAGAGGACGCGCTGGTTCTCAAGGAGGGGTGAGTGTTCGTTATGAGCTGGGCCAAGATCAGTAAGAAGAACTTATGACTGCTGCTCCTTTCACGACTTGTTCCTACAAACGTTAAGTGTTTGAGGCTAAAGAAAGCTTCAGCTACTTTGAAGTAAAATCCTTGCAATGTGTGTTGATGCTGGACAGATGGTTTCCCTTACTACAACTTAGACGTGGCTTTCCAATTTGAAAGAGTCGAGTCAAATTTTGCACCAGGCAGAAAATGTCCAATTCTAAACAACTACTTGCTTGAAATTCAGATAAAATTTGTTTCAGTATAACTGGAGCCTTATTTTCTTTTATCTCAAATCAGAACTATGTAAATTTGAAAAAAAAAGTTACAAATTAAATTTGAACCTTAATCTTGTGTGTGTCCTTCACAGGGAGGTACAGAAACGTGCCCAGGGGAGAAAACGTCTTGGCAAGAAAAACTTTAAAAAGAGGTGGCTCAGAGTGACCAACAGGGAGCTCTCCTACCACAAACATAAAGGTGAGACCAGCATCATCTCATACTCCAACCGAATATATTTTCACTTAGAACTTGTAGCAGGAGATGGTGGCACGCTGTGCTTTCTCTCACAGTATCATTCTCAACCACCAGATGGCGCCAAAGTGAAGACTTTGCTGATCGCATAGTGGTTGATTATTGGTTGAATTTGTTTGCATTAATAATGTTATGTTCTAAATGAATATTTAAAACACACAAATTATTATTAATGGAAAGACAACATATGTTAATAATATAGTAAGTTAATTCATTCAAGCGACTATCTAGATAGTTATGACTTGTGATTGAAGAGCAGAGCATGAATTTCTTCTCCACCTTCACATGTGACTTGATAGAGTTACTGACTATATAATTCAAAGAAACATATTAAGGTGGGGTCTTAATTTTGGTTAAGTGCGTGTTTGCCTCGCCTCAACAGCCTATACCAGTTGTTAATACATCTGACTGTCATTGTTATTACTCTTGAGCTCATGTTTAACAGAATGATTTCTGCTTTCCAGGGAAAGAGGCCCTCTGCATCATCAGTGTCAAAAACATCCAGGCGGTGGAGAAACTGGATGAAAGTGCCTTTAACCGCAAAAATGTAAGCCAATTCCCTGCAGACACCCAATCATCACTTCTACAGTATGGCCCCTTAGTAATGACAACTCAAGCCCCAGATCCCCCGAGCTGAAACAAACCAATGATAAAATGTTGTAGTATTAGTCTCATGAGCATTTGTTGACCCTCTCCTAAATGAGTATAAATGGTTTAGATGTCAGTTTGGAAGTTGTTTGTCATTCCTCTGTACCCTGAAAACCTTGAACACTTGCAGCTGGAAGCATTTCAGACACAAAGAAATATGTAAAATGACACATTTGAACCAAATCTTTTGAAGATTGTCAAGTTTTAATGTGAAGTTACAAGTGAAATGAAAAAGGCTGCTTTTGTTGTAAGCAAAGACACACCTGTTTGTTAGTGTAACTGTAGAGGTGACCTGGGAAATTGATGAGCAGCAACACTGCCGTGCCTTGGCTCTTAACCCTGCTCCGTTTCTCTTGTGCCAGATGTTTCAGGTGGTCCACTCTGAGAAGCCCCTGTATGTGCAAGCAGGAAACTGTGTAGAGGCCAGCGAGTGGCTGGAGGTGCTGGGCCAGGTCAGTCGCTGCAACGAGGGACGCCTGGCCACCTTCCATCCGTCAAATTACACCAGTGGAGCCTGGCAGTGCTGCAAAAACCAGAGTAACAACGCGTCAGGCTGTAAGCCCTGCACAACGTGAGTCTTTGCCCACATCATCACCACCAGGACAACAGCATCGATAAAGTGCTGTCTGGTGGGACGTGTGTTGCAGATCACTATAAAAAAAACTATGTAGGTATGAAAACAGACATTTTGTGGAGAAAGAGACATAAAATGGCTAAATACAAAACTTCCACAGTCGGATCATACAAAACACTTGTCTGTTCCCATAAACTTTGCACGCGTTTATCGACACGTGCAAACTGAAGATTGGTACTCCAAACATTGAAGCAGCTCATCTTTAGGTTTGAAACATTTGACAAATAGCCATTTTCCACTGTAGGAACCCGTCCAGGAAGATTTGTAGGAACTAAAACCAAACTTTATTTGATAATTGTGTGAGTGCAGTTATGTACTAAAGCATGAAATAACCAGAAAATGCTCAACAGACTCTCATTACTTTAGAGACCGACGTTTGGCCTTTCCGGGGGGGTTTTAATCACTTTTCCAGATTTTTTAAAATTTTTTTATTTCAATCTTCTCTTCCACCTCTGCTTGTCTTCTTTCCAATATCCATTCAAACATTACACAATTTTGCAGCAGTAAATTAGAGCAAAAATTCTTCATGGATTTATTTTTATTATTATAGTTGAACACAGCAGGAATAATTTTTGCCATGAACTAATGTACTTTAGCTGTTTGACTGCACCAAATATTCACTTAAATGCCAAATCTGAATCGAAACTTGAGCCACATTTCTACTGTTTATTCTGTCCAGTCGCTCTGCAGCTTAAAGAACTTCAGTGTGAAAATAGGTTATTCACTGTTCTCTTCTCCTCTCTTTTTTTCCTCTTTGTGTATTTGTTGTTAATTGTTTAATACCAAGAGTTTACAGCTGGATTTCTGTTTTTATTTTAAACAAAAAAATATTCTATCTTTCTCTTCTTTCTGCTACTCACACCTTACATGTCTGTTCTCTCTTGTTTCAGAACCGTGCTGGCCAATCTGCAGCTGGACATAGACTGTGACCGGGAAACAGAGAGAATTTTCTCCCTCCTCTCCTCAAACGACACCAAGCTCCAGAACATGGAGGGTCAGTATTGAATGAACTAATGAGTCTACTTATTAGAGCGAGCCGGATTTGATTATTACACTTGATGTCAAATGTCAGAAAAACTGCCCCAGAACACTATTGGATTCTTGGAGCAGGTAAAAGTGCTGTCTTAAGCAAGTTAAGCTTGTTTGAGGGTGTTCACATCCAGATTCGCCTCAAGGGGGTTTGCAGTCTCTATAACATATGACACCTTCTGTCCTTAGACCCTGAACTCTTTTAGGGAAAAAAACCCTTTATTGAGGAAAAATGGAAGAAATGTCAGGAAGAGTAACAGAGGACAGATCCCTCTCCCAGGATGGATAGACACGCAATAGGTGTCCACAGAATAGAACATAGTAGAATTACGGTATGGACAATCAGGTCAACAGTATAACTACTAGCCCCTTTTTTTACATAGTTTCCTAATAAAATAGTGGAATAATAAGTCACTCATCTGAACTCAGTCCAACTGAGCCTGTGTTTTTCTTACTGAAGTTTGTAAAGGGGAGCAAAAAGGGGTTAAAGGGGCATTTCACTAAATTTGAAACATTCATTTCAGGGCGTTCAACCAATCAAAACAACCCTGTTGGATTCGCAAATGTATCTGCAATTTGCCAGTGAATTATATGTTGGACGTGATGCTGTTGTCATTTGCGATCTGTGTGTAAGAAGTGATCGCATGCTGCTCTTGTGAAACGGGCTCCTAGAGCACAGAGACAGCACAACACAGGTGTGTCAAGGGCCTAAACTAAGAAGTCAGGGTTTGAACTTCTCTCTGAATGAAACACCTATTTTTGTCACTTTTCACGTGAACAACACTATGAATGTTTTCCCGGAGAGACGCTTCTGATTTCAGATGTGGTTGGACACCACGTGTCACAAACAAGTTCAGCCCCAGTAGAACCCGACCTTTAAGCTGCCCTGTATAATGATCAAATGTTTTCTCTCTGTAGATGCATGTGCCAGCATGGCAGTGTACCAGGGCCCTCAGAGGGAGCAGGAGGACTACTCCAAGTTCACCATTCAGGAACCCAAAGAGACCTTTCAGACACTCAAACAGCTCCGAAACATTATGGAGGAACTTCAGAGGCAGCACAACATCAGGAGCGACACCACGGCGCAGTACGGGAGCCTGTAAGTGTGGACTGCTCTTACTACATGTTACATTTCTACTGTAATACATAGACACACATTATCACTGCTCCTGCTCACAGAAAGATAAGACGGCCATCTTTGTTGTCCTCTCTGTTGCAGGGATAACCCCATAGTAGGGAAAACCTCTTAACCAGGGCGGGGAGGTGTGGCCTGAACCAGCCATACCAGCAGGTGTCTGTACACCACAGAGAACCTAAACCCAGTCATAAAGGAGCGAGAACACCCACTGTGTGTCCAGGAGAAGAACAAATGATACACCCTGACCTCCAGACATCACGAGTCCACTACAGCGGTGACAGCCTAAGAACGGGAACCAGAACAAGCCTGTGAGCTTTTCCAGGACCTCCCCTCGGTCCTCGAAATGAACGAACCCTTAGGTGTTGTCGTTTTCTTTAGCAGTACGTTGCCTCATCTACTCCCCTCCTCTGCATTGCAGGTCCCTTATAAAGAGACTCTTTCCCTTGTCTTAATTTATGTCCTCTTGTACGTCTCCAGCTGTGTGGAAAAGGCATCATTAGATGGTGTGTGAATAGGCTGCTAATTTTTTTTTTTTATTCACTCGGTTTTATATCAACAGCTGTGATGATGCTCTCCCAGTCTTTTAAGGTTTTTGCTCTGACATCTGTCTTTAGAGTTGATTGATGATCATCTTTCTGGAGGATCGACCTCTATTTGTGCCCGTTCTATCTTTCTCTACTCTTTTAGTGTCCTTTCTCTTCTGAACAAATGTGTATATATTTTCAGAGGACAGTTAAGTAGATGAAACCAATCTGCCTTACTTTGATGGATGTTTCTTTCACATTAAATGCTGAGGGAATAATGCAGAAGCACTTTAATTATTTGGAGCACTCCAAATGGAAATGATTAGATACTTGGTATCAGCTTTCCCCATTTCGATCAGTTCCATGATCTTGAGTACGTTTATGTTTCATTCCTGTACAATAACATTTATAGCCTGTAGATTTTAAGATATTTTTCTCGACCAAAGACAATTTCATAGGTTTGACTTGAAAAAAAAAATTAATGTATTTTGAATACAAATGTTTTAAAAATGGAGACAAATTCTATATATATTTGGTTTCTGTTCATGTTTTTTGCTAACATATCCTTTACTTTTTAGTGACTTAAGGCGAGCAGACTGCATGCGTTCAGTTTTGAATCCTGATAGCACATGATTGTGGTGTAGAGTTGTATTTCCCTGTGATTGTGAATCGTATTGGTACGGTGTACATCAGATCTGTGCTGTCATGTTGAGAGCATCGCAACATATCTATAGTGGCTTATGTAAGAAACAATGGAGAGGAATCAATCAGAATAACACATTAGTCCGGACAATCATGCTAACCAACAAACACATTATGTCCTGTTTTTTATTTTTTGACTTTCCAAACCAGCAGAGCTCCAGCTATTGTACTTTAGAGGCTATAGAGAATTTGTTGAAATGTGGCACTCTGTGGCTTAAAGTTTAAAAGTTATATTTTTAACTTTTCCAGAGCTGTTAGTCACAGCACTCCACTGCCAAAACAGAAGTCAAGAGAAGTCTGTGTAGGAAACATTGATAATATTACACATCATCACACTCTTGATGTGACTCATATCCTAGACACATTTGTATCCTAACAATCATATCTTGCAGAAGTATGGCTGCATATGATTTAAACAGTAAGAGAAAATTGTCTGCAAGCTTTCAAACTAGATCATAAATGTTCATCACAAGTCGTCAGAGCCCAACATGATTTTTAGTTTAAACTTATACAAGCAACCAAATCTTCAAAAATTTCCATCTCTTACCAGCAAATTTTTAAACATTTTTACAGATCGATTTTCTGTCACTCGAAAACTGATGAACAGTCAGACTTTGATTCAATCCTGATTTTGTCTTTTTTTGTTTTCCATCATTTGCCCATTTGAACAATGAAGTGTTGAAAAGATACAAAAAAAAAACTTGAAGTTGATTTAACAACAACAGTTGAACATTGAATGCTGATAATACAGGGTTAACCGTGTATTTTTCTTTGCTTGTGGTTGTTTTCAGAAGTTTTGTCTTTGGTCCGTCATATATTTCTAACATGCATGTCTCGTGTATTTAACAATATATTTTTCTAGGAAAATGTTTTTGTATCTTTTTTTTTTTTTAACACTGATTTAATGTGTTGCTATACTGGTACGATACCTGTTCTTTGTCTGCAGCACTTCTTTGAGGCTGTCCGCTTTTGTCCCCAAGTGTTCCCTTTACTGATTGTGTGTGGTTGTAGCTGCTGCCGAGCCTGCACTTGTTGATAGCTTAACGCAGTGTTACTGAAGTGAATATTGTGTGTGATGTCCCATGAGCTGCAGCTGGCACTATGTTCACATGCAGGCTGTAGGTGAATGAACTGCCTAATCAGAGCCAAAACATACCTGGAACATGGTTGATTTTAAAAAAATTCATCATTGGATGAACTTTGTCTGTGCTTGTGAAAAGTTGTCAGTTGGACTAGATTGGAAAGAAATATATATTCCGGACTAAATTTCAACAACAACGTGGATCTGAATCTGAACTAATCAGAGCATAAACATATTGTTTTATATACTGTATAAGCTTGCATGTCGACTCAATTGCCAATTTTAAAAAGGGCCAGTAAACTTGCGGTTGATGTCCTCTGGTAGTGTGCTCATTTTCACATGAAGGTGATCATGTTTTAGGTTTTTATTTACATTCACTATGATTTTTTAAAATCTGCTTTTAATAAGGGAATTTGCCCCAAAATAAAAACAGTCCTTGTCAGAATGTGGATGAGATGCATGTTGCATTGGCCTGGTAGTAGCTGAAGGGCATTAGGACAACACTGTTCTTGACTTTGACACGTTAGACTGTGGCCAGTTTCATATCATAATTTTACCTAACCGAAAGGGACAAGATCATATTTGTTTTGTACTATCACATGAATAACATCAGTCCAGGCGGTAGCCAACTCGCACATCTGATGTGTGTTTCTGATCACTTCACATCACTTACAGAAATGAGGAAAGTCCAGGTTTATGCAAGAACAAAAGTTGGTTCCAGGATCCGTCAAGTTTACTCTCAAAGCGTGACAACAATATATAAATCACTTTTCAAACACGGGCATAAAATTGCAAAACAATCTTTTTGTCCTGCCAATCAACTTTAAATCTGTTCTGTAAGAGTAGCAGGGCAGAGCATGAGGACAATAAACAAGTCATAGGATGTTTTTCTGGAAACTAAAAGCTTCTTCTTGTCTGGTGCACAGCCAGTGGCTGCAGACAGCAGAGGGTAACTCCATTCTTCTGAATGTCTCCATACTGCTTGAGTACAATGTCTGTTCTTTTTTTTATACACATTAAATATTTTATTTTCCATACATGGTCTTTTCGGTGTCCATTTGAAACAATTTACAATAAACACTGCCAATGCTTCTCCTATTCACGGAGTGTCTGTGCTTGTATTAAAAAAGCCAATTATTGAGAATTTACTCCAGAGTGTTTTAAGTTTTTTGAGTTCATTTTTGTGGTACGGTGTCAAAATGATCTGAGTAGTGAAGTAAAGCTGATTCAAGTTAACTGGATCAAAAAAACACATTTATTCCCTAAAACTACATTCATTATGAGGGGGAAAGCATTGAACAGAAGAGGTTTTGAAACAACTATACATCTTAAAGAGCTAAACAAAAGTCTTCAATCATGCTCAAATTAAATCAGTCCAACTCAAACAGATTCAGATTAACTCTGACCGGTTTTGAAACTGACCCCCGATCTTTACTTTTCTTCAGCAACCCAAGATGCTTTAAAATAAACTTACTGCGCTTCAAAGCAAAAAGCTGTGCATACACATGATCCATAATTTGTAGGAATGTTAGCAGCATTAATATGGTTAAACTGAAATTCAGTAACAGCTGTGAAAATATTGGCCCGTACTCTTGGAACACTACTGTACTTCTCTTTTTCCCTGAACCAGTCAGTGTTAAATTGACCAACTATAATTCTTAAAAACAGTAGCAGGTGGAATAAAAACATTCATTTTGGCTCTTGTGCAGATTACAGCCATCCATCCATTACTTTATGAATCATATTGTTAGAAAAAAAATTATGTGGTAGTTTGATTCTTCTTTCAAGACCAATCTTGAAATAAAAGCTGGGGCCAGTTTTTCTCAGCTGATAATTTGCTGCCTCGATCCCACATGACTTTGCTTTCCCTGGTAGCAAAGAGCAGAAAAAGGCTTCTGCATAATGAACACAGAGATAATAGAAACACCTAATAAACCACATGCAGTCTGTGTCCTAAACTGTCAGGTGTCACTGCTACATTCCTTGAATTTTCTGTGAGGGAGGTGAAGGAAAATGGGATAGAAAATTATGTGTAACAGGGGAAATGTTTGTATATTCAATGAGGACGTGAATCAGAGGCCTCTGGAGGAGGGGGCACCTCGACCCTGGGGGGGATGCAGGAGTCATTTGTCTCATTCACACCCGAAGACAGACGGACATCTCAAAAGTTAAGTCCTTCATACAACAGCCTGGCTTCTTTCTGAACACACTAAAATTGCAGGTCACTTTTTAGCAATGCTTGCAACGTAGCTCTCAGATATGACGATGTCAATCAGACAACCCATCGTTTTGATCCAGACTGAAATATCTACTGGACATATTGGACCATCAAGTCAAAAATTCTGTTTGTCTAATACTTCGGTTTATGCATAACCAGCGAAGTGTTCCCATCAGCCTCAGCTGTCCTTAATATTTGCCAACATATTAAACTAAGACTGAGGATGGTAAACATGATACTTGCTAATCATAAGCATGTGCACTGCTGTGTCTCAGTTCAGCCTCACAGAGCTGCAGGACTGCAACACAGCTTTTGCTTTTTCACTGTCACAAATACAAACTGGTTGATGTCGGGTTTCTTGTCCACAGTCTATTGAACGGCTGTGTTTACACCACCATTAAAATAAGAAGCATTGTCTTTTCTTTAATTTCCGATTGATTGACAGAGGTTTTGACAAGGGACGACAGTTAACACTCCAGCAGGAAGACTGCAAAGTTTGTTGATGTTGGACGAGGTTGTAACCCTTCGATAACACACCGCAGTGTTGCAGGAATGGTGGCTTCCCTGCTGTTTGTTTTGACATCTACATATTGAAGTGTAATGGATGGATGGAAGCCTCCACAATATCCACAGGGTTGACATTTGTTATGCTTTCGTGCACAGCAGGGAAACACTTGGCTTATTGGGGTTCAAGTCCCAAAGGTGTAGAAGCCCATTATTTCTGTGCTGGTTTATTGTTATTCGTCTTATGCAGCGGCTCCAATTGCTGCTGAGCTAGAAACACAAAACTCAGCCCAATGACTGGAAATGATGTGCAAATGCTTCCCTAGAAATATGAGCCCAATTGGCCAGAAGGTATCAGGCATCATTAGGGCCAAAAAAATGCAGTTTCGGACGCCACGCCCCTCACAACGGAGGTCTGACTGTCCAGCTCATTGTGCTCTACAAAAAACCCTCTTTATACCATTTTGAATTACACAAACACAAAAAACACAATTTTGACATCTCCTCCTAAACTGTAGGTCAAATTGCTACCATATTGTCTGTGGATCCTTATTGGACCAAGCTTATCAAATGTTGCATAAAGCTTGTTGATATCTTATTTAGTTCTCAAGATATTGACCAATAAACTTCACAAAGGGCGGCAGCAAAATGACTACAACTCATTAACAATTACTCCAGTCATTATAAATCTGGGTACATGCCTTCAGGACACATTTGGGATTAGACTATTTAAGAAGTTTGAGCCTGACCCATTTTGGGCACCACAACAAACAAAAATGTAGGACAGAATTTCACCACCACCAAGTATTATTAAGTGGCAATATTAGTGGACTCATGTTTTTCGTATTTTTGCTATCTTTATCTTTATCTATCCACATAGGGAACAGGTTCTCCTCCACATGTTGCCAAGTTTCTACAGCAGCCCAGTCACACTGACAAAACCTTTCACCTTTAAAGCGTTTTTTAGTGGCCACCGTAGGTTCTCCTCCACGCTTGAAGGGAGAGGGGGAGGCATTTGGTTGCAATTTGCAACCTCACCACTAGATGCCGCTAAGTCCGACACACTGGTCCTTTAAAGGTTGTTTTAATGTATTGGTGTGCCTTGTATGATTAACACTTCAGGGAGACTCCTAGTTGAGGCCCTCCTCTGTCAGCAAGCAGTAGAAAGGATCTCCACCAGCTGCATGGTGCTGCCCCACTGCCGACCTCTCAGCCTGTGAGAGAAGAAAAACACTCCTGCAGCAGTTGGCGAGGAGTCAATTAATGGTATTGGAGTGGAACCTTTTTCTTCCGACATTCCTGCCTCCTGTACAGTTTTTGTACTATTTAAACAAACAGTTGTAGTTTCATATTCACTGCACAGATAAGAGTGATATTGATCTTCTCATCTAACTCCCTGGCAGAAAGCGAATAGGCTTTACTTCCCAAAATGCTGAACTATCCCTTTAACTCCTCAAAGCTTGGTAAATGTCTGCAAGACCTCATGATTTTGATCAAACTGGAGGAAGAGCAGTCACAGTGAACAAAAGAAAAAAATAATAATAAAGATGAAAAAAGTGAAAGATGATGGAGAATCAGAGCACATCTGGACAGAATCAATCGCTGAACAACATCTGTCAGTTAGTCGTGGACTTTGTAGACTTTACCACAACGTATGATGCTTTACATTAATGCTGAATCTAATTATTAATTCAGCAACTGAGTCTTCACAGGTAATGTGGTTTACGGTTCCTTATGGAACATTTTGGCTTCAGATGACAGGAAAATTCACTGTTAGGAGGCGTTGTGCCACTATTGAGACGGTGGGGCCTGTGCTTTAACCTCGACCTTCACTGTCATCCATCACTGTCAGCATCTTCATACAGTACAGTGCTGCTTGAATATGCTCTGTGAACCTCTTGAGCATTTAGGAATTTTCTAATGTTTTACCATCATTTCAGTCAGTAATGAGCTTTATTGCTTCAAACAAACAAAGGTAAATACAACCAGGTGGGAGGAGATTTGTGGTTAAATTAAACAATGAAATGGTCCAGTTAGACCTTTATTGCAAATCATATTATTGTTATGAACAAAGCAAATACATCTGTTACTACAACAATTATTTGTTGTTAGGTTTTTTGTTGGGTTTTTTTGGTCCATTTTTTTAACGATATTTGATTGACTGTTTATTTGGTTGTGAAATGCTTGTGATCAGGCGTCCACACTGTGACATCCACTTCACACACATTTTTTTTTTAAAATTTAAATATTTACTTTTAGAAGTTTTTCATGCAGATGTGATGTGATTTTAGTGTTTTGTTTTGTCCATAGTCTTATTCAGGGGTTCTTTTTATAGCAACACTGAACCAACTAAAATGCACATGCGCTCAAATCAGTTGGTTCAGTGTTGTGATTACATGTGTTTGTTTGCTCGACTGTATTTTAAGCAATTTTTTTTCTTTCTCTCTCAAAAGGCAAAGCAGCAGCTGGAAACCACTTGGAAACTGTAAGTGCATGGTCAACCATCAGTAGGTGAAAGTTTCCTTTTCTGTGTCACATCTCTGCAGTCTGTTACTCCCTCTCCACTATTTTCCCATTCACCCTCCCTGCCAGCCACTCCCACCTCATCTGCTCACCTGTGCTCTCACCTGCAACCAATCACAATCACAGACAGTATTTAAACCTTCCTGGATCAGTCACTCCTTGCTAGATTGTAGTCAGCTGCTCATGCTAGACTCTCCAGTCCACTTTTATGGATTGACTCCCTGTTACTGACCCTGCCTGCTTTGTACCTACCTGTCTGACCCAGATTCTGGGGTCCGGATCGACCCTGCTTTCTGTTCTTGGTTTTGAGTCTTTGCCTCAGCGTCCCTGTGTTGGTTTGCCCGTCCTCGTGGCGGTCGGCGTCCTATAACAGAGTAAGTCCTGACCCTGTTTCACTCACCAGCTTCCCGACCCTTCTCCTGGCTCTGATTTCCCCTGTTGTTTGCTCCCTGTCGGATTGTTTAATATCTTGAATTGTCTCCCAGTTTTCAGACTTGTTTCGACTCCCATCTTGTCTCCTGCCTGCCCCACACCGGTTCCTTGACTGTTTAGTGTGTGTGTGACTTTCACGCACACATGCTGCTGGTACCGGCTTGCTCGGGTTAAGACTGGACTCCATTGTATAGCGGACTTTTTGAAGACTCCTTTCAAGATAATAACCACCTGTATTTCCGGTGAAAGCGTCATCAAAGACAGACTCTGTTGATAAGGCCCATTTTATCTATGATCTTTGATCAGCAGTAGGTCATAGGTTGCGACAGGAAAGGGATGAGCCTTTATAGCAGAAAACAACAGGGAGGTGAATCATTGAGGGAGTTCTCACACTGTTTTCTTTGATGGATAAGATGATTCAGGTCTGTCCA
Source organism: Holacanthus passer (assembly GCA_025331565.1). NCBI lineage: Eukaryota > Metazoa > Chordata > Actinopteri > Pomacanthidae > Holacanthus > Holacanthus passer. The sequence continues at coordinate 3,166,668 of JAFREQ010000004.1, read as the reverse complement.
GAAAAACACATTTCTGATGCTGCAAAATTGCTCTGTGACCAGTTTGTAGAGTGTGTGGTGGATGGAAATCTGAGGTGGGAGCTTAAAAGAATCTCTCAGGAACACCACACATTATGACCTTAATGTTAACTATTAGGGACAAAGCTATTATTATTGTTCATGAATCTAGTTATAGAACTTCATTGTGCACAGGTTTTGAAATATCCACCTGTGGATCTTCTGCCTCGACCCCAAAAACAATGAGGGTGAAGAGAACTGTGTACCTCTCAGTGTGCCACAAAATTACATTTAAATACATGTTCCAGAAATGTTGTCCTGGTCACTCTGTATCATCCACAGCTGTGAAAAGTTATAATTAGGACTATTTTTTTGTAGATCTGTAGTTGGTGTCGTCAGCTCTCTGACTTCTTCAAACATGCTGGAGCTGCTCTATTATAGTGATGGCCACAATCTCACATGATAATATTATCCCAATTCACACTCTCTCACCTAATTTGATGGCAACCTACACAGGTTCATTTCATTTGCAGTCAACCAACATCCCATTATTTGAAATCTGTTTATTTGCTTTTAACCTGACATTGTTTATATGAATCGCACTCTGCCTCTGTTATATTAATCAATTTGTTTCTTTGTCGTTGAGTTACCATCATTGTTGGAGGAGGTCCCTTCCTGGTGGAGCCAAAGATGTTCATCTTTGTTGGTTTTTTAGAGGCGATTTGCATCCAAAAAGTTGCATTATTGCCTACGACTGGATTGAGAAAAAAATAATCCACATCACATTCTCTAATAAACTGACAGACTCAATCTGGGCTCTGAGGGGACCTGAAATCATCTCTCAACAGCCCTCACACTTCCTCTCCAGAAATTCCCACCATATCCAAAAACTTTCTCACAGCATCTGCAGTAATTTCTATTCTCTCAGATTTCCTTTCCCTAAGAACTTAATCTTGCCTTTACAAAAACAATGTTCATCATGCTTCCTATACCTGATGTGTTCTCCTTGACTTCCTGAATCTTTTATGTCCTCTCTGCTTCCTCATGACTTCTCTTGGACCTGATCCTCATCTCTTTGGACAGTCTGCTTGCCATGCTCTCCCTCACACTGATTACACTTGGGTTCTTTTCACGGTTTCTTCTGCTGCACATCTCATCTCCACATTTACCACAAATCCCTAAATGATGTCTACACACAAGCGAATTGTGTCCAAATTTCCAACAATGTCTGCCTTGAATGGATTTGGCAACAAAAGGCCTTAGTAGGTAATTGACACCCAAAATCTCTGTTACATTCTTTAAAACTACTCGCATCAACCATATACGATACTCCATCAACAATGGCCTCTAGTGGCATTATTCTATTAAGTGGGAAACACAACGCTCTGTAACCATCTAGCTCAGTTATTTCTACTGCCTTCTGACCGCTGGTGTTGAGGGGGTGACTGCCCAAGGGCCCTCGCTTAGTAGGAGCCTCACAACAGCGGACGCCTGTCCCGGACTGACTGAGTGATGAAGTTACCGCTGGTCGGCTGAAAGCTGCTGAAAAGCAAAACACAGCAATAAAATCCAGCTGGGCTCAAGAAATGTAACACCCATGTATAAACCAGCACAAAAATGACAATTACCAACTTGAACATAAAACTAAACATTAATGTTACAAACACTACTAAAAGTAATATTTTTTTTAATAATTTTGGAACACAAAACACACTGCTCAGTGCAGCACTGGGTCTGATGGGAAATGTGTGCCATGAATTTACACCAATTTTGGCCGAATGCTGATGTGTTTTTTAATCCAGCTCGGTGAGAAAGCACAAATCTGCCGCATTAAAATGCAAGAAGTGAGAGGGTAAGGAAAGTTTAGTTGCATCCTGCACTCCTCTTATGTCTTATTTCTTGTCTTACTCGTCCTTTCGACACAACCACAGCTGCGATGTTGATGGAAGGGATACTGGTAATCAGTCAATCAAGCAATCAATCATAATGGACCTGGCATTTTATCGCAAAGGAGTGACCAACCAACCCATGCCTTTTCCAAATCTGGCATTGAGCATTATAATAGATGAAGAGCCAGCAAAGTTGTTCTCCATTATTTCAGACTCAACCATCAACATAACAAGAAAAGATCATTTTATGATCTTCTGATTATCACGCTCACCAAAGGCTTTGGTCTTGATGTTAATCTCATGAAGGGGTAAACTTATGATGGGGCAAAGATAATGTCTGGACAGTTAACGGGGCTGCAAGCAAGAGTGAAGCAACACTGTTTGGACAAAAGCATTTTATGTCCAGTGCTGAGTGCTGCAATCTTAATCTAATACTTGTGGCTGCTGCGTGTTCTTTTTTGTGGGCCCGTCCAGAACACTCTGCTCCCTGTGTGTGACCACACATCCAACAATGATTGAACTTGATATGAACTGTATTGTCCCAGTCAATATATATTGTCCGTCTTGTTTATCCATTGTGTGTTTCATATGATTTGGCCAAGCCCCTATATGAGTTCCCTTATGTGTCATTGTGTCACTTTGTTCAGTTAACATCCTGTTTAGTTGTTATAGGACTTACAGGCACTCATTTATCTGTAGATACTGGCAGAGATGGTATTTATGTAAACCTCAATGGTACCACACTGCTGCTCTGTGACTTAATCATTTTTGGGCATTCCCACAGTGGTTTGGAGACATCACAGTCTTCACATTAACAGTAAAACCACAAGCATATTTTGACTTTCAGACTATATTCACTGTGAGTGACAGCCAGATTGTCCCTAATCTGAGATCACTGGTTTTCCTCCATCGGGCTTTGACCAAAACTTTGTAATTTCCCCTGTTATATTTTACTGAAGTCACTTGCGATCAGGTCAATATAGCCAACTGATCAGGCCTATATTAAAAACTATGCAACCTCTATTCTGTGATCACTTATTGACCACAAACCAAATTTTAATGTCACGTATAGAAGATTTGAGATCTTGCAGCCTCGTTCTTGTTCTGACTCTCAGTTCAGTTCTACTCCTTACTTTGTTTCCACTTTGAGATCATTGAGATTTACTGATTACAGCTAATTACAGTGCATATTTTACTAATATGACTTTATTTGGTCACTGACATGTGGCAGCAACTGGATCCAAAACTGTGTCTAATTTAAAACCATCTGCAGAGCTGCTCCCTTTCCTCTGGATTGTTTTTCTTCCCATGCACATGAAAGAGAGATCGAGTAACAAAGCACTGATTTAATTTATAGTGGATCATCACTGAGGCTGCTGAAGGTGCTTTTCATGATTTAAATGTAGGAAGTTGGAGGATCCTGCATTATCCAATCAGATGAGAACACAAAGTAATTAAAGTAGGTTGATGAGCAGCAGGTGTTCAAGACTGCTGCTCTCACAATCTGAGACTATGGTGCTTTTTGCGGCTCCTTCTATGTTGGTAGGCTGTTCTGCTCTATCCACCGTGCACCAGATCTGTGACAGTGCTCTGTTAGTTTACAGCTGTTTTGGTAAAGAAGGAGGCCTCTGGGCTTAGTTGGCGAAGGGTTCCCCTGAAGCTGCAGACAGGTCCCAGGAGGCCAGAAGGACTGTGGCTTCGGTGGCCGCCAAAGCAAAAACACGAGTGGAGAAGGACTTTCTCATCTGATTAAGAAGAGGTTTTCCAGGCATGTTGCACTGGTAGGAGACCCCAGGGTAGACCCAGAAGACACTGGAGATACTATATATCTGATGTGGCTTGGGAACGACACAGGATCCCCTAAAAGTAGCTGGAAATAGTTACAGGGGAGAGGGATGTCTGGACTAGCTTGCTTATCCTGCTGGCACCGGATAAGTGGTAGAAAATCATCTTATTGCTTTTAGTAATTGTAAGTTTGATTTTACATAGTATGGGGTTAATCCTGTCTTGTTTGCTTTCTCTCTGGTGGTTCAATCTGTTCTCCTCATGATGAATTGCAATAACTTCTGTGATCACCACTCAAATTTGCCACCAAGCTCTACGTTCAAAGTTCAAATTGACTCAACTTTGACCTCAGTTGCCACCAAAAGCGACACATGCGAGCAGGGGAGGTAGAGAATGATGAAAGGAAAACTCATTCTGTGTTTCAGAGTTCCCTGAAATCTATATCTCTGTGGACTGTCACAAGAAAGAGGCCATAGTGATTCCACTGTGGGCTCCAGGTCACTGTCTTTTCTGTGGAAGCTACCAGTATTTTTACTAATGCCATCATTCAGATGTTTTTGTTTTCCTGGAAAGATTTTTGTTTTTCTGATTTGCTGGCATTGCCACGATGTTGTTGATTGCGTGAATGTGGTCGGCTTATTGTACAGGGCAATATTCAGGTCATGCCGTCCTTGATTCCCTTTACCATACTGCTGCAAATGGCTCTGTCAGAGCTGCATACCAGAGAGTTTTGAGGTTGACCTTGGAAGATATATGTTTTCTGGCAGTCATGTTCTCTGATCAGCCTGCTTTGTGTGCTTCAGTGGTCACGTTCCAATGACCTGTGGTTATTTGAAAAGTAATACAAATATGGGATTAAGAAACCAGTTTTGACCAGCCAGATGTAGTCGTACGTGGGAACACATTCACTGGAGTGATCATCTTATTTTCTGTTAAAAGTATGACCAGCTGATGGAACGTAGGGTAACTTACTGCAAGCGTTTATGAATATAAAACATCTGCATGCTGCAATAATTAAGTTGTTTACGATTCAATCCCTGTCAAGCAAAATTGTCCTTCCTGTCTTTAAACAGGGACCTTTTGTTCCTGCATGCTGATGGTTAGTGGAGAGAAAAACAAGACAATCACATACAATAATATATAACCACGATTTGCATCATCATGGAGGCACAATTTGATTCACTGTTGTAAGTGTTACATATAATGTGCAAAGATATTGTGCACGTCAAGAAATGTACATGCTTTTTGGTCAGTTTAAGTGACTTTATATCTCTCAACAACCTCTGAGGAGGTTCTGGTGTGCCATCCTGATATACAATTTTGAAAGTTTGAAAGTGGCTCCTGAAAAATCACGAAGGAGGTAGCAGCCAACAGCACAAGGAAATAGCCTGACATGTTGCTACAATGAGAGTGAAACAACAGCATAGTGATGAATGGTTGGAGAGCTGGGGTAGATATACTGCAGGTTGATGAGAGGCAGGTGTGCAGACTGGAAAGAGTGATGAGCTGATTGTATGCAGGTGTGCACACTGAGCCAGACCAGGGAACCAGGAGGAGGAGCCATGACAAGTGTGTGTGTGTGTGTGTGTGTGTGTGTGTGTGTGTGTGTGTGTGTGTGTGTGTGTGTAATTTTAATGTTGTGAGGGACATAAATCTGTCACATTGTGGGGGCTCACCTTCCTTATGGGGACAAAATGCAAGTGCAATAGAAGGTTGTCAATGTCATAAAGCAAATTATTGTATTGTACTGTATTGGATAATATTCAGGAGTTTATGTGGCATGCAAGAACCTTTTCCCTTAGTTTTTCAACAAGTTGTACATGAATAGGTATAATATAGTATTCAGTCAGTTGGTGATAATCTTGATTGATCATCAATCAGTGTGTGAAGTAGACAGTAAAATACAAACTTGCAACTTCCAGCTTGCACTGTTGTATTGCCAACATATGTGTTTTCACTGTTTTGGTTTTAAACAATGACATTTTAAATAATTATTGACATAATTTTTTTTACATTAGAGACATAAATTAAGAACAAATTCTCCTTCTGAATGAGGTTTCAGCTTTTTTGCTATTAGCTTTCTCACCACAAAACCCGCCTGCATAACACCGTCAGAACGTGGTCTTGTGAAAGCTGACTTTGACTGGAAGTTAGGAACTGAAGAGTGTTTCACAGAGGAAAAGTACCCTGTAATTGTCACAGTAGTCTGGAACCACAGGCATATTTTAACTTTCAGACTATATTGACTGTGAGGCCGTCTGACCCTCTTTATTCTATTAGACGGCTGTCACTTGATTCTCTCCGGAGAGTAAATGTCTCCCAAACATGTGAGTGACAGCCAAACTGTCCTTAATATATAGTTATATTTTCCTGGAAGTCACTTGTGATCAGGTCAATATAGTCAACTGATCAGGCCTATATTGAAAACTATGTAACCTCTTTTCTGTGGTCACTTATTGACCACAAACCAAGTTTTAATGTCACATGCAGAAGATTTGAGATCTTGCGGCCTCGTTGTTGTTCTGACTCTCAGCTCAGTTCTACTCCTTAGCTTGTTTCCACTTTGAGATCATTGAGATTTACTGATTACTGTTGGTGGAGTTCGGGGAGGCTATGGAGAAAGACTTTCTCATCTGATTAGGATGAGGTTTTCCAGGCATGTCGAACTGGTAGGAGACCCCAGGGTAGACCCAGAAGACACTGGAGACACTATATAACCCAAATGATATCAGCATATCCCACTTGTCCTAATTGGAAAATGCAACATCCAAAACAAGGTCTAATGGAGCCAGCCTCAAGTGGTCATATAACAAACCGCATTTTTTGGCACTTCTGCACTGGCTTCATTTTTCAGGCCTGGAAGTTTCTGCTTGGCTGATATTCATATTTAGCTAAGTGACACAGAGCTGCTAGAATGACTGAAGTCTTTGCTTCAGCTTCAGTTCTTCATAACTATGAAATGTATCTTCATATCCATAATTTGGAGAGATGAAACATTAAAGCAGGGTTGTGAATATGAACGTTTTCTCTTTTTAATCATTTTAAAATACTCTTGATTGCAGACTCTTCATACTTTAAAGAATAGGGAATCCATGTATAAAGGTATTTAGTTGTTTGTAGTTTCTTTATATTTCTGGTAAACACAGCACTACACATTCTGACAATTTTCCAAAATCCCTCACCATCAACTCAGTCTGAAGAGAGTTTTACAGCTGAAAAGTGCCCAGTAATTCTCACAGAAGCTAGAAGGCGCGCTGTCAGTCCTTGTTTTCCCCAACATCTTGATGCCAGACCCACCTCATACCCATGTTTTGCTTTGTGCCTTGTTTGCTTCCTCATATACAACCCCAATTCCCAAAAAGTTGGGATGCTGCATAAAATGTTGATAAAAACAGAATTTGATTGTTTGCAAATCATTTAAGCCCTATATTTAAGTGAAAATAGTGAAAAGACAACATATCAAATGTTGAAACTGAAAAATTTTATTCTTTTATGAAAAATACATGCTCATTTTAAATTTGATGCCAGCAACACATTTCAAAAAAGTTGGGACAACCAACAAATGTACAACCAGTTAATGTTGTTAATGTCACTTTGAATTGGAATCAGCCAAGTTACATTAAATGGATTCAGAAAATCAGAGTTTATAGATGTCATCATTGTAAATTTGAAATGGTAAATTTGAGTTTAATTTCATGCAACATTGCAACAAACCCTCTCACAAAATAAGAAACAAACAGCCAAGATGGCCTATAAATATCTACCTTTATGATGACCTCAAGAATCCACACCAGATCTGTTTTCATAATTCATTTATTTTATCCATTTTTGTTCCATGATTGATACCTTTTAATGTATGAAATTGTTTGACAGTTAGTAAAATAAACACATCACATAAGTATGTAAATCACGTGAGGGGCCTCATAGGACATACATCAAATTCACACACACAGGTGATACCACATAAACATACCAGTGAAACATTTATTACAGCCAAAGTTTGTCAGTGTGACAACACCGCTGTGGTAGAAATTTATTGGACATGAAAGAGTGTTTAATTTGTGACTTGGTTAGTGAGGCTGTCAGGCCTCTTCAGAGTCCTTCACACGTCACAGTGGAGGAGGCTTCGGCTGTCCGGAGGTGGAGATAAGATGGAAACCTCGAGACTCCCCTGATAATACTGAATGAGAAACTGTCCGACTGTGTCTATATAAACATGCTGTATCAAGATCGTCTCCGATATCAGATATGTGTTGTCATAAACATATATATTAGTAAGGACAACTGGGACCCACTGATATATAAAATGATTTATACATACACTATTTCATGTATGTTAATGTTTTGTGTATGGCTTCACTGATGTTTCTTGAAAGTTTGAGTTATAGCCTATATGCCACTTTTATATTACGAAAGATTTCATTTACAAACATTTTACAACTTAAGACCTTTATGTTTTTGAGTAAAATACATTAATTTGTTCTTATATTTGCATACAATTGAAAGTAGTAGGAAGAACATTCAATGAAACTTCCTGTGTCCTTTTTTGAATTTTAAAAATCAAAAACTTCATATTTCTGCATAATATCCAGGCATATCTTTCTTTTAGTCGTACCTGTTAATAATAATAATAATAATAATAATAATAATGCACCAGTGTTGTCACTGCAGGTGTTTTTCTGGTCACTTTTTCTGGTGAAGCGCTGCTGGTGGTGCTCAGGTGGAGAGGCTGTGGACCCTGTAAGGCAGCAGGCTGGTCAGCGGGACGAAGGGAGGAGGGTTGGACTCTGAACCTGAGGCAGCTGAACCTTCTGCTGGAGGGAAATACATGGAGGCTCCCTGGACGAGCAGGACAGGACAAAGGAAAGAACAAATAAAGAGGTTGATGTTGAAGTTGTCTTTTGTGTGTACTAAACACTGCAGTTTGTGATCATTCAGAACAAATGTGTGATCTTGTAAAAATTTCCAATTTCGTGTGTTTTGAAAAGCAGAGTTAAAACTGACTATTTGTGTTGCCAGTCATCAAACATAAATAGATGACTGGTAAAATCTAAGTGGTATAATCAACCTTTGATTAGACTGAGTTAAAGATACAACCACATCTCACCTTTTTTGTCAAACTGCTGTTTTGGATCAAGAATAAACGCTCACACTCTTCACTCCAACTAGCTTTGATTAGTTTCTACTGATGTGGGTTCCAGTAAACGGCCTCATTGAGGATAATAAAAACTGGTTTGAATTGTTTTGATGAAAACACAGTGTTCCTGGCGCTCCACAATTCCTATTTGTGGAGCGAGTGGGTGTCTCAGTTTCTTGCTGGTGGGTAACTGGTTCTGGCTGGTTTTGTTGACAAGACAGCGGAGCTACTTTGTCAGAAATATGACAGAAGAGCGACTGGTGTCTCTGTTTACAGTTAACTCAGGTCTGATATGGCATCAGGAGAGAGAACAGAAAAAGCGAGGCTGATATCAATGAGATAAAATTACACACAACACTGGACTGCATGCTGCATCATTTCCTGTGAACCTTTCATGCGTACGAAGGCAATTTGAATCCAGTGTGGAAATGGTGGACTCCTTTAAAGGGGGTGAATTACTGAAATGTAAAAACGCTGATGAAAAAACAGTGTTCATAAATAGCGTCAAAAATGGGTTTTTAGGTGGGGTCTATGAAATTGTTAAGGATTCTAATATTAATGTTTTGACACCTGCATTGTTCACATCAGATTGTGGACTTGTCCTCTTTGATAGTGCACAGTAACTGCTAACCTGAGGGACGTCGTTTGTTAAGGGACAGTAGGCATAAATGTGCATCGTGCAAACACAGCAGGCAAACACATGATAGACAACAGTGGATCCTGCTCATGCAAACTTTACAGCGAGGCCCTCCCTTTAACCACAGTTCAACACTTTAGTGTGAAGGAGGAGGACGAACAAGACGTGATTTGGATTTGTGTTATGCAAGTTATGCAAATCAGAGAACTGGGAAAACATGCTTCTTTTTTGGAGTGTGATGCTGGAAACAGTGAGACATTAATGTGATCCTCTGTGAAAACAAAGTAAAAAAGAGGGTCACTGTAGGACATGTCTGAACCAGCTTCCATTGTTTTGGCACATATTTCCACCTGCCTTTAAATTTAAAATTTGAATTGCTAAAAGCCTCTTGTATGTCGGCAAGCATTAAAATTCCTCAAACCAAGTTGTAACTACAGAGAAAACAGATTCTGGGCAGCGATGGTGCATACTAAATGTCTTAACTACTTTCATGTGGGTTTTTGTATTCACCCACACGCCCATAAACTAAGGAACTGGATGAATTTTAACCAAAAACAGCACATACAGCATAAAATAAATCACTCACAGTACAACTACAGTGCGCAACCAAAATTCATTATATTAGGTGTCAATATAATTATCGAGGTGTTAGATATTACTTTGATTTCAGGAACCTTTCTTGTAGTTCCTTTAGTTTTCATCAACTAATATGAGACAAAACTGATACATTGTATCTTAATATCGCTTGTGATGATTTCACTTTTTATGCAGGTGGAAAGTTTTTGTGACCCTGTATAGTTTGTAACAGCATCCTAACTCTGAAGTTCTAAATGAAATCTACAGAGAAATGAATGGAGTACTTCCTGGATCTGCATGTTTTTCATCAATTAACAGTGAAAATGCTGGAAAGAAAGGTGAATCGATGGATGGGCAGAGATTCAGGTTGAGGTTTGAGTCGTTTGCATGGCTGTAAACCCGACAGTAGTATTAAACCACAGGCAGGGATGAAGCCAGAGAGACAGAGAGATATAGAAAATGAGGAGGAACTAGATTACACACATACATATATTTGTAATGGTATGTTTTTCTGGTGTGTGTGTGTGTGTGTGTGTGTGTGTGGACTGCATACTGACTGGGTGGAGCTGGTGAACTGTGTGTGTGTTGGCGTCCATCAGCAGAGGAGCTGTAGGGGAAGATGCTGCGCTCCCAAAGGGGTCGGTCACAGGGCTGCTACACCTCTGACAAAAAGCACAGAGAAACACACACAAACACATGCAAAAAAGAATGAAAACAGTCCCATCACAAATGAGTGACATACAGTAGACGATTAAGATGAGATCTGATTACATAGATTTGTTTCACTCAAGTCTGCAGCATGGACATTCACCACAGTACATAATGTTCACATTTCAAATTTCAGAGTGTAAATGTGATTGTAAATGTGATTGTATAGTTTGGATAACTTGAAAATCAGTTCAGTCACTTTTTAGTTACAACAAATATTTAAACATTTAGATTTGGCAGAAAAGTCTATTCTGTTTGAGGAAGCTCTCAAAAGAATTTAAACCAGCAACAAGGAATCTGCTGGGAGAAATAATCAGTCCATAATAAACACACACATGAATAAAGATGATCAAAAACATAGTTCAGATATTACTTATTAAGTAAGAAGAGTAGTACAGCTTGAAACATGTTTTCACACTAAGCTCCATATGTTAAATGCTTGATGCTAAATCTTTGAAAAATGTGTCATCTACACCTTATTCTGCAATTGTGGGAGTCGCTTCAATTTTTTTTTTATTAGACACACTTGTGCACACAGTTAGTGATGAGTAGTTTTATTAGGTGATGCTGAACTCATTCTTTCCTGCAAAACCCATTGATGAATATGGGCCTCCGTGTTGTTTTGGTCTCCATTTGGGTGGTCTGTCTGCCGCACACCTAAGATTCAATCCAAAACTGTTGGAGGTTCCCAACCTATAAATTTTACAAACTGTTAATTTCCCTGTCTTTAATGAAATCTACTGCAGTCAAATTGGGGGAAAGGATGTAAAACATCTGCAAAACAATTAATGTAAACATATTTACATGACAACTATCATCACATAGGAATGTAGCAAACATGGGGTGGACAATGCCAGATAAATAATTTGTCACTCCTACAGATCTGGGACTTCTGGGACTTCTGGGATGTTAAAGTCTCACGTGGAGGAGAAGCACTGAATCAAATCTGACAAGAAAAATCTCAATACTAGAGATTGTTGCAGATAATCTTATTTACAGAGCGGATACTTTCTGGGTGATAAAGCAAAGATAGTAGTTTTGGCGACATGAAGTGAAGGATAACGAGAGGCTGTGTGGTCTGTTGATAGTCATCTCCACACACAGGACAGATCGATCTCTGGCAGCACAGAGCTCAATGAGCTCTCCATAGACCACCAACACACTGAATCTTTGCTGTTTTAAGCGGGCAGGCGAAAGCAGTTTTCAATGCTGATCTACGACAGGTCACAGCGTTCAGTGGGAAAGGTGAAGCTGCTTTGTGGATCCAACACCTGCCACCACACTGGCTCATTTGTCAGACAAATCAAACACCAACATTAACGTTTTTCTTGATTAAGCGTTTGGTCTATAAAATGTCAGGAGTTGTGCCACATATTCCTTTGCTGTTTTGTCATTCAAACTGTCCAAAATCCAAAGATATTCAATGAGGTAACATAGAGGTGCCAGAAAAGCTTTGGGCATTTAAAAAAAAAGTTGTTGTTCATCCTTTCTCTTTTCTCTGTCCTCTTCTTTCTAGAACAAGCAGTGACCACAGACAGTGACCTTTGGTGCAAAGCCTCCAGACACACCTCAACCATTCCTTCATCTGATTATTACACTTCCACATAGATAATACTAGATATTCGTGGGAGAGCAATTTCCACAAAAAGTCAGAACTGATGCCATCATTTGACATCAAACACTACATATCTAGGAAGGAAAAACCAAATTTTTGTTGACACTAGTACGTGCTCATGTAAAGAACTCTATAAACTCCTTTCAAACTGAAAACCTCATACATGAGGCTCATGTGACGAGCATATTTCAACATATACAGTTCAGAATATCTTATCAAATGGTTCTGGAGGCTTCAGGAGGAGGGGTTTGGTGGGGAAAGTGTCTTTGATGGTTTTACAAATGGGCACCGCAGGAGTGAAGGAATGCTTTTGATAAACCATGCTGATCATCCAGAGACAGTCCTGGGTAACCCTGCTGATACATACATCCATACATCTTAGTGCATGGAGGTGGAAGAGAAGGACGGAGTAAAAACAGGGAAAAACTGAAGTCATGCACTCATAGGAACTGATCTCAATAAGCATTTCTCATTATGACGATTACGTTTCAAAGTAAACAAAAATACAACAAAAAACCTAAGATACTAGTGTGTTACAGTGTTATGTTGATCTTGCTACAAAATGAATTTCATTTCTGTGGCACAATGAAGGTCTGGACTGAACTGGACATAACTGTGGATTGTTTAAAAACCACACAGGCTTCAGACTATTGCAAGTGACATTTCTGACCTTGTGTGTTTCCATTTTTTTTAAGAGACCATAAAACCTGCTGGGAACGTGAGAAATAAAGGCACAGGATACAGGCAACCCACTGCCATGGTACACCAAAGTTTTGTTGCAACAAAACAGCATTTGGACAGATATGGACTCACAAAGATGTGAACTTATTCCCAGTTTAGTGTTTTAGATTAGGTGGTGCCTGTTTTCCAGTCATCTAACCTCAACATGTGAGATTTCCATTCTGTCTCTCAAATGTTTCGAGATCATCCGGCTGAATGTTGGCATGCATTGCAAATTAGACATAATTGCAACTGAAAACCTTGACATGGATTAGGAACTATATCTGGTTGCACACTTTGTGGGAGACCGTCCTACTTAGTGTCTACTTCCTGCTTATTACTCAACTGTGGCCATTTAATGCTCTTCACACCTGACACCAGTTATATATATGTATATGTATCATGTATACATGATGTTGAATTTGATAACATGCCTGATGCAACCACAGAATGTGAGACCACACAGTCCATTTGAGGGAAAGGTAATTGCATAATATAGCCCATTTGGTGTTTTAAAAAAATACTGAAACTGAGCTCCATTACATTCAGTTTGCCTCTGTTTCACCAATTGTCTCCATCTCCTATTGCGCTCAGCTCTTGGCTGACACTCAGTAAATACATAGTGAAACAGCCTGGAATCTACCGCTACCAAATATGTGATGTATGAGCCAAGTAAATCTGTGATTGTGCTAAGATATGCAGCCAGTTGAGTAGTTGTGTTTACTTTTTATGGATAATTAAAGTTGTGTTTCTGTAGAGGAGTATGTTGCAAATCTGAATATCAAAAGTAATAGCTCAGTCATGAAGTTCTGTGGCTTTAAAAGGACAAAACAAAGCTTTTGTTGCTGTGTAACCATTTCTGAAATCGGCATAATGAACTCCAGGCCTCTCCTCAGTTCTTCACTTGTCTTTTCACTCTTCCATCGTGGTGGGATGATACTACCTGACAGCTCTGGAGACTAAGATTGCACTGTAGCCTGAACCAGATCAAATCAGCACACATTGAGTTCCACATTATAGAGGCACACAGACAAATTTTTCTGGACATCCTCATGTTTCCACATTGCTTTCATATCCATGTGCAACTTGTGCATGAAGACCAATAACTGAGAAGATTAGGAAGGCTGAGGTTGTGGTTGGATGTTATCAGTTTCCACTGGCAGATGTCTTTGTGGTATAGCTGAGTGGATATGTCCTGCCATTGACTTTTTGGCTGTCATTTCAATTTGTTACGCTGGTCGGGTGGCTATACAATAAAGTGATGTCTCCTTAATATAATCTGAAAAACCTACAGTGATCTGATCCTGCCTTCTAAACCTCATGTACAATCAGACTAAACATTGATCTGTGAGATAGTGCGAGCAGCCAGCATCCAGGCAATTTCTGAGAGTACGCACATGGAACTCATTTCTCATTTTTCATTTGTAGAACTGCAAGGTGAAAGACGACAAGCATAGTGGACAAGAGGTTAAGACTAAATGTTATAAAAACACAGGTCATCTTAAACCTGTGGAATAAATATGTGAGTGAGCTTTACCAGTTTGTGGCAGAATTTCATGTCCTACCTGCTTTTATGCTTTTAGTCAAAGTGTTTGAGAAAATGAGGCAATTCTGGTGTGATATTACTGCAAAGCTGCATTCATACTAGCTGCAAAGTGGAAATTAAAAGGTGGCATGAATGCATACACACGTGAACAGATTCAGTCTCAATGAGTGCAGCTTTAAACTCAAAAATCACATAAAAGTAACTGTTGAATGAAAAAATATTCCTTAACATTCATACACATAATATCCCTGTTAGCCTCAGAGCCTCTGAGTGGGGTTTGCACATCTCATCTAAAATGGACAACATGTACCACGAACACACAATATATGGACCATTTTTAAATGTGTCTTAGTCTGAGTCTATGTTTGTGTGTCTTACCAAGTCCTTGATGCTGCCCAGCACAGCTGTGGTGAGGATGCCTGTGAAGAAGGCCACGAGATTCAGGCCGGTGAGCGTCCAAATTAAAACATACAGAGTGAAAACTTCTCGCAGCCTCGTACTCCAACAAACTCATAGTAGTTGCTGAGGTAGCCTCCACTGCAGAACAAAAAACAGGTCTGTTTATTACCAATAATCAAATAATTAATAATAAGATGGGTGTATGTTTGTTTAAAAGCTGATGGTGTGGCAGTGGTGACGATATACTGAGATAATATTGTAGGACAATGGTGCATAGTCTCACTTGGCACAGTCGTACAGGTCGCAGCAGTAGCAGGTCCCACTTCGTACTGTCATGTTACATGTCTCTTTCGGGCTCCAACACGACACCTGGAAAAGGAAACGCATGTTCAAAATGTCATCACACAAACACCTTAATGGGGCTATATTTCACACAAATTCAAATTGGATCCAGTCAAGCTTGTCTTAATTGTAATTCAGATTGTGACAACTTTTTCCTCGTGTACATCAGATTATAATTTTTACTCACAGAGGTGTAGAAGTTCTCATAGATGTAGCCGCTGCCGCTGCTGTAATACTGACACCTCCCTGCTTTCAGAGGACGCATGTCCTGGCAAAAGTTAACATATGAAGAAATATCACCCACTGGGCTTCATTTCAAAATAACATCCATTAAACTTAATCATGGCCATGTGTGACTAGAACACATTTGAAGTGTGTAAATAGTGTTGAGGTTGGAGTCAGTTTGTGGTCAATTTCCAAAGCTCCACTTGAAACAAAATATTGTTTATAGCTCTTTATATCAGTAAAAGAAGGTTCACTTCACTGGAAATGGTTCCTCTGGTGAAAGTCACAGTAATCGTGGGTGTTTTGTTATATTTTGAAATAGATTAGAAATAGAACATATCAGAAATACAACATAGAACATATAGAAATACAACATATCAGTCTTTATCTAAGTTCCATCATTGTCCCTGGTGCCATGTGAGTAGATTTGAATGAACACTGATGTTTTATTAAGTTGAGGAAAACCTGTCCCATCTATTGTGTAGTGAAATAAAATACAATAGATGGAAATATTCACTTTTATGACCATTAATAATTGCTTTTTAGTGTTGTGCCATTGTCTACTTGATTATTTTTTGTTCTAAGTGTTTGTGTTTCGGGACCCCCTGAAGGAAGGAATGAGGTAATTAAAGGAACTCAGTCATGTGGAAAAATGAATGTGTGATCCTTATCTGGATTTGAGTTAAAGACAGGTGAGATGTTGCACTTTGACCTCTTGAACATCATAATTTACTTTACAGTGAACAGACTCACACATTAACTACACTACAAGAATTTATTCTTAAAGGGAGGCCTGCAGTCACAATCCTTCTAGCACAACAGTGGTACAATATATATCATGTTTCACCTGAGGTCACTGGTGCCATTAACGGTTACAATGAATCAAAGTGTGGTTTACATTTCCCCAATCATTTACCATACACCCACATACAAATATCTTCAAGATGTAACCAAACCTAGTGCATGCAAGGAGCCAAATAGAAAATAGAATACACATGATTGCATAGAAACATTTTACCTTCACTATACAGGGAAAGTTGCAAAATTGCTAAACATCTATAGGCTAAAGATGTCTCATTAGTATGAAGTCGCTTTAAGCAATAGTAGACATTTGGAAGACATGTTTTCTTGCCAAGAATTAGATGAGAAGATCACGTCACCTTTTGAAGCAGCAATAAATTCACTAACTGTGTCTGAACACATTCAAGTCATTAGAGGTCTTAAGACAACTAGACGTCCCTTAACACATCTACACTGATGGTGCATCTTGGTCCATTTTTTCTCACATTATGCTTTCACAACTGGTCAAAACACAAAAACCAAAGCTGGTGAATGCTACAAAGACTGAGCTGTGGGAACTCCTTTCATCGACAAAATTGTGTCAGCGCTGCCCACAGAGTGATGTTGATGCACACTGCAGGCCAAGAGGCTCTCCAGGTGGATCACAGTCAACCAGCACAGTGGTGTATCATTGCTTCACCGTCTACTGTTACTGTTTTGTTTCATCATCCGGTGCAATCGTCTGCTGTTGCAGTACACATGTCCAAGTGCGGGTAACTCACCATGTTTAAGGCGATACCGACACAATCATTCACCAGGCACAGAAAAGACATGACGACCCCAAAACTGAGGAAGACGATCGCAGCCGTCAGCTGGAGGTGGAACAGAGACAATGAAATGAGTAAAGGAGAGAATTTCCACATAAAACTTTAAAATACCAGATAAAAATACTCTTGTTATTTGATTCGAATGGGAGCACAGACAAGAATGCAGATTACAGCTGGGAAAAGTTTTCCTTTCTTACCAACAGATGCATAACTATCGCATTTCGGAACACCAAGTTTAGAAACTTTTTCTTTTTTTTTTTTTTTTTGTCTGATAGGTGTGAAGCGATTTGTTTTTTTCACAGTTTTGAAAAAGCCTGTGGATGACACTTTTTTTTTTTTTACAGCATTTATTGAATCTGTTATTGAATACTTAATACTTTAAATATTAACTATTACATTTTTGATATCAAATATTATGAAAGTATTCATGAATCATTTTGTCAAAATATTCAAATTTTTACAAGCTTTTTTCCACTTTTGGACAGACTTTTTTTTACTTTTCATTTATGTATATGTGAGTATATGTCGGGATAAGTGTGTCTTTATATATGTATTTATGTGAATGTCATTGTGTACATTTTATCTTTGATAATAGTTGTACTTTTTATGTAAAATATAACAAACCAATATAAAAATATTTATGAAAAAATCTATTCTGATATTATACAATTTGTAGACTTTTTGCACTGACTGACTGAAAGAATTTCTCTGAAGGTCTGATGTCTGTCTCAGAGCAGAAATAAGATAGTTTTGCTTGTTTAAAGTGACTCTAAAATCATAATATTATTCCTGCTACTTCAGATTTGATGAATTAAGATAATTGTGTTAGCACTCTGTAACTTATAGCCACTCCTTGTGCAGCGTATCTTTCCTTCATTCCTTGCTCTTCATTAATCACAATCTCGATGAAGCTGAATATGACAAATGAAAATTCCACTTTGAAACATTATAAAGTTCTCATCACGATATTTATCTCATCAGCTGGTAGTCTTTCCTGCAAATGCCCTTATGCCCCTTGAGGATAGGATGATCTGCTGCTTTTGACATTTTCTACATAAAGCATGAGTGTTTTGAAAGCATCAGGTAACAGCACATCAGGTAAGGATGAGGTAATGCGGCTTGAGTGAATATGAATACGAAGAATATGAACTGAGAAAGAAAATCTATGGTCTGTTTTAGGTTCTTCCATTCCTGCTTATAGCTGCATTGCATGTGTTGGATTTGAATATATCTTGTGTAAAAGTAGAAGTTATGACCTGATGTTGGCAATAGAGGAGTCACAGAGATCATAACAGGAGTCGCCCTCTCGTGCACACGTGATGTTTTTCTTACACAAGATTTTGCTGCAGTACTGACCCACCAAAAGTTGGACCTTCCAGGTGAAATCAGCTGACTACACACAGGTGATCTCCATTTAACAGATTACAGCATGAGACTCCTAAAACCAACCTGGCTGCAGCAGTGATGATTTAGGTGTGTCCTACTTAAGCAAACATGTATTTCATATTGTGTCCTCACTTTGACATTTCTGTTGATCAGTGTCAAAAAAGTGGCATTAAATCAAATCTGATTTAATGTGGTAAAACAATAAAACATGAAATCATCCAATGGGGGTGAATCCTTTTTATAAGCACTGTATATATTAGCCTAGAACAACAAATACCAAATTGACCCAGACACGACAACTGATACGGGAAGGAAGAGCTAATTACCTTTCAGACACTTAACTGAGGCAGCAGACATGCACGTTCGCTTCAGCAACAACATACTCATAAATCAAATTACGTAATTTCCCGTTCCCATACTGCTGAACATCAATGCATAAATGATTTCAAACTTTTTGTCACGGTTTAAATTGTTTCCCCTTGGGACTGAGCTGTATATTCTGTCAGTGGTGAGCAGGTATGAGTGACCAGCAGAGGTATGCATCACAAATTCACAAAGGCTGAAATAACATTGGGGTAAGTAGCCTCATCTCGAGGAGGAATGTGTGTTGATGGACTGGACGGTATATTAGCATCTGACTCTAGCACTGTTTTTCCATTCGTTTCTACTGCAGTGGTTTTTACTGTCTGAGGGACTGGTATCTAAAGAACAGTGAACATGCTGCATTTGGTTTAATAAAATGACACAATCACACAAATATTCACTATATTGTGCGCTATAAAATGAATACCAGATGTTAGATTCTCATAGCATATTGACTCCTTATGTGATGGCTCTCACTTATTTTTTACTCTTGAGAAACTGTAAGTTCAAGAATCAAGAACAGATCATATATAAAATCAAAGTGTTGATTGTTTGCTAAACCTCCCTCAGTTAGGCTCCTGTTTCTATGCCTGTCAAGATGGTCCAGTCTCATACTGCACACATGTTTATAATGGTGCAAGGGCAGATTTAACCCTTAAAAGCCTTAGTAATTTTTGAAACAATAGCTTCTCTATTTCAAACATATATAGAAAAAAGCACTCTCTCAGTTCCAGCATTGATTTTGTCAGCTGAAATGGAAGATTTTATCAGATGTGATGAAATGTTACCTCCCTGGTTGAAAACCCTGTGTGAGCCTGACTGACTCCTTTCAAAACGTGAAACCCTGTCAAAATTTCATAAATCTAAACTTGATGGCAATAAATGTGATGTTGTGCTAAAGGATTAAGGCTGAAGATGTCCCAAAAAAGTCAGCGCCCTCACCAGCTGATGATCCATAGTAGACATCGAAATAAAGAAACAGCATCGTTTTTGTACCTACATTACTAACTAACAGGTGATAGTATCATGATTGAGTATGAAAGGTTCATCCTGGAAAGGCTCAGTCGTTCACAAGCAAGGATGGCGCGAGGATAGTGCACAACTTTTACTGTCCACCATTTTATTTCAGTGACCAAACTCAACATGTGTAAATGTATCTACAACATTGTGCCCTAAAAACACATCTTGTATCCTGGATACAATGGCGTGATTGTTTCTGCCAACAATCCCACAATGCATCACATTTTATAGTTTTATAGTTTCGAAAAGGACCAATTTGTGAACTGTCTACTACTGCAATTACACAGAACAATTATTGTCCGAAACCTCAATTTACTGTGAGGTAGAGGAGATGTCCAAAGCTGTGCCTCGTTTCATTTGCTAAGCTCTGATTGGACAGTTGCTGTTTGGGGGAGGGGATAGTGAACAATCAATTGTTACTTTACCTTCTGTGTCTGTCCTCTAACGGCTAATCAGGATTAACACTGTGGTCACCAACTAAAATGCAGATATTGTAAAAGGCTGAGACATGAGATAAGATTTGAGAAGAGGTTAAAAAGGAGAACTGCATCTGACTTTAGTCTAAATTTAAAAGTCTCTGGTGCCACAGTGGACAGACACAAGCTGTCTGCTCCATGTTGCAGAGCAGCACCGGTCACTGAGCTAACATGTGTCTGTCTCTTGGCCAAAACACACTCCCTTTTGGCAGGTTGGGCTTAGGTGTGCATAGGGAAAACATGAGGAAAATTTATGGTGGAGGATGTATTTATGTGGCTGCGTCAGATAGAGGGAGAGCAGGAGAACATACCAGCTGTTTGCGGTTTTCTTCCAGGCGGAGTCCCAGGAGTCCCAGAAACGATCCAAGGGTCAGCTGCACAGAACATAACATAATGAACACAAAGTGTTATGCAAAATGAGGAAATATGGATCATTTTCATAAGAACTGTGACACAAGCCAACATTAGCACTTAACAGCTACGATACTAGCTCCGGGTGGTCATGGGCTAATTTACAGGGTCCAAAGGTTTTGAGGAGCCCAATTAAATTCCTTGTAACATTTTTTTTCATTCATTCATTTTTCATTTTCAAATCATTATCACATCAAATCAAATAAGGCTTCTAAAGTAAGGGCTGAATGAAGAGAGATCGAACATTTTGTAATTACTATTTTCAGAAGATGAATTTGAGTTTGTAATAGAGGGTTCCCCCTGAAACAGACAGGAAGCTCAGCCAACTTATTGCCCGTTGACAGTTATCCATGTCTGAGGAAATATTAGCTGAACAACAAAGGAAATGCGCAACCAATGTGATGTATTTGAAATGTGAAGTTCACAGCATGTAATCTTAACATGGCTCACTGGCAAATCAGTTAAAAGTGAAAAAATATGAACCTCATTTTCAGAAACAGGGAGCGAAGCAGCAGGTACTTTGACAGACCTGATGTGCAACAAGGTAAATTCAGTTTGAAGATGAAGGAGTCACCATGTTAAACCTGAACCTGCAGTTAGACCACTGGCATTTATATTTAGGTGAGTAGGCTTGTCTGTGCAGAGGAGGGAAGTTCTGATCACAACAATGTCTTTATGAACAGTGAAGTAAACTAAGAAAAGCATGTGATCCATAAAGAATATTTCAATGGCTCACAGGGAGTCCCTCTTCTTGTTAGTCCATTAAATGTTAAGGGTAGGCCTATAACTCCTTAATTTCTTTATTTGCTCATGTTGACCACATCCTCGGCCATTATTTGAGACCCAGCTTTGACTTGACTACCAGCTTTGTGCCATATTTCCTCACTCGCTTTCCACTCTTGAGCTTCTTAATGCCAATTATACGATGCAGCTACGGAGTGGTGGAGCTTGTTTTGCTCTGAGGATTTTTTTGCCCACTTCCTGCAGCCTAAATGTTGCTGGGGGGAGAATAAGGTTTCACCAACTTGAAACTGGTTAATAACTACTAGACTAAACAGCCTGGCACTGCTCTCCACTGAGAGCTGATTGGCTCTGAACCCTCACAATTTTAAAAGTATATTGTATGTTTTATATTACTTATTGATGCAAAAGGTGGCTGAAAGACATAAAATGAATCGTGACACGGTAACTGTCCAAATCTGTCACCACAGATATATAGAGAAGTCGATTTTGGAGGATACAACTTAGGAGAAATTTGACACCACTTCCAGTTTCAAAATCGGAAGAAAACTTGAATTTCAGCCGAGCGCCTGTCTAATCACTTTATTGGACATCTGACTGAACTGTCAGAATGTAAAATTGATGATTTATCACAGCCTACCTAAAAATATGTCTGTCTCAAGCAGATGTTCCAAGACCTCAATGAGCAAAGCAGGACTCTTGGCCGGTGCTGCAAGACTTAAGCACTGTAGCTCTATAGTTGATATTAAATACTAGAAGATGTTTTGAAAGTTCTTCCTGATTTCTGGGTTGCTGCAAAGTTTAAACCCAACATTTCCAAGATTTTTTATTTTTTTCAATCAATCTGTCGTCTCACTGAAAAAATCATGGCTTTGAATTATCAAGAGACATATGAAGAACTTACAATGACTCCAGAGATGTAGCCAGACACATTGAGGCTCTCTGTCCGGGTCGTTGTGTAGACTCCCAGCACCACCAGCAGCAGGGACAGACTGAGCATGCCCAGTACGAGCCACAGAGCTCTCCTGACCCTCACCATCATCTCTGCAATGCATAGAGGAGGACAGAGGTCAGTGGTGTGATCAATAAGACTGCTGTGAGCCACTTGGCAGCATATTTCTAATTTAGTTTCAAGAACAGACAAACAATTTAAAGTGATTTGATTTAACTTCTTGTCCAATTCAAATGTCATTAATGTTCACATGTCAGTATATTGAAGCAGTTTCTACTAGGTACAAATTTTTAGGTATTAGGTATTTTTGTGGACTACTTATTGCATTCATTACATGCCTTTCAAGAAGGCAGCTGCTGTTCAATATATATTTGAAAACAAGCAAAACTTCTGTTTAAACACAGTATTTTTTCACCCATCTCCTTCATTTTCCAACATTTTCTTTAATGGTGATTTACCTGGTCAACAATCCACCAGAGTTATTTGTCTGAACTGTAGAAAGAAAAAGCCCCCCACACAGTACACAAAGTATAGTAATCTGAATTTTAGAACAACTAAATGAGGGAGAACATCAAATCATACTTATCTATGTGAACATACTTATATATTCTAGTAGAACTGTAAATGTGATAAAGTAAGATATTGTCACTATTTTTTCAATATTGAATATCAAAGACATACATTAGTGACATTAAACACAAATCTCAATCTCTAACATGTGCATACAGTCCTCTGATTATAATGTTTCACAAAATAAAAATTGAAATAAAAACAAAGCAACCTTCTGCAAGTCTGTAATGAACACGATCATTAAATGTTTTATTGTGAAATTATTCAGCCCTCTGAGAGGCAGACATAAATAAGACTTATATAATTAATGATGACACTGAGCTTTTGTAGTGAACTAAATGTATGTGCCTCACATCATAAAACACACTATAAAATGCATAAAGGCTACATTTCTCTGTCACTTTGATAGATTATTTATTACTTTTATAAGTTTAAAAAATCTTTAGGAAAGGATCAATTGTCTTCCGGTGCCTGAACTGAGTATCCTACTGAAATGTTAGCTACACCCCTGACTTTTATTGTTACTGGTTTGTAAAGCTGTTATTTAATGAAAAACTGCATGTGAAAGGAGCCATTTACCATCCTAAAAACACAGTTATCTAGTCTACAATATCAGCATACTGAAGAGTAATTAGCCTCCATCCACACCATCACCATCCACACCTCCAGTGAATTACCTGTTGCTCTGCTCTTTGGCCCTGGTTTGTCCTTGCCAGTCACTCCTTGTATCCTTGCAGTCATGATAGATCCACTCCTTTGAAATCCAAATTTCCCTCTAAATCTGGGACCAGTTTAGTTCAGGCTCACAACTCTTCTCTCAAAGTCTGGTGAGTCCTGAGTATCACAGGCATCTACTGTGTGGATGCAGGTCTACTTCAGTGCAGCTCTGTGTGCAGAGTGTGTAATGCTCCAGCCTCTGCTGCGTTCAGGGGCGGTCAGAAACATGCATGTCTGTGCTTTTTGTCGTCAAATTAATTAGCATTTGACCTTGTTAGTTGCAAATCACTTTGAAGGCGAGATGTGGGATGAGCCATATGTGAACACATCTCCTGTTCAAACCAGATGTTCATCAGTGGGAGAGTTTGCCCGCTGGTGTGGCCCGATTAACCTCCAGTGGGGGGCAGGAAGCTGAAATTAGCTGAAGGGCCCGTCTTGACCCTTTGTTCCTCCCTCTCTTTGTGATATGTGTACAAGACTCTTCGCTGCCATATGTGCAGTGCAGTAGTTTAATTAGACACATAAATTAGGAAATGTATAACAAGTAAAATAATGAAGACCTTAAACTAGAGATTAGAAGCTCCAAGGCCCCTTTGGGCCCCTGGAGATACAGAGTTTCAGGACAGTTACCTGCTTTACTCAGCCGATAATCAAGCCTGGTCTGTTTTAGTAAAGGATGTGCAACAAGCAGCTGAAATGACACTGAAAACTTCTTGCACAACATTGTGTGATCACCTGGATGAAGCCTGAGAGATGAGAGGGATAAAAACTTTATTCAAATTCAGGCTTGTAGCATTTTTTTTCTTCTGCTACGTGTTGTAGAATTTCTTTTAAATTTTGCATATATGTATTATTTTGTATAAGTATATAGAAGTACATATAACGTTATAATTGATGTTGTTCTTTCGATTTCATTTATTTGCTTCATGCAGACACGTTCTATTTCTTGATTTTTGACATATAGCTGTTTCTTGTATGAAATGGAAATGAAACTAGTTAAACAATGAGCAAAATATCAAGATCATGATTGACACTAATCAACACTATATCATCCTAATGATAATGATGTTTCACTGCATGTATAGATTCATATCATTATGTGGGTTTTTTTGACTCCGTCAAACACATATATAAAATATTAGAAAAATATCCAGAGTATGTACAAGAGCAAAATCCATTTATTTCAAGCTTGTGAAAGACTCATCTGTGTTATTTCCAATAATATTTCACAGAACATTTTTATGTTTTACTTAAAGAGTTTTCCCTTTTCTCTGTGACCACCCAATCATCAGGGTAACACATCAAATCCCAGCTGGACATGGTTACAAGAAACTCTACTGATTAGGAATCGGGAAAATTTATTGTGCAATGAATCACTTTTACAGAGCAGACATATACAAAGGTTGACACACTGAGATAAAAGCGGTCAGTTCTGCTTAGCCTGGTTCCATACATCTTAATCCCAGCCTATACATCTAACTGTGTGCAGTGATTTAATGAAGTGCTAACAACACTGCCCTTCGGTGTGAAGAGCAGGACAAGCTCATGGACGATCACATATTTTATAAGTGTCATTCTAGAAGAGAAGGTGAGTTAAATTCTTGTAAATCATCACTTCATTTCTGTCTTAATGGTATTTGGATTGATGTATCAATTCATTGGATATGATCATCTTTTAAAACTTGTGGTACAAATGATCTGCACTTTGGCACAATACTAATCTTGCAGCCTTGTGAAATTTGTCTGCAACCATAAAACATGCATTCAGAACACAAAGAAAACCTGCAAACCTTTAACACATTTTTTTTATTTCCTGGTGCGCTCTCTGATCCTGGGTGTGACGAGCAGAGACACAGTGGGAGGGTGGCACACTGATGGATTGAAAAAAAAAATCTCATGTACAGCTGGTGTATAAAATTGGCAGATTGCATGTGAAAGATACAACACGCATCTCTTACTCATAAACACACACAGGTGATTTATTTCATTTGTCTGGTATCCTATGAAAAGAAACGGACGTTGCTGTGAGGTGGGTTTCAGAAGACAAATGACTTTATTGGAAACTTCAATTCACATTTTCTCGTGGCACCATGCCTACAGTACAAGACCCAATCCAGATTTCTGGGTTGGTTTCACAGCTCACTCCTGTCTGGACTGACCTCTGACCTCACTCTTACAACAGAGAGGCCAGAGCTGACTGAAGACAGACATCAGAGAAGCATGAAATACTCCCATGGGGATTCAGGGCCTATACTGACTAAAAACAAGGCCATAAGTTTAAACCCCTATTAGTATTTATTGCTTATGCTGTCTGTTGTACAAAGTTTAGGTTACACAGTCTTTGATTTTTACTGTTTTACAGTAATGTATATGTTACTGCACAAATAATGCAAGTTGGCAACACTGACAGTATGGCTAGAAAATAGAAGAGCCCAAATCAAGGTCAAACACTACATAATGTCATGTAAAACCTTAAATCTAAAATATTTGGGTAAACAAATGTACAATATTTTAAGAATATCATTGAATAATAATTAAGAGAATCTTCATTGACCATTTAGGGTTTTTTGTCTTTCCTCTCAAAGTTTCAAAGATATGCAGATATTAAGTTACCTTGTTATAACATTCTCCTTTTTGTAAATAAAAGTCCTTTCAGTCTAAAGGAGAAACGCTTGTAACTGATTGATACACACAATATTGATTGTTGTAAACAGTTATAATAGTAAATAGAGGAATTCTACATGTGTGTAATCTATGTTTATGTCTAAAGCAACCCAAATTTCCTCTGTGATAATAATAAAAGTTGAAGTTGCACACAGTGATACAAGTGAAAAAGATGCTTAGAATATTAATTATTGTCCACCTGGATCAAACTTATGCCCCACATGTGGTCATATTATTAGTATTAACTTATTGTGGACAAATCGTAAAGAAAAAGAAAAACATTGAATGAGAATTTAATGTTTTTCTTTTTATTTATACGATTTTCTACATTGTACATTAATGGTGAAGACATCAAAACTATGAAACAACACCTTGATTTATGCGGTGTTTTATCTGTGTGTATATTTTGACTGGTGTGTTGTGTATTTTTTGGTCGTACTTGTGACTGCCTTCAAAACCTGCCAAACAGCGCCCTCTCTTGTCGCTATAGAGACATCACGCTTGCTAAACCCGCTAGCATTAGCATTGGCATTAGCATCGCCGTACCGTTTCGTCCATTTTGTTTAGCTTAGCCCGCCCGGCTAATACTAGCTGCGGATCCTGTGTGCTGCAGAGATGGACGACGGGGACGAGCCGAGTATAGTCCTCTCTCACAACACTTCCTCGGGCTCTAAGTCGGGCGGGGACAAGATGTTTTCCCTGAAGAAGTGGAACGCTGTAGCGATGTGGAGCTGGGACGTCGAGTGCGACACTTGTGCCATTTGCCGGGTACAAGTGATGGGTGAGTCCAGGGAAGCGACCGCGTTCATCGGTCAGCCAGCCAGCTAGCTCCGCTCGGCTAGCGGCTGATGTAGCTAACGTGGCTAACATTACCTTTAATAACGGAGATCTGTTGTAACATGTTTTCCTTGATTTGCAGACGCTTGTCTTCGATGTCAGGCGGAAAACAAACAAGAGGATTGTGTTGGTAAGACACTAAAACACATTATAGCAGTGTTCAAGTTAGCAAACCACTTAGCAGCTTAATCCAACGAGCTAACATCAGCCAATTTAAAGTGTGTCCGAGCTGTCAAATAAACCGAGCAAGCTTGTTAATCACAGAGGAAGTGGGCTTTTAATCAATGTAATATTTTTATAGAGGTCAAATCAATAACTGTTATTGTGTTATTTAGACGGAACATGTTATTTAGTTAACATAATGTTTCAAAATGACCTGCAAACAGATTTATGTAGATTCAAGAGAAACCTGATTAAGAGTAAGTAAAGTAGTGTAAAATAATATAATAGTACTATAATCAGTGTGAATTGTCTTCCACAGAGTCAGATGTATTATGACAGAAAGAGATTTACAGGATACCTGCCCTGTTAATCACTGATTTCTTCAATATATATATATACGTGTAGTGAGAAATTACAGTTGTGAACTACAGAACTACAGTTGTGTCATGTTACCTTGTTTAACTTTATGATGGCTGTACATGCTGTATTTTGCTTTTAGGAAAGAATCAGATATATCTTGTAAAGCATACATTTAAATCACTTAAACCTAAATCAGTTTTTTCACCATTAAAAGAAATAATATTGTAGTTTTATTTTCTGTGTTTCCTGTTCATTCAATGTCTCTCTCTTCATCTTCTTTCAGTTGTATGGGGAGAGTGCAACCACTCCTTCCATAACTGCTGCATGTCCCTTTGGGTGAAGCAGAACAATCGCTGTCCCCTTTGCCAGCAGGATTGGGTGGTTCAGAGAATCGGCAAATAAGCTCCGACTCCAGGCGGTCTGGTTCTCAGACAACACCTGTATGCACCCAGAAGTGGTGCTAGACTTCACGGTGATCACTGCAACGTCCTGTGCAGAGCCGCTTGACATCGACAGCTGCCCTCCTACTTATGATTGCATGTTCCAGTAGTCCTGGTGTCACAGGAGGACGGTGGACAAAATTAAAGCAGTGCAAACTCGTTGGTCACCGATTGGTTGGTAGGGCTGGAGGGATCAAGAGTCATTAAGAGAAGGATGAACCTTGTTGCAGTGTTTGGTCACATGTTAGCTTTACGTTATTGTCTGTGGTGGTGTTCAGCACATCTTGAATATGTGACTGTCTTTTTAAAAATAAAGAGTTGTGTATAGCTGTAAACATGTTTTTTTTCACCTAATCATTTAAATGGCCTTGGTATGTAATTCATATAAAAAGGTGGAATCATGGAAATGGGTTCTAAATCGTAGTGAAACAACTAATGTTTTAGTGTAGATTAAGGAAAATACACATTGACTTGTCAAGTACTGAAATCTGGTTTAGAATCTTTGCCAAGATTTTCACCGATTTTGACTTATTCTTTGATCAGTCTTTACTTTAAATTCTAATTTTCTCAGTTTTAGACTGATTTCCTGCACAGTTTTTTGTAATCAGACATTTATTATTTCAGAAGGTTGCTTTCTTTTTGTGCAGAGGGTTTTGTAGAATAACATGTACATATTCTTTAATGTGTCAAAAAGATTATTTTGTTATCAGACCCTAAACGTATCTAAGTAAGTACTATTGGCAGGACAGAGCTTAGAAGGTTTGAGGAAAATATGAACTATAATATGAAATAGCATCATCTGTGACTTGGCCCCCTTCACCCCATAACCACCCCACTAATCAGTTATCTCTCTCCTGCTGCCACTGATACAGGCGCTGTGGCTTAGTTGGTTAAAGCGCCTGTCTAGTAAACAGGAGATCCTGGGTTCGAATCCCAGCAGTGCCTTTTCTGTCAAGAATTTCCCAGTTTGGGACAATAAAGTATATCTATCTATCTACACATCCTGTTCCTTTGAATCAAATGGGTAACTTAGACTGTGCAGTAACCAGACGTCTACATACATCTGTTATAATGATGAGGGAGATCGTGTTTTACCTTTGCTGCCCTGAAGGGGGGGTCAGAACATCATCTGTGGATCACACAACAATTCCAAAACACGGATATGTCCAGTTAAAGGATGGAGTCTAAAATCCTTAAGTCACTTTACGGCCATAAGTACTTTGGCAGTCGAGGTGAACTACCTGGAAGGCGGCCATGCTAACCACTAACACTTGTTATTTGTGTATGCTACGTTTGGGCTTGTTCCAGTTTCAAGCTTCACCTGTTCAAAGCAGCAGTGGTGGATTGTAACTAAGTACATTTACTGAAGTACTGTACTGTGCTTTAGTTGAGACTTCCATTTTATGTCGCTTAAAGCTTCTACACTACATTTCAGAGGGAAAAAACAAATCCACGAGTGTCATCTGAAAACATACTGCAATAGATGGTAAACAACTCCAAGACATCTGACCTTTCGTATTAAAGAATTAAGTTGATCAATGCCACAAATGTGTCTAAATTTGATTGCTGCCATACAAATGGTGCAGAATCTTATGTGTTTCTTCTTCATTTTACCTTTTAATTCTTGTGTTTTACATGCTTCTGAATCCTCAAACATTCTGATTATTTCTAGGTTTATACGAAAATATATGAGATTTCCAATGAGTCTCAGATTTTTGGACCTCGCTGTATATATACATGGTGTATATATACATTATGGTGAATGCAGACTGATCAAGGTAATTCACTTAGACATGAGGCTAATGACCCAAAGCACAAGTCTTCCAGCAAATTCCACATTAGCAGGACACCTAATGTCACATATAATTGGTATTAGGGCTCCAACTAACAGTCTTACTGTTGTACTGTCATCAAAAATGCACTTAAACGATAGATTGATCATCAAAATTGTTGCCAATTATTTTTGTTAAATGACTGGTTGATGCACCTCTTTGCAGCCTTTGCAAATTGTATACATCAGCAGACATTGAACTTTTATAGCTGTTGTAGTGAATTACATTATTCATGCAGGTCCACTGTCATTGTAATTGTCTCAGGAGTGTTTAATGCCAGTGATGACGCTAAAGTGTATAAAGATGAATATGTAGTTTTCAAATATAAGATTTGTCGTGCTGAATTGCAAGTATTGAGTTTACAGTCTTCACTCTTTATAGCTTACTTAACCAATTAGGGCTAATTTAGTAAAGACTTTGTTCTTTCTCCTAGAATAAATGTATAATGAAGTGAGCATACTTTATTGCACACTTCACATAGTACGCACAGCTCTGTCAGTGGCTACAATCCGCCATAACATGTAAAGGTCAGAATCTGCCACCTCATCATGTCATCCTTGCAGCCAAATGACTGCACACAAGCACTTTGCATCTTCTAAAAATAGACGAGCCTAAAGCCTCTTAAGTTCAAACCACATAAGTTGCTTTCCCTTGGTGCCGTCTACAAATAAGCGTGCAAAGACACTTAGCTGACGACAAATCCCAGAGGACCGAGGTACTTTTAATGCTCCAGGAGATGTGGCACAAGAGGCGGAGGAATGTTCAGGATGCAGGTGGTTGAGTTGTGCCTGGAACCTGCAGGTGGGTGAACTGTAGCGTTGGCCCATGTGTGCCTCAGGATACATCCAGGATGGGTGACCTGGTGGGACTGGACACCCTGGTAGCCAACACGGCCTACCTGAAGGCTCAGCATGTAGACCGCGACGAGCTGAGGAAGCTGAGATTGTCCTTGACACTGCCCAAACCAAAGAAGTCCTCTGCTCTCCAGTTGGCAGTCGGGGGGAAGTACGAGTCTCTGTGTGAGCGGCAGCCGATTGGGAGGAAGCTGTTCCAGCAGTTTCTCCTGGCCTCTAACCTGCAGTATGTGTCTGCTGCTGAGTTCCTGGAGGAGCTGAGTCAATCGAGCCTTGCTGAAGATGAAATCAGAGAGAGGGCCAAACGGAGCATCCTCTGCAAGTTCTGTCGTCCCGAGTCCAGGAGTTTCCTCTCCTACCTCACAGGAGAGGCAGCCGAGAGATGCAAGGAGTTATCAGACAAGGACTTCGACGAGGAGGCGATGGACCAGTTAAGAGAAGCCACGAGGGACTTCCTGAGGGGGAAACCTTTCTCTGAGTATCTCAAGAGCCCCCTTTTTTATAGGTTCTTGCAGTGGAAGGAGTACGAGAAGCAGGAGATCACGAACAAGTACTTTTATGAGTTCAGGACTTTGGGAAAAGGTGGCTTTGGAGAGGTGGGTGTCAGAAATCCCAGCATCTGAATCAAAGTGTAAATCAGATTGCTTGATATGTCTGAAATAAAGCAAGACTTTTATACATTTTCAAAGAAGAAATAACATTTTTTTCTCTGACAAATGAAAAGCTGAATTCATGAGCATTTGAATGACTCTTGCTCAGTTTAATATACTTACTGCTACAGCCTCACTTAGTCTGGTACGAGCTTATGGAGACTATTATTCCCAAATTTAAACTTGTACAGACATTAGTGAGTCATTGCACTGACTTCATGATTTTCCCTACTTAAGCTACTGTTATGTTTTATCATTTATCATTAATACACAGTGGGCCCCTTTGTCTTGCTTTACCAGCTCAAAGGTGCAGAAACAGATTTCAGCATGACACAGTGACAACAGATACTAACAGAGTTCAACCTATAAATAAAAGTATAAATTCTAATTGTGCTCTGTCTTGCAGGTGTGTGCCGTGCAGGTGAAATACACGGGCCAGATGTATGCCTGCAAGAAGCTGGACAAGAGGCGCTTGAAGAAGAAAGGCGGTGAGAGATTTGCCCTCATGGAGAAGCAGATCCTGGAGAAGGTCGACAGCCTCTTCATTGTAAACCTGGCTTACGCTTACGACACCAAGACGCACCTTTGCCTGGTCATGGATCTCATGAACGGCGGAGACCTCTGGTTCCACATCTATGAGCTCGGGCAGCGGGGTATCCGCATGGAGCGTGTCGTTTACTACATGGCCCAGATAACCACTGGGATAGTCCACCTACACTCCATGGACATCGTGTACCGGGACATGAAGCCTGAGAACGTGCTGCTGGATGCTAAGGGACAGTGTCGGCTGTCAGACCTGGGATTGGCTGTGGAGCTGCCAAAGGGCAAAACAATCTGCCAGAAGGTTAGTGTAGTGACCTGTCCCTGAATTAACCTACAGCACTGGCTGTCAGACATTTGTGCTGCAATGCACTCTGGGGTTTGTGCAAAATCTCTGTAGAGTTGTGTGTATTCCTGATCATATGCTCACATATGGAAAAACAGCTTGGTTATTACCCTCCATGGTCTATATTTGTTTGCTTTACACACAGTACATTTGTTCAACCACCGCCACAAGCAGCTTACCAGGAATAGATAGACATATGATGGCTCTTAGTCCTGCTCAGACAGACATCACAAGAGAGCAAAACTCTGTGTGACCTAAATTAATCTCATTAAAAGGTGCCTGACCTCAACCATGCTGCACTGGCTGAGAAATGTATGGAAGACTGACCAGAGCCCATTAGCATTAGTTGCTTAATCTTTGCTCTACTAATACCACATACGGCCTCCACGTGTCTGTCCAAGGAGATGAGTCAGGAGATTCACAGCAGGCCTCCACTCGCTGCAGACGGGATACAGAGTGAACAGCGAGGTCTCATTTGTCAGCTGACCAGCCCAATTGAGGGCAGTCAATGCAGCATTATTTCTTTTAACAGTACCTTATTGCTTGGTCTCTGTTTTTTGCATTTCTGTGTCTGTATTTTTATCTCTGAGTTTCATTATTTAATTTGGTTTTCTATCATATGGAGACAGGTCAAGATTGACTAAATGAACTTTAGAAAGGTGAATTACTTTCCACACTATATTATTCTGTCTTCTCTCTACAATGTTCATAATGTGAGAAGAGAGCACATCATATTAATTTTGCATTTAAAAAATCCAACATCCATTTAAATTTAATTTAAATTCTTTTTGTAGGAGAGTCATGAGCATTTTTAAGTCACAAGCATATATATCCTGTATGTCTGTTTATTTTATTTGTAAGGGACTAAGTACAATATTAAACCTAAATGATACCATTTGATGTTTTGTACCAGAGTTAGCTTAAAGATGATTTTCATATGCAGTCTTTTGGCAGGTCACAACAGACTAAATAGCATCATAACAGCAAAATAAAGCAAGAAACCTCCTCATCACCAGCTGAGCTCGGAAGAGATAAAATAATCCAGTATTTCAAAATAAAAAAAAGCAAAGATATGATGAAAGTCTGACAAAATAGTATAAATATGTCAATCATCTCCTGGTTTATTTTAGAGACAGAGTTGCAAAGGTAAGGGACTGTAAAAAATATTTTCTGGAGTGGACTGGGAGATGAACCTTATGTTTACAGCATTATTAATATTGTGGAGGGTCACACAGTGTTGATTTGCAATGTCATCTCTCAATATCTCAATGCCTCCCTTCACCAAAAAGGCAAAATACAAAAAAACCTCTCCCCTTTTCCTTTCTTACCTCTTTAATAATTTTCCCCTCATACCCTATGCAAAACAGCACAATAAATATGTGAGAGGGTTCATCTTTGTCCCTGTGCCCAAGAATTAAATCAGACCTGAATGACTGAACAAACTGTAAAATGATTGTTGAAGTCGTATCCAGAAGTATGAAGAAGACTTGTGTCTGTGTGTGTGTGCTGTCAGGCTGGTACGACTGGGTACATGGCTCCTGAGATCCTGAGGCAGGAGAACTACAGCACGTCCGTGGACTGGTGGGCTCTGGGCTGCAGCATCTACGAGATGGTGGCCGCCCGTTTGCCTTTTAAAGACTTCAGAGAAAAGGTGCAGAATGAGGAGGTGACTCGTCGCACTCTGGAGGACGAGTGCAAGTTTGAACACAAACACTTTGATGCTCCCACCAAAGATATCATCTGCCGCTTCCTCAGGAAGAAGGTGCAGCATCGCCTTGGGTGCCGGTAAGATGACACTTTAATTTTCTCATAAGCATAAGTTTGTCAGATGAGGTTAGTTGGTGTCATGGAACAAATCATCCATCAAAAACATGTATTACTTCCTTTGCACCCAACACACTTTTACAGTCCATTAAAAGCAGGATGCTGGGGTTTATAATATGAGGTCACCGGTGGACTATAAGGATGTAATGTGTCCCTGAATTAACTAATTAAACTAACAGTGCATTAAGAGTCTGATCATCCAAATCATAAGTGAAAACACCTGTGTGGATGTAACCTGGGTGGTAAAGACACTTTTCTTTTGGAACCTGTATTATATTATTTCTATTTTACATTGGTATCTGTTAACCATGTTATTTTTTCTCTTATTTCAGTGGATGTTTTGTTCTTTTTTTACTGAAACTCTGTTAAGAAAGGGCTGTATAATGAAGCTGTTAGGTTACTCTGCAGACATGTTAACTGTATGAGAATTTTTTTTTTTTACAGTATATTATTATCAAATCACCTTTTAAAGCAACTTTTACTACTCTTCATGAACACTTGTATTGTCCAGTTTAATTATCCAACCTACTCCCTGCCATTGTAATGTAATTTTCCCTTTAAGTCATGAAACATCTCTTGTGTCTTTCCAACACTAGTGGTGAGGACCCACGGAACCACACTTTTTTCAAGAGCATCAATTTCCATCGTCTGGAGGCCGGAATGGTGGAGCCGCCCTGGGTGCCAAAATCCAACGTGGTCTACGCCAAGAGCATGGACAAGTTCAAGGACACCTCTGAGGGGGAGGACGTTAAGTTTGATACCAAGGATGAGAAGTTCTTCAAGGAGTTCAGCACGGGCGCAGTGCCCACAAAGTGGCAGAAGGAGATGATAGACAGCGGAGTGTTTGACCAACTGAATGACTCCGAACTGAATGGTCATGAGGCCGTGTGGACGTCCAGGATGTGCAGCATTTTGTAAGCATCTGTTCATCAATATGTACAACTGGGTAAAACATTATTCCTTTTGAATACTTGAAAAACAAGTCCTTTAATTTAATGTTTGTTACACTTCCAAAGTGCCTGGTATAAAAACTAAATGAAACACCTCAGGTACCATTTGAAACAGCTACTTGACTTTTTCCTTAGTTTCTTACAAACAGTGGTGGAGGAAGTATTCAGATCTTTTTTACTTAGAAGTAAATGTAGTGCTACCACACTATAAAAATACTCCATTACAAGCAAAAGTCCTGCTTTGAAAATGTTGAGTAACAATATTCTTAAGTATACTTAAGTAAAAGTATGTGAGGAAAATGTACTTAAAAGTACTCATACAGAGAAATGTCCTCTGTGAATCTAAATCTGCTTATTATTTCCTCCATTAATCGATTGATTATTTGGTTTGGTTATGTCATCAACTACCCAGAGCCCAAAGTGACACCTTCAAAATGTTTGTTTTGTCCAACCAAGAGTACAAATCTCAAAATTATTTAAAATACATCAAATTTAAAAATAAACAAATAAATAAACAAAAAAACTTCCAGCAAATCCTCACATTAATGAAGCTAGAACCATGAATTGTTTTTGGATAAAAAATGATTCCAACAATTATCATAATAGATTTCAAGGGATATTCTGTCAATCAACTAATTGATTAATCGACTGACCATTGTGCTGTACATACTGTTGGATAGTTTACTGCATAACAAAGCATAATATTTAATAAGTTTTGCATGCAAAAAATCTTAATTTTTAAAGTAACTAAAGTTATCCAAGAAGTGTAGTGGAGTAAAAAGTACAATATTTCCCTCTGAAATGTTGTGGAGTGGAAGTAGAAAGTAAAGAAAAGAAGTAAACACCTCAAATTTTGACTGAAGTACAGGTAAATATATTTTGTTACAATCCACCACTGGTTACTAAAGAGGAATTAAGTTAGTGACATGTTTCTCTCAGCAGTAAAATCAAACCACAGTTTTGATTGTCAGTATCATGTCCGGATGGAAACACACACTGACAGTGTGCTGCAACTGCTGCTTCACACTTTGCCCTCTATTCCTGGTGAGACAGCAGATCCCAGCACGTTCATAGTTTCCATTACCTCACTCAGCCGTTCTGGCAGGCCTAAGTGTTTACATGTGTTGGTAAACAAGCTACATAATGCTTGTATGTCACTGAATAGCAGCAGGATTATTAGTAGTATTTGCAGTAATGTGCCACATTTCTTACACAGACTGAAGTCTCGCATAAATGCCGTGAATGCCTTTTACTCGTGTCAGCGTCTAATGTGACCTCGGTGCTGCAGAGGTCTCTCAGTAGCTCACGTTCACCACTAAGTGCCGCCAGACACCCATAAAGAGCCTCCGGCCTCCCGCAGTACTTTTCATCAGCCCCATTATCCTGGCTGTGCTGCTCAGGTATTTACAAGCACTGGATGACTCGTTCAGCTTTAACAACGAGATGCAGGGAGACAAATTGTCATATGCACACGTAGTTTTTCCGCTTAAAAAAAGATGTTAACATTGAGTTTTTGGCTCTAACAATGCAACCCCCTTTATCACCCCCTGTGTATACAAGCCGTGCACGAGCTTAGAGAGAGACTTTAACTACTTGCAACAACAAACATCATTTTAGCTTTCACAGATGGTTGGTTCTTGTATCCACATATACTTATAGTCACATCACAGACACTAATTCAGCTTGTAGAAACTAAAGAGACTTCTTCTTTACTTTAGGTATTTTTTGGCCTTTATTTGATGGTGAGCATAGAGAATAAATAAAGGGATAGAAAGGAGGAATAACATGACAAAGGTCCATGGTTGGACTCAAACTGGGATGTAGTAAATTACATATTCAGCATCTTACACCTTTGGTTACCAGGATGTCCATGATGTCTTATTTCTGACTCTCATTATAATTTTCACCTGTGTCATCCATTGTCAGGTGTCAAGTCTTAAATGAAGATTTACGTAGTTGTAGCTGCATTGTCAGCACATAGCAGTGCCAATGATATTATGTAATAATATTTTATAATGATGACTTAACATTTTCTGATATTTTATGTGACATTTTTTGGCTTGTAATAATTTTATATACTGGCTATAGCTGTGTTGCCTCATGCATGTGGTTTTCACAATAACGTTTCATGCTCTTTTTTTATCAGACATTCTGTCCGGGTGACAACATTTTTATGAGATGTGATGGAAAAAAGCTTGAGTGAAATAAAGCATTTCCTGATGCTACACTGCTGCAGGGACTTCTGTTAACAAATGACTCCTCACAGCGATGACATTCAAAGTTAAGGGTTAGCAGTTATGCAGTTATTTTGATTGTCCTCTCGTTGCTAATCTCAAGGCACAGATATCATCAATCATCGTATATCCAAACAGGGTCGGTCAGAAAAAGGAAGGTGCTTGTCTCTTTAAAACATCACAGGAACCACAGTACATTCAAAACTACCACGTAACGTCACAGCAATCTTTGATTCAGAGTGCATCATCTGTCACTCAGCGTATCACTCCAAAACCTCAGACGCATTTAGGTAATGAGGGACACATAAACATGTGCTGTGCCAATTCCTGCGAGGGGGGTGACCTTACAGGGCCGAGAAGTGGTTCCATTCACGCTCGACTGTCATGAGATTAGAGGGTGGTTGAGATGGAAATCCAAGACGCAACCCGATCATCGTCGGCTGTGAAGGCCGAGTGGGGAGTCCACTGTGGACGACGTGACGACAAGACAAACTCGGCAGAAGGTCTCCAGGAACATGTTTTTACCAGGCGCCTACAAGCCTCTGCCAGGGTTCAGTTCCCCACGGCCCGAAGCTGTAACTGCTGCCCTCTAATACACACACACACACACACACTGCATGTATCGTTGCACATTTGCTCTCGTGCATGCAGATACACACACGTGCATGCACGTTTACACATATTAATGTACTTGTGTTAATGCTGATCATGCAGGAAAAGATATACAAACCCCACACACATCTAAATAAACACTGTCTCATACACACTCTGATACACACTCTCATGCACACACACACACACACACACAATCTTATTACCTCTGTAGAAGCAGGCATGGGGTTTTAGAGATCAAAGCAGGACAGGGTGTAATTTGGTATCTGCGTTTGTTACATGCCCATGCTCTGGATTCACATCAAAGGCATGTGCCACACTTCAGCTCTGCCCTGGCATCCTCAGGATGGTATCACACCAGCGATATTTCTGCTATTTCCCTTCTTTGGTTGTGAGTGTGTGTCTGCATCCGTGCATACATACACATGTGTGTGTCTGCGTGTGTTTCCATAGGTATAAAATTGCACTGATTTGTGTCTATACATGCATTTGTGTGTGCATGAGGGCGTGTCTGTGAAAGTGTGTGTGAGTGTTTAGGATAGGTGAGAAAGTGGTTAAACAGTCAAGACAGAGAGGCCATTGTCTGCTGAGGGAAAGTGAGAGCCAGCCATGTGGGAGAGAGATTGGAGGAGGAAGAGGGTTGTCGCTCGCTGTCTCGCACTCACAGCTACTGCGGGGTCCTTATTTTTTGGGTTCATCTGTTATTCATGCCATTTTATTTCACAAAACTAAAAGAAATCAAGAGTCTAGATTAGGACCTGGAGCATCATTGTACTGAGCTGCCAGGGTGATCCAACTACCGCTCAGGAAGTGTTTAGTTTTTGGTTAACATTCAATTTTTCTGAGCTTCATTGCTTGAATTCTTCACATTTCCACAAATAGTTGAATTCCTGCAGGGCCGTCCAACAGAAACAGAGCGTGTGTGTGCATGATGTTCTTCCCCACTGAGGCCCAATGGGCAGTTTCCAAGGCGCCCAGACCTCAGACCCCTTCGACTGCCAGGGGCTGGACAACGTCATGGACAGATCACACACACATACACACGCAAACAGTCGAACACCCTTAGCCCTCGTCTTATCTCTGCACCATGTTTGGTCCCTTTACTGCAAAAATCATCTGTCTGTGTCATTTAATCTCATGTTCAGACTTCAAGATTTATTTTTCTTTCAGCAACAAAAAATGCTGCCAGTTGGGCCAAACAGTGCCTCCAGTTTCCTGCATAGCCCCATGTTTTGGAAATTGTCTAGAAAAGAGTATCAGTGTTCCTGAACTATATCTGCACGGCATGAGAAAGAAGAAATAAATGCATTAGCTGATTTTTATTTGAAGCAGGAGAAACATTCTGACCACACTAACTGATTGTTGTCACTCAATGAAAGAGAATGGGCTTTCAGGATTCAGAAACAGATGAAAATGCCTTAAGTGGGAGTTTTTTTGATGGAGATTTCACAAATCATCCTGTAAAAAATTACATATTTGCTAGATGAATATGTGAGGGGTCACCGGATGGTTTGAGGAGTATGAAAATGATTTGAATCATACACTATGACCATCCTCATCTCAAGCCAGTTGAACACATACGAAAGAGTTTAGATGGATGTGTCAGTCAGCGCTCATCATCACCATCATCCAAACGCCACATGAAGGAATATCTTTTAGAAGAATGGTGTTCATCCCTCCAGTGGTGTTCAGAGACCTGGAGAACTGAAGTTGTTGTGGCAGCACATTGTCGCCCAACACATGTCATTTCATGTTGGTTTTTCCTTTTATTTCTCACCCGTCTGTAGTGACAATAAATTTACCAGAGATGTGCTTCATATCATTTAGTTGAAGTAAAATATCAACCAACACAGTTCCTTCATTTCTTAGACATGTGGTCCTTGTCTTTTAGAGAGATCCTGTGTTAAAATCTAGTTTTAACACTTCAGTTACTTCACTTTATCTCACATGGCTCAAATACCTAAATAAAGTTGGATCAAATTGCTTCAAAGTACTTGACACTCCTAAGGCCAGGTAATATTATTACAGCAAAGATGCGCCCATTATTTTTGTGTCCATTTCAATTTCCATTACTTTCAGCTTTCTAGGCTGTTCTGCTTGCTTGCATGGTTTTTATGCTCAACTGTACATAGTGTTCAGGTTAATATGTGTATATATTCACGTAATCAAGTCTTTTTTTTTAGTTAAGCTGCTTTACAATCTTTCCACATGCCCCCTGGAAGCTGCAGGATACAGATTAGGAGCCTAAACCCACCTGATTCCTGCCCTCTGAGTCACTGCACTTCAATCTGATTATTGGGCTGCGACAAGGCCAAACTTTTTAAATCATCATCTTACTTCTTAACTTTCACAGTTTACCCATTTCCAAGATCAGCACCCTCTCCGCCACATCTCTCCGGTCACCTGTCACTAGAAATAAAGTTCTCTCCCACAAGTAGAAAATCCCAAGGAAACAGCTTAAAGTTCAAAAAGTTACAGCATCCTGAAACCCGAGTTGGCCGGAGTGTAAAGCTTTCTGATGTTCCTCACCCCTCCGCTGCCGGCTGATTGAAGATCAGCACATCAAACGAAGGGAGAGGGCTATAATGATACAGAATACTGTATTAGGGAAACACTTTACAACCCCTTATCCTGAACTGTGAAGGAAAAAAACAGTTGTGGCGCATGTGTTAATGTAATCTAATTACAGTACACCACGCTGCCTCGGGGGTCACTGACCGAGCGGCTTTTGGCATCTGTGTTTGTGTGGATGTCTCTGCCTGCCCGTCAGAAGCAGGTAGAGAGAAAATCAACTCCACAGTGTTGGATGGCGCTGACACAAAAACAGAAATATAAGCTGTGAGCATGTATTAGTTTCTAAGAGCGTATCCAGTTTGATTTAATTAGCTGGTACTTATTGCATTCTTTGTTAGAGGTGTAATATGACTGACAGTTGGCGCGGCAGGCAATCTGGACCGAGTCCAAGTCCATCTCTGCTGTTGGTGTGTGTGTGTTCCCAGACTCTATAACCTGCCTCTCCAAGTCCGTCACTGTGTTTCAAACTCTCATCTGTGTGTGTGTGTGTATGTGTCTCACTAAATTCACTCCTATCACACCATCCATGGACATCTGGGGTGTGTTGAATCACAGCTACTAATGGATAAAATTCTGCAAAGCTGTTTCTGTAATAATGTAAAGTGCAGGATGTGTGTGAACTAGCTGGTTTTTGTTGAAAGACAAAGGTCAGGTCTGTTTATAATACTGAAAAGAGACCAAACTCTGTGGTATTTCCTTACAGGTACTCCTCATGCCATGACTCATTTGGTCCTGTAAGCTATAGCAGGAAGAGGAGGAAGAGGTCTACTCAGAGTCTTTAGTTTGGACTCCTAAAAGGATGCACCTTGTCCCCACTTTAATTTATTGTTGACAGGATGTCAGTCTGTGGCTGAGGTCTGGAGAGTGTCCTCTTTGGTGGCAGCAGCCTGGCATCTCTGCTGTTTTCAGATGTCATGTTTGTGGCTTCATAAATGAAGCAGCTGCCCCGAGTGGAAGAGTTTAGATACGATATCTCAGGGTAGTTTGAGTTAGAAACATATGAGATTGACCCTCCGCCCTCAATGCCTCCATGCTGTCTATCTCATTTTGTTATATGTCCAAACATTGTGCTGCGGTCTACAGAAGATAAGAAGATAATCAGCTCACAGTTCCACGGGTGAACGGTTGCAAGGAGGCACATGAGAGAAAAACCTCATCAGCATCAACTTGTAGCATTAGTTTGCAGAAACAAACGATGGCAAGAAACAAGTGGTGAGTTTTTGTTCTGGCAGCTAAGACAGAGAACACTGAATCAGTAATAACAGGACACTTCTGTTATGCAAATATGATCTTTTCAAATCTTATCTTGAATTTGTGGATCTTTATGTGATCATCGTTGCTGGGGACCAATAACCACTTATTCTCAAGTCTTCTTAGCAATTTACAATAGTTGTTTTTAACCGAAAGTTTGTCAAGACCTCTTTAGAAGTTATAGAGTAAATCAGTTTTGAAAGAGGAAGCTACAAAACGGAAAGCTAGGCTGTTCTGTGTTCTGTGTTGAAGTCAGTCTGCAACATCAGTTTTGCGACTGTGATTCCTGGGCATCAGTGGAAAGAGAAACAGGGATGTATTTCAACAAATGGAGCAGAGAGGAGAGTTAGAGGGAGATGAGCAGCGATTTACCTGAGGGTTGAAATACCCTGTGAAAATCATGTGCCGTCTCATGATATTTGCTCTCGATGAACTGCTACAACTAAGGCAAACAATTGTGAAGGGTTTGCTCTCTTGAATCTAAGCTTTTCAAGAAATAGTGGCAGGTTCAGGACAATAAAACCCCAACAAAATAGATGCAAAAAGAATCAATTTGCAAAAACTGACCAAATGTGCAAAAATGCTGTATTATTATGGTTGGAACCATAATGAATATATGAATGGATGGATAATGTATTTTCATGTGGTGCTGTTGCTTTATCTTTACATTGTTGATCAAACAGAAATTACTGTAGTCCAATGAAACACTAGCCTGAACAGGGGCTAAACATTTTTAATCCTAATAAGCTTAAAACTCTGTGATTATTAGAAGAAAAGATTGATGATGTTCAATCTAAGATGGAAAACACAAAACTCAAAGTACTACTTCAGGCTCTTTCTTGCTGCAGGCCATCTCTTGGCAAATCCAGCTGAGCTCAGGTTGCTGGTCCAGTAACGATGGCCATAACTTCTGTTAAGAATACTTTCAGTGGTAACACACCTCAAATCTAAAAACTCCACACTGTAACCTTATCGCTCTTATTTTTATCTTTGGTGGCCGACGTCTTATGCTCACATGCACGATGATTAATGGGCTTTATCTTGTGATGATCATGGGGATGTGGTCACCCACACGCAAATGCAAATATACCAGCATTAACACACACACACACACACACACACACTGCCCCCAGATGTTTCTTGACATGGTCTGCTGTGACTCTGGTACATTTGTTTATCCCTGCATGCATAGTTAACTCTCCACGCTCTGCACAACAGAGCTCTGCACTTTTCCACTGAAACTCTTTTCCACTCACTCCTTCATAAGTCTTCTGAACCACCACAGAGACACAATATGAATATTTATTAGTGCACCTAAAATGGTAATGATCGCTGTTTTGTCTTTTCATACTAATTAAAATAATACCAAAGCTTTCACATCTGCTCTCGATTTGAAACACCACCAGCAAACCAACACATATTTCCATGAGTGCATTATCAGATGTGCCATGGCAGGTGTCACAAAAGTGCACATGAACACTCAGTAATGCTGCTGAGAACCGGCATATTTATTATCCTCCTAATGCAGCTTTGTGGGAGTTTAAGTTTTGAAGTATCCAAATGCTCTCTTCATATTTATGCATGTTTCTTCAACTGTTCACTCACTGTGGGTTCTTCCTATTCACTTCAATCAATCTAACCTCAGTTACAGGCCCTGCACACTCTTACAGGTGTTTTCACTTACTTGGATGCTGCTATTCTGAGATTTACCTAAATTACCTCTATGTTGTAATAAGAATGATGACAAGAAAACTTGTCCCGCCCTGACAGGTGCAACAAAGCTAACAAGAGACTGAGGGAGTCGACAAAAAAGCTTTTATCCAAAGCGACGCACATCTGAGAGCTACACGCCCACAAAGTCCTGAGAGGAGTGTAATCAGGCAGTATAAGTGAAAACACCTGTGTGGGTGAACTACAGGTGTGTAGGAGTTTTAGCATTGATCTGTACTCAGATTTTAAAGGAAAAGTATGGTTGATTGCAACTTGGGTTTTATTTTCATAGCTTCAGTCATTGGTTCTGATAAAAAATGGACTCGATTACTACTGAGAGCTTATTGCTGAGAAAATTTGTAAAATTATTCAGTGTGTTTTCTGTAATTGCACATGCTAATACTTTTCCAG
Organism: Holacanthus passer; assembly: GCA_025331565.1. NCBI lineage: Eukaryota > Metazoa > Chordata > Actinopteri > Pomacanthidae > Holacanthus > Holacanthus passer. The sequence continues at coordinate 3,122,598 of JAFREQ010000004.1, read as the reverse complement.
TGTAATGAGTGATTTCAGTTTATCTTCCAAGTAAAGCGGGAGCCAATCTAGTGAAGCAGCCAGAATGATTGCGTGCTTTGGTTGCTTGTTGCCTCAATGGAGCTGTTTTTGCCAGTGTTGCATGTCGCCACAGATCTCAGCAATTACTTTGGGAAGTGCAATTGGATCATAACAGATAGAACTGATAACAGATAATAATGATCTATATTGCAGTATTTCTGTTCAGTCACTTACATCAAATCAACAATGGGGTCTAGTAGACAAACCTCTTTTATTTTGCAATTAAAAATCACATCAATAGCAGCTACTCTCCTCGCATTTCTTTCTTAATCCCTCCTGTTTGAAATTCTGCAGCCACTTCCTTGCTCCTAAAGGTGAGAGTTCTGCAAACAGCTGCTCTGGGTCACATGCTTCGTCACATTGTTAACACATAATAAGCCCACGCACGCTTGTAAACATCAAAGCCTGCCTTTTTCTTTCGATGCCGATGCAACGTCCCCTCTGTTGTCGCTTTGAACACACACACCATTATTACTGCTGCTGCGAGGAGAAGGAGAATTTCTTGGAAGATGTGTACACCTCGGCACTCAGGATACACATGCAAATGGGCGCACGCACACATAATACACATACGCGCTTATATACACACATACACACATGTAGCATATACAGCCAAGGCCCTGGCATGTCTGAAAAGAAGCCTTTGATGGTGCGGCCCTCACTCCTCATTTGCCGTTTGAGTTGGCATTGGCAGAGTTCTCCTGAGGTCCCCTGGCCCCTGCACACACACACACACACACACACACACACACACACACACACACACACACACACACACACACACACATGCACACCCGCACATGCACACCCACACACACACAGCCCTGAAAGCCTCGTGGAGCCTGCAGGGAGTCAAACTGCTCTCACCTGTTGTCTCTGGCAGCCTAAGAGGGGACGATTAGCGCCCAGCACTGACAATATGCTCTTTGTTCCCCTCTTTCTCTCGCTCTCCCTCTCTGCCATCTCATACTCACAGTCTGTCGCTTCTGCCACTGCTCATTTCTCCCTCGGCCCGACCGTCTGTCTTCCCGTTTCTACCTCTCAATGTCTCCCTGTCACTCTGCGTGTCCATCTTGCTGGCATACTATTTCTGTCCCCCTCCCTCTTTCTCCTGCTCTCCCCGGTTTCTATCCGCCTCTAATGCCCTTGTGGCCATGAGAGCAGTGTGTGGAAAACAGTTGAGCACTTTATCACAGATCATCGAGGTAATCCCTTGCAAATACGCTTCGTGATGGCGCTGCGCACATGTGCTGCAGAGGTCTCATCGACTCGACCGATCGCGACGGCCGAGGCCAGATTTAACTCATTTTGCTTTGCACCAATATCAAGACTAAGGGGAGGTCAAATGTTTTAAACATTAGCATCGACATACAGTTTGAATCGAGCTCCGGAGAAATGTGCGGTCCGCAGCACATGTTCCACTCTGAATGCATTAGCATGTATTAGTGAGGCCTAGTCATCCTTGACTGGCATCTGTGGGTGAGATGGTTTAACAGAGTGAGTCCCTCACGCCAGGAAGAGCACAGAGGCCGCAAACAGCCCGGGTGTGACATTTCCACAGGCCGGGTCACAGATGTACAGCTGTATAAAGTGGCCTTTATGACCAGAGGGGAAGAGCTCTGTGAGATCCGGGTAAGTCGAGCTAGCGTTCCTCCGTACTTTGAAAACATAGTGGGTGGGGGATGAGGTGCAAGGAGGAAAGGCGTGTCCATCAGCTCAGTATCAGCTACACTTAAAAATGAAAATAGCTTTCTTGGTTTCAGTCTTGTTCTGTTGGTGTTAAAGCAGAGAAAATTCACCCTAAAGAACACTTATATACAAAACCAATTATTTCCATTTTTAAAAAATCTGATTGTGTTTTTATAGTTACTGGTCATTCTGGTATAATATGATAATTATGCCATTACTGGTATAGGGGTCAAATGTCATGTGACGTTTTAAGAACTGCAACACCAATGTTTTGACGAGACTCCTGGCTATTTAAAGGACATTTGACAAAAGTAGTAAAGAAAATTCATGTGCACTTGCTGTGGGGAATTTGCACTTTAAAGTTTTGAAATTGCTGAAATACTGAAACAAGGTGAAGTTCAAATGTAGGGGTGAACAAAGTTTGTGTTTAGCTGAAGGCCTGAGTGGAGTTTCGGAGTGTCAATTTAAGAGTGAGCACTGAGTGAAGTTGAACTTTAAGCACTGAAAGCAGTTGAAATGTCAGCCAAAGTGTGAGTGACATTTGACCTGAAAGTGTCAGATGTGTCAGTAGAAGTCCTGAAAATAAATTTGTGCCGGTTCAACTGTATAAGCTGAAAGAAAAGCAGGCCGAAGTGTGAGCACTGAAAGCAGATGGAGTGAATGAATATTAGTGTGTGTGTGTATTTAACATGAGTAGAGGCAGATTCTCTGACAATTAAAGGGACATTTGAGCTAATTATGTGAACATCCACTCTGTGCCAGTCATCTGTGTGTGGTCCGTTATATAAATGAATTCACAATCACAAATTTGCCTCACAGAGTTTTATTATCTGTATATCATACAACTCCCTCTATCCTTAGATCCTTGATTTGATGGTAGAATTTCAATATGAGACAAATGACAATAATAGGTTCATAAGAACATGTAAAGTAAATATTAAGTGCAGTAAAAATTCAAAGTTTCTTCTGCTCAGACTGTCTGCAGGTACAAGTATCGGGCATGAAGTTGGGACCTGAAAACCTGCACCATCAGTTCAACTTGTTGTTTCTGTTGTTTTGTGTGAGCATTACCAGTCTCTTATCACGCCTGCTGATAAAGTCTTTCCGCTCACCTGACCAGTGCGCAAACACAACAGGAATTGCATGTACAGTGTGCATATAAGTGAACAATGCCTGTAGTGTGATTGGGAAGGTTAAACAGTAAACATGTACACATTTAGACCAAATTACATTTTGAATCAAGTTGATTTATAAAGCACATGTAAAAGCAACAAATGTGGACCAAAGTGCTTTCTGGAGAAATTAATAATACATTTAGAAATAAAGCAGATAAATGCATCAGATATAGAAACCCAAGCTTTGGTCGACAGAAACACTTACTCATCTAACTGCCCTCTTGTTTCTGTTGGCCCCTGTGAAGCTGCAGCAGGGTGACTTGGTTTGAATTGGCACCGGTGAGCAGCTGGAGCACAAACGCTACCTGTCAGCTCCTGGAGGCTCGTATCGTCCCGCGCGGTGCCGCCTCCCGGAAAAAGCAGTGGCAGCCCGAGTCTGCCTTTTGCATTTAACACTGGGCTGCCGTCCATAGATGTATGCCCTGACCCTGTGCAGTAAAATGTGAAGCGATCCATAATGCCTACGCTGGGATGTCATCTAACCAGAATTTTCAACTACTGATGACCCCAAAACGCTGGCAGAGAAAACACAATCACATCTGGGCCAAACTCTCTGTAGTTCTTCCACCGTCCATTGATGTCAGAACTCATTAGGAGATGACAGAAGAAACTGGACTGCTTCAGCTGGCTGCAGAGAGCGTTGCCAACTATTGTAGAAGATACAGACCTGCTACCGCTATGACTAATACATGGAAATAAGGTTCAAAATCAGTCAAGTGTTCCTTCAAATGAAGCATATCTTCAGGCTGCAGGGCTCTGGGAACATCAAAACCCTTGTAGGTGTAGGGACAGTAGGGGTCCTGACTATTGAAACACATCAACAGGGTTCCTTGAAGGTGCTGCTTAAACCACCTGTAGAATTTAGTGTTTACAGTAAATCATCTGAAGGCCAAAGCAAAATAATGCTGCTCAATCTGTGAGGAGTGTGAGGAGGACTGACTCACCTCAAAAGATATTTTTTAGTCTTCATAGGGTTATACTGTATGCACTACTTAAATTTAATTTCAGAGTCAGTGAGTAGCATTTATGTCAACTTCTGGACTGTGACATTAAAGCCACCATGGGTAGGATTTGAAAATGCCTGACTTTGGCGCCCCCAGTGGTAGTATGACATTGATGCACTCTCAAAAACTCAAACTGTGATGCAAAAGAAAATGTAGCATCAGTAACATGTAGACAACTTTTTGCTTGAAATCCTACAATGCAATACTCATCTGCTGCTCAGTACAGAGACGAGCTGGAAGATTATTTTTTAATGAATTCATTTGCCAGTCAACAGTAAATCAATTTGCGCAATTTTGGTAGTCATTCAATATTTTTTGAAGTCAAAATGCCAAATATTTGTTGGTTCCAGCCTTTCAAATGAAGGGATTTGCTGCTTTTCTTTCTATTAAGTATCTTTGTGTTTTGGACTATTTATCACATAAAAAGAAAAAGACACATCTACATCTTCAGTAGGAACCAATGGGCTCAGACAGAGGGACGAGGACATTGGTTTTGGGATTTGTTAACAATAACAAAAGACATATCCTTTATGTCATTTTTATTTAAATCCAGCAAAATAGATTTTCTTCACCAGCAGTTTTGTTCATGTGAGGTTTATTCCAGTTGAGTGTGTGCTACTTTCTGCTGTTGCCTATAAGCTGCAATGCACAGGGTTCATCACTCAGCATCAGTTGTCTCATACAGTTTAGGACTAAGCCTCGTCAGCCTTCACACAACAGGCATATTGGTCATTACTGCATAAGCGTTTGTGGGATGGACTGTCGAGAACAAACACTGCCCCAGTGAGCTGTTAGGAACACAGCCATTGCTGTGCTTTAGGACTTCACTGCTGGGCCATGACAGATTGAGTCCCCCCCGCCCCATGGATTGGGGCCTCTCTGCTCTCAGACACGTTGGAGCTTTATTAGACTTCAGTATGCCTCCCAGTGGAACCACGTCGCCCAGCGTGACCCGGACCATTGCGGACCCTGATTGGCCAGTAGCCCCCCAGCCATGGGCCAGGGCCCTGTCAGGCCAGGGGAAATGATTCAGACACGTGCTGTAAATCAGCAGGCCACACAGTTCACACACGTGTTGTAAATCAACAGGCCAGAACAATGACACCCAAGGAAGCTAAAAGTCTCCTGTCGGTGAACACGCATCCTAACTCACGTCTGTTTAACCTGGAGAGCAACAGGGCTGAATGTGGAGGGGAGTGAGTGCTCAACACTTGGATGAAAAGCTGAAAAGTTACATTACCTTATATGCACTAACTCAGTCTTTTATGACCCTGATCTGTGAAAAATGTTGCTTTCAGAAGACATGGCTATCTATCAGAAATTCACATACAATATTAATGTTTTTCCTCAATTCTGGAGACGCACGGTTCTCCGTCCATCCAACAGCTGTGATAGATGAAGCATTCTTGTTAACAGGATTTATGGAGAGAAGTGAGAGCAATCAATATTTCAGCTCATCCTCCGTCCCTCTGTTGAGAGAGTTTGCAATACTGGCTGAAGTTTTATGGGATCAAGAGCACAGTAAAGTACATTATTGAATGTTGACAGGCGAAGCTCTGGCTGATGAATGGCCTACGCTGCGGCAGCTTTCCCAAAATCATATCACTGCACTCACACGTTGAGACAACGTATGTACAGAGAGAGAGGCAGAATACATTTACTCATGGAGAGATCACACATATTTTATGGCTCTGGCCTGAGTTAACCCAGTCTCAGCGTTACTTCTTTAGAGATATTAAGAACTTTGTACTAAAGTCAAAAAGAACAGAACATCAAGAAAAAATGTGATTTGAGCCTGGAGTGTTAATATAGATGAGGTAGATAAGGAGAAATACAGTGGGGTGGGCAAGTATGGAAGTCTCCCAGCATGCACCTGAGCAACAGACTTGCAGACCTAAGTCGTATTTTAAAATTGTTTCTGTTAACGTTGTGACTGTGTTCTGCATGTGAGATACAGTTAATCAAGCAGCAAGTGATGGTGCATCTAATCCTTGTGCCTCAGTAAAAACATAGACAGGTCTGTTGCAGGGTTGATGATCAGCCTACTCCCACTGCCAAACAGGCACTTGACTGAGTCTTTAGCTCTACATGACACACAAGCCGAGGTCGTGACGTCAAGACTGGTCTAACGTCAGTTCAACTACCTTCTGTAACTCACTGCAATCTCTCTTTCATCATGTCTTTCATGTGTCTTTCTGAAAGAAATTGAGCACGTCCCTGAGGATTACTTTGCAAATTCTACTCCTGGGTTCAGACTACACGATATCAACCCAAATATAGCACGATCTGGCAGATGTAGGGCATCAGGTCGGGTCTGGAACGACAAGGGACATTGGGCAACGACTCACGACATCCCTAAAAAAGACATGCTAGAATTTTTTTGACCAAAAGGAGCACAAAAACACTCTTCAATGTACAAATGGAGAAATAAAAGAGGAACAATATTGTTGGTGCTGTGAGGGGATACTGTGAAACAGAGGAAAGGTCACAGTTGCTTTATCTTTCATTTTTATGTTTTTCTGAACACGAGACAGCCAGTATCATACAGACCAGCATTGTTTGTTTACATTGTTGTTCCTGGATATCGCTCCCTCGCACCTCCTTTTCTGTGACATTACGCACGTCATCAAAGATGGCAAGCCATGATTGATCGGGGAGCAAGGTGCAGTCTGTCTATGTTTATTGGCCAAGACACAGCACGAATCAATGCCTCTATAATCTCATAATCTGGCACAATGACCATTGCAACAGACAAAAATATTGTGTAGTCTGAACCCGGCATAAGACAAATCAGCTCCACTACAGCAACTTGCCATTAAGATTTTAACAAAGTTGAACAATTACTTTGTGATCTCCAATGAAAATTTACAAGCTTGGATACTTAGGCCATCGTAATTTGGTTTTATCCATATCCATAAATCTCACAAACGCTCTCTGCTAAAGTCATTTTCCCAATGTTTTTTATCTGTCATCTCTGCGGTTTATAAACTTTAACAGCATTCAGATTGGAACAAAGGACTTCTTTTAAACCAAATTTCCTTAAACCTAGCCAAGTAGTTTTTGTGCCTAAACCTAACCAAACCTTAACCAAAGGCTTTTTATATCACAAAACAGATTTGTAACTGTTTTGAAAGGATGTCATCCTGTTGATCATCAGATCAGAGTGTGCCTCCACCCACAACGTCATACCTGACTTCCAAAGGTGCATTTACATCCCTCTGTAATTTCTTTAAATAATAATATAAATTAAAGATTGATTTTCTTCAGACCACAGTGATCTGAGCTGTTAACCTCAGAAATGAATGACAATATTGGCACAAAATCTGACAATTAAGCTTGTTAACAAGATTTTCTTTGCAGCTATCATAGTCTACAGTGATTATATTGGGGACCAGAAGGACTCAGAGTCATGTATATATTTACACATACAATCCTCTCTACCAAACAGACTTCCAAATTCTTGACGAGTCTCACTGGAAACAGTAAACGCCTCGTCTGCTTTCTTCCTGCCTTTTTCACTGACCATATCTCTCACTCCTCCGCATGTCAAGATCATTCAAGGTTCCTCTTTCATGCCCGCTGCACCAAGGAGGTTGTTATGAGTCAGAGTTACCGACTCGAAACCTGAGCATCAGTGTTTTAGATCTTTATTATCTCTGACATCAGTTTTCTGGTGTACAGTTTGGCATAGGGGCACTTTATCTCACATCATCCTCCCTACAGTGTGTCTCCTAATCTCCCCCAGTGCCTCAGTGTTAGATGAGGGCATGAGGTTAGCCGACACACACACACACACACACACACACACACACACAGCACAGCAGAGTTAACAAAACTCTTTTCTCTGTCTTGCTTTGATAAAATTAACACCAGATTAAATGTGAATGAATGCAAAATGCTACAAACTGCTCAGACAAGTCACCTCTGATAAAGACATTCATATAATTTCTGCTACTTCGTGTGAATGTGTGGGAGGGTTTGGAGTTAAAGCTTGTGAAAGATTAATAAAGTAAGGTCACAGACAGATAGTTTAATACTTACTGTAAAAAGTCCAGACTCAGTAAATCCACGAACACTCCTGCTCTGGTGAATAAAGAGTTGTTGGATTTTTATCTGGTTGGAAATTTAGCACAAGGATCCAACTGTAGCTGTGTGATTGTCAGTCGTTCCACTTGAGTAATTAAATGCCATTTGATGTGGATTTTTTTTAACTTATTCCACAAAAGCACAAACGTTCATTCATTTCATTGGAAGAAGTCAAAATGGAAAGGGTTTAGCCAAATGTAAACTTAATGTGTTGTTTTTCCGGATCTTTGGAAGTTTTCTTTTTTGTGAGACCGGGGTAAGGTGAGATTGGATTAAAATATCAAATAGGCTTTTGGGACGATGACAAAAGAAACAGGACTTTTATATGTCCTCTTCAGCAAAGCAGAGAAGGCTGTGTCCGTTGGCGGCCGGTGAATGAGTGCTCTATGTTCTGACAGACAGGAGAATGAACTGCTTTATTACCTCTGTGCTCGGCTGCCAATCATTATAGGTATCCCTCACACTTGTGCAAAAACAAGCAGAATTTACTGAGATATTTAGTTCCATGTGCACACATACTCATTGTCGCCCTCATGCAATAATCTGCAGTGCATACAGCATTTCTGTGATGAATAACAAAGTCCCTGTACACACAGAGGATTTGTAATCTCCACCTTTTGCCATGCACCTCTGTCATTTTATCTCTCATGGAAAATCCACATGCTCCCATCTTTTCAACCATCTCCACACTCCGCCTTTCTCCCATTGTCACACTCCCGATCCAACTCAAATCCCAGCTGATCCCATTTTATCACCACAAGAATCCTGGAGCCGGCTCCTATCTGATGGTTTTGGTGGCTGCTTTTCCTCTTCCCAGATTTGATAAGCATCAAATATTAAATCCACCTCATACCTGCACAGCAAAACAGATGGGGTCATTTTGGACTGCACTGACAAACAATCATCAGTGGATGGAGTTTTTTTTTTACTTGTAATGGAGATGATCTGATGACATGTGAGCTTTGTGGTTGTTATGATTTCATCCAGACAACTATTAGGACTTTTTGTGCTTATAAGTTAACCATTAAAGTAAATTCTTCACTTTGTAAACAGCTATTTGACAAAATCCCAACTTGAGACTTACATATTTGCTGGTAATTGGACTTTGAGTCCAGTTGCCAAGTTCATGAATTAACTGTTGTGCTTAATACATTTGAACATTTTTCTGCACCCAGAGGACAAAGATGTACCAAATTATTGAGTTGAATTTGACTGTTAGTATAGGACATAGCACACGGTCTCAAAGTCACATGCTTTGTTCAGCCAATCGTCCACCACCTTGCACTTCATGACCTCCAGTTCTGCTTCACTGTAAATTCTGTATACATACTGCATTTTGAAGCATTTTCTATCTTGATTTATTTGCCATGTTGGCAAACATAGCATCACATATACCTACAGTATATAAGCATGCTATATGAAGGTTTTATAGTTGTAACCAATTGCTTTATTTACCTTTATAGATCATGAATAAATACAGTTTTTTTGTTTTTTTATATACCTGCAGGCCTGATGACTTACTAGAAAGTGACAGTAACCCTCACTTTCCAATAAATCATTAATAAATGTTAGTGAATCATTAATAAATGGACATGAGTTTCTCATTTTATAAGCCATCTAGATCATTTAAATTAATGGTAAGAAAACAGGAAAGTATGCTAAAGGAAGATACGTTTTTCACATCCTAGCAGCAGCAGCTGTTATTAAATGGTTTTAATGACTGATCTATCAATATTTATGAATAAAGCAGCCAGCAGTTATAACTTATGTACCACTTTATAAAGTATGCCTTATTAGAAAGTGACACCACTGATACCCTGAAAGAAAAAAGGTTTACAACCAACGACTCTGGTATATTTTTAAAGGCTGCAGCTTCTTTGCTGTATTACTGGAAGCTGCTGTAGCCTCTGAAGCATCCACGGAGGGTAACACCACTCTCCTCAGGGGCCTGTACTTAACTCGCTGAACTGCTGTTGGCATCGAGGCAGTAAGGTGATCTACAGGCTATCAGCAGGCCATCAGTATCATCCAGGGTATCTGTGTCATCTCCGGCATGTTCCAACCCAGGAGCCAGATTCTGTCTCCATTTCCATTACTCCATCGCAAAATCAAAGATGAAATATAGCCGCGTGCTCGGGGACCAGACAGGCCACCATCGGAGAGGAGACGCGATCTCCTTCGTTTGAGTTTTGCAATTAAGTCTTTGTTTAATCTCTGGCTTCTCTGTGTGTTTCCACATGCCACCCAAATTCCATAACAGTGCTGCTTTATGCGGCAGCGCGCCCTGCCAGCACTTATCATATCAGCGCATACGACAAGAAGGAGCCGAGCGTTTGTTGAACCTCACATTTTCAGGCAGGCTCAAACACAAACGTCTGCTCAGTCACTCATTCTGTCAGATGGCATTGGTCTGGTCTTGCATAAAACAAAAACCTCGAAATCTTAGACAAGTATCAGAACAAGGCAGAACTCTGTCTAGCCTGCACCCCCCCCACCCCTCCATACACACACACCCCACCCGCTGACCCCCACCACCATATGCCAAAAATTATCATACAAGTTTCTCTTTGTATCCATATTTAAACATGATGGAGAAGAATTGAGCCTTTATATGAGGGGGAGGTTGTGTGTTTATCCAGCAGCGCCAGCACCAGGAAACAAGAGAAAGCCCCCATTGCTGCTGGTGGAAGCAGGAAAGGGTCGGAGACTGCGGGGCTGGCGGGAGGAGAGGTGAATGGAGACGGGAGAGAGAGAGAAGGAGAAAGGAACTCTTTGAGTGACAGTAATTTAGGAACCTGGGCTTTTTATGATTTTCCTGCTTTTGGGAAAACATACAGACTTCTGGGTATAGCACTTGGGAGCAAATCAAAGACGCCTTTTACCATCAAAAGGTGTGCGTGTGACTGTGTGTGAGAGCGAGCGAGAGAGAGAGAGTTTGTTTGCATGTTGGTCTATCTGTATGTAATCTGAATGAAATTTGAATTCTCTTCTCTTTTTGTGTAAGGAAATGGTAATGACACTGCATACAGGCCCGATAGACTAGTTCATATGACTAATGTGAATATTTTCCCATTTTTCAGAAGATGGATAACAAGAAGAAGGTTGGTAAGAAGATTGTCTAAGCTTCAGGCTTCTAATTAGGCATTTCCCTTTTGGTTGACATTTGAAAGCCAATGTTGATAGAGACTCACTGTTAGCTTAACTGGTGCTACTGACTTGAATACATCGTGGACCTGTATATCCTACAAACAATGCCAGTTTTATGCCGACATATGTAGCATCATATCCAATTGATGCTTTAAGACATTTACAACTTTCAGCATTTAGGAGGAACCACTGGTGGTTTATATTGCATTCTTCTACCAAAATAGACTAATTAGCCATTAGTCCGTTCGTGGTATTTAAACCCCTGCTGAGTCGTAGGCAGCTCTCACACACTGCACTGTGTTTGTCCTGCATTATAGAAAGCAGGGGCTCGAGATAGCTTCACCTGTCTTTCTTTCATGCGTCCAGTTAACAACAATGGAGAGTCCTCTAACATCAGCACTCTATACGTTACCACTTGATTCAAATCATGAAATTGCACCAATCAAATTGCCAGTCAGTTCATATTCATGCCACCTGGAGAACACCACATTATCACTGTAAACTGTTTGCTTATTGCAACAATTTTGACCAAAGAAGTAAACAAAACAAACACCAAGGATATACTACTGTTTTCTGATCAGTAACAAAGTGTGATTTCAGCTCAACTTTAAAGAAGTACATTTGATTGTATTTGGCTAAACAGCTCAAACTGTTTCTTTTTTTATGTGAACCACATGAGCCTAGTAAACATTTTGTTTTATCTGTTTCCTTCAGGCACCACAAGTTCTGGATCCCCATGAAGAGTTTTAGCATCATCAGTTGCAATAAAGAGGCATGAGGCAACTTTAAGATGCCATCCTTCGAGTATGCTGTACATTTGACATGTCATTTCCTTTAAGGTTGCGTTGAGAAAACAAGATCTTTAAGATGTTTTTAGTGCCATGAAATATTCTGTAACTACGGGCCAGAAAATTATTAAGAAGGGAACAAAGTTTAGGAATGCAAGGGTTTGTAAATGGTCCTACTGATGGATCTGTGTTTTGGCCGGTGTCAAAACAGAGCCAGGACTGAATGGGCCTCCTCATGACCCTCTGGCCTCGGTTCCACGCTCGGGCCGCTCAGGAAGGCCTGAGGTTTGGAGGTTTCTAACCACAACGACCTTCTCGCTCCTTTAGCTTCATTTTTTAGCTTTTTTATCCGAAATGAGACACTGGATAAATTACGTTGACTATGAAGGGCCCCCTTGTTCACTTACAATAATAAAGAAAGGATACCCTGGTGGAGAACTTTGCAGTAATTTCGCCTGTGTGAGTATGTCTGGGCTCAAGAGTTGGCTGAGCAGAGAGAGGAGAGAGAGAGGGAGAGAGAGAGCGGGGGAGAGCCTGTCTCATTTCCTCCATGATGGATGAGCCTATTAGATGTCCAGTGTTAGCGCAGGTTTAGCCTTACACCTCGGCCTCGGGACACACACACACACACACTGATGATGGCAACCAAAAGGAGGAGAATAGGACAGAGGATGAGACGATGAGATCGAGTTTGCAAAATCAACAAAAGTAATCAGCTCCTGTACATCGTCTGCACTGAGGACTGGTTGTTGTTCTGTGTGAGTGTGTACGTACAAGGATTGTTGTCATTTCTTATTGAAACACATTCAAACACATTGGAATTATCACTTATTCTCATATACGCTTGTCTTATAGGAATGCAAGGATCACTCTTCCTGTATCAGTGAGAAGAAGTCGAAGCATCTGCACACCAAGTTTTCTATTTGCATGTTACTGAAGTTGTTTTTTCTGAAGGTTTGATGCCGGACGTGTCATCAGGTCTATGTTTCTTTATTAGCTTTGGTTTTATGTATGTAGTGTCTGTCTGAGTCCTATTTTTTATGTAGTTAGGTTTCTGCTTATACATCAACAACAATTAAAAAAGACATGTGAAAGTTAGCATTGTTTTAATGTGGAGATATTACACCTGAATAGAGCAGTGAGAATTTACAGAAAATTGACTTGTATGTTGTGGCAAAAAAGCAGTTGTAAATTACCCAGTTTATCAAACACTTTATAGGAATTAACCTCCATCAGTCTCTGAACACTCTGATTGGTTGTCTTATGTCACCACGCTTTCACAGGTTAAATTTGCACCCCAGACACAAACCCATCTTGTCCCGATCCTAATAGAAATGAATGAGGAGCAAAATCCAGTCTGACCATACCTTAAATTTTTGTTGTCTTGTATCATCTCTGTTGTGTTGATTGATAATTGTGTGTATTCGGCATTTGCCTCGCTCTGACAAAGTCTGTGAGACCTTAGACAAGCAAACCTGGATTAACAATCAAACTTCATTTTTGACCTTCAAAACAGTTTGGTCCACTTACTTGCTGACGATCATTATTTTATTCTAAGCACCTTTTATTACTTTTTGTTACGTAATTAGAACAGCTACCGAGCTTGCATCTCAATAGATCCATCTCTGTGATGACTGAACATCTCCATACGCTAATGACGACCATGGGATATAATGAGTATCTGCAATGGAGAGGAGATGCTTTGACTTCTGTTCATTTACTGTGTCTTTTGCATCCAGCACCAAAATTTAATTAATCCCAGCTCAATACATCTTGGCACTGGATATAGAAATTGGTCGATGGCGTTCTCTGTATTGATGAATAAAATACAAGACGTAAAAAAACTCAAAAAAAAAAAAAATGTGTTAAGATTCTATTTTCACATTTACAGTCTCACATGAAGTCTTGGGACACATTCCTGTGCACAGTCATATGCACAAATGCATATGTGCCAACACACACATGAACACATACACCCTTCAGATGTGGACTGTTTCCAGAGAAGAGTCCACCTGATTCCCTCATCCATCCACAGGTTAAAAATAGGACTCATTTGACGTACTAGCGCTGAGGCTTACAGGGTGGGCCGACAGGGGCGGGGTGGGGTTTTTTAGAAGGCGATGGAGGGTCAAAGATAGCTGATATCCCTGTGCTTGTCCTCTAACCGCTCTCACTCTCCATATAACCCCCCACTCTCTCTCTCTCTCCGCCGCCAGCTTTCTCTCACATGCAACCCTCGCTGTCTTTCTTTTCGTCTCTATCTCTGCCCGCCATGTGTCCCCCCTCACTCAGTCTGTGTAACATGTGTCACTCGCACTCTCTCCGGCATGCACCGTATCTCTCATGCGCTCTCTCTCTTTCTCTCTCTCTCCAGCTGACAGCATGTAATTGAAATGGTCAAACACATGAAAACATGACAAATGGCAAGAGGTATTTGTGCTTCATCATCATCATTGCAGACTCTCTCTCTCTCTCTGTCTCTCTCTTCAGCTGGAGCTCGGTTGACAGCTTGTAATCGAACTGCTCAGACACACAGCAAATGGTAGGAGATATTTGTGCTTCATCATCACAATCACAACGAACCCCCAACCCCCCCCGAACATATCTACGCACTTAGCTGCAGCACAGAATGAGTCAACATGTGCTAATGTATAAATTATGATTCTTAGGTCTGCACATGTGGTATTTCCCAACAGAGGGTCCCTGAGAAACGGGATATGCAGATTAACAAGATCAAAGAAGATCAACTAGATTAAGTGCAGAGTCTAAGTGAGCGGAGAACAACAAATTGATTTTAAACCCTGTCTTAAGTCTGGGTGTATAATTTTTGGCTCACGTTGTGTGATCGCAGTGCTCTAAACTAAACAGGCCTGGACGATCAAACTTCCTGGTGCCACGTTGCAGGCGTCTTCTGGTAAGAAAACACAGATAAAAACAGTAATCAGGATAAGACAGCAGGAACCATGCTGGGCTGCTGGGACCTGGGTTCGATCACCAGCTGTCAGGCTGGATAGTTAACACAACACACTGATAAAATGTGTTTGGTTTGGTCACTTGGTGTCACTCAGACCATCCACAAACCTTAGTAGACATCATATACTGTGTATTTATAGAAGAGTTAAAGGTACAGAGTGGAATTTCTAAACAGACGTGCCAATATCAACACCTTTAAAAAATATCTTCTCATATCTTGCATCCCTTTACTAAGATGAGTTACACTTGCAGTATATGAGACACATATATTTTTGGACAAAACAGTCTTAACGTATTGAAATAAAAGCTAGTGTATGGCTTCAAGTTAAAGGAATATCTCAACATTTTGGGAAACATGTTTTATAGGTGCTTATAGGTGGAGCCGGACAAACCAGTCTTTGTACAAAGCTATGTTAAATCTTCCAGCTTCATATTTACCACTATCTCTCAAGAAGAAAGTGAATATGCATTTTTCCCAAAATGTCAAACTATTCCTTTAAGATTATTTTGTCAAATCACTATTACCAAAGTTAAGAACGAACCTTTATGGTCAACTTATTTGTAAGTGTTTTTGTTTAGTTGTTTTCATTTTTCATTGCAATGGTTCATTTTAGTTGTTTTGTCTAAAATGGCAGAATAAATCAAATAAAATAAATATTCCTTCTTCTGCCTTTATTAAATAGAAGATGGAGGAGAGCTGCCTGGAAATGGCGACTCAAACCAGGCACATTGCAATTACATGGTCAGTATCTTAAAACTACAAGTAGGTAAAAGTGTTTGCTGCTGTTGTTGTTGTTGCTCCAAGTTTACTGAATAATTTTGTAATAATGAGAAAATGAAACATGAGAAAGAAACGGCACAGATGTCCTTCTGTAACACAACACCACCCTGGGATTCCTCCATTAACAGGCCTGTTTTTAATGGTGTCTTAAGAGTTTTTCAGCCTTCACCGAGGGTTGAAAACAGCTGGTGCCTTGTAGTTGAGGAAAAGCTTCACAACATAGGTATCCTGCGTTTTATTGTGCTTTGATTTGTTTCCTATTTGCGTTTCATTAAGAAATACTTTCATTTGTTTTGTGATTTATTCTTGCTTATATCTCAACACGCTGGTTTTCAGTAAAGTTTTTTGGTTATTGGTCTTAAAACCTTAACATTTTAAATTTCACATAGGTCACATTTATTGCAGAGATATGTCTTCATGTTGTATTGCAATATGGCGTCCCTGATATTTTGCCTACCACATGTCTATCACGTCGCACTGTCTATTTGTGCTGTCTTTTTCTGATCGAGGTATCAGTTGAATCAGGATCCAAATAAAGAATAGTGGTTGACGAATCATTTGTGCCTCTTTATTTCACAGCTCAGCACAAAGCACCGCAGGCAGGCGAGTTAAATCGAACCATCCTGCTGTTTTATTGTAGCTAACTTGTCGTGATAATCATTTAATAACACGACACTACAGACAATTACACGCGCAGGAATGTGGGCCGGGAATGCGACGTCTGGAATATCAACAACTGCTCCCCGCTGCCAAATGCATAATCAAGTTGTTTTGGTATCTCCAGCTATCTAAAGCAGCCATCTTTCAGCTATCCTAAGCAGCTATCTTATGTCTCTGTCCCCTCCGACATCAGACGGGGGGTAGAACAATGAGGGGCAGACAGCACTGGATACACTGATAGCGCAGGGGTCTTGTTTTCCCATGTGCGTTGCCAGGATGTGATGTATAAATAGGCACCGAGCTGTTTGTGTGTGAGTGCAGGCTCGAGTTATGTGGCTATAGCTCGATAGGGGCCGTACGTGGCTGCGAGGCCGCGGCTGGGCGGGAGGCTACGGTGGGTCGGGCCGTCGGTGTCTTCTCATGTCCTGAGATCTGAGAGGCCTCTCCCAGGAGGTGGTGACGGGCGGCAGAAGGGCACGGATTCAGAGTATTTTGGTGTTAATTGAGCTTATTGGCCTGCTATTCACAGCCTTGACATGTGATTGATTTAAAGGCTAGTGTGAGACCGCGACAGGGCTGACCTCTCTGCTGGCGGCTCCTTAGATATGGCCTCAGGACCGCACAGCTGTGAGGAATAATCCTCTCCCTTCATTTTTTTTTTTTTTCAAAGAAGAGCGAGCAATCTGCCCTCCTTCAGTATTTTATTAGTTTTCCGACAGTGCGGAGATGAAGGAGAGGAGAAGGGAAAGAGAGGAGGGAGAAATGTGAGGGCCTGGCAGGGGGCTGGGATCTGAACCTGCAGACCATGAAGGCTTTTCCACACCGACAGCAATTCAACATTCACCTGTTTACTCTGTTTACAATGGAGAGATTGTGAAACCTGCTATTGTCTACTATTAGACTGGATTTGATTTTTTGGTATGATTTCCTTTAAACAACACAATGCAAAGTATTTTCATGCTCAATGTGTTTATGTGCAAGACTGACATTTGGGGAAATATGCTCATTAACTGTCTTGCAGAGAGTTAGATGAGAAACCAACACTCTGATGTTTGTGCCATAAATATGAGGCCACAACCAGCAGATTAGCTTTAGCATAAAGACTGGAAACAACTAGCCGACCCCTGTCCAAAGGTAATAAAGTCTTCTTACTTGCACCCCTGAATTTCACTAATCAATTTAGCATACAGAAATGAAAGTGATATCAATCATCTATCCAACTCTTGGCAAGAATGCAAATACATTTCTAAATTTTTAAAATTAAAACTATTTGTGTTATGTTAAACTTATAGTTCGGGACATAATTTTGGGATATGTGCTTATTTACTTTCTTGCAGCTCAATGAATGTGTGCTAAACATGAAGCTGGAGTCAGGAGAAGGTTAGCTTAGCTTAGCATAAAGCCTGGAAGCAGGGGGAAACAGCTAGCCAGGTCCTGTTCAAAGCTTAAAAAAAACCAAACAAACAAAAAACATCAAACAGCAAATTGTGCTTTTGTTTTTAATTGGGATTAGATGAACAATATGTAGCCTAATGTGTTAATACGTGAGCTTTAGTGGTGCTAGTATGCAGATTACGTTCAGACAGGGCCAGGCTAGCAGTTTCCCCCTGTTTCCAGTCTTTATGCTAAGCTAAGCTAACCGCCTGCTGTCTCTAGTTTCATATTTGGCCTAAGGACATGAAAGTGGTATCAATCTTCTCATCTCTCAGCAAAAATGCTGAACTATTCATTTATACTTCACTCCTTTCTTTCAGTATGACTTTAAAACAGAGGATTTCCTGAGCACATTTGAAACTCAAGTAAACCTTTATATGTTTTTACTTTCTGTAAATACAGTTTCAGGCTGATTGACAGGCCTTGACAAAATAAACGGCAACTGCAAGTGTTATTTCAAGTCAGATATGCTACTTGTTCCTTTAACCTTGCTCTCTCCGCCACCCCCTCAGTCCATTTTTAGTCCTTCCAGGCCTGGCCGACAGTCTAAAGTTGTTCACTAGCTGCACTCCGACCCACAGTGAAATACAATCAATCCCAGCACTTAACCAGCGCAGGAAGCCTTTGGAGAATTCATATTCTGGGAAAGAAGGCTGTAACATCTTCTCCAGCTCTTCAACCTTGGCAAACAGGCATTGTTTCTTCACATATCCTCCCACAGAAATTCTAACAATTTAAACAACAAAATATCATTGTTTAGGCTTCCCTCTTCTAAAAATTTTATCTTTAAATATTTCTAAATCCTCCGACCACACTTTCCCTCAGCCATTCAAAACACCCCCACCCCTCTCTCCACGACGGCTGTATGACCGCGCAGCAGTATTGCTTTCAACTGCATTGCTCCCCAAGGACGCCTGAGAGTGGACCTGAGTGTGCCCAGAAACTTCAACCTTTAAAAACAAAGCGAAGACATTTAACTGCTGCAAATTGAGCCATTCAGCGTTGGCTTTCCAGTGCAAACACCCACATATTGCATGCATGACATACATAAACACACATGCTTCATTAGTCTGTTTCTTTTTTTTTTTTTTTTTTTTTACATGGCTGAAGGACTGAAGATTATATCCCATATTTACCAAACTCTTTATTTTGACCTCTTTATTTTTCTTTTGTACAAACATTTAGGACACTGTTGATACTTTCAGGAATCCTTCTTAGAGTAACTAAGAGATCCCATTTATTTCAGAAAGCCCTTTAAGAATGTTTGGCTCTTCTTGGCACCTCACATTCTGAACATATTTACAGAAAGTGTGTGTGTGGAGTGTTGACATTCAGACTCTGTGAGCTCTCAAAAGTGTGAATAAACATCCTGAAGTTGACACATAGTGATGAATATTAAGACACATATTTATAATTGTTAATGATGAATCTTAAATATGGTTATTTTAACTATACTGTGAGAAACGTCTTCACAACAGCTTGAGTGTTTTATTCCCATTGAAGACATCTGTAACTCTATTTTTGTGTTTCTCTGTTTGCTTTTTTGAGTCGATGATTCAGCTGCAGGACTGAAACCCTATAGACCTCTTTCCCACAGGAGCCATTTTGAACTTATGTCACAGTCGGGGTGGGATAGTTCAGAGTAAGGCCAGCTGTTGTGTACCAACTGTTTAACCATCATTTCTAGACAAAGTATTACTTTTCTCTTATGATGGACTTATTTATCTACAGTGATGAACTCATGTCAAAATTATTTATAGCTACTTTCCATGTTTAAATGTATGTAAATAATTAATGAGGAGATAAGATAAACAGTTACAGAGGGATTTTGAGACATTCAAGATGCAGATTTTGCAAAAAGGGGCCGCAACTCAATATCAGAAAGACGTCCACAGATTGTTGCACCTTTGCAATGACCAGTTGTAACATTTTTTTTAGAGTGTTGACTTTTCTAATGAGCAACTAGTGACAAATCTGCCAACTTTTCACATATATTTAGATTTCCAGTTTTCTCTCATGTTGATTTGTGTGTTCTTATTGAGTCCATAAAATCTTGTAAGTGTTGTTGTGTGCCCAAAAGCAGGATGCAAGGGCAGAGCAGGTAAAGTTGATCTTGATTTAAAAACAAGTTGGCATTAAAGACCAAAAAGGGAGCCGACAAGCAAGTGAAAAGAAAAGAAAGACGAAGCCAGGGCTGCTAATCTGGCAATCGCAAACTGCTGGTGGACCGGTTTATATACTAGGTGGGTGATTAGGAGAATGAGGACAGGTGTGCAGGAAGGTGATGATCAGGTGACCTGGGAAGGGCAATAAAGGCTGGTGACAATAAGCCTTTTTCACAGAAGACATTTTGAGATGTCACAGTAGGAAAAGCACAGATGTAAATAAAAAAAATAATGATGTCTGGATTCCATTGAGCTGCTTCAGTTTCAGGGTCCTGGTATTGTGCACGTTGGCTCACTGTCACACTGCCATGACTTACTGGGACACTTGAATAGAGCAAAGGCATCGTTAATTTTATTACTAACATCTGTGCTTTTCCTGCTATGAGTCAAAGTCAAAATACCTGCCGCTGTGCATTGAGCAAACGAGTCTGAAATCACAGAGAATCTTAAAGCAGGTAAATTAGTTAAATGACAAAGATGTAAAGTTGGGCCCTTTGTCATAAGTTATAGATAGATAAGAAAGTTTTGAGTCAAAACAGAACAACTTTCAAATTTGAACCCAAACTTAACTATCTCAAGGTTTACTTAAACACAACCACTTTTAAACGTACATAAACCCAAGTACTCATTTTCCAAGCGTATATTAATACTATTGATGGATCACGAAGAGATCATGCTGCTTCTGTTGTGCTTCAAGTCTCAAGAGTAGGTGTGCAACCCCCCTCACTCTGAACAGAGAATATATCCTATTTATATGAACCATCATCTGGCAACTTGTAGAAACCTTTTTAGCAACAAGTAGCCGCTGTCCTTGAAAGAGAAGCTGGCAACCCTGCTGAATTGTTGCCTGTTGCCAGCTGGTAGCAAAGACAGATATCTTCTAAATTCAACCTGTAGCCTAGTTTCCACCATCGTCGTTTGGTTTGTACGTACTATATGAGCTAGTTGTGCAAATATAACAATGCAAGATGGATGTTAAGTTCAAAACAGACACTGTGCACTAATTCTATAACAATTGTTTACACTATAAAACATACACTGTATATTCAGGTTGACACACTGTTGTTTGGTGGTGCAAGAACAATTAACATGTTTGCATGGAACAGCAAACGCCAATTTAAAATCTGAAAAATGCTTTCCAAGGATTTATTACTTTAATTTCTGTGTTTGAGCTTTTGCAGCCATCGTGCTACCCTTCACAGTTTTATCACTTTTTTCCATCTGTAGGTAGCTCCTTCACTTCTGCTGTGTATTGCACTGTGGGACCATTAACACCACGATCATAAATCAAGTGATTATAGTATCCATGCTGGCGTTTTTAAGTGTGCTTTGTCATTTTTCAATTGTGGACATAACACCAAAAAAAGCCGATATGTTTAGTTGCAAACACATTTCAAAAGAAGTTGGATTTGGAAACTCTGTGATGGTGAATTGGCTCAATGATCCAGTTGTTTAATTCCAGTAATGATGACATTTTGAGGATACGACAGCAGGGTCGTTCTTGCTACCTGCCACGGGCTGTAAAGGACATTATCTCATTTCAAAACAGTGGAGGATGAGGAACACAGATGGACTGAGGTGATGAATCAGGCCCATTCACTCGGTCACTTAATAGCACTACATAAAATTGCATAACGGCGAAACTGAGACATTTTGTGCATGCTGTCCTCTCATTACAGCAAATAATCATTTCAAATCGTGGATCTGGAAAAAAAGTCGCTTAAAGGGACATCGTAACTCTAAAGTCGTGATTAGAAAACAAGACTACAAACTCGAGCTTTCACTAGCTGTCTGCTCGCTCCTCTAGCACTGCGTAAATCACTGCACAATGTGAACAAAGAGATAATTACATGATCCAAGCCTCAACAATTTGCTATTATATTCCCCGTCAAAGGCAGCACACCGGTCCAGATGTATTGCTTTAAGTGTGAGGTGTCTCTTATTACACCCATAACAATCTCAGACAGGATAGTAATGTCATGCCAGGCCGTGGCAAGGCTCTCCCATTGTTCTCCACAGGATGTTTATAGCTTTGTGCCTGATATATGATAACCAATAAGTAAGAGGTTGTAATTACAAGGCCCACACTCCACTGGATCGCCTGATGGATGCGTGAAATAAAAGATGGGGGGCTCTTTGTGGAGGCTAGTTATTACAAAGACATACAGAGACGTGACATACGGCAGTATTATGTGCGGGGGGGAAATAGATCCATTTCCTCCGCCAAATGGTAAAGTAAATAGTATTGACCTTCTTAAAACAAATCAGCTGCAAGCCAAGCGAACGTCCAAATCAAAATATTCAATATTCCTTCTTTTTCTCCATCTCTCCGTTCAGGTCAAGAAGAAATAACACAATTAGGTGGAATAAAAACACACAGAAAGCACAATGGTCTCCTATTGTAGGGCCCAGGACACAGAGCAGCGCTGCGGTCAGACCTCGCGTCTCCTGAACCGATCAGACCAGAATCAAACTTCACCCAAACTCAATGTGCCCAGTTGTTAATTGTGAATCAAGCCAGTTAAGTGGTGTCACAACAGATTAAAGGAATAGTTTGATGTTTTGTAAACTATGATTATTCGCCTTTTTTGTCAAGAGTTAGATGAGACGATTGATACCAGTCTCTGATGTTTGTAGGCTAAATATGAGGCTGCAGCCAGCAGCAAGTTAGCTTAGCATAGCGATGGGAAATGCTGGAAAACATCTAGCTTAGCTTTGTCCCAAAGTAGTAAAAATTGCTAAATTCACAAATATTATATGGCAGACATTTTCGTAGCCTTGCACAGTAACTTCCTGTGATATAATATGCTAATTAATGAACTTTAAAGAAATAGTGCAGCATTTTGGGAAATATCCAACAACTGATACCACTCTCATACAACATTTGACCTTAAGGAGCTTGGTTTAGCATATCAACCAAAACAGTCCCCTGTTTGTGGGTGATATGCTAAACCAAGCAATAGCTAGCTTGGCAACACTGGCCTCTTTGACGGTAACAAATCTGTCTACCAGCATCTCTACAGCTCACTAATTTACATGTTAGTATCTTATTTGTTCAATCCGTACAAAAACTATGCATAAAAACAACACAACAAAAATGCTAGCTGGCTCCTGTTTTCAGTCTATATGCTAAGGCTACGCTAACACTAATAGGCTGATGTTGTTTGATTTCTTCAGGAAAAGGGTCATGTGATGGAGCGTGACGAATCAGGGAAGGACATGTCATGACTGATAAGATCCAATCAGGAAGTGAACGCGGGTGTCATTGTTTCCAAAAGACTCTGTTTTCACCTGTCCAGACTACGACACAGTACCAGGACTTTTCAAACTAAAACGGGGTCAGCAGTGTTTCTGAACATCTCCATTTTAGAGGTTTTGAGACGTCGGATTAGCGTGGACATTAGGCGTAAACAAAGCTAAACAACAAAGTCACAGTGTGGATGTAGCCTAAGCTAAGATAACCATCTGCTAGTGGCAGCTTCAAAATTACCCTGCAGATATGAAAGTGGTTTCTAATCTAACTGTCAGCAATGACAGTGAACTAAAAAAAATTGCCCTAAAAATTTAAGAATAGCAAATAAAATGACAATTCAGTTTGCTTTATGAGGGCTACTGTTCTTAGTTCAACCTTCACTGATGCAGATTGAGGGTCAATTAACTATAATCCAAACGACTTTCAGGGTCAAACCTTGATCCACCAGTGCTCCCACCTTAAGAGGCTTTATGACTTGGATACTAATGCATCCTGATAGGCCATGTGCTGCTTACCTCAGAGAAAGATATCGGTCTGATTATAATCTGAAGCCTTCTAAGGGCACACTCAGGCCTCTCCAATGACCTCTTGTCTTTGAAGTGTGAACTTGAAAAACGTTGAAGTGGAGAGGCTGCTGAGTAGTAATGGAACTTCAGTCAAAGCATTTCTGTTTGATTCACCAAAAGCCTCGGCGCTGACGTACAATAAGATATCATCTCGGAGTCTGGAATGCATTTCCTCCCCTGCTCGATCAGGCTTAATTTGAAGTTGGAGGATTTTTTTTTTTTTACCTGATGCCAGATCTGATAAAGCAGCACACACTGCCTTCATCTAGCTCAATTTGTCATCTAGAAAGCATTAGCAGAGGAGATTTCCTTTCATAAGGCGCTTAATTTATAGTCTGATAATGCAAAGTGCAGCATTTAAGCAGTAGTTTCACACCTCATTGGACAAGATCAAAATATTGTGGGAAAAGTCATCTTAAAGGAGTATTAAAGGAACAGGAACATTTGGGGAAACGTGCTTTTTAATGACAACTGCAGTCTAAAAACTACAATTTATGGTTTTATAGCTGAAAAATACTCACATAAACAGCACATAGCCCATGATAAAACAACTAATTCACATTTTTATCCACTTTTTTTATATTGAACAACATATAATTTGGTAATTTAGAGTTTTACAGTTGCAGATTTTGTAACCTGGGGAGAAAGCCAGGCTCTTTTATGGCAAAAAAGTAAATAAGAATATTTCCCAAAATGTTGAACTATTCCTTTAAAAAAATGTGGCTTTTCTGATGTTTAGCTTGTGTGCAATGGGCCACAGCCTTTCTGTTATTTCTCAGCCAGCACTGATGTAAATGTTAGCTCCAAACAACAAGTCAGTCTCACAGCAGACAAGTGCAAAACAACCTTCAGCAGAGTTTTAACACAGGGGCTAATAGAGACAGTATGCAGTTGACAACCAATTCAGTCCTGCAGGGCGAGAGGCCAAAATCCTTGAGTTCCACCCCTGTTTGAGAAAAGATCAAATGCTCAGTGCAACAGCTGTGGAGCTGCAGGCAAACCCCATTCAGCCACTAGATGGAAACAATAGTCTTCTGCTCTGCACAATCACTGTTGCATTCATTCATTGCATGTTAGGCCTGATTCTGTGCACTGTTTTGTTTTTTAACATCGTGCCAATTCAAATCAGCCTATTTATGGATTCACTTTGCATGTGTGTTTGTGTTCATAGAGAGACCGTCCCTCAAATTGTCCACACTCGAAGCACCCGCCTTCGCTGAAGTGTCTTTAAGCAAGGCAGAGAAACCCCCTACCAGCTTTGTTTCACAGACGAGAACTGACCTGCAGGGCTCAATAAAGTTTCACATTATACTGTGTGAAAACATTAGCAGAAAATGTTGACAGAGTAATTATGAGTCAGCAACAGTAAAACGCCACTGGGACTATCATTTTACAAGAGGAGTGGGCTTTTTCTACAATACTGGAGAAAAATCAACTAGCCTGCTCAGTGTTTGACTCAGAGCTGGAGAGGCAGGTTTCCTACTGTGGTTTCAGAGGGGAAAGTTGTGGCCTCACCTTTTTCAATTTCTACTATAGTTCTTATGATACTTATTAAAGGATGATAACAATTTCAGATGCATTTGGTGATTGCTAATGTTATATGTTTTACTTAAGTCTAACTCAGAAGTACTTTTTATATCATTTTGAACTTTTACTCCACTTCATTTAAGAGAGAAGTATTACACTTTTTACTTTGCAGATAGTCGAGAGTCGAGTCAAGAGTCGAGACAGTAATTTACACCACATAAGTACAATTCTGAGTTGTTTTTATTTTACTTGAAAAATTTTATGCTGCTTTATGCTTTACGCTCCTCTACATCTATCCAACAACTACAGTTACTAGTATTTGTATATAACAAATATAAGATTACCCTATAAGTACAATGCATTTCTTTACATGAAACTACCCAACACAATATAAAAGAGTTAAAATTACTTCAAGCTAGACCAGATTTTATTTTAACAATGATAAAAATTCAACAATAACAGGGGTCATTCAAAATGTTGGTTAAAAAAGTATCAAAAGTAATCATTATGCAGACAAATGGCATCTGTCAGGGTAAAGCAAATTCTAACCATTTTATACTGTTTTATAAGCTCACCCTGTGTTTTGGATGTACAATCTGAATTTATAGAGTTGCAAAGAGTTGCAGTGAATTATTTTTTTCTTCCAAATTACAGTGGACTTAAAGTGTGACTCAAGAATGAAATGGAAATACTAAGTAAAGTGCACAAACCCTAAAATGTGTACGTCTACTTATGTACAGAAAGTATTTGTACTATTTGTATAGTATAGTATAGTATTTTACATTGCTATTTTACTCAAAATACTATTACTAAAAATTTAGGTTTAAATGTTGAAATGTGGTCCAAGAATGAAATAGAAATACTCAAGTAAAGTGCAACAAGGTCACATGTGTAAAAGAGTACTTCAGGTGCATTTTGCTGATAATAGATTACTTCTGTACTTTTACTTAATCCTAATTTCTAATGCAGCGCTTTTACCTGTAAAGGAGTATTTCACATTGTGGTATTGCGATTTCACTCAAGTCAAAACATACGTCAAACAGTTAAAAAAAATTAAGTTTAAATGTTGAAATGAAGAGAAATATAAATACTCAAAGTGCAGGAAGCTCACGTGTGTAAAAGAGTACTTCAGGTACATTTTGTTCATAATACACTACTTCTGTACAAAATGTCTGATGTGGTGCTTTTACCTGTACATATGTATTTTGCATTGTGGTATTAGTGTATTATTCTCCATGAGCAGTCTTCAGTGTGTTTCCTGCTGTGTGTGTGTTTGTGTGTGTTGGATGTGGGCGGCACGGAGCTCCCTCCCTCTCCTCCTCCTCCTCCTCCTCTCCGTCGGACTGGAGTCCCGCTCAGCGGCTCTCAAACTTCAGTGTCGAGCCTGAACGCGGAGGACGAAGATCCGGAGCCGACAGACGGAGCAGAGCTAAAACAGCCTTTTTATTCCCGACAAACAGCCGCTTTGAGCTCCGATACTGACTCGGGTCGCTTTGAGGATTTTACGCTCTCGGTGTTGATGATTTTTCCTCCATTGTTTAGTCGAAGTTTCCGACTGTCACGTCTTTTAGTTGAGGACCTTTTACCTCGACTGTCTGTGGGATTAATCGTTTGAAATCGGGACTGAATCATTTCACACTCAGGTACTTTCTGTCCGAGGCTGTTTTTGCAGGGTTTTCTGGGTCAGTGAAGGCAGCACTCGGACCTGCCTTCGCTATGGGGAAATAACGGGGCTCCTTCTGCAAACGACCCTCGTGTGTTTGTGACTTTTTCATGCTCATTTTTGCGACCCAGAGCTCAGATTTCTGCCTAAAACGATGAGCATGGATGGTTGTCCGCTGAAGGTGGTGATTTTCCTGTGGTGTCTGCTGGTGATTTCAGGCTCCAGCTTTGAAATAGGCTCCTATGACCTGGAGAGAGGCAGACCGGCCAAGTGCGAGCCCATCGTGATCCCCATGTGCCAGGGGATCGGCTACAACCTGACCCGCATGCCAAACTTCATGGACCACGACGACCAGAAGGAGGCTGCCATCAAGCTGAACGAGTTCGCCCCCCTGGTGGCTTACGGCTGCGACGTGCACCTCCGCTTCTTCCTCTGCTCCCTCTACGCCCCCATGTGCACGGACAAAGTGTCGACCTCCATCCCCGCCTGCAGACCCATGTGCGAGCAGGCCAGGGAGAGGTGCGCCCCCATCATGAAGAAGTTCAGCTACACCTGGCCGGACTCGCTCGACTGTTCCAAGCTGCCCACCAGGAACGACCCCAACGCTCTGTGCATGGAGGCCCCCGAGAACGAAACCAGGACGGAGGGCAAGAAGGGCGAGGGCATGCTTCCCGTGCCCCCTCGGCCCAGGCAGCCGGGCGCCGGCGGTGGGCGCTCTCCAGGCAGCATGGGCTCCTGCGAGAACCCAGACAAGTTCCAGTTTGTGGAGAAGAGCCAGTCGTGTGCGCCGCGCTGCTCCTACGCCGTGGATGTCTTCTGGTCCAGGCAGGACAAGGACTTTGCCTTCATTTGGATGACGGTGTGGTCCATCCTCTGCTTCGTCTCCACCGCCTTCACTGTCCTCACCTTCCTCCTGGAGCCTCACCGCTTCCAGTACCCCGAGCGGCCAATCATCTTCCTCTCCATGTGCTACAACGTCTACTCTGTGGCCTTCATCATCCGCTCGGTGGCCGGGGCCGAGAACATCGCCTGCGACCGGGAGAACAGCGAGCTGTACATCATCCAGGAAGGGCTGGAGTCGACGGGCTGCACCATCGTCTTCCTCATCCTCTACTACTTCGGCATGGCCTCTTCTATCTGGTGGGTCATCCTCACCCTCACCTGGTTCCTGGCAGCGGGGAAGAAGTGGGGCCACGAGGCCATCGAAGCCCACAGCAACTACTTCCACATGGCAGCTTGGGGCATCCCAGCTCTGAAGACCATCGTCATCCTCACAATGAGGAAGGTGGCTGGAGACGAGCTGACGGGGCTGTGCTACGTGGGGAGCATGGACTCTGGCGCCCTCACCGGCTTCGTCCTCATCCCCCTGTCCTGCTACCTGATCATTGGCACCTCCTTCATCCTCACCGGCTTCGTGGCTCTCTTCCACATCCGGAAAGTGATGAAGACGGAGGGCACCAACACGGAGAAGCTGGAGAAACTCATGGTGAAGATCGGCATCTACTCCATACTCTACACGGTGCCGGCCACGTGCGTCATAGTCTGCTACTTCTATGAGAGGCTAAACATGGACTACTGGAAGCTGAGGGGGCTGCAGATGAAGTGCGGATCCTTCAACGGGCTCAGCAGCGACTGCTCGCTGCAGACGTCCGTGCCCACGGTGGCCGTGTTCATGCTGAAAATCTTCATGTCGCTGGTGGTGGGTATCACCAGCGGGGTGTGGGTGTGGAGCTCGAAGACCCTGCAGACCTGGCAGGGCCTGTGCAGCAGGAAGCTGACAGACAGGACTAGAAGCAGGAAACCCTGCAGCGGCGTCAGCTGCGGCAGCACACACTGCCACTACAAATCTCCTGCTGTGGTTCTGCACATGGCCAAAACTGACCTGCACTCAGACAACCCCACACATGTCTGAGAGGGAACATGACACATACACACACACGCACACACACACACACACACACACACACACTGCCAAATGCAACCACATGCACTCACAAACACACATATATGCCCTGAGTTAAGGAGCTGCTAAAGACTTTGTAAGAATATGAGTGGTTGAATTGAACTGCTTGAACAGTTACTGCTCTGCTGCTGCCAAGGGACACACAGGTACAGGCGTCACTATCTATAAACAGTATTCAAAGCATAAAGGGAAATGTTCAGTATTGTTACCCATATTTTTCTGTTTCATAGTGTTCTGTGCAGTAGACATGCCCAGTGTTTCTAAGCAAAAAAAAAAAAGAGAAGACTGTTATGGGAGGTATCTTGGGAAATATTAGTGTATTCTCCCTAAAAGTGGCATGATTAACTGTATAAATCTGTATAAATGTTTTATTTATTGTAAATATATTTAATTTAAAGTTGGCTCTTATCAGATTTGTTGTTTAGATGCATTTATTAAAGGTAAAGGGAAATTAAGTGCCTTTTCTAAGAGCTCTGGTTCTGGCCTTTTGGAGGACAATAAATTTGTGAAATTCACGTTGAGCTTTCACGTTTCCTGGTGTTATTGTTGTCATTTTGGCATCTGTCTCATAGTAGCTCATAATGAATATTTAACCATCTTAACAGTCATAAGCAGTCTCAGATTTAATAGTCACAAATGATTGCTCATCGCAGTCTTGTTTTCCTGATTTCCTGCCATTCTTCTCCTGGGATTCATGCATTTTTTTTACAGCTATGGGACTCCCCGCCAAATGTGTTGCCTTCCAAGTGCATGCTATGCATCCCAGAGGCGTCCCCGACAATAATCCTCAAAGAGAATCACTGATGAATAGAGTGACAATCCGTGGCAAGTATTAATGTTTGCATCATCGTCTTAAAAATGCAGGAGCAGTTTGCAGAGGAATATATTTAATTAATGGCGCTTTTAATCCTCACGCAGAATCACTGTTGTTGCCCTCGCTGCTCCATTTGATCCCCGTGCAAACACTCAGCACTTTGATCTGAGAGGACAAATCTGAAGTGGATTTCAGCCTTATTGCATGGTTTCACTGACAGATTTAAGTTAAGCGCAGGCACTCAAAATCGTAGTCGCTCATTGAGTAGATGGATTATTAACTTATATTTAAGTTTATACGTGGCTTGCGGCTCTTTGAAGCTGCATTTCTGATATTAAGGGAATTCCACCATCCAAAAGATCCAAATTTCCATGTTTAAATGTTTGAATTGGATTCACCGCAAGGCCTCTTGTCTGGCTGAAGAAACAATGCACCATTAATTCTTGAGGGTATAAATAATCATTGACTGATGCAGAGAAAAACAGTGCATAACATTATTTTCATTAAATAAATACCCTAAGTTGGGATCTTGCAACTAACATTTGAGTAATAAAGTCCATTTTATTATGCACAAGAGCCACCATGTTCTCAGATGGTCCATTAAAAAAGTGAAAATAAATAGCTTTTACATTACGGGACTTTAACAATTTATGTGCCAGCGCAAATTGCAGCCACACACAGCAAGTCATTTCACAGCAAAATACAGTGGAAATTACAGTGTTTGACAGCAGTGGAATTGATTATTATGTCTGTGCGTGTGTAATTGTGTGCTGTAGCAGCAACAGCAGCACATGGGAGTGATAGCATGGAAAAAAATGTGATGACCAGGAGCTTGTTTTCATTACATTACTGGAGCCTCGGCAGTGTGAAGCAGGCGTGTGCTCGCTGACATCTCCAGAGGTTAAAAGTTGTTTTGTTTTCAGTTTTCCACCATTTGCAATTCCAGCGGAGTTATAATAAGATTCGTGTACTACAGCTTGTTCCGCACACATGTTAGTGTTCATTTACTAAACACACACCACTCTAAATCAAAGCTGCATTATGTCTGTAGTAAATTAACCACATTTCCACTCAGTGCAACGTTGTGTGGATCTGTGCAACGCCTGAGTTAACTTCAATTACTTATTCCTTCCTCCTGCAGAACAAGATGTGGGTTAACTACCAACATCCCCCCCTTTTTTTATGTTTTCATTACTCAGCCATTGTAGACGTCGTCCATGGCTTGGCAGGCGAGCGCTGCGAGTTCTGGACTCTGACACCGTGTGGATCACATTTAACTATTAAAAAGGGCTGTTTTGCTTGGAGCGTGCTCGCAGCCAGAGACTCGGCTGGTGGTGTTTCAGCCACATGTTCCAGTTCATGGGCGCCTGAACGGGGGCGCGTGCTTCCTCCCCAGTTTACACTCCAGTGACACGACCCAGAGAGGCCAAGCACTTGCTGTGTGAGACACAAACCAGCTTGTCCCACCTGCGCCGAGCTGCGCTGATTAGATAGGGAGGAGGTTGCTGCAGAGGGTTAAGGACATGGGGGTAGCACAGAGGGCAAGTTTGTCTTCTACAGCAATGCTTTGTTTAAACCCTTTTTTCCCTTCTCAGCATTTCTTTTTTTTTTCATTTTCTTGCCCTTTCTGCATTTCTTTTCTTTTTTTAAATTTTTCCATGTACTGCTGAATATGACTAAGACAGGTTTTAAAGAATCACAAAGGTCAACAGAAATGGCTTGTTAAAAGAGCAACAGGATGTCTTTGCCCTGTTTCTTTTTCCACAAATATGAATTCTATCGCTGCATTTCCAGGTCACTGACAGCTATTTTTAGCCCCCTCTCTTTCGCAGAGGAAAGGAATCACAGAGCACAGTGCTTCAGATAGAGGCAAGAAAGAAAGGTTCATTCCAAAAACAGAGTTTGTTTGAGCTGTGGTTCCTTTGGCGCCAGAGATGTGGCTGCCGGGAACACCTTCCCTTCACACACACACATACACACACACCTGAGGTTTGCAATGCTGGAGCAGCTGCAGCCAATCAACACCGAGCTTGTTCTGAAGAAGACCCCACCCCATCTTCCAGTAATGTCCAATTTCAGGAGTAAGTAAGCTCGGTCTCGCTCGAAAGATTTAGTTTGGCTGAGCCTCCGCACTGTTTTTCTTCTCTTCTGGCTCAGGAGGTTAAATAGTGTCAGTCGCACTGAGCAGCAAGTCTGTCTGGGCCAAAAGTGAGACTACTCCCAGAAAAGGCAACACTTTTCCTTACAGGTTTCTCAGCAATATTTCATTGTGTGACTGTGAACAGTGTGTTTATTGGTTCTGAAGCAACACAGAACGGGTCTGTTTACACAGGATTTGTACAATTTGTTTTATATAAAAAGGCGTAAAAACACCTTCCCGCTTTAGCTGCTGACACCATGTTTTTGTCTGCTGAGGAGAAATCCCTCCATCTGGTCATGGGTCTGATTAAAGGCGATCATTATGGCATCAATGCGCCTCCCTCATAGACTTAAACCCCTGCCCAGCCCTGAGGGGGAGAAAAAAAAAGAGAAAATAAAGCATCCTTCATTACCCTGCCCTCCCTCCTCCTGCAGTCCCTCACCCCCCTTGAGCACTATCCCTTTCCTGTGCTGTTTTGATGTGTAAATGAGCGTATTGAAAACCTGCAGGCCCCCAAAGAGATGCTTTCCATGAAAATGCGGCAGTCAGAGAGCACCAGGGTTCACACAGCTCGCCACTCCTCGCAACCGGACTCCAATCAGACACCCAGTACGCCGCTGCCGTCTCGCCCGTTAGAGCAAGACACAAACACGCATGAAATCACACACACACATACACACACACAATTGCACAGACACATGCTGACTCACATCGCTATGCAGACATAAACATTTACACGGTGAGGTAAAAACGTGTACAGGCGAGGTCGAGGATTTTGGCTTTTCCAGTGGCTTTTCTCGTTGCAGCAAGGAGACAGTGTCAAGTGTCTGAAGCGGCTGAAGAGATGCAGCAGCTGAAATAGTTCTGCAGCATCTATCACATCCATGAAATGAAAGCACGCAGGCTGAAAGATTAAAAGTGTGTTTTGGAGTACAAAGGATTGGCTGTGTTGTTCGGTGTCCTGGAATTTCAGAGGCGCTGCAGAGGAAGAAGTGCTTAAGGGTTTTTATTCTGCTCAAAGTAACATGTTATCTAATCAACAGACACACATCCTGACTGATAACTCCCAACTGTTTTTATAAAAATGAGTGTCACTATTTCAAAACATGACTGGAAAATTGTTGCACAAGTATCAAGAAAATGGCTCTTGATAGTAGTTTCTTGGAAGCAGGTGAAATAACTTCACCCTCCAAGCAGATTTCATTCACCTACGTTTAAAGGCTGAGACATGAAGACTGAATCACAGACAGACCGATCAGTTAACATGATTTTCTGCAGCGTGGGTAAAACACGACTTGTAGCTGCACTTGATCTGACCTGAAGGACGTAACTTTTCAGGCTCAGCTTCCAGGCTTCACCCTTTCATCTTGATATAAAAGAGAGTGAAGACATGAATAGCACTGGAAGTCCTTTTGAATTTAAATCAGAATGAACTTTTGATCAAACATTCACCAAGAAGGACCCAAAACAAGATTTGAACTTGAATTACATAAATGAATTAATCAAGTCAGTTTTATGCATATGTCACAAATCACACCCTCTATCCTCAGACCCTCGACTCTTGAAATGCTGGATAAGGAGAAACTTGAGCCCTATAGTGTGTAAAGAAGACAGACAGAGTAGGGATGCTTCTTCCAGGATAGTCAGGCGTTGTGCATAAAGAGTAGACAGCAACAACAACAGTAAAATTATAGTGGAACTTATATTTTCAGGGATGAAGCTGGTGCAATTATAATGAAGGGAGGCTAAATGAAAAGTTTGTGAAAATACATCTTGAGTTGCCTCCACACATCAACATTCAAAAATAATAAAGAGAGAGCTTGTATGCAAAACAGATGCATTTTTGACCCGGAGCAGAAAGTGCAAGGAAGTGCAAACCCAAAGAAAAACGTGAAATATTTTGACATTACAGTTAAAGCCAAGAGTATGGATTTCATCGCTGCAGGCTGAAAACTTCACCTCATGCTATTGCTAGTTGTTTATTTGGACAAGGTGCACTTACATTCTGTAATGACTGAGCCCCTGCAGCAACCGAATGCATTTATTGTACGTTACTCTGGACAAAAGATACAGACAGCTCGAAAACTAATGCAAATGAAAGCTACAAGGAAGGTAACAAGGAAGAGCAAAGGCCGGGCAAATTATATTAAGAACACAGTGCAGGAGGAGAAAGTTTCAAGAAAAAGTTTCCAGCTTTTTGCTGTATCTTCGCTTTTTTTTTTTCCAGAGTGTTTTTTCATGTCCTTTGATCAATAAGCAGAAGACAGAGAAGTAAAGCTTTCTCATCCCTCTGTACTCATTCCTGTGCTCCGTCTGCCTGTGGCTGAAGGAGAGATGAATCAGTGAACAGAGGGAGGTTCCGCCGCTCGCTCTCGCTCTCTGAAGCCAACAGCATTGCTGTGATCACTGTTAATCTCCTTTGCCACTCTGCTGCCATCTCCTCAAATACATTCATCTCATTTCCAATAGCGTTCGCAGCCTCTTCTTCCTTTCTAATTAGGCACCGTCAAGATTTCAGAAGCCACCCTTTGGTGCTCTGCAGCAGGCGAGATTGCTCTTTGAGCTAAGGGGTCAGCGATGGCAAGTATTTGTTTGAGGGTTAAATCACAGCAGGCCTTTCATCATGTTGTTATGTTGCACGATCAGAGGCTTGGGATTATGTAGGTCAGACGTTGGAGAGTGAGAGCGCCCCTTTTGTAGCTGCCATTTTTATTCAGTTGCTAGGCAGCACCCGCTCTAATCTCTTGTACCAAAGAGTCTCTCCCCGGAGAAAAAGAGAGGGAGCAGGAGTTACAAAGGACGGGAAAAAATGTGAAAACAGCATCAACAAAGAACACAAACCCATGCAAGGACTGCTTTTAGAAACACTCTAAAGGGAGGGAGTGGAAAAGGACAGGATGTGGGAGTCTAAGCTCGGCCCTGAAACCCACTCTGGCCCTCCTGAACATCTTTAAACCCCTGTGGTTTTGTTTGCGCCATTGACTGAATAACTAAAGGATGATCAGCCAATCACACGACTCGAGCAGCAGGCGAGATTCAGCACCCAAGTCTGTGCACACTTGCAAATGCTGGGAAACGTTATTTTAGCGGCAGGGTGTGAAAATGTAACATCTTTCAACTAGCTTTTAAAAACAAGTGGATCCAGTTGGTCATTGGAAGCTTTGTCGATGCAAGTCAGGATTTGGATGCAAGTTATTTGTCGACAGGTACCGGAACAAATCAGGACCTCTCAGATTTTGGGTTCTGGGTCGTCTGGCAAGTGTGTCTGCTGTCACACTGCCACTGCACCCCCATCCTAAATGTGCTCATGTCACGCTCCGCCATCAAAGGCTCACCCCTCGGCTCTGTGTTCTCAGAGAGGAGGCACACACCCCCCCGAACCGCCGCCGCCCCACTCGCCCCCACCTCCCCCCACACATGCACTGATCCCCTCCCTCCCACCCCGCCCCGGGCTCGGTAAGGATCTGCTATTCTCCGTTGCATTTCACACTCTTTGATTTGGAGTTTTGAAGTTTGTTCTTGTCTGTCTTTTCTTTTTTTCTTACCCATCTTTTTTAGACTTGGTTGCGTTTCATATTGACTGTCTTGATTCATGAAGTTTACAGATGATGATGCGCGCTGCAAACTTGGCACTGCGGGTTTGATGCTGCCTTTAATCACTTGTAATGTGCCTCTATTGAATCACTCCGTTTTTTACAAAGAGGAAGCCAATAATTATGTGAAATGAGTGGACATTTTGGCAAACACGCCTATTTGCTTTCTTGCCCAGAGTTAAGAGATTGTTACCACTCTGATGTTTGTACAGTAAATATGAAGCTGCAGCCGGTTAGTTTAGCTCACCAGCATGTGTGAAGCTCACCAATGAACCTGTTAACCAAAACCATAGTGTGAAAACACAAGCAGCTCGTTGACATTTGTTTTTAGCTTTGGGCAGAGCAAGGCTAGCAGTTTCCCTCTACATCCAGTCTTTATGCTAAGCTAAGTTGATCCTGGCTTCATATTCAGCACACAGACAATCATCGAACTCTCTGAGAGAAAAGTGAACGTATATCGACTGAGTCTTTCCAGGATGAACCTTTCATACCCAATCATGATACTATCAGCTGTTACCAATGAACCTGTTTACCTGTGGAATGATCCAAACAGGTGTTTTTGGATCAGTCCACAACTTTCACAGTCTTTTGTTACTCCTGTCCCAACTTGTTTGAAACGTGTTGCTGCCACCAAATTCAGAATAAGCACATATTCACAAAGATCAACGAATACATTGTATTGTATGTTTTCAATTGAGTATATGTCAAAAAGGAACAGCAATTAAATGCAATCTAACATGTAAATTAGTGAGCTTCAATAGTGCTGGTCGGTGGATTTTGTTACCTTTTGTTACATGCGTCCCCTGTTTCCAGTCTTCATGTCTCACCTAACTCCCAGAAAAGAAGCCAATCAGCATATTTCCCAAAAATGTCAAACTATTCCTTTAATTAACATTTATTCTTATGCACTTACTGTAGACAAGTGGCTGAGTGAGTGGGACTCTTGTTACAGTCCCAAACAGAGGAGCGATTTTCCTCGACCAGGCTGTCTAAAGGTATAAAAGTCCTTTTGTGAACCAGCTCAAAGGTTTGTATGGAGGGATGTAATTGGCTAATTAAGGAGAGGATGTGTGTGTTTGGTGTGTGTGGAGTTTTTACGTCCTCATCATATCACCAGTGGAAACTACTCTTCGGTCCTGGTTTCTGTTCTTGATTCCTCTGAATGAACATGTTAATTAACTCAACATTTGTGCTTTTTTGAACAGTGTGTATCCGCTGAGGTTATCCAGGGTTGTTTGTATTTTGTGAACAAAATGACAGAAAATTCAATGGGACATTCTGGGGCAGTTCAAACATGTTCAGCCAAAAAAGTTTCCTATCATCAATTAAGCTCTTTTTCTGGCCAGCACTGTTGACTCAGGCTGATCACTGTACATTAGCCAGTCTGTGTAGTAAAGGGAACCAGCTGGGGCCACACTCGCTCTAACACTGGACCTTTTGTAAAGGTCTCAGCCCCCCTACAAGTTAAATAAAAACCTTGTTGCATGAGAGATGCTCTTTGTGTAGAAGCAGACATTGTTCCTATTGTGGTGTGTCAAAGCTGACATGCCAGCTCCAACACAGTGCTGAATAAACTGTGGTTTGTGTACATACTGTAACTGTAGGCTGTGGAAAAGGAGCGAGGCAGCGGTCTGTGATGATCTTGGCGGCCGGTGAGGATTTGGCGTGCAGAGCGAGAGCTGGAGCAGGAGTACCACATGCGGCCCTTTCCCTCAGGATAATAAGTGCTTGTGGAGCAGAGAGGGAAGAAAACCTGCAAGGATCAGCCTTCCTGTTCACACCCCATCATGCATGAGCTGGCAGGATCCTTGTGTTGTTATGGTCATGAGACATTTCCTGTGTGTGTTTTGGGGTTGCATCTGGGCTTGTTTACAGCCCAGGGTAGAGCCTCATTAAGTGGAACATGGTACTAGGCGGATGTGGGGGGCTCAAGTGCCTATTAGTGGGGCCGGCCTGTAGCCCCAAACCAGAACCCAACTGGGCCAGGTGCTCCACGCTACAGCCTGGTTTCCACAACACAGCCAAACAGGGCCAAACAGGGATTACTCATTAGAAAAGTGTGCATCATTAAGGTTAGCCAAAAAATCCCCCTTTCTCAAACACCAGATGTTTTATCTTCCTTGATGATTTGTCAGATTGGACATTGAATTTTATCATCAAATCCTTGAAAACAAACATATGGTTTAATTTTAAGAGGATGCTATATCATTTCTTAAAACACTCCACACAGGAGTAAATAGTGCTTTTGTTGGGGACTATTTATATCAGCGTATTAATACACATTTGGTGCGCTAGTGAACATTTACAGCAGCAAGACAGTGTGTATGTGGCATCGAGTCAAACTACAGTGCCCACATTCATCATAACAAGATGAGATAATAAGATAAGATAAACCTCTGTTGATCCTCGCGTGGACATTTGGTTGTTGCAGCTGCACAATGACTAGAAAATAAGAAGGCTACAGGTAAGCATAGAAAGTAAGATAAATACATAATATAGGTATTTAAAGCTAGAATGAGAAAAAAGAAATGATACAAAAGCATTTGGAGACAGAATTACGTGAAGGAAAGTGGCACCGCGGCTGCAGCAAAAACGAAGTTCTACAGCACAGAGAAATAAGTTATAACTGACTTTGGATACACATGATACTTGTTAGGAGAATCATTGCTGGTCTTCTGATAATCTGAAAAATAGACAATATCACCAGACTTCCTAAGAGGAAGTTCACTGCATAGTGTGAGCGTGGCCACTAAATGCAGATCAAGCCAGAAATATGACTGAAATCAGTTTGAGCACACTGAGGTGTCCTTGATTCATCCTTCCTGTCTGGTTGTGCATGTGCAAGTAGCCCTTCCTCGTTCATTCTTTGGTGTGTGTGCATAACTATGAGACCCTCACATCCCACAGGCCCCTCTGTCAGCAGCAGCTACATGAATTCCTCCACAGCTCCAGTGTGAAGTGTCCTGCAAAGACTAAAGCTGTGCAGCAGAGGACAAAGCGGAGAGGGATTAACGTCCTCCCGCCTTTCTGCTCATGCTCACCCGCACCGTGTAACCCTCAACATAATCAAACACTCACCCGGTGTGACACACAACACAACCAAACACTCTTCTGGGGCTATGCTACTAAAACAAACCCTGCGCTCCGAACCCCAGGGGCTGGGGAGAGTGTCGGAGGAGCTGAAGAGGCGGATGTGAGGAAGGCCAAGAACCTCATGGTGTTTATGCTGAACAGCCAGAGAGTGGGAAATGCAAGGAACACGATCCCCATGTTTTCCTTACCCCAGCTAATCCGACGAAACGACACAGGGAGCAGATTCCCTTACAGAGAAAGCTGCCACTTAGATATTTATCCTCGCTAAGGCAAACATCTGGCCCCGGCGGGCTCTTTTCATAGGGCGATATGAGTGGGTGTGATTCTCAGCTACATTTATTTGGGTGTGAAGTTTTAATTAAAAGTGAAAGCGATGCCCGCCGGCTAACCCCCCTCCAGCTTTGTCTATCCCCTGATCCCTCGAGCTTCGTCTGAGCGTGGAACGAAGAGAGGAAAAGCAAAACTAGAGAAGAGACAGACAGATGGCAGGGGGAAAAAGCAGGAAATAGACAAACAAATGCAGGGACGTGTAGGAGAAGAGACACAGACAGGAGATATAGAGTAATTTATCCGCTCAGGAGGTGCTCGAGGTGTGAAATTTCCCTCCTCGCTGTTTGTTTTCAGTTGCAGTCAGATGGAACGGCCTCAGTTACAGACAAAGTGCCCGTTGCCCCCACACACAGAAGAGGGCGTATTGCTTACAGAAAAATCTGCTTACTCTCCAGAGTCTGCTTTTCCAGAAGCACCCTTGCATGCAAGATCACCTCCACTGGCTTAGAGCACATTAAGCACCTTTATTACCCAGAACCAGGAGGGCAATTCCTAACATCCACCCATCCTGTTTTACGGTTTTCACAATTTAGAGGATTCGTCTTTAAAAAGCAAGATATCTTTCGTCAAACTAAATCCCGACACTGCTGAAGGTTTCACATCGTGGTCACAGTCGGAGCAGCAGTTTACGAGTGAGACTGAGCTCATGTTGTGTTTACCAATCGCCTCCGGATACAAAGTGCAGGGGCCTCATTTATGAGCTGGCACATGGATTCCCTCATCACTTGAAACTAAAAAAAGCTCATTGTACGTACACCTTGTTTATAGCAACACAGGTAATAAAGCTAAACCTTCCATCTATCAGTTGCAGTTGCAATTAGGAGGCAGAAAGTGTGTGAATGAGCTTCAGGAGCCCCCCCACGTGATAAATGTTCCAGACTACTTTTAATTAAAGCCGGAGCTGGTTTTACTGACGCAGAGGAGGAAATTTTTACACATTTGTCAAGTGAAAACATGCAAATGTAGATTACTACATGTTGTCCACATTAAACTTTATTTACATGGTTTCTTAATGTTGTAATATTAGTCGCCACACGCAGGGTGATTAAAGGAGTGGTTTGACATTTAGGGAAATACCCTTGTCTTGTACTCTTAGTGTGTAAATAATCTTTAAATAATAAAATAAAAACAACAAATAGTGGTTTCACAGCGCTTTTTTTTTCGGGACTATTTCTTGCCTGGGTGCAGTGACCTCAAGGATTCTTGTCATTATTGTCACTTATGGAGATATAACATATTGAGCCAGTGAGCTTTAGAGAGGCTGGTAGGCAGATTTTGTTACCTTTGCAAAGAGCCAGGCTAAGTGTTCCCCCCCTCTTTCTTTGCTAAGCTAAGCTAACACCACCATTGGCTCTCACCCTCAGGAAAAAAGCACTCGGGTAGTATCGCCGACAGATGTCAGGCGCATGGATCGGTTATTGAGTCTCACCCCAGCTGACTGTCTGCCGGGCTCTTTGCTAGAAAGAGTCTGGCCTATCATGTGTTACCTGGCCGTGCTCTCAGTGTGAGAGGACGTTAATTGGCGGTGAGGCGCCAGTCTCTCCCCGCCTCTCCTCTGGCGTCAGTAAGAGCCAGGAAAGGTGGCATAAAGCCTGGCCTCCGAGCGCTCCAGACTCCGTGGGTCCGGAGGGAACCAGAATGCATGATCCAGTGTGCTGATCCCTGAAGCACACACCTGGCCTGGACGTGTACACTTGAATGGAAAACCTGCCCAGAGAGAAACTCAAAGTTGTTCTTTCAGGAATAAAAAGCAGAATTATTTTCTATTTAAAAGCTCAAAGAAAAACTCCTGTCTCCTGTTTAGTGGCGTGCAGAGTTCCCTCCTGGCTGATTGGACTTCACCCAACGCGTGTGTGTGTGTGTGTGTGTGTGTGTGTGCATGTGCATGTGTGTGTGTCTCTCCTGGCTCCTGTCTGCCGTCCGTCTGCCTCCCCTGGATTGGACTCCTGTCGCCTTCGCAGTGAAGGGCCACTCAACCTGGGTGGATATTCTTTCCTTCACATCTGCTATGAATTTACCAGAGCCAAGCCATTCAAAGACTCCTTTATGGAGCCGTCAGCAGCCCTGTGACTGCTTCCTATTAAGACACACGCACACTTGGTACACATGCACACCTTGGCACACACACAGGTTTGTTCTCATGCACACATTCACACTCATGCCTACATTTGAATAACATTTTCATATCTCTGTGCCTCTCTTTCTCTGTCCTTACGTTACATACATACACATACACACTTTCTTACTAAACCAAAAATCTGAACTTAAGTCAGCCTCAACAGCTGCAGCCTTCTTGTTTTTTTTTTTTTAAGTGAATCACCCGTGCATGGTGGAGCAGTACAGGGGTGGTTACTGGGCCATTACACACTTTAATCTATTTATTGCTGACATCCCTCTTGCTGGGCATATGCACACTCCAGAGAAACATGAGCCGGGACAGCAGCGAGGCCATCGTGTAGCTTAAGATGGATCTGATTGGGAGAGAAAAGAGAAAAAAAATAATAATTATGATCCGTGTGTGCGTGATCATATTAATTCTTCAAAAAAGAGATGCTTTTGGGAAACAGGATCTGGTCTGTTGTGATGACAGGAAATTATTGTACATTTAGTCCATTCTATTGTTAGATTAGATTTTAATTTCTTCACAAGTAGGTAGGAATGAGAGATTTAGATGTTTGCTAAAGAAAAAAAATCCTTATCACAGACATGGAAATGTAATTTTAAGGCAATATTTTGACATTTTACAACCTCATTTCAGAGTTAAATTAGAAGATTGATCATTTTGGTTTTTTGTATTCATACAAAAACCGAAAACACATAACCTTGTAAAACCAAAACCGAGTGGATGTCTTTATGTTTTGTCAGATTTATATGTTTGGACAGAGCTGGACTTAGCTTAGCTTAGCACAAAGACTGTAAACAGCTAACCTGGCTCAGTCCAAAGATAACAAAATCTGCAAAACCAACAGCTCTAAGGCTCACTAGTAATCGCATTATATCTCATTCGTTTTCTTCGTACAAAAAACAAAGTGTAAAAAGGACAAATAAAGGTTTTATGAGTGGTTTTGTGAGGGACTATTTCTTGGCCGGGTGCAAGAGCAGAGCCAGGTTGGCTGTGTCTTAAAGACAAGATGAGCTTATTCTGGCTGCAGCATCATGTTTAATGCACAGATATGAGAGAGGTATCAATCCTCTCATCTAACTTTAAACAAAAAAGTGAATGTTAATATAAAGCATATTTAACAAAATGTCAAACTATTCCTTAAACAGAAAACAGTGTAAATAAGGGTCAGGTGCATGTGTTGTGAGAGAGCTCCTCATAATTTGTGCATTTTTCTTTTAAAAATCACTGTGTGACTGCTCCGAACAGTGGGAGGAAGTTAATTGGCTTTCTATCATCCACCGCTAAGCTTTACAAAGAATCCAGATATATATAAGCCTATTCAACATTTGGAATCACTAGCTTGACTGAACGGCAAGATGAAGCCTCAGTATGAATCATGAAAGGCCTCAGCCCACTTATTACGACTACAAGTTTGACTGCCTTTCATCTTCCCCGTAGCGCACTCATCCAATTGTTGCTGCCGCCGTATCTGGATCCCTGAGTTCAAAGACATCCCTGGGTGATTCGGAGGTTATTCTCTCCGGTCATTTTTTCAGATTGCCTTTAACATTTTTCACATTCGTGCCTGCATGTAAATCTTGGATTAAAATATTAGATAAAGGAGGAGGCATCATGGAAGGAATACCCTACATTTTACCTGTTTGATGAGACGCCAGCCGCAGAAAGCGGGGCCAAGTGTGTACCTTGGCAGTGATGCGTCTGGTTGCAGTTGTGGCAGAGAGGATCTATGACTGATATGTTAATACTGCTGTTTGGAGCCTGGTCTACAGGAAGATTCAGACTGTTTCAGAAGAGCGCAGGATCCCTTTTGGGATGAGAGCTCTGCGTTCCCATGAGAAAAGCCATCCTCTGAACTCCTCTGTTTCTGCACTCCCTCGCTTTTCTCCCCCTCTTACTTTGGTTATATCATCAAAGGGAGAGGACGCACATGAGTAGAGAAAATTGGGGGAGAAGGCTCTGTTTTGTGAATAATGCATTAATAATCATTTGTACTTGCACTTGAAGCAGATGGGAGAGAGAAATTTAGGGCATGTCGCCGCCGCGGTCATATAAGTTGGTTTTGGCACCCAATTTTCAGGTCACCTTTATGCTCTGTGAATGATTATGTTACTTCTTTTCTTTCTGTTCTGGCAGACTGTCAGGATTTTTCTGTCTCTTTCCCCCCTTGTCCTCATTTTCTCTGTGTGCGTTCCTGCAGCTGCCAGCGTGATAGACTATTGACTGAGCTCATTCTGAAGTGTGC
Source organism: Holacanthus passer (assembly GCA_025331565.1). Lineage (NCBI taxonomy): Eukaryota > Metazoa > Chordata > Actinopteri > Pomacanthidae > Holacanthus > Holacanthus passer. The sequence continues at coordinate 3,079,327 of JAFREQ010000004.1, read as the reverse complement.
CACGATATGACACAAATCCAGTTTACGCCTTCGTGCAACCGCGACGCCGACGACTCCGGCAGGAGAGCCTGACTCACTGTGGCGTTCTGCGTGACGGCACCGGTGGGACAGGTGTCAAAAATGCAGCAAGTAGGTCTCGGTATAAGCTCATCTCAAGCTGAAGACCTGATATTTATAAAGACTCGAGTCATCTAAAGGTGATAGATGTTAAAGGTACAGATGGTGTTGGGCCACCACAAGCCTCCAGAGCAGCTTCAGTGACATAGATGCTACAAGTCTCTGGATTAATGGGATGAGCATCATTCTTCCAAAAGACATGCCTTCATTTGGTGTTTGGATGGTGGTGTTAAGATCAGGTGACTGTGAAGATCAGATCGAAGAGGGTGTCAGGGGAGATTTCATCACATCTCTGGCACATGATTCATTTTAATGCTCGTCACACCGACTCCCCGTATGGAAGCATCTGCGTTTGTCACATCTCTGCAATCATTTATTAATGTTCTTCCTTTCATTTGCCACCTATACTTGTCTGTCACCGGGGGCGCACACAACTGGTTCACAGCTACACGTGCACGACGGCAGTACACTTCTACGTCACTGCAGATAGGTGACAAGTTCAACCACTGGAGGTCAGCAAAAACAAGATTTTCAATTGTTATTAATTTGCTGTTTATATAACACTAACCACAAAAAGACCAAAGACATTTATGTTGTTACAGTAGTTTAATTATAAAATCGATCAAATCAAGTTTTAAGTAGACAAAAGGAAGTGGTACATTGAATTATTTTTCTACTGTTAATTGTTCACCTGATCCCCATTAGCTTCCTCTAACACAGTCACTGAAGCCCACAAATAACAGAATGAAAATTGTGTTATTAGATTTAATAAACATTTTTATTTATGAGTATTATACTGATGAGCAGTAAAATCAAACCCTGCCACAATTAAAGGCTCTGATTATCCTTTAACGTGCTCACAGTAATGTTTCCCTTCACAGACCTGCAGTACATCATGTCAGCTGGAATGATAGTGAGAAACACACTTGTTCGCTCCATGCCAGTTGCCCTCTGCACCGACTTGGACCTGAAGTAAATATTTGCTGGGTGGGTTGCTCCTCTCTTCTCTTGTGTACACACACACACACACACACACACACACACACTGCGTGGATGGCTCAGTCCTACGCTGCTGCTGTCAGTTTGCACAGGGTTCAAAGATTAGTTGGTGCATGGCCACTGTTTGCTTGTTAGAGAGCGAGAGCACCTGCTGCCGCTGCTCCTGCTTTAACCTGTCAGGCCAGACGTGGAGGCAACATAAAACCTGTATGATACTTCTAAAGTATTCACTTGAATGCATCCAGACACATTAAATCATTGACATGTGTCTTGAATTGACCTTGTGTTGCTCAGTAGCTTGTCTTGTCAAACCACACCCATCTGCTACTACAAGAAGTTTCAAACACACACAGTGAATAATTCACAAGTATTATTCAAACCATGTGTGATCGACACATGGAATATGCTGAAACACAGTTTATGGGCTCCTTGTCCTGAGATTATGGTTCTTTATAAGTGGCAAAAACCAAACAATTTGAATGTAAAGCACTGATGCTAAACTGGAATTTGTTACAGGTATTTTTCACATGTTTTTAACCACTGGTCAGAAAGAGGAGCTTCAGCCAGGATTTTTTGCTTATTTGCACTTCCAGCAGATACAGAACAACATTCTCGTTCATTTGGAGTTGTGTTTCCGATATTCACTCTCTTTTACCTCTGTTTTAGGTCTCCACCAGCTCCTGAGGGAAATATGTAGCCCTTGTTTCCATCAATGTGTTTTTATGCATCAAGTATCACATTAGAAAAGTTTAATGGAAATGGGGGGAAAAAATCAATATTGCAAAAAAGTTTTTACGTTTGCTTAAGGTAGTTTTAGCCTCTTTTTTTTTTTTTTTTTTCGAAAAACAGTTAATGTGGTTAATGGGGGATGGAAACACCTTTTCTGAATAAGTTCTGACATAGTGAACATTTAACACACGACTGATCAGCTGTTTTTGCTCCAAGAGAAGAAGTAGAAAACTATTCCCAAAGAACTCTCTCCATTGTCCTCTTGTAGACGGCCGCGACAACTGGTTTTGTTTCTTCTTTGTGACGTTTGGAGTTAGTTAAACTGGACCCAGGAGCGAGACACAGTCGAGGGTGAAGGGGTAAAAGGGGTTTATTAAGTAAAGACACTCATACAAGACGAGCAAAAAGGGTGACTAAACACAGGAAGTCCAGGTGGTGCGGAGTTGCTTCAGTGGATGGAGGCTGGTAGGTGCTGAAGCAGGACGGCAAGAGACATGCAAGTGGGATAGGTAAGGAAGAACACAGGAGAGACAAGAACAGGGGCAAAGACAGGCAGCATGGAAAGGGACAATCTGGCAGCTTGTAAGAGAAGGAGAGGGGTATTTAAGCTGCCAGTCGTTATGTGAAATTGGGGACAGCTGAGAGAATGGAGAGCCCCAGCACCTGAAGACCACACCTCCAGCCACTGAAGCAAAGCCTGAACAAAAGACTGAACAATCCTAAACCAAAAACACTGGAGTATAAAACTGAAAATACACTGAAAATAAACTAATAAAAACACAAGTGTCCAAAACCATGACATTCTTCTTCTTATTTGAGGTTTGTTGGCAGTTGGCAAACAACGTGTTTTGTTTGCAATCTCTGTTTCTTCTACTCTGTTTATTACAGCCGTGTGCAATATAGCCTTTACCTCCAACTTCTGATGATGTGGCACGAGAACTGGCTCTATGTCCTCACAGTCATTGGATCTCGTACAAGTGCATATGACCTTTACTTAGCTGAGATAAGCAACCCAAACAAGAGAATAAAACACAAGCTGCAAAGACATGGACAAGATAAAATTAGACAATTAAATGATTCTAGATGAAGACTAGACTGAGAGTCTTCAGCTATGGGTCATTACTTCTGCAGGTCATAAACCAATCTATTTGCACAACGCAAATGTTGAGGGTTCATCCTGAGGGAGACATGAATATCTGTACTAAATTTCATGGCAAACTATCCAGTAGTTCTCAAGACATTTTACTCAAAACCCCAATGTGAACTTACTAAAAATCAGTCAGTCACCAAAGTCAGACAGGTTCATCCTCTGGGGACAATCAACATTTCCTGATCATCCATACAGTAGTTGATGAGATGACCAATCAACTGACGTTTTAATCCCCAGAAACACGCAGGCATAGCATGATTAAAAATATAACGTGAGACAAAGCCATAAATAACATTCATAATTCATCTTATAAGATTTTTTTTCATGTTATGTAACTGCACCTTAACTATTTCTGAACCTGCTTCCTGTAAAAACTTACGAGCTCCTTTGTTTCATGGCAGAATGTTCAGTGACTGATTTCTTTTACCTCATCGGGGAGTAGAAGTCGGGTGATTAATGGGTGTTTCACTCCGCAGGAATGAACAATACTTCAAGTCATGGGTTTGGAAAGACCATGATAGATCCACCAAACGTCTAAAAGTTAATATATCAGGACCGTACTTTTAAGTTAACAAATTCTTGAATGCTAAAGAGTCTAAACCTCATAGGAGCGAAGTGAAGGTTCATCACAAGTTCACTCATATCATCCAGAGTTCATTTTGGTGTATAGCAATATTCAGTTGGTTTTGGCTCCATTTCCCAAAACAGTCAGCCACCAAAAAACTGCGATTCAGTCAGCAGAAAGTCTCAGAAACAACAGCAGAACATGAAAAGCTGTGATTTCCCTCTAATGCCTCAGGGCTTGTAACTCATACTGTCCTCAATCTGCCATTAACTTCTTTTCTTGTGGGTCAAAGTCGGGGACCTGCAACCTCTTTTCTTCTTATGGTTCAAAATGCAATGACTTCTGGGAAAGATGGGCAGAAATGACACATCTTCATTTTATATGAGTGATAACAATAAGTGTGGTAAAGGACAATTAAATTAAACGCCCCAAAGGTGAAACATCATTTTAGGTTTGAATGCAGCTGCCACCGAGTTCAAACTGTCACTAATCAAGTGTTTCCACTGACTTTTCACATCACTGACCTTTACTCTGATCCATCTTAGCCTCTACACCTGTTTCCAAGTTACAGATGGCTCAGAGGCTGTCAGCGCCTCAGCAGATATTTCATAAGATCTCGCTGCACTCTCCTCTGCTCCGTGCATCACGGACACACTCCTCATCTTGGATATATGGCTGTGGGACCCTTTTCCATTTGGCGGGGATCTGCTGCCTACCTGTACGGGCAAATTGTGGAGAGAGCTCGATGTGAAACTGACTCGGACTCCTGAGTGCAGCCAAATCTCTATTTCTGTCCATGAACAGCCTTGAAAGTCACATCAGTGGCCGTCTAGACACTATAATAGTCTTGCATCAATATTTAATGTTCCTTGCAAAAATCGCTCGTTTTGCTGCTTAGGAAATATTAATATTGCTCCTTACAGTTCAATATGAATTAATTTCAATCAGCACAGAGCCTGAGTTCTGTAATTAATGTCAAACTCAACCATCATCAGTTTCACCTCTTCCACAAAATGTTTTCATGGAACAGTTCTAGTCCAAGTCGCTGATTCTTCCCTGTGAATAATGAAGCTATTCATCCTCTGTAATGTCAGTTTTGGCTTCAACGCACCACATTTGTATCTAACTTGGCTTCTATTTAAAGATGCAGATGTTTGCGAGAAAAGAGTCCACACCAGAGAAGTAACAAAACTGTTTGGTATTTTATTAAAAAGTAAAACTAGACATCAGTCTGCGGTCGCAGCCAACCCCGTTTTCCTCCCCGTTCATTGTCTTATCACAAGGTTTACAGATGGCAGTGATGTGTCTGTCCGACCTGGGAATGCTCATCAGCTCAACACAAATAAAACAGGGAGAACTACGGTCTTCGTCCATAGACTTTATTGGAAATTCTTTACATGTGAATCCTCCGAGCCTGCCCAAACCCAGCTTTAGAGACTATAAATATATATATAAAAAAAAGTAAGTGTAAAAGACTTTTGCAGTTCCTCCAAGAACAAAGAAAGCATTTACAGTCAGGTCTCAACTTGAGAGGGCAGTCACCTTTTTGTTTGTTCGTTGAAATGTCAAACAATTATAACAGTGCTTTTTTAAAACAATTGTTAATTGTGTCAGGAACAAAGCCGAATTAAAACAAAAAACAAATATAAGGGGAAAACAATCAGTGGCCAAATGAAATCAGTAAAGTCTTGATGATAACAGCACGAGAGAAACACAGGAGAACAGCACAGCACAATACAGACAGAAGAGGGAAAACCAACCACTGCCTTATCAGTATATATATACACACACATATACATATACATTGCTGGCAACCTCGCCACAAACTGCAGGAACTTCTGCACACTCAAAAAGGTTTTCGTTTAGTGAGTGTTGTGTCTGAAAATTAAATTTGCTGCAGCAGTTTTCCTGCGCAGTGTGCAGAAGTTATTATAAAACAAGTTGAAGAGTCAAAAATCCACCAGCACTACAAAGCCCCCCCGTCCTGAGTGCACAAAGCAGTGGGACTCCGGCGTTGCACCGGCCCAGCTAGCAGCACTGTCACTGAATTACTTGGAAAATGCTGGGAGAAAAGTATTCAAAGTGCAGGAGTAGAGCACCACCTGGTGATCGAACCAGGACATGCAGGGGAAACCTTCATTCGTCTGAGGATCTTTTTTTGACTGTTTGTGTCACTATGTCCATCAAGTGACTATTTCAACGATTTCTGCTGTTACAAAAGGAAAATAACTCAGACATGTTCTCTGCCCTGGTCAAACCTTTGCAATTTACCGGATGTGATTAAGATCAACAAGTTATCATTTACAATACCAGATAAAATGTGCAAAAAATATCAAATATTCAAAAATGCCCATTTCTTAGCAAATGTCACATTTCCCGTTTTAAACACTGTTTACAAATGTTTATGCACATAATTTCAATAAAGTATGGTCCTGCAGCTGCTGGCATAATAGGTGCACTTTACACAGAAGGAGTGCAAACTGACGGAGCATTGAGGTACCGGTTCTTTTAAAGTGGCAGGGCACTACAGAGGAGGAGAGGCTGGTCAGCTCTGCACGCCAAGAAGGGAGACTCCAAGTCCTGGGCCCCCCCCCCTTTTTTTTTTTTTTTTTTTAAAAAAAAACATCTTGGCACCAAGAGCTGAGAGGAAAGTCACGTTTTAGCACTAAATGTGATGTGACTACAATGTGTGATCCGTAGTCTCGACCCAGATCTGACAATAAATCTGAACCCGGGCTGGGAAAAACAAAAAATCCTACAACTAGCAAAATCCTATCATGTTTATCTATTGACTTGCATTTGACCAAAGATAATCTTGGTGTCAAGATGCGTAGTAGTAAAAGAGATTTACAGGAGACATGAAAAAGTGTTATCAGCCATCAGCACTGTTTTTAAGCATAGAAAGGCTTCCTAGAGGGTTTTAGCTACATGGACAGCATCTCTTTAACAAGTACGTTTAGTCAGTGAAAACACAATGACTTGTGACAGAGATGTGAGAGGGACAAACATTTTCCAGCTAGATTTGCTCCCCCAGTAAAGTGATGGCTGGACTACGTGTGTCACGAGTGATGACAGACCTTTGATTACACTGTACTGGTGTTTGGGGAGCGCAAATGTAAAAACAAAGCAGTTCACTGGACAACATTTTTAGTCCAATTACACTTGTGTGTGAGGAGGTGGTCAACCAAAAAAAAATCAAGAGTCTTAAGAGCTATGAGGACCTCTCCATTATCTCAAATGTCTCATTTTTGTTGGTTGGAAAAAAAGCATCACCAATATTAAACATGTTACAAATATAAATCAGTTTTCTTTTTGTTTTTCAAAATATGAACAGAAATTCAAGAACACAAAAAAGTCTTTCTGAGGATTAAGTCCCGCTGGCTGTAGGAGGAGGAGATGGAGGGCTTGTGATCATTTTTAGAGGAGCGGGACAGAAATTTTAAAGCAAAGAGAGATGACAATAAAGGAGAAGAAAAGCACCCTGGATTTTATGAGCGTTTCTGTCTCTTGGAATGTCGCTGCTGGCTGGACCTCTCCTCATCGCTGCTCGCCCCCCCAGTGTCGCCCCGGCCCCCCCGTTGACGAGTTCTCCGTGTGTCCCGCTCGCCATCGCTATCCTGCTCCCGGTAATCCTTCTTGCCTGAGGTGGCAGAGGTCCGCTTACTTCTCCTCCTGCCATCGTTATCATCATCATCCTCATCATCATTGTCGTCCTCCTCCTCCTCCTCGCTCTCGCTCTCCACGTCCCTCCGTCCCCGACCGTTTCTGGCTTTCTTCCTGTTCGATTTGCCGTTCTGCATCTTCTTCTTCGGTTCTTCTTCCTCCTCTTCCTCTTCGTCTTCTTCCTCCTCCTCTTCCTCGGATGTTGCGGGGGCTTGGCTGACGCGTTTGCGTGAGCGCCGGCGGAGGTAGCTGAGGCCAGGCAGCAGCTTTTGGAGCAGCTCAGTGAACGTCTGCTCCGTCTTGACCATGCAGGAGAGCACGGTGCTGCCCTGTTGGTTGTACTCCTCTGCGTTGGAGAAGACCAGTTTTATGTCTTCCAGGAAGTCCTGGGCATGACGATACGAGCTCTGGCCAAACTTGCCCAGCATCGTCTGGAAATCCATGGGCTGGGTGATGATGTCCAGGTAGTCTTCTGCCTCCTCCGGGGACACAGGCTCCCTGTGAGTTGCAGAGCAAGAGGTAAGGGCCACATTAGACTATTGATTAAAGATCATAATAATTAATGACTAAAGTCATTCCGGAAGTCGATTAGAAGTAGAAGGAAGGAAGTAGATGTAAATTTCCCTGTTGTTGTAAATTTCCCCGTTGTGGAACTAATAAAGTAATATCTTATCTTGATACTGTATGTTGATGTAATACAAAAAACAATGGCATTTGCTTGTTCAGTGTGAGAACTAAGGAAACTTCAACTGTCTACAAACTGAAGGATTTAATTGTTGGAGCCCATTAGGGATCAGTGCATAGTCTAGAAGGAAGTGTTGCCCGACAAGCTCTGGACTGGGCAGATACGGGTGGTGTGAAAACTGTGGAGAGGTGAGGTGAATTTATGGTCTTGAATTAAGGCAACTAAGGACTAAGTAAGGATAATATTTTAACAGCATAAGAATGTTTTCACTGCCTTCAACAGTGGAACAGACAAAGTGTAAAGTTATCAAATACTGTGAACGTTGTATGATGGTTGGTGTTGCTTCAGAGTAGATTATGTTCTCTGCTCACCTGAAAGGCCAGCTGTAGCGGAATTTCATCAGTTTCTTGAGGATCTCCTCACACCTCTCCAGCTCCAGCGCCTGCCTGCTCACTCCTGATTGGGAACTCACCTTCTGCACCTGCAGAAATCACACACAACACAACAATTGGAATGAAACAATGATACAAAACTGATGTATTCTAAGCTCTCAATGTACATTTTGAGCATAAATGTCTCTAAGTTTCGGAAATATAGACGATCTCCAGCACATTTCCTGCTGTAGGTGTATTACTGAATTCTTTTAAGTAGTATGATGTATTGTCTATATGTGAGTGTCCTGCTGGTTTCTTACCAGTTCATCAATGTCTGCAGGGCTGTTGGGGCCAGTCCTCTGTTTGCTGCTCTGACTACTTGAAGACGACTGCTTCTTGGATTTACTTTTTGAACTTTTCTGCCGAGAGGAAGACTGCTTATTTTTCTTCCTTGGTCTCACTGTGGAGAAATAACAAGGTAATCAGGACAACAAGGAAACATTTTTTTTAAAAGTGCACCCTGTAGAAAAACTAATATTTTTATGAGAATTACAAAAACACAGGTACAGGAAATGTTTAAACAATCATTCCTGACAAGTGCACTATGCACAAATGTCTGAAAGCTTCAACTTCATGAATATGCTCCAATTCCAATTATGAATATCAAGTAGAGTTCATGCTTAATTGTTCATTAAACTGTTATTTTAATTTTTTTTACCAAAACTAGAAAAGAGAAAAATAATTTGTTCTCAGGTGCATTGTGATTCTCTCTTGAACTATTCAGCACTGATGCATAAAAGTTTCTTAATGGTTGACACGCAGGCTTGAACTGACAGAGGGGATCATCCTGCCACATACTCTGAGTGAAGCCACAGTGAGACGTGGCTTCAAAGCAAAGGTCCAGACCTGAGCTGTGCTACATGACAACACACAGACAATAGAGACGAGGACACGACAGTGGCAGAAATTCCATGTCAGCATTCTTCCCATTCCCAGCCTTCAGCACTAAGGACCCCCCATTTTCCCAAAACCAACTCAGGTGTTCAAATATGAGACTTCTTTTTTGTTTTGTGCCACAGTTTCTAATACAAAAATGTAATGTATTCATGACACAGGGATTCCAGTTTTGAGTTGATCCATATAAAATGTCAATGATAACCTGGATAGACTGGAACATTTTTGCCATATTTATCACCATATGTTTACTGATGTGTGACACAAGCCGAGACAATTTTGTGAAACCTGGACTTTCTCTTGCTGATAACTCACAGCTGTGCCCCATGGCTTTGTAGTCATTCTCTTCTTCATCCTCTTCATCTTCCTCAGAGTCCTCCTCTTCAGACTCCTCCTCATCTTCTTCTTCATCTGTGTCTTGGTTGTAGTTCCTGCAATGGAGAGTTTAACAATAAAAAATCCTAATACGACTGATAAAGACAGAACATGGTCTGTAGTTACAAAAGAGGCAGATTTACTGTAGAGGTTTTGTTAAATTGAGGAAAATAATAATATGCATTCGATTTATATTAATATTTCAATTAATATGTCAGAGTCTCAGTAATACGAGAGACTTGGAGTAAGGGGGAAAAGGGAAATTGCAACTCTGCCTTCAATAGAATAAAATAAAATGTTACTACACACAAACTAAATGCTATTCTAAATATCTAAGTTCAGGAGAAACTCTGATTACTTGGTGTAGTGCAATAGTTTATAAGGACAACGGAGGACAGAGACAGACTGAACAGTGTGAGACGGACAGTTACCTTGAGCGGGAGCCACGTCTGGCCACAGTGGGCTGGCAGGCTGGGCACAGCCACTCTCCGACCGGGATGCGGTACAGGGCCGGTCGCAGACAGAACAGGTGGAAGGCCTTGTTGCACTCATCACAGAGAATGAGTTTCTCATCGTCACCTGGAACAGATCAATATATATATATTATAACAGCTAAAGAAGGTAACGAGCTTCCTGGCTTTACCTAAAATTCATTTAGTACATTTTTGTTCTTCCTGTTTTACCTTTTCTGGTTTTCACTCTCTGACAAGGCTAACAAACTTCAACATCTTATTCATGTATCTGTGCAAGTAACCAAGTTTTTATAGCCATCTTATCACTACACGTTCACCTGCAGGCCTGCGGCGCTGCCGGCTCTGTACGTAGACCTGCCTGACACTACTTGACTTTTCTGCTCTGAGCCTGCTGCTACTGCCCTGTCTGGATCTGGGATTAGACTCCATCAGAATCAGCACCAATGAGCTCTGCCTGAGCACTGGACAGGGAGCAGGAGACCATTGGGTAGTAGTACAGCACTGCTTCACTCAAACTGAAACTTAAACATCTGACAAAGACTGACTGCTGTACTGAGAAAGAAAGTCAATTTGCAGCAAAAGTTTTTCTATCTCAGTAAAGGAATAAGGTTCTCATTGGCTGCAAATAATCTGTGAAAACCTATTTTTGAGACAGCAGTTGGAGACAGTCCTTACCTTTCCTGCGGCATACTTTGCAGCGAGCGTTCTCTGCAGACATGTCCCACTTAATGCAGGCGTCCAACATTCCCAGCAGGACGTGCATGCGGGAAAAGGTCTGGGCCTCTCGGATAGCAGTCTTCCACTTCTCTACCGCTGTCGCTACCTAAGAGGAAAAATCCCAGACTTGTTTAAACTCAGCAGGACTTTGGATAAAGAAAGTCCAAAAGTGGCAGCTCTATTTGTATATGAATCTTCAGTGTGTTTCATGAACACATTTCAGCTTCTCTTTGGACCCTGTTACCTGTGAGACACAAACTTAAAACATTAAAATTAATCTTACCCTGGCCTCTTCTGCCAGTCTCTTCTCCTCATCCACCTCTTCAGCCTTGCTGCTTTCTTCTCCTCCCTGCTTTTTCTTCTTCTTCTGCTTAGGGGCCATGAATCCCTGCAGGAACTTTTTGATTACACAGGCCTGAATGGTGATGATGCACTCGCCAAAGTCTTTCAAGCTCTCCATGTCTTTCAACTGTGAAGAGAGGATGAAACAGACAGTTATGAAGTACAAATACAACCTCTTGTGCGCAACACGGACCTACTACATGAGCTATAAAAATCAGTAACACTTCACTGATTAATAAAACACTAGCTGACAATAAAAATCAAACTTATTAAAGTTTTATGATGGTGTTATGTACATCATCAATGCCTGTAAACAAAAGTGTAACAGTTTTTAACCCTTTAATTAAATATGTGATTTAACCTGATTTATGACTTATGTTTCAGTCTAACAAGGCTGATTATTTCTGGTGTTGATAGAAGGTTGTAAACAATCACTCAACCCAAAGATAAAGAAATGATTCATTGCTCAGGCTTCAGTATTGAATTTTTAGGTTAACTAATATTCTCTGTAATCAGACTAATCACCTGATCGTCGATGTCTGTGTTGTCGTCCAGGTATCCCAGACCTCCCTTCTGGAGTCGTGAGGCTACCTCCTGGATGTCACTACGCAGGTAGTTGAGCAGCTCTGAATAACCATCGCAGGTCCTGAGGCCCAGTTTGCTCTTACGGGTCAAATGGATGGAGTGAAGGATGTCCTGGTATCTGAAACAGGGAAAGGGATGGATTTAGGTTCAACTTTATATTTACGCCATAGCAGCTGCTATTTGAGCACTACAGTAGGACTCATGTCATTTCCATCTTATAAGGAGAGTGCATGCACCTGCTTTGTATTTTGGCCTTCAGTTCACTCTCTCGAACCCCCTGAGGATGAAGATTTTCCACTAGTTCCTCCAGTTCAGCTGGGTTGTCACATATGAACCTGCATTCAGAAGCAGAAAAATTAGAACAAAATAATGTGTAAAAAGGATAAAATCAATCAAATGAAAGAGAAGAAGACAGACAGAAAGAAACACAGAAGCAAAGGTCTTACCAGAGGTTCTGTCCCTGCTTGGGAACAGTAGTTTCTATACAGATGTCTGCTGCTGCTCCCTGCTGGGCTCCCTCACTAATAGCACCATCTACGCTGCCATCATCCTTTTCAGCTTCTACAACACCAACAGTAATTAATCATCTAGTATCAACTTCAGAACAGATGAGATTCAGAAATTATGAGATGAGCCAATATACATTTTTTTAACAAACACATATTGATAAAGATCCTGAGCCTTGCTTCTGTACCTTGTGAGTTTTGAGTAGTGTTCGACCCACCATCCTCTTCCTCCTCTACCTCAGGCTCGGCCGGTTTGTCCTCAGGTGGAGGGGTGAAGCTGTAGTCGATGCTTTCGTGCACCCAGCCTTTCTCAATGTACAGACCAGGAACCACATCAGAGAAAAGCCAGTATCTGAACAAAATAAAAAATAAGGCAAACAACAGTTATAATTTATTTAACATGCTCATTATAATAAATGTCCATTTATCTGTGTCAAGCACTAACCTGTTGTGATTTCTATCGGTACCCAGTGGGGTCCTGCGCATGACAAGTCTGGCTTTGGTGATACCATCCTGAAAAGCCCTTTCTGCAGCAGCCCTCTGTTTACGTATCCGCTCCTCTTCAGCCTCCTTCTCCATGCGCTCTAGGGGGAATAACACAAGAACACATGAGAGTGAGGTATAGTGACACAAAAACTGGCTAAGTAATTAAAGTAATAAGTGTCTGGCTTTGCTCTGAATTACACATATTTCTACAAGATCTACAAGAACAGAGTCTGAATTGATCTGTCACACATTGGTGCATGTGCAATTAAGCTTGTGAGTAAACCATTTTACATATTTATGGATTAACTGCTCCAAATCTAACCTTTGTTCTGTCTGTCCATCTCCTCCTTCTCTTTCTTGGCCTGCATGGCCATCAGCCGCCGGCTCTTGACTGAGCTGATCATGTCCTCTGGCTCTGGCTCCGGCTCCACCTTTACTTCTTTTTTGCTCTCCTTTTTGGCACTACCCTCTTTCTTTTTCTCACCTTTGAGCACAGAAAGGGTGAAAAAAAAAAAAAAATCAATATATTGGTATCAACTTGTAAGGCTGAAAGAAGATGTTCCCTCCTAGATAATCAAAACATATTCATAATAACATAGCATAGCTTAACAAGTTGTACTGACATTTTGTTGGTATTATATAAGCTTTTAAGTGCAGTTAACATGAGTGGGAAAAGAAGCAGAAATCACAGCATTAAATCTTTATTATTCCCTGTTACATTAGAAACTGCAGATAGAGCTATCTGGTGATCCCTGCCTACCTTTGCCCTCCATCTCCTTTCGCTTCTTCCTCTCGGCCTTCTTGCGGTCATTGACCTCTTTCAGCATCGCCAGACGCTCCTTCCACAGCTCAGCGGATCGTTGCTGCTTTGCATCAACGTGGTCTTCAACTGAGTACGTCATGAGTATGCGGTGGCACAGTGCCACCAGCAGGTTGACCTTCTCCTCAGGGCTAAGCTCAAACACCTCAGCTGTCTCAAGCTTATCCAGGAACTCACTGGTCACCACATCGTCAAAGCCCCCCAAACCCCCTGAGTCCTCTGAGCCCTGGCCACTCTCCTCGCCATGGGCGTCACATGGTCGCAGGCACAACCGTGCCAGCTCGGACACCGAGTGCATGGTAAGGGGGATCTCAGATAAGGGCATGTCCAGCTCACTGTAGCCTTCTGCAAGCTCATCCTGCAGCAGTGTCTGAAGCAGCACCACCAGCACTCGGTTCAGGTAGAGGAAGCCGGAGCGTTCCCCAGCCAGTGCTTCCATCAGAGCCACAGCTGTGATGGGATACTGGTCATCTGGCATCAACAGCCCTGCATAGCAATGAAGGAAGTCCACGACCATGGCCACGTCACCAAACAGGGTGTTGGGCAACCCCTCGGGCATGTCCACAAGCTTGAACACCGGCAGGGTCTTGCCACCTTCGATCTCCTGATCCTCATATCTGCGTGATTGTTCACGGCGGACGAGCATCTCCTTTTCACGTCTCTCCTTTGCCTTTTCTCTCAGTTTTTCTTTGAGTTCCTCACGCTTTTTCTTCATCTCTTCCTGCCTCTCCTCTTCACTCATGGCTGCCCATCGCTTCTTTTGCTCCAGTAGCTCCCAGCGTTTCTGCACCAACTCCTTGAGCTCTTCCGGCAGCCGGCCACGATCATCTGCGGACAAGGTCTTTGCAGCCTTGGAAATGAGGGAGGAAAGGGAGTTCTTTTTGTCCTCTTTGCCCTTGTTCTCCTTATAGTAACGAAGGAGGTGGAGAGCCATAGGATGCAGTGGCTTCCCCAACTTAGGTGTACCCATGCTGGTACTACGGGCTCGCTTCTTCGGGCTCCCAGCAGGGGTGCTCTTAGCCAGATGCAGCAGAGTCATCTGCTTCATCTTCGGTGTCTTTGCACCAGCTTTACCGTCCTTTTTAGAAGCTTTGAGGACGTTGAGCTTCTTATCGCCACTCTTTCCAGTTTTTTTCCCTTCTTTCTTGTCCCCAGACTTTCTGCCTGATTTTGGAGTGGAGGGAGCCGAGCCTTTCCCTTCTTTCTTTGGAGTTCCCGAGTTCTTTACTTTGAGTGGTGAGCCATTCATTTTTATTTTCTGAAATACAGACAACAGGAGACCATTAAGCAAAGCTTTGACATTTAACAGATACCCCATTATCACGTTGTAATATCTTAACTGAAACATGATAATGTGCATACAAGCCAGCTAACCTGCATGTGTCCCCAAATGGTCGGACTGAGGGGCATGCCTAAAGAGTCTTTCTTCTTTTTCCTTTTCTTCTCTCCCTTCTCGTTTCCTGAATCCTCTCCTGGTGTGTCAGAGGTCTTGAGCTTCTTGCTAGGTTTACCCTCGGGAGAGCTCAAGCTCTTACGTTTTGCTGAGGGATTCTCTGCTAAAAACTTTAGACGAAGAAGAGTGTGAGTCAAGAAGAAGCAACATTTAAAATCATGTATCATGCGAAAACATACCATAATTAAATTACCTTGTGTGGGTCGAGAAGAAAATCGCTGAATTTGCTGGGCAGGTTAAACTTTTTCACCAGTTCATCTTCAACCACCCAGGGGGCACTCTCTCCCATGCCCAGCCTCAGAGCATAGTGTCTGATGAAGTAACGCATGATCTCCTTGGTTGGAGGGCGCTCTGTTCTGTTAAGACTGTCTGCTGGGACATCACTGATAACCTATGAGAGAAGTCAGTGGGGAAGACTAATTAGATGAAAATTTAAGAATTTACAAAAAGATCAGTTATGTGCAAGGCTGCCAAAAATCCTCCACGGTAGCACAGAAAAAAAACACAGAAGAGTAAGTTTAGACAGTTTTTGTTGACTGATGATTACAGGATACAAACCTTATCCTCATTGATGAGCTTCACGTCATACTTATGGGGAAGGAATTTGGGCATCACCCACTTCTTCTTCTCTTCCTTCATGGCAGTGGGAAGTTTCCTTGGTGAGCGCCGCGCTCTGTCACCTGATAGGAACAAAATCACATGGAAGAAATAAGAGACTTACTTTTTCAAACATACAGAAAAAAGTTGTGAAAACTATGTATGAAATAGTGGAAGCTAAAATTATTTTATCTGAGGAAAAAAACAGCTATTCTAGGCCTGCTTTATGAAACGAGAGAACCACCCGTACTGCAGTTAAAAAGGGGCAGATTGATAATCATCCCACAGCCAGTTTGGCTGCGTGACTGCATTTTCTATGTTCTTTAAAACTCTTCATGGTACTCACTGAGGCTCTCCCTCCTGTTCTCCTCCTCTCGTGGAGGAGGTTCCTTTCTCTGGTTCTCCTGACTTGCATTCTCCTTGTCACTGGATGGAGAGTCACAGGCGCCTTCAAGCTTCTTCTCTGCTGTCTCGCCCTCTGGGTTTTCTAGGGGATGGATCTTCACCACCTTCACAGGCAAACTTTTGTCCTTCCCCACCTGAAATGAAAAGTCCTGTGAGTATCTCAGAATACACCAAGAGGGAGTTTTCTATTGCAAGACCTGCATACACCTGAGGATGAAAATCAATTAGATTTTACATCAATGCTAAGTCACATTAGACAGACCTTTTTGCATTAAAATATTTATGTGCAGTGATTGCATTAATACCTCTTATAGGAAATGAAACCAACTGTTGCCTGAGAGTCTGAATATCAGTGTAAAATTTGTGATATGCTTTGTAAATGGTCAACAATCACTTTATGGCTAATTTGATGTTAGAAATACAAAACCATTTCTATGGTCCTCTAGAGATGACGTTTATAGTGATAATGTGTAACTCAACGGGTGAAAAATGCTGGAGTCATAATGAGATCCACATGCAAAGTTACACAACAGCCAACATAACAGCCAAGCTCAGATATTTAAGACGTCAGACTGACCAGGAAGTCACACTCTTCATCCACAGCATATTTGGTGAGGATTTCCACCCATGCCATTTCAACCAGTTTGTCTAAAGACACTGTGTTGTGGTGGACCATCTCCAGAACTGGTTTTTCAAACCACTGGGGATACTCCTCCTGAAGCCTGCACACAGAAAATGATCAGTAGTTAGAATAAAAAAGTTTAAATAATAGATTGTGCTTCACTATTTCACTCTTTTTAAAGTCCTGACCGCATTTAGAAACATATTCAGTTACTAAAGCTGTTACCACACCAGGCAAAAATTTAATTTGTTCATGGGCGTGGCACATTCTATTCATGACATGATGTCTTTCACATCGTTTGGATTTCTATATAATGTATTCATCACAGGGACCAGAGCATTGCATAACAGGGCAACAAAGGGCTAAGAATGACCAGCAGGGGGAGTAAAATCTCTTGGCTGATATAATTAGACAGAGCTTAAATACAGCCTGTGAGCCTGAGTGACTTGAGGTCTGAGCAGCTGAGTCTTTCCTGCGACATCTTTGGGACATATGTAGTTTGGTTCACCTTCCTCTTGTAGACACACATATACATACAGTATACTGACCACCTACCTACCACCTGGTTGGTGATAATTTAACTATTCTTTAAATTAAAAATGACCCTGCCCTACCTAGTCAGGATAAGGGAACTCTCACCAGGCTATTGTAGATTCAAGGATGACTCAATCACACACCCTCTAAATAGAATAAGAGGAGGAGCACCAGATTTATCCAATCAAAGCACAGCAGCGAGCCTTGTGACCTTCACTGGGAGAGTAGGGCTCTTTCTCGATGCTACTGAGCTTTTGCTAATCTGCATTTTTGGACAGGCACATCTAGTGGCACATACATACAAACAGCCTATGAAAAATCTGTGTAGGCTGTGGACCGTAATCAGCAGAAAGTAGACTATTGACTTGTTTCACCAGCTTGATAGAATCGTGAATATACACACACAAGCTATGAAAGTAATACTAACAGTTCAGTGACTTCTTGTTCCTCCTCCCATGCTTCTTTGTGGGTGAGCTGGCTGCTTCCAGTGCTCTTGCATGTCCAGATGCGCTCGTCATATCTTTTCAAGCGTGCCTCATACTCTCTGTAGACATTTTGTCAAGGAAATTACAATAGTCACACGTAAACAGTTCCTCTTTCTTAAGCTTCTTGCTTACTAATTGCAGTCAAGACATACAGGGTCCATTGTTGACAAATGAGTGTAACCAATGTCAGTAATTCTTAAGAAGTTTGAGGTCAAGGGGCATCCAGCATAAAAACACAATTTCATAACAAAAAATTACTGTAGGATTATAATCCAAAAAAACTAAAAAGTGTACAAAGAGTGTATATAACAATGTAAAACTGTCAAAATGTCAGATGGGCTGTGAAATAATGAATATAAGGGAAGCTGGAAAAGAGTCTTGGCTACCTGAGGTGAACAGAGGCTCAGTGGGAATAGTAAACACACTTCTATGAAAAGTTGATCAGAGTAAAAAGTTTTCCTTTACCACCTCTGATGACAGTAAACACATGAAACATGAAAGTGAAAGACATTTCCAAGTCAAACTATCAGCATTATTTTAGATGGGACAGTGTGGAAAGGTAGATGGGAGGCCTGTGCATCACATGGCTGTTCTTCAAGCAGTGATGATATATTTCGATGCTAAAAGGTAAATACTAGATAGTCAAGAGAAGAACTTATCTATGTCACTGCAGGGATCCAAATCTACAACAACTTGTAATAACTTAGGCGGCCATGAAGAGATCTGAAAAACACTACGTGTGTCACTCTGAGCTGTCATAACTGGTTTCATAATCTTGCTTACAAGCTTAAAGTTTTCTCTTAAACAATAAAGTGAGCAAAGTGGCTCAGCTGCAAAACAGTACCGACACCATCTACCTAAAAACACTGTCATTAACAAGTAAACATTTCTTTTCAGACAACTGTTGTCCTCTCTCGGCCAACTTAAAAAACACAAACGTACCGGCAGCTAAAGCTATAGCTAACTCTGCTAACTCCAACCAGCCGAGCAACATCTTTAGCCAGACGACGGGCTTTTGTGACATAATGGGATACCCAACGTTAGCAGCGTGCTAAGCTAACCTTGCTAGCATGAGTGTCTGACAGCCGGGCCGTAAGAGCTGAAAGCGAAAGGACGTCTTTAGAACAGCTCTCTACGTTTAATTATACATGGGAATTATGTTTTGTGCCACACGAAATCTATTTCAGCGAAAGAGTTAGCTCCCGCTAGCTACAATTAGCACAGCAGAACGTGAGCTAGCTAGCGAGCTTGTCACTGTAAACTGAGTACATGCGGGGAAACACCGAATGTGGTAAAAATGTCAAGTAACATCAAATTAGCAATCTTCACCCTCCTGTGCATGTGATCTATGTGAACGTAAATGTTAGCACGATAGACAAAGACAGATGTTCAGCATGCCGGCTGGCTCGACAAATCGAGCCTGAGCCTCAGCATCATGTTAAAGGATACTCTTTGTTCCTGAAGGCCTCCTTGGTGTGCTCGATGATGTAGACCTCCTCTCCCGGGCCTGGTGGTTCGGCTAGCGGCTTAGCCAGTGGGTACGGTTTCCGGCCTAAAAGCGGTGCCATTTCAGATCCACGCAGATGGCACGGGTGCCAATGGTGAAAAAGACAATCTTCTAGCAAAAAACTAGCACAATAAGATACAACAATATGTCCTTAGCATGTATACAAGTGGGGAAATATCCGAGCACGTCTCACGTTACCGCCGGCAGGCCCGGCACTCAACGTGTAGCAGCTAGCCGACTAGCTAGCAGCCTGGGTTGCTATCTCGTTGCAAAACAATAACAGTGAGCTTTTCGCCACCCGCCTCATCGCATCCTTCTTCTCTCGTGTAGCAGCGGTGTCATGCTGATTTTTAACTCAATGTCTTGGATGTTAAACAGGTTGCTGGACTTGTCTCCGGGTAGAGTTGGTAAAACTTTTAGCTCCAAGATAAACGTGAAAGGATGGAAATGGCACTGAAATCAAACTCGCGGCAAACAGCCCAAAGCTCCGCTCAGTTCAGCAGCAGGTATGGCGCGATGTACAGTTCAGAGTCTTCACACACTAGGCCTGCTCTCCTTTCATCTGCTGTCTTCGCTGTATGTTGGGAGCTTCTTGTTGGCAGATAACAGCGTTAGCGAGTGTTAGGAAAAAAAGTAACTGGATCAATCAAGAGGTTAATTCCTGGTCGAAATGGCGGGAGTTTCTAGTCCACCGGCACAAACACCGTCAGTGCTCCGTTTCCCCGGCAGCAAGCGGCGTCGTGTTCAAGTTCCGCCCCTCCTCGACGTTCATTGGCTCCCTCTGTGGAGCGCCCTCCTCGAATTGTTCTGATACGTTCTCTCATTTGCTGATATCGCCTGTCTATTGTCAGTCTAGCACCGCCCCTTCATATAAACTACGCCCACGCAGAATATTTAATAAGAGGCTAGAGGTCAGATGATGATTGTATGATCTATTTGATTTATTAAATCTAAAACATACGTCAGTATCTTCTTAATGCATTTCTTTAAAAATATGTGGCATTAATTCCTCTTTTGAATTATATTATTTGAATTAATTTCTACATACATTGTCTGGGCTCCATTTTAAACAGGTCTGATTAAACAATAGGGCCTGCCTTCATTATACAGTAGACTGATTGCCTCAAGATGTTATTAATAAATACCAGCCTTACAGCATCAATGAATTGAAATGGAAATAGAAAGTAGCATTTATTATGGTTTACAACGTCTTCAGTTAAAAACATGGGCAAATTATAAAATAAATATTTTCTTAAAAAGCATTTTATTCTTACATGTGATAAGCCAAAGGAAGAGCTGTTCCAGAAAGGGGCATCGTATTTAAACCAAGATGGCACATCTAAACATCAACCTGCATGAAGCTACACATTTAACACCTTTTTCAAAATGGCCTGAAAACCTCAAAAATAAAGTAATAGGATATGGAAACATGCAAAAGTAAAGTTGAATTGCATAAAGAGCTAATCAGAAACAGTTAGTTGCCAGAAAACGAGGCATTTAAAGCATGTGAACTGAAACACACACTTCTCCAACAGCAGTGGCTGGAAATTCCCCTTCATTCATTTCAGGAACCACTTAAAACAGCAAGACGTCAAAAGACCTTTTAAAGTGAACAAATATTTTGCAGTAAATACTTTTTTTTGTCATTTGCTGAAATGTAATATTTGCCTAAATATGTCAAAAGAACCTTAGAACAATTTTAAAAGCTTAGCTAATTGGACTGAGGACAGGGCATCATGTGTATTTTAATAACATGATTATAAATAAGCTATCTCAGAACAGCATTTTCTCCTGTGCATATCTTCTTTAAAGGAGGCGCTCCTGATTCATCCAGTTCCTCCTGTTGAATAAAAAAAACATATAAATAGGTTATTTAAATGCTCACATGGTTAGAAACAATTCTAGTTTAAATTAACATAAATTTGACATCATGCAACACATTGATTAAATAGGAACTAAATTTAATTCTTATTCCTTGAACCCATTTTCAAAAGTGAACCTGTGTGTCTGGGGTGCTCCGTCTGACAGTTCCTGAAGAAAGAAGGTCCTCCTTGATGAGAGTCGGAGGCTCATCAGCCCCCTCCTGTCCTGAATGAACTGGTTCTGCATTCACAAGGAAGAATGTAATTATATCCTCACTAATGCAGCTTTGACAGCGAAGGGATACATAGACAGCCTAGAAGACAACTGAGTGAGTCATAGAAATATGTAAATTTGAAAATTGGGCACAAGTGTGGTTTTATTGTTGGATCAATTGATTATCAGAGCTGCAGTTCCTGCCTTTAGCTCATGGAATGATACCATTTTATTTGGATTACGGTATCTACTGTCGGTGCTTTTTACAGAAATTACAGAAATAACATGTAAAATTGAGACAAGATTCTTCATCCACATACCATCCACACTCTCCTGGCCCAGCATTGGTGGCTGAGAGTCTTCAGTTCGGAGGCTGGAGGTATGTGGAGGGCTGACCTGCTGCGAGCTGGAGGTGCTGCTGCTGTTGTCCATTTTCGGCTGGTAAACGTCTGATAGAAAGCTCTGGTTGCTGTTCTCATCTAGAGGCGGAGAACACAGGACTCGTACCCGCACATCACGATGCATGCAATAGCTCCAGTATTTTATGGAAAAAAAAACAACCACATAACTCACCAGTGAAATCCAGCAAAGAGTTAGTGTTTTCCAGGACCACATCTTTGAGTCCTCTAACATCTCCACCTGTAGACTTGGTGCGATATATCTGATTAAAAAAAAAGAGGGGACCATCAAATTAGAATTCATTAAAGTCAATCCTTAACATTGATGGTGATTCTTCATTTCTACATGACAGAGGACCCCACCTGCTTTGTTTCTGTCACCGGCACCCACTTGAATATGCGTAAAGATGTGTCTCCAACTGTCACCCATTTCTTCTCCCTGGGGATGAAATTAGTTTGAGTAATTCTGGAAAGGAGCTCAGTTAAAACCATCTGCTTCAATCCCATTCATCTGTAACATGACACATATTATAGCCTGCATGCTGGTGTCCAAAGGCTTCCTCAGTTATACACACTCGTCTCATATCTGTCCACGGCTTAGATGACAGCTGATCAAATATATTATCATGCTCCCTGATAGCTGTCGTTTACTTCGCATGATAACGTAGAAATCACGAGAATCGGTCGTGCAGGTGTGTATTTATTTCACTGTAATGAGACAACAGGACAGTCGTCTACATTACAGCTCGCAGCATGTGAGGCTGGAGCCATATTGACAGCTAGCCCCGCCTCCCCTGTCAACCCGAGGCAGTGATTGGTCAGCAGCTCCGTCAATCATCTAACTTTCCCGACTGAAGTTTGTTGAGCGACGCAGCAGATAATCAGCTTCAGTCTACTGACACATTTCCCTCCATATTGTCCCCGCTCACCGCCTACATACCATTTGCGCACTTTCTCGATGGCCGCCAGGACCTTTTTAATGTCGTCTTTAGCCCGACTTCGAGTCTCGGCGCGGCCTGATCGTCCCGACATCTTGATGCTGTTATGATTCATCTACAGATGCATCTGAAAAACTTCAAGACCAAACCCCAGTCCTCCTTTACAGCGGCAATCTCGCGAGATTTCAAAGTCTCATTAGTTCTCTTTTTTTCTTTTTTTTGTGCTTCATCCTCCTCAGTGTTTGTACTGTATGTACTGTAATGATAGGGTGGACACATTGGGTTTATTTATTTATTTTTTCTTTATACATTTAAAATTATAATTTCTATTTACAGTGGCTCAAAGTGGCATTTACTCATGTACTGCACTTAAATACAATTTTGAGTAACTTCTACTTAGGTACTTTCATTTTATGCTACTTTATACTCCTGCAATTCAGCACTGTTGTACTTGTTATTCCACTAAATTTAAGTGTCAGGTCTGGTTTCTAGTTACTCTCCAGATTGTACATAAGCTTATACTTTAAAATTTCAAGTGCTTTATTGTCATATTTAGTTTCACAACAATTACAGTGAAGCAGTTGTTGGCAAGAAAATCATGTAAGTAAAATTTGAATCCAAGACGTAAAATAGTGCATAAGTTAAAATGTAGGAATGAAATATAATACTGTGGTAGACAGGTGTACAGTAATGGGAAAAGGTATAATCTGTAAACAGGTTGTACAATAATGTAGTAAATGTATATATGCAATAACAGGTTTTAAACTTAAATATATATACTGTGATGGATAAATAGCTTGTAAACAGGTAGTAATAAATATATATACAGAGATACAAACAGGTTGTAAACTGCAAGTAACAGGTTGTAAACAGTAGCCTGGTAAGTGGAGTTAGTGTAATAGAATATGTATGTACAGTGGCGGAAAGTATAGTATTAGGTATGGCAAGTACTACAGTGCATTGCTAAAGATAAAGCCAGTGGCACCCAGTGGTTCTCATACAAAGAAGCAGTACTGTGTTGAGGCCCCTTGTCCCATTTCAGCTGTCTATTGTTGCTGTTCTGCTGAAGAATGATTCCCGTCTTAATATTCTCAGATGGTCTTGTTAAGAAAAGATTTCACAAAATATTTCACAATAACAAACATTAGAGCATATCCCTTAAAAAATAAATTCACATTTCAGTTACCGAACTTTGTTTTTTTCCCTTCATTCCTACCTCATTAATCGTCTCATGACTACACCACAATTATCTTGTGACTCTCTGGAGGAGGCCTGACCTGCTGATCCACTGCTGATAAACTACCCAACAGTATAGTTAAAGCTAGCTCCACCTCAGTTAAATGTCTCTAACGCATTGATGAATCAGTAATAAAGATCTGTTTGTATCATGATATATGATAATTTGTCAGTCACACGGTCCAATATTTAACAATAAGTACTTTTACTTTTTGAAACTTAAGTACATTTAGCCAGCAATACTTCTATACTTTTACTTAAGAGGGATTTTAAATGTAGGCCATTTAGCTGTAATGGAGTATTATTACATTGTGGTATTTGTACTTTCACTTCATGATGAGCACTTCAGTCTGTTTATCTGTCTGATTGTGATTTACTGTATGTTTTTAAGCAGTGTAACAAATACTTCCAGCTGATCCTCATGCTTGTCTTTGCTTATATATATATATTGTAATTTTTTTATGTTAAAAATTGGATTCACCTTTGTTACAGTGTTTATTTAAACAAAGGCCTGATTAAATGTACACTAGTTTTGACTTGTGTTTCCCATGTTTGACCAACAGAGGGCAGCCGTGAGTCATACAAAGCAAACAGGCTCCTCCTAATGTTGAGTCTGTTGCAGTTTTGATTAATAAATTATAGGAATGATCAGTGACAGTAAGTTATCCTGTGTCCTATAAGGAGGATGAGAGCAGGGTCAACTCTATTTAACCAGCTGCTACCCTCTCAAAACTCACAAGACTGATCCGAGTGGACTGTGTGGTTTACAGTGGTACAGCCTTAAGGAAAAATCCTTGTAAAAATGGGCTTAAAGGGAACAAAGCAGTAGTGTTATAAGCTCTCCTACTTAGCAATCAATACATGATGACATACTGCACAGTATCACTGATCAGACAGTGCTGATAGTGTTTAGTGACACACTACACTGACAATGATAAGTGCCAGTCTATTGGACAAGTGGAGCTGGCACTGAGCGGGACACCACAGGGGACTCATTCTTTATTTCCTGCAGAGCTTATGGCATGAAGTACTGTATTATCAGCCACTGGGAATTTTGGGCTTATTGGTAAAATGTTGTGCTGAAGACATTTATCCAAATGTCTAAGGGTGTTCTGTTGGCTTTATCGATCACATGCTTGCAAGATCAGATTGTGTACCATTATTCATCATGTTCTTCATATTGAATCTCCTGATTAAAATAAATAGATCAATCGATAGATAGATAGATAGATAGATAGATAGATGTACTTTATTTGTCCCAAACTGGGAAATTCTTTTGATGTAGCAGCTACATTTGAAACAAAACAGCTCAACACATAACACATTAAACAAGGTTACATGACATAAAACAACATACAGTGTAAAAAACCAACATATAACGCAAAAACCAACATACAGTGCAACAAAACAACATACAGTGCAACAGACAAGTTCCTAAAACAAAACACTGGTCCTATAAATAATAATAGAGGTGATTATACTTTTCCCACATCATATTACTATGAGATTGTCAGCGCAAGCAGGCACTGAATGTGATATTTACCACTAAATTGTTGATGCTCACACTCAGAAACACAATTTCAACAACTATAATAAATAGTGTCTACATCTATTGTTTGTTTTGTCCCAACTTTACCTGCAATATCATAAATAGCAATAGCCTTAAAGTAGTTTTTCAAGCATCATGTGAGACTGATTGTTAGTGTGTCTGAAGTTGTGGAAAATATTATTGCTTATATGTCATATCTGTTTGATAATTATGCTGGTGTAGTTTTTGGACAAATGTATAATATTTCATTCTCATCACATTGCTGATGTTGTGGGAGGACCTGCAGCAGCTCCAGCCAGTAGCTGACAACACTGGGAGGAGTCAGTGACCGTTGCCAGAGAAAATATCCAAATAACAGCGACGCACGTGAGGCTGCAGCTGGACAGAGTCCCCATACCTGCACCAGGATGTTTGAATGTTATCTGAGGACACTGTGCATGAAGGCTTTTCACAGAGGACGTATGTTTTCTGCAGCTTGCCTCAGAACTGAATGTTTTACAGACAGCTAGTGAGGTGTGTAAAGGGCCCGCAGATTGTTGCACACATCACTTCTGGTTTTAGTTGTTCATTAAGAGAAAGTGTAAAATATATTTCCTGCAATCTTTGAGATGAAATTAATTATACCAATGTGGCTTCTTTCAACAATAGAAATGTGAAATAGAAAGTAAATCTATATCTAAATAAATATCATCTGTCATGTCATCTTTGGGTTGCAGTTCATTATGCATGTGGCTTAATTAGTAACAAGTAATTATGACACTAGAACTATTCACTATTGGAAAATACATAAGTGTATTTACTCAAATATTGTACTTATATTATGGTATGGTATGGTATTATTATATTATGTATAATTCTGAATTACTTGTACTTTACTTGTATAGTTCCACATTATGCTACTTTATACTTCCACTCTACTACATTGTAAAGGGAAATATGAAAGCTGCAGTTTCAAGTTACTATTTTTGCAGATTCAGATAATTAGATCAACTAATGAATTGTGATATATTATTATGCATTAAGCTACTGTTTAGTGATGTTCAGTGATCAATAATTGTAATTCAATTATATACATTGCAATGCACATTATTGTAAAATGGGTCATTCTGCACTTTTACTTCTGATACCTTACTTACTTCAGTATGTTTTGATGCTAGTACTTTTATACTTTTAAGCAACAATTTTAAAGCAGGACTTCCACTTGTAACTTGTATTTCTAGATTAGATTAGATTAAACTTTATTGTCATTCTACTCTATTTCTACTTTACTTATATTTTTACTTTTTACTCCTTATTGTTTAACATGTAAGCATGAGTTGCAAAATATCAAGTTAAATCTATTTATCAGCTCTATTTTCAAGCTTTTAATCTACACAGCACGTTGATCAACACGGGGATTTATTTTGAAGGGGTGAAAGCGGAAGCCCCACCTCCCTCCGAGCGCGTCTGTCTTGACTCGTCCAGACCTGCTCCTGTCATTGACTCGGGTGGTGGACTGAGAGGCCAGATGATCCACTGAACGGGGCTTCGGGTCCAGCACAGCCTGGACCGCTGCCCGCCATAGTTAGCGCCGCTTTTATTTTGTAGTTTTACAGTTTCGCTTGTTTATCGGTTGAAAGTTTTGTTTTTCTTTCTTCCTGTCGCTGCTGTGAAAAACAGACGACAATGGATCGAGTGAAAAGCTCCATGCAGCAAGTCCCCAACGCTATTCCCAAAGTGATCCGGCGGACCGGGGGGGCCAACAGCCTGGAGCTGGAGAAGGAGACCTTTGAGAGGGGGCAGGTAAGGAGCACAGGGGTCAGAGGTCACATCCCTAGAATAACATTATTATAGTGAAAGAGTGGGACTGGAGATCCTGGCTGAGAGGAGGTGGGGGGTAATAATCATGTCAGCTCCTGTAAACTGTGCATTGTGAGAATTTGTCATCCATAACAAATGAGCCACATATTTCTATTTTTTTATTTTGTAAATTCTTTCAGTTTTGATCCCTCAACTTCACTGTTGTTGATCCAGATTGTGGGTTACTCTCCCTGATGTGTGTCTGTGATCAGCAGAGATACCGCTGAGTCTACTGTAGAACAAAAGAGCTGTGGAAATGTAGGTCAATAGCCTTTTGAATTCAGATAACTGTGCAGATAACTGTTTAGCCCATCTGTAGGATAAAACCAGACGAGTGGGAGGCCGGTCAAAGCTGTGTGGAGCTGTCCGTGCCTTCTGTAAGACCCTCAGTCAAGCCCAGTGATGATGATGATGATAAAGCAAGATCTGCATTTTAAAGCAGAGGGGATCAGTTTTCTTTATTATATTTAGTTTGATGTTTTGGCTGCTGATGAATAATGAATGCAGCTTCAACAGAGCTCCATGTGATCCTCTCCCGTATGTATGTAGGCTGCTGTTGTGCTTTGGAGCCTGCTGCTTCCTGCCTGGTGGTCTCCCCTCCCCACTCTCCCACACCAGGCACAGGGGAGGGTAGGGGGGGAGAGAAAGTAGGTCAGATGAGCCAAAGGCAGCCAAACTGCCGTGGTAGAGCTGCAACGTGCTTCTCCCGTTTACAGCTGCTGCTAAATTGGACAGTACAATCAACACAGTCCAAATGTGCACAGCAGGTATTTGGCAATTCTGCCCCCCCCCCCTCTCCCTCGACGCCTCTCCCATCCGGGACAGTAGCAGCGTGGATTAGAGGCTGGGAGGGACGCATGCGTGCGAGCCCAGTCCTGGTCACTGGGTCACTGTCAGGCTCCCGAGATCACACCCTCTGGAAGC
Organism: Holacanthus passer; assembly: GCA_025331565.1. Taxonomy (NCBI): domain Eukaryota; kingdom Metazoa; phylum Chordata; class Actinopteri; family Pomacanthidae; genus Holacanthus; species Holacanthus passer. The sequence goes on along the minus strand of JAFREQ010000004.1, from coordinate 3,051,224 downwards.
GTGTCAAGGCAAAATGGAGTCCAGCATCACAACATGATACATGCGTGTAGTTTCTTCCCTCGTCATGGAGCTCTGATTATATGTGTTGTGGCAATGACAGTTTAATGCGTCTGTCTTGTTAAAGCATGTAATTATCTGATCATTTAAAAGAAGCAAAGAGTTTTGGGTTCTGAAAATATTCATGCAAGTTAAAACAAGTTTGATTTCCTGTTAGTTATTTGTGCTCCAACATGTTTAAACTGCAACATGACACATTCAGCTGTTTTGTCATTGATACACAATCTCTGGCAATTTCTCTAATAGTATATTTCCACCTAAGTTTTTGCACTTTTCACATCTGTGATTAGGATTTGTTGGTCCTGCGGTCTTCCTTGTTTGTGTTTCCCTTTTTCCCACCTCGCGGTTGATTTCTGACTGTGGACCCAGAGCTGTGGCAGGCGGTGCAGGAATCAATGAATGTGCTCTCGACTTTACAGCGGATCAGCGAGAGATAATCTCATCTGATCTGTGGTGCTCTAAAGCTGCCCAAATCTGCTGGGTGGCTGGCTTTCACCTCCTGTCTGTCTGCATATCTGTCTGTCTGTCTGTCTTAGATTTGTAATGTTAAGTCATCTCCAGTGGTGAAGTCTTAAAGTTTATATTAATAAGCTCATGTTGAATACGGTGTTGTTCCATATTATTGTAGACTGAGACATGTCAGCAACTTTTTGAAGTTTGTTCCTATGTGTGAGCAAGTTGACCACAGAGCAGAATAACTTTAATAATCATGTGTGATACAGTGTGTCAGTCAGCATGCAACCTGAATTCAATATCCTACAGTTACATGCATGTGAATAGGAGCTGCGTGCACTGCAGACAGCAGGGTCATCCACCTCGACTATGAAGCCACGGTTGTGCAAATCACTGATTCTGAGAAATGCTCGCCTATCTCTCTGTCGAGTTGGGTAAACAACCAGGGTGTGTTCAAAATCCTCTCTGTCACAGTGTCCACATGGGTTATAAAAAGAACAAAACAGGGCAGCCAGATAGCACACAGCGCTTGCTTTTAATGACATGTTTAGCCTCATAATAGCAGCTGACTCTTTAATTTAGAGTTTAAAGGGGATTTAATCTTTGGTGTGTTTGTCTCTAACGTCATTGCATGTTTGCTCTCTATTGTGTTCTCAAGAGCAATGAGAAAAACCAACAAGTAAATAACAAGTTAGTAGCAAACAACACTGCATATTTTATAATCTTTATCTGAAGGCTTCAGAATGTCAGAGATGCCAACTCGCTCTGAGACTGTAAAACCATCTCCGAGCTGTCAGAGGCCAGAGGAGGTTTTTCATTTGGAAGCTGGCGTAGGTAGTAATCTCTGGACCCATATATGAACCATAATTAGTGCTTGTGGAAAACTTCTGGGGCACCAGTTCCTCGGCTGGGACCTGCAGTGTGAGCCCCACGTTGCATGTTACATAATTAAGGCCTTAAAATTAGACTGCCTGCCAGCCTCCTTCTCCTTTACTCGTCCACACGGAGGTCACTCCTGCTTGTATCCGCATTTGAGTGCATCAGTGTCTAATCAAACTGTCAGTATTATGGTGGATATAGTAAAGTTTGCATTCGTTCAACTACAACTAAGAGTAGCAGAAGCTGGACTTTTCAACAATGTATTACTTTTAGCTATTTCACCACTAATTGATTACTTTTAACTCTCTGTTTGAACCATTTAGCTCATTCATTACTAATAGCTGTTATAAAATTAGTTAAGCTACTACTCCATAATCTTCCCACATACCTCTAATTGCAGAAATACCCTCTGTACAAGTACAAGTACCCCAGGTTGGCAATCACTGGTGTACAGTATGTGTGGACCTGCAGTTCTGGACACCCCTCGTCCCCCTGGCCCGCACCCTCTTTTAGTTTTAGTTTGGTGCCCTGGCAGCTGTGGAATTCAAGGGAGGAGCAGGGCCGTGGCCCTCGGGCACAAGCAGGGCTCAGCAGGGCGGACGTAGACAAGAATTTTTTAATCACCCTGTCTTTCTGCCTCTCTTTTTCCTCTGCCTTTTGTCTTTCATTTTGCCGTGTTGTTTTCCCCTCCGTCGCTCATTGTCCAGAGTCTTCCTTTTGCTTCTTTTACATCCTGCAATTCAAAATGCAGGGAAGTTACGGAGGGATATCTGCATACATACAGTACGCACAGAGACGAGCATGAAAGCGAGACCATTAAAAGCACTGAGGCAGCAGAAACAGCAGGCGGTGGTTTGTGGCCTCATTGCACCGACTGGCTGTAGAATAATAGAGCTGGACATGAGTGACAGGTCAGTAAGTGGAACAAAGTGCAGCGATGAGTTCCTGGCGGCATTAACAATGGCTTTGATTTACAGATTGTTGTGGAGTTCTCTGCTGTGTTTTAAAGCACAGTAAAGCGGAAAGGGAGAGAGACAGAGATGGAGTGTTGTTTTTTTTGTTTCGCTTGCAGCAGAGGTCACAAGTCACACTGAAACCTACATCGTCTGTGTAAGCGTGTGGTATGCAAATTAGCCTGCTTTGACATGAGTGGCCTTGTTTTAAATAATCATTTGAATACAGTGCTGTCTATGTGGCAGAATATGTTCTGCTCTGACTGTGGCTGGGTGATATTGTTGAAATCAGTTTTTGATATCAGTCATGCCAAAAGAATGTATTATCACATATTATTAAGTAATCAAACTGATGGTCAGTGCAGTGAACTGTGTCCTGCTGTCCCACATCATATCATCAGGTTATGATTCCACTAAAAGTTCATTGACAATAATATAGTAGGATTGTCCAGCCCTAGTGCTGACCACGCCAACTCACATGGATTGTTGTTCATTTATATAGCACAACAAAATAAAAGTGAAACCTTCTTTATGGCTTAAATAAGCACAAAGGACACAAGCTGTCATGTAGTCTGACAGATGTCTGAGTATAAACATTCTCTGCAAACCTGCTTTAATGCATCAGACTGCCTAAAGTCTGATTTAGATGATTGAAACTTGGGTCAGCTCTGTATTAGGATTTTGCACTGGGAGATCTGCAGCATTAAACGCTCCATGTTGTAACCTCAGAGTTAGTCGAGGTTAGTCGAGAGGAAGAGACACTTACTTTAGAGGACTTTAACCCCTGTGCTCAGGTTTTAGCCTGTTTGCTCAACACGGACAGAAAGGACATTAATGTGGATCACTTTTATTACTACAACTACATTTTGAAGTTACAACCAATGGAAAAATCCCATCTCTGCATCAGATCTGTAATTGTACAGTTAAGAAACTACATATGTTTAACATTAAGAGGCAGTCGTCTTTTTTTGTCTTGTAACAGATTTCTTAGGTATTTACAGACTTTAAACATGAGAAAACCTTAAAAAATAAAGAAGCATTTGGTGTATATGATGCCAGCATTGTGTGATGTTAACTTTTGTCTGTTGACTTATATGGGCAAGGTGGTAGGAACTTCATCTACTTTCTTGTCATCTCATCTTGTCCTTCAACCTTATAGATCTGTAATACTTGAGGATGGAAGATAATCAGCATCATTAGTGATTAACTTGATTTTGAGAAGCTAATTGTTATGGAAAGATGGGTGACGACGAGGTGACACATAATCGACACTGGGAGCACAAAACGTCTGCCTTTATTAGATTTCAGATGTTTGTTTATTTGCACAAACAAACATCACTCACCTGCATTCAGTCTCACCTGTTTGTTTATTTTGAGGAAACAACAGGTGTTTTTAATATTTAATACACCTGGCTTAAGATGAGATCTCCATGTCAGATATGCATTATAGGTTGGTGAGTTGTATAACAAGGTGAAGAGGTTGTGGGCGGCTGAGTGAAAAGCCAGGCAGAGACAGAGTGGGACTGCTGTATGTGAGAAATGCTCTGTGAGGCTGCCCTCAGCGAAAGGGCCCACGCCGTACCAGGAAGTGAAGAGACTCTGGGGGGAAAAGAGGCAGCATTGTCTGCAGACAGACTGTTTATGTTGAGCAGACTCGAGGTATAATGTGCAGCCCCGATGGTATAATGAGTAGCATATTGATTATGGTGGCTGGCCTGGTCTCGGTTGGTCAGCTGACGTCCTGTGATTGTATAGAGAGGCCTTTTGAAAACAGTGGCCTGGATTTAAAAATGGATCTTGTGGGCTTATTGTTTCAAGTGAAGGTGGCTTTATTATCCTTTAATAAACCACTTAGCATTAGAAAAACTAATAATAATAATGAAATGTTGGATCTTTAAAGCCCTATAATCCCTGACTTACAAATCGGATAAATCATATTAACACTTAAATTCAAAGTTTAGCTCTAACCAACTGGAATATGCCCACATCATTATGTAAACTAATAATACATTATTAGTTTAATAAGTAAGTCATTAGTCTAATATTCTTCCCTCATGTGATTGTAAATGCTGTGGACAACAAATACCTCTCAATATAATGCACTCAGGTCAACACCACTGCAGACTACATCCCAGATTCTAAAAAAGTTGGAACACTGTGTAAAACAAATAAAACAGAATGTGATAATTTGTTAATCCTTTTTATCATATACTCAATTGAAAATGGTACAAAGACAATATATTTAATGTCTGACCTCATCAGCTTCATTGATTTTTGTAAATATCTGCTTTTCTGAATTTGATGGCAGCAATACGTTTCAACCAAGTTGGGACAGGAGCAACAAAAGACTGTGAAAGTTGTGGACTGATCCAAAAACACCTGTTTGGATCATTCCACAGGTAAACAGGTTCATTGGTAACAGGTGATAGTATCATGATTGGATATGAAAGGTTCATCCTGGAAAGACTCAGTCGTTCACAAGCAAGGATGGAGAGAGGTTCAACACTTTGTCAAACACGGGATTGTGTAAAGGATAATGATTTTTATGTTTTACACAGCATCCCAAGTTTTTCAGAATCAGGGTTGTACAGCTGTTGTATTTGATAGGATTAGATTATACAGGTGTGCCTCACAAAGTGGCACATACTGCACATACTGAGTGTATATTTATGGTTTATTACATTTGATAACACACATTTATCAATACTCTGTTCACTCTGACTCACATAGACACAGGTCTCTTTTATCAACATACAGCTTTAGAACATTTAATCAGTACAGATATACTGGACATAGTATATAGTATATTATAGTAGTGCTAGACAGTATCAAAGTATCAGCTCCTTCTCTGTCTGCTGGGTCCACATTTACTAACTCTAACTGTCTATTTAACTAATTGACTAAATCAGTGACTAAATAGGTGTCTGCTTTTGTATGGATTGTAATGAAAATGGAAAACAGAAATGCCAAGATAGGACTTCAGCTATAATGGTAAACAACTGTGGTTAGTGTATTTCTTTTTCCAGTTTTCTAATATTTTTTTTTTTTTTTTTGCACAACACCAGGACTCAATCAAAATTCTGTGAAAACACTTATCCTCAAACTCTTGTAAAACATACACCCACTTTACTCAGACACAACTGTTTGGCCTGGAGGACAGAAGATTTTGGTTGACAGTCTCAGAGAAACCAGATGGGGGCATCAGTTACCTAGAAGTGCTCATTTCAAGGCTTCATGTGTTTTCCATGAGCATAACATCACCACACACACACACACAATTCTGAAACAGATCTCATCCATTTTTAAAAAAACAAACAAACAAACAAATGTGTCTTTACTACATAATGAGCCACCATGTCATGTTTCATGTGTTATAACTATTTGTGATCATGGGCATATTTTGATTTTCATCTTGCAAATAAGCCTTTAATCAATAATAACACTGGCACCATCACAAACAGCCTGTTGGAAGATTATTTTTACAGTCTTTTGCTGCAGGTGATCTGAAACAATCAATGCAAAAAAAAAAAAACTGTGTGATCTCTCTACCTGATAAAAGCAGTGGAGGCTCAGCTGTTTTCCTCATTTCCTGGACCTCGGCTCCCCTCTCTCAGGGACCCCCGGCGGGGCCCCGGACCCCAGCTTGGGCACCACCGGGTTAGAGCCATCCCACTCTGCGGGCTCCATGCTACTATTGTCTGCCAGGAGAGCGGGCTATTTGCAAAATAAAGGTAGCCTACTGTCCTGCTTTCAGCCGCTATCTGGGCCGATGCATGCGAGCGGGGTTGATCTTTGTTTTGAGTGTGAAACGAGCGGCTACAATCAGCGCTAGTCCTCCGGGGTTTGGCCCCCTCCTCCTCCGCAGACAGCTCCGGGCTCCTCGGCGGGCGGATGCTGGAAGTCCTCGCCGAGCAGGGAGCGCGTCGATCGGAGAGAAGGGAGAGAAGGGACGCGGAAGGAAGGAAGGAAGGAAGGAAGGACGGAGAGATAGGGGAGCGTTTTAATACCAAATCGGGACACATGTTGAGCTGACTGGCCGCTCCACCTCCCCCCCACCCCCTTTCTTCTCCTCCCAAATGCATTTGTTGCCTCAGTCGCTTTAATCACTCGGCGTTAGGATAAAAACCTCTCCGGCTGCAGGACCCTCCGCTTTCAGGGACCATCATGGATCTCAGTAAGATTGTAAGTGCATCTGATTTTTTAAATCACAGTCGAGGTTTTGCATGTTTGTTTTTGAGGGGGGGTCGTGTCCAAGAAGTCCCTTTTTTGCACACATATGCACACAAGGGTTGTTTGCAGCAATCCATGCAAGTTTCTGCTGGATGCATGCAGGGACTTGTCTGCAGATATTGTGGATAAATGTGATCATGGGAAGTTTGGTTGTTGTTGTGGAGAAGGAGGCACGAAAGTCTGATTAGCTCTGGGGGGGCACAGGGTCCTTGAAGGCAGCTCCTGATAAATGGAAGAGCTGGTAAAATCCACTTAAATGCACTGGGTCACAGGTTTGTCTTTACTTCAGCTGTGCTCAACAAGGCTGATGGAGCAGCTGCAACCTAAACCGTTTTGCTTTAACACATGAGGGTTTTGGCAGTTTTCACTGTGCCTGTTTTCATGGTCCAGGTCATGTAAATGTCTGAGATATGCTCCCCTGTTGCCTGGAGCTTTCTGTCTCTCTCTGTCAGTCTCCAGCTGCAGGTCGGTGGAACAAGTTCAGCAAAGCGCAGCCCAAAATGTGCCGTGAATGTCAATTACAGATCGCATTGATGTCTGATGTTGGGAGACGAAAAAACCTGAAAGACGGAGCGAACAGTGTGTCTTTGTGTGACCCTCAGTGTGGTACACAAATTAAAGAGGCACTAGGTATGAATTTAAAGTCAAGATGGTGAGATGGTGTCTTGTCCTCAGGCCTGCGAACGCGATGTTTATCAGTAAGATATTTGAAAGTTAAGCGGATATATTTCATGCTTTTATTTCCTTTTGACTCTGTGTGCTGTGAAAGATGCAATAGAGGCTCCAGAAGTGTACTGGAGCAGGTGCACATAAGCCAAAGCAACAAAACGGGCCTTTCACTGCCAACATGGATTGATGGCTGTACTTTTAGCCCTTGTGTAGGTGTGGGGGAGGGTGGGCGATGAAAGCACGCCCAGAGTCCTCTTTGCAATGATCCCCAGAGTTTGTGTTGAAGGAAATTACTTGGAGAAACAATGGAGGAAATGGTACACGTTGATAGTAGCAAATGTACGAAAAAGATCCAAACAGGAAACTCACTCTCCAATCTCGGAAATAAATCTCAGCTGCCCACATGAAGTCAGTCGGGGCACGTTGCGCAGACATGGCGTAGGTGTAGTGATGGAAAAATCTCCTCCACCGGATCTCCATTCAGTTGTACTTTAGTGGTTATTTGAGTCTAAACTCTTGATGTTATTGGGAAACTGTTCAGCATTGTGGATCTAACAGAACTCCTCAAGGCTGTTCTCCTCGCTTCTTTTCCTTCTGCTGTGTTTTGGCTGTTTGGCACGCAGTGAGACACACTGGTATGAAAACAATTCTACATTCCCACACTGCATAGAGGCTGGTGAAGCACAGCAGAGGCAAATACTTGCTGGATTCAAGAGCTTTGAGGAACTTGATTGCTTTTGTGGGTTTTGTTTAGAGTTGCATGAGGAAGACTTTTTTACAGATATCATATAAATCATCCTTTTCATGTGGTTAGTTGAACAAGTACCTATTAGGATCTAGCTGTACTGTCCCTGTCATATCTGCACTTACTGGTTCTGATTTGAAGACTACACTGTTTCCCAGAGTCAGCAAAAGGAAGAGAGAAGGGGATGACATGCAACCATCAACAATATTGATGGTTGATTGATCATATTAGTCACTTGGTGAAAATGGATATGTCCAAGTTTTGGGCTTTAGTTCAGACAAATCAGGCAATTTGAAGACCTTACCTTGGGCTCTGGTGAAATATGATGGACATTTTCTGACATTTTATGGACCAAACAATTCAACAATGAAGAAAATATGTGATATCAGGTTAACAAATAATGAAAATAAACATTAGTTGCAGATCTACATGTAAAATGTAAACAGAAATGCATTATGGTTAAATGGACGAATGTATCGTCCACTATCAAAACAGGGCATTATCAGACATTATTATTATTATTATTATTATTATACTGGCCCCATAAAGAGCAGAGTTTATTTCTCAGGTGCCATAAACTGTGCCTAACTTTCAAATCACATCTATGTGTGGAGGAGCAAACTGTCTCATCCCTGAATGACAAACCTATTTTTGCCTCCACATAACTTTAGTAAAGTTTCTAACAATGCACATCAAAAGATTTCTTCAGCAAACTTAGCTGGCAGTTGCCAGTCAAACAGACTGTGGCGCTTAGAAGAAACCACTGACAGCAGTGTTTTACTGTTGTGGGACAGTTTAATTGGTGTCAGATCACTACATAAGCCATCATCAAGTCCTTCAGGAAAACACACCCACACACACACACACAGACAAACTCTGTGATGTTCACGCGTGTTACATGTTGGGAAGTAATGAGCAAGTGGGCTGAGGAGCGTCGCTGAGCTGCACAGATGTTCCTTTTATAACGCGTCGCTGTGACATCACCAGTCCAGCAGGAAGTTGAGCTTCAGAGTCGAGGCTCCTTCACATGAGGCTGCAGAAAGTTGTCTTATTAGGAGAGGCTCATAAACCTGCCATGGGGGTGTCGGCCTGTGAGTTTCATTATGCTGGAGCTCGGCCTTCAGTGCATACATGTGTGTGTGTGTGTGTGTGTGTGTGTGTGTGTGTGTGTGTGTGTGTGTGTGTGTGTGTCTTACCAGCTGCTGCCCCCCACCTCTGCCCTCAGGAACAGAAGCCTGGTGCTCTGAGGTCACACACTCCAAATATACTGAAGCTCAATGTTTTCATGCTTTTTAATGGGCTCTTAAGAGACGGCGTCATCCCACTGGGCTTATCTGCATCAGCAAATGCCCTGTTATTATGTTATTAATGGGATTGAAGATGCTCGGTGCGCTCTGTGGAGAACGAGCTCCCAGATACAGTCTGAGAGGCTTTATGTGACTGACATTTCAGGCCCATAAGCCTCATGATGTGGCTCTTGATTGTGATTACGCTGATAGATGTCGAGGCTTCATAGACGGGCGGTTTCACCATCGCTTATGAGCAGAATTATTAATTGTAATGCAGATTCTGTTCACTGTGTTGATCGTGGTGCAGATCAATACACAGGCTGCTTCAGTTCCCTCCAATGAAGCCTGTAAACATGACTTGCGAGTTCAAAATGTTCCCTCTAACAGCTGTGTCTTTCCCTCTGTGCATTGAAGTACACAGGAAACATAGCCACTCAAAAAAGACCACCTTTTCCACTACCTTCCCCTCCTCAGTGCCAGCCAGGCTCCTTTTTCAAGAGGTGTGGAGTGACTGTTGTGTGAGAGTGGATGTTCATGTCAGATGCAACACACAAAATGGTCCTTAAACAAGCAACACAGAGGGCTCTGTTCAGAGGACTGACCTTTGGAAGCGGGTGGAGTTACTTTTGGAAAAATGTTTGGGCCCAAAACGCTTTTCCATTTATTATCTGATTTTTCAATGTGTTTGTAAAAAGTGCCATTTCATGGTAGAAGGGAGGATGTGTGTTTGTGTGAAACAGTGTGGTGAGGCTAGCTCTAGGTTTCAAGTGTTTATTTTTGGTCGTGCATGTTGAACCACAAGACGACTTGTATTATTTTCAAGGAAATGGGCATGTATTTTTAGTTGGTCAAACCTTCCTTTAGCCTACAACCGTCCAAGTCCGCAAGAAATACTGATATTAATTTTTCAATTATATAAATAATCTTGTACATGATCAAAAATAAGCAGTTTGTGCGTTTCTCAACTGATGATACTGTCACACTTGTGTGTCTTATCGGTGTAAACAAACCTTAAGCTGACAAAACATTAAAGTTTCTACAATCTATATTGCCATGTGAACAACTGGTTCAAATCACTATGTGTATGTGACGAAGAACCCACAACACCCAACTCTGCAGTTCATCTCAGCTCTGTGGAGCATTTTAGCTTCTTGCAGCTCTATGTTTTGGTTTTACACCTGACAAATTTTGGTTCCCTCTCGCCACCATTGTTTGCAGAAGGCAGGAGTCATTATTGAGTCATTATTGCACTTGCATTCATCAGGTGACCAGAAACATGATTCCAAATGAATGCTAATACTTCTCCGTAACTGCTGCATCTGTAAATAGAGAGCTGTTTTCTAAGTTCGCTTAAATGCAGCCTCACTAACCTATGTCATGAGTTGTTGTTTTAGTGTTATATATTACAGGACCTGTCTATGAATTAGGAAGTGATAGCAGGCTTGAAATCAGTGTTTGATTTTATTGTTGGGTGAAACCTAGATTGTGCCTTTCATTATCAATACTCTGTCCAGCTTCATAAGAGTAAAGTCCAGAGTATATTCAGCTCAACTTTAAAGGAAAACCATGACTAATACAGCTTTGAACAAGCCAAAAGGTTAGTGAAACTAATTTAGACAACAAAACTGAATTATAAATTTCTTTTCCAAACCATCTGTTGTAAACATCCATCACAATTCCTCGGTCAATTTACCATACTTGCTGCTTTTATACACTCTCCTGTGCAATGAGGCGTTACAAGTGACATTGCAGGTGTGATCACTTTCAGTTTTACATCCAATTTTAAGATATGTCACCTTGTTTCCAGATCTCAGAAATTACTCTGGCAAATACAGTTTTATTCACTAATAGCCAGAGCTACAAAAATACTACCCAAGTTGTTATGAAGCGTAGTTTTCCTTTACAGTCGCCTGGAGTCTGGCAGGAAACACTGTAAGACAGAGTAGAAGGGATGAAGTGTTCGGCCCGGCTGACTTGTCTGGGTTGACTGAGCAGAAGGGGACTGGAGCTGGGCATTTTTCAGCAGGCATGCAGGTAGGCAGGAAATGGGCAGTGCAGGGTGTGCCAAGGCAGGAAGCCTGACTGAGCGCCTGTAACCCCACCACCGCCACTACCTCCACCCCCAGTGCGTCAGCCACAATGACCATGCCCCCGCCACTGCACCTCAGCATTGCAGTGCCGCTGCATTCACAGACGGCCCTGCATGCTTCCTGTTTTCATTCCTACCTCCATCCCCTCGCTTTTTACCAGTCCCTCTGCCCCCTGCAGTCGCCGCAGCAGCAGCACTGCCACCCTCCTCCACGATGTGGCATCTATCCCACCCTTCATTTACACTAAGATCTCCAGAAAAAGTGAGATTTTTATGTCTTGCCTGTTGCGAGGGGAAAGTGAAATTATTTATCGACAGATGGAGATCTGATACGACTGTGAAGTACACTTAAGAGAAATTTCACGTCCTTGTATTCAGTTGGGTTGGCGAGTTTTCAAAGACAACAGGTTGTTTTGATAAGGAAGATGTGTTTGATAAGATCACTGTGATCAGCATTGTGTTGGTAAGATACAAGCAGTACAAAAACTTCAAATACTGAGAATGAAAGACTCTGCACACTTCAGTCCAATGCAACGGTTTTCTTCTAGAACGAGGCTTGCAGTGGCTTGGTCCTCATCAGAACAAGTGCTTGACAAAAAGCAAGCTCAGGTACTGGAGCACTGGAAACACTGAGACTTGGTGTGTTTGAGGGTTGTAGGTACTGCACTTTGTCAATTTTTCTGATGTTTGTGCAAAAGTTTGTGCATACCTTTGCTTTTTCTGGGCAAATACACTTGGGAAATACAGATTACACATGTGGTTCCCAAGGTTTGATAACAACCAATGTTTTTTTTATTTTTCATTTTTCATTAACGTGACAAAAAATGTTACTAGATAGGATTTGTGTACTATTTTTAAGTGGTCTGGATGAAGGATGTGGATTCTAAACCCCACCATGACTTTTTAAATGCATCTTACCTTATTCTTTAAAGACCATGAATTTCAGAAGCAAATATGTGTTATATGTGTTGCAATTTGTTCAAAAGACAGTAAAAAGAATCCAAAGATTTTGAATTTACAGTTAGAGCAAATCTTTGGAAAGCTGGAACCAGTGAATGTTTGGTATTTTTGCTTGAAAAAAGCCTGAAATGATTAAGCGAATACCAAAATAATTGCTTCTTAATTTTCTGCCAGTTGTCTGCAATGGAGTAATCATTTCGGCTCTGGTCCAAATACATCCAGAGCCCCAGAGATACGGCAAATCACAACAACTTGAGATAAATCGGGGGAAGGAAATATTGGAAAAGTGCAGCACCTAATCCTTAAATATGAACAACATCAGACTCTGCACATATGACTTGACTTCATGATTACATACTTGCTTTTGGCCTGAGTGTGCAGAGTCTTTCTCAATAAGAAGCGTCTATCGTGGCTGCTCGCTGTGTCCTCCTCCCAGACCTAAATGACTGGGCTCAGATAATCACAGTACTGTAACTAAAATTAATCGCTGCGCTCCCATACTAAATCATTGGGGTCAGAGAAGGATACCTCCTCCACCTCCTCGACCATGAGAATTTAAATCCGGTGAGAACAAGTGTTTCCGAATTTACTCTGCCCCCTTTCATTTGGCTCTGCTGAGGTTTTCCACAGTCATTTTCTCATGATTGAACACTACTGGCCGAGGGCTCGTCTCATCATTAATGTTGACATAAAATGTGCCACGGCGGAGACTAAAATAACCAAGAGCGCTGCCTTTTCTCTGCTACCATCATGGAATGACTGTGACGTGCTGACATGTCTCCAGGACTAACGCGGAAATCGAATTGCAGAGACGTGCATTAGTCACATGCTCTCGCGAATCGGTCGGAGGAGTCAGAGGCAGCGAGGCACAGGGTGGGGAAGTGAGTCAATGAGTAAGGGCTGTTTCATTTAGCAGGCAGAAGATGCTTCCTCTCTCTGGGCTCTGTGAGCTGGCCCTTCAGTGGACACAGCCAGGCGACGATCAGCATATCAATGCGCTGCTTTCTACCAAAGGGCCTGATTGGGGCTTGCCAGGCCTAACTTAACATGCTTTCAACACTGTGTCAATAACACTTTGTTCGAAAGCAAAGCTGTGTAGGGGGAAAAAAGATGTTTCTGTAGATATCGAGATGCAAGAAGGAGTTTTGTGTCCAGCTGGCGAGTAATTGATTGAATCCTTATTATAGCTGATGGGTATGGCAGTGAAAGTGAGGGAAGGAATGAAGGAAAGGAGCTGAGGTCGGCCCTAGTAGATGCAGTGACGTAGGTTTCTGTCCAATTAACCAAAGTAAGGAAGACTCCCTCAGGGCTGATCTTTGCTCTTTATCCTCATGATCACTTGCTTCTCACCTCCAATTTAATTTCTCATCGTTGCACTTTGTCAGCTGGTCTGCGAGCCCGCGCCGCGAGGAGCTAATAGGCCATTGATGCATCCATGCCAGCAGGCAATGCCAGGAGTCCCAGGCAGCTGGCACTCTCATTCAACCCAAACACAAAGTACAAAGTCTCACTGTGGCCTAATTGGGTCATCCTCATGTGGGAACCGGTTGAACTGGGAGTTTTTCGATCATTCCTTGATTTTTGTCTGTGAGTGACACATGAGAAAAAGGGGGATGCAAAATGAGTTGAAACAGCACAACATTGGAAGAAAATCAGAGTGATGTAATTTCTCTGATCAAAATGTGAGATTAACATCAACAAAATAATGGCGACATCTTTACTGAACGACCCTCATACACATGACAACACAAGATAATTTGACGCTTTGACAGATTAACAACCAGGGCGGTGACAGGAAATGACACAAAAGCCACTTCCCTCTTTGCTAATACAAGGCAGATGCGGCCAGAGTGTAAACAAAATGTTTTGTCTGAGCTGTATACTGAATTTGATTATGGAAATATAACCTCCCTGATAAAGAGTCAGCATCAGGGGGGACAACTATTATTTTGTAAAAAAAAAAATACAACCTTGCACTGAAAATGCTCCTTCCAGTTTTGCACGCTAATGGTGGAAATGAAGCTATCATGTTGTAAAGATTGTGTTCACGCACATTTGAGAACACTGAGTGAACACTTGAGTAGGTTTTGGACAGCTGTGAACAAAGTAATTTCAGTGGAAATAACTGTACAGTGATATGTTTGTAGGCTTCTACACCATCAACAAACTGACGTATTTGTTTTATTATCAGTGAGAATTAAACATAACGATAACCAGCTCTAAAATATGCCGTTTTATGGAAACAAGTACTGACCTAAAAAAAGACTTAACCACATGAACCAAAGTGTCAAAACAGTGTTAAATGTTAACTATGATGGTTCAATCTTCCAGCAGTTTTGCAAAGACAAACAAAGCCATTCACGCCCATAAAGAAAAATATGATAGTAATAAAAGTTTAAATACACTAAGGAGCTGTAGCTGGACATTGTAGCTGGATAACAATGTCCAACACCACAAAGACACATTATGTCCACAAAGTGAAAAAAGTTTATTTATCAACTTGACATGAAGTTAACAGTCTCTTTTATTGTTTAAAGTCGTTATAAAGAACATGTGCGCTGTCATTTATAATATTATATAGCTTTTTATATTCAGGATCTGTGTTTTGTCAATAATTTCACAGCTGCTATTTCGTCTGATGAGATAAGAAAGTAAAGAGTAAGAGTTTATCTTCAAACAGGAAGCCTCACTTCTTACAAAGCACATGCTCAAAGTTAACTCGGTGACCTTTCTCTCGTCGTCTCGATCAGAGGAAACAGAGGTTCGACCACTTTCAGCTTTCTCTTCTGCACAGCCTGGACGTTACAGTGAAAGCCCTGCTGAGTTTGACCTTTACAGTCCACACACTCACTCACAGCCGGGGTCTTGGCTCGAGTTGTTGCTGCTGATGCAACAGGACAGGTGTTGAACTTGTAGCTCCAGCGCTCATATTTAATCAGCATGTTTAACGTCGGGAGCGGAAGCGCCGTCAGTCATCGTCTTCACGGCACGATGCGGCGTCTCCTCGTCGTGGGCGGGATTACGAGCCAAGCGGCTCGAGCTGGGCCGGATGAAGTGGAATTTAAAAGTCAGAGATGTCGAGACAGCGGCCAGCTCCACATTCCTCCTCCTCTCCTGCTCTTCCTCCTCATGTCCTCACATCACATCTCACTCGTAAATTAGATTTCTGTGAACACAGGACTCGTGTTTGCCAACTTGCTGGAGCTGATGGTGACATGTCATTCACATTACACAGTGGTGGCGTTTGGAGGATGCAGTCTGTTGTCTGCTGTTGTTAAGAGGAGACAGGAGCTGAATTTTGAAGCAGATTGTTTTTCTCTCATATCAATTTATTTTTTGTTTCGGGCTGGTGGATTTGAAGGGATTATGCTTATAAATGAAGAATCCTCTGGACTGAGTTTCCAGACATTTTAGAGTCAGTGATACCTGGTGGCATATTTGTCTGTTCACTGTACAGATACAACAGGGTGCAGATGAAAACTAATCATTACAGCAGAGTGAGTCGGGTTTGTCTCGTCCCAGTGACATTGATAGTGGCCAATGCTCCCAAGCGGTTCCTCCTCTTCTCTCTTCCTCTTCCTTCCTCGCCCCTCCTGGCCCACTCCTGCTCCCATGATTCCTCACGTCGAACTTCCAGTCCTGACAGCTCACATACTGGAAGAGGAGGAGCTCAGGACATCTGTGGGAAGTGAGATTATGAAACAGGCCTCACCCGTCCCCTGCTGACCCTGACCACCACGCTCACGGTTCATGATACTATCCAAACAATAGTGACAAAATGCATGTTTGGCTTTTTTTTTTTTTTTCAGGCGCAGGTATTGAGTTGAGATGTATGATTTTCTTGGTTTGGTTTTCCTCTCATGTGCAACGTGATATTCTGGCCAGATGCTGATCTAGAACACCTTGTTTTGAAAACCATCTGAAATGTCTTGAACTCTCAAAACAACGCGGCCCTGGAACTTAAAGCAGGAACATTTTGTGGGCTCATTTTCAGATTTATTTCATCATACAGCTTTCCTGTGGCTGCCTAACAAAACCTCAGTGGGCATAAAGGAGAAGTATTGTACAAAAACAAGCACAGGGTTTTTATCCCTGCGAGCAGCTCTGTGGATGACGATGTCTGTCAGTCGGTCAGTACATCAACAACTATTGGATGGATTGCCATCATCCATTGCCGAACATTCACGATCCCCAGAGAATGAATCCTACTGACTTTTACTCCAATACCTTCATGAGGTTAACAGTTTTTAGTGAGTGTCTTGACAAGTGTTGGATGGATTGCCATTAAATTTGCAGATATCAGTTGTCCTCAGAGGATCAATCCTGATTTGGTGATCCCTTACAGAGAAACTCCATTGGTTTACTTATCAAAGTCTGTTTACAAGTCTTGGGAAGTTCTGCCTGTTGTATAAAGCCAATAGCATTTTCTTTCTATCCAAATGAATAAACCTCAGCAAACATTAAAATCACTGTGGCTTGTAACCAACAAATATCACAATATTCAACTATACTACATCAACTCACATGTGAGTATAAATCTTTCACTGCGTCTGTCTGCAGGATGCATGTATAAATAAATACCGGTGACACTTCTCTGGTGTCTCTGTAAGACCTCTTGGATGATCCTTTCATTTGAGCTGAAGTTGGAGGGGGTTCACTTTTAGTCTGGCCAACATTCCTCAGTAGAATTTACAGCACAGACAGATACTCCCCTGATCATCCATATGTGAGTAATAGCTGCTGCTATCTCTTTCAGTCTGCATGCTCACAGCCCTGATGTTTACTGTGTTTACCGAGGACTAAATGCGATTGCAGGCCTCTGGCTATGAAATGACTCAGGTCTGTATATTTCAGTGATGGACACAATATACATGATTGTTTCTATTCTTTTCTAAACATTCCCAAATCCTGCAGTTCAGCCAGAAACATGTCTTCTTTATGGGAGCATAAAAAGGGAAATCACGTACACTGTGTTCACCCCCTGTCCTCCTCCATACACTTCATATGCATATGTGTCGCTTGATGAGACAGGTGTAGACCTCCTCAACAGCAGAGAGGAGCTCAGGCCTCTCAGCTCCTGCCTTGAATACAAACTCTGCAGAAAATAGGCCAATCGCCCTGTACTAAAAACTTCACTGCCTCCCGTTCCCCAAGTGGTTCGGAAAGGAAAAGGCAACTTTCCGAAAGGTGGACGGACGCCAAGTTTTTAAATGAAATGTTTGACACTCGAAGGTTTTCATGTTTTTCTTTTTTTTTTTTTTTTTTTGCTGTAAGCGGTGTGAAAAAAGCTGTGGGCTGATTTGTGTTCTCCATTTCTCTCCTCTGCCCTTCCTTCCCTCCTCTTCACAGGCTGTCAGCATCAATAAGGCCATCAACACGCAGGAGGTCGCTGTCAAAGAGAAGCATGCCAGGAATATCCTTGTATTGTCTGTGTGTGTGTGTGTGTGTGTGAGGAGGAGAAGTGTGTTTATCTTGATTTCCATGTGTGCGTGGAGCCGTTCTCTCCGTGGCTGGAGGGTTATGTTAGTGCAAGATCAAAACAACAAACTTAGTGTAACCTCATCATCTACACGTGGTCCTCCTGCATAGCTAATTTAGTCATGTGTGAGACAAAACACAAAGCTACATAGACAGAGGGGAGAGTTGTTCTGAAGAGTCTTGCTTTTCGAAAAAGCACGCAATGGCTGTCAAAAATCCAGTGGGAGAGGGGGAGTTAAATAAATTATGTTTAGGCCTCATTATTTTTGGTTTGTAGCTTTTCAAAAAAGACATTTGGGAATGATTTTTATTTATTTTGAATATTAAAAAACATGCAGTTTGGCCTCTAGAAAGATCATCTGCAATGCAAACAGTGCTTACAAAGTTAAGCCGTATTTTTGTCTTGCGCATAATCAGCAGCTCATTTGCATTTTATTTTGTCTTTATTTTTAATGACCAAAAGCATTGCTTGAGTTATCAACATTGTAAGAAGGCTTAACTTAAATACTGGTAATCATTGTCTTCTTGCACCAAGAGAAACAACTACTCTTGGCCATGTGGGGACGTAAAAGTCCACTAAAAATCTGTTTAAACTGATCTTAAATATACAGGTTATCTGAATGAAGATTTGCAAGGATTTGTAAAATCAATAAAAATGATGATTCTTAAGTAGATCAGAGTCGCATCCCTGTGAAGGACAAATAAAAGAACAAGAAAAAGAGAGGCTAAAATGTAACTGGTCACGAGACAGACTAATGTCCTGCACTATAACCCAGTGATCCTTGACTGTCCCCTGTCACCCTGCATCTTGGGGACCCATCATGAGAAAGGCGCCCACACTTTCTGGGCGGCGGTCAACCGGCTTCCTCTGTCCAGCAATGCGGTGCTCTGCTGGAAGTTCTGCCACGTCTTCCACAAGCTGCTGCGAGACGGCCATCCAAACGTACGTACAGATGACGTCCTGCAACATCGTCACCACTCACATATCGTAAAACACATCTGCTCCACTGTGTCTTTATCACACCTCATTTACATTTAGTTAATTGCGTCTGATGAATCTTGTTATATTAACTTTTTTCCCCCTCCTCTGTGTTTCGGCTGCTGTTCCTGCAGGTGATAAAGGACTCAATGAGGAACAAGGCTGATTTAACTGATATGAGCAGGATGTGGGTAAGGACACAGATTATTATTTTAATATCACAGCACACAGTCACAAGTGGAAGGAGTATGATCGTATGCACTGGTTCTCTACTAGTAACTGTATTTTGAATATTAAAAGATTAAAATGAATGTATAACTTTGACAACTGAAGAAGTGGAAAATGATTTCCCAACCTAACAGATCACACTTAAGATCAGTCAGCTCAAACTGATTTATGTGCAGAGAGATGCATGTATCACCCACTGTTGCCGATATCAATCCTTTTCTCACAGTAAAAAAGTCTTAATTGACATTCAGAACGAGGCATTTAAGTAGCGTAGGCATTAAGTGTTAATGTCTGTGTTAATAATTGAATTGCAGCTGCACAATAACTGGTAAATTATGCTTCCATTAAAAATAAAACTAAGCCCATGGGTGATGAAAGTCACATGGTTTTCTTGCAGCATATCATTGCCAAATTACACCTTCTCAGAAGTGCAACATGTGGCGGCAATTTTTGTTGATTAAGCCTTAAAATACAAGCCTGATTTTAAAAAAGTTGGAATGCTGTGTAAAACACAAATATCTGCTTATTCTGAAAATGATGGCAGCAACACGTTTCAAACAGGAGCAACAAAAGACTGTGAAAGTTGTGGACTGATCCAAAAACAGCTGTTTGGATCAGTCCACAGGTAAACAGGTTCATTGGTAACAGGTGATAGTAGCATGATTGGGTATGAAAGGTTCATCCTGGAAAGACTCAGTCGTTCACAAGCAAGGATGGAGAGAGGTTCAACACTTTGTCAAACACATGATTGTATAAAGGAGATTAATACATGGGCTCAGGAACACTTTATAAAACTGTTTGTTTGCAAATATTTTATTTACATTTTACACAGCATCCCAACCTTTTTGGAATCAGGGTTGTAAGGAGAATTATAATTAGGGAGGCTTGTGTTTTGTTTAATAGCTTTAGAGTACATCCACCAACTGTGTCTCCTTGTTCTGGTCATCAGATGACATGATTGTTTGTGCTCAGCCTTCTGTCTGTCTGTCTGTTGGAGTGACAGACAGTGTGGCCTGTGATGGACAAAGCTATGTAAAACCTGCCAAGTGTGACTGTCAGAACTCACAACACTTTGCCTGCCAGCTACATGTTGTGTCTAACAGACAGTAATGTTGCATAAGTTTGTCTGTGAGCTTCTCGGGGGAGAATCTCACCTGGGGTTTTTTTTTTTGAGGTGCCAGCACTAAAAATTTAACAAGATTGTGTGATATTGTCTCATTGGTGACAACAGTTGCATTGATCTAAGTGAGCACAAGTGTCTTCACAGTATTAATGCAGACACCACTGATGAAATTCATGAGCTTTATTGTGTAAACTTGTATGAGCTGCACTCCATCAAGCCACAATCAGAACAGTCAGTCTTCAGTTATGTATTAAGCAACATTGGAGCCCCCTCTCTGCTCTGTATTCCCGCATTTACTTTTAGTTGTTTTATTACTCAGGTTTTTTTTGCTGATGTCACTCAGCAGGAGGATACAGGAAGTTCGGTCCCTGTGACCAGGGTTGTGGCCCCTCTTTCCTGTTGTGTCATTGCCACCCGCACACCCAGGCTCGAGGAAAAAGGAAGTGAGGAGCAATCGGCCAAATTGCTGCTCTATTCAACTTTGTCCACACTGTTGGGACATTTTCACACAGAGTGAACTGAGCTGAACCGGCTCCAAAAGTCAGCTGGTTTATAGTGTTTGTCAGTAAGGATCGTTTTGGCTGCTGTGGTGTAATTTAGCCCTGCAGTATGAAAATGGCCTTGTGCTCGGTCCTTTCATGTTTACTGTGCGCTGCCTTCAGCCAAAGCGCCGCAACAATTTTCCTCAAAACACCAAATGATTTGCTTCCTCTGTGTTCTTTAACCAGCAAACCCACAAGGAGAGGACAAGATTATTTTCTAGCTTTGATCATGTTTCTTCTCTTAATGTCTCTCTCTCTGCCCCCTCCCCCCTCCAGGGTCACCTGAGCGAAGGCTATGGGAAGCTGTGCAGCATCTACCTCAAACTGCTCATCACCAAAATGGAGTTTCACATCAAAGTGAGTTGGCCTGGCCTATAAAACCCAGCACCAGTCTCCCTCATCACTCATTAGCTTTGTCTCTGACTCTCCTTTTAGTGCAAGCGTGTCTCTGCGGGGAGGGGGGAGGTAGTGGCAGTGGCAGCTTCATAGAAAATTCTGGCTTTTACACTAATGGCCTCTTACGAATCTGTAATGTAGCCTTTTTATGAGACATCGGAGCAGGGACCCGAAAACAGTGTTGATGCTATCACAGGAAGATGTAGTTAGTTGTTGCACACTAATTCTTCCCCAAGGGTGAGGGCAGTTTTCCCAGGACGTAACTCGAGAATCAAAGGAGCAATGTGACACTTTGACAGATGAAACCATTTGTCAATTTTTATTTCACCTCTCTGCACGCTGTCTTTTATAAATTTGTTGGTTACAGATATGCATGCAGGCTGATCTATGAGCTTCACTGCTGAGCTCACAGAAGAGGAAATACAGATTCTCTCACACTAGATAAAGGTCAATTAATCAACAATCAGATCAAGTAAACACAGTCTCATATTAAAGTTTAACCTTCAAAGAGTGTGTGAGCTAAAAAGAATATCTGTCTGGATAATTTTTACTTGCTAAATAATCACTGTCTACTGCATACGTGAATATTTCAACAGAAATATAGTGCTTTACTTTATTTTAGTATTATTTCAACAGAATGGGGTCATGTTCAAACTCAGAGAAATCCATAATTTTATTCAGGGTAACAGTGTGTTTTTTAATTTGGTCCCCTGTCAGTGGTGTCATATCCCCTTTACCCCCTCTGGATGTATCACATCATGTGAAAGGGGTCGCTCATAGTGATGAAGCCACAAATGATCTCCCAACTCTGTTGTTCCCCTCAATTCTACAGAGCAACTTATTCAGCTAATGTTTTGTTTTGTCTGTCCCATAACTGACCTGTTTTAGTTCATTGTCATCACACTCATCAGCTGTGTTTTCAGCCACTGCAGGAAGCTGTTTGCAGCAACAACAAAAAAAAAAATCTTAAAAACCCACTGTACACAACCTGCTCAAGAGCCAGTTATTCCCTCAGGAGATCAAAAACAGGACTAAAAGAAAGTCAATATTTGTCATTCATCAGGTGGATAGAAATACCATTCCAAATATATTATGCTGTGTGTCTTGCTGGACATATACATAAGCAACTGTTTGCTAACAAGTTCAGCATATCAACTTAAAAGGTGGAAATAATGCATGTCTACGTGTTTCTATTCACCAAAAAACAATCAGATATTGCTGCTATAAAAAAACAAGTAGCCATACTGCATTATAGAGATTCCTCAATACGATATAAGCTTCGCATTGAAAATGTCCCTTAAATCAAAGTAGTGGAGTAGAAGTATAAAATAGCATGAAATGGAAATACTCAAGTGAAGTACAAGTACCTCAAATTCACACCAGCCAGCGTGCCTGGCAAACAATCATATTTTTGCTTGGCTCTGAAAGTTCTTTATCATGTCAAGTCAAGTCAAATCAATTTTATTTGTATAGCATATTTCAGACACAGACAAACTCAGTGTGCTTTACCATAAAGCATTGAAAACAAATAAGATAGAGAACACACAGAAATACTCTGCATAAATGCAATAAGCTTTCAGCCACCCATACCATGCAGGCACGCATACATAAATACATAATACTGGGTTTTTTTATAACTCTACAACATTCACATATGGGTAGCAGGTGCGCAAAGATATGGTTGCAGCAGGTATCAGGTCGTCGGGCAAGTTGTTTATCAGCATGTCAAGGTCATGTGTTTGTCTGAGGTCTTGAACTTGAGTTTAAAGCTTCCTCCTGCTGTTTTCTTCTCCTCCTCATCCAGAACCCTCGCTTTCCCGGCAACCTTCAGATGTCCAACAGACAGCTTGACGAGGCGGGAGAGAACGACGTCAACAACTTGTGAGTGTGTCGTGCCGCTGCTTTGCCCACTGTTGTTGTTATTGTGGTTTATTATTGAGCAGGAGCTCTGTGCTGGCCAGAGCCCAGGATCCAAACATGAATGAGTTTCAGTGTTATTCCTCAAACTGTGTTGACCAAAGTGTGAAATTAAATTATTACTCTATATTGCATGAATGCTTTAATCATGGTGCACATACGATGAATAAGCCACAAGAAGTCATTCATCAGAATTGGGCAAGAGGTGTTTTTCAGCAGTTAAACAGTTTTAAAAATGGTGAGCACATTTTTTAATTCTAATTTAAAAATTCTAAAATAATTCTTAATTTAATAGTCATGATGATGTTTTATCCTTTCATCAAAGATTATTCTCCACATTCATAAAATCACAAGGCTTAGACAAAAGCCTAGTTAAAAACATGAAGCAAAAAGGTTTCGTTTCATTGTTTTCATCAGTGGTTCTGCATTTTTTTTAGTCTCCCTCCAACCACTTTAGTTCTGGGGCTGATGCAGTCTGCTTTAATCACTACTTTGCAGTGATTTCTGATCTTTCCTGCCTGTCATCCCTTTAAAACTAACAAATATCCACAAGCAAGCCGCTCATCAGAGGTTTTGACTTTATGAGATGTGAGTGGTTCAACCAAAAATGCCTGAAGAATTGTTTCACAAAGGAAAAGCAAAAAATTGTGAAAAGTTGGAAAAACAAATCTCTTTGTGTAAGTGAAATGTGTCTACACCTGTACTATAAAGTTCGAGGTGTGTGTTGTTTTGGGAATTTTACTCCAGCTTTGACCATGACTCAACCAATGAGAATGCAGGAAGGAAGTGATCCAGTATTTTAGTAATGAAGTAGGAGGAAAAACAGGAAAACACTAATGTGTAACTGGAAAATCTAAAAATGTGAGACTGGCAAGAATTTCCTCCAAACACAGGAAAGTCATCTTATTTGGAACTCTTGACCAAACAGGATTGTTGAAAGAGGAATTACATCAACTCTCCTTGATCAGAATTTAGCACAGTGACACAATAAAAAAAACAGACCAGTGTGTGTTTGCTGAAAGCTTGTTAAAAAACTGGTCACCTCTTCTCTTTTCCCCCCTTTAGCTTCCAGTTGACAGTCGAGATGTTTGACTACCTGGAGTGTGAGCTCAACCTCTTCCTGGGCGGTAAGCTGTTCTGGTCCGACTGTACGCTCTGTGCTACCAGCTGTGCTTATCTGAGCATTAAGTCACACACACACACACACACACACACACAAACACACAGACTGATGAACTTAACACTTTGACAGACAGGAAGACGCTGTCTGACTGAAATAGACACTAGGTGATATCTGCAGCATCATCAGAGCTCCACCTCGTCTGCCCCGACACTGTTCATGCTTACATACTGTACTGTGGCCCTGTTGTTGTCTGGGTGAGTCATCCCTGGCTAATGTCTTTCAAAGTATGGACAGGGCTAAAAATAGACGGCAAGGATGTGACCAGGAGCTCAGGAGAAATACTGGAAAGTCTGTGCCATTCATGAATGAACAGGAGGAAATTACAGTCTTGTTTCTATGTATGATGATGATGTTATCTCCTCCTCCGCCGCCTCCTCTTTCGTGGTGTTCAGGACAAAATGACTTGGTATTTTTTTTAAATCCACAGCACATTAGAGTCTGTGTTACCTCACACCCTAATCTCAAAGCCCTTGTCAGCTTCCTCCTCTTTTCTGGTGTATTTTAAAAGCATCACGTCATCCAGGGGTGAAGAGGCCAGGCCTGAGGTGTCTGAGTGTGTGTGTGTGTGTGTGTGTGTGTGTGTGTGTGTGTTTTGTGTGCTTTCGAGCTGTGCAGGAAACCACACCTCTGCAGCGCACAGAGGCTCTCGGGGCCTGGCTTTGGGGATGGCGTGAGCAGGGTGGCAGGGAAATGAAAGAGGGGCGTGATGATGGAGGCAGAGAGAGAGTCAGACAATCCTGTTAGTGTTCAGGTTGCTGCTCCACTTTAAACCCCCTTTTCCTGCCTTTTTTCAATAAGCAGGGTGAACTGGGTGCAGCTCTCAACAGTTTTATTAGTTCATTTCAGAGAGCACAGCAGCGCAGCTTGATTGATTCATGAAAAATTCATGACCGATGAGCCTTGTGCATGTCTGTGTCTCTCTGTTCATTTGCATTAATAATCACTGATGTGTGCGTGAGTGTGTGTGTCGACTCCTGCTGTATTTGTAATGATAGGTGATGGGTTCACACCCATCTGCGTGGATACACATCAATCTTTTGAACACATGTATCTATTTCTCTCTCTCCCCCAGTGTTCAGCTCTCTGGACATGTCTCGCTCGGTGTCGGTGACGGCGGCGGGCCAGTGTCGCCTGGCCCCCCTCATCCAAGTCATCCTGGACTGCAGCCACCTGTATGACTACACCGTCAAGCTGCTGTTTAAGCTGCACTCCTGTGAGTGACGCACACCTCTGTTGGTCACACTGCACAACTACAGGCTCAGGGGAAATAGTGCACAGTCAAGGTTGCTGTTGCATTTTTTGGAGTGTTGCTGACGTGATTGGAAAACACTGAATAAATCTTGGTGAATTGCATGTGTTGACTTCAAGTTAAAGGGAAATGCTACCTATTACAATATTTCACACACAACACAGTAAAATCGTTGTTTATTTTCAAAGCTAGAAACCAGTGGTCATCAATTGAGTTGTCCCATTAAAACGAGCCATAGAACCTTTTGGGTGCTAGAACTTCAACAAAAACTCTTATTGGTCAACAAAGTCAATCAAATCAGTCATTTTAATTGTATTTTTATCCCAAATCTCTCTCACGTCTTTACAAAAGGTTTGCTTGTACGACTGTTCCAGGTCAGATTCAACTGTCTGAACTGCTCAAACGCATCGTAGACGCCTTGTTTCAACTTGATGAGTGCCACCTATTAATGAGGGAGGTGCACATTCATGGCATTTTATCATAATTGGCTCATAAGCAAAAGTCTACACCCCTAAACTGATCAATAAGGTCACTTGTTCCATTCCATACCAATCCATTCACTTATGCTTTTATCTTAAATGATTCCAGTATCATATTCAAACAAACCAGTAAAACGTAATTATATAATTCACTCAGATTAGGCCATTATGTGGAGAAAGGCAGACTGACTGACTGTACATGAGAGAAAAATTGGTGAATGCCAGAAAATTCTCTTGAATCACTTGTAGACTTTGAAACGTATTTGTATGAGATCCATTACCTCTGAGAAGATTTATGGATTTACCTGTTGTGGTGTCTGGCTTCACTTTAAGCTCTTAAACGTCCTGCAGTGCAGAAATAATGTGTGTGAATACTTTTAATGGGTGAAGCTTTTCTTCAGAGATTCCGAGATGACACGTTCCTCTGGGAGTTAAAGAATTTTTCAGACCCCGTGGGCTCCTGAGACCTTTCAAAGCCCCACTTGATGAACTCAAAAACGCATGCCGTTCAGTTTCTAAAAGCTTTTTCTCAGTTTCTGAAAAGTAGACTTTGAAACATTCATGCACAAAATCCCATCCTGTGCACTCAAGCTTTTTATATAGACTGAATACCTGAATAGTTTTGGTGTCCGAGCTCTGACTTGTTTGTGTTCTGTGTGTGCTTGCAGGCCTTCCAGCAGACACTCTCCAGGGCCACAGAGATCGCTTCCAGGAACAGTTCAAGAAGTACGACACACAACTGGTCACGGTCTCGCTCACAAACTGAACCTGACCCTGAGGACTGAGCTCTAAGTACTGTGTTGAATGAATTTCTAATCTCTGACTTCTGATTTTTCCGATTTTCCTTTTCTCTCCATTTCAGGTTAAAGAGTCTGTTCTATCGCTCCAGTAACTTGCAGTATTTTAAGAGGCTGATTCAGATCCCACAGTTGCCTGAGGTGAGGACCGCCCTCACTGAGTCTTATGTGTTCCACGTTTTAACCACACCTAAGCCCCAAGTTAACCCATGCCGGTTGTTACTGTTTACCAGTTGGTTAAGTAATCTTACGTAATTTAGTCTCCTTCATCGTTCAAAGCTGTTATTGTGTAAATCTTATAATATTTTGTTATAAGTCTTTCTTTTCATATCAACTTCATTCAACAATCTCCTTCATTTTACTGACATGCAATGGCAGCAGCGTTCAAAAGTCTGAGCCCACACTATCTCTAATATTTTCACATAAACCTGGAAATAATCAGAAAGTTTGACGATTAAAGGTTTGAGGAAATTAGGTTTATGTGAAATATTAGAGATTTTCTTTTGGACCCTGTTGTGTGCATTCATATCCATCACTAACATGCCCTGCACATTATCATAGTTGTGCTCCTTTGCTCTTTATTTTATGGAGTTAATTTCAGTATTCAAATGACTTTTTAAAGCTATGACAAAGATCAGAATTTCGAGACATTTTTTGAGACACTTCTCACTGCATTATGCACATCCTTTCAAAAGCCTGGTAGGAGCTAACAAAAAAACATAAAAAAATGATATAATGATTAAAATTGTGCCTTATGCTTCTTGCAGAACCCTCCTAACTTCCTGCGTGCGTCGGCTCTGTCGGAGCACATCAGCCCCGTGGTCGTGATCCCCGCCGAGTCCTCGTCCCCAGAGTCGGAGCACGTGGTGGAGACAGATGACCTGGTGGACACAGACGTCCCGGTGCTGCCGGTAATTAAACAAGACAAGCATCCCTGAATGGTAGCTTCTGAAATGCAATTCATCTGTTTTGTAGACGGTCGGATGTTGTAATCAGCAATCATAAATGTAAGATGGATGTTTGTGGGAGTAGACGAGAGGGAACAGATGCAAAATGGTGAACTGAAGGAGATAAGACAGGCAGATATTAATAGACTCCCCTGTGAACACTACATAGTTTTTAAATTCTTGGTAAGACTACTCCAAACATCTGGTTTATATTCATGCTGGCATGTAATGGCGTTCATCAGCTGAACTGACAAAACATACAGGCATTTGTCATCTTGTAAATATGGGAGATAATCCAGGGAGGCATATAGGGCCTCTAAGGTGGATCATACAACCCCTATTCCAAAAACGTTGGGACGCTGTGTAAAGCATAAATAAATCAGAATGTGATCATTTGTTAATCATTTTTGACATGTATTCAATTGAAAACAGTACGAAGACAATAAATAAAGTGTTTGAACTTCATTGATTTTTGTAAATATCTGCTTATTCTGACTTTGATGGCAGCAACATGTTTCAAACAAGTTGGGACAGGAGCAACAAAAGACTGTGACTGAGACAAGTTGTGGACTGATCCAAAAACACCTGTTTGGATCATTCCACAGGTAAACAGGTTCATTGGTAACAGGTGATAGTATCATGATTGGGTATGAAAGGTTCATCCTGGAAAGACTCAGTCGTTCACAAGCAAGGATGGAGAGGGTTCAACACTTTGTCAAACACATGATTGTATAAAGGAGATTAATACATGGGCTCAGGAACACTTTGTAAAACTGTTAAACACAGTTTGTTTGCAAATGATTGCATTCTGTATTTATTAAGGTTTTACACATTGTCCAAACTTTTTCAATCAGTGCTGTATGTATAAACTCCAATAGGTGATGACTGTGTTTCCAAATACATAGAGATAATCCTCATTAGAATTGTCTTTGATTCCTTCTAAACGTTCAGCCTGCTTTGGAGACCAAGTTTGATGACCTGTTTGGCACGTCGGCTGCTATAGACCCCTTCAACTTCAACAGTCAGAACGGCATGCGAAAGGACGACAAGTAAGACTTGAAAACATCACATTACCATTTGCTTGTCTGCACCAAAAAACAGCATACGATCAAAAATATCAAGTTCAGTTGCAGCACAGACATGGATATTTGTATTGTATTGTATTTGTATGGGTAGTTGTAACATTTGACGTATAATTAGATGCAGACAAAACTCTTTACTTTTGATTGATTTTTTTTTTTGTCTTTACCTGTCAGAGACCGTCTGATTGAACAGCTGACAAGGGAGATCCAGGCCCTCAAAGAAGAGCTGGAGTCTTTCAGACTGGAGGTAAAGAGCTTACAAATGTCAAATGTCTCACACACAAAGAACTCTCTGAAGAACCATGTGCATCAGCTGTTCACCAACTCCATATCTGTCTCTCTTTTTCTGCTTCCTTTCTCTTCACCACCCTCCTCCTCTCCGTCCCTCATCAGAGCGGTCGCTTGTGTCAGGCGCTGAGGGGGCGTGTCAGCGAGCTGGAGGCCGAGCTTGCAGAGCAGAGCCACCTGAGGCTGCAGGCTGCAGGGGAGAGCGAGTTCCTGAAGGCGGAGCTGGACGACCTGCGGCGGGTCAGAGAGGACACGGAGAAGGAGCAGCGGAGCCTGACGGAGATAGAGAGTAAGGCTGGACTTAATGCACTGCTGTCGCTTCCAGGTCACATTATCATTATCGCTGTATAGACATAAAAATTGTTTGTAATTGTTGAAGTTTTCTTGTTCTCATTTTTTGTTTAGTATGATTCCACCTATTTGGCATTATTCAAAATAATCTGGTAAAAGACAATATATGCTTTTCCTACTTATGCAGAACAAAGGACATTATTTAAATACTTATTGTGTTTTGAAGACTACTTGTTTTATGTTTAAGCCCCTTAATTTTATAGCTCCTTTTTTTGTCCATAACTCAAGTAAGAAATGTTGACTGCAGATATTTTAGATTTTAGTTATGGCAAACATGGAACTTGAAAAAGTGATATGTTTCAAGGTGTGCTTGAATACACTTTAAAGGAGAAGTTACATGACTTCATTGCATGAGAATTAGAGGGAATCCCTGAAACGCTGGTCACAACAGAAAGTTGGGTATTTAAAAATACTTACTTTCTCTTTAATTAAGAGTCAGAAGTAAAAGGAAGGAGAAAACTAAAGGTTGTCACATGAAAAACTTTATTAAACTCAATTGTTTACCTGCAATTTTCTTCACCTGGACTTCCTGCAGTCATTTCCTGTATCTGCTATTAACTCTCTCTGTTGTGTGTTGACGTGTGTTTCTCACCAGAAAAAGCTCAGGCCAATGAGCAGCGTTACACCAAACTGAAAGAGAAGTACACAGAGCTGGTTCAGAGTCATGCAGACCTCCTGAGGAAGGTGAGAAAGAAGAGTCTTACATCTTCTTCATGTTCATCAAATCCTTCTCTTTGTCCTTGTCCCCTCCCAAAAAAGCCTTCCAAGTTAAATTAAGTTCTGTCCTCCTGCTGTCCTTACATATCCCCCCCAAGCTGAACAACCAGCCTCTGTCCTAATTATTTTGGTGTGTTTCTCTGCATCTTTGTCCTTTGTGCGTGTGTGTGTGTATATGTGTGTGTGCAGAATGCAGAGGTGACCCGACAGATGACAGTGGCTCGGGCAGCGCAGGATGAAGTGGAGGAAGTGAGGAGAGAGATGCAAGAGAAGGTGAAGGCGGCTCAGGAGGTTGCAGACAGACAAGTGAGTGTGATTTGAATTTTGTTATCACTGACAAACACTTTCAGCAGATTACACCCACCTGTTTTCAACTCAGTGTTGTGCAACCAAGTGATTGAAAATGATGAGGTAAAGATTGGATGTTTGGGGCTCAGTGCGTTAGTTGTCTACAAAATGAACCAAACAACACAAACATCTCTAAGAGCCTGTATTTTCTGTTTGGTTTGGTTTGAAAGTTCAACCTGATGTGAACTGTCTAAAGTGAGATTTTGGCTTTCCTTCCTCAGGAGAGGGACCAGCTGGAGCAGCTTCAGGAGCTCCAGAGAGAGCTGGTGTCCAGCAGGGTGGAGCTGGACTCCCTGAAGGCTACCATGGTCTCGTCACAGCAGGTCGGGTTATTAACACCCCTCACACATGAAGATTAGCTTAAATCTGCTAGCTAGACCCACCAGTTGATGTGAAAAGACACTGAATTAATTTAAACCCAATTGAAAAAAGATAATAGCAGCTGCTCCAGGAACATGTGAAAAGATTAATGCATGATCTTAATGGAGTCTGGATAAAATCTAATAATGGGGCTGGTGGCGTCACACACTCTTATTCTAGTCTTCATCAATTATACGATGATCTCATTTACACCCCACTTTTGTAGCATTACTTGATGTAAGTAGGTACGAATGATTGTGACAGGTCGACAACGTGGATCAGCTGTTTTCAGACATGTTTTTTTTAAGCTTGACATCCTGACCTTTTACTTATTAATCTTATATCCTAGGTATACTAATTCATTCATTCATTTATTTGTTTAAACAAAGAACAAGTAGGCCCAGGCTATAGTCCATACCAGTCTATATCCTGGATCAGGCTGTTGAGATTGTAACATCTGTGCTAACTACACATCCTAGATTCACTACTATGGTAACAAAAAACTGAACTAAAAAAAAAATGTTTTTGTGTTCCTTTTACACTCCATGAGTCCATGTCTTTCATCTATGAGACAACTGTCCCTCCCTCCATTTCATGTCTTTGTCTTTTGTTATGTCATCCCCCCTTTTAGTCACTGCCTGTTCCTTCTACAGCAGAATCTCAAACACATCCAGCCCCTGACAGAATTGATATGCTAATATGTTTCTTCGTCATCAGTGAATTGGTGTTCAGCCACTGTTTAAACAGGAACAAAATAGTTTTTTCTTCCTCTTAAACCTCCCTCGGCCTGCGTTTCTTATCGATGCCAAAGCCAAGTCGATGTTTGTAGCAGGCAACTGAAGGCATTTATTTAAAAGAAGAGCAGAATGAAAACACAAGAGCAGTAAAATCCTTGCTTCAGTGCACTAGCAAAAATGGACCTGCAGAAATATTTGAAAGGGGACAACAGGGGGAGTGACAGAAATTAAGTTCCATAAGCCATGAATTCATGTTATTAACCTTCACAACCCCACTAATTGCTCGCAGCTCTCTCCGCCTCCAGATGTTGTTCTGCGTCGTTCCCCATAATCCATCTCTGCCTCCCACTCCCGACGTCCTATTTTTGTATCCACTACTTATCAACTCCGTCACTTTCTGTCCTCCTCCTCCATCTCTCCATAGTCCTTTTCACACACAGCCCACGTTTTATCGCTCTTGTCACATGCCTCCAGTGTCCAGCTCCCTCCAGCTCCTGCTGAGCAGTTTGCATCCATATTCTTAACAATTCTGTTTCTCCTCCATCTCTCGATGTTTCTCCTTCTCTGTCGGACCTGCTGGCACCCAGGCTGTAAGTCTCTCTTTCTTACCTGCAGAACACTTTCATGCACATTATTCAACTCCTACTTAGAAAAAAATGAGGATAGTTAATAGTCTTAAAAAAAAATGTCATTTCACATCAGTACACAGGATCTGATGTAACTCTCCTCTCTGTTGCCATAATTCATGACTGTTGCATTGCAGCCATGTTGCACAACCACAACTTCCCACTGTTTGTTTGATTGTAAATGTAACCTCAACTCAAACCCCTCTGGAGACTGTACGCCTCTCCACAAACTTAAATGGAAACAATATTCTTATAATCAGTAGCTGAGGATAAAGTGTTTCTTTATTGTGAGGTCAACAAACTCGCATCAAACCACATCCCGACATGTCGTGACAGCTACGTATTATCCTGACCACTGTGCCTCTAAATCATTTTCTCCTATTGTTAACTCTTTTTTTTTTTAAATCCCTCCATCTTTCATTTCCGCCCTGCAGTCGAATGAGGTCCTCAGCACACAGCTTGCCGCCCTGGAGTCTGAAAAGGCGGAGCTAGTGCAGTCCCTGTCGAAGGTGGAGGCGGAGCTGGCCGTCTGCGGGGAGGAGCTAGAGCGGGTCCAGAGCTCGCTGGCGACTGAGAGGGAGAGCGGGGTCAAGACGGCGGAGACCCTGCAGAATCAGCTCAATGAGAAGGTGAAGAATTCTCATTGTCTCGATTACTGTTCTTCATTAACTCTCTTAATTAGCTGTGATAAATCAAGCAGATGTTTTAAGGAACATCTTCATTTTTTTTAAATATTTGCACTGTCTGGCATTTATAATACAGGTTAGTGTGAGTTCAAGCATGTCTGTGTGTACTCACGTCCGCAGGAGAGCAGGGAGCAGGCGTTGGAGAGCCAGCTGGTCGCAGCTCGCTGGTCCAGTCTGCAGGCAGCTGTGGAGGAGGCAGAGAAGATCGTCCGGGACTCGCTGGCTCAGATTGACGACCCGGCGCACATCAGCTGCACCAGCTCTGCAGGTCAGAAACTAATGGTTTCATCCCATGACACAGCACATACAGGCAGTGTTGGGATGCTGATTAGCACTGTGTGTAGTGTGTCGGCATACTTAAATGTTTATGTCTCTATCTCTCTATATCTCTGCAGACTACCTAGCGTCTAGATGTCAGGCCTCTTTAGACTGTATGGACCGACTCCAGTCTACCAGAGAGGCCTTCCTGTCTGATAACACAGGTGAGATCAGAGAGGTGATTCATTCTAGCTTTGCAAAGGGATGAGCTATGTTTAATAAAGTGATGCAGTAAGCTGGTATGTAATGAACCATTTTAACTGATGTGATCCATTCTTTTGCTGCTCGACATTTTCATGATGAATTGTAAAAACAGGGTTGGAACCTGACAGAAAAAATAGAGCTCAAGTCGACACGAGATGATGTGTTATGAGAATTGGACATAATCATCATTTCAATGGTGACCACATGTAAATCTGCATTTAAAGGACATATATTATGTTCTGCCTTCTACAACTAATTATTGTTTGCTGACTATGAGCTAACAAACTATTAGATTGCTAATGTTCTTCCTAAATGCAAAGACAGTTGAATTGTGTCTATCTAGTTTTGTTAAAGAATGCCACTTTTTTTAATCATTTGAACCATATTCTATATACAAAAATACAACGTAAAAATAAAATAATAAAAAGTGCATCAAGAGTTCATCTGTGAAGTGCATGTGGAAGAGGAAAAACATGAAACAAGGTAAAAAGAAATACAGTGATGGAATTTTACTAATGTTTTATATGTATACTGTGTGTATTTGTCCAGGTGTGTCTGAGCTGGTGCGAGGGGTCACCCAGTGCGGTCACCTGGTGGGCGACACCATTGTTCAGGGCAGCGCCACCTCCCACATGGTGCCCGTGGAACAAGCTGATGGTAAGCTTACATAGGTGACACAGAGAAAGAAAGAAGGAGATGAATAGATTGTGGTCTCCTCTTCTCTCCTGATCTTAATCTGCAGAGAGTCCGTCGGCCCAGACACGAGCATGTTTTAACACGTCTCTGACTAGTTCATACCTCTTCATGTGTTGCATGTGTACAGTAAGGATCAGCAGTATACGTTCAAACTAATTTGCTGTAGAACTTCTATCAGTCTATATATATGATGGCCTGCTCCAGCGTTCACATTGCAATTAAAAATAGCCCATTAAAAATCATATCTTTCAGCCAGAACATGCCCGGTTTGGAACAAAGTTGCTGACTTCATACAGGAGTTATGTTTACAGGATTTGCCCTCTTGGGATATTAGCAGCTCAAGCAAGTCTAAACATGCCCAAATATAATGGAGCTCTGGCCACGGTCTTATTACTGCAACAAAAAACAAACATGTAGAACTGAAACTGGGTCAGACCGAAGCCGCGCCTGGAAATCAATGGAGAGCGCATCGACTGTGGGTTTGTGCGTACTGTGCTGAAACATTTGAATGCATCATTTGAAAGTACAGTTGGATGCAAATCATCCACATCTAAAAAAAAAAAAAAAAAAAAAAAAACAGGCCAACAGCTGCTGTCGAGGTAGTTTTGGCTTCCCTCTTCCTCCCCTCAGAGTAGCTGTTTCAGCTGTTGGTTGACACTTTACCTGAGGGGATGTCAGTATAATTAACACTGCAGCTGCAGCCACTAGTGGCACTGTGAGACATGAGAGTTTACAGAAGACAGAATATGGTTTTTTAACAGAAAATGGACTGTAAATCATAGCTTTAACACTTTAAAAGAGATATTATATCTATCAGGAAACGAGATGTTTTGATGGTGCATGTTTGATTGTATGGTTGTGTATTCTAATGACAGTGATTTAGGTGATAACACGTCTTCTGTCCTTGTCTCCGTCCCTGTCAGCCCTGTCAGAGAGTGTGAAGGCGTGTGGGGCTGAAGCTCTGGATCTGCTGGGCCAGATGAAGCAGCAGGACAGCCTGGCTGCAGCAGACAACGGCAAGCTGAAGGCAGCTCTGGAGGCCATCCTGGCCACTGCAGAGGTCCATACTTCATACATACATATATACTCATGTTTGGACTCTGATACTGTGAATATAAAATGGATCCCCAGAGTGGCTGCATGATGAAAACAGCAATGAATTTGAATGAAGCTTGACCATAAAAAAAAGCTTTAAATTTGGCTAAAAGGACTTTTTGCTTTAATACTGATTTGAGTCTCTCTTGTTGTGTCTTTGTGCAGAAACTGCGTCCTCGAGGTTTGGAGCTACAGCAGGGGGAGCTGGGAGATATGGTGGAGCAGGAAATGGCTGCCACTTCCGCTGCCGTGGAATCAGCAGCTGCCAGGATAGAGGTGTGTGTGTGTGTGCGTGTGTGTGTGTGTTATGGTCATCTGACGACAGATGTCTATTTGACCTCTTGTGTGTATGAGTGTGCAGCTTTGCGCGCTGTGTGAAAACATTGCCCCGTTTCACTTTGCAGCAGCATTAACTTCAAAGTGCCTTTTTGTCTCCTTTGTGTCTCTGTGGATCCCAACAGGAAATGCTCAACAAGTCTCGAGCAGTTGATACAGGAATCAAGATGGAGGTCAACGAGAGGTAAAATGCAGATTTGGGCTGTGGATTTAGAGCTGCCAGGAAACAGACTGAAATCATTTTTTACCATCACAATAAGTTCAAAAGCATCATCTCCCAGATGTAAAAGTCTATATGCAGGGTGTAAGAGGAAAAAAGCTTAAATTAACTGAATACTTGCATCTAAATGAGATTCAGAAGATATGAACTAGATCAACCTCATTACAAGACCATCACATTTTCCTGAAATAGAAACACAGCTGACCCACAAACAAACTTTTCTACTTTCTATGGCGTTATCCTCTCTCCTCTCCACAGCAGTAAGTTGTGTTAAGATGAAAGAAGAAACCATAACTTGGGAAAACTGGAACTATCACTGTGAAAGAGAAATGAAAGTAGCTAAAAAAAAAAATATATGAAGATTGAGGAACTGATTAATCCGTTATGGATGCACGCAGCAAGCCAAACCTCCAGTTATTTGTTTGTGAAAGAGTTGACCACAAGATGCAATGTAATGGGTGCAAACGAAGGCAATAAACTGGAAAAAGAAATGGAGCTTTTTAGCAAAGCAGCCACTTGATATTTCAGTGCAGTTGCAGACGGTCACACACTCTGAGGCCTGATGTGCGGTGAATTTCATCAGTTCAGCCACAAAGCCGGTGCAAACTGTGAAGCCAGTGTGACATGTAATTTTTCTCTGCACGACAGTTTTGTCATCCATGCAAACCTGAAGTTCGTTTCTTCAATAAGTATTTTTAATATTGTCGTTCCTTTTTTTGTGGGAGCAGCTGCACAAACTTAGATTGAACGGGTTTATTTATTTTGTGCTGCTAACAGCTTCAGGAAGTTCAGAAGTCTCTTGATTACATTATTGGGCAGAAGCTTGGCTCTCCTCACCATCAGAGTGATTTGCTGTCTGCACATAAATCTTCACTAAACCATAAACAGGACTATCAGTTCCGTTGTAGGGTTGAGATTTTCTGCCGCTTAGGTCTTGTACTGATGTGAGCATGCATGTCATCTATTAAGTTTGTATTGTTTCATTTTTAAACTCTAAAACTCAAAGAGAAAATGATGCATTATTCATCCAGCCTGTGCAGTAGTTCTCTTTATGTGCAAATTAAGTCAATGAAACTTTCCCTTTTTCTCTCATCTGTCCCACTGATTTAATTATTAATGTTTTTATAAAAAGTTGTTTTTTCCAATCGCTGCTGCACCACTGCTGTGAGAGATAATTATAAAAAGAAACAAACAACCACGACAGCTACAAATGCCTCAGCGAGAATTTAGGTCAGTGGTGCATCTGTCATGCAATAACTCGACTGTGGGGAAACAAACTGCTATTTCCAAAAAGCGCGGAGGAGGCTGATGTCTCTCTGTTTTGAGCTCCATCTTTCAAAATGAAGTCACTCTGTGCCAGGTTGGAGGATATTTTTTTGGCCACGAGCAGAGCAGGCTGGACTAGAATGAGTTGAGTTCACAGGCACAACACTGACGAGGCGTCGCAACGTTTTTGCTTCATATCAAAATAGAGAGATCAGAATTAGCCTTACAGTTACACTGTGTGAGTGTTTGTGTCCTCTGCTCTGTCGCCCCCTGCAGGATTCTGGCCTCCTGCACAGAGCTGATGCAGGCGATCAAGGAGCTCGTCCTGTCTTCCAAAAATCTGCAAAGGGACATCGTGGAGAGTGGCAGGGTGAGTTATACTGCAGTCTTTCTTCTTTGTTTCTTGTCTAAAGTTAACAATGAGGAAGAGATGCTGGCCATATTGTTAGCATCTTAGTGTAACATGGCATAATTTCTCTAATTCTGACATCTGAATGATTAGAATATGCAGCTTTACAGTATCTTAATTATAATAGATAGATTTATGTTCCAGTAGAAAGCTTAACTTCCCCATTTTTATGAAGGAGGTCTGTTGTATGTTTCTATATTTTATGGTTCAACAAGTCTGAATCAAATTTTACAATTATAAAAATCTGCAGCTATGAAAAAAATACCTTAATAGCTAGAATAATATTATTCTCTCCTTATAGTATAAAGCGGTCTCTGACACACACTCACCAAAGGCTGTATTTTATTTTTATTTATTGCAGGCTGTAGTCTTGAATTGCACTTTTTATATTACTGATACTGTGTCCAGACTAGAGCTGAAACCAGTTTCTTCAAAGTGAGAATTTGCTGCTTTTGCTGGTCTTAAATTACAATAAACTTGACTAATGTGAACTGTTGGTCTGACAACACAAGACATTTAAATATGTCAGCTTGGACAAAATGGGCATTTTTCATGATTTTCTGAGATGTTTGCACGTAACGATTAATTAATTAAAGAAGAAAATATTTGGCTTGGATGAATCGATAATGAAAATAATTATATATTTTATATTAAGATTTAATATATCCTCTTTTGTCCACCAGGGGGCAGCCTCCATGAAGGAATTTTATGCCAAGAACTCCCGCTGGACTGAGGGCCTGATCTCTGCCTCCAAAGCAGTGGGATGGGGCGCCACGGTCATGGTGTAAGTATCAGTCCTCCTCTGAGTGTCTCTGACCGAGTGTAGAAGTGCTTATGCTCCTAAAGTTATCGGTGGGAAAGTGTGTTGTAAGCAGCTGAGATTACTCTGTGAATCTTACATGGAATTCAAATGGAATGAAGCGCCCTTCTACAGAGAAATAGAAGAAGAAAAAACAAAACTGTGAATCAGGTTTTAAGCATTGAAGCCATTCATGAATCGTGTCCCTGAGTTTATTTTGCACTGCGTCGTTTCAGAGATGCTGCTGATCTGGTGGTGCAGGGCAAAGGGAAGTTTGAGGAGTTGATGGTCTGTTCACATGAAATAGCTGCCAGCACTGCACAGCTCGTGGCTGCCTCTAAGGTGAACAATGGGTGGAGTATAAACGCTTTCATCCATACAAGTGGCAAACAAATGGCAAAATTCTGACTGGATACATTGTTTGCTATGTGCTGTTCTGCCCGTCCAGGTAAAAGCAGACAAAGACAGCGCCAACCTGCACCGTCTGCAGCAGGCATCCCGCGGCGTCACACAGGCCACTGCAGCCGTCGTGGCCTCCACCAAGTCGGGGAAGTCTCAGATTGAAGAGACAGGTGAGAGAATCACATTGTTAAACTGTCTGACAGTTGGTCCACAGATTTTTTTTTAATGTTTAAGCTGGATTTGATCTCTTAATCTAGTATTAAGTATTAAGGGTATTCAATGCTAAGAAAAACAAATTTGTTGTTTGTGTCCAGAAACCATGGACTTCTCCAGCATGACTCTCACCCAGATCAAACGACAAGAGATGGACGCACAGGTAAGCAGCAGCATACAGACACTGAAAATATCCATCTTAACAAACCACGTAGCTGCAACTTCCCTCCAACAAAGTTATTTTAGGAATGAATGATTTAATATTTTGTTAGGATTAATGATATGTGAGCTCGGCTATGTATAAATTCATAGTTTCCACATTAGGCTCTGAAGCTACATTGTTTTTCATCCATTGAGAGGATGAATTTCAAACCCATGTGAACACTGTCACTCTGTGTTTCTCCGGCACTGAAAGAATAACACAGAAAGGTCTGGGCCTGCTCGCACACACGGCCCATTGTTGTAAATGCACAGAGGGCTTCTATTTGAAGTGCATTTTATAGGAGTTTCACCAATATGAGTGAACAAGGACTATGTTCATGAATTATTTTGCATGATATTCAAGAAAAGAATAAAAAATTAACAACTTAACTTAACAATTAATAAGTGCCATATTGATCAAAGCTTGAATCAAACGATGTTAAGGTTAGGAGCTAGATTTCCTCTGGAGTAGCTCACGTGTAATTGCGTGTAATATAAAATGTTTTAAATGAAGAAAATCATCATTTATTGTTTAGCAAAAGCTACTTTGTTCCCTCATAGTCCACATCAGTACACTAATTCTCTGTATATGACTCACAGTGGTTGAAGAGGAAAAAAATAAGTGCAAGTCAGCAAATCATTGAGTGTTTCTTCAGTGAAATAAGGTGCTAAGAAATATTGCTTATATTCACAACATAAATTTGTTTAGCCAAGGAGACGGCCATTTCAGAAATGAAACACTCAAACACTCAGTTGACAGCCGCGACGTAACTTTTGCTACGAACTCTGCAGCCGAGCGTCTTTGACAATGAGCCAGTTGTTCTGGGAGCAAAAATACAGCATTTGATCCTTTGACCAACAGTCGGTCCATTCATTTTGACTGATGTTATTGTTAACATCGTAGTTGGCTGCAGTCGCCGCAGGTGTTTTTGCTGATGCTACATCAACAGGCTCTTTGCTCTTATGAGTGGTGCTAACATTAGCTTGCTGCTCCTGACCTGCATTTTGTCCTGGTTGACTTTTTGAAGCTCTGTTGTGTTGTTGTCTGACTCTGTTTATGTTCTCTTTTGAAGCAAGGACAACATTATTGTAAGGTTAATATAATGTTACTCAGACTTGCTGCCGACAGAGAAAAGCAGGCAAGAACAGAAACAGGTGCCCCCTTGTAATACGGTTTATTGAGATCCATTATGAATGGCCCAGAGAACCTGATATGGAGACGGCAGAGAAGATTATCCACTTGGAGCACTGTGACTCATGAGAATAATGATTTGTTTAGGAGCTTGTTTTCCATGATTTGCAAGGGGAAATAAAAAGTGAAGGGGAAATGCCGAGTGTGTGTCTGTGTTCGCTCAGGTCCTGGTCCTGGAACTGGAGACTCGTCTGCAGAAGGAGAGAGAGCGTCTCGGCGAGCTGAGGAAGAAACATTACGAGCTGGCTGGGGTAGCGGAGGGCTGGGGCGAGGAAGAGGAGGGTGAGGAGAGAGCACCACCGCTGCACAATGAATATATATTGAAAATATTGTAGTAATGACGTGAATATAGCTAAAGTGCATCTTTTTTTCCGCAGGCACGGGTTGAGACCTGCCGCCCTCGTCGCCCCCCTCCTTTACCAGAAGACCAACTTCTGTCTGCCTCTTTCTATTTATACACACACTCTTCAGTCTCTTTCTCCCTTGTTTTCTTCTCTCTTTTTTGTTTGTTATCTTAAGCCAAATTAAAAGGTGCTTCTTTTCTAAACCTGCTTCTCCACCCGTGTCTGAAAGCTTCCATAAAGGACAGCACCAAGGGCTCAGCGACGGGGAGGGGGACATCGAAGGGAGGAACATATGGATGTTAGGAGCAGGAGGGGGAAAGAGAAGCTACAGCCCAACTTCACAGCCTCACATCCTCCCCCTTCCCCCGCATCTCCCCCCAGGACTGTGTCGGCGAGAAGCAGTCGAAGTGAAGTGGATCCGTTCTACCGACTATTTATTGTCGTTTTCTTCCCCCGGTTTTTAATAATGGCGCTCCGTCAAGGAGTCACGGCGGAGACGCCACGAGCACAAGTTCTACTCAAGACATCCCAGGATGCACTGCACAAGGGCAGAGCTCTCAGCAGCAGGAGGGAAGAGATGACAGTGACTGTCTGCCCTACCCTTCGCCACCGAAATCATGTCTCTGTGTAACATAGATGGCATTCATGCTCTCCTACTAAAACAAGTTTGTTGTGAGCTTATAAAGCTGTTGGAGCCTGAGCTGCTCTGTATCTGTCTTTATCTTCCTCCCTGCTTTCTTCCTATTCTGTTCTCACTGTGAGTTATCACCTTATTAAGTCCATACCGCTTCAGGGGCTGGTTCACTGGACTTTCTGCCTTTCACCTTCTCCACCATTGTAACGACCTGTGACTGTTAACTCGAGCTGACCCCCCTCTTTTTTTATTTTATTTTATTTGAACAGACGCCTGAATGGAAACTCTTAAACTGAGTCAGAGAGTCGTTTCAGAAAGGAAAGTAGCGCCGTTTTTTACTCCTAACAGTCTTCTCCCCGTGGGAGTCGAGACTGCCAACTACCTCATGCTACATCGTCAGAGGTAGCGGTGCATCGTGGGTAGGCCGGATGAGAGAGAGTCGTTGGCAAAACACTAATGACATGGGGTCATTTTTGTCTTTTCCCCCTTTTATTGGTTTAAGGTTGGAATGAGGACAGAAAACCTTCTTTTATACAGAAAAAAGCAACAACACTTTGGGGTCTGCTAATTTGTTTCCTTTACAGTTCAGAAAACTTATTGAATATCGACCCTCATTGGTGCATATTTTTACAAATGTCACTGGTCAAGCAGCACTACAACAAATCTGTCACAGAAGCAGCAGCTTTGGATCCAGTCACATAATGAACTGCTAACGGTGTCGTCTTCTGATAGACAGCTTGTTGTTCGCTCCATTATTTCCTGGAGATGTGAAGACTGCCAGCAGGACGACCCTGCTCCTGGAGACTGCTCGCTTGCTGCAGAAGCAACAAAAAGGAAGATCTAAAAAGTTTCCACATCAAACTTGAATGTCAGTTTTCGGAAGTTTAAGGCTGCACAAACCTTTTACTCGTTTCAGATTGATCTGTCTATCACGTGATCCTGCCTCTTCAAATAACCTACAGGAATGATGGTTGACTGCAGTTTTCTTAATCCTTCACTTAACAGTCTGCATCGCCAGGACCTCAGTGGACTCTGAAGTATGCAGCGCACACACTGCAGTGTTTTCCATAGCTTCCTCAAGACCAAGTAGCTGTGTATATAAACGACAAGCCTTCTATTGTTGGAAATAATCTTTTGCTTTTTTTTCCATCTAAAAGCATTCGGTCGCGTCCATTTTTGCATCTCTCCAAGTAAGGATTCAGTTTAATTAAAATAGGGACGCAAAATGGTGCACATGAACGCAACACATAACTAATATAAGTCATTATTTTTTTCCATAAGAGGTTGTTATTTAACAGAATTTCCTACTGAGACTGATGGACTGTCTTTCAACCTGTTGCCACTGGACTCTGTGAGAAGACTGATCATGCCTCGAGATGAGCAGGCATCCGTTCTGAACCTTATTTCTTCTTTCTGTTTGATGGTGGCAGTGATGATCCTCCTGGAGTTTGTGTCTCTCTGTGTCTTAACATACGTAGTTTTGACGCTCCGCTTCAGCTGTGTATCTACAAAGTTGTGACACTGGTTTATTTAACAGACGCTGGTCAAATAGATTTGCCAATAATTCTTAAAAGGCTTATTTTTAAAGAGCTTGGGATAAGCAGCAGGAAAAGAAAAGAGTTTTGTTAATCAGAATTTTTTTTTCCATTTGACACCACCCATCTGCTGCTCCAACCAGGTTCAAACAAACAAAGTATTATTTTGCAGTACTGTCGGGTCCAGGTATTTAATATTGATTTTAGCTGTGTTCTGTCGCTTCTTCGACGCACAGGCAAAACGGTAGCTGATTTCATTAGAGTACAAAAAAATGCCATAAGAGAAGGATAGATCCACTTTTTACGGTATATCAAGTGTCTTGAACGATGACTTGAACGCACCTTGAGTGATGTTTGGTTGTATTTTTGCCCAAATCTTCTTTATTAACCTCTCTGTCTCTCTCTCTCTCTCTCTCTCTCTCTCTCTCTCTCTCTCTCTCTCTCTCTCTTTGTGTCTTCTCTCTCGGGTCTGTGTCTGTAGTCCTACCAGCTCAGCCAAACTGCCTCACACTGTAGTCAAAGAGAAACAAATACTCACATAGCAACATTGAAATATGTCTTTGTATGATATACTAAAACTATGTTGGTGGGTTTGTTTTTATTTTTTCAGTTTTTGAAATAAATATTTCAACTCGTTAATACAGACCCACGTGTCACTGTGGTTTTTATGATGTTGAACAAAGCGGCTACATTTAGCTGAAATGTAATTAGTGAAGAGGCTGAGATGATGAACAAGTTATTTTTGGATTATTTAGCTTGTAGTGAACACAGTTATGACTCTGCCCTTTTGTCTGATGCTTTCTGTTTTTCCTCCACACAGTATTATTCTTGTAAAAGTTGAATTTTACATAATCACTGATTGATAAATTGCTGCTCTATTAATCCTCTTAACATGCTGATGCAACACTCAAAAACCTCGAGGAATTCTGAGAAAATGATTAAAGGTTACGTTTCAGCCTTTTTTGGACAAGATAATTTGTCATTTTATGTGATCAAGGAGAGTGTTTTCACTGCACACACACTCAGCTGCTTGTTTGTGTGCTTGAAAAGTGGGTCGTGTGTTCGCTGAGTGACTGTCTTTCACAGCAGCAGTAGCCTCACGTCTACATCAGAGCGCCGCTAAAATCCTAATGCACCTCATTGATTTTTTTGGGGAGGTAGATTCTTTTCCAGTAAAAGCATTGAGTCATGCAATTTAAAGTGCTTTGCTGGCATTCAATTTAAAATAAAATA
Source organism: Holacanthus passer (assembly GCA_025331565.1). NCBI lineage: Eukaryota > Metazoa > Chordata > Actinopteri > Pomacanthidae > Holacanthus > Holacanthus passer. Next base: position 3,007,290 of record JAFREQ010000004.1, on the reverse strand, counting down.
CTGTCAAATGAGAGAGACAGCTTTGTAGAAAGTGTGTCTACCTGCTGTTCCCACAGCAGAAATAAAGTACAACACAATATACACTCAGATATTTAGAGACACTGCAGGACTGAATGAATCGGTGTAATCTGAGACCACTGTGCTGAGATTACAGAAATCCCTAATCTGGGCTAAAGTGTGCTTCAGGATCAACCGCATCTTCTTATAAGCATCTTATTTTGTCATATGTGCAGGACAACAGACTGAGACAGTAACACAGAATACTAAAAGCACTTAATGGCACCAAGTTATTATCAACCTCCACTGATAATGTTTCTTGCTTATCTCCTTCTGCTTCTTTTATCACTCTATAGGGATGTATCTTAAAATTAAACCTGCCTGGAAATTAACACATTTTATTGTCAACACACTTTGACCATTGTATTGCTTGCTGAGACAATTACTCCACTCATGTAACGTCAGACGTCCCTGTAGGAAGTTATTCCTCCCTGACAGTTTACGAGCTCCACCTGCTGCCAGGTGCACACAGACCAGGTGTGTCTCATTAACCACCAGCGAGGCCCGTAAACAGACTCTGGTCTAAAACTGCAGTAAATCTTTCATGGTTTAGTGAATCTAGTGAGTTAACAGCGTTGGAGCAGCAACAACAGGCTGAAGAACTGTTGATGCAGACTTCATCAGATGATCTCCATAAGTTAGAGGCTCTCAGGTAGTTGTCAGGTGAATGCAATTAATGGTTATTATTTTTTGGTTGAGTCTCAGAGCTGGGGAAGCTTTCATAAAGATACATAAAAGAAATGGTCAGACTTTAGATAGTCCAGTTTCACCAGATGCACAAACACTACTTCTGGAGTATCCTAAAAGCTCTACACACTCCTACAGGTGTTTTCACTCAATCATTTTGACTAATGAGACCCCGGCTCAGGTGGATGATGAGTAAAGCTGCACGGAAATAATAGGAATGATGAAGGTGAAACAAAGCTACCGGGAGAATGAGGGAGATCAATCAAAGACAGTCTGTACTGGGTGAAATCACCATTGATGTGCAGTGCTTGGAAAGCAGGAATAATTAAAATAGATATCAAAAATAAATCAAGAAAAAAAACATGGCTGACTGAATTACAGCTTAGGATTTCTCTGTATTGGAGACAAAAATACACCAGTAATTATTACTAGTTAGTTAAATAAGTAAAAAGGAGTGTAAACAAATATGAAGCTTTATACTTTTCCTTGAACCTTCAGCTGCTTTGTAAAGTTGGTCCTTTACCACTAATCAGTTATTGAAATGAAAATTTAAGTATACCTTTCTATTTCCTTTTTTACAGTCCACTTTTATCAGTGAACTAATAATATGACTTATGTGTTCAGTCACAGCTTTAGCATGTCTGATAACCTTTTACTACATTTAGTCACTTTCAGGGCTCTACACTGTGAAGATCGTGAAGAGCCCTTCCTGAAGTCACAATGACATTATGCTGAGAAATTTTAAAGATGAGTGAAGCACAACAGGTAAAATCCTGATTATATATATTGTGTATGTTCCTGTTGTAGTTCCTGTTTGTTGTCCTGTTTTTCTCAATTGTCAGCAGGTCAGCATCAGTCGTTACAATGGAAACACAGCTACAAGAGTGTGTTGGCTCGTTTGTTATAATTTGTGATCATTGTTATTCTAACTCAAATGACAGAGCAAAAATCTTGGCCAGGCTCTCCAGACCAACAGATTTTACTGGAACGAGCCCCTGATCCCCACAAGCTGAGCTCTCCATCAGTCCTACTCCTCACTCTGTTCTTGGCATCGCCTCACATCCGCGTGGAGCAGCAAGCAGGTTACCTCTGATCTGATTTAGTGGCACAATATGCAGTGATGCTGTGTTGTTTTGCTCTGTGCTGCTGTTGTGCCACATGGGTAATGTGGTGGGTGGTGCCTGTGAGAAAGACAGGCTGAGCTATTTATAGTCTCTGCAGTCTTGAGCTGGGTGGGCTGCCTTACAGCAGGTCTCCTGACAGCAGCAGCAGCGTCTGTGTTTGTCTCCCCTCTGCTCTCCAACACGAGCAGGATCCAGCAGGGCCCGACCAGCCTCGCATAGACATATGCTTTCAATCACAGGATGATTGTTCAAAGTCATTCATGTGGCTGCACAGGAGAGAATAAAGATCTTATGGTGGACCTCTGTGAGCCAACATCTGAACTGTTCCTTACAACAAGTAGCTGCTCAGTGTAATAATATGTAAAATGTTGTGTAAGCCACAACAGAAGTATGGCCTCAATCATTAGGGTTAGTTGTTGAATCAAAATCTGACATGATCTCAGCAGAAATCTGACACTAGGCCTCCAGGAAATAAGCAAGCAAACCAGCAGACGAAGATGAAAAAAGTGTTTGTTCCCTCATTTAAAGCTATTGAATTAATGAGGTTTAAACTTGATTATTCTTGATTCTGTTTCAGAAGTTTTCTGCAGACAAAACTATCATTTCAGAGCAATGAAATCTCCATCCTATCAAGTCCTCTCTGTCTGTAATTGCACTCATTTCGGATCATTTCGACCAGTTTTCAATACAAATCAACTTTTCTAGGACTTTATTCAAAGAATAAGAAGGTCTCTGCACTGTTATCAAAAAGCATTTGCAGCTTTTCATTTTGTATCTGAGATAAAGGAAAGTTTGTTTTCTTTGGGAAAAAATGACTTTCCAGACTCAAACTGGAAACAAAAGCGACTTGATAAGATGTATATTTTAGTTGCATAATGAAAACATTTACATCATATGATTTATTCCTGTGGTTGAGTGACCCAATGTTAGGTTTGTCAGCAGGCCCAGCGTTTCCTATCAGCCGTCCTGACCCCTCGCAGTCTGTCACAACAAAATAACAGCAACATGATCACATAACACCAGAGCAGGCATACTTTCTCAGAAACTAAAATTAACCCTTTTTCTAACATAAAACCTAACTCTCAGATTTTCAGTTGTCTGGAAACATGCAGCACGAGTCTCATTCCCAAGCATTGCATTTCATTATAGTTTCAGTGAACAAAGATTGTCTTCACACTGTGCATATACATTTTATTCACCTTCTTAAGTTGAACTTTGGTCTCTATTAAAACAGCTGAATCAAACACGCTGACGAGTATCTCACCAATGAAGATTTACTGCTGAATTAGACTGAGAAAAGAAACAGGTGTAGCCCATGAGACTCAGATTACTGATGTGTTTCTCAGACAAAAGATTTCAAATGTCTCACTCTCTGTGGCTGCAATTTTAGTTGCACAATGTTGGATGATTATTCACTCTATGATTCCCCGAAACATACAAAACATCTTAGCAAGTTGGCAATGTCATTTTAAAAATCAGTAGCTGTAACTCCTGGTATTTTTGCTCATTTTAAATGACACACATTGCTGCGAACAGACAAGAAATACATTCAATGATCATGTCATGGAAACTGCTCCTGGTTCACAATGGATTAATGTTTGAAGAAGCCAAAAAAACCCAAACCACATTCAGCCACATTCAGCCAAGGCTAGTAAAATAACACACTATCTCTTAGCTTCTTTAAAGAGTTGTAAAACCAAAATGACTCCAGCTCATATGGTCAGAGCCAGGACTCTTTTTTTTCAATTTTTAATGTGTCTTCAGACATGTTTAAAGACATAGAGAAATACAATGCTTGGAGTAATATTTTTGTCTACAATCCAGAATCTGTGAATATGGAAACATTTGAAAAGTTTACCAACTGGACCTAAGATCTCACCTACTTCACTGTAAAGCCCACTCCAGTGTAGGTACACTTCAGAGACTTCAGGTCTCTGTGTCACAGTGTTGAAGTTGCATATTAGACCACAACTGATTTCCATATTAGATGTGATGTCAAAATCAAAATCCTACTCATGGGCCTGTCTACACATGTTAAACTGACGTTGGTAGTATTAAATGTTGGCTCAGTAAATGTTTGTTTCAACACTCATTCGACATGTTCAGTGTCAGGACAAGACATTTGTTCATGTTTGTAAGTTGTATAAGAAGGACAAGTGTCCATCTATGTACTCACTTGAATATATTTCAAAAAGGATTATCAAATGATCACATTCTGATTTATGTATGTTTTACACAGCATCCTAACTTATTTGGAATCAGAGTTGTGTGGAGGATGAGTTGAGGAGTCTCACAGCCTGAGGAAAGAAGCTGCTCTGTAGTCTGATGGTACGGCAGTGGATACTTCTGTATCGCTTGTCAGACAGCAGCAGGGACAACAGGCTGTTGCTGGGGTGGACTTTAAGTTTAGCATAGAGAAACCTCAGCACATGGATGTGAAAACATTTTGGAGTGGAGGGGGACTTTAAGTTTATCAGGATTCATGGACTATAAAACAAACAAAATTCTTTCATTTGTTTCCCAGGTGTACAGAAGCTTCGTGTTCTCACAGGTTAGCTTCAAAATCTTCTGCAACAGAAGCAGCTTCTTCCCTGACTGGTCACTGGTCACATATCTTAGATACTAGCTCCTCTTTATTTGTTGAAAATGACAAACAAATCCTCAAACACATAATGAAAATTGTGACCTATATTACATTCACACTTTATAAATAATTTGGTGGCCTCTCTCATGCCCTCTCACCTGGTGGCTCCTGGGCATGTCGAGCTTCTGTACCATGTTGTGATGAAGAACAGAGGATTTCAGGTTGTGAAGGATACCTGAAAGGAACAACCTTTGTATTGAACGCCCCTACTGTTGATGAAAGGCTTTATCTGAATGGGAGCGTCAGCCTTCTGAACAGCAAAGTGTCATCACTCAGGCTGCCCTCACTGAAGGCCTTTGAATGCATTGTTTTGTGCTTGCCTTGCACATTGCTCTCCAGCCGGCCTCAGGCCCGCTTTTTGAGTGCCTGATACAGATATGAGGTCACAGGATTGAGGAAAAAAAAGCCTCCTCCCTCTCCGCTGAGGCCTGCGGGCGCTTCTACCCGAGTAAACAAATAAGCAGGCGGCACTTTGCTTCCCTCAGGGGCCAATGATTCCCCTCGAAAAAGGAGGAAGAGCCACAAAGGCAGCTTTTAGACGCTGGTGCAGACCGCCTAGGGACGCTTCATGTCTTTCCATCGATCATCAATATCTGGTGCCACTTAGGTGTATAACAGAGGCTTTTAGGAGCGAGACAACATGGTTTTATTTACTGAAAATACACACAAAAAAGTTATCCACTCATGTAGCGGCGGCTTGTTGTTCTTTGTGTTTCGAGTCAACAGACTTCAAGGAGAATGATTAACGCCGTCTGTGTGATGCAGCTGGAAAAGTGTAATTAAAGCAATTAATCAGGGACAGCGGCATCATAACGTGGCATGTGGCTGCCATTTGTATTGTGTTTTTTTTTCCCCCTCAGCAATACTAAAGTGCAGCAGCGGTGGTTCTGTGTATGCGTGCGACTGTGTGTTGTTTGTCCGTGCATGATGGATGATTACTCTGCGAGCCATTAGAGACTTTAGAGGCTTCTGTGTGAGTCTGCTCCTGAACTTCTGCATTTGTGAGAACCACAACAATAAAAACATGAGCAGAAAGAGTTTGAATGAACAGTTTGGGGATAATATGATTCCTCGCTTTCAAGCCTGGACGGTCAATACGGAGCTGGAGCCAGCAGCCGCTTAGCCAAAAGACTGAAAACAGGGAAAAAGCTAAGGTAATAAAATCCTCATTTGGTTTTTGTCCAGATTAAACAAATGCATTGTAACGGGTTAATGTTGAGCTGGCTCTCCACCTCCTTCTCTCCCTCTGTGTGTGTGTGCTTCATCACAGGAGTGGAGACAGGTGTGCAGGAGTCAGGCCACCAGCTGCCAGCCATCATCATCAAATACCTGGATCCTACCTCAACACACTGTTAGTCTCTGCTTCACTCTTGCCTTTTGTTACCAGTTTTGCTGCTGGTAATTTCCTCAACTCTTTATCCTCCTCCCAGTACAGCCAGTCTGACTCCTGTCATTACTCCCTCCTGCCTCTGTTAGCTCTGGTCTGGACACCATTTTCTGTGGTCTCCCCTAACTGGATTCCCCCCAAAGCTGGGATCTGGCTTCCCCCTCCTGCTGACCCTGGTTTCCAACCTGCTCTGGTCTAGACTCTGCTGCTGCTCAGCCAAGTCATTCAATGTATGAATAAAACTGCCTCCAGTCTTTGTGTTCCCCTTCACAGTTAACAGTGACAGTTAACTTCACCTAATCTTCTTATCTGACTATTCTTTCAAGATCTGGTTGTTAGGTTTATGAGAAATTACATTTTAGATTAAGGTCAAAATAAAAGTAAAGGGGGTGAAACTGTCAAATACTGGAAGGTGACATTGTAGCATCCCATTGTCTTTTAAGCAACAAGAACATAAGTTAAAAGTGGATTGATTCATTATTATTATTTTAAGATACACATAAATGTGCTTGTGTATTTGCTTAATTAATCTCACATTAAGACTGAGTTATGTTTTTAAAATAGTTTCATTTCATAAAAATGCAGTGTGAATGTCGTACATTGAAAACTATTAAATGTTGGAAAACTATGTAAATGTGTTTACATAATATTCACGTATTGTTTGCTATTGCTCCTGCTGTGAATCCCACTATCTCCTCTTAATTAAAAACATAAATCCTAAAAAAAAAAATACACTAATGAGTGTGTGAGTTAAATTAGAGTGTGTCTGCAGGCCAGAGGCAGCATGAAACCAGAACCAAAGCCATGTCAGGATAGAAGTCCTTATTTGCCCTCCTGCCTTTGTTAAGTGGTGTGTGTGTGTATATGTGTGTGGTGTGTGTGTGTGTGTGTGTGTGTGTCTCTGGGCAGAGCAGAGCAGACTGTATGTTGAGTCTGGTCAACTGTATCTACAGCGTCTCTGCATGCAGACCTGATTTGTTTTCATCAGCATGGCACACAGGAAGGTGACAAGCTTTTTAAATGTTAGATGCTGAGATGATAAAGAAAATACTTAAACTGACATTTGCAGGTTTTAGCCACTAGAAACATCATGAATGTAGGATAACTGTGGCAACATTGTGTTTAAACCCAACATGACCCAGATGTCCTCTTTCGCCAACGCCACGACATACGTGAACATCTGTAAAAATCTAGGTCACATAGGGTTAGAAATCACATCGGTTGTGTCCTGCTTTGCCCATTTTCACATCAAATTTAATCATTACACATGTATAGTAATCCAGACAGTCAGCCGCTGCCCTACTTTTGCATCCGAGAGAGGGAGAGAGGCAGAGGCACAGACGTAAACGCAGACATCAACACCGAGAGGCGGTCAGGTCAATCAAAGAGACAGAGGAGGGGCGGGCATGGCAGACCCAGACAGTGCATGACACCAACTCCTCCATCGCTCTGCTTTAGGAAAAAGAGAGAGAGAGAGGGGGAGAGAGAGAGACAGGGTTGCTAGGAGATCTGGCCCAATGCAAACACAGCACCATCTGCTGCAGTGATATTTGGAGTGGGTTAGCCAAGTCGGACAGATAGAGAGAGAAATGAGCCCAGGAGGATCACTGGAAACAACACTACAGGGGGAGACAGAGGAGGACAGAGGGAGGGTGATATTGGAGGATGAAAAGGAGGAAAGATTAGCAAGATATGAGAATGGAGGAGAGTGGGAATTAGGAGGAGAAGGGAGGGATGAAGGAGAGTCAGCGTGACGAGGAGCTTGATTAATGTATGACTAACAGGTGTGACTCTTATGCCGCCCACTTATAACCCTCCTCCACACACACACACACACACACACACACACACACACTAACAGACACATCTTCAAACCCATTCTCACAGAAAACATCACGAGCATCGTCGTCATGTTGCTTTCTATCTTAAGGCACTGGTGTTGTTTCTTACCCGTCTCCCCCCGAAGTAGTAACAGATGATGCACTCGTCATCATGGGGACAATAAAATGTCACCGTCACGTATCGCAGCTGAGTCGCAGCAGGTTTTGTGCCCACGTTGTCTGATGATGACGGTCAGTTCACACACACATCCACCTCGCAGTCAGTGTGAATGACTCATTTCTCTCACCAGTACTGATATTACTGGCATGTTTTGATTAGGCCAGAATGTTAATAGCGTGCTGAAGCTGTACTCACACCTACCATGTACAAAAACAAACATTACCTGAGGTTCACACAGGTTATCTTTGTCACAGACAAGGCTGCAATATGTCCAATTTGATCTCTCGAAGGGGCTCTCCAGTTTCACACATGAAGTCTGCGAAGGGAGGCTTTTAAATCAAGATAACATTTGAAAGAAGAAAAAACACGTTCTTTCTCTCACAGATGAAAAACTAAATTCATAAGTAATAAAACACACCAGTTCAATACACTGGACTTTTGATGCTACGGCCTTACTTGTTCTGGTATATCCTTGGAATTAACAGTAACACTTCTCACTATGAAGCTCAGTTTCATGGGAACAGACTTGTCTCAGATATTGATCGGTGTGCAAAGCAGTGCTGAATGTGCTAGTGGTCCTACTCAAGTAGGTCTACAGTATTACAGGACACGACGACTACATGAGGTACTCTCCAAACACTCTCAGTTTGGTTATCATGATCTTGGTTTGGATTAAAAGAGGTACTATAATCCACGGAGTAACCTCAGGAGGTGTGTTGTATAGTGAAGAGGGTGTGTGAACACGGCCAGACCGGGACCAAACACAGCCTCCAGGACCGATGGAGGTCAGTTTGACAAGAGGGAATACAGCACCAAGGTGGTTTTCTTGCCTGGTTTGGCTCCTGGCAGCTCAGGGCTGAGTCAGCTAATATGAGTCCAAGAGATAAGTCCAAATAGTATGAAAGGCTTGGGCATTCACTGAGCAGGGATGGTCTAACCAAAGATGCTACTGAGCTGTATTATGGAAACTGTAGGAAAATCCAGTGTTTTTGGAGCTGGACACACACCAGGGATGAAAAAGTCAGCATATCTCAGCCTCTGCTGCACCAATTTTAATCATCCTTCTCAAAATTCGCTCAACGTAATCAAGGTGCAATGCTAAATCATCGCAGAGCCCCAGGTATAAGATTTTAGTTTGCACGAGCAGAAACAAACACTATATTCCATACAGATATCAAGGTGCATTTTATTAGATGAAGATCCAATGATATATAGTCAACATCAGCATCCTCCTTTACAAAAGACATTAAAATTGAAACATTTTCAGTAAAAAAGTAGTATCGTACAGCCAATGTGGGGTACCAGAGAGAAAGCATGACATGACCTAAATCATATTCATTCATCATCGTATGGATCATAGATAAAACACAATACATTAACACTATTTACAGTCTGTAACACAGAGGTTGACATGAATGGTAATCCTCGTGGTGAATACAGTAAATAGAATATATTCATATATTAAGATCTTCTGTTTACAAAATCATAATGCATTATATATAATCACAGAGAAAGGCTATCCACAACCTTGGCTTTCAGCTGTACACACCCCCTTGTTTGCCCGAGCAGAATGAGATCTTTTGTTTAGTAAATTTATTGTTGATGGGTGGGTTCTTTGGTTGTGCTGGGTTTAATGCCGCAGCCTCTGACGGAGCAGTCAGCTGCTGAGTGTTACTGAAAAGAGTTATCTGTTTAGGTTTGGTTGTAACTGGAGAGATATTTGACCAAAGCTCACCAAACACAGGGCAACAATGAAACTATGTGTGACAAACAGGGCAACTAATTTTTACTTTTCTAAACCAGGATCACATTTCGTCTCTTTTGCGCTGAGACGAAACTGATAAGATGTTGTGGACTATTACAGGTTTTCATTGCAACTCTAATACACACAAAATTGTTCTTTTCACATAGATGTGATGAGGACCGAGCACAAGACTGGTCTGAACACTTGTTTTACTTCATGCATGCGTTAACGTTGCATTTCCACAGGATGGAGGCAGCTGTAATGGATTCTCCACATTTGAAAATAATCCATTTCCATCAGAGAATGACACACCCAGCACATTAAGCAGGATCCTGGCCTTAGCAAAGAAAAGTTAGCATCGAGGTACCATGAACAATGCTTCCTATAAGTGTTACCTCAAATATTACCCAGGTGTCATAACTCGAAGGCCCATGATGCATGAGGAATATTTAGTAAGCTAACTGAGGTGGGGATAATAGGAAAAAGAAAAATCATCTAAAACTGGAGCAAAACCTAAGAAAAAAATGTGCATTAAGGAACAAAAGAATAAGCAAGTAGGTCTATCTAGTGCATTGCTTCATAATGTTGCCCAGTAGGTTGTTATAGTGCTTTGTGAGGGCCAGCTAGTGAAGATCAGTGTAACAGCAGTTAAACAACAGTCATCCCAGACTGAAAGAGAGCCTAAGAGTGATAGATATTACCTTTTATACATATGCATCTACAGTACACGCCTCTATGGTCATGTATATACCTCGTAACTTCAGTAGAAATAATAACTTACTTCTTCTGTTCATTTTTATTTACTATTTGCATTTTCCCTTGGCCCATGAAACCAATGAAACCAGTCATGCATTGGCCATTTGTTTGTTAGTTTCCTCAACTGTGTTGTGTTTTTGTCTGACCGATCACCAGCTACCTACGACAGCAGAAAGATGCTCACGTTGCTTGCAAAAAAACCTTTGGGAACCCCAGCCAAAGTTGTTCACCTGAGACATGCTTATGTTGTGTAATTCTATCGGGCCAAGTGACAAAGGCTGGACCTGGCGATGCGTCCGCCGACACCAGACATACATGGGACGGATCAGCAGATCGCTTTACACGACTCGTATTGAAGGATGAACAAAACCCAGGGGGAGCTGCTTTGCTGCTGCGAGGGCAAATTCCTGCGAGGTTTTAGGACAAACTGGTGGCTGTCTGTCTGTATCTCTTTCACTCTCGGCCCACCCTGCCCGTTCTGAGCTGCATCGCTGGCAAGACGTGGAGTGGATCCCAGCCAGAAGCCATCAAAGCCACTGCATAACTGGATCAGGATCTTCCTCTCCCCACCACGTTGAGCTAGCGGCCTGGTGGGCGGCAATCCCCGTGCCCACGCCCCCACCCCCACCCCCTGCGACACAACCCAACGCCCATGTGCTCGGGCCTCCGTGCCAAGCCTCAGCGCCAGGCCTCATCACTGGCCCAGCTGGCATGGCCCTGATCAGCTGGATTTGCTATAATCATCTTAGGTCATCTCATTCAGACAGAGTGAATGCCTGTCAGCTCTTCAACCAAGGCCAGTGAACCCCACCAGGTCGGCCCAACTGGCCTCCGTCTGGCTAAATTTCCACTGAATGACCTGTTAACAACTGGTGAATATTTCACAAAGAAAAGTCTCCTAGTAGGTACAGAGGGAGTGTTGCCACCTTTGTAAGAGCTATAAAGTCATGTTTCATTAAAATAAAACGTGAAAATGAGACGTCCTGTCTTGCCTGCCAGTCACCTAGTCCTGCTAGCTGCATACAAGCCCGCCTAGTCTGTCTCTCTGTCAAGCTGGGATGTCTGGGACCTCAATGAGTGTGTGTGTTTGTATGAGTGTGTGTACATCAAGAGGCGTGGTAGGGAGGGATGGGTAGAGAGTTACAGAGGTTAATGGTAAATCAGCCAAACCAAAGTCACACACTCACCCACCACACATGACCCCATCCCCTTCCCTCCCTCCCTCCTATCCATCCATTTGTCCCATCCGTTCAGTCATCCCCTCCCTCCAATACGCTGCGCTCGTGTCCCAGCTGCTCATCCCTCAGTCCCAGCCGTTGTCCTTGATCATGTGAGCCAGCTCGATGATGAACTTGCCCTCTTTATACTTCTGACTGCTCTCAAAGGCATGTTCCTGGAGGGTGTGGCAGAGGACAGGAGAGAGGACGGAGACAGCTTATAATTCAAATGACAGATGGACAGAGAATACTAACATGCTTGTATCTTTGACAGAGAGTAGGATAGTTAGAAAAGGACACGATAAGCATAAAAAACTGCTCATGACAGCCATATTCAGACATAGATGAAAATCCTTGACTCAGTCCTGGCCTGTCTCTGCTACTGGCTCTTTGGAAGCTGGTTATATAATCGTCAGTCACTAAATACTGCAGAGGAGTCTGCAGAACCGAAACACTGCCCGAACTGGATCGTCATACTTTATACTGGCACAAATGTGTCTCCATTCGCTAATAAACCGAAACCAAAAAAGCCACAGGTTTGAACCTCGCAACAGCCGACGCAGATGTAGACTCTGCTCTAATTCTGCAGGCTGTAACATGCATTTCTCCTGTTAGGCGTGTAATCCAAAATGCCTCTGGAAAATATGAATGGGATTTATGAGAAGTACCAGAAATGAAAGTCTGAACTACACAGAAGTTTATTAGATCCACTTAGTGTTGGTCTATTAAGCAAAGCACAAAAACTAACACCAATAATTAATAATAATTCATATACATTTGTTGACTGCAAAATAATTTGAAAAACATGATTTTTACAGACGTTGTTTCGACTAAAAGCATTAAAGGTTTAAACAGGAGTGTGTTAGGAGTGAATATGCTTTTAATTAACAGATGTCTCTCATGGTGGCCACGTGATCCCGCTCAGCTGCGGCGGCTGCTGCTTCCTAATCCCACATCAGTTTGTTCCAGTTCCACCTCCCATATCCCCAAATTTGGATATTTCTGGCCGCAGCGACTGACAACGATAGCAGCAAGCAGCAAACCTGAGCCTCAAAAGTCACTTTGACACAGCTCTTGTTTGAAAACTGTTACATTTTTGCTAATCAATGCCATAAAAAATGACACACAAAAGCCCATTGACAACCTTGTGTTGTTACTCAAAAGCATCACCCACACTGTTTCATCTCTTAAAAACAGTGTCATAGAGTAGGCTGATACAAATGTTCTTTTCACTGTGCAGCGTCTGTTGTTTTGTCTTTGGCTATTTTGGTTGAAAGCTGCAGAGACACGTTATCAGATTTCTCAGTTTAGAAGTGCAGTAGGTCAAGCCTCTCAATAGAGCTCTGACGACTGCAGAAAACCAATACTGCTGCAAATGATATTAATGGCAGGCCTCCATTAAGTCCTATCTAGTGTCTGTGTGCTTGTGACCTCTCTGCCTTGTGGTGTCCTGACAGGAATAGAAACTACCCAGAAAAGCATCTACTTTTGACACTGGTTTACCAGGTGTTCACCAGGCATCGCAAGGAAAATAGATATTTTTAGGCTGGAAGGTTAAAGAATCAGGTTTAAGGTCAGACGCGTGGCGGTCAATGTTATGGTTAGAGGTTAGCCAAAGCTGGTCAATGGAGCCTTTTGGGAAGTCAAACAACAAGGGTACTGTGTGCGTACATGTGTGTTTGTTGAAACCCCTTTAGGATACAGTCACGTGCCCTATAGATAAACTCTCACCTCCATGTTGACAGGGTTTACCATTGACAGCTGCACATGCTCAGCTCTGTTGATACATGAAGACAGCTACCATGGGTGGATCCTGTTCAGTTCACCCTGACATGGGACCTAAAATACCACCTGTACTAAATAGATCCTGCACGTGTATTTTGATATGTTATACCAAGGCTTTACAAAGAGTTTGACTGCATATATAGCTCTAATGTTGGAGTTAAAATTAGGCATATGAAGTACAGCAAAAGTCGACAACTACTGTTAAAACCTAAAGATTAACTGTTTGTACAGTATGTAAATCCTCAGGTTTGTGTAATGAATAAAACGAAACCCCACTGCTCATCCAGATGTTTTTCACTTCCACAAAATCTTAAAAACGCATCAAAAGTCACATAAGAGTTCTCCTTCTTGTCTCTGTGTGTTCGGAAGAATCTGTCTCATAATGAATTCAGCCCACAGCCGCACTGGCCCTGAGAGAAGAGGAGGTCCAAATATAATTAGGGTGCAAATAAAATTAGGGTGTGCCATAATAACAACCTCTCAGTTTATCATCCTCCAACCTTGGATGCAGTTTGTGGTGCTGTGCATCAAATCAGCCAAGGACACTTACATATTTCCAGCCCAGGGTCGTCTTGCAGTTCTCACAGTAGATGTCTGCTACAGCGTGCAGGCCTGTGAGCAGAACTCTCTCCTCTGCCGGGCCGCACCCGACGTTCACCCTGAGAGGGGGACAGTGGAAACACAAGCAGAGACAGAGAGACAAAAGTTAGAAATTAGTATTGTGCAAGTGGCTCAAGTGGCTCGATTGTGTGTGCTGTATGATGTGCTCAGAGTGAGTCACTGCTTCACACCCACTCACACAGCGCATACTGATAGGGCACCAGGCCGCAGAGCATAGATTCAAACAGCCTAATTTTCACACTCAATTCAGCTGATAATGACGGCGCTCCGAGGCACAGGCCGGTGCCGTCTACAGCAGGGCTTCGAAAAACAACACAGGTACTGCCTGGAACAATATGCGTTTAACCTATTTTAACACCTGAGCGTGTTAGATCACTCGTCCAAAACCGTCATGCAGGACAGTTTTTCCTAAAACAGAACGCAAACAAGTGGGTTGAAATGATTTTTAGAGCAATACTCACACTGAGTTGAACAGGTAAGCTCTGCCTTGGCTGCCCTGGAACGACTGCAGAAACAAGAGGAGACCAAGATGAAAAGGCTGGAGCAAGAATCTTCCTTTCATGCAGTGTGATAACTTTATTAAATTACATAGGCGTGCTATTATATTGCCATAGTGCTATAGTCAAATAAGATCTTTAGTTTCCTTATGAAAACGCCCACATGTTGATTTGAGATTTGCCTTTAACAGAAGCTCTTACTTTAAAACATGTAGAGAAAATCTATTTTAATACAGCCCATATGCTACTGATAACATCACTATTGACTAATCCATAAGTATCTTTATGACAGTGCAGTTATTTTCTTGCAGGCCTTTATTTGCCACAGACAGGACGGTGACAAGAGACGCATTAAAGAGATTTATGTAGTGCAGCCATGTCAGAACCAGCAGAAGGCCTTTGTACACAGGTGGAAAGTGTTTTCATAATCGCATATGGAAAAAGTGATAGCGCATTCATAATCCAATTCACTAACCAGCTTATAACATAATCCATCCACAGGAAATGGTGTGGCGTCGGCTGACACAGACGTACAGGTGTTTTCAGCTCTTTATTTTTATAACTGTCTCATCTGTACTCCCTCTTTTTTTTTAATTGCTGTTAACGCCTGTAAATTATAGTCTGTAATAGTAGCTGTGCTATAAATTGAAAGAGACAAACACTATAAAGTGAACTGCTTCCTTCTAAAGTAAAACACTATCTGCCTGTGAACTCACTCAGCTTTCTTTCTCAGTTTGCAATAATTAGCTGCCTGAATGTAAAACCTGTCCTAATGGATTCAAGGGCCAACTACTGTACGGTAAGATGAGTCAAGTCGGGAGCAGAGGTCCGCTCTTTCCGCCTGTTACCTTAGAGATGAGCTCATCGTGGTTGGCAAGGTGAGCTCGGCAGTGGATGCAGCTGTAGGTTCGGTGGCAGCTCGGCAGGTATGCCTGGAAAGTCTTGGAGCGCGTCATTCTGACCATGGGCGGGGTTGGCGGGCGGTGCAAGAAGGGACTGCCAGCCCAGGTCGGCTCACAAGGGAAGCACCGCAACACACAGGTGAGGGCCGTGGTGGGCGGTGGGTTGGGAGGCGAACACCTGAACACGGGGAGGACAGAGGAGCGGCTAATGGTTACGCCGTTGTGTAACAGCTGCTTCCTCAAACTGGTGTTGCAAACTGAGCCACAGGTGTATAATTGCTGATGGGATTACAGTCTGCTCTCCAACCTGCTCGCATCTGTGGAGCTCTTAAAACCTCAAAAAGCTCCGATGTGACGAGACATCATGCATTATTAATGAGCTGTGTTCCTGGCTGAGTCACTAAAATTCACATTTCAGTTTCAAGCTGAAAACACTGAAGAAATTCTTCTTTAGGAGGTGAGATTCAAACATGGTACCAGAGCAGGCTGAACACATCTAACCAAGAGGCCAAAAATGAGTCCCAGCTGGTCAAGAGGACAGTTGGACCAAAGCAGAGAAGGAAAAAAATCTATTTTGATAATTGTTTAGTTTCGACATTCATGATAAGGATGAACTCGTGGTCCACTGACTTTTCCTCTAGTGCCACCATCAACCGCCCCCATCTGTATGGAGGTATTTGCAGATATTTTGGTTATGACCAGGTACATGCAAAATGAATGACATTCCCATCATCCTTAGCTACACCATATCAGTGCTAATTAGCAAATGTGAGCATGCAGACACGTTAAGCTACGGTGTTGAACATATTATATTATTACACAATATTATACCTGCTACACATCTGCATGTGAGCATTTAAGCATTTAGCTTGATGTAGGTGCAGATCGGCTAACATGGCTTTAGTTCTCGTTTGAGCCACTTGTCTGGTTCCAGTTTCACATACGAGGACTTGCTATATCATTGTAACTGAACACCTTTGGGTCATTCATTTTTTAAAGAATTGATGCACTGAAAAAAAGAAGAAGCAGAGGGCAGATGATTGATCATGGAAACAATCATTCACTGCAGCGGTCTCCATTAACCTGTGGTCCACACAGGCAACAAAGCTATAGCTCACAGTCTGTGTTTAAGTCTACGAGGCCGCAGAGATAATCTGCTTAGCCTAGCACAACTGTGAGGATCGTGCTCTGCTCGCTCCATGATATCCAAATAGACAGAGCCCTTAAAATACTTGTGCTGGTGTGGCCTGGTGACTGAGGAGATTAGCGAGCTGGCCTGGGAACCCGTCCCGAAGGCTCGGGGCCAGGAGGGCAGGAGTGTGTTTTGACTCACTGTACAGGAAAATGGCTCGAGGCCTCTGCTCTTGACCTTGCAGTGCAGTCGTAACCTGTGTGTTTTTATTGCTTAATGCAACTTTAATTGTGATTTCAGCTATGTGGCTCTGGGGCTGAACAACACAACCCATCGCAAAATTTAATCTAGTTTTATTCCCATAGTGCCACTTTCCATAAAGTTGTTGAGCAGCCTCACTACAACAGGATGTTTTATTGTCTATCTGCCTGTTTCAACTACTACTCTACCATGCCCTTTCTAACCAAATAAAATCAATCAGTTTACAGGACTATGGCTCTATAGGAGTCTTTACTAACTTGGCTTTTATGAGTCGTTTCATCACCTTCACATCATGCTGCCTCATACCGTCTCCTCTACTTCCTGTCTGTCTTTACCGAACCATCTGGAAAAACTAATAAAATGCTGAATGGGAGCAGGAGGCCTCTGTGAGTTCAGGACAAACAAGAGAGAGAGATAGAGAGAGGCCTCTTTACTTTACCGCTCTGCAATATGATTGTTTTTAGTGTTGGATGGAGGCTGATAAAGGCTCCAGGGCTGATGGGAAGGACCGGCGGATATAAATAAATAAGGCAGTGAGACGTGCCCTTGTTTTCTCTTCTCTGACTTGGTGCCAGCGGCGTGGGATTGGGGCACAAAGACACGCTCAGTACAGTTGTCAGAGTTGACCCTTGACACACACACACACACACACACACAGAGACATGCAGTCTTTACTTATGTCACTTTTGGGGAATTAACATAGACTTACATTCATTTCCTGGAGACTAACCTGAAGGACTACCTGACCTTAACCTAACCCTAACCTTAACCTAACCCTAACCTTAACCCAACAATAACTTTAACTGTTGACCGAAAAATCACTGTTTTCCAAATTGAGGACACCACTTTTTGTCCCCAATTGCACGGCTGTCCCGAATCAACTGGTCTTGAGTCTAGTGTATATCCCCAATTTGGACATAAGTGAACCCACACACACACACACACACACACACACTCTCTGTCATTTCAGGACTGAGGACAAGGAAGAAGTTTATGTGGCATCCGGCCACATGGTATAGAAATGACACATTGACAATTTACTTTTGTAAATTGAGATATTTGCCACTTGATTCTTTTATATTTAGCTGCTGTAGATTTTACAAAAAGTTATCTTGTGAAATTATTATTGGATTAATCAATACATCGAAAATGTATCTGCAACAATTTTGATAAGTCATTTTTAAACATAAATGCCAAAACATCTGCTCATTTTCATCTTCAAGTCTTCTATGTTAGTAAGTTGAATACATAAGTTGAATACATTTGAGATTTAGACCGTCAGACAAGTCAGACAAAACAAGTGCCCATGAGGACATTTTACAGACCAAACAATTAATCAAGAAAATCTTTTCAATTTGCACAAAGCTGGCTGATTACAGCACAGTAATTAGTCTTAGGTACTCTAGGTAATCTGGGAAGGTAAGCTTCAAATTTAAGCTTCAAATTTAATTACATTAAATTAAAGCTTCTTCTTCTCCTAAGCCTCTGCATTTGCTCCAAGTCACTCAGGATAAAAGGACCAACTAAAGGTCCAAAATGTAAATGTGACGTATGGACGAGAACCTGTCCATCACAGCTGACAGGCGACATGTTTACACAAACTGTGAGCTGTGGAAAAAGCTCTGTGGGAAGCTGTTACACACTAAACTGTCAGCACGGTGACGTATAGTGCATCATGGTACTAATGTGCCCTTAATGGACAGACATTCAACGGCAGGGCTGGATTACAGTATTTCACGTGCTTCACCCGTCCTCTCACAGGTCATATATAATCCATGTGGAGTCCTCTCTGTGTATTATCTCTGAAGAATCACTTCATTACCAACAGAGTGCTGCTGCATGTCAGTGGCTTTGGATGAAAACTGATACTTGCTCACGTGATTGAACATATATTGTACTATAGCCGTTATATGATGAACTATCAGTTCGGCAATTTGGCAAAATTTGGCAAACATTAGTTCCTCGGTCATGAATGAAGATTTGCTGTTTTTGAATTCATTTCAAATCACAACAGAGGTTATCTCAGGGCACTCATACCCTTTATAATTATTTACAGAGACCCCACAATTTCCATGATGAAAAACTGGAAAAACTCCCTTTTAACAGGCAGAAACCTCCAGCAGAACTGGACTATGATGGGCGTCCTGCCTTTACCGGTTGGGTTGAGATGAACTGAAAATCTTTGGGGACTGTCTGTGGGACAAACTAAGACATATTATGACTGTGGGAACTCGCGACAAGCATTCAGTCACTCAGACATTTTATGGCCCAAACAACTGAGAAAATAATCCCCAGATTCATTGATAATGATAAATAATCGTTACCTGCATCTCTAGAGATGTTTAAATTTAGCAGGTATTATATAACATGAAGGCCGACATGTCGCCACAATCAGAAGCTTATTTTGGTTTATTTCATTCACATTTTCTAGTGACTCACAACATCAAAAAAAGAGGAAATAAATAACTGTAAAGACAAGGTCACTGAACATTAAAAGAAAGCAGGTACAGCCCTTTAGTACCACATCAAAACACATGAAAATGTCCTCAAGTCTGCACTGTGACGCTGTTTGACATTTTGCAACAATTAGTTTCCAAGAATGAGACAACACTCATCTTGGTGGGTGGACATCATTTTGCAAGGCAACATTGTTTGTGGGAAGGAGGATGCTGACGAGCTGTAAAACGCTGACGCAAAGAGTCAGTCCGGTCTGCTTTGCACTAAAAAAAAAAAACCCCTCTTTGACAGAATAACAAATTGCATAAATGATCAGATGACTTGGGGAGCTGATGGCAGCACAGCCCTCAGCAGGGAAATGTTATCACAAGTGACACGTCAGGATGAGGACTGTCTGCGTGACCTCAGCATGTGTGTTTTTGGCGTTTGTCCATCTTTTATCTGTCCATCTTTCAGCCCGCATGCATGTGTCCTCTCTTCGTCTGCCTCTGTGCCCCTCAGCCTGTTTGTACATTTATTTTGTCGGCCGTCACTCTGCCCATTCATCAGCTCGGCCGCGGGTCGTTTGAGGTCACCGAGCTGTCCATTCTGGTCATTTCTGGGTGTCATCACAAAAGGCTACGTGCCACGAGTCTCAACAGCCAAAAGGGCCCTTGTATCCCAACAAAAAAACCTTTGTTATGTAACGCACTGATGCTGCCGCTGCTGATGCTGCTCCTGACAATGATCGAGAGCAGGCGAAAGACAGAGGGGAAGAAGAGATACAGGGAGGGGAGGAAGGGGGGGTGAGAGTCAGACAGGGACGGGGAGTTGGTTAAATGAGCAGAGGAAGAACGAGGGAAGAGGCAGTGTGTGTCCCCTCAGCGCTGGATGAGCCGTGTGTGCTACGCTGCCCACGAGCTGCACCGACACAATTTCTGTACTTCGTGTACTTTCATGCTGTTCTCCATTCAGTCTTACACCAAGGCCAACAGCATACAGCAGCATGACATCACTGACTGGAGGAGAAAAAAGCTCCTCTCTCTCCTCCCCCCTCCATATCAAATCTCACTGATGAAGCGATGCTCCCACATCCCAGGTGTGTGTGTGTGTGTGTGTGTGTGTCTGGTTACTGTTGCTATGTTTGATCTCTGTGCTCACTTCTAATTCTCTTCTGTCTCTGTTTTATCCTCTGCGGAGAGGAAGGCAGCTTGTTGTCAGGAGATTGAGACTCTTATACTTTTTTAATGTCCTTACAGAGTTTAATAAAAAAGCCTGAAGGAAACACTCCTCATTATCTTGCTTGTTCATTGTGGTTATAAGTTATATATTCCTAGTTCATATTCACATTGCATTTCTGTGTGTGGCTATCAGATGATAAACAATGAAAGTGCCACAAAAAGTGTCAAAAAACAAAGTGGGTGATGCGTCAATGAGACTCAGACCTGTGAAACTGCAGGCGCAACACACTGTACACAACTTTTGTTTATGTATACAAGTCCTGCATGTGAAGGATCACCTTTCAAGGCCCCAAGCTCTCTGAACACCATCTTCGATCCCTGTGCATCGACTCCTGTGTGATCAATCACTATGTGCATGCACGCTCTGTGATGAAAATAGATCACAAAGAGTGCAATGGTTGTGCCTTGATAAAAGTGTCTGATCTTCAGATGTCTATATGGACTCACGTGGACTTTATTTAGAAGATATTTGGGGAGCAAATGCAGCATTTCCACCTACTGTCATGACTGTCATTGACTTGCATGGGACGGTAGAGTGACATATATAAATGAAGAAAAGAATGAAGGTTTAAGGTTTACAGTGTGTGTGTGTGTGTGTGTGTGTGTGATTATTGGTATGAATCAGGTCACAGGCAGTGGCGCACTTCATCTAGGGCAGAACTTCAGCCACCACACGGAGCACAGATGGCGGGGATGCCTCAGCTCAGCAGTGTTGACACACACACACACAAACATACAGACACACACAATACCCACTCTGACAAGCCTGAACATCTGCAGTGACTTTGACAGATCGATGACCATCAGGTGATTGTCGTCAGAGTTTATGATCACATTGCACGGTAACGCGCATTGATCGGCTCTGACGTGCACCATGCGCGCACACGAGGACGATGGCGCATACGTGCAGGACAAACAGCATGTGTCCTAATAATAACCACTGGATACTGTGTCTCCACTGCAGAGCAGACCTCAGCATCATATCCACGAAGGCAACATCAGTCCTGGCGTGAAAAATACTTATGACAAACATGTGATGCAGGTTAGATACAAAACCATAAACTTGTCTTATTATTGCGATTTTACCTCTTTCTGTAGTTTATATTAAAAGTTGCCTCGGTTAAAAAGTATTGTGCACCACTACATCGACGCAATATAATAACAGTGCGTAACAACAAATGCACCACAGTGAAAAATAACGCAGAGGAAAATCATTTTACCTTTGAAGGGGAGAAAAATCGGATCTCCACGTAGCCGAGAAAATGTCGCACCTCCTCGTTTTTTCCTCGTGGCAGTGCCAATCCTAAATCCCCTTTTGCATTCCTGCCCAGATCCCAAATATCCTCCTCTCTCCTCTCTGGTCCTGCAAGTCCTGCAGAGACGCAATGTTTTGACGCGCAATGATGCCCAGCAGAGTTTAGAGGAGGCAGAGAGTGGTGGAGCAACCAGCCGGAGCGAGAGGGAGAACTCACACTCGCTTCCGTGTTCGCAGGAAAAAAATGTTATACACTTAGAATGGCCTGTTTTGTTTCACAGGACACAGTCAGTCTTTGTCTAGTGTCTGATTGTTTACTGTTTTTATTTAGATGTTTGGCGGCGTGATTTTGAGCGTTTATTACTTACGGTGTAATTTTTAGACACTAGTTAATATAGTCAAAGCACCTTGTTGCGCATGCTCAGTGTGACTTTCAGCGAAGGCTATTTAGCATGTTTATTTGTTGCATTTACTGTTTGTACGAAATTATCAAATTCTGTAAGAATACAATTGTTATTATGTAGTGTTACTATCTAAGCCTACATTTAGCATGTTGGCGTTTTTACAAGCTATAAAACTGTAAAATCAGCTAAAAAAGACAGTTATTAACACAACTGTGTCTCATTAAAGGAAAATTTGACCATCACAAATCTGCTTCTTCATAAAATTTAGCGGTGGTTTGTTGAACGTATTTACTTGTGGCGAGAGACCAGCTTCTATTCATGAGGTAACCAAGTGCAAAAGGACGTGAACTATCTTGACGTCCAAGTTGAAGATAAAATCACACTTGCTGTTCAGTTGACGTTAATGACAGCCGTATCAGCCAATCAGCGAACCGATATGGCATAGCAACACTGAGCTTATTGGTCGAGGGTCGAGGTCAGTAGCCAATGAACTCACTGGAATCTCATATTTTTTCACTATGTTCTCTGTAATGTTCGTTAATGTCAAACGGTGCGTGTAGTTTTATGAGAGAAAATAAAGGAGAAGATAAGAAAGATCTAATTTTCTTGTAAAAATTAGCGGGAAAAATGTTTTGGATCATCAGGAGCATCATTAACTTTTCCGCTACAGAGAAAACTTAAATCTCTTCGGTCTACAGCGCCACCTTCTGTCAGTCTGCAGGAAGTTTCCAAATATTTATCCATTTCGGGTTAAATGGGCAGATATTTGTGACCCAAAGCGGTCAAAAACAATGTTATAAAGCTATTATTGTACTATAAACACACATCATTTATGACAATATTTTAATGTTTATTGATATTGATAAAAACATACTTTCCCAATAACCTCTCGGTAAATCAAATCACATGTAATTTCATGGAGGATCCATGTGGGATAAGGCATTTTGATAGACCTAAGCAGCCAGGTCCCACAAACTGGTTCTGTCAAAATCACAGTATATTTAAACACAACAAGCTTAACAAATATTCATTTAGGCATGCAAAACAAATGTACACCCAGCACAGCACAGGTAATGAAAATAAACTAGAGTATACTCATTGATGTCATAAGATTGGTAGATCACAAGTATTTCTCTTAAACAATAATTTTGCATTTAGGTGTTCTCAAAACAATGTCAAACATCAGTCATCAGATCAACACCTGTGCAGATTTCACGCATGAAAACCATTCAGTACCAGCACTAATGCAAAATGTCCGACACCAAGCCAAAGAAAATAAAACAGTGCAACGCTGCTTTGACTGTAAAACAGAACAATATACAATACATTCAACCAACATTACATTCATTACTGAGCCTTGCTGTGTGGTCACAAGTTTGGATTAGAGAACGTCAGTGGTATGATAATCCTAATGATCTTTACTCCCACAGCGAGGAACTGCAAAACAAGTGCTGTCTTTAGTACATTTCATTTTCAAGTGACTGCGAAGAAGCAACCACCAATGCGTATCAGTGCTTCTAACTGTATTGCTAATACACTTTAAAGCCCACACATTCAAAATATTCAATTTCTTAAATATGAGCTTCAATGCTGTTTACCACCACATCAAATACAGGAGAAAAGGGTACACAAAGCATCAGTCATTTCATTTGATTCAGACGGAAATCTTGAGACAAAAAAACTACACATAACATAGAACACAGCTACGCAATGTACAACCCATTGTCTTAAATAAACAACATACAATAACAGTGGATTTTACCTGCCTTTGAATCATAAATATGAAGCAGATGCTCTTCCCACCTCAGTACTCACACTGCTCATTTGAAATCCCAACGCAGGCGAGGACTTGCATCTGCCCACTGTTATTTATGACAAGTAGCTGATTTTTGGTTGCATCTGGCACGAATCTCAGAGATCAAACATATCTCACAACACATTAGTGGATTTCTGCATTTGCCAAGTCAGATTGTAAAAAAGAAAAAAAAAAATCAAACCTTGAAATAATGTCAAGCTGCTGGTGGATTAACATGATATTACAACATCAAAGTGTATCTGCTGGTGTTTTTACAAGCACAATACTAGAACCATGACATAATAGTACTGCAAACTGTCATGTACTCCAAAAAAAGCAAAAATAATAGCTTTATATCAGTAAAACTAAAAAAAATCTTTTCAAGTCAAAACCTAGATCCATTATGAAATTCAAGACTGGTAAGACTTGCAAACACTATTTCAATGGCCATTTTGTCCCATTTTATAAGTATACTGTACATAAAAAGACTGTGTGGTTTGAAGTAGCTGTGCCACACTGATAGTTGTGTGCGTACAAGGTGTGCAGCAAGAGGGAGCAAAGAACCTACAAGGAATTCAATTTAAAGGAGATAATAATATGTGTCCTTTAAGAGTATTTTACGTGATTGGAAATACAAAGGATTGTGTTATCAGTACAACAACTGGTTCCTCGACGGACATCCCTACCAACAGTAGTAGTGCGAGTGCAAGAGTAGCCCTGCTGGAATGTGTAATCGTGGATGCGTGTGGGGGGGCCTGGTTTGTCAGGTCAGGTTGAAGGATAATCACTGGTGTGGGAGGGGGGCGGGTCGAGGTAGATTTTGGCAGGTCACTGGGACTTAGAAATGCCATTCTTGTCCATGAAGTCTTTAAGCCTGGTGGGAAAATCTGTCATAACTCCCGTGGCTCCCAAGTCAAATGCCCGCTGGAAGTCCTCATCGTCGTTCAGCACCCAAATGTAGACCTGAAACCAGATGCACAAACATCACACAGGGCTCAGGAATGCTTCTGTACTCTGGCAGCGGTGTTTGCGGCCACTCTGGCCTATTTTTGAACTTGTAGGAACCTCGGACATTTCCCAGTAACTGCTCTTAACTACAGCTTAACACCACAACCACAACAAACAGCTCTCAGCACTCAGAGGGGCTTGCTATTGATATTTATACTATGGAAAGTTTTTCAGTCAGTCTTGGAAGTAAAGACCATACAGATAAAGTGACTTAGCCTTGACACAATTTAGGACATGTCCCGAGTTGCTCTTAGCAATGTTTGTGTCAACATTGGATACACTGTTGAATAAAAAAGGCCCCTATAATGCAGGTCTAGAGTTCTGACAAAAATGACAAAATGACAAAAACGAAAGACGTGCATATATCAGTTTGCATAGTTTGCATGCATTACATATTTTATCATCTGTATATACATAGAGTTTTCTCATTTGTGAGTACTACTATAGAGGGGACACAACAACAGCTTTACCTGTATTCCCCTGGCAGTTAGATGCTGAAACAGAGCTTTCCTCATCAGCAAACTGCAAAAGAAAAATAAATATTCGTCTGCAGGGAGAAACTGCAAGTACAGCAAAGCTAGAGAGAGGTTTAGTTGTACAATTGTAAAAGTGCATTGATTATGACCACTCAGTAATGTGTGTATTATTTTGTATGGAGGCCTCAGAATTCTTCCCAGTGTAAAAACAAAAGTACAAGTTAAGTTCACCTATTCAGGTACAGGAGTTTAAAATAGTGAGTTTCAAAAATCGTCCAACAAATTAGTGACTTACGTGTCAGCCAGCCAGGCGATTACTCGCTGACTCCTAGTTAGACTGTTAGGATCCCTGAGTCTGAAAAAAAAACACACACACAAAGTTTTAAAAATTAAACACAACAGATTGATGATATGTGGACTTACAGTAAAACTGTAAGTGAGTTTGAGGGGGGAACTTGTAAATGTTGTTAATTCTTAATGAATGTTCGGCATGTATAATCTCCACCATGACCTTGATCTTTATGATCCACAAGCACACACTCGCCATGAGAGGGGTGTGAATGTTTGTTTTAATGACTTAATTAGTGAGTGAGATCATCTTTCAAACAGCGTCGCAGCCCAGATAACAGAGACAGAAAGGACATACTGCAAAGAGTCGACCGGTGAACAGTGTAATGGGGACAGCTGAGCCAAGAAAGCCAGGTACTGCTTACATTTTTTTTTAAATAAAATAAAAAATTTAAAATGACATTCAATTAATGAAAACAAAGTAAAATCATGTGTGTAATGTAATTTTAAAAATCCAATATAATATCAACATCAAGGCAAAATTCTGGTCATAGGAGGAAATAAACCATTTCACATGAACGATTCTAAACTCAAGGTCCACTTATTGGAAAATTTCTTGACCTCTAGCCACATATCTTGGCCTTCATCAGCAGATAGAGTTGGCACATATAGTTAAGCATAGAACAGGTTATAGAAAAGGTTTGTCTCTGGTGTCTGACGTAATGATGTGTCTATCTGCCGATGAAGGCCACAAGTTGTGGCTGACAGGTCAGGACATGTCCCAGTAAACAAACATTGTGCTAAGATTAGTTTTCTTTCAAAGGTCAACGATGAACATTTAAAGGACCAGGGTGTAGGATTAGTGGTATTTAGCAGTGAGGTTGCAGCCAACCAACTGAATACACCTCGCCTCATCCTCCAACTCTGGGTGTGTAGGACAACCTACAGTGGCTGCTCAAAGGGTCAAAAACCTGAAAAACATGAAAAACAAGAAAGGCCCTCTCTAGAGCCAGTGTTTGGTTTGTCTGTTCTGGGCCAATGTAGAAACATGACGGTGCAATATGGTGGACACCATGGAGGAGGACCTGCTCCCTCTGTAGATATAAAGGGCTCATTCTAAGCGAACAAAAACACAATGATTCCTGTTTTCAGGTGATAACACACTAATGAAAACTTCATTAAAAATATTATATTTCATTTCTGCCAATAGATCCCCTAAATCCTACACACTGAACCTTTAAGCTCAATTCCACAAATTGTTCACTCTTTTTTAACTGTTGTTTAACTGTTGTTGTTGTTTTTTAACTACAAATGGAGTTTAGAATGTAGTATTAAGACAAAACTTCCTCCAGCAAATTAATGAACAGCAGCTAAAAGTGTTTCCAATGTCAATTTGACCTTTTTAGTTAAGATTTTAGACTAGTAATTTGTGACAGTGTGTGTATGCACAAGTATTTTCTCTTTCCAAAGCACAGCTACTCACAGCACTTTGACCAGTACGGTCAATTAAACAGTACCTTTGGTCCTGTTTTACAATTTGGGGCCAAATTTTAGTTTAATTCTGTGGCCCACCAAAACTCTGGCTTATAGAGACAATGACAATTGGAATGAGCTCAAATCCCATTTTGGGACTTGAGCCACAGTAAATAGGAACAAATTTATTACCCCTGTGAAACAGACCTCAACCTACCATCCTGCTATCATATGTTCTGTGCTTGTAGGCTGACACTGATTAGCTCTGGTGGAGTGGAGTGTTACTGTTGTATCTCACTGACAAACTAGAACTGTAGTCATGTTGTACAGGAACCAGTAGAGTACATTGTTACTGAGGGTTGATGCATGCTGTTGACCATAAGCGCTCCTGTAAACTGTTTTTCCAAAAAGCTCTCTTTTAAATTTAAGCCTCTTTGTATTTTAAAGTGTATGTGTGTATACGTACTTGGTGATAATAGAAGGCATGGGGATCTCCAGAAACTGCTCCTTGAGGGGAACAAAGGGCAGAAGGCCGGTGTAAAAGAGGCCCACCAGCTGCAATACTCGGGGAAGGCTGAACAACACTGGAATACGAGGGTTCTACAAAAGACAAACATACAACCTGAAATTAGGGTCTTCCATAAATTCAGTCACTACTGGTGATAAGTGATGATACAGCATGAATCTGTACCATATATCTGAAATTTACTCTACAGAGAGACAGCTATAGTATATAACAGATTTAGTACTTGTATTGAAAAGTGTACACTTCCTGCTTTCTGTAGCATAAGGCCTACCAGATGGAAAAAATATTATTACTGGTTTTAGGTGTTTTTACAGGGAGACTGACTCCCTGAATCGACTGCACTGAAGTTAAACTGAACTTTACATTTCATGTAAATGTACCTCTTTGTAACACTTCTTGACAATCTGGTTGCTGGCATTGCCCCACACAGTCAGATGCTCTCTGTCGTACTTAACAACCATCTCTGAGACCTGCAAAGATGAAAGAGTAATCGTTACAGAAACCCCATAAAATACATAGTAAATAGGTGTGAGACATGAATCAGAAATTTGAGTTTGCCATTCCATTTTGCTTATCAATGATTTATGAGCGCACACAGTAGTTAAAGTTAAAGTAACAAGTGCATTTTGAGAGAATTTGCTTCCTTTGTTTTTCAGGACATTTTGGGGCAAAATGACAACGATGGTTTGATTGTTTACCTACACCCTTAAACACTCAATTAGTTAACCACTGATGCAGCTTTTAAATCAGCTAAAAGTCTGTGAATAGAAACTGCTGTTAAATAAACATGACACAAGAATTTGCAAACATAAAGTAAGAGAGAGAAAAGTTGTTTTAAAAGAGGGTTAAACTATCAAAAGGAAAAAAACAGGGCCAAACACACACACACCTTTTTGATGAGTGCGTCGTCATTGTCCTTGATGTCAACGTTGACAGGAGTATTTGGAAATGCATCAAAAACATCCCTGAGGAGAGGAATGCGTTTGTCTTCTCCTCCCTCACAGATACACTCTGCATAGACAAGGACATGTCAAAATAACAGTCAGCTTCAGATTATACTCAACGGGGGGAACATTGGCCCAAGTGTATTAATCATTTTAACGGTGGCTTTCTGGCTCCATTGCCAACAGATTGTAAAGCTAAACTGTATAATCTGCCAAAAGTCAACTAAATACATTCGGTACATACATCTTTGTAATTTTAAGTTCTGTTGC
This sequence comes from Holacanthus passer, assembly GCA_025331565.1. Lineage (NCBI taxonomy): Eukaryota > Metazoa > Chordata > Actinopteri > Pomacanthidae > Holacanthus > Holacanthus passer. The sequence goes on along the minus strand of JAFREQ010000004.1, from coordinate 2,978,359 downwards.
ACATGAATTGATCCATTGTACTAATGAATGGACAAACTTTAAATAAACACAATATTTATGTATTTCTGTGCACAAAGATCACCTTTGTCACTGACAGAGGGTCGCACTGACCACTGATGATGCTGATTTGCATCTATGTGTGGGTGGTGTTAGCTTTGTAGTAACCATACCAGTTGAATGCATGTGACGCTCACCCTTCTGAAAAGTTACACCCAGCTTGCAGAGGTATGGAGGGAGTTCCTGGAAACAGCACACAGCAGTTAGGGGTTAACAGATGAGAAATACAGGCAATAGTCAGAGCCTGCGAGGTCATTTCGGGTCAAGAGGTGGCGTAATGAGTGTGTCTGAGGGTGTTCACATTAATGGAAGCTTATATAGAAGAGACAGGAACCCAGCAAGGGCACATTAGAGTCTTGTGAAGATCTCTGTGTTTCTCTGTACTTCAAGGCCAGGGGGGCAGCAGAACTGTGAAACTAATCTTCAGATCCACAAATGTCATTCTGAAAAAGTTATTTAAGGCTTCCTAGGAAAACAAAGATCTTAGTTTCAGTACGCATCGTGTACACACTATATAGGATTGTAGGCCATCACAGATGTGAACAGAGCAGATATCCTGAGTGAGCAACAATTAATCAACTGACTCACCAAGAATTTCTGCTGGATTAGATCTTTTTTAATCAGGCAAAAGTTCATCATGTGACATATGAGGTGACCTGGTGCAGACCTCACCTGATCAAAACACATGATCCATCAACGCTGTTGCCTCATTTAGACAAGTCTATACCAAAACACAGTGTGTAACTGCTGTTACACTCACAAATATTATTGGTTTCAAGTTTTTAACTCAAATATTTGTGGCCCTCTTCACCTCTATGTCTTTTATGTGTTAAAGGGACCCAAAGATTTGTGCTTGCATTCAGTGTTACGCACCAAAACACATTGAGTGTATCCTTGAGGTCGACCAGTCGAGTCTATTTTCTTCCTAATAACACATTTGAAAAGCAGATTTTTCAAGTACTTTATATCCAGCATTGTTTACATCCATGACCACTAGCTTGCAGTCTTCTTCTTCCCTTGTTAGAGGTCTAAAAGTCCACAGAGAACCTTTAATGCAGACTGCAAAATAAACAAATTGCCATATCTTTCAATAATGACAAGTATGCAGTTAATTAAAATATCATTAAAATCTTCCTTTTTTCAGGCTTGGATGAAGGACATAGGACAATCGAACAATTCATAGAGCTAAGGGAGATTAGAAAATAGTAAAGGGATAGTCATGTCTCTGGGATGACTGAGGAGATCATGCAGAGCAGTAACTCACAGCGTAGGTCATGTCACAGATGTTGGCATCGATGCCTGTGGACCTCCGTAAGTTGCCATCATGTGACACCACTACCTGTCCATCTTTCGTCAGGTGGCAGTCCAACTCCAGCATGTCAGTGCCAACATCCACAGCACTGCATGAACCAACAAAAAGGGCACATATTATATTTATGACAGCACCAATATTGATTTTTAATGTAACCACTTTTGTATTATTCGAAGTGTGTTTTTGAACAACATAAACATTGAACGAAAGCCTTGCTGCCTGTGTGCTTGAGTGTGGCCAATCAGGCAACACAGACAATGGTCACAAACTGATCACTACCGAGCTCAGATGACACACACTGCCCACAATCACAAGTACAAGCACGAGTTGTGTTTTACACATATGTGCAAAAATCAAAAAAAGAGCTTTGTCATTGCAACTAAGGTTTCTACTCACTGCTTGAAAGCTGCCATGGTGTTTTCCAGGTTTTCAGCTGCTCCTGCAACGCAAAACAGTAAACACTAGAGCATGGTACAGTGTTTTCCTTATATTGGCATTATTGGGGGACCCGCAATGGGAACATTTCCCTCACTGATAGAAAGGGACCCAAGATCTTCTGGGGGTCTCGTGTGGTCAATTTACTGTATATGCAACTTTATACAAGACAAGCATACAAGACAATAGACTACTATGACAATCCTGTCTGATGAAAGTAAAGTAATAAATACACTGCAATATTACCAAAACCATTCAAATACAGCCTAACCAGAGGTGGATAAAGTAGCCAAACACTGAACAGTAGGCTTATTCTTATTTTGTAAATACGTAACTATCTCTTAGTGAGAACTAAAAGTAGTCAAAATAACTTCACTTATACTCATCACTTAATGATTATGTCAAAATTGTCAAAATATGATTATGATAATACTATATTCAGAGGAGAGGCATTATGCAACATATATGCAGGAATTCTGAAGGTAAATTTGATACTTTTTAAGGCTACAAGAACTTAATTTACATTTACCATGCATTGCTTAATTAAAATTAAAATTAAAATAGCACAATTAAACAGTCTTCGTCTGTGATAACATCTTGGATGCAACATAATTCAGACAGGCGGGTGGGAATGCCCATCATCACTCTGAAAATGGCATGTGGACACTCTTTAATAAAATGGTAGCCACTGACAGTTGACATAAACCAGAGGCTCATGTTGATGGATCTTCATATACAAAATCACTTCCTGAATAATAACAATGCTGACTATTGAAAATGAAGTTACAAATTCAGTGAAGAACTGGGGGTATATTGTCATGCGCACTTTTACTTGGGGGGATTTTGAAAGGAAGACAAAAATCAAATAAGGTAAATGCTGAAATGAGAACGAGAGCCATTGACTCACCTCCACGATGGGAAATGTGCCTGCTGAGGAAAGTCTCTCGCTTCCTCCGGTGCAAAATATTTGGGCATTTCAGCAGCAGGGCAGAGGTGAGCACATAGCCCGCGACCGTAGACACGACATACACAGCAGCACACATCTCTCAGCTGGAAAACAAACACAACCCACACAATGTTAATATGAACAGTGACGCAGGAAATTAACAAAGTGACAAGGTGTGCCTGTCTTTTGCTAGAGATGTTTGAGTTGAGTCAGGGAACAATAAGAGCAGAGCTGTCACTAATAAGCAGCTTCCAACTAATTAATCACTAAATAAAAAACAAATAATGGGAATTAGCCAAAGTGAAAGCTGCTTTCTTAGCCCACTAAGCCCAAAGTATTACATTTATATTGATAGAAATGGAGATGACCAGGTCTTTGCAAGTGAGGAACTGTATGCACCAAATGTTGCCATATATGATAAATGATTTACCTGTTATCAGAATTATAATCAGTAAGACAAAGGACTTAAGCATTAGATGTCATAATCAAACTGAGGCTTTGTGATTTTCATACTGTAGGACAGAAAGTCACAGCAGTGTCACAAACAGCACATTTCAGCTGCTCAAAATATTTAAGATTGTGATAGTTTCAGTTTGTATTCTCGCACTGTCACTCAGTATCTCATTCATTGTCAATGGTCAGTTTGAGCTGCCTTGTTTTCAAGGTTGGAGAAAGATTCACGTTAATATATTAGAAAACATTAAGGACATCATTTCAACAATCAACAACACAGTTTCGACTCATATACATTAAATGACAATACCTTTAACCAGCTTACAGACGATAGCGGACTAGCTAAAAACAGGCTAACGTTAGCTGAGCTCGTCTAACTCCCAGGATGAAATCTCACCTTTGTCAGCAAATGGTTTTGGTTTTCTTTCTTTTTGCCTTGACTGCCCTAGATAGTCCCAGTATGAGTTAGTTAGTGTCCAGGAATCTGCACAGAAAGCTACTTTGTGTGAAGATAAACTGATGAACTCACCCCTTCTCTACAGCTCCAGCGACGTTTGCGCCTCACAGCTGTTCTGACTAAACATTGACCAGCCGCTGTCAGCGATACGCGCATGCGCTGTCCGTCAAGAATGGCATTTTTTTTTTTTCTTCGTTGGTTTCTAGGGGGTGGTTTGCATCCAGAAAGGTACCGCCAACTACTGGATTGAAATAAAACTTGATGCGTCTATCTAATCTAAATAAGCGCACAGAAAAAAACTAAACAAAAAGGAAAAAAGAAAAAAATCATACCTCCTCTCATCACATTCTCATTTTTCCTTTTCTATATCATTATATTTCACTGTGCAATATTTCACTCACTGTGCAATATTTCATTTAATCTAATCTTTAATTCAACTGTCCTGTCTATAGCGTATATACTGTTCCCATATTTCATATATTTCTCTTGTTGATTTGTTGATTCTTTTTAGCCTTGTTTAAATTGTTAATACTTTTTATTCTAGTTAAATTATTGATGCTTTTTATACTTCTCTTATATTGCTATTTATATTGCTTATTTACTGCTGCTTGCTTTACTTGCTGCTGTACACTGGACTTTTCCCCGTTGTGGGATGAATAAAGGAATATCTTATCTTATCTTATTATACTCAATCCAGGCCTCCACACTGCAGTTTGCTTCTCAGTCTGTTTTTCTTAATCCATTAGTTTAAATTTTAAGTTGAGGCACATATAATGTTGCACCTTACTAAGTTTAATTAAATTGTACTGTGTCGAGACACCACTCTGACTGGCTGCTGTCCATCTATGATGCACAGGTTAATTTAAAAGAACACATAGCATTTCCATATCAAAATATATAAATGCATTCATTTTTAAAAGTTAATTATTGGTTCAGCCAAGTTGTCATTTGTGCCATAAAATTACAACAGCCCCTGGACAAAAGTCTCTATGGTAAAAAAAAAAGTTGATCATTGATTTAGTCCTTTCATCCACCAGATGTTGCTAATGTGCAGTAAGTGACGAACAGCATATAATTAAAGAAAAAAGTGTGCACAGAAGCAGCATCTAGCTAACAGGGAGCAGGGTGAATCATGGCAAAAGTGAAAACTTACACATATTTTTTGCATTGTATAAAATATAGTCAGCAATGACCTATCGCTTTTACCTCTGAGTGATAACTGAACAATGTGATAACCAATGTGATGCCCCTGTATATATCTTTTTAATTCTGATTTTATTCTCTATTCTTTTTGTAATTTCTATTTTTATTTTTTTCTCAAAGGAAGAATTTCGTTGTACAGGGAAACTTTCTTTAACTGTGCACGTGACAACAAACGCTTTGACCTTTGAACCACAGAACAATGACCAAGTCAAAATCTCACATTTGTCCCAGTCGAAGTCCACTTTATGTAACAACCTTTCATGGAGATGTGATCCACACCCTGGAGAGAAATACTTACAACATATCATTACGTCCGAGTCATATCTTGGTGTTTAAACAATACTTAGTGGGTTTTCTTTTCAACGATTGTGGGTTTGTCAGTATAGTGCATAAAATTAAAGATTAGTGTTCACAAAATGTCTCAATGTTTAACAGCCGTTCTGAAGGAGTGGAAATGTCTGGAACAAGAGTATCAGCAACTTCAGGTAAGAAACTGACTTCAATCTACTGACAGTATCAGCTTATTCACATAGAGTAACTGTTTAAGTTAACTGCTATGTTTGCTTGTTGTTGTGTAATTCAAACCACATGATGAAATGTTAAACCTCTTGTATAATGGCCATATACTGTATCTGTTCGGTTTAATGTCACTGGGCTCCAGATTGTAATCTACCCTATCAAAAAAGTTTAAAAAGTTGACATGGTCCCTGTAATCTACTTTTCTTTGGTTATTGATGTGGTCCATGTTCTTATCATCCAGGAAACCCACAGAATGTACTTACAGAAACAGGATGAAATTTCCAAACTACAAAACAAATGCTCTTCCTCCATTTCCAGTCAGCGCAAAAGACTGAAGGAGGTGTCCCATCTAGTGGAAAAGTAAGTTTACACACACACACACAAACTTGCATTGACCCAGCTTTATAGATAGATGCATTACATCCGGTCATACGCACACGTACATGTACACAGATCCAAAGGGTGAAAGAAAGGCTTGCTGAAACTGACTTACTTTATGTCATCCATCAGATGCAATGCAGGACCAGCAGAAGAAGATGCTAAGACCTTGGATAAAATCAAAGACAAGATAAAGGCGCGACCAAATGCTTTCTTTGAAATGGAGGCTTTCCTTCCCAAGAAAAATGGGTGATGACTTTGATTTAATCAGAACAGAAGCAAAAAATATGTTATGTCATTTCTTTCCTTTAAAAAAATAAAAACGGGTCCATTACATTTATTAACTAATGTAAAGTTAAGTTAGAAAAATAATAAGATTGTGTCATGTTGCAGGTTGTACCTCAGTCTGGTTCTTGGAAATGTGAATGTGACTCTTTTCAGCAAGCAGTCAAAGTAAGTTACAACCGCAAAAGCCAACACACAACCTGAATATCAAGTTGTTATTTGCATGGTAATATTTGACTGGTTTAATGATATTTTTCAGCCAGTACCTCTTTTGATTTGTCTTTGTAAGTTGTCTAAGTCAGACGGTTTATCACAGAATCGTGATCCAACTGATCTGCCAATAATCTACTAAGAACTTTACACTGACAATAAAAAGATCACGTATTTCCCTAAATCAAACATATCCTTGACTGATGGATTTCTTCCTGTTTTATTAGTTCTGAAAAGACTGTATACTGAAACCTGAATTTGTCACATCCTTGTCAGATTTGCCTACAAAGATGAATATGAGAAGTTCAAGCTGTACCTCACAGTCATCCTGCTGCTGCTCTCCTTCATATGCTATTTCTTTGTGAACTACAGGTTAGCATCATCAGCATATCTCACATCAGCATTGAGCTTATTGCATGGACTGTGTGTCTTAATACAGCACTTGACTTGTCTTATATCCGTGGCTTTAGATTTCTTGATGCAATCCTCAATTTCCTGCTGGTGTGGTACTTTTGTACATTAACTATCAGGGAAAGTATCCTCATCACCAATGGCTCCAGGTCAGTCCAATACTGTATCTCCCTTCCAATCATCCTACCAAAATACTGAAATATGCACCTACCATATTTTCAGGAATAAATTATATTCTTAGCTTTCTAACCTAGTTGACTTAGTAATTATAGCAGTTAATCATGTTTAAAAGTGCAAAAACATGCAATCTAAATATCTAATAAAATGTGTCCTGCATTATAGAATCAAAGGCTGGTGGGTTTTTCACCACTACATCTCTGCTTTTTTGTCCGGTGTAATGCTAACATGGTGAGTAGGGGAAGATAAAAATCATAAATTAAGAAGACTAAGAAGCAATGAAACTCTATTTTAACACATTAAAACTCTGAAAACACTGATTCTTATCCACAGCTATTTTAGTCCCTGTTACAGAAAAATACATCCATTAAATTGCAGTTTTTTTCTATGTAATAACAAATTTCCACTCTACCACACCCAAGGCCAGATGGGAACCAGTACAAGATATTCAGGAACCAGTTCATTGCCTACTCCTTGTATCAAAGTAAGGTCAAGGTACTTGAAATATAGTTCAAACGTTTCTGAATCAAACCAAAGCCTGATTAGTATTTCTTTCATCTGGAACATGCAGGTTTTGTTCAGTGTCTGCAGTGCTATTATCAGAGTGGGTGTCTGTACAGACTCCGAGCTCTGGGAGAAAGACACAACATGGACCTGACCGTGGGTGAGATACACCAGCCAAGGACGCAGAATACAGACACATTAAGCCAGGCATATCATAATTAAATGTTGAGAGCTGATGATGCTCCATCAGGCCTGTCTGGGGCTCCTCGTCGTCACTGCTGCTAATAAACAGATGTGGGAGTAAATACTTTATACAATCTTGAAGCAAAGTGATCTAAACTCTCGTCTGCTTCCCGTTTTCAGAGGGCTTTCAGTCATGGATGTGGAAAGGGCTGACGTTTCTTTTGCCCTTCCTCTTTTTTGGCCATGTGAGTACAGTCTGTGACACTGACCTGATTTGCAACTTAACTTGACGCATGACCCAACTGCTTAGTTTGCATTAAAAATGCTTTGTCACAGTTTTGACTGGAAGACACAGACATGCTGATAAAAAATCCTGATGTCTTAATATTACTCTGCCCAGTCATGATCTGGATCACAGCTTAACCTACTGCAGTATATTCAGTCTGTTTTCACAAAATAAGCCCTGTTTTGTCATGTTTTGTCTCGTAGTTCTGGCAGCTCTTCAACAGCCTGTCTCTCTTCAGAATGGCTCAACTCCCAGACTGTAAAGAATGGCAGGTCCGTCCTTTCATGGTCACCAGGATGACCTATTTCAGCCCGTTCTTTCTTTTCTAAAAGTTAACAACTAACTATTTGCTGTTTCTCTTAATCTGTCATCTAGCTGACATTAGTGCTTCTTATTTGCATATACTGTATGCTTACACCACTAGAGGCCTTATTATCTGTATGGCTAGTGAACAGTGTGTTCACATTGTGTAAAAATATTATTGACAGCCTGGCGTTACATTTCAGTGAGGTTTTGCATCTATTTTACTTTTTTCCCTGAATCAGCCTCGTGAATTTGCATTTGCATGTTTGAAAGTATCTCCACATTACTACTGAATACTCCGTCACCTCTGTCCATATATCAAGAAATTGACAAAGAATTAAAGCCTTTATGCTGACTCACGTCTTGTTCTCTATCTTCCATGTGATGCCAGGTCTCGATGTGTGGTCTCTGCTTCCTCATTCTGTTCATGGGAAACTTCTTCACTACTGTTGCTGTGGTGCATCAGAAGCTCAAGAACAGGAACCAGAAATCAAAGACACTATGATACCAATAAAATCCCCAAATCCACAAAATGTTGTGTCCTCTCCAAATTAAATCATCATTATTGCCGTCATTAGCATTATTTGCTATGTTATAGGCTATGAAATCATTATATCAAGTCTTCTGGCTATTATTACAAGATACAGTAATAAAATGTTATTAATAACCAAACACCATTAAAGGTACATTTATGCTCAATAATATCTCTCTATTCTTATGTTTCTATGATTTAATGGTTAATGTAAAATTACTCTCTTAGGAAAAGACAGTTAATAAAAGCACCCTGCATTAAAGTATATCATTTTACAGGCAAACTCACCTCTGTGAAGCTGTTTTTTTAGTACGTCTACATATTTTATGTTTGTGCATTCATGTGTCTTAATATGTTTGATTCCTTTTTTGGCCCCTGGTTGAGTTAAAGTTGGGTGTGTAGTTTCCCTGCAGTGATTTAATAAAGTACATCTTTAGTTAGTTATTAATAGAAAGTGCAGCCTTAACTGAAGATAGAAACAATGTAACTACATTCACTCATGTGTTATATTGGAGTATAATTTTAAGGTAATTTACCACTACACACTTCTGTTTACATTCTTTCACTACATTACAGAGGGAAATACTGTATTTCTTTCTCCACAACATTTATCTGAAGCAACAGTAACTACTCATTTTGCATTTTAAGATTTTATGTACAAAACTTGTGATGAGCTTATAAAATCCAATTCAAATTAGGCTACTATAATTAAAGTACAAGAATATTGGCAACAAAATATAATTAAATTGTAATAAATAAATAAATAAATAAATGTACTCATATGTTTGCATTACCTTAATGTTATAAGTTCAAGGTGGGGCTAATTTTTAATGGCTTTATGTACTACTTGGTATTTTAACCATTGTAACAATGCTATATATTTTATAAATGATGAAAATGAATTAAGTTGTTAACTATAAGTATAAAGTATAAAATCAAAAGACAAAAATATAGAGTACTTAACAATCCTAATAGCAGAAAATCAAATGAAAAACAACATAAGAAAAAACAAAGCGGTAAATAAGAAGATATAAACATAAAAACAAATAGCTAAAAGTTTAACTAGAAATTGAACTTGAACTAAAACTAGGGTCATACTCTAAATATATACAAGTATAGAGACTGGTAATATTCTGTACAAGTTCAAGTCCAGTAGATAGTGTAAAGACATTTATTGATATGGCATAGTATTGGGAGTAACTACAGTCAATCTTTACACTATCTGTAAATAATCTGCAATAATAAAATGCAACATTGTAATTAAGTACAGTACTTGAGTAACTGTACCTCATTACTTTCCACCACTGCTGACAGGGGCCACCAAATAAGTACTTTTACTTTTAATACTTCAAATCCATTTTAGCTTAGAATAGTTCTGAACTTCTACTCAAGTAAGACTTTGAATGCATGACTTTTACTTGTATCAGAGTGATTTTATAGCGTGATATTGCTACTTTTATTGAAGTATCTCAATCCTACCTCCACCACTGCACAGAATAGCTGAGCATGGCTATCTAACTCGTCCTTGGTGCAATGAACATAAACACTCTTTAGAGTGATGAGTATATTTGTCAGGATCCACACTGTGTTCTACTGCTGTCATTACATAACCATGACCTTTAGCCCTCTGCTGGTATTTATTACAGGGGGTCACATGTGCACAGTGACATCGGGTACTGCCTCGGTGGACCGCTCCAAACCGGAACACGTGTCCACACAAGTTATGGATAAACATGACTAATTTTGACAAGCAATATAAGCAGGAGTGTTTCTTTAAAAAATAAACACCTTCATCTTTGTAATAAAATGAAAACATCCCTGGTTTAGATGTATTTGGTGTGTAAAGTGTAAGCGTCCCCCCCCGCAGTCAGGGCGGACTTGGTTTGATCCCACATGGCGTAAAGTTTCCTTCCGCGTTGAGCGCAGTGTGAGTGTGACACAAAGAGGGAGGCGAAGGTAAGAGAAACACCGAGCCTGATGCTTTTAAAAATGTTTTAAATCCAGCTGTAGTCTGTGGCAGTCTGTGGGAAACACATGTCAGCGATGATAGACTCACGCTGACACCGGAAACTTAAAACCGAAATGATCTTTTTCAGCGAAACATTAGCTTAAAAGAAGTGCTGACTCTAATGTTAACGCAAACTGAGGCTAACTTATATCTGTTGGGAACACGTCGATTTTTTGGCTTTTACAAATCAAAATGCATCAAATTAAATAAGCTTAGTACCTGTTATCTTTTGTCCATCACTGTTTTGCCTCTGTATTTTTTGATAATATCAGCCGGTGTTTTGTCGGTCCAGGTAATAGTCGGGGCCCTAACTCCTCTCCCGCTAGCTGTCTTCATCATTTTCCTCCTTTAATCCGACCTCCAGCGATATTTTCAACATATCAAACACCTCATCAGCTATGATTTAACTCAATTTAACCAAATGAAAGGGGTGTCTACATTACATGTGTAACTTCGGAAACCGGTGTCACCATCTCGGTTGTTACACAACTATTTGCTTTGAGCAGAAGAGGTGAATTGTTGGGATGAACTCCAGTGAACCAGGGCTATGTCTGATTCACCTATCATTTGATTACAAACCTCAGTGGCCATTAAACGTAACTTCACTCTGCATGATTGGCAGCTGACCAAGGTTTCACATGATTTTAAATACACTCCGTCTTATCCAGGAGTTGGCACAGTCCTCTTGAACCAGCAGGGATTTTGTCAAGTGTGTGACTTTACCGACTGTGTCAGAGGTTTTGGAGTCAGGTGACAACATTCAAAACAACTTCACTATTATTTGGACAACTTTTTCCTTGGCCAGACAGGTAAAACATTAATTATTATTTATATATTATAAATATTTGAGATAATAATAATAATGTGTCAAGCAGCAAATCTAGAATTAGAAGTGAAATGATGAGAATGATAAGTAAAAGTTGCTTGTGCTGCTGTGTAAAAGTTTTTTCTGTTTGTTCCTACCTGTAGCAGGTAACTTTGTACATGTATGACATAACTTTGTAGGCTATGAACTTGAGACGGGAGGTTCTTGTGTTTTCAGAACTGCTAATTGATCCTGCTGGGAGATCACTAAGCAAAGCAGTGGGCATGGGTACTATGTTACAACAGACGAGAGACACAGTTACTGTGGTCTAGTTTGTGATCATTGAATACATTAGGTTAGGTGGTTTATTAAGTAAAACTAATATTCTAATATTGTACCCTTATTGATCTAAATAGGGTGGACACAGTATACCTCTCAGTATAATGTAATATAGTTTGAATTGTTAAAGTGCATACTACATAACTGCAGCTGTTCCTTGTTCAGTTCCAGCCATGGGACCTTTGTTGCATAAGAAACCTCCCCCCTGTCTCCTCCCTTGTTTTCCCTTTTCGATTTTTCTCTTTTATCTGTACTATTCACTGTCTAATGAAGGCAAAATGCCCAATTTAAAAAAAAAAAAAAGATTCAATATTGATTTAAAATAAATAATAATAATACCGTTTGTGAAGGCAGGATTTATTGCCGGGGTTTAGCAAGGTGAGCAGATATGTTTGTTGTAGCCCCCCCTTAGCTAAAGTTATCTACTGTATCTTCTGTAATAAATGATATTAGCTCGTTATAGATAGATCTTATCTGTTTATATGTTGGCTAATAAAAAACAAGAAATGTCTGCACAGTAATGCCAGAGGTCATATAGTTTGTCAACCAGGGAGCATTCACTGAGAAGTAAATTTTACAGCTATAAAATGTTTCCCTTAATACCCATCTTGGTCACAGTTCATTGATAACACTTTGATTAGGATAGGTTCAGTTTAGTAATATTATGTGTTTATGCAAAAAAAAAAAAAAAAAAACGTGAATATCGCTCAATATATTATTATCAGACTTTTAAAACGTTTCAATATCAGTATCCCGTATCAGCTCTAGATTTGGTAAAATGCACAACTGGATGCCATTATATAACTAGTGAGTTGCTGTGTTGCTACAGTCGTGTTAAAATCTCTGAAAAACTGAAACTTAGTGTCTGATTTGGTTTGAAATGCTTCCTGTCTCGTGGCTGATAATCACATATTCTGAACCACAATGGTAACTAAATAACTGAAACGTGTTAGTGACCACAGTATCACATGCTTTGAAGTCACCGTGACTTCTGTACATACTAGTGCTGGCATGCATTCAGGTACCTCCTGTACAGAGGTGGTTTGATTAATTTATCAGTGAGTCAGCAGTCTAGTACTGAGCAAGCCAGAGTTTTGTTGAAGGAGCGTGTACGCGACAGTGCCAATCAAACTGTTCTCTAGTTGTGGACAAGCCAGTTTAACAGATCAATGATAACCTGATCTCATTGGTGTCCTTTGAACCAAACTGAAACTTGAGCGCTCAGAACATGAAGTTCTTTTTCGGGCTTGGCGTGAAAAGCGCTGCTGTTGTTGATGCATGACAAAAAAAACTCCTCGCACGAAAAGGGTCACAATGTTAGGGTATATAGAACCATATGTAGAGCCAATTGTGTTGCACAAAAGCCATCATTGTATGGTATGGCATGTTAGAACACTGCTCACATATGTTAGCAATCATATTGTTCTGTGCACTAGTATGGACGGTTTTATGAATCCCCAGTTTTGCTCAGCTGGAATTTTCACCTAAGACTGTCGAACTGAAACTGATTTTTAAAATGCAGGTTTTAAATTACTACTTGCTGTCCAAACAACTTATATACGTTCTTCACAAGTTGTGAATACAGGTAACTACACTGGGCATAGATGATTAGTCAAGCTAAACATGGCTAAGCAAAGGACTGTTTAATGAACACATGTTGATTCGATAACTTGTTATTGAGCTTCATAGCTTCATTGATGTGATGATACTAGGATTAGTTCACCAAAGTGTAAATTGATGTTAGTTGTTCACACCGACACAGGGTTTGCATGCTAACCTTCTCTTTACTAACCTGGCACCCTCTATTCTACACACATCATACCTAGACACATTGGCTTTGACAAAGACCACACTGTCCCTCCCCCGGCAGCCGTCCTTGGGGGCGGCCATCTTGTGTAGCCTCCCTTTTGAAGAGGAATCCCTACAGGAGAATAGTAAAAAAAAAAAAAAAAAAAAAATGTCCATCCCCAGAGTCAAAACTGATGTCTTTCAAGAGCTTTTTGGTCTAATCCACAGTCCAGAAACCCAAAGCAATTTATTATTAATTAATTACTGTTTGCAAATTAATTTTTTGGCACGATAGACTGGTCTAATAGTCGTGTTCATTCTGTTCCCATGTAGTGTCTCAACATTACCGACATGGACGCTGAAACCGCCACCCACACAGAGCCCATGGTGGACCAAGAGGAGCCACTTTTCAGCAACCTGGACCTCTTCCTCTTCTCCCTGATTGTTGGCCTTGTCATTTACTGGTTCATGTCCCGCAAGAAGCCTGAGCCCATCCCAGAATTCAAGAAGCTTGACACACCGTGAGTATCCATCATGTTAGGTTTTATCAATTTATTTATATATGTATTATTTTTAAGAGTTTGGCATATTCCCAGGTTCTTATTCAGAACTTTAGGAGGGAAAAATAGCAGCTTAAAGGTAAAGAAACAAGTTGAAACTCGAAAGGTGTAAGGTGTAGAAATGTAAGGACAGGAGCATGTATTATGTCTTATATAAAGGTCATGGTTTACTTAGTCTTATAAAAAAGCTCATGTAGTGTTTGGTATTGGATTTTAGAGATTCTGAAACCCTTGTGCACTAGTATTAACTAAGTCTGAGGATCACGACTAGAACTTTGGACATCAAATTATCTTTCTTACCATTAGTGGTGTAATGGAACGTAGTTGATTAATGAAATACATATTACTTAATCTTGTCTGGTGTCAAATTGGACATCTTGAATGTTGTATTCATTTAATATCACTGAAAAAATTCCTCGTTTAAGTTTTTTATAGAAAAAATTATATTTTTTCTCTTTTTGATTTTGGTTCCAAAGAACAATCTGATCTGTGACTCAAAGACGTAATAAGATTTAAACTGTGAGTTTTGTGATCTGTTTCCCCTCCATCTATCCCTCTGATCATACAATTAAAATGACTTCCTCCATTTTATTGAATCATTTTCATGCAGTGATCTCATTACTGTCTTCTGTGAAACTGAACCATACTTGAAAGCACTAGCTCCAGTCAGCCACATTGTTAATGTGTTGACACACAGATAACCAGATTAATTGGACGGCCATAGGTCTTAAGTTTGCTTTCAGGAATCATAGTTCTCTTCTTACCTCCATGGCACCTTGTGTTTGACAAGAAACTGTTTTTTGACACCCATAATTTTGGTTGAACAAACCTGTGACCCTAAAATTATGAAGTCATGGTTCTCCATTGTGCTGTATCCCAACATTAGTGATCCAAAAAATTTGCTTTTTATTTTTGTTGTGCCAAGCTCTCAAGTATACTAGTCACCTGTGTGTGTGTGTGTGTGTGTGTGTGTGTGTGTGTGTGTGTGTGTGTGTGTGTGTTTTCTGGGGTATGGGTTTTCCTTTCTGACCTTTCAGTTCAGTTCCATAGGAAATCGGTGGTTTTAAATCAAAGGTTAAGGACAAAGAGCGTTCTGTCATTTGTTTTAAAATGAACTGAAATGAACTACAGCCATATCATGTTTCTCATTTGAAATCAAGTAACTGTTTTATCTCACACATACTGTAGGTTAAAAGCTTTTAAGCTATTAAGCTTATTAATTGCAAAAGCGCTTTTGAGCACTGAGGGGATCATCTTGGTGTAATAAGAGTATATCTCCCTGTGTCTTATCACGTATAAGCAGTTAGAAACAAATATCCTCCCTGAATCATCAAATTCTGTGTGAGAGTTGTCACTCAATGGGTCTTAAAGAATGTGTGTGAGAGTGCACAGCTTAAATCTTGTAAATGTTCCACTAGTAGTGACCTTTGTGTTCTCTCTCCCTGCAATGCTCTTTAACACAGTGTCTCACAGAAACTTGTCTGATCTCACTCACTCTCCGCCTGCCTCTTTCTCTCAGTGAATCTGAACCTCTTCTTCTCTGTTCCCTCCCCTCATCATATATCAGTGGCGTTATGGAGGCTTGGCTTGGTTTCAATGGACTCCCCTTCCATTGGCCACATTTTAAGTCCCTCCCCAACCACAACACAGTGTCTTTGGTCACCAGAGTAAAAGCCACGGGCCAGCGGTGGCCACACTCGCTGTGTGTGTGGCTGAGGTCCTGCGTGGTTGTGTGAATGGAGGCAGCATTGGGGAGGGGCTGAGCGGGGGAGATCCAGACCATTTGTGTGAAAGCAGGAGGCTGGTTAAAAGGGGGAAAGACCCCTGTGGAGCATGTGTTGCCTTGGGAAGAGCGTGCATCTGTGCAGGGCGGGAATACAGGAAGGGAGCAACACAAGCGCCAAGCTGGTCTCCCCTCCCCTTAAAGGGAGCAATGATTACCTAACTGTTATGAAGGGGGCGTAGTCTTCCATGTCTTTCCTGTGCTTATGTTTTTGGCCCTGAACCGTTTTGAAAGTTCCCTGGAGGGCAAATGAGGAGGGCGAGCCAAGCTCCTTTTGTGAGTCCTCTCCAAAGGTGGAAAGTTGAGGCAAAAGACAAGCAACCCATTCTTTGCCCTGAGTTAGTTTTTTTTTTTTTTCATTCTTCTTTTCCCCACTGCCCTATTTTTCTTTTCAGCATGAGTGCGTGTGTGTGCTGCTCTGCCATTGGAGCAGGGCCATGTCACAAATGAAATCCTTTTATGATAAATGAGGTTGCCATAGCAGTGACATTCCCCTCTCTCCTCCAGTGAGATGGGGGCGGGGGATACTTCAGAAAAAACTACCATTCACAACCCCCCCCCTTTTCCTCTTTAGTGGTCCACCGAGGAGTTGCTCTGATAACCAGCCAAATTCACAGAATGGATCTTGTAGACTTTTTCGTTCCCAACACCTTTCAGCCTGGAGAGGAAAAGGGGCGGGGATGAGGAGGAAGGCATTTTCAGCCTCAGAGTGTTTCACTGTGTGTTTGTGTGAGTCAAAAGTGTGGGTCTGCAGCTCGGCTACATTTTATGGGAAAGTCAGTTTCCCACCATTGTGTCCTCAGCGGTTGCCAGACACTAACAGGGCTTGTAGGCTGTGTGTGTGTGTGGAGAACAGACGCTGCTGGTTTCAGAGAGCAGCACAGGAAGAGGCAGAGTTCAGATCGTGTTGGAGCCTCTATGGTGAAGGCAGGCAGCTCTTCCAAACCTGCGAGTGTCCGCTGCCTTTCTGGACTGGCTTCATTTTTCCATCCTGTGGTTGTGGAGTGTTGACGTCCCGCTTTTGATTTTGAGCGTGGCGGTTCCCGGCGTGGCCTAGCCAGTGGTGCTAGTGGCAGTGGTGAGCTACAGGGCTGCATGCCATGGGCTGTGTCTTCTCCCTGCCAGAGGACAGGAGAGATGCTGCTGAAAGGTCAGTACAGCGTTTGATTTACTGCTCCATCTAAGGCGCAATAAGATTTTTTTTTTCTTTAATGATGCTTGCTGGAAATGCCCTGTAACATTTTGCCACCAGCTATTGTTAAACCCTGACGTTTGTTGAATAGCTCGGATCACACTTTGGATTGTAAGTTTGTGTTTGTTTGACACATTGTAAGTGTTGAACTGGTGGCTTGTTTCCAAAGTAAGCTGTATAAACAGTGTCATTTGCTTGTTTCTTACACAGACTGGCAAGATAGTGTTTTCAAAAACCATGCAATGTTCCCAGTAGGTTATGTAACAGATGGTCGTAAAATCAGTTTGACTACAAACCCAATTTAATTATTGGGTCTCTGTTTTTTCCCCCTTTTTCCACATGCTCCTCAGACACTGTTCAGTCATTGTGTTGCACATGTCCAACCTTGTTTCATTGTAATCCGTAAACAGACATTGCATGAATTTGATTTCCATCTCATGTGGCATCTTTAGATTATAAATCTGGTTGCTATATGAAAAACATGTCACTGATTGTAGCAGCATAAGATCACCTCCACATTTGAATGAGCCTGTGCTGCAGAGCACGACTGAACTGACTCAGTGTGCTTGTTTGGAAATGTTCCTGGATGGATTAATGAATGGAAAGTAAAATTTGACGCGTACACGTATACACATGATGAACTCTGAATTCTTTGGACTAAACTGTAAATTATTCAAATAATGGCTAAACGCCAGCATGGATGAATTTGTTTTCATGTTTTCACTTGAGTGATTGCAGGAAGGAAGAGATGTTCAAGATTAAGAGGCCATTTGAATGTAATTACATTCAAACTAGCAGTCCTGGCAGGTAACCAGCCGACAGTTAAAAACAAATAATTTGCTAACACGACTTTGTCTACTTTTCAAACTGCATCTAGTAGCTTGAACTTTCCCTTTTTTGTTTTTTTTCCTCTGTATATTCTTTCCATCAAGACTTAGTACTCTTCTGAGATTAAAAAATAAAACTACATAACCCAACTGAAATGACCAAGGAATAGATTAAAATGTCTGATTGGGCTGTCACTAATGAAATCACATGAAATATTAGTTTGTATTTAAAATGACAAAGATGGGGTTATTGATTTAAAAGGATATCTTTTGCTGCATGTATGTTTAATTTTGCACAGGCTCAAAATAATTGCGTTCGCTGTGACACAATTCAGGTGCTGCACAGATTTTAGACTCTGCTAACTTGCTTGCATATTTTGCGATGATGCCTGTTGAGTGACTGTGGGGTAGGTGGGGCCGACGCTCTCAGCTGATAACAGCTCAGACAGATCCTGCTCAGGCCGTCAGGAATGCTTCAGCTCGGGGGCAAAGGCTTGTTTCAAATTTCGATCAGGAATTTACCCTTCGCTGTGTGTGTGCAGTCCTTATTAACCTGCATTTTTATGGCATGCTGGGCATCAGTCCCACATGCCTGCACTCTGCACACCGCTGCTCTGTAGATGAGTTCTTTAGGTTGTGAATTGTTTGTTTAAGTGTGTGTTGGAGACAAAATGAAATTGGATACTCTTTGTGAATTGTGCCTTCATACTTCATCATCCAGGTCAAATACAGCAAATGAGTATATTGTCTTTTATTTCTCCCAGCTTTCATGGCGATACTACTGCCTTGTGCTTTTTGGATATGGAAAATCTGAAACTACATTCATCTGGCATACGATTTCTGTTTATACTCATGATTCGCCTTTTTATTCCTTATTCAGTGCAGACAGTGCAGCTGTCCACTCAGACCTTTGATGCTGAATGAAGTGGCGAGCCAAATAAAGGACGCCTTTTATTTGGCTCAATAAAAGATTCAGCTTCCTGCGTCCCTTTTCACAAACACTGTTCACACGTGTTGTTTTGATCTGTTCCCATCCGTTAATTACTTCCCGGACAAATCTGAATCAAGATTTTGAATTACCATGAAGTGTAACAGGGTGTCAACCACTTTACCCTTAATATTAAAAATTACGTAATCTACAGTATGCTGATGCTTACTACATGCTTGCACGTACGATTAGTATGACTAATGCTTGTGTGGCTGCTGACTCATTGCTCAGCTACTTCCTGTTGTTAGGGGAACAAAACGAGCAATGAATGGACAATTTGCTCATGTTTCCCAGGAGTTGGTGCTACACCTTTATTTAGATGCTGATGATTTAAAAATCTCTTCATGTGATGCTTCGTTGTGGGACAGAGTAGTAAGGCTGGAGTTAATTAGATGACTCTAGGATTGAGTAATATAGCTGAAAGATTTATCACAATGATAAAAATGTTTCATTTCAGTCAATATCGATAATTATTGATGACCTATTTTTTTAAAATTCTTAGAGAAAAAAGGTGGAATTTAACCACTTTTTTCTTTTAATTTTTTAGTTTTATGTTAAAAATGTTATTTTTATTATTGAAATTTAGACTGCAAGAACTTATACATTTTTTGTGTCTATTTGTCTTAATTGTGCTTTTTTTAAAAATTTACTCATATTCATGTTCTTATTGCTACTGATACAACCCAAGAAACTGTCTGTGGGAGATTATGAAACTACTGAATGCCAACACTAATCAGCAAGAGCTGAAAGCAAGCTGTGGCCAAAACATTGCAGCTGAGTCCAGTTGTCCTTTTTATTAACAGTTTTCTCAGTCCACGCTGTTTCCAATGTCACATCTTCGTTGTGCAACTGAACAACACACCTGATTGGCTGCTTACGTGTGCCACTCGTAGCATTCTCCATTATCAAGGGATATGATAAGCGGTTTATGAGCTCTTATTCATTATGTGCTTTCATGGTATGGTTTGCATTTAATGCATTTAAGTGAAACTACATAAAATTCACATGTTGGCTTATCCACCAGTTCTACTACTGTTATTTGTGGGCCTGTAACTTGTTTGAACCATGTTTACATTACAGTTTTGTTTTTTTTGAGGAAAGTAAATACATTCTCCTTTCCATTTTTGTCCCGTGTTTCCCACAACATGGTTATTGCTGAATAGTTCTTAACCACAGTATCATGGTAAAGGACATATTAACTTATTAACGTACTTAATAACAAGTCAAATCTTTTCCTTTTTTCCAGAGCACCCACCGCAAGAGAGACAAGTTTCATCGAGAAAATGAAGAAAACGGTGAGAGATGTTACTTTTAACAAACAATTTCTTTTTTGTTTTAAAGGCACTTAACCCTTCCCAAAATTTGTTGGTGTTGTGACCCTTTACAACATGTTGATCGACCTTGAAATTTCATGTTCAAGTCACATGGCTTCAGTTGAAAAGTGTATTTGTTTCTTTCCTGATAGCCTGCAGCACCGTAAAATGCTAAAATTGACCTTTTTTGGTTTGATGACATGATCACTGTAATGATCTCCCTGCTAATGCGACTATATGCAGCTCTAGTTTTAGAAAAGCTGTTCTGACTTTGACGGTCCTCTGTTTTCAAGACAGCCTCAAAAAAACCCTTTGGTTTTGAATCATGTGGTTTTGCAGCAAATAGTTCAGATACCATGATGGTGGCAGAAAAGAACATTCGCCCTAAGTGCTATTTCATTTTGTCTCTGTATTTCTTTGTTATGAATTATCATGGCAAAGTAGGGATAAGGATAAAATACTGCAAGATTCTCACAGATACACGTGACGACAGAGCTGTTTGTTTGTGGAAAGATAAGCTGTATGTTCTTCATGTGTATTTGCTTTGAATTGATGGGAAGTAATTTTATATGATGCAGTTTTGCTAATACCAAGCACTCTATTTGACAATGCAGTATTTCAAGATTTGGGAGAAAATGCATTCTGAATATATTTTAGTTAAACTGCAAAAGATCTGCTGCATCTATTGTACTTGCACACGGTCTGTATTTCATAAAGCAACCTCTACGCATGAGAGATGGGTGAGGCTTTTGTTGTGGTTGTGGGTCAAAGCCTGTGCACCATGTAAATGTTTTTTCTGTCTATTTGTTACCAGGGCAAGAACATCATTGTGTTCTATGGCTCCCAGACGGGCACAGGAGAGGAATTTGCTAACAGACTGTCCAAAGACGCTCAGCGGTACGGCATGAAAGGAATGGCTGCTGATCCAGAGGAGTATGACATGGTAATTTGCATCAGTGAAAGAACATACAAACCACAGAATGAAATTACAAGAGGTTCTTCTTCTGCTTCTTCTGCTTCTTCTTCTTCTTCTTCTTCTGCTTCTTCTTCTGCTTCTTTTGTATTTGCATTGTCCAGACATCAGACTTTAGTCATTTTGATAGTATAAAACTTAATATCCCACAGCAGCTTCTAAATGAGCCAAATAACGCTTTATGATAACTGCATGGGTAAGAAAATCTCTTCTAATCATAATCACAAATCACAAATTCACTGTGGTAAATTAAAACATGTCCAGGCAAGTCAGTCCATAAAGATCCAAGGACAGACACATGCTCATATCAACATGTATGTGCTATTCCAGTCACGATAACACAAAGTTCACACTATTATGACCTCAGCCTTTATCCAGGAATGTGTGCAGCACTGCTGTAAAAACCAGTGTAGACACAGATAATATTCTTTTATATTACTGTTATGTAATTATATATAATAACTTGCAAATTTGCTGACAGGGAAACTTTTGAGATGGGAAGTCAGATATTGAAGACAAACTCGGTTAAAATGATTGATTGTTCGGTGCTCACTGTCTGATTCTGCTGTCTCGTGTTCCAGGGGGAACTGTCCCGTCTGTCTGAGATTCAAAACTCCCTTGCCATATTTTGCATGGCCACCTATGGTGAAGGGGACCCAACAGATAACGCCCAGGACTTCTATGACTGGCTGCAGGAAAATGATGATGAAGACCTCTCTGGACTAAACTACACTGTGAGTCTTTCTGCTCAAGTTGTGCATACATAAAGTCTTTCAAATTCTTGCAGGCTTCCAGGAATAGAAGTGTATAGGAAATGCGTTGATGTTAGAGGTGCATAAGCAGTTTCATGCCCATCACAATATCCTAAAGCCTTCCAAGATTCCTCTCTTGATTTCATTTAAGATCAAGAAAAGCGAATAATTCTTACAATTGAGAACTGGGAACTGTCATTTGGCATGTCAACATTTGGCATTTTTCTTTAAAAATGAAGGAAACTATTAATGGTGTATAAAAAATATTTGCAGATGAATGTTCTGTTAATCATAGAATATAATCAAAAATATGTGAGATCAATTGATCTAATAGACTTGATATGTATGAATGAATGTGTGTTTAAAGAATGCAAATGATATCTTTGGATATTTTTTTAGAGGTAAATGTTGCACAGAAATTTGAATAGCTAGCTTGGACTACTAGGTTATACAAACTCGATTTGCATTACATATAATTCACATTTTGTTTGCACTGCTGCTTCACAACACTTTGTCAGTTTGCACCTCCGTCCTACTGACATGCACACAGGCTTCACTAGCACGAGCTGCATTGGGCTTTGTGTGCATCGTGAAAGAAAGGGCTTTGTGTGTTGTCATGTCTCGTCTGTCTGTGCGTGTGTATCATTGTGTAATTGTTGGGGTGCAGTGCCGCTGGCCTCATTTAACTCGACTGTGGGAAATCTGGTCACTGAGAGATTTGTCAGGCTCTCTTGTGAGACATTATACACTTTGGCACATTGTTGTCATTCTGTGTTTTAATTGCCTGAAAGTTTGATAATGTGTTCACCCTTGAACCAAAAAGCATTCAAACAGCTGTATTTTTTTAATAAGACAATTTTTAGATGAATGGTTAACAAAAACTTTGAACTGAAAACAACAAGTTCATCATCTACTATTATTACCAGCTTGTTTAGTTCAAGATTAAGCCAAAGTTACATACTGGTCTCTCACTGCGTCCCATTCTGTCTCCAGGTATTTGCTCTGGGAAACAAGACATATGAACATTACAATGCAATGGGAAAATATGTTGATAAAAGGCTGGAAGAACTTGGGGCCAAGCGCATCTTTGACCTTGGTTTAGGAGACGATGATGCCAAGTAAGTGACCGGTTGATCCTCTGAGCCAAAAAAAAAAACAAACTTAACATTTCTCAGTAGAGCACAAACAACATGTCCCCTTCACTGTAATGCCACCCTCGGCTGAAACCTCAAAAAAAAAAAAAATCCATAATGTTGAGACCACATGTGGGTTTAGTCTTATTTTCAAAAGACATCTTTGTTTTTTTCTTTAGACACGTTTCACTATTTTTTAAATATCTTTTATATTTGTTGTCATTGTAAATAAGAATTGAATTTGTTGAACAAGGGTGAATTCAAACATCTTTCTCAGCTGACTGACCTTGCTTTTTTCTTTCAGTTTGGAAGAAGACTTCATTTCA
Source organism: Holacanthus passer (assembly GCA_025331565.1). NCBI lineage: Eukaryota > Metazoa > Chordata > Actinopteri > Pomacanthidae > Holacanthus > Holacanthus passer. Next base: position 2,954,921 of record JAFREQ010000004.1, on the reverse strand, counting down.
TGGAGAGAGCAGTTCTGGCCGGCCGTCTGTGAGCACTTTGGAGTGGAAGCCTTAGGAGATGAATCAAGGTTAATTCACTTTTTTATCATTTCAAGTTTTTACTGCTTTTCAGTTGCCGTTTTTGTCACCATCATTCTTAAATTGTCTCATCTTTACTGTGAAGCTTTTTTTTAACGTTAAACGGATTATGACAGGGGGAAGCTTACCAACACATTAACACTAACTTATGTCTTTTGAGGTGAAGGTTAAGTAATATATTATCTCTATCAGATAAAACATTTACATCATGCTTATTTTTCTGTAAGATAAGCTGTAAGCATGTTTGCTGTGATTCCTTAAGTTAAACACCCTCAGGTTCCACATGTACTCCTTCAATTGAGGATATAATGAGGAATATATCACAGGTTAAAATGACAAGGTATTCACCAAACAGTCATTTACGTAACATGGGCTGGGATTAAAAATGATACTCCACCCAAAGCTATTTGTCTTGTCTTTTGTTTGAAGTAGCCATAGCTTAAGTAAGACTTATATAATGGAGGGGTGGGGGCGGCTGTAGCTCAGGAGGTAGAGTGGAGATCGGAAGGTTCGTGGTTCAATCCCTGGCCCCTGCAGACTATGTGTTAAATTGTACTTGGGCAAGATACTGAACCCTAGATTGCCCCCCGATGGCTGTTCCATAGGCATGTGAATGTACGTCACTTTGGATAAAAGCGTTTGCTAAATGAAAGTGTAGAATTGTTGTAGAATTATATAATGCTAAATCAGGACATATCTGATTTATGGTCAACTCCACATCTATATGTGACAAGAACCAATGCCAAGAATAATTTTGAAATATTATTTGACCCAAGTGGGCGTGGATCATCCTAAAACAAAAAACTGAATTAAATTAGATTTTATTATATCAGCACACAGCGTTGGAAGAGGCTAACTTCAGGATATCTTCCCTTGCAGCATACGGCAGTACGAGCTGAAGGAGCACACTGACATCAACATGAACAAAGTGTACACAGGAGAGATTGGCCGCCTGAAGAGTTTTGAGGTCCAGAAGCCGTAAGTAATGTTGCAGAGACGCTGTTCGCCACCAGAACTCGTTCATCATTTAAGTGCTCACATTTCACCTACATTTATAACCAATGGTAAAGTTTACTGAAGGCCACTTTCTAGAAATGAAGTTTTCTGCCCCCTTGTGGAAACGCATTTCTGCAGCCTGTTTTAATCAAACTTTAATAAGTAATTTATTTATTGATCTTAGTCTTTTTTTTTATTACAATGAGAGTTTGTCTCTTTTGTGACTATGTTCAACCTTTTTATAATTGCATTTTCATATTTAAGTGTTGCTCTTTTATTTATTTATTTATTTTTAGGCCCTTCGATTCCAAAAACCCTTTCCTGGCTCCAGTCACTGTCAACCGCAGACTCAACAAAGCCGGCGACAGACATCTCATGCACCTGGAACTTGACATAACAGGCTCCAAGATCAGGTGAGACTGGTTGGATATATCTATATCTAGTTGCTGTTTATGCTTGTTCTTACCCCTAACGTCATATGAGTGGTTGAAACACTCATTCACGTTTGTCATGTTCTGCTTTAAGACTTTATGATTTTAGGTCAAAGTCTCAATTGTATCATTTCAGATATGAGTCAGGTGACCACGTTGCTGTTTTCCCCACGAATGACTCTGCGTTGGTGAACAAGCTGGGACAAATCCTTGGAGTGGACCTTGATGTGGTTATCTCTCTCAACAACCTTGACGGTATGGTATTGAAAGCTCTGAAGTGCTTTGACTTTCCTAGTTGTCCCCCAAACCCTCCCATGAAAACCTCCTCTCATATCTAGACCAGCAGTATCAACTCACTTAATACATGTGATTTGGATATTGTTATATTACTACAATTACATTTTATTGCTGTGATATAAGGCTTTGATAATGAATAAAATTAGTTTCTGCACCTACAAAGGTTATCAGATGTACTTTGTTACCGCATAAATGATAATTAAGGTGTTTATTAACACAACTGGAAATGACAGTAAATGTTTAATAATAATGAAGTTAACATCTTGTACAGATGTGTATTTGATTGACCTCCAGTCAAACATCAATTACCACATTTATCTGTAAGACATAGTTGAAACAAAATAAATGATTGGATGGTCAAGGTCACAGGAAGTTGATACTTCTATTTTGCCCTTGACACACATTTTTTAACATTATTAAACATTTATGATTATCAGTTGACCATGACTCATGCTAGATGCCAATAAAGTTGGTTTTTATTTCTTTTTTCAGAGGAGTCCAACAAGAAGCATCCTTTCCCCTGCCCCACCACCTACCGCACGGCCCTCACTCACTACCTGGACATCACACACCCTCCTCGCACCAACGTCCTCTATGAGCTGGCACAGTACACCTCCGACCCCAAGGACCAGGAGAATATGCGCAAGATGGCCTCTTCTTCACCTGAGGGCAAGGTCAGTGAAAGATTCATTGGTTGTGATGTTAGAATAACAGTTAACCCCAAATTGAAATCCAGTCCGTGTCATAGAAACCCAGCTGTATGTTTCTGATGCCCTTTTTCCAACCATTTTCTGCCTCTAATACTTCTATTTTTTGTTGCTGCCTCTGTACAGGCACTCTACCAGAGTTGGGTCTTGGATGCCAGTAGAAACATCTTTGCCATCCTCGAGGACATACCGTCTTTGAAGCCTCCCATTGACCACCTTTGTGAGCTGCTGCCTCGTCTCCAGGCTCGCTATTATTCCATCGCCTCCTCTTCTAAGGTAAGAGGAAATTCTTTTTAACTTGTGCCACAGACTTGATGTCTACAAAAGCTCTTCAAATCTGAGTATCAGCAGCAAAAACAAAAACACGGTGGTCAGATCTGAGGATTGTTGGTAACTCTACTCTGTTCTGTAGGTTCACCCCAACAGCATCCACATCTGTGCCGTAGTGGTGGAGTACAAAACCAAGACTGGCCGCACCAACAAGGGAGTCGCCACCAACTGGCTAAAGAACAAACTGGTCACTGACAACGGCCACAAGTCCACCGTTCCCATGTACATCCGCAAGTCTCAGTTCCGCCTGCCCTTCAAAGCCACCAACCCTGTGATCATGATCGGACCCGGGACAGGAATCGCTCCCTTCATGGGCTTCATCCAAGAGAGGGGCTGGCTAAAACAACAAGGTAGTTATAGTCTGTGTGTGTGTGTGTCTGTGTGTGTGTGTGTGTCTGTGTGTGTGTGTTGTTTGCCTGACCTTTTACAACCTCCACAAGGACAGGAAAGATGAGGGGAAAGACCTCCAAATATGTTTGTCATTTCTGTCGTTGTACACACTACCCTGCCCACATAAAATATTAACTACAAGTTATTAGTATCCTTACAAAGTTTCTTTTAGAATATGATACATGTGTGCAGTTGTGTCTGACATGTACAACCCTGAATCTAAAAAAGTTGGGACGCTGTGTAAAACATAAATAGAATAGAATGTGATAATTTGCTAATAAAAGAAGTGGAATAATCAGAATGTACAAAGTAACCAATATTTTGTTTTGTTTCCTTGCATAGGAAAGGAGGTCGGAGAGACTGTGATGTATTTCGGCTGCAGGCACAAGAATGAGGATTATATCTACCAAGAGGAGCTGGAGGAGGCGGAGAAGAATGAGGTTCTAACACAACTGCGTGTGGCCTTCTCCAGAGACCAGGAACACAAGGTACAGCTGTCTCACCTCACCGCTGTTAATGTCCCTCAGAGCTGAAGCTAGAAACTGCTGGTCAGTTGAGACTGCAGACAAACAGACTGCAGATTTTTAAACATACCTGGTTGTTTGGTTGGAAGGTTCTTCCTGCTAATGGCAAAATCAGATCCAGACTGGAGGTTTCAGTGTCATTGTTAGTCATTGTTTAGTTTACAAAAATATACAGGAAATGTTTATTAAAGGTCAATCTCTTTGGTGCAGTTGTTGGCTGGTCATCGACCCTTGTCTGTCTCAGTTAAAGATGCTCATATAAACAATGTTTTCTCTTTCCATTTTCAAAATAAAGGTGTACGTTCAGCATCTGCTGAAAGCAAACAAGGAGAACCTCTGGAAGCTGATCCACTCAGACAATGCTCACATCTACGTCTGTGGGTAAGTATCGCATTTGACCACAAAAATGTAAATTAAATGTCTCCTACAAGGTTGAACTTTTGCATTCCTGAGGTTCAGAGAATTATGTGTTGAGTTGTTGAATATTGGTACAGTACACTTGAATTGATGTTACTGATATCAAAATGGACCATTTGATATAATAGAACTGGGAATTTACACTGGAGGAAACCAAAATCACTGAAATAACTCCAATGGAAATTCAAATTTTCTTTGGTGCTTTGGCTCCTCCTAGTGGGATAGTGAGATTAATTTTTTTTAGGAATCATTTAGGAAACAAAAGCAAAGAACTTCCACAATGTTTGAGGTGAATGTTATTGCTGGATGAGCGAGAGTTGTTTTTTTTACAAGATAAAAAAGAAAACGCTAAATCAAAGATGACCAGACATCTGAAGCGATCTCTTTCCTGATTTTAGGGATGCAAGAAACATGGCGAAAGATGTGCAGACGGCCTTCTACGAGATAGCAGAAGAGCTGGGAGCCATGACGCGTGCTCAGGCCACAGATTACGTCAAGAAACTGATGACCAAGGGGCGCTACTCGCAAGACGTCTGGAGTTAAAGGGCGCCAGTCTTGCCCACGGTCTCACTACTCGAGTGGTGGTTTTAAATTTTCTATTTTTACTGTATTTCTTGTTTTATCAAGACTGAATATAAAAACATTAAACACTTGTTCATCACCCTGGTTCATGAGAGCTACAGGTAGCAGAAGATCATGAGGCAAACCCTACCTCAGCAGGTTTTGTTAATGCACCCATTCAGTAATTTCCTATGTACCAGCAGCATGTGTCTCCTGGGGTCCTCACTTGAGTCAACAGTTACCGTGTCTGGTTTCCAGAGACCATCAAGAGTCTCTGATATAAATGAATGAATTTCTGTAATTGGGTGTGTTACTACAACTCTGGCTTGATATTCCTCAACCGATCATAAAGCCTCCTTTGCAAATGCAGCAAAGAGTCATCTTCATTTCAGATTTTGATTAGATTATATTAATGAGTCAATCAGTTTGGCTGTGCAGCTTTATGAAATGATGACGGCTCAGAGTGGAAAATCCATCTGTTTTGTGAGACGAGGACTCACTGTGCCCAACTTCTGGATGTACAGAACATAATCCCACTGTGAACAAGAAGATTGAAATTCAAAATTCATGAAGCTCATTCAGTTTTGAGGTGTTTGTAAGTTTCATCTAATTAATTAACAGATTTTAGCCGTTACAGCAACATCATTTATGAAGTGAATTCTAAGGAGCGTTGTGTGTTCCTGTCGCAGTGTGAACACTCAGAAATGCATGTAGACATGTTCTAGCGATGCTTTTGAAAGTACTTACAATACATTCAATGTTTTAGAAAACATGTAAAACTTCTGTGAGGAAAATGTTTGGCGTAACAAACTGGCATTATAGGTACAGTTGTGATTATCTTTGTATTTTGACAAGGGATTTTGCCTCTTATGCATGAGTTTCTGTTCATTTTAATCAGTAACAGTAATCTCTTGAGAGGCACAGAGTGATGCAAAGGAGAGGATCATTTACAGAAAAAAACATAAGATTATGTGTATTTTAATTCCTGTCTTTAAACATGATAAAAATGAAGCTGTAGGTATCCTATATTTGTAAAATATTAAAACTGTTAAAGTGTTGGCCTTGAAACAAGATCTGCTCTCCAAAATGGTGGTAGTTCGTTTTATATGCATCTGACAGCAGAGGATTATGAAAGTGGTTTGTTATGTGACAGTAACACTCAGACATATAACAACCACCTCTATTTGATTATCTGTATTTTTTTATTTTGTCCAATCATATATGCACCACTACATGAATAGATGATCGACATATCAACATTTTGTGCATCTCCTAGCGTCTGTCAGTTAGCGCTCATCCCAGTACTTTTGTGTGAATATGGGAGTTTGAGGAGGTCAGCCAACCAGTTAAAGTGCAGCCTGTGCCTTTTTTAACACTGCCTTATGTATTGAGTTAGCATAAAACCCTGATACTTCACTGTTTCTTTTTCTGTTATTTTTCTTCCATGCTTACATTTTGATAGAAAGTCACTTTACACAGTACTGTCACTTTTTTGTCATTCCATTTGATGATGTAATTATTTGATTTTATCGAGGCATGCATTTTTTAATGAATAAAATTGGAATAATTTATTGTCTTGATTACTTCTTGGCATTAAATAACTATATACTTCATATAAGGTCTATTTACATTCTGTGGCTTTAGTCAAATGAATTAATAGAACATGTACAACAGCTTGCACACTTATACTAAACAGGACCTACACAAACATGACCCACCACAAACTATGTGAAACCCAGATCCAGATGTAGTAGATCTGTAGTATATTTTGTCATCTATGATCTCAGATTGCAGATTATCACACCCATCTGTTTGCCATTTGTCGTCATGAGGTTTCAACTCCTTCACTCTAATATTAATGAGTCAGTAATGTTGACAGATAAAACGTGTGAACAGATAAAACGAGTGTGTATGGTTTAGTTTAATCAGCAGCTATCATGAGTGACCCCCAGCAGCCTGTTCCAAGAAACAAGTGTACTGAGTAATCTATCTGTTATCTGAACAAAACACTGAGTGACCTCAGATCAGAAGGACTGATGTCATAAATCCTGTTCTGTTGGGTTGACAGCAGGTCATTGTCCAGATAGATGTTTACTAAACAGTAAATATATGGGTCCAGAAATTCATAAAATATGAAATTATTTAAACCGTTTATGTCGGAATTTGCCCAGTAGACCTTTTTTCATGGCAGACTTTTTGACTTGTCATAGTAAGAAGAGCACAACTTGAACTACTATTATTGATGATGGCTGATGTTTCAATTAAGTGTCCCAATAAGCCAGCCCCAGAGAGCAAATATGCATAATGTCAAGTCAGTTTTTATTTATGTAGCCCAGTCTCACATATCATAATTTGCCTAAATGGGCTTTACAACCTGTAGATAGACCCTAGATTCAGATAAGGAAATACTCCCCCCAAAAAACTGCTAAAAAATGCAAGAAACTTCAGGAAGAGCATGAGAGCATTCAGACTAGAGCAAAAGCTGTTCTATGAAAAAGATCTGTTGGGTCAGTCATGCACACACACACAGCCTTGTTCTTGTTTCTGACTTGCCCTAACCTTGGCCAAAAAAAAAGGTCCCACAAATGTAATGGTTCACCATCATGTGGCACAGATTTGTTTTCCCCAAATAGGAAATGAATGTGTTTGTGTGAATAGACTTTTCCCCCCACAACATTATAAAAACAAAACACATGCATTTGAACAAGTGTGAAAAAATCACCCATACCTCCCTCCCCCCACCTTTGTAATTAAAAAGATTGGTCATGAAAAGTAAAGTCAGCTTTAGTTTTTTTGCTATTAAAAAGGGCATTACAATCTGTGTAATTGCTTAAATCCTAAATAGATGAGGATACCATCAGATAAATAAGGTTAATATTAATGCAGCCTAAAATCTATTATATAAACTTTTTCAACTAACAAAACAACAAAAAAGGCACCACAGTTTTAAACCAGATTGTATTTGTTGGGTTATTTTGAACTGACTCTTTCCTCTTTCCGTCTCATTAACATTCTGAAACAGCAGGTGGCGACATTACAACTTAGCTTTGGATGCGAGCAGCCAGTTGAAACAGGAAGAAGAAGAAGCAGCATAAGGGAAGTTGCCGCAGTGGGATCAGCTTCAATTCTGTGGCGCTGCGTCTATGTCAAGCCGGTTTTTATTAGCTCATCGGAAGAAACACGCTTAATTGTTTTTTAAAAACTATATATATAACGGCACAAAATGGCCACTGGTGAGTCGATATGTGTTTTTATTATGTGTCAATGTTGTTTTTTGTCTCTATAAAGAGAAGTGGGTCGAATAGCATTGAAGCTAATTTAGCGGACAACCGCGAGGCCAGGAGGTGGGCTCCGTCTATTTAATGGAACGTAGCGCAGCTTTCATCAGCAGAACCACGTTCGCGTTATTAAAAATGTACTAATGCGGAGTTAAGTTTGTGGTCACATGTGACTGTAATTATATACCTACAGCTGCGCCGTACGGCCTGTATAACACTTCGGAAACACCGCATAGTGAGCAGGGCCTTGTCGCAGCCAGCTCACTTAGCCCAATGTGACTGTTAGCTAACGTGAACGCGTCTTTGTTTATACCGATGCTGTTATTTCCCTGATGAATGAAAAACCTTCTGTGCTACTATCACGGATGTAGTTTTAGAACAAGCCAGCACTATTCTCCTTTAAACAGTTTGTGTCTGTGCCGAGGGTGCAGAGCATTTTAAGCTTATAGTAGTTTCGTTTCAAGATTTAGCCCCAGCCCACACTCCATTGACCGCCATTTTTAGTGGGCTGACGGGCCTCTTAACGTGTAAGTGTCCTACTTTAGGTATCATTAACCCATTTCTGCCTTCAAGCTAGTGGTGCACCATGAACTGCTTAGTCACCTTGATCTTTAGCACACTGTTTAGCAAACATGCTGTATTTCCTCCAGACAACCTATTGTACTAAACCCCTGCTTTGTTTCTCTTTCTCTTCTTAGATTCAGGCTACGGTGGCTCACAGAGGTAATGGACAAACAAGCCATCTTTCTATGTTTGTGTTGATAAACGTTTGTGCACATTTTCCTTCAAAGCGTCCTTTTGTAATGAATTCACATGAAATGGTTATTGATTGCCCCTATAACCAGAAGTTAACTGCTTTTTATCACTTATCTGTAGCTATGGGTCATATGGTGGCCAGCAGGGTGGACAGGTAAGACCCTTACTATCCTTACCCAGTTCTTTCAGCCTTTATAGCTGTAGGCATGAGTTTTAAATCAACTGACTGGTCTTTCTGTTTGATAGGGTTATGGTCAAGGCAATGGCAGTAGCTCTTACGGGGGACAGAGTTACAGTGGCTATGGGCAGCAAGGTATGACACAAGGTATGAGTATTTATGTTTGTAATGTCAGAATTTTTCTCACACCAATGTTTTGGCAAACCACTGAATATTGCACTGATGCCTATTGTATTTAAATTCTCACTCAAAGCGTAATCTTTTTTTCAGCCAACCTAGTTGCGAGGTTGTTGCCAAAAAAGTAGATTTAGATTAATGATGTGGACAGGCACCTATATATCCAGAGTTATTCAGTGGTCATAACTAAACAGTATCGGGTAACATGAAGATATTGTGGATCACGTTACCTACATTGAATAAGATACAACCCTCATAGAGAAGTCACAGAAGAATTCAAGATGTTTTTCAGTTTTACGTTTAGTGCGATCATTTTGATTGCATTTATCGCACCATAGATGATAAGGAAATTATTTGAATGATTGTTTTGAAAGAAATGAAATATTTCTGAAGTTTGTGTATTGTCTTTTTGACTCATCTCTGTATTTTGACAGATGGTTATGGGCAGTCTCAGCAACAGAGTTATAACTACAGTGGACAGGAATCATCTGGGTAAGGCACTAATATCACATTGTTAGGGACCTTCTTAAATTGTGCCATGTGTGCCATGATTTGTCTGTGTATCATGACTTAATAACAGTAGCATATAGACTGTGCATTTCAAAAATAGGAACCAAACAAGAATGAGCATCATACAACACCATACAGCATATTGTTGTACATCTATTAAATCTAGATGCAAAATTAGTTTTGTGGATGACAATAACTAGTTGTTTGTCAATTATTTAGCATCTCTGTTGCGACAACAGTACTGATTTAGCTAAAATCCACTTTAAGGTATGGCGACAAGCCGTCTTATGGGCAGCAAGGTTCCTATGGTGGCCAGGGGCAAGGAGGAGACAGTTATGGACAGCAAAGCTCCTATGGCAGTCAGGGACAAGGCGGCGGCGGCGGCTATGGAAGATGGAGTGAAGGTACACACAACTGAATTTTGAATTAATTTACAAACTGTTTGCATGATGCAAGCAGCAATTTTCCTGTCTTATATGTCAGGTCATGTAGTTCCTCAAATCTTTCTCTGCACCAGGTGAAGGTGGCGGTCAGGGTGGGAGGTATGGACGTGACCAAGGTGACCGCTCCGAAGGAGGGGGCTACAGAGGCCGAGGCCGTGGTGGCTATGACCGTGGTGGCTATGACCGTGGCGGTTATGACCGCAGCGGTGGATACGACCGTGGCGGATACGACCGTGGCGGAAGAGGAGGACCTCCTGGTATGGGGTAAGTTGCATAGTGCCACTGCCCCCAAGGTACCTCTATACACTGAAATATAAGACATGACTTGTTGCCACTCAACACATCATCACTCATAAACTACAAACCATCCACATAGATGATTTTCACCACTCATCTGCTTTGTGCTCCAGATCCTCAAACTGTGGTAGGGTTTGGTTGGGTTTTTTTGTTTGTTTTTTTCTTCAAAGCCTGATTCATTGATCCATCCTACGTTGTCAGAGATCACATAGGTGATATTCACCACCCCTCTACATTGTGCTCCAGGTGCCCAAACCTTGTCAGATTTTTTTTTTTTTTCCCCCAAGCCCCGATCACCTGAAGTTTTTACACAAGAGACATGCTGGTGTTAAATCCACATTGCTGTTGAGATCAACTGATGGATACTCACATAAGTGGTGGTTTAGTAGAGGTTAGAGATAAGCTGTTTGACCCACTGACGATCTACTTGTTATCACTGGCGTCCTAAGTAAAGGAATGGAGACTGAACATGTGTGCCCAAATAGGGACTTTAAAGGTATCAGGGACACAATTGTGCTACCATTTTATTCCAGGCACTGGGACAGGTCTTGTCCATTCTGCAACCGAACAGTCAATGACTGTTCCCCCCCCCCCATAAACCAGGACGTGACACATTGTGTCATTTTAGAGGCTGTAGAGGAGAGAAATATTAATATATTGTAAAATTTCAGAGCTCTACCAAAAGAGATGTTTCTGTAAGGAGAACAATGCTGCAACACATCATTGAGATGTGAAAAAAGTGCTTTCATGGGCATGAAAAAACTCCCTCAGCTGAATGTGTACTATGATGAACCATCTTTTTCACCATTGTGAATGACCAGTTTACAGTTTTTAGTACCTGCAAAAAGCAGAAGGAAGAGAGGTTGTAGCTCAGGTACCAATTTGCCCATGTTTCTGAGGAGAAATTTGAATTTTTTTGGAGACAGACCTTGGTATGATCTGAGAGCTCCACATGTTGGTCCACTAGGTAACATTGTTTAACATTTGTTCTACATTTTATATATATATATCCATAAATTAGTAAAATCTCATAAATTCAGGCAGAAGCTTTTCAGTCACATTTTGTCCTTTGACCTTGATCCAAACAAAGTGGGGAATTTTTGCTGTGCTTTCATATTTTCATATTTTTATCAAAGTGAATAGTTAAATCTCCAGCAGCCATGCTGTTTTAATAACCAGAAATTTAGTTTTGGTGTTTCTTGTGCTCTGAGGACCACTTAATATTTTTTTGAACAATGGAAACTCTACTGAAACGATGCCCTTAGACCTGGAGCCCACATCTTCAGCTGCTTCGCATTCAACAGGTTTCATTCAAGTGTTGTATATTTGACAATGGCAAACATGTGTGTTGTGTTAACATGGATCTACATTTTATACTACAGGTGTTCAGAGTGATTGAACTAAAACTTGGACCTCAGTTAAAGGATCTCATTAACGCACTCAGTGGAAGATTGCTAATCATTTGCTACACCCCTTCACACCAATTTGGCTTCTCATGTTTTTAAAAATCTAATTCAGCTGGTTTTCCAGCTCTTGGTATCCAATCTGGTCATGTAAAAGGAAAAAGTACCAAATTCTTTGTAAATGGACCCAGTGACATGTAATGATTGTCTTCACTCGTCTGCCTGATTGTTCAGTCAGAGCTGCCTAGTCGTCTGTTCATTGATCTCTAATGTCAAAGACTAACGCATTCCTCGTGTGAGACATTTCCACCATAGTCGCACACCCTGGCAGGAGTGCATACTGATGGGGATGTAGTGGAGCTTTGAGCTCTCAGTTGGGACAAAGGAAAAGCCATCATATCTCCAATTTTTCCTCTGCAGAGGTGGTGACCGTGGTGGCTACAAAAATTACGGTGGTAAGTGACGAGCATCAGAACTGTGTCGGTGGGGGAGGAAAGAACTTGAGTTAGCAAAAAAGAAAAGAGGGGGATTTGAAAAAAAAAAACAACTCAGTGAATGCCACCATTTTCATGTCCAGATCCCAAGGGACTCCACCTATTATTCTTATCAGGATTTCTCATAAATGACTTCAGATATGGTAAAAGAACATGGAGCCTGAGTTGTAAAATAATGGTATTGTTGCATGAAGACGAGGGCTGATTGTAAATGAGAGGTGTTCCCAGGACGAAGAAGAAAATCTTTCTAAAACTGGAGACATTTGGTGGTTTTCATTTCTGGTGTAAGCTCAAAAAAGAAACAGAACAATTCTGTTCTTGTTGCAAGGTGTTGGTATGTGGTACAACGGTATGAAAACACCCATCAGAGAGCTGTAAACATGGACATTTGTTTAATTTTCTTTATCATTATGCATTGATAGGAATGAAGTTAATAATTATGTGTGTAAAATAGTTTGGATAGTTTTAAGATTTCTTGCTCAAGTGTTCTCTTCGATCCTCTCTTCTGTTTTGCAGGCTCTCGAGACTACGGCTCAAGGGATGAACCAGGTAAGACTGTCTTTAATCCTCATGTGATTGAATGACCATTTTTGTTCTACTTCTGCCTGTGTGATTGACACAATAAATCCCCCTTGAATCCTCCATATATAATTACTTCTGAGATCACTGCTGATATCTTCTCTTCACTGGTCTCTTCCACAGCTGGTGAGCAGGACAACTCTGACAACAACACCATTTTTGTCCAGGGACTGGGAGAAGATGCTACGGTTCAGGAAGTCGGTGACTTCTTCAAGCAAATTGGTATCATTAAGGTATTGAATTAGTCTCTTGGCTTGTTGTCACTAACTTACTATGGAGACTGGATTAAAGAGACACCAAGCAACTACATTCTGGATGCATCTCTAGCTTATGGTACTTTTAATGTAACATTTTTATTGTTTTTAAGAAAATCAATGACTCATCTTTAATGAAATTGGTTACATCGATGCTACCGTTCTTAGGTTTGTTGTGTTCATTTTGTTCTTTTAGGTAAACAAGAAGACTGGCCAGCCTATGATCAACATTTACTCTGACAAGGCCACCGGTCGGCCAAAGGGAGAAGCTACAGTGTCCTTTGATGACCCGCCCTCTGCCAAAGCTGCTATTGACTGGTTTGATGGTAGGAGCACTGCCCTATCTTTCTAATTCTCTAATCCTGCTTAGGGTTTTCGCCTGCCACATATTTTCTTTTCATTCCTGCCACACTCATTCTGTGGGGAAAGACTGTGCTCTCATACTCAAATCGTTCACTGCCTTTCTAACGACTTTGTTGTCTTTTCATTTTAGGCAAGGAGTTCAATGGCAAACCCATCAAAGTATCATTTGCCACCCGCAGAGCTGAGTTCACACAGAGAGGAGGTGGAAGAGGAGGACGAGGAGGTTGGTATTGTTCGAGCTGTCCCAGGGCTGAAATAGCAATGTAGCATGTAGTTTTGAAATAACTTGATGTGCTTGCGTTAATGTTGCTACACTGAAGTTTTTGACCTATTGTTGTCTGTTAGGTTTCAGAGGCCGTGGTGGTGGTGGACCCAACTTTGACATTAAGGGAGGAGACTGGCCCTGCCCCAACAGGTTTGTGTTGATGCTTTCCTGTAACTAAAACAAATGTTATGAATACACATCAGAAGGGGCTCATTTGGCCCCATTTGTTGACTTTTATTTATTAAATGTCCATCTGATTTCTGTCCTCAGCTCTTGTGGCAACATGAATTTTGCACGGCGACAGGAGTGTAACAAGTGTGGAGCACCCAAACCAGGAGATGCAGGATTTGGAGGTGGAGGTGAGTGTGTTTACTTGATTTCAATACTGGAGAAATAAATGTTCACTGTTCATATTCTTGAAAATATGCAGGATTGAAAATAACATTATTCTAGTAAAAACAAATTGACTCCAACAGTGAAAGTTTCTACCCAAAAAGCTACTAATAATTGTAGGCAGGTTAAAGATTGTATATACCTTCCCTATCCTGTTTTTTGCTGACATCATTGACTGTTTGCAGATCGTGGAAGCAGAGGTGGTCATGGTGGCGACAGAGGCGGTGGCTTCAGAGGTCGTGGAGGTTTCCGTGGGGGAGACCGTGGAGGCTATGGAGGAGGTGGCGGCGGTGGATTTGGTGGTGGCTACAAAATGGGAGGAAGGTTGGTTAAAACTTTTTTTCGTTCTCATCGTATACATTTTACATGAAAGCTGACCTTCTGCAAGATGATGGGTCTTAGCTGATGTAGTTTCACTATATGACCAGAAGAGGGTGTAGTGAACTAATTCTTTATCTATACCAATGCATGTAGACATTAAAAAGCCACTGTTTAAAGTGTCAGCAAGGGGTGTGTGTTGGGGGGGGAAAAAATAAATTGTGAATAGTGGTGAAACACAGTTTCCTTTGTGCATTGCTTTGTGGATGAATAGTATCTGTCAGCAGCACACTCAAATTATTTATTCTCATCCTGACTTCAAGACTCTTCAAGGTCCCAGTAGTTCTACCAATAAACCAAACAGTCCCTGCTTACTGAGAACCAAGCTGTCAAGTGTGTCTAGTTTTTAAATATTCATGCTACACCCTCCACTTGATGTTTTTATGCCCCTTGAGGGTCTTGGGTATTTCAATATTTGATATATTGCTGCTCACTGAAGGTGAAGTACTGCATTAAAGGAAGGACGGTCTTATTTTATTGAAAGCAAATGACATTATCCGTTAACAGATTTAAAAGGAGACAGGGTGGTTGAAGGAGAATTTGACACCATATTTCAGCCTCGTCTTTGTCGTTCAGATCGTTAAGGTTAATTTGAGACCAAAGCAGACATTGGAAAAACACAGCTGGTAACAGACATCTCTGTCTTCTCCCCACAGAGGTGACCGTAGAGACGACAGAAGAGACCGGCCATACTAAACGTTGAGCAGATGGAAACCATTCCAGCCCTGGAGTTCGCCATGGAGGGAGGGTTTAGTTTGGAAATAAGGACGGAGGAAGGGGAAGGATCAGACCTTCTGATTCATGTCCCTTCTTTTTGTAGCCAGTGCATCCTGACTATTCCTGCTCCTCTGTGAGCGAGGGAAGAATGTGTTGAGCTACTGTGACGGGACTTTGGGGCTGATTGGCACTGTTGGCATGTGGTCAAATGTTTGAGGTTTTTTTTTTTTATGCTTTTTTTTTTTGTTTGTTTTTGTTTGATTTCTTTGTACATCTTTTTAATTTCCTCTCAGATTCTAGTTGCAGATGTTTTGTGGGGTAGACTTCGTACTATTGTTTTGTATGAACGGAATAAAATGTTTTACTCTGGTTCTTTTTTTTTTCCCAAAATATTAAAAACTGTGATCTTTTCTCAGTGCTCTGTGTGTGTTTGTACTACACTAAATTATCCAGCTACACATTTTAAAAGCTTAGATCTTTAGGCAGGGGGGGAAGCTGCCATGCTCTGCCGGGGTTCAGCCCTCAGCTGGCGGGCAGAGAGGGGGCGGTGCCGGCCCTCCCCCTGCTACACCCCTGCTGGCTCCATAGGCTCCGGCACTGCTGGCAGGGATGGAGACTTGAGGCGAGCAGCGGCTTGCTCTCACTCTCTGACAGCGAGGAAAACATGAACCAGATCGTAGGAGTTGAACAGAAATGCACCATGCAGGCGGCGGCGCGCTGAGAGTTAGGCTGTCCCGCGATGAGCCGCCGACCTCCGGACCGGCGAGGAGCTGGACGGGCGGTGAACGCCGCCTGGATCCTGGCTGTGACCGCTGTCATCACCGCCGGTGGATCACCGCTGCTCCTGGAGCCCGAGGTACCCTGTCAGGACTGGTTACTTTATTCAGCCATCTGAACCAGTTAATCTCTTTTATATGTAAACATAAACTCAAAAGTGACAGTATAGGAAAACAGGAGGGAGACATTGAACGCAACACCTGTTTGTATAGTTTTGTTTGGAGTCTCTTTCAAAGCTCAAAAAAAAAAAGTACGTGACATTTTTGTATTGCCTTTATAATTAACGACTTTGACAACATTTATTTATTCATTTATTAATAATTATTATATACATGAACTACTTCCTTATTTGTTATCATTGCATTTAAATAGGACCTGAAAGAAAAAAATACGTATGTAAAGGGATAAATATGGATAATTAATTTTATTTCTTCACATATGGCAGGGATCTGCGGACCCCAAATGCAAATAGAGCAAATTTCAACAAAACAAAGGGGTTAAACTCTGAGTTATGCCCCTTCAAATGACAAGTCCATGTAAAGATCACAAAACATGTCTGAACAAATCTATTTCTTCTTTTAGTTTATTGTCTACAATAACAATTATTGTGACCATTTAGTGTCATGTTTAGACCATGTCAGTCATATATACTGCATACAGGGGCATATAAGGAGACCAAGCCCACTTTTAAAAGAAAAACTGTTTGTGTCTCAGTGTGTTTTTGGATTTTATAATTGAATTGTCTCACTGTGGTTTGCACCAGTTTAATTTGAGAGCTGCCTTCGCTGGCCGTCCATAAGCTGCACATTCAACAAAGCTGTGAGACCATATATCATTAAGCTATTACATGTGTTTCCACAACTTTACTCCGACATAAAACAAAGCCTTCTGGCATGTTTCAAAGGGACAAAGGGACATTTTTGTTGCACATTCCTGTTTGCCGAAGCACATCTGTCATCTCCTCAGTTTTAATTTCCAGCCCACCTTCAACCACATGTGCAATCATCCCTGCGTCTGCTGTTGTCTGAACATGAAACCTGCTACATACACACGCAGGGCTGTGATTGAGAGATCGTAATGTCAAACCCTCAACATGTCCCAAACCACAATACAACAACATCTGTTGTCACATACCCAGCTGGTTCTTTTTTTTTTTTTTTTTTTTACAGTATTTTAGAGGCGTTAAACTACAGAACTATTCTCGCCCTGTATGTTTGCATGAAATTCTTGCAAAATAATAACTATGTATTTTCAGGGACACCCCAGGGGGTTCTCTCTCTCTCTTATGGGTGGTCCACATCTATACATCTGCCTTGGCAGCCTACAGCAGCTCCGATACAAATGGAAAATTATCTTTGCACTTTTATGATTTCTTTTTTTTTCCCTCATGGGGAGGTTTGCTTCTCTGGGGATTTACCAGTGTGTAGAAGCAAAATGTGAGATTATAGGTCTGTAAAATCAACCACATCATCCATAAAGTCATTTACTATCTATAAAATATGAGCACCTTTTTTTTTACAGAAGGGCACTAATGTTCTGAAAGCACTTTTCTGCTGGGTTGATGTGTTTAGTATTTCTGAAACATTATTAACAAGTGTTATAATAATTGCAGGTTTTTCTGGAAAAGTACGGCTACCTCCATCAGGACAACCACATCCACAATGCAGCTGAGATGCAGTCAGCTATCTGGTAGGTACTATGGCTGCTCTGTCAGTGTAGAGATCACAAGAGGTCATGAGAAGTCCTAAACTGAATGATATGATTTTAGAACAAAGATGAAAGATAGATGGTTTTCTCTGCATGTTGCTGGTCAGAGTTGGCTGGTTGGGTTCATCAGGGGGAAGGGTGAGCTCGGTGTGGGACAAGCCCCCGGGGCTGAACGTCAGCGCAGGGCAGTAAAACACACCCTTACCTCTGCACTGGGAAACCTCCTCTGAACCCTCTCTGAACCATCCAGGAATTTCAAGCACCTCGCCCTCTGGCCCCTGTACTGACTGTACTATAATGATTGAAAAGCTTTGCTCGGACTGACTGTTGGGTGTTGGACAAACATGTAAAGTGTCAAGATGAAAACTTACCATTTGGCTGAATCTGGTACCTTTAGGAGACACTGATGCTATTTCATGTCAACTCTCTCTGGCAAACAAATAAAGTGAGTAAAGTTCATGTACATCATGTAACAGTGGATCAGGGTTTTGCCAAGCTGTATTCTCAAACATTAAATGATAAATGGTTGATGTTATGAACCGTCCATCCATTGTCTCCCAGTCTGCATTTTGAAAAGTCAAATGTCTGTTCGGGAATAGCCTCATTGTAAACATTTCCTCCCTCTGCAGCGAGTTCCAGTGGATGTCCCGACTTCCTGTCACAGGTGAGCTTGACGGTGCCACCCTGAGGCAGATGTCGGAGCCCCGCTGTGGGGTGTCGGATGAGGGCAGCCAGCAGATCTGGGCTGAGAGGGTGAACGCCGTCTTCACCGGAAAGAGGCGAGCACAGCGTCGCAGGAGGCGCTCTGCTGCACAAGGTACTGTGCATCCACCATGTTTATATGTATGTTTCTGCATATCTACAGTTAAGACCTAACTGAGATCTTTGCCTCCGTTTGCAAACTCCAATGTTCATTCGTTGCCTTGTGTGTGGAGGTTTTTGTGTGTCCTGTTGTGGAGCGGTCATCAAGAGGCAACAGTTAACTGGGAGGGTCCACCTTTGTAAACTAAAGCACTAAATAGAGATGAGGGCTGTAATTAAAGCTGGTGGAGTGTCTGATGTTGCACGCGTCAGCCTGGATGATTCCTGCTTTTAGCTGCAATTACACAAGTCCATGCATCAGCTTTACTGGGTCAAAATCTCAACTTCAGTTTTGCACAATACAATGTTTCTAGTTTTTCCCAGACTCCTCTGTGGGTTGAGAAACTTTGAGAATCCCTTGAGTCAAAAAGAACTAACCCACTGTATAGTTTCTCTCAGCTTATAAAATGATGCAGGAGATGTCAAGGCCTCCCCCCCAACAACAGCAAAGTATCCTGCAGCTCCGGTTTACAGTTCATCTTTGCGCTCTCTGTGTCTGAGCAGTGACCTCTAGAAATCTGGAGATTATCCTAATTTGCTGCTTTAAACACAGTAATAACAGCGTTCATTGCAATTTGAACTGGCTAAAGACTGCAGGATTTAAAGTGTTTAACGGCGTTTAAGAGCGCAGCTGAGCAGCCAAATTTCTTGCAGGCTGCATGAAGTAATTGAGCACAAGGTTTTCCCTCTTAGATTAGGAGGTGCTTTACAGAAATCCTTGAGAATTACTAAGGAGGCTGTTTTTCCCCTCTTATAAACATGTGTGGAAGATATTAAGTGAAGTAGGGCCAAATCCTCAACTATAATGTTTAATATTAAGATGACCCTCTGATACTGGGGTCTTGGATTGCAGTAGGGAATCTAATTACTCAATGCATTTCAATGAATTTTGGTGGAAAGTCAGAGCACAGGCCCAGGAGTAAATGATTATTTTTCTATCAGGCTCTGGATCCATTTTCATCCTGTCATATCGAGTTACAGGCTGCATGCTTGTGTCTTTTATGACTTTTCATGTCTTTTTTTCCTGCTGTCTCTGTTTGGCTGCCTGTCAGTCCTGTATTTCCTTTGTGAATGAGCAGCAGCAGCCGCCTGGTGCCTCCAGCCTCGCGATGTGTGAAGCCCCTGCATTCCTTCCTGTCACTGACGAGGTTGGCTAACGTTCAGGGAATGCAGCGGTGGCTGGTGTTTGCCGCTGCCTCTTCATGTCGGTACCTGATGTGCTTCCTTGTGGTAAACACATCCATAACTGACTGACTGGATTACGTTGTTTGCCTGGCTGGCTGGTTATCTCAATGGCCAGATGTCTTACTGGGTAAATGAGTGGATGTGTTGCTGAGTGACTGACTGTTGGATGGATTTCAGTCTATTCTTGATGAAGAAAACATTATTCCTGTCCCAGACATGACTCATATGACATGGAGCTGTATTATTACAGTGTTAATGATACTTTTACCCCCTCAGGTGAAACCTCTTATATATCCGCTGAAGTAGTTTTTTTAACAATGTAATTACTTAGTTGTGAGTAGCAGTACAGTGAGTCTGTGTAACCACCGCCTTGTAGTCAAACATTAGTTTGCTTTGTCATACAGGGGCAGCAGATACGTTTCTGCCTGTGACTTGACAAACGTTCACTGGAAGAGATTCATGTTCAGATCGAGCATTTGGTCGAAAAGTTTCAGACTGCGTAATAAACCTGCCTTTGTTAGATAAACTTCGAATCACTCAACATGAGGCGGCGGTAACATTTGATGTGGAGGCCTCAGTTGTGTACCGACCTTGTTTTTAGTCATGCTATCAGCTTGGCTCTGTGGATGGAAATGTTGGTCCAACACTTTGTTTCCAGACTGAAATATCTCAACACCTATTTGATGCATTCAAAGAGATGTTTGGAAGATTTTTGTACTGACATTTCTGCTGCTGTCAATCATGTGTTTGCTTTGTCAACTTTGCTCCATTCTAATAGTAAATATCTTCATTTACACGTGAAATGACATTGAGAATAGGTCTCAGGAAGTTTATGTTGCTGTGATTATTCTGCCAGGTACATTTTGCCACAAGACACTTTTAATGGTAAATATGAAATGTTTAATGTTTGAACTAATGAGGTACACAGAGCAGTTTGTATGTATAGTGTTCATGTGGCCAGAATGGGATCTAACAAACAGAAAGATCCTTTTTTCAATCAATCATATTCATACCAGTATCAAATCGAAACCTGAAACAAGTATCAGTAGTATTTTCGGTATCGGTCCACCTGCCCTTGTAGTTAAGCACTTTTCTCTACAGCTAGGACGCCTGCAAGCCAAGTCATCCATGACTTAAGCTTAATGCTTAACTCTTTGAGCTGTTTGACACTGGCAGATGAAGCCGGCCTGCAGGCCACAGCAACGTGCAGAGTCAGCCTGTTTATTCACTCTCAGCTGTGGTGCGATGTGATTTGGTTTTGCTGCCTCGGAGCTTCCTGGAAACTGAAAGCAGACTTTGACTCGTGCTTGAATCTGAGGGTCGTTCTCACTGATATTTACAGAGCTGACATTCCACCACCCTTGTCCAAGATAAGCGCTGGAAGTGCGATAGGTGTGTGTGTTTTTCAGAGGTGTGTGCTTATGAATCAGTGCCCTGCCCACGGAAACTGTTAACCACTTTATTGCCATTTTACAACATATCACCAATAGACACTAATTTGACACTATTTCAGCAATTTTAACGATTGCTTGATTAGTTGATTGGACGATTGACAGAAAATCATCCTGGCAGCTGTTTTGCCTAAATTCTCACGTCCAGCTTCCCAAGTTTGATGATTTACTCCCTTTTCTGTTTCACATCATTTTAAATTTAAAATCTTTTGACTGCTGGACGAACAAAACAACATCACACTGCATTCTGGGAAATTGTGATGGGCAATGTCAGTCCACCGTTTTGGTCCAGACTGAAATATATCGATATCTACAAGATGGATTGGCACAACATTTTGTACAGATATTCATGATCCTCGGAGGATGAATCCTTGTTATTGCGATCACCTGACTTTTCTTCTAGCGCCATTAAGTTGAATAACTGGATAGATTCAATAAGTTTAATGCAGACATTCATGTCCCTCTCAGAATGAATTGTAATCACTTAACTTTTCATTTCTTTTCATCATTAGATCAAAATTTCAATTTGTCTTTGTCTTTAGTTTATTGTTTTATGACCAAATACCTTCAAAACTAATAACATTCCCATCAGCCTCAGCTGTACTTTGTGTACCTGGTAAACATAAGCGGGTCAGCATCGTCATCATGAGCCTTTTAGCATTTAGCTGCGCCAAACAGCCTCCAAGTTGACACCAGTAACAAACCAAATCTCTCTGCACCTCTGCAAACAATAACGTCGGCTATCAGGTGATCTCAGTCACTTCCTAATGTCTGTGATAACCCTCCCTCCCCACACGGCCGCTATAGAGGGCATCATGGTAATTGCTTCCATAAGGGAAGTTGGGGAATGTCTTGTGTATCTGACTTCCTGGCTTCTCTGCCGTCCTCGGGGACCTTTTACTCTGCGGCGGTCTGGTGACGGAGAGAAGGCGCCTGAGCTGAGCTGAGAATACACATCTACACACATCATGTGGCAACAGGCCTGGTGCATATTGTTCATCTGGGAGTGAAAAATGAAACTGGGCTGGGGAAAAACTAGGGAGTGTGTTCAAGTGTCCCACGGACATGGTTAAGAATGTGATTTCAAATTATGTATAAAAATCAGTCTTTAAAAGGAAAATGTAGGTTTTAATGGCAGTGATGTTACTCCTGAGGCTAAATTCTTACCTTATTGCTTATCTGCTTTCTGCCTTGAATGTGAATCAATGGGACGCCTGTTATTCGCTCCCATGCAGATGCAGTGTTCGAGGTACTGGTGCTTCCTCTCTTCATATTTTTGTGATTCGTTGCAAGAAAAGGATAAAGTTTACTCAACTCTCAAGTTTACACTGAGATTTGTGTTGAGCTGAAGCACAAATCCTGTTTGTGTGTTGACAGAAACACACACTGATGTCATTGCCAAACCCATGTCTTAATGGCTCCAGATATGCAGATATTTTCCTTTTCTCCAGGGTGCTATTGAGCTCTCATGGCAATTCACGGTATGTAGTGCATACTCTGCTTTATCGCCCTCATCTTTCACATGTCTCTCTGCTGTATATATTTTTTTAACTGAGCACAAACGGCATCAAAATAACTCGCTCAGGTTCACCATCTCAAACCTGACTCTCTCAGCCCTCCGTGTATGATCGAGCAGAAGTGTGCAATGCTGGCCTATGTGCAGACCTCCCACTCACATTCGGCCTCCACGTCGGAGCAAACATACATCGGCCACATCTTTAAATATTTTGACATCTGTAAGTGTGCTTGAGTTACTTTGCCACTTTCAAGTTGAGCCTCCAACATGAAAGCATGTGTACATTTCTAAAGATCTTGATGCGAGTCATCTAAAGTGCGTTACCCAGTGAATTGATCCTAGCTCTCATTCCCACCTTCTCAAGTCCTCTTATGAATACCAGTACAAATACTTTCAATGGACAGTACCCTCATTTTGTTAGAGTTATTAGCAGTGCACCTTTGTTGGTAGCTGTTTTACAGTTTTTGTGTGTCAGAAGGACTCTAAACCTCAAGACTACGATATGAACAATATGTAAAATACTGGGAAAAACCGATTGCATATATTTGCCTATAAGATGTAACATTGTCATAGAAAGAGTATTGTGCTGCTGTGTACCACTCATTTTGGATGAAACTAAAAAAATAAAAAGGCTTAATGCAAGGTCAATTGAGAGTTGCAGTTCACTTGTCCTTTGTTGGAAAGTTTTCCTGTGATCATTTCCATGAAATGTATTTATTCTTTATCTAAAATGAAATTATTTTACAGAGATATTCATCATGCATTATAAGTTGATTTGATCTTGCCCTGATATGATTTTCACAACCTCCTAAGAAGTCTTTTGCTACCAGAAAACCTTGTACAGATCAGCCTCATGTTAAGAAGTGTTTGCATTTTGCAGAAATGATTTTTATAATGAACTCTACACGTCTTTTTAAAAGTTGTCTTTCCGCCTTGTTTAAAATGTGTTCACCAACTCTTTGAGCAGCTCTCGGACTCGAACAGTCGGATCGAGCGTCTCCAGCTGGCTCTCCCTAAAGGTTCATATTATCTAATGACTGTTTCCTGAGAGGTAGCCTCTCTGTCTGCCTGTTCTGAATGCGTGCTGCATGCTTGACAGCTTGTGTGTGTGTATTGCCGTTCTGTTTGCTTTGTTGTCCGGATTGCTAAACTTGGTAATCCCATGTACTGTACATATCGAGTGTTTTGTAAGAGAAAGAACATCTGAATCGAACTCCCACCTTCCCTCTATCAACAAACAAACGTGAGATCCCGAAGTCTGCGACACATGTAATTATGTCTAAGCTGAGAAACCACAGACGCGTGTTGAAGTAAATTGTTTAGTCAAGCTTGTACGCAGAGTGCTTGTTAGTTTACCCAGCTGTGAGCTAACATGGTTAACATCCTATCATTTTGGCTCTTCCTGGATATGGAGAGGCTCTGTTTCCAAATATTACGTCTGAACACGGGATATCTGACATCCCAATTTATAATACAGATATGTAAGATGTAAATACACGGCTACTCCAGTCTGAGTTGGTAAATAGAATATAAATTGTTTGTCAAACCTTTCCATATTAAACTAATGTCAAAACCACTTGAAATGTCAATAACAAATCCGATAGAAATACCAGGAAGGAATTAAAACAAGGTTGCATACAAACAGACAGATGAAAACAAATTGCATTGCATATAAAAAGGCTAAATAATTTCCTAAAGCAGCAGGACTGTAGTTTATAGCATCAGTCAAACATGAGTAAATTATTGAGGAGCCGTGGACTCCTCACTCATACTCACAACACTGGTGTGTTGTGAGTATTAAGCAGCAGGACAGTGTATTTAAGGTTGACTTAAAATAAACTACAGCCCCCACTTTCATGGTAATGAAGGAACATCAGTGCATACAGATACACACTGATGTTTCTTGGACAACAATGAAGCTCTAAAGTACACAGGAACAAACCTCATCAGGATTTTGATACACAGAAAATACTTATGAGTAGGAAATTTTAATTTCTGGTTTTGGTCATTTCATGGGATTTGTTGGCAAAAAAGGAAAATGTTTATCAGGTTATAGTTGAAATAGCAGTTTTGTAGTTCAGTTTTATTTGTTTGCTCAGTCAGTCATACTGAGCAGCTCTGAGTTGGAAGGTTAAACTGTTTTCAAGTAAATTACATTATATTAAAGTTGATTTCTTGTGTGTGCTTTTGTCACCGTAGACACATTTTGATCAACAGCAATAACAAATGGATCTTTCTGTATTGTTTGAAAGCTTTGTATCAGTGTGGCTCACCCTGAGTTAACCTGAGCAGATGGTACGTTCCACATCAGGCTGGGAATTAGTTGTTTTTGAGCTTCCCAGGGTTTGTGTTGTGCCTGTGTTTTATTAACATTTTTGTTCAGAAACGCCACACTTTGTATGTGGACTCCTGCCTACAGTTGTGCCAACCAACATCTGCTGCTCTCCATATGATGCGGCGGCACTCGAAGAAAAGATTGAATTATTACCTCAGATGTAAAACTACTCATGTTCACTTGCGGCATGTGACCAGATTTGGACCCACATACTGAACTTTTTCTATGAAGTGATGCTTTGATGGAAAAAGGTGACTTGGCAGGAATGTTTCCCTTTCATCCTTCTTTTCCTGGATTTGTTAATTTACACTTATCATTTTAGCCCAGTTTTCATCTCTCTGGAAGAAAAGAAAATATCTTATGCCATCCAAATATTTAACAGACAACAGACAAATAGTTGGAATACTCTTGCAGACAGGAACACTGCTAGGGCTTATCTCGTGGTTATCTGCTGATTTGAACTTATCCGCACTTGTATTGGCTGCAAGTTTGTGATGAATAAGATTGCGAGCTTCGTACTTGCATGTCTCATGTCTCTGTTCCTCTTCCTCCCTCTCTGCGTCTATGTGTGTGTTCTCCAGCTGAGAAGTGGTACAAACGCCACCTGACCTACCAGATAGTGAACTGGCCTCGACACCTGTCCCTGGTCTCCGTGCGGCTGGCGGTGCGCGCCGCCTTCCAGCTGTGGAGCAACGTGTCGGGCCTGGTGTTCCAGGAGGCCCCTGGAGGTCCCGCAGACATCCGGCTGGCCTTTTATGAGGGTGACCACAACGACGGGGCCAGCAATGCCTTCGACGGACCAGGTCAGGGCCAACCTACCTGATCATATCTGTTTTCAAAAACTGAACTGAGAAAATTTGTAATAGTTTGAATTTGCCTGTGTGTGATGATTGTTTTGTGTTGTGTTCTTGCGTAAGTAATCGGTTCTCAGGTCTCTCTTGCAAAAGACATCTTGATCCCAACTTCCTGAATAAATGAAGCTTAACAGGTCCCACTGTTTATGTGTACACAGTAACCGGATTACTGTGAATAAACCGGATTAAGATAATGGTTTGATTACACACTCTGCACTAACCTGAATTAGACAAAAAACAAGTGTTTACATGATTTGTAAACATGTTAACTAGTCAGGGTTGATCACGGATTTTTTTAAGGACTCCACTGCATTTTTGCTCACAGTGTTAGTTGCAACATAAAAGCTTTCTTACTCTAACCTTTGCAGTTATGGTGTAATATAGTTTTGAGCAGCGTTTTCTGCATTTGACCCCTCAATGCAAAGCAACATCTACCTGAGACCCTCATCCCAGTGTTGCATGTTTGAGTTGTGAGCACTCAAACTTTAATAGTTTTAATAGGAAGTTGGCACCGGAAGGCAATTCTGCGTGCTTTATATAAAACAAAGGGCGATAAGACAATATATAAAAGAAATATAAAGCAATTTAAAGTAGAATTTGAAAATAGTTGAATGGAAGATTTAATTATGCTAAAATAGAATAAAACTGAAATTACAGTGTTTTTCTTATTTCCTACACTGGTAATCATCTTATGACCCCTTGCGACGGTCCTGACCTCCAGGTCGGGAACCACTGGTGTTAAACTAATCAACTGATTTCATTGATAAATTTGACTGTGTAGTATAAGATAATACAAATACTAAACGATGAAAATAAATAAACCAATCAACAACTGAGCAGTAAGTTTTGAAATATGCTGCATGTTGCAGGTTTAACTTGCACAACACAAGGTTCTGATTCAAGCCACCTCTCGACATTTGTAAATGCAACTTTATTTTAGTCAAATTTGACAGTAATGTGACTCTGATACTGTTCGACTCTGAGCCTCTGTTTGTTTCTGACCTTCAGGAGGGACTCTGGCTCACGCCTTCCTGCCTCGCCGGGGGGAGGCCCACTTTGACAGGGCGGAGAGGTGGACGCTCAACGGACACAAGGGACACAACCTGTTCATGGTGACCGCCCACGAGATCGGACACACTCTGGGACTGGAGCACTCCCCCGTCCGTCACGCCCTCATGTCTCCGTACTACAGGAAACTGGGCCGCAGCCTGGTGCTGAGCTGGGACGACATCATTGCAGTGCAGCAGCTGTACGGTGAGATGACGGCACTTGATCATCTAATCGACCGCACGGATCCTATTTGTGGGTTCATTGCTGCAAACTCATGTTGTTTGGACAAGCATTGTTCAAAATGTTTTAACTTAAATTCTGGTCCAGATTCAAACATTTCCAGGATCCCAAATGAAGCTCAATCATCCACTCAGTGTTTTCTTTATGGTTCAAGGTCAGGAGGAGCGTTAAACGTAGCACCTTCCCTGGACACACACAGATATTTTTACCACTTGTTCCTCAGGTTTAAAGTCTGAAAGGTTGGAAAAAGAAAGCAGTTTAGTGGGCAGATGCTAAATGTCTCACTGTCTGGCTTCAGGACAGCTGACTTAAAGATGGCGAAATGAGGCTGCAGTTTAGAAAGAACTATTATTGGAATACGTAGAACCGATTATATGAATTACTGACTTGTTATGAAACCAGATTGTCTTTGAGGAGACACAGAAGTAGGGTCATTATTGCTCTGTTGCCCATTAAATCGGGAGTCGTGGCACTGAGTTGTGAAAAGGCCAGAGAGGCGGGCCTGAAGGCCACCAGCTGCAAACACAGAATGAGAAAGAGTAGAGTTCCCACAGCTTATTAAAAACCCACAGCAGCTTTTAAAATGAGAGTTGCATTGGATCCAGAAAACTGTCTTTTTAGTTGTTTGTCTTTGCCCATTTAAATGTGCAACACATTTGGAGTTCTAGTGAAGCAAAGCCCGAATGTGATTAAAAGTCCACAGCAGCATTATTTGTGCAGGAGATTATTGAAAGTCTTGAACAGAAACAGAAAGAACAGACGACTTTTGCAGCCACCTTTCTTGGCAAACATGGAGAAAAAAATCAAATCTTGATCACAAAGAGTTAAAACAACATCCTCTCTTTGTGTTTTTAGTCATGTTTGTCTTTTACAGCGTGAGGAAGTCTGTTCTATCAGTTTCACTTCTGTGCCCTCTTCACTGCTGGGAGAGGCAGGTTTAAACCAAGGGCAGCTGAGGTGGTTTGCACGTCAGAATAACACAGACTGAGTGGCTTCATCAGTGACAGGAGGGCTGGGTTTCACTCCATTATTACCATCCAGCCTCTCGGTGCTACACACAGTGTTTACCTGAGAGTTTTGTCGTCTCTGTTGTGATAGATTGCTGGTGTCGTTGCAGACTGCGGGAGCATTACATACGTCTTTGTGTATGACAAATATGATAGTTTCTGTTTACTGTGAGTGTGTCGTCCCTCCTGGCATGTGCAAGGCAGGTTTCCACATGTGCAGAGTGCTCTCTTTGCTTGTGTTTTTTTTTTTTTTTCTGCTGCCATGATACTGATTTCACTGCAGCAGTTACACATAAACACGCCTTTCTAACGTGTTCGCACCAGAATTAGCTTCTGCACTTCCTCTATGATGACGAGGGACTTGAGATGCAAAAGTGCATGAAGTACTTAACCTGCTTTGACCTTGAAATGAGGTGACAAGACAGTCTCACAATAGTAATAATTCAGCTCTAAACTTGAGATCCAGCTCAACGGAAGCTTGCCGGCAGGTTTCGTACACATGCCTTCCTTTTCTCTATAATATCTGAGGAGTCCCATCTGCTCGGCCTCTGGAGATATTCTGGCCAGAGCTTCCTAAAATGGTGTTTGCCAGCCTTTTTTTTTCCCAGGGCCTCTCTCATTCCCTCTGACCGCCCTGCAGCCTCAGCCAAGCCACCGAGCACACAGAGACACAGTTTTATTTTCAGCTCACTTACAATCAATACCCACAGCACTTGATGCCACTCTGATCTATTATGTGACCACCGTTCAATTAATAGCCAGTAATGAGCCGCAGTTAGAACAGATGATTCGGTTTTAGTCGGCCACTGAGAGATGAATGTTTGCTCATCAGCTTTTTAAAAAAAAGAAAGAAGACAGCTCACTCTGTTAACTTTTTTTTTATTGCTTCACAAACAGTTATCTGGGAGTGTTTAGCTACCGCTCAGGTGGAGTTTTTCCACGTCCACTTATCTACCTGATTCCCACCCTGTGGCAGTAATTTGTGCTCAGACTGCAGCCGCTCCCACATAAATGTCAAGCAGCTCCAGAGACAGATATGGACAAGAACTGCAACTGACAGGAGTGCTGGCACTGTGAAAACACTACATCTGCTTAAAGATATGAGCTTTAGGCAGTGTGTGTGTGCATGTATGTGTGAACCATTCCTGGTGTTTGGGATTGTGTCGCACAGAGTGATTGCTATATTACTGATGTATTAAAGTGTACGTAGCATTTCACTGTTGTAGTTGGTCGAGGTCGAGCTAATTTGAAGTATTATATACACAGTTAAGTCATTTAATGGAGTCAAAAGTACAGTATGTCCCACTGAACTGTAGTGGATTAGAAGAATAAAGTGACATAAATGGAAATTCTAAAGTACAAGTACCTCAAATATACACTTAAATACTTAAGTACTGTAACGCTGAGTTGTAGTACTTGCACGATAAGTACATGTACATCCCATGTGTATGACAGGAGGTATATATTCTTCTGTAATGAATGCCAGTAGCAGAAAGTAATTATTATTCAACTACTATGTATGAACAAAATTTTGTGGTTCTTTACTTGAATATTCTCATTTTATGCTTTTTAAAAAATACTTTTACTCCACTAAGTTTCAGAGGGAAAATTGTACTGCAATGAATTTATCCCACAGCTACAGTTCTCTTTCATTGCATTGTTTTCTTAGTGACTTTGCAGATTCAGCTTTTAGCTTCAAAACATGTGATCATCTAATAAAATATGATGCACTTGATATATTAAACTACCAAAACAGATATGAAGTTGTTTAGATTAGCTCCCATCTTGATCAGCCTAACACACTGGAAGTAAAAGATCTGAATACATTTTCCACCACTGATGAATGTAAACAGAGTGAAGTCAATCATCCAGTCAGCTCTTATCTTACGACACTGCTCCCACACACACACACACACACACACACACAGTTTTAATGGGCAGCAGTCCATGTGTTCTTCACTGGCTGCTGTGTATATCTATTTTTCCTGCTGTCTTCCTCCTGTTCTTGGGTGAGCTGATTTTATCCACCTTCTACACAAATGTTTGTTCAGCTCCCTGCAAACAAAATGGCTGTAATCACATCTAAAGCAGCATCATTTACCCTTTATGCTTCGGTACGTTGCGCTTTTCCCTGTTTTCACCTTTGATTCTTCTTTTATTCTGATGAGCTCATGCTATGAGGCTGTAAAATAAATGAGTAGGTGGGTTCATTTTTTCATGCTAGAAATGAAATAAGATTCTCAAAGGTTCCAGTGTTCGCTTTATCTACAGTCCTTTGTTTATTTTCTGTGCAGCGTAATGTCATCCATCAGTATACATCAACCCAGCCACATCCTGTAAAGGACAATTTAAATGTTAACATTATCCAAGTCCCGTTTTAGGAGAAGCCTCCACTGTTTGTCTTCCCGTTTGTTCACATACTGTCCAATTTAGAAAATGCTTAAATTGCTTTTGGCATGAGAAACTGTCCTTTGCTTGGTCACCGTGGGTTTAAAATAATCTCCTCTATATACCCACATTACTGGTTGGAAAGTTAACAGCCTACACAATGTGATTAAGACAGTAAGTCGTCTTTCACAGTCAAGTCTGCTGCCGCTCAGTTCACCGTTGCTTTGTTTCTTGCCCTCAGGTAAGCCGTCGGGCGAGCGGCCTGTGAGGCTGCCGGGCCAGGTTTTGCACGCCGTGCTGCAGGAGTGGGAGTTCACAGAGCTTCACAACGGCCATCAGACCACAGGGCTGCCTCTTTACTGCCAGGGTGTCTTTGATGCCATCACTATGGGTGAGGTCCAAGTGAAGCATTATTAGAGAACAACATTTAACCACATCCTTTGTGACTGCGGTTACCAAACGTGGCTTAAAAAAAAAAAAAAAAAAAAAAAAAAAAGAGAGAGAATCCTGTTATCACATTTGTTTTTGAAAGGAAACAGAGCAGGAAAATGGAAATCATCCATTTTCTGCACTGGTTTATTTAGTTTTAACTCAATGTTCACTCATCAGATTTTTCTGAAGCTTTCAACTGCATTTCACAGTCTTTACACTTTGTGATACATCAGGAAGATTCACCTGAAAGCTCTAGAAAAAGCTACTAAATTAACCTTGAAGATTGTTTGGTCACACCACTTTTTCCAAGGATAGAACTTTATATTTGTGTTTGGTTTTTTTCTTTTCTGTTTATGTGTGTCCAGACCAGAATGAGACGGTGCTGGTGTTTCGGGGCAGTGTGTACTGGACGGTGTCGGCTGACGGTGGTGTGAGCGGCCCGCTGCCTCTCCGTCAGCGCTGGTCTGACCTCCCTCCGGCCATCGAGGCTGCTGCCTTCTCCCCCCTGGACTCGAAGTGGTATTTTTTCAAAGGTGATGCTTCGCTGAGCTCATTAATGTGACTCACACTTCCTTTTAAAGACATTCCCTAACCTATTGGCTAACTTCACGTATCTGTTAAAGCTGCCAAAAATAGATTCTGTGGTGCCTATTTAAAGACCTTTACTGCCCTGAAGCCTCAGCTGTAGTTAAAGTAGCTTCACCTGTGTGCTAAAGAATAATAACTTGTTTGAAGTTACTGCCCAGTTCCTCTTTCTTTCCTGCTCAAGGGCAAAACCTGACACTGTTATCTAGATTCTACTGATCTGCTAAATGCAAACAGTTTTATGCAAAACACAGACACTCAATCCAACAGCATTATTTATTATCTCCATCCTTTGTTTTCCGTGAACTAAAAGAGTCACTGTTGACACTTGGTTGCATTTCCTCAAAACACCTAACCCAAAAATAGTCGTTATTATAAGGCTTTCACTGGAGAAGAGTGCAAAATAAGTCTTTGCTGTCTTTTGCAAAAGTTATATTTTCGTTTTAAAAGAGCAGACCTTTCTGGATTTTGAGTATTTTAGTATTTTCCTTTTTTAAAGTGAGTTTGACCTGCCAATCTACTGGATGAATTTGTGAAGCTACTATGATAAAATATAATATCAAAAATAATTTCTTGACATAAAAAATGAATCCTGACTTATAGAATTTGTAATATTTCCCTCCTTGTGGTTTGCAGGGAAGCGGATGTGGCGCTACACCGGCAGCGTGTTGGACCCAGGCTTCCCCAGGCAGAGCAGCGAGTTGGGGCTGCCTCGCCACCCTGACTGTGCCTTCTATTACGCTCCTCTGGGTCACATGGTCCTCTTCAAGGGATCCCGCTACTCTGTGCTTAACCTCAAAACCCTGCACCAAGAGCCCTACTACCCCCGCAGGCTGACAGACTGGACTGGTGTGCCACAGGGGACCAATGGGGCTCTGACCCGCCCAGACGGACGCCTCTACCTTTTCAGAGAACAGCGCTTCTGGAGATTTGACCCGGTCAAGGTGCGAGTCACCAGGGAGGGCCAGTGGGCCAAGGATCTCAGCTGGACTGGTTGCAGCAACGCTCCTCAGAGCAATAACATCCTTTGACCAGCAGAGAGTGCTGTAAGCTTTAGATAGAAGCTTTAGAAGTGCAATTTGTTGAGGTATATTGTAACATACAGGTGCTATAATGTTTTCAGCCTAAACCCACATTGAGTTTATATATTGCAAAAGGAGCTTAGCTCAGTAAACTGAATGAGGGGACTCAACAAAAATAAACCTACTTGGTTTATACATTTTGAAGCACATTTAGTATTTATACTGCAGTGCAAAGGATATTAATATGTATCAAAGTGCAATTCTATCCTCATTAATACAATCTAGATAATAACAGGACTGTGCATTCTTAAGTGAGCAGACCAAAAGCAATCTTCTTTTCTCTTGTAGTATTTGCACATGGAGAAACTAAAACATAAGTGTAACATTGTATAAATAATTGTTAGCCTCCTCTAATCTAAAGGTGGACGTGATCACAAAGCTGACAGTTGCGTCAACAGTGTGATGCATTTGAAGAAACGGTTGTAGAGGAACAATGATTCAGGGAAACTTCCAGCGTTCATTCAGAGGTTTTTCCATCACTGCGGGCAGAGCTGTCAGCTGTCAGTGCATATGTAGATCACTGATCACTCAGCTCAATGTACAGTACACTAATCCTGCAGCTAATTCATTCTGACAGTGGCACTGCATTAGTGAATTAAATCTTTTTGTCATGCGGAAACATCTCTGTCAGGACAGCCTTCATAATCTGACCAAACCAGAAAGAGGTTTTATTCAATTATCCTTTAATACTAAGACACGTCTCTGCATTACTGAACATGTTAGACACTAATATGAGCCTCACACTTGATGCTCTCTGATGCTTTCTTCTTTCCAGTAACGCCCATTTACAGTTAATAGTTAAACAGATTCACACCTCACCCACAGTGTCCCGTTAACCAGTGAGCAGCCCAACAGGAACAGCTTACACCATATAACTCTCTATTATATGCATTTGATCAAACACTGGCTGTAATGGACATGTAACACAAGTGAATACCAGACACAGGTTTATTTTTTAGAAGGTTCTTGTCCACAACTGAAAATTTTAGTCAACAAGAAAAGATGTTATGTAATCTATGTTGAAGAAGAGACTAGTGTGATCTGAGTCGTGAGTTTGGTCATTAGATGAATAGCATTTTCCTTTTTTCACATAATACGATATTCTCCTTTCTCTTACAAAAATGTTGTGGGTTTTATTACCATCTGTGGGAACTGATCAGTCCAATACATGACGTGTTGGCCAAATTTTCACTTCAGTTAATCTGACTGCCTTGTAACATTTCTGAGGTCTCAGGCTGTGGACACATTTAGGCTGTTTCAGACACTGCACATACTAATGGTTAGATTCATATTAAAATACATATTACACACAAGATTTTCAGTCCAAATGTTCTCTTCAAGTAGTTATTTAGAAAATCATCTTAACCAAGATATCTGAGGATGAAAATTTGAATTCAATAGAATAATTTGGCCTGGTCTAGTTCACCACTTATACATTGTAACACACAAAATACTTGAGCAAGACTCAGTTGAAGTGCATTCAAACAAATGTAATGAAAAGCCACTAGGCTATACTTTTACTGTGTAAAGCCTGGTTTCAGAACTGCAACACAGACTGACAGTGCTGCACGGTGGAGAGCAATCAGACTAAATCAAATTTCTAATCACAATTGTGATCTGTTTCAAAGGCAATAAAAACATTACTTGCCTAGCTGAGTAATTGTACAGAAACCTAGACTGGCACTAGTACCCTGACAGTAACATTTAATACAGAGACATGTTTCCTATTCACAGGGCTACATTTTAACACAATAGCTGCACAAACCATTAGTTGGATCTAAATATAAAAGTAATTTAAACATTCAACATTATTATTATTATTATTACCTGCACTGTCTTAAAATATCACTCACCTTGTACCACTCTCTTGGCAGGTCTGCTAGAGTAGGATTTGAACAATTGTACATTGTGGAAAAATTAATGGGACAAGTCAAACCACTTAAAGACTTCAGACACTTCTGAGTGGAAAGTGTCACCTGCAGCTGAACTTTGGTTTCTTCTATATTCAGACTACACAGCTGGGTCCTACATGACTTCAGATCCTCTTTGAAGGGTTTCTAATCTTGTCCAACCTTGCACTGTGATTGTTACCACAGCATGCGGCGTAGTGGCAGGAATTTAGATGAAGAACTCATCGACTGAATCCTTATTGTTTGTGCGTGCTGACAGCAGCCCAGCAGTAGTCCTGTTCTCCACCATGGGCCCTTCGGACGGGCTTTGTCCTGCTGCTGCAGTCCTGCCACAGAACTTCCTGGCTGCATCTGTACAGCCAGCGGAGCCCCATGTCCTAGAGGGGCCCTGAGGGTGTATGTGTGTCCGTGGCAGACATTCAATCAGCTCCTTGGCCAGACCTTCACCAGTTGAAGCCCCGACAGCTGCAGGTCTCTCAGAGTGGAGATTTATCAAAAAGTCCATGGAAGAAGAGCGAGCAATTGTTCTGACTGCTGTGTCAGAGTGTGCGAGTGAGACGGGGACTCCTGTGTCTACATTAGTCTCTGGCTCCTCCTCATCCTCTTCCAGAAGGAGATGGGAGAGAGAACGGGTGATGGAGGGGCGCAGAGGAGAGTCAGGGTGATTGGTGGTTGAAATCAGTGCAGGACTGCTGCGCTGGGATGAATAACAGGAGCTGCCTGGAGGGGTGCTGCAGCAGCTTCCTGATCCCAGGCTCTCAGATCCACCGCCTCCTCCGTGAAGCTTCTCCAGGACAGGGTCACTGCGTGGTCTGTGGCCTATTGACAACCAGACAAGACACATCAAGCAGAAACCTTTGCTATTGTACTATACTCAAATGTCACTGAACATAAAAACAGCTCACAGTGGTTTCTTTGTGTCGTGTCAACTCGTGGTGACTGTAGAAAAGTATTTTGATAATGCCTTGATATATTTTTAATAAAAGACGTTATTGGTTGTCAAATATATCACCATGGACATCCTTTAATTACATTGAATACAAAATTAGAAGTCTCTTAAATAATAATAAAAAAGTTGACAGCTGTCATCATGAGAATGCTGTGACCTAAAAAAGGGCCCACGGGCCAGAGACTGCTGATGAAACACTTCTGTAGAAGACTCTGATCTACATCAACAAACAGCACTGTAATGCATCTAAATTGCTAGTTAAAACTTTCACACTGTTATACACCTCAAATAATAAAAGTTACCTGTGAAGTTTTCTTGTAAACAAACAAAAGTACATTCAGCATTACTCACCAAAATGCATTGTGTGAATCTTTGGTCTAACAAATGTGTGGTACATTTCTTTCCTTCCTTCATAAAATATTTGCAAAGCTAATTTTTAGAGTATTTTAAATACAGCATTGTTACACTTAATGTTCACTAGCTAGAAGTCTTCCTCTTCTTCTCTGACTCTGTCAGCATACAACCTGCCTTTTGTAGGTCCTGTAGATCAGTGGAATAGTGTTAAACCATTGGCAGAATGTGTGTCACGTCACCACAACAGAGACCCACCCCTTAAAAAGTGTTCTCCAGCACTACTAGAGGTCAAAAACTCCATAGAATACCTTTAAGACTTCATACGTATTTGGCAAATTTTCCGTGACTCTGATTCATCCCTATGATGATTACGATAGCAATAAGCCTCCCACATACAAACGGTCATTTAATATCATGGCAATCTGTGAATGGTGGGAAAATTTAAAAATGACATTGTCATGAGTTGAGTCATTTGGCCTTTTGTAATTTAGAGACCTGTCTCACTGCCTCTTTCCTCGAGCTTCTTGTGAATTTGTGGAAAGTACCAAACAATACATGCAACAGATTTAACACACTGTAGATATAGTTGTTTACAGCACATTGAACCCAGTGAACAGTTTTTACTTGTGTATACTTACTTTGCCTGTGTGTTTGCCAGGGCAGGGGTGTTGTAAGGCTGCAGGGTGACAGGCTGTGGCCCTGTCCTGAGCTCCTGAGCTGCATTCCTCGAGGGGACACACCGGGGCAGGTCAGGGGGAAAGCACAGGTCAGAGGTCGCTGAGGTTGAGCTGGGGTTTTCACCTGCAGCACAGAAGGACGGGAAGAGAGGGATTATGATTTGCACCAGGACTGGAGCGATTTAAGCACGTTAAGTCACTTTGACAGAATTAACATACACGCATCTAACATATGGCTATTGTGACAGCTTGTTCTGTAAAAGACAGCAAGCACATGCCACTTTTGATTTCATTATCACAAAGGAAGAATGACATGACAAGTGTTTTTCTTTTTCTATTGTTGAATTGATGTTTTATCTTATGGGTGGTTATAATAGATAATATATGATAATAGATTATTTTAACACCAGCTGAAAGCTTCATTTGTTTTTTCTGAGCTAATGAAAGGACATCAAACGCACACAGTCGATGCTGATTATTCTGTGGTGTGAACAGGCTGAAGAGTTCTGTCTCTGGGCTTCTGGCTTAAACTACACTATTAGACTTGATTATGTTGGGCTCTGCCTCATCAGGTTTGTGTAATATGGTATTGTTTAAAAACTGAAATCTGAGATGTGACACTGGCACCAATCAATATGATTTGAGACACAAGGGAAAAAACAGCTATCACATATCTAAAATCCTCTAAAATAACAATGTACCTGAATTTGTTCACATTAATTAACATTTTAAAAAATGTGTCAAAATTAACTTTATATATAAAAACACTGATCTTTTCACACTTTCTCTTACAAAAATATGGATGGTGAAATTATTTCTCTATACATCTATGCAAATGTTCTATTTCTCATCATGAAGTAATAATAATAGAACATCTATTTCAATTTACAATGTAGTGTTTGGACAACATCTGGAGACAACAACAAACAACACCTGTTTAATGGTAATTGTGAATGGGAGAAAAGTTCCTTCTTGATTTATTCCATGTTAAATCATCATCAGTTTATCAAACATAACATAAAACTGAAGGGCCAAACATTAACACTGCTTCATTTCACAAACAACTGCTACTTTCCCTCCAAAGCAAACTTGTAACTCTACTGAGGAAACTGGCCAGCTACAGTACATATTGAGTACAAAAAAGGACAAAGATCCTGCTGTTTGGACTCTCTATGTTGTGAGATGATTATAGAGTAAACCTCCCAGCAGACTGCTGTGTGTTTACAGTTAATGTAGGGCTGCTTCAGACTGACACACCATGATTTAACCTGACAGATCAAGGAGAACTTTTCCTCCAGTCTATCCAAAATGTGACTGTGTGGCAGACTAAATGACTTTAAAAACACACAACATCCATCATCAAGCTGCATGTAAAACATACAATTAAACAGCAGGAACTGAACTATCATCCCCACACCAATAGGCATCAGACAACAGGAAACATATTTGACTTTTTCAAGAAAACCTTTCATCATTTTTGGATGACAGGATAAAATGAGGAAATTAGGTGTATTTTTAGCTGCACCTACCTGGAAGAGAACCTTGTTGCCATCCAGGTCTTCTGTCTGCCAGCGTGTAGTGCTGATGGGGGTACAGGGGTTGGGCAACAGAGGGACTAGCTGGCCAATTTCTTCCACACTGAACTGTAGCACAGCAGAGCTGCATGGCTCCACCCGAACCCCTGGTGACAACTGTTTTAAAGCCAGCTGCAGGCACAGCCCAGGCTCTGTGTGGGAACGGGGAAATGAGAGCAGCAGATAGAAATATCGAAGACAAGAAGGGAATGTGTTGAGGGACATTAAAAGACAAAGTAAAAAAAGAGCCATTTGTTTGATATAATTTGACTTCATTTTGTTTCACTTGTTTTGAGAATTTCATCCAAAACACAACCAATATTTTGAATACTGCAGATCTTTTTATGCTAAGATCACTAATATCAATATTCTGGAGTAAACAAATAGATGTGCGTTGGAAACAAGTGATTTTGTGTCACTTCACCACCTATTTGTTTCCTTCTTATTATAATATGAAGGATTAGCCTTAAAGCTGGACTTGCTGAGTTGAATGTTACATTTTTCATTGCTTTAGAATATAAACACTTCAAAAATCAAAGACAAAAGCTGTACCAGTGTGGAGAGTGAACCAGCAGAAGCCTGTCTTCTGCTCCTCTGCCTGTCGCTGCAGCACTGTCTCATAAAGCCGCACAGAATCCTCATAGTTGTCATATCCACTGTACAGCGTCACACGCAGTATTTCTCCTCCACAGTGCACCGGTCGTACACCCCACACAGGCATCCCTGCACCCAAACTATAGAAGTCTCTGCTGGGCAGGAGGTAGGGCCGCATCAGGGCGTTACCAGGGGAGCTGCTGGAAGTGATGTGGATCCCTGCAGTTTGTCTGCCGCAGCTCTCTGTGTGGTGGTACTGCCAAGGCGGCCGCTGAAAGAAGTCCAGCACTTTGAGGATTCGCTCCTCTCCATATGCCTCATGGAGGAAGAAAGTGATGGCCAGAGAAGGGTAGCCTGAAACATTTTTGGAAAAGCTCTACTCTCAATCAACCTTAAATAAAAACAGATGAAATTCTAACAAGGGAAGCTCATTCTGGGATGGTATGTTTACATCATACCCAGAACAAATGTAATATTCAGTTAAGAGTACAGCATTTGAGGGAGTTGTTGACATGCACGAAAACTTAAAATGGTTTCAATTCCTTAAACTTGTCTTTTTCTTACATATGGAAATTATTATTTCACTCTTTACAAAAAATCAATCAAATCAAAATCAAATGAAACAAAAAAAGCAAGGATCCTTACCTGCCACAGGGCAGAGGCGGGTGTAACTTCTGAATGGGGAGGCCCTCTCTGACACATGGAAGATGCGAAGGCTTGGGCAGAGCCAGCGGAGGAGGCGATCCAGGGTGTGCTGCAGCAGCAGTGAGTCTCCAGGGTTGGCCAGCAGATGCAAGTTCATCAGGAGGAGGAGCTGCTGCTGCCGCTGCTGCTGCCTGACCCGACTGGTCATGAGCTCAACTAGGGTCACACACACACGTAGGAGTACAAAGATGTTTCAGACAGGTGAAAACTTGCAAGTGTTTAACCAAGCAGCACAGATGTTTTAGCAGGACACATAAAAAATGTCTTGTTTGTTATAGAGGTACTCTATTGATTTTCCACATCAAAATCAGTTTCCTTGTCATGGGAAATATGACTCAGCTTGTCAAAACAACAGACAAACTCAAGAATGCCTTTCGTATTTAGTGTTTAGTTTAGTGCCAAAACCAACCTCAGCTTGGGCTTTTAGACTTCTTAGACTTTCAATGTTAAGACTATATCACACATTGGTGGCATGGTGTATTATAGGAAGTGTAAGATTTGTGGGTTTTGGAGCTTGACTCACATCAACTTCATCATCAAACTTTAACTTTATGAAAGTACAGCTGTGAATTACAGGAGTTAACTT
Source organism: Holacanthus passer (assembly GCA_025331565.1). Lineage (NCBI taxonomy): Eukaryota > Metazoa > Chordata > Actinopteri > Pomacanthidae > Holacanthus > Holacanthus passer. The sequence goes on along the minus strand of JAFREQ010000004.1, from coordinate 2,914,886 downwards.
CTGTGTGAGTGAATGAAGACTTACTGCCAGATGATGACATCCTGCTGCAGTCAGATCTGAAGGAGACACAGAATAAAAACGCACATGATTGATCACTTGGCAAAGCTTTTTTTGAGTTTATCCTGGCTGGAGAAAAGACACAAATCTGTCTCCATCTTGCGGCGGCTGGTTTGGAAAGCTGCCCTTTCACTTTAGTCACCATGACAACCCATTATCTGTTGTTGGCTAACATTAGCTTAAAAAGGCAATTAATGAGAAAATACTATAAAAAGTAAAAAAATTATAAAAACATGTGGTAAAGTGCTAAAAGATTATAACGAAAGTTAAGTTTAAGCTGGTTTTAATTGTCAGCCACTTTAAAGTTTAGTGTCTTGGGCAAAATTAACTTCAATGTGGCTACGGCTAACGAGGCTAGCTAGCAGTTAGCCGGGAGCTAACAGTGGACTCACTCGCCAGTTTCAGCTCCGGAGTCCGCGTTTTCATCGTCGGCTCTCTTCAACACCGCCGCTCTTCCAAACATAGTCCGGCACAGCTTCCTCACACCGGACCGACCCTCCTGCACCGGGAGTCTGAGTCCGGACCGAGAGGGATAAGCATCCTGCTGGTCTGATGTCTCTTCTCAGTCTGGTCCAAAAAGAAAAAAAAAACTGGGACTCTTACTGGGACGCTGACGTCACCAGACAACCCTACACCGTTATGTTAAAATACAGGATGTATTTTGGGATCACGCAAGAAATGAAAGGAGATGAGAACAAATGCATGCTGGACTATGTTTAGGACGTGACTGAGACTAAAGTGTGGGCGAAAGGGAGCAGCAGAAGTTGTGCTGCCTTCAATCTAAAGCCGCCTATAATAATAACATGGAGCAGATGGCAGGAGTCTAACAACATGAGAGAGGACAAAGGAGACAGTCCAGACGGGCTGGACAGATTTAAAAGTGCAGGAGGGGAGACCAAAGCCTGAAAATTAAAGACATTGTTTGTTAAGACCCTGTTAAGAGCATTAAAATACTCAACAGCTCGCCTATGGAGACACACAGCATTTTGACAAGTGAAGTGAAAAGACCATAAAACTCTCTAACCTGTGAGAAATAGACACTAAAAGTTACAGTCTATGGGTTTAACCAGCAAAAAATAGTGCAATATCATAGAAACAGACATGCAATACATCCTACTTTCATGTATGGAGACTTATTAGATACATGCAATTCATTCAAAAATAATCAGATTTTTTAAAAAACAGATCATTGTAATAAAATGCTGCTTCTTTCCACAATAAGTTCCATACAGCAATGCAGCAGGTTTTATTTCCAATTCAAATTCTTTTTAATTCACAATTCCATTTTTCCTCCCTCAGTAATGTTTTATTTATTAATGCCATTTTTCATTATGAGGTCTTCCTCTGACCATCAAGACCAGCTCGGCAGAGACTTTGGTTTGAATGAGCTGTTTAGTTTTTGAAATGAAAGTTGCTGTTAGGAAATAAAAATAACCTGCAATACACTGAAAAAAGTAGACAAAATAGCATATCATAATGAGTTTAGTTTTAAAAAAATGTGGGATTATTTAACAGCTTCATGGTTAATCACATATTTTATCTATCTATTTATATAGTTCTTTCATAATTTGGGGCGCTCCATTTTCATAAAGGTTACAATGTTTATGTTTGAATTGCTTTAGAAAAGTGTTGATTCATTAATTTTGAAGGCTGCAGTTTGTGGTGCATGTGTTATTTCTAAAATTTTGTCGACTCATTTTATATCAGAAGGTAAATATTAAAAACGCTCCTAAATATGAAAAAATACAACACAAATTAATTCCAGTGAATCTACACTTCTCTAAAAGAATTTAAACAAAAATACACACTTTAACTGAGTGTATTTTTTTAAAATGGAAAGAGGACACTTCAATCTGAAACTGCTGTAGTAAACAATGTACTTCAGAGACAAAGTTCCTCTTGTGAACGCGGGGATTCTGACTGTGGTTTACCATTTACATTAAGCTTTAATTATGGTTAGAGAGGCAAGTATTTCTGCTGTTTGTTGAGGCCTTCTCATGACAGATGTAAAAAAAGAAAAACCCATCCCTTCATTTTTTATTCTACATTTAATATGATGAAAACAAGGCCCTGTACAATCCACCTTCGCAGTGAGTACAATAATTATTTTACAATTTGTACACATTAGAACATGGTGCTAGACTGGTTCCACCCGTTCAAAATGCAGTCGAGAATGGAAAAAAAAAAATCCTCTTTGAAACCTGCACCACATGGAACCTTCCATTCAAAGAGAGTAGATAAATCTTTTTGGCCGATCATACAGCAGGCCTGAAGTGAAAAATGTGTCATGAGAGACCAAACACCATTTATGGAGCTTTTATGTGCGTCTTCCCCGATTGATCCGTTAGATAAAAGCATGCTGTGAAGCTACAGCTCTTGATCTCTCTAACCACCAGTACAGACCTGGCCAAAATATTGAAAATGACATTAAATATTTCAGCTATGTGAGGTGCACTTAATTCATATCGGAAATTAAAACAACCTCAAAAAACAGACATATTTGCAACATAAATTAAGCACTCTTCCTGTTTTCTCAAGTACTCAAAATGTATTTTACTGCTGTTGTAAACCAGGTCTGTACCAGTTCACACTTTGTCCTCTTCTTTCAATTTAAAATCCTCCGGGAGGGAAAAGGCCAAGAGTGTCTGTCAACCTGTACAGCCATCAATGTGCCACACAAAACAAACATAACACATTGACATCAACATTTAAAACAGGGGAGTGAATTCAAATGTTTTCTTGGTCTCCAAGTAGCCGCATGTTTGCGTTAACATGCTTGCGCTCGTTCTCGACAGCACGTAGTTAATTGGCAAACAGGCTCGCCTAATTCTCTCCAAAGGCCACAAGAAACATGATTTTGTACAAAACTAGATCCCTCCTCCTTTCATTTCTCTCAGCAGAAGAAATCTAATATTGCTAGAAAACTTCTCCATCTTTTGCATGATTTTTTTTTACACATTTTATGGAAGAAAAGTTAAGCTTCCCAGTGTTTCCCAGAATCAATGATGAAAGCACGTCCGAGTTCATTCAAACGCATAGCAGTCCACTAAAAAACAAGGCTCTCAGTTTCTCTCAACTTGATGTTAGCTTTCATTGAATTCACTTGTTTTATGCTACGTAAGTGTACACTTTGCGGTCCTCCGGTGTTCGTGCCAAATATTCCCTCTCAATGAGTCCTTCAATGCGCTTCTTGATGACTACGGGACTAGGGAGGAATCGTGCTCGCAACTGCTGCGTGACCTGTGGAGACACAAAACACAGAAACAAAATCAGGACTTCGTACTTTTCATCATTACTCTCATCACCATGATCATCACCTTTTTTCATATATACTGTGTGGACAGGTTGTAGTAAAAACAAAACACATAAAGCATTACGTGTCCCTTGCCCACACTGGGGACCAGAACCCACTTCTTGTAAGTCATTAAGTACACCACTAGGGGGCTCACTAAAGGCAAGACAATGACTGACCTCTGCTACTAGGACATTGTGCTGCATCTTCTTTCTGGACTTCATGATGCGAACGATGGCAGCTTCGATCTCATGCTTCCTGTCGTCGTCCACTTTCTGTCGTGTCTCCTTCCTCTCTGGGTCTGACTCCCCCTGTTTAGCGGCCACTAGGTGATGCACAACAAAGGAAATTAAGCAACACAATACATTTACTGTGATAGATGAGGCTTTTGCACATTTAATTGTTTATTGAATACCATGAGTTTAGAATATGACATTACAATATTGTAATACTTAATGACCTTTCCTGGTCTTTAGGGCTTCATTACAGTTCAGTGCTGCAATATTTTGAACTGCTCTACATCTTCAGAAAGTATCAGCTCAACATATACAATATAACAGGAATTTAAAATAAAAGTCTTAAGAAAACATAAACTTGATGATGGTGCGTACCTGTCTGGATTTTGACACGGTGCAGTTTGGAGGTAAACTGGTCATTGACTGTAAACACATGGCCATTCTCAATCTCCTTGGACTTGGGCTCCTTGGTGAGAACTCTCTGAGTGGGCTTCCCACAGGCCAGAGACTGCAGCGCTCGCACCAACTCCCTCTCTGGGATGTCCGTCTCCTGCTGGATCTCCTACGGGGTGGAGAAATCAAGTTTTGGGCAATGATGAAACAAGAGCCAAGAAGTAACAGAGAGAAAAGCAGAAATTTTAAATGGATATGATAAATGCCTTATCAAGGAGAAATTCTCCTTTATAAATGGCCTGGCTATTTGTGTTTCTGGCCACAGAAACGTCTTTCTGTGATACTATAGGAATTGTAACATACTGTTACATTGTGTAAGGGCAGTGGAGTATCAAGTCTTTTACCTCAAAGGTGGACTTCTCTCTGTTGTTGAAAAGCATGAGGATGGTCATCTGGAAGGTGGAGACCTGCAGGATGTGCTTCCTGGTGTTGGAGCCAGTTACCTGGGCTCCTCCCACTCCGACCTCTGACCCATCCTCCTTTTGAAATGTTGGGATTAAAGATCAGAATCTAAACACATAATTCAGAATGCCTTTCCACAAGAAATTATGGTTTGTTACTTAAAATCCTGAAGTACTATTTAAACACTTTGAAAATGAAAACAACAGTTCAAGTGGCCTAAGACCTCTAAACATTGGCAACAAAACTAATACTTTGTGTTTGTAATTCACTGCAACACATAAAATGTCCTATGAGAAAGTATCTGTAAAACAATTCTATGGCATAATTAGAGCATACAGTTTTTTAGAAAAGCGCTGATATTCCATTTTATGGTGACACATACCTTTTTGATGGGACCATAGAAGGTGGCGTTTAGATCTGCAGAGCCCATATGGTGCTGCAGTGTGAGTTGTCTGCCGCTGTGCTTTCCAAGATAAAACCTACAAGCAGAAAGGAGTCACTCTACGTTAACATCCAAGAATAATCAATGTAGTTGACTATTTTTATTTTATTGTTAATCCAACTTAGGTGTTAGTGCTTTGTAAAACAGGCCTGAGGAGAAGACCTCGACAGTCAGCACATGTATGAAAGTTCTATTTCTAGTAATAAACAAGGTAATCTCTTCAAGAATGGATCAGGAGCTGAAAAAAGGTTGTCACTCTGGTCAGCTTTCAACTGTAATAAAATAATGTGGCTTAGAAAACTTGCTTTTGGATCACACATTTCATAACCCCCTGGCTGAAAACAAAGCCATATAACCACATATAAAGCTTCTAATATTGTGCTTGAATTGTACAACTGACCTTCTAAAGACTTCAAATGCATGTCGCGGTGAAGGGGGGATGTTGCACTTGGGTGTTGCTGATTGTGTTGGCCAGTATCCTGTGGTCAGGACTCTCACAGTGAGATCAACCCCTCCGAGTGACACCTTCAGAGAAAAAAACATAAGCACGATCAGTGCATCATAATTACACTTTGTACACTGGTTTTTATAGCTACAATTAGATGCTTAGAAACAGATAAAACAGGCAGAACTTAATTAGACTAAAAAATAACCACAGGCGATTGGCACAAACTACGCACATTTGCTGGTTATCTGAAACAGATCACTCTGTTGCAACTCAATTAGAAAAATAGGTTTAATTACTTTACAAGAGACATTTTGGATACAGACTAAGCAAAAATGTGCACAAATAATTACTGGGATTCATGTTCACTAATTTATTATCTGCTAAACATGAATCACTTTTGCTTCAGCAAACTGGAATGACAGTCAAATACAGTAACAGAAGCTGTGGTGACAAAAAGTCATTTGACAGCACAGCACAAGCCAGAAATTAGTAGCATGTATTCCCAAGGTATGGATAGTTAAGTGCATAATTGTTTTCATGTAGCAGAGCAACGCAGCAACGCTCAGTCAGTCGAGCAGTTGTGTACTGATTACAGATAGCAAATTGGGCTCATTATTTTGACTAAATGAGTTGTGGCGTGTAGCGTCTCCTCACCCCAGTTGTCTGTAGATGTTGTCTAAACTCATCCATGGTGGTGTTGGAGATGCTCATATCCCGGAACATGCCCTCCAGTTTAGAGGTGAATTGGCAGCCGCACTCGGTCTGCACAATGAAGACCAGAGGAAGGATCACACTTTGTTAATAAGAAGTTATGTTCATGTTCAAATGAGCACTCTTATGGCGATCAGCAAATCTTTGTCAACTTGTAACAGAGGCAGGTGGACACAGTGTGCTTACTGTAGGGTACTTCTATTCTTAATTTTCTTTATAATGTATTCTACAAATTAAACAACACCTTTTAGTATTAGCTGATTCAGAGATTTCATACTAAAAAATGTAAAGGACATTTTTTGGATTGGCACAGGAAAAATGAAATTGCATAAAATCTTCTGAGGTAGATAACCTTTTCCTCATCCACAGGCTGAAGATTTTTCATTCAACCAACGTCTTTGCCTGAAATCTCATTATTTTATCAAAAAAAAGAACATATCTTGGTTATAACACAGTCCTGCTCACCTTGAGCTTTGAGATCATGTTCTTCTCAGAGTCATCAGAGACGCTCTTGTTGGTGAGCAGCCTGCGGGCCAGGTGCTGCTTGTAGTACCTCTCAAACACGTCTTTTTCCTGCATGAAGCGGAACAGCACCATGGCCTTGTCCAGTATAGACTCCACCTCCTGCTCTGTCAACTGGACAAAAAACAAAATGATGCAGGTTACATATGACAGTCAAAAAAAGAGTTAGTAATCTGATAAACCGCCTGGACTCCCCATTGCTTCTACAACAAGCTATACACACTAAATATATTATTATTATTGTTCCCTAATTTTAAATAATATATATGTAATAAAAGTGTTGTATGTTTGGGTGATACATGGTTTGGTATTTAATCAAATTGGTTTCATGGTACAGTGTGGCATCAAATCCTGAATAACAGGCATCTATGTGTCCTAAAATATGAGCATGGATCCACAAGAGGGCTCACCCCTTTTACTCCTTTCTTCAGTTTGTCATCAATGAAGAGTGAGAGGTACTCAGGCGAGCGAGAGTTGAGATTAAGGAAGTACTCAAAATCGCCTGCAATAGTTTGCTTGAAGAGTCGGTCGTTGTTGAAGGACTCTTGCAGGAAACGGTCAAAACGTGACTTCAGGTCCAACAAACCCTGCAGGAAAGGAGGCAAAGAGACAGGGATGAACAGGGATAATACAGCGACAGTTTGCATTAGCAGTAGCTTAACACAGCAATTACAGCCAATGGTAGCTACAGCAGAGGAGAGCCGGCCTCATCAGAAACAAGTTGGGCTGCTTTAAGACTTTCAAAAATGTGCCTTCACTCTAGTCACCTGAGAAGACTTCACATGTTATTCAGTACAGTGCACAACACAGTGTGGTTGAGGGCAGAGATCATAATGGTTTGTGGCCACAAAAGAAGGGGGTCAGAGGAGTTATCCTGTGCTGGGAATTTATGGAAGTGCATTATGGTCAAGGCTTGGCACGCAATGGTGTGCCAAAGCATGCTGTGCTTGTAGGAATGAATCTAACAAGGTTAAATGTTAGGACTGTTGTCCTCATCTCTCATTCACCTAAAATATATGTGTTTAGAAGGTTATAGCGTGCTTCAGTAGTGCATATGCACCATCAAAACTGCCTACTCTTGCAGCAGCAAAGATGTTCCTGCAGATTCAGAAGACTGAGTAATAACATCACTGCACTCCAGTGTCTCCTGATACCCCATCATCTTACCTGGATGTAGTCTACAGGGTTCTTTCCCTCTCCCTCCTCTGACACGAGGGCCTTGCCTTGCTCCCGCAGATATGAGCTCATACACTCACACATGGTCTTCAGACCATTGGGAACCCTGCTGAACAGCTTGTACATGCACGCCAAATCTGTGATGGATATGCATGAAAACACACACAAGCACACATATCAGAAATGTGGTTCCACCATCTGAAAAAAGGACTGTACAGCTGAGATCTGCGGAAAAAGGAGGCTTATTTGTGCAGAACGAAATAAAATACCGCTGAGTGTACTATTGTAAAAATACTTTCTGAAGGCACCCATCATCACTGAAGCAACACTGCACTCCCAGTTCCACCTAAATCTAATCATCAAATTAATTACATTCCTCATATCTTATTGTTTGTGACATGAGCAAGGGGAACATTGTGACTGCATAACTGATGCAGTGAAAAATATATATCTCTTGCAAGTGACAGTTACATGGTTTATTAAAGAGTGATGTGGATTTCTATTTCTATCATTCTACAACAAAGGCGCTAAAATACACACACTAAAGACATGAAGCACAAGCAGCACACGACTGCAGCACTCTTACCGTCTGTCTTGCCATTTTTGAGCATGTGGACCAGGCCAGAGTTTTCCATCTCTACGATCGTCTTCATGTGTTTGGAGATGAGCTCACGTTCCACCACCTTGACAATAGGTTCCTCTGTAGATTTGTCCAGGCAGTGCATCACCCGCTCAATCTCCTCATTGATCCTGGCTTCCACCTTCTTTATGTACACACTGGCACTGTTTTCTGCAAGGAACTTTTGGCTCTCCATCTAAGTGTGAACAACAAACACTTAAAAGCTGCAAAATGGCAGAAATGTTTCTCAAACTCATTTCCATTTTGTTCAGTTTTTTGCGAGTTGTGTTGTTAATCGTTTTTCAAAAATGTATTTACACTCTATTTCTATTTTATTAACATAGACTCCAACAAGATGTAGCTAAGGTAACAACTAACAGCAATCAGAATAACAAGCAAATGACGTTCTCCCACAAACCTGGAAAAATTCTGCAGACATTTCTAAGAACGGCGCCTCAAAGTCTTCTTCATAAACAGATCGCCCTTCAAGGCCGAGGATCATTAACATTTGGCAGGCGTTTCTAATGGCCCCCCTGGTGGAGAGGAGAAGCAGACCAAATGTTGAAGGCATGCTCAGTGATGCCAAAGAAAATTTAAAAAATCGCAATATTAAAAAAACAAAAACAAAAGCAAACAACACTTCATGATGCTCAATTCACACTTACGATGGCTACCAACTAACTTTTGATTATTCAGTCATTGAAAAAAGAAAATAAAACACCACAGTGCATGAGGCTCAGAAAAATCAATGCCTTAAATGTCAGAGCCTGATTCAATGAATTTCCCAGCAGATTTAATTATAGAAGATGTACTTCAAAGCAATTTTATTGCTTATGGCAATAGCGTGCACTCTGTCTGGTGACAAATGATGATTTAACATTTCCCTCAATTTGATTAAATATGAAGGATGTGAACTCGATTTTCCTCCCAATTTATGTGCAACTGAAATTAAGATGCACTTGTCAACATCAACCGGCAATTAATTAGGTTGTCATGCATGCAATCAATTCGGTCTGAGAGTTTCTGCCTACCTGTCCACCACCTCCCCCTTCCTCTCGCGTGCGATCATATCCAGCAGGGTCTGTCGGAGGTGGTCTCTGATGCAGCCATAACGAACCACCTGATCCCTAAAAATGATAAGACCCAGGTTGTAGACATTCTCTACATTGTTCTGCTGTACGTACACTCGGTCCTGTGGGATAAACAACAAAAAAAGGACAATTAATGTCTTGGACAACTTTGGATATACAGTATGTATTCCCTCCCAAAGGTCTTATATGGCACGGTGGTTAGTTTAATTTCAGTGTCACCTTCTGACCCTGCCTTCAGCTTTCATATATCTCACTTAAGCATTGACTACAGCTTCAATGATGATTAATCGTTTAGTCAATCAAAAGAAAATGAATTGATTAATCATTTCAGTCATTTTTTAAGAAAAATGTCAAACATTTGCTGGTTCCAGCTTCTTAAATGTAAGGATTTGCTGCTTTTCTAGTATTGACCTAGTATTGATATAACAACTGAAAAATTGCTAAGATCAGTTGTTTGCGCGGAGACATTTCTAAAGCTAACCTGAATTTCTTCATTCCTTTGTAATGGTTCAAGACTTTAGAAACAGTTTCTGGCTCATTTTCAAATACATATACAAGTCTGTGTTCATATGCAAATATGACCATAGTGTATTTTACTACTTTAAATCTACACGTGTATCTGAAATATTTTAAAGATATTCTTTAAAATAATGACCAGTATTCACTTTTCTGTTATGTCTCACTGATGTGTAATATCTTGAAGCCGTGTAAAGGTGTCCGATGAGAAACCCAGGAAACAACAGCTACTCACCATATACATCAGAATGTCTCTGATCATCACCATTGCTGTTTGATGGTCATTCCAGGCCTGATTTAGGGTTTGTAGGAAGTTATTGTTTAGGGAGTTGAGGACATCTTCTCGTACCTTTGGGGGACAAACACATGTGTGAGGTGGGCATACTACACTACGTTCTGCAGTGTTAGTGACAACATTGTGCCTGACCGAGGACCAAAACCTGAAAACTCCTTGTTTAAGAGAAAAAAAGCTCCTGCATCAAGTGAACATTTCATGCAATATTCTTTCGTGATCATACTTTGCTGTTTCTTTAATACCTTTTCTCTAGTAGTCAGGCATAAAACAGCTTGATAACAGTCACACTGCAGTGTGACTCAGCACTGTAAACCTAATGTCTCTGTAGAGTAAGATTCTTAAGGGCACACCGACCTCCTCTTTATTCTCCTTCTGGACATGATGAATTATCACCTCTGCTCCCACTAATACACGAGATCAACCCTCACAGACTCACTAACATCTTCTTATACACATTCAGATCAAATGTTAAGGTGCAAGATGGAAGCAAACCCATAAATCTGAATATCTAACTAAAATGGAGGGAGCCTCTGTCTGTCTGTCCTTTGATTTTCTCGACAACCATTCAACTGATCCGACTTCACACTTGGTGGGTGTATTGCTGAGGACCAAAGAAAGTACACTGTCGAGTATGAAGTAGTTTGGATGAGCAGGTCTCAAGAAAGCTGAGAAACATCGCCAGAGAGCCCCAGACTTTCAGAGATTTTAGACGTACACATGCACAGGTTTAAACGACAGTTAGAGACTATGTTATACCAAGAGCCATGTAGGCAGAGGGTTAGGGTTAACCCCCCCCCCCCTCTCAACAGCTAATTTGTGTTTAATGTTAATGTTTTGATAACCCTACTTATGGTGGGGACTCTACAGCTCCATGGGTCGATGATATTGAGAAAGCTGCAAGAAGCAACACTGGAGGCCAAGCAATCTTCTCGTTCTGAACAGGCACTGCACTAGTGCCTACAAATAAAAGACTCATTGTACACACTCATGGCTTACTTATAAAAGTAATTATGAGTTTATCATTGTTGCTTGGTGCTGATAAGATGAAGTTATATTAATTCGTTCTGACAATTTCTACTGCTAATGGTCCATTATATTAAACAATACCTAAATTACAGTAATATACATATATCATGTTATATATCATGTTTAATGATTGGTATACTAATTTTAAAATGACATTTAAAAGGTTGTGATGCCCCACTGTAAACTACAATCAACATGAGTGTGATTTCATCTTTTGCTTTCTGTGTACCGTGGAGCCAGAAGATGTGTATGCGCTTGTTGCTGTGTTTTTGGAGTCACAGGGAGAACATTAGAGTAAAATTAACCATGAATTAATGAATTAACCATTTTTATCTGTGACCTCTTTCATGTTGGCCTCAAGATTCACCTGCTGTCCTGGCGGGTGTAAACTCACTCTGTAAACAGTATCATTGATCAAAAAAAATTCTCTCCAGATCCCTCTGTCAACAAGTCTTTAATTATTAGGTCTAAAATAATCCAAAATAATCCCAACGGAGTAGCGTGACTGTTCATAATAATAAGCTTGCAGCACATCATTAAGATCCGACATATCTGTCTTTGCTGTTTTCAATACTTCAGTCTGCTTCAAGTGTCTGATATATGTTTGTAGATTTTTAGGCGGTGTGCAAATCACTACTGTCTTTCCATGAAAGCCGTATCTTGATTATTATTAGATCATAAAAACACACTCAGGTGACAGATCTCTCTTCTTTGAACTGTTGCTTGTTGACATTTCCTGCCTGCTAATTTACTAGACCCACCAAGTTGAGAATGTGCATTTAATTAAGCTGTAAACCCATCTGGCAGGTATTCAACAGCAGGCTGTTGAAATATTGCTCAATGGGTATCAGCACACTATAAGCTGCACAGAAGCATTCACAACAGATATTATGACCAAACTTAATTTGTCAACAATTATATGCAACAAAAACATGTGCCATGTGACAGCTTAGGAAACACATTCACGAATGGTTTTAACTTTTCAGCAGGAATTTGAAGACAAGTTAATCTTGTAATTACAGGATGAGCATTGGATTGCAATTTTTTTTTACACAGACTGCGGAGAATAATCCGATTCAATAACATGTCGACCATTTCACTCACAATGGATTTCTCCAGGTGAATTAATCAATAAAATGTCCAATTTGAGAAATGTGTGCTCTGTCAAGGTGTCAGTCAAAAACCACACTATTGCACTCCTGTAACACACAAGTAAAAAGCTGTTTTAGGAAAGGCTAGCAGACGGCTGACCAATTTTACAGCTGGAAATCCAGAACTAAATTACAACTCCAGACCCTATCCACAAACCATGGCACTTCCTAGCCAGTCACAAAAACAAGGAATCTGTCAAAAGGAGGTCTGAGTGATCCTTAAAGAGTTTTACAAATCTTCCATTACTCAAGACTTCAAGTAACAACCTCTGAGATTGTATTCCCCAGGTCCCCAGCTTTCAAACTCACAAGGCTGCTCATAAATTTAAACAGCTCATCTTTTCTGGTATTACCTTTGTTTTGCAAGGCCAAGCAGTAATATGAATCTAATTATCTGTTACACGCTTGAGTGAAATAGCAGACAAATATACTGTAAACACAAACAGCAAATATGAGCATAAAGCATGTTTTATTTCATTCTATGAGCAATGTGTCATCGCTTGGCTTTAAGTGTCTAGTGAATTTACCAAGCTTAAGAGGTGAACCATTCTGTGTGTCATAATTTCACTTGATAGGAGGAGAGAAGCACATTTGCTTGCTGAAGATACAGGAATATTTTCATGGAAATTAGCCTTGTCTTATGTGAAGGCACCGCATGCAATTTTAAAATTTCAAGGGAGTTTAAGGATTTACTCGTGTCTGTACTACTGAAGTAATTACCTTGTCATGAATGTCAAAATATGTGTAATTCTACCTGGTCGTGCCAAAATATAATTGTGCTTAATGTTTTGCAAATGCCTACAATCTGTGTTAGTCTTACTTTGTTGATAAGATGTTCAGTGACGACCTCCCGCAGGCCTGTGTACAGCTTCTCTCCATGTTTGTGGAGCACCATTGTGTAGGCGTTCCTGTACAGTTCCTCGAAGCTCAGGCCGCTGTTGTTCTTCCTCTGAATCTCCTGGATGGCATTCTTCAGAAGGTCCCAGATATTGTTGACGTACTTCTCATCCATCGTCATCTGCAAAATGTAATCAGTCATGAGTAAGATGACCTATGATTATTTGTAGCAACACTTACAACTAAGGATCTTGTTCCTAAATAAAGCCTTCTGCTGCAGATTCCCATCTCTCAGTAGTTTTGTCCTTGGATTCTTTCTGCATTAGAAATGGGCCAGAGGACAGGGTGCAGAATTCAATCTTTATGAGATGAGATGAAACCCCTAAATACACCTCTGTCCATTGACAAGCTCCCACATCTTTGCTGTCTGTTCACACATCTGTGAACTTCTAAGAGAACATATTTTGGAGAGAGGTCTTTTTGCCCTGATCTCAAATTCAAGGCAATACTTCTCCCCTGCTGTATATACTGTCCTTAAGAATCTCCACCAAACATATGCTTTAATGTATAGATGATTAGGTTTGGTATTTGAGCCATGACTGGTGTTAGAGTTTGCTGATTGTAACAAATGAAGTAGGGGTTTTACTAAGCCCGAAACAAAGGTCTACCTGGACGAATCAATCAGGGGGAAAAGGCTGCCTAACATTAAAAAGGTCCTGACATGACAGCTACGCTAACAACTACAGGGAGCGCTGTCACCAAGCCAGCTCATTTTGAGTCCAACAACATGAGATATAAGCTGTATTTAACACTAACTCACAAAGCGAAAAAGTCTAACCTTCAATGTCACAAATGACTGTAATACATCTCTATCCTCATTTAAAAACAGAAAGGTAACAATTCAGCTAATACACAATAGTGAGCACGGAGTCATTTTTCATTACAACAGTGTGTTGTGTTCCGTTCCTCTCAGTTCACCTTTGGTGTCTTACTTAAACCTAAATGAATACAAAAAATTATTGGGATAGTGGCTAGACAGTCTATCCCATAAAGGGTAACAGTCAGACGTTCAGTTTCTGCCATGTCCTACTGACGTGTGTTTGAGGACGACAAGGAACCTCAAATCAGAGGAATCTTTGTCGGAGCTACACTGAGACCATCAGCTCTATGAGGAAGATATAAAATGTAAGACTAGTGAGTAGGACCTGATACTATATAGGCCAGTCAATTAGTAGTAAATATTTAAGGAATACTTATGTATGTGCATATCTGTGAGATTACTCAACTGTGGTTCTGTATGTTTGTGTCTACTAACCACAAGGTTACTAACAACATGAGGCTCAATTTCAACACTGACAAAAAAAAACAAGACACTTTAATTTTCTACTTGTTCAAATGGCATATGAAAGCTGGCAGTTGTTTGATTTGTCAAGATTTTGCCAAGAAATACAGGAGGACTATAGATGGAGTGAGAAAAACATGTAGTTTTGCGTGGTGCATCATTATATTGCAATTCTCAAAATCTTTATAACTAAGCAGTTCTCCTTAGTTTACTTGTGGACCCTGAACTCAATTTGTGCCACTGTTGGTGAGGAGGAACAGTGTGTGCTTCTTCTCAGCTGACAAGTCCCAACACATGCAGGTCAAGATGCTGCTCTAGCAGCAAGTCTCAGTGAGGGACTGGGCCACATTCAACAGGCTCACATAAGTAAAGGTAGCAACAGTATGTGGTCACTGTCACTAGCAGACAACTTGAAATTACTGGTAGAGGAGTAACCAAACAAGTATCTGGATGATTTGCAGTCTCACACAGCCAGTCACAGACAGGCTGAATATTCATTTAAAGCAGAATGAGGTCAGTTCATAAATGAGGTCTTTCAATGACTTGCAGACAAAGGGAGTGCCAGGTGGACGAGGAGAGGAATCCTAAACCATCATTTTAACACAACAGAGACAAGACTTAGACCTAATGTTGATGTAACCATTAATCCAAACCCAGAACTAACATTAGGTTAGCTGGTTTGTTTTTTGTTAGCATCCATCTCCAGCTGCTGTAACGTTGCTGCTTGTTCTTGCAAACAGCTGGAAATTTATCTACCAGCATTTCATGGTACAAAAATGTAAAGATCAGACGCCAGGACATCATGCATTTGATGAAGAAAGTCATAAACAGTCAAAACAACAAGTGTCAAGAGCCACAGGGCTAACGTTAGCATCGGCTATGTCGACAGATCCAGTCTGCTAGCTAACATTTGGGGAGTTGAGAGGCAGTTAAATGTTAAGGACACTAAAAAGTCATTAAGTAAAGTTCCCACTGGGGTGATAATATAACAAAGCAGCCGCCTAACTATCCGACCAAAAGTGAACATTTGACGGCTGCACTTTGTTTACGGACAGGCAAGTCATATCTGCTGCTCAGCTGGTTAGCCTGCTAGCATGTAGCCAGCAGCCGAGACCACGGCGATCGAGTCACCGCCTGTCCGGCAGGCAGCGCACCGACTGCGGCGAGCACTTACAGGAAAGGCCCGTATCCTCATTTTGGTGTCCTTCTTGGTGCCGCCTTTGCTGAGATTGGACATGGTTGTCTCGTCCGCTGGCTCTGTATTCACATGAAAGTATTGTCCAGGCAGGGACAGGGGGTGACTACTGGTTTATGGAGCAGCCGACGAGCCTTCACTCGACCTCGTAGCTCCGCGTCCCGGCGCCGCAAGTTTATTGTTGACAGCCGAGCGCCAGATCCGATAGTTGTTCATCGAGCAATGGCGGACTACCTGCAGTTCTCACTGCGCAGAGATCTCACCCTCCAAATCACGCGAGAACACAATCACTTCTAACAGCTTCTCAACTTTTACTTGCATCTCTACTTAAGAATAATTTAGACGTATCACACATATATTCTTCTTCTTCTTCTTCTTCTTCTTCTTCTTCTTCTTCTTCTTATCATTATTATTACTATATTCAGTGGTTTGGTCTTTCATGTACTGTGATATTTCTGTGTGTGTACTTTTCTAGTGGTGGAAGAAGTACTCAGACTTTTTTCTTACATTACTAGTAAATGTAATAATCTCACTATATAAAAAAATAAAAACAAAATAGAATAAAATATGTAAGCAAGTAGATAAGTATAATTATTCGATTAGCTGTACTTCAATTTTGATTTACTTGTAGTCAACTTCTGTTTTATGTTAACTACTTCTACATACTATACAGCCTTAAAAGGAAATTATTGTACTTTTCACTCCTACTTTTAAAAACTAGTAAATGCGTCAATAACAGTTATCTAATAATATATAGTCATATAGCCTAACTGTCAGAGACCAATCTGCATAATGACTACTTTTACTTTTGACACTTCAAGTACAACTTGTTGCAAACATGTCTGTAATTTAACTGAAGTAAAAAACAAATTGTAATGGAGCCTTTTTGGACAGTTATATTGCTTTTAATTAAATAAATGATCTGAATACTTCCTCCACCACTGAAAAATCCATCATAGCAAATAAAAGTCCTGCACTCTGACTCAAGTAGAAATACAGAAATAATGTCAGAAAATGTACTTATAGTATCAAACGTAAAACTACTCATGCAGAATAGCACCCATCAGTGTTATATTATGTACATGTGCATATTGTAAGGCTGAATAGCTTCTTAAGTTAATTTTGGATAGATAGACAGATCATTTTCTGGTTGTTTATGTCTTGATATGAGCTTTGTTTTCGTTCCAGCTTAATTTGCATAGGTGTGGTCAGGTTGCTTTGGCCTGTGATCTGCTGTCTGAGTCTTTGGACCAGCTGGATGGACTCCTCCCTGGCTGCACCCCTTGGCAGATTAACAGTTTGTGGTTGTACAGTACTGTATGTTTGGGATATACATGTTGGCTATTTTGCTTTATGTATATTCAATATAAGATGCCCCTGGCCAAGTTCTGTTGCGTTATTGGTGCACCTGCTTGTCTATACATTTATGCCACTCTTCTCAAATTCATAAATTAAATATTACTTGCACATATAGTTTATAGGATCTCTTATAAATTTTAATTTGATTTTAATTGCCAAATTGATATGCCAAATTGAATGTTTTCAATTGAATAGACAGCTTTCCTAGCTTTGTTTCAAGCAGTTGGTGTAATTTGATTAAATGCAGATGTGACTGGTAATCATTCAGGCATCATGTTAATTGAACAGTATGAGGTAACCCAGATCAAATTCTTAAGTGATGCACATTCCCAAATAAGTTTGTGTTTGATTTAATTCTACATCAGTTGGTTGGTTTCAGGAGCTCTTGGCAAAAATATAATTCGGGCATGTCCTCACTGGAGCCCCAATCTAATAAAAGCTTCACAAACTCTACAAACCAGTTATAATGCTTCTTGCAGAAAGAGCAAAGAGAAGATTTGATGATGGCTGGGGGGAGGAGTCAGTAGTGAACCGGAGTAGATTTTTGCCCCCAGGGCCCCCAGTGTGTTAATCCGGCCATTCTTATACAGTTTCAGTATGTGGGATAGGCCAACAAGATCAACAGAGATGCCACTGTGATGACTAAATCTGTGTTGCCTAATGTCAGCTGATGTTTTTTCAGGCAACCGAGCACACCTTCATGGGACAGTAATAGTACAGAGTAGGGTGACGCTACAGTATATGGTGTGTTTGGCACTTTTAGAGACAGTAACCAAGAAGTCTTTCACCAGATTTATTCCAAGAAAAAAAAAATCAAAACTTCATCCATTTGTCTTGTCAAAAAAGTCCTTGTTCATTACATCTGAAGAAGAACAAGACCACCAGCACTCAGAACTCAACAAAACAAATAATTAACAGATGACTGGATTTAGTCCTCAGTATATCATGTATACAGTTCAGATTAGTTTGGATTCTCATTTGTGGTAGAATATCATATGTATATCCTAAATACACATATAGTTTTCTTTCATCCCCTCTTTCTAAAAGTCTAAGTTTGGGGTTGTTCAAAAATGGCATGAAAAAAAGAGAACAGGATGCAACCACTTTAAATACATTACAGATTTGAAATACTTCCCATTGTAATAATGACAGACAATCAAGTAACATTTTCTTTTAAAACTTTGATATTTACAGCAATTATATTTTTGCCACTTTTAACAATTATATCACAGGTGATCATTACAATGACATTAAGTCACAGGTTAGAGTCCTGCTGTTCTGCGATGATGGGAAATAGATTGGGTTCATACTTCCTGTAATTTCAGACCTGGTCATGATGTATCAGAAATATTTCATATGAACACAGCCCTCCACTTCACTCCAACATTAGAGAACAAAAAATAATTGTAGGTACGCCTGTTTTTCACTTTGCAGCTTGGCCAGGAAGTTGACAATGTTTGCTTGGCACATTTAGACCTGACTCTCTAAAACAAACATAAAGGGACAGATACACACTCAGTATAGAAAAAAACTGTCCTAAGTCTGGACTCTCAAAAGCATTTTAGGATTAAAACAGGCATTTGAATTTTTTTTTCAATGGAAACATCATGATCTAACACTTAAAATGCCTTTGGGAACTCAGAACTGAAGTAATAATTTAACAAGAGGCATAGGTATTTACATAGGAATCTATGCAACGTCACAGAGGCAGACACTTCATATTGCACATGAAAAAGGCAGGTACGTATGAAACAGTGGTTTAAAAACAATAGAAATAGGAAAAACCCACACGTAAGAGACAGAGCTTGAGAAAGAGAGAGAGAGAGTTGCTCTTCTACAAACACTCCTGTACTCCCTTTAAGAAATCTATGTCCATGAAGCAGAGTGAGGCAGATCAAATGATTTCATCCAGTCACGCTAATGCATATCTCAATGTAGATATAACCCACACATCAGACCACTTTGCTAACCAATTAACCTTCCTCCCTAAAGCATCCTCCGGTGATCCTCACAAAGAGAAATTATATATTTAATTTTTGCTCTCATCTACCTTCAGTAGCATTATCAGGGCAGTATATGAGGGGACATCATTGAAGAAATTCAAGGCGATCACTTGAGTTTTGCGTCTCAACAGCAGCTTTGTGAGGACTGCTTCTACCAAACGTTTCTCTCTCTTGATCCAAAACCAATTGCCTCCGCAACTTTCTCTTACTCTCTCTCTCTCTGGCTCTCATCTGCACACCCACCCGTCCATCCACTCACACTCACACCTCCACACACAGCCTACATACAGTACAGTGGTGTCCATTACAGAAGTTTGCCTTCGTGTAACTGGTTATCTCACCCTAACTCTGCAGCACGTCCTATTTTAAACATTGTAAGGTAAAACTGAATATGGCATATTGTAACACAAAACCCCATGTTACCCCCCAAAGTTTTTATTTTTAAACATGAGGCACAATCTGAGACCTTAACTCTAATTTTCCAAACATTTCCTTTGGGATGCAGCAATATTGAACAGTTGATGCTTTCAGGAAAGAGTCATTTCTGTGATGGCTACATCTCTAGTTCCTTCTTTAAAACAAGTGCATTGAGAACTGAAAAAAATGCTGTTGTGTCTGCCTAATATCCACTGGTGGTTGTATACATAACTTAAAAACAGAAAGAAGTGACGTGAGATCTGAGGTCTCCACACAGGTATTTCACAAATATACATCTTCTGAGCATGGTGATCATTCAGTCAACACACTGATACTCAAACTATGTCTATAACAAATATACAACATACATACTAAACAGACTCTTTATTTCAATTTTCATATATTAAAAGCTCTAAGAAAGGCAGCAAAGATGCGCAATAAGGCAGATCCATATGACACACTCAATGACACACTCCACATAACATGCTCTACTCTGGCACATTTACACTAACAGATGAGATGGATCTTTTAAAGGGCTTCGGTTGCTCTCTATTGAAAGTGGTTTATGAGGAAATCAGTGAACTAAAAAGTAAAAGGACGGGGCGCAAGGGAGTGGGAAGGATGGCTGAGAAAAATAAACCAAGGGTGTATTTTAGGCCATGAGTGGCTGTTTGTGGTGTAGATGCACACTTAATGCAGTGACATGCAGTAAAATGCACAGGGTGTGTGTTTTTAATTTTTTCTATGCACGGATTAAGGTGTTATGGCCAGGGATTTGTGACTCTGTCATTGATACGTGATTGTCAAATTGTCCCTTAAACGCCTCAGAAATGAGTTAAAGTGAATCAATACACATGAGGGTTGTAATGCTGTGTAAGTAAATGAACTCCCCTGTACAGCTTTATAATGAATTACTTAAATATACCTTGAAGAGCTGAATTACAAAAATCTGTTGTGATGGTATAAAAATGGACTGCGTCAATTTCTTAGCCGTGGCGAAATCAACAATGATGAAGATAAAAGGAATAATACATGAGGTGTCCATACAGCATGCATTCATAAGCATCAGGTGAGGAATTATGGCAGCTGCTTGTGTGTGAACAAACTGAGCCATTGAAATCAACATAAGCTATTATGAAACATTTTACAGAAAGTATAGCACTTTATCTCACTGTTACATGTTGAAGTAGTCTTTTTCCCATAAGAATAAATTGTTTTTTTTCCTCTGTTGTGTGTCTAAACAGTATGTGCATGTACATATGTGTGTCAGTGTGTGTGTGTTTTTACAATCGTAATCAGGATCAGTACTGTATGAATGAACTTGTGACTTGTGGTAAAAACTTATTTTTCCAGTATAGCTGCTGAAAAGGATAAGGTCACCACCATCTGCTTTCCTGAACCGGAGACACAAGCAACATGTAGCATCTAATCACTGAACCGCCTCAGATGGATCCACTCGTTTCAAATCACTTGTCTGATTCAATTAGTTTGAAACGTTGTCCTGTCCATTCTGCATGGCCTGCTAAGCATCTAAGTGATTGACAGCAGAGAGATCCCTCCCTCTTAGGTCGCTAAAAAGGTATCCTCAGCCTCTTATTGGACCACAGAAAACTTCAAGAAACCGTCAGCAGCCCGCTGGTGTCACTGACCCCTCCCTCCTTCTGCATCATCAAGGCAACCATTGAGGCAGTGGTCATCGCTTCCGAAGGCGCCCTGCGACTGCAGCAGCTCGTACTCCTGGTCCAGGAAGTCCAGGCTGTTGTTGCTAGGCAACCCACGGATGGTGAACTTGTGGGACACTTTGGTCCACTGCTCCCGATTTGCTGCCACTCTCTCGTACAGCTCAGTGGCCCCAGGAAAGAGTTCAGATAGCAGCCTGACAGGACAGAGGAGACCGGGAGGCATGTGAGCTGAGATACAATTGTTTGTTATTGTGATGCTTTATGAAGTGACATGTGAATACTATATATTATAACCTCTTCATCGTCTCAGTTGGAGGATTCTTACAGTGCCAAATAAAAAGGCGAAAACGAATTGAAAAATTCAACCATGTTATCAACTGTATTTTTATCACAGCATTTCATTGCAATAGCTGATTTTTTGGCCACTTGGAGGAAGCACAACAAGCTGGTCTGCACTAACTTTATCAGAGCTTTGTTTGCTCAAAACAGCTGCTGATGAGAGCAGTGAGAATCAACTGAAAGCTCTAAGGGCCATAAAACCAAAACAATGAGCCAAAAGATGCTAAAATGCTGAGTCTGGTGATTTTCATCTGTGTGTTAGTCATTTGATTCAGGGTTAATATAAAAAATACTGACAAGGGCAACAATGAAATCCAAAAGCAGTCTAAAGTTATATATTTCTGTTTTGCACATGCAAAGTAAAATCTCTATTCCTGTGTTCAATACTTGTGGGAACTAAGGTCAGTCCTAAGACAAAGTGCTATGTTGTTACAGGGATCAGAGTAAGAGGGATGTGAAGTGTTTCATACTCACTTGTAAATGGGCATGGCGATATGTTCCATGAAGCTTATCTGTAGTTCTGGGATGTACGCTTTCTCTCTGTCCATCATCTCACTGGGCCTGTTCCCCATGGCTTTTTCCTGCACGCACACACACACACACACGCACACACACACACACACACACACACACACACACACACACACACACACACACAATACAGACAGACATGAGTAATGAACTCACTATTGTGTAAAATGACACACACTTCAGCCACTTGCTCAATAATTTCACATGCCATTTAACAGCCAGCGCACACTGACACATACCAGATCTCCTTGAGAGAAGAACTCTTTATAAATCAGCTCCTGTGGACACAGAAGCAGAGATGTGTTACTGTTCATGTGGTTTCATATTCATAGCGACACCGATTCAATTCTGCTTCAAATGCAGCTTACACAATAAAGCAGCAAATATAATGTGGAATACTAAAATGTAAACTCTATTATAACATCTTCTTTAGGACAAACCAACCGGACAACCGTTGTAGCTGGACTGTACTGAACAAATGCTGTTATCTCATATAAAATACTAAGCCCCTTTACTACATTTCAATATTTGATGTAATTGCTGTTTTTTTCATTAATCCCCATTCTGGCTCGTGAGAAAATAATGTACCAGCTGAGACCAACACAAGCCAGGCCCTGAATTGAACAGAAATGTGTTTTCAGTTTTGGGAGTAAGGATTACAGTGCATTTGTTGTAGGTGTTAGGTGTTTAGAGATTTAGGGTGTAGGATTTAGGACAAGGGTCAGGGGTTTGGTGTCGAAAAGGGGGCAGACCAAGATTAAACTTAATCCTAAAATGGAGTGCAGTTTCACAGAATGCAGTGAATATAATGGTGTATAGACTGAAAGGTGGTTTCTAACTGTACAGCTATGCATCTCATAATCTTTATTGTCCCAGAAATGAGCCAGTTTTACTTCTAAATCTTTAAGAATGCACATCTGAAAATAGGAGCTGCTCTGGAGGGACGTCTTGAGACTGCATGTCAACTAGCAGACGCAGTATATAAATTGTCTGAAACTGTGCAACTATAATTGCTATATCTACTGTACTTCTGCAACTTGTGCTGCACTAATTACTAAATGTTAATATCAATAATTGTTCACATTACAAGGGTAATTGGACTAACACTGCAGCACATTTACATGCATGAAAATACTACAATATATTTGTCAAAGGGTGTAGCACAAACCTCATATGAGGTGACGAATGCAAATATATGATGAACTGTGTGCAACAGTTCATCATATATTTAAAAACTAAATCCGTTAAAAATACAGCTAAATTTGTGGTAAGTATAGACGTTGACACTGAGTGCGAACTGACAGCAATCTTGCGTGTAGTTTTCCAGCCCTTGGTTTGGTCTGACAGGTCACACGACGTCATCAACAGGCACAGCAGCATGGAGCGGTGGGTTCGGCTTTTTGGGTTGTATCCCTCTGAAACACATTAAAAAAATGAGTCCATCTAAACTGCATTTACGCAATTATGTTTGCAGTAAATTAGATGGCAGCTTTGTGAAGATCTGAGGGAAAAACTACAGGTAAAAGCACACAATCATAAAAAACTTAGATTGAAACCTTCAACTGATCTTTCGAATGTCAAAATGCCCAGTTAGTATATATTGATAGATATTGAGGATCACAATTCACATCTGCATGTTAGGTAAGGGAACTTTGTGCTTGGTAAGAAAAAGTGATGTTTCAATCTAAACATTGTATACTTTCCATTCTGTGTTTGGTCAAACTATTTTCCTCCATGACAGACAGGTTTCAGACTCTATGGTGCGAGACAGTTGCCCAACTCATTTAGAAGCTTTTAATGTCCTTGAATTGCTTTAACAGCACAAAATTGATTCCACTGAGGAGACATCCACTCAGGATAACTTATAATTGGTTGCATTCAGGCGTAACAAACCACTGGCCAGGAGGTTACAGCCAATTATATTACGTAAGAGTGCAGTAAGCAACTGTCTCCTCAAAAGGGTAAATAGTCCAATGAAAGTAGGGGATAACTAAGAATGTCAGTGATGAATACACCAAGTTTGACCTCCAATCTCTGCAAGATAAGTCACATAATAAAATTCTACAGTTAGTGTGCTTCCTTTGTGTGGTGCCAAGCTGAGAGCCACACTGCAGAAGAAATGGCTTCATAATTTCACAGTCTGCAAATTTGTCAGTGATTGCTAAAAAAGAGGGCATAAACTAAAGGGGTTTGCATGTGATTCATCATACATACAATGATGAAAATGGCAAATTTCTAATACTCAATAGTGCATCATTAATGTTATTCATATTGCACGTCTTCTCTTGTGATATCAGCCTGTTCTAATTTGAGAAAAAATAAAAACCATGGTTTGGTGTCATCGCTCTGGAACAAGCATCTGAACCAAGCCTCCCTTTGTTCTTAAAGGTTGCAGGTATAAAGGAGAAGTAAAGGCATGGCTGCGCATACTGAACTACTGGGACTTACTATCAGCCATCTTCTGCAGGTCCTTGAAAATGCGAAGGTGGTGAGCCAGGTCAGTAGCCAGAATAATGTCTCTGATCAAATCCAGCATGCGCTGGTAGTCCTGAAAAACATCAAGAATAACTTGAGCTTGCCCATACAGTGATAGCAGAATGCAGTAAATGAAATGTAAAGTGAGAGACAGAGGAACAAAGAGAGACACTTGTACTGTGTCAGATTTTATATCTCACCTTCCTGGAGAACTTCTCAAAGATGTTGCAGCCGACAGTGTTCAGGATGGCGATGGCCTGGGCAAAGTGATGTCTCTGTCGTGGCAAATAAATCACAATGGGAACAGGAGTGAGTGCATTTGAAAATTCTGCTTCCAGAAGAATGTTGAGTCATGTTGCAGTGCAACAAGCGCAGCCAATTTACATGACTCCTGTTGCCTCTTCACTGAAACAAGGGACCAAGGTTTGATTTTGGCCACTAGGTGTCGTACAAGAACAAAA
Organism: Holacanthus passer; assembly: GCA_025331565.1. NCBI lineage: Eukaryota > Metazoa > Chordata > Actinopteri > Pomacanthidae > Holacanthus > Holacanthus passer. Next base: position 2,889,808 of record JAFREQ010000004.1, on the reverse strand, counting down.
TAACATGAGCAGCTCACATACTGAAGTTCATCAAGCAGAAAGGAGCAGACAAATATAAGAAAATTGTATTCAACTCTACAAGGTACTTAGTATAATACTCTCATTAGCATTGAGGTCATAATTAGTGGTGGTGTGGATTTACGTGGACTAATTTCTGCCCCTGTCTTACGTATAAATGGGAAGGACAAAAAAATTAGAAACACCTCTAATAAAATCCAGTGCAACACTCGGTAATAAACATATGTATTTTCTACTATACTAAAACTACTATACTAATTTACACATTTCCCACAATGTCAACAGAAAAATGATGATTATAAAAGGTAGAATTATATAAAAGGTAGAAAGGACTGCAGCTGAAAATTAACCAGCTGGCACATTTACAGGAATGTTGATTAATGTGTGTTGTCCTCATAAACAAATTAACGAAATGAAATTTATGGCAGGACTGTTGTATTGAATTGCAGCAAATTGTGCAGGTGCATCTAATAAAGTGGCCACTCAGTGTACAAGCAATAAATATTTATATAGGCACAAATCCCTCATGTTGTCTGAACTTTGCCAGCTCTCCCACATCCCTGCGACGTGATGTAACTGGTGGTGAGTTTACCTCCATCACGGATCCCTCTGAGCTGTAGAGAGCAGCCAGCACAGATTGCTGAAAGCGGACACAGACAGACAAGTGAACACAATCCTTATAGTGTACACACTGTATTGATTCAAACGAAACAACATCCTTCAATAAAATCTTCTCTTTGACCGGACTTGTCAGCTTGAATGTGGATCTTCAAATAGGAAAACCATAAAAGAAGCTGTTATGATGATGACCTTTGTTACATAATGACAGCTGGTGTGTGTGTGTCATTTAGGTGCTGGAGGGTTATACATGATTCGAGTGCAGCAGAGCAACATGCTTCTAATCACAATGACATCTAGTGTCTCGCTGGGGTGAATTCACAGATGAGGAGACACAACCACAGATTTCACTGTGACACACCCAGAGTCTGGCTGTCATTGACATGCTCCACGTAAAAGTCAATTTTCACTCTGCATTTCTATAGTGCAGGTGCAGTGCTGGTTTGTGAGGTTTAATTATTTTAATCTTTCTTTCTTTCCCCTCTGTCATTTTTGATGTAATCCATCGTAATCCCACTATTACAGCTGAAAAATGAACATAATTTGTGCTCTCACTGAGGCGACTTGGAAAGAATTGTTGGTGCCACGGTGGTCCAGGTCATGGCACATACAGGAGACAAAGAGAGCTAGAATCTCTATGTCCCTAGAAAGAGAAGAAAGAGGAAGGTTATGGCAACTTTCAGCTACTTGTGTCCCCAGTGGGATACTTTTAGCAACAGAAACGACACTATGATACAATTTCATACACGTTTAAGAGTTAAATCATTAAAGCATGCAGTGTTAAATATACTTACTCGAGGTAGTTGGACAGCCCTAGGTTTTTGTGGAGCAGGTAACAGAAGTGTGAGACAGAGAAGGCGTGCATCCAGTTGTGGTAGGGAGGGTCCCTGTAGCCTTTCTTCACCATCAAACAGAACCTGACACCAAAGAAGCAATTTAATTATCATCTGCAACACAGCGTGCAACTAGTGACACATGTAGCACACATGACTGATTGATTTTCCAATATGTAATTGAATGAATTCATTATGACCTGTAGCATGACCTGTTTGGTTTTCTCTTTCAATTAAAAGTGGCACTAGAAATAATCTATTTCAACTCACCGATCCCAAAGTTAGAGAGTTAGAATAATTTTAACTCGAAACATATATTCCAATAATTTACTCTAGTGATAGATTTTGCCCAAAATCTTGCCAGTTTTGTTGCTAGAGAGCAGAATGCAGACAAGTTAAAGTAACTCTAGGACACAGCCATGCACACAGGCTCTTATATTCAGTACATGAGTTGATGGAGTTGTCAGACCTGGCGAGAGTGTGCAGGTCAATCTTGTATTTGTTGATGAAACCCATGTCTTCAAACATGCTGAGGATGCACTGCAGACACACACAACAGGATCGGTTACATCTCATTTTACTCTGTGTTTCTCCAGCTGTCCTCTCTCATTCTTACTTCTTTCTCTTAACCACCGGTCCTTACCAAGGGCGTGTTGTCATCGGGCAGGGAGCGAGGTGTGTATGTGAACTCGGCGAAGCAGGGGTGGATCTCCTGCACTGGTTCGATCCCCGTCACCAGCAGCTTAGACACCTCTTCCTCTGAAACCTGCAACATACACATACTGAATCATATGGAGTAAATAATATTGAGAGTGTCAGTAAATACCATGTGTCTGTGTGCCAGAGTGAGTGACATGTATAAATATGATCTTACCTTCATATGGTACATCATCATTTCATTGGCCAGGTGGGACCTGAACTGAGCTTCATGGACTTTCTTGTAGAGCAGAGACTAGAGAAACACACACCATATTACAGAAACACTTATTATATTGTTTTACATTGTCACCCTTCCTGTTCATCTACTTGGGTACTCTAAACAGGGCTTTGTGTCTGATGTACGAAACAATACAAATCAAACTGAATGTTGCTTACATTTCAGTACATGAGGGAAACGCTTTTCACGACTGGCAGCAAACTGTACACCACGATACAGAGAGAGCATTGATAAATAATGCATCTGATCGTGTTTAAATGATTAATGAGCTGCCTAGAAGGCAATTATTTTTCCAATCAAATATCTTTATAGTTTGTTGATAAACGATCGAGTACCTGCAGCCATTAAAAGGTCAGACGCTGGAAGAGCTGCTTAATATGAAGGTGAATCGGAGATGCTGAATAAATGATCATCACAGCTGAACTTTGTGACTCTGCATTAGCTGTAAGAGTCTTTTGTTCTTTCTTTAATCAGTCAGTTATAAATGCAATTCGTTTCTAAATCCTTTAAATTTCTCAGATCTATGACTGCCTGAGCACATTGTTAGACGCAGGAGAAATCAGTCAGGTTACACAAAGAAAATCAATTGCACTCAATATTTCCACTATGTTCTGGTAAAAGGTGACGGGGGTGGGGGGCTGCCATAATGAAAAACAGGATGACAAAGTTTGATCATCACATTCGGAAAAACCTGTTAAAACCATAAAAATCTTTCAACAGCTCTGCATGCGATGACAGCACAGTACATTGCCGCCCTCTCTCTCCTCCTTCCCTTTTTCTGATCCTCATCATTGTCACAAACATCACCACCTTCATCACTGTCTTCCTGAGGTACGTACAGTAGCTCAGCAGCGTGTGTGTTAATGGCTCTGCAGCAGTCATACAAGAACTGCACCATAAAAGCCACTCAGCTCCATCACAAATTGAATCTCTTTAAATTTCCCTCGAGATTTCGCTCCACTCTGCTTTGACTGAGTATTTTGCTCCCACCGAACTGATCCCATTTTGCCAGACAGGATTGATGGCTCTGACAACAGATCTAACACACTGTTTTAAAGAGTAAGAGACTCCTCATGGTGGATATACTGTAAATACTAAACTTTCCTTTATCCCTCTCTATGTAGTCCAATTTAAAGAATGATTATAAAGCTGTGTTAAACTTGCAGAGATGACATTATTTTACATTACGTTTTTGAGTCATGTTTAAAACCAAGCTGAGTTAATGACCTAGTATTGTTTACAATAAGCCAAAAGTGTATGAAGATGAATGCGTAGCTTAAAAAATGCTGCTTTTATTCTCTTTTAATGTGTCATACTGTTTCACTGCTGCGAACAAAGGAACTGAGAGAAGCTGTCTTCTATGGTAAAGTGAGAAGCTTAAGGTCTTAATTAATTTGCAACTCATAACAGCAGCATTTAAGTATTCAAGTAAGTATTCAAATAGCAGTGTAATGCCTTGTCCCTGACCAGATGTCTGCGGCTTTTCAACATATAAAACCAGAACATCTAAAGGCTCCAGAGAGTCAGTTCTTTCAGTATGAGAGGAGACTTACATGGGCAATGCTGATACCACAGTAGATAGAGAAAGCTGTGGCAAGGTCCTCGTCGAAGCGGTTGAACCACGGCCCGTTCATTTTATTCACCAGCTCAGCCACCCCGATCACCTCTGGAAGAAGGAGGATGCAAGAAAGGTAAAGATGACATAAGACGGAGAGTGGGAAGGAACGACAAAGGGGAAGGTGAGACATAGACGGAGGCAATGTGTTGAGGAAAGAAAGGAGTGAGGGACACAGCGGACGGAAGAGGAGAAGGTTGAGGATGAAGAAAAATGGAGAGATGAAGATGAGAGTCAAGGATGAGAAAATGAGGCACAGACTGCAGGTGCTTGAATAATAAAGCTCTGCTAACTTCAATTCATTTCACATTGGATCTGAACCTAATCGCACATAAAAAGGTTTGATTTTAAACTTTTAATGTAAGCAGACAGTTTTCTATATAGAGACAAATCACACAGAATCTTAAGCCTCTCTGCTTGGATACAGCAAAAAGTGAGGAGCGCCATCAAAGTCTGCGCTTTCTCTCATTTCTAAGTATGGAACACACTGAAGATGGTGGCCTCTCCAAAGTGCACTTTATGCACTTTAGGAAAGGATGTGATGTAAGATCTCTTTGTGCTATTCTGAGAGAGCACATGTGTGGAAATGAAGCTTAGTTTAGGAAAAAGGAAGAGTAGGTTTGTACAGTAGAGGACAATAGAGGAACAAAATTCAAAACAAGGGATAACTGGGATCCTCCCTTTACAGAAATCACGACCTACCCCAACACATAAGTAGGTTGTGATAAGAATGTTTTATGACTTCATTTGTAATGTTTTCTTTTTTTGTAATAAATAATTTTGTCTTTTATCTGCTTTATTGTTTGCATTTTTTTAAAGAATGTCTATTTTTGTGTGCTTTTTAGTCTCCAGTTTGTGTCACTGTGTGTAATATTTGCTTTGTCTTCTTGTTACAATCCCGATCCCCCCAAAATTGGGACACTTAGTGAGTGAGTGCTCCATCCTTGCTTTTGAACCACTGAGTCTTTCCAGGATGAACCTTTCATCCCCAGTCATGATACTATCACCTGTTACCAATGAACCTGTTTACCTGTGGAATGATCCAAACAGGTGTTTTTGGATCAGTCCACAACTTTCACAGTCTTTTGTTGCTCCTGTCCCAACTTGTTTGAAACATGTTGCTGCCATCAAATTCAGAATAAGCAGATATTTACAAAAATCAATGAAGCTGATCAAACATTAAATATATTGTCTTCATGTTGTTTTCACTTGAGTATCTGTCAAACAGGATTACACAGCGTCCCAACTTTTTTGTATCAGGATTGTAGCTTGTCAGTCATCTGCAGAGCACTTTCAATTGCACTAACCTGCATGAAAGGTGCTTTAAAAAATGTAAGTTTATGCCTTTTTGCATTTTTAAGTGTAGAAGCTGTTGTTGCTACCGTTGTTCTCGTCTTTGATGGGGAAGCAGAGGATGTTGCGGGTCCTGAAGCCGGTGCTGTCGTCCACACCGCGGTAGAAGAGAGGATGGGAGTAGGCATCCTTAATGTTCAAGATCTGACCAGTGGTCGCCACATGACCTGCGATACCCTGATCTGCTGGAATACGAAATTCCTTCTGCACTCGCGCGCACACACAAACACACACACACACACACACACATAAAATTGCTTATTATTTTTTTACACTTTTGATTTTAATTGGTTGGTGAGAGCATAACAAATGACATGAAACCAGAGGGGCGCCCCAGGGGTTTCAGGAGTCTGAATGGGGACCTTTGTTGCTTGTCATTCCCTATTTCTCTCTCTCATAATTTCCTGTCTGTCTCCACTGTCAACTCTCCAACGAAGGCATGAAATGATCCTCCAAAAAAAAGGTCAGAGGAAAGACACACCATCACATTGTGTAACATAATCAGTGCATCCAGATTAAATGTGTGCAGCTGAATGCTTGTGTGTTGTACCTCCTCGTCACTGACCACACCCCCGTCAAACACCTTTGCCACCAACTCGTGACTGACTCGGTCGAGCAGGAACACTGAACAGCTGGAGAAACACACAGAGAACGTGTTAGAGGGGTGATGGAGAACAGAGAAAGCAGAGTGTTTTATCTCATTTCATCTCAGGTCATTTTGTAACTTTAATTAAATGCGGCAAGTCAGTTAAGAGCAAATTGCCAAGATAGCCTTTTCAAATGGAGATAAAGACATTCACATTGTACACACACACACACACACACACACACACACACACACACACTCTCTCTCTCTCTCTCTCTCTCTCTCTTTCACACACACACATTGACACATCCTTTTGAAGATGAATCAGAGGGCTTACATCTCTGCATCACTGAGGTTCCTGGCTTCCACTATAATTTCCTGTAACAGCACTGACACATCATCTGAAAGAATTAGAGAGGGAGAGAAGGAGAGGGTGAGAGAGGAAATAAAGGGAAAACAGAGGAAATGAAAGGAATGGAGCAAAGCTCAGATAGACAGAAACAGAGGTCACATAGTGAGCACCGGTGGATCAGCTGCACAAGCTGATAAGAGCTTTTGTAATCATCGGTACAGTGAGAGGCAATTTGCTCTACCAGTGGATCATTTTTCGTATCCGCCGTCGTGATGAATCATCGATGACTTTATTCTACTGATGGTGCTTACTGTTAGATAAGAATCTAAATGCCTCGGTGTAATTATCGCACGGAGAGGTGGAGCCATCATCTTTAATGCCCTTTTGATTTTATGGTTATGATCCTGGGTGTAATCACCTTTAGGTTCGGTGATATCTCATTCAATTATGTGAGCCATTCGTTTCACTTGGTGATCAATTAAATATCGGCCATTAACGCAAATTGTCCTACAATGTTCTTTCTTCACAGAGGCAGACTGACAAAAACTTACCCAAGTGTGTGAACAGATTCTTGGCCACTTGTAAGAGTGCCTGTGAAGAGAAACAGTGCACACAAAAAGCTCTTTAAAAGGCAGCTTCATGTATATTTATGTACGTATACAGTGTGTGTGTGTGTGTGTGTGTGTGTGTGTGTGTGTGTGTGTGTGCAGTACCTGGCACTCCACTTTGAGTTTCTGTTCTTTCTGGAAGGCCAAAGTTGAAGTGAGGACTGTTGAAGTGTAGCAGAAACAGTGCTGGATTGCATGCTCATCTGCCTCTGTGTGTCTGCAGTGAGGGACACACACACACACACACACACACACACACACACACACACACACACACACAGTCCCATGATGAATCTCAATTTAGACAGCGCTAATAGGCTGCTGTGGTACTTTGGCACTCTTATTACCAAACATCAAATTCATATTACACAGTATGTTTTACAATCTTGTATTGCAATTAAAACATTTCAAAAACATTTAAGAAAGTAGAGCTGAAATGATAATTTAATCGATTAGTTAACTGTCAGATCAGCAGCTGGATTAATCATTTTTCAAGCAAATTCCCACAATCATTCTCCAGTTCTCAGTTATGAGGATCTGTAACTTTTTCTGTTTTGTATCACTGATAAACTGAATATCTTTGGGTTAAAACAATTTTATCAGTGGTGGAATGTAACTAAGTACATTTAATTATTGTCCTTTTTTAAAGGTACTTGTTCTTAAGAATATCCATTTTGTGGTTACTTATACTTCTATTCTTATACTTTTTACTCCACTATATTTATCTGACAGCTATTGTAACTAGTTAAGTAAAACATCACATCAGTTTTTAAGTTATGTATTGTTATAAATGAAGCTATCCAGCAGTATATAAACATGTATTAATTACACACCAAAGAATAGTAATATTCATGAGAAGTAATATTCCAATAATATACATATATGATAATAAGATGTTCCTTTATTCGTTCCTCAGTGGATAACATGAACAGAGTCATTTTGCAGAATAAGTAATTTTACTTTTGAAAGTTGTCCTACAAATACTTCTATAAGTAAAAAGTACTTGTTCCATGAGTGCGTTTTATAGATTAAACAATGAATGTGTTATTCAGGAAAAAGGTTGGTAGATTAATTGATAAGGAAAATAATGTGTTCACTAAGAAATAAGAAAAAATAATTACTCTGGTTTCCTGCAGGTGTTGAATGTGATTGTCAGTCTTTAAACTGAAATGAGGTGAGAACCTGACAGCAATCAACAGGCAAATGAAGATTGATGAAGGAGATGATTAGCTGTGACCACAGTGATGCCAGTAATTGCCTGCAGTTATCACTCTTTGCCTACAGAGGGCAGTGGCACATTATCGTGTTGATGTCAGTAGAAGTGTAGCTTTGAGCTTTTCTGCCCTGAGCTCAGACTCCCAGGGATCCTAGCAAAGGAGGCAGGATTTGGTCTGAGCTTGGAAAAGGCCTGGGAAACTCAGTTTGAGGGCAATTAAGTTCAGTCTCCCACAAGAGGGACAAATCCTTTATGACTGACATCCAGGAGAGTCGCACAAAGCAACAGTGTCTCAGGCTGCAGAATAATGTTCTGTGGTAGGGTACCAGCTTGTTATTTGCAGCCACGATAGAAAATAGTCTCCATCTCCGCAGCTAGAATGAAAACCAGCAGGAGTCCGTTTCCAAAGACCAGAAGCCAGAAACGCACAGTGAGAAAGCACACAACACTTTCCTCAAAGAAATGTGGAATAAATGAAGAGTGCGTGCACTCTGTTTGGACTTGTGTGACACTGCCATGGGGTCGGCTGCAGTTTCTCAGACATAAATCCAGCAGCCAAACTAATGTGGCCTCCCTAACATTGCTGCCATCTTCATGTTTGAGACGAAAAACCTCCTAAACATAATGAGATCATCATGCTTTTGCTTTGTGTTATATTGTGTGTATATTTCTGCTTCTTCTGACAGTGCCATATTCTCAACCTGCTGTGTGCCTTAAAAACAAGATTAGGTATTGGTTTGTGTTCTTATCTGCTGGCACCTAAACTGAGTTACGAACCTCTTACTGGTGTCACATGTTTTCATGCACCAGTGTCCTACAGTTTGAGGCTGAATTACACTTTTAGGAGGACTAGGCGGAGAGAAGTTCTGAGAAAACTCTGCACATGAATATGCAATCTATATGACAAGGAGATGTATCTTTGAGATATATGTTTCTACTAAAATCTGGACTGACTGTGCTCGGAGCAAAGGATAGATTTATCACATTTTATGCACAGTTGCGACCATAATCCTGCTGCTGTTATTATGGTAATGAGATGCTGTCATCAGTGCCACTGGCAGAGGGAGAAATTATAGGACATGATCCCTTCTCATCTATCTTAGTCTTCAGAGAGAGAGAGAGAGAGAGAGAGAGAGAGAGAGAGAGAGGGGGGATTGTATGTGAGTGCAAGCATGTGTGTGAAGTGTGTTCGTGCCTGTGAGGTGTGTGTGTGAAGTGTATTTAGGGGAAAAAGGGATAAAATACACTAATCTCACAGCACTTTAACATAAGTACAGACATATGCTGCTTGGCAAGGACGTGGTGATAGATAGATAGATAGATTAGATAGATAGATAGATAGACAGACAGACAGATAGATAGATAGATAGATAGATAGATAGATAGACAGATAGATAGATAGATAGATAGATAGATAGATAGATAGATACTCACTTCAGCATGAAAAGAACACATTGTAATTCAATGGTCAGTTTAACAATAATAAATATGCAGCATCTGATTTGACTTACAACATTTCAGGTGACTGTCACAGTTGAGCCTTAGGCACCAAAACTACTTGGTGAGGTTAAGGAAAAGATCAGGGTTTGGGTTCGAATAATTATTTCTTTAAAACCATTCAAATTTACTCTTGGTTTCACACAGGAAACAAACCCCAGTCTCCTATGTGAAAGTCCTGTGTTTGACCCATCCAGCCTGCTATGGTGACTTTGCCGCTCTTTATTTTATGTTTGTCCTTTGTTCCCATGATTATTGCCCCCTGCTGATACTGTACCTTCACACACGTGTGTACTTTTCACGCCTAGGCGAGGCAAAACGTGACACTGACAGGGCATCCTCCAGTGGATTGGTGAGTCTATTACACGCTTTGGCATGCAGCATTGCTTCTGGCGGCATCACACATACACACACACACAAATACGTGCCAGGACGCGGTGCCAAGCCAGGCAGCCAAGCCACCCGCTGTTGGACTCATGACCTGACTCTCGATCATCACATAGCCATCTGCATGGTCACACACGCACACACACACATACACAGACACGGGCTGGGTGATTTGACACAGGCTCCAAAGTGATGGTATCCATTCAGGCAGGAGCTTGTAGCACATACTGCTGGTTAGCGGCAGATTTCAGTGGAAACAGCAGCACACGCCCCACTGCTCTAAACTCAACAAATCTGAGCTGTTAAGCTCAACCAATCAGGCTACCGTCCCAACGTTACTGTAAGCCGCTGTCAGATAAATCTTTGTATCTAACATGAGTCAGGGCTTCAGGAATTAGGCAAAGCCAAATCATCCTCAGACTGACATCCCGGTATTTTAAATATACTTCAGCAACAAGTCATCAGAGGCAAAGTTAAGATGAGAGGTTTATTCTCATAAGAACTCTGTGTGAAGTCTTTCACATACACACCTCTGCCCACCCTGCTTGTTGAAGGCGCACGCTAGCGCCACCACCTCACCGGTCGCCCTGCTGGCCACTGGCACACAAAGCATGGAGGAGATCTCGCAGCCCAACATGCTGGACAGCTGCCTGCGCTCCTCCTGAGAGGGAGAGAGGCAGAAAAACCACATCAGGATGAAGATAGATCTATAAATACTGCAGAGAGAATGAGAAAGAACTAAAACGTCTCCTTACAGCACTGATGTCCTGAAGAGTAATCGACTTCTTCTTCTCGACGACCTGACCGAAGCGTCCAAACATCAGCTGAACGGAGGTGAGACAAGGAGAGAGATGAAAACTGGATGAGTGAAAACTGAGGGAGGTGAAGAAAAACAGTGTAAAGAGGGTGAAGACAGGAAGAAAACAGAACTGTTGAAAGAGGCCTGGAGATTCTGTTAGGACTAAAATATATAAATAAAAGTTGTTTATTATAATCTGAGTGGAGTCTATCCTCCCTTGTTAAATTAGCACAAATAGACCAACTTGGGCGTGCTTATTTGTGTCCTAATATCTCTCTACACCAGCTACTATCACGATTTCACACATCATTTAGCCTGGGGTGCGCAGTGTGTTCACACCATAATGGGAAGCCTGTTCAAAATGCTACATCTGCACCACAACCGGGGAGCAAGACATAAAGGGACCAAAAGAAAGTGATTACTTCTCTTGTCCAAATTTCTTAATTATAACCCCTTCCAGGGATTATAAAAGATTACAAGTGGGAGGTTTATTCGACCGTGTCAGTCAAAGAAACCAACACGCAGGGTTATAACACTTGCATTAAAAGTATGCTTGTTAAAAATTTCAACAACCCTCCATGAATGTACCTCAGTGTGCCATCTTATGGTCCCCAGTGTGAGAAACACAAGTAAATGAATGACTGTTAAACAAATACGTAATACATGGATGAGCTAACCAGGATCACAAACAGACTAACAAATGCAAATAATGATTTAATGAATATTTCTATGAATAATTTATTGTGTTTGTTGGCCTCACCGGGAAGCTGATCTCCTCCTCCAGGACCTTATCTCCAACAACCTAAAGGTCACAGAGGTCAAAGGTCACGGGTTACTCAATTGTTTAAGTCCACATTACTCTTTGTTAAATAAGGTAAAATGGTAGATGGCTCTTATATGTCTGTGTGTGTGTGTGTGTGTGTGTGTGTGTGTGTGTGTGTGTGCGCGTATGTGTGTGTGTTTACCTGGCAGAAGAGCTGATGGTTGTCCTCGGACACCAGTAGCAAACAACAACACTGCGAATGAGTCTGCTGCTGCAGCTGAAGGAGACCACAAGCACAACATCAGTCCTGATATATATCATCACAAAAACCTCTCTTTATCAGACTCCGTCAGATTGTTTTTAAGACCTCAATTTAAGATTCCTTGGAGTGTAGTCTAGGTGGGAAGGTAAGATTAGAAATCAGTGGACGGTGGAAAATGACTGAAGCCTGGGTGGGGCAAGAATTCAATATGTCTTCACCGGCTTGCAGTGACATCAAATTGTGACTAAAGGGTTGTGTGTGATACACATTTGTAATCTATACAGAAAATATAAATTAGGTATCTCAGGTGGTCAGTAACCTTATTCGTATTTCACTCATGAAATCTCTTAATAAGTCTAATCAAAACATTCATATCCTGTAAATAACAAGAAATACATTAACATGCTTTTAGCACAAGATCAAGGTTTTCATTGAATGTGAAATCCCGACATGAAGGAGACAAAGACAAACACGCGTCTGTTTGTGTGTTGAATGAAGACGTGTCTGTGCACTGAGCCACTCTGAGATCTGTAAGACCTGCAGAGCTGCAACCAATTTCTGAAACATTTCATTCACATTCATAGACTGAATTCACGGCTGAGGTGGGGAACACACACACACCTGTATGCATGATACCACAAATACCGTAGGTACAATAATATATACATCACATTGTGAGACAAAAATGCGCACACACCTACACACAGTTATAAGAGCAGCGTTTCCTCACACAACATTCTTCTCTGTAATCCACAGAGCTGGATAGAGAACAAGCAGGACATGGATAAACACCAGTCATGCCAACAACCCCTCCTCCCCCTCATCACACATGCAGGCATTCAATAGACACACACACACATACTCGTATACACACACATCACAAACATGCACACACATGTAAAGCATGTTGCTGCACCCACACAAAATAATAAGCCCCACCATCCCGATTCTCCCCAAATGCTATTAATCCCATAAGAGCCGCCCCGAGCACTTCCCACCAAACTGACAATTCTTCAGAAGCAACAATCTCCTGCTCCTTCTCCTCCCTCCCTCCTCTCCTCCTCCTCCTCCTCCCCTCACCCCTTTTTACAACTGTAACAATAAACAGCCGAAACAAATCATGTCGGATTCAAAATACATCTTAAACCCCCCTGCAGCCCTTTGCACCACCACCAACTTCTCCCTCTGCCTTCCTTCAAACGCAGGAAAAAAAATCTACAAATTCAGTTTTAGAGGCATGAAAAAGCTGATGTTTTACATGCAGGCTGCACTGCTGCAGCTGTTCGACCCCAGGAGTCTGGTCCTGCTGCATCGAGGTAGTAAAGGTGTAGGGAAGGTCAGGTGGGTGATTTTATTTGATCATTTTACAAGAAAAATACTGTTTTTCTTTAAAGAAATTTTCGTAAAGACTTTAAGTCCCTCATAAATTTATATTTAAGAGGACAATGAACACTGCAGTAAATGAGGTCCTCTTCTCACGATGACAGAAAGAAATAATAGAAGACAAATAAGAAAATGGAGGAAAGGAGAAAATGAGCTGCTGATTATGCACCAGATTCCCTTTAATTAAGTAATAATTTAAGAAAAAACAATCAACAGAGTGCTTAAGTTGCAAATGGTGCTTGTAAATTCTGACTGTCAAATTACTTTTTATATAATTTATTATTAAAACACATAGCCTTGTCTGTTGTTTGATAATCAAACAAATGGCCAATACATTCCCAGACATTTTGTTTTTGTATGATAAAATGATGAGCCCTTGTGATAATCAAGGATATATTTTGAATGCCTTAATCTCCAAAAAGAGATTACAGTAAATTAGGGCTGCAGGTAAGGATGATTCATTATTAACTAATCCGCAGATATTTTCTAAATTAATCAATTAATTGTTTTTAAGCTATAAAAATGTCAAAAAAAATAGTCAATAAACAATTTCCTATAGTCCAAGAATACATTCTGAAATTGCTTATTTTGACCAAAACCAAAAGATATTCAGTTTACTGTCGCACAAGACAAAGAGAAGCAGCAAATCCTCACATTTGAGACAATGGAACAAATGAATGTTGTTGATCTTTGTTGTGAAGACAAACGCTGACTTAACCTGAACCATCAAAACCAGTCCTCCATGCTCAATAAGTAGCATGGAAAGTATGTGCATACATCCATTAAGATTCCCAGAAGCTCTGATGGACTGAGGCTTTGTCCCTTTGATGCTGTGTAACCTTCAAACATCTCTCCTCGCTCCTGCTTTATCCCTCTCCATCTCATATTTCCTTTATCACTGAATAATTCCATTCATTCAAATTGTTGTCAGGTTTCTGCACATACTGTAGCTGAAGCCTGATATCTCCTCTCTCTCTCTCCTTCCTCATCAATCTTTACACCTCTCCCTCTGCTTCTGTCCTTTTTACAGCGAGTCTATAGATGGAGGGGGCCATACTATGGGGAGACTGATGAAGTATGTGTGTGATAAAAAGCTTGTGGTATAGGTAATGACAGCAAGGGGGGAAAAAGTCACTGGGAAGGATTTCATATTTTGCATGTACTGTACGGCTTTTAACTCTGCCTGTGTGTGTGTATGAGTGATCTCAAGTACTTACATAATTGATGACTTTGAGCTGGAGAGAGGCTGCATCAAGGTCAAAGAGCTCACCTGGAGGATAGAGAGAGGGAGAGAGAGAGAGAGAGAGAGAGAGAGTGCGACGGGAGTAAAAACCAGAGAGGAACAAGGGCAGATTGGCTTTAAGGAAGACAGGGAATGCAGAGCATGTACGCATGTGGGCAGAAAGCAATCCGGGGAGGGATGCATTTAGACAGCGAGGTCGGGGAAGGGTGAGCGGGAACCAGCTAACAGAGGGCCTAATAATGAAGACAAGACAAGGGATGGAAGACTGCCTGGACTGTAGATGAAGACAGAAGGATGGAGCCGGACAGAGAGGCAAAAATGGCGAAGCAGAGGCCGGAGCAAACTGAGGAGAGCGAAGGCAACTTGTATTTGTTGACAATTACCAGGGAGTAAACAACGTTGACGTGTGCGTATGTATTAGCGAGTACACTTCCATTATGCATGAGATTTTGCAAAGCATTCTGTTTTCACACAGGAGCTGTCACACAGTCTTCGTGCAACAGACGGACTCCATCTAAATTCATAGAGCTTTTAATCCAGATGGGCTCACTCTATTAACATACCTCACCTCTCATATACCAGTGTCTGTGTGTGTGTGTGAGGATCATCATGTTCACCTCAGAGTTTGTGTTTGTATATACGAGGTGTAGGAAATGTATGTGTGAGAGAGAGGTTTATTTAATATGCCTTTGTGTATGTTATCAACCACCTGTGTGTTTGTGTGTGTGTGTGCATACCACAGAGTTGCAGGATGTTGCGGTCCAGTTCGCAGTAGTCCTGGTCTGAGACGTTGAGGTGCAGCAGTGCATTGTGGGACTGTATGGGAGAGGGGCTGAGAGGAGGCCTCTGGTAGGACGCCTGAACAGCCTGGACTCGCACACACGCCACCGAGGCCTGAAGAGTCATGCATGTGTGCAGAAACACACAGAGAAAAAGTCAATTTGAGAGAGAAAGTCTTCAGACTAAATACTGTTTGATATCATTTTATTATCTTTCATCCAGGCCTTTAGAGAAGAAGCAAAAATAAATGGGAAGCTCGCTCAAGCAAACATGACCAGTCCAATCACTTCTCAGCATGTGAGTGTGAATGCAACACACATATTTTTGTGGAGATATAAATTATCCAATAAGCATTTTTGGAGGCCAAACACTCAATGATGTTTTTTTCTTTTATTGACATGGATAAGTTCTTTAAAGGATGTGTTAATATGAACTGAAACAGGCTTTCTGGATTTATAATGTCAGGAATTTACAAGTGAGGGACCTTTTTTTTATAGTTAATTAATAAAAGAGAGTTTTTTGCGTTGTATTAGCAATTAACTACTTAAATTCTATCTATGTTTTTGTAATGAGTTTTGCTGTTGTTGTTTTTAGAGGCAGCATCTTTTATCAGGTGATCAAAAGAGATTACGCCGTCTTGTAGAGCACACATCGGCTGTGCTTTACCCCTTCTGTAAAAAGACCCTAACAAATGTGGTCATTAAATAAAGAGCAAACTCTTCCAGTAAGTCAAATACTGTCATCAAGTTGCTTTTTTAACATTTGTTACCAAAGTAGAGAAAGAGAGAACTTACATGTTTTTCCAGCACATTAAGATGCAGTTCATCCTGATCAGACAGTGGATTACAGCCAACCTGCAACACACACACACACACACACACACACACAGATATTTCAGTCCGGTCCAGCACCTGAGCTTGACTGTTGCAGGCTGTGCTGTCTCTGCAGAGGTCGTTTAATTTGTCCCTATTGTATGTCCCTTAATACAAGGACTCACCAATAAGACAGCGATGGCCTTGTCCTGCTCCTGGTCCAAGATAGGAATGACAACAGCTGAAAGAAAAAAAGAAAAAAAAACCCACTTGTAATATATAATGCATTGATTCAGACAGAACACACTCCTGGTCCTGTAATTTTCTTTCCATGTCCTTGGTTAATCTTATTTGTTCTTTCTCCATGTTCTAATACTAATAGAAATATGTAGGGGAAATGAACATGGTAAAAAATAAACCTGATGTCCTTGCATAACACTCTATTCTTTTCTCTTCTCTCTCTTTCATTTCTTATGGATGTAGAGCAGATAATGACAGCAGGTCTTTATGGACAAAATAAGCTCTAAGACAAATAATCAAGGAGAAAGATGAGTTTGTCATATCGGCACCAAACTAAGTCTTACTTCTAGAACATCATTAAATTGATCCACAGAGTTCAGAGCGGTCAAGCATGTGTACTTAAGGATGTCTCCGTGATTCCATCTCTCAAGGTTGTTCTCTCATCTCTGCTTTTAGATAAAAACATAAAAAATGTTAATTTGAAGAGTTTTCTTTTTATTTTACTTCATTTGTTCTCTTGCGACATTTTTCTCGTCATAAACCTTTCATTGTTTTCCTGGGATTTCTTATGCAGTTTTACTGCCCACGCGGCTCCGTATCTCTCTCACTGCAATCATCATCTCTTGTTCACTACTTCTCTCTCTATCTCCTTCCGTTTGTTTATTCTCCCCCGTTCTCACATCTCTCTGCTTCTCTTCATGCACAAGTGCACGCTCAAACATCCTCAAACAAGCACACACACACGCACAAACACACACTCAGATGTTGGTCCATTTGTCTGTCCACCAACAACATTCAAGCCCTTGCAGCACACACACACACACACACACACACACACACACACACACACACACACACACACACACCTCTTCTGTGTGCCGGTAACGGTGCCGCAAGGCAGATTCTGCATTTCTCTGGCAGTTCGGACAGAGGAAGGCCGGCACATTGACATCGCTTCAGCTGGTCCACGATACTCCTGAGACAGATAGATACAAGTGGAGCTTGACTCAGGTTCGAGAAAGACAATTACCTACAGCACATTAGTTGGAGTGAGACACAGAGAGGGAGTCTGTCAGACACTGGGGAGACAAAGAGGAAGAGAGGATTTTGGTAGACAATTGGAGCAAATGGAAAAACAATCACCGGCATTACAAAAACAGACGTGTTGACACTAACCAGTACATGTCTGAATAGAACTATTATTCATTGAAATTATATGAACTCAATGCAGTCGCTTGTGTGTGTGTGAAAGTGCTGGCCAGGTGTGTAGCCAGGTGTGATGATGGTGAAGGTCTGTTTGTGTTATATTTAATAATCAGGGCAGCTTTCTTATGCTAAAATATGAGACAAGGATTTGTCAAGGACTGACTACTGCCAGAGGACACAAAGACACATACATTTGCACACATGTGTGGTAACGTCACCGCACACCTCAGTGAGCAAACAAACTCAGACTTGCATGAATATGGAAATGAAGGACAAAAAGAAGGAAAACAGTTTCACTCAGGTAAATTCAGGACCTATGTGCTTCACATAATAATCAAGCAAACGCCCCAGCAGCTACACACACACACACACACACAAAGGCACACGTAAGCAGCAGTCACTCCACTACATGCTCACAGAGTTTGAAATCCCCACAAACCACTGCAGCCAAATCTCTGCATGGTGCATTGATTTAAAAGTGTCCATTTTTTTCAGCTTGTCAAGGAATAGTCACTTCAGTCAAAAAACATTGTTGTCGTAGTTTAATGCTGTAGCGGGTACAGCTGACCTTTGTGTAATATCATTGTTCAAAAAAGCTTTCCAGCACCATTTTGAATGTAATTTACAGTGGGCATGACAAAGAGCAAAAAACCCACCCCAGGGCATTTGGAAAAATACGGTTATTTAGTTTCCTCTGTATACATATGACACACCTATTAGATAATAAATTTGTGTTTTAATGTCTGGTGCGTGGTGTATGGAGATAGCTATAAGGTCAACTAAAGCTTCACAGCTGTTAGCAGCAACTGAAAAACTGAATGACATATAGGTCAAATCTGACGCGGTGGGCGCTGTGTTTACAGCGATAACAGTTAGCAGCAGCAAAGACTTGGAGACGAACTGCTCAGATCCAGTAAATGAGTGGGTGTAGGTGTGTTGTTGGCACTAATAAAAATTTGCTGGTGATTAATTGATCTGGGTGACGATAATGACTTCATGTTGCTGCTACACTATGAGCTCCATTTGTCATTTGCTTAACCATCATTAGAAACGCCATGGCTCCGAACAGCTGACGGAGTGTTAATGTGCAAAAATACAATGAATAGCTAATTCTGGTTCAGACTCATTCTCTCTCATTATGTCTTCCTTAAGACATATGCTGTTAAGGTATTGTATTGTGTTATTTTCAACGCGGTTGGCAGCAAGTGAAGTACTCAGTCAAGTACTCAGGAGGAGCTGTGCTGTAACATCAACAGCCACTGATATTATGAATGTGTATATTATCCAGTTGTTGATGTGTGAATAAGTTGATAAATTTCTAAGTGAATATGAGACTGAAAACTAGACACCAGTATATCAATATGGGATATATTTATTTTGGATTGTAGACCATCCACCATTTTTGAACTGTAGTTTTGGTCATGTGTGTTGCCTTATCACTTATAGGTTTTATACTGTACATTTAAATCTACATTTAAGGTCTTATCTCTTTGTTATTATAATATGATATTATATAATTTTGTTGACTGAAAAGAGTAACTTAAGAGTTTTAATCCAAAATATGTGAAATGTTAACGATTACTACACAAATGTGTGATACTCAAGTTTTAAGTGGAAATAAAAACTAATTTTACAGCTGAAAAGGTTCATTGCAACAGTTGTGCAACAGCATTGTGTATGTGTACCACTGTCTTCTGTATCTCTCAGACCTTGGACTGTGTGTCTTCCTTTGGCAATATTTCTAACAATAGCTTGTTTGGCTGTGAGGCATCAGTTATCTTTTACACAACAAATAGTTTAGAGGATAAACGATCACGGAGGCCGTCTTGGCTGAACTTGTTCGTACACCTTTGTGTGTGTGTGTGTGTGTGTGTGTGTGTCAAGGTCCAGTTAATGGGCTTGTATGTATTAGAAAGTGGGCTGGAATGAAGCACAAACACAGCGGCCTTCTGCCTCTCAGATGGGTTCATTGAGTGTGTGTGGGTGTGTTTGTGCTTGTTTTTGTGTGTGTGTATGCCAAGGTCTTGATAACAGGCTTATATAAGCAGGTGAATTGGAGGGAGAAAAGTAACAAAGTGCCCTGTAGCTCTTTTAATATCCCCACTACCTCTAGCCTGCATGCAGCGCTGACTAATGTGTGTGTGAGTATGTGTGTGTGTGTGTGTGCGTGAGTGGTCTGCGCTTGTGTTCTCGCATGTTCGTGTCTGCATAAGCATGTTTGTATGTGACCCTGTGTTTGTGCGGCAATGAGGTGTTGGAAAAAGGATTCTTGTCTGACAAACAGACAGTTTCATCTATAATGTAGTGTGGTGGTTTTTGCCGGAGCCTGGGCAGCAGTCGCAGTAGCACACTGGGTTATAGAGCTTCAGAGAGCACTTAAGAGAGGAGAGGATCGCTGTGTCTCGCTGAGGGACCCCGGGCGCTGTCACCTCGGCTATTAGACCTGCAACGCTTCCGTGGGGAGAGGGATTGAAGGTGAGAGAGAAAGAGGAGCGGCAGGCGGGGAAGGAGGGGGGTTAGAAAGGCCAAAACACAGGCGGCTTAGTGCTTCATGGTTCCTCGGGGAGAGAGGAGAAAAAAAAGAGCAACAGCAGACTGTGAGGTGGGAAGGTGGAATAGCAGATGACAAGAGAGGGAAATAGTTCATCAGAGAGGGATGTGTAATAAGAAGGAAAAAAAGTGAGATAAGGGGAGAGTTTTAATGAGAGAGCAATAGAGATAAGGGATGGGGAAAGAGGTGGTAAAAATGAGAGGATGAGAGCAATGGAGGAAGTCCTCGTGTTGTAATGATAAAGTCTCTCTCTGTGACAGTCACGTCTCTGCATTGATGATGTGATTGTTGGACTGAGCATATTCATTCAGGTGACACCTGCTACAGTTGTCTCTATTTCCCCTCTTCATCTCCACCTTGTTCTATTGTGAAGCATCTGTGGCTGGTTGCACACACACACACACACACACACACACACACACACACACACACACACACACACACACACACACACGGAGTACAGACCTGATCTTTCCCTCCTGCGGCAGTTCATGTGGTGGGTCGTCAGACAGCAGCCTCGAGTCTCCCTCCAGCATGTAGACACACACACACTCCTGGAATGAAAGATGTACATATACATTCATTCATTTGTAATATTAATCAGAGTCTAATTTAATGAGTGATGAGCTTCTTGCATTTGCAACAAAGGCCCGGTGCCTCAGTTCCCTGGTCTGATGTCAGGGACGAGGCGTTTAGCTCCACAGCTCTGAATACAAACAGAAAGCTTCTTTTTTTTCAGGCAATAAATGAAGAAAATTGTGGTCTTTGCAAATATGTTCAGCTGTTTGTGCAAATGTAGAGTTTGTGTGTGTGTTTGTGTGTGTGTAGATACCGTGCTGGGTAGCAGCTCCTGTAGGCTGTCTCGAAGGGCCACTCGCAGCGAGCGCGCGTCGACAACCCCCGCCAGCCGCAGCAAAGCATCCTGGGGAGGGAGACAAACAGATGTCCTGATGTCTGTTTGCTTGTTTGCTTATGATCTCCAAAAACCTGAGGCCTTGGTTATAGTGGGTTTTTTGTGGGTATAATGTTTATGTTACACAGCTCTTCCCTAGATATTTAGCTTGGCAGGCTGCGAAGGCCTCTGAAACAATATTTAAACTGCGTCACACTCTGCAAACACATAGCAGTCGGTGCTTGTTGGAGGCATAAGTGAGGTACTTAAAAACAAACTGAAGTCAGACATCGTCAGGGATTTCTGGGGTTAGTTTTGCTCATCAGGACGCTCTGCTTTTGTTTTATTCTGGCATTGCGAAAACCAAGCACTCGACAATTCATTTTGCAGAGAGAGAGTTTGCAAAGAAGCAGCTGATTATTCATACAATGAAATGGTCGTTTGGTTGTACTATGGCAAAGATGTCATGGTCCACAAATGACATAACAGATATTTAGTTTCTTATCATTGCTGCATTCTTTGAAGATTGGATAGAAGCTCTTAACTTGGAGGAGAGTGGTGGTTATCTTAATTACAGTCTGCCTCTGATCAGTCTGATCAAATTTAACAGGAGCCAATCTATTTTTATCTCTTCTGACTTTGATAAAATATCTCTCCACATCAAAATTCACTGCATGCACAAATCCTAAAGACGGACAGGCATGGAGGATCTCATCACAGCTAAAACAAACCAGAGGGAAATGACTCCTCTTCAGAGAAAAGGCCAATGTATGCTTGAAACAAACTACTTGGTGCTAAGTATTGTTCAACCATGTGAAGGCACAAGTGTTCACATTTGAAAGTGGGGGAAAAAAACACCCGTAAAAGAGAGAAGCAAAATGCAATGAGTTGTACAAATAGATGAAATGTTGTAGAGATAAGTTCAAACCCTTCCTACTTTCTTGCCTTTGCACACCTGCTGCATAAAATGGACTTGCTTGTCCAATTCAGCAATTCTGATTCCCCCAAATTCTGATGTGAGAAAGGTTTAGGTGAGGGTGTTTCAGATCCTGTGCGACAAGACAAGCACTTTCAACATATTAAGGCCTTAAAAGGGACAATATAACTGCAAGGTGAGAGCATTTTGTTTTCTTCAAGCATGTTTTTTTGGCCCTGGCAAAACAAGAGTCTAGATTAATATAGATTAGGTTTGGAAAGAGGGCAGACAAGCAGAGGAACAGGCAAACAGGAGAGCTGACGTCTGATAACAGGGGAGCTCATATTTTAAGGTCATGCAAGATTGAGTTTGTGCCACAATGTTTTTATATTTATACCTTCCGTAGACGTCATAGACAGGCATACAGAGCCGCGGCGTCTCACAACCGCAGTTCTATCAGATGAGCGTTCGCAACATCCCAGGTGACAGCTTTGAATTCACGCCACGAGAGTATTTACACTCTGTGTGCAGTCTGCTTAAATCCCTACCAGTTCCAGTTATCACACCGCATTATTATTACATGTAAGTGCAGTCTAAAGAGAGGATCTTAGCGGGACATCAAAATCTGATCAAAGCATAGAAAAACACTGGAAGAAATCGCAGAGGCTTAAGATGTTGCAGCTTTAGAGCTTTGTAAGGGATATAAATAGGGAAAAAAGATGGTAATGTTGAAACTATTGCCTGTGACTTCCAGATCATCCTCTTCCAGTTGTTCTGACAAAGCTTTTAGTCACACAACCGAGCCAGAAGGGAGAACATATTCTTCTTTCCTTAAGCATACAATACCACAAAAGTACGGTGAGCTGTGCCTGCTGGGGGCCACCACGTTCTACTGAGGGCGTCCATATGTCACCCTCGCTTTTATCTCTATTTTTCACCTCTTTTTCACATCCTCCTTCTCCCCCTTTCTTCTCTCACTCATGTCCAATCTTGTTTCTGACTGAGAGGAAACAGGGAAGACAAAGGCAGAGGAGGAGGAGGGAGATGGAGAAGTTGTTAGTGGGTGAGTAAGGAGGGTGAGGGGGGGTCAAGGAGTGAGGGAGGAGAAGAGAGGAAAAGGGAGGGATGGAGAGAGTGTGGAGAGCCTTGTCATGCCTGAGCACTCAGTGTTGGTTATTACATATGATTAGATATGATTAAATGCGATTAGCTTTGATCACTCAATCAGCCTGCCAGAGTGCTGTTGTAATGAAGTTGGAGTTCTGCCAGCCCTTGTGTGTGCATGCGTGTGTGTTAGAGAGAGAAAGAATTTGAATGTGTTGCATCTTAAGCTGCGGATCTGGAAATGCCTGCGCAAATCCCGATAAGTAATGTTTGATGGAAAGTAGATCTGAACAGCAGAAAAACAACGAACATCTCTGGCTCCCCATCCTCCCCACTCTGCTGTCAAGATGGACGGTAAAACCTGCCATCCTGTGTGTATGTGAGTGTGTGTGTGTGTGTGTTTGTGCATTACTAGCAATAAGATGTATGTCTGGGTAAATGTCAGACTCTGTCTTATGACCTTTCACAATCATTTCTCGCCATAAACGTTAAACCATCTGTTATATTAATTTACCTGCTTCTCCACACATCATCACACACACACACACACAGAGACTTGTTTCACTATCCCCATGGGGACACTCCATTGACATAATGCATTCCCTAGGCCCTTACCCTAACCATCACAACTGAATGCCTAACCTTCACCTTTACCCTAACCATAACCTTAATCGAAATGTAACTTGAACCCTAAAACCAAGTCTCCATTCAATTAAATTTTGCCCCCACAGTGACAAGATGTCCCCGTGGGTTGGTGTGTAGTCCGGTAAAAGTCCTCACCGGGATATAATAACAAACACACACACACTAAATCTATTTTTGCTTTTGATTAATTTCAATTTTTACCATGCTATCTTTAAATTTACTAATTTACTTCTATTGTGTTGCTGTCACACGAAAGTTTAATGTCAGCTTTTTGGGAAGTGAAAAGAAAAGCTTTGTTTTTTTTATTGAACAACATACTTTCAGAGCTCATCAACTGCGGTCTCTGAACCTCCCCAGTAAAAAGAATTAGATAGGGGACAATGTAATCCTTCAATTAGTTCAAAACTGAAGCATGACATTCTCTAAAATTTGAACGAAATCAGTGAAGTGATTTCATTACACTAACACAGTTTGCTTTTGCCTAATGCCATTTCAATTTATGTGAATTTGGCTGAAGCTTTTATCTGAATTGAGTTGAAAAAGCCATAACAAAGTACATGTTTTAATGCAGGAGACATCAAATCCCCAGAATGACAGGACAATGTGAAGTGCCATTATGATAATGCTGTATAGTTGTTATATTTATTTAATTATGTCTATTTCATTTTAGAATTGCTCTCATAGATTCCGTATTCATTCTACTCTATTGCATTACTGTCATTCATCATTGGTTACAGAAATGCACTCGTCTGAAGCAGGATGCATTGTTCTCTAAATGTCACACTAATACAAATGGTGAATTATGTCTTTGTTGACTTTCTCTATCTACCTCTTTTCCTCTCATTTAACCCCTTCATGTCCCCCACACCTGTCTGCACATTTCTACCCGAACCCCTAAATTTTTACACCGATCTCCAGGTTTCTCCTCCTCTTCCTCCCCCACTCCTCTTTTCATCAGGGCGCCGTCTGCTGCCGTTGTCTTTATCGGCAGCCTTTCTAATCACTCGGAGCGCTCTGACATTTTGAAGGGCGCGAGTGATCAGCATAAATAAACACAAATTCCTCTCTCTCTTTATCATTATCAGACACCCACTGACACACATGCATGCATATTTTCCTTAGGCTCTTCTGTTTACTATCTGACATTTCGTGCATTAAACTGCCCACGCAAAACTGTCATTTTTATGTGATTTTTATGTTCACAAGCTTAGTTAATATGTCCAGGCGTGTAAATCTTCACAGTGCAGACTATCAGACTGATAGCCCCGGTCTACAACACTGAAACTATCTCCCTCTCCTGCCGTATTACTCACAAGTTCTCTTACCCTAAATGTGTGAATCACAGAAATCTAATTATCATCCCTACCACGTCCGGTGGTGAAGTGTCTAACAGAGCACCTGATAAAGTACTACAAAATTAAATATGTTAATCACACTTGTGTGCCCACACTGCCATGTACGCAGGCAACCAACATTTTCAACCAGTAAGTTCCAACTAACACGTCATCTTCTCTCGTCTACATCACTGAAAGCTGCAGCCCTAAGAAGACCCTCAGGTTGGTTTTTATAAATATCAGATCACTGACTAACACCGGACTATGCCAATGTTGCTCAGGCTATTAAACATAGTGGGGGCGTTGCCTTAATCTATTTTCAGTTTAACCTCCAAACTTGACATCAAATTCAGCTCATTCGAGGCCCTTGAATTAAAACCATCTCTATCAATATGAACTGCTTTGTCCAGGGCGACAGACTCAGCTCATTCCAGCTTGTGGTCCTCTATAGACCACCTGGCTCTTATTCACAATTTTGAGCAGAATTTGGAGAATTTATCTCCAATCTTGCCCTCAATCTTACAAGCAAAGCCTTTTTTTTTTGGCACTTCTTGACCCTTGACCCTTTTGGTTTCACACTTGTGCACGAAACTACTCGCAGCATTAGTAACACCCTTGACTTGATCCTATCATGCAGGATAGAGGTTTCTGCTCCGTGATGTCAGATCAGTTTCTTATTAAATTCAAAGCAACATGATCCTCTCCTTGTAATGTTGGTGCTGATGTATTTACCACTCGCCACATCGGTTTGTTAATTTTAACTCTACTCGGTGAGTGACTGCTTGGCTCCTTTCACTGCAGTGACAGGCTCTGTTGAAAAATGTACCAGTGATTTAAAGTCAGCCCTGCATTCAGCTGTACCTCTTTCTACTAAAGCAAGATGGTCAAAGAGATCTATACCCTGGATTAGTGAAGAAACACATGCTCTTAAGCAGGCCTGCAGGAAATTGGAAAGTGAATGGATTAAATCAAAACTGCAAGTTTTCTGCCTCTCAAGCCACAAGTGTTTATTGAATTACAAGAGTGCTCTGTCTGCAGCTTTCTCTTGCTTAATCAGTAACAAAAAACACAATCCTAGATTTCTTTTTGACACTGGAGCCAAACAAAAGCAGCCATCTGTCAGCTGCTCGCCCTTTATGGCTCATGATTTTTTTTAAATAATTCCAGCAGAAAAATAGGCATGATTAGTTCCTCATTTCCAGCTACTTCTGTAAAATTAGTTGAGCAATATTCAAATACATCTCACTTGAAACATTATCTAAACTGGTGTTAGCTTCTGAACTAACCACCTGCCTCCTTGATCTATTACCAGTTAAACTTTCTTCTTCTTCTAGATCTAGACTTAATATCTTCTGCCATCACTTGACTGAAACTGCACTTACTTACCTACTTAGTGGTGAATGATCCTCTGCTTACTATGAACTCAGATTCTACCTCAGTGCTTCTATTACTAAATTCTCAGTGCAGCTTTTGACACCATAGATCGCTGTATACTCCTAGACTGACTGGAAAATCAATGTAGCATCACTGGCCTCGTCCACACATGATTTAAGTCTTACTTATTTGAAACAACAAAGTGTGTTTCCTATATTAATACTATATCAAAAATTTCTGATGTGAAATATGGCGGACCTCAGGGCTGTGTCCCTCTTGCTAAATTAAGCTCAGTCAGACTTAATTTCCATTCCTGCGCTGATAATGATACTTAAGTTATTAAATTTGAAGTCTGCTGGTCTGCTGTGAAATACCAGATGTAATGTTATTTCTTACTCCTAAACTCTGATAACACTGAGATGCTGATCATTGGCCCTGCTTCACACAGGCAACAAGTTGTTCAAGCAAAAGTAACTCCTGATGACTGAAGAATTACAATGAAGTTACATTTGCTGGCCTGCTGCTTGCTTCTCTGGGCCAGACTCACAGGAGATTGACTGATGCAAAGTAAGAAAGTGTGCTGTGATCTGACGAGTCCACATTTCAAATTGTTTATGGAAAACATGAGCATCGTGTCCTCCAGGTTAAAGAGGAAAAGGACCATCCAGATTAAGAGCAAAGTTCAAAAGCCAGCATCTGTGACGGTATGGGGGGTGTGTTAGTGCCCACAGCAAGGGTAATGTGCACATCTGTGAAGGCATTAATGCTGAAAGTTATATACAGGTTTTGGAGCAACATATGCTGCATCCAGATGAGATCATTTTCAGGGATGTCCCTGCTTATTTCAACAAGACAATGCCAAAGTGCATTTTGCACATGTTGCAACAATGTGGCTTCATAGTAAAAAGAGATTGGGTACTGGACTTTCCTGCCTGAAGTCCAGACCTGTCTCCCGTTAAAAATATGTGGCCCATTATGAAATGTGAAATACAACAACAGAGACCCCAGACTGCTGAGCAACTGAAGGCGTATATCAAGCAAGAATGGGAAAGAATTTCACCTTCAAATCTTCAACAATTAGTGTCCTCAGTTCCCAAACTCTTACTGAGTGCTGTTAAAAGAACAGTTGATGCAACACAGTGGTAAATATCCTCTGTCACAACTTTTTTGGAATGTGTGTATATTTACAAAAAACCCAATACATTTTATCAGTTTGAACATTAAATATCGTTGTACTGTATTCAATTAAATATAGGTCAAAAAAGATTTGCAAGGCACTGCACATTGTTTTTACTGATGTGTTACACAGCGTCCCAACTTTTTTGGAATCACAGTTGTACTTTAGTTTCCCTTCACTGGCTTCCTATCCTATTCAAACTTCAAGGTGCTTCTGATGACTTGAATGTAAATAAGATAAGATAAGATAAGATAAGATAAGAACTTTATTAATCCCGAAGAAAATTCCTGTGCCAGAGTACTCTATAAATTACAGCAGCAAAAAATACAAAATACAAAAGATACAAAAATAATGGCCCCACCCCTTCATATCTGTCTCATCTCATTATAGCTTATGTCTCATCCAATGCTCTGTGCTCTCAGGATACAGGGCTCCTGTCAGTCCCCAGAGTTAAAAAGAAGTCAGCAGGGCCTTTTCCTATTGTGTCCTTTCCCTCTGGAATAATCTTCCCATCAACATCAGATAATCAAACTGTGTTGAAGCCTAAATATAAAACTCGTTTTTTTTTTGTTTTGTTTTTTTACCTTTAGTTTAACTGATTATTTGATTATTTCAGCCTTGTGCATGTTACTACTATCCCTCCGCCTGGTTGGTCTCAGTCTTATTGCATCTATTAAGTCTATACTGTAGTCCATATTTGTCCTGCTGATGAGAAATCAACAAACAAACTGTAAACTTTCTGTCCATCCTTGAAGTCTATATCCTTATCTGAGGGATAGAGGGTGTTATATGCTGTTAAGCCCCCGGAGGCACATTTGTGATACTAGGTTAAAAATCAAAGTATTTTCTATATCTGCTACCTTTTCTTCTACTTTAATTTGTATATACTGCAGGTTTTCAACTGTAGACAGAAAGGTACACAGTCTGAAGTGTGTACTCTTCTCCTGCAAGAGATATGCTCAATTTGCTCTTCAGGAGGGCACTTAAGCCTTAAACATCTCTGTGAGGCTGCTCTGCCGCTGGTGTAAAAAGCTCAGAACATAGTGGTCAGCCTTCAGGTATAATAATATGGAAATGAGATTATAGTGAAGCAGGACTTGGCTGCTGAACAAGAAAATACCGACCTGCTAATAAAAGTAAGTAAAGAAAAAAAAAATAAAGGCCAAAACTTTACCCTTTCATTCAATCTTTTCCCTGAACTACAGCAGTCGTAAATCAGAGTTAATAGAGAGGGAGGCAGACATTTGGAGCACAACTCCACGAGGACAACTCACTGAAAAGCTTAATTAAGTCTACATGGACAGAGCTGTAGCTAGTAGGACAAAGCCAAATCAGCTCTGTATAATATCAAGATAATTTCCCACTGAGCAGAACTAGGCCAGATAATATTTGCACATTCTTTCTATGGTTTATTTTGGCCTGCTTTGGTGGCCAGAGATTTATGGCACATAGTACAATACAGTGAGTGCTATATTGTTTGGAGCTGCATATCTATATGGCAGACAACTTTCATGATACTATCTGATTTGTACGCATGCATATAGAGTATGCAGAAGAATTTCAAGCTGATTAAAACAAAATTATTTCCCACAGCTATTTGACCCGGCTCTGCTAGTTCAGCTCGCATGTTTGCTCTCTAATGGTGAAAGCATTAATTGCACAAATAGTTAGACAGTTGTGTTTTATGATGCCGGATCCGGAGATGCAAGAAAATGCTATGGAAAATATATGTGATAAACAAGGAGAAAGAATAGGAGGTGGTGATGTAGCAAGAAAGCAGCACAGTCATGTGGCAAGTAAGAATGGATGAATGAATGAGGAGATGACAAGTTAAATGCAGTAGCATCCCCAGTTGTCTTTAGTATTTAAGTGAAGTGAAGCGAGAAAAGACCTTTATTTGAGACAGTCTGAAATTAGAGACAACTTGATTTCCTGCTGTTTTATATTTATGTTATGTTTCATAAAATTAAAAATGGTTCCACTTACTCGAAAAGTTTTAGAACTTCAAGTCACATCCCATGACCTTCATCAATGGATGGAGTTTGCTCTTGTCAAGTCAATTTTATTTATACATCCCAAAACCACAAATGGGCCTCAAAGGTCTTTACAATCTGTACAACATGTGATACCCTCCATCCTTAGACCTTTAGAAACTGCAGGAAGAGCAACAGAAAAGAGATGCTGACTACTGACATGCAACAATTGTCATCTGTACAAAAATAACTATGAAATTCACAATACAGAGAAAACAGGATGACAACACCAGGAATTGATTGGTTTGTTCCGTCTCCATGACATCCAGTGCTTTCAAGGTAAATAATGAACCTTCAAGCTCAGTATCTTACATAATTTCAGAAAGACACCACCCTGTTTTTCTTGATCTGTTCCCGTTTATCTATTATTTAAGACCAGCTCATATTTTGCAATATTGGTAGATGGCCCTGCTGAAAAAGGTGAATGACTGTTGGTTATTTGGATCAGATTTTGATCAGCCAGTGCGACTTACAAGTTGTGTTTTTGGAAAATTCGAATAAAATCCAACACAATTTCTTTCTCCTGTGCACTCCCATCCCAAGATCAAAGCTGTAATTATCAATGTAAATCATATCAAAAACAGTTAGTTCTAAAAAGGACACCTTTGAAGTTTTCTATCACTGGAGTTGATATTACGCAGGACTAACTAAAAACATCACTGTGAACACAATCAAAGTGTTTTTCATGGTCATGTTTTAAAAAGAACTGTTTTAATTCTCAGTCACACCAACATGAACATGTACTGGGAAACCCTTCAAAACCTGGTTAGAGATTCTACGGTTTTTACACTTCCTTTGAGTCACTGTCCCAGATGTCAGCTGGGGTAGATTTCATTATCTGTTGAGCATGGGAAGCACCGGATATGAGTTATATACCACGTTATTGAACAGATGAATTCCTCCTCAGCTCTGAATGGCTGAGTCACAATCCAGTTGACGTAAATCATACAACATTCACACATTTATTTATTATTAAGTAAAATTAAAAATTCTGAATCAAGGGTTTTGTTTTCCTTGTAATACTGATTTGTAACAATTTAAAAAAAGATTCATAGTGTGAACCCTCTCATTACCTGCCTGATTGTATTGATGGTACAGCGGACAATCAGACTTTAGATTAGCAGGTTAACTGAACGCTAATAATCTAAATTGGCCACATTAGGTAAAGACCTAGCTTAGCTAAAGACTCGATCGGGAGGATTAGTTTAAGGAGCTAATTGGAGCCTTTAGGGTAACCCCCGTATTTCTTATCTGCTGCATTGCTCACAGAACCTCTGTGAATAAAGCCAATCTGCATTTCAAGAGGTTTACGATTTGACCTTGATTTAACAGCAAGAGGATGGAGGGTAATGGTATCACACTTGCAGATAATTTAAGGCATCCTCTCTCATGCCTATAGATTTTTATGTAAACTCAACTATCTACATGATCTGACAAGCCCCTCGGTGCATTTCAGCAAGTCACTGGCTTGCTCAGTCCTTCACCTGCTGTGTGTTTACCCGAGGATGTTTAAGGCGACGGGGGACGTTCTGTTCAGTGTTTAACATTTGAGTTGAGTGAATTAGTGATGTGGATTGATTTTTGCCAGCTGTCTGTCAGTCACTTAAGAGAGAAGAGAGCAAAGAGAGACACATGCAAAGACTAAATCAGTGTGTCTGTTTAAGAGGTGAGGAAACACACACACACACACACACACACACACACACACACACACACACACACACACACACGGCCTGGGGGAGGCTGGTAGTGTTGCAGTGGGTCCTGGTTGTTATTCCAACAGAGCTGGGTCTCCAGTAGCATCACTAACATACTGGAGACACATGCACTGTAGAATACAGCCAGGCCATGATGACGGCCCCAGCATGCCCACACACACACACACACACACACACACAGTCCTTACTTATGTCACTTTTGGGGAATTTACATAGACTTACATTCATTTCCTGGAGACTAACCTGAAGGACTACCTGACCTTAACCTAACCCTAACCTTAACCTAACAATAACCTGTTGACCTAAAAATCACAGTTTTCCAAATTGAGGACATCACTTTTGTACCCAATTGCACCGCTGTCCCGAATCAACTGGTCTTGAGTCTAGTGTATATCCCCAATTTGGACATAAGTGAACCCACACACCCACACCCACACACACACACACATAATGTCCCAATGATATCTCCACTTATTCTAACCTCATTCACATTTTATCCCTAATCTTAACCAAGACCTCAGAAATGGTG
The DNA here is from genome assembly GCA_025331565.1 of Holacanthus passer. Classification (NCBI taxonomy): domain Eukaryota; kingdom Metazoa; phylum Chordata; class Actinopteri; family Pomacanthidae; genus Holacanthus; species Holacanthus passer. The sequence continues at coordinate 2,858,027 of JAFREQ010000004.1, read as the reverse complement.
TTTTGCCATATTAGGCCCAGGTTTTGGTCCCCATGAGGACAACTGGTCCCAACAAGGTCAATTTTTATATTGGAAAATGTCCCAATGAGGTAACAAAAAGGAGTACACACGCACGCACGCACGCACGCACGCACACACGCACGCACGCACGCACGCACGCACGCACACACACACACACACACACAGAAGCAAGTAGATAAAGGATTGGATGTGTAAAACAATAAAGCGATGCTGCTATGGCTGTGATAAGGCCGACCTACCAGTCTGTGAAGAACACTAGAAACAGGTGCATCATGGTGCTGCCACTTAATTAACCAACCTCAATGTGTGTGTGTGTGTGTGTGTGTGTGAGAGAGAGAGAGAGAGAGAGAGAGAGAGAGAGAGAGAAGATAGACAAGATTTTTCTAGAGTTATAGAAAGTTATTAAACAGAGACCAGCCAGCAGACCATAATTCATAAATATTTCCTCGCTATGACTCAAGGGGAGGTGGATGATAGACAGAAAGTCAGAAGCAGAAATTCAGACCTGAAAGAACACGCAGAAAGGCAGGAATTGACAGACTAAACAGGCAACCCAATCCCATAACGACAGAAAACTGCTCACTGATGAAATTCACACATCGCTCAGAGGAGAGAGACAAGTGTTGAGGTGTTGCGAGGAGGTTTGAAGAGAGGCCAAGAAACACAGGAACAATAGTGAAGAGGTTTTTTACTGTCATTGTCACTTTGCTCCAATCTGTGCTCTCATATATTACAGATCCACAATGAAAATAAACCATTCATATTACTTTTTTTTTTTTTTTGGTAGTATCATTAGGGCTTCATGTCTTAATTAATGCCCATGGCCAAATTTCACATGAGCTCATCTATAACGAATCCAACGAGATTAATTTGAATCAGACCCACATGCCGTAAAACTTGACAGAAATATTCTGGCAGTAATGAACGACTGCAAATTCTCCTCTCAATCAGTCTAAGGCTGTTTTAGCATCTCCGGAGACAACAACAGACAGCTGTTCTCATCTGGCCTCATCAATGTTACATTTTAATTAAGGAAGAAAAAGACAGAAAGAATTAAGAAGTGAGTGCTTAGAAAGAAAGCACGGCTGATTTATAATCTGATATAGAGATGCTGTCTTTGTGAAACCTGTTAGTCTGTTGTGTTGCTAAAGAACGCGCTAAGAGTTTCCTCAGTAAACATGACATGAACATTATGTCTGACACTTTTTCATTTTGGCATTTTTTGTAAATATACAAACGTTTTATAGGATCTGTAATTGCTCTTTTATGTGCATGTTTAAGCCATACCTACCAAATATGCAGATGGAAAAGTGCACATAAAAATGTATGTTACATAAAACAGTCCATCTTAATTACTGCTGAACTCTATTATGACACCCCTGCATTTAGATTTATTTGAAATGCTTATTTAGTCTTCTAATTTTACTTTGTTTTAATACTATTAAATCCTATTTCTGTGTCATCTAATATTGCCTTTATTGGTTCTTTTAAAATTGAAATTCATACTTAAAGGTAGGCCAGTGGTGCAACAGAGGAAGGTTTTTAAAGTTCCTGTTTTATTACTATGTCCTGCTTGTGCACCAGGATATTCATGTGATACATTGTCCGACTGATGGCTTCATGCCACTCCATCAACAGTTGGTGGAAATGTACCAAGAAATGCAGTAACGTGCAAACAAAGTTAAGGAAGAAGACTGTTGCAAGCAAACATGGATGTAAACAATGTGAGTGAAAACATTATATTGGAGCCATATATTGGTGACTATATGTATACACATGCAGTTTTGACATTGAACACAGGGTGATGGATTAATGAAGGATGTGCATATAGCTAAGCTCCAGGTGACGAGAATCAGGGAACAGGAAGCAAACATTTTTTGACTTTGTCAGCACGTCAGTGTGCTTTAATCTGAATTTGCTGAATGGAAACATGCAGAATTTATGTCACAAACATTTCTCCAAATTTAGCACAGCACAACTGTGCGTAGAATGATCTGGTTCGTTAACAGCTAACACTCAGCAGGTTGATGGGAAATGAATAACTGTGTCCAGCCAGCTTGTTCTGCGTGCAGCTTTTTATTACTGCTGATGAGCATCTGTGTGAGTAAATGAATTAGTTCCTCTGCTGTGTGTTTGGATGTGTCTCGGGTCTCCTTTTGTTTCAGGCTGCGACTGAGCAGCATCAGCATCCTCTGTACAGTGTGACACTCTGTCATCGCCTCTGGTGGTGGTGGTCGTCTGTGGTGACTGAAGCGGCGCTAACGTTCCCGCATCGGGTGTCGTTCCTACAATTACTCTGGTGACAACAATGACGACACTGACCGGGCTGGTGGTGAAACTGTGTTCGGGTTTTGATTAATGTCATTTGTGTTAGTCTTTGTAATCAATGTTTATTCTGTATCTGCTCACTATTAGATCACTGTGAAGCTTTTAGTTGCACAGGTAAACTGTTTTAACCATCTGTGATTCTAATTCTTTTTATGACGTTTTCTCATATGTCTTAGCCAGGCATGCCATACCTTGTGATTTTAAATGAAGTTTGACTATTCAGAGATGCCATCATTTTGCTTGTCAGCTGTATTACATATATTCTTAGGTTTGTCTGCATAACTTGAATATCTGTATACAGTATGAATAGTCGAGGAGACTGTCAGTGTTTCAAAAATATACAAACCATATTATGGGACACCTTATTAATAGCAACAACGCATTGATGGTGCAAAATGATGTTGTTCTTTACTCCTATTGTTATTCTTTTCTATTCTTTATTCTCTTTGTATTCATTTCTAACAATGATGGTCTAAGATTTGGAATGACAGTTCCCATAGTGCTTTGGGGGATGAAAGTATAATGTTGCCATGGAGTCAGTTAGTTAAGCATTTTTGAAAAACATGTCATGGCAAATTAACTATAAATACTTCATGTTTTGCACACAGACAACTATCAGTGAAGTAATATCAATACTGATAAAAGGATAATGATAGAGACACTGATACCCCTGTACAGTGCAAGTTACTGAATCTGACAGTATGTCTGGCGTGTGTTCAGATTTTGATAATTATCTAGATAACATTACTTTTGTATAACATCCCACTCTCATCTCTGTTTGTTACTGATGCAGACCGAGTAGTGATGCAGTTAAATGCTAAGCACCTTGTCTAATTTAAATGCCTCTGATTGTCATCAGTTCTCACCGAGGGACAGGCCTCCTCTCAAATGTCAACAACTGCCAATCAGGGCTGTCGAAATATCATGGCCACTCAAAAAGTACCTTGTGAAAAAAGCAACAGATGTGTTGTGTGTGATAGCACCTTCGTCAGAGACAACGATACTGAAGCTTGTCTGCCTTCTCTCGTTCCAGCAGCGCTGCTGTAAGTAAGGAGCCATTCAATGCCCAGGGCAGGGGAAAGGGAGACTGATGGGAGTGCACTGGAGAAAAACACCAGCACTTTCTCATTCACACAAACTCTGGCAGGGAGGCCACAATAATGGTCTCCATTTTTCATCCTTACCTTCTTTTTCATTTGTGCCCAATCTGTATCTGATTCATGCTCTCCCTCTTTGTCACCCTGTTCCCTCTGTTTTGTACAGTCTCACTATTCAGAATTTCCAACCTCATCCCTTTCTCTCTGTCTCTTTGTCACCTGTCTCTTTCTCCATTTGTCCCTTACATCCCATTATGGCTCTCTCTCTCTCTCTCTCTCTCGTTCTTTATGTCTCTCCGCTGCAGGTGTTTGACAGTCATACTGTCGTCACACGGCTGTTGTTCTATTTTAATCTGACTCTTCTGTTCAGGAACAGACACCCACATGCTCTCGCCATTCTCTTGGCTCCATTTCACTCTCTATTCACTCTTTTTGTTTATCATCCAGCTCGAGAAAGTCTATGTTCAGCTTCATTTCTCTCTCTATTCTGGCTTATGTTTTTCCTCCCTTGCTCTTATCATCTTCCATCCTTCTCCCCACATCTATCTATCTATCTATCTATCTATCTATCTGCAAAGGATTGCTTGCAGTCGTCAAAGAATAATGTCTTGTTGTTGCAGAATGAGAACTGTCTGGACTTTTTAAGACACACTCAAACAAAGCATCAACTGTTGCTGCAGGCAACTTGCTTGCACAGTCAACAAATAAACCGCCATGGATACAGATACAGTTGCCATGTAGTTCACAAGCACTTGATAATGTCACAGTGCACACATAAACTCGAGTGTACTAGTTTGGTACACAGAAATCACTTTGAAAAGAAGGAAAATATTGACAAAGTTCAGAAGCCTATATATTTCTGGATGAGTTTGCTTGGAAGAAGTGCTGTATTTAAACCCACAGTGCAGAAATTCTGTCTCCCCCTCTGGCAGTGAGAGGAATTACACAAACACTGCTTTTGACTCGGTTGTAGTCTACCATAGACACTAGATTTAAAAACTCCATTATACTGCGAAATACAGAGAGACTTATCTGGAGACTTAATCACATAAATGTAATGGACATTCAATTCTATGTCCCACGCTCCAGCTTTAAACCAAGTAAATAATTAATCATTCAATCTAAGACTGTCCTTCCAAGAAGAACCACAGCATCAGTCATTTCAGCAAGTGCCCCAAAACAAAATGTTAACAAAGCCTCGTTTGCTGTAGTAATTATGACAGGAGCAAAAGAGGAAGTCAGGTGAAAGATTACAGAGGGACAAAATCCCTGTCAAGAGGAGGTCAGGGTGGATGGACGGGTCAAACAAACAATGGTCTTCAGGAGACCGCTAATCTTTTCCTGGTTCCGACCACAGTCAAGGTCATTTTATAAGCATGACCACGATCATTCCCAAACCATAACCTGGTGACTACAACTGTCCTAACCTTAACAAAGTACTTTTCTGAACAAAACTCATATTTCCCTGAACCTGATCAGCAATCAGCAGTATTTTATTATGGACAGACAAATTACGTTGTCTTCCTGAAATAATTAAAAAAATATATCATCATGAACTGGAATTGAACACTGTCTCATTTTCCCTGTAATCAGCATCAAATTCTTCTTTTCCTTCCAGTACAGTTACATACGTGCTTCCTTCTAGTAAATTACATGAACCTAGAGCTGTGAAGTCTCTTCTTTTGTGTTTTCTCCAGCTTGCACGATCTAGATCTACAGCAACTGTTTGCCAGAATCAGTCATGTTTGAAAATTGTCGCAGGGCTGGAAAATTTGCAGACGGAATCTATCTTATGTCACATCACTCACTGGGACACGCAGGGCTTCAAAGCCTTGAGGTCACCCATGGGATTTGGTTGGCAACGAGTAAAAGAGTCTCTTCTGAACCCGCAATTAACTGTGGAGTGGGATGATTAGAAGGAAAACAGCTGTTTCTTGGAAATAACAGACCTGGTGAAAACTGAATAATATAAAAGGCTTTCAGGTGAGAGAACAGAAGTGAAGGAAACCATTTATCTCTTTGCTGTTTTGGTTGGATGATGTAATAATTTTAACTACCTAACCATAGACCAGTCACAAAGCCATCACCGTTACTATAAATACATATTAGAGGCGGACAGCGTACTTAATAGAGGCTGGCATTAATATGTTCACATTAACCTGCCAGCAGGACAATAACTGAAACTATAGAAATGATTGTTCTCTGTGCTGCTGGGAACTAATCTACATTATCAGACTAAAAGTTAACACTGTCAACTTTTTCATGTGGGCCTGTTATTTTCAGCCTGGTTATTAAATGTTTAGCCACTATTTGCTCACAGCCAAATCTCCAGTAGCTCTCCACAGTGGCTGCCAGGAGATTTGTGACGCAAACTGCAAATGATCCCTCCCTCTTAGTCCGTCTTTCGCTTTGTTAATTGTCAACACAGAGTTTCTTTTTGGACAAGAAACAGGAAGTCAGGAATGCCTCCGCGCTTCCAGAGAGAGAGGAAAGACAGAGGCGTATATTCCCTGTTCACACATTTTAACCGACTCACCTGACTCCAGCCTTCTGATTAACACGTCACTGTGTGAGAGGCTGTGTGTGCTTGTGTGTGTGTGTGTGAGGTCCCACTTCAAAGTGTACACCTGGGGCAGCTATTGCACATGAATGCAGCGAATTAGAAATGAAAATGTATTAACTTGAATTATAAACACGGTGTGATTAGTTTAACCAAACACACAGAAATGGAAATATGCGCAGGTGCAAGCTCACAAATACGATTTTAATGATTGAATAACAAGCGAAAACATGAAAATAAAGACAGAGCACGCATATACTATACATGAACACGCACGTACGCACACACACACACGCGCACACACACACACACATACACACACACAGACACCAACTAAGGCAAGAACATTCTGTCCAAGGTGAGTGATTTGATTGATGTAAATGTTTGTTGTACTGTCTTGCACTTCTAATGAGACTCAGAGGCTTTATGTGTGCGTGTGTGTGTGTGTGTGTGTGTGTGCACTCAGTGTTTTTGTATGTGTATGTGTGTGTGCGTGCGTTATACCATTGTTTAGGAGTAGAATAAATTTCCTGTTAAAAATTCCAGGATGGACTCCCCTCTGGGAGCTTCCCTGTTTATCTGCTCAGGAACACACACACACACACACACACACACACACACACACACACACACACACACACACACACACACACACACCTTAGTCTCCTGATGTTACCTCTAAGGCTCCTTGACATTTTGCTCACCCCCCTCCCTCCCTTCATGCCTCTCTCTCCATCATTTCTTCTACTGGGTCACCTCATGTCCATTTACTCTCTCCTCTCTTTCCCATGACCTCTTTTCCTCTTCTTCCTCTTCTCTAAAAAATCTTGGGTCACCTTGAGCAGTGTGTGTGTGAGTGTGTGTGTGCATGTGTGTTTGAATCTGCAGTGGAGACTCCCTCTAGCAGTACAAACTGACTGAGTGAACACAGTTCCAAGCTGAGGGAGGGTACTTCAAGTCTTTTGTGATCCTCAAGTGTGTGTTCATAAATATTTTATAGATTAATTTCATACTGTTCTAGTTTTCTAACAGGGTTAGTCCCCCAAAAGATTAGAGATTTAAAAACATGATACAGACACTGTTATGGTACTTGAAAAAAACTGAAGTAAGCCGTGACATTTGGTGGAATTTGACCGATTTGATTTTGGATTACTCATGAATTGGATTACTCACTAGATGTGAAAATGAAAAATGTGTTTGAGCTGTTGATGGTAGGTGTTTGTGAGAGTGGTCTTTGCTACACTCCTGTATGCATGCGTCCTGAAAAGGAACAAGGCTGCTGGATGAAAGTGTAGGATGAGAAAGGAAACTGATGGTTGAAAGTTGCATGGTTTCACAGTGAAAGCAAATGTGAACATGTTAGAGGAGTGAGAATGGGTAAGAAGTAAACTGAGGTGATGACCCTGATGGCAGAAACATCAACTATCTTTGTTCTTACCAGCAGTCAACAGTTTTCTCAGGTTGTAAACTGTCAGTGGTGTCAATATTAGATGTTACAGGAAAGTTATTATTTAAGCCACTGAACTGTGTTTTCCTATTTGACATGATGCCATATATTTCTTTTGCAGGAATCTTTAGTCTGAGTCTGTCTTGGTCTGACATTGCTAATGTAGATTTTGCAGAATTTCATATTGGGAAAGTTGTACTGTATTTTTTCCCTATAGATTCACATTTTTATTTCTGAACACTTCCTTCCACTAATAAAACATGAGAGGGATCTGAATGCAGGACCTTCTTGCTGTGATGTGACTGTGCAAGCTGTGGAGCCACCCATGCTAAATACTTCATATAAGATATTTGTGAACTGTCAGGGGTGTGTGATATTCTTCCATCCACTCATCAAATATGTTTTCTTTCAATGACATCTGTAGTATTATAATATAAACTGTAAATAAAGTGATATCTATTAAATAGAGAAACTTGTTTGAAAGTATCTTAATTTTGTCAATTTAAATTACCTTTTAAATTACCTCACCATAATTTATTTCAATTTGTTTACACACTTACACAATGGCCTTTACAGTATGTGCACATGTCCAAAGCTGCTCTGCATATTGTATACTAATGAAAGGTAACCTGAAACTCCTCCCTCCTCCCACCTGTTGGTATATATATAGTATGTAGACCTCATGAAAATAGACAAAATGTTGAAAAAATATGTAAACCCGCAAATGAACTGAACCACAGCGTCTCATTATACAGCACTCCTGGCGTTGGCACAACTGTCGTGTACCCTAGGTTAGATGAAATACGCCGTGCTGTGTTTCAGTTGGCAAAGAGTAGGATTCAGGAAAATAATTATAACCCCGATAGCATGAACATAATATGGAACAAGCCCAGAAACAGTAATTATAAGCTGGCAGGATGGGTCTATTAACTGAAGTGAGCTAATTTGTTGCCACTCTGGTCTTTGGATAATTAAACAATGCCTGTGACATCTGAGGAGACAGATGATTCAAAGAAAAATATAATGACTTACATATACTGTTGAATTCCTAAAGGGGATTGTGTGTTTTTATGTCTTTTGCATGTCCTGTTTACTCATTGCTTCATTGCAAATAGTTCTCACCCTCATCTGCGTGAGTGTGTTTATTTCAAGCAAGTATAATTATTAAGTCAGCAGCATCTTGGCTCAGTGGTTCACACTAAATATTCTGTGGGTTCATGTGGATTTTGGTTCGCTGCCACCGTGAAATACAAGCAGACCAGGTGAACTGGAAACTCTGGGTGAGGATTTGCTTTATCTGCCTGTGTTTTTTTCACCCAGCGATGGACTGGCAACCTGTCCAGGTTTCCATTTTTTTCCTTTATGCTTTTATCTCATCATGTCAGGTCTTTGGTATTGGCTTGTTTTTCTGCCTCAGTCAGTCAACAATGACCTGGCTGCAGGACGCTGCAGGATGCTGCTGCCAGGCTTTTGACAAATACTCTCGCAGGTCCCACATCACCCCATGACTGACCTCCTTTCATTGGCTCCCAGTGAAATGCAGATTCGATTTCAAAATATTTTGCATTGCACGCAAGGTAACATGGTGAGGCTCTGACAGTACATTTACTGAGTTACTGAGCCCTCAGAGGTCACAAGTCTAGCCTTATAATCATCATGGTCATGAGTGGCGATTACATTTTTGCAATTGTCTCCCTCAAATTTGGAAAAGCTTTCCCATACATTAGATTTGTAAATGTTATCTTAACGAAACAGTAAAGACCCTCTTTTTCATTTTGGTTGTTGGTACACTATACACTCATAAGCATCAATATTTATTGTATGTTATATATATATATCCTGCTGTGTCCATATTTGTTTCATAGCGTAATGGGCATTGTGACTTACCATATACACACAGTATCTTGAAAGGTACTACATAAATTAGCTACGGCATCAATATCATTAACCTGCAGTTCTAGATGCAGCAGTTCCAGACCTCCTTAGTTATTTCTGCTTCCTGACTGACTGTAGGCCAAATACACATTGAACACATGAAATGCAAAATGTACAATCATTTCATCTATTGAAAATGTCAAAACGCAATAAATTTTTTTTGATCATACTCTAATGGCATCAGTGTTTGTGGGAGATGCTGAAATGTAACTCTAAGAAGTTTTTCATTCAGACATGTGAAGTGAATGAATGTAGTTTTTACAGCTGTCATCATTACTATTAATAACATTCACAAATTCATGCTAAAGCTAACCAGCTACCTCAAGTCATAGCTGCTTCCCAGGGCATAACAAGGATTACAGGATTATTCATTGAAGGTACCACGCTAACATTAGTAACATTGGGTTACTACTTACACTCTCTCTACATGGCTCTGGGGTATAGGGGAGTGTACACCTATAATTGTGGGTCTAGACCTGCTGTTTCTAGAAATGCTGGGGTGCTCTGGCTACAAATACCTGCAGGGCGATGTTTCTCAGCTTTCTCCAGAATAACTCATTCAAACTACAATGGACACTGCCTACTTCCTCGTATCCTCAGCAATGCACTCACCAAGTGAGAAGGCGATCGGATGAATGCCAGACAGACAGAGGTTGCTGAAACTATTGTCCTTCACAATCCATTATGTTTTCCACATTGAGAGTAATGGCAAACTCCCATTACTACTGACAACAATGGTGCCAATCTCCTGCTTCCCAGTATTATCTTTCATGAAAAGGTGGCGAAGAGGAGGACAGAGAGGAGATGAGAGGAGAGGAGAGGAAAGGAGTATGGGGTCATGGAAGGTGAAGGTGGTGGAGGAAGAAGATGTGATGAAGATGTGTGTGGAGGACGAGGAAGAGGAGGGGGCCGCAAGACCTATTTCTAATGAGGCTAACTGTGTGCTGACAACGGGGGAACCAGGCACTCAATCAATACTCGCCCCAGAGGTCACACACACACACACACACACACACACACACACAGCATGACAGTGTGTATCTGCTGCCTGAGGCCATAATTCTGACTAAAGGATTCCTGCCACAGACACACACAGACCGGACAGGAAGCCTGCTGTGGCACAACATAAATTACTGATAAAACACTCTCTCTCTGACACACACACTCACGGAAACAAACACGCACATCGCAAACAGAAGCCAGATTTTAGTGCATGCTATGACAATCAAGCAGCAAAGTGAGGCATGAGGCGAAGACGCTGCAGACATTATATAGCTACCAGCTTGAGGAGTAATCTGTTGTAGCTGGTGGCAAAATATGCATGTGTTTGCGAAACTGATTGTATCATCTGCTTTGTTAAGTCACATGTTCAATTTGAGTAGAGAGCATGAGACGCTTGACAAACTGTAAATCTGACATTTAGATGCGCTTCTGCTGACTAAACGGAAAAAAGCTAAATGTATTAAATGAAAATGAATTAAATGGAGCAGTCCGACACATTTCAAACACTGACACACACGCATGCACACACATGCACGCACAAACCCCCTGGTGAGGTCCACTTAGCTGATTGGACAAGAAGTGATTGATGGGGAGTTTGGTGATGGATGGCAGCTACTTCACAAACAGGCATAATCACACACACACACACACACACACACACACATTGACGCAAACCAAGTGAAATAGTAAAAACTAATATTAATATTATTTGTTGTATCTTGCCCAAGGCTGCCTTATCAGGGACTTGCAGGAGTCTACTTTGAATTTCAAAATAACTACATATCTTGTTTGCGTGTGTTTATGTGTGTGTGTGTGTGGAGCAGTGACATTGTGTTAAATACATGTTTAATTCAGAGAAGGCATACAAAATGATTCCGTGCGCCCGTCACAATTGATCATCGTGCTGCAGACGTCAGCACAAACGCACATTTAATAACACCTGCATACATGTGACGTGTACATTTCCAGGCACATTTGACCTGTTAAATGTTGGAAACTGGCTTTTTTTTTTTTTACATCCAAACTATTAGGCTGCTGAAATTGCATTTTTGACAGAGGTGACAAAAAAGGCGCAAGCAGAGAACAAACATATCAACATCTATTTTTCAAAGCTGCTTCAGCAATAACAATTTAATATTGAGTATAAAATGAGGACCACACTATTTTATCCTATCCCTCTGTGTGTGTGTGTTTGTGTGTGTGGTGGCACTCATGCGTTTCCTCTGAGTGGTCATATTAAAATACAGAGATTATAGTAAAACAGATTCTTCTGTACCACACACATACTCACACACACTCAAGGTCGACCATTTGAACCCTGCTATCGTAGCCGTGTTTCTTACCTGCATTAAGACCAGTTTGGTGTGTGTGTGTGTGTTAACTCAATGTTTGAACTGCATATATTGTCTGCAGACACAGGGAGGGTAATGTGTTTGAAGAGACTGCACAGGCCATTACACATTGGTGTCAAAGGCATGCATTATGTGTGCTTCTGTGCGCATTTGGCCTCTAAATACTTGTGAGGATAGGTAGTAACTACTAGGTAGTAACTACTGTGTGCTGATTCTTTAAAAAGAAGATGAAGAGATGGAAGAAGTGAAAGAACAGGGACGCATGCAGATAGCACAAACACACACATGCATGATGCACAAAAGTGTGTGCATATAGTGGTAGCATGGCCAGGTGGGACGGTCGAGTCTTAACCCTATCTGAGTCTTCACCTCAACTGTAATTCATTCATCAATAAGGCTGATTGAAATCAATATTGTAGACACAGTAAGAGGAGCAGAGAGCGTTGAGAAGAAAGACTGAAAGGAAAGGGGAAGGTGCAGAGCGAGAGAAAGACGGAGAGGAAAAGACAGAAAAAAAAAAAAAGGCGGAGAGATTAAGAGACATGAAACAAGAGACGGGGTGAAAATACATGGAGATGAAATGATTGATAGATGGCAGACAATGACAGAGAAAAATGAATAAAAGAGGAAAGACTAGGTGGACGAGGTGGGAAAGAGAGAGCGTGTGTGTGTCGATGTAAGTTAGAAAGACAGATGAGGGAGGTGGAGGGACTGATGGAAACATAGGATTGGGATATACGGCAGGTTCAGGTGGATCAAATTGGGGTGGGGAAGGTTAGATTGAACATGGGTGCGATAACAGAAGAAAGAAAGAAAGAATGACAAGGGAATAAGAATGATAAGAGGACAAATGAGAAGAAAACTGATCGGGTGAAGAAGGCGAGAGAGAAAGCAGAAGTGAGATAAAGACCCTTTATACGCCTTGGTATTAACATGTGAGCTGATTTCTGGATATGACATCTAGGTGATGATGTTTGATAATGATCCTTTCCTTTGCTCCAGTTATTAAAGCGGAGCTGATTTTACACATCAAAGTCTGTTGACATGTCTCGCTGTGTACTACTATACACTGTATGTGAAAAAAGTTGTATAAAGTCTTTCTTGGCTCCAGAGGGAGCTGCAGGAAATCTGATAAATTGCAGTGTCAGTTGGGGCTGAAGAAAAAAAAAATCTGGGGGTGTGCAGTCAGACGGATGTGAGCTTACCTCTGTAGCTCGCTCCTCATCCCTGCTCGAGGCTAGCAGCTCGAGGATTCATTAGTGGCTACAAGCACAACATGCCCGAATCCGACCGAACTGTCAGCAGCAGAGTTGCATTGTGGGTTATGTTGACGCCAGGTTTTGACAAGGGAGAAGAACGTGTGATTTACAGAAGATGACTCGACTTTAATCCTTTTTTCGTTTTAAACTATCCATTGTGAGTTTGTGGTGTCTTGATTCTACCTGCATTGTGATCTCAAGTTGCATATTAGGCATGAGGAGCTGACTGACTTTCATTTTGCAGAGGACTGTCTATAGCTCTTTGCTGGGTCTGCCTGACATAGACCCACGGTGACCTTTCAGATGGTCGGTCTGATAGCACACAGACGGCTCCTTGCATGAACACCTTGCACACAGCTAATCTTTTTCCAGTTGTAAATTGGGTCATAAAGCAGAAGAGAAAAGAGAAGAAGAGGGAAACACACAGAGAGACGTGAGTGACTTTGAGAGAATAATGACTGAGTAGATTAACGACTGAAAGAATAATGGCTGCAGGCAGACACGGGGATGTGCACAACCAGAGGTGAGACGACCTGCAGTTATCTGAACTTTTCTAGTTAGTCTGATGTTCTGAACTGAGCTCTCGCGCTCGTTTCATCAAGTGGAAGAGGAATTCTAATTATGTTAATGAAGCATAGATGTGAGCCTCGTGTTAACCCTGCGACACTAACATATTGTCAAGAGTGAAAAGGATGTAAAAGAACAGGAATTACTGTGTGGAAATGAGAGAAGCTCACAAATATAGAACAGTGTACCAATTTTGCATGTAGTGGGAAAAAAAAGTGTTTACTGCAGCTACAACTACTCCATAACGTCTCTGACCCCTTTCAGACAGGATGAAAAACCCACTAACATCTGGCTTTTGTCCTCAGTGGGAAAGTGTACAATCAGCATTCATTCCCAGGTTGAATGACTCTGGAGTCACAGTAATTTATCAGCTCCAACTCCAATGGATGGAAACGTGACTTTTCCAGCGCAATGCTATGACACATGTTGAACATTATTTATTTTTTCTCCATCATCTGTGTCATCATTCAGTCTGCGTTGAGTTTGAAAGAGAGATTGAAGTAAAAGATATAAAAAAAGTGACATTGTCACTGGCCTCCATGCTGCTTTCTACTGTTCCCTGTTTTCCAGTGCAATCGTGACATTGAATGTGACACACCAGAAAAGAAACAGGCAAAGGCAAACTCATATACAGGCAATGGGATTAATGGGATTACCCAAGTGTAAAAAAACTGCATATACTGTATGTGCAAAGTTTGGTGTAAAAGTAGCATCAGATTGCATTTTTCAACTCAAGTGGTCAAGAATTGTGTAAATTGTTGCAAACACAATATTTCTTTAAAATATCTGAGTTAGATTACAATAATATTGCACTGCAATCAGTAATATTTTACTGGTTGGTTGAAAGGTGCAAGAAGCCGCTAAAGAAATTTGCAGTGATGCAAAGAAATTTGTTTTCTTTTAGTTGATGCAGCCGAGCAAACATCAGCTCACCATATTTTAAGCAAACATCCTGCAAACCACTGATTGTGCCTTACCTCGCAAACTGTTTGTAAGTATAAATAAGTATGAAATACACATATTTAAATGCGAATGTGAATCCAACTTTAGCTTTACTGCTAACTAACGTAGTGAGGCACAAACCCACCTGAGCCAGTTTGCACTTGGAGGTGGTTGTGGATGGTCTTAGTGTAAAACTTGGGTAGATGTAAAAACACTGTAATTATATATAGCCTTTTTTTCTGCAGTACTGTATCAGTTACACGAGTTAAAATTTGCAAGCAAAACTGAGTTTGCTAATTTTGTTGTAGCTTCTCACAGCTGCCACTAGATGTTCCTGAAAAGCCACATCTTACCGACGGCACCTTTAAGTATCACACATGTCGTATTGCAGGAATCACTGTTACAGTCAAGACTCTCACTCACAATTGAGTGTAAAACTGAACACAGGCAATAATGACTTCATTTACATAATTTTCCTCTCTAAAGGGAGGTCTTTCAATTTATGTTATTCAATGGAATAAGTCTTTAGGTTGAAGAGCGCTGATAAAAAAAAACGTGTGTGTGTGTTGGGCTATCTCTCCTCCAGTCCAGCTGGTATGTGACAGAGCTGCCATGGCAACAGAGGAAAGCCATCACAGCCAAAATGTCTGTCAGCAGACTTGTAGATGTGATTGCCCTTCTGTCCACCTCTTTTTTTGGGTCTCTCTAGCTCTCTGTTCATCTGTCTATTTCTGTCTGTGTGATAATCTATTAATCTGACATCTTTTAATCTGCTGATCGGTCCAACCCTTCTTCCAGTCCCTCGATCTATCTTCCCGGTCGTCAGCCTGTTTATTGATCCATCCTCCACCTGTCGCTCTATCAATCTTCCTGTTTATCTCCAATCTATCACTTCCTTATCTAATCTTGTAGTCCAAATTCCTGTGTATCTAAGTACATGCACCATAGGTGAGAACAACAGTATCTATCTATCTATCTATCTATCTATCTATCTATCTATCTATCTAACTGGCCTTAGGTGTTATGATACTGTGGGTGCGTGCATTCGTCTCTTACCTTAAAGTGGAACATCATGGAGCATCAACGAGAGGAGGAGAGACATAAATGGGAGAGAGAGAGAGAGGGAGAGAAAAGACTATTATTATTGAGTGATTATTGAAGAACAATTTTACAACGTGCGAAAGTCAGCAGTTGACATTATGTTCCGACATCTCCTTGTTTTAGATACATTTGTCTGTAATTGACAGATACTAATTATGCATTAGAAAAAGATTTTGTCATTTAATGGATTTGGCATGGGGAAGAAAAAATATTCCGGCACACGAAATGAGTTAAGTGAGGTTTGAAACACAGGAAGTTTAAAACATACTATGACATGGAGAGGTCAGGACCCCTGGTTGAAAACATATTACATAAGCAACGTGACACTGTGTAAATTAAGGTTCCCCAACAGAAGCCTTGTTTTGGCTAAAGGTCAAAGGTGACGGAGCGGTACTGATGAAGAGGTCATCGTGTCATCACACACACTTCCACATGGGAGGGAACGCCACCCACTTCCCTTTGACATCAAGGTTCACAGGCACACACTGTGTCAACACACACACACACAAACACTGCGTATAAACAGCTGTGTGGGTAATTACGCTCTGTGCGTGAATATGTGATTAGGTGGTAATTATCATTATCAAGCCAAACGTGGGCACATAATTCTGAAAAACCCTTAGCTCTCTGTCATCTGTGTATCTGTTTGTGTGCGTATGCAAACATGTATGTATGTGTGTACATGCTGTTAAATTCATAAACTTATGTATTTGCGCAATTCTTTCTGTACATGTGTGTCTGTGTGTGTGTGACTATCACTTTTCTTTCTTGTTTTTGAACGTCTCACTGCAGCCTCATCATCGAAAGCCTGTTGTATGCGTGTTTGTGTGTGTATGTGTGTGTGTGTGAGTGTGTGTGCGTGCGCGCTCCTCTACAGAAAACTCAATATGGCAGGGTCAGCTCTGCAGAAAATGGTCCATTGAGCAGCAATTGTATTCTGCTGCCAAGGACTCTCTGCTTGACTCTTGCCTTTTCTATGGAGCTTTACGTAAAACCGCTGAGCCCACACACAAACACAAACACACCCGCATGTGCACGCACACACACAGGCGGAGACACACACAGATACACACTTGTGGATGAGAGGATAAAGAGAGAGACTGAGAGCAAGAGAGGAGGAGGTGTGACTAATCTTCTCTTCCTCTGTTTGGAAAGACTGGAGGAGATGAGCGAGGGCTGTAAAATCATTTTGACGGGCAGGATTAAGATACTCACACACACACACGTACACACACACACACACACACACACACCGAGGTATGCTCTCTTTGTTACACCCACACAAGATGACATCTCTCACATACAGTGAACCAAAGTCAGATTTTCTCTCTCACATATATTCTAACACACTTACACGCAGACATGCTCGCAAGTTCCTACGCAAACAAACAGACAAAAGACCCCTTTACACCTGGTATTAACATGCATCTCCTCTCCAGATTGTGTCAAGATCTGATGCTGCAGGGTTATATTTACATCCACGAGACGTAGTCACGGGGATCTTTCCCTTGCCATAATGCAGTTTGTCACAACATCGTCTTGTAATAATAACACCCTTAAAGACTCCATGTCATTCAATTTTCATGTGTTCAATCTAGTCTGGCATAGGATAAGAAAAATGTTCTTTGTGCAAATGTGGGTTAGTTGAAAACTCACTTGAACCGGTTAAACTGAATTAATTTGAAGACTGAATCAAGCCGAGCAGAACAGCCACAGTACTGGACCCGTTTTTGGCCGACAGCGGCGGCTCAGTGAATTCAAACTGCTGATGCTGCACACTGGCCTGAATGGATGAATTTCAGTAGTTTTTTGGTAAAGTTAGACTGAAACTACCAAGAAAAATAATAAATATGGGAAAAAGAAATGTGATACATATGACAAATACCTTTAAAGTTGAACTTGACTTCCCACTTGAATTTATTTAATGTTTCAAAAATGTCCGCGCAGTTTGACAATATCACTGCACTGAAATATGATGTTTACACTGAGTGAAATATTTAGACTCAGCACACAGTGTTTTATGTGGCTGCACTGCTGGCCTTTCTGACAGCAGATATTTTGACTTGTCACACTAAGAAAAGCACAAATAACACATAAAACACCGGCTCTGTTCTATTCAGGTGTCGCAGTAAGTCATGACAGAGGCTGAATCTAAATGTCCGTTGCTCATCACACTTGCAGACTCGCTGGCTGAACGTGTACATTCCTAGAAAGTTTAAATTCACAATTCATCAAGTCTGCAAGAGGGCTCATGTGGGGTTTGTCTCGCTGACAAGCTTGCGGACTGAATGTATAAAACATAAAAGTATGATAGAAGTCAGACTTTAAACTTGCATCATGTAGAAGCAATATCTAACCATCTGAAATTGTAGAAATGTGTAAAAGACAAAAAAGACACTAAGAGGCACTAAAAAAAAGTGACAGTATAAAAGCCTTGAAGTGCAAGGCCTATCAGGGACTTGTGTAGCCTTGCAGCCTTGCAAGCTTGACATGATGAAGGTGAGCATTTCACTGCATGCTTGTCCAAAGTCCACAAGAGCCCAGTTTGCAAGTCAGGAGGCCGCATATTTGGATTCAGACAGTGTGACGAGCACAAAAGCCAGACCTTTTATTTTTATTGTCTGTGCTTTTCCTATTGCGACATGTTAAAAAGTCTTCCATGAAAAAGGCCTCTTACATTAAAAAGAAATACTTGAGATGCCTTGTATGTTATTTGATTCAGACTTTCCCAAAATTCGGCATGAAAATGTGGCGAGAATGGAAAATAAAGTTCTGTGGGTTTGAACGTTTGGCCGTGCAGCGTGACGTTATGGACGGGCTGCTGAGTCCGACAGATTTCAGGAGGTTAAACAGACAGAAGACACAAGTATACTGACAATCCATTATTCACACACACGCATGCAGACACAGAAATACACACGCACACACACATGCTTGCATCCTGTCCATCTCCCGGTGCCACAGAAAGAGGCTGTTGCCAGGATACAGAGGCTGTGTGTCTGTTTCCTGTCAGATCAGTCAAAGGAAGAGACATAAAACTTTCTGATCAAGCTGTCACTTACCAGTCACTCCGCAGCCTTTGATGTTCCATCTGTGTGTGTGTTTGTGCGTGTGTGTTTCTTTGCAAGCACTAATGTGTGTTTAAGCACATTTGATGCAGTCTCGCCCCTCCCTCTACCTCACATTAGTGAAATGCCAAATACATAAGTAACATTTATGCTACGTTCCCTGGAATTGTGTAACCTAATTCTGCTGACATTTGCCACATAAGTCAACATTTATTTCATTAATTTTCAACCTTTGTGTGGTTGTTATATCATTTTTTTCCTGCAGCTTGCAGATATTTCAGGTGGGAAAAAAATGGCAAACTGAAAACAAAAAGTGAATAAATACATGTTAAGTGCATTACTTTGTTATTGATTAGAGCTTATAATTTATATTAGTTTGTGTTGGAGGTGCACACTGATTTGATGGAAAAACAAGTAATGAAATTAAATGAATGCAGGGGGAAAAAAACTGGAGTATTTTTTTACCTTGCAGACGTATTCATAAAAATTTTAGGGCGACATCAAAGCGATGCAAGATAAAATAAACCCACCACCTTCAGTGCGCAAAATATTTCAGACCACTCTCAGATAGAGTTTCTGTCAGGCCTCCACTCTGAGCTCCCCCATATAAATTATGATGATTATTTTGGAGCTTACTTGGAATCTAACCCGACCTGACCCGAGAGAAATGAAGGAGAAAGAAAGAGAGGATCGAGGGATCAAAAAAAAGAGAGGAATGAATGATGAGGTCTGCTGTTCTCATTTGTGAAAGCGATACAAGAACATTCGCCTCAGAAAGAAAAAGAAAACACATGGACATATCCAAACAAGTGTTTTATGTGCTTCGCAGACTTACGAGCACGAGCACACGTACACACAGAGAAGCGCTTGTACTGTTTCAAAACTCTGCTGTGGCAGAAAAATCTGTACATTTTTCCCTGGGTTTTTTTTCTGTGTGCATCATTCACTCTTCTCCCCATCTGTTGCTGTTAACCTGCGAGGCACTGAGAAGGTTACAGCACACACTCGTGGGCTGCGTTCTCGCTCATCTCTTTCCAAATGTTTCACAACTGACTTTAAGGTTAAACGAGGGGAGTAAAATATTTCACAGCGAGCTCGCATTCAGGCGTTTAAAAGCTTTGTGCGGGTTTCAAGGTTCTTATCAAGCTGCAAAGCAAAATGAAATTCTTCCCTTCAGAATTTAAAATTATTAAGTGCAGAACTGCATGCGTTTCATGTGTTTTTTAAAATCAAAACTATTTGAGATTATTGTTGGATATAATGTCTCCATTAGGTTTAAGGTCAAGCTCTAAGTGGGAGGATGTGCTTGTGCTCAGGCTTTCAGATGCAAACAAAGACGAAGCGCTAGCCTCCATCTTCACTCAAAGCTAACAAGTGTGTTCTTTCTCTGTAGAAAGGAGAGTTTCATAAGTGTTGCTGTGAATGGGAAAGTTTGGTACACACGTTCAAGGTATTTGAGTCAAAATTTAATAGTTCAAATCAAATGTGATTGACTGGCACAAAAAGGTGGTAACAAAAGGAGTTAGATGACAAACTGTGATAACATCCAAAATTACATTGAAGATATATTTTAATAAGCCAGGTTTTACTTGTCTTACTTGTCTGAATGTACCTTAACTATACTTATTTTGCTGATACTCATACACAGTTTACCGTATGTTTGCTCGCCTGTGGTCTGACTACAGCCCAGCCCCCTTTCTCATTTTAATGAGCCCTCTGCATTGGCTCCCTGATTTGCTCCAGCGGAAAATCACAGGGTGGAGAATGGCACTCTGTTGGCCAATCACATACCTGCGAGCACACCTTCCTGGTTGATTACTGTGCAACATGAGCAGTGAATTTGTGCTGTTTACCTCAGAATCATTGCAGCAAAAGATAAAATTACGGTCGCTGTGATAGCTCTCCAGAGCAGTGAAATGTTGCCTCATGATATTAGAAACTGCTCTGCAGTGTTTTGCCATTTGAAAAGCCTTCAAACTTATGAATCTATTACTCAAAATGGCCTTCCTGGGTTGCATTTCATCACCTCATCAATACCTGAAACAACACGCCGCCACCAATACATCTCTTAACAGAGGGATTTTGATTTGATCTGAATGCTCCCTTAGAGATGTGAATATCTTTTTATTTTGTGTCTGAAAAGCAGATAAAGCTTCTGGTTTTCAGCCAGTGATGAAGAGTCAGACTCTGCAGGGCTGCAGACTTATGAAGCTGTGTTTTGTACTGGATCAGGAGGGGGGTCTTCCTAAATCTGCTCTGCAGACTGCTTTGGGACATTCCTCCAAACTCCAGAGATGTTTTGGGTGAATTCAGCCTTAAAAAGTTAGGAACGTCAGGATCAAAATGTTTCAACAAGATGCTAAAGAGTGGGTTAAATTTGTGTAGAAAATCTCTGAAAAACTGGTTAAAACCAGCAGTGAAAACAGAGCTCGGCGTAGAGCAGATCAGCACTCTGATCTGAGGGTTACTGTGACTCAGAGGTCAACGTGGTTCACTCCACTCATAGAGGAGCTGCTACTAATCTGTTACACCCACATAACCCCCACACACTTTTAGATCTGTGTGCGCAGGAGGCAGCGACACAGAAGGCAAAAATTAGGATCTGCAGAGCAAACGCAGGAACAATCATTTGCATAATAACTGTATCCATCAGAACGCCGCACTGAAAGGAAGAAAAGAGAGTGCTGATTAATTCCTCCCTACGCCTTGATTTCTCTTTGTTTGACTCTCAAAAACACACGCCGGTGCTCTCTCTCTCTCTCTCTCTCTCTCTCTCTCTCACACACACACACACACCATACACCTTATTATGCTAAGTATAACCTGTCCTAATGACATCAATCATTCCACGACTCATTCCATACATTTCTCCTTCCTCGCTCTCTGCATTTCATCTCCGTTGGCCTGTTTCTACAGTTACTGAGAAACTAAACTGTAACACGTTCTTCTATCACAACTCCCCCCTCATTCGCTCCTCGCTCCAGTATCATCGCTCTACTGGTATTTTGTTGAGGGAAAAAATAAATAAATAAAAGGGTTGTTTTTTTTTCATAGACATTTTAGCTTGGTATTATAGCACCGTTTAGCCAACGCTCTTCCAGTAAGTGCTAACAGCATAACAGCAGTATGAGTTGCCTTGAAATAGGCCAGAGGAAGGTACAGGAACATGGTACACAGGCAGATGGGAGTCAGTTAAACTAGCAGGCAGATCAGACACGCGGCCCTGAACAGAAGGTTGTGAGGAGAGGACTCGAAGATGGTAAACAGAGAGACGCCGGGACAAGATGGAAGCCAACACACCACAAGTTAAGTCAGTTATACAGCTGGAACAGTCATTACTGTGGTTTGGGTACAGATTTTAGTCTTTGTTAGGAGCAGGTGATAAAATCTTTAATAACAGGACATATAATTCTATATTTCAATGTCAATAAACATGACAGGTTTCTGAGGTCGACACCTATTTGAGATTTTGAAAAATCAAATAATTAATAATTATAACCATAAAATGTACTGAGGGAGATATTTTACACTCTGGTGGTCAAACTATGTAATGGCAGCACTGTTCTGTTTTTAAACCATCTCAAATGTGTTTAAAGAAACGTCCTGTGAAATCAAATGAGAAACTATTTGTAGAATATAAATTTAAAATAACTAGACCATCTCTTTTGGCTAAGCTGACAAATTAAATAATTGACAAACTGATGTACTTTAACATATTGATGTATTGATGATGTACTGCTGTAAATCAGTGTTGTTCATGGATCAGCAACAATACACCTAAAGATAGAGCACACACATTTTATATAATGTCCTGGTATATATCAGCATACAGTACTGCACACCCTGGTTATCATAAAACCTCTTTTTTTCATTTGTGTATTTGTGTCTTTGTCTGTGCTTGTGTCATTGGGGTTAAGTGGGCAAGACCCAGTTTCAAAAGATATTTCTGTGCACCAATCAGAATTCAGCAACATAAGAATCAGAATCTGATGACAGTTGGCACGTTATTTGGTCCCTGTCAATCAAATCTGATCAAAACATGCGCACGCACACACACACACACACACACACACACACACAACACACACACAGAGTCCTGATGAGTGCTGAGTGTTAAACTTCAAATAATTAATACCTGAAGACATTTTTTTCTACCTTTCACCTTGATTGTTGCTTTTTTAGTCATGAATATTTAATGTTAGAAAGAAACCAAATTTTCACAGGCTTTAAACTTGGCTCTTGCATCAGGTTTTAATGCCAAACTGACCAAATTATACCTCCAGTTCTAAAAGCTTATTTTGCTTCGCATGACAAGAGATGTTTTGCAAGAGTACATTTTCACCGTATTTCCAGAGACAACAGCTCCATTTCTAAGTAAAAGTGAGTGAGCGGATTGTGTACTTTCAACAGGTTTCTTCTGCTTTACGCGTTTGAAGTGAAGTGTTATTCATAAAAATGTGAGAATTGGCTGTTTGTTATTATTGGATTAAGCAGAAGCAGAACATCCTCTATTTCCTACTGTGCCGAGCGTGCCGTTTTTGGATGTCACATTCCTCCTCATGTCCTGGACTGATAATCAAATAAATCTCGTGTGTGTGTGTATCTGTGTGTGTCTGTGTGTTTGAGTGTGTGTAGAGGTACTCCATCCAAACTTTGTGCATATTTTTTTTTCATACACTGGATCTTGTGCATTGTCCATTAATATCTCTCAGCCACCACGAACAGTCCTGACGCTGTCTCTTCTCTCCCTGCTCCTCCCCTCCTTCATCCCTCTCTCGCACTCTTGTGCGCCCACTCACTGCCACTCACACTGATAGACACGGAAAAACACACAGATGAAGTGAAATGAAATGCAAAATGATGAGAGGATGAGATGAAGAGAGTAATAGCTCCTGTCTCAGTTTGCACACACGCTGTTTTTACTGGAGAAAAATAGCAGCGTACCAGCACGGACTGCTAATTTAAATGATCTTTCTGTATCTGCTTGTTCTTCTCCTCGCCTTTCCTCCAAAACCTCTGGCGCACACACACATATATACACAACAGAGAGAACATGTTCACCCTCCCTAAGGCCTCCCTCTAGCAAAGTACACAGTTCATTGTTGTATCTTCCTGACCTTCCTCTCCCTTCGCTCTTGCATTATCTTCTTCAATATCTCTATTCAGTATCCGCTGGTAAAAGCATGTAAGACCAACCTTTAGCACTGCCGGCATACACAGAAAGCAACAGGACGACTGACAGTAACAAACAGACGGAGACGGATGAGGAGAGAAGAGATTTGCATTTTTCTCCTCGTTCCAGCAGATTTGCTTTGCCCACTTTAACTGCATGTTCTCTCCTTGTTGTGGGGTGGAGTTTGTGTCTACTGCCGGCGTATTTTCACGCCTACATGCCCTTTGTTTGAAGAGGATTGTGCTGATCTTGTCCCCGCAATTTACTGTGGGCTGCAGTTTTACTTTCACTTTGATCAGTGTCAGCATGTATCATTACGGAACAGTGAACAATGTACCCCGAGGTTAGGGGACTATTAAGAATCTGACAAAATAATTACATTGTAATTTCCCCCCAAAACTGATGCCCACATTTTGTCGAGCAATTTCCTTGTCATTCAGAGGTATTGCCCGCAGTCATGCCACTAACTTTTTCCACTAACTTCAATCTAATATTGTTTGAATCTGAAACTAGAGCTAGAGTCAAATCAGTGATGGGAGGCGCAACAGGAGAAGGCAGTTTGAATTTATGACACACATCATACATCAATGAATGTGGTTTCCAAAAGTTTGAAATTGTTTATACAGCCTTTCTGTTTTTGCCATTACAGCCCTGTTTTTACTCTGAAGACTACAGAATGATTACTATTCTTAGACCTCAACAAGACCAACAGCTCTGTGAGGCTGTAGCTAAAAGCTAACATATTGTTTATTACTTGTTAGCATACTAATATTTGCTAATTAAGAACAAACTTCAGCTTAGGATGTCAATAGTTTTGCAGATATTTGGTCATAAACCAAATTATGGACAAAACAAAAATTTGACCTGATGATGGAAAAGGGATCACCAATTCAATTCAATTCAATTTTATTTGTATAGCGCCAAATCATAACACAAGTCAAAAAAATTCATGTCACCAAAGGGGACATGAACGTGTGAACCAAATTTAAAGGCAAGCCATTGTAGTGGTTGAGATATTTTAACAAAACCACAAATATGAGTCTCACTAGAATACACTGTTAGATGTTGAGATATTTCATCTGGGCATGATACCAAATTTAATGTCAATCTGTCCAGTTGGTGTTGAAATATTTCAGTTTGGACCAAAGTGATGGATTAACCAGAGCTTCACCACTAGCAAAACAGACCAGACTGATCACAAAATATAGTATCTACTCTAAGTTATTCATGTAATCTAACACCAGTCACACATTCAGGTATGCATATATTTTTTCTATGTACTAATCTATTTAAATTCCACCCACTCTTTAGAGCAACCTCTTCAAATTGACGGCAGCACAGTTGTCTTCAGAACTTTAAGAGTCTAAACTTCCCATTTCCAACACTTTAGGTTCATTTAACTGTGTTTGTGGAGCCCCCCCTAAAAGCAGTTAAATGAACCTCGGCGAAAATCTCATCATCTGTCTTTTTTTGCTTCCTCCCAAAACAGCTGCATCTCCCCACGATCGCCCAGTGAGGGGTGGACAGATGCGCTGAGAGGCAGAGCGAGACGCCGGGAGATGACAAAAGATGGAAAAGTGAAATAGAAGATGAGATGTCGAGGGAGACGGACAGAAGGAGAGAAAGATTGGCAGGTAGAAAAGGGTCAATAATGTCGGCAGAGACAATGGGGGGGATCAAACGGCTTGGCGTCGCCTGAAAAGCATGAAAGATTTAATTTCCTGGTCAAACACGCATGGAGACATTCAGCGGCCGAGGGCACGACGCCACTAATATTGTTTTATCAGCCTCAATAACCAAAACAAACACACATCATCCCACTAGGGCCTCTTCGAGCGACTACACACACCCAGATGTCTAAATGGAGCTAATACACACTGCACCCTCACACACACACACACACACACACACACACAGGCTCTGCAGCACTTACCCCTCTTTTCTCGTACAAACTGACAATTTGGCTCTGTCATTTCCATGGTAACGCAGAAGAGGATTGCCTGTGGAGGCATGTCGACATGTCTAAATATAATCACACACACACACACGCACGCACGCATGTTCCCACATAAATGCACACGCAGGGCTGTGAGCAGATATGAGAAGATTTCTCCTCTCAGAAGAAGACGACTGATGAATGTCAGACTTTCTATTGACTTTCTATGAACGTCTCTATCCTCCGCATTGTACGTTTCAATCCGTGTGTGTGTGTGTGTGTGTGTGTGTGTGTGTTCAGGAGTCGGCTGTATCAGCAGTGTTTTATCAGAAAAGGTCATTTTCTTGTTTGTCATTCAGACAGAACTCCCAATTACTGACTGTAAATTAGATTTGAAAGGTTCAATGTTTCTTCCAGTTTCTCATGTAAACTCCGTCTACCTGTAGAATCCAAATGAGCTCGCAACGAATGGACGTCGGCATGTTTGGACAGGCGCGTGCTATAATGTCATGTTTGGGGCTGAATTGTTATATTTGATGAGCAGTTGAAGATGCAGATGTTTTTATTGTTTTATTGTAACACTGGTCCGTACAATCAGAAATGTGTTGCCCTGTTTCTGCAAACCACTGGGCAGCTTTAAACATGGTAAAATGAAATAAACGTGACAACAACATGGCATCTAAACAATACCAATACAACACCTCCTCCTCCACCGTCCCTCTTTCTTCTGTAACCCTGACCTTGTTCTCTCCATCTGTCTTTGACTTTCAGTTTGGTGACTTGAATTAAACAGTCAATCTAATCCCTGAGGGGGCGACACAACCTCTCCTTTTTCTCCTTTCTCTACCATCCTCCTCCCTACCTTTGTTGAATACCAAGTAAGAAAGTCAGGAATTAATCAATTCCAAAAATTTTAAAGCACTATTTAATATGTTAATATCTAAAAGTAATATGTAGTTAATTCATCTGTATCCTGGGAGTAAAATGTAGTGAAGAAGTGTCAGATGTGCAGTAATAGTGTGTCCTACATTTAAACTGGTGTGTGAGAGACCGGGTTGAAAAGGAAGTCATGCACTGTGTCACAGAATAATGATTGCCTGAAAGCAATTTCAATTTCTACTTTCACTTCAGCCTCCAATGCATAAATTGTGCATTAAATGGTTCAGTCTCGCCAACTTCCTGCTTTGCTTACAGCTCGAGACAGACTGTTTCTTGGTCGGGACAGATAATTGGAAAGTAAAAATATTACATTTGGTTTTAATCCTTTAAGAATTACTCTTAATTGTCTGGGAACTGGGTGAGAGATTTTTATTGGATCTCTTACAAAACATTGAGCCTGAATTTGACAGTGTGTTAAGAGGAAAATGTCCACAGAAGGTGTGATATTGCTGAGATATCAGAATGGAAAAATATCAGTATGGCAAAAGGTTAAATCTGTTAAATACACACCAACATGTTGTCCAGCTGAGGTGGAATGGCACAATTTGTGCCACTTTTCAACCACATAATTTGTTTTTTTGAGTTCGTAATATGAAGGTATCGCTACTGGAAAAGAGGAACAATTTAAAACAAACTGACACAGTGTCATTAGTCATGTTCTCACTCGTGCATGTATTAGTGTGTGTGTGTGTGTGTGTGTGTGTGTGTGTGTGATGGGCGGCAGCTGTGGCATCTGTTAGTGCTCCCTGTGATTAAATCATAAATAATTAAAGCTTTGAAAGAGACAGAGAGTGAGGGAGAGGAAGAGAGGGAGAGGAAGAGGGAGGGGGGGAGACTGGAGTGAGTGTAATTACGTTCTCCGGGGGTGTTCATTTGATTGTTTAAACAAGCCCTGAGTTAAAGCATTTGTGAGTTCAGATGGATTGTTAGACTACAGGTACATTCCATGTCACTCACTTTCTTTCTTTCTTTCTTGGGCTCACGCTTCAGGCAGAGACAAAGGTGATTGTGTGCGACTGAAATCACGCGACAAACAAAGCGGAACGAACTCGCCGAGCATTTTTGTTTGGTTTCATTTTTCCTCATTGAGTAACTCTAATAGCTGTTTTGCCTCTGCAGCTCCATTCAGTTCGCAGGTACACAGTCATTGTGAAACCAGAGAAAACGTTAATACTTTGGTAGGTGGATCGATGGCACGTCTCCGCTCTCGCAGAGCTTGTGCCAGTCAAACGGCAGCGAAAGTACAAAACTAGGCAGAAGGCACAGTTGTGTAACGGTGACCCCCTTCACGTCTCTACTTCCCCTCACCTCCCACACCTCCACTTCATCTGAGTAACATGCGTCACAGCTTTGGATGGAGCTGTCTAATGTTCAATAT
Source organism: Holacanthus passer (assembly GCA_025331565.1). NCBI lineage: Eukaryota > Metazoa > Chordata > Actinopteri > Pomacanthidae > Holacanthus > Holacanthus passer. The sequence continues at coordinate 2,829,922 of JAFREQ010000004.1, read as the reverse complement.
TTTATCCAGTATACAAATGCTGAAGCGTCAGCACTGTTTCTTGTCCTTGTCTTCTTTCTATTAAGTTTCCCGATGTGACACTTCTCTCTCTTCTCTACATTTACCGTCTCCTCTGTGTCTTTATTGTTGCATCTCTTGCTTCTTTTCTCACATGCAAGCCCTCTCTTTCTTTGCACCTTTGTCTCGTCTCTGTTGCACTGCTGACTGCGCACATCGGCGGGGTGTGTGCCAATTTACATCCCTCTGCTCTTACTTTTCACTTTCCCACCTTTTCTCCTGCACCTTCACTTCACGTGCCTCCCCCCTCCACTCCTTCATCTTCTGCTCTCCGTTTTCTCTCTTTCACTTGTCCTCTCCTTGTTCTGCCCTTCCCTGTCTCTTCAGCTCTCCCCTTGTCTCTGTCAGTGCTTTGTTCCTCTCTAATTACTGTCATTAACTTTCAGGTGTACATTAATTCAAATAAAATCTAACAGGTACTTGTGTGTGTGTGTGTGAATATATAGTCCCCTGGTGTATATAATCTCATTACTTATTCAAAATGTGGTGCTGTACATACCTGCTTTAGGTCACAAGCTGCATACATGAACGTTAATCAGCAAAAAACCATCCCTAATGTCAGATCAAAATTTCAATAAAACCCTGACTTACATTCAACATTTTCAAGTCAATTGCCAGCATTTTTAAAAACATCAATTTCATCACTTTCAATGTTGCTTTCTCATAATTTATAGTAAAGTTATGGTAGGGGCAATTACAACCATTAGTTAGGCAAAGACGGTGGTTATGGTTAGAGGTGCAGATTTGTCCAATAGGGACATAATTCTGAAGGATATCGGGCTGCAAAAATGTGACAAACAAAAACAAGAAGTTGTTTTTTGTATTTCTTCAGAAATGCTCAAAAACATGAATGGGGTTTTGTTAGGGAGGATGTAATGGCTCATTCAAGTGTAAAAAGAAAAAGTCTCCAAACTGAGAACCAAAATGTTAATGAATGTGATTCAAAAACAAAATAATCTTCAATAAAAAAAGCAAAAAAAAAAAAAACAAGCAAGCAAAAGGAAATCTCAAACAAAAGAAGCAAACAAAACAAACTAGCACAGTAAAGGAGGCGAAAATCATTTTAGAGACAGTGGTGACGGACGGAACAAAAGACTCGAGATCGTCTTTGAGCGCTGAACAAAGAGAGTGCGCAAACAGAAAGACACCGATACTGAGATCATCAAATTAGTTTACCGAGCCACCGGTTGCGCCTGTTGCAGGGAGCCCCAACCTCGTCTACGCACCAACGCGCACAAACACAAAAGCAACATGTCTTATCTGACAGTAGCTCCGATATGAGCAGTCGCTGGGGAGCCGAGCCAGAGGTGAAACTTTGCCTGGTTCAATCTTACAGACAGACATTACAAGCTGCTCCCCGAGGAGGGACATTTTATGGTTCCCTTGGTTTTGTAAGAGTCAGAAAAAAGGGAAAATGAGAGAGAAGGGAGACAGAAGAAGTCCTGGAGAAGAATCATAATGATGGTTTTTGCATGCTTTGGTCCATTAACTACGAGTCACCAGTAGTGCACATTACTGCCTAGAATACCATAACTTTTTTTGATGGATTTTCTACCTTCCAGGCAGCAATTGGTTTCCTTTTATTTCAGCACGTTTCACTGTGAAAATCAACTTGCAAAGACTTGAAAATAACTGTAACAGGAAATATTTAGACTGTGACATTTTGGCCAAAATATAACTTGAAGTGACCATGAGTATAAAACATTGTAGTTTCGTGGCAGCTATGGTCTGTTTGAATTTGTGTATGTTACCAAAACCAACAAGTTTTAACTGAAGGAAAGACAATCTAAATTAGTAATAGGCTATTTAAAGCTGCTGCACACTGACACAGGTCTTTTCAATTACTCCGCCTAATTAGACCTCCAGTTGGGTGAACGTTAGGTAGAGCCATGCTGGGATTTCACCAAACAACAACAGACCTTTTTCACAGAAGACATTTCGACATGTCACAGTAAGAAAAGCACAGGTATAAATAATAAAATGAATGTTGGCTGACGTCCATTTAGCTGCTTCAGTTTCAGGGCCCTAGCGTCATTCATGCTGTCTCACTGTCACGCTGTCATCACTTACTGGTGCACTTGAGTAGAACAGAGCCTTTGTTAATGTTATTAGTAACATCTGTGCTTTTCTTACCTGACAAGTCAAAATGTCTGCTGTGAAGAAGGCCTGTCACGAAGGTGTAAACTGTCCCTAAACCGCCCTAACAGGAGAGTGGGGGAGGTGTCAATCATCACAGCTCCTGCACAGTCTCAAGGGGAAGTCTAATCAGGCAACACAGGCGACATTAACATCTGTGAGGGTGGACTATGGGGGGTGGAGGGGCTTTAAGGGTGTTTGAATGTACAGTATTTGACATTGTGTCTGTGGTTTCTGGACATTTATTGCATAACACTTCATTTTAGTTGCAGGGTGACTGGAGAAAATACACACACCTTTAAATACTGTTGATATGACAGGTAATATTTCTAAGATAAATATAATGAATTTGCACCTTTCTTTGTTGTTTTATGGAAGATTGATGATTTCCACAATATGACAGGTTGCGTAAATTTGCTCCTATGTTATTTATTACCTAACTTGCCAGAAATTTATTATTTATTTTTATTGACTGAGTTATTCATATACAATTTTGTAGCTATTGAGCCCAATTTAAGACAAGAGTTATGTATCAGACCTGAGTCATGTATCAGATATTTCTGTGTATTTGTACTTCTTAATTTTGTTACAGTGCAATCAGTGAGACTGAAAGGGATCCGGTAAATGGTGAAAACCCATTCAAGTCTTTATTGGACTCCTTACTCAGACATTGTTGGTTTTCAGTATCTGTGTTGTCTATGGAAATGCTGTGGGTAAATCAAACCAGAAAGAGAAATAATTAACAAACACAGACACTGAAAGGAAAGCTGTAAAATCTGCTCATTTATTCTGTTAAAACAGTTCAAGTCTTTAGTATTGAATGTCAAAGTGTCAGCGAACAACCAAGAGAAAGAGTTTTAAAATGCTCCTTTCCGTGACAGTGTGCTCTTAATGAAGCCAAAGTGAGAAAAAAAAAAATAAAGCTGATTAAATGTTCACTGTGATGGATTACCTATCTGAGGAGAGTTTCTCTACAAGTTGCTTTTCCTACTGTGCCAACATGAACTGAAAGCAGCAGCTGCCTGGAAGGTACTATATCAATCTTGTATGGAAAATATAAAGTAGCATCATCTGCTCTGCACTTAATGGAACAAAATGTGCAAAACTACCTGATGTTCCTTTGCAGACTAGTGACATTTCGATTCATCAGCATTACACAATGAATATAAGATATTACTTTAGGGACTTAACAAGGAGTTGCAATTCCCTCTTCACATCCCACATCTCAGTCGTCTTCAAGCATGAAATCATTTGCTGACTCATCTGTTTCATTTTATCTGCATATTTGTATCAATGACAGGTATAGATTTACAAGGAGAAATCAGCAAAGGATAATGGTTTTTATCTGGATTCAACTCATTTGTTTGATCATTAAGAGGAAGTGTTTCTGATATACAGTACATCCCAATAAAGTACAACCATTTGGCTACGGCTCATTAACATAATGTTGATATTATGTTATCAACATTAGGTTCATATTACATTATAATGTAACATGAACCATCTTCTTCTCAAGAGCGTTTTCACTTTGCCAGGATTCAAGTTACTGTCTGTTTCTCTTCTGTTTCCTCTAATTGCCACATCGCTTTACTTCCCTTTCTCCTCACATCCTCTCTCCACCTCCTGTCCGTACTTCCTTTCCTCTTTTCTTCATCCCTCTTTCCTCACACCTGCCAACCGTCCCACCCTCTCAGGCTCCTTGTTCTCTTTCCCTCCACTGAGGCTGACTTAATGTGGCAACATGGAAGGATTGCCGGACAACCCTCACCAGACTTGCAAAGACCACCTCTACTAAAGACCTTGTTAGCCCTGGCAATGCGAACACACACACGCACACAGAGGCAGATACACCAACACAAAATGTAAAAACACACATGGACACACTCTGCAGAGCTCCAGGCAGAACCACTGATGTTTTATTTATCTTTACCCCGAGTGTATGGTCATACAGTGTGTGGTGAGTGAATATATTTTTGTGTTTGCATGTTTTGGGTTCTCTACATGTGTGTGTGTGTTTTAGTGTGTGCCTTTTTATAACCTCTGTGCGTCGCAGAGGGAATACCTTCACACCCTTGGCCCGACAGATGCTGTGGCAGCTACTGTTGCGCTGCGCCTCTCGCTCACTCTTGGCCTTCAGCCCACTCATAGACAAACACACACACACACACCACAATATATTGCACAATTGCACTCACACACACACACACACACACACACACACATCTAATCTGTGGCTCATAATTCATACAACCATAGCCAGAGGGATAGACGGGGGATTGAAGAGGCAGGAGAGGGAAAGAAGGAAAAGAAGAAAATGGAGTGAGGTTATTAAAAACAGATGTATTTACTGATATAATTGCCACCTGAGGTTCCACTTTATCGATCTGCCCTCCTGTCTCCCTCCTTCCTTCTCCCCTCTTTCCCCCTCTCTTCCACGCTGTCTGTCTGAGTTGTGGTGTCAGATCCCTCATCCATATTCAGCGCCGAGGCCATCTGTGTGCCTCCAATATGCATGGACCAGCCTGTCGGAGTCTCGCTGCCAAGCTCGCAGCCAGCCAGTGTTAGAAGAGAATGCTTGTGTCATTTCGAGTTAAAGTACAGCCCATTTACTTCTGTCTATGCATTTTGCAACGCATGTCACACTTAATTACTCGTATTTTGCTGCTTTCGTCAAACCCAGCTTGAAATGACTGCGGCTGCCCCCCGCCGGCTGACGGAGGTGCCCAGAAACAAGATGTGACAAAGTGATTTCTTAGTGGACGCTCGTGTCAGGTGGTTGCGTTGTGTCACAGAGGACTGCGGCGATTGGTGTAAAGTTTTGTCCAGATCCTATATTTACTGACATCACCCTGCAGCATCTTTCATTCAGTCAAAGAAATATTCTGTGGTCTGGTGAGAGGTCGTTGAATGTTTGCACTGATCAACAACCGGTACACAATACAATAAACAACATAGAAGACAAAAAGGCAAAATTAAGGCTTTTAGTTAACATGGATGATGCAGCTTGGGTGATTTTGAAGCCTGTGGAAGCTGTTTTTGTGACTATTACAACAAGTAATAGTGGCAAATGGCTCCTTGTGAATGAAGGAAAACAAGCCCTGATATCTGCGATGATTCTGATTCTGATTGCACATTGAATGATTGATCTACCGACCACAACAGCCAGCACTAAATCGCCCCGTCTTCACTTCTCTTCAATGGCATCAGACAATAAAGACTCATGCACGCACACATATTCCACAAAATAGTTGCAGAACAGATGCCTGAGTGCAGGACCTCATGGGAATCCGTGTGCTATTTTTTAAAAATCTGGGAAGAAGAGGAGCATTTTCTTTTCTGCCTCCATCCTCGTTCTCCAGCTGTCTCTTCCATCCCGTCTACATATCTCTCTGCATTTCCACTTTTCACCCTGGAAAAACTCTTTTCGTGCCCTCTAACTTCTACTCTGTCCTTTTCGCTCTTTCTCTTGTTTCTCCCTTGGTTTCTTTCTCCGTCTCTCTGTGCCAGTTCAACACATACCCACTCTTCTTGTTATGAAGCCAATTAGTGTAACTGAAATAGTTTCCATGGCGACAGAGGTGCTAATAATAACAGACACCCCCACAGCAAGGGCTGGTGAAGAACGCACACACACACACACACACACAAGCCTGCATGCACACACACACATCTACAAATCGATTGCATAAAGAAAAGCATACAGTGGATAAAAACTAACAAAGACAAGCCTTCCACCAATTTAACATGCGCGCTGTATGTATTGATCTGTGTATCTATCAAAGCCTGCATGGTTAAACAAAATGGTTAAAAAAAATATTTATAGCATACGTGTTTTCAGATGTTTTCAGATGAGTGGATGTTTTCAACCACTCAGGAGCTGAGTGGTTGAAGGGAAGCAGATGGGGGGGAGCAGTGTACAGTCAATGTATCAGTGACACTGATGGTCAGTTTGATCTCTTGATTCTGACTTGACTTGATGTTCTCCACGGAAATATATTCGCTGCTACTGCTCATTCAGACATACAACAATCAACAATACCCATATGAGGGACGATATGTTCATAGACGTTGGTTCTCAAACTGGGGGGCGGGCTGTCCCGGGGGGCATAGAGCCACTGCATAGATGACCAGGGGAAAAATATGGAGTGAAACTAAGTTGAATTAATATGATTTTGGTTGTGAAAAAAGACGGGTTTGCTGATGCCATAATGCTGACCTTTATTTCACTCCCCCTATTATTGTTAATGATTGATAAAAATTGTGGGGTGGGAGGTGTGAACTTTTTTTCAGCATCTTCTTCTTGAGGAAGCACAACACACGAGCAGGATTCAAAGATCTACTGCCGACAATGACCGAGTGATCACGTAGCCTCACACATGCTGTTAAGAGTGAACGCACAAAACAGGCTGCAGCTGATGGCTGGACTCTTAACAACATGTTTAAACATTCTGCACATGGGCGATAAGAAGTTAACTGGTCAATATTTGCATTCCCAAAAACATTGCAGGCTGATGAACAAAAGAAACTAACTCAACATTTTCATGCCATAGTGAATCTCATCAGGCAGTTTCACCATGCCCTAAGCACAGTCTGAGAATACGCCTGATGTGTGGTCTTTGCTTCGCTTTGCTCTGGTGCTTCCAGATTGTGTGAGGCCAAAAGAAAATTAAGAGACACAAAATAACCAGAAGCAGTAATTGGTTGAAATCACTAATTCACAGGGCTGATGAGAGTTTAATATCAACTGTGTCTGTTTTGTCACGTCTGCTTCAGGGCCTTCAGGGCTAAAATCCCAGTCCTGTGATATCTCTGTTCAGCGCTGGCTTCACCTAGGGACCCTTTTATTTTGAGCTAGTGTGGAGATCTGTAAGGTTTTAAAAGCTATTGATCCAAAAGTCACCTAGGCCTGACAGCTTGGAACCCAATCTTTTAAAGGTTGCAGATGATTATATTGCTGAGCCCACTGCTCATATTTTTAACCAAAGTCTTCAGACCAATTTCTTTTCCAAACAGGGGAAAGCTGCCTATATGCTCCTTTTATTATTAAAAAGGAGCGGGGGGGCTACCACATCTACTGCATATAGTACAACCATCACCTTATTTTCCACACTCCCAATCCTTGACAGGATTCTTAAATATAAGATTAAGCCCCAATTGAAGCTGATTGAAAATTAATTCTAAAACGAGCATGGAAGTCTGTGCAGAACACATCCACTGATTTGACTCTATTTATATTAGTATAGCTGCAGATCATTGCCACTTAATAGACAGGAGCTTCCTTGCACACAAAACTAAGTTTGATGCTTCATGGACAACAGTAGCATTATTCTATGAGATTTAATGTCAGATTGTGTTTTATTGTCCGATTTTAGCAGCAACATTAGAAAGGACATGTGATTTTATGTAGACAATGCTGTATTCTACTCGGTTGTACTTTCTCTGAGTCAGGGCTGTAGTGTCCGTCAAACAGCCTCTCAACAGCCACAGGCCGAAATGTATGATCTAATGCTACATAATAAGAGTAGGTACTCATGAGAACGTTCACATTTAGACATTCAGGGTGTCACCATACAAGCATTTGGGCATACTGGATGATGAGCACACATTGAAGGTCACACATAAACTACCATCTCTACACTATGTGGGAGTATTCCTCTATTAGCCATGTATTTGAAGAATCCTACAGTTATTCTTTCATATTTGCACACATGCACTGATATGTGAAAGCAATCCTCTAAATCCTGGAAGAGACAGGGACACATTTTGGCAAGTTAAAGTTGGTCAAGACCAGATGGAAATTAGTCAAGTTAGACTATTTCACTACACCAGGATGCTTTATAAACACAAGCTCTGCCGTCACAGCCATCATTAAGCCCGCATAAATGAATGAATGAATTATTTTTAACAGCCACACTGCGGAAACTCTGTGCCGTCTCCTGTCGCCTACAAGCGCCTGTTGATCATCCTGTCTTTTTTTTAAGTGTTACTTTCTAACTTTTGCGCTGGTACATCTAATCTAAAAACCCCAGAGTCTGAAACCGCTCTTCTGTTCTGTCAGAGCAGAGACAGCCAGAAAACAATGCAGGTTCACATTCTGTATTCTGTGAAAATGCCAGGAATTTCTTCCAAGAGATTTCATGTCCTGTAATACTTTAATGTCCTGTAATACCCTGTGCTATATTTCTGTCTTTCTGCAGACCACAGGGAGGTCAAAAACATGGATGGCACCTGTTCATCTTGTAGGCATTGATTGTCTTTAACCGCATTTTAGTGATTGCCAAATTACAGGAAGTGGTTCTAAATACACAAAAACAATAAAAACCACCTATCATCAGCAACTTGTCAGATGAAACTCAAACGGAGAAAAAAAAAGTCAGAGATTAACAATAAAAAGATGTTGGTCTAAATGCGACTGAAATCATGGTAGGACCAACAAGCATGTCAAAAAACAACTGATATTTGGGTATTTGGTTGGGTCAATTCTTACAAAACTCACAGGCATACAATCAAATAGTAGTGCTTTTAATATTAAAATTACCCAAATTTCCCCAGAGAACTAAATCCCAAGCAAATGGGGTTAGATGGAGATTTTGGTATTTGTGTCATTCAGTTTAAGAGTTTCTTTGCATGTTGTCTCGTCCCTTCCTTGAGCTTTCCCTCTCCACTGTATACTCTCTTTTAAAATGCAATTGGTTGAAAATGATGTATTCCAAAAGTGGTTTTCTCTGTTGAGCATCTTTGAAAGATCAGCAGACAGACACTAGAGAGGCGAGAGTGGATGAAAGAGAAAACGAGAAAGGAGCGGTGCAGAGGGACAGACAGGAGGACAGAGGAAAGAGAAATGATGGCTCGGAGCGAAAGACAGGAATTGATAAAAGCAGAGGAAATGTATTAGGTGTGAGGCCGAGAGTCTTTTATTGTGCTTTGATGCCGTGGATAAATGCCATCATCAACAAACAGAGTGCCTTTAAATTGATTTGACTCGAAGGTGCAAAGTAAGAGAGGAAGAGACAAAAAAGAGAGAAGGTGGTCTCCTGAGGAGTGAATGACGCACAAGGCAGCCTGGGATCAGAGTGACAGAGAAGCAAATAGACGTCTCTTTCACCTTATTTCAACTCCACTCAGTCCAACAGCCTGCAGGGAGAGAAAAAGCAAAAACTTCTCCAGACACTGATGACATTTTATGCAAAACTGATTGGAGTTCACTGCCTGTTTAGTACACACGGGGATACTTGACTCTTCATTTGGACGAGGACATTTTGAGTTTATCCTGTTGCATGGCATTCTATTAAATCTAATAAAAATGTTAATATAATTTGACATTTGTTACTGTGGCTGCTGGGAGCATGTGTCTGTCTTTCTGCAAAGATCTGGACTCCGACCACAGCTAATTTTAGACTGTGATTTCATATACAGTCACTGAAAAGTCTGCATTGTGCTATGAACAGATGCAAAGTTGCTCTAGGTGGCAGAAACTGAGGCTAGAGAAATTTGTGACGTCACAATGAGGCTTTAGCAACAAAAGAGTGTAATGAGAAGTGCAAATTAAACTTTTCTCATTTGGAACAGGAAGATTTCTTTTTTTTCTGTCAAAAGCTACATAGTTTCACAATAATTGTTATGAGGATCAGTTTATGTAAAGTTTTATTCACAGTATTGGCTTTAGTGACCTTATAGTGGCTGCACATGTCATTTTGTCTTAAAATGTATATAATATGCAGGAAAAATGAACAACATCCTTAAAAATATGATTTCAAGTTAAAAAATATATTCACAGCTTCTGAAAATAACTATTACTTAGTCATTGTTCAAACTGTTCTTCCTTACATACTTGTTATTTATTGAGCTGCCCTTTGAAAATACTATGCCGCTTTGCTTTAACTTGGCTGCCAGCTGCATCCGTTCAGCATCTCTGCTGGCAGGCATTCAAATCGGCAAAAATAAAATTGCACAAGTAAAAAGTAATCTATAAATTCATGTCAAAAAAAAGAGTCACCAGCAGAGGCCTTTTGGAGATTAAATGAAATGAAGCTTTTTCTCACAGGGTCAACGTTTTATAGAGGAGAGTACACATTATGCCCAGAGCCATCACACGGTTCTTCACTTCCACCAATGTGATAGTGGAGCTGTCGTGGTGACAGCTTGAGGAAATTGTCTGAATCCTATTTTCAGGGAGAGTCCCTTGACGGCTCTGCGGCTACTGGAGCTCCGACACAAAGCAGAAACAGATTCCTTTATAACAAACAAACTCGGTGTGATTACCCAGGTGACAAAGAGCTGCCTCTTCAGTGGAGACAAGGGCAGGTTGCAGGTTCAAGACTCTTAATTACGCAAAGCAATATTAAGCAATAAGAGAGCAATAATGGTGCAAATTTTAAAATTACTGCAATGGTTGATCTGAGACATGAAAAAGATACCAAACGCTTGCTGAGACACCGACATTGCTGCTTTCTTTTTGTTGGTACTTTAAATGTTAGTAGTGCACGATTTGACTTCTTGACCTCTGAAGTGGATTCTTCACGTCAGATTTCATGACGCAAAATCAAAAATTGAGCCAAACACTAATGCAAACAAACAACTTAATCTGCATCTGTTGGTCCCTTTAGAACATCTGCTTTGTATAAGATTATAAAAATGACGTGTGCATGTGTCTGATACCTGATACTGACACCTATTGTGATATTCCCATCTAACAAACTGAACAAAGAATTTCCTATAGACTTGAGATAGTGAAATAGTTGGTGCAGCAGTTTGCTTGTTCAAGAGGAGCTGCAGCTGTGATCAGCTTGAATTCATCTTGGATGACAGATTCCGATTGTGAAAGAATCTTTCTTGGTGGAAAAAATGCTTCAAAAAGTCCATAAAAAAAAACACTCCTGCAATCTGATTCATTTCTCTGCTGTCCATCTATATCCTCAGTATGTTGGAGTCAGTTTTATACAATTATGGATAAACAAGCTTCAATCAGGGTGATATTGTGGGTGTATTCAGTCCAATTTTCAACATCAGACCATAACAGCAAACTGAAGCTACAATCAAACTAAAAGCATTAGAAAATACTTCCATTTTGCTGAATAAAGAATCTTGAAAATGTTCATATTGCATGTTATAGACAGCTGAATGTAGCCTGTATTTTCTTTTACTTCTTCCTCTGTCTGCTCCAAACAATAAAAGCCAACCATCTCCTCTCTCTATTATATCTACAGTAACTGTCACTTCCTCCATCAACTCCTTTTTGCCCTCTGTCTCGACACTTTCTTTCTCGCTCGCTCCATCTCACCCCGTTGATGTGAATTTACTGGTGAAAGGAAAGGGTGAAAGAGTCAGCGAGGGAAAAGGCTTTTACTCCTGTGCTGCCTCCCAGAGGGGAGGTCAGCTTTTACCGCTGGACCAGCCGTGGGGCTCAAAGAGTGTCAAAAGACTGCCAAAACTCACACACACACACAAACACACATGCACACGCAGCCAGGTATATACACATTCAAAATAGCTGAAGAACAACAGTAGGAGACGCGGCTGAAATACACACAGGCAAAATTATGCACAGGCGCACAGACACAGCCGTGGAAACACATTTATTGTTGATTCACACTTTTTTTTTTCTTACACCCTGCTGTATTTTTCTCTTTCATACAAACAATGTGGCCTCTTCACAGCCCGATCACAACTACAAATCACAAGTGCAAATCACGAGGTCAACGGCGAATCAAAATGTAACTTGTTTGTTCATATTTGTGCTGACATAGGGTCAAGCGGAGGGGTATCATTACTGATTCTGCCCTAAAATATATAAATAATACATTAAATACGTTATGCGTCACATCCTGTCACCTTAGCTCAGGTCATAGTGTCATTCTTGTTATAATCGCATTGCCTTTTTGTTGTCAATCTAAACATGTCTACTGGTCAGAGAATTTATAATCAAGTGTTTATTGACATTATTTATTATTTTGTAAGTGGGTTTCATTTGTGCCACTGAGCCTTTGGTTTGATTCTTAAAACACTAAAATACAGAATGGGCTGGTGTTGTGCTTTAAGCAGACTTGGGTGTTAATCAAAGATCTTATTTTCAGAGATATGAACACCTCATATTGCACTGCTGTAACTGCCTGGACGGCCCATCTTGTCATTCCCCTTGCTTAACCTTTGCCGCATGTGAACAATGCTGGTCACAGAAAAAAAACAAATGGAGGAAAAGTGCATTTCAAGGTCATGAAAATACCAACATGTGCATAGTGGAGCTTGTACGAGCCTTTGCACCGCCATCTCCTCTCTCTCTCTCTCTCTCTCTCTCTCTCTCTCTCTCCAGCGCTTCCTCTCAAACACACACACACGCATATGGAAAAATGATGGCCTTGCTGACTTACTGAGGATGAAGAAACTTGTAGAACAGTTGGAACTTTCTGAACTCACACTGAAAATAGACCCACACACCTACACACGAGAAGTCTCAATCAGTGCATTTTTTCCTTGCAACAGTTCCTCTCAGCATATACAGTGTAAGCAGTATCTGAGGCTGCATATGCTGCATGTGAGTGTGTGCGTGTGAGTGAGAGTGAGCGACTGTGTGTGAGTGAGTGGGCGAGTACATGATCTTTGACACGAGGCGCTGAAAAGAATCTCATAATAAAAAAGCGCTCACTAACTCATAAAGAGCAAAAAGGAGAATGGCAGAAACCTCCACATGCACACCCACACAGAGCGCACACACATCACCCGTACACACACACACACACACAAGCACAAGCACAAAAAGCAGCACTGATAGTTAGACAGACAGCAAAAGAACGCGAGACAGAGGAGAAGCATGTTTAGAGAAATTGCCTCTGGCTGAGGATCAAGCAAACAGGCTCTGTATTATGTGCGATGCTGTATTATGTACAGCAGCACATCAGAGGGCTACTGTAGACTTTAATTATGGAAACAACATTTTTCATCCCAGTTGAATTATATGTCACTGTTTCTGTAGTGCTGAAATAATGCACTCGACTTGACAAACACTCCTACCTCCAAACACACACACCTTCCTCATTGCCTTCATCTTTCCCTCTCTGTGTTATGTCTCTATCGTTGATTACAGAGAGCATGGCTTTTAAAAAAAAAGTCATCTTCACTTGACAAATACAATGCAGGGCGACATCAAATTGTAAATCATTTCTAGGGTGAAAAAAAACCCCACTCTTAGTCGTCACCACAGCTGGATGGTCTCCACACAAGCTGATGAGAAAGTGGCAGGGGAGCAAAAACATTCAGTCTGCTGTGGACAGTTATTAAACTTTGACGCTTCATTATTCTGGTCTCAATTTGGCGGCGGCGCCCGCCTTGAACAGCACATCTTCACTTCCCATCGCCCCCACATCGACACGTCGAAGTGACAGTTGCCACGGTGATAAACAGCGTTGAGGAGGAACAACAACCTGATGGAAAGACGGATAAGAACAGCACAATGCACTTCATTCATTCTCCTCTCTCTGTCTCTCCATCCCCCCCGGCCATAGCTCTCATTATCTACATATGTCTGTTTTATCTCTGTTTCTGCAGCAATCTCTAAAAATTTATTTCAATTTCTTTTCATTTTGGCCCCTCCGCCTCTCCCACCCACTCTTTCTATTTCCTGCCTCAATCCGCCTCTCTCTCTCTCTCTCTCTCTCTCTCTCTTTGCCCAGATGTATGTTTCCAGTCCAGGATTTTAATGGTAATTACATAGGAATGGTGTGTTTGTGTCCACGTGCATGTGCCTGTTAAATGGCAGAGCTATTTTAATGATTTCTTTGATATGACTGAAAGGGTCTAAAGGCTAATGAAGAGACCACATGGTGGTTGTGGTCATTAGAAGGGGCACCACCTCTGTGTGTCTATTCTATAAATTGGTATTTGACCACGGGGGTCCACAATGATGACACTAACTAAAATGTACCACACACACACACACACACATTCACTAACCCAGTGAGCAAATGTATAATAACAGGAGAGATAGATTTTTAAAAAAGAGAAGTTAACCAGTGGTGAGATAGATGGAGTGGAAGATTCAATCTGAATGATATGACTGAAAAGATGAGAAAAAAGATGTCACGTAATGGGTACACAGTCTGAAGAAATGATTAAAGAAGAGATGATGAGAGTAGATGCAAGAAATTACACAAGATCTTTGACATTACAGTACCTCATAATCTTTCCAACCAATTTTTATTGGTTATTTGGGGGCTGCAGAAACAATTTGTGAACAGTGAAATATCACCTTTTGAATGGTGTGGTGAACTTGTTAGCAAACAGCTGCTTATTTACACATCCAGCAGTTATGAAGCAACATCGTTCATTATTCATTTTGAATCATGAATCTGTCCAGTCCAATATTCACTCTTTTCTTCGCTCATTTTTGGTCTCCACCAGCTCCACACACAGATTGTCTTACTGTCATTTTAACTTCTCACTAGCTACTGACAAAGGTTTGAAAATTGAATTCATATTTCAGGACAAGACAACATTGTCAAGTTACATAAAAAGCGATCGTAATAAATGTCAAAATGTAAAAAGTGTCTTTTCATCTACAGTAGTAATAATGTAATATAATATTTCATCACTCATCACCTGCAGTCAAGTGAAAGAGAAAACAGTGAATCCTAAGCATAGAGCAGTGGGTCTTCACAACGCGTGCTTGGTTGAAATGGGAACAGGCCTGGTCAAACAAGTGAAATTAGAGAGTTGATTACACATTGTAGAGTCTGGAGTCTGCTTCTGTGCATGTTAACAGATATTACTTGATTGCATATCTCAGCTAAGGGAGATTTGGCTCCAATGTTTTACATAATTGTTCAATAACTTGCCCTCAAACTGTGCTGCTACGAGTTGAGCATAGTTGTGATGTGTTTTTGAACTTAGAGGAAAATAATATGCTGATGTTATATTGATTTGATTCTGAGCGTGGAGGCTCGTTCTAGACCTTGGGACCAGTAATTGAAGCTCAAGTTTAGAATTTTTTTAGCACTGATTTAATGAGGTACAGAATATTTTGAAACAGTGCTTAAATTTGCAGAAATGTACTGGAAAATCCTTCTCAAGAAATATTTTTTGAGAAGCTGCTCACCTCCAAATGCATGTTTCTGATGTAATTTCAGTCTAAAATATACCCAATTTAATTAGAAGTGTGTTATTCCTTTGTGCAATTAGCAAACAAATGTTTTAGTACAGTGCTGTTCCTGCATTAATTAAAATGTCTTTCTGATTTTTTTTTATAAGCTTGAGTTAACTCTACATCGGGGGTCTCAAACCTTTTTACCACTTTGAAAAATGAAAGCTGTCAAGAGCGGCTGCTTTTCCCCCTTGATTTTTATAAGAGGCTCGATGACACCACGTATTCAGACTCCAATCATATTCTCCTCTCCTCCCTCTCCTTCATCATCCTGTCTTCTGACTGATTAGAGGAGACACCAGGTGTGACTTTGACACATATGGTCTCTGTTCCTTTAAACATTTTGACCTATGAATATAAATGAAGCAGACAAAATATAGCGCATAAGAATGTATGACCCACTTGGTAAATAATATTAGCATAACTGTTCAGCTACTTCTCGTTTTTGAGGCCAATATTGACATTGATATTTGGGAGTTTTAAAAATATAATGACGATATGTTGTTTTACATAAACAGAAAGAATAGCTTTTGATATGGATCCCTTACATTTGTTTTTAAGTTGTGATTGATACAGATTTACAGTTGAGAAATAAACAGTACTCAGTTAATCAGTAAAATTGCACATACCCTGTGTACTCTGCAATAGTTCTGCTTATTTTGCACTCGGCTATAAATATATATAAATTTGCACTACAAGCTCAGGTTTTAGGAAAAATGCCTATGCCCAAGTCTTGTTGGTCTACTCTTTGTTGTCAGTCTACTATATGTAAGTACGGAGTTCAAGTGAAACCGAAGTCAAATTCCTTGTATGTGTACACATACCTGGTGAATAAAGCTGATTCTGATTCTGATTCTGATTGTGTACTGCATCACCTTTCCTTGATCTCCACCATCCCCTGTATTTTGCACAAAATGGATATTATACTCAAATGAGGTTGCTATAAACTATTACTATAAATATCTGCACTGTGTAACATTACTTCACTTATAAACTTTGTATTTTGTCGTATAGTGTTTCATAGCATTTACAATTGTTTTACTATGCCTTTTTTTATCTATCTATCTATCTATCTATCTTGTATAGTCATCTAATCTTATTTTAATATTCTATTTCTATTTTATTCCTTCATCTTTCTTTTTTGAGCCTGCACCAATAGTACACATGTACTTCAGTTTTTTGACACCTTCCAGTCTACATGAACCTGCAAACCATACATGCATACTGAGTGCTACTTTAGAGACTCTTGAGAGTCTTGACTCAGAAAGCAAAGAAAAAGCATACACTGTTTCATGCACACACTTTACAAACTGTAAATATCCATACAGACAGTTTCTCTAATAAAACAACTCCCTAGATATTCAAAATCTCAGCTGGAACATTGTTTCATCTCAACTTTTATTCCCCCAACAGTGCTGTGGTGCGTTCCAGCCCATTTCCACCTCTGACAACTGTTGATAAAACAGCTGTCACTGACATTATGATTAAAATCGACCATTAAACTGTATGAAGCAAAGAAAGCCGCGTGTGCTGGGTCTGGACGAGTCTTGCATTGACAGGTGAAAATAGCCTGGCTTGTCTGAATTTTGGGGGTCGTAAAAAACATTTGGCACCTGTCTGACGCGCTGATAAAGCTTTTGTCATTGGGTGTTTAATGTTGGTTCTCATTGAAAACAGAAACTGGAGGTGGAAGGAAGCAGAATACAATAGTTGTTGTGGGAGGCAATAATGCACGTGACGTCATTTAGGTCTGTACTCGAAGCTGAAACAGTCACCGAAACAGCTTTCAGACTTTGGTGTTAATGTGGACCTCGTCAGACGAACTGAAATCAAACAATGCGGGACACGTTCGAGCTGCAGGGATTAAGAACACTGACAGCGCGTTCTTTTTA
The DNA here is from genome assembly GCA_025331565.1 of Holacanthus passer. Taxonomy (NCBI): domain Eukaryota; kingdom Metazoa; phylum Chordata; class Actinopteri; family Pomacanthidae; genus Holacanthus; species Holacanthus passer. The sequence goes on along the minus strand of JAFREQ010000004.1, from coordinate 2,812,705 downwards.
TCAGAGGGTCCAATGCACTTGAACGCACCCAAGATGAATGGCTGTGCCGGGGAACGAGGTTGTGTGAAAGATAAGTAAGAGAAGAAGAATGGAGCAGGAGAGAATGATGGAGAGGAGCATATTGAGAGATTGATAGAAGAGGAGAGAGAGACAGATGCAGGGAGAGGATAGAGGGAAAAGCAGACGGAAGGAAAAGACAGATGGAAACACAAAGGAGAAAGTGTGGAACAGCGGGGAGGGTGAGAAACAACAAAGTGAGGGGAAATGAGAAAAGATGGAACATATGCAGAGAAAGTTGGGTGGAACATGAAGATGAATGGGGTAAGAGAGAGGGAGAATGAGGCATATCAGGCAAAGGATTGAGATCAAAAGGGACAGAAGGGAGAAGACAGAAAAGAAACGATGAAAAAGAAAGAAAGAAAGTCACAGAGAGGGAAAAGTGCAGAAAGTGGGGTGACAGAGAGAGAGACTGCGACAGGAGGAAGAGACGAGAAGAGGGAGAGAGATGAGGGGAGGGATAGTGGTCCTGATAGATGAGTGATGTCAGGTTCATTTCCTGAGGAACAGAACAAGACAAAGCCCATTTAATAACTGTCACACACACACACACACACACACACCGGAAGTGTACTGGGCGTTAGGTGTATTGTCTCGATAAAAGATTTCAGAGCCACAGAGTGTGGTTGGAATAGATAACATGTCATCTCATTCTCATCTGATTTAATCAAACAGGCCTGCTGTTTAGCATGCTGCCTCCTGTGTGTGTCTGTGTGTGTGTGTGTGTGTGTGGATGTTGTGGGGACACAAATCTGTGAGCACAGTCACATTATGGGGACTCGCCTTCCTTATGGGGACAATATACAAGTCCCCATAATGTAAATCATTACATTTTAGTTAGGGTTAATGTTATGATTATGGTTGGGCTAAGTCTCCAGAAAATGAATGTAAGTCAATATAATGCCCTCTGAAGTGATGGAAAGATGACTGTGTGTGTGTGTGTGTGTGTGTGTGTGTGTGTGTGTGCAAGCCTCTGTGCAGTGTGTGTCTGCTCAGCACAGGTGCCAGCAGGTTTAAATGTATTTGATCTGAAGCATAAATGTGATTTTGTCAGCATAGTAATAAGGCGCTGTAACAAAATATCATAATAAAACGACATAATGTGATCATGATTATTATATTACAGGACATTTCTGTTTGCTTTGTCTGTGCCGTCCTTTTTTTCATTGTGATCTATGTATGCAGCTGCCAGCCCGTCTGTCTGCCTGTCTGTCTGCCTCTCTTCCTGTATACGTGTGCATTTTGTGCGACTCGCAACTGTCCTCAAGCTCATTTCTCAAGGGAGCAATACAATTGATGGTTTAATCAATGGCCACCTGTCTGCTATTGGCTAATCAATGCCAGGGTAAACATTAAGATTAGCTCTTTGGAAGAGGCAAATAATTGACTGTAAAGGCTTGACAGGCGAGTGATGCATACTGTAAGTGCCTGTTGGGAGAAGGACACGGAGACACAGATGGACGCAGAGCAGAAACAGATGAGACGGAGGAAGTGAAAGAGGAATCAGGGAGACAGGAAAGAATGGCGAAAGAAAACAAACCGCACGGATCGAGGATCATCCAGGGATAAGAGGAAGGTTCATTAACCTTTGGTCGCTGGCTCTTTAATTAATTAACCTTACTTAACACCTAAGAGTAATACCCTGCTGAACACTTGGGAGACAATCAACTGCTGAATCGAGGAGGAAGCACACGTGGCATCTCATGTGGTTCAAACTGACGACCAAGTAGCTCTTCCTATATTTATACCAAAGAAATGTTGCAGCATCTGAACATAGGACACATAACTTCCTGTGCATCAGGCAGTTTCTCCCACTATAGTGCTGAAACATGCATTTGCAAAATTGCAATAAGAAAACATTGTGGAGGAAATATGATAAAATATGTGCAGGTGTTTATGCAACTCGACTTATTTGCAAAAGCAAATATATTTTCAAAGAATGTCACATTGAGGTAACGCGCCTGCAAGATGTTGATTAAGAGCACTTGGTAAAGGTTAGGCAAATGTCACGATCTTGGTTAAATTAGGAAAACTTAAAAGTGTCTTGAAGCACGAGACGGAACATGTTTACTTTATTAATATTTCATCAAAACCATCAAGATCCTGCACTTTGCTCGCCCACCATCCACCCAACTACCTTGTTAAGACTTGTGTGTGGTACATAATTGTAACACTTCCTACATTAAAGAAAATGTTGCCAGGGGACATAATAAAGGCAGGAATTTAGATTCACTACAAAATGTATGTAGGAAAAGAAACAAGTAGGAGACGATTGTAATTTCTAGGGATGGTTGCTTTTTGACACCTCGTATTCTTGGGCACATAAAAACGACATAAAATGTGATGAAACAAGAAGCAACATCAACACGACAGCGGAAAAAATGTTTCAACCTTTGATTTAACACATCAGTGACAGAAATCAGGTTTTTCTGTCTCTCAAACATGAAGAAAGGAGTCAAAGTTTAGACAGTCAAACAGGGAGAAATCCTTTGTAGCAAAGGAAGTAACCAATTTCTCCAGCAAAGCAATACAGCTGCAAAACACGTTTCAGCTTGCTGAGTAAGGGGTGCGTCACTCACTTCTGCAACCGGCATTGCTGTTATTACCACATTTTTATGACTGTTGTCTCTGTGCCCTTTGTCTACGTGTTGAGGAGAGAAAAACTCTTAAGTTAAAACTGTAAGAAAAAGCTGAGGTACAGGTGAGCGACTGAGAGCCATCCAGGGAAATGAAGGAGAGATAAAGTGGGCATTTCAGAAAAAGTTAATTACAGCAAATCATCAGACAAATCCCTGGAATTCATTAGACGTCACAAAGTGTTAAACAGTGTTTAGAAATTTCTTTTGGACTGATGTGTGTGCTCTGTGAAGCATTTGATGTTGGTTTGGTTTAATAAAATCACAAGTGTTATCTTATTATTGTCTCGCTGCCTCATTTCTTTATGAATTAATTTCAATTAAGGGCTTTCATTCTTTACAATGCGAGGCGTGTTTCAATGCTGCAAGACAAGCAATGGCAAGAAATAATCTACAGAGAGTGAAATGTTTTCTGGTGTTGGATAAAAGTGAAGACAAAGCAGCAGCAGGAGAACGAGTTTTGGGCACAGCTCAGAAAATGTCAGTCACAGTGCAACGTCAAATAAAGTAAAATACGTGAAACAACTTCAAATGTCAATAATTGACTGTTTTTTTAAAGCATTCTCGATAAAAAAGAGTAAACATTGCCATTTTCAGCAGAGCTCATACATTTTTGAGACTGTGATGATATTCAGAATGTTTTAAAATCTTAAATTTACTATTTGACAAAAAGGAGGAAAAAAGAACAAAAACATATGGAAACACAGCCGAAGCAAAAGAGAATTTGAATGAAGTAAAGTGGCGCCACGTGAACACTGAACTTGGTTTTAACCATGTGACAGCGACAAGACATTTTGTTAGATGTAGGTGCCGCCGTAGGAGATTTGATGACGACAGGTTTTACAAATCCTAAGTGTGTTTGATGGAGGGTGATATACATACAAAGAGATGACTAACCACAGGTAGTCAAACTGAAAATGATGACTCGCACCCAGCAGCAAGAACGCAGCACTGAGTTTGCTGCATCATAAAGTCAGTGGAGGAGGACAATACACAGCTGTTCAGTTTCAGAGGCTCCATTGTTTCATCTCTCAGTGTGTCCCCTTTTATTTACCTGCTGACACGCTTTTAAATTGAGTTTTCATTTTGTCTCTTATCTGGTTTTCGCACTCGTAGCCAGCAAACATTGCTTGAACTTTAAACTCAATTTTCGACGGGCTTGGCAAACGCTGCGATATTGATTCAAAATTGATTGTGGGGCGAAATTCCACATATTGACATTTTATTCTCCAGAAAGTCTTTCATACATTTGTATTCAGTCTGACACGTTGCTTCAATAAAATGAAATGACAGCTTAATGAGGGCTGATTCCATGAAGCAAAAAGTAATAGGTTTAATTAATGTTGTAAAAAGGTCAGAATCATGAATAATGGCAGAAAACACTTTACCATCCAATATTGATGGCAGAAACATGTTTAACTGAGTGAATAGCAGGCGCTTTACTGTTGATGGCACTAAGTGCATGGTAATGAGGTGTCTGAGGCAGTGAAAAAGCTAGATGACTGTACGGCATGCAGAACTGATCACATTACTACTCAGCATCTTAAATACGCATGTCAAAAACATAGTCAGAGTCCCACCACTTGATTTACTGGCTGACACTCTCAGTTATCCCAGTGCTCTTATTCTCCCACATAAAAGATAAAACAGGTGAAATTAATAATAAGTGCAACCACACAAATTCACAAATGCTGATCAACTGGCTCTCAAAGCAAATATGACACTGTGTGCAGCTTTGCTCCAAAATAAATCATTGCCAGTTATTGTTTGATTGCACAATAGTTATTTTATTTTAGATGCCTCTCAGACTTATGAAAACTAAAGCTATGATATGTCAGTGCTATATCTATGGACTTTTCATCTGCATTCAATGCATATTTTATCTTTGCCGAGACTCACAAGGGAGCGTCATCTCTCCAGTCTTATTCGCTCTACGATATAATGTGTGCAAACATACAAATCAATGTAGGGATAACTCATCTGATGTCTTGAATTCGAAATTTGCTGATGGTACTCTGATTGTTGGTTTGATCACTGAAGATGAAACTGCGCGCTGTCTTGCGTGTTGTCTTTCAATCAATCCTGGTACAAAGTGGCTCCAACATCAGCTGTAAGTTCTTCATATTAAACGAAGAATTGAGTCTTTAATTAGAAAATGTAAACAGAGCAAATCTGACTGTAACACTTTGTCAGTGTATTGTTGATTCAACTTAATATCTTAAGTGTATTGAGTTTGTCATCTCTAGTTGAGTTATAATTTTACAGCAGCAGGGAGATTTATATTTTTAGTTGAACTTGCTTAAAATGCTTTAAAGAGTTGATGTGTATTAATCAGACGGTGCAGGTCAGATGGGGGGAGTGTCCATTATCTCATTTCAGTGGGGTGAGGAGAGGTGGAGCGTTATCTCCAGTCTTGTTTAACTTGTTGATGGATGTGTTGTCCAAGCAGTAAAACGACTGTAACAGGATGTGTGATCTTAATAAATCATATTTTGTGCGCAGGGGATTTAATATTATTTTCTCCCTGCAGTGTTGGTGCGCAGCAGCTCTCTATATGGTGCCAACCTCAACATCACCTGATGCCAAAAATAGTAATGTAATGCTAAGTAGATGTAAAGAGGATAGAAACTGGGAATGGAGTAAGGTCAATTACCTTAATTATCATTTTACAGAAGACTTAATGGAAGACAGAGATTCATCTTGATAATGTGGAAAATTATACAGTCGGGGTTGTGTGCTCGCATTATAATGTCACATGTACTTCTGATATGAATGTCTGGCTGTTCGGAGAAAACTGCGTGCTCCTGTATACTTCTCACCTGTGCAGCAGCTAGAAAAAGAGTGGCATGCAAATACTTAGCAATAAACTCACAATTAAGCCATGAGGCCATTATTGTGTGCGCCAGTATTTCTTTGTGACAGTATTATGTTCATCAGTATAAATGTACCCACATGTCCAGCACTGATAAAGTAAACATATGTACAGATGTATGTGCATCACTAAGTCGTGTTGATGCTGGTGTAGGAGTTTGTTGTTGAGATGATTTTACACTCATTTCTCTCTTTTTTTCCTCAAATCTCTACTTTTTAATCTTTCTCTTTAATGGCTTTCAGGTCTGTACTGAGTATGCTCCATTGTTCATCGGCCCACTGGTCCTCTTACTGGATTCACTTCTACAATTTATTTTTCAATTTGATATCACAGCCAGCGGGAAGCATTTAGTTAAATTTATTTGCGGATGTAAAATGGCATGAGGGGAGAAAAAAATCATTCTTCTGTTTTCCTCTACAGGGTCAAACAGGATTAGTCAGGGCTGAAACACATAAGCTGGTTTTTATGCCGTTCAGTCTCCCCCTCAGCAACACCTGTGATTATTTTTTACATGTTGTCAACAGAGTCTGTCAATTTGGCTCCTGTTTCATTTAAAATTCAATAAACACTCTTGCTGAAATTACCTGTAATATTGATTAAGTGAGTGTGAAAACGTTCAGTGATGTTTAAACACCGGGAGTGAAGAGTTGGAGGCTCCGAGCCCGATAAGAAGCGGGCCCACAAGTAGCCTCACATAAGTGAAAGGACACAAAGTGAAGAGACGGACAGAGCGTCAACATCGCTCTGACATTTTGGCTGCGATCAAGCGGCGCTGGATGACACATCAGACACACACACACTGTTCTACACGCCTGTCGAGTGGTTCAGCAGTTGCATGGTTCGACGTGGATTTGCAGTCTAGCCCCCCGAAACACAACATGTCAAGACCCTTCAGAGGACAGATTACAATTATGAGATGTTCAAGAGCATCCAGTTGTCAAGGAAATGTGTGTGATACGTCCGCCCGCTAAAAAGAGGCGGAAAACAAACACATGGAAAGATAAAGAACAGACAGTGTGAGAGAGAAAGACAGTGAGAGGAAGAGAGGAAAAGCTGTGAGGGAGAGAATCAAATATGACAGTTTAATATGGAGATGCCACTAGTTAACATTTTTTTGGTCCACGAGCTGCCAAGTTGCATCACAGATGAGCAGACGGCAGAGACATGAAAAACTTCAGTGTCAGTCAGGATCAAATGCGTTCTTGTCTAAATCGGGGCCAACTGCAGGTCGACAGAGGCCAGACAAACTAGCAACCTCGAAAAAGGATCTTTTTGAAGTTAATAAATCGTCAGTCGCTCTTGGTTAACCCCCTTTGTTAATGTGGCTTGCTGTTATGATTTTTCAAACAGCTGCTCTGGACTTATCAAATTATTGATATGTTTAAATAAAGCTTCTAAAACCTGCTTTTTCTCCCTGCAGACAAATACAGTGCGAGTTCCAAAAAGTCAATTCAGGAATGCAATTTAAGATGAGTAAAAAATGAACCCAAGCAAAAGATGTGAGAAATAAAAACCTCACAATAACACAAGCTGCAAGGGCACACAAGGACTTTAATAAAGATGATGCAATGAAAACAAAGGTTTATCTCACATAATGTGTCTAAATAGCTAATTCAACTTGCATGTGTGAAGAGTTTTCACAGCCAACCCTCAGCTCCATAAAGAATGATATGATTAAAACAACACATCACAATTGAACTGCAGGTAAATTTCACAGCGCTTCATAGAAATTTCCAAACTTTTTTTGTATGTTTAAAAACTATGAACATCAAAATCCGAAACTCCAAATTATTTGTGACGAGCATCTCGAAGGTCTGACTGGTTCATTTATTCGGAGTCAGAGCAGCAAAGGGGAGCCAACCTCTGCCGGGAGCTGTGTGCCACTTCTTGATATACTTATCAGAGAAACATAGCGTTCAATTTCACAACTCTTTCAACCATACAAATCTGTGTGTTATCACTGATACAACCATCATAACTGTCATATCCTCTGCATCAACGTGCAGCTACACCCTCAGGCGCCGACTCCTTATCAAAACACTATATAATGATGCTGGTGCTGCATGAGCTCATTTTTAGAGGCACCTTCGCGCAGCTCAAATGCCGACGGTGATGCCTCGGTGCACTCGATGGCTGGCTGCTCTGCCTCCCATTCAAACTCTGACGAAAACTGTCAGAGTGTGTGCTGAGCTGTAGCACAGAGAAGGGTCTCTATTTCTTCTCTGACATTTGGCCCGCCACACACCATATCAAACAAATTATCCTTCAGCAACACGAGTGCAATGGAAAGTGATGCATCATCTGCAAAGAATGGTCACCAAAACTTTTAAGTTTCCATTTAATGTTGTATTTCTTGAAAGTCAGGGTGAACAAAAGCAGTTGAGTTACTATATTGGCCCAAATATATTATGATATTTATTTCTGGAAATTAGGAAAAAAACTGCATTATATTCAAGCTATAACATATTTTGTATTATCAGTTATCTGAAGCTTTAATGTTGCTAAGCTATCGACTTTGTGTGTCAGCTCCAACAGAGCTCCCACTTTAACCCACTCCCACGGTGGACCATTTAAAAGCATCTCCCAATGTCCAGATGACCAGAAATCATCTGTCAAGCAGCCAAGAATTACCACTGTCCCTCAATGCTGTGATGAAGGGCTCCAGCAGACAAAGAAACTAACTCTGCAAACTTCAAGAGCCTGACATGAGACAGAGTATGTGACTGATCAACAAGCTGCACAAATGTGAGATTCTGCCTTAATGGGGTTGTTTCATGTTTCACTTTTAGGATGAAGGCTCTCTATTAGCATCTTGAGGAAACGTTCCCAGCGGGACTAGTCTGACAGTGGGGATGCTGCTGGTGCTGTGAATAAAGCCACCAATTAGGGCAGGCTGCATTCATGAATCCAATTCTTTGATTGTATTTTTGGACTTTATGGGATCGAGACAAGGGAGAAAGACATATGATTAAGTTTCATGGTCAGAATTAAACTGGAGATGTTGCAGTTATGTGATATTCCCCCAAAACCGACATTAGTGTTTTATAACTAATCATGTTTTCTTGCATTAAATAACACATTAATGTACATATAAATATTCATGAAATGCTTTCATTAAGTGTTTGTGGCTCATTTTGTCAGTTACCAGAGCAGAATATGTTAAAGTGCAGTTTTGTGCATGAGATGTCTTGACAGTGTTTGGACGGTTTGACGTGCCAATTACAGCTCATTTTTACATTGACTGTCCATAGAGATACAGAAGCTCATATTTCCCTTTCAGTCGACTGTCAGTCTCTCCAGAGGGATATCTAAAAGCCACTCACATGTCTCAATGTATCCCTCTTGATGCAGCTGAGCTTTTAGAGTAAAAGGTACATAATCCGGAGGGATGCTGACCTCTGCGCCTATGGAAAATTTTAAGTGTAAGTTTGAGTGCATGAACGTGTCGGTGTTTGTGCATGCTGCTGTAAGTGTGTGGAAGTGTGTGAGTGTGTGTGTGTGGGGAGGTGGAAGGAGATCAATGTCCATTATTGGTGTGAATGGGATCAATCAGCCAGTCAGTCAAGCAGTATCTAAAAAGGCAAATATAAAGTGATAAAAACACACCTACATACAAAAGCTTGCCACACACATGCACGCACCCACATAAATAACCTCACACACACACACCACACACACACACACACACACACACACACACAAAGACACACACTTCTGTTGGAGTGGCTGGTTATCGAAATTTCTGTCCAATGGGAAAACTGGAGCATGTCAGAAATACGTGGAGGTCAGTACTGTAGAGTGGCACAGTGCAAGAGTATATTGTGTAGGTGAGCCTACCTGCACGCACACGTGCACACACGCACACACACATTAGCTGCGCAGGCAGACACAAACCGACTGCGAGAGAGTCAAAGGGAAAGGGACACGCCCCTCTCTTTTAGTTCAATCCCTCGGGGAAATCATATACTGACACCTCTTCCCTCGCTGTTCTTTCACCCACTTCCTCGGCTCTTTTCTTTCTTCTCTGCCTTTTATTCTCCCCTCTATTCAAGTCTCCATTCAGTAATGCTCTATTACCACAAAGGACAGACCGCAAATTGAATGGGACAGGAAAGAGAATGGCACTAAAACACACAAACAACCCTCCAAAAAAACACACTGGGATATTAAAAGGGAAATGAAGAGTGAATAGAAAAGTGCACCGTTTTCAACAGGGTTACTTCAGAGTACATCTATCTAGCTATCTATCTATCTATCTACTATCTATCTATCCCTAATTTCACTGTTCCTGCCGTTGACAGGACTGCCTATTACTCATTGCTGCCTCTCTCTCCTGCCTCTGCACTCTTGTCCTTATCTAACTTGGCCTCGCTGGCGGTAAGCTACTGCAGCGATGCCAGATGAAGAGAAAACCATCTCCTCTTTTTGTAACAGGAGTGTGGGCAGGCCACCCACCTTAAGTTTTAGATAGATTTCATACATTGGCTTAGAAAACAGCGAAGAAATGTTCCAACTTTTTTGGGGGGGAGTGGAGTAAAAAAAAGGCTGTTTTTCCATAGCATAGGCAGCGGGAATGAAGGGAGAGACTCTGGGAAGGAGAGATACCTGTTTATATGTGTTACAGCCCTGTGGCGGAAATCACTCCCAATTTGCTACTTGGTGAACTACATTTAATTTTACTTTTTACTTGAGTGTCCAAATTCTGAACATAAATTCTTATGAACTATGCAACATTCCTCCTGCACCTTTCAAGCCTACAGGGCCTGTTTGCTGTCTAGAAAAGGTTTTGGGTGGAGGATCAATTTAAGATAATAGTTGCAGAAGAAATCTCTCTGCCTACATGAGGTGAACAATGACTCATCAGTGGTTTCTTTCTTGTGTTTTGCTCAAAGCGCTGAATTTGCCTTCCAGCCTGACAATGCCACCTCACAATGTAATTTTTCCATTGTGCTCGAGCATGGCAGTGGATGAATTAGCTTGAGACAGACGCCATTTCCTGTAAAGAGTCTGTACAATAGAAGAATAGAGCATTTGTCCTTCGTTTACAACCGTCAACACCTTACTAAATGAACCCAATTCTTGTTGGACTTTTTGTTTCTCCTAAACTTCCTTTGAGACTTGAGAAATATGGCATGCAGATGCCTAATCATGCTTTATTGTATATTTGCATTGCTGAGTTATAATAGCTCTTTGTAAAGCTCAAGAGTTTCAAGAAGTGGCAAGTCATGCCATGCAGCAAAAACAGGTTTACGTGCCCTCGATATGGATTATGACTGTAATCAATGCAATCATTTGTAAAATAGTTACGCCCATGAAAGCATGAGCTACTCCCCGACATTACAAAATACCCCTTGAGGATAGTTGATGAAGTGTTAACTTGATATGTATCTGTGTCTGCAAAGTTTTCTCTGGCACCAAGTAAAATCACATTCTGCTCCTGCTTTTTCATTCCTGGAGGTGCAGATGTGTGTCAGTAACAGGACATATAATTTTTTTAAAATCTTTGTATAGGGTCATTAATTAATTGCTAGTCATATATGTTGAAAAAACTAGGGACAGGGGGCAAAATTGTCCTTTACCACCACAGAAGCTCTGCATTTCTCTACCAGCTGCGGGAAGCAAAGAACCTCTGAATTATGATCCAACAAACACAACTGTCCATGTCCACAGGTTCAAAACCAGCACTCACACAGCCAAAGGTAGAGTTAACAAACTCGAAGAGCACAGCGAAATGGACATCCAAAGTGGAAAAAAGTTGGGGAAAATAAGACATTTTCTATTACCATAAAATATGTAATGTTCAAAAAGTTCAAGCCGATGTGACAAATTCTGTAACGTACTGTAAATGGAATGGTAAGTGGACAAGTAAATGGACTGCATTTATATAGCACTTCCATTCAAAGTATCTTACAGTTTGCCTCTCATTCACACACACACACACACTGGTAGAAGTGAGCTACCATGCGAGGGGCCCGGCCTGACCATTAGAGGCAATTTGGAGTTGTAAATGCTGAGCACATAACAACTGAAACAAGATGTATTAAAGTACTGCACCCATTCTAAAACAAACAAAATGCAAGAATGTGACAGAAACAACCCGCTCCGACACTGTGTGCTGCCTCTCAGTGTGTACCTGCAGTGCCCTCTTGCCTTGTGCTTAATTCTATTAACTCCAACGGACAGTGAATGTGTCATGATTAGGCGCTAACTAACTGAATGAACGCCGAGCACCCAGATGCCTTCTCGTACTCTTTGAAGTTCAGCAGATCAGCAGAAGATTTGCACGCCAGCAAGTATTTAGCTATAGTGTATAGGTGTGTGTGCTGGGTAGTGGACTGTGCGTGCAAACACACACGAGGAGAAAGAGAAAGAGCTTGCTCAATACCCTGCAGGGATCCACTTGAGATAAAATTCAGCAGCACTGAATAATACTCTCCATTTATCAAGGAGAAAACACTAACCCTGACACACACGCACACACACACACGTATATACTACATACTGCACTCACAGAGGGTTGCTGGGAAGTGAAGGTGCCCTTGTGTCTGTGGTCATTTATCAGAATATGTGATTCAAAGTGCCATGGCAGGCGAAGCCCAGTGGTCTCTGCTTGTGTAAATTTCTCCTCATCGCTTTGAACCCTCCAGCACATAATGCCACTCCGGCATGCCCCCGTAATGTGAAACACTCTCTCCCCTGTGTTTGGATTTGCATCCTTCATCCGCAGAGAGCCTTGCAAGAGGAGAAAGGCCACCACAGCAGGAGAAAGGATTAAATAAACAAAAGAGCTCAAGAGTAGCCCAATATGCAATGAAGTATTTCACTTTTATGTTACATTATGCTTTTAGGTAAAATTATAAACTAATACATCATTACCAGGTATAGAGTGGGTAAATCACATGGGCTGAGCCAGGGTGATGTTTAGATCCTACCACAATAAAAGCCTGCTTAACGTAGAATTATGGTGTGAACTTTAAACTGACATTTGTACAGACATTAAAAGCAAATGAAGATTAACAATATGAACTTGTTTTACAGTGAGATATATGAAGTTCACGATAAAACTAAACATGCAACAAGCCCCTAAACTGGTTAAAGCACCAGGAAAGTAGATACAACTAAACAGATCCAGAAAACTTTGCTGCACATATACAGGGCTGACATCCCCCTGACTTCTGTGGTGTTTTATTTACAGATTATTACTGATGCATAGTGTTTACTGTTGGATGCCCATCTTGTCTGTTTCTTCTGTCAGACTCTAGTCCAAACAGTGTTTTTGCTGCATAGAAGGAGCTTTATTTTTTATCATGCACAGCACAGGTGGGTGGTATTTTGACGGCTGCACTGTGCTCACCATGATCAAATGCAGCGACCCCTGAATTTAAAAGAGAAATGTACACTAGAGATGTACATTAACATTTTCAAAGTCTGCTAGTTCACACACCACTGAACAACTCAGCTCCGGATCAGCTGATATACCAACATACTGCCATCACCAACTGGGTGATCGATTTTAAGCTATCAACTCACTGCACATTCTCCTCTGCTGCAGCTAGTACTCATACTCATACTCATGCGTGTCACGCCTTACCTGTTGTGACCAAGTCCCTTGGCATTCATAATCGAAGAATGATGGAAGAAAGGTGTTGAGAATTGTACAACGTTATAGATCCTGCTCCCAGTAGTTTAATTCAAGCCACCAGTGATCAATGCAATGAAACTGAGTGGAGGAGCAGACAGTTGGTGGATATAAACTGCACGACTGACAGTAATTTTAAAGCTCTATATCATGACAACACTATGGATCAAATAGGTTAAGCTGGAAGAATCGAATGTTTTTATGTGGTTCACTTTTCACTTGTTGCTGCATGTAAATGATGCAAAGCATGTTTGCATCACTTTAAAAATGTTTTAATTCCATTTGTTCTAAACGTATATGTTTTTGGGATCAGGTATGACTCAGGCGTAATTTGAAACATGCATGGAAAGCACAGTGTCACACAGAGAACACTGCTTCTGCAGGTTTCGAGGGTCATGTAATGCAATGGTTATCTACTGGTGCAAATGAGTTACAAACCATTTTCCCTGCAGTGGCTCCTCCACCACTTCACATGCAGTACAGTAGTATACTACTTACATAGGTCGCTCGTCTTATGCTGCCATTGGAGATAATTTGTTTCAGTCTTAAACGTTGTGTGTGCTCACAGACTTGTGCTCGCCTGCTGTATGTGCTTGACTAAATGTGCTGAATATCAAGCTCTGTATTTGCTGCTTACTGCTGCATAACAGACTGCTGGTACTCACATTAAGGATAAAAGCAGAGTAGACAAGAAGAAATACACACTCAAGTTTTTTTTTTTTCTCTCAGGAGAAAGTCGTGGCATTTCCTCACGTCTCACTGAAAACTGAAAACGTGGGACACTGGTTTCTGGCATCAGACTTTGGCTGTTGTAGATGCAGTTTTCTTCCTGTTATTTCTTTTTGGTGGCTTTAAAATAAGCTTTGCCAGTAGCCAAAATAATCTGTTTACGTTCATTCTTAATTACTAAACTCTTATTCAGTATGTGAGTCAAGTGGCAGTGCTCAAAATGGTTTTAAATAAATGGATAACTAATTTTGACCAGTATTGAATCTTCTGTCAGAAACTACATCCATAACTCAGTTGTATGTCCTGCTGTTTTGCCACTAAGCAAGATTATGAATGCAAACTATATGAAAGAATAAAAGGCAAACATGCATAGTTTGAATACAATCTCAAGAAGAAGAGAAATACTAGGAAAGCGAGAAATAGAATGAATTGCCCATTATGACTGTGTGCAGACCAACAAGTGGAACAGTGATCTTGCATCATAATGCCAAATCTTCGTGGTCAGATCAGAATAACAGTTCAATCACAAGGACAGGCATGCACATGAAGGCAGGCACACACACGCAAAGTGCAACTAATTCAATAGTCATTACAGTGTGCCACTTGTTTTTTTTATTCCCTTTTCATTTTCCTCCAGCAGTGAGGTGACAGCACACAGCCCCACTTCTGTCCCCAAACTGAAAATTATAACCTTATAGAGTACAAATTTTAGTAGGGCTAAACCTACTCCATCCAGCAGGAACACTTTCATGTCATTAGGGTCAATCTATCTGGGGCGCGACTGTGTGGAGTTCCTGGACACACTCACTCACACCCACACACATACACACACAGACATAATTGCGTGCCGTGCAATTGTGTTTATGTTTCAAATTGCCTTTTTTCACCTCGGCTTTCAGCCCAGGATTTTCCATTGCTTTTAGCACAGCATCTTTGCTAAGTGAGAAGAAAATGTGGAGACATCTGTGCAGCCAAAATGACAGGGCAATGAGAATGAGAGATGCAGATAATTGTCAAGGTGGTGAAGGGGGGGGGGGAGATGCGGGACGGGCGAATAAACACACCTGATTTTCTGATGCACACACTTGTTGAGCCTCTCGCAAACTGCACAGACACTACCTCAGTGACGGCCTCAGATTGAAGCGCAGTATGTGTGAATATGCACAGTTATGAAACCGAAAACAAATTTGCATTGACACACAAACACCCAGGACAGCAGAGCTTATAAAATATATACACATGATCCAAACAAACACTTATTTTGTCGAATTTTAGTGGAGCTAGGCGGTCTCCTCACAGACACACAAGCACGGAAGCACCACCCCCGATTCCCTGACGAATTAATCCTCACATCTGTTCTGCTGGAGACTGAGAAGAGATTAACCTGCTGCTTTTACTGCCTCATTGGCTCACACGCATGGACAAATGAACACGCACACACACATGCAAACAGCACTTTCACTCCTACGTACTGTATAATCATACGAAAAGCACAGGTTCACACAGTTGCACAGATTCACACATACAGAGCATTTTGCATTCACAGACGTCTTTGTCATAATCCGCCAAATCGGAGGATAAGAGTGACGACATCACCAAAACATTTTTGTGGAACTCGAGAGACAAGACTGTAAAACCTCTCCGATCAAGCCAGTGAATAAACAGAGAATTTATTCCTCTAAACGTGCCTTCGAGACCCAAACAAACACTTCCAGCCAGCTACTGCAGGTGGCGCTGCAAACACTGCATGTTTGCCAAATCATGGACAGAATTACAGTAGTGGTGACGATTCAGCAAACCATTGACAAACACAGACAGGGTGTAAGAGAGGAATGCAGTTTGGCAAGACTTTCAGCAACGTAACCTGACTGCGGAAATGCGTATGTGGAGGGCTGACTCAGAAGTGCATTAGCACTGTAGCAACAGATACACACACACACACACACACACACACACACACACAAACATATGCTTGTGAAAATAAAGGTTGAATGAATTAAACAAATGCACCATCCCAATTAAACACACAAAGGAGTGTTATTATAAGGGAGCATGTTTGAAATTTCAAGTGATGGAGTTATGTTGATAAACCTGTTGAGATGCAGACAATTAAAAAAAACCTGAAGCACACACACACAGACACACACACAGTAATATCATTTATGTGGTTGTTTATCTGTTCATCGCTTTCATGTATGAATGGCAATATTTGTGCATGTGGATTTGTGTGTCATCAATGTGCACACACACACGCCTGCGTCACTGTGAGTGTGTGTCTGTTTAGGTAATTGGGTCTGAGCAGAACATGTCAACACTGGCAGCCAATCAAACGTTTTCTTCTATTTTGCTGCCAACAACATTAAATCCCTCTGCAATATAAAACACAAATGCAGACACACACACAAACACACACTTGTACTGATGCCGTGTATAAACACACACGTACTCTCAAGCTAATGCTGCTTGATGGCACGTGTGAGAATACAAGAAAGCAGCAATTGTAAGTTTTTTGTGTGTGCTCGTATGTCACAAATCACACAGAAGAGGGAGCGAGACAGAGCAAAATGAGATGCAGGAGAAGGAAAAAAAAACAACAAAATGAGGCTTACGGCTCGAGGGATCGCAAGAACAAATTGCATCAACTCAACTGAAAAACTGTAAAACACACAGACACACACACAAACTTGCATGCGACACGCGCAAATTGAGACGGTTGTGCACAAGCACTCATCTGCCATTCAAATAAAAATGTCACTGCCTTTAATTTCCTACCTTTCATGTTTATTGCTGTTTTATGTTTTATCTTCCCGTCTTTTATCTGAGCCCTCACACACACACACACACACACACACACACACACATCTTTGTACTTGTATACCTGTGAGGACCCTCATTGACATAATGCATTCCCCAGACCCTGATCCTGCCTCAACCATCACAACCAAACCCTCAAACAGCCCTTTGAAGGTCAGTCCGAAAGCGAGGACTGGCCAAAATGTCCCCACTTTCCAAAAATGTCCTCACCCCAAGGTCTAAAAGATGGTTTGTTCTCACAAAGATAGATGTACGAGTACACACACATACACGCGCGCAGAAGCCCCAGGCAAGTAATAAGTATCTCACCGACTCAATCAAAGAGCGCTGCAGCAACAGGAGCTGAAACTTACCTCCTCCAGACAAAAGTTCATCGTTCCCCAAAACAAGAATGGTGAGGGAATAACAAGAGGACAAGTGTGTGTGTGACAGGAAAAGAAAGAAGGAGATCAAGGGACCAACAGAACAAGACAGGAAGCTTCGCAGAATGGATTTTTGAGACTGATTTCATAAAGGAGAAAACCAGGGGTATATTGAAGTGAATGTAACACAGTCTACCTGTTACAGACTGGACAAAAGAAAATTGAAAGGAGGAAGGAAGAGAGAAGAGGGCAGAGGGTGTGAAGGATATAGCATCCTGTTTTTCAGACAGGGAAGGGAAGAGAGAAGAGTAAATCCTACCTGGAGTTGTTCGGACAACGTGGTGGACTGTCTGGTCGTCAGGGTTGGAGCTGAACTCTCCTCAGAACGCAGAAACACTTGCTGACCGCGTCTGCAGGCATCAGAAATAACAGTCAGGACCTGTGTGAGTGTGTGTGTGTGTGTGTGTTTGAGTTGTCCCTTGTGCACACATGGAGTCAGCTGTTATAGTCTGAGTGATAAGCTGCTGCAAAACACAGTATTTTCACACACACACACACACACACACACTCAAAAACTTATCTTTCTCCTGAACGGTGCAGGAATTTAAAGGTGTGTGTGTGTGTGTGTGAGGGAATGTAGGAGAAAAGGTGAGTGTGTTTACATGTGTGTGAGTGTCTGTGTGTGTGTGTGTGTGTGTGTGTGTGTGTGTGTATGAAGTCCTTACAGGTCCTTCCCTTTCTTCCTCTCAAGCGCAGTCATGTCATCTCCACCTGTCGTACGCAGAGAGAGCGCTGGAGTCACACACACATTCACACACACACAGCGATGCACAGATGCACACACTCACGCTGGCAGGCTGAGACACACACTGCCGCGCCAACACCACGAGCCGCAACGCATAGAGCCCAGAGTGAACAGAGTCCCTCCTCCTCTCTCCTCCCACCTCTCCTCTCTCCTCTCTCTCTCTCTGTCCTCTCTCTCTCTCTCTCTCTCTCTCTCTCTGCTCCTCCTCTGGGTCTTACTGCCTCTCTCAACCCTCCTATTTCAGTTTCCTATTGTCACTACGTACGCCAGCAAGATACACACACACACCTAAAACACTATACTAGAGGTACAGTACATGGGAAGCAGTGGAATTATGAGCAATATCACAAATATTTGGAATAATATTCAGAATTGCTTTTAGATTTTACTGATTTTCTTTTTTTTTTTTTTTTTTTTAAACTTGTTTAAAAGCTGGTTAAACTGATTTTCACCCAGATTTTGGACACACAAGGCGCCATGTGGCTATTTGTTTCAAACATATGACATGACCTTTGTTAACATTTTCAAGACAAGTAAGCTCTTGTAGATACACAAACTATGACTGTTGTCTGTGAGATGCAAAGGTGGAAAAACCGTCAGCGTCAAAAATCATTGTTGCACTGGTGCAAAACCTCTATGAGAGAAAAGGTCGAATGTTTCTACTGTGTCTGACTTTGACATTGTGGTTTGCATCCTATCGGCATCCCATCCCGCCAACAATCAATGTTGGTACCCTCAGACTGCTGTTTGCATCCCATCAGCAGTCAACGTGCGTTTCTTTTAACCATGATTCCAATCTTATCCTAATTATTTCATTGTATTGAATGAACCAAATAGCCTCAACGTAACCAAACAATAAAGGTAACAGATCAGAAAACCTTTATATGAATATTTGTGTCGTTTTTGAAGACAATAATAAATGACCTTTTTGTTCTTGGTCTAAAAAAATATCCCACCACAATAGATTGTAGATTCCTGCACATGTTAAGGGCTTCTCTTTCATACTGGCTTTACATTTTAAAGCCATATTTGATATATGATCAAAAGCTCCAGAACAGATGATAAATGGACCTTTAAGTGGGATTTAGGTGAGAGAAAACACTTCAAGTAATGGAAAGTGACATGAAAAAAGGGCAGAAAAAGTAAATCACCCCCCAGAGTTCTGCAAAGTAACAGAAAGTATGCACAAAAAAACGAGTAGAGTGCAGTGTTGCCCTGCAAATGCTGTTTTTGTAATCTGATTTTCACTGAGACTTAATTTAAAATAAAACAAAACGAACTCCTGGAAAAATAAATAAAACCCAATTTGGCCCTACAACCTGCAAAGCAACACAAAACACAGTGGCACGCACATTTATAATGCATCAAAGTTTTCAAAGATTTATCTCCACCACCACTCCTCTATACATTTAATCAGCCGACAGATTCATCATATTAGCCCCGATCTGCTGCGGCAGGCGTCCTGTGTGCCGCTGACAGCTGACTCTCTGAGGTGACATTGGCAGTGACGGGACATTTAGTATGAAGCTGTACAACAGGTTGAGTACTGTGTAATGCAGTCCATCAATTTGACAACAACTCTCTGAGCCATTTACTAAAAACAAGCTTGCCAGCAGCTACACACACACACACACACACTCACCCACAAAGTCATGTCACAGCAGATGGATAATGTATCTCTTAAGCGAGCCAACACAGTGCTGGTGATTCTGAGGGTTTGAGACTTTGACTGTGATCAATTCTGACATTATTTTAAATGCATTGTGGCTCAAGATAAGAATACTGTTGTGAGTGATGTTTGTTAAAAAGGGCAAAAAAAAAAGCATTTTTCTGAATGTAGGTCACTAAAAATGGTATTGACTGAACACTTTTGAAGCTATCACACAGTCACAGTGTTGGATTACAACCGGCTGAGAAAAGCAGCTCCTCTAAGTCCAATGAAGAAAGTCGCTTCTGTTCAAATGCTGAAAATTGGCCTGACTAGGAAAAGATATAATTAATTGTTTGGAAAAAAACAAACAATCAAAGCAAAGTACTGATGTGACGTGTTTACCGGCTTGAAATTGCCCGAAATAAACGATGAATCTTTGGAAATTTGAAAACTTTAACCACTCGAGTAAAATCATATTTCATCAGTGTCATCATTAAGAATTTTTAAAAACTTTTCTACCTTGTACTGTACTTCAGTGTGTGAAGCTGTAACATTTTTGTTATATCAAAACCCACTTTTTTACAAATTCACCGTTACCAAATTTAAAAATCAGTGTGTGTTGTACATTCCTCTATACACATTTTCCTGTGATCAAGCATGAGTTCTGTGAAAGACTTGTCTATTTGATCAATGCTTGCAGAGGTGGAGGTGAAGAGTGAGGAGTTCGCAGCTGGTCAGAGGTCGATCCTTGGTTCGCAGTCGTGTGTGTGCGCTCTGTTATAAAATGCTGTAATATCCCACAAAACCCTGAAGGTGGCCTGTTTTCTAAACACGGTGAAAGGTTATTCCAGTACAGAACCTCAGACTGTATTGACCAGCGTTGGCTAACGGCAGCAAGATACACAGAGAGACAATAAGCACTGCACACTGTTCATGTTATCACTTCTGCCACTGTGTCTGCTCACATGAACATACACACAGGTGGGCCTCTTACATGTGCTCAGGAAAACACACACACACCTGAAAATAGGTTAGTTCAAAGCAAATTCTCCTCAAAGACTGTCTCTCTTCATCTGCTGTGGACTCTGTGATCTAGATTACCTTTTAAACACACGCACGCACACACACACACACACACACACACACACACACACACACACACACACCAGTTCAGCTGAATAGAGTATTGATCCCAAGTTTGTGATTAAAACAGGGGCTGTTGTTGCCGCTCAAATGCAATCAACACACAAACCCACTGTGTGATCACTTACTCAGTTGTTCTTTCGCACACACACACACACAGTGACAAAGTGCAGCAGCATGAATAACTACAGTGCAGAGGAACATAATTAGCAAGGATGCAAGCATGGACCTGGAATCTGATGAGGATACGCCCAGTAACCTTGGTGTGCTCTGTGTGTGTGTGTTTATGAACAAACGTATGTCTAACTGTATGTGTTGTTGACTGTGATCCAGTTTTATGTGCATGATGTTCAGAAAAAAACAGTGATTGATAGCGCATCCATATGGAAATGTGTGTGTACGTGCACGTGCGTGCGTGTGTTTGTCCTGACTCCCATAAAGCAGCGCAGTGATTGAAAGCTCTAAATGGTGAAGCTGCACTCAGGGGAATGGGGCTAATATACATAATGGTGGAGCTATATTAGCAGCATCCTGATGCACGCACGCACACACATACACATATGCACACATGCACACGGACACACACAAACCTAGGTGTCAATTGAGCGGGAGCCTCTGTTTCTCATCCCCCCACACAAGTAGTTTTCCTCCCCCAGATGTGACTGAGCCAGTGAAAAAGGACAGAGATAATAAAAACATCTGAGTTAAAAACATTGCATGGGAATAAATAATTAGCATGTTTATTTGTATTACACAAGCTCCTCATTTAAGTGTTTTGTTTAAAATGATAATTGCAGGGCACTTTTTCATGCGGGTTTAAGTGCGCATTTGTTCACTGCACCCATGTGATCACTGATTAATTACTGATTATTACAGGACAACCTCTCAGGTGACAGATTACTGCCACTCCACAGATACATTAACATTTCATTATTTATTTCTCTCGGCTAAAATCAAGAGCGTCAGCAGCATTTTCTGAAAGCAATCCATCCATGACATGAAAAAATTTCAAGAGCCTTTGACACCAGTGTCTCTTTCTCTGCAAGTCCATCCCAGCTTGAAAGGGATCTGAAGCCCATTGACATCCTCTTCTGTGGAAGAATAGGTTCCCATCTTGAGGTGGCTGCTTCAGAAATGTGCTCAGCTTGATGAGCAATGTGCATTTGGGGAAATGCTTCTGCTGTGTGAGGAGCCGGAAAAGATAGAGGCGGGCAGTAAATGGTCACGCTTGCAGGGGGGAGTATGAGGTGCAGATTGTCAGGATGGATCGGGGATGAGCATGAGGTGTCCTGCTGGAAGTTTGGTGGATCCTGATTAATCCAGGTAAAAGTGTACACTAATTTGAACTGCTTACGAAGCATTATTGACTAGACCAGCATTCATAGCTGTAAATGATAAAATGTGTATGAGTCCTGAAATGATCAGTCAATAGGCAGAAAATGTATCAACTATTTAATCATTTATCTGGAAAAAATATTCACTCTATTTGTGGCTTCTTCTGAGTTCTATATTATAGTAAATAGGAAAATTAATACATTTGGGTTTTGGCGCAGTTGGTCAGATGAACATTTGAAGATGTCACTTTTGGTTTTGGGTAAGTTGTGATGAAAAATTTGTGACAATATTTTGACTGAGCAGTAAAGACATTATACATTGATTCCACCATTTATATCATTTATCTTTCTTAATACTGGCAGTTTTCTACTGTCTACTACTCTAATCTATCCTGTGCTAAGACAAGTGTTCACATTTCATACAGAATATACAGTGCATTCATACCAAACAGTGCAGTACTGTATGGGAGATTTAATCTACTATTCAATCAGTGGGTTATATGTGCCATGAATCTATAGGTATGGAGCTGAAGAGAGAAAAACCAAGGTTACAGGTAACTAAATAGTAATGCAATTCATGTCGGGCCACCAATTCTGAAAATCCATCAGAGTGTGTACATTAGACAAAAGTCTGCTGAGCACAGAAGCATTATTATATAGATTAGCATTCATACCTGCAAATGGTAAAATGTCTAAAAGTCTTGATGTAGTGAACTGTGTTACTGAAAGCTTTCTCCCTTTGCACAGATAAATGTTACACCATGTGGTGAACACATGGACGGCTTAGAGAAAAGTGTGTGTGTGTGTGTGTGTGTGTGTGTGTGTGTGTGTGTGTGTGTGTGAATATTACTTAACCTCATTGTTACCCATACCTAATTTCCTTAAACAACACAAGCAGTAAAACAACAGCAGGAAAGCGCCAATGACACGCCCTACTTTGGAAAGTCACACAGACACACACACAGTCACACACAGACTTAATAGCTGCACTGTTTGTATTGATAACCTATTTCAACAGTGCAGTGCGTTTGTTAACTGTACTCTGGAAGGCACGGCGCTTTAAAACAATGTGTCTGAATGCAATGAGCATCAGTAAAAGCTGCCAACAGGATGAAAACACAGTGTTCTGAACCAGGCAAGATAAAAGTCATTTTAAAAATCCTGCATATTTCACCTTGTGTTTACACCCTGGTTTGTCATATGCTAAATGAAAAGGATACTACACTCAAAATGTGAATATTTGTCCCCACGTGAAAATAGTGCTTTTAAAGTCCTTTATTGTCTGAAGGACACTGACGCCTGTTGCAAATATGCTCCGACTGCAAGACCCATTTGAAGGCTTTTATCCTCAAGTGGCAGGTATTCATTTTGTGTTCGGAAATTCATCAGTTGATCAAATTATCCGAAAAGCATAAGTGTTTTGTAAGCAAAGGTCTTAAGATGACTCATAAGTTTTCAAGCCCTGCAGAATGAGTTCAAATTTCAAGGTGGGTGCGTGGGCGTCATTTCATTCAAATGATAGATACTATGTCACCTTGTTCTGTAAGAGCCCATGGCTCGTTGTACTCCACTGCTACAGCATCTATACATCCTGCCATAACAAGCCCGATATTCACTTTCTGGCTTGTATTCATCAGAAATCACAAAGCCGCTTCACGTCAACATTTTGAGAGGCTGGTTGGTGGTTGCTATGTGAGTTAGGACGTTGGCAACCTGAACAGTTTATAAGCCAGTTTCCATACCAACACACACTGTCTCCTCACTGGAGTCCATCTCAACAACGTTGAGAAATGAGGAGAAGCGGACGAGAGGACGGAGAAAATGAAAAAGAGCAGAGGAGAGGAGGCCCTACCGCTCTATAGAAATCTCTATATGGTCCGCCACTATTTCGAAATCCCACCTGCTGAGCAAGACAATAGTTCTCCCCTGCTGCTGTTAATGCTTGTGCTTGTGTGTGTGGAGGACACACTCTGAGCTAATCAACCAGTAACTCAAGCTGTATTTCTCTGCATTTGTGTGATGTGCATGAAACATATAGTTATCATTTCACAGCATGAAATGTACTTCAAGGAGTTTTTAACAGGCTATGAAACACTCTCAATTTAATACTGATGCCTTTATATGAAGTACATAAGCAAACAAGACCATCAGAGAGAAGAGGCTATTTCTATATAGTTACTCTTAACGCATGTCAGCGGGTCCGATTTCCCATTAAATCAGACGAAGCGATTCGTGGCATGCAGACCGGAGGAGCCCAGGTTTACATTTTCCCAGGCAGTGAGCAGTTCTTTAGCCAGTTCAAAGGAAGCAGCATGAGATTTTTCTTTAGAGAATTTTATTTTTCTGTTTCGTTTCGAGGTTATGGCTGATACTGGGGCAGGATCAGCAAAGAGAAAAGATCCGATTGAAGAATAAAAAAAATAAAAAACTGAAAGGGACCATGATAGAGCACGGGCGAAAAACCTTGGTCAGTTATTCAAAGATGGAGAGAAATGTGGTAAATGAAAGCATACAAAAGTAATCCTGAATTGACCCTCTTCCTCCTACATACACACACACACACCTGTGTATGTAATGTGAGGAATTAGCTTTCTCAACAAAATTACTATTACTGATCAATCAAATCTGTTAGTTGTAGCCTTGGTGTATGAACGGTACAGAAACAAGGTTTGCTTTGTTTCTTCTTACCACAAACAGAAACACCACCTCATCACTATGCACCCAGCTGTGTTTGAAACAAGGAAAATAACATTTAAAATAAGTTGCATCTTTCTTTCATTCGCTCCCAAAACAAATGCACACACTAGTAAATCCAGATCTTTTGATACGAGGCGGTGGAAACACAACTGCTTTTGTCAGCCCAAAATGAAAGTTCCTTGCAGTCAATTTAACAGCCAACTAGCATTATAATTTTTGGGTTTGCTTCTGAGGTGGACCTGATTGATGGTTCACTGCTGATTAAATTGGAGCCTATTCAGCAGGTAGCCTGTCTGAAATGTTTTCCTTCATCTAAGTCCATTTAACTTTTAAAGCTCCGAGTGAGCTGAGTGAAAAACTATGTTAGTAAGTGCTTAAACACTCAGAGGGAATGTTCGAGGTACAAAATGTGGAGGACGCTACGAGCATGTCAGCTTGCTGAGCATGTGGAGTAATGATGATAAAACCTCCTGGGAGCATGGGAGAGATTATCTGTTTTTGGACCTGGGAAAACAGGACGAGCCAGTTGAATCCTGGGCTTCCAGCAGCAAAACAGACATATGCTCTGCTGGCTTTGTTCTTTGATCAGCCTTTCATGACTTGAGCGACCTCTGTGTAAGAGCTGGACTGGGTGGGGTTTGACTCGACTGAAATTGTAATTGTTTGCAAGGACATCATAACTGATCCTTTGATCCATGTGAAGGTCTCTGTCACTCAGCGCTAATGCAGAAAGGCTGTGGGTTGATTCACAGCAACAATGAAAACACCACTGCGCTGGTTTAAACATAGAGGAAAAAACTGTCCCGTCTTCCCACTTGCTTGGTTTTCACTCATCTTGTTTGCATCGAAATCTCAATGTGATTCCCTGTTGCATTTTGTTAATGCACTTTATACTGAGACATGACAGAACTGACACGATGTTGGTTGGTGATATACAGTTATACTATATCTATGAGAGAAACATTCATCTGTATTCAAGCTCTGCAACAACCCGACAGCCAATTCTGATCTTGTACATGAAAACAGCAGGAAAATGTCTAAGGTCACAAAGCCTGTCAGCATCCATTTGTTTCTGCTCCATAGGTTGGTTGTAAGTGTTTACATTTGCCTGGTTTATAAATGTGGTGCCACTTTCTTAAATGAAACCCTCTATAAAGGCTTCATATATTATAATTAACGCCATTATTAATAATTAATTAATGTCCAAATTATTTATAGATCAGTTATAAGCCTTTTATAAGCACAACAGTTGGGTTGCCAGGTTGTGAGAAATGAAAATCCTTTTGATAGGTCCTGCTCCAGTTTCACTCTTTTTAGCCAGCTCTTTAATTCATCAGTAACATCCCTGCAATTTATCGTCGGGTTGGGCTGCAGAGCGTCTGGACTAAAATCCATTTGTTAGCAACTTACTAACGTTTACAATTGCACACTTGAGGAATGCAAGTACAATTGCATTACTAAATGGGTTTCTTACACGTCGGCAGTTATAAATGTTAGTACGTCATTAATGAAGGATTTTTATAGATATCTATCAAGTCTGCAGTTGCAATTGTTAGTTATTAATAAATTGAAATTTGGCTATGTAGCTTTTTTCCCCAAGAGGTACAGCAAGTGGTTAAATAATCCACCTCCATCCCGCAAGTGTCTGGCAACCCAAATAATTAATAGTTACCACATGCAAACACTTCAGCAGAACACGGTACCACAGGAGGAGAAGGAAAAGGCTTAAGTACTTGCAAGATCTGTGTCTGCAGCTATTCAGACAAGCGCTCATAATAAAGCTGATGGGTGGTGCAGAGCTTATTTGACTTTCAGACTTTGTGTCTCCCAGTATGCACATCCCAAAAAAAAAACATGAGCGAAAAAAAGAATTAAAATGTGTGTTTGTTTTTATGTGCGTAAAGGAGAGCTCTTCTCCTGTCATAGTTAGCTGCTTCCTTCCTGATGTGCTTCTCAACAATGTTCAGGCACACACACACACATTTCCTTCCTTTAGTATTTGGTTAGTGCTGTTCATGTCAGAGGTGAGTGGAAAACAGTGGGCGGTGTGAGGAGTTGGTGATAAAATCCAGAGGACGGGGAAGTGAAAGAGAGATAGTGAGATGAAGAAGGAGACCGAGAGATGGAAGGAAGGCGGCAAACCTGCTAATGGGAAGTTAAAGGTTGAAGGGGAGGAACCTGAACCTGTCAATCACAGTCAGAACGGCCTCTGGTAATGACGGCATCAGCTAAAAAGCTAAAAAAAAAAAAAGTCACGGCTGAGACTCAGCTGTTGTTACCTAGACACGTGCATGTGCTACAAGGGTTAGACACAAACACACGGGTCAAATGGAAAGTGCAGCAGAAAATCTCCAGCAGTGAGAAAGGTGGAAACAGAGGAGAAGTCAGAGCAAGGTTAAAAGATGGAGACAACACAGAGAGGGCAACTGAGAGAAGGCGAGGGCGGGAGGAAAAGGAAACACTGCAGCAGCAACAGCAGCAGCTGTAGAAAGCAACTAGAGGAAAATAGATGGAGGGAAGTCATGCAGGGCCAGTGAGACATAAAAAGGAGAGAGACGAATGAACACTGCAGCAAACAAACAAAACTTCCTCTTCCACCCTCTCGCTCCTCTTTCTTCTCTTACTTTCTTTCCTCAAAACTACAACTAATGACATGTGGGCGACAGAGCCCAGCAGAGCCTCCCAGCACTGCGTTTGCGTTTGCAGTGTGTGTTTGGGAATGCAAACTGATATTTGTGTATTCGTATGTGCAAGCGTTATCACCTCCGTGCTCTCTGTATCTCTTCATTTCTCTAATCTAACTGGTCCCTCAGTTCGACCAATCTGAACGCAGCATTGAGACTATCAGCTGCGTGTTGAACAGGCTGAATAGATGCTACAAGTGGTAATGACGATGATAGCGTGTGTGTGTGTGTGTGTGTGTGTGTCTGTGTCTGTGTCTGTGTGTATGCATGAAATAACCATACTGACTCCGATTTGTTGCTATGGTATCCCATCTTCTTGAGGTGCAAATATCAAAGAACAATTTATACCCACAATTTCCTCTCTATAATGAAGCAGTGAATGCGCTGACCCTTGCGTGCACACACACACATGCAGACATGCACACGCGCCCAAAAAGCAGCCTTGACCCTCTGGTACGGATGGTGGATTCGAACTAACCTCAGGGAATAAATGGAATTTTAGAAGACAATAACTGTATTTTTCAGAAAGGAAATATTACTCACCTTTGGACACAACACAGTACAGCTGCTCTGAAATAAACTGAAACAAATACTCTACAGGGCAATTTGAGGGAGGGATAAAGGGGGATGCCATCTTTCCTGTTAACCTGCCATCCCTCCTTATATCCCCCTGTAGCAGAGAGAGCGCAGGGGAAGTGGGGTTGTTCAGTTGGAAGGATCATTGATCCTTTATCTGACTGAGGTTTGTGAAAGTTAGAATCTCTGGCCGCGACCGTGGCTCTGAAATGTCAGTAGTCTAACTGTGCTGCGTATTGATAAATCCATGGTGCTGTCTGTGGTGCTGAAGTAGCAGACGGATTTGTAATTGTGCCTTTTTCTCTCAGTCCAACCCTTCTGTCAGTTTCATCTTGCATCTGTATTCTCTAAACGATGTGCTATAAATTGCCAATTATAGACTAAATTGTAGTCAATATACTGTATAGATCAAAGTGACAAGCAGCAACGTGTAGTGGTGGAAGAGTGAAAGGATCATAGAGACACACTGCCTGTAGTATTCCTATAATATTTCTATGATCATTCAGTAGCCTCTATGCTACCAAACCACGTGTGTAACAAAATATTTTAGAGGACATGACCACATATAGTTTTTGCTGTAGGGTTAGGGTTTCTTAAGAATTAACAAATCACCGACTGACTGCAGTACCAACAAAGTCAAGTTTCGACTGTCAAAACTCTGTGTCCCCTTTGGATTTTGTTAGAGAGCAGAAGTCAGATCTGGTTTTGTAGCTTAAGGAGAAAATTATTCACATCCACAAAACTGACAGAGTTATGTGCAAGACTGCAGAAATATCGGATGGGAGTTCTGTCTCAGAGTTCTCGTTTCATGTAAAATAATGATGCAAGATGTTTTACAGCTCGGATAGAGGCAGAGGGGAGTGAAGACAGAAAACCAGGATGTTGTTAGAGTGTGTAATCCTACTGTGAAAAAGTTTATGGCACCTCGAGATAAAACAGGAGATCTTTGGCAAGTATCAGTAGTGGTGGTATTAGTGTTAGCAGATGTTCCAGAGCTTTTGATTGTATCGCACAATCTTCCTCGGCACGTAGAAATCGTGGAATCGTAATGATCAAATTTAAATTTTTGAGTCTTTCTCAAGAACTTTGGTTCAAAAGACAGTAAGTCTCCAAATTACAGCTATTTACAACATTTTTCTTTTCACTCAACTGATTTTTTTTTAGTCTATAAAATGTCAAATACAAGACAAAGAGAATCACAGTTCACCAGAGCTCCAAGGTTTTATTACAAGATTTCTTATTTATTGCATTTGTAGTGATGTGTCATAAGGAAACACAAGCAACATTTTTGCAATTATGACCAGAAAGTGTTGGCTTGATAACCGACAAACCAGATCATCTAATTTAGAGCTGAAAAGTAGATTCACTGATTAGTCAATCAACAGAAAATTATTTTGATAATTAAACTATTAAGTTGTTTTTCAAGCTCCTAAAATACTCTGTGGTTTTCTTAGTCTTCTTTGATAGTAAGCTAAATCTCTTTTTGGACTGTTGCACAGGCAAAATAATATGAAGACATCACCTTGGGTTCAGTAAAAAACTGTTATGGACCAGTGTTTACCACACGATTAATCAGGTAAATAATTGGCACATTAATTGATAATGAAAATAAGCGTCCCTCATTTGCGGTCCTAAATGAATAAACAAAATCATGTTCAACGAATATTCTGTTGATTATATAACAATTTGTTCCAGCCCAGATGGGCGGCCTGGCCAGTACAGCTGAAAATTCCACTGTTGGGTGAGACCGAGAGGACGCAGAGAGGAGCGTAGTGACAGAAAAATGCAAGCAGTTGCTGACAGAGGAAAGAAAACCAGTTCATTAGTTTGAGAGCAAAAGAAATGGAGCAAGTCCTTTGAAGCTGTGACGCAGACAGACAGTCAACAGGTCAAAACAAAGACACACAATAAGGGGTCAGAATACACAATGGCAATTATGGGTACACAACCACACACACACACACACACACACACACACACACACACTCTGCCTCAACATGTCATGAACATGCATGACAAATGCACACACACGTCCTCAACACACATCCACATCCACACCTAAATCAACACACCTCAGTCACACACATGTTTGACCTTTCTCATCTCTGGCCTCTTCCTTCCTCTTCCCTTACAATTTCTCACTTTCCCTCTTCCTTCCTTTCTTCTTTGCTATTTTTTTCCCCTTAAAATCATTTCTTTTTTTCATCTCATTTTTTTTCCAGTGTTTTTTTTTGTGTGTGTTCTTGCTGCAGGTTTGAAATAGCAAACAAATCAGTGCTGCTGTCAGAGTGCCCCCAAGTGTTCAAATACCTGAACTACACCCAGCATACACAGTAGCTTGACCTCCTCCTACAAATCAGATCACGTTTGCGGCAAAAAACATTCTGAAGGCGTCTGAGCTGCATTTAAATTCAATGTATAACCAGAATATAGATTTATCCTTTTTGGCTTGAGACAGTCTCTTTCCTTTTTATCTCTTATGTCTTATATGCAAGAAAAACTTATCATATGGCACGTGTCCGGTATTTACCCAAGACAATATGAAGCAGTGCATCCATAACCTTGAGAGTCATCAAAGAAAATCCCCACTGCACCTGAACACACCGTGCATTAGTGCTCCCACTCTCATTTGGATTATTGTCATGTACGACTGCACCGCTCCCCACGCTTTATGAAGAGTGAAGACCAGAATGGAAACTAATTTTTGAATTTTCTTGACAATTTCTCTCTGGGGCGCTGTAATCATACAGCAGCCACTGCAGAGCGGAAATGAAGAGCAACTTCTGCACTGACTTCATTGAATGCCCCACATCAATTACAACATCAGTCCACCTCCCAAACACCAGCTTCAAAGTCGTGCAAGCGTTCTCTCTCTCCTACACACACACACACACACTCTTACACATCTCTGTAAGGAATACCAATGAGCTTATTGTTTCCATTTCAAAGGGAATCGGCAGGCCTAAAGAGGGTAAGAATTAAATATCACGTCTGTCCCCAAAAAACAGGATAAATAAGACAAAGACCAGAAAGAAGGAAGTCTAATCCACCGAGAGGCTACAGTGCCAAGTAGGCCAGATTTACAGTACAATGTGTTGGCACTCACTGTGTTTGCATGTGCAGACTTTCAGATCTTACTTTCTTTCAGTCTTTCTAATCTCATCTTCTCTCTGCACATGTTTCAGTCTCTTTATCTCGTCCTCTCTCAGGTGAACTCTCTCTGATTGACTATGACTCTAACGTAAGATCTTGTGTGTGTAGTATGTGTGTGGGTGACAAACCAATGTATATACCAAGCATATGCTTTTATGCTCATACTATATATGCCTTTATGATCTGTGTGTGTGAGACAAAGGATCAAGAGTCTCTCAGCAGGAACCAGAAAAACCTCCAGGAAAAAAGAAAAGAAAAAGGCCATATTGCATGTAATGCATGTGTCTTCATGTGTCTGTGTGACTTTGAGTTAGAGATAGATAATTTGGCTTATCTTCTACTGCATGCATGTGTATTTTATATCACCATAGAGACATATATCCTGATATGAAATCATGAATTGGTAATAGATATAATTAACTCATGGAAATGCAGTTTTTGGGTCATCCAGTAAATTAAATGCTTGAAAAAGTGATGCAAAATCAGTTGACATAAAGTAGTCGTGCTCAGTGATTTGCAACACTGTCCACAATGCTCTGCTGTGACCTTAAAACAAAATGTCAACTTAAAAGCAAAATTTTTATAGTTTTCGCTTTCTCATTTCTTTATGTTATGTTATGTTATGTCATCATCCTATGGTACAGGTATACAGTATATCATTATATCATCCAGTCCTAGTTTGTGTATTTCATCAGATTAGAGTTCAGCTTGAAATCAGTCGTCCGTACCAGATTACATTTTGAGAGTAAAATTCCCAATCCTGCACATCACAGAGATTAAAGGATAAGAGAAGTGACTCTGCTCCGCGATTAAAACACTTTAGTTCATGATTACTGCAGTCAGGCCCTGCTCATAGCACTCAACGCTAAAGTACTGACAAAGTGTAATAGTGACAGTGGATATGTGTGCGTATGCACCCGGTGTGTATGTGTGTGTGTGTGTGTGTGTGTGTGTGTGGCACTCTGTCTATCTAGGCGGCTGTGCTGCCTATCCAATCTCTTCACCACTGCTGAGGAAATCAGAAATCATTTTCTCTCCAATTTTCCTCACCTGTCATCTTCCCCCCCTCTCTTTCTTCCCTCTCTCTCTTTCATTCTCACCCTTTAAGATGTAACTGGAGCTGATTCTATTTTCTGTTGTTAGAACAGTTTCCACTTAAACGCTTTTTCCCGTAGAAAATGATTTGTTTCTGCCTTTTGTGACCCTCTTCAATACCTCCCTCGTCTCAGTCCCAACACCTGTTTTCAGAGAGACACTTGCTCAATTACACATGCACACACACACACACACACACACTAACCCACACACAAAGACATGAACAACAGCCACATAGAGTGCACACATAAATGCACAAATACATACAAGCACACAAAAGCCTGCTGTATATACACTCCCATACAGGTTCTGACCACATGAGAAGCACAATGGACATATATCTGGACTAAGAGGATGATCACACACATGCACATGCACACACACACACACACACACACACACACACACACACAAACACCTTCATCATTATCAGTCAGTGATCGAGGAGAAAAGCAGCGCTCGAAACCTGCTGTTGCCATGGTAACATGGTCATAACAACCTCCTCCGGCCCTCGTGGTAAAAACAGACCTCATTCTCCCCTGAAATCTCTCTTTATTTTTGGCTTCACTTTCCCATCCTCCCATCCCTTTTTCTTCATCTCACTGGTCTTCCTCTTCACTCCCTTGATTTTGCTCTCTATCGTTTTAAATCCCAGTTCTCCATCTCTAACTCTGCTTCCCTGCATTATTGTCAAAACTACGCTTTCCTAACTTTCCCGCTGAGTGCCTTCCAGCCTGCCTTTCTCTTCCTGACACTCTCTTCCTCCATCTACTGCAAGAGATGGAGACAAACATGGCCCCCACACCTAAAGACAGGTGGGAGGGCTGAGGTCGAAGACGATGCAAAGAAACTACCTCTGACGAACAGAATCATAAATGCAAAGGAAGGTTTTACAGCAAAATCCTGATTTTATGTGTGCACACTTTTTTGAGAAAAGAAGATCTCACACACTCACACTCTTGCGTCACATTTTACTAATCATACTAATGTTTTGGTCCCTCAGTCAAGGTCCAGTCTTTTCTCAAGACTGGTGTTCACCCAGTTTAAAATGTGCTGTCACAGTGAGGCATGTAAAACCAGCCCTGCCAAATTCAATACGATGCAGTGTGATACAACACTATGCAATACGCTGTGATGCAATATTGTTCACATTTCTACTGTAACACTGCTTATATGGTACATTTGTAACTGCTAGCAAGGTGAAACCTTATTAAATATGTGAGCGAAGGATGATCTTACTATTCTGCCTGGTATTTTTTGGTAGTGAAACATTTATTAAAAATATCTTGCAGCAATCTCTGAAATAAAGTTTTTATTAAAGACAGAAAACGGATACACATAAACTCTGCCTTACTTTGTGTTTTAAGTAATCCATAAACAAAAAAATGTTAACAAATATTAAGTAGTCTACTGAATGTTGTCAGTGACTGCAAGTTAACAAGCTGATTCTATCTTGAGGTTTTTCATGAGGGAAATTTAAATGACCGACATGTTCAAGATGAACCACGCTGATCTACATATAGTTATGAGTGTTGCAACTGCTCCAGTTGTTTTCAGTCTGCTACTCAGAGGCAAAGTTGGTCTTTTCTTTGATTTGGGGCCTGAGATACGTGATGGATGTGAGCCTTTTTCTCTCCCACAGGACGACTGACAGGTAGAGACAGACGAGTCTATAAAGAGGAAAAAAAACTCTGGAGGAAACATGAGAGAGAAACACAGCACAAAAAGGAGGCACAAAGGCAATTCTCACATGATAAGAAATGAAAGTTACACATATCCTACCAGGTTTACCAATAGACTGAAGTCTGCATATTTAGTTCTGTGATTCCCCACAAACATTTTTCTGATATAAGTGGATCTAGCATTTATTGAACAACAGTAGCCTGACACATGGGTTGGGATCGGTGAAACACCCGTAGCTGCTGGATGACACAGGGAAGTAGCCTGACAGAAGGCAGAGTCAACAGGATGACACTTGGAGGCATGTCTAATCCAATGGATTGCGCTCCGCTCTCAGTTTGATTTGCATACAACCGGTTCGGCTGTCAAATTTGAGGCCGTGCGACTTTGCAGATAGCAAGAACGGAAGCCCTGCTGCTCGCTCACATCTTGCACGTTCAAAACAACCACAGCTCTGGCTTAGGTTGCTCACAAAGCACGTTTCTCCATTATAAGTTTGTCCCTGTGTGCTCTCGAGTCTTGACTTGACATCTTCTCATATTTTTTTTGCTTCCACTGAAGACTTTGACAGCGTCTCCAAAATGCTGTGCAAAACCTAAACTAAACATGTATACCATGTTAATACAATTTATAGTAAAGCACGAGTGTCAATCAAACATGGTTTGGATCCCAGCTTAATTCAAGATCTAGTATTCTAAATATTTCAGAAACTCAATTTCAGAAAGGAGTCAAACAATTCGGACCACAAGACGCTCTTTACAGGGCAGTTGGAAACCACCAGGAAATGTATGAGTCACTCTGAAAACTCCAAACTTGACAAATGGAAAGCGATGCAATGAGTCATTTCTTCCCAAACTTTCACATGTTAAAGTTTCTGTGACGTGAACGATATGGAAGCACCTCAGGTGACCGCACAAAAAAGCTGACCGCGCTCTGCATGAAGGTGGTTAAATATGAAAAAGTGGATGCACAGAGCACAGAGGGTGTTTTCAACTAACTTCCTCGGAGGAGAGAAACAAGAAGAGGGAGATACAGAAAGAGAGTGACAGGAAGAAATTACTGAACTGTCACTCTGCTCTAAACTCAGCTGGCCAAGCAAATAAGTTGAAATTAATTTTGAAATGAGAGCCTGTGTATGTGAGGATTGCATATGTAAATGTAAACGTGCATCTGTATTTGTGTTTGTGTGTGAGTGTGTGTGTGTGTGAACAGGCTGATAGAGGGTTCTCCTAAACTCCCTCTCAAAGCCAGAGATACTTTCCCTCTTCTCTCTCAGCTTATCTTCCCTCTCTCTTCTCGCTCTCTCTCTACCCTCTTACTTCCCTCCCTTAATCCCCTCACCCACCTCGCTCTCATATGTACAGTTACTGTTTAATTATTTAGCTGACATTCTTATCCAGAGCGACTTACGTTAATGCAAACAGTGGAACAAAGAGAAAGCTCATCTGCAAACACAAAGCGTCGGCTCTGACACGCTCCTGCACACACCCCGACTTCACCACAGATAAGTGAAGGCGGACGTCCAAACAAAAATCACGGATTAGCTTTTCAGTGTCTAACCTTCACTGTACAGATGTTTCCTAATAAGGATGAATTAGCATTTTCATCTATGGAACAGCACATTCACAACGACCTCTTGTTGGGCTTAACGCCAAGGGGCAGCTCGGGTCTTTCTGTGGCTGACAAAGAGCTGTGGCTAAATGGACCCCAAAACCCAGCTCTATGCAATGTGTGGACAAATGTGCTAGTGAGACAGTGTCATCTTTGAAAGAGTAAAAACTGCAGACCATATGATTGCTACCAGTCAAAACTCTGTTTGATACTGACGCTTTCAGTGAGTCCTCACACCTGAATGATCAAATAAAGTCGCTTGTCAGTGCCTATCAGAATGATTCGTGTGAATATTTCTGCCGCCTTTATGGAACATTTCGGTGACTAAAACAATTTGGTTAAGGTTAGAGAAAGGTCGCGATCATTAGGGAAAGATCACCATCATTGTTAGATTGTCTCTGGTGTTGAAGTCACACACTTTGCGCACCCAGCTGTTCAACCTGACCTCCTCTGTGAGAGATTTTGAGATGATATAAGCACCACCACCACCACCACCACCTCCTTGGGAAATCGAAGACATAGCTGCGTGTGACAGTTTGAAGCGCTAATGAGTGGTCTTGCAATGATGCCACCAAAATACATGTAGTAATGAAAAGAACAAGGGCATAAGCTTTCCCTAACAAATGCAACAGAGTGAGGGACTAAAATGAGTGAGGCCTAAACTCTATGAAAATGTAGCATTGGTGTGGAGGGGTTTTAATGCATCTTGAAACTATGGCTGTGTGTGAAATCACTCTATTGCGCCACACTTACTGTCCACCATTTTATTAGAGTGACTGAATTCTGAGTGTGAAATTTACAATGAAGTGCCCTCAAAAAAATCCAACAATGGAACAAACGAGTCTCTGGAATGTACGAGACTTTCTTTTACAATTCAACATGTCATATTTTATTATTTTCACTCTCCACTATGGACTGAGTGTCTGTTACACAGGGATTAGTGACTGAGTGAAAAACGGAGTGATCTGTCATCACATTCCAAATTTACACCTAAGTAATTAACTTAATTAACTTCTGTGGATTCATCTGTGGGACTGCAGCTACACAAAAGTCCAAGTTTAGTCACACGGTTACATTTATCCTTTAGCATTGTGGTATGAATATAAGAGGGTGCCATTGTTTAACAGTGCAAATGAAGTGCTCGCTTAAGTATCACTAATATTTGTGGTGAGTTCAATAGTAAATGTCATAGAAATACAACAATGCATTTGTGTGTGTGTGTGTGTGTGTGTGTATAGTCTGGACTGGGTTGAACAAAGTTTTTCACTTGGAATGCCAAAACTGAAACTTAATGGGGGTCAAAAGCAAACACCTATTGTGTGGTTAATATGTTAATTGCTGCTCAGATCCCAAATTCCTTTAATAGACTGACTTCCTGTGCAAAGTGTCACTCTTTTTCCTGCTAGAAACATCTGGCAGGCTAAATTGAACGTTATGGTAGACCAGCTTTGGCCCAACTTTAGGCAGCCCTGGTCTAGACTGATGACTGTCAACGTGATGTGTGGGTCACAATGGGCTACTGCCCGCTCATGTATGCGATTAAGTTTATGAAATGGGAAACTGCAGTATACACTCACATCTCTGTGATCACCGGCTGTGTTTGTTCTGTCTGCAGCAGCTGAAGCACATGTACTGTACATTCATTAGTACATTGCACAAATCTGACTTTCATTACTGCTTTATGTTGAGTCAGTGGTGCACTGTGCACACATGAAATGTAATGTTTTCTAATGGCACATCTGGTTGGGCCTTAGGAACTTAATCACCCACTGGCAGCCCACTATGCTGAACAGCAGTCTGGCTATTCTTCTTCTCACTGCAGGCGCTTTGTAAACATATCTATAACACTTTATATGTCTCCCCTGTGGAAACCTAATGGTCCCCCCATCAGTTTGATTCTGCAGCTCATCCTGTGAATAACCATAATTATTATAATACAGTAACACTTAATGGTTGAGCAATCTCTCACCGAGATAACAAAGCAATCACAAGAAGAGGAATACATAGTGTTAGTTTTGAAAGCTTAATCACAATAATATATGACCCAGAGAACACTACTACTATCTTCTTAACGTTGGCTTGGCATCAATACGGCAATGACCTAGCATGTTGTGAGCTATATTAACTAGAAATGACTTTTCTTGGCCCATAGAGAGTCATAGTGAATGTGTGCATCACAGGTCAGAGTAGTTCAGTCCCTGTGTTAAACAGACCACATGGACGGCAGTGGAAACAGTCTCCCAGTCAAACAGTACAGTATGACCCACCCACAGCCTACAGGCATTGCATTCATGGGTCAATATGTGACTGCAAAGAAGGTGGACAGTGTGCACATCAGAACAGCATACATAGAAGAAAGGAGACTGAGATTTGCACTGTTTCATCTGCATATACAGCCTGTTTTTTGTGTTGCCTGATGAAGGCCTTGTAGGTCAAATCAGTGCATCAATACATATTTGGGGAGCTTACAAATGTCTCCTTTTCCTGATAGTGTGAGAGCTGGATGAAAGCTGTCACACATGAAATACTGCTATGAATTATCAGGGGCTTTTTTTTTAACTTCCATCTAAATGTTTAGGGATTGTTTTTTCCTCTAATTCAATGCTTGGTTTTGACAAAGTGCAGATCTGAACTAAGCTCACACTGCCGTTCAACTTCCTCTTGAAGGAAATGCCATCTTTACCCATGGTCCACCCTCTCTCCTCATTTGCTATATATCATCTTTACACAAATTATATAAACAGAAATTAAGCCCACCAGACATCTATGTACATGTAAACACACACACCACCCATGTAATCACGCTCAAAGCTGCAATTATGTCTTCACACATTGAATCTGACCTTAAACCAATTACATGCATGAACTGCCCACATACAGTATACTGTACCATTATTACTCAGCCTGTTCTCACACAGGCACATAAACGCATGCACACACACAAACACACACATACACATCATACAGTAAACACAGTGCTTCCTCTCATTACGCTGAATGAATATGCCAGAGAGGAAAGTAAAGGTGTGTGTGTGGGTCTGCTTGTCTGAATAAACAGTGTGGTGGTGTTCGGAGCGATAAGGCTTCCGGTCGTCTGTTGGTTCAGTTCCTGTGTGACGCTGGAGATAAGAGAGCAACGCCTGTGTGCATATACACATGCATAAATTTGCACACATATGATATATCACACTCGCAGGCATAAACACGCATACACAAGACTCGGCTTAAACTTGAACATGTGTCGAGCACGATACACCTCTCTGACACACACACGGAAACACAAACAAAGGATAACAGCATATCCTGATGTTCACACACTAACGTTTACACATGAGTGAATGAGTGGGCTATATCCTGACTCGACGTGACCTCAGTGTTAAAGCTGTTCCAGGCACAAATCCAGTACACGGGAAAGAGATAGAGTAATGAAAAGACTCCATGTAATATTTAATGATGCACAGAAAAGTTCAGTTCAAGTCAACATCTAGTATGACTCAATTCAAAACAACCCTCGCTTCATAAGTTTACAAAAGTTCAAGCTACTAGTGATGTTGCTTTTCTAGGTTTTTCAAAATATGAAAATTTTGAGATAAGAGGGTTTTCACATCCAGAAGAACTGAAGTCTCAGTGCTGTTTGAGTGCTAATCAAAATGTGTCCACAGCATCCACTGTAAAAATGTTGGCACTGAAGTCTTGTTTGTATATTCTTTGATCAGATGTTTTCTGATTTAAACCAAACTCCTAATTATATTCTATTCTTCAGCAAAGTTCCTGTACTTGTACTTGTACTTGTGTTCATATTAAACAATCCTCTGTTTGAGGAGTTTGGCTTGTTTTGTTGAATTAACAAAAAATGTTTAAATTTTAAAAAAGAACATCGATATATTCCTTGAAAGAAAGTAGTAAATTTGTGAAAAAGCATTGTTTTGGTCCTGAAACTTGGGTATTACATTGACACCAGTCATGAACAATTAACTGAGAAATGAAAAGACAGAAACGGGCTGATAATGCACCTGTACCACTCTGTGAGGTGATGTACAAAATGCTGGTAAAATACTGTCTCAGAGACAAGATTAGGATACAACCCTGATTCCAAAATAGTTGGGAAGCTGTGTTAAACATAAATAAAACAGAATGTGATCATGCATCATATGTAGTCAAACTAAGTATTTGGCTTTTACTTCCTTACATAATGATGTGAGATTGATTGATTTTGTGTGACACTTTATTTATGTAACATTCAACATTGCTTTTTGTTTGCTTTGTAAAAATAGGACTTATTTGAATCTGGTCAGTTAGAATAAACTATGTTGTACATAATGACTTATGATTATCACTTATGAGTCATTTTGTAAAAGCATAATGACCTCCAATGTAATGGAGAGAAATTATGTAATCTTTGCTTATGAGACAGCAAGAGCCAGACAGTAAGAGGCAGACAGGGTGACAGGGAGGCAGAGAAAATATGACGATGGACGAGAAAGTTTAATGAATAGGACGGGAATATAAATGAGAGACAAAGTCGTAAAAAAAGAGCAACAAAGAGTCGAAGAGACAGAATGAGCAGGAGGTGAAGAGAAAGAGACGGAGACCATCAGGGGAGGGAGGGAGAGAAAGAGGCCACAGGCAAGTTTAATAAGCATCTGCAGAACGATAAAACAAGGCACATAACACCCACACAATGACCTAACACACACACACACACACACACACACACACACCTACACACAGACAGTAGTAAAGTAAATGGAGCAGTGAGCAGAGCTCCCAAAGAGACAGGAGGAGAGAAAAGTGTGAGATGAGGCTGACTGAAATTGACAAACTGCATCCATAACCACACACACACACAAGCTGTTCTACACACACAAACACATACACATAAATGCACACCTGTATCCACACACACGTGCTGATTGTATGTGCGGATATGCTGACATTTAATCCGGCACCTCTTACAGTGCTAACATGATTTTCCATGGCAAGGTAATTAAGCAGCTCTGCAACCTGTAGACTCTTTCTCTCTCTCTCTGTCTTTCTCTCTCTGATTCACTCACACAGAAAACTCGATTTTGAACACACAGGCACGATTTAATGAGTCCAGTTTAGCTTTATCTCTTTAACACTGTACTATTCATTAACAATGACAAAAGACAAAACCTGCCCAAGGGCACTGTGCGTGTGTGTGTGTGTGTCTGTGTGTCTGTGTGTGTGTGTGTGTGTGTGTGTATGTGTGTGTGTATGTAATAAAATCTCTAGTTAAGCAGCCAATTAGACCCTTCATCCTTAAACAGAGTGCAGCAGCTTAGTCCTCTTATCTTCCTGCTCGACTCATTGTACAGCAGCATATGTGAGCATGGATGTATCTCGGTCTGTGTGTGTTGATGTGTATTACTGATGTTGTTGGGACATAAATCTGTTTACACAGTCACATTGTGGGGACTTATGGGGACACAATGCAATAATGTCCTCATGATAATAATAGTCAATCATTAAAATTTAGGCTGAGGTTTTAGGTTAACGTCAGGTTGAGTCTCCAGGAAATGAACATAAGTCAATGGAATATCCTCTGAGGTGATGGAGTGTGTGTGTGTGTGTGTGTGTGTGTGTGTGTGTGTGTGTGTGTGTGTGAGCGAGCGACAGAGAGAGAGACTGTCTGCTCATGACTTTTTGCATTAGCGTACATGCAGGAGCTACAGCATCTGACATTATCGCTGTGATATGTGACGGCGTTTAAAGGAAAAGCAACTGGAATGACAAGACAGAAATATAATGAAGGTCAATGAAGGTTAGAATCCCACTAAGCCCCTAATAACATTTTATAGACAGGCACACACACACACACAGACAAAACACACACACACTCTCAAACACACGCACAAAATCTCTCTCTGACTCACACACACACACACACACACACAAATACAATGACATTTCAGAGGTTAATAATGTGTTCAAATGCCTTATGCTCCCAGTCATTTGTCAACATTAGCTTTCTAAAAGGGACAGTTCACTG
Organism: Holacanthus passer; assembly: GCA_025331565.1. NCBI lineage: Eukaryota > Metazoa > Chordata > Actinopteri > Pomacanthidae > Holacanthus > Holacanthus passer. Next base: position 2,771,154 of record JAFREQ010000004.1, on the reverse strand, counting down.
ATATGCAAGGGACTGGCATTTTACACAGTCAGAGCCATTCATTATTAATAGCTGTCATGGACGGAGGGAGGGAGCAAAAAGAGAGGCAGGAGATAGAGATAGAGAGAGGGGGCATCATAAATCAGTGATGACATCAGGAACCCGGCAAATTCCTAGTCGTGAAATTCAAATTCACTGATTACTATCTGTTCATATAATATTTACAATGTTGTCCTATTTTTAAAAATATTTTCAGCCATTAGGGGGTGCTGTAGAAGCAACCTGCAGATTGAGAGAATTTTATGACATAATCAGACATATTGAGAGTCTCATTAAGGTTTATTGATTTTAATGTATGCACCCAGGATGTGAAAAGCAGAATTGATACTAAGTGGATTATTCTAGTGAAATAAAAGTAAATCATTCTAGAGCTTTATAGTGTTGTTTAGTTTCCCGGCCCGAGACATTACTGTTTTGGTTCACTCTCACATCGTCGTTTTCGGTCTCATCAGGCAGTTAAAAAAGGTCTAAAACCCCTTCTACACTATCTGCTCAGCACCAGATAGACATGGTTAGTGACCAGCTGGTGAACATAGTGAAGCAGAAGAAAGCAGATATTTCCCTCAGGAGCTGGTAGAGACCAAAAACTGAGCCAAACAAAAGTTATTCACTCTGACATGACTTCAAATAAATGATCATGTTGCTCTGTAACTGCTGGATCATATTAATGTCACAGTTGATGATGATGATATGTCAGTGTTCTGCTCACAGCTTCTTCCCACTCAACTAGCAATTATGTTCTCAATTAATAATTGGTCTAAAAAAAAAAAACATTAGAAAATACTGAAAAATGGCCAAAATTTTCAGAGGTGACACTTCCAAAAAGAAAGTGATGTTTCAGTCCGAACCCAATTTTCATGTTTTGTAATGTATGGTTTGTGATGAGCATATCTTTAAAGCTGAGAAGCTTAAACTCTCAATATGTTTTGTTTAAAAATGGACTTGAATGATTATGGAACCAGTTGCCTGTCTGTCTGACAATCAACTAATCGATTAATCAACCGTTTCCGCTCTAACCTAAAATTTCTACTGATTAGATGACATGGGTTGTATATATGACTGGGCAGTATCTGTAACATGTGTCTTCAGCACCACTGCAGGATGGATGGGTGGGAAAATGGTTCAGGGTGGAAACTACTGTGACTCTGATGTCATGTCGTCAGTCAATTAGGTCTCTCTCCTCTCTTCTCTAATGGCTCTGTGTTTCCTTTCTCTCCGGTAAGCTGATGGAAGACACACCTAGCAGCTGGCTTCACAAGATCAACACGGCCATCATTCACACACCAACACAGACATATACATGCACCCACCCATACACACATTGACAGGAAACAATTTGGCAGCTCACTGGGCAAACTGGCGGTTATTGGACAATATGCTCTAATGGTAATCTAACAACGCCATCAGCTACTACAAACACCACCCTGTCCCACCCCATCTATTATATCACTGCAACCATTAACAAACCATATACCATGACCACTGAAAATGCTGATTTCTGATTGGCTGTCGGTGAATGCTTTGCCCATTGGTTATAATACAAGGTATAATAACCTGCAGATAAACACAGTAAAAGTACTTCTGCTTTGCGCTACACATTTATTGTCTGTGCAAGTCCATTACAAAATTACAACCCTGGAAGACAAAATAAATTCTTCGATTCTTCAGCTCTCGCTTCTTTATTATTGTTGTATATCAGGACACCTCAGGCTGTATCATCAATTAAGTAAAAGTCTAAACAATTTATGTCAATGAATCTGCATTTGAACTAAAATATTTCCTTATTTATTTAATGTCTATTTTCATTGGTCCACCCTGTAAATGGGCCAAGGCTACATATCACAGCATTTATAGCCTGAGCTCGTTGCAACACTCGTCCCTCTATAGGCCTTTATATAGGAACACACACAACTCAACAGGCAAAACAGCGCAGAGCACAAACAGCAATACAATAAAAACACCATTAAAAAAACCATAAAAACTTAATGAAAAGATTCAGGACTGCATGTCTGATCCCTCGGAGGAGTTGCACATATTGATGCCCTGAGCAGAGAAAACAGTCCGTCCAAACAAGGTTTTACTAAAGGGCACCTTACAATTCCCCATAAATACACCCCGAGTTATATGTTTGCTCATGATTCTGACCTTTGAATACAGAGCACACATATTCATTATCCTCCTGTCTTTTTTCCCCAAACAACTCTAACACAAGCCTCACACACTCGGCAACAAGATACAATGAACTTTTAGTAGGTTTATTGCAGGTAATATTGGTGAGGATTCAAAGAGTGAGAGAAGAAGAAATGACAAATACAAGACTTTAACATCTCTAAAGCTTCCAAGCTGACATGTTTTAAGGAAGAAAAATAGTCTGCTTGAAACTATTAGTTTTGGCATTTAAGGTATTTATGTACACATCAGATTTAAGATGAGCAAAGAGGAACTTTGCCCCTTCAGCAGATGAATCTGAAAACAGCTTTCTAGTGTCAAACTGTGCTCATACATCATCCTGTACAGTGAAGGTCAAACATCCAAGTAAAGTGAAAATACGCACACTTCTGAGTGGAGGGTAACTTCAAACAATAAGGCCATGAAGGGCAGAGCACTATCACACAAAAAGTGAAAATGTACATCTGTCAATGTCTGTGAGAAGAGAAGACACAGTAAACATGTACATGGGACATTTCACAGTGTGGCAAAGCCATAATATATCATCCCTAAACTCACATCTCTCAAACAATTGATTTTTCATTTTACTCGACTGCTGAGAATTCCTCTGTCATTTGTGGCATTGCACAAATAACATTCATTAATCTGTGTTATTTCTTGGTCCCAGACCTTGGAGGGTCAAATCTGAAGTGCCTGTCATCACATCACTCTCCTTACTTTCTGAATCTTTTCCTGCATCCTCTGGTCAGCTCCCTGTTGTCCACCGTCCGTCCTTCTATTTTGGGAAAGGCCAGCCAGTGTACCTCTATGAATAAATTACTACTGGGACCTAATAATACAGTAACACATAACAAGATGGAGAGAGAAAGATGATGAGAGACAGGAGCTGAGGAGGGGGGAGGAGGAGGATGACAGAACATCAGCACTGGGAGTGGAAGTACTGTAGGTGAAGGAGAAGGGAGGCAAAGAGGCAGAGAGGAGGAGAGACGGAGAGAGATGGAGGGAGGGAGCCCACTTGGTCTCAGTTGTAATGTATTATGTATCAGCATGGGCAAGACCAGCAGGAAAAAGCATATGAGGAAGTGTATTCTCACATGCTCCAGTGTGTTTGTGTGTGTGTGTGTGAAATGTGAACAAAAGGGCTCTATACATAATAAAAGCATTAGGCAGAACTTGGAACTTTCATCAAGAGTATTTCATCATTTCACATTTACATTACAATTATTAAAAAGAGATTTAATTTTTTTTTTCTCTTTTTCATGGTTCTATTCGTTGAGATGTGCAAGATTGGCAGACCTCACTTTTTTTAGTTTTTTAGTCTCACTGAACACATTGAGCAAAAAACGATGGCCCTGCTTCCTAAATATATGCACACATTAAAAAAAATTGTTGTGAAGCTTTGACTTTTTAAAAAAAGTTGTTGATGCTGCCAATTTCCCAACTCTTCTGGAAATTATCTCCAGTTTCCCAAATGTTTTGTAAAATGAGGAAATATGTGACTGTGCTCACGTCACAGGAATTGAACAATGAATAGTGCTTTCAAGATGTCACTGCCATTGAGAAGGACAATAACCTGAGCTCAAACCCTTTATCTGTCGATGTGGGAGAACAGGGGCAGGTGGAGCTTATTAAAATGTAATGATGACGCTCTCAAAAGTCGCCACCAGCGGTCCGGATGTACCAGATGAGGCACTGTGCCAAAAGGTTGCACAGTTTATTTGGCTCCACATATACAGCATGAGAGCAAACATTTTCTCAGAACAAGAGCAGACTGATATCCAGGATAACTTCTATGTGATGTGCTCCAAATCGCCGCTACAAGATTTACGCCTGACCCGACGGCAGTTCCTCAGTCCAAAGCCCAGCATCACTGTTCCCATTAGGAGTGATATTTGCTGGCGAGTGAAATTTAATAGCAATAAAATCATCTTACTGCAGATGCAAGTGTACAATATATAGTTGCTCATTAAGAAAATGCTCATGGCTCCCAAAGCTATACACTTTTATCTCCATGTGACCTCTGGCATGAAAGGTTTGGACATCATTAAGCTCATTGCATCTTGTACTGTAAGCCGCAGTAAACTGTGTCTTCTGGCAGCAGAAAACACAACGCATGTTAACCATCACTGAAAGTAAGAACAAAGAAACAAGAGGAGCTGGAATGAATGAAAGAAAGGAATAGGAAGAGCAAATGGGAGAAAAGCACATGTTCAATTTTTATGTTCTATTTAACATCAAAACAACAGAAAAAATGAAAAGATTGATAAGAATATCACCTGCTCCCACTACCCTTGTCCTTTCTAGCACGCACACAAACACAAATTCAGAAAAACAACATCTTGACCTGTGAAAGAGACAGAAAGACCCAGAGATGCAGAATGACACAGAAAGACAGGAGGAAGAGAAAAAAAGGAAGAAGAGGACGTGGGTAGGAAAGAGATATTATAAAGGAAGAGAGTTTTCTTGACTTCTTGATTAGAAAAAAGAAAAAAGGTCACAACACAAACAGCTAAAGGGAATCATTAAAGCCTTTAAAATCTGAGATCAAAGAATCGATGAAACAGTCACATACATTGGAGTCATTTATGTCTCTTATGTCTGCAGTATTTCAGCGAACGCTCATGTTCAACATATTTTTGAAGCCTGAGTTTCAAATGTTTTCATTGCAATGGCAATTACAGTGATTTGTTGTTTAATTTACTGGCTAATGGTTTGGCTCTCGTGGTAAATTTCATTTTCATAAACGTGCCAACTTTGATTTTTGCCATGTTTCACAGACCAGAGGCTGTGTTTGGCCAAGAAGTCAGCACATTATGCAGACAATGAGGGGATGCGCTCTGATTCTGCTCCCCCTCACATAACCGCCTGCACACAGAGGAAGTTGGAAATGCACAAAGTGGAGCGTCTCTTCAATGCAAAACTCTTCATCAACATCTGGAATTACTTTTTCAGCTTTGTTGCATTAAGAGCAGCTGCTGTTGAAATGTTTCCAAACAGAGGAGAAGATGAGGTTTTATAGAAGCAGCTGTCTTGTTTTTTTTTTTTTATTACTCCCATTCCAGCCCAGAAAACCAACCTTTCTGACAGCCAGCATATCAGTCAGATCAGGCGAGTGGTGTGATTAACTGGGCGGTAGGAAGTGAGAAGTCAAAACACTATCAACAAACATGAGGCGGAACTATGATTCAAAGAAGGCCGCCTCCAATCAGGACTAAATCCACCTCCTCATTACTGCCTTCAAATTGTTGGTGACATCAAAGTAGCTTCCCAGACTGCTTAGTTAGGGAACCGGGCGAGCTCTGCCCCGATGCAATCTCGCGACAGAGAAGAACAGACGACGGTACGACACGCGCAACCTCCCGTCCTTATCGAAAAGGCAAGAAGGCGAGGATGAAAGAGGCAGGTGGCGGAGAAAGGGAGAGGCAGAGCGAGGGATAAACAGGCTGATGCAGATGCAAAGAGAAGGGGGGGAAAAAAACAGATTATGACAGTTTTAAGAGAGATGGAAAAAGACAAAAGAGATGAAAGCAAGCGTGCCCTGCTCTTAGACATCAATCCACTCCACCATGAGGAAGCTTCTCAAAAAAGACTTTTAAAAAGGTGCAATGGGTCCATCAAAGACTTAAACTCTCCCTGCTCTCCTGAGAACACAAAGGTTAGGGCTATCAAAGATATATAAACTCTCTCCATATTGACTTTGATGTTGAGAGGGAGGCGGCATCTGGAGACATCAGCAAAACTATGACATGCATGTACGCCTGTGAGCTGCGTGTCGGAGGAAAACAAACCTGAACTGGAAGCACACGTCTGGAGACATGCAGCATCTCTGGTATTAACATGGTAAACAACAAAATAAACCACAGGCAGAATTCTTTCATATACTGTTTGATATTCCTTCTAATGCTGTGTGCAGCTGCGTGCACATGGATGTACGATTACAGCATCAATACATGCATTTAAAAACAGCACATACTGTACATTCCTGCTAGACCCCTGCTGGCAGTAAAAAGTGTTCATTTTTTTTGCTTGAGTTGACTTGAAAGGGAATTTTTTAAAAGGGGGGGGAGGATACAAGGCGAAATAGGAGACAGAATTGAAGAGACAGAGAAGAAGAAGAAGAAGAAGAAGAAGTGCCTCTGGGCAATTATGAATGTGTGTATGTGTGTGTAGACTACAGGCACGATGGGACAGGTGTGAAAGGTGACCAGTTGGGGTCATTGGTGGCACAGAAAATGGGGAGAGACACACTGACAGATGTATGTATAATGAAAAAGAATCTGCTAGACAGACAGCTTCACACACACACACGCACGCGCACACACTCACGCGCACACGTCGTGAACTGAGAATAAACACACACCAAGACTCTTATTTGTCTTGACAGCAGGGCAGCAAAATGAGCATAAACTCTAATTAAAAACTTCACATTCACACTGCAGAACAGTGCTTGCATCCAATCTGTGTGCATGTGTGTGTGTGTACTGGTGTCTGTCTCTGCGTATTATCATTTAGAGGTTATAAGAGTCTCTCAGACAGACACCGTCGATGGGGTTGCTCCTTAGCATGTAATTAGCATATCGTGGGGCTGCTGCTTGAACAGCCAATCAAACTGAGAAAAAAAGAAAAACGTCTGAATGCAAATGAATTCGACCTCGTCCTACCAGCCTGTTTCGCAGCACTTCTGCAAGACTTTCAAACAATTAGTTATTTGACAGTGTGTGACAGTGTGTGACTGTGTGTGTGTGTGTGTGTGTGTGTGTGTGTGTGAGTGTGAGCCTGCATTTCTGTGTGTACTTTCTTCTTTAGCACACATATGTGGCCCAGGGCAGAGTGTGTTCCCACTGCAGACCAAGCATGGGTCAAGGACAACTTTTGTGCGTTTGTCTGGGAGCAGTTTATGGTCTCTCCACCACTGTTACATGCATGTGTGCTAAAATGTGACACAATAGGTCAAACAAACAAAAGGCACTCTCCAAGCATAAAAGACATTTTCAGCCAATTATTCAAGTGCAAACTCACTCCAAAACTCTAGAGCACTCACAAACATCCTGACTCACATTGGCGCTTGTAAAAACAAGAAAAAAAGGTGAAGGTCAAAAAAATACAGAAGAAAATACTTAGGTGTTGCATAATTTTTCACAAATTGTTAGATATTGTTAGTTGTAATCATTAATATAGTCAAAGTTGGACTGAAAAGTGTTTTAGCTTCAAGACCCTCATTATTGCAGCCAAAACTGTACTGACATTGAATATTTTCCAAAATTTAATTTGTATTTAAGCAATAGGGCCATGTAATATAAAGAAAGGAGAACATAATTCACACTAGAGCTGAAACGATAAGTCGAATATTCAATTAGGCAATCATAAAAAAACTATTTCATTCATTTCTATTGATTAGACATTTAAGACATTTTCTAAACCATTTTCATGGTTCAGGTTTTTGAACCACATGTTTCATTGACTCTATTTATACAGCAGCATTTGAACTTACACCTTTATCAGGGGTCAAACAGGAATAATAATAATAATATACAAGTTAAAGGTTGGATTTTAGACTGTTGATCAGACGAAACATCACATTTGATGACATCGCTTATTCCATGATAAATTGTTCTCTGGTGTTTTATGGACCCAATGATGAATCAATTTTTCAAATTTAAAAAATAAGCAGCAGACTAATCAGTTATGAAAATATTTGATTGATTGCAGCTAATATAATTCACAGAAAGTGGAATGAAGGGGATTATGAGGAGCCCAGCAGCTCTTTTTTGTCCTGTCTCTAAAACAAATTAATCCATCCATGGGGAAATTGTCGTTATTGAATATTAAGAGATCATTCAGTGGACCATTCAAATGATGTATCCCCACATATTGAGGTGTTACATGTTGTCACATGTGGACAGAAATACAGATTTGATGTCTCTCAGTAGCTTTCCATCTGTGTTTGGCAGGCGAATACAGTCGTTCTTTGACAGGAAGTATTTTGAGCTCCTGCTGCTTAAAATGACTATATATGTATGAGTAGAAGATTACATTTTTATAAATCCTGTGCTTAACATAAATGCATCCAGCCTCTTCCACAGTTCAATTAATGCGACTTGATTTATACGACTGTGCATTTTAAAAGCCTCTGGTGCAAGCACTTAACATTTCTGTCCATCTGTACGTGAGACCTTGTTGAAGGAATGACTGAACTTGAGAGCACTTTGTGACCGTGTGGTATGTAAAGTTGGTTTAGAGTTTACATAATGTCCATCCGGTGTTTTTAAAACCACCAGTTTTCTCTGAGAGGACTCCTTGATGTCTCTGGTCTCTCGCTTGTTTGCAGCCTGTGCGATCCCAGCTCTGTGGGTCTGTCTGCAGCTCATCGCCTCAGCTCAAACATACCTCCATGTTGTTATCCACCTAAAAATAAATGTTCGTGTTATTCTTCTCAGTATCAGCTGTTGCTGCTGCTGCAAATTTCTGTCTTGTAAATTTCTATCTATTAATTTCTAGAAGATTCACAACTCAATAAAGTTGCCACAGTACATTGTATCCTGGCCTGTGCTGGATAACACACAACTTCACATTAAGAGAAAACATAGCTGTCGCCTCAGACAGGACCTCTACAATCAAGAGTATTCCTGGAAGCCTTGCTGCCAAAATCAAGCACACTTCTAAGAATATGGGGTTCATTTTGACCCTAATCTCTCCTTCATCAACCAAATCACTGATATAATTCATTTCTTCCAACCTCAAAAAGTTCATTCTCATTTCTTTCAGTCTTGATTACTGCAATTCCTAGTATAATCATCATAATCATCAAAAAGTCAAAATCCATCTTCTATCTTCAAGTTGTTCAGAACACAGCTGCCAAACTACAAACAAATAAACTGTAAACAAGCTTCATACACCCGTTGACTGTGAGGTTTCAGACAGATTCAAATGTCTTACTGCTTACATTTGAGGCACGGTGGTGTTTATGTGATCTCCCAGCAGGGGACTTTTGGTGACCAGGTTTTTGTGGTCAGGCAGTGGATGTCCTTGCTGCTAAGAGTTTAGGTGTGCTAAGTCTGTTTTTCACTTTTAAATCCCTGCTCAGAACTATTTTAATGCAACATGTTTCAAACAAGTTGGGACAGGAGCAACAAAAGACTGTGAAAGTTGTGGACTGATCCAAAAACAGCTGTTTGGATCATTCCACAGGTAAACAGGTTCATTGGTAACAGGTGATAGTATCATGATTGGGTATGAAAGGTTCATCCTGGAAAGACTCAGTCGTTCACAAGCAAGGATGGAGAGAGGTTCAACACTTTGTCAAAACACATGATTGTATAAAGGAGATTACTGCATGGGCTCAGGGACATTTTGGAAAACTCAATGTTTGCAAAAGATTGCATTCTGTTTTTAATTAATGTTTTACACAGCATCCCAACTGGATTTGGGGTTGTAAAATTACATGTAAAAACAGTTAATTTGAAAATTGGTAAGTCCTCACATGGAAAGCTTAGAGAAATAAAAGATACTATAAACCTTCAAATCTGGATGGCTTAAAGGCTCAATTAGTGTTTTTAGCACAGAAATTTGCATTTCATGTGTTTCTCAACTACTCAATCATAATTCAAAATATGCCTGTTTTGCTCTAATATTTCCAAACATGACTGATATAAAACACCACAGCAACATTATTAAACACTAAGAACCTAAACTTGGGTTTTGTTTAGTGATTGTTCTCACTATTTTTGGGTTGCTCTAACCTTTTGTTTACATCTGGATCACACATTATGCCTTTACAAAACATATCCACATTTCTAAAGTAAAACATTTGATGCGTCCCAAAGTATGACTGTTTGAATTAGTTTGCTTGACAGCTAAACACTCAGCTGTCATTTGTTCAGTGCACAACCAAAAAAAAAACGAAGAAAGAAAGGCAGAAAAATCTCCTGTAAAAATGTGCAGCAGTCTTGTCACACTTGTCAGAAAACCTTTGAAGAGAACCAGCAGATACATACACACACATACACACACTCACATGAACACATTGATGAATGCATACAGACAGATCAAAAGAAAAAACACTGCATCTAGGACTGAGAGAATATAACACTGCTACATATAGGGTAACATGTGACACCATTAGTTGCCAGGCAGCCTGAACTACTCTTTGGATGAAACACCTGCCCTTCATCTATCAAGCCATCTCAGCAGCCTCTTCCTCGCCCCATCACACCTGTCCCCCCCTCTCTCTGTCTGGCAGGTGGGATTTCAAGGGTGGATGGTCGGGACAGAGAAGTGAAAAAAAAAAAAGGAGGGTAAATGGATAGATGGAGACAACGGCACACAAATGAGGTGATGAAGAGAGAGTGAGCTTGTAAATAATAACAAACCAGTAAACCAATGCAACACTCAATAACAGGGGCCATATATAGACAGTGAGGACAGATGGATACGCAGTCGATAGTTTATCGTCCATGTGATCAGAATAATCATCGCCATGTTTCCATTTGGCATTCAGCATAAAAGCAGCTGCTGAGTGCTAATGGAGTTTGTGTCAAAATACTGGGTGCATAGCAGCCTGCAGAAATACAATCAGCCTTTTGTGAAAAATATTACAATATATGCTTTATAGTGTGTGTGTGTGTGTGTGTCTGCTGTAGTGTGTGTGTGTGCAGTGTGTGTGTGTGTGTGTGTGTGTATGTTCATACGCTGTTGAACGAGTCATTTCATTCACTACAAGCATCACAAAACCCCGGAATGTCCCAAATGCAACACTTACAGCCTGTCAGTGGCTTTATCTCTGTGTGAGTCAATCAATAGAGACGATCAATAAGAAAAAGCCCTGCAGTCAGGGCAAGAGGAGCCGGAGCAGAGGAGCACATTCTGCTACACTGCCGAAGAGGCCGAGCACAACAATGCGATAGCAATTGTTAATTATAACAATAACAGTCACAATAATAACCACTGTAACAACATCAATATAACTTTGGACGACAAACTGCTAAATCTATAGCAGCCAACAACCACACACACACACACACATCTGCAGCTTGTGTGAGAGCAACATAGAGCAACATCTGCAAAAATCAACAGCAGCCGCACAGCTGTGTATTCACAACAGCGACACTGTCATGATGACTGTCAGTAATACCAGCGATGAAAAACATTAGGAAAGATAATAACACCGACCACAGCAGCAAAAAGTAGTGACACGCACTGCTAACGACAACAAAATGAAATCAGCTCAGCTAAACGGGATTCACTGACCACAGTGTCATTTTAGTCTCCTCACCTGGAGAAAATGAACCAAAACCCACAGGACTGAAAACAGGATGTGAGAGTAAGTAATCTGTCCTCGCTACACTGTGAAGTTGCGAATATTTGAGCTGTGTGAAAGGGCTTTTTTGTGTGTGTGTGTCTGTGAATATGAGATTCATAAATAATTCACTTGAGTCATCTTGTGTCATTTTTATCTCCCACTTCTTTTCAGCAGTTACTTCAAATAGTCAGTTTTATTTCACACACAATATGCCACTAGAGGATTTACTCTTACTACAAGCATGTTTGTAAGTTAAAAAAATTTAGAAGGAATCAGATGCGTGGGTGATTCTCACACCCATGTATAAATCCGATAATAGGTATTATATACACACACACATGCACGCACACACACATATATATGAGATAAACTATGGCCTTGTGTCTGTGGCCCCTGCAACCTTCCACCTGTCTAAAGAAAGACAAAGACAGGTTACCTACAAAAACATGATTAACTAAAATTGATGTAGCTTTTTACACTGAATTTGAAATGACCTTCAAACTAAAGTAGTCAATGCATTAGTGTCGCTCCAGAACAACAAACCTTAACCACAAAAATCACAAGGTCTGCAAGTGCTAAAACCAGATGTCAAGCTGAATTTGCTGTATTCTATCTCTTTGGTAGATTATGCCACATTTGTTTAAGGTTATTTACTCCTCAGGCTATAAGTAACACAGACACACATGCGCACGCATGCATGCGCACATACATATATATCAGTTAGGGTCTCGCCACGCACACGGAGGTACTTGATACTGTTTTCTAATTAAACCAAAGCTCTGTGTCCCAAACACAGCTGCCTCACCTCCCACCTTAATCTCTCAAGGGAGCACGCACACACACGCGCACACACACACACACACACACACACACACACAAATACACAAACAGAAACACCACTGTAGCTGATGACAAAAATACCTTCCAAAGAAAAAACTCACACACACAGTAGTGGTTGTCCATTACTGACAGCAACACAACTGTACTCATACATACACACACTTGTAACTTCCATACACTGATACGCTCATAAACACATACACACTCTTATACACACACGCCTGCAAGCACACACACACAGAAACACCTGTCTGTGGCAACAGTCCATAGAGATAAGAAGGCTGACAGGAGCTGCTGGAGCCAAAGCTGAGAACCATGGGAGCTGTCAGGCTCATTTCCCCGTGACACCTCCAGGCTCTCTCTCTCACACACACACACGCACAAATAGACAAACACACACACATACACACACACACACACACACACACACACACACACTTGTGATGACACTGTATTGACCTGAATTCATCCCCTGGAGCTGTATTCTTACCATAACTGTTATATACTGTACTTAATCCAAACCTTCCTCCAACACTAAACCTGCAACAGATGAAACCTTAAGCTCATCCTAACTGTAACTCTAGCCTCCGTCTTTAAAATAACACTTCCTAATAAGGTGTGCGAAACAACCAGAAGAAGTGACCAGCTGGCCAGGTTTTCTATTCTTGTGTAAACCCACAATAGAAACAACAGAGATAGCATAACAACTTACACAGCCTCCAGACAAGCACAGCACACATTCACTCCTCACATGAGATGACAATGAAAATAAGCAAAGAAATAAGGTGAAATAAAACTAAAACATTTTGAAGGAATAGTTATAGAAAAAGAAAGAACAGTAGTGTTTCAAGGCAAACTTACTCTTGATTATATTTATGCTCTGTAGTTGTTCATGTGTGAATTAAATAAGACAAACTGTCCAATCACAGCTGCAGGTGTGAGTCATACAAGGAACCTTATGGTTGAAGACTATAGTTGTTTTCAGATCATCTCCCCTGTGCAACAGTTTGTCAGGGCTGAAATGACGCAAACAAGTCCACCACCTAAAACTCACATGTGAATGTCTCAATCTGGAACTAGGCCTACCTTGATGGGTGAAGAGCTCATCTCTAATCTATCTCAATTTATTCATGTAAAATATATGCCTGCCTCTGCTTCACAGTAAAAGTCACCTATATCCAATCTCCGGTTCTGGTCTCATTTCTCACTTGATCCTGGCTCACATTTAGATAGATTCACATTTTGATTCAGATTTGTTCAGTTAAATGTAAAATCTAACAGGGACTAAAGAGAATGTCAACAATCGGATTAAAAGTGAGTATTTTCTCTCACTAGTTCATCTTAAGATTTTTTAACAGTTGACGTGGATAGCATGTTAAACATAAAAACTCTTCCCTCTACATAGTATAGCGTCTCCTTGTCTCCATAATGATTCCATTTATATCTCAATTAGGGGGCACAGTGTTTGCTAGCGACATGAACAGACCCCATTTTTTTTCCTTTTACAGTAAAAAGCTATTAGTGTGGCACATCAATTTGGATAAAACAGGAAATCACTGGTAGATTACAGGACAAGTCAAGGAGAACCAAACAACTAATGACAAAATGGATTTCCACTCTGTTAGTGATAAGGACACTTATATTACATCTTATTACATAGATTACACTGTTTAACATGAACGTTAAACAGCTTGTTGGCATTGCTTAATTAATGCATCCATCTCCTTCCCTTTGCCTTAAATACACACACGGTAGTAAAAGCCCTGTTGTGGCATTTATTGAGTGCATTGAGTTGAATCAATTTGGTGCACTAATGTAGCAAAAGTCCCCATAAACCATTATTTGCATTGCCGTCTTGATTTCCCCTGAATATAAGAGACGTTCTTAAATCACATTATACATGTGATTTAAGACAGGACAAGTCTGGTTGATGGAGGAAAAAGTCAATTCTGGATCAAGTTTTAATTTTCAAAACTGGACTTTCCTTTAACAACTGAATAAAAATGACATGCTGTACTGAAGACTTTAAATTGGCCATATGTGTGAATATGTGTCGACCTGCCTCTTGCCTATTGGGATGGGATTTAGTCCAGTCCACCGCATCCCAGGACAAACCAGTGTGGGAAATGGATGGATAAAAATTATACTACAGTCTATATGATCAGTTGTGTGCCACTTTACAAAAGTTGTTTCAGTTTCATTCTATGCAGGGAAACATAAGTTAAACAGAAAACTGTACATCTTGAATGAACTGGCATAGACTATTGGTCCAGCTGTGAATGTGTACATAAAGCAAATGAAACACATTTTACAATATTGTATCTATGTAACCTGTCTATGTGTACATTTAACTGTTGGCGGCTGAGGTATGCATGAAAACAAGATGTGCATGTGTGTGTGTGATTTGGGATATGGATGTGACCTCCACGTGTATCTACACTGATTCTGTTTAAGCTGCACATTTTCAAGTGTACAATGAGCTCAAGAGCAGCAGAGAAGCGAGAGGATCAGGGTCAGTGAGGTCTGAAAGCAGTGTTCTCCGCCGTATATTAACATTTGAGGTTATCTTTTAATGATAACCTCGACGCCACTCAAATCCAGGAGACTCTCCTGGACAATTTGATGATACTGGGTCTATGTTATCGTCTGCAGTTGTAATTTATTTGAGAGACAAATAGTTTATTCCTTCACCAGAGGCACAAATCAGAGCTGTAGCAAATTAAAAATGCTTCATCTTTGCAATCAGGAACAAAACAATTCACCAGTTATTATATTCATTTCAGACCTATACCCAGACTCACGTAGTTAGTTGATTAAAACTGGACTATTGGTGCCGTCAGACCTGAATTTTAAGCTTATTGGACGTTTGTTGCCTAAAAGCTTCTTGGGATCCATACTTGACTTCTCTCTTTTCACAGCATCCAGGTTTAACAGTCACTTCTTAATATGCAGAAAATGAACGGCAGCAGACAAACCAAATATTCATTCAGTTCAGTATTTCAAAAAATACTGAAGTACATAATTTGCATTTAACTGGAGGATTTTTTTGCGAGGCAGCTCAATTTGTTATGGCTCAATTGAAATTAGATTCTGTTTGTTTGGATGTAAAACAGAACACCAGAAAATTCAATATCTATTATCTTCTGCTGGCCTCCAAAGTAAATATATTTATGTTGAAGCAGTGTATGTATTTTGTACTTTGAACAGAATACTCTACATACAGATCTGAACTCCGAGACAATTGAATCAAAATGTAGATAAATCAGTTTTAAGCCAAATGTTTTACTGGACACATTCTGCAGATACACACATATAAACACATGCAAACACAAGTCACAATGGTTTCTCTCTGCCTTCTCTTTGCTTTCACTTTCTCCCTCGTCCCTCTCTGTCTCTTTTCTCTCTCTGTCTCTCACTCTCTCTGAATATTTTAGTATTGATGAGCCCATTACTGATGATAACACAGTGCAACGTCAGCATCCTTTCTCTCTCTTTCTCACACACACACACACACACTCACATGCTCGCTCATCAGGAGTCAGGTTACAACTCTGCTGCTGCTGCTGCTGCTGCTTCTGTGTGCTTTCTATGTGCATTTCTATGTGTGTATGTGTGTTCAGCAGGAGGTCGGGGGATCTGACTTCCTGGCGTCGATCCCGTAAATTGCAATATTTTTCAGGCTGAAGATCGTTCACATGCACACCCGCCGCCACACGAATACACACGCCCAAATACAGATTACATGGGCAATGCCTGTTAGCCGCTAAAGTGATGCAAGATGATAACAGCAGATAAACAAACACACAGCGCAACATCAAAACACAGCATTAAACATTACAAACCACGAGGGTTAATGGAGGTCTTAGCTCAGACGGAATGCACCAATGTGATTCCTGAAACTGTAGAGCTGAGTCAATATTTCTGATGACGAATAACTGGCTCTCAAAGCTACAATCCAGGGATACATGGGGGTGATAAAAATACAAAAGACTGTGGATGTTCATCGCAACGCTCAATCGCAAGAGGTGGACATATCCCAATGGATGCAGGCCTGACATCTGCTCTCGTGTATTTCGTGACAGCATCACACTTCATGACCTTAACCGATGCTGAGTCTCTGAGTCAAACCGACTCCAGCTTGAGGGAAGCAGGTGAGACCAGCTACCGAAACTAATTGTATGTCAGAGATTACTGACGTCCACCTGGCAGATTCATTATTCCTAAACTCTGGGTATTTTCTACCGAGCTGGCCTACCTACAAATGGCCACTGTAAGAAGCTTAGGTCTGGTGAGGTGAATACAAGCCATTATCCTCCGGTGATTTCTCTTATTGGATTTAAACCAATAATGAAGCAGGAGATAAAGGGAATCAAAACACATTAGAGGAGGATTTTTTCAACTTTGACACAAAAATGGACTGAAAAATGATATGAGGAAGATGCCTCTAATATTTTGTTCAATCAGCGTATAATGGCATCGCAATGTTATTATCTACAAATGATGGTGTTCAGCTATGAGAGAGGGGGAGGGAACTAAAAGCACTGAAAAAACACAGAGTATAAACATCAAGACACGTTCTGAGGGAAGCTCTCACCGTATATACAGTATGTGCATGCTGTTTGATCAGCCATGCGTTTTGATCACAATCGCTCGACCCCATCAGCAGCAGATGCGTCACTTAATTTGAGCGGGTGCTTACAAGGCTTTAACTTTAATTTCAAGCAGAAGAAACCTGGTTCAATATCAGGAAGGCTCTACTTTATTAACTAACATTTCTCTAAACACAGAGTTTGACCCTGACATTTAAAAGTTCATTTTTTCCCAGACAGGTGCCGCTGAGACAAGAGATGATAAACATGCATGCAGTGAACAACAACACCACAACTAATGGTTTTAACAATTACCACAGAGGTTAATGAACACCTCTCAGAGACATAATAAACACTTCATAAAGACAGGATGCTTTATTGCATTAAGCTATTGTCCTTTGATCCACAGCACATATTTGCTGTCCTTTGAAAAACCACTTATCTCCAAAATGTCATCTTTCATGAACAAGGAAAAACAGCCTCGGGGTCAAGAATGAATGTTCAGGCTGAGAAACAGCCTTGTTTTAACTGTGTGATGATGCATTTTGGAGGTTTCAAAGGAGAAACTTGCACAGAAGCAGCATTTATCCTCAAGTTATTTGAAAACTGAAAAGGGCCAAGTCTCTAATAAAGCTCTCTTTATAAAGGGTTTGGAGATAATAGTTTCATTAATGGTTAATAAATCAACCACCAAAGCTTTTAGATCAGTTATAAACCATTGATAAGAACAAATCTTGGGATACTAGGTTATGGAAAAAAAACTGTCTGGTGTTTATGGGTAATAAGGCAGTCACAAATGTTGGTCATCAATGAATAAATACATAATAAGTTGGTGATAAATATTATTAATATTAAATATATGGGTCCAGTTTCTGTGCAGCCCTCTTCCATAAGAGATCCATCAGAGATATTTCCACAACCTGGCAACCCAAAAGTTGTCCTGATTAATGTCTTATAGTTGATATATTAAACACCAAATGACTCATTAATCATTAATAAAGCTATTAGTTAGAGCTTATAAAGGGTGCCATGTTAGGAAATGGTGCCATATAAGGTTTTTGCTGGACAGTGAAACTACAACAAATCAGGCAACAAACCAGCCTTTTTAAAAAGCATTTTTACATAATGATTCTCATTAGGAGGCCAAACACAGCAAATGCATCTGTCCCACTGGGGATAATAGAGGAAGAGAAGAAGATGCAAAGGCAGGATGAGGTCACCAAACTCTGTGCAGATCAGAGTAAACACACCATGAGGGCAGTACAGTGTGATGGATGCCCACCTGTTCATACTGACAGCTGCCTACAGCTCACATGGGCTCCTCAGTGCTCCCTGTCAGGAAGGAGGATAACACCCAGCAGGTCACTCTCTCACACTACTACTACTACTACTACACCAACATCAGCACTCTCTGTCTTCCAGCCACAAACACAGCCGACATGCGCGGCGATCGGACGCACACTTACATCTCGGAGGACGGCGGCTGGCTGCGGCAGAGGAGCGCATGTCCGCACGCTTGTCCCATCGCGCATCCTGCCTCTCAGCTGCAGCTCCTGGAGGCTGAGCAGCAGGGGGAGGACAGCAGCTGCCGGGAAGGAGGGAGGGTGGAAGGAGAACAGACGATGGATGATGGGTGGATGGATGGAGAGATGGTTGGGTTGGGTGTGTTGGTTGGTGCGTGCTGCGCGCTCCTCTCTCTCCCCCTCCTCCGCCTCTCGTCTGCCTCTCTCTCGGTCTGCTCTGACAGCAGCGCGCCGGGGATTGGTCGGGACCCGGTAACTGATACTGGAGCTGTGGTGAGCGAGGATATAAGAGGGGAGAGAGAGAGAGAGGGAGAGAGAGAGAGCGAGAGAGAGAGAGGGAGAGCGATCAGCACGCGCACTTTTACGCACAGATGGCCAAAAAGACGCACACTTTTACGCACCAGTGGTCAAGACGCACAGGTCCATTTGGAGTTGGCTCTTCTGCCTCAGGTCATGTCTGGTCCTCCAGATCAGTGCAACAGGGAAAATAAAAGTGTGAAAATCCAACTTCCTGCACCCTAACTCCTGCTTGGATCCAGAGTTCGAACTCGCCTCCCTTTCCAAAAACAGAGATCTTATGGCTGAGAGGGTTTCATTATGAACCACATGTTGCACTCTTCACCAGTGAGTCTATCACGGGACACAGGTCTCAAGGTCCAACCCTGATCTTCTGCCTTATATGGCCTCTCCAGCACAGACCAGGAAGCAGCAGGGATTCACTGCAGGAGCAATGCAAAGTGAAACGGGAGCCTTTGACATGTTTGTTGACACCAAGACGCTTTAAATATCCTTCAAGCGGCCTCAGATGTCAGCTGCTTTACATTCTGAGGATTTTTTCGAACAATATATTCACATGAGACTAATAGAAAATCAGCATTTAAGGTAAACAACAACATCTGAAAATGTTAAACCTCCCTGCAACCTACAGCCATGGTTCACCTTCACAGCTGCTGTCAATTATGTCTCCTGATTCAACCTCTACTCAAGGCTGTGCAAGCATGCACAGACTGATTGATTGACATCTTTGACACCCTCCCAACACTTGTTGCATCTGTTCATCATCATCATCATCATCTCAATCATTATTATTATTAGTTAATGAGTTTGGTGGCCTCAGGAAATTTCTACCATAGTTCCACCCAACTCCAACCTGAGCGGAGGACTAATCAGCCATAACTGCAAACACCTGTATGAATGTTGGGCTACACTTAAGATACCCAACCTTCGTATTTTCCTTTACCCTTAGAGCAATAAGTCTCTTTGGTTGTGTTCTCTCAAGTTCTCTATGCTGCCACTGCTTTTTATTATTGCGACCAAGATTGAAAATTGGCTTTAAAATGGACAGCGCTTGATTAGAAAAAATAGGCACATTTCAAGTCAAACATAACTACTGAAAAACACAGGTGTGACTACAAACATGACTAATGTGTCTGTTTCATGTTTTAGGAGTCTCATTAAAATATATTGGTGAGTCAATAAGCAAAACAGTAGGAGCCATGAACTGGCACACCTTAATGAAATACAGCCCTTATTATCATTTATGCCTGTGCTGCTTCTGGTATGAGATGTCAAAATGCTCAAAGTTCATCTGCAACACACTGAACAAATGTTGCACTGCACAGCAGCTTACAGTGTAATAAAGCAGATTACTTATCTGTAACAACATCTGTGAGAAGCTATTAGTGAAAGGTCAGAGGTCAGTTGGGCTCAATGGTACAGCCAGCACCTAAAAAAATGAAGGGAAGTGAAGGGATGTCAAAGTGGTGGTGTGAGGATTGTTTGGAGGGAGTCTGAGAATTAAGAATTATGTTGCCACTGTTATTGTTGTGCATATGACAATGAAGAACTTGACTATAGCTTAAGTTTCAAGACCCTGCTCTCCTGTAGTGTATTGTTTAATAGTAATGGATGTTATTTAATGAGTTAATAGCTAAATTGCTAAAAATAGCAAAAAGCAATTTCAAATTTGTGTGATGTTTTCATTTTCTTTCCCATCCCATCAATCATCTTATGATCCCTCAAATTCATCCTGTGTCCCCTTGTAATGGGTTAAAACATACAAAACAACCTGCACAGTATTTAGACTGGGACACATTTTGTTTCTTTCAATTCAGACATTAAATGTGGATGCATTTCTGTGTGTACATGCTGTATGCCTCTACACAGGGGTTCTATCTGTTTATATTACAGGTCCTTCATTTGATGAACTGTGTCTTTTGTGTGACAAATATAAATTGACTTGATTTCAATGATAGTTACATGTCTGCTTTGGCTGTATTTAGACCCCAACAGAAAGTGTGTTTATTTATAATTTGTGGCATGTGGATCATCTCCATATCACTGTCTAAACAGATCAAATCTGATTTAAGCCAGACTATCTCACTGAAATGGAGGAAGACCAGAAGGAGTCCAAAATCAGATCTGTTGTGCCTGTGTAAATATATCCCAGTATCTCCGCCCAACCCCATCGTTCTTTATCTATCTGGATACATCGTTGTTGATTTAGATTGTGCTCAAACACCAAACTCAAGCTTCTGTCAAAAAAGCAAAAAGGGTGAATTTAGGACCCAAGATGATGTTTTTATTGTTCTGTAGTCACATAGGGAACCACCAGCCAGAGGCGCACGGCACCCAATTTTGTTAAACATGTATTAGGAAAATACAAAGAGACAATGCGACGTGTCTGGGAAGCCCTGCAATCTTAATCGAGGCATCTTAGGTCGCCTAGCAGGAGCTGTCAATTACAGGGAGGACAAGACGGAGAGAGACAAAGCAGCGTGCAGGCCGAGAAGACGGAGAACAAAAGAGTGACAGAGGAAGGAGAGGTGGGAGGGCAGGAATAATGCAGGAGTGAGGATGAAGGAAAAGGGTCAGGAGAGGAGAGACTGTGAATTTATTTATCGACATGTCAACTTTGCCAGAGTGTGTATGTGCGTGCACGGGTGTGTGCGCACATGTCACATCTGGTGTGTTGGCATACAGATCCATGGTGCTCAGCTGTGTCTCAACACGTATTTGTGTGTGTGTGTGTGTTTGTCCAGCAGAACTCATGTGCCCGAGGCCCCCGGTTTGAGATCAGTCAGTGCGGGCGCTAACGGATCCTCTGCTGGGACTCAGGTCAAAGAAAAGTCTGCAATGGTCTCCCAACACCAGCTGGAGAAAGTATTTATACCAGTGTGTTTTTAAAACGTGCGCTCCTCTTGCATCAATAAATTAACAGGAGCAGCTGTTTGAATTTTTGAATCAACCCAAGTGAAACAGATATGACATTTATTGACTTTATTGTATGGAATAGAAGGCCTATCTTTTCTTTTCACTCTCTGCAGAAAGAAGAAAAATCAAGTATTTCTGTCAAAAAGTCTGATACTAGTTGGGATCTTCCCTATGAGACAGACACGATAAAACACATGCATGTTCAGAATGACAATATCAGCTGATGTTTGGCAGGTATACTGCTCATCATGTTCACCATCTCTGTTTGCACACAACATCAAGTAGAGCTGAAGCTCATGGGAATGTCATTAGTTTAGCAGGTATTTGGTCATACAGTCTTGGGCAAATCAACATTTTGTCCTGATAAGTCAGGTGATCATCAACGTTGTAAGGACTCAACCACAGACCATGAATGTCTGACAGACCAGCATAAGCAACCATAGAGACACAGAAACAGACTTTTAATTTGCTGTTAAATCTCTTCATTAGTTTTGATATTTTTCTGTTTAACCGCCATCTTAAAATCTGTGTCAGGCTTAATGTTATCTTTGTCTTGCACTGAAAACAGACGGTAAAACTTCTCGGTGAACAAGGCCAGTAAACATTTATGGCGGCAATAATCTCATAAAAACTGCAAAATCCTAAAAACAACTTGCGAGATTGAAATTTGGTACGACCCGTCACACATCACCCCAAGCACACGAGCCTCAGACACCAACATACTGTCAGCGCTCAGAGAGAAATAAAAAGTGTTTCCATCTCAGAGAAGGGACGGTAAGGGGCAGCAGCTGCGGTGTGACAACACCGTCTGACCAGGGCTCTGCAATAAAGTGCAACGAAGCTCATTTTTATGAGGGGGGAAGTTCTCCTTGTTCCAGTCTGTACTCAAACAAACTAAGCCGAGCTGCTGCTGTAAATAAGATGAGCTTGATGAGCGAAGGCCAGTCGGCTCTGATCATTTTCAAACTTTTATTTTTATATGATTGAAACTAAAGCAACCCATTGATGTGACCCATAAGACTCTTCCCCTCATTAAAACTGATTTGTTGGTTATGTAAGCCTAAACTTAGAGACATTTCATCCCCCATAAGCCCAAATCATATGTCCTCAAAGTGCAAAGCAATGATATATATATATATATGTAGTATGTTATAATGTGGCAATAAAAAGCCAGGCAGAGTGTGAGATGTGCTTCAGCTTATGGCTCAGTGGGATCAATATCTCTACCAGTCTCAATGCTCGTCTTGAGTGTCCCATAGCAAGGTCTAATCAAGGACTGAGAATCAGATAAGAAGAGCAGCAAGACAAGACAACTCCCCTGGCATCAATATAAAAGTTTAGTGACCGTGAAGCTAAAAATCCTCTTGTTGTGACTCAACAAAGCCGTGCAGCGAAAAAAGAAACCGTGTCACGCTTCAGTTGATTGAGTTCCCCCGAGTGTTGCTCCTGTATCAGCTCCTCGAGTTGATTACATCAGAACCTGATTAGACCCTCTGTCCTCAACCTGGAGTGTTTACTGACATTTATGGACATACCAATCGTTAATACTTCCTGGAATTTCAAAGTGCCGACTGAACAGAGGCTTAATTATTTATGATTCCTCTCTGTGCCCGTGGCCTGATTGGTAAATAGCTCTCTGTTGAGCCATAATATCAGCGATAGTACTATCTTCTAACAGGCTGTGATACATAGTGTTTTGAGACATCGCTGTAAGATGCAGCGCCTGCGGCCGACATATGGAGCGACAGTATGGTTGTAAATATCATGCTGGGCAATAAGGATAAAAATGATAGGAGTAATTAAAGCGTCTTGAAAGCTGCTGGTGAAAGGTAGCCTGTGTGTCTCCCGTCCTTCACATGAAAAGACTTATGTGCTCTCTCAGTTGGAGTGGGTTCAAATCACACACTGAGGGCCGGACTGGGCAAGGCTGGCAAAGCTGGGGAAGTTTTTTTGTTTTTTTTTCTGAGTGTGTTTATTGCTTGTATCACTCTGCCTCGCTCGACTCCGTCCACTTCCCCTTTCAACAAATACACTCAGACGTCTCCCTCCCCGACTCCTCCGCGGTGTTAGTGGTTGATTTTGGCAGGAAAACAATCCTACCAAGCAAACTGCATTACCTTGTCCAAACAACACAACCCTGACCCGTCTCTTTCGCTTCTCCTCTCACTTGTTCCGCTCACATGGTGTCGGGTTTGTAATGAGCAACAAATAACAAGCGGCGGCGGCAGTTTCTGAGGTCCACTTTGTGGAGGGACAGACACAACCTTAAACAAGCAGCAAACGCTTAACATGACATTTGCATTTTTCCCTGAGTGGCGCCTTGCAGCCATGCAAATAATTGTTATCCTCTGTCAGTACCAAAGTCACAAGTAGTATGATATTACTATTCTGTGCAGGGAGTGCATGGAGTTATGGCGTAGGTCGGGGTGGATGGGTCGGCATACAGACTACAGTTTGCATCCTGTCTCTTACAGTTTTTGTTTCTCACCCATAAAGGTAATCTTTATCAAAGCTTAATTCTGCATGAAATGATTTTTAAACAACTTGACCTAACAAGTTGAACATGTTAACAAACAGTAACACATCCAGCGGACACAAGGCTGCATTAGCAATTAGTTTGGATTCATTTTTCTGACTTTTCTGAAGAGTTGAATTCCATCTATTTTTGGCTTGTTTTTGGTCTCCACCACCTCCTAAAGGGAAATATCTGACTCTTCGACTGCCAATTGTTCCACTATGTTCACTCATTGCTGACTTTCTGTCTGCCTGGGTTTGTCATAGCTTTTTCACTGTATGTGTGTCTGGAAACAACGCTAATAAGGTCAGAATGAACAAACGCATTAAAGCTGCGAGCCAAAATATTAGGATGAAAGACACTAAAATGCTCCTAAGTGCAAAACCTTTCACATACAATTAGTCATGTGATCCATTGTTGATATACTGTAAACACATTGATTATAGCTGCTTTAAGCCAGTAGTTTGAGTTGCCAAACCTCCAACCAGAAACCTCTAATATGGCTCTATTTAGAGTCAGATGGGTCGTTTTCAAAGCGGGTAACAAACCACCTGACTTACCGTTTAGGTGTGACGCATTGTTGGGAATAAATGGACGAGAAAATGAGTTCCTGTTGAGCTCACATGCTTTTCAGACATTTCTCACTCCTCCTATCTATCCCTCCTTATCTTAATCCCCTCCTTTCTCTGTCTGCGCTCCCCACCATCTTCCCCTCCATCCTCCCTGCACCCAGCCCCGCTGTGTTTGCTTTAATACCTTCCCGTGGCCCACAATCCCCGCGTCTTTTTTTCCCCTCCTCACTTCCTCCTCTACTTCCTTCCTCCCTTCTTCCATCCCGCCATTCCCACCACTCGTAAGCTTCTCCTCACGGCTGTCCAAATGCAGCATTAGCTGAAAACCCTGTGGGCGCTGCCATCTTCACTTGATCTTTCGCGGGTTTTATCGCAGCAAGTTGTAGCCCAGTGTTATCCTAGGCCTGGGGCTGAGTTTTCCCAAAACTAATTAAACCCCTTCTCAAAGTGTTCATCCGCCACATTGGTATTACCTTGCTCCAGTTCAGGGCGAACTAGCTCAGGGCTAGTAGTTAGTCCACATGAACGTGCCTTTTTATAAAATAGTCCAGATTGCTGGGCTTCAGTGGTTCTACATTACGTTAATGTTAAAGTTAATTTCATCAGCCTCCATAATGAACAGATATGTAACTCCCTGTTTTTAAGTATGTTTGCACTTCATCACGTGACGACTGCACATGTTATCTCCATGTGCTTACTGTACCCCTGCATATTTCTCTATGATCTTTAACTGTGTTGACATCGCTCTGGCCCCTCTAACTACGCTGGAGCGCATCGAGTTAATGACATTATATCAGCGGCTATAGAAAGAAATGCACCGATAAAAGTGATGCTCAGCGAGACATTATACAGCTCTTTTCTGCAAACTGTTTTCTGTGTGCATATTTTAATAATTTCAACAGCCTGTCCGCTTTTGATGCATAACTTATCAGGGTGCCAGAAAGGGCCTGAAAAGTTTTGTTGCAAATTAAGCCTCAGAACTTAAACTGTGCTAGATTTAAGCATGAAGCAGGTCACTGGGACTTCAGATTGTAACTGCTGGATGGTTGAAATGAGATGCATGTTTTCGGTGTCACGCTGTTCTTTTAAATCTGAAGTTAACTCTGCATAATATGCTGCACAACTGTTCTAATCATATATATGATTATAGTCACTCTGATGGGAGGATCAGAGTCGCATACAGTAGAAAGGTCACAGATTCATCCAGTCATGAGACGCTGAAGCTCCGACCTGGTCTGGACCATTAGTCACTCTGGATTAAAAGAGTCCCTAAAATGTAAACTGTTGACTGACTGGTTTGTGTTGGAGCAGGAGACCTTAGGCAACATAAAACGCAGCGGTGTCACACAGCACTTCATTTGAAATGGAAACTTTTCCGAGGCGATGTTGTGGAAGAAAATTGCCAGCATTATTCAACAAAACCTACAGTGTTTGAGTTCGATGTCAGCACAAAGCCAGCTGACCGCAGTTAGTCATGTGCTGCCACGGTTTCACATCGGGGGCGTTAACATTCGTTTTCACAGCAAAAAAACAGTTCATCCTTTTATTCTCTTTCGCTGGTGTCACATGAACAGCTTGAACATCACTTCTGGAGCTCAGCCAGAGGAACGGCACACCCTACAGAGCTTCACCAGCAAAATCTTTTGAAGCCTGCAGGAGGGAATCACGACAGTTCAGCAATCTCCAGGAACACATAGGCTTGCTTTTGAGTTTATTTAATTGAGCCTCCACATTGTCCTCGATGGACTGAGCTGGGTTAGTGGACTCAGAGCCCCTGAGAGTCCTTCAGGAGCCTTGGATGGTTTTGCAAAAGCCTAGAAGACAGACAAAAAGATAGGACTTGAGAAATGACTTTGTTCTTGAGGCCGACGAAAAAAAAGAGAGCAGGTTTTTCTCATCACTTTGTCAGCAGTGTGTAAGTGTGTAAGACAGAGGGTATGAACTGTCTCAATGCTCCATCAGCTGGGAGTTATGGTCACTCTGTACTGTCATAATATCCTATCTGACTGCATGCCCTCGGATTGTCATTCCCACTGAGTTTGTGTGTGCGTGTGTCTGTGTTTGTGTGTGTCAGGGGGAGCCAGATGGCTGCTGGCTGACTTAGCAGTATGAATTAAAGGAAATAATATGAGACAGTTGTGCTTGTCTTTCCATTAATACACTTCAAAAAGAGTGTGTGATATGCACATCGCCCTTCTCCATTCTCACACACACACAAACAGACGTCGCCTGCATGTACTACATCAGTGTTTGGGGGCTTTTTGGGTTTGATGGTCTAAATGCTTTGATGGTTCTTTGACAACAGTATTTGTCTCTATGCTCATTCTTTCATTTGCTGTTAACACTGATGATCGTCTCGAGGCCAAATTAACGTGATTAGATTTTTCAAATCATGCCATAATGCCATAATAGCCATAATGTCGATGTGTTTCCACTTGAACCCTTTCAGTTCCAGCAACACACCTGTGCTCCAGCCACTGTTTAAATCAGGCTTAATAAGCGTGAACTGATTGGTGTATTTCCACGTCAATCAATACGTCAATTCTCGTGTTCCTTACGAGCAAAAAATAGTAATCATGCTAGACTGCTCCTTATGTGTTATTGCGGCGATCATCCGAGCACAATGTGCACATCAAGCCTGATTGTCTCCCACACTGTGAAGAGTTCACTTCAGCTGTTGTAAATAGTGTAGTAATCTCCTTTCTACAATCATGTGTTTGACAAAGTGTTGAACCTCTCTCCATCCTTGCTTGTGAACGACTGAGTCTTTCCAGGATGAACCTTTCATACCCAATCATGATACTATCACCTTTTACCAATGAACCTGTTTACCTGTGGACTGATCCAAACAGGTGTTTTTGGATCAGTCCACAACTTTCACAGTCTTTTGTTGCTCCTGTCCCAACTTGTTTGAAACATGATGCTGCCATCAAAGTCAGAATAAGCAGATATTTACAAAAGTCAAAAAGTCAAAGAGGTCAAACATTAAATACATTGTCTTTGCACTGTTTTCAATTGATTATATTTCAAGAAAGATGACGAACTTATCACAGTCTGTTTTAATTATGTTTTATATTATCCATCATATATCTTGATTGCACTTGTTCACATTAAATGTTTTTTTAATTTACAAATAGACTTGGATATGGTGAAATGTGGAAAAACAAATTTTTGGTTAATGTTAAAAATAAAAAATAAAAAAATAAATTATAAGTCAACTCATGTCGCAGCTACCACCTGTATCACATGTACTCACTGGTATGTAACTGTCCAGAGGTCATCACCCATCACCTCTGTGATTTCCTGCTTCATGCATCTGTGGTTTCTGCTCTGCAGCTACTCCAGCTGCAGCCTCTCTGGCCTGCTGGTTCCTCTCTGCTGAGTCCACGC
Organism: Holacanthus passer; assembly: GCA_025331565.1. Taxonomy (NCBI): domain Eukaryota; kingdom Metazoa; phylum Chordata; class Actinopteri; family Pomacanthidae; genus Holacanthus; species Holacanthus passer. The sequence continues at coordinate 2,743,006 of JAFREQ010000004.1, read as the reverse complement.
CAACGAAGCTTGGAAGGTCTCTGTCTTCAGTCAGCACCTCCTTTAGCTCTTTGGCTGTCACCATGACAAGCACCGACCCACCTCTGGCCACAGTGTGATGCAGCTGCTTCCATGATAGAGGTTTTGAACAGGGTCCACAGAGGCTCCGAGTCGTTAAGTTTGCCGGGAGATGAAAGATGAAATCATTCTGGCCTGAGTCCTCTAGGTGTTTGCAGAAAAGCCTCAATTCATTCGGGCCTGCTGGGCCTGTCAGGCAGCTCCCCAGAAACCTGATCCAACTCATCTCTCAACAGTCCAGCCCGTTTCACCTGCAACAGTCAGTGTGACTCTGATGAAATAAAGTCATTCATTGAGCTTTGGCTCAGTCTGCCTCGACGAATGAACATGTAGGACACATCTTGGCTTTCCAGCTTGTTATGTTCAATCAACGGCTAAAATAGAAACAATAATTCAAAGGTCTTACTGAAAAATCTACTGATTTCAGTGTTTTCCTCTTTGCAGCATACAATTACAATTCCAGCAAACTATCCCTATGGGAAGGTTTTCAAAGAACAGTTCGACATTTTGACATATACTCTTATTTGCTTTCTTTCCAGAGTTACATTACATCAAGATTAATACCCCTCTGGTGTCTGCACCATAAGTTTGAAGCCAGAACCTGGACACCATTAGCTTAGCTTAGTATTGAGACTGCAAGCAGGGAGACTGAGGGAGTTATGGGGCACATTTTAACTATTTCTTGGCGAAGAGCAGTGTTGCAATTGTGCAAGAATCAAAGGGATTGCACCCAAAATGCAGACACAATCCAAAGATTTACTGGATGGTCAGACAGGCAAAGGTCAAAAACAGATCAGGCAGTCCAAACAGGCAAACAAATCCAAAAAGCAGCAGCAAGAATCAAAAGTCTGCTAAACATGTAAGATCCAGGAAAACAAAACAAAAATATCCAAAACAAGAGAACATGAAAAAACAAGGAAGGGCTGGACACAAGGGACAAAGACAAACTGGCAAAGAGAGAGAGAGGAGCTCACACACTAAATACACAAGGATGGGAGGAAGGAGGGGAGGATCCCAAGTGAAACCAATCAACAATCCTAAAATCAGGAAAAACTAACTAAAACTAACTTAAATGAAAACCTAAAACCAGAATGTGTACATGTGAATTCATAGCTGACACAAAACGGCAGCTACACTCAGTTACAGGTTGTTCTCTCTTTCTGAGCAACAACTCTGCTCCATCCTGAACACAAAGACACGAGAGTGGCATCAATCTTCTCATTTGACTTTCAGAGAGAAGCAAAGACGCAGCATATTTCCTAAAATGTTCAACTGTGCAGCAGCTACTTTGACTCGCGCTGATAATCACAGTGCACAACTCCTGAGCTGCACAGCGTCTCATCTAAGGGGTTGTACCTCTTAACCTCCCACATAGCTCAGGCTTTCTAAAAAAAAACCATCCAATTTCTGTCACCAAGGCCTAAATATAATTCTCGATCTTGCTTTGTTTACATTCAGAGGAATACTAGAAAACCTGCAATTACAGCAATTTTGTACTTTTACACTTTCTCTTTCTCTACACCCCATGTGTCATCTGTATCAAATAATAAAAGTGGGGGATTATCCCTTAAGTGTAAAGCGACATGCGCAAGCACACAACACGCACACTCAGGCATCAGAGTCTCACACAGATGGTGGCATTTGTTGGAAAAAGCTGATATGCTACTGGCTTAACGGCAGCATGGTGCGTCACACAGCCACGTACGGCACTGTACCTTATGTGCACTCGAGACGCGCACAGTGAAAGGAATCATGACGCTGGAGGAGACGAGGGGTGGTGATTTTGCAGAAAAGCGAGAAATGACGAGAGTAAAGAGGATTAAGCCGCAACTTCGAAAGTTATGTGCACATTAAGAAAACTGGCAGAGAAGTTTGGAGAATCATAATGGAATTAGACTGTGGAATTACTGCAGCTTGTCTGTGTGTGTGTGTGTGTATGTGTAATTTCGGATAAAATCTAGGTTATTTTCAGCGCCTGTAAATTGTATTTTTGATACCATTCTCCCTCCCCTTATACTCTGTGCAGAGTTGAGCCCTTTTCTCAAACAGCTTACATAACTCAGAGAGCATCACCCAGAACTACACACACACACACACACACACGCACACACACACACACACAACACACACACACAGGAGAAGGCCCCATGGCTGCATCATCTGCACAGTCTCTCTATTTTCTCTCTCATTCCCTGAACAGCACCCATGCTGCTTTGTGTTCGGAGGGCTGATCCTGACTGCAGACATATGATGCGTGAAGGCCTCTCTGCTGTGTCCATCTTTAGGTCTTATTTCTCAGCACTGCTCAACCACTGTTACAGCGTTGACACTGGTTGTAGTAATATGGTCACATCACACAGGTGTGCTTTAACACACACGCTATGAAAGATGCATACAGATAAGGCTACAGTGTCGTTCACAGTATTTGAGAGGCATTTTTAAACCAGACAATGGAGAAATGTGCAATGACTCGTAAAGTCTGAATTGAGTTGTATTCAGTTTTACCTACATTTTTTTTCAATGTGAAATTCCTGTTTTGATATGATGTGACCCGTGCAACCCCAAGAGCCTCCCCAAGCAATGTCTGTGCTTTTCTGTAAAAATGAATGGACACTGTTTGTATGTTAATTACAAGATACACTTATCATGATCTCTTGAGTTATCTCTTGACTTGACTTGTACAAAACAGGTGTTAATTAAGGTGTTTTACTCATATGAACCCCTCCCCTCCCAAAAAGCACATGGGGAAATTTTACAAAGTGAAAATATTCAGTTGAAGAACTATTGAGACTATGTGTGGCTCTCGAAAGCTTGTAAAATGCCTTTCAGCATAATGATGATCAATTAACATGAAATGTGTGTCCCTATTAAAAAGCACATAGACACTGTCCAGTGATTTCTTTTTACAGAAAAACTAAGGGATTAAATGTTCCGTTATGAGTTGAGAAAATCCTCCAACTTCTTCAGCTAAATAAAGCATGTTTTTTCTCAGCTTGAGAACAGTTGACTATTGGAGACACATGTTTTTTACAGAACAGTGATAGTATGTGTATTTGATGACCAAAATTAAACCCAAAACCACTTTAACCTATATGGGAATTATATGTGATTTATATGTTTTATGAGGGTTAAAATCTGATTTTCTTTTGTCTTTTCTATGACTGCACCATCACATCAAATGGAAACATCCTAGATGAATCTTTTATAGACATTCCTCCATAAACTCAGCCTGATACGGTTAATGTAATGTCCTGGAAAACTGTAAGTGCTTGACCAGATTTTAAAATGAAGCTCTGAGAGTTTGAACACAGTCTGTCCACATAACGAGAGATTGTAGTGACAGTGGCCATCCTGGAGTGAGGAGGACCAAAGAGGGCATTAGGACGTCAGTGAAATACGCAAGCACAACACTGTAATGTGTCATCTGTGAGCCCGAGGGAGCGGAAAGAGCAAAAATAAGAGGGAGATGAAAAAAGGTAGAATCACTGTCAAGATGTTTAAACAAATAAGTTGTATTTATGCCACTGTGTCAGGAGACAAATGTGCTTGCCGGCATACAGATGAAGCTGCTACGGCTACAGCTGCCTTTACAATACAGTGACATCATCTGCCCTGCAGCCCTCTGTGTCTGTGTGTGTGTGTGTGTGTGTGTGTGTGTGTGTGTGTTCATCAAATTAATCAGGTTTAATTAAACTGTACAGTGATTAAGGGGCAAATTCTTGAGTCTTTCGGCTCGCGCACATCCTGCTTCACCCTCACTCATAAATACATGCGTGCGCACACACACACACACACGCACAAACACACACACACACACACACACATGCACACACATGCACACACACACACACAGAATCATGTTTCCTTCACTTCAGAGGACATTACATTGGTTTACATTCATTTCCTGGAGACGTACCCTAACCATAACACTTCTTTACATTATGGGGGCCTGCTATTTATAAGGAAGGCGAGTCCCCACAATGTGACTGTGTAAACAGAATTATGTCCCCTCGACATGTGCTATACATGTCCACACACACACACACACACACACACACACAGAGTAACTTGTGGTGCACTAGCCCACAGCATCCTTAGAGTGACTAATCTACTATTAGTGCTTGTCTCCCAGGCCCTCCCTCCCTTCCTCCTCCTCCTCCTCCTCCCTTCATCCCTCTCACCAGTCCCTTCCTCTTCCTCTGCTCCTTCTCCTCCTCCATCGATTTAAAGCTCAAAGGGTTCCCTGATTGTTCAGGGTTTAGCATCTTTTGAAAAATAGCAGTGGCGATTAGGTGAAATGGCGAAAGCTTAGTTCATTGTTCAGGTTTTCATTTCTCTTTTCCTGTCTTTCTTTCAGCGTCCTCCTCTGCCACCCCATTCTCCTCTCTGCTCATCTTCTATACCTTCACCATTTTCTCTTTCTTAGCCTTGAACTGTTGCTCACCTCATCCCTGCTTACCTACATGTTTTCTTTTCAATCTTCCTCCTCCTCCTCTTCCTCTCCCTCCTGCGTCATCTCTTATCCCTTTTATACCTCCACACCTTGCCTCTCTCTCTCTCTCTCTCTCTCTCTCTCTCCTTTCTTCCTCCCTCCAATCCTCCTCCTTTCCCCACCAACACCACCAACACCTCCTGAGCCCCTCCATGGTGATTGTATCTGCGAGATAAGCTGGGTGTCAGACACGAAATGTTCTCCAATTTCTCTGTGTCTGCTGCTGGTGAGAAATGGACAGACTGAAAGATAAAGTCAAAGAAAGACGATGGGGGTGAGAGGGAGAAGGAAAAGAGTGGCAAAAAAAAAAGCGGAGATCCAAACAGACAGGTAGCGTAGAGGAAAGGCAGAGGCAGATATGAGATGAGCACAGGGAGGAAGAAGACAGAAAGGCATTCATATTTTATACCCTTCGCCATCACTCATCCAGATCAGCTTGTAATTGAATACAGCATTAGAATAAAAGAATAGTTTTGAGAATTTTGGGAAATGCACTTCCTTTATTTTCTTGCAGAGAGTCAGATGAGAAGATTGATACCACTTTCATGTCTGTACGGTAAATATAAAGCAGCTGAGCCAGGCTACCTGTTTCCCCCAGCTTCCAGTCTTTCTGCTAAGCTAAGTTGAGAGGCTGCTGACTGCAGCTTCAAATTGACTGTACAAAGCGATCAATCTTCCCATCTAACTCACAGCAAAAAAGTAAGAGTATCTTGCAAAAAGTCAAACTATCTTCATTTTTTCCAACTGCAACAGGCAACAGTAAAAACATGAGTACATAGTAAGTATACACTGAATATTCATGTATCATTAGTAAGAGTCAAGGATTTTGTCAGCAAAATGCTCAGCAAAATATGTTTTTCAATTGATTTTAGAATTTCTTTCTGTCTAATATATGTTTTGTTTGTTAGAGGTGACTAATATTTTTACATCAACATTAGTGTGTATATGCAGGTTTTTTCAACGCATGTAAAATCTCTAAGAATAGGTGATTGATCGATTTGTGTCACAAACAGGAACAGTAGATGCAGCATGGAGGCCAGTGACACTTTTCTATATCTTTTACTTCAGTCTCTTTTTCAAACTCAACACGGACTGGAAGATGTCGCTGTTGCATGTTGTTCCCAGAATGTATAAAACAACGAATAATGTCTTACACACACGATAGCATCAGGTCAGAAAAGGGCATCATGTTTCCATCAGAGCTGATCGGAGCTGAAAGAAAGAGGAAACAAGCAAAAAGACACCAAACACAGGAAAAGATGGAGGACACTGTGGGTGAAGATGACCAAAAATAACTTGCACACCAAAGCTCTGAAAATGATCTTTGGCTGGCTGCTGCACCTCCTCTGTTCAGCCAGGCTGTGGCAGGACAGGGGCAGTCGTCTTTCTGATTGATTGTGCAGAACAGGAGAAGAGGAGAGCAGTTGCCATGGGGATGAGGAGAGAGGCCTTTTCTCCATCTTTTTTATTTTTTTTATTTGAGGACCAGTAATTGGTGATGAACTTGAAGGGAGGGGCTGGAGGGCGGTAATCAGACGCAGCGAAGCGCAACGGCTTTCGCAGAACCAAAGAAGTGCTGCAGGACTCAGGAAGTGTGTGTGTGGCACAAAAGTCAGTGTGTGTGCATTAAAGACATTGTGAGAGAGAGAGAGACAGAGAGAGAGCGAGAGAGAGAGAGGTTGTGTGTTTTTCAGTCAGCTGGAGGTGACTGAAGACAAGGTGTTAATGAAATGTATAAAAGGAAACTGTTCAGATGAACTGCATCCAGCTGAGGAGGCTCCACGTGACACTGCAGACCATCGAACCCTCTTAGGATCACACAAGTTAACTCCAACTCCATTTTCATTTGCAGCCGCAGCCTGCAGGAGGGGCTTCAGGGATAACAAGGACTGTACACACGCACACACACACACACACACACATCTGCAGAGTGGGATGAGGAGAACAACATATATTCATTTTGGTGCCAGAACTAGGAAATAACACAGCTACATAATATATGTCACCACAGGCCTTATAGCCGTGTGCTTTTTCATGTTTCTTTAAGATTTTGCAGCCCTCAGAGGAGCTGTATGTTCTCTGCATTTCACCTTGAAGGTCAGCAGAATAGGCCAGGCACTGTGTGTGTGTGTGTGTTTGTGTTTATTGTCTGCAGAGGTTCTGTGTTGCAGATAAAAACCTGAAAATGGCAAAGAATACTGGCTTGTTTGAGATTCTCGGATGCTAAAAGTACTAAAACAAATACAGTTCTACAGATCCCGAATCCAACCTCTCTACTTTCATCTGTTATATTGAAAACAATGTTATATGATCATTATTTGTTTGTGTTGTGGAGCTTTCTGTCATATCGCATGCCCTTCCTCAGCCACTGGAGTTGTCCTGGAATTGTAGATGTTCAAATGTCCATTCCTTCCTGCACTTTAAGAACTTCTAATTTCTTGTCTTATTGTAAAAGAGAATAAAAGTCCCTTTTTGAAACTGAAAACAGGTTATGTTTATCTGTTTATTTGAGGACTGGATACAGGCATAATGCATTTAGTTATACTATTGTCTGTATCCTGTCTGTATCTCTACTACGAACTATCCAAGATGCCACTTTCTGTTTAAGTAACCTCAAACTGTGGTGATATAGTAACATCCCAGGTAGGTAGGTGTAGCGGAAAAGGTTTATGCACATTATTATTATTAACACGACATTTTGACCAATAGTATTTCCTACAGCTCATCTATTAATTAGGAGCTAATATAGTCAGGCCATAAGTTGTGGTGAGTAGTTTTGGTGACACACCTTCAGACTTATGCTCTGAGACGTCTCTAATTTGCCACAATATAATTAAACCCGGGAGTAACTTACTAAACCAACATCACTTTCGCTGTTTCAATTTCTTTCTGTTGACATTAAATATGAGCCTGAACTCTGACAGCACAGTCTAGATTGCCTGCAGGCCTGCTCTATGTTTGATAGGTAAACATGTTAAATTCAAATCAATATTTTGCATCTGGCTGCTGACCTGAATGAGCTAATGAATGATCTGCTGCATTAATTCATTAAGGTCTTGGGTAAACATAATTTTGCATCAATAATTCGCTCACCAGCTACAAAGTCTCTTGGGATGAACTCCCTTCGCTCTCATCTCTCCAGCTGCCGTTGTGTCTTCACCATCTAGTCGAGACTTTCTCTTGATGCTGGTGGTGATATGAAAGCGGCTCCTGATCTCAACTCAACATATTTTTCTATATTAATGCCTCTAGCGGAGATTTTACCTTTGATTGAACTACAGGTTCACATTTTTTTTTCTGCACCAAAATAAGTTCTGAGCAGATGACGGGGCCGCTCTGGTTCTTTAATCTCTCATGTCTAATTATCTTAATCTAAATGACAAGTTATTCGAGGGTTCAGTACATGACCAAGAACAAAAAGCTCGGCAGAAGGTTCCTGTGCTTCCCGTCTCACCACACCTCTTCAATCCCCCTGACAGCGGCTTACATCATCGCGTGCTACTGTACTTCAGCACTGAGGCAAACAGAGACTAGAAAGAAAGGGCACGCGCTGCTTTGGGAACGATACCACGAGCACAATCTGCGGATCTGAAGTATAACATTAAAGAAAATGCAGCGTGACCTCTGACAGTAATTTTACAGTCAAAACGCTGCAAGGAGCAACACCTTTGATGTGATCTCCGTGCTTGCTTGGCTGTTCTCTTTGACTAAAAAAAAGCAGATTTTGGAGGTTGAATTTGATTTCGTCTGGGACCAAAAGGGAGAAAACACGTAATGAATGTTAACTGAACAAACAAGTCCAATCGATTATATCTGCAAAACTTGTCTGAAGCTCATCAGAGGTGGATTAGTTTTACAGGGGGGTGGCAGCAGATTCTGGCAGGGTGAACGAGCGCAGGGGGCAGAGTAATTATCCAAATCTGGTCTGATGCCTCATGCAGCTACACACTGCAGGTGGATGGAGAAGGTGCAATGAAGGACGCCAGGTATACAGATAAATATGATTTGTATGTTAAAATCTACAATGTGACACAGATAGCTGGAGTGCATTATGATTAATGAGCATTGTAGAGAGCCAAAGCATTGCTGTTGTTTTACTGACCACTGAATGGTATTTTTTTTTTAAAGAGGAAAATTAAATCAGGCTTCATTTCTTCAACAGCTCCCTCTGCACCAAATGACATTCAAAAGTGTTTTAAGCCACTCTAAAGCAGAGAAGAGCTGATCTAAACCAAGACACGAGAACTACACAGTAAATTGCATTAATTTATTCAAATTGCTGAGATTGACTAAGTTAAAATAAATACTAAGCTAAAATGAATTACTGTTGGTACAGGATGATTATCAGTAGAACCATATCTCACAGCTCATTCCCTTTCAAAGCTGCTTGTGGTTGCATTTTTTAAAAACTGGAATACTTGTAGAACTGCACAGGCTATTTCCAAGAATGTGTTGGCAAATTCACAGACTCCAAATCCAAATTAAAATTACCCCCTCATGTTTTTGGATCATTCCACAACTTTCCCAGTTTTTTTGTTGCTCCTGTTTCAACTTGTTTGAAACTGCAAATGTTGCTGCATCAAATTCAGAATAAGTTGATGAGGTCAAACATTAAATATATTGTTTTTGTGCTGTTTGTGCGGTTTTACACAGTGTCCCAACTTTTTGGAATCAGGGTTGGAAATTATTTTCTCAACCCATAAAGGAAAAGTTAATCCCTCAGTTTATGAGAACAATCACATTCATAATTACCAAAGTTGGACAGGACTGGATAGGAAGGTTATCTTAACAAGAAGTTGACAGGAATTGTAATCTGAAAAGTAACTAGTGACTAAAGCTGTCAGAGAAATGTAGTGGGGTAAAAAGTGCAATTTTTGTCTCTGAGATTTAGGGGAGTAGAAGTATGAAGTTACCGTACATGTACATTACAAGTACCTTACATTTGTACCTAAGTATTTAGTAAATGTGTTAGACCAACACTGCTGACTTGGTTCAGGCTGAACTTCACATTAAAGGAGCTTCCACGTGTGCTGATGCAGCGCAGCGTGCAGCGAAAGCCAATTTAAGTGTCACTCACTCACGCTGCTCTTGTTGCCGTGTGCTCTGAGTGGGAATGAAGGACACTGGCTCACACAGGTGGAAGTCCAGATTTCTGCGGGAGGCCGGTCGCTGCTACTGTCCCTCCTATTGTTTGCCTATTTCTGGAGCCGTGGCGCACTGTGCTCAATGAAAATTTAAATTGTATTTTTGGTAGGCGGCAGGTGGGCTGGCAGTTGTCACACCCTGCCACCCTGTAGGTCCGGCCCTGGAGCTCATCTCCTCGGTTTTGACTTTATCTCCGACTTCCATTCCTGCCCCCTCTCTAAACCACACTCGTCTGTCTCCAGCCCTCTGCTTTATGCAACTGCTGCTATGACCTATGTAGTAAAGGCCATTTTGGTGTGTGTGTGTGTGTGTTCTTCCCCTGGTGGGTCTCCTGTGCATGTGTGTGTGAACAGTATAGTGAAGGCTTCCCGTGTGTGTACCTCGCGGGGCTCTCCGGTGTGTGTCTTGAGGTACAGAGTGACCCTGATGTGTCAGCTCTGCTTAGAAGACTGAATGGAGAGCTGGTGGACCACCGTGACTCACACACACACTCACACACACACAGGAAACCTCCTCAGGGCTCTCCCTATGATCGTTGCACCCCACCCACACACACACACACTCTCTGACATTTTTCCTCGAAGCACATCTATCGGCTTCCAATTTATGGCTGTAGCATGACATTGTCATGAACCCCGCAGGCCTGGCAAAAGTTTCTGTCCCTATACATTTACTGTATATCCACATGTGTAATGTGCTAATGTACTGTGTATGTGTTTGTAGCCCAGCTTGTCTTTTCAGTTACCCTGCAGGGCAGATTAGAGTTTGACTGTGTGTGTGTTTGTACATTAATTTCACAAAAGCGCTGAGGAAAAACAAGCGGATTATCATGAATGCAAAGCAGAGCTGCAGGGCATCAACCTTTCAGAAAAACATTTTTTTGAGAGTCAAAGGAACAATGTGACTATAATCACATGCGTGTTGACAAAAACACAGCATGCACACACAGCTAGCTGAATATGTTTATTAGAGTTTCAGAGATGCAAAATCAGTAAAATGCAGAGTAACAGAGAAAGAAAAGACAGAGAGAAATACTCTACTTATAAAAAGTATTCTTCACCCCCGATGAACTTTTAGACTTCATTGTTTTACGACACTGAATCACTGATGTACTAAGGACATTTTGACGGATCAACGTAAAAAATATCTCTATACATACTTCTATATACTTCTACAAACGGACCCACATTAGTTAGACATAAAACAGAAAATTATTAATTGCATTCACTGCAAACAAGTGTTTTCAGAAGTCATGTAATAAGTCAAAAAAGGATCCTTTGTGCAGAACGCAGGTGTAAAAAGAACTTGGTTAAATGCACCTGTATCTGACAAGTCCAACAGCTGGTCAGTTTTCTACAACAAATATGAAGACAATGGAACATTTGAAAAAAATCTGTGAGGGAAAGATGCAAGAAAACTTCTCGACAACTATATTACACTTAAGCGTGCAGTAAGATCCATCATAAAAATATGGAAAGAAGATGGCACAATTGGAAATCTGCCCAGAACAATCGACTGCGTAAAAAGGGCACTGAGAAGGAGGCCACCACGAGGCCTGTGGACACTGCATGATGAGAGGTACAATGTAAACAACTGGTGCTTCACCAGCTGCCGCTTTATGGTTGTCAAAAGTCACAACTCACAACTTCAAAATGTTCGCCAGGAGGCCTGTAAGAAACTGTGAAACACAGTAGAGTTCAATTTTTCTGTCTGATGAGTCTCATGGTTCAAAGCTTCATTCAATCCAAAGTTTGTGAGAGGACTTCAAATTGACTGTAGCTGGGCTCACAGTTCCCATGCAAGTGGACAGAGCTTATTGACTGAATACTTAAATCCAAACTGTTATTTTGTGTTTAACATTTGTACCCAATTTTGATTAATTTCTTATATTTTCTTTCACTTTGTTGATGATCATGTCAAAAAAGAGGTTATGGTACATCCACTGTGATTCAATGTTGAAAACAGAACATTCAAAAAGTACAAGCAGGGAATGAATACTTCCTACAGGGAGTGTAATTATATTACTACACAGAGTCTTCTCTCGACTCCTGCTGAGGTCTGGACTGGAGGGCAACTAATACACACATACACAGTCACACACTCAAACACACATACTGCACACACATTTTCCACTCAAAGTGTGTTTAAAAGGTGTTTAAAACTAACATTTAGCTGAGCATCATGGTGTCTCACCAGCAGAGATGGAGCCGCTACAGCACAGCAGCTAGCGTCCTCTGCTGTCCAAATAAATAAGAGAATCTTTACAACAGAGAAAACCTACAGGCAGCACACAGGCAACACTACAAGGTAGTGAAGACGGGCAGCTGAATGCTGCTGGTGAGGCAACTGCAGACTGGTTACTACAGTTAATACAGATTGTTTCATGGCTCTCCTCATGACCAAAAATATATACAAGCTTGGACCCAAGCAGAAAGAATGATATAGGTTATAATGCACTTTAATTAGTTTCTTGTGTTTACAGATAAAAACTATGCCCTGTTTTGGGGGTTTTGATAAACAAACTATAACAATATAATGTTTCAAATATTCTGTGTTGTGCATGAACAAACTAATTCATAAACTAACACTTCATAAATACTGAACTGCCGGTTAATGACAAAACTGCCCATGTTCTGTATATTGCCTCGGAGCATCACAGGCTTTAGAAAAGAGGAGAGGAGGCAGAGCTGAGGACTGTGGAAGGGGACAGACAAGACGACTAATCAGGCCAGGGAGAAAACATTGTTTTGAATCTGTGAATATGGTTTGAAATGTGACCTACGTAAGGTGCACTGAGTTTATTTGATTCAGAGTGAGGGCCAATAATAAATCAAGAACTTTTCTTTATTTATCACGTATTCAAAAAATTTCTGGCACAAGCCAATTTGCCTTAAACTTTCTTCTTTTTATCTTTAAAAAAGGAATGTTGTTTTTCAGCACATGCCTCTCCTTCCTTCACTCCCCCAAAAGACAATATATCAGACAACAACTATGTAAAACTTGTCCAGTCACAAATACACCTACATGAATTCACACGTACTATTTGCACACTGGTGCAGACAAATGGACGCAAGCACAAATATGCAACTCAAGCAAGGTTTTGCGAATGTCCTGTGGAGTAACAGACACAGATCCATCACCTGTCATTTCTCAGTTTCCCTCTCAGTCCCAGTCTTGGTCCCTGTGGAACAAACTCTGGACAAAATCAGGTCACAGTCTCCTGTAACATCAGCTTTGCTTAAGGGAGCAAGTTTGAACTGCAGGACCATCCCAACAATTCTGTGAGTAATTGAACAGAGAGAGTGCTAAAAACAACTGAAAATTATAAATCAGATTCAGCTACAACTGCAACTCAATTAACTTCAATCTTCTATTTAAAAAAATAGCTCAGCACTTGATGCTAGTGCCTAGATTAGCTCGACTTAGCCTTTTCTGAAACAAATACATTAAAGAACTTAAAGTTTCTCTCGGCATGTCTTTCATGCCTCTGTCCCATAATGCAATGCAGTTGGGCACAGACTTGTCGCACATTGGACTGAAAGCGAGTTAGGAAATCTTCACGGTGATTGTGGTCCATCAAACTGTCTTGCTTTCATTTTCAATGCCACAGCTCCCAGCTGTTTCTGTTGTACATCAAGTCAAGTAAAAACCATTTGTGCAGGGGAACCAGTGCAGGTTCTGTTTTACATGTGATCCTGTTGTCCGTTTAACTCATTGGTCCAGTTTATTTACAAAAGGAGCAGATGGCAGCATGAGGCCATGATCCACGTACAGTATGAGTGTCTGTCATTCTGGTCCTCATGGTGGCAGAATAATGTCACTGGAATGGTCATCTGAATGATGGTCATCTGAATGATGGTCATCTGAGGCCGACTTTCCCAACCACCCTTTAAAGAACAGAAGACCAGAGAGTTAGGCACTCAAATCGGTGTGGTTACATCCTAAACTTTTCATACATAAAAGTAACCATTATTCATTTATATACTTACTTATATGTATTTTATCATTATATTATAACTAACTTTATGATGTGTCTTCCACTTCAGTGACTATACACTATTGGTGCTGCATCTCATTATTCTGTATTACCATTCAATCTGTCCAAAATATTTTTTTATTAATCCATGATAATGTCTGTAAAATATCAGAAATTATTGAAAAATACAAATCATAAGATCGAGGAGTGCAAGTTGACATCTTTAAATCGCTTGTTTTGTCAGGTCCACAGTGCAAAATCCAAAGCTATTCATCTTGACAAAGATGTGAAACAGACACAAGCAGCATGTTGTGTATCATTTCAGAAGCTGGAATCAGCAGGTGTTTGTTTGGTGGAATTTGTGCTTGATAGCAAACTCAAATGATTAATGAATGATCAAAAATGACCATTTCTGTCTAGCTCTATAACAGCATTATATACTAGTCAATAAGATGAGCTGCAGAAAGATGCACATTACTGTTGACATGAAAACTTCTCCTTTGGGAAGAAATAACTATAACTATAACAGTTTCTATCTACTGTTTATTTAGTCACATTCACAAGCACTGGTTTTATCATTGAAGACTCATCAACCAATGAAATTGCTGCAGCTCACACAAACCATAGAACACACTGCTGACGTATGAATCAAAAAGTATTCAATTAAAAAATGGCACATATGGTAGAAATCACTTGTTATCCACCTTGTGTGAGAAACTGTCTTACCTGTCATGCAGTGACCTTTACCGAACATCTCTAAAGAGCTGAAAGACAAACAACAGAGGGGTTTATGACAGGAATGGAGATGGACTGATGGGAGGAACCGGGGGGTGTAAAAATAAGAGGGAGGTGAGGACAGTGATGGACTGAAGACAGGGAGGGAAATGTAGGGTGAAAGAGATGAAGAGGCAGACAGGTGGTAATAGTATATCTAAACAAACAGAAGTGTAAAGAAGACTTGTTTTGAGTGTGAGAGAAAAGAAACATTAACATTCAAAAGTCACACCAAACATCATTGGATGCACCTTGGGGGTTATAAACAGGAGCAGCCATCCTCTCTCTCATACATATACACACAGTTTTCAACATTTACTCTTTCACTTCACGTCGAAAATTGGACATATCAATATGCAGCGAATCTCTCTCCTCCACCCCCACACATACAAACAGCCTGCAAAAACCCGGCATCTGCTGCTGCCCCATCACCACAGCAATCACACCTCCTCTCTCACTCCCAACAACAACTGTAACCAGTCAATACATCCTACAGACGAGGATCAATAGAAAATATATGAAAGGCAACAACGTGGCAACCCTGGAATCATGTTATTGTCAAAAACTGATTTGAATTCTTATGTGCTGCTGCAGTCGGCAGCAAACTAATGAGAGGCATGTGATGGTGAGAAACAGCAGGAGGAGGAGACAACCACTTCATCATCATCATTGTGGATGTAGCACCAAGACTGAGTGTAGAGTGAATTATTTTGGATGGCTGCAATCAAATCTTCTATGAAAATAAGAGAACAGATGGAGAGGGTGATATTGACGTTGTTGAACAGGTGAGGTTTAAACTGAAAAAAAGTTTGAAATATAGTCCAACAAACCAGCGGTGATGTTTGTCAAAATCTTGCCAAGTACACAACTCTATGAGCTGATATGCAGCAGTGCTGTGAAACACAGTGTTAACCACAGTTTGCCTGCAGGCACGAGTTCACTTCAAACGTGTTAGTCTTTGTTTCCGTTGGTCTTTCGGGGTTTTGAAGCTCTGGCAGAGCCTCACCAGAATAACTCTTGTTGAAATAGTTCTTTGGTTCTTAGTCCAAACCTCCTACAATGTGAAGATGCTGCCGTCTCCTCCTCTGCACATCATTTGGATTCTTAAACATGTTTTTTGACCCAGACACAAATTAGTAATTTATTCTCTCGAGTTTCACAAAGTAAGAGCTTTATAGTCTATTTTTGGTCAAAACCCACAGTTTAAGAAAGCAGATTCTGTCAGGATGATAAAATCAAAAAGATGAATCATGGAACAGAGATTATTGATTCTGCACAGGTGTAACCCCAACTCCTGTCCTCCTCTGGGTGGGAGTAATAACTAAAAGTAAAGTCAAATAATGGATGTGCATGTTTTTACAAGACTGATGCACAAGTAGAATTCTCATAAGAGTTCTGTCCTGCAAATGCAAAGGACACATTACACAACTAGCACATGTTGAGTGCAAATTTGATCTCTTCTTCAGTGAGGATTAAAGTTGGGGGTCTAGACCACCTGTGTAGCATGAATGATGAGCTCTGATCAGCCAGCAGCTTTCAGATTGAGCTGCCTGGTTGTGTCCTAGATTAGTCCTGGTGATTGGTAGGTTGACTCACAGCAAGCGGGTCTTGGCTGAAAGCCGCAACGCTGTTCCGCATCTCATTCTCACTGCCACGCAGCGGTATCAGTGACACGTTACCATGTCGCGTGTCTGGCAACACACGGCTCACCCGCGTCTGCTGGAGTCCGTCCTGAGGCCACACGTTGCCATCGTGCTTTAGTGAGGAGAGGGAGCGAGAAGAGATCTTACAATACTGTCAGCAGGTTTGGGAAAAAGAGATGATAAAGCATGCAACTGTGCAATGCAATTTAAATCGTCATGTTGAGGTATATGAGTGTAGTGTTAGTACTTTTGCTTAGGAACACTTCTAAAACTATTGGTCTGGTTTATATAAGCCTGAAAAATTAATGGTCAGAGGAAACAAAAAGTAAAATATCAAAATTCATGAAATTTGAATTATTGACAAAAGCAGAGTTACAGTAAGTCTGTAAATAAAGTGTATTAAAGCCTGTAAACATAGTGTGTGTGTGTGTGTGTGTGTGTGTGTGTGTGTGTGTGTGTCTGTGTGTCTGTGAGATATCGCACCTGGATACTGAGAAACGTAGCATACCACTCCCTCATTTCTGACTGGGTGTCACAGCAGAGATACCTGAAAATAAATAGAGGGAGATAAAGTGAGAGAGACGGTGTGATAAAAATCAGGAGGTGGTGTAGTTGGTGTGTGTGTGTGGTCTTGGGAGAGAAGAAGTCAGAGAGGCATTTGGAGACTAAGGGAAATTTGGAAAAAGAACCAGAAGAAAGACAGAGAGAGGTAGTCAGAGACATTAACTGAAATTGGCACAACCTCTCTTATGGTGCCCAGTGGTAGCGCCACGGGCGTAAACACGGAGTGTGATTCCGAATTTAAACTCCCGACAAAGAGAAAACACTGATTGGGACCTTCAGCGTTCAGTGTGTGCGTGCCTGTGTCCATGAAAAGTGTAATTGTGTCTCTGTAATGTGTGTGTGTGCCCGTGCATATTTGATGCCACTCAGGTTGCCGTCACAGAGCCCTCTGAGTCATCAGCCATGCTGTGGTGCTGAATAAATAGGCTTTATTTATACAATTATTATTGTTATGAGAACAGATTTAGACTGCCACAATTATTCTAGTGCCCTCCACTGAGACACAACAAAACACTGATGCAGACTTTAGAATAAACAGTATACAGTACAGCCTACACCACAGACATAAATTTAGCTACAGTCAAGAGACTTGGCTCACATGCTAACACACCTCTCTCTCACACTCTCACACACACACTCTCACACACACACACACACACACACACACACACACACACACACACTCTCTCATACACACACACACACCCTCCCTTTCCCTAGTTTGCATCATTAGGGCCAGAAGAGCTCATTAGTGCTTGTTGGGATTCAAAAGAGGACAGTTGCTGTATTCTAGCATGCATACCTACAGTGCAGCATTCAATAATGTTCTACAATACATTTACTCTCTGTGTAATTAACTGGGCTGCTAATCTTGAACATTATCAGCTGCAGGAGAATAAATGCTGCTCATTTATCATCACAGGTTTCCATAAAGATGTGAAATGCAATTTACATAATATTCTGAAAATGTATCCCTGTGAGCTTAAGTAACTGCAAGGATATGCTGATAAAAGTGCGCAACAAAAAGAGAAAATTAACAAGATTTAGAGAGTTTTAAATGAACAAAAGCAATATCAGGATAAAACTAAGTGTCTAGGTGGATAAGTAAGATTGGGAGAGAGAGGTTCAGTCAGCCATACAGGAACCTCCTCATCCATTAAGTTTTTACATATTTACACTTTCTTCCTTATCTCTAACCACTCTTCTCCTCACTAACTTTTCTTTTCACTGGAGTAAATGCAAAATTTCTTACTCAGTATACAGTTTCTCCCCTTGAGCCTGACACTTTGACTCTCTACTTGCCACTTCCTCCCCCTGCCTTCTTTATCTTTCTTCCACATTCCCTCCCTCACTCCGTTTCTTCCTCTCAGGTGTGTGTGTGTTTTTGCTGCCGTGAGCGATGCGGCGATGGAGCGTAACCGAGAGATGATACTGCCTACAGCGTGACGAGGACGGCGCTCCCATTACAACGGCTCTGATGCCTACTGCTGTTGACAGTGTAGAGCCCACTGTAACGTGAACACACAGACACACGCAGAGCATGCATGGATGTACACACATATCGAACTGATGCACGCTCACACACAGAGGGATGTATATGTGAACACGCCTGGATTAGAATAGTGGCATGGTTACAGGTGTACTCATGTGTGTTTCCCTCCTGGGTGGTGCCGACCTTTCATATGCCTCCTTCTCCAGACTCTCACGCAGGGATCTGACCCGTTTTCTCTGCCTACAGAGAAACCGCTAGCTTTTTATAACATTGGTCATGTTTACATGCACGTCAAAAATGTGATCATACTGCCACTAAGGGAAAAATCTGACAGCATCAAAAGCAGGCGTGCCAGAACGTCTGAGTAAGTTTGCACTGAAGGCTACAGAGAGATTCAAACCTGTCTTGTACTATAATATGATGCTTTAACTGTAAGAGTAGAACAGGAATAAAATTAAAGGGGAAAAAAATCCTATTCTAAAGGTCTTTTCTGCACACTGAAATAAATAGAAGTGCATTATGGGGAGTTGTCCAAGCAGCCAAAAGACAGATGATTCAAGTCATTACTTATATCTTAGTTTTGACAATGGTTGAAATATTGGACTCCTTTAGCGAGTGGACAACCCTGAATCCAAAAAAGTAACACAGTGTAATACGTAAATAAAACAGAATGTAATTAATTGGTTATCCTTTTTATCATACGAAAACAGTGCAAAGACAATATATTTAATGTTTGACATCATCAACTTCATTGATTTTTGTAAATATCTGCTCATTCTGAATTTGATGGCAGCAACATGTTTCAAACAAGTTGGGACAGGAGCAACAAAAGACTGTGAAAGTTGTGGACTGATCCAAAAACACCTGTTTGGATCATTCCACAGGTAAACAGGTTCATTGGTAACAGGTGATAGTATCATGATTGGGTATGAAAGGTTCATCCTGGAAAGACTCAGTCATTCACAAGCAAGGATGGAGAGAGGTTCAACACTTTGTCAAACACATGATTGTATAAAGGAGATTAATACATGGACTCAGGAACAATTTGTAAAACTGTTGTTGGTAAACAGAATTTGTTTGGAAATGATTGCATTCTGTTTTTATTTATGTTTTACACAGCGTCTCAATGTTTTTTGAATCTGGGTTGTATTTCCAAGAAGTTCAACAATGTTCAACTGTATGTAGCTCCGAAGCTCAGAAAGCAGACCACTGCACAGAATCTGTCCTGGGTTAGTGTGTAATACAGATGGAATAAACCATGTGTGCTTGTTGAGACTGACAACATGAGGAGCACTGGCCTGAGCTGTGAGTGCTCTGGTCTGACAGCTATGTGTTATATATAAAAGGTCCTCATGCTGGACATGCAGCACTGGACAGCTACTCACCACTGCTGTCTCTCAGGCTTATCTTGTTTCTTACTCTCATACACCACCGTCAGTCCCCAACTGGAAACAGACAGATAGACAGAATTTTTTGAGCAGCAGCAGCACAATTATAAATGTTCCAGCAGCTTATGATTCTTGCTCTCAGTCTGCCCCCTAGTGGTCACTCTGTTTATAAGTCCCCATGAGCTATTTCAGATAAGGCAAATAATTAAATGTATCTAAAATTGGAGAATGAATTATTTAAATCTAGCCTTTCATTATTCCTTTAGATTATTATGCTGAAGAACAAGTGGGGTTACAGAATTGACTCTCAACCTTTGTAAAGTTTTAAACGGATTAATTCTGAAGGAAACTCAGGGGCAATGTGAGATTTGGTTCAAATAAGAAAATAGACAGTTGAATGAAAATGTCCATTAAAATTACATGAAAATGTCCCACAGTATATGAATTTATTCACTTTCTGGCATTTATTTGCATTAATCAACTCATGCTTGATTAAAGCATATTTGCTCATACATATGTACATATGGCTCGTCACCAGTGGTTTTATACTGTACGTTCACACAGCAAAAGGCTTAAGAGGCACTTTTGATCTGGAGTGAGATTAAAAACATTGGATTTTGCTGAGAAGTGTAATAACAGCTGCTGCTATCAGTGGTATAGTGGTGCAGAGTTGATGCACTCTTGTATACTAAAGCTAGAGAAGTGGTGTGCATATAGTAATCCCTTTCTAAAAATAAAAAGATACTCAAGACAAGCGAATATTCTTAATATTCACAGACATAAATACAAATGCATTTCATACAATCCAGGGAAAAAGATATGTAAATTTTCCTTCCAGAGCAGCCAATTGTTCCTTTCTCACCCAGTAGTCATGAGGAGGATAGAAAGTGCTACACTGCACGTGCTCACCATGTGGGAGGACGGAGCCTCTTCTTAATACCCAGGTACACCTTTAGGTTTTTCGCTGGCCAGTCACGTTCTGGACGGTTACTCTGACACACAGAGAGAGACAGAAACATAATGAATGAGCCTCTGAAAGAATGTGACAATAGAAAAAATAAACTGTACACAGTAAATGTGTCAATCTTACTCTGACTTCCTTGTACATTCTGAGAGAGTTGGAATTGAGGATGAAATATCGGTCATGGAAACTTCCAGAAGACAGTCCCAATCCCAAGATGCTTCGCTCTTCTCTGAATTTCATCATCCCGTGTTTGGATGCATCCACTTTACTGGCTGGAGGGCAGGATGAGAGATTATTAAGAATGAAATGCTGTGAAGGACTAACAATGCAGTGATTCAGAGAGACTCATTTCATCATCGTTGGTGATTTGGTTTTTGTGCTCACCCAAGTAGACAATCATTGCATCCATAGCGATGTGTTTCTTGATGAGAAGATGGGAGTCAGTGCCGAAGGAGTGAAGGATGGGTAAGACTCGCTCCTGATAGTGCAGTGGACGTTCTGAGGGACACACAGTAATACACAACTGAAGTAGCCTTTGTTTATATGATCAAGAAGACTTTTAGCATTACTAAAGGGAGAGTCTCATTCTCAGACAAGCTGACAGCTCCCGACACAATGATTGACACTATTTTTAGTAGCTATAAAAAAGGTTTCTATTTAGGCGAACAACTGAATGCAGATTTGATTTACAATGATGTCACTTTACATTCTTGCATGTCTATATAATTAGTTCACAAATAGCTTTTGTTATTGTCAAACAAGAGTGACGTCTGTAGAAAACAAGTGGCGGAATTCCCTCCAGCTCTTCCTGGTGCTCATACCCTTTCTAATTTCCTTCCTTCTCTCAATATCCTGGGTTGGTTTTCTGGCCAGCGATGGGAAAGCTGCCAAATTACTTGAGTGTTACTGGCATTTGATAAGCCACCTACGGGCTTCCCGGTGGGGAACCAGATGGCCCGCATACCGGGCTCAAAACAAATCACGACACACAGTCACACTGCTGAGAATGATCCTTTTGCCTCCGGAGTTTATGTGTCACTTTGAGTAGGTCAGGCTGCAGGTTGAGTGGAGCGCGTTTCACAAGCTTTGAGTCACTGTTTTTGTTTCGCTGTGGGCCGTGTTGTGCTTCACGTTAATTTTACATGTGAACCCATGTTGCTTTCCAAACCAAAGGAGTTATACATACAACCCCAATTCCAAAAAAGTTGTTAATAAAAACAGAAATTAAACCCCATATTTAATTGCCATCAAATTTTTGCATATATTTTTCATAAAACAATAACATTTTTCTGTTTCAACACTTGATATGTTGTGTTTGCACTATTTTCAATTAAATATAGGGTTTAAGTGATTTGCAAACCATCAAAATCTGATTTTATCAACATTTTACACAGTGTCACATCTTTTTTGGAATTGGGGTTGCAAAAAAAGAAAGTGAAAAAAACAAAACAAAAACAAAAAAAACAAAGTGTAGCAGAGAAGAGAAAGAAAGCAAAACATGTATCTTATTTTAGGCTCTTTAAAGTAGCCACTGTTTGCTTTGATGCCCTTATAAAGCTGGCTGAGAGAATGGCACTGTGTGCAAAGCTGTATGTATCAAGCACGTATTTGGTATAAAACATATTTTGCTTTGTTTACACTTACACTTTTTTGATGTCTTCAGTATTTATTTACAACATAGAAAATAATAAAAAATAAAGAAATACCATTGAATGAAAAGGTGTCTCCAAACTTTTGACTGGTTTTGTATTTATGGACAAAAATAGAATTATCTATAAAAGACAAAATTAAAGTGAAGCGTTTGTCAACTATTGTTCCTTCTCCTTCTGTCTCACCCATTTCCTCCTTGTCGCTGATCTCCCAACAACTCCAGTACTCTTTGTCTTTAACTGGGATGTTACGCCGGTCCAGAACCTCACAGGACAGCTCTGCTGCTGTCATAGAGGCAGGGATCTGAGGGAAGAAGAGAACAGAGGTGTTTTCCTCTCCTCACGAAAGTGTCTGCATACTAATTCAGCCAGTGTTTTTTCTTTCTTTTTGTACACCACACAAGAGAGGAACTTGGCACCAAATTGTCAAATGTTGTCAAATTGTCAATTGTGTCATTTGGAGGTCCAGGTCACCTTGACATGTTGCTCTGCTGTGTCCTTCTTTTCCTCCAAGTACACTGTACAAATGAAGTGTCCCCCTGGTTCAGTACTCTGAAGTGTCCAGTGCACACAAACACACACAGGCAGAAACAGAAAAGGTTGGACAGAGACAGCATTAGGATAACATATAACAGCATGCATAGATGTCCAACTGCAGCATACATGTGCGTGCATATAAGCATGCATACAACACTGGCATGAAGATAATGACAAACTGTGCTTCATATTGCAAACACAGCTTTAAATGTACATTTGGTGTAATGCATTATGTTTTTAAATGGTGAACACTTGTCACATCTTCATATCATGTCACACACTAACAAATTGGAACACTGAACAGAAGTGACACAGATCATATGAGACATAAATAACGTAACAATAAAATAAACTGAATTAAATAATAAAATATGCAACCTATCTAGTGTGAAGCAGGTTAGATCATTAAAGCTTTCTTTGTTTAAAATAAATAACATCACTAGAGGGTTTTGTGTGAGTGTGTGTGTGACTTACAGGAAACTTTGTGTTGAGTTTCTCTCGCACTTGGATGATAACAGTGATCTCTTCTAGCTGCTTCTTGAGCTGCTGCTCATCCACCTGTGAATAAGTGTGAACACAATTGTTCACTCACTCGAATGATGAATCAATCACTTACTGGCATAATATTTTAATTACAGCATCACATCAATCTTTAGATCTGTGGCAGAAATCCCAACCAGCCTTTCAAACCTCTTTGTTTACTCATTGTTGCTGCTAAACCAGCAGGAAACTAGAGATTTACTGTTGATGTTAGTGAGCTAGTCCCCCTAGCATGAGATTACATTTTAATCTCATCAAAACAAAATATTGCAGTTACGATAAGGCTTTCTGGAGTCACGTGATTGTCTTTCAAGAGAAGTATGTTTTTGACAATCACTGCAGGGATCAGCTCCTCACTTCTCTTAAACAAATTGTGCCGTAAAAGAATAATCTTATCACCAATTTAAAAAATACACCACTTAAGATCACTTTCTATTCAAAAGTCGATAATTATACACATTCAAATGTTACCGTGAGTATAAAAGGAGTGACTTGAATCTGTTCCTGAAAGTTTTCTGTGCACATTTTCAGCATTTTTTTGGTGCTTCATCTTACAGTCAATATACGATTACATGTTCTTTGACATCTCAACCTTTCAGAGCTGTGCACTGTGCCATTTTCTGATGTCATCGCTTAGGACAAATGAATCAGCCTGAAGAACAAAATGTCTTGGCCTCCTGTCATCCCCTTGTCAGACAGCGAGCACAGAGACTGACCTCAAAGATAAGCGTGTAGTGCTGTATGAGGTCCTCTATGGCTCGGCCAGCAGTGTAGTCCTTTCCGTCAGTCTGGAACAGTGTGGGACCGAACACTATGGCCAGGTTATGGAGGTTCATCTGGTTCAACTCAGAAAAACGCTGCACGCTGAAACACATGCAGGGACAAAACATATAGTGAAATCACGTAAGCTATGACTTCAGGCATTTTCACTAATGTAACTGGGAAACTGGGCATGTTTGTCATCAAAGAAACTAGGTTGAAATGATTAAGCATCCAATCTACAAAACCTTCAAATTTACTTATTTCGAACACTGTGTGTCAGAGTGTTTCTCACCAATAGAGGTGGTTGATAAGGGCTTGTAGTGTAGCCTTGTTGACACGAGGCAGTCTGTTCAACAGCAGCTGGTACTGCGAGATTTTCATGCTTTCATCCTGAATGGCTGGAGTACGAGACAGAGACAGGGGAAGGAAAAGGGAAATTGTGAATAAAGGAAGACAAGAAGAATCAAAGAGAGTGTGAGGAAGGGAAACAGGGAAAGATAGAAAACACAGGACAGAGAGTGTAGAGTAAAAAAAAGGGAAAGAGAGAGAGATAGGAGAGGAAATCATCAGCAAAAGGGAGGACAGAGATATAAAAATGTAGACAAATACAGTAAGAGAGAAAGGAGAGCAGAGCTAAACATGACAAGAGCCCGATAAAAATAAAAATTTACTGTGGTGTTCTGAAACAAAGCTGACATGCAAACAGTTCAGGTGTATGTATGGAAAATGGTCATTTGTAAGAGTTTTATATTAAAATAGCAGCAAGATGACCTGGCAACTGAAATCATTCTTTTTAAATCATATTTACAGCATAGTGTCAATGGTAAACACTATAGAGTTTGACTAAACGTCTTCAAATGCTCTCGATGTGAAAACACCATTTACACAGTTAAAGAAGAAGAGTTTCCCTTAATTCCCCTTAAAAAATATGTGTTTTTTTATGTTTTGGGTGAACTGACCATCCTTGACGACATCACAGAGCACAAAAATGGTCTTGTGAAACTCACCAGCAGTACTGAGCCAGTTGCGGGCATCATCTGACGTGAACAGTCCTTCTTCTAAATCCCTGAAGAAGCGTTTGAGTGTGTTGGAGACGTCATCCACCTGGTGCTCTCCCTCCTTCAAACGAAGACTGCGAGCATCACGGCGAAATCTCTCGCACAGCGCTGCCACGCGAGAGTTCACGCCGCTCTTACGATAAATGCCCTCAGACGTCAAGCCTAGAAAAAATTACAAACATACACAGACAACATAAGATTACAAACACACACAATGCGCATACTTTAACTCTTAGAAAGGACATACTGTAGCACCACTGTTAGGTAAAAAGCATTGTTCCTCCAACTTGATATATATATATATATATATATATATATACATATATGGTACATATATGGTGGAGTATAGATTTCGAAGAAGTATCAGCTGAACTCATAAGACCTATTATGGAGGTTTTAAGAGAATCAATAACCCATAGAGATTAGTTATAAGGATAAAATATGTGGCTATGTGGCAAAGGTGTGTGTTGTCAAATTAAAAAAAAACTGTGTTCTTTTAGATTGTTTTATGAAATAGGGCAAAACTCGGCTGCTTCACTGTTCTCTAAAGGCTAAAAGTTTGAAGCATGCTGTCAATGAATGATTTCAAAGGCAAGGCAAATAATAGGAAATAAATTAAAGTGTCCTGGGTGTGAAACTAAAATGAGTCAAGTTATGGCCACTAGAGGGCTTCTGGTCATTAAATGAGCCTCCACTCTCACTGTTTTTGGTAGTACTGATCATGATTAAAAACCTATTTCAAAGAAGTGTGTCAAATTTCCCAAGTCAGACCATTAAAATGTAGTTTCCTTGTGACAGATTTAAACCACTTGGACTATAGTTCGTAATAATGGCTCCAAGCATCAGGAAGTCAGTATATATTGTCAAAAGGTCTGAAAAACCCTGCACTTGAACACAACATAAAGGATAACATCAGATGTTGGGCAATCATAAATGACCAGTACCAGTACATGAAGGTGAGAACAAGGACAATTCTACCCTGGTTTCCCAGAAATCTGACCAGAGGGATTACCAGCCCCCGACAGGAAAAAAGTTATCAGCATAATGAAGCCTCCCACACACATACACACACAGCTTATTCACATATATGAAAGTACAAGTTCATACAGTAAATGGACAGAAATGTAGGAGTGAGAGGAGGAAAATGCAGGATAAGATCAAAGGTAAAGAACAGTGGTGACAGAAAGGGGAGAGAAAACGAGTGACAGTGAAAGAAGGCAGGTCAGCTGGTGGAGGTGGGAGGAACACAAAGAATGAAGAGCAAGGAATAAAGAAGAGAATACAAAAGAGAGGGAAAGAAAAGCAGTAAGGAGGGAGCAATAGGAGAAATGGAGGTGGAACAGAGATGTTTTGTTGTCCTGCGGTCCATTGGTCTCTGGCAGAGCCAGAACTCCTGCAATTATAGTCACATGAGGACACACACACACACACACACACACACACACACACACACACAAAGTGCCAAGTGTGCACACACAGTAACGGCAAGAAAGACCACAACTGCATACAGCAATGCAGACTGAGTATACAGATTCTGCTGTGACTAAATGCATTTGTGTCACTATCTGTGTGAATGTCTACACGTCTCTCACCGCACTGTGTGATGTAGTCGATACAGCTGTGTACCATGACAGGTATGTCTGTCTCTGTCAGCTGCTGCTGGCTCAGGGTGTCTCCTCCACTCCCTGCTGCTGCCTGGATGGCTCCACACCAGCCGGCGAAATCCAACTTCCTTTCTCCCTCTATGTACAGTGTCCTAAATAAAGACAGAGGGAAACAATAATATTCAATCAGTGAAAACGTGATGAAAAAAAGAGCATGGGAGTAAGAGGAAGAGGAAGCTGAAACCAGCAAATGTTTAACAAATTTGCAAAAAAATTACTGAAATGATTCATTGAATATTAAAATAGTTGACTATCAATTTTCTTTCGATCAATCAATCTAATATTGACTGTACACTGTTAAAAGTGACTTAACAATTAAGCATCACAATCTGGATTAATCTCCCATCTCACCTGCCTCTCTCCACCAGAACCAGCACCTCATTGTCTTGTTGAATCGCTGTAAAACACAAATCCACAGTAATTATATTATTCCAGATAACTATGCATTTGAACAGCATACACTTCACAGCATGTCTGTGCTTCAGTGTTTATTTCAGGTTTATTTCCACACTGTCACTGTGTGTGTATAGATACATACATACAAGTTTGTGTGTGTATCTGTACATTTGTGTTCATGTGTCTCACTCACAGAGTTCATTCAGCTTGCGGAGGTGGATCTCCTCCCCCTGGCTGTCTGCAAGGTAGACGTGAAGAGTCGAGCCTACCAGAGCAAACCAACCAACCTTAGATGTTTGTAGGTTCAAGCCATCTTTGCACTTCAACCGCCCGATCCGTTCAAAGGCCAAACTCAGTAAAGGCTCTGCAGAAGCTGGGATAAAGCTCTACAAATAAAAGGAGGACATTGAGGCTTTTGTAATACAATGCACCTTAATCATTGTTATTCTGCTTGTTTGATAATGATTTGACCACTTCAGTCTGTGCATTACAGAAATCCAATTACTTAACCAATACTAATTAAATTGCTAGCAGAAAGGTTAAAGCTCCTGTACAATACTTCAATGATAGGGGAATTGCTAGAAACTGAAGATTGCAGTGAGTGCAACAAATTAACCTTTGGGTTGGGTCATACTGTGTTTGTGGCTAGACATGCAGGAGACATTGATATACTGTGCATCTACCATGTATGTGTCTTGTGATGCTCAGTTGGACAGAAATTTGGCTTCATTCAGCCAATCCAGCACCCTCCATATTGTTTGCATAACTGTGACACATCCAACAATTGTTTTTACAATAATTACAGAATTTTTAGCACACACTCTTTGCTACATCTACTTCAGCATGAAGCACATATACTGGCTTTTAGCAGTGTTGCTTCATTTCACACCATGATGCAGCTGACAGTTATCTCAGCTGCAAGGAGTGCTGTTCTGAAGGAAAATAAGTGACACAGGAAACCAGTCAGCATTAGCTAGCTCTGTCCTGACCACTAGGCAGCATTTCCCGCCTCTGCATAGCTGAAACTGCAAACTTATCACAGCTCTCCATTTTTACTCCAAAGAACGAACAAATCTTCTCTCTGTAAGGATCCACCTGAAGAGAAAAAGGGAAAATTTGTGCTTCTGTTTCTAGACCCCAGTGTGTATTTGGTGCTCACCTTGGCAATGGACTTGACCCATTCCTTGTGGCTGTCTGGGTCATCAGTGCCAAACAGATAGAGACGCTCTGACTCTGAGTACAGTTCAAAGGTATGGTCATACCTGAGGGTGAGAAAGAGAGGTTGGGAGGAAGTTAAACCGAGGGCGATATGAAATAGAAAATAGAAGGGAAAGAGAAAGAAAGAAGTCATTTTGTGTCAAAAAGCTGTATTCATGGTTGGGTTTGTGTGTGCGTACCCATGTTTCTCATGCGTGTCGACAGCCAAACAGACCATCTCTGAAGCCTTCAGAGCTCCGTTAGGATTTGAGTTCTTGTCACTCTCATAGTAGCTGAAAGTGCCATCATTCAGTGTGCACCAGCGACGACTGAATTCTACAAGAAGGGACAAATAAAGATTTACCAAGCATAATATCCCATAATATGGGATCTACAGACACTGTTGTTTTGTATGTTTACTGTATTGTATCCATTAGTGTATGTAAGTGTTAGGTAGTTACCCTCTCTGCCCTTGCGCTCTGTGATAGCCCGAGCCATGGATGCAGTCTTAAACAGGAACCCATTGTGAGACACACAAGGTGGTGGTGAGTAAGGTATTGGGTTCATGTCCCTGCCGTCCACTAACCGCGGTAGCTCTACAGGGGAACAAACAAACAAACAAAAACCAATTACCATACAAGCTGTCATGTACTGGGAGTCTATCTAATATGGGAGAAGTATATCTGGTAAAGTTATATGGAAGACGATAAACTCCAAAAACATTCATGGGTTATACTGCACCTGTGTTGAGATTGTGGCCAATTAACTCCGCCTGCAAGGGTTGTGAGTGTGCATTGGCCAGGGAGAGAGGGGAGGGCCAATTCACCATACCACTTGAACAATTTACATCTGCGCCGCAGAAAATCAGGCTCAATGTCTCCAGCACATCACTGCACTGCACATTTATACACAGAGCCTTGGGAGAAGGAGAGAGGAAAATAAAAATCAAAACGCAAAGACACACATTGTAAGAATACTATTTGGATAGTATTTGTAATACAATTGCAATACTCTTAAACCCCAGTTTGGTAGGGAGGGAAAAATCAATGGGGCATAAAAGTGAGATACTGAAACAAGACAGAAGAAACAGAGAGAGTGTGCAAGGGAGGAATGCAGTGACATTGAGACAGAGAAAGAACAACTTTAAGAATGATAGCAAACTGATTATAAACTGATGACATTTGTATTATGGTCCTGCAGCTGCTGACCTGGCTTTAATCATGCCATGTGATCCTCTGTCAGCTTTGTTTGGAAGGAAACAGCTGAGGTCAAACTCAGTGTGTCTGTGCAGACAGACTTTAAACCTGCAGCAGGTCTTCTACTGATCTAGAGTCACCAGGTTTTATCTGGAAATAAATGCAGTGTCTTGGAAAACAAACATAGTGCACTGTCAATAAAAACACTCAAGCAATTATTTTGGGATTTATGTGACCTGTGGAGTTATTATTATGATAAAACTACCAGCAGAGTGTTCTCCAGTGTTTTAGGTCTTGCTCCAATTGTTGAGTGCTGCACATTTAATAACTCAACCTGGAGACCTTTCACTTTTCATAGTCTCGATGAAACTATTGGTTCATTTCAGAAGAGCTCAGCCAAAATGAACACTGTTCTAATAGGAAAGGTAAATCTAACTAGTCTAAGAAACTTCTGCTCCTATTTGTGTAGGGCTGTATAATTATTTATAGATAGATTGTTAAATCTTTTTTTTAAATTTGTTAAATCTCATGTGTTAAATTTACTGTTTTGTATTCTCTATTCCACTGAAGGAATTACTGAGGGAATTCCAATATTTACATTATATCCAAGTGGACTACTTGCAACTATGAAGCCAAAGCCAAATTGTACATATATATATCTTTGGAAAAATACAGCATTTAATACAGCAAAAATCATGTGTTGAAAGTTGAAAACAGATACTAACATCAAAAGAGGGAAATCTTGGATCACTATTGTCATTTGGAGATAATGTGGTTTTAAACGCAATGATTACAAACAAATACAAATTTCAGTACGTGACAACAATCCTACGAATAAAAGCACAGTGTTGTCTTTAGACTGCAGCTTTACCTCAAAGCAATAAAGTAAAACACTACAAACAAAATACTGTAAACCCAAATGTAAAGAAAGACGAAAGAGCGGGAGGTGGAATAGGAAAGATGTTATGACTGAGAAAAGGAGGATGCAGTGTTTTTACAGCTGAGGGGAACTCAAGACTCGTGCAAGTGTACACACACACACACACACACACACACACACACACACACACACACACACACGTCTGTCTTTTGTTAAAACCAATAAGCTCTCTTGGATCTTGATTGAGAAATTCCACAGCACTCTGTCACATATACAGACAGAACCCCTCCTCTGTTTAAGAACTGTTGAGCCTCTACACACACACATACAGACAAACAAACCAATTAACATGGATTAAAATTGCACAAGGGACCCCCACATGCACGCACACACACACACATACACATGCACACACACAACAGACACAGACAGACAAATTGCATTTCTCTGTCTCACACATGATTAAAGACATCTGAAGAAGAAGCTTGTATTCAGCCATCTGGAGTGGAACACATGCACATAATGAACACACTAATAATCTCATCATATGGATCACATGAGCGCCATGATAAAGCTAGTACATATATTGTTATTTCGAACTAGATACTCTAGGTACTAGAGTGTGTCATAGTTTTCATGTATATATAGAACAAATGATACAGGCACCATTTTCAGGTAGACTTGATTATACTTTTTATGGCTAAAAATGTCAGTGAACTATTAAAAGCAGAAGTATAAACACAAAAACAAACTGAAGAAGTTTGTTTAGAATGGCCTGAAGTAATAATAACTTAAATAATTGCCCTTCGGGGATAAATAAAGTTTTTTTGAATTTGAATTTGAATTATCTGCTTATTAGAGTTGTGAATGTAGAGAGTTAAGTTGTTATTAACATCTATTAACAATTTTCTTCTAAATCATAAATTAAATAATGTAAAAATAAACTCTGACTTAGACCAAGATATTAGATGGTATTTATAAACATAGCCGATATAAATCTGCCTTATCTCTTGCTTTGCTTTGACTGACTCTGTGAATGCTTGTTTTGTGTTTCATTACAGCTGATCGAATTATAGTGTGGCAGAAAGGAAGAGAAAGGAGGAAAGCATGAAGTCTTCCCCTTTAAAACATTGGAATAGCAGGAGATACAGTAAATGAGTCGTATCTGTGATCAGGGTTGAAGGAGGAAAACAAGGCCAAATAGAGTAAAGGGTAAGAAGACAAGGGTGAGGGTTCAATACCTACAACATGAAACAGAACAATCGGAGAAGTACAGGAGTGCCTGTATGTTTGCAGCACCATCTTGGAAACCTGGATCAATAGCAAACCATGTGCTCGACAAAGTGTTAATCCCTGGAGTGGGCTTGATTCTTATTTTGTATCCTCATCTTTTTCTGCTTGGATGTGGCAATTTTCTCATTTCCTCTACCAGAGAAACAATTTATTGCATGTCTCCTTCATTCTTCCACTCTTTTCTTGTAGTCTTGTGCTTCGGTTTGTCATTTAATTCACTTTCCGGCAAACTCGTTTTTCTCCTTGAGAAGGAACTGAACTAATGTTGTTTACACGGCTTTTCACTGTGAATTCATGTCAGAAAGATTTAACACAGCCTCACATTTGGGGAAAACTGTGTGCTACAAATAAGAACAGGGCTGACTTTTATTCTATCCACTTTGCCATTTGCCCTGACTATCTTGTTCAACTGTGCTGGCTGAAGCTACAAGTTAGAAAAGTCAATATATCAGATCAATCCCTGCAGGCTAATATCAGCCACCGTGCAGGCCAAGCCATATCATGATATACTGTAATTCAACCACAGGGGCAATGCAGGTCAGAAACAGTACTTTGCTGTAAGTACAGATGTGATATTTTGCGTTGACACATTCCTTCACCTTAAGACTGTGTGTGTTTGCGTGTGTGTGTTCCAGTAAATGAATTAAACCAGACCTCTGTCCCACGTGGACATACTGTAAAGGCAAAAGCTATGCTGTGTATGTAGGTCAGTGTCCTGTAATGCATCAATAGCAAACCATGTGCCTTTCTGGCCAAGAGAAGTGAACCAATCAGAACAAAGTACAATGAGGAAATGAGTGTTTGAGGACCTCACGCCCTCCAACATCTGCTGCCTATGAAACAGGGAGTAATGTAATAATACAAAGAAAGGGAGAAGAGAAGGGAATTGAAGAATCTTTCCCAATTTCCCCAGAGAGAGAGATTTTATCTGGGTGTGTCTAAAATCACATGCCTCCATCTGGCCTCTGCAGTTATATGGGACAGAATTGGAGGAAAAGAAAGAGATGAGAGGCACAGAAGAAAGAACAATATTGTGAAAGGAAGATGAAAGCATTTTAGTGAGGCACATTAATCAGAGACTGATTGTACTTGGCTGCAAACTCAACATAATACAGTCAGACCTCCCAAGTACAGACGCACAGACGCAAACACATTCAGCCGACTCTGCTTTGTCCATTTTAGCGTATACTCAACTTTCAACCAAAACCATTTATATATGTGTGTGCGCATGTCTCTATATTAAATCCAGATGAGAAAGAGCAGTTATCCACATATGTTCCATCATTACCTCACCAGGTTTACAGAGAGGGAGATGGAGAAGGAGGTGGAGGTGAAAATCCAGACGGATGACAAATGGGGGAGAAGAGAAGAATGAATATGACATGGAGGGAAAACAGAAAGACAGACGCATACAGAAAAAGACAGACAAAGAGGGAGGAAAAGAAAAGCACTGGGAAATTAACAAGAAAACAGATCCCAGCTCCCTTTATGACCTAAAATCCTACAGTGTGAATGAGGAGATGAGGTCTGAAAAAAGGGAAGAAAGATGAGACAAAAGAATGAGCAACAGCAGGGAATGGACAGAAAGAGAGGCTAAGACAGACTGAGCTTTTCTTCTGTGGAAGCCACTTTCCAAAACTATAAAAGTACAAAAACAAGCCCGTAAAGAGTTTTTACTGCTGCCTCTCAGCTACGGTATGTTAGTTTGCTATAATTAGTACCAATAACTTGCTGATTGTCACCAGCATGCAGTCAACATAGACACAACACACACAAGTTGAACAAGCCGAGGATCAGTCCTTGGTAGTGGTTGTCCAGGTAGGAAGATATTAACTCGTGTTTTTTTAATCATCCAACTTTTTATGCTCATAACACAAATTGGAAGTGAAAGCTTAACAATAATCTTAATAAAAAGATAGCTTTGTTTTGAAGATGCATGATAATCTGAGACTTACCTGTGATAACTGTCCAGAACTCAAACTTGACACACGTACTCTCAAGCAGGGCTGCAACTAACGATTATTTTCATTATCGATGAACCTGCTGATTACATCCCAGATTATCCAATTAGTCCATAAAATCTCAAAAAACTGTGAAAAGAACTCATCACAATTTCCCAGAGCCCGAAGTGACATCTGCTTCAATTGCTTCCTTGTCCAATCTTCCAAAAATTAATCAATTACCAAAATAGTCGGTGATTAATTTTCTTTCTATTGACTGATCGCTGCAGCTCTACTCTCAAACTGCCAAAACCTCTCTCTGTGTTTAATAACTCAATGCCATTCTATACATTTCTCTGTTCTCTTTCCATGCTCCTCCCAGTGATTTTTGGCTTCTTTGCTCTCTCACAAACACACAAAGAAATCCAACAAACAACAATGCATTTCTAGCATTTCCGATATGTCAATCAAGAGGCTATCTAGCCATCTATCTGTTACATAATAAGAAACTACTAGGACTTCTTAACACCCTGGTGACAAACACACAGTACACAGTATATTTCCTCCAAAAAGGAAAACCAAGTTGAGTTTCCCTGAGACATTTGGGATGTTTTTGTATGTATACACAGATTTTTTAAATTAAAAACAGAAACACAGTGTTCTCAGAAAACAATATGAAACCTAATAAATGAATGAAAGACTGGTGAAAACATCTATAAGCTGACTACCTAGTGCAAAAGAGGGAAGAAAGAGAGCAAAAGGCAAAGAGAGACACAATGATGTCCATTGACAGAGGTGAGCCTACCATCTAACTCTCAGTACACAGGGAACACATGGACACAAGCAGAGACAGAGAAAGCAACACAGACCAAAAATGCAAAAAAGGCATACAGACATGCCTACACACATATTAATATGCATGTTAATGTATCTCAGCCCACTCCAGTGAAAAGCATGCACATAGATGCACAATAACTCTAATGTGCTCGCTAACATAGAGCTACAGTCCAACAGTCCTCATAGTCATGAAGACAAAACTCTGGCCCACAAACACATTCAAATATGGGTTTGCCCGATAGCACTGAAATCACACACTGTCAGACAGCCAAAGTCCACTGGCACATATACCTACACTCGCACTTACCTAACCTCAATAAAAAAAAACAAATTTACATTCATATTCTTAACAGAGATAATCAACAAGATCACACAGATACAGACACAGAACAAACTTTCACTACCCTCTCCTACAGCACACCAGCACACACAACCTTACCTGTAAGTTTTCAGTTCCTCTCAATCACTCCTCTGTTTGAATGTCAATCGACACAGACACGTACACAGAGCTGCAAAGGTATAGGTCCTAGTTTGTGGTGCTTTAGTTTGGCAGAAAGTTAAGGGACTACTGGACACTTACAAATAAGAAAAAGAGCCAGGAGTGAAGAGATCAACTTTCCTCTGCAGTCCCAGCCAAACAATAAGGGAGAGGGGAGGAGAAGAGAGGGGGAGGTGGAGTTAGAGCACATTCCTGCTAAAGCAGCGAGTAATGATGTCACATTCAGGAAAAAAAGGAAAAAAAATAAGAAAGGAAACACAGAAACGGGGATAAAAAGCCAGGACTGGATAAACAAACCTGAATGTGACCTAAGACGC
Source organism: Holacanthus passer (assembly GCA_025331565.1). Classification (NCBI taxonomy): domain Eukaryota; kingdom Metazoa; phylum Chordata; class Actinopteri; family Pomacanthidae; genus Holacanthus; species Holacanthus passer. Next base: position 2,707,746 of record JAFREQ010000004.1, on the reverse strand, counting down.
TCATGTACTCACACAGCACACAAACTTTTCTATCCCTTAACACTCACACACACTGCCTTTACTGTCAACTGCCTTGTCACATAACTGCATGGTTAACACAAACACACTGCATAGTCTATTACTTCTTAAGACACACCCAAGTGGAAAGAGTTGCACTGCAGAGCTGAAGAACTTAAAGTATTTGATCTGGAACAGAGAAGAACAGGTAAAGTAGATCAGCAATCATCAGGGTAAATATCTGTTGAAATGAGAAGTTCTTTTCTATTCATTCAAAAAGACAGAAAACTATAGAAAATCCAGAGAGGCAGCATTCTCCAGAGACAGCACGAGAGAGAAATAGTCACAGGAAAAAGAGATAGCCATCATGGGGGAGGACTGAATGAGGGAAGACCGGCAGCTGAAAAAAATTAAAACAAGCAGTGATTGGTGTGTGTGTGTGTGTGTGTGTGTGTGTGTGTGTGTGTGTGTGTGTGTGTGTGTGTAAACTTCCTTTATCTCCTTCTGCACATCCCAAACACAGTGATTCTCACACACACACACACAAAAAAGACAGACATATGCCTGCACACAAAGAAAAGCTTGAACGCTTGAGGGAGGAAAAATAGAAGTCGCAGTCAGGTGCTAAATGTGACTCAGCCACACACTCAGTGCGTCTGTGAGCAGTCCACATTGTTTGCGGTAAGTGGGTTAAGCAGCTAATGAGTGACCAAGTCGGGTGTGAAACACCGAGAAATTTACCGCGCACAGCCGAGCACAGCAATGGCATCATATAAAACCCTGCACTTCAGCCATTCACAAACCAGACCAACTTTATGAGAGGGCATAACCAGGTGTATGTTTTCTGGGCTCCCACTGACAAGGACAGACACCCTGTTTGTCCATCCTGAGAGGGCTGATGTCCACAGGTGCTTTAATTCCTGGACTTCACTGTAATAACTCCCCTACATACAGACCACTGCTAATGTTCTTGTATGAGCTCATGTAAATGTTTTGCAAACAGTGGTGACTCAGAAGCAAGCCAGGAATTAGTTTGAAATCTGCATTAATATCACTGTGTTTGAGTTCCACTTAGCTCAACTCTGAATGTCAGTTATTAAGATTATTGCAATTGGCAGACTGTGCTTTACATACTGGACTTAATCAGGGATTCAGCCAGCTTTTGTAATCAAGGAAGCTGCGTGTCACTCCAACTGCAGTGAGTTCAAATCAGTTCTTTGAATGCCCCCCTTTAAGGTTCAGTGACAAATGTAGCTTGCCTGAATCAACTAGTTGGGAAAGGAGAAAAAATATCAACTGCTGGTTGGACTGACAACTTTATAGTCACTGACTGGAGAGATGTGTGACAACGTACCTCCTATTTCAGACTTTTAAGATGAGTTTTTTCACATTTGCTTAAAAAGATTAAATCCTCTCCTGTAGTATGATATTGAGCTCTATTGGACACTTTTTACATTATTTTCAACTGGTTTCAGTGTTAACCCTGTTTTGTTGTCTTTCTGTCTGTCAGTCAATATGTAACAGGTCAGTACAAGAACAAACTCTAAAAGGACTAAAACATACAGAATGTATCGTCACTTCTTTATTCTTGGAATCTTAGTTGGAATCTTATGACACATATGCACACAGCTGCTAGAAAAAAAAGCTCAAGTGCTTTGTCAACAGTCAAAGGTACATTTAGCAGCAACGGGTGTCTGACAGTGAACAAATGAATGAAGTCAGCAGGATGCGTTAAAAAGACAGTTTAGTCATAGTGGATTGCTAAACCAACCATCTATATTGCCTAAATCCTCCCTGCGTAAGAAAGGCTTTCTTTCCAAATGTATGTTGCCAACCGCCATAACACTTAACAGAACAAGAGAAAGATGGGGCAAGGCCGGATGTACATGTACTTGTCAGTTATTATTTTCAGGAACATGGCAGGTGAGGAGCTGTTCTTGTCCGGTACCAATGTTTGCAAGCAAAAGAACTTGTATTGCTTGTTAGTTATCAAATCTCCTGCAAAGGCAATAGCAAGGCAACTGTAAACAAGTCGTGGATTCAAATGTGTCATCAGCAGAGTCTTGTGATTAGTTTGCTCGTTCCACATGAAAGCGTCTTTCGTCAGACAGACCTAGCCATTTACATGCTTGTCCCTGCAATGTTACAGCTTCCATTCACAACACAGCCATACCGGCATATTCCCTGAAATGTTACTAGGTCTTTAGGTGGGAAATTGGTGGTACAGATTTCCCTGAATATCAATCCCATTAACACATACACATCCAATGTAGTTTTGTATATCAAATCTCTATAACCACAGAAAATACAGTGCGTGGATTCAGTGATTTCAACTTACATTGTTGAGCTCTCTCTGGTTCCCGTACAGAGGGTGGTACTTCCTGTATTTGCCCTGGCGGTATTTGTTGGTTATGAAGCGCCGTCTCTCTTCGCTGCAGCTCGAGGGTGTCAAAGCTTCACTTGGTGGGACGTTAGCGGCCCAGAAACTGTTTACACGCTCGTTGCCTAGCAACAGGAACACCTGCATCACAGGTAGGGTTTAGGAGAAGTGTTTCCACATTAAGTAGGGTAGGAAACGTGTGAAGAAATACAATGTGCAGTTTCTTAGGTATGCCTGTAAATTATTACCTCCACCTCACTACTATCAAGAACAAATACACATTACATCAATCCGTGCCAAATTTCAGTACCTTGAGAGCTGGTTGTCTTGTGAATTCAAATAAATTGATATGATCCCTCTTGTAAAGCTTGCTTTCAGCAGTATTTACCATTTAAAGATACACATTACATCATAGTAAAAGGTATTTCCGGCAATCAGCTAAGCCAAAAAGAAGGCTTACCTAATCTGTCTATTCTGGTTACACCTTTATAGTGTAACCAGACGCTGGACACACAGCCTGCCTGCCCCGAGACACTGCTTCTTCTGCTTAGTATTATAATTTTAATTGCATTATATTGGTCTAAGTTGCTAATATTCTTTAACTTTATGTGTGCAAATCAATATAATGCAGCCCATTACAACACAACTACTAACTACTGCCTTAGAAATACCTGTATAAGCTCTTCTGTCCAGACTTTCCGGTCCATCTTCAGACTACGAACCTTTGAGATACTAGGACCCAGTCCTCTGTGCTCTCCTGCAACACACACACACACACACACACACACACACACACCAAATTACATCCTGACCATGTAACAGTACCGTGAAATTCTACAAGTTGGCCGCAACCACTCTAATAACACCAGGCTAATTGATATTTGGCTTACATGTCCATCGTCATTGCAGCACACAGCAAAAAAACAACAATCTATTCCCTCTATAATTTATAACAACACATTTTGAAGACTTGTATGAAAATTCAGACAGTCAAAAACATACTGACAGCAATGTCAAACAAAGACACACAGACCAAAAACACATAAAAACAAAAATAGACAGAAATCCTGCCCCACACACACAAACCTGCACATCGTTTGCAGACCACCACACACAAGTTGATGGAAGCCCATTCCGGTTTGGGAGCCTCGCAGTCGGCACAGACACTGTTGCTAGGCTCCGCCCAGATCCGCTCTGCCACCTCGCGATTCGACAAGGCCTCACCTATTGCATCCCGCATGGCGTCCACCCACTGCTCTCGCAGCTGCTCTGACTCTGCGATGAAACTGCGGAGAGAGACGAACACACGGCTGAGTGTTACTGCCGACATGACGATGTCGATAACAACTACCAAGTGACACAAATGAGAAAGCCTGTGTTTGGCCTGTGTGTGTGTGTGAGAATGTGTCCTTATGCTCACAAGCCTACTGACTACTGACTCTTACTCTCCTCTTGTTTTGCTAAATATACTTGAATCAAAGACTGGAAACTCTACAGACACACACACACAGACAGACAGACTTGTGGCTTGACGCAGACTCGCATGTCTGAATCCTTCCTCTTCTCATCCTTCTAACAACATGTTGGTCATTCTGTCCTTAAAATACACACACACACACACACACACACACACACACACTTCTCAAATGACTTGATTTGCAAAAATGCACACATAGACCGAGACACACACTGACACACAGGCCCAGCTCTTCTACAAATACACAAGCCTTTTCAGATTTCCCCATCCTGTCAAGCTGAGCTCTAGCGCTGCAGGCTGGGCACTGTCAGCCAAAAGACCACACACACCACACCGACACATGCACTTGAGCACACATATCTCCCTCACTCTTCTTCACACACACACACACACACACACACACACACTCATACAAAGGGCTTTTCACATTCTCGAAAGATGTCCAGCTGAGGATAGTTGAACAGTGGGAGTTCTCAGTAAAACAACATGATCTAATTTCCCAGCACCAAGACCAACTTAGCCTGACTTTGACTTATAATGAAGAATGATTACTTTTGCATTTAAATCTAAATGAGAAAATATGGCTGAGAATTAAAAAAAAAAGTAATAATCAGTCAGACTAAGTACAGTGCTTACAATTATGTATATGCTTAGGGTACCTATAGAAGACACATACACAAAGTAGACACCCAGGTCAAGAGTTTCAGAATACTGAATACAGTTAGCAGAGAGAGTCACGTGAGAGTGTGTTTTGCATTTCAGTGTACATGCATTACCTGAATATGCGGTAGGGTGTGGTGAGATCAAAGCTACGGCGATCTGTGACTTTAACATTTCCTACATTCATCTCAATGGATGTAATGCCCACTCCTATACGATAGTCCTGGAAGAAAAAGAAAAGAATTTTTTTTTTCTGGGTGAGAGGCTCAAATTTATGTTAAAACTGTTTTTGAATCTGCTTTATTATATTGACTTTCCTGTTTCTTTTAATGTGCAGTAGGCTCCACTAGTTTATCTACAAATTTAACCTTACATGAAGATGATGTTAGATTTGATAAACTTGTATAGCACTGTAAAAAAAATCTAAACAGACATGGGAAAATGGTACGTAATATTTACAATTATTGATCAACAGATACGTTTTAATCACTCAATATGTGTTGCAGTTTTCATTATTTAATACTCAGTCTTATTTGTGAGTATGTGATTTTTACACACAGCTCATCTTTGCAATCACACACAGAGGCTCCTTACCTCATTGTTTTTGTAGAGGAAGACTTTATCTGAAGCAACAATGGTATAAAGTTTGGAGCGTAACCCTCTGAGCTCCAGATAGCCCTGATAGTCCGGGTTCATTGGCGAGGAAGGGCTGATGGTGCTGCCCGGATGGCGCCCCCTGGTGCAGTCTTGCAGTACGGTCACCCAGTCTTTTCTCTCAACTGGATAGATGTGCAACACGTGTAAGCATGTTTAGTAAAATATGCATGTACGATTACATGTGAACTGACATAAGTGTATATTTGTATATATATTGGACACAAGCACATGACATAGTGCGAGCAACAAGAAACATTTTTTTTGTGTGTGTAGGCACACACACACAAAATGACCAAAAAGATGACCACACAAAACAGACAGACCTTCACTTTCAGCCCTGAAGATAAATGTTCGGTTGCTTGTGACGACCTCAAACTTGAGCTCTCCCACACTGGTCACATTAGTGATGAAGGCAGTAGAGATAACTCCCTTAGAATACACCTCCTACAACACACCACACACAGCAACAACTACACTGTTAAACAGATTCATATCTAACATACAGCATGCAGGAAGTGTATGTGTATGTGCGTGTGTTTATGTTTGCATGAATGGGTGAGTCAGTCTCAGTGCATCAGTGTATGTAATTGATAATCCACACAGAAAGCAGGGACATAAAATCAATGAATGAGTCTGTCAGTCAGTGTGCTGACAGTCTGGCTGGACTTGGTGTGGACTGGACAAACTGGATGCTTCAGTAGCGCTGGAATGCTGCTCGCTTTTGATGTCAATTCCCAGAAGGTGTGAGTAATGGAATAATGTACGGGTGTTACTGTACATGTTTGTTGTTACCTTGTCAGTGTCAAAGTATCTCAGGTAGTCAGCATCCAGCTTTACCCATCGTCTCTGATAATAAAGGGCCCTGTGCACAAGAACACACAAACAAACATGTATTCAAGTGTAAAGCAAATACTGTTTTTACTGTAATACAAGAGGGAGTAGGATAGAGGTTTTACATTGTTAAACTGAGTAGCATTCTAATGTTTCTACATTTTTTATTGCTTTTCATTTTTATTAATGTAATTATTAATAGTGAGCCTAACACTTCATGCAAAGCATCTATAACTAAGTACATGTTAAAAGCAATTTAGTGACTAAAGATTTAAAAACACCTCTAAGAAATCCACAATGAAACCATACCTTCTTTTGTATTTATTTCATGTTTAAAGTGTGATAATGTCATGTAAGCAGCGGATATCTGTGTAGAGTACTGGTTGAGTGACAGTTGGACAGAGACAGGAAAGGCAGGGGAGAGAGAGGGGACAACATGCTGCAAAGGGCCTGGGCTGGAATCGAACCCGGGCTGCTGCAATAAGGACTCAGTCTTGACAAATGGTATGCACTGTACTCACTCGGTTCATGCCCTTTATTAGCAGAACCTCATTTGTTGTGTGTATGTGTAGGCATGTGTTGTCATTCATACCCCTGTGGTGGATTCTTGTCCAGCCAGCCCATCTTGATGACCGTAGCGAGCTGAGAGCTGTCTTCGTTGGCAGCTGAAGACAATCTGCCAGAGTTTGGCAGGTAGACACTGCCTTGCTGGTTGCTGAGGCTCCCATCCGGCCATTGGGTAGGCCTTTGCCAGAAATAATCATGCACATACAATTAATAAACGGTATTAACAGAAAGAAACCTTATTTAAGGTTTGTATAACAATCTTTTATACCTCTTCCAGACAAATACATTTATTTTCTAAAATAAGTTTGTGATAGTTTTCATCTAAATGGTGACTGCATTGATGGTTTATATGAAAGAGGGCAGTTGTCGCCTAGATTTACAGTTAAGCTGTAAATAGATTCTTTTTGCTCGACGGCTGAACTTTTAGAAGGATTCACAATTAACAAGGGTAAAACTATTTTTTAGTTTCAGTCAGATTAGTCATGTAAATAGATTATTCAAACTTCTCTAACAGTCTAGAGTTGAAGCTCCAGCCAGTACTTTCTAAACCTCTTGCACACTTGCCTCTATGTAATAATAGTGGTTTTGTTTCACTAATGATTGGCATGAAGCTAGACTAACAACATTTTTATAACTAAAGGCATTCCTACTCAACACTGATTAGATGCATAAACCGATATAAATGTGCTGAATAAAGGGCCATTCCTGGTCAGACTGAGGTTCTTCTGAGGTCATTTTTTTCCTCTCTGTCCTTACAACTCCTACAAAGCTTGCAGAGCTGAGTAAGCCAATCATTTCCTGTTGCCTGTACACTGCATATTCATAGTATTTACAGTTGCACAACAAGCTACATGGTCAAAAAATCACATTCATTTTGATAATTCACATTAGAAAAGGTAAACTGGTAAAACATTTTTGCTGCGGTCTGCACTGTTTCTTCTGTATGAGCCAAAAAGGCTGAGGCAACAATGGCTGAAATTGACTTCAGTATTAATGAGTTTGCCTGCTCAAATTCAGTGAGTGCTTTAAGGCTCTGAACTCTCTGTATGTTGACAGAGAACTATTGTGCTCCTGTGCATAGAGATTTAATCACTTGTGGATGAAACAGACTGTCAAGAAAGTGGGCATTTCAGCAGAGACAGGAGTGTTTTTTAACTACTGCATCATGTCATGTGATCAAGCATGTCTTGATACACCTTTTGCCACCATTTCAAGCTCTCCAACAATTTTATAATTACATTCTACACTGAACAATGATAACAACCCTGAGTCTCTGAGCCAGGCCACTGCACTAAACTATACTAGGCAAAGACAGGCAAGGAAATACATTTACAGATCACTTTTTGGCACAGACAACTCAAACATACGTAGCGTATTTGTTATATTAAAGTATATATACTTGTTATAATTATACAAAACAAAGTTAATATTCATATATTCAATGAAGAAACAGCCTGAATTCTGGGAGGTAAACAGAGATATCTAACTACTGTTAAACCATAACCATACACTGAAGCTACATGTGGATTACCAAGGTCAGCGATGGACTGATACAAGAATGAAATCGGTCTCTGTGGATGCTCTGTTGCCTCTTTCTATTACAGCACAAGTGTGAATTCCTGAGTTTGTGTTAATGCTTTGTTTGTGTGTTGAGGCATGACTCACTCATCATCATCCAACAGCTCATCGTCACTGCACAAAGAACTGTACCGTCCCTTTGGCTGTCCAGGCACTTGCAGGGACATATCCTATAGGAAGAGACCGCCGTCATTCACATTGCGCAGGAGGAGAAGAGGAAGAAGGGTGTAAAAGAGGGAAACATTCTCACTTACCCTGTCTGTTATGTTCATTTGATGAAAACCAGGGTAAAACAAGTCTGGTTCCTCGTAGTCATCAGAATTATCATCGAGAGAATCCAATCCTGAGGGAGGGAGCAGAAGATGAGAACAAATTGAGTTGCACAGCTTGAGTTACCTTAAACTTTAAAACACTGACATTGTTTACATACAAACAGAACTTACACAACATGATGTTCTATGAAGACAGGAAAATATCTATATAAAATTATGATTTCCCAGAATTGAACAATAAAGATGAAGAGATTCACAATCTGTACTGAAACTCAATCAAATCTGGACAAGCCTCAATTAACCATAATGCAGCAATATAAAGGCAATACTGTACAAGACATACTGCCTTTGCCTAAGAGGCTGACTACTTTTTATGACTTGGAACAACATTATTGCACTGAGCTTCCCGTATGGGTAATACAAAGTGTGCGCTTCATTTTGGAATATAATCTTTCCCTCTTCAGTTCTTCAGTTGGGAAACAAGTCATCAAAAACTTACTAATGAATACATCTTACAGGACAGATGTACAAAAAAACAAATCCACAGAATTCATTTTAACATCCAATTAGAATTTACTTGAGTCACACGCAATTTACAAAAGCTTTACAACAGATTAATACTTTTCTGCAGCTCTCTCTCACTCACTCATTACTCACACACCTTAATCAGTGAGCTACGCCACCCTTATAACAACAAGAACACAATGGAGGATGGTTGCTCTGGTTTGCTCTGGTTGCTCTAGTTTTCTCTGACCAATCAACAGTTTGCAGTGTTTCCAGCTCCACCTTTAAGTACTGAATCAGTGTGCTCGTTACCTCACCAAAGGTGTAACAAAAACAAAACAAACAGCATGGAGAGGTTCTATTGGTACCAACTGTGTAACAAACTGAACTGAACTGGAATACTTGGTGGACGTTATTTGAACACTAAATGATCTGTGACAGACAGCTGAGGTGGCAGTTTGTCAGTGTGGTAAGGCACTCTAGCTCTCTTAAAAACTTGCTTTTCAGGTTGAGAGACAAATGACAAAATAACAAATATTACGCAAAGTCATAATCCCTGAGGCACATGGGATAAGGTACAACATTATCAACTTGAAACAGTCAATTTTGAGATAGAAAAATGTGAACAGGGTGTACAGAGGCTGTTTCTATTGAGCACTGGAGTCCAAAGTTCTTTTAAGGAAGACAAAGAGAAGATCATGGTTCTTTCAGTTATATTATACTACTTTGTTATTTACAGAGAGTCTGTTTCATTTCTTTAATTCTTATACATGACATTTGTGACAGGAGTGAAAATGCTACTTTCACTGTGAGGCTACAGTTCTACATTTCAGTTAAACAGTAACTGCAGCACGAATGTCAAATTGTGATAAATCTGTGCTGCAGTTTGACTGTAGCTCGCTGTACTGTTTGTTCAGAGGAGTAAAGGACTATAGAGGAGGAACGTTTGAAAGGTTTAACAGGCTTTATGGATACACAGAAACACACTGACTGTGATTAAAACTGTACAATAAAAATTATGTCTGGTTTAATCCTCACTCATGTTCTTCTCCTACCTAAAAGGAGCAAATGATATGTGATATATAGCTGTCTTTTCTGCATATACCTGTATGTAGGGTCCCCTTTAAGTTCTATCCTGTGCAGAGTTGTCACATTCAGTACATTTTTTTAGATATTTCAGCATCATTTCAGCAGATTGACAGGAAATTAAGTTCCTTTTTTGTACAATTCATAGTTGCACGGTACTACCTATATGTCTATGGGCAGAAATTTAGGTTTGATATAATTCAAACCGCAGTCCTTTAAAATACAAAAAGGCACATAATATATATAATATTAGAAAAATCATTTCCAAATGAATTATATGCTGAGTATGCTACTTACTGGACTCATGGAGAGGTTGGGAGACCTTTTTAGTTGGTAGAGCCGGGTGAGTGTCAGGTTGAGTTGACGGTTGTGCGTTGTCTAGAGTCTGGGGTGTCCTGATGCGAGGTGGGACCTGTGGAGTTTGGTCTTTCAGCGTCTCATCAGTGGCCGTCTTGGTGGGAGATGGGCTGGAGGATAAAGAGGTACAAGACAGGTCAACTGAAGTTTGGAGAGCAGGAGATGAGTCCTCAGACACCACGGTAATCTGAGATTGGGTGAAAATCCCACGCAGACGGCTGATTCGATACATCCTCTGTTGGGAAGAAAGCTCTTCTCCCTCCTTCTCCCCCCCCCTCATTCCACAGTTCAAACTACAAAGATAACAGCATTTGAGGCTTTACTCCAGGCACCTAATACAAAGGAAAAAAAGGTTTCCAAGTTCTCTGCGAACTGCATGAAGAAAAAGAAAAAATGAATCACTCTGGTAACAACTCTGGTAACCTGATTCAGTCCACATTATTAACTGCTGCTCTGGAGCCTGACTCTTCTTCAGTGGTTTGAGAATTGATCCCAGACCTGTAGTAATCTGGCATCCCTCTGCTCCCCACCTGACTGCCTAGTTTTCTCTTTCTACTTGTGGTTTAGGCAACAAGTCTGAACCTGCCTCACCTTGCAAGATTCCCAGGTAAACACAGCATACCTCTGGATCCCCTGCAAATACACACAAAAACACAGTGTGTGTGCACTAGAGATGTGCCAGTATACCAGTGGTACGTGTGTACTGTGGTGAGACATTGGAATGGTAACAATATCGCCAACCTTATCTTTTATCGACATTGCTATCATTATCCTGTTTCATGATAGCAGTTTTATTTTGATTAGCCACCATGGAGCATCTTTTGAAGAGTCACAGTCACACAGACACAGCAGGACCAAAGAAACAGGCTTGTTGTCTGACTAGCTCTAGCTATTCTAGTCATCACTTGTTCCGTTAACATTGGTAAGTGGACTTACTGAAGTTAGTTTGTGAGTGCTGTGTCTTAATGTTATATAAAGGAGAGCATGACCTTTACATGCCTTACACACAGGAAACTCCCTGTGTCAAGATATGTGCACATTACATAGTTAGTTTGTTAGGTTTGATTAAATCCTAGGAAACTATTTCAGGAAGGTTTGATTGTCACAATACTGTTTATCAAGATTTTGGCCTTTTTTAGCATATCCCTGCACACAGGTATGCACATATACATTGAATGCACTCCCACATGTGCACATAGTGACACTTACAATACATACATATCTATCTATGCATTTATTTTCTAATGCTTCTCTGGAGTTAGGTAGCAGTTGTTGTAGCCTCAGTATCTCACACACACTTCTCCCTAGACACTTCCTCTAGCTCTTTCTGAGGGATCCCAAGGTCTTCCCACTCTACTGTATAATCCATGGGGGGAAATGTGAGCTGATCTCACACAGCATCTTACCTCACATGTGAACAACAACTCCAGATTATTTAACTTGTCTGCTTGTTCCCATTCCAAATATAGCACAATTGTAAATTAGCTGAAATAACAACAATATGATTTCGCAATGAAACACACACACATAGGGTCAGCAGGCTTGAAATCACACATTGATTCAGACATTATCACAGTTCAGAATTGCTTTGGTTTGCAAAGCATTTACTGCAAACCAACATACCAGCACCCCTTTTAATGTGCTGGTTTTCAATATGAAGACAAATGCAAGTACAGTGCCTTACATATACTCACACAGACTTGGTTATCAAAGTATCTCATGCATTATTTTTGGCTATACATAAAGGAATGTTCATAATCACCAATTTCATCTTCTATACAGAGTCTACAACGGCTACTGTATATAAAAAACTTTATGGAACCACACAAAACAGAACATTTCCTGCTGTTTTTTAAACTGAATTTCTTGTTAGTTTTCATATTGTTACTACATTATTATTCTTTCTGTTTGTCTAAGGGTTTGTCATAAAGACACTTAAACTCAAAAATTGTGAAGTGACTTCACACACTGTTAAATCTGCCTATATATAGACTATTTCCATGCTGACAGGAAAGTTGAGAATGAGCACAGAGGCCTGGTTTCAATCCATCCAGTATTGTGAAAGTTCCTCTTTAATCCTACGTCTTGTGTGAATTTCCTTCATTGCAGTCACAATGATCAGCATTTACACTTGCAAGGCCATCAAAGATATTAGTCACACATTATAGGAAACAGACCAGACTTAAAGGAAGGGTCACTTTGTTTCCAAACAACTGTTTCTTTCAGAAATAATTATCTGCTCCATGCTTGAGTCAAATACAGGTAGAAAACAGTTATTGGTTTCTTTTAGGTCAAAACAGGAAGGATTTGCCACACTGGACAATAGGACTGAGAAGAACAATCACACAGCATAACCTGACTGTTAGTTTAATGTACTTTAGAGACAATATACTCAATTGGCTGTTGGAAATGGATATAAACTGCTCTGTTTAGTTTATTTTATTCTAAGTGTCCTTTTAAGGTGGTAGTGTCATGTTTACATTAGCAGTCAAGACAAAAATTACCTACGTTTATACAACATATGCTGTATGAACTAAATGTATAGACCCAGGTGGACAAATTATATCACTCTGTCATGCACTTGGGGTTCCAGCAAGAGAAACAGATTTATGAAGTGGCTAACAGTACTTTAAATTTAACTCAAGACTCTAAATATACATTCTATTCATTAGCTCTATTTAATAATAAACCAGAAAATTACAAACACAACCCACAATGACGGGAAACTGACCTGTTGACACAGTTCCGTCTTTTTCTCAGAGGAAGAAAGCTGAGAGGGGGTCTAGTTAGACACTATATTTAACCTGCTAGCTAACAGCTGACAGTGGAATGAAGAAATAATGGCCAGTCTTTTGTCCTCTCACATTTTGTATATGTGAACTTATTCTGAGAAAAATTTTACACTTTATCCCTTGATCAGCTGACAATAGCTAATGGAGATTTCTGTTATGGTGTGGACAGATGCGAGGCATTTTAAAACAGCATGTGTATTCATTACCATGCCTCCCTGTCTGTTCTTAAATACAAGCAAAATGTAGCAGTAAGCTAATCTATGCTGTAACATACAACCAACGCACATTATTTATAACCTCTGTTTGAAAAACTGCCTATATGTCATTGTTGATAGGGAGTGCTAACAGTAAAGCTAAGAGCACAGTTTTTCTTTCAGAAACTACCTGATTTTCAGGACAGCTAAACATGCCAGGAATGCCTTTGCAAAATCCCATCTTACTGGTTTTGTCCCAGACAAACAGGAAATACACCAATGGCAATGTCAGTTCCCGAAACACGTACAGCCCCAGGACGGCACAGGATATCTGGACTCGGAGGATCATTACAACATTTAAACTACCCTACTCTGCCAAGGTAAATCAAACTCATGTAAACGCAGTCAAACCTGTTTTCTATTCACTGAAAAGAGGTGTAACAAAGCTATAACACAGCAGAAAACATGACCAAAGAAAGACAGAAAGAAAGGCTTCCTTGTTTGAAACATTTGAACAGAATGAAGAGGGGGACGAGAAGAAGAGAGTGCACGCTAAAGACGAGTACAGACTGAGAAAAAACATGTAGAGAAATGATTAGGATCATTGTTACCTGTTCCGACATGCTCCAAAGGAGTCCTCTTCAATGATGACACAAAACTCAAAATAAACACACACATTGGAGGAAATAAAAAAAAAAAACAAAAGGCGGAGGAAAACGAAAAGTTAACCAGTAGATGGGAGGAGGCAAAAAAGCACACTGACAAGGAAACAAGAGAGCATGTGAATGTGGGCTGGTAGAGGCATAAAAGTCTGAAGGCAGTTCCTGGTAACAAATCACTTTTGCTTTTCTCTCTGTCTTTATTTTGTCACCGTGTCTTTCTCTCCACTCACAGAGGATAATGAGGAGGAAAGTTTTTAACTGCCATATGTTGTTCTCCATTGTAACTTCCTCCCTCTCTCAACAGCTAGTTTCCCTTTAAAACACAGACAGAGAACATGCATATGATACTCTAAAGAACTACTTCTAGTTTCTTTTTCCTTACTGATGAGGAAACACAAAAAAAAGAGCTCCTAATCTTGTATGCCATCACCAGGAACTACACAAACATCTGATAAAAAAAGAACTGCTTCAGTCTCATCATTTCAAACAAGTTCAAGGATAGCACTGTAAAAAAGGAAATCTCTAAAAAAGGCTCTAAAACATTTGTGTTTAAAAACAGATTATTTCAATGTAGAAACATAATAGTTAAGAACAGGTCACCACAGAGCCTTTGAAAAAAAAAAAAACGTGCACACATTCACACACTCCAGTGGCCAGATATGAGCAACCACAAAACTGACTGCAGCCTCTCAGATCAGGCTCAATTTGTTCATAGATGTACAAATTGGTTCTGTTCAGTGTCAATGTGGTTCAGCCTTTCAGTTTCAGGAAGTGTCTAATTTTAAATTCAGGAAGTGTTTTAAAGTCCCCAATAACTTGTTTGAACTGCTACTTAAGTTGACAAGATGCATTTTATATTTTGTCCAATAGATGGCAGCACAATCTCCTGAGAACTAAAAAAAATGATAGTACAGAGGTGAGATTCTTTCTCACCCATTCTTTCTTTCTCTTTTCTTTCATTTCTCAATTAAATTAATCTCAACACGCACAAGCACACACCACTGATGATCATTTACATTTTTGTTATTGTGCCTTCAATATAGCACCCTCACACACTCAGGAACAGCATATCACTAAAAATCACTCTTTAAATAACCTCCCACTAAAAATGAACATGCATAAAGTACACAGTGGGAAGTACAGTACTGGTACTTTAAAAGGTGTGAAAACAAAAATCCCAGCTTTTGTCCTGTATGAGCAGAGAGGTCCAGTCACAGACCCATTGATATGTGAGAGGAAAAGAAGGGTTGGTTTAGATGCACAAAAAAAGGAGAGGGGCAGTCACACTCCTTTATTCTGCTCTTGTTTATATACATGTCACAAGGTCCATGATAGAAATGTTCTACCTGTACTAAACTCTGACATTGTGCAGGAATTTAACCATTCTTGAACACAAGAGCTCTAAAACACAGCCCATTAGAGCAAATGCAAATACTATTAAAAACTGTGTCAATAATATCAATTTTAAAAAAAAATATCTTTACCTGTGAGTTCTGGGAGACTGTGCAGGACATCGCTGCGGGATTGGTGGAGGGCCTTTTTGTACTATCCCTACTTTTGGAGGGAGAGGTGGAGCATTTCTGTCATTGCTGGGAGAAGCAATGGGGGAGACAGGTGAAGTTTTTCTTCCTCCATCACTACCCAGATGTTGGGCAGGTGGCAGAATGGCTAAGGTCTGAGGCCGAGTTTGGGCAGAGGGGAAGTTGGGAGGGTGGGGATGCGTATGTGTGGAGGTATGGGTAGGGGTGCTGGTGGGGGTGGAGCTCTGGGACACAGATCTGCTCTGTACAGCTGGGGCTTTAACCGCATGTCTGTCCAGTTTAGAGGAGGCAGGGGTTTGAGCAGGAGGTGAGGGGCTCAGGGGAGAGGTGAAGCGCTGTGGGGGCAGTTGGGGGTGCTTCGTGGAGGGACAGGTGGTAAAGAGGTGTCAGAAGATGGAGAGACACTGGGGCAGGGTTGATTATCCACTGGAGCACTAGGGCGAAACTTAGTCCTCTCTTTAGGCACAGGCTTCTCCCTCTCTCCATCTATCCCTCCATCCCTCTCTTCCTCTTTTCCTCCTCTAGGTGCTGTTTGTCTTTGTCCAGGAACAGGCTTCTTCTCTTCTCCGTCTTCACTTTCGTCTTTGATCCTGGACACTTGTCTCTCCCTGGGGACTGGTTTCTCTCTGGGTGTAGGTCTCGATGGCTCTCTATCTCTTTTCTCTCCTTCCTTAAGCATGGATTTTTCTTCCCCTGGGACAGGCACAGGTCTCTCTCTCTGGAACACTATGGCATGTCCCGCTTCCTCCGATCTCTGATCTCTCTCAAACTGTACAAGGTGAGAGTGTGTATCAGATTGTGTGTCACTATTACCGTGTGTTTTGTTCAGGCTAGCCAGGATGCGTCTCCGGTGACCCGGCAGGGTGATGCCCATCCGCTCCAGCTGATCTGGTGTGAGGTTGCGACATTGGTGTAATGTTGCCAATCCGGCGCTCTGAAACGCCTCAGAATACTGCTCCAGACGAAGCACAGATAGCCAGTCCCACACGGTCGTACAGGATTCAGAGTGAGACATGACTGATGTGTGCGTGTGTAGCATGCGTGATGGCAAGTCCTCATCCACGGAGACAATGCAGACTTCAACACGTCAGATCATGGCTTACGCAACCTGTGGAAAAGAAACAAATGATCATTTACAGCATGCCAAAAGCATTACATCCAGTCAAAGAAAAATACTTGTATAAGGGAATTTTCAAGAGGAACAATTAAAAAAGCATGCATCAGCTCAAAACAATGATTGTTTTTTTTCCTGATTTACACTGAAAACTTAGTTTTAGTTCCGAAAAATGGATCACTGTGTGTTGCATTGGTCTGACTATAGACTAGATGATGAAAAACATTTCCTACATATTACAATACTTTGACTAATCCTGCATTGGGCAATGTGTTATGGTGCAAAAGTGTCATACAAATTTAGCTTCCTGAAAGACAGAAATAAATATGATTAATAATCAAGATGACAATGGTACAAATCCAAGAAGGGGTCTTGAAGTTGTGTGTGATAAGCTTTTGTCAGAGGGCATGACTATCACCTCAGTAAAAGAGGAAGCTGCGTTAATGCCTCAACGGCGAGATCCTCTAGCAGTATAGTCATTTCGATACTGATAAGCTCACTTCAGTGTCTACAAACAGCTTGAACACGTTTAAAATAAACTACCGACAGAAACTGCTCAGATCATTGCTCAAGTCAGATGATCATATTTGATTTCAGTATGACTTAGAAGGACAACTGCTATTAGATATGTATTGTTACAAATACTACACAAACATATCTGACCACTATCTCAGTGCTGAATAAACATAAGACAAAAATCTTTTGAATTACTTAACTTAAAGGCTATTCTCTCCGAGCAGCCAGCACACAGGCAGTACTGTAGCATTATCACACAACAGACCACTATGGGAGGAAGTGTAATTGACACAACAAGTATTGACACACACAGCACGTTCACACGGACTCACTCAGTTCTCTCGAACGCACACTTGAAGGCTGCATAAGTGGATTCAAGATCAGCTTCCCACAAAGCATTCCCATCCCTTTCCATCAGCACTCTCCTAACATACCATTCACTCTAGGTTTTGGTTTTCTAATGCGGCACATCTTGGGATAAGAATGATGTACATCGCAAGCATGAGGATTTCTTTTTGAAGCTTTCACATGCAGATCAGTCAAAATGTCAGGCCTCAATTAGCACACAAAACATCAGCAAAAATTTATCCAGACAGTGCAATAACTTTGGGTCAAACCTCCAAAAGCCATTTTGTTACTGTCAAAACAATTAATCAAAAGCGACGGTGTTCACTGGGGCTTATCTCTCTGCCTCCTACTGTTGACCACAAAGGAAGCTGCTGGTTTCCGAGACAGAGCCACAAACAGTCTTTCCTCAACACACACAGCTTAATATGATAACATTCCTGAATATTTGATGCACATGATATGCACCTTAGCAAACAGTTATTATTACATCAATCACATGTTGATTTGTTTGCAATTTGCAACTCAATACAAGGTTAATTTAGAGAACTATACTTAACAATTTCAAGTATCCACATTATGACAAACAGGGTTTTCTGTGGAATTATGAAATATTTCTGTAACATTTTTCTTTATAATGAGAGAATATCCGCTAAAATTATATTCAAGCATTCAAGGATAAGTAGTTAAATCGTACAGTGTAATTGCACTGGAAATATTTACTTTTCATTTAGTTTACACTTTAGCATCTGCTTTACCATCTACTTATAATTAAGTTATTATTAAGAATATTACAGTATACGCATATAACAGTATACACCTACAACATTAGACACATATAACAGTAGACACAACAGCTGCTGACTAATGACAAATTACACAAACAGCAAAAAATTGAAAATGTTATATGGACCTGACTGGTGACCGGATGTGAGGGCTGAAGGAGGTTGAGCAGACACATAGTAACCCACGCCATCCAGTCCGAGAAATACTATTCACCAGTGTGTGAGTATGTTGAAATGAGTGCATTTCGTTTCCTGTCAAATGTTTCCTCTCACACAGCAGACACTACAGGGACACAGTGTGAATCTTGCTCTCTGATCAAACGTAGTTCCTATTCTTAAAATGAGGAACTCAGAAAACACTTCATGCAATGAATATCGTGCAATGATACAGTCTGATTGGTCTTCAGCCGTCACTGGATTGTTATAACTAAACAAGGGTCATAAACTAAACACACCCTTCGAAAATTACATTTGAACACACACACAGACATAACTAGCACATCTCAACATCTTTGACCGGACACAATTTTTCACCGCAGCACTATTTCAGCCTTGTGTGTGGGTGTCTTTAAGGAACAACATCAAGAAGCACACGTGTTAAATACTAATATAGAAGGTGAGAAAAACCAATGAAAACAGCTCAGTTCGAAACACACCCAGTTTTCAGCTCTGGTTAAAAGCTTGGCAGCTGAGTTCTACACAGTTTGCAGCTGCTCAAAAGTTTTTTGATTAAGAAAGAGGCCGTTGAAATAGCTAAGGGGTTACAAGATAAAAAGCACAGCAGATAATCTCTGTGTCTCTAAAAGTTAAAACACATCTTACTTATGAAATAATTTTAAAGCGTTTTTGTTGTAAAAGGCTTGACTTTGACATCCTGCTTTGCTTTGTGGAGAACCTAGCAAACTAAGCCAAGTGAACTTAACTGAAAAGTACAACTATATGTTTTCAGCGTAACAGTTAAAAGAGATGCCATGTTAATGGAGGATGTGACCCAGGTGATACAGTTGTAAATACAGACACAACTTCCTATGTGGCAGACATGACAAAAACCATTTTAAGACACAAGTTAAGGCACGTTAATAAGACAGTTGTCTTTGTAAGCAGCACAGCGTGGGTTATGAACATCACAGACCACATTATTGCAGGTAATACCACCTTCTTTGCAAATTTCCCCGTTGTGGGACGAATAAAGGAATATTTCTTCTTATCTTATCTTCTCTGAAAATAAGAGTCACAGCTTCACTTTCCACAGAGGCACATGGAGGGCGGGAGTTAGGACCTGAAGTAACAATCTTAAAAATCTGTGGTTATAGTGGGGGGCAGAAAAACAATCTTTAGTAGACAACATTTAAATATTCTTCCTGTTCATCTATGCCTATTCCAGAGTTTAGGTTAAATTTAGAAAGAAATGCTCACTTGGGACGACAATATGTTTGTCTGCCATCATACTCACTGTCAGAAGAGAAGATTGATTGGCAGGTTCAGTGTTTTTTTATTTTTTTGAAGTTTTTATATCTTCTAGCTTCCCAGTAGTGTTCCTCACGTATTTAAAAACCTGCACAGTAACCTACGTCTTTTTGCAGGTTTCTGGGTTGGAGTTTCCATTTGAAAAACCCTAAAAAGAACGCAGATGGAGTCGCCCTCTAAAACTATTTTGGTGGTACGTTCTTTGAGGGTGGTTTGCTCAAAATCACAATGTGCTGAAAACTGGATCAGGGGCATCATGAGGTATTACAGGGAAACAAAAGTTATGTGGACATATATATATATGTGCCATTAACTGTGTGCTAGTCATCTATCATGTGTATTATAAGGCATCATAACTTGTACTATACACTCAAATATCATGGAATACCACTAGGAAAACCCCAGTAGTATTGTCAAATTGTTCAAGCCTTATGACCAAACAGCCAACACTTTTTGTTTTGTATTTTTTGGATAGACCATCTCACTTGGAAAGAAAGTGCAGGTTTATTCTGGCATTGAGTTGCTCTGAAGGACCCACTTTCATGGCCCTCGTCCTCCAGCACCTGGATTAGGAAGTCTGCATCTCAGACCAGCTTTGCAGTGCCAGCTGACTCTTGAATGTGCTAATGCTTAGTTGAGTTGTTGCATGAAAAATTTTCTCATTTCACTTTTAGTAGAGGCTACCTGCTTCCTGTGTTTGTGCTTTGTTGGGTTAAACAATGTGCACACCTTTTTCTAAATGCAGAAAAGTAAAATTGATATAGATCTTTTCTGACTGTTGGTGAGACAGCAAACAAGTATATTATAGAAAATGTCAACTGAACAGAGTTTTCACCTGAACTGACATAATATTGGAGAACACTATAGGTGCTTCACAAATTCTGTACAGTCAGTGCTATTCATCAACTGCTGACGGCTTTTATTTCATTTTCTGTAGTCTCAAACCAGCATTTTGCTCTCTGGACATTTCAATTCATTTCCATCTCTCCCTCCCTCCATCCTCCTCTGCGCTCCCTCCCTCCCACTCAGAAAGCTGCCAATAACAGGGTCTCTGTGCTGCCTTCACAATGGGGCATTCTGTTGCCCAGGCAAGTACACACACACTGACAAGAGGCAGGGAAACGCATGGTGGGGGCCCACTGTTCGAGTCTGGTCGCACTCTCTAAAACCAGCACTCACCTAATAATATTGTGTGTGTAAAGTTGGTGGGGCATGGGTTCAGAAATTGTGTTTTGTGCCTCATATCTCCTTTCAATTTAACACAGAGAGATATCCAGGATGTTACATTTTCTCTCTGTTTGCACTGACCAGTGGATGATGTCAGGTTTTGAAGCACTTTATCTACCTCTTGGACTGACTTGCTGTGAATTCTAAGATAACACAGTAAACCATAAAAGGACATGTCTAACTTGATCTCCTACCCTCTTTCAAAAACACACGACCACCCACCCACCCTGCTCTCTTCACATGCATATATAACACATCATAACACATCACACATAGTGTCAAGGTTGTAACTAAAAGTGTACAGTATGTCACAAGGCTAAAACAGTATGGTAAAGTTGCAGTGTCAGGCTGTAAACATCGTATGGCCGGTAATCTTTGAATGTTTCAGTGTGATTTAACAAGCCACAATAGCTGCTGTACAATAACATGGGTATGGTGTGTGCAATTTTAGCCTAAATACCTAAATGTGACAGTTTCTTTTAAGTCCTCCTGCAGTGAAAATAAAGTTTTAAAGATTAAACTATTTGATTTCATTAAAAAATCCAATTAGAGGATGTATTTTCATTTTCTAACTTTAACACCTGCTGACAAATAAGATATCAGTGGTGTTTGCAGCTCCCTTGCTCTGACTGCTTTCAGTTTACTCACAAATACTGAATGGCATTTAACCTCTGAAGTAGCAGTAGAAGTATCAGCTGCAGAGGTTTAATGTCAGTCATGGATAAAAGATAATGTGCCTCTGATTGCAAAGCACAAAGCATGTTCTTTGTGCTGCTTGCCATGATACAGCCATGCTCAACAGACACGCTTGGATCTTTGTTTTTTTTGCAGCATTAATCTGATAAAATTTCAAACTCAGCAGAACTATCAAAGGTCACCTCCTAACCAAGGCTGACACATCTGTATGAAAGTGTAACTTCACCGTCTGAGCCACCACCCGCAGCATAATTCTGAAAAATGCTCAAAAGTGGGCGAGGGGCTGACATGATGGGTGGGAAGCATCTAATTATAGTCTAATAAATAAACAACTACGTTAAATGTCACAGTCTTATAAAGGCAAACAAAATATCCATCATGAACGTACCTTTCAGTCTTTGACACAGAATCGACTACCCGGCTCAGGAGTGACTTCTCACTGCTGTGGGTGTACTTTGTGCTGCTGGTTTAACATGCTGAACTAGAGTCTGCAGCTGCTTTCACTTGTTCTCTGGCTGAGGGGGTGTATACTATGATTACTATGATTAGAGGGCGTTAACATTCTCTTAAATTTCATGACATAAATTAGTCCCAAACAGTTGACTCTGTGGCTGCTTTCCAATACCCATAGTACCATACTATTTAGTATGCCAGAAAAGGATTTATTACATCCCAATACATTGTATGTCAAATGCAGTACTCCAAAAATACCAGGATGTCCTACTGCCTCTGCTCACGTTCTGCAGTATGAAAGCCAGCATGCTTTTCTGGTTATTCTGACCCACAATCCTCTGCATAATGGAAGATACATCACATTGACTCAGCTGTAGACAGATGACAATGCATTGACGGATGGCAGAAGCTTTAATGATTGATGACAGCACATTCAAGCTTAGATGGTACAGGTTTTTTGCGTGTGTGTATAATTAATACAGTAAACTTCATGCAACAGATTGCAACGGATATATGAGCAAGAGGGTCAAAGTTCAAGGTGCACTGCTATGACGAAACAGTATGTCCTAATTGTATGCACACTGCATGCAACAATACGCACTTTGTAAGGGCCACTGCAGTACGTACTAAGAGCAAAAAGAAAAAGCATCTGAATTGGAATGCAGCTTAGGTCAGCATTGGCTTCACAAGGTTACCATGACACAAAATTCAGTCTAACACTTCATGCCGATATTCTGGATAATTTAGTCTAATTAATGCTAAAGACTTTTTGAATTTGCAAGAGATGCCAAATGATGACGATGATGATGATGATGATATGTAACCTTCTTTGCTAGTCTATGTTACAAGATTTTCTACAGATGCCTTAGCATTAGTAATATATTTATTGTACCCACTGGTGTATAAGTCTAAATGACAAACTGACACCACCCCTCTACTGCGTAGTCTTAGGAAATACTCCAAACCAAGTTACAATTTCCTTTAACCCATTTCTCAAGAGGGTCAAGTGAAAGGAAACTTATTATATGTCACCGTGATGTGAAACAACTGCCAACAGAGTAGGAATGTGGAGAATTCATAACCTCTATTCTCAGAGACTTCAATAAGGACACCAGAGGAAAGTCCTCCTTCTCTGTGCCATCTCACAGATTAGTGTTATTAAACTGACTTGTATTAATTTCAAAAACAAAATATAGATTTCTCTAGATAAAACGCATAGAAGACAATTCAAGGCTGGAGTCCAGTACATCTTTTCATATGTGACCATAAAAAGGTAGGGGTAGGACAAACAATCAATAGACCAATATTTTGTGATTGATGCATTGGCAACAATATCATGATGTGTTACTAAGGCACAGGAGTATCCTTTGAAATGAGACAGTTAAATCAAGAAATAGTCTACTCGATTTACGATGTATATAACAGCTCACTCTATGTACTTTGTTACACACAGCTTCCTCTCGGCTGTTTGTGTTTGAAAGCACAAAGAGCAGGAACGAACAATGACGGTGATTTAGCTGTACTGTCACATCACTTTGTGTAGTGCGAACAACAGCAACAAAACTTCTAAAGTTGTACTACAGTTGTTATGAGAACGTGGAGGGAACAGCATAATTTCCTATAAGATGAAAGCCCAATGTCAGCTCTGCAGTGCGATAAGATTTTAACTTTCACCATATATGAAATTCTGCGACCGCCATTCCACTGCTACTACTGTGACGTCTGTCTACTGATAGGTTAATTGATAAAAAACATTAAAGCAGTGCAGGAAATACTACTTCAGAGCCTTGAACTGCATTTATTTCACATTCTACTGAAATTATGTGGTGAAAAATACATACACAGATTAGCATTAGTTTCCACAATTCAAAACATGCAGCATGCTAAATTTTAAGTAAGTCAAGCTATAAGTTGTCATGGCTACTGTGTCAGCAAACAATTACCTATTTACTTGTCACAACACCAAACGTAGGGCATCTTGATTGCCAGGTTGTTAAGACACATACTGTTTACAATAATGGCAACAGTCCCAGTTCAATTCTTGTTGGGGTCCTTCGTTGCTTATCATCTCTCTCTCTCTTCCTATGTTTCCTGTCAAGCTTTACTGTCTCAATAAAGGCTAAAATGCAAAACCAATTTGTTTGTTCATGTTACACGTTAATGTAAAAAAAATATTTTGGCTGATAGATGGAAATTAGATCCTTTAAACTCCCAAATTTCCGTAACTGTATCAGCCCCGAGAATCCAGTATCAGTAAAGACTCTACAATTTACACATCCAGCAGACATGGAGCAAATTAACATTAAATTGAAGTCATGTAACAGGCAACCTGTTGAATTTAAGTCCAAATTTTTACAATGTTCACCAGCTCAACTTTGTTGGGCAGGTAGCATTTTTTTGATAAAGAAAACAGTCAGCTATCTGAAATCAGCATTCCCATAACTTTTCATTTATTTCACTGTATGCTTTAAGTGTATGGGTCACATAGTTGGGCAGCCATCATAGAGTCATTTTCCTCGGACACTCAGATTTGTATCAAGGTGACGTCTTTATAAGGATTACTGAGAAACACGCGCACACACACATGGGACATGACTCATAAACCCACCACCAGACACACTGCTGCTTTCAGCCCACTTTCAATTAGAACTGGATAGTGACTCAGTCCTGCCAGTAAAGAAATGCATCTGAACAATGTCCTCTAGTGAACAAGCCTGTGTGTGGACACACATTTGCCTCTAACTCTTCAGAGTGCAAAATTTCACAAGAAGATGTTTCTAATGGCAGCCGACCAGAAACTGCAGACCACATTTAAGGAGCCCATCAATGAGACCAAAGTCAAAAAACAATGTTTTGACTTGTTTTCTCTTGAACTTTGAAGTTCTGTGGGTCATAAAGCTTCCTCTCATTGTGGCCATCAGCTGATATCACCACAAATACAAACTGTGCATACCACAAAGTGACAACATAAAAGGTTTCTATCCATGCTCCTCTGTCCTCCCCTCCCTTAACTCACTGTAGCAGCATATGTAAAGGATAATAATGGATGTTTTGCATGTTTAAGCCTGATGACTTAAAATTCACGATTCTTCTCATTAGGTCCACTTTTTGCTTATTGCTTGAATTTAAGTTTTGACAGCACATTAGCATAGATTAAAGCCAACTCTAAAATCCAAAATGTTGAAAATTACTCATACATATAATTAAGGACAGCTTTAAAAATAGTGTCAAACCACTATCTTAATAACATCACTTTGAATAAATAATTGTACCAAAATATCATATAAAATGTTGATCATATACTGAGAGGTGCTTCTAATATTTAGTCCAGCTTCAATTATATAAATTGGTTGCACAAAATATTAGAAACACCTCTCAGTATAACATAATGGAATTCAACAGCACCACAAACTGCATCCTCCAAAATGACCATTAAGTTGAATCAACACTTCTCTAAAACAGTTTCAACTACAACTGAAAATCATTTCCTTCATGAAGGGGGGATTTATTACTGGGCTGTTGTATTAGACTAGATGTACCTAACAAAATAGGAACTGAGTGTACGTCTCAAAACAGTAATGTACATATACTTACAATTGGGTGGAAAAGGTTAAAAAAAAAAACATACTGTACATCTTTAATTTTCCACTTTCAACATGTTTTGTTCCCATTGTGAAAAATAATAAAATGAGTTCCTCCATGTCAAGCTAATCTCTTTTCACAAGAAGTACAAATTCGTCACCAAATGACATTTTTTCTTCCACTGTGAAAATGTACAGTCCTGAAGCAGAAGCCCACAGCCTCAGTTTAACGTCATTTTAGTCACAGCCTCCATTTATCACCTCTTGCACAACTGGGGTCTTCATTTAGCCTGTGTCCTCGAGTGTCCTCTGAACCAGTGAGATCCTCCTCCTCTCACCTCATTATGGAGTGATTCAGTAGCGAGTAATTGTGTGAGCGCATCAGACAGACGTGGGAAACAAATGGAGAAGAGAAAGACAGAAAAGTGGTAGACGCAAACAGGATAAAGAAAGACAGAAACTGGGAAAGACTGACAAAGCGTTCAGCTGCAACTCGATGTCAGTGACCAATAAATAATTCAGAGCTCACCTCCTCAGTAGAAGTAAAATCAATCTAAATCACTACTGTAAATTTGAATTGGCTCGAGTTATCAAAGTGTGCCTCTTGCACTGTTAGACACAAAAACCTTGGGTCGAGGGGTAGAGAGATACTTATATATCTGCATCCTGTAATACTACATTATGTGGCTCTCAGTGTGCACTTGAATTCCCAAAAACCCACAGTCACAGGCGTACTCATTACCAGTTTCCAATACTAGACAAAACAAGGTCAGTAGGGCCATCATGCTGTTTGATAGCTATTTTTGCCAGACCCCCAGCTGGCAAAAGTAGCTGGCTCATTTTTTGTGTCATCCTTTGAGATAATGAATAAAACAAAATAAAACAAATGCACATAGGTTGTTTGATCCTTGCTTTAAATGCATTTAGGTGGCCCTTGCAAGTCATGTACTCTAATAAAGTAGTGGTAAAACAGAAGCTCTACTGCAAAGTTTGGGAACTGACTAACATCTGTTTAACCACAACATAATTTTCACGGTTCAGGAACTGTCCAACATTTTCTTATATTCAGTCATTTTCAGGGTCCATTGAGCAAGACGGTCATGCAAAATGTCCTCTATTTTAAGGCTTGTAGCCCACATGCAAAACAGAGAAAAGGAGATAACTATCACAGTTTCTACTTTGCTTAATAGGCCTAACTTATCTGCTGGCATATTCAGTTTCATTATTGATCACACCATATCACCTCTATGCATGAGTTCAAGACATCCCACATACAAGTCCTGCCTTAGAGATAAAAAAAAAAAAAAGCAGAAATAAAACAGCTAAGATAGTTTTATGTGATCTAATGTAGTAGCATTAGTCTAAACATGCCAGACCTGGATGGACACCTGTCTCAGCTCCACCTGCTACCACACTAAATCATGATGTGGGAAATAAAGCTACGATGACCTCTGGTCCAGTTTCTCCATCCACAAGTTTGGTGAAGTTTTAGTTAGTCATCCAATGCACCCAGTTTAAATACAATGAATTCCACTGGGGATAAAAACACAGGCTCCATTTCCTTTGCCAAAGAAAGAACAGAGCAGCTTTGAACAGCTGAGAAAAAAAACACGTCTAACAAGTTAACATGAACCAATTACAGCTCGACATTTATTTCCTTCTCTTCATTAATTAGTAAGCTGCCAAAACAAAACTGAACTCGACTGACGGGTTTATTCACAAAGTAATGACTTTGTAAACTGGTGGCTTACTTTTAGCTAACTAAGCTAATCCTGACAACGGTTTTCAGTTTGTTTGTGTGTTTTTAATGCTGTTAACTTGTTTGTATTCTCTTATCAGCTGCTCTGGGCAAGTTTCTCTCGAAAAAGAAAATTTGAATTCTCGTAATTCACTTACCCCTTTTACAAGTCTTTCAAGTGTCCGGCTCGATGAAATACACTGAGGTTTTGTCTCTGGGGTTAAATTAGTGGCCGCAGCTGCGACGCCAAATAGCGGATAACAATTTTCACACGGATGAAAAAGCAGCAACTCACAGGCAGCAACCGTTAAGTTAAAGTAGGAAAAAGTATACTACTTCCGGCTACTTCTTTCAAAATAAATCTATGAACACTGACATTCGGCTATGTAGTGTTTTATTTTTAAGGAAAGGAACTATACATTTCCGGTGTTTCTCTTGCTAGTTATAGTAACTTAATGCAGCAAAATTCCAAAAACTTCCGTACATCCGTCATGTGACCACTGAAACAAACTGGACAGCCCAGTTTGTTTTCATGCAAATAACCCTTAACTGGGTATTATCCCACTCAGGAACAAGACCCAGAGCACACACAAGGCCATATGTGTAAAAATGAATAAACAAAAATAATAATAACAACAATGATAATAATAATACCTATTAGAGATTATGAGTACAGATATGAGATTATGTTACAAAATATAATTTTGACAAGTATTGTCACAGTATACAATAAGTATACAATAATACAGAAAATGCCATTTGTATTTACTCACTATGAGACTCACACTACATGACAAAAGTGTATACAAGACAAACATTTTATATACCTAATTCCTACGGGGAGCAATAGTGTTAACTAATATTATAACAATACAAAATAAGAAGAAATACATTTTTAAAAAAGGTTTTTGGTGGGTAGATTCATCAGTCATTGGTTTACATAATAAGAAGAAGAAGAAAAAGAAGAAGAGGAAGAAGAAGTTTATTTGCTTTAAAAATCATAATAAAAAAGCCAGAAGATAAAAGTGAGTCTGAGAATCTGAGATTTAAAAGAGGATACTGAGTTTGCTTGTCTGACATCCACAGCTGAGGGGCCTGGACAGCAAAAACCCTGTTACCTTTTGTGACAAGCTGTGATGTACATTTAATGACTTAAACACTTTAACACTTTTAAAAAGCAGTATCTGTAGCATATAAGCCAAATTAGAAGTAGCTTTTTAAATACATAGGTTCCAAGCCCTGTCAATGGGCCCACCAGGTGGTATGAACAGGTACAATCTTGTAAACTGCTCAACACTGTGACAATGATTTGAAATAATTCTGAACACATTTTTTTATGGAGGCGGTTTGAGGTGAGGTTTGTACTGAATCAGAGGCAGCTCATTTGTTAGTTGTAAGCTCCCATGGGAACCACAAGAGGGCAACCACTCACCATCATGATATAGGCAGAGAGTGAAGTTCACAGAGCATCCAGTTTAAAAAGCCAGTAATAAAGGGAAAACAGCATTTAGACTAGAAAGAGAATGTTGCATCTAAATGGACCTTAAATTATTAAAGAGGGCTCCTTTGATTGCATTTCAGCCACAGTGAAGAGAGTCAGCAAGATGAAAGCAACTGAGAGGGAGGCTGGCATGTAATAAAAGTCATGAGCTGGACTAAATTGAAACCCATAACTTCACAGTCACACCGTACATCATAATGTACCAGGAGACTCCACACATAAAACATTAATGAATTATATCCCACACGGGAGTATACACAAATAAAAAAAAGCCACGTTTGCTACTATGCTTTGTCAAACCTTCAATACTGATCATGTTTTTCACAGAGCTGAATGGGCAATATGTATGTTTCTGTGTGTGTCACATATGTGACTCAGTGTGTTGTTTTCTCTCGTGTCACCGTCAGAGGCCCTGTCACCCCCAAGACCTAATGAGTAAAAGGGTAATATTTTAGCCTTCAGGAGCCTGGATGAACAATACACTGACTCCACGAAAGGGTAGTGACTTGGCAGCGTGTTACTCATTTTACTTCTGACCTGGGAAAAAGATCAGGGGACTGTGTCGTAAAGATTAGCTTGGGAAAAGGTGATGGAAGAAGGAGAGGAGATGAAAGGTGACAGATGGTAGGGACAGGTGGTTAAAGGTGAAGAGTGGCGGGGAGAGAACAAGGAGTTAATGTTGAGGATGAACAAGAGGGTGGTGAAAAGAGCAGAAAAGGGAAAGCAAATGAAGCTAAATACTGGAGAGGAGACAAAACAGGAATAAATGGTGGAGAACAAATGGTTTCAATTAAGAAAAGGGAAATTGAGGAGAGAAAATGACAAGAGTGGTGGAGAAAGGATGGGGATGAAGAGGGGAATAAGAGGAGAGAAAAAGATCTGAAGAAAGGAGAAAGAGGATCAAAGGAGAGGAGAGGCCTGGATGAGAAATGGATGAAAGGGTGGATGAGAGGATGAAGAGATGGGAAGAAAAGAAACAGGACAGAGAGGAAGAAAAATTGAGGAAAGGAGGAGGAGAGGACAATAAAGGGGTAGAATGAGAGTAGGGGGAGAATACAAGAGATGGAGGGAGAGGGGGAGGATGAGGAGGTGGGGTGGTGATGAGTCATCACCAGGATCTCAGCCCTGGTGGGCCGGGTTGCTGTGGGGGTGGCGGTGTGACACATATGCAGACACACACACACACACAGGGATGCCGGCCGTCATGCTGCTTATATGTCTCCGCCTGCTGTGGAGGCGGGTGGAAGACAATACAGGGATGCCACTGGGACACACAGTTCACACACTGGTGCACAAGCAGCCCTTTGCTCTGACACACACACATGCATATAATGATGATAGCTGAGGCCTCATTAAGACTCTGAGGATGGATGGGTGGTTATATGCAAGGGCAGAGGGATAAACAGCTGTAGGAAAGAAAAGGACGGAAGAGCAGTATACACCTCATGCATCGCTCGCATACTCTTTCCTATATCATTCATATTTCATTAGGTGGTGCACATGCAGAGGCGGATGTTGTAAAAAGGGAGCAGTCAGAGAGGATCACATGTAAAAAAAAAAATGTTTTAAAGGCATGAAAGCACTCACTCAGTCAATAGCTTCATGGACTTTCAAATAATTTTCTCAGCTTGTGTGTATCCAGTGTTTAAACCTTATACTTGAAATCATATTAGTGTGTGTGTTTGTATTATGACAGACAGGTGTCGAGTCATTCAATTAATCCACCATATTGAGACAGAAATTGTAGCTGCTGTACACATGGTGCATTTACAGTATCCATGGTCCTCAGTCTAATTCTACATAGTGAAGAAGGGCAGACACCCTGCAATAAGTCACTTCCTCTGTGACATGCGAGCTCTCATCTCTCTCTGTCTCTCTTCAGTGCTGAGTCGATCTCAGAGTTGCCATGCCAACAGATTGGGGATTCCTAATTCTGATCTAGGCCACCACACACACATACACATGCAAGGGCAATCAAACAAACACACATGCACACACAGCAGTTTATCGATAGGTTGTATGTCATGGTGTTTCTCCTTGTTCTAATCATGGATGTAAAATCAATGGTTTTGTGTGTGTGGGTCACTGAAAGAATGTGTGAATGACAGCAGATCAACCAGTTAATCAGGTCAACGATTCTTTATACCCATTTTAGCATCAGCACCACCGTGCAAAAGCTGCAGGCAGCATCAGACAGTCAACCCAAGCAAAGGCACTGACACATGTACGACACAAACATACAGAAAAAATAATGACTCAGATCACCGGTGAAATTTGAAAACCTCTGTAGGAATCTGTATTTAATTTTTTAAACTCTACATACATTCATACATCTCTCAAATAGAAGAGCAAGACAGTACATGTGAGTGTAAAACCTGTGTGTGTGTGTGTGTGTGTGTGTGTGTGAGAGAGAGTCGCAGGTTGAGTTGGGGGTTCCAGCTGCCTTCTGCACACCTGCGCATTTATCATGTGCTTATAAAATGTGATGAAGACATGAGTAACAGAGAGATGAGGACACAAACTGAGTGTATATGCATGTCTGAGTGCATAAATGTAGTATAAATAAATGGTGTGTGTCAATATGTGTACACAGGTACACAGTTTGTAGAAATAACTCGCAGATACAGGAGGATGTGAAATCTACTGGTCATATTTTAATGACAGCAGTTATGTTCACTCTCATATTTGTCTGGTTAACATTTATACAGTAAATCCCATTGAAAATATATTTTGGTCTGATAATTTGCATAGGCCCCAATTAGAAAAGGGCATGAGAAAAATTTTTAAAAAAAGACAAAACACATTTACAACCTTTTTTCTGATTACAATGAAAATTAATTTACGTACTTTTGCTGCCCCTTGTGAGTGGGTGGGTGTGTATCTGTGAGTGCATCTATGCTGCGTTTGCACGTGTATGAGTTCATACATTATATATGTAAGTATGAGATGGAGTTGGTCAAGTATGAGTTTGTCTGTGTGCATGAATGCTTACATACATGTGGCTGTTAGCATGCCTGCCTATGCAACTGCATGTATAACATGTATGCAAGTATGTGTGTGCATCTACTGTATATACACACACATATTTACACATAGAACCACACACACAGATGTGTAATTATGGATGTGTATCAGGCATGCATGTAACCCTGCATTACTGTCTGTGTGTGTATGAATATAAGACTGTGTGTGTGCATGTGTGTGTGCCTGTGTGTTTCTGTGTTAGTCGCTGTCTTCTCTCTCTTGGATCTCAGCCAGGGAGCTCTCATCAATATTCTCCAGGCTGTCGGCGTGCTGGATGCTGAGCTCAGAGAGCGGGATGCTGGGTAATGTAGTCTGTTCGGGGTACAGCCAGGGCTTGTAGCCAGGGTTGTGCCTCTGCTTCCACTCTGAATACTTCAAACAGGCTTTGTTGATCTTCTTCATTGCCTAAAAAGATCAAAATAGATAAAGGACACAAACAGAAAGAGAACACATCCGTTTATTTTTTATAGACTGTACTCATCATCAAAAACCTCAGTTAGATTCTCGGTCATCCTGTGTCAGAGGTAAATCATCAAGTATCTTCACACATATCTAAAAAGTACAAGCGCAATTAGATCCAACTGTGTATAACTTAAAAAAAACTCATTCAATACAACTACTGGCTAAATTAAATGGTAATATTTCTATGTATCTATGTACTATATTTTGAAAATTCTTGCATTTATTGTGTTGAAGTCATCAGCATAGCTATTGTCAGTGGGATTTGCTTGTCTCGCTGAGCTATTTTCTGACATTCATGAAGGGATTCCTCCATCCCAGGGTGCTCTCCAGAGAATCTTTGCCCTATTTCAACAAGCGCACGCACACGCACACACACACACACACACACACACACACACACACACACACTCAAACAGACAAACAAATATAGTGACCAGGATTTTTCTAAGATAACTTCACTTTTCTGTGTGAAATGTTCAAATGATCTAGGAACTCTGACTCACCAATTCTTACAGTCTCATAGGTTACAAACTTTTGGGTTAATTTATTGGTTTCTTTTTTTTTAACCAAGGCAAGTATTTAATAGGGAGTTGCCCGCTGCTTATCTAAGTGCAATACTTGGGGTGGTTGAGCTTGGTAGAGTGAATGACAGGCATGAAGCCCAGGTCCATACTGCCAGAAATCTTCTGGAAATATGAGAAGGTCCCAAGGAATTAAGCAATGTGCTACATCTAGAGAACATTTGATTCACTATTTCTCCTTCAGAAAATCTGGCAACCTGTCTGATTGAAAAATTAAAATGAAGGGTTAATTGTCTAACTGCGTCATAGTGTCATATGTCAATGGGAAAATAAGTTAACATACAATGTGTAACCTAAACACACACAGTGCCTGTGGATCAACACATTGACAAACACACAACACACTCACGGAATCTGTGTTAATCTGCAAAATGACTTACGCGAGGAGCAAGGAGGTGGGAAGACCTGTTGACGACCCACTTGGGTAATGAACCTGCAACGAGAGACAGAGTGAGGGAAGTGTGAGGATGACAGAGAATGAAGGCAAGGGAGTAAAAGAGGAGGATGGGGAAGATACAAAAGAGGGATTCAATGTTTGCTGCATTACATGTCATGTCATCCAGGATAAAAGTGAAGCTTTGTAACTTGCAACTCACTGTAAGCAGATGAGAGAAAGATTAATGAATAGAAAAAGAGAGCAAAAAAGAGAGAAGGAAGCGAGAAGGGGAAGAGAGACAGAGAGATAGAGAGAGAGAGACAGAGACAGAGAGAGATAGAGAGACAGGCGGCAGAGTGAAATAGACCCTGTCCTTCATATGGTTACTATGGTGACTCGTTTTGACATAAAGGCAGGGCAATGAATCATTCATTACAACTTTGAGCATGTGTTAAGCACCTCTGTGTGTGTGTGTGTGTGTGTGTGTGTGTGTGTGCGTACGTGGCAGTGTGCTTCAGTCTTCTTTTGCATGTGTACTTCTATTTGAGCATTTCTGTATGAGTTTGTCCTTGTCTGTTTTTGCTGTTGATTGCCTTTGTGTGTGTGAGTGTGTGAGTGTGCGAGTGTGTGTGTGTGTGTGTGTGTATTAGTTACCTCGGGGATCTACCTGGGCCATGTAAGTGAGGATACAGTGGTTGGGTCCCTGGTATTGGATCATGTAGCCAGTCTGAATAGACACAGCTCGCACCATGTCCTTTTTAGGTGGGTATTTCTGTAGAGACGACAAATACATACATACACACACACAGATTATTATTAACATCATCCCTATTCAGTCCTTGTACCAACAGCCTTCAACAGGACAAGGCACTCCATAAAAATCAATTAAAATTAATTTATTTTTTGGTTGCTCCACGTGTAATTAATTTATTCTGTAAATAACTTGCATACAGTCCAATTAAAATAATCATGCATCAGTAAATGCACAAACTCAAGCAGAGATATTTAGAAATCACTAGTAAAATGCAAACTTTGGTCGACATAAAGCTGTGCAGAGTAAGCACCGGGGTGTTTTTCTGTGTTGTGTTTTTCTGCTGCCAGTCAATCTGATTTTCTGCTTCACAGTCATCTTTCTGATGCAAATCCAGTCCGCGCTACCCTGTGAATAACACAGCAGTAAAGGCCAGCTCCAGCCCACTATTCCACTGCTGGCTCCTTTCACTATATATCTAAAGATTATTATTCATGATGATACAGTAATGGTTAGCCTGTGCTAACTGGGACAAGCACAGTGCAGAGCACTTAAGAAGCACACAGAGCAGCAGTCAGCTAAAGAACATTTATCAGGGGAGGACTTCAGAAAACTGCTTTATCTTTTCTACACTATTAGACTCATATGTTTGGTGCTTGCACCTCTCTTCAAGTAAGTTATACTGCAGGAATTTCTGCTGTTTTGTGCAGCACAATGGCAGCTTTTGTGCATCATTACATCTGCAAGTTTATGGAGAATCAGCAATGATGTGAACTTGCAATGGGTATTGGTTATTTTTGACATTTTATATATTCAACAAGATCTAGAGACGACAGCCATCTTAGCAGCTCTGTGAGACTTTATTTTGGCACAGTGATGCTTTGAGCTAAATGCTGATGTGAGCATGCTATCATGCTCACAATGACAATACTAACACGCTGATGTTTCGCAGGTATAATGTTTAACATGTTCACCATCTTATTTTAGTGTGATAGCATGCTGACATCAGGTAATGGAGCTGGAGGAGCTAAGGCCGGTGAGAATGTCATTAATTTTGCAGTTATTTGGTCATAAGCTAAAGAGCTGGACAAATAAAAATTCTGACCTGATGATGGCACTTTAAGAAAAGAGGTTGGTCATCCTCTGGAGATCATGAATGTCTATACAAAATCATTCATCCAATTGTGGAATTCAGTCTAGTCCAAAGTGAACCAGCTGACCCTGCAGCCATGCTGCCATTGTGGCTAAAAAAAACTCAATAGATCAACAGACAGAGTAGTCATTAGTAGTCAATAGCTGTAGCACTAATATAAATATATAGTCTCCCTTGCAAGTACAAGTTAGACTCTAGAACAACCTGCCCAATGGGAAGTGTTGCAGTAGAGCAAACCACAATCATACAGGACTGTGGCAGCTGGGTCTCAGAGTGATTGTTAAAAACCTTTTCAAATGTAGTATGAATGTGGTGTCAAATACAGCATGAGTGGACAGACTCCTGGCGGTGGACGCCTGAACTCAGCACTCTTATCAAGAATCCCCTTAAGCTGCACTCCACAAGTCAAGCTCTCAAATTCTACTGACTATCAAAAGTGACCCTGGCTAATCATACACACACATCCATGCACACACACACGCACACATACTGTCTATTATGGTCCAAACCACTTCTTGATGCAGGAATGCGGAAGGGAAGTCAACAGTTAACAGTCACATGAGAGGTCTTATCCTTTTGTAAACATTATATTAGCGAGTGAAACCGAGAGTGAGAAACACAGGGAAAAAGACAGAGAGGAAAAGAGACTGGGGAGGACAGACAGAGAGGGAAGAAAGACAAAGAAGAAAAAGAAAATGAAAAGTGAAAAGCGAGCAGAGATACAGCTGACAGAGTAAGTTGGTTAACTGATCAGCTGATCGTCAGAAAATTAATCAGCAACTTTTTCGATAGCAAAAATGCCAAAAATTATATGGTTGCTGCTTTTCTTTGTCTTATGTGTGAGTAAACTGAATACCCTTTGGTTATAAGCTCTGTAGGACATTGCAGCATTGTAGCACTATTTTTTGACAGTTTATAAACCACATAAAAAATTCATTGTGAGAATAACTGTCAGATGATTTGATAATGAAAATAACCAGTTGTTGCAGCCCTCGTGCGAGGTGATGTGTACAAGATCGTCCTCTTCTTCCAGTTGGACAAGAAAGGCAGAAATGCAGCCAAACGAGAAGCGGAGGATTTGGGCCTGATTCCAAGTTGAAAGTCGCTCACACGGTCTCTAATCAGTCTGTTTGTTTTACTGGCATTCTTCTTGAAAAGCACGAATGGAAGCTGAACTGAAAACACAATGTATTCAAATGAATCAATGAACTATCCTACACTTAAAGTGAAGCAGAGCCAGCACACAGTACATCTATCACTCTCCCACGTAAAAGAATCTCTCTATGGAAAGGTGCCAAACTCTCTTTACTTTCTGCATGCAGTAAACATCTAAATGACTGACACAGGGCATTGTGTTGCCAGCTTTCAACAATTTAAGGACTTCAGATTGTACAGCATGACACCGTTAATCTTGCCAAACTGGATCAACGTTCATGAAGGCCCACCCAGTGTGCACTCATTTCAAAACATGCCACCTTTGAACACATATGCACAGAATTACAGAGGGGTGAATGAGCAGGGTCCCAGCTGAGCATGTGTAAGCCCTGTGTGTATGTGTGTGTGGGTACTCACGGCATGTTTGACAGAGTAGTTCATGATGATGTAATCTTTCCCTATTGGTAGCCAGGAGCGAAGCGTGATGACATCGCGGTTCCGAAGAGGATTTGGACACCTCCCTGTTACCAAACAAGACAAAGAAATCTGGTGAACAAATATTGCAGATCAATGCGTGCTTCATGTGTGTCTCTGCTTCCCTTCCCAAATCATATTAGTGACAAATGAACACAGATGCATGTTTACACGCGAGTGAGCAACATACATGAGTAGTAACCAACATCCGCATTGACCGTAAGCTTCCCGATATCAAAGGTCTCGATGACGTTTGTGTCCCATTTCCTTCTGTATTCAATGTCGTGGAGAACGTCGTACATGGTCTCAGCTGACACGTCCTTACACACCATCTGACACTGGGAAAGAGAGACAGACACAAAGAGAGACAGAGTTCATTTTTAGGCAATAAAGAAAAGGTACACAGAGCTAACATAACTGAATCATAGAGGAAACCAGATTTAAATCCATAACTCAAGCTACTGCACGGATCATGCAAAACATTTCAGAGCTCTATCCAGTGCAAGCTATGAAGCAGGAAAATCTATTAGATTTTAATGAAGCCGCATCCCATGAATTCACAGTAAGCTACTGTGCCATTGTTGAGGAGAGCTACAGAGCTTGTTGCCGTTCATGCCGACAAAGGTGGGTGTGAAATGAAAAACAAATCCTGGTGTGCACATCAAAGAGGAGCGCAAAATTCAACACCCATACTTAATCTGATAAGCAAATGGAACAAATAAATTAAGAGGACGTGTCTAAATGTTGTCTAACGTCTAAGTGTTGAGGGATCGTGAACATACTTTGAAAGGAACTAACACACACAGACAAATATGGCAACTGATGTGTGAAAGATTAGACATCAGACATCAGATGGTCAGAGAGTGTCAGTGAGACTTTGTGTGTGTGTGCATGAGAGAAAGAGAAAGAGAGAATTAGAAGTGAATCAAGAGACAGGCCAGTGACCACAGATGAGCCATTACTAGATCTGAGCTGCTAAATTGAAGACAACACAATCAGTACAGGACACAGACACAGAGAGAGACAGACAGTCTATCGAGTGGTCTGTGAGAGTGACGGGGTAGCAGGGGGTCTGAGTGCTAGATTTTCAGAGGCCAAACACGTCCACAGGTCCCCTGGACAAAAGCATGAAGGATATGTGCAGTTTTCAAAACCAGAAATGAGACGGACTCTTTTCATGCTGCATTCCAGATTCTATAAGACATTATTAAGTAATGCAACATGTCAATGTCCTAAAATCTACTTCAAGAGACCTGAAGATAAATCACAGTGATACAAAGCACAGCCTAAAAGGAATTCATTATTTATATGTCTGTACTTGTTGATTTGGGACAAGTTTGGTGTGTCACAGCCTATTAATGAAGCCACAGGGACTCCTGCCTATGTCAGGTTTGGACTAGATGGCACTGTACATACAGCCCATGTATAGAAAGATCTGCAGGCCTGGTGTAAAGTTGTTACTACAGTTACAATTGTCAGGGGGGTTTAGCCTTAATAACAACAACAACAAAGAAGGACAGAGCAATGGAGGAGACACTAAACACAAGTGAGAGGCCAACAGAGACAGAGAGAAAAACAGAGCGAGAGAAGAAGAGTAAATGAGAAAGTAATGGACAGAGGGTGGTTGTCTGTCTCGGGAGGTTTTAACTCCCATTTCAAATCAGTCCAGAGGGTTTAAAGCTCAATCTGCACCACTCTTCCCTCCCTTGTTCCCCGAGGGCTTAATTTAAGAAAATGATCACCAACTTCACTCTACATTTGGCTGAACAGCTGATTAAATGGGAGGTCTCCTCTCAGCCTATAACAACAACAGCTAGGAAGATAGTGTGTGCTCATCTTTAGTGGAACAGCACAAAATATGCACATGCCATTCAAAATCTGAAGCGCTTATTCACATATGAATCTGCAAAATCCTTTAATCACTGAGGTAAATGTAAGGAATCACAAAAAGTTGCCATTTCAGAAAACTTTTTCAGGCAAAGGCCCAAATTAAATGAAGTTAATTATCCTGGGAGTAGATATCATTATAATTCTCAATGTCCCATTTTGGCCTCCAACTCACTTGTTCAAGAAATGATACTATGATTACTACCTCTGAATCCAAAGTGGACATGTTCAACAATGTTCCTGTGTGCGCCATACGCTACACTCATTTGTTGCTACGCCACTGCTGCTTAAATCAATTTTATTCATATAGCCCTCAGACATGGTCACAATCTCACAGGGCTCACAACCAGCCGCACTGTGAAAACAAAGGAAGCCGAAAATGTGAAATTGAAACGACATCCCTCAAACACAGGACCCTCACTGAGTGGGTGCAGAGAGCAGGTACATACACACTGAATGCTTACAACTAAATACAATAGAGGACGTGGATGTTTGAATGTGGCGCAGGGCAGCAAGTCACAGAGGCCAAATGAAGCCAGATGCAATATACACGATCTCATGAATAAATCATGTATAATTGGTATATGGAAGATACTGTAAATAATACACAAGGAAACAGGAGCCATTGCAATTACAGTATGAATGATCAACATTGGCAGAAAAGAACCAAGTACATTTAGTAGTTCTTGGATACAATTTTGCCTGTATATTGTATAAATTTGAGTATTTCTGTTATATGAATTTTTGTACTTCACAGCTAAAGCTACATCAATTCAGGCATCATTTTGAATCCGAGACTTTTGCTTGTAACTGAGTATAACTACTTTTAAGTACAGGACGTAAGTTAAGTTTCCAGCATGGTGAGTAAGACACCAGAACACAGGGAGGCCAAGAGAGATGACAAAGACGAGCTCATTGATTGTTCAAATGTGATTCGTGGTTGCAGTGTCATCTGATACTGCTCTGCCTAAACTAATGCAGTCTATAAAAAACAATAGTTGAAACATTTAAAAATATTCTGTTATTACCCAGAAATCATTCAGGGAAAGTTTGTGATGTGCAGACCAGGGGTATGGCTGTAGATGATTCCTGTTTCTGGAAGGAAGGTTTCTGACTTTTCAATATGAACTCTCCAAACTGGAACTACAACATATACAGTCTACAGTATGATGGGATTTTCAAAATAAAGTGTATATTAACTGTGCCAAAGTCATGTTTGTTGATCTGACCTAAGACGAAAAAACAGATACTGCAAACGTTAAATGTGTTATATTGACAGAAGGCAACCATAAGCAAATAATGACAGTACAGCAGTATCAGTAAGGTCTCATATTTGATATCTGTCTGTGTGTGTGTCGACAGACTGGCTCAGGACTTGTAGGTCAGAAAAGACCAGAGAGAATAATGGATGTGTTGTATCCACAGGCAAACTGAAACAGGAGTAGGAGGAAGGAGGAAAACCAAATGAAAAGGTGAAAGATGAGAACTGCAGGGAGCAAAAGACGTCCAGTGCAGAATGAAGACATACGGCCAGCCAAGTACACGTGTGCGTAATTCTATTACGCTCTAATTCGGTCAAGTCAACAGATGAAGCAAGGAGACGCAGATGGAGAGGAGCTGGTGAAAGAGAGTTCAGGATGATAAACAGAGATGGAGGGAGACAGAAAGCCGGACAAGTAGGTGCAACAGTAGGTGTGTGGTTTGTCTTTTCTTCATGCCTGGTCCAGGTGTCCACTGCCCACTCAGATTACGACCTCTGACCCCAACACATCTAACCCACGACCCTATTTCCAGTCTCACCCACTCTTGTTGTCTCCCTGCCACTTCCTTCCTTCCCTCCCTCTGTCGCTCCAACCTGTCAGATCTCATCATTTACTCCTCTGGGTGCTGGTACATGACTGTGGAAGACAATCAGGAGAAAAAAAAAAAAGAGAAAGAAATA
Organism: Holacanthus passer; assembly: GCA_025331565.1. Lineage (NCBI taxonomy): Eukaryota > Metazoa > Chordata > Actinopteri > Pomacanthidae > Holacanthus > Holacanthus passer. Next base: position 2,666,963 of record JAFREQ010000004.1, on the reverse strand, counting down.
GAGGGGGCGCTTGTGTGATTCAGAGCCGGGCTTCCCTGTGTGTCAGCGGGGGAGAAGGCAAACCCAGGAGTCTCCAGGATATGTGTGTGTGTGTGTGTGTGTGTGTGTGTGTGTGTGTGTGTGTGTGTGTGTGTGGGGGCAGCTGTCTGACAGCCTGTCAAACTATTAAAGTAAACAAAACCACCTACACGCTGACACACACCCACATACTGTGCATTGTGTGTGGAGTCATGTGCTGACAAATGATACGAAGATGACGAAGACGAAGACGACGATGATGATGGTCTGTGTGAGTGATTACAGCTGATTACACCGTGATACAAAAGTCATTATTGATGAATGTGGCAGTGGCAATGATTACGATGAAAATGAGGCTGATTATAATTAGACTGCTAATGATAATGATGTTTCCCAGTCTGTTCTCTCTCTCTCTCTCTCTCTCTCTCACTCTCTCTCTGATTTAGGTATATCACTTTTTTTTATTTACTGATGTTAATGCCATAGCGGAGAGGGGAAACTGAAACAGGAAGAGAGCGTCAAGTCTAAACACTCGCATTAATCATTCGACATGCATCAGCAAATATGCATGTTTTTATTTCGGCTATAAATAGAAGAGCTGTATCTGTGGCATCACTGAATGTCCCTGCCCTCACACACATACACACCTATGAGCATGATACATACACACCAACAACTATATTTACACACAACTACAATTAATGGAATCATTTATTTTAATCATTTCGATTTGCCCAGGAAAAAACAAACTTGCATCATGTCAGAGTTTGGATGAAATAGTGGCAGACTGACAGTGTGTGTGATTAAAAGCAAAAAGACAGCTAGAAAATGATGATACCATGCAAAATCAAGCTCATGTAACTGTCATATTTACATAAAGTCCCAGGTGTAGATAGAAGCCGCACCCTAACTCCAAACGTGTGTGTGTGTACATCCTACTTCTTTGTTTGCAGAGCTGTCATGGGGAAACACACCTGTCCTGTATAAAAAAGCATGAATAAGCAGAACCTTAACCTCTGCACGCACACACACTCTTTTCCCTGCTGATGCAGACATGATACGCCTCTCCTTCGACACACACAGCACATACCCTGAAGAAGCACACAGGCAAACGAGGCCGATTTCTACAATCCCAATTGGGCTGTTTGCTACACTACACACACACAAAGAAACTGCCTCACAGGTACAAAGATAGACAGAGGGGGCTGTTCTGCTGCTCTGCCCCCCTGCACACCCCTATGCACACAGACACACACCCATGCACACACACACCACTTTATTTAACAAAGTAAACACCTGGTGGCTCGCTCACTCTCCTCAGACCCGGATATACCAGCAGGAAAGCACACACACATTTACACAGAAGTGTTTCATATGTATCTCTATATATGGGAGGAAAATGTGTCCCAGAGGGTTTGACAGTAATCAGATATTTATGTCAGGTCAGATCAGTAAGTACTGTAAAGGTTGGAAATGCAGGAGCAACCTTCTCAGAACTGTCAGCTGTGAAGGCAAATCTGTGTGAAAGTGAAAGTGGCAACACTGAAAGAGGTTTTTGAGTCAGTTAAGCATTAAATTGCCAGTCAGTCAGGTAAGGTGGAGACTGTAGTGTGCACTAGCAAAGTGAACTGCAAGTAAAACAGCGATAGAATAATATATTTTCTTTAATTTCTTGATCGATTGGAACCATTTCCAGAAGTTTGGAGGCACCGATTGCTGCTAGATTTTAAATGAAAACCTTTTGTAAGTATGTATGTACTGTAGATATCTATACATTTTATATATTAACTCACCTGAGCCAACACACTATATCATGGCTTACAGCATTTAATTAAACTTTAAATAATTGATTATCTTAATGACGTTCTTCATTACATAATTTTACTTTGTATCTTAACTTGTTACTCATATTCAAGAGATAACTACATTTTTGCCACAAATGTGCTGTGAAAGCAGAGTCTGAATTTGTTTTTTTCCCTCTGGGTCTCTGTCCCAGAACACTAACAAAGCATTATTAATGACTGTGGTCAAACATAATGTGTTAGCTGGTACGCAGCAGTTTTTCCACAGCTTAAAGTGACATCGCTGTCCTCATGACGCCTCCACACCGACTCCCAAGACAAACATTCCCATTTGAGACAAACTGCCACGACAGCTGTTTGACTAGATAACAAAGTTTACTGATCAAGTACTTTCACATGCCTGTCACATTATTACCTTACCTAAAAACAAAGATCAGGAAGCACTGCGTCTTTTCTCCACTTTGTGTTCCTAATGTCAAACTGGACAGCAATCCAGTTCTGGGGCTGGTTAATCATTTAGTTAATAAAACACCTAGAATTACACAACACAAGTTACCAGAGCCCTTAACCTGCAAAGATATTCAATTTAGAATAACATAAAACTGGAAAAAGCAGCAAATCCTCAAATTCAAGAAGCTGGATAAAAGACTTAAATTGTAAACTGAACTCATTGATTCATTTTCTGTCTATTAACTTATCAGCTATTCCTTTCAGGCCTGGTCTGTTCTATTGTCTATTGTTCTATTCCAGTCATTTGATCACTTCCCTGTGTGTTAAATGAATGCACACCCGGCTCCACAGAAGTCAACAAAGTAAGCTGACATATCATACTGAACCCTACCTAACATGCTTTTTGGGTTTCACTGGCACAGGAACATTGTGTCTCTGAAGAATTAAACCTACCTCCTGAGGCTGACTCCTGCTCTCACTTCTCTTTAGTTTGCATCAGGCACAAATTCACAACCCCACCTCCACACATGTTCACAAATAGAGGAGTGAATCTAACGCAGGATGTGTGCACTGAACTTACCATCACTGGGACTATTTTTTTTTTTTTTTACCCATGTGTTTATGTGCTTACAATACACAGCCTGTTGTGTCATCTGAATCCTCTGACATGTCAGAAGCTGTTAGAGGCTTGGAGAAGCCTCTGCAACCAACATGCAGCAAGAGCAGTGGTTAAAGCGTGTCAGCACTCAATCATATGGGAATTTAGGATGAAGCACTTGCAAGCTGAAACACACAGTACAGCAAATATTGGGTCACACTTTCTATTATTGCATTGAAGGTTTGCTCTTGTTATAGAAAAAAAAAGTGGGTGTCCGGATCAGATGCACACTTTGTTTTATTTCAACATAATCCAGCTGTCTCACCTTGATTTTGTGCACGGACTTGCCCTCCTCCAGATCCTGGCTCCACACCCTGATCCCCCGCTTGCTGTAGTTGAGAGCCCAGCCCTCCTCGCACAGACACTCCGCCTTGAAGCTGGCAAAAGCCCGGTCGTCCGGGATGGTCACAGTGCGTCCAGACATGGCTCCTTACCGGGGAAAAGAGGCAGATGGAGGAGGAGGGGGGGTCTGTAGACTCCTGGTGGGCCCGGAGAGCAGAACGACAGGAAGAGGAGATCCAGCCACTCTTGTCCTCCTCTTCTTCTGCGGGGGATAACTTGTCTAATTCAATTTCCTCCTTGCAAAAGAAGCTCTCGCAGTCTGCTGCTGCTGCTGCTGCTGCACCGTGTCTTGTGATGGTGGGTGCGTGCGTGTGTGCGTGCGCGCGCTCAGGGGAGGTTCAACCCAACTCATGAAACTGAGGCGCAAAAGCCGCAGACGCACACAGGTGAGTGCGCGCACAAATCAAGCCGAGAAGTGGCCAAAAAAAAAAAAATCAGGATCGGATCTGAGTTGGATAAGTTTCACAAACAGACGCTCTTCACGCAGACCGTATGTTTCCTCTCGTGTCCGTGTCTGAACTGTGGGCTTCTCTTCCTGAGCTTACAGGGATGTGGAGCAGCTCTCCATCGCTGCTGTAGCAGGTGGTGGGGGGAGATGCGATGAGGAATAAGAGGAAGAGGAGGAGGAGGAATCAGGCGACGCAGCGGCGGCTACAGTGGAAACACCTCCCTCTGCTGCCTTCAGGTGCTCCTCGTAAAGCTCTGGACTTTCTGGTTCTTTAAATCCTTTGCTTCACCCTGCTTCTACTGCAAAGTTATAGCTGAATTAAAACTTGCAATAATACTGCTATATATGCCTATTCTAATTAACTTGAGCCTTTAAAAAATATATATATATAGCCTACCCAAAATATCTGTAGCTATTAACTTGCCATTGTTGACTATATGCAACCTGCATCTTAAACCTGTATTAAAACTGGTTTTAATAAGATTTTAGCTTTATTTCACCTGTTTGGGACAATACACAAAGGATTTCAGTGTCACTCGTTTTGGCCAGTATGTGGCGCTAGCTAATGGTATGATAGGTTCCAGTGTATCATGTGTAAATAATCTCGTGTATATTTGTTAAATTTGTAAATACTTTTTTAGCTTGTCTATACTGTTCATTTTTTACTATTTAACTGTTCTATCATCTTTGCTGCTGTGCAATGCAAATTTCACCACTGAGGGACGAATAAAGGTTTATCTTATCTCATCTTATCTTAGACCACACCATGAAAATTTCATCTAAATCAAATGATGATTGTCACACAAGGTTTATTTCATGTTGCCAGTAGGTGGACAATGACTGTGATTCCTAATAGACCTGTATACGTCTTCAGGACTCTTATCAAGTATGTGAAGTTTGGACACTGAAGTTACAACTTCCTGTTTCATGGTGACAAATGCATCATCAAGGCAGCTGCTTTATTATTTAGCTTCATCAAGGTCTTAAGGATTTGCTGACCATGTGTGAGGTGGATTAACCTGCTTGGAGTAATTTTGTATAGGGTTTTGTATCTTCCTGTTGCCAGTAGGTGGCGCTATGACTATAACTAAATATTGGCATGTAGATATCCTCAGGCCGGGACTCTTATCAACCATGTCATAGTTGGGGTAGACTTGATCATGTACACTCAAGTTACAACAACTTCCTGTTTCATGGCAAAACATGCTGTCATGTAGCTTTCCAACACTGAAGTATTTGGTCTGTAATATATGCAAGCTTTTTGATAATAAATAGCTGAGTCTCTTTTAATGAGAACAAAATTATTTTGGCTGCACCAACAGTAATGTAACAGCAGTGTATTAAATCCATCCAATGAATGTTATACAACTATATAAACACATTTTTCTTTTCATTACAGCTGGAAGAAAGATGAAACCAGCTGACAGCTGAGGGAAAGTTTGGAGGCAGTTTCTATCTGCTCAGTTCAGCAACAGGTACATGATATTTGCTGGTAAGCTGTGGAGAATGAGGCCTTCATTTTCTTTAATGTCACAAAATCTAATATAAACTTTAAAATAAACTCTATTTTCAATCACCCCTTTACGAATTATTATATAGTAATAAGCTGTATATGGTGTTTCTACAGTTATAACACGCATGCAACTCCTGTATGGCTACTCTGTTCGTTGTTCATATTCCCGACAGTCATTGAACGCAACCCGCGCTATCACACCATACACGCACCTTTCTGTAAACTAGTTAGTTCACGGAGCATCGGGAGCGCGCGTGGCTCCTGTTGGCTGACGTGGAAAGTGTTTGTCCTCACATATCTTTCTGTCATCCCTCTTCATGAACTGTTCATTGCTCAAGTTACACCGAGGTATAAACTCATGACTACTGAGAACAATAAACGTCCAATAAATTTGCTATAATAAAATCTTTTTGTAGGTGTCACCATGTTTCTCTTTTATTCTCTCACTGTGCTTCTGCTTCTATTCATTCTTCACTCAGTCTGTCAATTCATGTTCGGTTCCATCGCCCTCCCTCCTTTCATCCTGGAGTGTCTAAGCCCATTGTCAGCCTTCTTCACTCAGTTTGATCTGTGGGTGTTCTCACGACATCTTGAGGCCCGAATAATCTGAAGTGCACCTTTCATTTTCTGCTGAGAATCACAGAAGTGTATTTGTGCAAAGATATAAAACATGGAAAGGCCATGCATGTTTTTTTCTGAAATATTTGATTATGTGATGGCTGACAGGTACTGTAGTGTAGCCAAAGTGTTTTAGCCTACCACCCTGATCTACAGGAGCCACCTCTTAACACTGCATGTACATCCATCACAAAAAAGCTTTGTCATTGAGGTGTGATCCCTTCTTGTAAACACAACTCACTTATTTTGCACAGGAACAATGAAGCTATTTGGTTATTGAAATTGTCTTTCAACCCACACTCTAACCATTTTGCTGCCATGCAACAACCTTGCTCAATTCTGAATATAATCCTGCAATAGCTTTCTATGACTGACCTCTGACCTCCTGAATCAGGCAAGTGAGAGGAGACTTTCCTCACCAGGATGACTAGAGCATGACATTGTCAGTATAAAAACCTAAATTAAATGACTGTGACTCTCAATTGGCCTGTAGTTGTCTTCAGGCTGAGACTCTTTGGAGCAGACTTGATCATGTGCACTCAGGTTAGAACAACTTCCTGTTTAATGGTGAAACAAAGACATTCAACCATGGACATGCCGTCCAACAAAAACTCAAAAGCGTCACGATATAGGATCGCAAAGGCCTTTAGATTGTAATGAGGTTTATCTGGTTAATTCTCTAGGAGGATTAAAGTACAATACCTGTGAATGGCAAAAATAATTAATTAAAAATGGATGACTTCCTGCTGGATTTAGGTTATGGCACCAAGAGGCTGTTCTATAGATCTTGATATGATGCACATGCCTACCAGTATTTGTACAACTAGGTGAAACAAGAAAGATTGCAATTTTCGCCACTTCTGATGCAGAAAAATAATAATCTCTACATATGGGTTCCTGGCACACTCTGTGCTTGGGCTCTCAACATCCCAAATGACAAGTATTCTGTATGTCTAGAACAGTGGTTGCCAGACTTCAGGGCCACAGCTGGAGGGTGACACATGCTCAGAAACTAAAGCTCAATAGACCTCTTTCACAGCAAACAAACGTGTAATCAGTAACATAATTAAATGCTGCATTACATGACAATGACTGTCAGAACAAAGTCATAATTAATGTTATCAGTTCCACCTGTGATTTTCCCTCTATGACATGTCAATATGCCTGCAATGAACAATATCAGCCATCACATGCTCTCATTGTTGCTGAGATCAATAGTGATAATGAGTTTAAAATAAATATGGGCCTAAACATAGCAACAAGGGACGTGGGCAACTTGAACTGTGTTTGTTGGTGAGAATAAACGTACGATCAGGTGCACAGTGTTTAGATGGGGTGCCAGTGGATTGCTGATGGCAGAGCATGATGTCCTCTTATGATTCATGTGTGGTGGTGAGGCACAGTAAACCCACTGCCAGCACACAACATACCCACTTCAGACATTGCAGTTCTGCTCCACCGTAGGAGGCCCGCTCTATATATGTCAGAACACTTCTGCTTGGAGTGTATTTCAGTCAGAAGAAAATGACATTTTCAACAACACTCTGTTCCTTTTTCCCTGGATTACACCATATATTTAGTGGTAACCTCATTTTGAGTTTTAGATGAAAAGGCCAGTGAGTAAAACCACCACATTTCTGAACAATCCGTCCACGCTGTTCCTCCTATTAAATAACACGGTCTTTCTTTTTGAATTTTGAATGATATCTTTCTGCATTATTGCTGCAGCATCACATTTCAACTGGAAAAATTTACACATGCTTAAGAAAGCAAGATGCTCTTAAAATATCATTTTAATGCGATACAAAACAAGCTGGTATATTATTATCAGGAATATCAAACCAGGTGTCTTGTGCAAGAAGTAATAAATTCATGCAACGTTTCCTCTCAACTTTGAGCAACAGCCCTGTTTTTGTAGGTGTGTGTGTGTGTGTGTGTGTGTGTGTGTGTGCAGCTGATAACTTGTTCTTCCTCATACAGAAACTGTTTGAATCATTTCAAGTCCATTGGGTTTTCCACAATGACTAATCTTTTTACCCACTGTTCTCTCTTTCGCAGAGGCAATAAAGCAGATCAAATACAAACAAAAAACACATCATTAGATAAGAGTGTTCACACTGGGGAGAAACACCCAAGACGCATCATTTTGAAACATCATCTTATGGAGTAAATCCTTTACTGTCCCCAAGTGTGACACTTGCACAGGCATGCACCAATCATCTTTTTCCCTCTGCCAGGGAAAGGTAGAATGGATAAAACATTAGATAGTTTATAGAAGAATATAAGTCATAAAAGTGCAGTATTTTTGATGAGATTGAGCCTCAACATTATATTTCTGTGTCCCATTGAGAAAAAGAACCTGAGTCAAAGAATGCAGCTCAGCCTACCCCAGTTTTCATTGAGTACAGTGCTGCATGTCAACCAGTCTTTGGAGTCTCCTCTCTGTCTTAGCCAAGTGTAGTGAAGCCTGTGGAATCATTTCCCTTATTGAATAAGGATAATCAATTTAGAATCAATTTTCAATCAATCAATTTTAGAAAGACAACATTTGATGAAGATGATGATATTTGCCTGCAATATAGGTTGCCCATATTTTCAAACAACCAATCCTGCAGGCACCAAAGGCACTTTCACCAGGATGTGGGAGAATTATTTCAGCACCATTCAACTCCACGGATGCCATGAACTAAGTCTTTTTGTTGCCAGGTACTTTATGAGCATATAGACAAATCAGTGTTCAATCCAGATATGTGCTGCATTGTTTATGTTTTTATATTAGGTTAGATAATGAGTAGAATAGAACATGATGAATATGAAAGTGCTGAAAATAAGTAGAATATCATAATTATTCGTTTAATTGTGGTGACACCTGAGACAACTTAGCAGTCAATGTTGAAAACCGGGCCATCTTAGTGTTTTAGTGTTACCTGTGTACTCTGCAGCCAAAACGTTACACTGTGTTTTGATGCCACCTGGCGGCCATGTTGAACTCATCCAAAGACAAAACATCAGCTTGTGTCATCATATTTATATTCCTCCGAAAAGACCAGAAAATCAAAACAACTGTGGACACAGTAAATAAACTACTCACGGAAATTGTGCATTGTTTTATGTTGTACTACAAATACGGGGCAGCTTTCTTAATAAGTCTTAATAATCTTAGTAAATGAAGCGACTATTTAAGTCGCTTGCACTTGGCAACACTACGCATGCGCAACAGATCAACGGCAAGTTTGAAACCGTTTAAAATCTTGAGGCTTTTCAGCATTATTGTCCCTCTTTGTAGAAATTTCTCTTGACAGATAAGAGAAATATAAGTAATTAACTGACTCCTGTGAACTCCAGTGTTGCGTAACTTGATTGAAACGAACACGGAAGTATGTAACAGATACAATCTCGCTATGAGAAGTTTCCAGCAAAACATCATTTCCCACAATGCACCACGCGTTCTGGTGACATCCACGCTGCGATGAGGTGAAGCGGTTGTTTTCGTCTCGATGGTTGCGATCAGCTGCCTGTAAATAATAGCTGTTACACTGGGAATCAACGCGGTGTCACCGACCTGAAGAGAATCAGCTTCCCTCTTGAATTACCGCCACACCGGCTTCATCCCCCGGGTCGTTTCTCGGTGAGTTTATCGCCATGTTATCATCGGTTCCCTCCAGGCTAATAGCACGAAGGTCGCGCAGCCTGTCGCCCTGCAGCCGGGTCCTGCAGACCAGCGCCTGTCAGGCCGCCCGCGACACGCCGGCCGAGACCAACCGCAACCCCATCGTGTCCACATCCCGGGTCTCCAGGAGGGGCATTCTGTCAGAGGACACCACCGGTACCAGTGTGAGCCCAGCGGTGCAGTACCATCACCTCGCCCCTAGGTGGCTGACCAACCTGGAGAACCGCCGCAGCTCCTGGGCGGCCCTGGCCAGCAGAGGGCGCAACAACAACCGGTACTGGGAGGAGAGTGGAGGTGAGGGCCGGGGGGCAGGTGGAGGGTCCAGCCGGGCCGGAGTGGCGTCTGTCGGTGTGCTGTCTGCTGCAGCCGTGGCCTTCTGCCTGAAGAAAGACTCTGACAACAAAGGTAGACTTCATCAGCTGCCACTGTGTGTTCTGACATTATTGCTTTGTCCACGAGGCACTGATGAGTTATTATAGAAAATATTATAATTTGATAACAGTTTACCCCCCCAAAATTTGGCTTTAAAAACATTATTTGCTTTGCATTTTGTAATGTTTTCTGCCTCTGTTTCTGGCTTTGCACTGAAAAGGTGATGCTCTTCTGGAGGCTGCAAGGACCAATAACTCTGAAGATGCAGCCAGGTACCCATCAGCACACACACATACACATACACACATGCACACTCACTCCAAATGAAAAGACATTTCACTGACCCTACTTTTATCCACAGTATGTGTTGTTTTTCTATAGACATTCCTAAACCTGAATATTTTCATATTTTATCCACTTAAAACACATTTTTTAGGTTGGTAAATCCATTCTTCAGGTCTGGTTTAATTGCATTGGCTTTGTCTGTCACACTGAAAGGTCAGGTTCGCAAGATAAATTGGTCAGACACTTAAAATATGTAGAAAATTGAGCCACAAATGGCTGAAATGTCATTTTGAACACACTGACACCCCTTCTCGTAGAGGCGACACCTCTGTGATATATATAATTTCAACTGGACTAAATTTAGCTCCATTTACTTGAATAATAAAAATCAATGGATCTTTGTAGCATGATAATGTCAGTGTCAAGCTATAATAGGCTCTTGTCAGTAGAGAATATAGAACTTTTTTCCCCAGAGTTTTCCCCTAAGATCCTTTGGCCTTTTTGGCCACACAGCTCTTGTGAGTTAGCCATCATCTTCTGCTCTTCAGTACTGTTCAGATATTATAGCCTTATGTAAGTCACAGATCAACTGCTTAGGTCAGTTTGTAGAACAGCCAGGATCATCTGCATTTAAAGAATTTCCCAGTTTGGGACAAATAAAGTACATCTATCTATCTATCTATTTATCTGTATCTATTTATGAAAGCACACAGTTATATCACCTGTTGTTGTAGTCCCACCAAAAACCACTAGGTGGAAGAAGAGGACCATCTGTGTGTGTGTGTGTGACTATCAGGAGAGAAGGTGTTTGCAGGATGGATGTCACAGTCAGCCTCAATGCTCAGTTTCAACTGTGTGCCTTGATTTTTTTTTTTTTCTTTTTTTCACGAATTGAAATGCGGCCTTGGCCCTACAGTCTCCCTGCACAGACTGAGACAGTCAACCAGAGCCATTCAAACAGGAATATGCCGGGAGTGTATGTGTGCCTCTCTGTGCAGCCATGTGCTGATAGTGCTTCTTGGTCCCATCTGTTCTGCTGATAATATTGCATTACAAATCTTGAGTAACTATGAAAACAGACAAAAGTGTACACACTGTAGGCAGACACACAAGCACAGGGTCATGAATCTAAAATTTGCATAGGATATTCTCCTTGTGACACCAACATATTAAAGAACCTTCAATGTGGCAAGTAATATATTAGCCCCTTTGGCTACATAACAAACACATTGCCGTTCATATTGGCGTATGGTTGGATTTTCTCATCGTCATGCTGCTCAACTTTGTCCCATAGTCATGTGTTAAATCTGTGCTTGTCTGTGTACAGTGTGTCATTGGTTATTTGTATCAGTGTATACGAGCGCAGCGTACATATGTTTATCCATGTGTGTCTCCATTTGCTGGCTTGGATTACCTGTGCCCGTGTGGCAGATGGTGAAGGTGAGAGTGCAGCGAGACAGTCAGCGAGACAGCGAGTCAGCAGATCGCAGATGTGTTAAGTGCTTGGGTTTAGTTTATAGAAGTGGTAGAGTGTCAGGGTGTGTCTGCTGAGAGGCAGGGGAGAGGAGAGAGGTCTCATTTCACACAGGCTTGAGAAAAGCACTTGTACTACAAATGTGGTGAAACCTTTTATGATCTTGAGACAGAATTTGTGTGAAGTTGATGCACTTGTCATGAGACCAAGGCTTTACCATAAAATGCACGCTCCACTGATAAGCCTTCATGTAGGCTGATGAACGAATACTGGAATTTTAGGGATGGAAGCTGATGTCGGTTCATATTTTGTACCAATATTTTTATATCTGAAATATTATTGGTTAAGATTAGAATATCCACCTTCCAGTTTTATTGCAGCCTAGCTTGTCAAACAGTTTTGTCTCTGGGATCTTACAGCTCACAGTCATGTAGCATTTTCCAATTAGTTATTAGTTATTGTTGATAAGTTTCAAGTGGGGTTTTTCCTGCAGATTGCAAAACATGGCCTCCTGTCTACGGTCAACTCTCTGCATTGTGAACAATCTAACTATCCGACAGTTCAAGTAGACATGCATGCAAAAAAAGCCCACATTTCTGGATAGGAAGGAGAAACATCTGCTTTTGACTATTATGAAACATTTCAACAGTTTTTTTTTGATATGCAAATATTGCAACTCCTACTTCTTCAGGGAGGTGGTTGAATGAATGAATTCTATTATTAATGCCATTACGTCAATGTTAGTATTTGTTTGGTACAATGCAAAACCTCTTCCCACAGATCAGTGGGATCCCACAGTCTCTCTGCTTTAACTGAACCTTCTGCCAAAAATAAAGTAGTATGAGCTGCTCAGTTTGAATGAACTGAATCAGGTGCTGCACCCTGACAAACTCAGATGTAGCTGTAGTCATGAGTATCATGAGTGAGTCATTTTCTCTGCCCCAACCCTAACACTGGCCGGCAGACCAGGCAGTGAAAACAGAACCAGAGAGCTTTGAGAGCTGAGTGCAGAGCAGACAGAGGCCACCGTGTTGACTGTAAACACACACACTGTCTGCCTGCTCAGCACAAGAGACGACAGACGGATCACTTACACACACACACACTTATACGGACTGTGCCACTCCAGTACCTGATGTCATCCCCTCGGGCAGAAAACTCGACACACACCTGGCTCACACACACACACAGACACATTAACTGGTCAAGGAGCAAGTGTGTGGCCTCAGATAAACACAAAGACATCATGAGCTGGTTTCATGCTGGTGTGTCTAACAAGGCAGGTCTTTGATACAATCACATGAGCAGCTGGGCAGCCATAGCTTGGTTTAAAGACTTTTGTGCATTTTCATTTTCCCTTTTAAGTATAAACAAATCTTTATTCTGGCATCATTATATCTCATTATGTGTTAAGATGCTAATAACACCACTACTATTATTATATTGATACCACGACTATATGGACTTGTTTCAGACATCCTCTACTATATATCAATCTTAATGGTGCGGTTAGATTATAACCATTTTGTTTCTTTTTCCCATCAGGCTTTTGAAGGAGGGGGTCGACCCAAATCACCGCCACCGCCTCGGTTGGACCGCTCTCATGGTGGCTGCCATGAACCGACAGCACAGGTCTGTGTGTGTTCCATCCAACTAAAACCCACTGAACAAACCATGAGCTTTACAGTTCTCAGATGCCCTCCCCGGTGAGCATATGTAACAGTAACGTAGTGTTCGAGTATCACACAGCTGTCTGCACCAGTTAGCATGTGAGCATATGTCATCTGTGTCCCCGCTCCAGTTGTTACAGTAGGTCCTCAGAAGTGCAAAGTGCGACTTTCAGACTGACAGACGGTCTTTACCCGTTCCCCCCATCTCTCTGTCCAACAAATTAAATTAGCCTCCTGGCCCCCAGAACACACACAACACAGAGAGGGGCTGAGGTTAAGGCCGGGCCAAATCCAATTTACAGGGCTTTTTTTTTTTTTCCTCCATCAGGACTGTGTGGTCACTTTTTTGTTTGAGGGCCTCATCTGCTCGTGAGAAGCATAATGTGAAATTTGAATATGAAAATAGTTTAAAATGAGCTTACTTTGAATCTCAGGGCTGCTGTTGCATCTTCTTCAAGTTTGTAATATAGTTGGAATAAATGCTGCTAAAATGGAAACTTCTCACCTGGACTCACACACAATAGTAAGAACATGCCATTTTCTTACTGTAAATAATATAAATAAATTTTCAGTTTTTTAGGCTTTGGAGCATGTAGTTTGTGTTAAGTTCAAATTTTCAATCTTTGCTTTTCTGCGTTTTATATTAATATGTTGTAATACTTATATATTTATATGCAGGAGATTAAGTGCTGAATTGGTTGATGGAAAGTTAACTGACAACAATTTTTGATAATTGATTGATAGATCAAGGAAAAAAATGCCAAACATTTGCTGGTTCCAGCTCCTCAAATGTGAGAGTTTTCTGCTTTTACATGATTGTAAATTTCATATCTGTGGATTTTGTGCAGAGCAAGTTATTTGTACCTGTTATGCTGGGCTCCCAGACATTTACAAATTTCTCCATTACAGTATCAATCATAAAAATGATTATGAGATTATTGTTAATGAAAATAATTGTTAGCTGTCCTCTCTTGGTGGTGATGCTTGAGCTCCAGTATGTCTTTACATATACATGACGTGTGCTGAGTGATTGTTGGTGTGTAACATATTGATGCATGTAATGCGTTTTTGAATACAAATTTGGTCGTATGTGTGTTTGTGTCTGTGTGCACCGTGTGTGTGTGTGTGTGTGTGTGTGTGTGTGTGTCTCTGCGCTGTCTTGTGTGTGTGTGTCTGTTATGAGTGCTATAACTCAGCGAGGCAGTGACACTCCTCTGTGTTTAATCCTGTCTTCCAACCCCCCAGTGAGCCGTCACTGCTGCAGGGAAGACAGAACATCGCTTCACACACATCAGTCACACATGTCTCTTCATATACACACACACATACACAATCATATCCACACACACAAGCGAGGATGCGTGCATGAATGCACACACAAACACCAGGCAAGGGGAGTTTACACCAAATATCTTACAGGCCAACTGCCTATTACTCAGTCACACACAACTTTATTTGCAGCCGTTAAGTGAAAACACTGGGAACATTACTCACAAACAAGGTTTAGCCTGTAGCTAGAATGTCAGCATGGATCTTATTGTTGAATTACTTCAGCCCTCTCTCACACTGTATTTATATTTTCCTGGACCAGGAGTGATAACTGTGTTTCAAGAGGATTTCACCACACTGATTCTTTCTAGTACCCCCTTTATACCCACTGGGCAAAAAATCCACTAACACCCATCATAACATCTGGCTTTTGTCTTCAGTGTGAAAGGGTACAATCTGCATTCATTCACAGGTCAAATGACTCTACAGTAGTTACGG
Organism: Holacanthus passer; assembly: GCA_025331565.1. Taxonomy (NCBI): domain Eukaryota; kingdom Metazoa; phylum Chordata; class Actinopteri; family Pomacanthidae; genus Holacanthus; species Holacanthus passer. Next base: position 2,651,876 of record JAFREQ010000004.1, on the reverse strand, counting down.
GTATTTATCATCTCCAGCTCTGATCGACTGTGATGGAAACACAACGCCCAGGTGGACACGCTAATTTTTGCCTCTTTTTCGGCGCGATGCTGTGATGTGTGTTACAGGTTGAGAACAACATGCACCGGTGGATTTGTTCAGGTGGCACTGACTTTGATAGAGAGGCTGAAGTAAAAGATATAAAAAGTTACTGCTGTAACATTGTTACGGGCTTCCATGCTGCTTCCTATTGTTGCCTGTTTTCTGGCACATTTGTGATGTCAAACATTACACACCAGAAAAAATACAAAAAGTCAGTCTCATCTACTGGCAATGAAAAAGGGGTCAATCACCTATTTTAATGGGTTTAGCTGAGTGTAAAAAAAACTATATATATGCACTAATTTTTGTGTAAAATAGTGTAGGTGTAGCATCCACCAAGCAGCCTCTCTGGTGTTCAGGGGTCGAGGTGCGGCTGTGCGAGGGAATCAGGGGTGGAGTAGAGGGCTGTGTGTAAGAATTAAGGGTGAGACTTTAGGGGCGTGTGTTTGCTTAGCTTTGATGTGGGGCTAAATCAGGGAGGCGCAGGGCCTGGCCCACTGTTTGCACTCTTTAACACACAATACCCATCTCCATCTCTCTTTCTGTCCCTCCATCCCTCCCTCGCCGCTTTCACGTGCACAATGAGCGCTCAGCCAAGTGTAGCGCCTGTTGACCGTTCCGACCTGTCGGCCGAGCGACTCGGTGGAAGGGAGGGGAGAGAGACGAGGGGACGATGGTGCGAGAGGGCGAGCGGCTCGTTGGGAAAGAGAGGAGAGAATAGTTTAGACGTGGAGAGAGAGTGATGTGGAGTGGGATTATGGGTTTGGGGCCGGGATTAGCTGGATTTGAACAGTGGTGGAAATCACCAGAGAGTTCCCAGTGAAATATTATCATCATTTGGTCACGATACAACACTATTGTGATGGTAACAAGTCTGGTTTAGAGACAGAGTCAGTTACCATATATGGGATATCATTGTTTGTAATATTTTCTCACAAATAATACAACACATTAAAGTTTTCTGTTAACCAGTAATTTTCAAAAGAATGCAAATCTCCTTTTTTGATTTCACAGCTACATAGCAACCATACAATAATTAAGAGAGTAATGGCTGTTGAAAGCTGATGAACATGAACTTCACCACCTTGCACATCCTGATTAACACAGAAAATATGGAATAATTAGGCCTCTTAAAATCATCTAAAGCATCTTTGAAAAATTCTAGTTATATTGTACTAGCTGTTATTGTTCTGTTGGCTTCACACTGAAAATACACAACATACTAAGTTATGCACGTCAACCATTCAAGTGATGATGCCTTGGAGTGACTGGTTTTCCACAGGACAACACAGTGAGGTGAAAGGGGTTGTTTACCTGGATGATGTGTTTGAGGTGTGCCGGTTCACCCAGACTGCAATGAGAGCCTGCAGCTCTTCATCTAACCATGACACTTTTTGGGGCAGTTATTCCAAAGCTACTACATTATTTGATAAAAGTGTTTTGATTTTTTTTCTTTTACATGCATGGTTCCTTACAAGTTGAAAATTGCTGTACTGTACATGCCATCATTTGCAAAAAAAAAAAGCTAATTACAATTATATTTCAACCAATCAAGTCTTTCGACAAACATGAAAAAGAAAAAGTAACTAAGTGCAGCGAACGTCTCTTCCTGCCGTTTATCTGACCTCAGGTGTGCAGCAGGTGAGATGAGGTCAAATGAGGTCCAGCGTCTGGACCAGGTGGTCAGAGACATGGATGGTCAGTTCGTCTCGGGTGTCTATTATAGCCCGGGAGAGACGGAAGTGTCTGCTTCCTGTCTCCCCTCCAGGGCAGGGATGGGAAACTAACACCAGCACCAGTCACCTGTTGGCAAACCTCGGCACAAGCTGAAGGTTAAATCTACCAGGCTCACACAGGCTTGTTGATGAACACTGGTCATTATTTCAGGCGTTGGATATAAGAGCAGGATGGTGGTATAGCAGGGAGACTGTCCTTTAACTGGTTCAGGTTTTCTTTCATTGAAATGATCTTGTTTTGTCTTAGTTTAGCTATGAAATTAAAAGAATCTTGTAATTTACAGAAAACATTGTTTCAGTACTTATAACATCGTGTTAGGAAGTCTGTAATTTTAACTTGTGCCCCACTCGTTTAAAATGGGAGTTTAACCTAATTAACCTCTGCATGCCTTCAGTTTGGCCTCAAATTAGTGCTGCAACTCTCCTCCTAAATGTCCCAAATAAAGTTAGCCACTTGATCATCAGTTGATTAGTAAAACTATAAACTCTTTTCAAAAGCTCATTAGTTTTACCACCATCCCGTATAATTAAATCTCCCCTCTCTTTCATCTTTTTAGCTGCACTTCCCTCCTCTCATCCACTCCTCCTTCTCCTCCTCCTCCTCTCCGCAGTTCTTCCTCTCTTTATCCCTCCATGTTTACCTTTCTGATGCCATTAACCCTTTTCAGACCATCTCATTTCTTCACACAGTCCTGCCCAGCCTCGTGTGACCAACCACAGTTTGTGTGTGTCTGTATGCGTCTTGGAGGATGCATCCATGTGTTTGTAGAAGTGCTTGCAAGGGTGAGAGGAGAGCCCTCCGTGGGTCACACCCCCCCCCAGCCACAGTGATACAGTAACAAAAGGGGACCCCCCGATAGTCCTTTATACTCCCCTCAGCAAGGTCAGACACAAAGACCTGGCCGGGCTGTTCTCAGCCTCACTCTCCCACAGGAACACACATGTTCGGGAGCGACGACACAAACCACCAAAACCTGCTCAGATTTGAATTATGTTAATGGAGATGAAAGCTGTCTCATGTTCTGGTTTGTCTTTAGTTTTAATAATATAGTGGAGTCATTTGTTTGGATTGTGTACTGTACTTGTGAGCTTGTATTGGTATCTCAAACAGACCAGATTCCATTTAGAGCTGAAACAATTATTGGAAATATATAAATCAGACTATTTTTTTAAATCATTTTTTGACTGTTTCTGTGGTTATTTCAAAGCAAAAATGTCCAACACTTGCTGGTTCCTTCTTCTCAAATGTGAAGATTTGATGCTTTTCTTTATCATATGCAATAATTATAGTGTCTTGAGGTTTAGACTGTTCTGGCTGAAACAAGCGATTTGAATACATCACCTTGGGCTCTGGGAAGTTACATTGGATATTTTTCACTATTTTCTGATTTACATTTTGTTGAGAAATATGTCTTCAAAAATGTGCAGGTTAATCTTTTGGTCACTGAGTTTAATTGACACATGCTTCAAATATTTTGTTTCAGTTTTTTGTCAAATGCACAATGTTGCATATTTTGAATACATTTTTGTCCTGTGAAAATATTTGTGATTTTCCTTTTTAAACCAGCACTTTTTCTGTTGCTGTAACAGGTGAACAGGTTGTTTAATTCACATCTCACCTTTTAAATTGACCCATAGGTGTGATTTTAGAGTTGACTTACGCTGTTGCTCCACCTCCATTCATGATTTCATATCTCCTGTCAGTAGTGATTTTTAAGAGCACAGCCTGTTACGTGGTCAAGTGCAGTTGCTCTAAAAAAAGAAGTCCACCTCATCCTCATGAATATTCATTTGGCTCCATTTAAGCCCTTTCAGCCTCATGCCATAACCATTTCGCTGAAAATGATCCATCACTCCCTCCCAGACCACATTACACAGTCACAGGTTTAATGACAGCCAGCAGCGAACTGGCAGGGTTCATGTTTCGGCCATCGCCCCCGTTCTCGCTCTCGTTCGGCACAGACTGGCAAGACTGGTTTTTGTGTGCGTTCATGTGCGCGTCTGTGTCTCAATGTCAAAGCCATCGCTCACGTTCATGGTGGTAAATGTAAAGTGTGCTCTGTAGACGGAGAGACGGTACCTGGAATGTCCGTTGGGTCACAGTGAGTGGTGTTGCCGAGGTACTCGTGTTTGTTCTATAAGGCGGTACGCTCCAATGAAGGACTACACACAAACACCCAGCGCGACACAAAAAGCCCCTCCAGCGGCGCCGGAAACGGGCCAGACCCTTGCCCCTTCAATGTGCACATATGTACATGTTAGGAAACAGACGAGCGTGTGGTGAAAGAGGGAAGCAGCCGTTGGTGTGTATCCATCACCACAGGGCTAGGAATGGAAGTGATCAGGTGAAAGAGTTACTGTCAGTTGAGGAGTTAGATATTTACATCTTTGTACAGCGTGTTTGTTTTCAGGCTGATGATGTGAAGGAAGCAAGTGTCGGCCCCATCCCCAAATCCAGCCTGCATCTTACTTCCTTTAACCTGAGTAATGATTTAGGTGCCGTGGTGTTTCCTTTACCATTTATATTGAGGTAGCTATTCCCAAATATCTCTGGTTATATTAGGCCATTGTCGGCACTGTTGCTAATGAGAAAGCTGCTTTATGACAATATTGGATTTACAATATTTACGAATGTGAAGAGGAACCTTTTTTTTTTTTTTTTAAATCACTGAATTCACTAAAAACAGGACACCCTCAGATACTTAATCTATAAAATCTTCTGTATCAGATATGTGATATAACCATAGACTTGATGAAATCTTTCAGCACTAGTGGCTGTAAATGCTGAATTATAACTGTGCAAAGGCCTGTGTGCATGTTGGCATTTATATAAAACAAGTTCTGTATGGGAGCTTTACATGTGTTTAAATGTGTCTGTGTCTTTCGTTGTTTTTCCAGTGTGGTGAAGGTTCTGCTCGAAGCCGGCGCCGACCCTAACGCCGGAGATCACTTCAACAACGTTTACGACACCTCGCGGGAGAAAGGCATCCACTCGCTGGAAGGTGAAGAAAAAACACCTTGCGATTGCGTGTGCATTCACCAGGCGTGTGTGTTTGTGTGTGGTTGCTATATTACACATATGAATCCTAAGCGATGAACCAGATATTATGAACCATTATGATTTGCATAAAGATTTGCATATGTGAGCATGTTTGAATTCTTCCGGATTATTTATTTTATATGTTCTGTGACAAGTAGTGTGTGTTTTATTTGTTTTTCTTCCGAGCTCGCACACATACACCCAGACAAGATGGCACAGACACACACACACAAACACACTCTTTGCCCCCCCACCCCCAAGTCTGTGTTGGGTTTCTGCAGACATATTTATATGGGATATGTATATTACAGACATTTATATGGCTGTCAGGTTTGGGTCCACGTGGGGCCGGCGTAGCGTGGGGAAGCGTTTCCCAGACGCACACTGATGGATGGGCTAGGGGGGCCTGTGCGACGCTTTATTGGGTTAGCTATGATTATCCCGCCCTGTCTCTCTCTCACACACACGCAGACACTGCAGAGAGAGACTGCCAGAGAGATGGAGGAAAAAAAGAGTGGGACGGACAGAGGAAAGGAAAGACTGATGAAGGCAGGAAAAATGAAAGGAGGGAGGTAGCGAAAGAAAGCGAGTGGAAGGGAAGAAGGGATGGGTGGAGCGAGGGAGAGGTTAAAGACGGAGGAGAAGGAAGAAGATGTGGCTGTTTGGAGGGGTGACGGAGGGAGGGATGGAAGGAAATGGGTGGGATGATGAGGGAGGGAGAGGAAGTCAGGAAATGGATGAGACAAAGTTATTGGGATAGAGGGAGCAGGGAGGGAGGGAGGAAGAGGGTGCAAGTGATGAAAGGAATTGATGGATACCGAGGAGCAGAGGAAGGAGGCGGAAAAAATAAAAATGGATGATGGAGGAGTGGCACGAGATGAGTGCTCTTATGAAAAAGAGAAGTAAGGAGAGAATGATAGACTATCTCTATTATTAGTAAGGAGCACAGCAAAGAAGACCCTAAAACACAACCCACATTATTCCTATCGTGTTGGACAGTTGAGCTTAAATCTGTGAAAATGAACAAGTCTTGTAAAGCTGGAAACAGGAAAGACAATTTTGTAGCGTGTAGTGTTATCATTGTCACACTTGCTGCAGCTTTACCATTGACTGTGAGTTGATTAAAAAAGCTCTTCCTGATTTAAGGGCTCTCACAAAGTGAACTCGCTGCATTTCAGAATGAAGGGGTGTATGTTTTTGTTTGTTATTTGGAAATTTTAACATGAAATTCAGGAAAAACTCATACAAATGAACCATGTTTCCAGCAGGCTCTTTTTGTGCCATTTCTGTCCAGTGCATGTTCTGCAATAGAAAATCTTTTGTTCTAATCTTTCTCGTCTCTTGTCTCCCTCCCTTCAGTCCTTGTGTCCAGAGAGGATGAGTTCAGCAGCAGGCTCAGCAGCAGGGCTGGCTTCCGTGGCTGCACGGCGCTTCACTATGCCACGCTGGCTGATGACCCACGCACCGTCCGCATGCTGTTGGAAGCTGGTACGTCACACTGCCAACCTCATCCTCAGCTCCACTTTAGAGTCCACCTCTTAAGAGTCACGTAGACTATCGGCTGTTACTTTGCACATATTTCCAGAACACCTCAATTTTACATTATGGTGGAATGGGTTGATTCTCTAACATGCCCCTAAACAGTGAAAATCTTTTTAGATACAAAAGATGGATTAGTTTCTTGACTATGGTTCACACTCATGTTCCACATTATATTATATTCTACTCATGTGCTCCATCCATACCCCTATAATACAGAGAAAGGGAGAAAGAGGATTTTTGCACCCTCTTCCTTATATGAACCAAGTCTGTCCTTCATGAGGGAAAACTGCAAAAAAAAATGCAGCTGTCACCTGAACTCAATCAGTCCCAGCTAAAACAATCTGACAGACCTCAATTATATTGTCCACAGGAAGGGAAAGGTCCCAGTGGTTTAACACAGTGTCTTTATCTGTTGGTAGGCTGGGTAATGCTCAGTCTACGTATATTTGACAGCTGCTTTGCAGATTTAATACCTCTGCCGAAGAGGGGATGTTTGCTTCTTGCTGCACAGATTGCAGTGATAGCTGGTCTAAAGTTTGCTCAAGAATATGTCATTTTTTGTGCCATTTACATTTTGACTTACATGTGGCACACACAAATCTTGTGGACATCTATGAACCACAAGATTTGACGATGTGCATTTCTGATTTGAGTGGAAGCCGTGCCACTGGAGCATGGGGCACATACTTGGTAGGGAACACCCCCGTCAGAGAAACACAATTTGACGATGATTTGACAATTTGCTGACAACATGATTTGCTGTCGCTGCTGTGTTTCTAACCAGCTGAATAGATTGTTTGCCATTTTGAATTTCAGACTTTTTTTGCCGTTCCTCTGACACATTTTATGTAAATCTAAATGAAATTGGATTTCATATGGTTTGGTTTGGCATACAGAGATACATGGATATGCACAAGTTTGTGTTTTCTTTGACACCCTGCTTTCATGGGATCAGATTACGTCTGTGCTGTTAATTCATGTACAAGAATTAGTGATTCTACTGTGGGATTTATTAATTTGAGGAAACAAATGACTAACTGGAGGTACCAGTTTTAGCACGGCACATGTCAGCCTCCTTACCTTAATCTTTGCTATTCAAAGTAAATGGTTCTCATTCTCCCTCAGAGCTGGAGGCAGTGTCGTCTCCGCCGGTTTTAAAAAGCTTTCCATGTATCATCATCTTAACGTTTCCACCCCCGAGTAATATAAACAGTATTACAAAGCTCATTTGAAATTGATCACTTGCTCATACCCCCTTCTCCATTTACTCCCATTACACTCGCACCTGTCGTTGACTCAGCTCCGCCGACACACACACACACACACACACACACACACACACACACACTCATAGACCCTGGGGGCAGAATATCCCCCTCAGTTTCCAGGCGAGCAGCTCTTAAACAAGCGAGGCCTAGTTGAACTGTGACCTCCACACAGAACGTGCCCTTGGGGTAACTCCACAATCACAGGATGTGTGTGTGTCTTTGTGAGTGTCTATGTGTGTGTCTATGATGTGTGTGTTCACTCAAGCCTCCATTTCATCAATTTAAATACTCATATATTCATGTGTGCTTTTATCCTTTTGATATGTTTACGTTTGTACACGCCTTTTTGAGTTTTAACTTAGTAGTTGCTGCGTTTTAGGCCAATACCTTTTTAATCTAAAAACACTCCAACCATCACCATCACTACACACACATACACACACACATACATACATACGCACACACAAGCTAGTATTAATGTCTTGTTTATGTTTATGATGGATGGTGCATCTAAAGCTCTGTCTGCCCGTCCCTCCCGTCTCACCCCTGCGTCAGTAAGTGCTCCGTACGCTTAAACAAATCACTTTGTCTAACTTGATCAAATCTTCTCGAGATGCATTTTTGAATTAAAAAGGTAAGAAATTTCACAAAGCAGAGACATTTGTTTTAAGACAATCACATTAAAGACGGGTCGGGTTGTTCCTCGCCCGACTGGGCCGTTGCCGGGTTGGCGCCACCATCATGGCCAATAACAATCAGGACATCACAGACTTTCAATCACAAACACATTACAGTCCATGTGCATGTGGGATGTTGTGTGAATGGGGGCTTAATCAAAGACTTTTGTGCAAGTTTTTAATGCGTGTTCGATTATTTTTGACACAGTATTTCTTTAAACCATTGCTCTTTGCACCCTTTTTTTAAACATCGTCACAAAATATCTTAGAAACTGCCACAGCCTCAGGACATCTGTGTGTGTTTGTGTGTGTGCGTCCTCTGATTGTGCATCATCTTCCCTTCATGTATGTGCGCTTTGTATCCCATACCTTGTTATTTCCCCTGTGTTTGTGTGCGTCCATGTTTGCTCTTTTGGCCTTAGCCGGCCCTCGGCTCACATCTCCATCCATCACAGTCTCCAGGCTCACCCCTCGGGCCTCTCCTCGGCCCACAGTCCCTCGCACTACCTGCGGACGGTCTCCAGCTCCTCCCCGGCCTCCGCATCAGGCCCCGTGGCCGGGGGCGCTCGGTAATGGACGACTCCGTAGGTGGTAGGAGGCCCAGAGGAGACACACATGCTCACAGATGCATACAATACAGATACAAGGACACAGTCACACGGGCACAAAGACCAGCAGGGGCTCTCTCCCACCAGCTGCAGTGAAAGAGAGGGAGGAGGAAATAGGAAAGAGGAGGGGAGTCCTAATAGGCATAACTAAAGCACTTCTAATGAAGGGATCCTGTCTGTGTGTGTGTGTGTCTGTTGGTGTGAGTGTCGTTAGTGTTGATCCTGTTATAAAGTGCTGTGGCCCAGAGGGTTGGCCTGATATTAAAGCCCTAAATGATGCTATTTATTATGTCCAGTGTTTGTGTGTGTGAGTGTGTGTGTGGGTGCTTTATTGCTTTCCTCCCTCATGTTTTTGGTGGGTGGAGGGGGTGAGTGGTGTGTTGTTGTCAGGATCGATAGCTTCGTGAGCAGGTCGCAAAATTTAGGGGTTTATCGATAATCATCACAGTGATTATTAGTCTCTGCGGTCGGTGCTCACAGCGATTGGAACAACCAGCACCTGTATTGATCACGCACACACACACACTTACAGTTTTCATTGTGGCTCACTCAGAAAAACTTTTTCATTCTTAATGTACCATTCAACATACAGTAGATCAGTGGTCACTAATGTAGTTGTGCGCATCATTTTCAGATTTGGTGCAAACATCTGCCCTCATGAGCTGAAAGGGCACAGTAGAGACCTCAATATACTGTTGATTGACCCAGTTTGAATATTTCTTATTTGAACCATCTGTGACAGAGATTTCAATGTATTCCCTGACAATGCATCATTAAAGTGATACATTTCGTGTCACTCCAATGAGTTTGACTGTTTTTCTAACGCTTCCTCTCATGAGTGTCTTAGATGACATCAAGGCCTCAGACCGGGTTGCCAAAGATTGTGTGACTCATCACAAAGCCCATTTGAATGCCCCATTGGTGCCAGTGGGGTTTCAGTAAGTCCAGAGAAATCCATGTAGAACAGTTACATTGTGTTCATCACTGGACAAAACACTGGACCTGCTGAAACAATAATCATCTTTTATCAATTCAGAGCATAAACAAATGTAATTTAACAAAAGAATCCGAACATGCTGATCCACTTTGTCTAAGTAAACTACAGTCCAAAATTTTGATTTAAGATGAGCAACTGCCTGATCAAAAACTAAGTAATGAAGAGCACAGAAGAGCTTTAAGTCAAAACACTTTGGTGTCAGCAATGAAATATTAAAGGCTTTTTTATCATAGTCATGAATTGCAGTGCCATCTTTTTTACATTTGTAACGATGCTAAACTCTAAAGAGCACCTTTTTCATGGTGTGAAAAACGAGTTTTAGTACATGGGAGTTTTGATACTTGGTGCTATTGACTCATTTTGATCACTACCAAAAGAGTAGAAAGAGTTGAGAGTTGAGAGTAGATCTAAGCTACACAGTTGTATGTGTACGTAGTGATGGTTGCCACTTTGTTCTTGCAAAAAGAGTGCTCTCCAAATGTGTAGCTGATTTTGCAAATAAAAAAATCCCTTCCATTATTTATTGCCTTCATAAATGTATTCATTCTGTCTTGTAAGTGACGCGATGGAAACCTTCACTTGTTCGTGTGGAGGCACGTTTGTGTGTCGGTGACCGGCTTGAGAGTGGTGGCACAGGTCAGGGCAGAAGGCACTGCTAACCACCCTCACTGACAAGCCCACCGCTGTCCGGTCCTGGCACACTCCACACGTGCTGTGACATTATGATTCTCCCTCATTTATACTCCTACCGCTCAAAGATTGTCCGTTTAACAAAGTTTTTCCTCCATTTGACCCCTCCTGCTGTGTGGAAGTGTGTATGCTTCAGTGCCTCAATGGCCCCCAACCTGCAACAACCTGCACTGTGTATAGATCGTATAATAATCCAGGGTATTGGTGTGCGGACGGAGGGGTCAAAGCGTGCATTAGTGGCACGCGTTGCAGATATGAAACCCCCTACAGGGTCATTGCATGGCCCTCCTGCTTCACTGCAGTATGTCTCAGTGACCCCTGAACCCGTGTGACCTCTCACCCCTAACCTCACTCTCTCGATCGACGTGTTGACCCTCCTGCTGAGGTGGTGTGTGCATATTCTTATGGTACTTACAACAAAAAGGATGATTTTTCCAAAAAAAAGATCAGGTTGTTCTGTTTTTGTTTTTTGTTTTTTTTTAGTTTCAATTTTATGAGTATCTACAAATATATTTTTTTCTAATGTATGAACTGTACATTTGTGTGTGTGTGTTGAATGCTTGCATACAGGTGCCAACCCCCTGCAGTCCAATGGTTTGGGACACACAGCACGGGCCTATGCTAAGGAGGGAGACGTGAGCACGGTGCTGCAGGAGTGGGAGGGCAAGGTATGACACGCATCCAGACGTAAGCACTAATGTTGTTGTCTTCCATACAGGCTGTGCAGAATGTGCAAGCAAACAAAAACATTAGTTTCCATGCAAACACAATGTTTTTTTAATACTGTAGTTGGTTCCTGTGGCCTGGTCTGAATGACTCATCACTATTCACTCTGCAGACATCTGTGTCATTTACTGGCCTTCCTGCACACAGACACACACTCCTCAGGAGGTCTGTGTCTGTCTGGTGACTGAGTGACAGGTGCTATTGAGGATAAGAGTTGTGAAAGCTGCTAAAGGTTAACTGGGGTTAAAAACATGTGCTGAAGAGTAAAGTTGGATTATATATGACTTTATATAGATATTGTTAAATAGGCTGATTCCCATAAAGTTAGGATTGTGTGTAAAACATAAATAAGACAAGATACGATCAACTTTATTGATCCCACACTCGGGAGATTCACTTGTTTCAGCTGCTCAAGAGTCAAAAAGCAAAGGGAAATGAGTGATTGAGTGATAATGAAACAAGACAATAAAAAGAGACTATATGCAAACAAAAGTCACAATTAATGTTTCCGGTTATCTCCAAAATATTGTCACATTATTAATAACAAGATATTTGATTTAAAATATATTGATGAAATAATGTATGTACTATTGCCATCTCTTTGAATACAGCTCAGTTTAGTCAGACAACGAATCAGCATGGAGATTTGATTCAGCACTTTTTGCACATGTAACATTAACATCATCACAAATGCTTTAAAAACACACTCAGTAAACTAAAGAATCACATCTCCATTGTCAAATACTTAATTTCATAGTTTTGAGTTTGATTTAGATTGTGATGTCTGATTGAGGCCGGAGGCTCGGTTAGATTAACAAAGCTTCACAATCAGCTGACTGAAGGGACTCTTCCCTGCTCAACTCTGGGTATTTCACAGGGGTCTGCTGTTTGCTGTTTTTCTTAAATAAAACTTGAGTTATCCGTAGTTATCTAGCAGCTTGACAGCAGGCCAGAGCTAAGTAAGATGGAGAGAGAGAATAAACAGGCTGCCTCCACTGCAGGGTGAAAACCTGAAGTCTGAGGAGACAAAGAGGGGAGGATGGATGAGTCGCGGGGCTGCAGCGAGAAAGATGCAGGGGCAGAAACTGAGGGGGGGATGTAAGGGTGAAGATGAGGCATGAAAATAAGGGGAAAGGAAAGACTTTGGCAGAGAAAGAGAGAGGAGAGATCAAATCAACAGAAATATGTGTCAGGAAAATAGAGCCGATAGAAGTTGGTGGTAGGGAGTGAAGGTAGTAGAGAGAAAAGAATCTGCATTTTAAAAGTTTCATTCCACAGTTTTAAAAAAATGTGATTCCTAATCTAACAAAATGGATGTTCGTGTAAAAATTGTGTTCATAGCCTGTTTTTATTCTTTGTTTGTCCATTATTTTAGCAGCTAATCCAAGTAACATAAATTACCTCCTGCACACAAATAAATTCTACAACTGCATTTCGAGCAAACTCACACCTGAAAAATGCCCGACGAAATCTGCTTGAAAAATTATGAATAGTTATGTTTCAGTCAAATGAGATAATGAAAGTCGATTACCTGAAATGGCTTTTTTAATTACTTTATCACAAGCTTTCATAGTATACGGAAGCTAATTTCTGTTACGTTGACTCCAAACTTATTTTACCTCTGTGAAAAGATCACAGATCTTATATGACACCATTCTTGAATAAAAGCATTTCCTATAGGGACAAATTAAGAGATTGACATGAGTGGTTTCCAAGTGTTTTGGGAGACCATTGACTTCAGTCCAGTCAGGTCAATTTTATTTTAGCCACAAATCACAAATATCCCTCTATGGGTTTTACAAGCTCTCCAACATGTGACACTCTATCCTAAAGTCCACTCTGTAGCTGATGTTAAGGGAAAGAAATGGAAGAATAGCTTTGTATTTGCATCTAGAAAGGGTTTCTGAGTTAGATGCTTTCAGTCATAACTGTGCATAACAGTTGATTTCTTGCCTTACTATTTTTCTCAAATCTCCCTTCTCTTCCCAATTCACTGACTGTCTCATCTGTTTCCTGCATGTGCGTCTTTTTTCTAGTTCCAGGAGGCACAGGCTCAGCGGGAGGCGGAGGAGAGGAGGAGGTTCCCCCTAGAGAGGAGGCTGAAGGAGCATATCATAGGACAGGAGGGGGCCATCAATACTGTGGCCTCAGGTAAAAACACACACACACATGTAAACAGGTAGACACATGCATGAAACATTAAATACGCAGCTGAACGGATGCTTACGCCACAAAAACAAGTGCACATGAATACACATTTTCAAGCCACAGCCTTATCTCACTCCTCTTTGTTTCCATGCTTCTTTCTCTGTTTTTCTCTCTCTCTTTTCAGCATTTCTTTTTTTCTACTCCCCTTTTCCTCTCCCTTGCTCTCCTCCCTTCCCTCCTGCAGTAGGCGGGTTCAGACAGACCGGCGGAGGCTGTAATTGGTTAATTGTGATGAATGAGCTGTCTGTCAGGCGTACACAGGTGCTGTGTGCATATGTGTGTGTTTGTGTGTGACAGCTGAAGAGGCCAGGCTTGGAGCCGCCAGTTAACACGATTACAGAGAGAGGAGACATACTACAGACCCCCCCACCTCACCCCTCCTCCTCTTTTCTCTTCCTCTTTCTTCTCCCCCCGGCTCTCTTCCCTTTCCTCTCCTCAGCTTCTCCCTCCATCTCTCTTTCTCTCTTTACCCCCTCGGTCTTCATCACACCCACTCTTTCTCCTTCACCCTTCTGTCCTTTCCCGCTTTCACTTGGCCCGTGGCCTCCACCTTCTGCATCCTTCCATCTTTGTTCCTCCATGCTGTGCCGTCCATCTCCCCTCCTCAAAACGCACAGAGTCGGGGACGGGCAGGGGAAAGATGAGACAGGGGTAAAACAAATGGAGTCAACGGGAGACAAAAACAGAGAGAGGAGCGCTGATGGGAGAAGATGGCAGAGAAGTAGCTGAGAAGCAGAAAGCTCGGCGCATTGACAGAAAGACAAAGAGAGCGAGTGTAATGCATAGAGAAGAGGAGGGAGGATGAGTTAGAGCACAATAACACAGCAGACAGTAAAGAGCTGATATTACACCAGGCATCCATGGAGGCCATGTATTGATCCACAGATGAGAGAGCGTGTGTATGTGTGTGTGTTCAGAGAGGCTTCTGCAGTGAAGAAAGAGGCTATGTATTATCTTTATGATCTTGGACAGATTTGTGAAAATAATCAACTCACTCCCAAAGCTAGAAGCGGATATTATAATCTGTAATGTTTTTGTGAGGGCAAACAAATACTGCAGACTTTATAACCAACAGGAGAACAACTTGGATTTTTGCCTCGAGACTTCATCAAAAAAAACATATACAAACTCACTACATTCATATAAATACGAACTACAGATGTCTATAAACTCAAAATACATGCAGCGATGCTCTTTGAGCTGTAGCTATAAGTGTAGCCTTTGCTGTGAGTCAATGAAGGAAGAGAGAATCGTGGGACTTGTAGTCTTTGGCAAGGTGATGAATGATTGTTGTTATCTTGGCAAATTGTCCTGAAAGCCATAGAAGACATCGCCACAGTGATAAAGGAACAGCTTATTGATCTCTAGAAAGTATTACAGTGAATATATCACACACACACACACACACATACACACACACACTGAAACACATCTGATGCCTAAAAGAGGCCAAGAGGCAGACGGAGGATCCATCTACAAAGACACACACATTATCTACTGTACGTTTATACTTACGTTGTGTCCTATTTTGGCAGTTTTTTATCAAAGGTGAGCCCATCAGGAATCAGCCAAAGGGTCAGAGAGGGGAAGCAGATTTACAGATGAGGAGATGGACCAGGAAAGAGAGGACGGGATGTACTGCAGATAAGGAGACAACAAATGAGAAAAGGATGTAGAGATAAAGAGAGGAGAGGGAGCTGCACAGGACCAGATTATGTCATCGCAAAAGTAACACATACAACAATGTATTTTACTACAGTATACATTTATAGTTATAGTATAAATAGTTAATAATTTCTTTTTATTGTCCATTCATTTGTTGATCGTTTCTATTTATCACTTGTGTAAAATGACAGGAAATAGATCATATATCCATGGCCAGGACATCTTGAAGGTTGAGTGTGTAAGACTCGAGACATGACTGTGACGCTCCTGGTTCAATCCCAGACAGAAAGCTTTGTCATGAGTCATCAGCCTTTCATTCTCCCTGTTTCCTGTCTCTCTGTGCTATAATATCACAATAAGCAAAACCTTTCCCAGAGCCCAAGGTGATATCTTGAAATCACTTGTTTCCTGTGACCAACAGTCCAAAACCCAGAGATTCAGTTTACAGTGATATAAATAAAAGAGGGAAAGCAGGAAATTTTTGGCATTTTTTTCTAGATAAATTACTTAAATGATCAATTTTAGATCTATCATCTAACATCTATATGTACTGCAAAGTATGAATTGTAGAAAAATGCTGCAGACCAGAAGTTAAGAATTTTGTCTTTTTTTCTTCATATTTTGCATTTGGTGTGTTGTCATAGTTCCAAAATGGCTGGTTCCACCTGAACTCCTCATGACAAACAGTTGGCCTGCAGCAAGATACACATCCACACACAAACACACACACTCACACACACACAAGAAGGAGGTTAGATTGATCCAGGTTTAGCTCTCAGGGCTAAGAGTTATTGAAGAGAATCATCCCTCTGTAATCATGTTAGAGCCAACCAGACCTGCCCAATACACACTGCTGAGTGTGTGTGTGTGTGTGTGTGTGTGTGCGTGCGTGCGTGCGTGCGTGTGCGTGTGTGCGTGCATGCATGTGAGAGAAAGAGAGAGAGAGCTTTCATTTGTTCTGTGCCTCCTTCCTTTCCTTGTTGTTGTCAGGGTCCTCTGAGAAATGTCAATGTGCCCTTCTGTCAAAGTCGCTCTCAATCAGCTAAAACACACACAAACACACAGAAGGTTACGCTGTCATTCACACGGCCGTTGATAAAGCAGACGGAGCTTTGGAGCCCCTCTTGTCACTATTCATCTCCGCGTCCATCTCTGACACACTCGTTTGTTCCTCTACCTCGTTTCTCCGTCTCCTTATCTCCATCACTCCTCTCTCTTTCCCCTCTTTATCTCCCTCCACATCCTTACTCCTCTTTCCTCTCCTTATCTGCGCTCCTCCGCCTGCTTCCCCCTCCACTGTACCATGTCATCCCGCCATCTCTCCGCCTGCCTCGTCCTGCTCTTCTCCTGCCAAGCATCTTTTCTTTATGATTATCACTATTAGGAGCTAGTTTAGCACTCGTGTCTGTCATGAAGTATTTTAGCCTCACTGCATCACACACACATAGAGCCTCTTAGCTGCAGCAGATTACAGTGAGTGGGCAAGAAAGGTCTCGTCCTCTCGGTAAAAGATGCTTTGTGGTTTGTTGGATGCATGTTGGCTGTTGCAGAAAGTTGTCCTCCTGACACCTATCTTGTTCTGGCTGCGCTCGATGATTTGCCAAGAAATTGACACCTGTGTGTGTCATATTGCTTAAGCTCATTATCTTGAACTGTGTTGCCAACTATATATAAGACATTTATGCTGAGAGCTCATGTGTCAATTGACCAGAAGTTGTAAAAGCAAAGACAGGTTGAGAAGAAAACATGGCAGATGCATGAAAAGTGGTCTGAAAATGAAGGATAAATGTGGTATACATGTATTAGCCTGTTAAAACCTCACCTGTGTTTTTGGGTCAAGGCTTTTACAAGGTAGCGTTCTCACTTGTCAGATTCAAACATGCAGGACCTATGTTCTACCTTTTTATAATTTACAATCCAGAGGTAAAGTTGTCAAATGCTGAAGCTGAAGCTGAAGACAGACCTAGTGTGGGAGAGAGGAGGGCCAGGGCCAGGTTCAGGTCACATGGTTTGTGGTTCTACCTAAGAAAATTCTCTTGAGGCTGTAATTAAAAATTGCACACACTAAAAAAATGACTATACTGTATTTATAATTTTACTAATCCTTTGGCTGTACTTGCAATACCGCCTAGTATTTATTTTATTTATGAAAATGAACATTGGCTTGATGAATGGGGCTGGTGGTTACAACAGAAACAGCATAAATCTGTGAGATATTTTGTGTTTAAAATCTAATTTGTGAAGCAAAAACACAGAGCATTGATGTTGTGTTTACTGTTGAGCTGATGCAGGTTTCTGTGCAAAGGCATTAAGATACTGACTGATGCATCTTAGACAGATGAAAAGCAACAGGGTTAGAGGTAACACCTGTCATTTATGACCTAAAAATGACTCACAAGAAAATGTTGAATGTGTTGTTACACAGGATGTGCATGATCTTGTGGACTGTAAGAGTCATCATAACCACATAAAGGCTGTAAATAAAAGTTCATGATTACTGGTACGGTATCAGCTCTGCAGCAACATGTCTGCAGCTCGCAAAGGGAACTGTGGTCATATTTCCTGACGAAGTTGGCACAATCAGGCTACACCCATCCATTTTCTATACCTGCTTATCAATTTAGGGGCCGGGGGCCTCCCAGCTTCACAGCCATAGCGAGAACATGCTCCACACAGTCAGTGGATTCAAACCCAGAGCCTTTTGCTCAAGGCAGCAGTGCTAACCAGTAAGCCACAGAGAGTTGCTCTGATCCTGTTGGCACAACCCCTGCTCATCCATGGCTCCGATTTTGGCCCCGGCCTCTCAACAGCTTCAGATTTGGATGAGTTTGTGCTAGTGTCTGCTTCTTCGTCGAGTGGCTGAAACCACGGCCAAATACACTCTCTGCTCCCCTCTGACCCACCTCATCATCTCGTCTTTGTGTGTGTGTGTGTGTGTGTGTGTGTGTGTGTGTGTGGTTGCTGGGGTGATGGCAGGGTTGGGCAGGCACTCCTCTTTAAGCAAGCGTGTGTGTGTGTGTGTGTGTGTGTGTGTGTGTGTGTGTGTGTGTGTGGCTGCGATCCATGCTAAACTGATTTTGCCATGGCCGCGCCAGGGAGGCTAACACAATTACTGCTGGCTAATGGCCCCATGACTGAGGGGGGAAGAGAGGCATCGTGGGTAGCTTTCTGGAGGTCTCTCATCTTGCTCTCTTGCTCTGTTTTCTCTCTTCTTTTTCCTTTTTTTTCTCCACCAAATGTTTCTGACCCCTTTCTCATCCCTGCTCTCTCGCTCTTTTATCATAGTTTCTGGGATACCCGCCGCCCTCAGGTCAACGCCGTTCAATTGGGTGAAACTTGGTGTGAAAGCAAAGTCAACAAATGCAAATGAGTGAAATAATAGTCCTCCTTTTCTTTCTCCATCTATCTGCACTCTGTAGCCATCCGGAGGAAGGAGAACGGTTGGTACGACGAAGAGCATCCTCTCGTGTTCCTCTTCCTCGGCTCATCAGGAATCGGTAAATCACTCTCTCATCTTTCACGCCCAGCACTTTCTCTTCAGTTTCTTCTTAAAAGTAGCTGCCAAAATAAACAGAACACTTGAGTAAGTGAAGTTTTCCTCCTGCCAGTCTACTGATTTCAAAAGAAGCAGAATACACAAGACCACAAAAGTGCATGTGTCACATTGTAAAACACACATTGGAGAAACTCCCGTCCTAGAACCAAGTAAATGAGTTGTCATAAGGTGTCATAATCTACCGTGTGAAGTAAAGGAAGGATTTGAAGAAGAATTTAACTTAATTGATTAATTGCAAGAATCTTGATTTGATAAAGATTGTAATTCCAGGGGGAGGGTCTGTATTTAATTAAATCTGAGACAAAGTTTTTTTTAAGATTGTACGGTCTTGACTGAGCTGAGAGTACTGTTCCTATAGCTGGCACAGAAAAAGAGTGGCAGGTCAGCAGGTTATGTCAGCTAAACTATAAGTTAATGTCTTGTTCCCAGCCTGAGTCAGATATTTTCTTAAGTGTGATTACAATGAACAGGCATTTTCAGTGAGTACAAATAGTTAGGTTGGGACAGGAGCAGGATTAGAAAAGAATGAGATCATTATTATGGTGAATTTATTCTGTGTTTACATGCAGTCACTTATATCATGAGCAGGTATTAACAACAGAGACTGCAAACATTTTCGAAACATCTGGGCAAAGTCATCAAACGTAGTCCCACCCACAAAAGTCCCACTTGTTTTTCAAACAGTCCTCTTAGGTGATAATAAAGTTAATCAATCAATAAATTTCCAATCAAGGAAACTATAGATGATTTTGAATAACTGGCAAACTTGGATTCTGAGGTTTGGAACTGAGCTAGTGGGGTTTAGTAAGTAGGTAAGTGTGTATATTATTACAGAGAAATATACCACACAAAATCTAAGATGTTCATAGACAAAAAGTGGGTGGACAACATGTTGAATAAATACAAAGTCAAAAAAGCACATTTTTAAAAGCAGATCCTTTTGGATAATGCTTTGGAGTTGGACTGATTTCAGGACCGATCAAGGCCTTTTTGTAACTGATCATTATTGGCTTTATAAAGCTCCATCAGTTTCTAGGCTTTTGTTTATTGCAGCCCGTTGAGCTCCAGGTACAGCAGCTGTCAAAAACAGCTGATTGCACTTTAAAACACTGGAACCTCATTCTGACCCACAGCGCTGAGACCGGACAACTCTCAGAGCAACACTAACAAAACAACAACAGCCAGCAGTTTCAATTAATGATATCCACTGGGGATGGTGGGGATGAATTGAGACTGTCTAAATTCTGTCTAGACCTTTGCGCTACAAGATTCACACTGACACTCCTATCCATGCATATCATACAAAAAACTATAGGATCTACTAAAAGAATATCAATGAAATATCAAAAACAAACTGGTTGTTGATTGGTAGTAATCTACTTGATATCAGCAGGTATTCAATATTAAAGGGCATCTCTAGTTTAGAGAAAATCTTAAATGTTCTCAAACAGCAAGATGAAGAAGTGTGAGTGCAAGTGTGTGTCAGAGTGAAGGAAAGAGGGAGACGGAGGGATATTAAGGGCCGGATAGATGGCTAAAAAAGAGGGAGATGGTGAAATGACAGGCCAGAGAGATAGATGAAGGAGAGACGGTGTTCATATTCTCCATTGCCTTCAGCGACAAACAGTGGCCGAGAGACATCAATATTAAACACGGCAACAAGACACAGGCGCACACACAGCCTTTCACACGCACACACATCATATGCATACCAAACACAAGACATCAATATCATATATGAGCATTTATATGCAGAATATTTTACCGACAAACATAATGGGGGGCTTCTGGAGAGTAGGAGATGATTGAAAGCTCTGCAGAGGGGGAGGCGCCGGGATTTAGACCAGCACTTGGAGAAGGAGAGAGGTCGTCTTTCTGTCTGAAATGAGTGTGTTTGCTTTCCCGAGTGTCTGAAATCTCTGCATACAAAAAAAAAAAAATTAAATGGAGGCTGTTCTTGTTTGAAACTGAATAATTAAATGATGTCTCTGTTTTGTTGGACCGGTTGTCACAGGAAAGACCGAGTTGGCCAAACAGGTGGCTCGCTACATGCACAAGGACATCAAAAAGGTATGTCCTGTAGTGTCACTCACACACATATACTTATATATACTATAAAAAATCCCCTAAAAACACATCTCTGTTCATTAAAATTACATATTTAGAAGTTCTTTCCACAAAACAAATCCAATAGACCGATTATTGATGGGATTGGTTCCTCAGGTCTGTTACATATAAAACCCTGACTGTCTGAATCTGCATTTCTTCAATTTGAATGCCATTTGTGTTAGTTGGTTTCCAAGCTAACTATTAGTACCACATGTCCAATACACTGGTACAGTCGCATGTTATGTCTTTTTGGGAGGTTAATCCATGGTGTGATTGCAGGGTTTCATCCGTATGGACATGTCCGAGTTCCAGGAAAAACATGAGGTAGGAGACTTTTTACCTCTTCGAAGTACATAAGTGTAAAGTCTGGAAGCAGCCTAAGTGTTAGTTTCTTTAATGGCTGAATCGCACATACTTTGTTGAATATGTTTCTCTAACAGAGGCTCATTCATTCATTCATAACAGTATCTGTTACAGCTGCATCACTTGTGTTGCAATGACGCATTGGATTAATTTTGCTTCTGTACTCATAATGGATGCATAAACCAAAATGAATGTTGTTTTAGCCATATTCTGCTCCTCCTTTTGAAGTTTTGGTGATGAATACATTTAATCAGTGAATCAGAGTTGCAGAATCACTTCTAATCATTTCACCTCAGTATTTGTATTCATTGTTAACTCTTTGAGGATTAGTTTGCAGCAACAGAAAGAATTATAGGTTAAGTGTGATCCTGTTAAAATACTTACCATCCCTCGTCTCTCAGGTGGCGAAGTTCATCGGCTCTCCGCCGGGATACGTGGGACATGAGGAAGGGGGTCAGCTGACCAAGCTGTTGAAGGCATGTCCCAACGCCGTTGTCCTGTTTGATGAAGTAGACAAGGCCCACCCTGATGTTCTCACTATCATGCTGCAGCTCTTTGATGAGGTGTGTATACAAATACTTTGTATACTTTATGAAGTTAGATTCATCCTGTTTCTGTTTGATAAAACATTTGTAAATCTAACTGTAATGAATTGATCTCTCCTACATTTGTGCTGCTCCTTTCTCAGGGTCGTCTCACAGACGGTAAGGGGAAGACCATCGAATGCAAAGATGCCATCTTCATCATGACATCTAACGTTGCAAGTGATGACATCGCCCAGCATGCACTGCAACTTCGACAGGAAGCTGAGCAGGTCAGCCGCAGAAAGCTGGCCGACAACCTGGGTGAGAAGTACACTAACATACAGTATACATACTTCAAAATGCAAACACAAACACGAGGATGCACACTGTAGTGATTAGGAACAATTCTGTAAAGACACACAGAGTCATCTGGTCAGGTGAAGAAAATCAAAAGTGAAATTATTGTTGATGTTGTTCTTTTCCCCAGAGGATGTACAGAAAAGTGATGACATCAAAATCTCCCGACAGTTTAAAGAATCTGTGATTCGACCAATCCTGAAGGTAACACAAATACATAAACATACACACAGCTAAAACCCACCTTGTTTTGATGTAATTACAGATTTGTGTCACAGTTTAACTGTTTACTATTGTGCAGCAGTTTACTGTAATTGGCCTGAGAGGCTTCGGCTGTCATTGTTAATTCTTTGGTTCCTCCCCAGGCTCATTTCCGGAGGGACGAGTTTCTCGGTCGGATCAATGAAATTGTATACTTCCTGCCATTCTGTCACTCAGAGCTGCTACAGCTGGTCAGCAAAGAGCTCAACTTCTGGGCCAAGAAGGTTTGTAACACTGTGTGCACAGCCAAACCACATCCCTATGTACACATATTTTTTTGAAAAACAGCTCCTATGGTCCATCTCATATTCATTATTTTAAGATTATAATTGATAATGAACAGAAATTGTTTCTTTTAACTGCAGTACTTTTCACACTACCAGCCTGCCAACTATTTTATCAATGAACAAACACCTCACCTGCTTTATAGTATATATTATTTGAGTCAACGTGTCTTGAGGGTTCATCTCCAAACAGACTTGTCACATTATGGTTTAATACTGTTCTGTTTGACATAAGAGACCAACACAACAGCAGGCTCAGTAAAATCTCTCTGTGTGTATCTGACTGAAGGATTTGGAGGCACCCCACATTTATGACACGGGTGTCCTCCACTGGGACTGGGACCCGCATGGTCCTGCACTCGCTGAGCTGTGCAGGAACACACGCAGATCAATATTATGTGCCACTACTCCTCACTATAATGTGATTACAGTGTTTAACATGTGGAGCCTTCATCAATATTTAATTATTAATATTACAGCTGGTGTCCTGACAGCCAACATGGGGCCTGCAGGCGACTGCTAGGGACCTGACTCATGAGTCTCACTCCTGTCTGTCTTTTGTATCTTGCTGTGCTTGGTGTGTGTGTGTGTGTGTGTGTGTGTGTGTGTGTGTGTTATCTATTTGTTAGTTGTTTCTGTTGTCTTTAATGTACATGTGTCGTAATAACTCGTCTCTGTCTGTATGTGGCAGCAGTGCTTACAGCAGAAATGTCATCATTCCAGAATCCTCACGAGCCGTTTGTTTGTCTCTCACTATATTAAATAAATGAAATGTTTAGTGCTCTCATTATTGCCTTAATATAATATTTGTAATGGTGTAATATTAGTCTTTATATCTCTGGAGTAAAACATGGCATTGTATTTATTGAATGAAGCGTTAACATCAGTAGCTAAATGAGAAAGCTCTGATCGCTACTATTGACTGGTGTTTGATTAAAGCGCATTAAGGGCCTGTTGATTAGCATTGGCAGACATGCTGCTTGACAGTATCTCCTCTCTGCCTCGCCATTTGTCTCTTTCTCTCTATCTTGTTACTCATTACTCCTCTCTATCCAGCTCCGTCTCCTTCCTCTCTTTCTGATTTGACTGCTTATGATGCTTATGAACCTCTTCTTTCTTTTTTCTCCCTTGTCCCGGTCTTTAGGCTAAGCAGCGCCATGACATCACTCTTCAGTGGGATCGCCCAGTCCTGGACCTGTTGGCGGGCGGGTATAACATGCATTACGGCGCACGCTCCATTAAACATGAGGTAATATCTACACTACCACACCAGGTTGGAGAGAATCTTTAAAAGGCTTGAAATTATATTATCTATTCTCAAGGCCTTAAACAGTATTTGATACAGTCTTTAAGAATTTGGTTTTCTAGTGTCTTACACCAGTTTCATGACTGGGATCTGGGGACACAGCAAGTCTGCTGGCCAGCTTTGCAGCAGACCTGCAGAGCAAGCAGGAAGTAACTGTGAATGCTCTAATATCTACATTTATAGACATATGGTTTGTGTAATTAATGTTCATAAAGTTGTGTCTAATGGCATTGCTGAGTAAAATGTTACAAAACTGACAGTGTCAGTTGGCCAGAACTGACTGTAAGACATCACAGTATGATGGGCATTATTTATTTTTTTATTTAATTCATTTTATAGATTCAATTGGTCAATAAGAGAATAGTAAGCAGATAAATTGAAAATGAAGTCTGACATTGTTGGTGTTCATGCTTAAGTTATGAAAAAGTCCTTCATTCTGATATTTGCACTGTGATGCAGGCAATCACAAGAATGTCCTATCAGTAGAGGACACTGACTAGTTTTAGTTGTTAAAAAATTTCCAATATCAGCCCACATGTTGTTTTAGGGACCAAGCAAAGCTCAAGAACAGCACATGTAGAATTCAATAATATTCCATTAATTTACAACTGTAATAGGAATTGACATAAGTAAAATGCAAAATAGGAAAACAGTAGGAAACAATCTATGGTCAATCTAGAGCCTATGGGCCCAACAATTTAGACATCACAGTAGACAAACCAGTACACTAGTTTAAATACAATTTTCTACTCTCTGCCTTAACACTAACCTCGTCAACAATCCCTCAGGTTGAGCGGCGGGTCGTCAACCAGTTAGCCGCAGCGTACGAGCAGGAGCTGCTACCCAAAGGCTGCACCCTGCGCCTGTCTGTCCAATCGCAGGACCAGGAGGAGAAGAGCATGCCCAGTCTGCGCCTCGAGGTGGTAGGAGAGGACAGGTCATCGAGAACCCTGGACATCCGTCCACCACTCAGCCCTGAACACTAACAAAGAACAAACAACACAGAGGATATATACAGATATGTATGCACACATGTACACGCACATCATAATCATCAGACAGCGTCAGGAGGACGGATGGTTCTTGATGGATGTTACCAATAAAAGTACTGTTGATTAAAAATATCACTGCCTCTCTGTTTCAGTACACACATGCAGTAATTACATGCCAACTTTTCCACAATATGCAGTATCTGCCAACAATGAGCTGTAAACAGCAGATTTAAACTACTGTACCGTTAAAGTTTATCTTAAAAGAGACTTTCATATCAGATGGCACTGATTTCAAGAGGGTAAGAACTAAATGTGTTACATATGTGGTTGTAAAAGTAGCATAGAGGCTTCAGTGCAGCTTCAACATCGATCATATCATCAGTCAATAGAAGCCATCGTATTAGCTAAAAAAAAAATATTTGCTGCATTATATTTGTAGCAACAACTTAGCTGTGACGTCATGATAAGTTATTGTCCACTTCATAATGTAAAACACTGAAAAAAAAGCCAAAATATTTATTCAACATCTATGTAAGTTAATGGCAATGAATAGTGGGACACTGAAAAGATAAATGGAAGTTTGGGGGCAATTAAGCTGTTGAATGATTTGGCAGAGACGGAGGATGTCAAATGGAAAAAGTTGAAATGGATGCTGACCGGAGGACGTTAACGAGTAGCAAAACTTTTTCATCTCTTAAATACCAAGTAATCGGATTTAAACATGACAAATGTTTTGCCAAAGTTGGCTGAACAACAGCCACTCTGCCCATTTGCTCTGAAGGAAAAGGAAGTGTTAATGACCAAAGATAGTTTGCCTCAGATTGTTGCCTGTGTGTTCACTTCTGGAGAAATCCTCACCAGCACAACATCACTGAAAAATATGTGTAAACACAACCTGCTTATTCATTTTGTTTGAGTAAAGAATGTGTTAGTGGAGAAACACTGAGCAGAAACATCTAGCAGCCCATCTGAATGATGAGGAATATAACTGCCTTGTGAATTGTTTCTGTTGATGCATGTTAATGTAAAGATGTGTCGTCTGTCACAGCAGCCTGCTCCGCTGCTGTACGGTGTCTGTCTGACATTCAGAGAGATTTGAAGTCATAAAGAAATAATATTCAAACTGTTGTTTCATAAATGTTTGAACAGCATGTCGACAAGGCGCCAACATTTTTCATTCTTGTATCCCGACCTCCGCCATGTAAATAAAGTCATCACAACAAAAAGGGGAATTCCTCTGTTTTTTTGTTCTGTTTGTGTTGCGCTGACACTCCTGATGGATGGATGCATGTGTATGTGTGTGAGTGCGTGAGACCAGTGCCTGGGTGGGAACTCTGCAACAATAACGCTTGTCCACCTTGTGAAACAACATGACAGAGGAATTTCCTTGGAATTCTGCCCTGTGTTGGGGGTCTGTGTCGAACGCAGAGAGGGAATGCATAAGACATCACACACCATGCGCACACCCTGCGGGAATGTCTTCCCTATAGGGAGGAATTAGCATGCAGGAAAAAGACACATTCACTCCTAGTGTGATCCTCCTGGACCCCCCAACAGCACACACACATTCAGCCTGTTTTACTCACATCTACAGAGTCACAGCTGTCACTTCTCACAGTCAAGACTCACGTGAAGGAAGTGTCACAGCACTGTTTTTAAATGATTCCCTGTTGCAGAACACTTGCAGCAGAATATTGCAATAACTATCTCCAGGGCTGAAATTGTTCGTTGGATGAGAAAATGAATCAATTAATCGTCAATTTCCAAGCAAAAATGACAAACATTTTCTTTAATGTGAGAATTTGCTGCTTCACTCTGTTTTATATGATGGTAATTTAAATATCTTTGTGTTTTCA
Organism: Holacanthus passer; assembly: GCA_025331565.1. Lineage (NCBI taxonomy): Eukaryota > Metazoa > Chordata > Actinopteri > Pomacanthidae > Holacanthus > Holacanthus passer. The sequence continues at coordinate 2,625,030 of JAFREQ010000004.1, read as the reverse complement.
ACTCTTGGTCCAACAGAAAATTGTCATTTTGGGGCACTGGCAATTTTGAGATGGGCAATATTTCTCTCATGTCCTATCCAAAATATTAATTGAAAAGATAAGAGATGACCCAATAATGATAATAACTGTTGGTTGCAGCCCCAATTTTCTTCCAATCACACTTTTCAATCACATCATCATCATCATTTCAAAACTCAAAAAAACTTCATTTCTTTTAATGATTGGAATAGTTTTATTAATTTGGCTGCTGTCTGATTTGTTTGATATTCAGTTTGTCCTCATAAGGTTGTCTGATCATTAGTTGGTGACTGAAAAGAGGGTTCAGACTTTCTCAAATATTTCTCTCTTGTTTACCTTCCACTTCCCTCTTATTTATCAGTCTAGAGAAGGTAATAAGTGTCTGGTAACTTATCGTGAATCTTAGTTTGCTGTGGTTGTATTGAATGTAGTTTGCAATGTAAACAATTCGTCATACACTCGAAATGTCATGTGCATGTTGTCAACTGTTGCCGCCCACAGAGAAAGGAGCAGCAGACGAGGAGAGGTTTTTAAAAGTGGGAGACTTGAAGTGGCTGCATCTGGACAGTAGATCAGGTTTTGCTATGATAACCTCAAGGCTTTTCTCTTATAACCCTCAAACACATCTACACTTTATGGTTTTAGGAAGTCAAGCTGGTGCATGTGCGCGTGTGTGTGTGCACGCATGTGTGTATCCATTTACCCTCCCCGAGGAGGAAGACAAGAATAAGAGGAGGAGGGAAAGAGAAGAGGCTCTTAGTCTGTCCGTCAGGCTATTTCTGACTGCTGCCATTTCTCTGATTAGATTATGGAGAAACAGAAACCTGGCCCTCCATCGTCCGAACCTCCCTCTCACTCTATCTCGCTACATTTCGCTCACTCACTCCCCCTCCCATCCGCCTCCACCCCCCCACCTCATCCTCCCTCTCCCTCTGTCTCCTCTACCTCTTTCTCTGTTGTCCATCTGTCTGTCTGTCTCTCCCTGTCATGGTGTCTCTCCTCCACCTTCTGCTGCTGATACAAATGGAGGTGAGTTCAAGGTGCAGGAAAGAAGCAAAACAGAGAAGTGAGCAAGAGGGTGAAAGGTCAAATATGAAAGGAGGGACATGAAAGACCAGAAAGACAAGAGAGATAACACATATTTCAGTAAATATCTGGATTATACACAACAGAGCCATGAATCTCTTCCCTTGAAGTGGAGCTGCCCTGTGGACAAAGACATCAACCCAAGCACTTCCTTATACTGTATATAACCCAGACCCAAACAACAACCAGTACTCCTAAACTGGGGTGATGCTATGTTGCCCCAAGATGTTCTGTGCAAGTTAGCTTGTGGTAATCTGATTAAAATGCCTTTTTTCTTAGAAATACGCACTCTATTAACACAACACCCAGTTTGGCCCTGGGTGCCTCTGCAACACAGGACCACAAGGTTAAGTAACAACGTGATAGTTAATATTGCATTTTCGTAGGGCAAATTCTCGAAACTGTAATCAACCAAATCACAAAAACTATTTGGGGCGACCCTGGTGGCACTGACCATGAGTTGCAACGTCCCTGGTTCTTGTCCTGACTGGGACCTCCGTTGCATCTCTCGCTCTCCTCATTTCCTCTCAGCTCCATACTGTCAGCTTTCTAATAAACGTGTACAAAGATATTCAAGTTTATGAAATAGTCGATATAATTGTGTAGAGTAAAACAGCTGTTTTTACATCAGTCCAGATGTGAGAAGGTATTTGTGTTTATCCAGTGAAGACAGTAAACCTGCTTCTGTGAGAAGACCCCTGATGAAATATAATGTACAAAGACATACATAATCCTTGCGACACAACTTAAATTCCCATGGACATGTATTGTGTGTCTCACTTATGTAGTTTGCAGTTTTGAATGGGTCACTTGCACAATTGGACAATGCTGTTATTTCGTTATGTGTGCATCCTGCCTATGAATGCTAATCTCTGTTCTGGAAATAACAATAAGTTTGGGTTGCATTACAGTATCTGTGCGGCCCAGGCAGCAGCAGCAGCAGCAGCTCGGAGAGGTGCAGCAGCCAGGTGGAGGTGGTGAATGATGAACGACTACTAGAGGCTCTCCCATTATCATATCTGTCCCTGCTCTTAACGGGGGATTTTCATCCGTGTCCCTCTGCTCCTCTCATCTCTCCCTCCCTCTCCTTCTCATTGTGCTCCCCCAGGAAGGCGATCGATTTCCCCTCCATTACCTCCCTGCTCTCACTCCAGAGATGCTCCTCATTCATGCAGCTGGGAGGCAGAAGTTATCGCAACCTGTACCCGGCCTTTATTTGAGATTTTTCATACTCGGTCAAATGAGACTCTTGGTCCTACTCTTAACTTATGACTGCTTTGTTGTCATTAGGTTAGGAGGGAGGGGGGGGCATACACACCGGATGCCGCCCGGTTACCGCAATCACGTGACTATCCCCTGGGAGAATTAGCATAAAAGACAAATAAAGCCCCCCCCCTCCAAACTAAAAACACACCAGTCTGTCCTCCTTTCTTTTAAAGAAAAGGAACAAATCCATTCCGCCTAATTCGAACCTTGCTCAGGGACAGCTCGCGTGGCAGATTGCAGCCTAATTAGTTTAGAGGGAATTTAATTCAATTAACTTTCCACAGCTCCGCGCGCCCCGCCGCTGGGCTGCTTTCAGAGCGCGAGGCCAGAGCTCGAGATCTAATTAGCGATGTTTGGAGAAGCTCTCCTGCGCGCGGCCATCCCTCGCTGCTCCAGCTGTGGTGTGTGTGTGCGTGTGTGCGTGCGTGCTGTGGTCTCCCGGGACCTGGTTTTTATCCTAAAAAGCTTCTTTTTTAAGTAACATGCCGGTGTCCATTAGGATAATCCAGGTCTGGTGCCGCAGTGGAGGAGATGTCCGCAGCATGAGAATCACCGCAGCTGCTCACATTCCTGCAGGTGAAGCCACGTTCAACGAGGCTGCGGCGGACTTCAATTAGGATCAGCGTGATTTGATGGCTTTGAATGAATGGAGAGGATTTTTTTTTGAGGCAGTCTCGAATAAACCTCGGCCTGATGAGCCCAATTATTTTTTTGTTTACTTTTTTAGACTTGTGATTTGTTACATGTTTGATCCAGTCTGATAGAATTTGTGGATTTAGGACTAAATTTATGTTGAGCTCTTTGATGATATGTTGAGCTTGTGTGCACATTTTGCAATAAGACTGGTCTTGAAAAAAAAAAAGTGCAATATATGATGAGATTTCACATGTACTTATGCTCAAATAATCCTTTACTGCCTTTCTTCTCCATGTCCTGATGATCTCAGGGATGTTTGCCTCTGCATTATTTCATCAAGCTGTTTACACGAATTATGCATTAAATCATATTTGTTACTTGCACATTGCACTTGTAAACAGTATTTTGTGCTGTGTTATTCTCTTATTTATTGTGATATTTGTTGTGTTCACTTCATATTGTAGCTGCTGTAACACAACAGTTTCCCAGCTTGGGGTCTATCTATCTATCTATCTATCGGTCCAGATTATGACCCACATAAATGACACTATATTCATGACTGAAAAAGAAATGAAGGTATTTAAAATGTATGTTCCCTATACATTTATCAGTGGTTTACTTTCTGCTGATTTGGATCATGTAACACACCGGTATGTTGCCTCTGTCTCTAACCCGGTTAGACGCGAGCCGTCGTCTCGAGCCTGTGCGTCACGGTACATTCCGGTAATTGGGGATTGAAATGCGGGGACAGGCGCACCGACGGGACCCCCCCTCCCCCCTCCTCGCCCCCTCCATCCTGCACCGTCTCTCATCCATCACCGGGCAAATCAAATGCAACCTCAGCCTCCGTTGCTGCCGCTGCTGTAAAGGCCCATGTTAACAGCAGGATCTGTGATTTTTGATTTTATTTTATGCGCAATCAAATCCACCTCCGAGGGGAGAGGATCTGAAGAGGGCCGATGACACGACACATTTCGGTGACACCTCAGGTATAGAGAGCCAGCTGACACCGGCCTGGAGGCTTGGACAGTGTCAGCAGGAGGAAGCTGGAGCCAATGACACACAAGTATGATCCTGTTCAATTATAGGGATGCTCAGTGTTTACAAATATCAAAACTGTCAATAATATAAACTACTGATAGGAGATTAAAAGTATACTCAAGGACCAGAATAAATTATGGACACATGCTGCACATGCACACGAGAGTGAGAGTGAGGGAGTGAGCGAGCAGCCAAAGCAAAATACTCACACGTGGTAATTAGCTCATTTATAACATCATACAGTGCGACAGACTTCTGCACTGTTTTGTTATCCATATTCCATCAATCTTGATTGGTTATAGATCTACTAAATCAATATAACCAATATCTACAGAATTTTAACATTCAATCAATTTGATCTATTTCTTTATAGACTATACTGATAATAATTAAGGTGTGAGGGCCATAAAATCTTAAATAATTAACAGCACAATGTACATAAAAAAATTTTTTTAAATTTACAAATAAAATAAGTTATTACAACTGACTATAAGCATAAAACAGAAAATAGGGTATTTGTTTATAAAGCATTATCACATTAACTAAAATATAATTTCAGAAGAAATGAGCTGTGGAAAGTTAATTTGTTACAGAGGATAATGACTAGTCTCACCATAAACTCAATATTAGGCCCATGCCGCTTTTATTTTTTTGGTCCCCCTGGTTGCATGTTATTGCAGCAGCTGCACAAACCATCATGCAGTGTAAAATCACGACTTCGACCTCAATCAGCTCATATAAAAACAATAGTAATGGTCTAATCAATGCATGTTTGTGCGCATTTAACTGCAGAGCTCGACAAAGACGAGGACAGAATCCAGACCTGAGGATCAATAGCTGCCTCAGTCTGCAGCAGGAAAAAAAGGCTTTGGACACACGGGACATGTTCTTCTTTGAGCTCTCTTGATGGATGGAGCTGGCAGCCTCTCCCTCTGACTGACAGCTCCACTCGGGGTTCAGACCACCACCGTGTGGCGCAGGACAGACACCGGGCTGGGGGGCCTCCCGCCTGGCTGTCCCATCCTTCACTCATCCCTTATCCCCCGTCTCTATCCATGTAGGTATCCACCTCTGCATCTCTCCATCAAGACCGCGCATCCATCCATCACAGCCACCGACATCACCCCTCATCCCACCGCCTCATTCATTAAGGTCCGATCTGCATGCGGCCCCGCAGATCTCCAGTCTTCAGGGTGGATCACACACAATTACAGTAGAGGGGGCACAAATTGTTGGGAATCTAATTAGGATTTCTCTACAGATCGTGTTTGAAATAAGATGGGGCAGACAGGACAATTAATGGGGTCTGAATAAAAAGGACCAGTGCAGTTTTCCCCGCCTGGAAGAATAAAATTTAGCCAAGAAAAAAAAGGTCCTTCATCAAAAATGTCTATAAAGCACATTATGAGTGTTTTTGGATGGATATAATAGAGGATTATTTGTTAATAAATCTAGTTATATTGTGATGCACCATGGTTATTAAACAGGCAGATTGATGTTTGAACAAAGAGCCTAAATTCATTAATCAAGTAAACATAACAGCAAAACAAAGAATCCTATTATAAAAAGTTTTAATATAATAGCCAATATATTTTTCTTTTTCTTCTAATTATCATTCATACTTATTGTGGTGGGCCTATGTGTTGTCTTTCATTATTCCCATATAATTGCTCTTAATTGCTCAATAACATTTTCAGTTTTTGCCTTCAGTTTTTAATGTTTTTGGAGCTTTTTAATCAATGCCACAAAATGATGAGTGAAAAGGTGAATTGATCCTTTAACTCCATCATAACTCTGATCAGACAGTATACGTTAAGTGCATCCATGAGATTTTCTCCAGTCCTTCATGGGCCTTTAATCCCCATAGTCGGGGCTCTTCTCTCAGGGGCCCTCAGGAGCCTCTAGGGGACCATTGTGTCCCCCTCTGTTGACTCAGACGTCATGAATGCCAAAGATCCCCGTTACTGTTTCCGTCAAATGGGCCCATGAATGTAAAAGTCCAAAGTTAAAGCCTCTGCGGAGGAGAGGTCTCCCCCTGAGCTGCAGCACTATAGGACGGATTAGTGGCCTGGAAGAGACCGCTCCCCTCTTTGAAGGGATTAGAGTTTAAATGCTTTAAAGCGGGAGAGCTAGGGTCGCTCCTGGATGCTCTTTTTTTTACTGGCCTGGAGAAGTTTAACTTTGAAACAGTTTAAGTTTCTCGGTAAACTCACCTCTGAACCCACCAGACGGGACAAGGACACACAACAGACGGCCTGCCTGGGAGCTGACTGCTTAATGTGAAGCGAAAAAAAAAAAAAAAAAATCACAAGGCTCATATTCATTTTAAATGGCTTAGAGAATAGAGAGAACTCAGTGGTATTTTATAGCTATATTGCAGCAGCCGATGAATTATGAGTTCATGCGTTTAGGAACCTTTATTGTGGTGATTTCATTTGAAGAGCTCGGGACAGACAATGTAAAGTTTGTTTGCAATCTAATGTTAAAAATGTTGCACCTGTCTGACGAATATTTACTGCACCTGGATGTGTCTAATAAATCCATGTGGACTGGATTACATTTGAGTCTGTAGGATGTAGATCTATGTTATTTTATTATAAAAACTGTCTATACAAGTACACAAATTCTTTGCAGACGAGGTGCATTAACGTGCAAAAACAATATTTCTAAGTTGGAGCATTACATTTGCAGGAATGTTATTTATTTGTTCGATTTATATATGTATTATTTTGCAGAAATAATTAATTGTTAGTGGAACTGCTACTGCAGAAATAATTAGTTGTTATTTGAACTACTATTGCAGAAATAAATGATTGTAATTAGAACTATATTAAAAAGCAGTAACGACATATTAGAGCAGAATTAGAGGCTACATCAAAAATAAGACATATAGCAACATCAAAGTTAAAACTGTATCAAGAGCTGGAGGCCGGATCACAAATGATCTTGAATCATAATAAGAGCATGTACTATTCAGTATGTCTGAATACATGTGACATGACTGATGTCCAACCAGAACTGCAACATCTGCGCCAGACGAACATCTGCATGAAGAGGAGCAGCGCAGCCCAAAATCTCCTCCAGCTCTCACCAACCACACGACGAACGCCTCCCAACGAATTTTGTTATTAATCCTCATTTGTAGTTAAAGCGAGTCAACGCAGCAAATGCACGCATGCGCGGGTTAATGACATTAAAACGCATCATCATGCAGAGATAAGAGCGCGCGCTCGGAGCCCTCTTACGCATTTTGCGCGCGCACAAACAAGTCAAACTTAATTAATTTCTCGCACGCGCGCGCGCAACGTAATTTTTGGTTCGTGGGTTCTTTTATTTGGTGAAATTTATCCGCTAATAAAAAGCCTTTTAATTTGATGAACAAGAGCCTGAAGTGAAAGTGTTTTTAAATGGCACCAGATTTGGAAGCTGCACGTAGCGCGCGACTGCCTGCCTCCGTGTGTGTTTGTGTGTGTGTGTGTGTGTGTGATGATGGGGCCGTGTGGGATATGACTTATCACATTGTATGACACCGAACAATAAACTTAAACCAATTTATGAAGCGTCAATGCGTTTATGGTTAGCCTGTCGCGCGGCTGTCTCCTCTCTCGTCCTATACATCAAACTGACGCGCGCGCTCCGGTGACATCTCTGCAAAAAGTGATCGGAATCAAATCAAAGCTTTTAATCTCAGCAATCACCGTCACATCTGGACGTTTCCCCCCACATAAAGACTTGTGTGGCTGGGCTGCACTTGTTTCCAGCAGCCGACCGAGGGGCGGTCAAACACTGACCGGCTCGTGGAGCTTCATCTGGGGCTTCACGTGCACCTGCTCACGAGCTGCGTTTTAGTCACATTATAACAGATTAATTATAATGTCATCGTTTATAATATTGAAAAATAATCCGAGAGGGAGAGAATGTTTCTATCCTGAATGTTTTTTGTAGATGTGACCAATTTTCACACATTTCAATTTCAATTTCCTGCAAACTTTACTTCTTTATATTAACTTTTTAAAACATCTCATAAAGGTCTATTTTGTGATATTTCAGAGTGAGTTCAAACCCCAAAAAAGTCACAGTCAGTGCAAAAATAGGCTATTTTAAATAAATAAAATATATAATGGTTTGTGAGCAGCTTTAGATGCTGTGAGGCCGGACTACTTTCTCACAGGCTTGAATCACAGCGGGTTCATCTCTTCGATACAGTGAAATAAGAAGGGGAATAATAACATAGTCTAATTTCAATATATGTCATGAAAATGTTCTTTACATTTTAACCTGGAGAGTTTGTGCGCTGATAAAACTTAACAGCTCTATCTAAAGGAGATAAAACAGTGACGCTTGGTTTCGTGTTGACTCACCAGAATTAAAATGGTCCGATAAAGGAAGCATCGCATTATAACATATAACATAAACTGGTTCTTAGACTCGTGATTTAACACCTGCGGGATCGGGATGCTCCGGAGCGGGTGGGCGGTGCAGTGAGGGGCTGGATGGGAGGGAGGATGGGTGTGTGTGTGGGGGGGGACTAGTGGTCTCATTGTCATGGAAACTAGACCACCGCCTCGCTATTGTCTCGCGCTCTGCCAAGTTTATTATAAACAGCGCGCGAGCCGCAGCGCGCTGTCAAACGGAGCGCGAGCTGCAGAGGAGCACTGAAGAGACGGAGAGGAGGAAAACATCTGGATTATTCACCGAGAAAAACACACGCGTGACCGTGTTGTTTTCTGTGCACCGACAGGAGTTTGGGATCTTGGAGATACTGCACAGACTGCTCTGAACGACATTCAGTCCATCTGAAGACCGAGCCGAGCCTCTGCTGCAGCCCGGTGTGTGCACCGGCTCTCCTCCATGTATAAGATGGATTACTCCTACCTGAACTCCTATGACTCCTGCATGGCGGCCATGGAAGCGTCGGCCTACGCGGACTTCAGCTCGTGCAGCCAGGCCAGCTCCTTCCAGTACAACCCGATCCGGAGCGGACCCTTCTCCAACCCGGGCTGCACCCCGCTCAGTACGGCCAGCTGCACCCTGGGGGCCCTGCGGGAGCACCAGCCCACCCCTTACTCCTCAGGTACAGGAGCCCCTGTTTGACTCTGCTGACGGGCTGCAAATATACTACTAGTTAGAAGATGAGAGAAGTGTTGTTCATTAGGAAAAAGTGTAAACAAGCAAAGAAAGAAAAGGTGATAGAATCTACACATTCATTCGTCTCCGTCTTTCCATCTGAGCTGCGAAACACAGCCTCTATAAAACACGGGAGAAAATATTCAATTATCATACCATTTTCCGTTATGAATGACTTAACAACCTATCAAGCTTAAGGTCTAAATTGTTTTACATGTATTTTTATCTTAATAGACTTAGTAGTCTAGTTTAGAATTTAATCACTGCAATACATTCACGTATGGACATTAGAGACATCTGCATTATAAACCAGTTTGATAATTTACATTTTCATGTTGTTAAATGTTTTAATCATGAAAGAGAATTTTAAAGCTGAAACACTGTATTTTATATTAATTTGGGCAATGCATTATATATGCATGCGCCAATCTACAATAAATCAGATGACTGATACAAAGGCCTGTAATAACAATAATAACAATAATAATAATAATAATAATAATAATAATAATACATGGTCTCAAAATGCAATAAATATAAGTTTGACAGCTTGCCGAAATCCAATTTGACGAATCTCTCTCTCTCTCTCTCTCTCTCTCACACACACACACCCTGTTGGCCATACCGAGGCCCACATAACATACAAATGTTTGGGTGTGTAATTACACTTTATTTGCCTGCAGCAATAATTGTGCCCTATTCTTTAATTTCAATCAAATGTACTTAATCTTTTAAACATCTATTTAAAGGTTTTCTTTTCCTACAACAGTGAACAGGCTTATACACATAAATGAAAACGCTTAAATTCTGTATTGTAACATTTATGAGCCGGGACCAAACTCCAAAATAACCTAAATTAATTTCAAGTGCGAACACTGAAATTATTCAAAGATACACTTGCTGGATTGAAATGGGCTGAAATTTTGATGTAAAACATTTTATAAATGCATTTTATAAATTCATTAAGTAAACTACAATAAATCTATAGTTTTATCTAATTTGAGTAATTGGATACATTATATCGTAACGGTATTACAAGGGCTGCATTATGAAACCGAATAAATGTTATTAGGCGTTATAAAAAATAAAATAAGATAAAATAAAAATCTTTTCATAATTTTCTCATAGATGTGGCCTGTTAGAGGACTTCAGCCTATTGCACAATCTTAAAATCTCAGGTTTAGTTTGGTCCTATTTTCTTACTCCGCTGTCAATTCTGATTGGCTCCGAGCACAACGCGATCAATTTATCAATCAAATAATCCGCGTGCACAAAAACACTCTGGTGTTGCTTGATGAAAGACAGTTGATTATAGTTTATCGAACTGTGAAAGATTTCCAGATGTAACTTTGTTTCAAATTAGTTTTAATTTAAAAATCTGACGAGATAAATTCACACAAAGCCTATCTGCGTTTTCAATGTAATCCACAAGTCCGCTGCTGTTTTAAAGCTTAAGACTCTCCATTTAAATGTCTGCTTTCATTCACCATTAACTGGATATACTTTCTCTCTCTCTCAGTCCCTTACAAGTTTTTCTCAGACCCCTCCGGCCTGAACGAGAAGAGGAAGCAGAGGCGCATCAGGACCACCTTCACCAGCTCCCAGCTGAAAGAGCTGGAGAGGGTCTTTGCAGAGACACACTATCCGGACATCTACACCCGAGAGGAGCTGGCCCTGAAGATAGACCTGACCGAGGCCCGCGTACAGGTCAGAGGAACCTTCTGCTTTCTTATACCTGGAAGAAGTCTTCTATCTATCTATCTATCTATCTATCTATCTATCTATCTGCCTGTGTGTCTGTCTGTCATACTGATCTGACCTCTGTCCTTGTTTGACAGGTTTGGTTTCAGAACAGGCGTGCCAAGTTTCGTAAGCAGGAGCGTGCAGCCAACGCCAAAGCCAACAGCTCCGGTGGCACCTCGGGCAGCACCGGCAGCAGCAGCTCTGGAGGGAAGAAAAGCGGAGAGCCGAGGTCTTCTTCAGACGACGACGAGTCCAAAGAATCCACCTGCAGCCCCACGCCTGACAGCACGGCCTCCCTGCCCGGCTCGGTCAGCGGAAACCTGGGCAGCCCCGCCAGCCTGAGCCCCAGCCCGGCTCCTGCCAACAACGGCTACACCAACACCTCCAGCTCTCCGGTTCTCCAGGGGCTGAAGCCGCCCAGCTGGTCCAGCCTGGGGCCGTCCAACCCGGCCGTGGCCCAGCCTGCCGTCCAGACTCAGGAGATTCTGAAGGCCTGGCAGCCGGCGGACAGTATGACCGGGCCCTTTGCTGGAGTCCTGTCCTCCTTCCACAGAAAACCCAACCCCACCATCAAGACGAACCTGTTCTGAAGCACAGAGGAAGAGAAAATGAGAATCAGACATTACACGGTCGACTGGAACGGCGAGGAGTTTCCAGCTTTTGTCCAGAGAGTCAGGACTTGTCCATAATAGTAACACTGAATTCACCGGTTCAGTCTGCTGCAGTTCAGCGAGGCCCTCGGTTCCTCTTTGAAAAACCATCCTGGCAAACTCAAAGCTCAGATAATAAAAGTCAAAAGGTCTGGTCACCTTCTCTCACCCCAAAATATTATGCAACTGCACATTAGACCTGCAAAACTCTACTGGACACGGTCAGATTAAAATTTCACCAGATCAGAGCTGTTCATACAGTTTCTCCCTCAGATAAAACTTAAGACAGTTTGTCTTCATGTACAGGCCCCTTAAACTTCAGTGTCAAAAGGATGTTTGTGTGTAGCCGAATCAGAACTGCTTTCAGACATGCATACACAACCTCTCTCCCTTCATCTCGTCTTGCACCCTTCAACTCACATTCCCACACTCTTGGACACTTGGACAGTTGATGAGCATGGCGGTCAGGTACGAGTTTAAAGCAGAAATCTAAACATCACGCTCCAGTCTCTGCTGGGGAAACCAACCAAACAAACTTCTGCCCTCAAGCACAACTTCCTCTAAGCCCCCTGACACACAGACTCCCACCAGAATGGAACAGGGTCCCCTTAAGTCTCTTTGCCGAGCAGAGCGGAGCACCCTGAAATCCAATTAGGACAGCCAGGTCCAGACCAGACACCTCCCCAGTTCATCCCCTCCTCCTCCTCCTCCTCCTTTACTGTATCAAGTCCTGACTCCCCTGCTCTCATCCCCAATCTGACCCCCCCACCACCACCGCCGCCACAACCCCTCCAGGCTTTATGGTCCCATCCCTTCACTCTCTCTGTCCCATCATGCCTTTCTCCATCAAACAGTGGGCACTTTGTTAAAATTCAATGGAAGGAGACAGAGAACTTTCAGTTTCTGCAGTTTCCTGCCTTGTTCTTTGGGTGGAGGGAGGTGAGGAGATACACAGAGCAGAGTGCAACAAATCTGTCAATCTCATTATAACTGATTCGTGCTGTCGCTATCACGATACTACTACTGGTTTCTCACTGTGGTCACCTACTGAAGAGTTTTTTTGATGATGCTGGATCGATGGGAACGAATGAGTTTGTTCAGCAGGCAGTGCTTCAGTCTGCCGCGTGAACTCTTACAACTCATCGCCCGCTCTGACTCTTTATTCATGAACTCTTCCACAGCTGATAAACACGGGATCTTTCTCAGAAATGCAACACAAGCTGGTTAGATGTTGGTAATATAGAGAGAGATGCAAACAGTTGCTGGAGTTTTCTACTGTGTGTCCATTAACATTTTTTTCCCACCCTTTTTTTTTGCACAAAGGCAAAAAAGCAGCTGTTTGTACCTTCTCCCACCTTGCAAAGTTGCTTGTGTATCATCCCATCAACTTTTTTTTTGTTGCAAATCACTGAAACAAGACTGACTTCAGAGCAGATTTTTTGGGGGTTAAGGGTTTACTCCAGAAATCTACTCAAAAGGTGAAAAAAAACCATGTATTTATTAATATTCTTTATTATGTCAGCAAGAAACCCACACATTTCTTTAAGATGAAATTTTGTGACTGTAAATTCCGTAATTAGTAATATAAATATTAGGTAGCCTTTTGTTCATTTCTCTCATGTTGCTTTACAGATTGATTTCATTGCAGAGCATCTGTCTCCCAGACCAACACGTCCATGAAAACTATGAATCGACAGAAGCTCTAGTGAATGAGAAGTTATAGCACTACTCTGAATATTCTAATAAATCTACATTATGGAAGCACTACGTGACGCGTTCGATGATCTGGTTTCTTGTGTGTAACAGAGTGATGAGAGTGTTGTGTGTTATGTGCAAAGTCAGACCTCAGAGAGCTGTTTTCATGAACACTGAGGCACGAGCTTCTGAAATCATGGCGAAATAAAAACTTCACTGACTGGCGCTTATTTTAATTTTACCGTACACTTTTCCCTTTCCTTTAATGAGGCAGGTCTACAGCTCACGGACCAAAACTCTTTCATCCTGTCAGCTTTTCCCTGCAGATGACAAAAAAAAAAAAGAAAATGAGTGAATCTAGAAAAGTAAGGAAAGATATTAGATTTTAATTGAAAAAAAAATTACATGGGTGAACATCTCACATTAACTTAACATAACCAAAATAGGACTACATAAAGGAACAAGATAAAATGGAGTGTGTCAGAAAACAATGGCAAAGTCTGTTTTTCACTCATGAACACTCACACAAATACAAACACACACACACACACACTCACACACAACCGAGAACACTGAAAGGCCGAAAAGGCTTAAAAAGACATTAGATTTAACGTGTCTGAATGGCACATCCACATTCTCTGTATTGTGGTTGCTTGGCTGTTAAAACGCTTAGACACATTGTACAACACAGAACACAGGCAAGGAGCCGAGACTGAGGCAGTATGGGAGCAACATAACGGGCCACAAAGAAAATGAGGAGAAGAAATGGGGAATCTTTTCAGACATGACAAATGAAATGAAAATGCTACAATGACATCTTAAATATTTCATTGAAATTAGTCCAAATCATGCAACAGTACATTCATTTAGACTTCTACTTTTGAGGCCTTCTCATAATGAGCTGTTGACATGCCAAAATATTTTACATCTTATTTTAGTAGCAAGAGCAAGTTGTGCGCTTAACTGGAGAAATGGTTTTGGTGTGATCCACAGAGAAAAGGTGTCAGGTATGTTGAGATCTACGTCAGCATCTCTTGAAACAACCATAAACTGGCTCATCGGTTTGGCTTTTAGTCTCACAGGCAGGAGGCAGGATTTAAATTTAGAACAAATAAAGGTAGACTGAACACTAACAGCTAGGTTAACTCTCTGATTTTTAACTGTTTAAAAACACATAAACAACCCATTGGGTAGAACTATTAAGTATATACCTCCTTGTACTGAACATGACTGAGTTGTGTCTTTTTTCCCCACAAAGTTCCCACAATCAGCATCTACTGATGAGAATTATGGAATAGCAGCACCACCTGCTGGTTAAATCAGGGAACAACAACAGCCCTCAAACTATCGGTGTCTTGCAGAAATCTGATATTTCTGTTTTTAATGCATTATGAGATCTTCTCCCTCTCTAGTGATGGGACAAAAGAACCAAATCAAAAATGCAAAATAAGACAAATCTTTAAAATATATTACAGGAGAAAATGTTCTGCTGACAAATAGTTTCTCCAAGACGATGACAACATGATGGCTTAGTGGGTCTTCAGTAGAATGACTATTAGTTATCTATTTGGCTTTGTTAACTAGTTTCCTGTGCACAACTCCTTTTACACAATTTGAAATGAAACAAGTAAAACACGTGACCTATCAAACCTGGGTCACAGGCTGCAAAAATGAGGTTTGTGTCTTTCTGTAAATTGAAATTGAAGTGTGACCATGAGAAATGTACTGGCTAAAACCTTCAAAGTGATATTTCACTTTGGTGCAGCATTTATCACCTCATGTGTACTTGTATTTTATTGCCTTATCTACTTCATTTTCTTGACCAATCAACCAAATAATGACTGCGCCAAGAATCCGTATGCTGCATGTGTCAATGTTTAGAGGGAAAAACAAGTCGACATGTCGGTGTTGAGTGTGTACAAATCACACACCAGGGACTCTCAGTTAAATGTTGTACCAAGGTGAAATATGCACTTTTAGCTCTAACAGGACTGGTTTGGTTGGTTTGCTCCATATTCCCTTTATCATTAAAACAAACGAACATAAAACTATAAATACATGCAGAGACACTGAGACAATAAATGCCACCATTTAAAAAACAATGGCCCAAACATCATCACAAAAAGTACAAAATTTGAGAAATGTGAGTTGAGCTCACTTTGGCCTGACATGAGTCAGGGCCAGCTCCTCTCCTGTCTCCGCTTCCTGTCCGCCTGCAACGTACAAGTGAGGGGGGTTACACAACTGCCCTTACCCTTGAGTGCTCTCTAACAATTCCCACAGTTTTCCCAAATGTGACCATTAGTGTTGAAAAATCTGAGACTGAGAGAACAAAGGCAGCATGTTTTCAAGGCTCTGGTTTCCCACCTTTCATTTCTAACCCTAACCCTGCTTTAAACTTGAACATCTGCAATTTCCTGCTTCTGAGGAGTTTCAAATTCTGTCACTCCCCAGTTAAGGTTTTTCAGGACACATAAAAGAAAACAAGCTTTAACGCTAGCTTGAAGCTGCAGGTCAGAACTGATGGTACGACACTTATGGCATAACGAAGCTACGGCGAGAGAGTGCAAGAGTCGTATCTCCAGTTCTGTCTGGCCAGAAAAATAACATTATCTCATCCTGCATCTTCTCACTAGGTTTAAAGCCGAGGATTATGTAGTGATGCTTGAAGGACTGAAATGATTCTCATTAGATAAGGCCACCTCTACGACAACACACATACAGTACATGTGAAAAAGGATGGTGGTTCAACAAGTGTTTTTTTTTTTTGAAAAGTACAAATGGAGTGCAATTTCTCTGAGAAGGCACAGTCTGGCATCAATTGGCACGTTCCAGCTCAGTTCAGTTCAGCTGAGATTTGGCCTGTTGGGACCTGGTGAGGTACCGGGCCAGTTTGGACCAGTCATAGACCAGTTCTATGGAGTTTATTTCTGTTGCTGCTGTTGCTGCTGCCTGAGGCTCTCCAGCAGGATTCGCTTGTGGGCAGGGTCGAGTACCCCCGCCTCCTCCAGGTCCTCCTCGGTGATGTCACTGGAAAAACAATGCAAGATGTGAGAAACATTTTTCAAACTAGATCACTACCTCAACACCTCTGTCATTTTCACCCATTGATGCATGCACCAGAGCAGGAACATCAACATATCTGAGAGTGTGAGTGCACGTACCTGAGGAACTCCAGGTCGTCCCAGCCGTTGTGTAGAAGACCCTGCTCATACCTCTCCAGTCCCAGTCTCTGCAGCCACTCTCCCACTGAAGATTCCCCAACAGACAAAGATGAGCTGCTGCTGCCCCAAAGTGCCTGCACAGAGGAAATGAAACACAGGATCAACCAAAAACTAAAACAGACAGCTATTTAGATTTTAGTATAAGATAAAAGACAAAGGGGATGAGTAGAGGTTTATGTCAAAAAGTAGCTGGCTCACGTCCAAGTTGAAGAGAGCTTAGCATATTACAACAAACTAAGATGGCCTGACAGAAACTACCCACTCCATGTAGCTACATTAATAATTAATTACGATATTGTAATCTACATTTACAATAATTGCATTTCAAAAAAAGTGAATTTAAGTGAACTGCTCACCTCCTCAGGCATGTCCTCTGCAATACTCTCTGTGATGGGATTTCTGGGTGGGAAGGTGCGGCATGCATCCAGACCTAAACCCATCGGCTGCCCTCTCAGAGGAGGTGGTGCAGAAGGAGCACGAGGAGGCTGCCCAGGAAACTCACTCTCGCTCAGTGTCTTTGCCATCTGGAGCACAGAACACGACTGGTCATCCAATGCCCCTGGTCCTCCTCCCCCTCCTCCTCCTCGTCTAAAACCCTCTCCAAGGGCAGTGGGACTGGCTGCTGGAATCCTGACCTCAGCCAAGTCTGGGTAAAGAGGGCGAGGTTTAGGGAAGGGGGCCTCTGCGACCACCTCCAGAGCTCCCTTAGGGAGAGGAGGAGGGGGGAAGTCAGGAGGGGGTCGATTCAGTGTGCTTCCGACTGTTGTTCCGACACTACCCCCCAGTGCTCCTGTCACACAGGCGCCTCCATCGTCCTCTGAGGAGCCCTCCTCGCTAATAGCACGGACTGGGGGCCCCGTCATGGGTCTGCGTGGGTGAGAGTGTCCTGAACCCACATAGGGGGGCTTGGTTCGAGCTCCGGCTGAGGGGGGAGGGACTTTAGTTACCTGGGGGTTTGCAGAGGTAGGAGATGGGAGAAGCTCAGGTGATAGAGCAGCTGCTGACTGGTTGGGAACACCTTCCAGGATGTAGTAGGCAGGATTATTGTAGCTGTTCTTGCTGATGGAAGGATCCCCGTCTGCCAATTCCTGTTTAGGCCTTCACGGTTCACACAAAAACATAACAGGATGGGTGATGGCTTACCTTTATAGGTTTCATGGGTTCACTTTTTGTTAACATAAAAAAGTGTCTAACTGGTTGTTTTTCTTAACTTGAAGACTTTGTGAATTTGCTGGTCAGTGTGTATAAAGCACATGAATGTGTCTGTACCTTGCAGCAGTTTCCTCCTTGCTGCTCCTTTCTCCCTCCTCGCTGACCTTTCCCAGCTCTCCAAGCTGCTTACGAACCACAGATGGCCTGCATCAATAGCACATAAGAACAAGTTAACAAGGGAGACAAATAAAGAAAATAAAGAGTTCACGAAGGTGCAGCATATCAGGTTCAATAAAGGTGAAAATGGAGTATATGAACACGAGATTTAAGCCCCAAAATTAAACTGAACTGAAATAAGGCATTTTTGTAATATATAATGATGGTGTTTCCATTGCAGTTTGGAGGAAAAGAATAACTTGAAAATGAGACAGACATGTAGATGCATGATTTCAAAATACTTGTTATCCCAAACTGAATTTGAGCGTTCTTGTGCAGGGTGGCAAAGCAAAATATAATCTCTAAACTAGTGCATAACATTTTTCTCAAATTACCTTGCATTATGGGGACATTCAATAATAATGTGCATATACTGTACATTCAGACCAGGTAAATTCAGCATTGAAGACAGTCTCCTCTGAAGAATGAGTGTAAATTTTGATGAGTGTAGCTTTTTGCATTTTACAAAAAAAAAAAAAAAAATCAAGTAAATTAAAATAGTAGTGTGTACTGACTTGACATATTCATGTCCCACTCTGGATACCATCGTGGATTTCCCTTTAGGTCCACCTGTCTCATCCTTGTCCACACTGATCCACTCTGAAATGCAACAATAATAATAGTTGTAAAATTAAACATGAGACACTTACAAAATGTCAAACTGCTTCATTTGGACAATTTACATCTGCATCTGGTGTCCCTGTCAGTCTGCAAAGCACACCAGATTATCACCACATAGTTACCGTAGAGTCTCTCCCTGGTTCCCATCCTTTCGGAGGGGACTCTGACCCTCATGGACCCCCTGATATTTCCTGTTTCCTCGCCGCGGTGGGACAGGTAGGTGTGGAACTGTTGTGCTGTGCTGCCAATCATAGACTTCAAAGCCAACACACACTCTCCTAGCAGGGGAAAACAAGCACATAATTGTTTGTTAAACTAAAAGAAAAAACATCTGAAGTTCGCTAACTTCAAAAAGCACAAAAATAAAGACTATCTTAATACCGTACGACTCGTATCCATCCAGTGATTTCACTGTTAGCAGCAGATGTTGGTCCTGCAGGTACTCGATCTCCGAGAGCAGCGGTTTGAGCGTTGTTAGCTGCTTGTTGGACCAGCCCACACGCAGGAAGTTGACGTTGTCGCTGCTCTGGCTGTCATTTTCATAACTCTTCTTAAACTCTAGAGAAGAGAGACAGAGGGAGAAATGCAGGGCAGAGGTGGATGGGAGAGAGAGGACAAAGGGAACGAGGTGGGAAGGAGAGGTGGGAAGAAGAGGAGGGAGATGTTTCTATTGCATTTCATTCAAACGAACGTGGTGGACAGGATGCAGGGATGCAGCACAGGTCAAAAATGGATTCGAGCTTAAAGGTATACTGACTGCCTGAGATAGGGAAGGAGGGAGAAAGATATGAAAAGAAGAAACAGACATAGTTTTATTATATCCGCTACATCCACCCTGTTATAACTCCTAGTGGATTTTGGTGGATGTTCATCTCACCTTCCAGACAAGTGGAGTAGAATTCAATGAAGAACTTGGTTCTGCTTGCCGTCTTGACTATGGCTTCAATGCTCTCAAACTCGATGTAGGCCTGCTCTGAAGACTTTGGCAGACCTATGCAGAAAATGGTGGCCAGGAGGGATAAGGGGGGTGAAGCAAGAGAAGGGTGGAAACAGAGAGAGAGAAAGATCTGAGTAGGTGGCACAGAATAGCACGTACAACTAACAGAAACAGAATTTACACATTTACGCAAATGTGACATTTTGCAAAGTATGAGTGGACACGAATGAGTAACAGGCTGCTGTATTTTTCCCCCTCTGTTAAGCTCAACTCATTGCCTATTTCTGGTCTCTGTTCAGCTGTGAGTCACTGACCAGGCAACAGGAGCACATCACAACCTGTCCAGAATTGAGCTGGAAAACAAACAAATCATCATTAAAGTCTTAAAACGTGCACACAGACCGCTCTATTTTGAAAATCCACCATGGCCAAATAATATAGTCTATCTGCAGCCTGAGAAAGAGCAAGAATTGAAGGAAGAGAGAGACAGAGTCAGACCAGGAAGGGAGGGCGACAGACAGGGAGAGGAAACAAACACAGAGAACAAAGAAATGTATTTTCTGAAGAATTTAAGTCAATCCATTTGTACCTTTCTTGGAGACAAACTGGGAGGTCACCCCCACCTCGAAGGTAGCAAACACAGGGGAATGATCACTGGTCACTATATCATCTGTACAGCCTAAAATAGAAAAGAACATAAAGTATATGTAAGTCTCCTTGTTAATCAGTCATGTTCATTTCTGTATAAGCCACATATAAAGATTTATGGTGGTTAGGTGGAATTGCTAAAGAGGACCTCTGTTACACTGAATTGAAACAAATGTGTGTTGACTGATTGGTCTCACCATAGGAGTTGCAGACAATGTGTGTTTCTGGGTATGACTTCCACAGGATCCTGTCACACCAGGATGGGACATTAGTCCTCATCTGGGATCAGACAGGAACATAAAAGACACAGCAGAATTATCACAATGACTCACAAAAGAGCAAATAAAGTGTTTGTCAGAAAGGTCTGTAAGTAATTCTGTGATTTGTTAGAGTTAAGTAAACATACCCCCGTGGCCTTCTGCTTCTGCCAGACATATGTGTCCCTTGAGCCACGTTCATAGCGGTAGGTTGGTGGGAAAGATATCTCTTCCTCAGCTGAAAGCAAGCAGACACACATTCACCTGTTAGAACCTGTAGTTGAGAAGTGTAAAGGTGCAAAGCACATCATTTTATAATATCAATAAAAAACGCATATTTCAATAAAAATTTCCTATTGTTATTACTTGTTCTTATACCTGCACTATATAGTTTGTACTTATACCTCTGCCTATTTTATACATATATGCACTTAACTTTGCATTTTACTGCTTTTTACACTATATCAAACTGCCTTTCATTGTCTCAGTACTTGTACTCTGTGCAATGACAGTGAAGTTGAATCTAATCTATCCTTAAATCTTTGTCATGTGCCTCCCATCTTCTTAAAGTCATCATGTTTACTTATGATGATATTTCTTAGAGAAACTTTGGTAGTGATGTAGCTAAAGAAAGCCAACAGTCTTGCTAGCACAACAACAGTGGCTAGCAAGTGCTTATGTTCTGCCATTGGAATGTGTGTTTCCAGTAGAGATATTCAGAGAGATTCAAGTAGAGATATTTTAACTGTCATCTGAAACAAAACCTGCTCTTACTAATGAAAATCAGGAAGCTCTATTCCATTTTGCACATGGAGACTAGGTAAACAGCAGTCTGGCAGAAACAAAGGTGTACGAACCAAAGCGTAAAAAGACTTTGTTCTTCTCCCTCTCCAAGTTGAGCTGGTCCACCTTCAGCAGGGGGTCAAATTCCTTCCTGTTAATGTAGTTTAAAATCTCCTGCACGCAGACACAAACACGACAGGACCAGAAAATGAGATGTCATCCAAATCTGCTGCTTTTCATCACTCGGTACATGTCTCTATGTGCGTCTTTTCTGCTTCACCTGTATGTCCATATCCAGCCTGTAGTTGAGGTCTCCCAGCCAGAAGAGGTGTGTGAAGCGCAGTGAGATGTCGAAGGAGCTCAGCTGTTTGTCTCCTAGGGACAGCAGGCGGAGGATGTCTAGATAGTTCTGGTTCCTCCTGTAGGGGTCAAAGGTTACATGTATCACAGATAATAAGAGGTAAAAGAAAAATGTGTTTTGTGTGTGTGTGATGTTTTTGACACACTGTAAAAGCATATCATTAAAAAATTTAGTCTGTTCCCACAAAGTGAAATGGCAACGTAAGACCCTGAAATAAAATAACCATATGTAATATGTGTGTGGGACTGTGGTAGATACCTGGCAATCTTCTCATTCCCTGATGTCAAGTGACAATTCACAAAGCCAAAAGATGTCCCGTTGAACATGAAAGACACGCCCACAGCTCCTTTGTTACCTAGGAATCCATCAAAAACGAACATACAAAACAAATATATTATAGTAGCTGGCAGCAAACGAGTAATGACAAGCATTACTTTCTAGCTAAAAAAAGAAGATAGAAACATTTTGACCCTGTTGTCACAATAAATCACACTAAAATGTCAAGACATACTGATATGAAAATCTGGAGTTTAGGGAGAAAAAAATCTAGATTCATTCTCTTACTTATAAAGTTAGAGAATGGAACTTTAACATTACGTTTAAAGTTTACAGAGCTTAAGTTCATCTCATGGAATTTGGTGATATAAAAACCAGATGTTTTCTTCTTAATTCCAGTCAATTTTTCCATTGAGTGTGACAAGATAGTAGTAATAAAATCATAATAACCCCTTTAATTGCACCTTTGTTAATAGAAAAAGTCAGTGTTTGATTGTGCTAGATTTCAACCAGGAAGTAAAGCATGTGGAGGAGGAGGAAAGACTGAATACTGTTGTTACCCAGTGTGTTGGCGATGCCCGTTTTGACACTGGACATCCCCACATGGCTGATCCGGTTCTCATGTTCAGGTTTCACCAACACAGCAATTTTGATGTTCCACAAGGTTTGCACTGCGATCTACAACCAATAACAACAAAACCCACTACATCACAATACATTACAGTGTAACAAAATAATAGCTGTCATTCTTCATCTTCCGTTTTCAACCTTCACAAAACCACCTCACCTCCACTTTTTCTTCCCACTCACTACTTAAACAGATAATAACACTAATGAAATCAAAGAATGTGATATATAGCATAACATTCAAAATCTCTATTTACTAAAATCTTTGTTTGCGGCTGCTTTCCTCACCGATTTATAATCCAGTTCTGTCTGTTCTTTCAACAAGGCGCGTAGTGACTCCACCCACTCCCGATCACACACAGAGTTTTCTTGACTTCCAAACACATAAAGGTCATGAGGGATGGTGACCGTCATCTCGTCCAGAGTCTTCCCGAGGCCACGACACAGCACCCATGAGGCCACAGACTTAGGTGAAGGCACTGAGCCTACAGACAAGGACATTCTCATCCAAATTACTAATGTCATACTCTGGAAATACACATTTGTTACTTTTCAGTAAAACACATGAAAATATATGTAAGTCAGTATGTGTTGCTTCTAACCTGGGTTATGTTGAAAAGAGAAACAAATCTAAAGACACTAAAATGCATGTGTGTGTGTGTGTGTCTCACCCATATTCCAGGTGCCTATGAAGATGGAGATCATGTCTGGCTCATCTTGGTTGGAATGTTTGTTCTTCATCAGCTGCAGCAGCTGGCAAAATGCCTCCCGTTTCTGAAACACACGCACACATCAGTGAGTGGAGGTTGCCACAAAGGGGCAAGTTGTTTTTAAAAAGCTGACTAACAATCAGTGTGTATATATGTGTAATATTCTCATTGGTAATTCCATTACATTTTCTTCATTAAATAAATAAATAACATCACAGAGTTGAGAATCACATTATAATAAGAGAGAGAGTGTGTGGATCTGTGCCACAAATCCTGGCCCTGTCAGTGTCCTTCATCTGATTATGAATACACAAATAAAGGGAAACATGAGAGCATTTCCTTGTCTGTTTGAATATGAATGTGTATACCACTGCAATGTTTGTTGGTACATCGTGTTTGTATGTTAGAGGGATTAAGCAACTGTAAAAGACTGTGCTTTCTTACCACAAATTTATGTTTGAGGCAGTGTGTGTGTGTGTGTGTGTGTGTGTGTGTGAGTGTGTGTGCATGTGCATGCGTGCGTGTGCAGACCTTGGCACTAGCAAAGATGAAGTCTTTCCTCTGGCTCTTGTCCTTCTCCTTCTCAAAAACAATGCCCAGTTTATTCTGCACCCGCTGAGACTTGATCAGCTGACGTACTGAGACAGACAAATAGGCCGACAGACAGGAGACAGAAGGTCAGAGATAGGGAAAGAGACAGAATAATCCAGACATCCTAAATCCTATGCTTCTATAATAAAAAAAACATTCACCATCAGGTAAAAGAGTAGAGGAACTAGTTAACACAGAAACCTGCATATATATTTAATAATTGTTGCTATTGTTTAGGCTGCCATCTACCAACTAAATAGCTCACAAGACCAGATGCGTCACTCTCTGGGTGGCTCACTGTCTCCGCTGAACAGATTTCTGCTAATAATGTCCTGAGGGGAACACTGACTACTCATCACACAGTTCAGAAAATACTGGGGTTATTGTGCATGGAGTGTTGGTGTAATTCTTACTTTTGTCATGTGTAAAGGTGGTCCAGTCCTCTTGACTGTCCTTCACCTTCTTCATCACAACCAATCGTCCTCCCTCTACGTCTACAGACAGAGTGTACTTCTGACTCTTTCCTATCTTTGTCAGCTCTGCCAGGTAAACATCCAGCTTTACCTGCGGTGGAGCAGAGGAGGAGGATTAAACGCACACACAGAAACGAGGGAAGTTTTTAGGGCTTTTATTAACATGTATGTGTCTACTGACCACTCTGCTTTCAAATCTTATCAAATCTTCACACCACCAGGGGTCTCCAAAGTGAAAGTCGTGGGCTCGTCAGCACTCTCTCCCTCTACTCTTATCACATACAAAACATGCTTGCTGCTTCAATGGCATTAAGAGAGTGTTAAATCTAAGTCAGTTACATTTATGGAGCCAGTTCACAAATTTTTTTTTCATCACATACTTTTATATTTTATACTTTTATATATATCAGAAATATTCTGACAAAGTGGGCCTTTTGTGTTTGAATCCATATGGCTTGCTTTAAAGAACATAAAACTCTTAATAATTTCGTAGAAAAAAATATAAACCAGAAGACAGAAATGTATCCTGACTCCAAGCATGTCATACATATCATGTAAAACCTCAGTAATATCCGTTTGTGTCAGTGGGCGAATCAGGTGCCACATCTTAAACTGATCTCCTCATCATAACAACAATTCTGTTCCTGTGCAACAGGAAGCTGCTGAAAGGAGGTCACCACAGAGGATGCAGACTTGGCTTACAGCTAATATTTCAAATTGTTCATCTCTTTTTCCTTCTGGATCACACTTTTCCCACTGATTATTATCCCTCTACTTTTTTCTCTTTACCTCTCCCCAACCTACTCTGAATATCTTACCTTTACATTATTCTGATTTTGTTTTCTTTTTGGCTCTCCCACTCTTCAACACGGTTTCCTTCCTATGTCTATAAGTTACGTTGTCTGTACGCTTTAAAAATAAAATGACCATAATGTTATGATAAAAACACTAATATACAAAATTTCAGTAAAACACATACTCATATATACCATATCCTATGACAAGGCCACTGATGATGTAACAGGAAGTGCATTACAAACATTCCTTTGGTCTCACATCAGCTCTGCTGACAAACCTCACACATTGTGTTGAGGAATATATGACTTCACAGCCTGTTATTACTGTGATTCAGGTTCAGTCTGTCCTCTGTGAAACAAAACCAGTGTTCACTTATAGTAAAATTTAATAAATCAAATCAGGACATTGTGCAACAGATCTGAGGTTTGCCTCCAGACTAAAATCAACACAAATATATTTATCTTACCCAAGCTTCGTATTCCTGTCATAAAACAGGAAGTATGACAGATTTAAGATTTTAATTATAAGATACATACCTACATTGATAACAGAGTGAAGAGCTTGAATGTCCCATGGGGGACATTTGGCTTTGAGACCACTGAGTGTCTTGATGGGTTCACTTTGATGATTGTTAAAATGCAGATATTTCCCAAATTACATAAAGGGTAAAAAAATCTTTGAGTTGTTATTTTTTGCATCTCCTGGAAATGTCACAAGCTACTCCTTAACACTTACTTATTACAGCACCTTAATACCAACCTCACATCACCCTGCAGAGAGAGAGTCACAAATACAATGTGTGTGTGTGTGTGTGTGTGTGTGTGTGTGTATGTGTTTTGTTTTTATATCCCTGTGACTTTATCATGACACACCAACCCATGGGGACCTGTCATTGTGGGGACAAAATTGAGGTCTCCATCGATCCAGACTGTTTTTTTGAGGGTTAAGATTTAGTTTAGTTAGGGTAAAGGGTGGGGTTAGGCATTCAGTTGTGATGGTTAAGGTTAGGGTAAGGGGCTAGGGAATGCATTATGTCAACTGAGTATCTCCACGGGGCTAGTGAAATAAGCGTGTGTGTGCGTGTGTGTGTGGATGTACCAGCATACCTCGAAGGCCTGCACAGGGATGGCTTTGCTGTGACGCATAGAGAGAGGAGGAGGGGAGCATGGAGAGGACAAACTCATGTCCTGGAGAGCTTTCAGAGCCTGGGGGGACAAAGAAAGAGAAGGGGAGAGGCAGAGAGAGAAACG
Source organism: Holacanthus passer (assembly GCA_025331565.1). Classification (NCBI taxonomy): domain Eukaryota; kingdom Metazoa; phylum Chordata; class Actinopteri; family Pomacanthidae; genus Holacanthus; species Holacanthus passer. Next base: position 2,598,844 of record JAFREQ010000004.1, on the reverse strand, counting down.
ATTAAAAGAAAGAACAAGTAAAAAAATGAAAACGGAAAAGAGAAGTAAGAGGACACAAAAACGCACACATGAGAAATGACACACAGACACAAACAATACATAAAATGTATTGTTTTCAGCTTCAGTGCTGGTGTCAACAAGGAAATGGTTCCCCATTTCCTGGATGTGACCTAACAGGGCCAGGGAAGGTGGAGCCAGTGACATCACATGAGAGAAGACATGTAGCTTGATTGCACTGAGGCCATTTCCTTCCCAGGCAGCTAAAGCCCCTCCTTAAAAAAGTCCAAGTAGAAATGGTGTGACCTGTTAACATAACAGAGCTGATCAAACTACTAATTAAGGATAAAAGCAAAAGGTCTAATTGGTTTACTGTGCTAGAAAATTAATGCTGGACGTGACAAACAAACTCTCTAAATACTTCCCTGTTATGACCGACATGGCACACCCTCTCTATCTGCCTCACTTAATGTTACACCTTAGGCTAATACTTTTTAATGGGTTGTTTCAACAGCTGGACAAACAGCCTCTCTGTCCAAAATTGTTAGAAAATCCCCCCATTCCTCTCCATCTGTGTGTCTTTCATGTGTTGTGTGTCACAGCCCCCAAAAGAGAAATGTCCCTCTCTCTTTGTCTCACACACATGCACTCTAGCCTTGAGTCTTCATGCGGTGCTACACATGCAGCCAGCAGGGTTTCTGGACAGATGATCCATCATATGGGGAGGGTTATCTAAGCTAACCACCTCCAACTAGCAGCTGTCTGTGTGTGAAAGACTGAGAGGGTGTGGGGTGTGATCATGTGTGTGGGTGGGTGTTTACACATGACTGACTGAATATATGTGTGTACCTTCTTCTCTATGGAGGACAACAAGTCTTTGAGAATAGCCAGCTTGGTCACAAGGTTCTCCAACTCCTGGTCTCCACCCTGATTCACTGACTGATGGAGAAAAAAAAGACATAAACAGTTAGAACACATGTAAGCTATATGGTTTGAAAAAAGGAATAAAATGTAAGCAAGACAGAAAAGATGAGATATTGTATTTTGCTGCCATTGTATGAAAACTTCACAGTTTTGGTTTTATAGAATAGGCATGCAACAACGTAGCTTTCATGGAGGACAATTAGGATTATGATTTTGTAAATTGCTCACAGAAATAATGCATTCCATTTAAACTTTCAACTAAAAAAATGGCACTGCATGCTCTATGGCAAACAGATTTCACAATTACATACTATCCTAATAATTGTTCTTAAGGCTGCATAACCAGTCTACTCATGTGTACCTAAATCAGTTTTTATTCAAACATAAAACTGCATGTTAGTGTGTGCTTAATGACAGCTAAAGTGACAACTGAACTGATGCCACCAGTTAAAAAATAAAGAAGGTTTTCACTTCTAAATTATGACTTATCAGTAAGGCTGTGAAATTCATAAACTAATGTCAGAAAAATGCTACTGCAGTAGTAACTCAAACAGTGGTTGGAAAAAAATACACAGTGGCCAATAAATCATTTCTTAAGTGACGACTATTTGACAACTTAAAGGAGGAAATTTACATAAAAAGAGGCATTCTGTCTGATAAACATCTCATGTTAATATTAACAAGTGTGTAACACAGCATCACACAAGTATTGGAAGAAAATTACAATTAATCCCCACATGCACATATACTACACAGACAGACACAAACTCTTCTGTCCAAGTGTTTCCTTGTGGTCCATTATTTCAACAAGTTTTTCCTTATGACACCCACTTGTGTGTGTGCGACAACTCTATGCATGCGTGTGCAGGCCCCACCGTGTGTTAAAGCCAGTAGTTCCCTGCAATAAGACTAAGTCTCTCTCCTCGTTTTTTCATGAACTTGTTACTGAATCTCTGTCACTTATTCTGATTGGCTGCTCTGTACACAAGGAGCTTTACTATTTAAAGAGGCTTAAACAGAAGTGTTGACTTGTTACTTAGGGACATTATATCATTTATTCTATCATCTGTGAAGCTGATTTCATATTCCTGTGTGACACATCACGTTCAAAGCAAGCAACTCTGGATGTGATGACCTGTCAAATTTGACAACAAATACACCTAAAAAGTTGAAGTCAAAAATTTTCGAATACAGTCTGGAGCAAGCATTTTTATTGAGGTTTCTAAATGACCATGTATTCATAAATACTGTTTCACAGTTTAGATATAAATGCAAACCACTTATACTCATATTTGACAATGTGGGTAATGCCCACAGACTTGTGGTGAGTGGTTTACTACTATACATACTAGTCTGTATAGCTGGAATGAAGAAAACAGCTTAAATACTTGCACAGTCATTAGACATAGAAAGCAGCGATGGAAAGACAAGAATGCCTCCCTTGCTTCCATTCTAACTAAGCTTACACACATTCACAGACAAAGAGGCAAAGACACATACCTGTTGGATCATCTTGGAGACCATGAAAGCACTCTGCTGATCAAAGACTTTAGACAGGATCTCCAGACCAGACAGAACCTTATCCACCTCCCTTTTTGGGGAAACAGAGAGAAATCCACAATTTCATTGTCTCAAAGCTTAATAAAAAGCTTCCTGTTCATTTAGATCCATCTGTAGAGAAATAGATATTTACTATCTGTTTCTGTGCAAGTTGAGGCTGGACAACGAATCACAGATGATTAATAACCATGTGATTCAGTTACATTTGTTACATTTTCTAATTCAAGCCTGTTTTGAGTTCAAGTTTATTTTCTGTGGCAATGTTTGAATGTGCAACATGTGCCATTGTGACCAAAACAAGAGATGAGTTGAGGAAGCAGGCAGCCCTGCGGACTGTAAATCCTTACATAGATGGTCTCTCAGTGCAGTGACGAGCACATATATAAAAGAAAAGCTTTGTATAGAATGTGGTTGGACAAGAGAGTATGTGTCTGTGGAATATGCCCGTCTTACCCATTCAGGCGTTTGCAGGAGGCCACTAGTGTCTTGTTGAGGTGGGGCAGGGAGCAGGCGCCCTGTTTGACTGCCTCAAGGTCCAGAGCATAGCTGCCTTTCAGGTACTCATGGGAGATGGTGCTTAGGCCATTAGCAGCTGGAGCACTAAAACAAATTCAAATAAAGTCTAATGAGTATTTACAACTATCTTCACTTAATGCACATAATTCCACAACGTAAGAATATGGATTATAGTACAAGGAAACTACAAATAAAAACAGCATTTTTGTAAGACTGCGACCTTTAATTTGCCGCAGACTTCACATTAGAAGTCATTAAGTCAGTTAATTGTATGTTTCCCCTGTTTGTTTTATTGTTTGTTATATTTTTCTTTGTTCTGTCACACATGAGTCTTTAAAGTTTTAGCTGATTCTCGGGCATCATAATTGCAGATAAATTACATCTCTTGTATCAGAAAACAGAATTGTCACAGACTCCATAGTGGCTATATCTGCAAAGTGTGTGTAACCCTCTGAGGACTACATCTGTACAGTCAGGATTAACACAAACTTCCTCTAAAACAGAGCGCTGACTTATGTCTACCCTGCCACCCACAAAAGCACACACACTCACTTAATCGAGCGAGCCAGCAGGATGCTCCCACCCCTACACACAGCAAACTGGCAAAGAGCTTTACAGTTGTTTTACATGACACCATTTATTTCTGACATGAACATTCAAATGGTCTAATCAAGAAAGCAATGTAGCTTCCTTGTATAGTTTTACAGAAATACCGTATAATACCTTTAATCCAACTGCCTGCAATTTTTTTGTTTTTCTGACAGACCATACACCGCTTTCATTACAGCCAAATAAAACACTCCTTTTGGTGTACCTTGTTTTTCAATGTAAGCTAAGGAAATTTTCATGCACCAAGCCTTTTTTAACATGCAAAGTCTGCAAACCAGCACACTGTTTAAAGTGTCATGGCTGATTTCCATGGCTGATTTTAGGCTTCTTTCAATTACAACTTGCAACAAGCGAGGACCACTGCCATCAAAAGGAGGATTGAATTTGCCTACCGTTGACAATGCAGCCACCAAATTCACTCATAATAATCTGACCTTTGTTCATTGATATACACAGCTCTGAGCAACACACATGTGTGTACACACACAAACTACAGCTCCCACTTCATCAAAGCCTTGCATAATCTGTGACCAATGTGGTTTTCAGCAGGAAGTAGCTTCCTTCATTATGCAGAGAGGTGCTCACACAGAGAGTAGAGGATATTAACATGTATGTGTGTGTCTGCTCATGAACACGGGAATGTATATTTGATGTGCGTGTGTCAATGTGACAGAAACATTGGAAGTGAGTGTGTGTACATGTGTTTGTTCATACAACCCAGATTCCACAAATGTTAGGACACTGTGTAAATCAAATAAAAACAGAATGCACTAATTTGCAAACAAACTTTGATTACCAACAACAGTTTTACAAAGTGTTCCTGAGTCCATGTATTAATCTCCTTTATACAATCATGTGTTTAACAAAGTGTTGAACCCCTCTCCATCCTTGCTTGTGAACGACTGAGTCTTTCCAGGATGAACCTTTCATACCCAGTCATGATACTATCACCTGTTACCAATAAACCTGTTTACCTGTGGAGTGATCCAAACAGGTGTTTTTGGATCACTCCACAACTCTTTTGTTGCTCCTGTCCCAACTTCGTTGAAACACGTTGCTGCCATCAAATTTAGAAAAGCAGATATTTACAAAAATCAATGAAGTTGATGAGGTCAAACATTAAATATACCGTCTTTGTACTGTTTTCAGTTCAGTATTTGTCAGGATTAGCAAATTATCACAACTTTTTGTTTTTTGGTATAATTAATGATACCTCTGCTTACTATTTTTGTGAGCAGAGCTGATGTAATTGCATTCACAGCGAAGCAACATCCCTCCTGTGTGTGTGTGTGTGTGTGTGTGTGTGTGTGTGTGCATGTGTGTGTTTTCAACATGATCATGGTAAGCATTGTTGCTTAAGAAGCCCTGCATGAACTTTGTGATCCCAGTGTTTACAAATGATTTTTGTGAAAATGGACACAATAAAATGAATCCAATTGACTTTGCACCTGTCTGTGGGTGTGTCCGGTCCAGGGGGAGTGGAGGTGGAGGCAGAGCGAGGTGGGAGGGGTGGCTTCTCATCCTCCCCATCTACCAATCACAGAAGAGGAGAGTTAACAAGTGACAAAAGGATGACAATCACTAAAAACACAAATGGGCTGGCATGGGCTCTCGAGATACCTGAATAGTCCCGGTCATCACTGACAGCTGTTTCCTCTCTGTCCACAGCATAAAGCAGGGTGGTCACCAGACCTTGGCTGGGCTGCAGGTACAACGACACCAATTCCGGTAACGTCTTAAACCGCTTAGGCTGCACGCCCTGAGATGTCTGAGAGAAAGAGGACAATCAGGGAGGGAAGAGACAGAGGAAAAGAAGGAAAGTTATTTTCAACATGGTATGAACATAACAATTACTTGGCTACAAGAAGTCACATTACTGAAATCTCTGGTGGCCCCTATTGTTCCACATTTAATGTTGTGTAAGCAAATATGACCTGGTAGTCTAAATATAATTCACACCAGGAAGAACTGTTGTGGTAAACATTGCAGTCAAACATATTCAGCCAAGAAGCAAAATTAAGACTTTTAGACTCCCATCAACGTCACAGCAAAGACCCAAAAAATCATACACCAGGGACACAGATGTCTGTGATGTGGCCACACGATAGCCTGAAGCACCATGTTGTCGGGTGTGTGTGTGTGGGTGTGTGAGACAGAGTGTGTGTGTGTGGTAGGGACTTCACAGCTGTTGGGCACAAGGCACAAAGAGGCTGCTGTTGGTGTGTATGTTTGAGTGTGAGCGAGAGAGCTCAGAGCCAACAAAAGCATCTCTGCCTGCCAGCTGCTACTGAAGCAAATACAGTTATTGCTGCACACATGCACACACACTTAACCTCCACAGAGAGTGTGTGTGTGCGTGTGTGTCTGTGTGAGTGTGTGCATCTCCTCTCTGTACCTGTACAGCCAGAAATCCTTCATCATCTGGGAGGATTCTGTATGTGTGGACATGCTTCTGAAACCTGCAGAGAAAGAAAGTATGAAGCGAGAGAGAAGAACACCAAAGAGAAAGAGAGGAGAGGGAGAAAGTTGGAGCAAGCAGAGTGAAAAACAGAGGCAGGGAGAAATGAGAGAAGAAGAGACAACTTTTACAACTATTGTTTGATTCAACAAAAAATAAGATTTAAAGCCTGGCACATACACTCTTATACCCAGTGGATAGGGCTGTGTGTGCATGTATGAGAGCGAGGGGGGTTTAGCTTCAACCTGTTGCTGTCTGTCACAGTTGTGAGTGGGATTTTTCCTTACAGTAGCATGATACAGTAGAGCAGAACAGAGCCGAACCTGGTGTTTCTACATTGTAAAGTAGTACAAAATAAAGAAACAAAATTAAAACACCATACTTTGTGAGATAGCGTAGAGATTAAAAGGAAATGATCTAGTCCTTTCATGAGTCTCTGAATGAATTTCTGGAAGGTTTCTTTCAGTCAGCTACATTATCAAACTTCAGAGTCTGAATTGCATTACTGATTTGACCACAAGCTTTTTTTTTCTTTTTCAACCAATCGCAGATCAATGCTCTGACATTGTGATTGCACAGCCGTGACTATATGCCTGTAGCCACAAGCTGCAGTTTAATGATTTTCATGTCTGCACTTCATGTCTGCTCGGTGGACCGGACACAAAATGCTCAATTTGCCAAGCAAATACAGTGGTTTCTGTCTGTTGGTGTGTATACTATGTGTGTGTGTCATGGTTGTGCATCTGTTTAAAAGTAGGATGGTAGCTCATGCAAAATGCTTAATGTTTTCACTTCTGCTTATACTGTGCGTATTTACAGTAGGTAAGCATTTATACACTGTGTAAACTGAGGGGGGATAAATCCATGTTGGGAATTCATCCTGTCCTGTACACTCAGCCGTTTGTCTGGCCTTTCCAGGTCAGTGTCCAACATGGACTGGATTACAATATTTCACCAACAACCTGCAAGATTATTCCTTTTCATCCCAAGTAACACACAAAACTTCATTCAGTTGGACTGAATTAAGAAACTATACCAGTTTCTGTTGGACTTGAGCAAAAGTGTGACTTTTAAATGACCTTTTTAAATCAGTGATGTTACTCATACCCCCACAGTGACATGGAATAAACCTGCATTGGTTCTCTGTCTGAATGGGTCAACACAGGTCATCAAACCTGGCATCAACCTTGATCCTGACCAGAATTCAACATGGGTCTGACGCCGCTTGAAGTGTGGGATGATTAACTGAGTTCTGAATATGACTAGTAGCAAATGTACAACTGCTTCCAGCACATCTGTAAATTAATCACGATGCATTTTAAATTTGCTCTGACTGTGTTTTAACCTTTGGACTATTTCCTTGCTGAGGGCAATTATGTTTTTACAGGCTGCTTATTGCCAATTCCTGCTGTAGTGGTTCTGATACATAAAAGATTTCTTTTTTTGGCATTCTTGCCTTTATCTGACCAGCACACAGAGCAGAGTGGGAAAGACATGCAACAAAGATCCTGGCACAGATGTGAACCCATATTGTCAAAGTTAAAAGATATGGGACTTTGCCAGATAAACCACCAAGACACTGAGAACAGAAGTTTCCATTTTGTACTTCATTTATATGCAGCACACTTATCAGATTATTGCCATAAATAGTTCCATATATCATGTCTCCATTATACTGTCAGTATAAACTTAATATATATTTGCTCCTTCCTTTCAACGTGCAACAGTAAACAAAGTGAGTGAGATGAACGGATCCTTTTTTCTGTCTGGCCTCTAAAACCATACCTGCATTTAATTCCATCACATTAGAAAAACATATTATGGGTTCAGTGGCACAGAATCAATAAAGAAGAGTCAATGCAGTGTACAGTAGCGTATTTGTGTCTGTGCACTTGTACTTGGTACATAGTGAGGAGCAGAACAAGTTTTTAACCACAAGAGTGAGAACATTTTAGCTGGTCCTCAGGACTTTAAAGGACTGTTTGAAGGTTAAGACTTGGCTTTAAGGGTTAGCGTTAGACATTTAGTTGTGAAGGTTAAGGTTAGGGTGAGGGGCTAGGGAATGCATTATGTCAATGACAGTCCTCTGAAGTATAGAAGCACAAGGGTGAGTGTGTGTGTGTTTGTCTTCCTGTTGGCAGCTGATGAGATTCTCTGTGGGTCTGTGGAGTAAATACTATTGTTACTATTGTAACTGAGGGAGGGAGACAAAGAAGGCGAGAGGTTTATTATGGGATAGGCATGGACCCAAAGCATACAGTTTGTATGTCTTGTCAACAATAGTCTGTGTTGAGGGTAATGACTGCCACACTGAATCCCTCTGTCCTCAGTGCCACCTCCCCTTCTTCTGTCTCAACCAGTGTCCATTGCCTCAAAGTGCAGCAGGTCAGTTTAGTCCCTGCGTTCACACTGTACAAGCACTGCAAAAACTATGTGTATCAACACACTCTGGTGACTGGCAATGAAATAATGATCATCATCATGTCATACTTGATCAGGACACAGTCAGTACAAACTGTTTAATATAAGAAGCACACTGATGAGGTGAATCCAGGTAAAAGCAATTATTCCCTATTGATTACTTTTATTTAAATTTAATCAATACCAATCACAATGAAGAATTTATAGGAAAAGATAAGAAAGGATGAGTTTCAGAAGGATTTTTAGCTTGATGACAGGTAACATCAGGACGTGTAAATGGGGCTTTGCATTTTCTACATTAAGTTTTGACACTATTGTAAATCTTCCACACATTTAATATGTGATCACAGCAAAAATGCAAGGAAGAGCCTGTAGCCATAAAAACAGCATTAAAAACTTGTTGAGGAATGTTTTCACAGACACTTCTAGGTTTCAAACACACATAGAAACACAGAGGGCTATGCCTGAACTGTGACATGTTTAGACGCGCTCCACTGATACTAAAGATCATCTTTCTAAAAGGAAATAGTAAAAAAAAATTCAATATGTCTGTCATTGTCACGCTGATGCATAGACACAAGCTTTGTAAACATATGGCGTCACCCAATGGTTGGCATCTCTCTTGTTGTAATCTAAAAAGCTGGCAGATAAGGGCTACTTCCTTAGCAAACAAGCAGTTTTTCAAATATTGCAATATGTAATCACACTGTGACAAAGTTTTAACACACTATACATACACATTGATCCAGATACTGCATCTGCACCATCTGTTGCACACAAATACCAAAACACACTCAGTAGAAAGTGATCAGCTATAACTGATCTTCTCATTGCCAAATGGTACACTGGTCAACGTGGTCACGTACTACAAAAGTATTGTGTTAACACTTTCACGCAGACACACAAAACCAAATGTCCGCTGACTGAATCGTACACAAAGAGGAAGTGAAAGGCAAAGGCCTGCAGACAGTCTGGCCCTGGAATCGGTCCCTGACTGGTACAGCTTCTGTAAAGTCACCACACTACTCTTCCCACCAGACTATTCTCAGACAACAGCAAAGTGGAAACACGTCCTAAACACACTGTTATCTCCAGAGCCCTCAAAAAGGAAGTGCACATGTCTGTTTACGTAAGTCACTAAGGCAAGCTCAACAAAAAGCCATGTCTAGCAGTCATGTTCAGGTCTAAAAAAAACATGTTAGCATGTAGCCTACATGTTTCATGTGTGGTGACCTAAAAGATTGGGGGAGGAGAATTTAACAAATACGAATAAAACTTTTTGGCACTATAATAATAAAATTTACAGCTCTGTCAGTCCACTAGAAGGTTCTGAGTGTTTTTCTGGTGAGGTCAGCAGAGGTCACGGTTAGCTGGTTTAGACGAACATACTGAAAACCTTATCTTACTAGAGAAAACAGATGTTGGGGGGAAATAATTTGCAGTTGAAAAAGGTAATAAATCACAATATATCGTATTGCAATATCCAGCATATCGCAAAACGTTTAAAATGACAATAATATTGCATCTTGACTTAAGCACTGTGATAATATTGTGGGGCCCACTCCAACTAAAAGAGGTCATCTAGGTTAAGCAGTTAATGAGCTAGTATGTTAAATCACCACAGGGATGCAATTGTGAGCCAAGCTTACAACAAGTGATACCGTTTAATATATTAAACTTAGCTGCTTTGCCTTCTATTGCAGAAACATACACTTGGCTATGTGTCATAGGATTGTAGAAATTTGTCTACAACCTGAAAAAAAGTTACAATACACTGATTATTTCAGCTTGAAGAAGATATTGTGTCTCATACAACTTATTCATTTACCAATACCCTTTGACAGCATAAGCTTTTAACTAGGGAATCTTACTTTGTTTGCTTTGGTACACAGGTTTTCAAAGTTGGAGGCGGGCTCCCCCAGGGGGACGCCAAAGAGTTTCAGAGGAGGCTCAATGAATTGAAGTGAAAAAATATTAAATATGTCATCACATTATCATTAATGCATTATTACTTTAACATTATTATTACATCCAAGCCAAGTTCCTGAGAGGAGGCCCACAGTCACAGACTTAGAAAATAATAGACAGCTTTAATAGACAGTTTAGAAAGTTTAAGTGTGACAGACAAAGGAGATGATATTCAACATCAAGGAGACCTGGTACAGACATAAGCCCTGAGCCTCCAGCATGCCACACTACAGCCATGACTAAAAACAGCCATTCAGCAGTCTGGAATCTTTTCACGCATCTGGTGATTCAGATTTTACTTCCTGGAAATGCATTTTTTATGCCACAATATCAGCACAGTTGTCAAGAATGACATTGCTTGATCATATCATCTTTTCCTCTATGGCTTCAAGGGTTGTTGGGACATACTGGAAAATTGAAAGATATTTACTTTGCTGTCATACTGATCTAACAGCACTTTTCCACATGACCCTAACCCTTCAACACACTGCAGATATTTTTATATGCTAATGTTTATTTTTTTAAGGGACAAGTAGACAGCACTGGCCACTGTCGCAATACACAGCAGCTTGTTTGCAACACCCATTCCTAGACTGATGTTTATGGTGTATATGTGTACATAAGAATTAACTTTAAATTAAAAATGACCATAGTTACTTCTTAAATTCTGTCGGCACATGGGTACAAATTACACATATTGGCACTCTGAACAGAGAAAATGATGGGTTTCATAAGAGTGAACCTATAAATTCCCAAACATGCCCTCTGATTATCAGTAGGGTTGAATGATACATCATCAATAACATTCACCACTAACACTGCAAAAATAAACACAGTAAACTGTGCAGTGTACAGTATATTGCAATCACTTTTATTTCACCTATTCACAGATGTGTCTCCTTCTTCTTAGGTAATCATCGCACATAATTAATTGCCTAATGATCATTGACGACAGCCTGGCATGCTGAGTGGGTTTTGATTAAAAAGCTGTATTTATATGGTTAAATAATAATGTAATACAATGCAGAAAAATCTAAAGGGTGGAGAGGAATGATAAAATATTCAAATTTGAAGATTTCAGTCCATGTTAGTGTCAATATCGTGCTCCGTGACTGCTGCAAAGTAACCACAAAATCCAGTGCCAGCTAATATTCAGAATAATGAAAGTATTCTCCCAGTATGGGTCATATGCTTAAGAGTGACAGTAAAGGTCACCATGTTGTGTTACTTTTTATATGTGGAGGCAAAACATCTTGGTAAAAGCATTAAGAAGGTTTGTAAATCACAGTTTGGCTAAAGCCTGTCCATAACAAGCTTCAGGCATAATGAAGGAAACTTTCTGAGATGAAACAAAGTCAATGATGGGAAAGGTGAAAGGGGAGAGGAAGGGAGAGGTGGAGGCGGGAATAAATCCGGAAACGGATGATGCATGGATGTGAGGAATGTTGTTGCTCATAGAGCGACCCACTGAATCACCAGTGCACCAGCAAGGGATGAAAAATGGATATTGTCACCAGTATTTATTAATCTTTTTTTAATCTTTGATCCTTTTTCTAATAGGCTGGGAGCCAAAATGGGTTGCAGACCTGTTTTTCTGGGTTCCTATATGATAAGAGGAGTGATTTGTTTACATGAGAGCGAGCTTGTCTAACTGTATACACACGCAATCAACCCAGCATGGGGTAAACTATCAGATAGGGGATGTAGGTCAAGTCAATGTCAGAGTACAGTGTCACATGGCAGAGGCCTTTTTGTATTTCCTGCATCTGCACAATCAGTAGTCTGTGCATCTGTTTAACTTTGTGTGGGCGCTGGGGGGTGTGTGAGTCATTTTGGTCATTTGTAAGTTTGACATCCCTTTTCCACGGTTCATTTGACTTGCCTGAGTCACTGCATTGAGTATACACAAAACTGGCTGTACTGTGTGTGTGTGTGTGTGTACTGAAGCTTGATCCTATGCAAGCCAGGTGAACATGGGGGTGGCTAGTGGCAAAATCTCCCTTGTGTTCATCACCTCTTGTAGCCAAGAGGATAGTGTGTGTGAAAACAGCTGCTTCACCATCACACTGCTCTTACAGGAGCCTTAAATTAAAACATCAACAAGGCTTCACCAACCCATAGATGTTTATATTTACCTCCACCACCAGTCAGTTTCAGTGTCCTGTAAAAAAAAGGGTGCTGCAGGCAACCACATCAGACAGAAGACAGACAGGGACAGCCCTAAAGTTGTGTGCCATGCTGGAGTTTCACTGCTGGGCAGACAGACAGTCTCTCTCTCCCACTCACAGGAGAAAGTAAACAAATGAGTATGGCTGAAACTTTGTTTAACACTGGCTTACATAGGCTTCAGATACAAGTTGCTCTCATACAGAAGCATATGATGCCTGTTTGCTGCTGCAGGAGAGTTTATATACAGCTTAGATGAGTTTGTGTAGTTTGGCAGAGCAACAACAAACAAAGCACTGACTTTTACGTAAAATCCAAGATTCCCTGAAGGCATCTGCTAGCTAACTTTAAACACCCTTTAAGCTAAAATGTTAGCAAAGCCTCAACTTTCTATGACAGACAAGGCAAACCCAGACAAGTTAAAAGTTCACACAAGCTTGTTTTTTTCTGTCATAAAGTTACTCACAGGACACATAAAGCGTAAGCCCCGTTGACACTCTCGCTGTCCCGCACCAGGAAGCTGCCGTCTCTCCCGGCCCGGGCCAGCAGCTCCTCGGCCGCCGCTCGACTCAGGTCCCGGTGATACCACATCGGCGGTGCGGGCCCCAACGAAGAAACCCCTCCACTCCCACCACCGCCACCCCCGGCCATGGCCACAGCCCTTCAAACCGGGTTCAACTCAAGCTGCTTCCAGACTTCTCCGGGGAAAAAAAAACCTCCGGACGAGAGAAATAATCCAGAGGAAGCGAAGAAAAGTCGCGTAAACGGTTTTTCCGCCGGAGGTCAGGGGGCGCGCGAGGAGCGACGACCCGGACAAAAAGTAGTTCTACCAGGCTGTTTGTGGCTGTTTCCTCGGTTCCTCAAAGGCTCAACACCCTCCTCTTTCACTTCCAAGTCCCACGGAAATCAGGGTATGTAAATCCACACTGGAGACCGGGGAGCGACAGCGGGGACGCGTCAAACAGACATGGTGTCAATACGACATATTTCCTGTGAGGGTTTTCAAAATAAAATAGGATATTTGAGGTTCAACGTTGAGATATTTTATTTCGGGGGCAAAGCCTATTTCCGGTTGTATCTGTCTCTAGCTAGCTTGACAGCAGAGGGAAAGCGGGATGGAGGGATATAGAGATACTGAGGTGGATAAATAGAGAGAGAGAGGAGGAAATGAGGGATGAAGAGAAAGAGAAGTAAACATTTACTCATCTGCTGTGCAGTTATGTTAAGTTTCTTCTTCACTGCATTCAAAGGTAAATGCACTTTTTACTCTACTACATTTATTTGGCAGCTTTAGTTACAAGTTACTTTGCAGGTAAGGTGAGGTGAGGTGCAACTACCCATCAGTGCATAAAGTGGCTCAAATGATCTGCACCTTGACCACCTACAACATTAAAATGCTTTGTGCACCTTATTGCATCTTTAATAATAATCCAATAATATTATATGTAGTACAATAACACTCTGAAAGGGGGCATTGCTCATTATAACCAGGCCTACTTTTATGATAGTTTAAGTACACTTTTCTCCTAATACTTCTGTACTTTTACATAGGATGACTTGTAACTGAGTATTTTTAGGAAATGGTATTACTATTTTTAAGTAAAGGATATGAGTAATTATTTTACCAATAAAGTTCAGTTGCCCCCTTTTTGGAGTACCAATACTATATCCTGTGGGTACTTGGCATGTGCTCAAGTTTATGTGATTTTATAGCTTTAGGCTTACACTTTAGAATAAACAGAGGATTTTCTTGCAAGTTAAATCCTCTTTTCACCCATATGGATAAGAAGCTACTAATGTGATCGCAACACAAATCTTCAAAAATGAATTGTTTCATCCCCTCTCTACTCTTGTATCACGGCTCTAAGTTGTAGCCTACATGGTCAAAGCCTTCACTAATGCCAAAGGGCTTTCCTCTTTGAATATCAGTGTGACCCTGCAGCCACTGAGGAGGCCAGACTGGAGCAATTTCTCAACACAAACTCCAATCCAGTTATGCAATCCTTTTCTTTTCCAGACCACACACACGCACACACACACACACACACACACACACACACACACACACACACACACACACACACACCCACAAGGTGTAGCTGTCCACCTAGGGACCAGACTGGTAACACACAGGAAACAGCCAACCCAACGTTTAGAAATCATTGCACATTATTCTGACTTTAGCCATTCTGTTTTTTTCACAAGTTGCCCACAAAAAGTCTGACTCCTCAAATGTGGTATGGACACACACAGACACACACATACAAAGCAAGAGAGGGGTAGAGTTGAAGTGAGGGAGAGAGAGGGTGAGAGTTGGGCCGGGTGGTGTGTGTTGCCAATGACCTCAGAAAAGCTGAGTATTAATAGCCACAGGGACAGCAGCCATCCCAAAGCTATTTCTGGCGATGGCATCACGCTGTGTGTGTGTCTGTGTGTGTGAGTTGACTGTAAAAGACTGTAAAAGAATGCGGCTTAACAATATGTCTGCATGCAGGGATCGTAAAAGTCTGCTGCAGATGTCACATCATAACAAAACTACTTTGTCAGCAATTCATCTTAAAAATAGCAAATTTAGCACTTTTATTTTCTTTTACATCTTACCATAATTGTCTATAACCATGCAAAGAGCACACTGAGGCTGTAATGCTCATTAAAACGCCACAAAAAAACATTTTTGGATGAATGAACAATAGATGGACAAGTCTGCTATTCTTCACATTTTGTAAAGTTGGGCCCGAGGATGAAGCCAGAAAACAGGCCATGTTGTTAACTATATAGTACATAAACTATTGATCTTTTTACCCGATACAATGGCCATGACAGGGTTGCTTTAGGTCAACCACTGTGTTGAAGCCACGCTATTCTGTACGGACATCTCAGAATCAGCTTTTCAGGTGCAGCTTTACATCATTACTTGGCTCAACTTTCTTTAGTTGAGCTTTACTTTGTCAGGCTCAGCTTTCTTTTTCCCAGTTAGACTCAGCTTACAGTATTCTTAGCTATGAATTCATATGGAAGATATGATTTTCTTTTTGTACAAGTTCTTTCAAGTTTTTGAATTGTAAATACTGTGTTGTTCATATCAATATCCAAGCAGTAAGAAAAAAATGCCTTATTTTTATTACATGTGTTATGTGTATCATTTGCAGTAGATGTAGATGTTGTACTAGAGGTAAGGGGGAACTGCATTGTGTAAATGTAAAGTAGAATATGACATATTGGTGGTGTTTGTTGGAACAGCTTCTGTTATTCAAACCAGATTGAGTATTCTTTTAGATGTTCTAGCAACAGAAAATATTGTTATGCTCATAGCTGAATATTGGGTCAATTATCCAGTTACCAAACCCATGTAATGGGATGGTCCCAGCAAAGGCCACCACTTTCTTTGTTTATGCTTTATGCATACAGTTCATGCAGAGACAAGAAACGGGAAACACTGGCCTGGGTTCACATCAGAACTTGCAACACTAAATTATGCAGTGGTATGAGGAAGGATGTTATTATCAGCCTCAGAAATGAAGCAGCGCTTGGACACATGTGATTTCTGTCAGAATAAGGCCACATTTTCAAAACACAGTTATGTCTTTTTAAAATGACAAGATTAATTATCTGAAGTCTTTAATATAAAAGTACGGAGTGCACAAACGTTGATAAATATACATGTATATCTCAGACTTATCTCTGATCAGCCAAGGTCTTCTCTAGTCTCATCTTGTAGATACACCAGCTAACCAGACTTAGACCTGAACATATTCAGACGTGGCATTGACACACACACATCTGTGAAGGCATGCCCCTCACAGCCACACACGCGCACACATACACACACACACACACACACACACACACACACACACACACACACACACACACATAGAGATTGTGTGTCACAAAACATACTTAAACACAGAGTAAGACAGACATTAACACACCCTTTCTCTCACTTTTCTCTCTCTTTCTTTCTTTCTCTCTGTTCTTTCCTCCCTCTCTCTGTCACACACACACTCAGGGGACTGGAACTCCATAATTACCAAGCAGTGGAGCCCACTAACCACTAGCTGGCCCAGAGTGGTCATGTGATGGTGTGATCACCAGGGCCCAGTGTAGAGAAACATTTTCCCTCAGTGCAGATCCTGGGTCAGTTTTAGTGTTTCATCACTGGTGGTTGAGGTTATGAAGGGGTTATTAAACCTATCCACGGTTTGCATTTAAGAGAAATGTCATCCAAGAGCTGGGCAGTAATACAGTATGTGGCATGTCTCTTCATCCCTTGTCCAGATGTCCAGTATATTTTTATGTTTTATTTTCTTTACCCAGACAGATGTTCAAATCTACTTTACTTTCCTAAACACAGAACTCATGCACTGCCTTGATTTTAGATACTTTTACATTTTGGTGGTGAAACTATAATCTATAATCTTTAATCTTTTTATTTTTTGGTGTGTATATACTGAATTGTTTTTCATGTTTTGCTGTTTTTATCCTGATCGATGTACTGCATGTTCCAAAAAAGCAGAGGTGACAATCCATCAAGCTAAACATTTCCCACTGATCCCCAAGAACAAACTTAGAAGAAAAAATAAAAGCAGAAGGAACTGCAAATACAGAGAAAGTAAACCAGAAGAATATAGGACTGATATTCTCGATCCAGATGCAGATTTTAAAAAATGTTAACTTTTTTTAGTATCAAATTTAGAGAGTTATATAATAAAAAAATCTTTTAGCAAAATAATTAAGTATATACTGAAAAAATAAACTGCTGAAATGATTAAAGAGCTTTCCTTATTATTATATGAGAGTCTGTGGAAGCTAGTAGAGAAATTGTCAATAATATCTGAGATGTGGACCTGCAGAAGCAATGGGACTTTGAGAAAAATTGTGCTGTCACACATATTTTTTTAGTGCATCAATTTTGGGGTTGCATCCAAATTATGTAAAGGAAAACTTTAATGTTGAAGAGACTGAACTTAATTGAAAGGTACAAATACCAATCAGATGCACAACTGTACTGGAACACATGGACATACAAATCTCTAGGATGAAATACTGGAGGGGTCTCTTCACTAGGATGCAAATCAGAGGTCTTACTATCAATTAAGAGACTCAATGACTAAGGACAAGGGCAAGAAAGCAAAACAGACAGAAGAGCTTTAGAGATAAGATTTATTGGTATCTCAAAGATGATACAGGAGAGGTCAAGGTTATCATTTTAGTACATCATTACACAGAAAGATGTGAAAGCCAGGAAAAGTACTGTCATCGAGGCAAAGCTTTGGTGTTGCTGTGCATTGATCAGGTAGTACTCAGCCACCTTCTTGTTGGGATTTGACCCGTTAAACCAGAGCTGCATGCAGCGGCCTGAGTTTTTGGAGTGGGTCGTATAAAGGTAGGAATCGGACCAGATCTTTTCACACATGGACTTGGGTGTCGGGTACACTTCGGTCCACTTTCTGCACTGGCTGCCTGCAGGGCATTTGTTAATACCTGTTGGCGAGTGGGGGATTAGAAAGAGCCCAAATCACTGTCACAACTACTGTATTCCTCAGGTATAATTGAATTTAAATGTAGTAATTACCTGGCAAGTATGAGAAATAGTGTAATGGAAGATCTCTGTATGTTTATGAGTGAGTGAGTGTGTGGTATTGTGTGGAAAAAGCGTTTTTTGTCTGAAATGTTTTTTTGTGTTTGTTTTTCTGTAGTTACATAAAAAATGTGAGTAAGTCTGTATGTACCCACTGGTCTGTGTATGAATGCATCTGTGTGTGCATGTGTGTTCTTGCACTCACCTGACTTCCAGTCCCATCCTACGTGCCAATTAGTCTTGCAGGTGTAATCATTCTTGCAGTCTTCCCACCAGTCATGGCAGTCCTCTTTACACAGAGGCACATCCAACATACGCTCCTTACGCCAGCTCTGGTCCACCTACACACACAAAATTGACTAGTTTGTATGAGCAATAATTTCAGAACACAAGCGATATATTTCCAGAACAAAGCTCCTTGTCCTTGAAGTTGCAATCCTGTGATCTGTCATGTGAGTTGTAAAGGTCTTTACAAATTGAACACATTGCAAAGTCTCTCTTTATGAAATGCAATTGAAGCTTGTTATCTTTTTATTACTGTAATGACAGAATAATGGCAACATACTGTAAACGCATGTGGATTGAACTATTTTGGCAAGCCCTTTCAGTCCTTTCATTTTCTTATGCTGCCACCTAGTGTTGTAAGCACACAGGTACAAGAGACACTGAGAGCACAAATGCACAATACGAACTGCTTGGATCCAGGGTCCCAAGTGTGGTGAGCACTCATAGAAGCAAGAGTCCTGGATGAAATGTTTCTTGCACTGCTCGGTCATGATTCCACAGTGATTCCAGTTGAAGTTGTACAAGTAGGAGTTATCGCTGTGCGCTTCTTCAGTGGTGTTGGCCGTACAACATGCATTGTCACGCCATGGAGAACACTGGAAAGAGGAAGAGGAAAGAGGGGTCAATTTATGGTGCTATATTGAAAACATTTTTGTTTCAGCCCTGTATCTGGATCAGACACTTCTGCACTATCTACACTGATCTACAACACTGATCACCTGTTGGTAAAGTCTTCCCTCAGGGCCAGGCGCTACTTTTTGGTGTTTGCCGTCCATACACGTGTTGAGTTTTTCCAGAGATAGAGCGCCACTGGAGAGGGCTAGCAGCAGGGCCGGGACAACCCACATGGCTCTGCAGCAGGGAGGCAGTAACATACATCAATGGGAAGTTCTTCAAAAGACAGCCAACATACAGTATGAGTCAAAGGGTTGAGTGCTTGTCATGGGGATGCCCTGTAACCTCTATCAATAAGACACACACTCAGTACTTTGTCCCCCTCAGTCACTTGTATACAATCTAGCCAGCAGGTAAATAATAGTTGGTAATAAGCACTGATTGGAAACTTTCTTCTATCTTTTGACAGTATTTTGTCTTGTTGTTTGCATATTTTCAGCAATTGTCAAGTTTCTGGTATTGTTGAAGGGGGGTATGATGTGGTTTAGGATGCTGATTTGAAACAATTTTTTTTGGTCAACATTTTATGTTGACATATCAAGAGAGGTTTCTTCACTGTTAGTTTTTATCTATTACTGTCCATGGCCGAGGGCCCGAGCTTAAAGGAACATACCCTTTATACAGCCTTCGATGAGCATACCCTGGTGCAGGGTTATTTTTTGTTTTTTCATTCCACTTTTATCTGCTTTCTTTTTGGGGGGGTCTTCAGTTTAGTTTGTTGGAGTTTTGGCCATGTCAATCTGCAATGTAAATATCTACTCCACTGCTAGAATATATATACATATTTATACACTGAAAAAAAAAATACATGGACTGTTGAACACCTTAAAGGACTCCTTTTACACCTTTTATGAGATTACAATCTGAAGTAAAACATAATACACAGTATAATCTGGCATGAAGGTAAAGTTAAAAACAACTCAACCATTCTGGCTCAGTGAATGCAAGTGAAAAAATATTACATTAGGTTTTGCATTAGTTATCAAAAGGAGATCACACAAAATATGTGTGTGATTTGGTCAAAGAGATGTTTTTCCCACTTTCCCGGACTCAGAAACTGTTATATACCTTAGGAGAGAACTTTTTTTATGTGTTTAGTGAAGTCTGAAGTTATGTCAAACAGCAATATTAAGCTGTTTTGACTCAACTATTGAGTCTCTATGGAATCAAATAACATAACTACGATCCCATCTAACAGTTATTAACAACCATTTGACAACAATTTGAGGACATTTTACATTACAGCAGACAACACACCTGAACACCAACATACTCTATATTAAAGCAATCACAACAGCCACAGTCAACAATACAGAACTAATGTATAAATACTGCAAGGAGATGGAGAAGAAAGCAGCTGGACATGGCCAGAGACCAGTTTATCAGAGTTTATGATAGTGCAGCACGGTGAGGATACACACATTTCATAGATCTATCGGTCTGTCACTGTTAACAGAGACTCCAGTCTGCAGTGTCCTTTACACACTTCACTGATAAACCACAGAACTGTAGAGTAACTGGTAACCAGTGAGCACCGGTGTGTTGTGTCGTGTCAAAGTCCCTATTACCCTAACCCCAACCATTTATCTCTGTTACACCTAACCATGACCATAACCTAAGTACTAACCCCAACTGCAACAGGGGAACAGATTTCAACACAACGATGCCATTCCTATATAAAAGAAAAATATGTCTATTTAAGAACTCCACAATTATGTAATATCTTTTCATTGTCAAGTAGTTCCACAACCATATGGTCCACAACTACTATGGTTGTGGAACTACTAACTACATAATTGTGTAATATCTGTACAACCATACAGTATATGGTTGTACAACAAAACCTAGTTACAGCAAGTGTCAACTAAACCTTTGATTGGTCTTGGGGATACATTAATTCACTATGACAGCATAATATTTTGTAGGTATTAGCTTATTTGAGTTTTGATATAATACACACTAATACATTACTCTGTAACCTCTATCTACAATTAAAGCATATAAACAACTTCATTCAAAATGAAAAAAGTCTAATGGCTTTCACTTAATAGGAAATGTATTTGTTTCCCCTCTCTAGCATTTCTTTTTAAACCCTTTTCTTTTTAAATTTCATTTCATTTTAAACCCTTTCTCTAAACTAAATACATGGTTTAGAAAAAAAACAATTACTATATGCAGCAAATCATTTAAAGATCCATGAGAAGATTTCTACAAGAAATGATGAACAGATTCACTTTACCTTGTTAGATGCTGTGAGGAATTCTTCCTGAAAAATATCCTAGAAATCAGTATCTCCAGTCACCTCTCACACACTTCTCAAGCCCAAATACGTTTTAAACAACACACTTATGTGTATGTGTGTGCGTGTCTGTATGTATGAGCGTGTGAGTGCAGTGTGACTGAAAATTAGTTTGCCCCTAACGCAAGCAAAGCATGAAAACGTGCTGTCCTTTTAATTAATATGATTCCAAAGTCCAAGGTCTGGCTCGTGTGTGTGTATGAGTGAGTGTGTCTGTGTGTGCTTGTGTTGGATATGGAGAGAAAAAAAATGAGAAAGAGACTGTGGGTATTTGATAATGTGTTTTATTATGTCTTACTGTGATGAAGGTTTGTCTTATCTCAAGGTTTACCTCACTCTTTCTCTCTCTCACACACACACACTGGACACCTGGTGTGTAATGGCAGTGTGACCTGGGAAGGCAATAAGAGGAGTAAAAACATGCCAGTTAAGATAAGTTTCTGCTGCATCTGTATTGGTGGGCTCCTGATTCTACTTAATCTTTAAACAAGCTCGTCAAAGTGAGTGTAAATGTGTGTGTGTGTGTGTGTGTGTAGCTCAGGAGTTACAGTTAGTGATTTATAGTTCAAAGGAGATTAAACTTTTTTTTTTTTTTTTTAGAAAAAGAGCTCATATTAATCATTCAGAGGAGAGTGTGCATCAATTAGATTTTATTGATGAGTAATAAAAATAAGGGTTTTGAATTTTTTTATTTAGATTTGCCCACCATAATTTGTTGTTGGCCCTGCTTTGATAACACCTTTAATTCCTGGTTCATTTCGTGAAATTGATGCATTGTATGGTCTTGGTAAAACTTAATAAAACAAAAATAGCACATTATAAATGAGAGAAACTTACATGTCTTCGAGCTGTCAGCTTCCTTGGCTTGAGATATGATGCAGTTTTCTGTAACTTCCTGCCACATGTGTGTGGGATGTGGTTTTGTTTTGCAAGGAGATTTCTGGTGAGGGTAACAGGGTTGACTTGACCTTAGGGAACACCCATAAAACATATATGTATTTTTCAAGAACACAGCTTCGCACTGAAAACTATATTTAAAAGTGAAATTCTGTACATGTTCTCTACATTTATTTGACTTAAATTTGATTTTGTCTTAAGAGGAGTAGACACCGAAATTGTATATTTTAAAATTACATATTAATTGTTTTTAGAGTAATTTTTATTTCTGATTGTTTCTTTGGGACCCAAAAGATGGGCACTTGTATTCCCTATAGGCTACACTTATACAAAATTGGAAATTGATTACATCCAATCATATTTAAATATAATATTTATTTACAGTCCAAATAATACAATGAAAAAGTACATTTTAGTATATGAGTCAGGTTCACAGATGAGAGAAAATTCCCTCATTATAGTAATTTTCAATTGTTTGTATATGTTTATATGCTATACTATACAGACAGATCCTTAACATCCAGCCACCTAAGCGGAACCTTTGTGAAGTGACACTGAACCAGACGACGCCGGACATATTTACCGATGGACACCAGCGGTTTCCGGTTAAATTTGTTTTGAAAAACTTGAACGTTAGAGCGAGAGACTGGCAGGTAATTACAATATAATTTCGCTATGAATTACGTATAAAATATCAATCTTATCATGTTATTTTTTTAGTGCCCCTCCGTCAGTCCTGTGTTCTGTTAAACTGGGTTTGTCTCACATTAGCTCCCACACATACTTTATAGCTACATTTGTTTCGTGAAGACCCAATTTTAACGCTTTGTTTTGATGTAAAATCTGCACATAGCCCTAATCCAGGCTACACGCAGGCTTTCTGTTTGACACCGTGTTTGTTGTTGTTGTTCTCCCCTCCCTGCTACAGACATGTCCACGCTGTTCCCCTCTCTCTTCCCCCGGATCACTGAGTCCCTGTGGTTCAACTTGGACCGACCCTGTGTGGACGAGACCGAGCTGCACCAGCAGGAGCAACAGCACCAAACCTGGGTAAACTCCTCTGCTGAGGCACACTCTCCTTCTCTCTGTCCTCATAGCTCATAGTTTAACTCACTCTGTCTCTACCTCAGCTGCAGAGCATTGCTGAGAAAGACAACAACCTGATGCCCATTGGGAAACCTATTTTTGAGGTATTGTGCTGATGTAGTCTTTAAGATGTATGCTCATCCTGAGCTTGAGTTTCATCATGCCACAGTGTGAAACCTACACTGGTTACATAGTTCCCTCCATTCATGTGGCACAGGCAGGATACGACGAAGAAGAAGAGGAGGACGATGAGGACGAGGAGGACAGCGAGGAAGACTCTGAAGATGAAGAGGACATGCAGGACATGGATGAGATGAATGACTACAACGAGTCACCTGATGATGGCGAGATCAATGAGGTGCTTTCATGTATGATTTGTAGAAACTCCTTTCCCTGCCAGTAAAGCAGCACAGTAAATGCCCAACTAGAGGGTAACTTTAATGTCATTAACGTCGTCAAGTGTAAGGAATTAATTTTCAAACAGCACTTTTAAAAACCTCAACCTGGATTTTGTTAAAATCACATTTTCTAAATGAAGGCACAGTTACTAAATTTTTAAATACACTGAAATTACTCTTAGGTTTTGTTTCCTTTTCAGCTTAATTTCTGCTCAGCCAACATGCATTGTCTTAGTACACACAGTGCTGGGACAACAAAACACAGTTTAGCATCCATTCAGAAGTGCAAAAAAAAGTGCAGAGTAGTGGACATATATAGAGTTATATAAATAACAGTGATGGTTATATGTGAGTACACAAAGATGAAAACAGTATGAACAGAGTGACATGAATGCATCAAGATATATAATCTAATCTGGCTCTGTTTCTTTCTGTCAGGTGGACATGGAGGGCCCAGATCAAGACCAAGACCAATGGATGATTTAAGACAAAAGACAATATTAGTCTCAATGAAGCTGTCTGGCACTGGATTTCTACTCCCAACTTGGAACATGGCTGCTGCCCCTTCAGCCTGGGACACAGATATATTTTTTTATTTGTGTAAACAGGAAAAGAACATAGTTGAATCAAAGCTTGTACCATGATATCCTTCAGAGGGAGGTTTGGTAAATCCAGCACTAGTGTCTCATGTCGAGCTGACATTGAAGGTTTTGGACGTTGCTGGACATTGCTGTGAGTGTTTTTACTTGCCACATGTTCACATTGTTAAAATACTAGCGCAGATGTATTTTTGAGCGCCTGTGCACATGTCCTGTTTTTTGTCTTTATTTTTAGTGGCAATATGTGAACCTGTCAAATACACACACAAAGTCCTACTGTTTTGTTATCAGTTGGGCACAGACCTACACATTGGCAGCAGTAGGCATCATTCATTCATTTAACCCTTATTTAAATCTCAAAGAATCATCATGCCCTCATTTCCAATGGTGATGAATAATTGAACCTTGTGGATAAAAACACAGAAAGATCGTTTTCAAAATCACGCATTGCTGTCTCCTAAATGTCAGACAGGTAGTCCTGAAGCCATTTACAGGACAAGTCTCTGCAGGATCACCGATGACTGGGCATCAGCCCAATGATCTCTTATTTGAACTTTGACTTAGTCATATGTTCCGTCATGTACCACTTCTCTGAGAGCTTCCAAACAGCTGACTGAGCACACACAACAGGTTAGTCAGCTAAATAATTTGTTACCTATGAAGGAGACTTGACCATATAGTTCAATTCAGTTTAAAAGCAGTGTTCTGTGTGCTGTTACAGGTATCAACATTTTCATTAACGCTTGTGAAAGAGTATTATGTTCTGACAACACATCACTTCTTATTGAAATTTTTATATTTTTTAAATGTGTCAAAGGTAAAAGCAGCCATTACCAAGAATGACATTGAATGAATGAATTGAAGAATGTTAATTGAAATATGAACACACACACACAGTGTCCATCCAATTTCTCTCATGTTTATGTTAAAGGAGTGCTTATCAAGGCTTTATTTGTACTGAAATGAACAGGAGCCTTGAGTATTTGTATTAAATAATTTTGATGAAACTGTGTTTAAGTTTTCGTACATTTTAATGTCTTATTAACAAAAAATGAAATGTAATGTGGTACTGAGGGGTCCACATTTTACATGTAATTCAACATTTCATATCAGGAAAGATTTCGAACAGGTAGTGGTTACATACAACAGTTTTAATTATTAGCTGCATTTATTTTAAACTCGTCAAAATTAACGTATTTAATACATTTACTCTTGTGGGGGTTTTTCTCCAAATTTGGCAGTATGATTAAATAAACTATTTTTAGAAGATTTCCTTTTCACATTTTGGCTTTTATTAGCTAGCTGACAAAAGAGAATAACAGGGTGGTTGCAAAGGGAAAAGATTCCCAGCAAGAATAAAAAAAAAAAAGTGGATTTTGTTTCTGCATAGAGGCCAATGTTGTGCACATGGGATTACTAAATTGGTATGTTGATTTCTTTTCCTGATTTTTCTTTCTTTATAGCAGAGCGTGCTAGCAGTGAGGTATTTTGAAAGGCATTCTTGTAGTTCCGTGGGTTAAGATATAATGCATCTCTGATGAACTAGATGCCGGGATTTCAGGTAAATGTAACATATTAGGGAAGAATTTATAGTATCTTTTCCATCACAATTTTATTTAAAATTTGTTTGAACATGGGGTAAATCATCA
The DNA here is from genome assembly GCA_025331565.1 of Holacanthus passer. Classification (NCBI taxonomy): domain Eukaryota; kingdom Metazoa; phylum Chordata; class Actinopteri; family Pomacanthidae; genus Holacanthus; species Holacanthus passer. The sequence continues at coordinate 2,572,756 of JAFREQ010000004.1, read as the reverse complement.
TCAATCCATTCCTTGCCACTTGTGTGTGATATCCCAGTTTGCATGATCTACTTGATTCCCTGGTACACCAGCTCAGCCATCCCGTCCCTGATTCCTTTGCTGTACTCCAGTGTGGCGCGGTGGACCTTCCACTCATACAGGCCGCTCTTACGAATGTGTCTGAGGAACTTTGGAGCCCCGGGGAACAGCACATTGTCAGCCACGATCATGGACCCTTTTCCCAGCAGACCAGAGCCCTCCAGCATCTGTAACACACACATGGAGGCAAGATCATGTCAGCGAAGGAGTGTGTCAGTTAGCAACTCTACAAAGTTTATATACACAAAGTAATTACTTCATCAAGGAAATTTTTCCTTCCAACTAGCCACCTGACAGACAGTACAATAAACTATAAAACCGGATTTTAATTCATACACAAATGTACTTTCTAATAAGTGATTTCACTCACCTGCAGATCAGGGGCGTAGCATTTCTTCCAGTGGTCCATGAAGACGAAATCCAGCCTTTCCAAACCATACTCAGACCGCAGCTGAGGGATCACCTCATCAGATGGATTCACGATGAGCTCCACCTGGAGAACGCACAGCATGAATGTCTCGATGGTACAATATTCTCCATATTCAATACATGAAATAGAAATGTCCCAGATTTATGGAAAAACAAATAATGCTGATGGCCTGTAAGTAGGTCATTTGCACATGAGTGCATTTGGATATACTGTTCAGTGAAATGTTGTGAATGGGTTACAAGTGTTACAAGCTCTCTCACTGTGTCATCGTCAAACCCTGCCAGACGGATGATTTTCTCAGCGATGGCAGCATTCCTCTGGTCCATCTCGACACTGTAGAGCCTGGCACCCAGGGGCAGAGCCCGGGCGATCCGCACGGTGCTGTACCCACAGTGGGCACCCAGCTCCAGCACTGTCAGGGGGCTCTGCTCCATCAGCAGCCGGTCCAGGATCTTCCCTACACACAGAGTAACCAAACATGAAAAAAATCATACTCATAAACAAACCAGTTGTTGTTTAAAGGTAAATTATCTGCACACCTTTTTTAGGCCCAATGTTGCTGATGAACTCCACTTTGCTGCACCAGACATCAAAGGCGTCCAGGATGCTTTCAGGGTCTCCGGGGGTGGCATGAGTGAGAACATACTGGTAGGCGCGCTCCTCTCGACTCAGACCAGTAACGCAGTCCTTCCATGTCCTGACCAGGACTGCCCGATAGAACAGAACAAAGTAGTAGCGGTACCTGATAATCAGTGTCAGCAGGAGGGGGACAAAGGCCAGAGCGATAGCAGGAGACACCATCCTAGCCTGTATATAAAAAAAAAAAAAACACACACGTTCTGAGCTCAAGATAGAGGACTCAATTTCAGACACATAGGAAAGTCGAAAGAACAAAAGCTAACTTTAATATATTTACTAGAGGTGGAGTAGCCCAGTAAAGCACCAAAAATAAATCCAGAAGGTCAAACAAGATTCAAAATGAGCAAAGCAAAGACCCTTTTACATAGAAATAACAAAACTAAAATCCCAAACGAGGGCAGTATATATACTTTGCTTTAATGAGATGGACACAATGTCTTATATTGCCATTCTGTATTGAAAGTGTAACAAAGTTTGTACCGATGGTGTTCACTGCAATACGATTATTTCTCATTTCATCAAAACACCATTGTCACATTTTAAGAAGCAAATTCATTGTTCCCACATGCAGTGCTTCATGAATATGACTCTTTCAAAGCTGTGCAGCTAGTCTGGTGCTTTTATAATGTATTAAAAGCTCAAAACCATGAATTAATTACGGCAACTCTACAGAAAGATCAGTCATAATTGACTGATCTTTCAAGTGCTCTAGTTAATGCAAATGAAGAAGATAAAAATAATTGTAAAGTACATTTAGGAATAATATGGATGTCTATTTTAAGACTAATTTGAGACCATTTGATATTTACCTGAAATTGCAGAATTTCAAACACATTTTGAGACATACTCCTTGTTTTTAAGTACACAAGATTAGCTCTACACAGGGACAATCCTTCTGGCTTTAATTCTGTGGTCGACGTGACAAAAGGTGCTGTGCCTCTCTAGCTATTTCTACTGCCTCTGGTAACTGTAGAGCCCACAGGCCTTCTGCACCACACACAAGATGGAAGCTGTAACAAAAGTTTTGCACACTCACACTCACCTGTTTTCCAAAATGTTTGGCGAAAGCAGAGCAGCAGCACTGACGAACATAGACGAAAGTGGCACTTCAGCTGAGGCAAGTGTAGAAAGACTGAAAGGTGTGTGTGTGTGTGTGTGTGTAAGAGAAGGTAAGAGACCTGCGGGTATGAATAATTTATGTATCACGTGCATGACAGTATATGTCTTGTAATTATTTCCAATGAACAGACAATGACAGTAATAACTAACTCTACATCTGTTTAACATCAGTGTTTGTCTTTTTTTGATCAGACACACAGATAGCTCCATGTCCAGATATTTAGAATAGGACCCATACTGTGGATAGGTGCAGAGACAGTGAGACAGTGAGAGGCAGCGTGAAATGGACATCTGATATATCAAGTTAACATCAACAGGTGTGTGTCTGCGTGGAATCAAATTTCTTTCTATACTGAGTCATGATGAAAAGATCAAGAAAGACAGACACAAAAAAGCTAATTTATGTAAATATTACCTAATAAAACTCAATACACTATAAATATAAAATGTTTATCAAAGCTTATTTTAATAATAATAAAAAAAACCCTACAGTAGAACCATGTCAGGTACAAATGTCATGGGATGCAAAAATAAGACCAAACCCAAATGTAAATGATTTGTTTACATCACATTTCCTTTCTTTTCAGTGCTTCTCTTTTTGTGTGTTTTGAGATTATAGCATCCTAACATGTTTGTTGATGCAGGTCGATTATATTTATAGTGTATGCTTAATATATATAAAAGTATTATGATGTTATGAAAACAGTTTAGCTTTACAGGAACAACAACAATGACACTGCTTTAACCCAAATATGTGATGAGATCAGCCTGTAATCATTACTAAAACTACCAAACACTGATTAAAGGGTTACATTTTGTTTCTCCTATATACACAAAAATACAAAAAAGTACACAAATATATCCCCAGCTGCAATTATTTCAACCAAGCTATGTGTAGTAGTAACTTTAAAAACAATGCCTTACCATCACGATGTGTGTGGTATCACCATAATTATGGCCTAATTAGTAGATAAGGTACACAAACACCAGCTCTCTGTCTTTTGTCATTCATGGACTAATAATATGGGACACAGAATAATATGTACTTGACGACTTGATTGGATATTCAGTGTGTGGGATCAAGCACCTTTTTTAAGAGTTAATCAGGAACAGTTCATCAAGACAGTGGCCAGTATTCAGATTGACAGATATCTATGAACTAATCTTTAAACTCTTGTTCATTTACATAGTATCTAACAATCTGTTCTGATTGTGATTGTGATTTATTCAGTGTTATTTGGGAACTATTTGTTAGCTGGACGTTTGTTCCTTACTCATTTTTTGGTAACTCTTCTGGATTTTGAGTACATGACTGAAGTGTTGCATTCGAGCACAGAGCAGCAACCACAGTGCAGCACTGTAATGGTTGATATCTGTCTGTCTACAGCTCTGGACAAGACTGTTTAAGCAGAGCTCTGATGAACTTCTTCAGCTCTTTGTCCCCTCTGGTCCACCTCACCAGTCGAGTCAGCACCAGTCTTCCCTCCTCAGCCTGACCCAGGGCCAAGTACCATCCAGCCTGTGCCACGTTCCCCTCCTTTCCTCCATCTTTTGCTTGTCTCTTTTCCATTTGTTCCTCCTCTAACCCCCTGTCTTTGTTTGTCTCTGCGGAGTCTAAGCCAGGACAAGTACAGGTGCCTCCTTCATGCAGCCACAAAGCGCTGTGGGCCATTGCGCCACCGATCCCTTCTGCCCTCTCTGCGCCGCCCCCTGCCCACCTCAGGATGCGGCTGCGGGCCGTAGGCACCAGCTGACGGTCCCCTCCCACGGTCGACACGCTGCCCAGACGCATCTTAAATGCTGCAACAGAGATAGAGAGAAAACTTCTTCACAGGTGCCATTTCAGACACATTGTAAAACAACCTCTCTATGTCTTTGATTAGATCATCTGTTCTGTGGCCTGCGTTACATGTAGGTGTATTTCGTAACCTCCATTATGTAAATCAATTTGTTCTCACCATATGAACTGTGGCAGAAGTTCTCCTGGATGTCAGTCTCTCCTTCAGCAGCCAGACTACATGCATCACAGATAACACTCCCTGGGGGGTGGAAAACAGAGGGGATTAGATGACTGTGAGTGTCTGCAGTGGGGATGCAGTAAAAAAAACAATCATAGAGAACGGTGGGACTGTTGTCTTTAGGGAGAAACTCCAGGATCAAGGCATGGAAAACAACTTTAATGATAAGATTGGATCAAATAAAACTTCATTAATCTCCAGAGGGGAAATTCAAGTGTCGCAGCAGCACAAGAAACAGGCCCAAGAGGTAGGAAACAGATGATAAAATAAATAAAACTAAATAACAAAACAAAATAATTAAATAAAGACTTTCAAAAGATATATGCATTATATAAATCACAAATTCACAATATCTTAGGCCATACACAGTACATGATTTGTACTACAGCATGACTGATTATGAACCACAGAGGTTGATGCTGATATCAATATCAGTTTAAAAAGTGTTTTCCCAAAAACACTTTCCAACTGAACTCAAACATGTCTTTACCATAGTGATGTTTCTTGTTACTTCCATATTAGCAGAAATAATTGCAGATACCGATATTTTTGTGACAAGCTAGTCTTGATATTAGCGTGCCAATATTGGTTGACTCTAATTTGTGCAAAGTACAAAAATATACATGCAGTATAGTAAACTTATAATGATAGTTATATGGATATAATACTAAATGTAACAAACATAAATATATATATGAAAATGTGTGAGTGTCACTGTCAAAATAAAATGTGTTCATGAGTGTCACTATCAAAATAAAACTTGCTCATGAGTGTCACTATCAAAATAATATGTGTTCACGAGTGTCACTATCAAAATAAAACTTGCTCATGAGTGTCACTATCAAAATAAAACTTGCTCATGAGTGTCACTATCAAAATAAAATGTGTTCATGAGTGTCACTATCAAAATAAAACTTGTTCATGAGTGTCACTATCAAAATAAAATGTATTATTAACTATTATTATTTAAAATTATTTGGTGGAGGTCTTCCATTACTTTCAGCTAGTTTAAATGTAAATTAAATCAACTTAAGGTAAATTAAAGGGTGACTCCTGCACTGACCTTTCAGCGCCTCCTCATGTCGGACCTCCTCCGCAGTCCGCCCCTCTTGCTCCCCGGTGGCCGGGATGCAGAGCTCGGTGCCCCGCGGGAACCGGCTGCAGTTGAACATCTGGGGCCAGGGGAAGCCGAAGGCGCTCATCACGGGCAGGCAGCCGTCCCGCACGGCCTCGCACAGGCTCCTGCAGGGGCTGACGGGCCCGCTGAGCTCCGGCAGACACACCGGGGCGAACAGCGAGCACAGGAACTTCTTGGTGTCCCGGTGGCACAGCTTGGAGATGAGGGGCAGCCAGGCGGCCGACTGCTGCTGGGCCTCCCGCAGGGTGTCGTGGCCCAGCAGGTTGGGGACCCGCATGTGCCGGTAGCCGATCCCGTGGCACAGGGTCAGGGTGCTGGGGACCGGCTTACACACCGAGCGTACCGAGGAGCTGAAGCCGAGCGAGGGCGGGCCGAGCGGGGCAGGAGGCGCCGTGTCAGAGCCGTGACAAGATCCGAACAAGAGGATGAAGCTGAGCAGCGAAACAAACATCGCTGCTGTTGTTGTTGCAGCAGCAGGATCAGAGTCTGCAGAGCTGCTGCACGTCTGCCTGGACTTGACCCGGTCTGAAGGTGTAAACAAAGAGGTGTGGAGGAAATAGGGGGGTTAATGAGAGGGCAGGCGCCTCCCAGTCATCATCCCACCCCAGCAGACTGGCTCCACATGTGCTCCTCCTGTTTGGAGAGATATTGTTAGCAGCTGCAGACTTTGTGGGAGACACAGCAGAGAACTGATGCAGTGAGGGACATCAATGCAAGATTTTAAAGCATATTGAATACTATCAATTAAAGTCTCTAGTCTGATAATTTCAAATACTGACTTTTGCATAGACTGCACATTTGTTCTTAAAGCTGTTTGTATAGTCTTGAGGAAATGCACAAACCGTTTGAGATATAAACTGATTGCATGAAATTGAACAGCATTTTGAATTAGAGGATGTTGCTCTCTTGGCCCAGAAACACATCTTTCTGTTTTTGTTTTTATTTTTGGTGAATTAGATCAGACCAAAGTGACTTTGCGTCTGTCCACTGAATAGTTGAGCTTTACACTGAACAGAATCCAGGTCTGTGCACATAAGATGTCTCCCTGTGAAGTAGTGATTTGCTGTATTTTGTGTTGTATTTTTTCTTGTTTCTGTTTCTTATGATTTTATTATAGGTCTAATTCATTTAATTTGACACAGTATTTAAAGTCATGAACCTTTTCACTTTTTTAGTATGTGCATTACAAAATACACAGATTAAAAGTAATGCAGTGAAAAGTCAAATAGTAGATCCCTGATAACTTCAATCAGAGGTTTTTAAGTTTTGAAAAGGGGAGAAACATTTATGAAATGGACTGTACAGTTGCCTATGAAGTTTGCTTGTGTTTGCAAGAAATTGGCAAGAGAATAGGATGCTGTGTGATGCTGTGCATGAAGAGCTTTGAAAAACAGTAACTGTCTTTGTCTATTGTGTCTATTGTGAAGTTAGGTACTGTAAATAAAATATAACTGTTATGTGTCAGAGAAGCAGTGTGTGTGGTTCTCTGTCATCATACTTAGCCAGAGGGTGTCTGAAACCCTTTCATCTTTTTCCAGGAAGAAACATGCCTCGTCCTGTGTCCTTCTCCTGCTGCCATCTATTTGATTTCGCTCAGTCATAGCCTGTTATGAACTAAGACAGCAACAACTTAATGAAATACTGGCAACCAAATTTGCTACCCTCTCTCAGAGAAAATGCTTTGGCCAAGTAATGAGTATGACCAATGAGTATTGACCCATATCAAAACACGTAGTTTAATGCATCAATTATCAAACACTCCATAAGCATGGCTAAATTGACCTGTTAGAGGGTCCTGGAACATAAATGTACTATTGCTCACCCACCTACTGCCCTCTGTGAATTGTATATGTACCCTCTTAAGTTCCCACTGAGCACAGTGCACACAGCAGATTAAACACGTGGCAGAGTCATTATATTATTATATGCCCATAGCCAGAGGCCAGCATGTGTACCTTTGCTTAGATAATGTTTTTGTGGTAATTTGATTAAACACAATTCAACTTATGCACTACACAACTACTGTTTTTAAGAAGCTCCTCTCTCCAATTACCCAAAAACATGCAGTTTGTCCACAAGACACTATTTAATTATTTTCAGAACGTAATCTAACATTTAGTCTTAGTTGGGTGTTTTTGTATTTCTGTGCCAATGCTGCACGTTTTATTTATTTATTTTTTTTTTTTACAACGCTCACGTTTGAAAATTCCCCTGTCACGTGACGAGGGCCACAGCTGCTTCTCAAATACCGGAAGTGGTGTTTGTGTTGTTGCACCAGAGCTGCTGTCATGTGATAGCTCGTTCGAGGAGCTGCTGTTGACAGTAGCTTCCTACCTTTAGATGAAGCTAAAGTAAAACCACGCAGGAGCGAAGTTTTATGTTTGTTGGAGGAGATTAACGCGGCTCGTTTCTGACGGACAACAGGGAAGCTGGGGTTGTGTAGTGTCGCCCCTCGGACGCTGTCATGGGTTGCTGTTACAGCAGCGAGAACGAGACCACAGAGCAGGTAGTTAGCTGCTAGCTGGCTAAAAGTGGACCGATAAATACAGTGTTTTGATTAAGAAACAAAGTGTGTAATAGTATTTTTTAAAACGAGAGTGTTTTATACATAACATACAGTCGATTCATGTGTGGTGACGCTAACAAGTGGTCGTTTTTTAGTAGTTAAAGTGAAAGTGACACCTGAAAGGCAGCTTTAGCATGCTAGCTGAAGCCTTCGGGAAAGGCCTGACCCAAGACAGGCTGGAAGTTAGCACAAAGATGAAAAACGATCAAAGATAAGAAGAGCTGTACAGATTTGAAGGCAATTCAAAGAAAAGTGTACATATGGCAACTTATTTACGCCTTTTAAAAAAGATTGCAGGGTACTTTATGGTTTCGTTACATTCTTTCTTGAAAACTAATTGTTTCCTGTAGATAATTACAGTACCAATAAGCTACTGAATTCTCAATTGTGACATAAACATGCCCATGAACAGCAGAGATTATTGATATTCTGGTCCATGGTTATGGTGTGTTTTATGTCATATGACCCTCGAGATCCTGAAGTATTTTTAGTTTGCGGAAACAAGCCAGTTCTTCCTTGACGCAGAATAGTTTCCTTCATATGTAGTTAATATGATCTTAACAGTGCCACAAAGAGTGCAGTAGATATACACATCTTGGTTCAGTGTGAACTTGATTTGTTTTAGTGGTTTAGTTAGAAGTCGAGTTTTATTGGCAACAAATAAACTAATGTAGGAACAAAGATTAATGTTATTTTTAGCTGTAATCCAGGAGTTAAATTTGGTGAGGGTGGGTAAGTGGATCAAATGTTTATGCTTCCCTTGATGTTTTCCTGTGAGTGGAAGAATGGCAGAAGAGAGCTTAGAGCTGGATCTGTAAGGAGTGTCACAATATGGTTAATCATAAATGTTGAAAAATGCATTGCTATGCATGTTAAGATGATAACTCGTGGTTTTCTCAGCACATGATATAGTTACATTGCAACATAATGCTTTAGTATTTTGCGTCCAACAGAGACCAAGTCTAGTGGGTCTCTCAGTCTGCCATTGTTTCATCTCATAGTCTCAATTATCACATTTTATCATTTCATGTTGAGCTAAAAGAGTAGTAGCTAAGCACATTCTTTGGCACTTATTTCTGCTATAATGATTTGCTGCACAAATGTAACATTTTTGTTGAACTGTCTTGAACTGAAATTCATTATCATTTACTTGTATTCCAATTGACCTGTTCTAGGACCCTGATGAACGTAAGCCGCTGATCCCCCACCCGAACCCTGTCAGCAAACCCCCAAATGGGACCGACTGGATCACTACCAGTGTCCCCTCAGCACGGACAGATGAACAGGCCCTCCTTACATCCATCCTCACCAAGACAGCACAGTAAGACACTCCTTCATGCAACCATAGATGAGCCAGATTCAGAATGTGTTTTCTTTATTTAAGCAGTAATTCATGTGGTCCTTTAAATAAACCTGTCACTACTTTCTTTCTGTCAGGAACATCATTGATGTCTCAGCAGCTGACTCCGTCATGATGGAGCAGCATGAATATATGGACAAAGCTCGGCAATACAGGTATGTGGGTCAGCAGTTTTGTAATGTTTGTTGTGGAAAGTTGTTGCTCTTCTGCAGCTTTCTGTTTTATTTTCACTGTATGGGAAGGGTGTGGGTCTCTGTTTGGACAAGGGTTGGCTTTTAACATGAGATGAATCAGTCTGTATTGCATTTATCTCAAAATGATCATTAAACAGCTGAATCATGCATGTAGGTCTTAACTATAATGATAGTATGGGTATTTTAGTTGCTAGAGCCATATAATGGTAACATTCTTAGTTGATAATATATTATGCTTAATTTTGGGCTGTGTATACTGTGAGTACACCGTATAGTACTTTATGCTATTGTGCTCTCTTATGTCTCATGGTACAGGGAGTTTTGATGACTTAAATACAATTAAAAAGTGAGCCAGGTCTATATTCAAAGACATTTACTGGTCGGTGGGGACAACTGTGGTTGGTGCTGGCTGAACTTTAGATGGGAAAATGAAATTGTAAGCAACATTTTAATATTCTACACCAACCCAGTGCCTCAAGAAGGTGATGGGGGAAGTGATCCAACTGTCAGTTGCAACAGTATAGGCCTACTCTTTCAAACCTTACCTTAAAACTCAGATACAACGGCACAGCAGCTATGTTTATGGCTAAAATACTTGTTGTGAACAAACTGTTTTTTAAACTCTTTAGGTAATGACAGGACAACAACCCTAGTAAGCTTTTTTTGTTTGTCTTTCAGTACAAAGCTGGCTGTGTTGAGCAACAGTCTGCCCCAGAAGAAAGCACCCGCTCTCCCCTCCCTCACCAGCCAGCCCCACCAAGTGCTTGCGAGTGACCTGGTGCCATACTCAGATGTTCAGCAGGTAATCATACACTAGCACACATGGAAGAGACGTTGGTTGTTTCTTTGTTGGCTACATTTAACATTAGAGAGATCCTCATTTGGAAACAGTAAGCTACATGTGTTGCGATGTGGTATTTTGGTGTGGGGCAGATGGGACTCAATGTGTGACTTAAAATAGATCTTAATACTCTTAAGCAATAATCTTAAAGATGTCTAATGTTTTTTTGTTGATCCTGTTTTAGTCTTTTGACAAGTCTTGTTTTACTCAGTGAAATTGTGAATTTTAGTAATTTTGCATACACACAAACGCTTCCTCTGTCTTTGCAGGTGTCCAAGATAGCAGCTTACGCTTACAGTGCAATCTCTCAAATCAAAGTGGATGCTAAAGAAGAACTGGTGGTCCAGTTTGCCATTCCCTGATTCTGCAACTCTGGCCCGCATATTGTTCCTCCCATCCTGCTCTCTCTGTGTCACTTCTGCATCCTCACCCATCCAGCCCACCCTTTATTAAAGCGTCTTGGTCCTTGTGCTTCTTAGCTACGCCTCTAACTGCTACAAAGACAGAGATGATCTAAGATTGCACCCTAATGCTGTCATTTAGTGTACTTAATTATGGGTCAGTGACTAAATGTCATCTTGAGCAATGGAAGGTGGTTTACTGTAGATGGGACTTTGGGGTGTGATCTCATATTTACAACAACAAGGCCTCTGTATGTTTGGATCACAGGCATTGTCAGAACCAGCTGTGGAAAAAAATCAGTCATCCTTGATCAATCCTGATCTCTCATGTTTTTTAATGGTTTTCAGGGCCGTCTCAGTATCTTGAATTTTTTAATTTTTCCCTAGCCTGTTATGCTAAGCAAACAAGGCTAGCTCCACATGCCAGACTGTTCTCCAAAGGCATAAAAGAATGTACAGTGTATTCACCTGGGACAGAGCCGTAGGAATTATGGCACAAGGCATTCTGCTATTGTGTATATATTTAATACAATCTCTACTGGAACAGGAACAATGAGTAATTTCTGTCTGGGAAGAATGGAAATTATCACAGTACTATAGAGAGAGCAATGGCTGAGTACTTTAGTCATTCATGTTGATAAAAACTTACAACACATGACTTAAAGTTTGCACTTCCAATGTCTTTAAGACTGTTCTGTTGTCCTGGGATGTCTTTCAATCTCCTTGCACAGCAAAAAATGTGTAATAATTGGAGCCCAAAAAGGAGAATATGTTTTCTCTTAAGGTTAAGATGTCATTATCATTTAGAAGGTTTTAATATTATAGTCTTGATGTATGCTGGCAAGTTTTGAGCATCAAACATCCCACAGTAATCTGGTGTCACTCGTCACAAAGAATCATGTCTCACTACAGCCTAAACATGAACCAGTAAACCAACCTGACTTAAGTAAATTTAATTGGCATTTCACCATTGTTATGTTTAAAAACTTGAAGTGACATAGGTCTGGTTGGCTATTTTGTAATATGTTACTCCAGTTGAGGCCAAATCATGAGTGACAATGGCTGGTGTTCTCTGGTGGGTGAGGATGCAAACACAAGCAAGGGAGGGAGGGTGGTGCTTGATGGGCCTACTAATGTCACTGGGGGCAGGAAAAGATGGAGCTTTCTTGGGGCACTAATTCTCAAGTTTACAGACAGTAATGTGTCCTCTGCAGTTTTCTAGCACTAACAAAATGGGCTGTCAGACTCTTAAAATCAAATCCCAGAACTTCACATATTTAATAGCAGTGGAGACCTACAGAAATGAGGGGGGTGGGTGTGTCGAGGGTGCAGGGACAGATATCGTGTATTCATGCCTTCTTTGTACAGAATTTTCTGATTGAGTATCAAAACAGATGATGGATTGTATGAAGTTCCCTCTTTTCGTAGAGAGTTCATTGGTCAGGATTGGCTAAGATCTTGTGGTGATAAACGTTTTTATGAAACGCAAGAACACTTTTAAGGCTTGCGTTTGTTTAGCTTTTAAACAAAGCTTTTCGCTGCAGATTGTAATATGATTGAGTTGTTCATATTAATCAGAAACTAACCATTGTAGCAGTGTGGGAGAGCGTTCACAATCTATGTACCACCGCAGATAAAATGATCCAAGACCTTTCTGTGATTATTTATTTGTGTTTTTAAATGTATATTTGCTCTTCAGAGGAGAGCAAGCGACTGTATGCGTGGGCAGGGAGCACGGTGAGCCACTCTTGAGTCTCTAAAGGGATGATCTGCAAGGCTGTGATTATTTCAACCACGCAATTGATTTGAGCTTTTTGCAATGGGTTCTTGGCATTTTTTTTGTTTCTGTTTTGTTTGTTACTCAAATGTGTTATACTACCTGAAATATGTTTGTAATATCTTAGGCTAGTACCAAAAAGTTTTAAGATTTTTTTTTTCTTGTTTGTTTTTTGGTTTAATTAATTCATTAAAAAATTTCAACATAAGCATTCACGTGTCATGTTAAATAAACGTTAACATTCACATGCTCATATCAGGGAAGTATAAGAAGTAAGGAATAAAATGATAATCCATAACCATATTAATATGATCCACAACCCACCATCATCTTAGAGAATGTCAGAGCCAATATCTCAGGATCATTCGATGACATTTGCTTCACCATTATTGAAACCAAATGACTGCATTGAACGACTAAAGCATTTACTTCTCTTTCAGACTGTCCAATAATAAACTTCATCAGATAAAAATACAAAATAAGCATTAAAAACAGTACTGATTTCACTACAGATATACAGACAATACATTCGGTATTTTAGAGGTTTTCCTGTAGTAGATGTGGAGCACAAAACATTTGGGTGAAAACATGATTTCAACACACCACGGTGGAGATAAACCAGGAGTCACTGGAGGGTCTCCTTGCTGCTTCTGCTGCGATTGTTGCTGTGATGCCAAATCTTTGTCATGACTCGCTCCTGGCGGGTCACAGCACTGAAGTCCATCGTCTTTAACTGAGGCAGTGCAGAAATCACACGGTTCCTAAATGCACAGAAACACATATTCATGCATGCACACTCAAGTTCATATACACATTTTGTATGTGTCTGCACAGAAAATCCAAACTGAATGTTGAAGAGGTCTTAGCTATGCAAACTCTATGAAAAGTTGACTGTATCCCTACTTTACTGGTGCTACACATATATTATTAAGATATTTAATCAAAAAGCTGCATTGAGTCATGAAAAATCACTTCAATAGACTACTTTCTCTGAATGTGTTTGTAACCGGTGTTGCCATGCAGACTATGATATGTAATATGAGCTCGATCTGCATTGAAGCACCTGTTACAATGTTATGTACCTACATGCTTGCCAAGCATTCGTGTCTCACATTCACACACGCACACACAGTCACAATGTAATTGCACCCTTGTAGCATAAGAGCAAACCCTTACTCTACTCTGGAGTGACATTCTGTACTCTGCAAACTACCAGCATTTGTGGATTACTGCTGGGTGCTCATGGCCTCTATGCTCATTCAGTTTTTACATAAGATAAGGTTAGATAGGATAAGATAAACCTTTATTTGTCCCACAGTGGGGAAATTTGCAAAAGCTCAGACTGGGATTGAACCCACAACCTTCAGTGTTCAGGTCAGACACTCATCTGACTGAGCCACCAGTTCTCAACATAAGAACCACAAAACGATGGCCGAAAAGTATCTCTCACATCCAAACACTTTCAAGATGATTAGAATGTGTGTATATATGTATATATGTGTATGGGGTGAATTTGTTGCACCTATAGGCCTTGTTGCTTTCTATGATGTTTCCATGCAGGGTGATTGTGTGTAGATGTGGTAGCACTCCCAGCCTGTCCACCTCTGACAGACTAAAAATGCTGTTGCCATGAAGATACAACACACGCAGTTCATGTAACTCGCACAAAACCTGAAACATATGAAAACACATGTTGCAGTTTTACTGTGACAGAAAGAAAAAAAGACAAGTAAGCCACTGCGCAAGCAAACACGCAAACAAGCCATGGTGAGAGGAAGCTTACTTGATCGATGTGTGTGATTTTGTTGAAGGAGAGGTCCAGCCAGGCAAGCTGTGATGGCTCAGCCAGGAAGTGGCTGACAGTCCTCTGGAGGTCATGAAGGTCAGTGATGTTGTTGTTATTAAGACGCAGGGAGCGACTTGGGTACTTCATCTCTGAATTCCTCTTTAAAGGCCTCAGACTGCTGCTTGGTTCCTCTGTCCATGCATCTGCAGCCACAAATCAAATAAATACATGAAATATGAAGTACTGCCTTTTTCATTAGCTTGATTTTGTGTAAGATTGTATCTGTGTTGCCCACTGTTTCAAAGGCATCTACATTTACTGATCAGATTATTAGAGATGATGCGTTGCAGTCACTCAGTTTCCTTCCAACTAAACATGGAATTCACAACACAGAAATATGAGGAATTATCTTGAGCTGTTTGATTATATGTTCATTTGGTAGATGAAGAATAAATTGTATTTTAAAGAAGAATATTACAGCCTATACATACAAGTTTACCACAAACTATGACCATAGATATACTTTTTTTTTAGATGTAGGTCTAGTAAACCTAGGATTATTTTAAGTATGCACTGTAATGTGCAGCCATTACAGCAAAGATGCAGTTAGTCCCTAATAATAATGTTATAGTGATTATACAGGAAATAAACATTAGTGTAAAGTACAGTATTAGGAGAGACTGAAAAGTCTTACAGGAATATGACAGTGATAGATGTAATGTACTACCTGCCAAACTACTGATATGTTTAAAAGATAAATCCACCGGAGCTCCATACATATTCACACCTGTAACAGAGTCGCTCACCTGTGGAAGGACAGTGACGTCATGGTTCGACCCATCAAAACATTAAAAACAACACAAAAAGCATGATTATGATCAATTTGCGTGCATTTTGTATGATGTATTTCCAACAACAATTTATAAAGTTATGTTTCAGTAATCATACATTATTCTGTAGTATTGATCCACACAAGCCTACATTTAGGTTTTTTTTTTTCTTTTTAGCGATTTTTACTCAGTGACTTACCTCAAATGTCAGTCTATCTCAAATAGTATACACTTACCAACAGGCAACCTATAAAAATAACACCCTTATTAGCTTAGATGATTAAAAACTCCGCTTTCGATGTAACGTGTAACGTAGCTTAACATTACCTGTCGAAGAGACAACAGCCCGTTCCCATGGAAACCAACAGGTACATTTTGGGATTTGTAGTTATAGACTATATTATATATCTAGACCTACGAGATTACCATTAAATCGCGGTTGCTCACAGGTTTCAAGCTCAATATGAACATTTGGTGAGTTAAGGTCGTCGCTGTGATAAACAGAATTATCAATGTGTTAATAATTCATCGTCGAAATTCGCTGGTTTACGAAGTCTGCATTAATATTAAAACGGGGTTGACCAGCTGCAACCTTACTTAGGCTGATGCGAAAAAACATTAAAAAATATAAACCAAAGAGAAAATTGTAATGACGAACAATGGTGAATGTGCATTTTAAACCTCTGCCCCGCCCACCTCGAAACATCTCGACGTAGATAACGAGTGCAACGCACACTTGACTTCCGGCTTTTGAGCCAATCAAGTGTGCCTATTTTAAGATGCGTGGATTTGTCAAATGGGATTGGCTGGTTCAATCTTCGGCAGCCCTTTTTGAATTCTGTCCGGCTTCACATGGGACTGTTTATTTCATAGCAGCGACTCCATGTAGTCAGACGAAAGGACTGTCTGCACCTCTCTTCAGAGACACATAAATACAACACTGGAAAACGTAACATTTCGTTTTTAAGGTGAGTCACTGCTTGGACGCAACCTCTTATTACTTTTGCTCTTTAAGAATGAAATAACTCGCTAAGTTACAGTTAGCGTCACAGTAACAGTGAGCCAACGCATATAGGTTAACACTATTGTTAACCTAGCCTCGCTAACAGTAAGTTAGCATTCTGTAAGCAAATCCGCAGTAATTTAGGAGGTGTTATTGTTCATTTTAATGACTTAATTAGACAGTTGTCGATGCAAATAAACATTAATTAGCGCAACTAAATTAGCTTAATCTGTGCTCATTCGTTAGCTCGACGACGGCAGCTGTTTGTTCAGACCTTGTTTCTTGGCTTTCAGGTTGAAATCCCTTTGAAATAAAGGGTCCGTCAAGATGGCGATTAACTTGGGTGTGAAGGCTCTTCTCAGCTGGGTAAGTTGATTGTAAAGTGCAAATATGGTGATTCCAGCAATACTTCACGTTATTCTATAGCAGATGTATGATTTAACTAATTTGTCAAACTGTCTTTTTACAGGTTAACAGTATAAAACTGACCGATCGAGAAATAACCATCGACAGTTTACAAGATGGGACAATCTTACTGAAAGTTGTTCAAATGCTGTAAGTAGGAGCAATGTGTTGAAATGTTTGGCCTGTGTAAACAAGGAAGGTCAATGACTGTTGAACTGCACTGTAAACATGCTTCTCCTGTTTGTGGGTTGTTCAAAGTATAGAGATGCTCATTGTATTCTTGTTATTCAACATTGTGTCATCTCAGGAAAAAGGATCCCAACCCCTGTTTCAGTAATTCCATTGAGGATCGGTTCAAGCTCATTGCAAACTTTGTGGAAAGTGAGTAAATGTCTTCAGATATGTTTTTTTTTAAGTGTGATCTTAATCCGGGCTATATGTTTACTAAAAGGTGTGATAAGGTCTCCAGTTTTCAGTAGCATAGTGCAGGACCTTTCCTGTCTTCCTGCTTCCACGTCTTTGTGCTAAGAATGTCTTATCACCTTTACTGACGGCATGTAGGTAAAAGTGATACTGACTTTCAAATCTGACTGTGATTAAGTCTTCAAAAATCATGCTGTATTTCTGCAAGTGTCCTTGTAGCAAATCAGAGATTCTTAGATGGATTAGAAGGTAACATTTTCTCTGACATCTCCTTGGAAATTCAAATCTGTTGTGTGTTAGACCACACCCTGCATCACTGCTGGGTGTGGTCTCATGTGTGCTGCGTTGCACCTGTAAACATGTCAGACAGCGATGTCACATTGTAAAGTACGTGCTGGGAGTACCGCTTTTTTTCTTTATGTGAAGTTACTTTTACAGGCAGACAGGTGTTGTATATTGCTGTCATTTCAGAATTAACCTCTCTATTCTTTTTTTCTTTTATTAGGAGATTGCAGATTTATTGCAACCAAAGGCACTTCATTGTCTTGGGACAACATAAGAGCTGGCATCAACCTAACAGTAGAAATTGCAAAGGTATAAGCCAAAGAAAAAAAATAAAGCAAAGACAACATAGACATAGACCCATTCTGACTCATTCTTTGCGATATCACCAGGTGCTTCTGCTGCTCGTATACCATGACATGATGAATGAACGATGCACTCTAAACATGTTGAAATGCGAAGTGGAGGTAAGAAGAGAGCTTTTTTTCTGATTTGCTGCCAAATGTCTTGTGTCCATCACTGAGATGCATCACATTTCATTCATCATGTGTTGTCCTATCATTTTAACTGTGTGCCAATTTATGTACTCTATATTCCTACTTTTATCTGTTAGCGAGAGATAGCAAACTTAACTGGCTCCTATGTGATGGAGAGCGAGGGCTGTGTTTATCTGAGCAATGGACTGGATGCCTATTTGGCAAGGAGATGTGAGTCACATTTTTTTTTTTAAATCTTCCCTTTCCTCATGATATATATATGGTATATATTAACATATATATCATACTAATTGACATTAGTTACATGTGCACAATGTTTCTGTTTAGCACTAGCTTTCTTGTTTGAATTTAACATGCAAATAAAATCTATCCATGAATGTCAGGTTTGCCTGTCTCCCGTGAAATATTTGAGAGATCAGGAGGCACCTCTACCTCCGACATGTCAACAGTCTCCTCGCTGTCAGATGACGAGTCCCCCATCTTCCGCCGCACACACAAAATCACATTTGTGGATATGCAAACTGTGGCTTCTTCTTCAGTCAGGTATCATTGTGGATTTAAATTTAAGGCAGAATTCCTAACTAAAATTTTAAATCAAAACCAAAGTTTCTTTAAAATGTGTTTTGTGAACATGCATAATGAGTTAATTATACTGTATATCTGTCTGGTGTGGCCATATGTTAGGCACTCTATATCCTTTTATTGATGTAAGTCCATGGGATGTTATCATTTTGATTATAATTCTTTGCCTTGCCTGATCTACTTTTATTCCCACAGCACGTCTCCTCTGCAGGATATCATGAATACACCTAAATTTCAAATGAGGAAGATGCAACGACAGATGATCAAGGAGAGGGACTACAGAGATGGTTTGGAGAGGGAGCTGGCCAGCAAGCTTGCACTCATTGCACAGAGAGGTAGCGCATTCAAGTGTTTGTTTGTGGATAAAGCATTGTTGTTTGGGTTGATAAAAGAAATGGGCAAAACCCTTTTGTGCTTTTGTGTTGCTGTGTCTTTTATGAGTAATGTTTAACAAACTTGGAATGTTCTGTCAAAATGCTACTGAGAGTGAAGGCTGTGGTTGACTAAATGTGTTCTGTTTTTCTCTTATCTTCAAATTAAACTCTGTTCCTATACTTTATTTTCAGAGACTCATATTAACCAGTTACAGTACCGCTTGGATAAGTTAAAAGAAGAGCAAGTTGATCAGGAGCAGTTTTCCAGGGAACAAATCAATGAGCTTGAGACCAAGAACACCACGTAAGTACCTCAGAAGTTAATTAAATAAAATCTGTGTTCAATTTGCGTTTTTGGATAATATTTACTTCTTAATATTACTTCTACTATTACTACTACTTCTCTAACCCCCCACTTATTATCAATAATAATTATTATCTTATCTTATTTGTCTCAAATGACCCATGTCCATTATGAATTGAAGCTAAACACAGTGAACTAGTAGCTACAAAGTTACAAAATGTTATTTTTTTATAGCAATATTTTGGCCATATACAAATAGGAAGTAGAGTTATAAATTTAATGTATCTTACATAATGGATGCACAAGAAAATATTTATTTCATACCTAAAGCCATTCAAATTTTTATTTATTTTATTTATTATTATAATTATTTATTTTAATTTTGAGTTTGGTGGAAAAGTGATTAAAGAAAATGCTTTACTGAGTGTTTTTTCTCTGTCTTAGGTTACAAATGCGTCTTAATGAGATGTCAAAGCAAAATAAAGACTTCAAGAGTACCTCTTCACTAACGGAGCGCAAACTGGATGAGCTGACAGAAGAAAATGGTGTACTTTCTTCACGGGTACTGACATGTGCAAAGTTTGCCTCTGTTAAATGCAACCTCTCTTTTCTCACTTAGGGTATTATAAGTACCAAATATTCATGTGCAATTCTTTCGTCCTCAAACATTTCCACATGAGAAGACTTCGGAAACTAATTCATGCAAATATTCTGGTGGTGTCTCAGTGGGTTCAGCACGAGTAGCAACCCTTTCTCGTTGCAATCACATGTGCCAATATTGAAATCAAAACTTTTACTTAAAACCAATCTTAAAAGGCTTTTTTAATATTAATGCAGGTGAGAGCAGTGTGTTCCCAACTGGCCATCTTTGAGGCAGAAGTTGGCAGGCTGACAGAAACCCAAGAATCTGCTCAGGAGGAGTGGAGAAGCAAAACAGGCCACCTAGAGTCTGAACTCAACCAAGCCACTGCTCAAAAGGTAGATATACCCTCATAACAGAAATTGTGTTGGCAACTGCTTTTGGTTTGTTAAATCTGTAAATGGATGCCCTGGTATCCTTAATTGTTTGAATTGACTGTCAGGTAGACTTAAGTTTTGCTCTTATAGGCAAAAAGACAAAAACTTGAAGTAGAAGCATAACAGAGTGAAAAGCCTATGCTAAAATATTTGACTGTTTTTCTGATGTACTGTTCACAAAGCAGAGCAATTGTATGAATTTTGTGTTGACTGAAGTCAATAATTCTATAATCTTATAACCGATTACATTTTGGGTTCTACATAAATTGTTTGTAATGTACTATATTCCCTTTGTTTTTCAGGAGCTACTGATTGAACAAATTCAGATCCTCCAGGGAAAGATTTCCTGTTTGGAGGATGAAATAAGCAAGGCTGCTAAGGAAGAAGTAGGAGAGAACATGGGGCCTGTAATGGAGGTAATAATTTGCTGTAAAAGCTGACAATTGTGTCGTGAAACTGAATTCAGAAATGTTTGCTAATCAAATATAAAGTTTGCATTTTCTACATTTTTAAATTCTATTTTGGATTAGATGGTTTCTAATTGTCTTTTCTTCTTAAATTGCCAGAGAGAAATGTTTGAGACTGAAATCAACGGTTTGAAGAATGAGCTGGAGAGCACATTTTGCTCCCTGAAAAAGGCTGAGGTGGAGATTCAGGCCAAAACACAGCAGTTGGCAGAGTATCAGGAAGACATTGCTCAACAGAAAGAGGCCCTGAAGCAACAGAAATCTGAAACTGAAGAAATGATTCAAGCCAAGGATGAAATTTTAGAGAAGTTGCAAAAGGAGATCGCTGAGCAAAGGGCAGTCCTTCAGCAAGAGATTCAGGATCTCAAGTATCAACTTGAGCAAGTTGAGCAGCAGAAAACTGAGCAGATGTCCAGACTACAACAGCATATTGCTGCTTGTGAACAAGAAGTTGAAAAGCTAAAGGAAATGAAGAAAGAGAAGGAAGACCTTCTCCACCAGACTGAAGAAAAGGTGAAAGACCTGGAGACAGAGTTATCTGCCGCCAGTTCTCTCTTGGCTGATAAAGACCAGCAAATTAGCAGTCTCAGACAAGAAGTTGACATTCTTACAGATGAAACCAAAACTAACAAAAATGAAATTCAAGCCAAAGAGGAAATGCTTGCCAAATTACTTCTGGAGAAGTCTAATGAGCAAGAAATGTATCATAATAAAATCCAGACTTTAACAGTCCAAGTGGAAGACCTTAGCTCATCTCTCAAACGGGCTGAGGAGGACATTCAACTTAAACAAGACCTACTGACTAAAACCCAACAGGAGAATATCCAACAAAGGGAGGTGCTCCAACAACAGATTGTGACCTGTGAAGAGGAAGTTCGGAAGCTAAACCTGGAGATACAGGTGAAAAATGAGCAGCTTGTTATTCTAAAGAATGACAGTTCTCAACAATCTGAATCGCTGGAGCAAGAGATTAAAGGTCTAAAAGTCCAAATAGAAAGTCTAAATGACTCTCTCAGAAAGGCTGAGGAACAAGTTCAGGCTCAGCAGGTTATGCTTACAAAGCAGGAACAGGAAAGTGTTCATCAGACAGAGCTCCTGCAGCAGCAACTGTCTGCATCTGAAGAGAGGGTAAGGAGCATGAAGGAGGAGATCCACACTAAAGAGGAACAGATGAACATTTTGAAAAATCAGAGTTCAGAGCAATCAGAAATACTACATCAAGAGATCCAAGATTTAAAGCAACAGGTTGAGTGTCTCAGTTCCTCACTGAGGACTGTTGAGGAGAATTTGCATACCAAGGAAAATCTGTTTGCTGAACAACATCTACAGAGCACTCAGGATATGGATGCACTCCAGACACAGGTGGTAGCATCTCAAGATGAGGTGAAGAGGTTAAATGCAGAGATTCATGCTAGAGAGGGGCAGTTAGATCTACTGAAGGCAGAGACCTCTACTCAATCTGAATTACTACAGCAGGAGGTTGAAGGTCTGAACAAGCAAATCAAAAGTATGAGTGATTCTCTTGAGATTGCCAAGGACCAGGTTCAAGCCAAAGAAGGTCTGATGGCAAAGCAGGAACAGGAGAGCTCTTTGCAGATTGAAGAACTTAGAAAGCACAATGCAGTTCTTGAGGAGGACATTAATCAGCTGAGAGAGGAGATCCAAACTAAAGAGGAACAGATGAACATTTTGAAAAATCAGAGTTCAGAGCAATCAGAAATACTACATCAAGAGATCCAAGATTTAAAGCAGCAGGTTGAGTGTCTCAGTTCCTCACTGAGGACTGTTGAGGAGAATTTGCATACCAAGGAAAATCTGTTTGCTGAACAACATCTACAGAGCACTCAGGATATGGATGCACTCCAGACACAGATGGTAGCATCTCAAGATGAGGTGAAGAGGTTAAATGCAGAGATTCATGCTAGAGAGGGGCAGTTAGATCTACTGAAGGCAGAGACATCTACTCAATCTGAATTACTACAGCAGGAGGTTGAAGGTCTGAACAAGCAAATCAGAAGTATGAGTGATTCTCTTGAGATTGCCAAGGACCAGGTTCAAGCCAAAGAAGGTCTGATGGCAAAGCAGGAACAGGAGAGCTCTTTGCAGATTGAAGAACTTAGAAAACACAATGCAGTTCTTGAGGAGGACGTTAATCAGCTGAGAGAGGAGATCCAAACTAAAGAGGAACAGATGAACATGTTGAAAAATCAGAGTTCAGAGCAATCAGAAATACTACATCAAGAGATCCAAGATTTAAAGCAACAGGTTGAGTATCTTACTTCCTCACTGAGGACTGCTGAGGAGAATTTGCATACCAAGGAAAATCTGCTTGCTGAACAGCAACAACAGAGCACTCAGGATATGGATGCACTCCAGACACAGATGGTAGCATCTCAAGATGAGGTGAAGAGGTTAAATGCAGAGATTCATGCTAGAGAGGGGCAGTTAGATCTACTGAAGGCAGAGACATCTACTCAATCTGAATTGCTGCAGCAGGAGATTGAAAGTCTGAACAAACAAATAAAAAATATGAGCGATTCTCTTGAGATTGCCAAGGACCAGGTTCAAGCCAAAGAAGGTCTGATGGCAAAGCAGGAACAGGAGAGCTCTTTGCAGATTGAAGAACTTAGAAAGCACAATGCAGTTCTTGAGGAGGACATTAATCAGCTGAAGGAGGAGATCCAAACTAAAGAGGAACAGGTAAACATGTTAAAGGTTGAGAACTGCAAGGAGTCAGAAGTACTACAGAATGAGATCCAAACTCTCAGGGACCAACTACAAAGTTTGAACGAATCCCTGAAGACTGCAATAGAGCAGGTTCAGGCTAAGGAAAACCTGCTGACTCAGAAGGAAATTGAGATTTCTCAGGAAAGGGATCAGTTTCAGAACATGATGACAACCTCTGAAGAGGAGATAAAAGAGCTTAGGGAGCAGATCCAGGCTAAAGAGGAACAGCTGGTGACACTAAAACAGGAGGGCTCCACACATTCTGACATGCTCCAGCAAGATATCCAATGTCTAAAAAACCAACTAGCTAATATGAGTGACTCTCTCACAAAGGCTGAGGAGAAGGTTCAGACTCAGCTAGTTATGCTCACCAAACAGGAGCAGGAGATAACTCATCAGAAGGAGCTCCTGCAGCAACAACTATCAGTTTCTGAGGAAGAGGTGAGGAGGATGAAAGAGGAGATCAAAGCTAAAGAGGAACAGATGATACTGATGAAGACTGACACCTCAGAGAAATCAGATTTGCTACATCAAGAGATCCAAAGTTTAAAGACACAGGTGGAGACTCTTGGCTCCTCACTGAGGAAGGCTGAGGAGGATATGCAATCCAAGGAAGATCTGTTAACTCAGCAACAACAAGAAAATACTCAACAGAGGGAGGAACTCCAAAGCCTACAGGAGGAAATCAAACAAGTGGAGATTCTGCAAAAACAGATTTATTCACACAAAGAAGAGATTGAAAAGCTGAAAGAATCTCAGAGTGAGAAGGAATGCCTCCTTCTCACAGCTGAGGAGAAGCTTCAGATCCTCCAGACTGAGTTGTCTGATGTCAACACACTTGTGGCTGATAAAGACCAAAATCTGAACACTCTCAGAGAGGAAGTTGCTGCCCAAGTTAACCTGGTTCAAAAAGCCAAAGAGGAAGCTGAAGCCAATGAGAAAACGTTGGTTGATATGAAGAAGGAGAGTTCCAAACAGACAGATGTTCTTCAACATGAGATCCAGGATCTGAAAGGGCAGGTAGAAACCATTTCTCTAAATCTTCTGGCCAAAGAGCAGATGTTACTTCAAACTCAGCAGGAGGCTGCTCAGCAGATGGACCTCCTCCAGCAGCAGCTTGTCTCAGTAAATGCAGAGACACAATCTGCACAGGAGTTGCAGGTTGCCACTTTCAGGGAAAAGGAGGCTCTTGTTCAGGAAAAAGAAGTACTGATGCTCAGGATTCTCGAGGCAGAAAAGGATCAGAAAGCTCTGGAGAAACAACTTGAAGCCGTGGTCTTTGAGAAGGAGAGACTTGCTCAAGCCAAGCAGGCCATAGAGAGAGAGAACATAGCCTCCCATAAACTGGAATCTTTGCTACAGCAGGAGTTGGAAATGGTGAAAATGGAGAAAGAGCAACTCTTGAAAGAGAGAAAAGAAACTGAGACTCTCAAGGGAGACCTGCAAGAACAGCTCTCAGCTAAATCGGAGGCTGCAGAACACTACAAGGCACAGGTTGGTGTGACCACGAACAGTCCCCACAGAACACAACGCCATTCAGTTTCACTACTTGTATGAAAATGATTTAGATTTTTACCTTTCTGTATGTTAACTATTTACCTGCACTGCAACTTCATGTGCATACCTGGTTGGTTCATCTGTCTGCCAGATGAGTCTTGACTAAGATACTAATACTAAGATATCTTTTATTATTACAATGTCACAGATGGAGAAGGCGGTGAGTCATTACAATGGCAAGAAGCAGCTTCTCCAGGAAAGCCAAGAGGAGATGGCTGAACTCAAGCATTCTTTAGAAGTTAAAGAGCGTGAGTTAAATGCTATTAACATGGAAAACAAGATGCTTCAACTGGATTTGGATAAGGCCCAAACCAATGAGAAGAGACTTTTGACCACGGTGGCCAGTTTGGAGGCACAGGTTGGTATTATATTTTGAAGCATGAAGAGATCTGAATACAGTGAGCGTGAGCACACATTCTCACTGAAATGAGACTGAAACGCTGCCTTTCCATTAAGCTTTCAGAACTTGATGACTTTGATGGTGCATTTCTGCCTATTTCACCCTAATTTCTATAACTATATCTGTCTACCTTTAGCTTGCCTTGGCTGACCACAACCTGCGGGTACAGAATAAGATTCATGGTAATGCAGGAAGTGCAAGGGAGTCATGTTATCTGGAGGCTCCCAACGCACTCTCCAGTGTTCACACTAGGGCAGAAGTGAAGAGAACCATAAGCTCTGACAGCCTGGACCAGAGCTCTCTGGAAGACTCGCTGAACACCACAAGGTAATACACTAGACAAGGAGCATGAAATCTAGGGCCTCAGAAAGCAAGTTATTTTCACCTAGTAGTTGTTTATCTAACAGCAAGACATGCGTTATTTTGGAAAAGTTTCTACCACATTTTGCAGTCCAACACACCTCTTTTAAAGTGGAGTTTTGGGGGTTTAAAACTGCTCGAAACACTAACATTTCTTTCGAGTTTTTCATCCCAAACTGGTCAAGTTATATTAGACTCAACAATACAATCTTTTCATATCCTATTGAATTAAGAAAAACTACATTTTCAGCCAAACGAAATCATGCTTTTCACCCATTTGGGTTTCTGATTCTGAGTAAGGTTGACTCGTCATTGTGCTTCCCAACGAAGGAGTTTCAATTGTCCTAATGATACCCTGAAAATTGCCCCTTTTTTTGCTGTGCCGACAAAGTAAACAAAGAAGAAATGAAAACTTGAGAAAGCATAAAAGCCCTAAAATCTTACGGTGGGAATTGATTGTGATTGTAATACAGTACTGGTTCTTACCTTTTGCAGGAAACTTTCAGCCCCTGATGAATCAAGCACACCACTTGCACGCAGTTCAGAGCGCTTAGCAGCCAAACGCCGGGGTCTCCATGCTGAGTCACTGGAAACCCTTTACTTTACACCTATAAACAACAGGTACGTTACACAGTTGTGACAATTTTGGCATTTTACAGAAAGGAGGTTGTGGGTATAGTGGAGTATAGTGGAAGTGCACTATGACACAAACGGATTGTGTGGAAATCTGATGTTTTCACATCACAGATGATGATGAAACTGGAGACTCATGTAGACTGATTCTGATTGGCAAAAAACAAAAGGAATGAATAGTCAAGTCTTTGTATTGAACAGCTGAATCCAATTTGACTGACAAAATTCTGAGTCTGGTACAGCCTAGATCTGACAGCAGTTATGGAACTGGTGGAACACAATTTCCTCATTTACTGTAATCAAAATTTTTTTCTTCATACACTGAGATCCTCCCATTTTTTCCCATCGCCTAGGGCCAGTAAAGAGAACAAAATGGAACTGGATTCAGCCCGGAAAAATCCAACTTCATCTGTCAAACGACGCAGGACCACGCAGGTTATTAACATCACCATGACCAAGGTGGAGGAAACTCACTTGCACACTTATTGCATGTTTTGCTTGTTCACAACAACACATACTGTTAAATACTCACTGTACAATTTAATAATCACAATGGTTTCCTTCTAACCTCCTCAAATATACTCATTATGATAATGAAGTTGGAATTCTTTTGCACTTTGAGGGTTCAGCTGGTTCTTTAAATACATTACAAATAAGATTGAATTAATAACACTTGTTATCTTTAGCTAGGAATTTGTTTTTCTAGTTTTTATCCATCAGGTGAAAACTCGGTGCACTCCAGCTTTGTAAAATGGCATTGAAATGGCTGGTATTTTAACTTGCCCTTTCACAACCTTCAATACCACACTCCCACTGCAGTATTATTATAGCTGCAACTTGTTGTTGATTGGTTGTTGAACTCTGACCTGTAGAAAACCCCAGGCGGCGGTGAAGGTGATGAGACTTTCTACAGTTTAGCCTCAGCTCGCTCCCATCCAAACCTCTCCAGTGCCCACTCTGCACGACCCGTGTCTATGGAGCTGTTTGACACACCTGCCAAAATGACCGGCACTGCCAGCGACCAGCTCATCGGCCTTCCAGGCTACAGACGGAGCACAGTCCATTCACAGCGTAAGTAGTAATCTGACTTACTCACAGGAGGCTGTACTGAAGGTTGAGAAATCAAGTAAGAGGTAGATCCATAAGGGGAAACAAAGTTAATGTTTTGCATGTCATATTTATATATATATTTTTTTTTTCAAGGTTTTTTTAAGGTGATATGTTTTGTCTGAGTGACAGGCCAAAAACCCCAAAATGTTCAGTTTACTATAATTTAAGACCAAGAAAAGTAGCAATTTCTCACATTTAAGAACTTGGAACCATCAAATATTTGGCAATTTTGCCTAGAAATGGCTTGAAAAGTTTATCTGGTTTACAGGGTTTGTACAAAAAGACTTGAAAGTTTGGAAAAAGCTTAGTTTTGATTTCCAACATGATCTAATGTTTCATCTACACAATCACTCATGTGAACCACAAAATTTTTACACTTTACACTAACTCTTATTTTTTTCTGCGTCTGTTTGCCTTCAGCCACTAGTACATTCTGCGTGGGGGCAGAGAACGAGCCAGACGGTGCGCCTGAAGACTGGATGAGGATTGCTGAGCTCCAGGCCAGGAACAAGGCCTGCCTTCCTCATCTGAAGAGCAGCTACCCTGTGGAGTTTGATGTTAGTAAAGAGGGACAATTGCACACACACTGAACAAGCATACAGTTGCACATACACATTAAAGCTCTCCTTGATCAGTAGTCAGCACAGTGATGAATATGGAAATGTAATACTCAATACTCTATTTCAGTCTTACATGATGCTGCCCTTCATTCTTTCCCCGCTAGTTTTATAAAATCCTTCTCTATCTGTTCCTCTAGACCGGCCGTGCCACCACATTCCTTTTCACAGATGAAGAACTCCGTACGGGTGACCCATCGGACACAATCCGTCGGGCGTCCATGATGCCTGGCCAGCTGCAGGACTCTCTCACCTCCCATCGGCTCTCCCTCATGATGGGAAACTCAGGTGCCGCAGGCAGCACTCGTTCTCATCGTCTGTCCTTGATGCCAGGCCAGCTGCCATCAAAAGCTGTCAGCTCTTCTCAACTGAGGAGCCCGAAAGGCACAAAGCGGTCTTCATCTACATTGTCTGTACATCAAAGTTCACCTGAGGTTGGTTTTGCATTAGTAAGCACAGGAATATCACATAAATAAATAAACATCATGTGTTACTTAATGTTTGAACCAGTAGATGTATGTTTTATATGCAGTTTTACCTTCATTTAGTGTTTTCTTATTTATATGCTGTCTTTGACAGTATCCTGTCATCCTGCCATGTCTTTGTCACTCACCTAAATACTGAAACTAAGTGATCCTTGTTAAAAATTAGTATGTTTAAAGAGAACTGGTGCCTGACTTGATTTTGTGAGTCTCATTCTCCAAACTAAAATTGGTCAAGCTTTTGTGTTGGTTGCTTATTTTATTGGTGACCTCAGAGCTTGCTCTTTTGGTCATAGTCATTGGACAGTCACCAAATTACACAAATGGAATAAAATATGACCATGAGTCATAAATGTTACTTCCTGGAACCCTTTAGTTGTCTTTTTCCTAACTTGTCTTTATTGTCTCTGTCTGACAGAAAAAGGTGAAGGCCAGCTGCTTCCCCCGTCCACTCACTCCCAAAAACAAGAACGTGATAAGTGGACCCTCCAGCTTTCACCTTCAACCTGCCCTCAGTCCAGTGAGTGTAATATTGGCACACACACACACACCTAAAATATAAAATTGTTTTGTTCATGGAATACAATTGTACACATTATGGTTTGCTTGCTTCATTCACACTTTCACTTGTATTATTCTCTCAGGCTGATCGGAGGCAATCTATGGCGTTCACTATTGACAACACCCCTAAAAACAGCAACTACTTAAAGAAAGGGCTGAACAAACTGCGCAACTCCACCCGCAAATCTCCTGGCAAAAGTTCAAAGAAGACACCTGCTCAGACATCTGCACGCAAGTGCCAGGAAAACACACCTTTAGGAAATTCTCAGGGACGAACAGGCAGAATTGGCAGCTTTAAGTCATCTCAGGTAGCAGCCAAAGGACAAAGGCAGTCTCCACGAGCCACCAGCAGGACTGCAAAGTCCCCAGGTCTGATGGCTAGTGCTCGCAAGGTAAAAACACACACCGACAGATCCAGTCAGGGTTTACAGGGCACACTTAAATAATTCATTTTAAGGTACCCAGTGGAGTTTTCTCTGTCTGCACTTTATGTGTCCATGCCAACATGCCACTTGTTGTGTAGTGGCAAGGGTGGGGAAATGGAGTACTGGCAGCATTTGAGGCAGCTGGTATGATGTAGAATCTCTTTCAGCTGATAATCAAACAGCAGTAGGTAGTGGAGATGCTATATGTAGCTCGTTGACAGTATAAGTGTACCTAATAAAGTGGCAACTTAGCGTATATTCATACAAACTACTGGAGGTGGATTATGTTTAGGTGTCTCTCATTTGTGACCTAACTAATGAAGCAAAGCTGCATGATTGCATGATGGTGAAAGAGAGCTTCAAATAAGGGTTCAATCATTACATCTCAGTAACTGCTGAATCTGAACACTGTTTTCAGAAGCGTGGGTCTGTAATGGAGGGAAATCTTCCTGGAAGTCTTCAAAGGTCAATATTGTTCTATAAAAGTAATTTTAATTTACTTACAGGGGTTCACACTGGCTGCTTGTTGGTTTATAATAACTCACGGTGTGTTCATTTCACCAATGTCCACAAGTCTGTCAAACACTACACGCTGGCAACACTTGATTTCAGCATTTACTAAATGTCACATTAATATTGTGTTGAAATGTTTTTCTCTGTGAGCTTTGGTTAACTCTGATTTTTTTTTTTTTGTCCCACAGATGAGCAGGATGAAGGTTTGAGGACTGGTTCCCAAATTGGAGTTTATGCACTTCTTACTTGATCATACTTTTTTCTTTTCACACGTTATTTGGATTTTTATTGTTGTCCTTAAGGACTTTTGCAATGTTCTTTTAAACCTTTATTTCTTCATTTTCTTTGTATTATATTTACATGTTTGTCAATAAAAAGCTGTAAATGACACATTGTGAAAAAGCCTCTTAGTTGAGCCCTTAACCAGTTCTTAAGAGTTGAGTTTGAATCTGAATGCAGCTCATGGACAGTCCAGGTAATCTTGGGTGAGAGCTTCACCTCATTTTTAAGAACAGGTTCAGATTGTTTACGACCCTACAACTAGCTCTATGAATCAAAGATTTATGGTACTGTTGGTTAAGAATGGGGTCATGGCCACTTATACTGGGCTGTCTGTCACATTCAAGTCAAGGCAGTGTCACTGTGTTTAAATGTGTTCAGGTAATCCGATTACTTCTGACAATCTGCTCTCAGGATCAACTGCCAATGGAAATAAAATGTTTTTCTTGTCAGAGCTCATTCTGTCTGCTCTTCAGTTTGTTTGTGGTCCTTTTTGCTCACTTGAGATTCAAATAAAAAATGATCCAAGAACATGCAACTCAAATCAATCCATAATTCATACTATTACAGTTCATGTAAACCTGCTTTAAATGAATGGTGGTGACTCTTTGTGCACGAGAATCAGCTCATCTGAGTTCCTGACTCAAACGCAACTATTACACTTCTGGTATGCGCCTCAAACCTTCAGAATAAAAGAATATTTCGAATTTTTTTTTTGCTGTTGTAGTTTTAAAATGCATCCATTTCATCAACATTACCAGCCAATGAAAACACAGACAACTGATTGGTGTAAACAATTATTACAAATTCTATATTATAATACTACATAATGGACTGACAATGCCAAAACCTGTTAGGGTGTAGCACAAATTGGTATGTACAATTAATGCACAAAGTATAAGTATACATACTTCTGAAAAGAAAAGAAACCACAAAGCTCTTAATGTAGGCCAGATGGTTTTATGTAATTTTAAATATTGTACAATAGTGACATTAGTGTGAGAAAATGGAGTCATTTGATGTATGATTTGTACATTACAATTAGAGGGGAGAAAATACAGTGAAGTAATCATGTGCCACCACTTTTCAGTTTAGTTTGTGGATTTAGGATTTTTTTCCATAGTGGACATTTAAAACTATGGCTGATTATGAGCCAGGAGTAGTATTTTGAGACTTATTTGTGCATTTCTGTGCTGACTGCTTGTGTTTGTATTAACAGTTATGGAATTATGGTTTTATTCTGAAGGAGCTGGTCCGGAAGTCATATTGTTGTTGCTGGAGCGCAAACAGACTCGAAACTGAAAGTTAGAGGAGCAACGAAGCAGAGGGAAGTTGTAATGGACACCCGGTGACATTGTCTTGTACTAGTTTGAAAACGAGCTTGTCTTGAAATAGTTTCTTTTATCCTTATTATTTGTTGGGAAACATTCGTTGCTCACACTTCTGTTAGCTCGTCATGTTACACAGTAATGTTAGCATATCGGTAACAGCTGACAGCCTGTATGTTACAGTAACGTTAGCAAGGTGGACGCAAGGTTATTACCATAAATAAGACTTATATTACTTCTACAGCTGTAGTGTGTGAGTCCTTTTCTACCACAGACATGGACCCGGACACTGAAGTTGAAAGGTGGGTGTTGACGTCTGCCATCTTTAATCCTCTGTCCCTGAACGTCTGCACATTTTTGACCAGCAAAGTTCATGAACTTCCGCCAGTTAGCCTTAAAGCACATTAGCTGTATCATCCATAGTTGTGTTAATGTAGTTGTTAATTCACCTAACTTTCTATTAGTTAGCTATATCGTTTATTAGCTAGTTATACAGGCATGTTTAAGTATTACACACACGTACATAAAGAGTCACTTTTGGGCCAAAGGTTTCACATCTTGTCAAACTACTTGGTCACTTATTGATTATCTACCTGATTTATCAGATTGTCCATCTGTATTTTTTGACATGTATTCTAGTAAAATCTTATTGCCTGTTGGACTCATGTAACACCAGCTACTTGCATACTAACACACTCTTTTCACCGCCCTCAGCATCCTCAGGCAGGGAGATGAGGAGGACGAGGAGGAGAGGAAGAGGAAGTGGAAGAGGCCTCCCTCCAGCTATGGCTCCATGAAGAGTGATGTGATGGAGGAGGAGGAGGAGGAGGAAGATGCAAATGAAGTAAAGGCTGCTGAAGCCTGTCCTTCCTCCTTTCCTGTGGTGCCACCTGATTGGATTACTCATGAGGAGACAGGGTACTGTGTCTTAGTTTGATAGCTTTTTCCAAATGTGTCTGTGTTTTGGACATTTTACAACAGATGCCATAAAGCTTCACATCACTGCAGATTTTCCTTTTGTTGTGATCTATACCCAGGTCAGTTTAACCCTGCACCTGAGCTGGTGTTGGGCTTGTTGCTTATTATTCCTCCCAGCCCTGTTACTCCTATGTGGGCTCTAGGTGGCAGTGACAACCTGTTCTTAAATTTCCAATGCACAAGTTCCTACCTTCTAGGCTGCCCTTGATTTTAGTTCATTTTAGTATAGTAGTATGGTATGTGTGTGTGCACAGAGCACCAGTCTGCCAATCAAAATGTTAAGTCAATTCATAATCAAGGATGTCAGGGTTTGTCAGGCTGTCAGACATTCTACCTTAATTCCTTTTAGTAAAAACTGACGATGTTATATTTTGAAGTTCAAGGTTGCTTTCAATAAATTAGAAACTGCAAAGGAGGAGGTTAACGAAATTTTAACAGGTGGATGTTCCTAATTCTTTGCCAGGTTGCAGATGAATCGCTCAGAGTCTCCAGAGACCCTCTACACAATGACCACGCAGCAGACCAAACCACCAGGGGCTGTTGTCATTGACTGCAGGTGGAGGACACGCACACACACACACACGCACACACACACACAATTGTCTGTTGTAAATCTGGACATTGTGATTATTTATTGTATTTTTTACAAACTTTGTTTTGTTGTATATGAAAACATTTAAAATATATAAAATATGGTCAATTTATCTATACAAGCGATTACTGTCTGTAAAAAGTCTTGGGTGTTTCAAAAGGGTAATGTCTTTATATTTTAGCCAATATAATATATACAATTTTTGTTTGACATGAGTCAAAATCTGACAAAACATCATGGTGATCCCGAGACAATATTTGCAGTGCCCTTTCTTACTTTGCCTCGGGGTTCCCGTTGTCTCTCAGGTCATCCGATTTGGGGGATTTTTCGGAAGATGAGGAGGAGGATATGGATGAAGTTTTGGTAACTCATTCCCCAGAACCACCTGAGCCTGTTGAACCAGATGACATAATGCAGACTGATGAGAACAGCCAGCCAGGCAGACTGCACCCAGAACAGGATCTACCCCATATTTTCAAGGTTGGTGCATCAACACCTAATCTTTTCTTTTCTTAGCAGTTGTTTGTCTTAAGTTGTTTTGGTCTCGGGACTTTGTTTGATGCATTTTAACATATATAATACTGGTAATACAACTGTTATACATCCCAATAATAGTCAATTCAACCGATAAACTATGTGCCATTTTGCAGATTTTCTCAAGTTTATTAATAAATGACAAAAATGTAACTGGTGCATCTTAATATAGCCCAAAGGGTGCCTGCATCATTTCTGCAGGACAACACGTTAACTTATGCCTTTCTCTCTGTCTGCAGAGTATCCAGGGTGTTTTGACAGACCTCACCAAGGAGGAGCTATTCAAATTTAAGACATGGTTTTACCAATGGGAACCAGGCATGACCCTGCAACAGGTGATGGAGGGAGACATTCTTGATTTTGTGGACAGGATCCTGGAGATCCTTGGTAAGAAAATGTAGCTATAGTACATACAGTGTGAATGGTACAAATACAGCTCGAATGTAGAGAACTGAAGTTTGATCTGAAGTGAACTCTTTGTGAACTTGATTCTTTAAAAAAAGAATTTAGCTGTAAGACATCTGTAACTTTAAAATCTAGTTGATTTTGTAGCTGGAATGATCACTTACAGAAATGTGGGTTATTTCAGGATATTGTGCTTACTTAATCAGCGAGCGTATTTGGTTCACTTTTATTCTTCTTCTTTCGTGTGTGTGTTTTTAAAAATAAATATTGTAATGATAATTGTCTCAAATTATGTGAACATGCATAGTTTTTTGTCAAATAACATAACATTTTCTTGGGGAAGGACTCCCAAACCCCACTGCAATCACAGTACCTAAGCCCTCCACAAACCTAAGGAAAACCCCAATGAAGATAAGAATGCAGCCTTGTGAAGTGCACAGGGACTGATATTCTGTCAGCGCTTGATTACTATTTTTTATTTTTGACTAAAATTCTGTTCTGCAGGTCAGGATCGTTCCCTGTTGCATGCCATAAGTACCCTGGAAAGTGTCAACAAGAAACCAGAGGCAGAACAGCTGCGCAATCAGTGCAAGAGAGGCAAGTAAACACTGGATTTATCCCAACATATATACAACCAATATTCAATCCAATTCAAAAAACCTTATTTGTTCCCGGGGGGGTTGATTGTGGCATGTCTTTTCTGGTGTGCAGCACCATGAGATTACCATAAATGGGGTGTAAATTTATTACTCTTCTCTTTACCTTTTTCCACCACCAGCGCTGATCCGTTTTAATCTGAAGCAATATTTGATCAGAAAACACCAAGTCATCCGAGAGGGAGTTGTTCGAGCCGGAAAGCAGAATCTTCTAGATAACATCTACGTTGAGCCCCAGATTTCCACCTGTGGTCATGGAGGAGTTGACCCCTCCCACGAGCTCCGGAACCACCCTCCATCACCTCTCCAGGTCCCCAGTGCCGACACCTTTGTTGGTGTGAACAATCTGTTCCGACTACAGAAGGATGATGGCCAGCTGGTGAGGACAGTGCTGACCACTGGGATTCCAGGAATTGGCATGTCAGTCTCTGTGGGTAAATTCTCCCTGGACTGGGCAGAACTGCGCGCCAATAAGGTGATTCAACAATAAACACATTCTAATCTATATCTATCTCTGTTGTGTCAAAAATTGTTTATGTCAAAATTTTGCTTTGTCTACTGTGTACTGGCCTACACAATAGGGACAGTAAAATTAATTTAAAGTTTTGGGTTTTTGAATCTCCTTTAACTGACACAATTTTCCTTTCCGTCTTTGCTCAGGATCTGCAGTTTGTCATCGAACTTTCATTCCGAACTTTATGGTCCCTGCGAAACAAAAGCCTTCCCTCACAGATGTCCATCATGGAGGTGGTAGAATATTATCATCCTGAGTGCAAAGGCATGAAATACCTGGAGGAGGAGGACTGTAAATTTCTCATCATAATGGACTCGTTTGATTGTTACCAAGCTCCTCTGGACTGGGAGGTATTGCATCTGCACACGTACATCAGAGACACATTCACATTTGTAACTCTGAAACATGAAAGAACTTGAGAGTATAAAGTATGATATCACTTCCACTTTGAGTTATTGACCATTAACAAATGCTGAACAAACCATAATGATGGATACGTAATTGTAACTCCTACAATTTGTATGTTCTTCACAGTAGATTTTTTTAACAAGATCTCACTATCCACTTTCGATATCCATTAGTGAGGATAATGATGGCATTTTTTTCATATCACTAATAGGAAGGGCAAAATATAAATTGACAGACTACTTACTGGTTCCTAATCTAACAAATGATGACCAGAAATGTGATATATTTGTCTATTTTTCTTCCCCAGAATGCTCCAGTAATAAATGACAATTACACCCAGGCACATCTTGATGTCCTGATTGTAAATATCATCCGAGGCACTGTTCTTCGTGGTGCCCGCGTTTGGATCCTGGGGAGACGAGCGGCTGTCTCGCAAATACCATCTCAATTCATTGACGTTGCCACAGAAATACAGGGCTTTAGGTGTGTGTGTGGAAGTACTGTGTGTGTCAGTCTCATTTTTATTTTTTGTATGTGGCTACTTAGTGTATGTGCCATTCTGTAAATGTGCTTGATCATTTACACTAATACTCCAGAAAATGCTGAACCAGCAGCAGACTTTAAAGTTAAATTCATTTTAACCTGTTTTAGTTAATTTGTATCTTTTTTCCCCTCTTTTCTCCAGTAATGAGATGAAAGATGACTACCTGACCAAACGCTTTTGTGATGCAGAGCTTGCAGAGAAGATTGTAGCACATTATAAGCGCCTCCCGACACTCAGTATCCTCGCTCGCCAACCCTTTGTCTGCTGGATGGTGGCCACGGTATTCGAGCGCTGCTACCGTTATCGGGGCTATGGCGGGAACCCCCCCAGGCTAACACCTTTCTACGTCAACATTATGATTGTCCAGACCAATCGCAGGCTGCAGTTCTACTATGGAAAGGGGGAAAATGACCTGGTACAATGTGTTTTTGTCTCTGGCTTTTTTGTCTTTTATTGATTTTGAGTTATATAGTTCCTAGTGACTTAATTCACTGTCGCCTTTCACTTTTACAAGTACAACATTGATGCCAAAAAGGTTAGGCCATTGGATTATTGCTGCACTGGAATGTGTGTGATAATTTGCTAATTCTTTTTGACATGTACTGAATTGAAAACTTACATTTTGTGGATACAATATGATGAACACCTCTACCATCTGATGCAGTCTGGCACAATTATCCTGAAAACTCTTTTCACTCAGAAATGGTCCAGTGATGACAAACACCTGCTGATAAAGATGGGGAAGATGGCCTTTAAGATGCTTGAGAGGAATGCCAGTGTGTTCTATGAAGAGGACGTGAAGGAGTGTGGTCTGAAGTTGACGGAGGTGACGGTGTTTTCCGGCATGTGCACTGAGCTCCCCGCTGCAGCCTCAGATGGGAAGAGGGCATTCTGCTTTATACATTTCACCTTTCAGGTAAAACTCTTTCCATCTCACAGAGTTTGACAGTAGAAGGCTGTTTTCATCCCCTGAGGAGGGAGTGTTGTGTAGATACAAACATGATTTTGAGACATCACACCTAGTTAGGGCCAGCATACAGCTTAAGTATGGTGTAGAAACTGAAAACCTCCAGCTCACATACACCGAGAATTGACACAAAGACAGTTCAGCTTTCGAGATGAACAATATTTGCATAGATTCAGGATTTTCCAGTGAGGTAGGAGTAGATTTGCTTGTACAAATTAAAATAATTATTGCACAAGTTATTATTCAAAATGTAATCTGTCTGATACCTGTGCCTGTCTGGAGGTGGAATCTTTAACATTTAGTTTGCACTTTGCGTTAACAAAACTAATGTAATTATTATTTTAAATATAATGGAGAGAAACAAGACAGTTTGGAAAGTGGGTGTATGTTGTGCCTCCAAGGTCATCTGAACATGCTCACAGGTAGCTGCACAAACCAGGTGCTGCTACTCTTAAAGTTCCAGTAAAATGGAATTTAGAGTATCTTTAGTTTCCCTAACCTGATGTATTTGAGTGAAATAGAATATGTGGGCTGGATAAAGCTTTGAGATGACTTTAATTAAAATTCTTCAAATTTAGTTGGATCATTAGAATTGGGTCTGACTTTGTGAATATGGAGTGATACAGAGCCTCCACATACACCTCCCCCACCCATGTTATTGGATCAGGAGGAAAAGGAAGAGGAAGAAATGAATAGACCTCAACCACATTCTTTGGAAGTGTTTTTGCAACCTGAGATTCAAGCATGTACCACTGAACCATGATGTTGCCTTTGTAATAGGAGAGATTAGCTAGTTACTCCGAATCAAATTTGATTTGATAAATGTATTTGTACATCATAGTGTGTAATAAAAGGTCTTTTAACCTTTGAACTAAAGGAGAAAAGAATTATTTTATTAGAATTATTTCAACATATATTTGGCATAACAGAGCAATTAACAAAGGGAAACAGGATTATAACTTTTAAGAATCCTGCATATATATTTCACTGGGTCTTTAATAACAGTTGAAAGACCATCTGGGGTTTCCAAAAAATCCCTCTAGCAGGGAAATGCCCTTAGGCTCCCTGGCCACCAGGATACCCCAGAGGAATCATCTAAAAATCACCAAATGTCTCCTCTCCTCCAGGAGTTCATGGCCGCTCTGTACATCTTCACAATGTTTCGCTCAGAGTCTAAGAACGTTCTGGACTCCGGGGCGTTGCACATGCCCAAGATCTTCACACCCAAGGATCACACCAAATCAGCAGCTGGCCTGCTCCACTTTGCCTTGGAGCGAACCCTTGGCTCTCCTCTGGGCCACTACGACATGTTCCTGCGCTTTCTGTGCGGCCTGCTTTCCCGGGACTGCCACGACAATCAGCTGAGCGGGTGCTTCTTCCACCGCAACGCGCCGAAGCTGAGTGGACTGGATGAGGCGCAGCGGCTGCTGGAACAGACGATACAGACCGCTCAAGAAAACAACAGAGAGCGAGTGGAAAACTTGAAGGAGTGCCTTAGAGAAATGACCCAGGCAGATGAGTGAGCTGGGGTTAGATTGCATGATGAAAGTCAGCGTCACTTTATATGGACTTGATGAGTGAAAGAGAAATATCCTTGTGGTAGCTTTAATATATGTCCTCATAGAGTTCATGTTTGGGCCATTTTGGCTTTGATAACATTACATACAAGAGACATTGTTTTGATGAAGACATAAAGTAGCCTATGTCAGTATTGCTACTTATGTGTCAGGCGAAATAAATGTTCTATGCATTTGGGTACAGTGGAATTAATGCAATATCACATTATGTCTGTCATGTCTTACAGTGAGCACTAATGAAAATTTACATACAATTTTATAGGATCTTACCTCATCCAGCTGCCATTTTTTATTTACGCTACTGGGTTTTTTCTCCTCAGGCAAACACATTGGAGTAACAAAAGAAGAGTTTAACCGTTTAGAGATTAATGAAATGGAAACTAGCTGCAAGGCCACAAAGAGGAGAGCTCACATTGCAATTTATTTTGTCATTGACAGGCTCGGTAGAGGTGTAGATAAGTTTCCAAATGGCATCTAGATGAAAATTAATGGTGTGGGTGAATGATGAGCTTTATTTTTTTAAAAAGGTTTGGCTTTAAATCATACTGAGAATGCAGGTTTGTCTTTGGTAACATATGTGCTTTTATACGTGCAGAGTTAATAAATTGGCTCTTCTGTCTATCACTTTAGCAATTCATTGATTCAGAATGGATTTTGTGACACTGCATCTTTTAGCATTTGTGTGCACATTTGTTTACCTCTTTGTTGTAGGTTTCATAAGTGATAAGAGCGCCTAAAGGGTGAATTCCAGCAACGAACTTGTGTTTTCTCAGTGAAAAAGATAAAACTATGAACTGTCCTCTCTGAAAAGGATATTTAAGGCTTTATTTTTTTGCCTTTTTGTGTGTGTGTCTGAGAAAGGATTTTATTATAATGTGTGTTGTGTGTGTGTCTGAGAAAGGATTTTATTATAATGTAAAAAAAAAAAAATCAGGTAAATACCATTGATAAGATGGAAATGGATGATATGTGTCCAAGTTTTATGGACTAGTGGTTCCAGAATTTTCTCAGTTTATTTCTTGTTTATCATACATTGTAGTCATGCAATCATTCAAACAAGTGTTTGTAATTGGTTTCAGTATTTCCCTTCATACTTCTTTTTTTAGAGCCATGTGTCATCCTCAACTCTGGATTTTTATTGGGTGCTTATGTTATATTGTGTGTATATTATTAAACATGTATGAATCTAATTAAGGAATAGGTGAAG
The DNA here is from genome assembly GCA_025331565.1 of Holacanthus passer. Classification (NCBI taxonomy): domain Eukaryota; kingdom Metazoa; phylum Chordata; class Actinopteri; family Pomacanthidae; genus Holacanthus; species Holacanthus passer. Next base: position 2,532,851 of record JAFREQ010000004.1, on the reverse strand, counting down.
TTCTTTATTGGATGAATGATAATGAGCAAGTACCATCATGACATTACTTACAAAACTTATGTCAAACCAATGACAAGACATGACTGTGTTACAGCAATATTGGTAACACACTGCAACTTTAATGAAGGCTTAACTACTGTAACTGTGGTGAAGTATTGCACTTTGCCTTGTTGGCTGGTGTTTGAGCATCATAGAAGGACCAGGGCTTGAATTTTCAGTGCGTTTTATTGTGTTTAAGCCTGTTTCTGCTGTTTAACACTGAAATATATGTTTCTGTAGGATATGTACTGTATATCGTATAACATGATGTTGTCGGCTTTACATTGTAGCTTTTCCATCCTGAGTGGATTAACATCTAATTGTCTGGTCTGTCACTCGATTTACCATCTGACTCAAATAACATTGCCGTATATTCATGACTTGCCTTACAGTACGCTTATTTTAAAGTCATTTTAAACAACTCGCTCAAACTGTATTTCCATAAACAGAATATCTGTCGGTTACATGGACAAGATATCAGCTGTTTCCTGCTCACATGTAAAGGGTGGATTGTTCGTATGTGGTTCCCTTGTGGTCAGAGACTATTATTACAAAACTCAAACAACAAGAAAACATTAAAAATATAAATTATTTCTTTACTGTCGAAGAGCAAAAAGACTGCTCTCTCTAACATCCCAAGATGTGAGGTGTGATTCAGAGATTCACTGTATCACTAAGCTCTGGATATTCCTGGAACGTGGCAGCTTGAGAAAACAGGGATTGTCCATTTCTGTGCATGTTGCAGGTCGCGTATTCCTTCTCTTCACATCCTTTTGTTATAATCGTCAATAGATAGCTCAGTCACATGGCTTCAGACTGTTTGTTTGCGCTTCATGCAGGTGGTGTTAGGGTCATGGCAGCAGCATGAACGGTGAAAGCCGCGATGCTGATTTGACGCTTGACTTCCTCCCAGGCCTTCACCGGGTCAGCTGAGTTCCCGATGTCGAACAATGCATCATAGATCCCAGGGAAAGACTCCCCGGCATATTTATTATGGCTGCTGGGAGCAAAAATCACATGCCTGAAGACAGAGAGAGAGGAGGGAGCGTTGAGGAATGCATTGGAGGTATTACAGATTCAATATCTTTGCGTGGTATAAAACAAACTCAAAAGGGTTGGGAGAAAGGAAAAACTCTGTTTGCCAGCAAGGCACAGGTATGATGATCAACTTATTTTTTAATATTTTGAATTAAACCTGGAAACAGTCATACGTGCAGCACCACCAGTGGATGAAGTGTCAGTTATGCTTTCTAGATCCAAACCTTCAAAATCAAATTTGATGTGTACCAAAGCATGTTATTCAGTCAATCTTCTTCGTGTGTGTGTGTGTGACTAACCTGTAGAACGGTCTGCCAGGTAAGCCCAGGGGGTCTATGAAGGCTCTCTCCAGATACATGAGCTGATCATTCATGACACGTACCTGCAGAGGACTGATGCACACAAACACATTTTCTTTTACAAACTCTGAGCGGCCACTTTGTTAGGTACACCCAGACAATCGAATGCAATCCAACACAACTGCTCTGCCATGAAGTCTACTTTTATGATGATGTTTTTGTCGATGCCCCTGTAGACGTGTGTGTTAATTAAATTATACGTTTTAGCACTGAGCTCATATTTAGTGGTGATTTGCAATTTAATCTTATACTCTTTGATTATTTTTTAGGATAATTGTGTAACATCTGCCCAGGGAGTAGAGATGAAAAACAGACTTTTGGCTAAGTAATGAATGTGCACTCTGCCTGTTAAATAAACCATGTAAATAAAACAAAATACCGTAACAGCTTAATATTCAGAGGGGTTCATAATATTTCTCCCCCCTCATGTATATGAATAGGGAGGACAAAAATTTAGCGACATCCCTTATTATAATGTAATGTAATGTCTTTAACTGTGACTTCAGTACTAATGTCATTACATTTACACATTTCTGACAATCTCAACAAAAACAGAACATCATGAACTTCTTAAAGATGAAATTCATGGCAGAGCTGCGTTGGAATGCAATAAATCGTATGGGTGCACTTGATAAATTGGTCACTGACAGTATTATTTTAAAGCTTAATATAAACTAGACCATGGGCAGCAACAGCATCTCAGCATTTGTTTGGACACCTAAAATGTATGAAATGTTAAACACACTCTTACTCTGCTCTGTTGAGAGTCTGCAGACGCTCATGGAAACCCCTGGCTGCAGTGGTGAAGTTCTCCACAGCAGAAAACAAGGAATCTGAAAACACAGGGGAACAAAATGTAAAATGCAGAGAGATTGTTGTAAAAGTCATGGAGCACACGGCGACCAAAATCAACTCACCAAACGACACCTCGTACGTCCTCATCTCCTCTGGGTGCTTCCGTGCCAGCTCTGCGATGCTCTGTGCATACTTCCTCAGTGAGTCTGCATATTCGTTGGCGTCGAGAGGGAGGAGCTGGGAATCAGCTAATAGGAAGATGAGTCCGCCTCTCACCTGGGCCACCGCCCGAAGCCTCTTGAAGGAAGGGTCATAGAACTTCTCCACTACCTCGAAGGTTTCATACACAGTGTGATAGACTGGATAACTGCTGTACCGCTCTGTTTTCTGAATGCACACAGAGGATATTTCACTGAGTCCACAGAGACCAACAGTAACCTTTACCTTCTGCTCTCCAAGACCTGTACACCTCCAGGACCCTTGTGGCTGATTGTGGCTGACTCCTCTCACCCTGGACACAAGCTTTTTGAGTCACTCTCCTCTGGCAGGAGGCTGTGTCAGGACACCAGGACCAAAACCTCATGCCACAAGAACAGTTTTTTATAGCTGGTCTCATCAACAAGGCCAGAGATCCCCACTGACATTGACTCTCATCCCACCGACGAGACACATTACATGAACGTAAGGTCTACGGCATCCGATTCTATGCGTTACATTAATATACATCTTTTTTGGGTTACATCTTTTTTTCATTACTATCTTGCACATTTCATATATTCCTTACACTGCATACATTTGCACATTCCCTGATGAACACTTTGCACATTCATACACAAAACTGTGTACAGCTCTTTCATTAAAATAAAATACTGTACATTTGCAACACTTGCAATACTTGCTCGCCCATTATCTGTCTTATTCTATTTTTACTTACTAAATTTTTCTCCTTACTATTTAAGTTAAATTTGAGATTATGCAAAGTGCATATGCAATTAAATGACTTTGTCCTGACTAGACAGGCAACTTATTTAAATGCAAAATTTGTTCCACACTGTAGCGTACAGATAGATACAACGATTAATGAATACACAGACAGAAATAAAGTCAGACAGACACAGCAAGGTAGAAATCACACTGAAGCTATAAACACACAAGACAAAATCTGCATTAACGAGAGACAGAGACAGACAAATTATTCACATATGTACTGGCTCGCACTGGAAAACATCTACACTGACATAAATATAGTATTTGGAGATTCACAGGGAGAGTACAAATCCCACTTATCGTACCGTTGTGTATCAAGTCAATACTAACACCACGGATATAAACTGTATTATACACTGACAATACAAACAGACACACAGGAAGATATGATCAAGCACATACAGTGAATAACAATGAATAATGCTTATGAAGATAAATCTGTAAATGTCTCTCACCTTGTTCTTGGTGTATCTGGCTCGACCTGCAGCAATTCCCAGACGGATAAAATAGGCCTCAAAATCACTGCCTGACCCCAGTTTACTGATCCTACAGTGCACAAGGGTGGAGGACAGACTGATTTAGTGATTTGTTTAATTCGTTTCTTGATCATTTCTCTAACAGTTGCATTGAAGATTTAGTCATCATCAGCTGTGACCTGGTTGCATTGCTCTTGTGGCTGCTGAAGTTTTGCTTCCCTCAGACCTTGTGCATAGTATGTGAACACCCTGAACCAAACAACAGTATGTGAACCAAACAAGGAACTGATTGTGAGGCTTTGTACCTGGGTGCATCACGATCATTCGTCCAGTTGTCCCTCTTATGCCAACTCTCATACAGAGGAACTCCCTCCTCTCCCTCCTCTGGACTGGTTATCTACATGCAAACATAGAGAGAAAGGGAAAGAGACAAGGCAGAGAGAATTACAGGAAGACAGGAAAAAAGTGTGAGCGTTGAAGACAACATTCATTCCATCTGTCATTTGTCTTGTGCGGGTGAATCTGCTCACCTGCTTGGTGAGGTCGTACACTAAAGTGTGTAGAGATGGAGTGCAGTCAACCCTCAGCGTGTACATACCTGGAATTACACACACACACACAAGCCGTATCAAAACTAATTCAGCTTCAACATCTGTCTATTATTTATGGAGAAGCTGGATGCAAACACACTCACCCTCAATGGCAGAATCGGCATTGATGTAGGCAACAGCTCTCTCCTGCAGCAGCTTGGCATTATCCTGTTGAGAAGGGTTAAATGTGTTCAGTGTGTGTGTGTTTGCACGTGCGCGTGTGCCAGTGTGTGAGCGTGCATGGGTTGGTGTATGTGTACCTCTGCCCATTCAGTAGATCCCAGCAGTCCAAACTCCTCTGCATCCCAGCTGGCAAATATTATAGTCCTCCTGGGTCTCCAGCCTACAAACTCACACAAACACACGCACACACATCACTACACCACACCACAGCATGCATTCTGGGAACCTCTCTTTCTGAGGGTTGTGCAGCACTGAAAAACATACACTTGCAGAGACGCACCTTTACTGAGCAGCCTGCCAGCACTCCTGACAGTTTCGTGGACCACTGCAGCACCAGATATGGGATCAATTCCTCCAAACACCCAGGCATCCCGGTGCCCTCCCAGAATCACATACCTGTCTACACACACACACACACACACACTGTGTCTGTGTGTAAAATGTTGTCGAAAGCTTTAATGAAGGGTTGGAGCATGCTGGGCTGTTGTACCTGGCTCCAGAGCTCCTCTAATCCTGCCGATGACATTGTAGATCCTGGTTACCTGGTTGTTGGTGTTGATGTTCATACGCACCTTCCTGAGACAGACAGATTAAGGCAGAAAGAGGAAGAAAGAGACACAGAGACAACCAGAGACAAGAGGATCAGTAGAGTTACGTTTACCAGGAAATGAATAAGGAGCAGAATTTAAGAAAGTAGAGCAGGAAAAAGCTCACAAAATGAAAGTGTTGTATTTGTTTTTAGAATGAAATAAAACCTGTTTATTGTGTTTATTTTGTGCAATGACACACAGACAGACAGAGAAGAGAGAAGAGGAGGGCGGGGAATAGATATTTCCAGCCCTCACAGATGTCAGTAGATGTATCTTATGACAGAGTAACACATCTCCAATGATTATTTTCATTATCAATTAATTTGCAGATTATTTTCCCGATTGACTGTCTATAAAATGTAAAAAGACTGTAAAAAAAAATGCTCTATTTACTGTCATAAATGACAAATCCTCAAATCCTCATTTAAGAAGCTGAAACCTGCAAATGTTTGACATTCTTGCTTGAAAAACAACCTGAAGCGATGAAGCGATTTTCTTTCAATGAACTGATCGATTAATTGACTAACCATTGCAACTCTAACACAGTTGATTCTGTTTGTTATTATGGGAGTTCCAAACCTCCAAAACATCCAAGAACAAAAAGACCCAGTGAGTGTTGGTGCATATGGGTCCATAGTACAAGCTCGGTTTGTGCAGCTTGTGGATGTGCATGTATGTCTCTCACACGCAGGAGACACAAGGGCCTCCTTTGTCCTTCAGTTGGCTACTTGCCACTGGGTCATTAAAGCTGAGCAAGAGAAAAAGAGCAGCAAGAGAGGAGAAACAATTCAAACACTACAACACAGACAGAGGCAGGAGAGGAGAGATGATCAACTGGAGAGGAGAGAGTGTCATTGTGTAAAAGTAGGTGGATTGGAGAGTCATGTTATTGCAGGGTGAAGTGGGCACAAGTGGATCACTCTGATGAAGAGAAATGCAAGCACTTACTGGCTCTTGAAGTCATCCAGAAAGCCTGGACCAATCCTGTAGGAGACGTTCAGGGCTCCTTTCCAGTTGTTGGGTGGAATCTGTCCTCCCATGTTCCTGGTGAAGAGTAAATATATTCACACGTTCTGTAACACTTTCGTTTATGGACCCCGATAAAATTTTTTGCTTCTTGCTCTAAATTTAATGTCGAAAAATTTATTATGGGATGAATTTTTAAATTTTGCTGCATCGTGCATTCATGTCCCCTGCAGGCTGAACTTCATCCAGCGCCCTCATCAGGTCAGTTTTTTAATTTGTCCAATATTTGGCTTTGTGACCACATGCCTTCAAAACCAATGACATCATCTTTAGCTTCATCCGTACTTTGTGTTTAGTGCTAATACCAAATGTAAACATGTTAACATGATAAATGTAGGTCAACTCTACCTAATTGTTGTCATGTTTTGGGTTGTTAGTTTAGTCAGTTCCTGTTTTATTTGGATAGAATTTGTCCTCTAGTGTGTTCAGTTGCTTTACTTCCTGTCTTTATGTCTTTCCCACCCTCAGGATTATTGACTGTTTTCACCTGTGTTCCTCATCCTTTCTTTGCCGGTTCATCCTTGCCTCCTCCAGCCTTTCCTTGTGTGATCCCTCATGTTTTCCCAGTTTTGGATTTTGCCTTGTGTTTCCCTGGACCTTGGTTGTTTTTAGTACTTTAGTACTTTTAGTATTTTTGCCTACTCTTTATTGGATTTGTTTGACTTTGTGGACTGTGAACTGTGGTTTTGACCCTTGCCTGCCTGACCACCTTGTAAGTCTTTGGATATTGTTAGTAAGTATATTGAACTGCTCCTTGGTGTCTGCTTTTTTGGTCCTATTATCTGTTTCCCCACTTGCACATTGCAAACATCATAAGCATGTACACATGGTCACATGGTGGTAAATTTGTATAAATAGCACAGCTCTGAATGACTGCATTTTACTACATCAGCAAGTGTGGAAGAGAAAAGAAAGAAAGTTTTACTTCAGCAGATGAATTGCATCATGGTAGCCAATCGGATGCACAGGAATCTTGGGAAGTCCCACTCCATCATCGAGGCTGGATCTGTAGGTATATTCTGTAAGAGAGGAGACAGCAGTTTGTTTAAGATACACATGCACACACTCATACAGGCTCTAACACACGTCCAGACACACACACCTTTAGCAGGGTACCCTGGTGTGAGTGGGTCTCCGGCTCCGTTCAGGTTGAGCACATTTCCTCTCTGAGCTCCTCCACCTGGGAGGTTCCAGCCGTCAGGGTAGGTCTGTACACACACATACTTTATTTGAATCCACAGGTTACGTTCTGCCGTAGATTAAGGCTTGTTTAAAAGCCAACACTAATACTTAATCTGCTCTAATCAATTTTCACGATTGACCAATTAATTGTTTAGTGTATTAGGTGTCACAAAAATTGTGAAAAATACTCATCACAATTTTCCAAAGCCTAAAGTGACGCCTTCAAATTTTGTCCAACAAACAGTCCAAAACTCAAAGACTCTTCATTTACCATCACAATGACAAAAACTGAAGATGAAAGGACTAATTAACTATCAAAATAGTTGGCTTTTTTTTTTTGATTAACTAATCAATTGATCATTGCAGCTCTAACAGGCACACGCTGTTTTATAACTAACACATTATGACAAGTATACGAAACAGATGCATGATCCTCTACCTGGACTCCAGCAGCCCAGTAGTCTGCTGGATCTGAGAACATAATGATCCCCTTTGCTCCGGCTAACATGGCGTTCTTCACCTGGTGGAGCGGGAACGTGAGAGAGCAGTGGATCATTATGATGGTGCACAAAAGCTGATGTGTGTGAACATATTTTTTAAATGCCACAGTTTGATGAATTGATAATTACACACGAGTGCCTGCAGTACATTTAACCTCAGGTGTAGCCCTTTACATTAAAATACTCAGTGACTGACAGAAATCATTTCACATGTGGAGATCAGACTTTTCCTACCTTGTTGCCTCTGAATATTTTCCCATATCTGACAATGACAATCTTTCCAGTAACGCTGATGCCCATCTCCCTCTGTAACTGGAAAAAGTCTTCTGTACGACCATAGTTGACATACACCAAATCCCCCTGCAGAGAAAGACAGAAAGAGAAGAGGGCTTGTTTCATCAGACAGGTGAAGATGGAGATGGGTGATGTTTAAAATGCACTACTTTTACTACTGTAGTGAAAAGGTATCTAAACATTACTGTCTTCTTGTCAGTATGAGTTATAAGGGTGTGTGTGTGTGCGTGTGGACCTCAGGTTGTCCTTTGGCGGAGAAGGCACTGTATGGAGGCACAATGTCAGAAACATCTTCATAACCCTGTGGAACTGGCTCAGCCAAGGAAGTGATAAACACCTGTGAAAGAAAGATGAGATGAGGTCAGACTAAATGAGATGAAAAACTGATGAGGCAGGTTTATTGTCTATAGTAGATGCTTTTAACTGATGTCAAGTGTTTGAAACTAGCAATGGTAGAATGTAACTTTACATGAATATTCATACAACTAAATCTTACTACATTTTAGACATAGATATTGTACTTTTTACTAGTATTATAGCTACCAGTTACTTTACAAACTGAGATCTTACATACAAATACAGTGTTCACAATCAGAACTGAAACTATTGATTCATCAATTAGTTGTCTGATAGAAAAGCATTTGAGAAAACATTTTGATAATTATTTCAATCATTTTTTATGCAAAAGTGCCAATGAATGAGTTGGAATGGTTCCAACTCATCAAATGTGAGAATTTACTACTATCCCTTGTAATTATTTTAATAATTAATAGTTATAATATAGTGTTATGAGTTCTTTTATATTTTATATTTAGTTTTATACAAGCTATGTGAAGGTGTCACTGTGGGCTTTGGGTAATGGTGATGGGCATTTCTCTCTCTCTGTCTTCTGAAGTTTTACAAACAAACCAATCAATTGATTAATCAAGAACATAATCAGAGGATTAATGCATAATGAAATAATCATTAGTTGCAACCTACCTCTCTAAAATAGTCAGCTGGCAGCTGGAAAATGGACTTTCTGTATCTACTCTGCATGCAGTCTTGACCTTATCATCATGTGTCAGGCCGTCGCCTCGGGATCTGTGTGCAGCTCAGTGAATGGCTATCAGCTGAAATGTATTACTCACTTAGCTGTAATGTAAATCCTGATTGTGTTTGTGTTCCTACATGCATCCTAGCAGCATGATGCAATATGGCCTGGTTGCAGTAAACCCTGGTCTGTTTTCTCCTGTTTGCCTCTGCTCCGTGTCATTATCTCTACTTATAAGACACACAGAGGTTTTATCTGACAACAAGGCCATAAAAGGACCTTGTACTTGAGTGAGCTGTCCGACAGTGCTGTAGAGAAGACTATCAGCAGAGACGTGGAAAGCTGGCGACTGTGTTTTTAAATGCATCTGTGTGATCTCTACATGCACACTGCAACTTTGTTATCTCCCCAAACAGCCTGAGAAGCGTTCAGGGGTTTGGACTGAATTTGTGTTATTGTTCACGTCTGTGAGAAAATCACAATCCCTTTGAAATTTCAGTTGACAGGGGGGCGAGTGGGGAGAGTGGAGGGTGCTTGAAGTGGTAAAATGGGCTAGTATTACAAATTGTTTGGCAATCATGAAACAAAAGCATGAATTAAACTTTGTTTCTTGCTGTGAATACAAGGCATGCAAAGGGTCATTTTATTTCATAATGTAGCTGTGTAATCAACTGGCTCTAACCCTGATGCTATAATAGAGGGGAGCAAACAATAATGACAATATTTCTCCAAAAATACTAGTACTGTTTTCACAAGATACATATTTTATAGAGGTTGAAATTATATGTAGGAAAATATGTTTAGGTGTAATATTCTTTATCATTTTCAGTATGTGTGTGACCAGACGTGTGGATCTACATTACATGCCCAACTGATCATCTTGTGTCTTCTTTGTGCATGTCCCATACCTCATTGCCAAGCTGATCAACTATGGAGATGTAGTTTGGCTGTGATTTGTTGGGGTAGGACAATAGGACGTCATAGGGCACCATCTCCACCGAGTCCAGTCCAAACTCCAGCCACTCTTTCTTGATCTGCTCTGCATATCTCAGGTTCTGCTCTGTACCAGCCAGGTGGGGGAGACGGGTGAATTTCCTGAGGAGAGGACGTCAGAGCAGTCGGCGACGGAGCTAAAAGTTGTTTACATGATGAAAATGTGCATTCTTCACTTGAACACAGCTTTATCCATTTCAAAAGGCCTTTTTTACACCAGGCATTTTGAGTCATAGTAGAAAAAGCACAGGTCTTACTAATAACATTAACATGTCTCTGTTCTATTCAAGTGTTGAATACGGTGTGACAGTGAGCCAACATGGACAACAAGCAGCCAAATGGACTTCAGCCATTACTGACCTGTAATTTTCCAACATGTCAAAACACTGTGAGTGAAAAATGCCTTTAAGTCTACAGACACATTAGTGGCCCTGCAATTCTGTAACGCTCATTCTCATTCAGCAAAATTGTTGGATTAATGAAAACTCTGACATTCAGTTACACTTAGCTGTGAGCTTTTAGTCCAGTAGCATGCAATGAAAAAATTAACCCCTGAACACCCACTTTTCTTCTTTTATTTCCCCTTAAGCAGCTTTAATATTGTTGTCTTATTCAAGGGCGTCTGGCAGCATTGTGTGTCTTGTGTTTCAGCGTATTCCAGCTCTTAATTGAAGCTATGTGATGTTTACAGTGCACTTAGGGGTGTTTTTAAAAAAATATTTGGTATCATTGCAAACTTTGGGATCTCCACCAGAATTTTAAAAAAATTCTGTGGATTTGCACAATGTCTGGCTGCTCAGCATGATTTTGTAATGGGATTTTAGAGGTCAATGTTGACGAGGGTTAATGTCATTACATTTAGAGGCATCATGTCAAAAACTGAGCTGCTGTGCAAATGAAAAGTTTGACCTGTTGGTGGACTGTCTCTGAGCTGTCCTCTTGAACTTTCTTCCATTCCAAAAAAAATCCTCTTGGAAAGAAGACTGCCGTATACTGTCATTTGCTTTGGATTACTTGTACTGACAGACGGGACAGGTTCATTGTGTTGGTAGCGATTTTCACCTGAGATGCTCCCTGATCTGTTCAGGCTTCATTTCATCCAGAAACTCCCTCAGATACTTGCTGGAAGCGCTGTTGTTTGCAGAGTTTGGATGTGTGGGCTTTGCAAACCAGCCTGCAACACACACACAGTTCAGACAGTCAGTCAACTCAACAACCACCGTATGACTTTCTGATGTGATTAAACTGACCTCTTCCAAGAGCAGATTACAGTAATACAAGTTGGACAAAGCCGGTGGATACATACAGTACAAGGCATCTATTAGTCACTGACTGCCCAGGTGTCTTACAGCTTAACTGAAGCTTTTTGAGTTAGGAACTATACTTTAAATGCAGTTATGGTTATGGACAGCAAGTCTTAACCTGCAGTGAGCAGACAGACATGAAATGTGTCAGAGTAGTGACAAACTCACACACACACACACACAAACACACACACACACAGCAATGCACCTTGAAGATTCAACTAAAACAGCTGCGTACATGTGAAAACTGAGTACATGTGATAGTTTATGAGAGTAATTCTAATGAAATTAACTAAAAAGAAAATCTACATATGTTATTTATTCCAGCAACTCCCTTTATACACTTATCATGGTCAACTGTGCCATTATTTTCATTGTTATAACACTACAGTCAATATCACTTGTGGATTATTTACTTGCATTTCAGTCCGGTGTAAGTTTCTGTTGTGTTATCTTATCTTACCTATGATGAAGCCCAGCAAGAACAAAGCTGTCACAATCACGATCCACCAGATACATTTGATTAACCTGCTCTCCTTTCTCATTTTAAAGCTGTATGTCCCAAAGGCTTCCACACACGCCGACACGTCTGACTCTTGCGGAGATAGAGATAGAGAGTAATTTGTTTAGGTAGTGCACTGTGGGAGCATGGCAGAGCGAGACTGAGGGAGAGAGAGAGACTGAGAGAGAGAGAGAAAGAGAGGAGGAGGGGTAGGTGACAGGAGCAAAGAAAGAGGCAGAGACTGAAAGGTTGGAGATGAATACAATGAGGGAGCCAGTCATTAGTGCTGTGTTTGGCCACTAAGCTGATGATTGTGCACTGTGCACCTTGGTCGCTCCAGTGCTGACTCAGTATTACTCAACCTGAGACTGGACGGCCAAGCATCTACTCTGAGAACACGTCTGCTGAGCTTGTGTGGAAAAAGATGTCCTGAACTGCTCGAATGAAAAATGAATGTGTGATCTTAGACAGATGAAGTTCAACAAGCTGCACAGGCGTGACAAAGCAGAACTGTGAGCTTTAGGACATGGGGCAACGTTTACAGTCATGAGATACTGAAGTAAACAAAAGTATGTATGATGGTGATCAAACCCTATTTATGGACAAAATACCTGAAGGAATAAATGGAAAAACAAAGCAAACACAGATGCATAGACCAAATGAGGGAATATCCTTTGAAAGAATGATGTTCATCCCTTTAGTAGATGTTCAAAGACCAAAGAGCATTGAATCTTTTCTTGTGGCAAACTTTGCTGTATCTTTATCCTTTGTGTATATGTTGTGACTTCCTTTATGCCTTTAAAGCTAAGCTAAAAACTTTTCAGCTTAACTTTAAATTTGTGTTTATCCTTCCATACCACAGGCCCTCTACCTTTTGTCATTATCCTTCCAGCAGGTCAGTCTCGGGGTCAATGAATGAATTAACTACAAACAAACTGGGAACTTTCCACTGACCAACGCTGTTTCTCTAACCCTCTATTGTTTTTGGTTTTGTTTCCCATAAGCTGCCAAGCTGTGTGGTCTCTCCTTTCTCTCTCCCTCCCTATTTTCTCTGTTTTCTTTTCTCCCTCCTCCTTCTCCTCTCTTTTCACGCAGACTCCACTCTGCTGACCATCAGCCGTCCAGGAACCTCTCTCTCTCTCTCTCTCTCTCTCTCTTCCCTCAGGTGTTTGGACCTGGATAATTATCCCCCAGTCAGTTTCAGCCTCTCTTCTTCTCTCCCTCTCTCCCTCATCATGCATGCTGTCATGTCTCTCTCTTTCCTGTGTTTGTGTGGCCTGTCCTCCTTCCAGGTCTCCAGAGTGGAAAAGAGGTCGTGACTTCATCCACTTGCGTTTAGCCAAAGTCTGTGATTAGGCTAATTGTTGTGCAGATTTTTTTCTACAGAGTAAACCTGGGGATAAAATGGTGTAGGTGTAGGAAATCATAGCACTTTTCACCGACAGCAGAAGCTTTTGTACTGAAAGTATAAATCTCATCACACTTGTATGATAAAAATACATGAAAATTTAGACATGATATAATAGAAATACTTGCAGTAAGTCACAATTTGGCCTTACTAAGTCAGAATTATAATATACTGAGTTAAACGTATGACTTACTCATAAAAATGAAGTCATAATTTTAAGGCAGCATGTCATGATTTTGACTTAGTGAGTTGAAATTTAGTCAGTCACTACAGCTTCTAATCAAACAACAAAACAGACACTAAACAGTGTGTCAGTTGTGAATCTTACATTAGGAGGCCTCTAAGTATAGAGTCAATTTATTAAAGTTCACGTTTAGTTCAGTTTCAGTTCAGGAACAAATTCAAGTTACAACACTGGTGTATATTGCTATAAATATTCTGACATATTTTCCCACACTGTAGGATGTGCGGGCCTGGGTCTCGCTTGACCCCTCCTGGGTCTGTGAACAGCTGTGGAGGGTGGAGGATGGCTCTTTCATGCGGTGGGCTGGAGCGTGAAGCGGGGAGGAGGCTCTCTGCCCTCAGGAATGTGGGGAGGACACAGGCCACAGCTCGGCCTCATCCTCAACACACTGTTTATCTGGAGAGAAAAAGCAGCTGCTCATATGAGGAAGCGGATTTGATTTTGAGCTGGTTAACTGAGTTCCCTTAAAACCAAAGCTGGATTTTATTACTTTCACATGATCTAATGACCGTGACTTGGGGTAATGATTGAATTAGGAAATGTAACAAGGCTAATATTCTGTGGTGTTTTAAGTCATACCAGCTGTGTGATTGAAAGTGTGTGCATGTATTCAGGCATAACACACTATGACAACCTCTTAATGCTCAATTTATTCAGCATTTGTTCCAGGCAAGGAAAGTATTACCCCATTGAGAAATCAAGACATTTTGTTACAACTCCTTTGCCAATGAAAAAACAACAACCATGAACACATTTCCACCACATCTTGTTCATGCATTAATCCTATTTGAATGCAAAATCCCGATCAATCTTTTCATGACTCAATTAAGTTTCAAATTTAAGCTTACACATTTCTTGCCCAAGATGATTGAAGTAACATGTAATTCTATTTAGAATATTTCTACAAAAAGCTATTACAGAATTTCTTACAGTCACTGCTTATTAAACAAAAGAACTACATTGCATCACACATCTGAAACATAAAAACTTTAGAGCAGAGCTGGGGGACAATCCTGATCTGAGTCTGCTCTCTGGTGGATGGAGCTATCATGACAAGTATAAGCAGTAATGAACTCATTTAAAAACTCCAGCACACTTTGCATCTATGGAAATTAAAAAGCCTTAAATGTCATAGCTACATGTTTTAACCAAATGACAAGTTCACTCTGATGAAGAATATGAATATTTATGACACAGACATCCCAAAGAAAACCCATGATGAGCATGAAAGAACCCAGATGAAGACCTAGGACTTTAATGATGAACTGATACTGCTCCTTTCTCCATTTTTTCAGTCTTTGTATGCTACATGGCCAAAAGATTACACCCATCAGTGATTGTTGAACATTTAATTCAAAAACCATTGGGGCATTAATATACTGCTATAAAAGCCTCCACTGTTGTGAGAAAGCTTTCTACAAGATTTAGGAACCTGGCTGCAGGGATTTGCTTCCATTTCGCCTGACAAATATTCATCACAGACCCACAGACGACGTTCCACTTCATCCCAAAGATGTAGGATGAGGTTGAGGTCACAGCTCTGTGTAGGCCAGTCAGATTTGTCCAAACCAAACTCTGAAAAAAAGTTTTTTGGAATGAACTCAAGAATGAACTTTTAAACTCCCTACATACTTGTGTGACATAAAATTGGATGCTGTAGCATCCAAGATTTATCTTAGTTATGGATAAATGACCAAACCCAAAACATGACAAAGAACCCCAGATTAAAAGTATATAGGAGTATGTTGAGGATGTAGGTGTCCACATGCTTTTGGTCATATAGTGTACAAGATGTCTTAACTTATTTTATATTTCTTTTATGTTTATTTTATTTGTTTTTGATGTGTGATTTTCTCCTGCACGTACATCTGTTTGTAATGTCTAATTAATTTATTTCAAGATCAGTCTCAGTCTCAGCAGTTTTACAGAAATATTCAGCTGCATTTCCAACTGAAGACACAAGATGGCGCTGACAGCCCAGAGAGATGGCAGGTACAGCTGTACTTGTGTTTAAACTTGCAGTCATGTGGCTCATTTCCCCAAAAGATCAATCTTCGAATGTATAAACTCAATATTAGAGATGAACACATATGTTAGAATTTTAAATAAACATCTTGACCTTTGATTTATTGATTATACTGCGAATATCACTTCAATGTCACTTTCTAATGAGGCATCCTTTATAATAGGTGTATAAATTGTAACGGGTTAATTAATGACTAATGAATCATTTAGTAATGCTCTAACTTGTAACAGCTTGTGAAAATCCCCTTGGCAGGTGTTTCTAACTATTTTAATTTGGCAATAAAGCAGTTATTAATGTTGGTAATCTTTCTAATAAACCATCACAATCTGCTGTTGTAACTATTACTATAGTAATATTAAAGGATTTTTATAATCAAATCTGCAAGTGCAACCTTTAGTAATATGTTAATAAATTGGAGTTTGGTCCACATCTTCATATGGAGCCACTAGAAATAAGAGGTCAAATGGTCTCACAAGTCAAAAGGATTATTATTATTATTATTATTATTATTATTATTATTATTATTATTATTATTATTATTATGCAATTTGTAAGCCATTTTTATAATGGGTGAAATTAATAAAAGTTATTTCTTAAATGTACTTGATTGGGACGTGTTGTGCTGTGGCGCCCTCTAGTGGCGGACAGCGGAAGTGCGGAGCGGTGTTTATTGTTCTCTCGCTCTGTTTGTTGCTTCACTTTGTTCGCCCCGGTGTCATTTGCTCTCCGGCTGCCGCAGCTGCCGTTGAACGTCTCACGGCTCCCGGCAGGTCGCACGGGTCTGGACAGAGACCGGAGGAGCGGAGATGAGGTCGAGTTGCAGCTCTTCACCGCGGAGACTTGTGGGGGGATGAAAAGTCCACACAGAGCAGGCAGGAGGAGACACCGGCCGGTCTGCACACACACACACACACACACACACACACACACGGACAGACAGAGACAGACACAGAGCTGCCTTCACCTCCTGCCACACCGAGGCTTGTTGCTGCACAGTCCGCTGAGTCCGTGAAGGCATCATGGTCGTGTCGGTGCGGAGCTGGGTCGCCAACGAGGGAGGAAAACACTTGGTCCTGGTGGGGAAACTTCACACTTAGAGGCTGCTCATATCATGTGCTGTTCATGGATCGGTTTGTTTCATATGTGAATGAGCTGCAACAACTTTTGTTTCCTTGCAAATTCCTTGCAAAACACAGGCATGAAATGACCTGACTGTTAGTTTGTTTGTAGTTATTGTGCTGCATGCATTCAACCATTATATGCAAAGAATGTATATTTTGGTTTAAGTATAAATCCTGACACATGCATTTTAGTTGTTATTTAGGGAAACTGTCATTAATGCAACAAAGACATTAGAGATGCTGATGTTATTTTTTTGTTGATAATGATAATGAGACTGTCCATCCTGTGCTGTGTAGATGCTGTGGCTGGGAGCAAACACCTGGCTCTTCCTGAAGACCTTCCTGCTGTACTCCACTGGACCTCAGTACCACTACCTCTACAAGATGCTCGGGGTAAGACGTGTCACATTTACACACACTTTATTATTTTTCTTCCGTGTCTCAATGCTTCATTCACAGTTCAACTCATGCGTAATAGGGTCTGTATACTTGGACCTTTAAATAACAATATGTACAGAACAAAAGTTGCTTTAAGTAGATTTGGTTTGAGGTTCCTCTTTAAAGTAGAAGGGCATGTTTCAAATATTACATTCATGTTGTTTATCATGTTCATTTATTCATTTATGTTGTGGCCTTGAAGGGGGCTTGAAACATTTGCCTCTTGAATTGAAGACAGTTATCATAATTGTGCTTTTTCTGCTCTGACAAGTCGAAATTTCTGCTTTTAAAAAAATCACTCAATTTTTACTGTATAGTCACTATATTTATGTGAGTGTCTGCATGTGCTGTGCACTACTTTCTCTTAACAATCCCACAATGCAATGTACCACATGTTGTAGAATCATGTGAAGCAATGGAACAAAGTGACGATGCTTCGTGAGGGTCAGAAATGTCAATTTACGGCCAACTGCTGAGTAAACGATTGAACGTCTCTCAGTATATAAGTGGTAGTGAGTGAGTGACAGAGGGCTCGACGTCAGACACAGTATTATTTGTCAGATTGTATGTAATTTTTCTTAAGGCCCAGCACACCTGTGGTTCGCTCACACAGGTGTCTCCACTTTTTTTGCTCAATCAGATCTTGACTCAGGACTGGGTGGGTGTTTGTGTACAGTGTGTTTGTCAGGCCTTTTGAGATCTACCCTGACTCATCAACATATCCATGCTTGTACGTTTTGATTGTGTGCAGAGAGATTCATCTGGAGTCTAATTGATGACAATAACTGTTCATGAAAATTCATGAAGTAGCAGCTCACATGGAGGGAAATCAATCAACAGCATCATGTAGCTTCTTTAAAAGCCACATTATTGAACAAATATTCACCAGATTTTTGCTGGTTGCATCCTGATATATGATATGGCAAAACTGATCATGTGACACGTTGTAGTGACTGTCCAGATGACATCAATCACACTGTAAGTTTTGCTGCTTCTGGCTTCAGAAACTTCTATTTATATCACAGGAGCAGGCTTTGTGATGGATGATCGACTGTCACGTGCAGGATTAATGAGTCTGAGTTGTGACTTTAAACTCTTGTCACAGCAATTAACCTTGAGTGTGCGTGTTCACAGGTTGGCCAGTATGTTTTGGCCAACAGTAACCTGGTCCCTCTCACACACACACACACACACAGACACATCAGGAATTAGATTTAGGTGATTGTTGACTTGTGTGAGCATCAGCGTAATTCTTGTCACAAGTTCATGTCATCTTTCGAAGCTCAGACTCTGCCTGTTGCTCTCCATCAGCTATTCCCTTTATAATATTCAAAACCCGTGTTTGTATTTACATTAATTCCCTCTGTATTGGTTCACGTTATGCCTCAGGTCATTTAATATGAACAACCCTTCTGCTCCAATATAAAGTACATTCCAGTTGTGTTGATTATTAGTTGCAACTTCACGGATGCAAAGACACAGTTTGCAACACTTCCAGTTTTCTCTTTATTTGTATCCTATGTGTGTTATTACTTTGCAGAAAAAAGTGTTGTCAGCACATGTAAAGCATGTTGATAACAGTGGCACGTGATTCTGACTCATCAGCAATTAGTAGATACGTGCAACAACTCAGCAGCAACTTGTGTCGGATTTTGGTGCAACGAGCATCTGAACTTTTTGAAATTGCAGCAGCAGAGACAAAAAACATCAAATGGTATATACACAGCATACCACAAGCTGATGACCACAACACTTTAAGGACATGCAAAGAAACATTTACATTATTTGATGAATATAATACATGATGAGTATTTGTAAACGACAGCTTTTAAACATCTCGAGTCAGCGAAATAAAACATAGAAATCAGATGAAAGAGAGACGTGTGCCGTATGAAATAAGAGGTAAAATGAGATGTGGCAGCAGCAGCATGTGCAAGCTATTCATGCACAGCCTGTACAGTGGGAGGCACAAGGAGGAGAGGGGCAAGTGTGGGCACGCCGCTGGCTTTGACTGAATGCCTCACCAGAGGGCTTAAGTTTATGCGTGTGTATCTGCACGTGTGTGAGTGTGTGTGTGTGCACAAGATGGAGATGTATTTCAAAGCTTTAGTGCTTTTGAGGGGAATTTAGGTTTAACTTCAAAAAAGTGTCTTATCTCATTCACCTGTATGGTTCAGTGCATGTGTGAATGTGTGTGTGTGTGTGTGTGTGTGTGTGTGTGTGTGTGTTGTGTGTGTTTGGGTTGTTCAGAGCTGGGGATGTACAGAAAGCAGGATATCAGATCCCCTGCTTGTGGTTTTGCCGTCAGCTGCTTTTCTACGGGAAGCTGTGTCGAGTGCGTGTGTGTGGGAAGTTTTTAAAGGGTAAAGGTATCAGACGCAGACGTAGTTGACCTTGTGTTAACCTTGACTTGCTATATGTAGATTCTCACTTTTCAGAAACCCTGCAGTGCGCCTTGTACTTCCAGCGCTTTCAGTCAGTTGTGGTTCCTCATGTCCTCATGGACTGTAGGTGGATTGTCATTTTACTTACACTGGTGGCAATGTGTTTGTTAATCAATTTTGTATGCATTAAATGACAATGTGAATGGGTTCGCTTGTGGTGATGAACAAGACTGCAACTAAGGATCATCATCAATTAATCTGCCGATCATTTTCACGATTAATCAATTAATTGTTCAGTCTATAAAACTGTGTAATTGTGAAAAATGCTCATCACAATTTCCTAGAGCCCAAAGTGACGTCTTCAAATTGCTTCTTTTGTCCAACAACAGTCCAAAAAACTACATTCATAACTACATCATAAATGTCACATGAAAGCAAGAAATACTCATATTTAAGAAGCTGCAACCATCAAATGTTTGACATTTCTGCTTGAAAGATCAACAACAGTTGATTAATTTTCTTTTGATTGACCAATCGATCAATCGACTTGCCATTGCAGCTCTAGTGACAGTGAATATTGGACTTAACATTCATCAAGTGGACACAAACAGGACTCCAAATTAATGCTAATGTTGCTCAATAACTGCTGAATATATAATTAAGCACTTTTTAAAAATAACCTTATCAACTGGTGATCATAAGTTAGTGTTGTGCTTGCAACTAGTTCCCACTGCTGCCAAATGGCCGACAAATTCAAGTATTGTATATATTTGTATTATTTCTATTTGTCATCTACATTCAAGACTTCTTGTTAACTTTAGCTGCTGTTCTTTGAAGCAAGAAACTCAAGACTGAAAACATTTGGGGTGGAATATCTCTCAAAATGTGGCACTACAGTTTCACACATGACCTATCTCTCTTTCTGTCTGATCCACACACTCGCACACCTTTGTCTCTCACACTGGTTGTTTCAGTTTCTCGGGGATAATCAGAAGAGACGGCACCAGCAGTGCTTACACAGGCTGCCAAAAAGTGTTTCAATGTGCTGAGTTTAGTAGACCCCAAAGTACATCCAACGTTTCCGGATGAAAACAGCTTCAATAATTGAGCTGTAGCTCGAGATGAGTAAAGCCAGATTACACAGCGGACATCCCTCCGCTGTCACTTCAGGTGAACTCCACTCTTTTCACCCTGGTGTCAGGTGCTGTATCAGCTGGACAGGATCTTCTGAGGTGGATGTTTTTTTTGGCATTTTGGACCATTTGCACGGTGGGAATCTGGCGTGAAGGACAGAGAGAGCTGGGTATCATCAGCATAACAATGGTAACAAAGACCATGTGAGGGAATAATCAGACCAAGGGATGTGTTGCATGTTGAGAAGAGAAAGGGACCAAACACAGATCCTTGCGGTATCATGAATGATCCTCAAGACTCCCAAATTGTCACATTTTTAAGTTTCCCACAAAGTAACTCAGTAATAGGTGTCTGTACATCCATGGGCACACTGGCTTAGCTCTCCATACTCACAAGGACAAAGATGGCTTTAACTAACCCAGTGTGGCAGGGAAGTCATGCCTCAAGCTCTCAGCGCACACACTGAATTGGCCACATCTAAATAGGATCAGCTCAAAAGTGTGGATCTTAATCCATCAGACCCTTTATATCCGCTGAATCAGTCTGCATTTCAACAACCTGCCAAACACTGTTTATGTGTGTGTATGTGTTTTCCAGTTGGGGTTGTGCATCAGCAGGGCGTCTGCGTCTGTGCTGAACCTGAACTGCAGCTTGGTGCTGTTGCCCATGTGTCGCTCTCTGCTCACCTTCGTCCGAGGAACACACACGGTAAGAAAGAGGCTGAGGAAGGGGACTGAGGAAAGATAGAGGAAGAAGGACAGAGTAATTAGTGGGGTTAGACTTGTCAGTGTTGTATTGATTTCGATGACATGTCTCACTGGTGATTCACCACTGAATGTAATAAAAGAAGAATGAGGGTTTGAATTTGATATTTTAATTTGAAACAGCAAGTCGGTTGTAAGTTAAAATTTTTTTTTGAGAGGCAGTTGAATGTGGGCTTTGTTAAAACATCTCTGTTCCTGTTAGTGTATTTTATGTAAACCTACTCTCATATTGGAAATTAACTGCTGAAATGCACCATTCTGTACAAGGTAAATTAGTGATATTTTGATGTAATCATGCCAGAAAACTTATGATTTTGGTGCATTATTGGTAAAGATCTCCAGCCAGAAAATAAAACTATTGTTTGTGTCACTCGTGCAGGTATCAAGCAGAAAGACTCGCAGACTGCTGGACAAGAGCAAGACCTTTCATGTGGCCTGTGGAGTCGCCATCTGCATCTTCTCTGGTAAAAACTATCACTTATCACCACAGCTCACATGTCTACATGTATCACAGTGTGTGTGTGTGTGTGTGTGTGTGTGTGTGTATGAAGTGTGGATAAATGGATCGAGGCTGGCTCAGCATTCCTGGCGTACCAGCTGTGATGTCCGTCCAGCTGGTCATGTGTGTTTTTGCTGTCTAGTTGTGTGTGTGTGTTGTTCTTGTGTGTCTCCTCTCATGACATCATGGGAGCTTCTAGCAGCTGTGTGTCTGCTTCTTGCTCTTCTTCATTCATGTCCGAGAGGCCAGGCTTCATATCAGTCCAGTAACACATGACTCTTTTTTTTCTCATGAAAAAGATGACCTATGTCAGCACCAGTCACCTACGTATGACCGCATGCTGTGTGCTTTCGCAGTGATCCATTCACTGAACATCGTGATAGTGGCTGATGAGTAGTGGGATGTATTGTGTTATCTGTAGTGACAAAACATTTAGTTGTCTACCCATACCAAGCAGATTTTCAAAATCTATGAAAGCTTTACATTTCACCAGGGACCTCTGAATTCAACAACTTCAAGGATTTCTGCTTCACCAGATAACATGTACAAGATGGTAGAACTGATTTTAAAGGGATTCAGCAATTTAGTATTTAATTCCATGAAGCTGGGGGAATTAAAAGAGTCACTCAAAGCAGCAGGGGTGAAGATATCTGTGCCAAATTTAATGGAAACCCATCTAATAGTTGCTGACAGTGGTGTCAGTAGGGTGGACATCCACTGGGGACTATGACTGTGAAAAAGTTTCACGGCCATCAAAAAGTTGTTGAGATATTTCAGTCCAGACCAAAGTGGTGGAACGACCGACCGACCAGCTTTGCCATCCATAGAGCCAATCGGATGATATAAATAAAAGAACTCAATAGCTGGCATCTGTTGTCCATTATTACATCATTTGTAAGCTGAAACCTCCTTTCATCATCACCGTTAACCTCCCCACCCCAAACACACACACACACACACACACATCTTGTCCCTTTAGGCAAAGCTCTCATGTTCTAATAGCAGAGTTCCAAAGTTCTGAGACAACAAACGACAATGAAGAGAGAGAAACGGCAGGGATGGTCGAGAGACATACTGTAGACTGAGGGAAGAAAGAGAGAGAGAGAGAGAGGGGGAGAGAGTGGGTGGGAAGCCGTGGGAGTGAGAAAGGATGTGAGTGAGAAAAAAAAAGGACCCTTGTGTCTCATGATTACGCCCTCTAATTCCATCAGCTGTCGAACGGCTGCATGGTTCGTCTATGATGTCAGGGAGGAGTGTGTGTGTTTCTGTGTGTGTGTGTGTGCCAGTGAGTCAGGAGGATGTTTTGCTGACTTTTTGCTGAATAGACAAAGAGATGTTTGTCTGAGTGTCCGCTAGCAGTTCATTTTGACCTTTATAATCAAGTTTGTGTGTGTGTGTGTGTGTGTGCGCGCTGGAAGCAGAGCAGATGTTCTCTGCGTCTGTCGGTGCGCTGAAATGTGTGTGTTTCAGATCAGCGTTGCGTAACCCTTTCTCTTCTCCTGCAGTCGTGCACGTGTCTGCCCACCTGGTGAATGTCGTCAACTTCAGCGTGAGCTACTCAGACGACTTTCCTGCTCTCAATTTGGCTCGCTACAGGGGAGAGGTGAGACCCAAACACATGCACATTTGCACTTTATGCTCGCGAGGATCCTCATGGACACGTTCTCTAAACTTAACCACGAGGTCTTACCTGAACCTTGAGCTAGAAGTATGCGTGAAACAAACTAAAGCTGGAAACATGCTGTCTGACCACATCTGAAAACAATAGTCTTCATTGATGTTCTGAATGACAGCACTTGAAGGCGGGGTGAGAAGTCAGAGCTGTGAAAAATGGTTATATCTGTGGACAATCTCTTCAAAGGCATCCATGGTGTTTCATTCAGTCGAACAGGAAGTAGCTTGAAGAATGAAAAAAAGAGAGCATCAGTCCTGCACCTCGTCTCTGCACACTTGACCAGTCTGCATGACATGATTGTCTGTTTCAAAAAGGTGCAAAAATCATGTTCTCATATTAAAGTTAGAAGTTCAGGAGCTGTTAGATGATCCCACAAGAATTTGAAGTATACTGATGCCTTAAACCTAAATCTAACCTCAAACCTAAAACTCTCACTCACCCCTCTTACAAAGTGAGCAAAGCGTCCACACCTTCCGAAAACGTCCTCACCCTGAAGCAGCAGGTGGTCATGCGCTGAAGTTAAGGAGGAGGAAATTAGCAATGAAGTCACCTGCTAAAGCGACTGCTTGGAATGAAGCCCGCAGACTGTTTGCTCTCCATAGATCGTAGGCTGGCCGCAGCTGCGACATCTGAAACTCAAATTAGTCCAACAAAAATAAACATGGGAGATTACCCACACAAACAATTTTTTCATTTTTTGTGTTTCCTTCCCAGGACCCCAAGTTGATCATTTTGACCACAAGTAAGACTCTTATACCGTTTTGTGTACAGACCAGATCTGTTTGTATTTTTTTTTTTTTACATGTGTAGCAATGAAGGTGGTAAATGTGTTACAGATTACAGAGGTGGAAGTCAGACTGTGCTTGCTGTGTTTCATCCTCTCTTCCTGTCACTTTAAGCATCTTCCCTTAATTTAATATTTTTACTTTATTAGTAGGTTGAAATAAGTCTTTTAGTAGTAGTTTTTTTTCTTGAACATGAGGTCATGCCTGTGTCCTGGGATGTTGAATTTGACTTTGTCTCTGCTCTCTGATTGACTGATTCAGTCCCAGGAGTCACGGGCGTCCTGTTGGTTCTCATCCTCTTCCTGATGTTCATGTCCTCCTCCTACTGCGTACGGTAGGTCAAACTAACCATCCACAATTGTAATAATCAATGTTTGTGTGTGTTTGTTTTGTGTCGTGTCATAGATGTATTAAGAAAAATGGATGTGGTTTGGTGCAGTGTTTTACTCAAAGACAGCTACTGGTAAAAGCAAAGCAGGAAAAATCAATTTCTGTGTGTCTGAAGTCTCAATGATGCCTGTGGACTGTGCATGTGAGAGAAAACCTTTTTGGTTTGTTTGCTTGTGAGAACAGCTTTCATTGAAATGAATGGGAGCCATGTTGGAGCCTGGCATCCAGTCCTTTTAATACAACCAGCTTTTGTGCTTACGTCTCTGTGTCTCTGCCTCTACTTATTTGTGTCTCTTTGTCTGTTTGCATCTGTCTGAGTTCATCTTGTGTGTGTGAGAGAGAAATGCAAGATGTAAACCATGAGGAGACACGCTAACTGAGGTCTGTTACAGAGCAAATCCCCACTAAGTGTTTCACTCACAGCTCTGTCATTACTCAGGTCACAGTGGGTCACCCACTCTTCTTGTGTGTGTGTGTGTGTGTGTTAACTCAGGTGTGTGAGACTTGAAGTGTGTGTGCATGCGCTGTCTTTGCTTTGTTCAGTAATTGAACAGAGGATAAGAGGGTTTTCCAGACGTCTTAAGCCTTTAGATAAGAGTTTGGGTAAGTGGCTGGAGTGGTGGGATGAAGGCTGCCGCGCACCTAAAGACTACCTACATGAGTTGCAATGATCGAGTGATGTTAACACACATTCATGCTCACAATGTTTTTAACATATTCTGTGAATTACAATACTTTGCATCAGCATTTTTACCCTTTAACGTCATTGCTAATTACATACTTTTAAATTTACTATGTTTTTTGGTTTGTCTGTTCTTCGGTCCCATCCTCATGAATGTGATATCAAGGAACTCCTTGAAGAAAATTCTTCAAATTTGGTGTAAAAGTCCATGTGAACTCAAGGATGAACTGATTAGATTTTGGTGGTCAAAGGTCAAGGGTCACTGTGACCTCATTTTTGGCCATAACTGAAGAATTCATATGCTAATTATGACAAAATTTTACATAAAGGTCTAACGGGATAAAATACTGAAGTGAAAAGTTTTTATATCAAAAAGCTCAAAGGTCAACTTCACAGTGACATCAAAATGTTCTGCAAAAACACTTTTCTGGCCTTTTATTCAACACCATAACTCAGGAACAGAAGGAGAGATTGTGACCATATTTCACATTTGGTCAGATGCTAAATTGGTGACACTATTCTTGGGTGTCCACCTTGATACTGTGCCGAGTTGAAGATTTGTGTGAAGCATCCATGTTTTAGAATTTGTAGCTTCTTTGCAGCAACATCTAAATTTGAAGCATTGTAGTTCATCACAAGCTCATTGGTTTTGGTGATTGTGGTTGCATCATGTGATGACGCTCTCTATCAGTCCTCTGTGCTCCTCTGTGAAAATATTCTCTAAGTGAAGACAACATGTTTCTCACAGGAATTATTCACTGAAATCATAATGTCAATATAGCAAGAGCCTACATTTCACCAAAAAATACTTTATTAAGTATTACTTTATTAATTTATTAAATTCCTTCAAGTGTTCTCAACATACAAATGTTATGAGTCTGGACAGACGTGGATGTAAACTGCAACTTGACTGGTTGGTGGAGGCATTGAAATGCAAGGCAGTAATTCCCATTAATTATGTCCATGGAACAATAGTTAATAAGCCATCTCACCAGTTTGTAGAGTTTGTCAATGAACATTATATATTTCGCAATCTAAGCTTTCTTAACTGTAATAGCTTTATATCTCTAAGTTCATAATACTTCACTTCAATCATAATGTTAACAAAAGAAAGAAAAAAAAGAAAATGCTGAGGATCAAAATCACATTAAGTCTCACTGATCATTAGTTTTTTAACTTCTTTCTTTTATTTGGAAAGATTTCCCAAAGAACACTGTTAAGATTAATTACCCCCCACTTACCCATGGCTTACACATAAAAGGAAACCTAATCATTGTAACTCCTGTCTGTCCAAAGCATTGCAAAATATTTAAGCAAAGTTCAAACAATGTGGCTTTAATTCTGACATAGCTTATAAATTAAAGGGAATTAAATGTAAGACAGTCATAAAATGTGTTTTCATCAAAGTGGGCAAACTAATGATCGACAAAAGAAAAAGATCACCCCAAGCTGTTTTTTTGCTTGTATATTGATTTGCTTGAAAATGATTTTCAGCTAAATTACAACACCAGGTTATGAAAAATTGCACATAAACCAAGATGCCAGCAAATTTCAGGGCAGTTTCAGTTAACTTTTGCAAATCCCTGTCAGGTTAACATCTGTGGATTATGAGCACATGAACACATACATTTTGATTTAAGTGAAGTGAACCATGTTGCTCAGTCCTTGTGGTGTCCCCGTACAGAAACAAGAGAGAAACATGAAAGAAGTTGCAGTCAAAGAGGATGAATACAGGGTTTGATGATGTTCGTCGTTTGCAGTGTTTATTGGGGGGGGGTCATCGTGTGTAATGACCCCTTTAATGTTGACCTCTGATGTCCTGCTTACTCAGGCTCTGAGTTGGGAGTCTGTGCGTCTGGTCCTGAACAAACTCTGACCTCGCTTTCTTCTTTTGTTGTCTCTGCTCTTTTTGTGTCTCTCATCCTCTTGTTTCCTTAAATCATGCTACAATGTTATTTTTTTTTACCTTCACATCTATTTTTGGTCATTAACATCTTTGGTATACGATTTTTTTAGGGTGTCCAACTACGAGATCTTCTGGTACACACACAACCTCTTCATTGTCTTCTACATCATCCTTATGGTGCACATGGTTGGGTAGGTCTCGAGGCTCAGGCCATTGATGGAAGTACTAAATCTTGGTGTGTGTGTGTGTGTGTGTGTATGTGGGTTAATCTTTGCATGAGTCGGTGAGTTTTTCTGCACCGGTGGTATCTTGATCTCAACCACTAAATCAGAAGACAAGATAAGAATCTGCTTCTCATATGAATGTCAGCAAATATTGGAGACTCCCACTGATGGCTGGAGACATCTCTAAACTTCTGTCTGCAGCTTCAGACTTAGTGACACAGCAACTATTCTCATGCACTTTCATTTCAAGAAACCATGCATTGTTGTACTGACACACACACTTTTCTTGTTCTGACAAATTTAAAGTTTTTCATTGGAAATCAAGTTGTGGGAATTTCTTTCTTGTGCATGCTTGTTCTCTTTGTGCAGTGGTTTTTTGTTTGATATTTAGTGTGGTTAAGGTAGATGAACTAACAGCCTGTCAAATGGAAGTATTTGTTTTTAATATTATCTTGGTGGCAATTTTCTATGAGGTCACATTTGTGGTCACAGGCCGAACATGCAAAAACATACAAACATCACAAGTCATATTTACTCTACAGGAGTGTGGACAATGCACATGCTCTGCAAGCATTCGTACAGTTTGATGCACAGAGTCATTAAAAACAAGTGTATTATAACAACAATGGTACTGTATTACCATCTTGACATATTAGGCAAGTAACACTACAAACTACATGGGTCGTCTTGTGTTTGTTATATCAGGGGGTCTGAATGTGACAGTAACTAACATCACCTTGCTTCTTGTATTTTCCACCAGTGGAGCCCTGAAGTATCAGACCAACGTAGAGGTCCATCCTCCCGGCTGCCTCAGAGCCAATCAGAGCAGCGCAGAGCAGCAGGCCGAGGAGCTGGAGCAGGGCGAGAACGAAGAGGGGAGATGCAGAGACGAGGCTCACTTCCAGCCGCACTACCCCCAGGTCTGTGTGTGTGTGTGGGCCGCATGTATCTCTCACGTGTACCTTGGCATTTGCATTTATTTGTGTGCATGTTTGTTCGTGCCCGTAAGTGTGTGTCTGTTGTAGGGGGCGTTTAACTGTTGTGCGTGTGTGTTGAGTATTTGGGAAGTGTTGGTGGGAGGTGGTCCTGTTTATTAGAGGTGTAGTGTTGTGCGGGAGGGGCGGGCATCCTCTTTCTACATCAAGGCCTGTGTTTGTGTGTCTCTTCCTGCGTGTGTGATTATGTGTTTGCACATGGTCGTTAAGCAACGACCTGGTTCCATAAAATCCCCCTTAAACCTGATTGTGCTCTGCGGGCTTTATGGGAACTGTGAGCAATTAGTCTGCTCCAGGTAAGTGCCAGCAGAAAGAAACAGAAACACCACACACTGTGATAGAAAGGTGAAGAGATGAATACGCTCTTTTGGCAGTGTTTGATTCAGAGCTGCCTTTGTGTTTTTGTGAAACAAGTTGGGACAATTAGAAAGCCTTGATACATAGCAACTGAGACAACCAACGATTCCCAAAACTTCCTGTATCAGGGCTAATGATGAGCAGCCTAGTGGGAAAAAGTCAGTCTCCTAGTTGTAAGTTTGAGTCAGAAATGAAGATGTGTTCACTTGGCAGTTACATCTAATTAAATGACTATAAGGTAAGCCACAAGGTAATCATTTTGGTTGTTTGAATGCTTCCAAGTAAACAGAGGTTTTCCCTTTCCAAATGGCTTGAATGTGGTATCACGTGCCTGCAGAAGCTGATGCGCTGAAATATTTGGTAATATTTAATGACTTTGAAGTTTATCATTATCGGCTTTCAACTGCTCAGAGCAAGAGGAGGCGGGATCCATCTTTACTTCAGCGGATATGATCCGTGAAAGCTGCGACCTCTCTGCAGGTCTGTGCAAAGAAAGGTGTTATGGGTAACCAAATCCCAAAAACGTGTCCAACTTCCTGAGGGACTTTATAACGTTGATGTTATTCCCAAGATCTGTTGAAGTATGAAGCACACATGCATGTTCACATAGGTGTAGACAGAGAAGCACGCATCAACCGTAAAGGAAAACTATAGTTTGTCACAAATTGAGGTATTTTTGTAGCAAGTCATCAGTTACTCTGTGTACTCACCAAAGTAATTGCTAGAAACAGGGCAATAAACATGGCATCCGTCTGTCTTTTTGAACTGCCTCTATTATCTTTTTATGTGATTAACATTTAACATTATGATGTAGAACAGGGCTGTTAAACTTCAAAAACAAGTGGGCCAAATAGGAAAATCACTGGTGGGTCACACAGAATACTCTGTCAATGAATGGCTACAAATGAAGCTTACAGTATAATGTTAATAGATATATTACTAATCTTACTAAGAAATAATTAGTCACATGAATCCCCTGTCTTTCACTTCAATGTTATCATTATAATCGATTCCAGATACCAGCCAGTCTATACAAAAACCTTGGAAAGCTATGGTTGCGAGACTTGATATAGAAATGCAAAAAAATACATAAAAAAAACAAAAAACACAAGGAGACATGACATGTTTTTCTGACAGAAAACAAGATGAATATAATTAAATAGTATCCATCAGACTAAAAGTAAATAGGCCTGTTTATGTAATGTAATATCCTCAACATCACTTCCAAGCACACATGTGGAGCTTTTTAAAACAGGTCCGTATCCATAAGTCCTCAGGAAAACTGGCAGAAAACAAGCCATGATTTGACTTGTTTTCTTTCATCACAGCGATGCATTCGTTGCACAATCAACACATCGATTTATTGATTTCTTCAGCTGCCAAAGTAAATACCTGTCAGTGTATTTGCTCTGGAATTGGTGTTTTTCACAATCAACTCCACCTCTCTTTAGCGTCTCTTTAGACTTTTTGAAGCTTGTTCTTGGCTTGGCTTTTGTGAGTTTGCCAGCCCAGAGCGCGACACGAGGATTGACTGAGCGAATGGCAGGTAGAAATAATCCTGTTGCAGCCAATCACAGCTCACAGGAGCTTTAAAAAGACTTAACCAATGTTCAGATCATACAGCCTATGGTTTGGATGTCTCACCTTGCACCTTAGTTTTATTGATCATATCGCACACATGCCAGGCTGATTTGTAGGTCAAAGAAATCTTCTAAAGGGCTGTAACTTGCCTGCAAGTTGAATGGGTCTGATGTAGAAACTCTCAGTGTGAAAACAAATGCAGTTCAGGTGTCAGTTGTGTTTCTCTGTGTATTCGTAGACATGGCTGTGGGTGTCCGGTCCTCTCTGCCTTTACTGTGCCGAGCGTTTCTACCGCTACATCCGGAGCTCTGACCCCGTCAGCATCGTGACGGTCATCAGGCACCCCTGTGATGTCATCGAGCTGCGCATGCTGAAGAAGAACTTCAAAGCTCGACCTGGACAGGTGAGAAGAGCTTAATCAACAAACGTTTAGTTTTTGTTACATCTGAGCTGTTTTATTATTACTCTGTTTTTAATCATATGATGTTTTTGAAGAGGATCTAAATCCCGCTGCTGAAACTCACTGTGGTTTGTTTCTGAAGCATCTCATGAGTTCTTTCTTCCACCTTTGTTTCTCTCCCCCCTGTTCTCTCTCCACACGCCTCCTCTCTAATCCTCTCTTTCTTCCCCTCACTCTCTCTGTCATCCTGCTATCTCTCCATTTCTCCCCGTCCCTCTCTCTGTCTCAGTATATTGTTCTTAACTGTCCAGGTGTCTCTTCGTTTGAGAACCATCCCTTCACGCTAACAACAGTAAGACTTTTATGCAACACATTCCTCGCGCATGACACAATGCAAACACACACTCCACAGACACACACACATATGTTTTTACAGTTTCTTAAACTTTCTTCCCACTGACAAAGAACATGCAGTTCTTTGTCTCCCTCAACATCCCGCCCCCTGTACTTCTGGTTGGCACTTGATTGTCAGCTGCGTCGTCCAATAATATTTTGTTTCACGTTGTTTGTTGATGTTTTCTGATTTAGTCCAGATTGTATGAGACAAAAGCGGAAGACAGAAACAACGTTCTTAGACAGCATACATGGATCAACACTCATTCACACACACACACACAACACACAAACACACGCACGTGCGCGCACACACAGTATGTGCATGCCTATGCCTGGTGTGCTATGGAGCTTTGAGGAGGAGGGCAAAGAATCACACTGACAGAGAGCAGACAGACCCCTGAGGCTAGTAACGCTGTCTGCCAACAGAAAGGCTGTGTGTGTCCATTTTTGTGTGTGTGTGTGTGTGTGCATTGTTAAATTTAATGAAAAGAGTTGTAGCTATGTACTATATGTGTGCACCAGGTTGTGTGTGTGTGTGAATGTCTTTGTGCTAGTTGCACGTGTATGTGAGTGTTTTCTTTCCAACAACTGAGATTGTGTATACTTGTGTGTACTTGTGTATGTCTCTGTGCATGTGTGTGTGTGTGTGTGTAGTTGTGACTCACTGTCTGCTCTCTAACTCCACGCAGTGTCCCACAGAGAACAAGGAAACTTTTGGCATCCATCTCCGAGTCGTGGGAGACTGGACTGGTGGGTACACACACACATACACGCACGTGCAGAAACAGATAAAAGGACAGACAAATAGACACATGCACACAACTTCTGTTCCCTATCATGGTTGACAGCACGGAAGTCATTTTGTTTTGGCTTCCTCTCTGGGGAGGATGCATTTCCGAAAAAATGACATTTTTATGTGTGTGTGTGTGTGTGTCTCTCTCTCTCTCTGTCTCACTATTTGTATTTTTATTATCTTCTTGTGTGTGCGTGTTAATGTGACTTCTTTATCTCGAAGCTAGCACACACAATACACAGTGTATTAACATGTACATAGTTTGTAGGATTTCACTTAAAGTGAATAGCTGGAAAACTGGAATGAGTAGATTTATTTTGGAAATGGAAATGTTTTTGACTTCCAAAATTTGCTGAGTTAAAGTTACAAGCACACACACTTCACATGCATGTACAATATGTCAGAGAACAGTAAATGATGTCATCCCACTGGCAAAAACTCTATCCTTTGTCTTGGACTGTCGGTGTGTGACTGTTTCAGTTGCGTTGGTATGCAGCTGACTCAAACAGGGCTCACAGCTAGAGGAAGCCGTGGCCTTTGGGAGTGCACAAGAGCATGTACACTCATTTCCACTTGCTACTGTACATATCCATGCACACATGCTTTCAGAACACAGGAAGGGAAGTGGGTTTGTTTGTGTTGGCCCCTTATTCTGCCATGGCCACATGCTGTAAGGAATTGAATTGCAATGTATAGATGCTTCTAAATATGGCAGTATTTGTACAGACCTAACATATGCATTAAATGCATTATATGACATGTCCATTGGGATTTTAATTAGGAGAGCTTGGTCAATGTATTACATGATGTGAGATTGAAAAGCATTTCCTATCCTCTCCTCAGAGCGCTTCACACAGCTGCTACTTCCTGAACCAAGGATAGACTTGGAGATCCTTCCCATGGTGCAACAGAGAAGATACCCCAAGTATGTTTCTGTGTATGTGTGTGTGTGTGTGTGTGATGTGGCTGACATGATTTCTCATGAAGGCTCAGAATCACAGAGGGGTCAGAGGTTTTGACCTCCTGACCTCTGACCCTGTGCTCTTCCTGCTCTGTGTTTGAGAGAGAGAGATAGGCAGAGATAGAGAGGGAGATGTGGGACCGGGGGGGGCGACAGTTTGTTTTGTGACAGTAAACCAGACCTAAACAAACCATCAAAACCCCCCAAACCCCCTGTTAA
Source organism: Holacanthus passer (assembly GCA_025331565.1). NCBI lineage: Eukaryota > Metazoa > Chordata > Actinopteri > Pomacanthidae > Holacanthus > Holacanthus passer. Next base: position 2,499,578 of record JAFREQ010000004.1, on the reverse strand, counting down.
GTGGGATGAGGTGTGCAACAATGCCCGCTTATGGACAGATGGGTTGTGTTAATTTTCATTTTGGTATCCTGCAACTTGTGTACAAGCACGTGCTGTTCATTAAATTCTGATAAAGGAGCGCTTATAATAAATTGCACAAATTCATTTCTTTCTAACAAGAAAAAAAACAATAAAAGCAGTAGAAAGTTCTGACTAATATTGCATAGAACTGGTACAGGTGGCATTACTCAACACTTAACTATCCTGAAATGCTTTTATTTTGTTTCCAGTTTCCTCTGTTTGTTCAGTACAGAAACAGGTTCAAAACATCTTTAATTTAGCACAAAGACTGGAAACAGGGGGGAGCTGCTCGCCAAGCTACATCAAAGTGAAAAAAAGAGACTTGCTGTCAAACCGATGTTTTACTTTTTCTCACCATGTTTTTGGCCATGAATGAAACATTCTCTGAAGTGTTAGTGCGATCACAGTGCTTGTGATTATGTGACAGTAATGCTGAGCCAAGCCTCTCTTGGCCCTGTTGAGCGTGTTGGGGTGTGTAAAGGTTACTGTAGAATTACCATCTGTTGGTCGGGCTCAGTTTAGAGTTTTCATGTGTGGTATTGTCTGAGCATATTTGGGTCTAATTAAACTACAAAGTGAGGATTCTCTGTCTGTCCGCCCTTTGCATACCTAGAGAATTGTCCGATCAACTTAACACTTGGTGGGTGTATTGCTGAGGACCCAAGGAAGTGCAGTGTGAAGTAGTTTGAATTAGAGGTTCTCTAAAAACATAAAAAGAGAAGTTTAAAGGACAGCCAACATCATCATCATGGATTATTCAATGGCGCTTCACAAAGATGGCTCAGCCTGGTCAAAGCAGCTAAAAAAAACACCCATGATCATTTAAAGTGTGGGAGTATTTTAGACTGAGACCTAACAATGTGGTGTCCTGTAAGCTGCGCAAATTGGATATGGCAAATTGCAGCAGTACAGTTGCTGTGCACAAACCCTTGAAGCGAAGCATCTCAGAGCACCAGCAACAGCAAAACATCACTGTCCTGTTTACTGTTTCTCCCCTCCTAAATATATTAATGAGAAAAATATGTTATATTAATTATATGTTATATTAATAGAATAATAGAAAAACAATACTTGAGGGTAATCAATAAATTAGTTGATGATTAATCAACTAATCAAAAACAAATCAGAGAAATGTTTGGGTTTTGCTGTGCTTGGTGATTTTGTATGTGTGTGTGTGTTTTCTCAGTGACACAAGTGTTTGAGCAGCTGTTGTAGAGAGGATGGGTGTGTGTGTGTGTGTGTGTGTGTGTGTGCTTAGGGGATAGCTGCCTGTCTGTCTGTTCACACGCACACACAAGCTGTACATAGACCGTGGGATATGAAATGCAGGATGTTTATCTGCTTATGTGCAGTTGACCCTAAGGGGAAAGTATAAATATATATTTGTGTATAGATTCATGGCTAATTGTCTTTTGTGTTTTTGTCCACGTTGTATGTTCAGGCTTTACGTGGATGGTCCCTTTGGAAGTCCATCAGAGGAAGTGTTTAACTACGATGTCAGTCTTTGTGTTGCGGGTGGAATAGGAGTCACGCCATTTGCCTGTGTGCTGCATGCTCTGCTGTGAGTTATGAAAAAAAAAAATCACACACTGACAAATGATGAGCAGTTTGTGGAGCATTTTCATGCTTTTTTTTCTCTCCTTCCGTCCTCCCGGCTGTGCACCCAGTGACGGCTGGAAGGGTTTCAGGTTGCAGAGGTTGTATTTTGTGTGGGTCTGCAGGGAGCTCCAGTCCTTCTACTGGTTTGCTGAGCTGCTGTGTGCCGTGCATCACAAGGTCAGGACAATGTCTGCATGCTATAGCCTGCATGTTATATTCATCACAACATGCGGGAATTGAAATTGAATTAAAACTGTGGTTCATAATCAGAGTTTGGTAAATGACCATTGTAATTCAATTACTTGACAGGACTTAAGTAGCTGTTTGACTTTTTGAACTGAGACACTGTCTGTGCATGTCCCTGGTTTTACCGTTCATTCAGACAATGTAAGTTAACCCAGTTTACCAGCAAAGATAATCCACTTGCCACAGGCGACTGGTGTTAGCAACTTTCCATTCCTCTGTGTGTGTGTGTGTTGGCTCTCTGTCGGGTCAAAGAAAGTTTTCCGGATTTTAAGGGGAAAAGGAAGGTCAGAGGTTAAAAGCGTAAAAGACTGCAGATGAGCAGGAGAGTCATTACTGTGGCACCTGTGCTTTTTAAGTCTCATTATAGTGAAACAGTGTTTGTGTGGAAATATGGAGTGATTGAAAAAAAGCACTCATTAGGTCATGGTATAAACCTCTGCATAATTCCAACTTCCAAGTTTGCTGTCAATGATTTGTTTTTTGTGTGTGTGTGTTTTTCTGGAGAAAGCATCTTTACAGGAAAACTGAAACAGTCAGCAGAGCAGGGATCATACATGATGGAGCAAATTAAGCAATTTTATTCTTTTTCTGTGACATGAGTACAATGAGAAAAGGACCTCAACAAACAGACTATCAGTTTCAGATTTTTTGGAGTTTAACGCCATCTTGTGGCTGATAGTAATTTTACCTTTCCTTTTACAAAGAAGCCTGAGGAATAAATGCTGCATGTTATCTTACACCACAAAACACTGAAACATCCCTGTCTGTGTTTGTCATTTAGCTTTGGCAGGAGAACAGACCGGACTACTTTAATCTGAAACTGTACATCAGTCAGACAGACAACCTGCAGGTAGGTGTGACACACACACACACATTGCATGTATGTTTCTGTTGTCAGTCTTTAAAAAGATGCTCCACTAGAGGGCAGTATATGACAGAGAGAGGCGGAGGTCCTCAACTACGTTTGTTTTGGGACGAAAGAATAATCCGACTCTGTAGAAAACTATATAAAAATATGTTTTACGGACCTTTTGGCTCTTTGTCAGACAAGCCAAGCGATATATATCATTTTAATAAAATCGATAAATAATCACTTTCAGGACTGACTCGACCCTTTTGTTTGTTTGGGTTTTTACAGGTGATTAACCTTACATTACATTAATAATAGTATTTTCTGAATTAATCAATATTACACATATTTGTCGGGCTGCCTGCAAATACCAATATAAAAGGTCATATCTTGACAACGCTGTTCACTATACTGTCCATTTATACGGTCATGTGGTCCTCATTGTACAACTCCTCGTTAGTATAGTGGTGAGTATCCCCGCCTGTCACGCGGGAGACCGGGGTTCGATTCCCCGACGGGGAGAGTTGAACTTTTAGTTTTACAAGAGGTTGTAAAACCAATATGTCGTGTTTCACTGCCAAAGGAAGCAGAACTGCTGTGAGTGAACAAGGAGTGTGACTGTTTTTGTGCGTGTGTGTTTGAGGCTATGAGGCTTCCTGCTATTACTCTACACACGCACACACACACACACAGAGCTCTGTTGGTCTTTGTGTGTACAGGCTGGACATCTGATAACACTATTGGGTGCTGCTTTACTCCAGAAAGACCTGTATCAGAGCTGTGAAAAAGGATTGAAGCAGGACTTGTTATGACCCGACTGACCACAAAAAGACTGTGAAATTTGTCTCACACCGTGTCCTGTGGAAATTACTTGATATACTGTATAAAATTAGTTTACAGGGTTGTCAGTCTCTAACACACAAACCAGGGGCCTAAAGAGTGTCGTCTTTGTTCCTGTAAAAATCTCCTCTTTGCAGTGCAGATGGATAAAGCATTCTGCATTAAATATGAATATAGTTGCTTATTAAGTCCATGGAGTTATTGATGGTGTGTAAATCACATTTTCTGCTGCACACTCAATACATTGGATATTAATTTACAGCAATACAATGTTTAACTATTAATGTAAAAGAAATGACTAAATAAGTTACTTTAGAGCATGATGTTATATTATCAAAGAATGAAATGATATTCAGTATTTCCTGTGTGCAAATTGAAATTCTTTTCATCGAAAATAACCAGATTTTAAACTGTGATAAGGCTCATTATGTCAGCAGGTTACTTGGCTGATGCACAAACAACCAGTGCAGCTCAATATTTTCCTATGTACTTCGTCCAACCTTGCTGAATTTGCTTTGCTTTGCTGAGAACTGCCCACAGCTGTTTGCACTGCAGATAACACTTAATGGCCCCTAAACTGGAGAGCACAGGCTGCTGCAGGGTGCAGGTGAGCAGGAGGAAACAGGAGCTGTGGAGGAACTGGAGGCAGGAGAAGAAGATGGACAACCTGTTGTTATGTCAGGGACTTTTACCAGATAGGGATTGTGTGTCATCAATCTGCTGCTGTGTTGGTTAGATGTAAAGGAGATGTGAAATGTATGTCGTGCATTGACTGTTTGCTTCTTAATTTGTCCGAAAACATAAAAACCTTTAACGCTGAACTAAACTGCCAGTTGCAAACAGACAAAGTTAGCAACTAGCTGGTGAACATAATGGAGCATTTAGTAGCTAAAGAGCCAGATATTGAGTTGGGAGAGACCAAAAACAGAGCTAAAAGAGAGTGAATATTGGCCTTAGATTCACCACATGAACATGACTCCAAATGATAATGTTGTCTGTTTCCACTGCACCAAAATGGCCAAAAAAATCCATTATTGCAGGTTTAATAAAAACTGGGACGTTGTTCTTATCTCCCCTCTTTCCTCAGAGCATGTCTGAGGAGAAGTACCGCCCGCTCACCTCAAGGTTGCTGGTCGGTCGACCCCGGTGGAAGTTACTGTTTGATGAGATTGGGAATACCAACAAGCAGTGAGTAGAGTGAAAAGGTTCACAGGTGGAGTATGAATCCAGCATTATTACATCTATGAACTCTCTCTGTCTGTGTTTTCAGTAAGCGAGTCGGAGTTTTCTGCTGTGGACCAAAGGGCATCTCCAGGACTCTGCACAGACTGTGTAACTCAGCTCGATCCTCTGGAACAACCTTTGAATTCAACAAGGAGTCCTTCAGCTGATGCGCCATCTGGGGAGACACTTTGAGATCAACCTCGGTGAAAACAAACCGCAACTTTGGGACGGATGGATTTGCATACATTTGGGAGCAAATGGTCTTTATTTGAAGTAAATTTCTGAATATCTTAGGCTGCGTTACTTGAAATTTTGTACACATCCTAAATCTGGAAGCAAACAAACAACAGGCCAAAAGAGCTTGAATATTCACAGAGTATAATATTATTTCATATGTATCCCTGCACAAAAGTCACCAAAGACCCAGAAGGACTTTAACATGCAGCACGAGGCCTGTTCCTCTCTACAGACCAACCTGACCCCCGACTGAGGACCCCAGGAGCTTTACCCTCAGCATCTGATCTAATCAACCTCTGAGAAAAAAACCCCAAAACTAAAGAGACCAGCTCCCTGCTCAGATCCTTCGCTCACAGTGCTCTGTTTTTTCTCAAGTTTCTGTTGGATTTCATCTTCTCTCATCTTCTCCTCTGTGGAGCAAATTTGTTTTCTCATGTTGGAGGCTAATGTGAGAAAAAAAAAACCTCCGTAACCTTTCCACAACCACAAACTCAACAAGATAATGATATTACACAGGAGGGAACGCAGGGACCAGATAAACAAAGATACAGTTGACTTTAATAACCAGAGATGTGGAACCACATGAGCAAACCAACTGTGGTAACTATGACAGCCAAACTTCATTTAACCTTTACTTGACAACAAACTGACAAACAACAAGCTCTACTGACCAAAGAAATTTAGGTTATGGAGAGAAGTCCCCACCCAGTACAACTTCAGCTTTTGTTTCACCTCACTTGTCTGTGCACGTCCATAATAGATTAGCACAAGTATCTTCTGCAGTACAGGACATTAAAATTTGAGTGCCTTGTCTTTTTAACTGTGTTTTGTCAGCATTCAAAAACTGCAGCCTGTAGCAGTGCAGCCACTGTCCCATGGGGCTGATGTTGATGAATTTATCTTGATTGAAATTACAATTAATTCAAATGTCACTATCCCTTACATTAGTACAGGTCCACTGATCTTAGAATATGGATAGAAAACCCATGAAATGTGTTTTACACAAAGACTGAATAGTACTTAAAATCCATAATCTGACAAGTCAATTGGAGCAGAATGGAGCTGTAAAAGGGGACTTTACTCTCTATAGACGGGTTTGCACTGGGTCTGTACTTCCCCCTCATGGAAGCAGGATTTGTAGACAGCCTGAAGGGAAGTGTCAACAAACACTTCCTGTGTCTGAGCTGGGAGACAGAACGATTTGATTGGTCTGTGAGACTGTCACTCATCAGTTTCAACAGAGGCAAAGGAGCAGAACCAAAATGGACACGACCTTTGTTTTCATTGAACTGTTTCACTATCTGTCCCTTGTTCATGTATGTGTATCAAAGATCTGCTTTTCTGCAACGCAAACCTACGCTGCACCCCAAGCCAGTATTTTTAGTGAGTTGTTTTTTTCAATTTATTTATATTGTTTAAAGTTATTTTATGTTATGTGAAAAACTTCTGCAGGGCTTTGGCAATTTCTTCACAAAGTAAGTGTCTGTCATTGTATTTACATATTACATATTACATTAGTTACTGATAAAAAGAAATGAGGATACAGGTGGAATTGCAGTTCATAATAATTCATTTGTATATTTGACACAACATTTTTAATAGTTTGTAATATTTTAAGGTCAGCTTTTATTTTAAAAAATACCAAAACTGGAAACACCGGGTTTCTGCAAAAAATCAACATCGTGATATTTCTGATTTTGTGACTGAAACAAACGTAGTCTTTCAAATTGTATTTAGCTGCAATTTATTTAGCATTTGAAATGTAATTATATTTAAATGTTAAATTGTATATCTATTTTCAGGATTGTCTTCTTTTTTAAGAACAAGGCACAGTTTGAAATAAAAGAGATTTTCTATTTATTATATCTTGATTTCTTGCACATAGTAAGTTGGAACATTTTTCTGATGCTGGCACAATTTACAAAATCATTACAACTATACAATTCATAGTCACACGTTTAAGAAACAATGTTATTTATTTTTTATACTATTCTTAGACTACTAAACATTTCTCAAACTATCTCTAAACTTGTGAAACTGAGCAAAAGAGAAAAGTTGGTGATTATTCAAATTAAATAAAATATATATGAATAAATAAGAACTTGATGTTTGACAACCAAAAATAACATTAGTGATAATGTGAAGCTGATATGAATTTAACAATTACTTCTCAAAATACAAACTGACAGCAGCCAGTGTAGTGCCATACATGTAAAATGCACTAATATCTGGTTGGTTTAAAAGACATGATTATCTCATGGTAAATGCAATTACTGAGCATTCATGTGTAACCAACAGAAATAAATCAAAAATTCAGCTCGTCCTCACTAGAGAAATGAGGAAGTCAGGTGATGACATTAAAGAGCGAGAAAGTCCACATATTGAGGTGGATGAGGTGGATGTCTGGGTCAAACACACCAAGACTTTAAGCCAACCAAAAGTAAATGCTGACATATTTTAACTTACTTACCATGATCTTTTCCCAAACCAAATCAAACTGCAACTATTTCACAATGTTGACCATGAGAAGAGATCTGGTATGCATGTCACTGGTACTCTCCAATGGTCATATGTAATGTTAGGAGTCATCAACAAAAGGCCTATTCTATCATTTGAGGACCTGTTTGAAAAATTGGATCTGATTTGTTTAATTTTAATGCAGCATTTACAAACTCATGATTCATCTTTGTTATCATGATACCAGCTATATTTTTCTCTGCTCGTGAAAGATCACCAGCATTATAACACGCCGTGGTCCTTTAGCTCTGGTGCTAACACTCGAGAGGATGTGTGGAGATTTGGTCAGTGATTCAAAGACACCTATATGTAACCTGTTTAAAATGAGGGAAATCTGTGAATGGTCATATTTGGCTGTTCTGATATATACAAATACACAACCGAGGGGTACATGTACTCCGTAGTTTCTCACAGATGCCTTTTCTGAAGAATCTTGATGTTCAAATTCAATCTTGGAGAAAAGCTTGGTTGACAGAAATTTTAAAATAATGCATTTTTACTCATGAAGAAAAAGAGGGGTTTTTTTTTTGGGAGGAAAGACTTTAATTTTGTTGTAACACTGATTTATTCAGTATGAGGGGGGCAAATAATGTGACTTTTACACCCTGAGCAGTCACAGCACAGCGGACGTGGCCTGATTTGAATCTGATCCTTTCCTTCTAATGTTTCCTCTGCATATTTCAGTAAACTCACAGTATTTACATACAGCATGTCTTGTAAACAGAATCACAGCAAATACAGCACCTTAAAGTCAAATAATAAATTATGTAATATGCATCTCTGTTTCAGGTCAGTGAGGTCATGAAAAGGTTGCCAAGGAAGGAATAATCACATCACATCACATTTTGTGCTGATCCACCGATACACAGTTGACAACTCACTAGGCTGTGTATAGACAGTAAATGTACTCGAAGGTGAGTGCATTAACCTGACTGTCACAGTTCAGATACCCACAAGAAAATCATCTATGTCATATATAAATCTTTACATTTTCATTTGAACAACGCTTAATGGCTCTGAAAGTCTGTTTGTGTGTCACACAAAATATAAGTATGTGCTGAATGTATAAAATATTAAGGACATCTCCCTGATGTTCCTCCTCGTCCGCGCCGGTTCACATAAATCCCAAATACACTGGAAATGAATGGGATTTTCTTTTTTGATGCTTGAAAGTGTTCAAACTCTGCAAACTGGAATAGTCAAAAGTTATTTTTAACACATGTTGCTGACATTTTTTATTGTCACGACCATCAGAAACGATATCTCTAAGTCAAAACAGCGCACACAACTACCTGCTAGATACCACGATGGGAAAATGTTTTCTTCTTAAAGAGCTGACACTAACTCATCTGTACCTTCACCTACTATTTTAAAATTTAAATATATTTATTACAGGGCATCAATATCAAATGAAGTATTGGGATTCACCTCATTTATTTTCTTCATGTAGTGTCCCTAATATTTTGTACATTCTTGCACAGCTGTATGTCCAGTGTCTGTGTGTGTTACAGAGTGGTCTGATATGAAGATGAACCCTCCTCTGAGCTGCTTTGCAGTAGTGGCTGTCTCTCTCCGTAGCTTGGCGCCCTCTTCCTCCTCTGGTTACGCTTCCACTTCCTTCTTGCGACAGTCAGCAGTGCGACGAAGACAGTGGCGATCAACGCCCCAAGGATCCCGGCCCCCAGGAGCCACTGCCAGATCTGCTGAGCCTGCTGGAGGTAGGGGGTCAGGAACTCCTGGACAAACCTCTGGCCTGTAGTGAAGATGAGACATGATGAGACAGTTTAACATGAAGGAACAACTGTAGAAACACTCATTAACTGGACATGTTTGTTCTTCTGTACTGACCAGGGTCCAACAGGTAGGAGTACTCATATCCTAGAGCCTTGTTGGACAGGAAGTAGTCTCCATTTCTGTAGAGAGGCAGGAAGGGCACCATGTAATAACCGTCATTGTGGCCAATGGGGGCATTGGCACGGGGGTAGCTGGCCCGAACAGGCTGGTGGGTCCTGAGCCAACGCTCAAAGATGCTGGAGAAGAGAAGGACAGAACAGAGAGAAAAAGAAAAATGAGTACCAAGGAGGTAGACAAAGATATATAGGAATAAAAAGGAGAAATATTAAATGAGAAAGGTGGACATCTTCTCTATCATCACCAAAATACAAACATGCAAGAGAGACATTTTCACTCATCAATTTTAAAAAGCTGAATTAAAAAAAAAATGTGGTTATTTACTGCATAAGTGACAAGACGAATACATGATTGTCAGCATTTGGACAAGTTTATGCGTCTCATCTCACCTGTCAATGAAAGCATGGTGCAGCAGGAATATGGGGTCGTTGGCTGAACCCTGCACTGAGGACATGGAGCCATTCATGAAGACGTGCAAGGCGTTGTGCATGGTACTCTGGCCTTGCACTGCAATACCTGTCTCTGGATCGGCAAAACCTGCGGGAGGGAAGAAAAGTGAAAACGTGTACATGAGAGAACAGAGAGACAGAGAGAGAGAGATAGACGTTTACATGAGGGAGATGAGTAGAAAGACACAAAGGAACTGAGAGATATTTGTGATTTTTTGGGGGGGCTGAAACAGATTATAAGTGTCTTTTCTGTGGCAGAAATGTCAAAATCAGCTTAAAAGATTGTCTTTGTTTAAAATAAATTTGACAGAGAAATAGATATAACTAAGATGGATGATGTGTAGCACACTGACAAACAAGAGACCAGCTGAAGGCCTCTTACTGGGGAAGCAATCATTTACAGTAGAGCTGACTCTTTTTGAGAGATGCTCCTGGAAAATGCTTCAAGACAACTATGACTTAGACACTAATGTGGACAAAAAAAACCCCATTGTTCTTAAGTAACAAGATATTATTAAAATAAAACACTTTTATTAATAGCCAAGAAAATGAAATTAATCAGTCCCATAAGAAACATTGCAATTGGCCTGTTTTAGTGGATCCATGTTTTGAGAATCTGTTCCAGGGGTTTATATATTTCTTACTGCTTGAATCAGCGTCTCAGTATTAACAGGTTTACATTAAGTCTGTCTCTATGTGTGTATGCTTCTCTTTGAATGTATGCACACAAACATAATTGTATTTCTACCTTTGCATAAACCAATTAGGCAGAGGTTCAGATTTATAGGTTAAGCATTAAAGTACAGTAATATAAATATGTGTATACCCTCTATGGCATTTCTAAAGCTCATGTTGGAGAATCGGTCCATGGGATCCGTCTCATACTCGGGGAGGCCGACGACAAACTCCACATCAGCTGTTGTGGGGATTCGTGGCACGCGGTTGGGATCATGATTGCCGGGGTTACGCAACAGTGGACCCTCCCCGGTAGCGTTACACAACGCCTCTCGGCTGTTGTACTCCTCCGGCTGGGTGCAGATCACCTATACACAAACACACACACATTCAGTGGAGCTATATATGAGAGCCTATAGACCTGTATAAAGCTCTATGGGTTTAGTGTGTTACTTGTTTTGGAGTGTAAGCATGAATAAATATTAGTGAAGACCAATGCAATGATGTTAAACCCAGTGGGAGAAAGTGAGTGTTGAAGTGCAAAACACGACAATATTTCTGACAGATTTCTCTAAATAAGTCAGAATAAAGTTGCTGTCTTAGATACATTTCCTGGGATGCGAAGAAAAAGCCTCTGAAGTCAGATTTTCACTGTGATCTCTTGAGGATGAATTCTTTAACAATTGTGTGTTTCCAACCAAATCGCTCATTTCTTTGGATTAAGAGGCTAAACCAGCTTGAGAACAACAGATCTGCAGAGTGAAATGGAAATGAAACAGGCCTTTGTTTGTTTGTCGGGGAATGGAATTTAAAGTCTCTTAATAATGGATAAGAAAGATTTGCTCATATATCTACACGTGCTCATCGAAGACGCACACGCTCAAGAGTCAGAGAGAGACGAATCAAATGTTCTTACCTTCCACGAGGAGAAGACCGAAGCAGGGCTGATGAGGTTAGGATTGAAGGAGCTACGTCCGCCCATCAGAGCATCAGTGCACACCTGACAGGACTGGGCATCCCTCCAGTCCCAGTACGGGATGGTGAAGTTGAAATCTCCTGTCAGTTTTCTTATCTCATTCTCCCAGTGGAGCAGGTAGACTCTGTGCCACGGCAGAAACGCTGCAGATTCATGGGCGAAGTCGATGTCCCTCCATACGTTCCCCGGCCCTCCCAAGAAGGCGTCCCGAGACACATAGTAGTGCATCCAGACAAACAGGTCGTAGGTGTTGATGTCAGAGAACATGGGGTTCTCGCCGTTTTCACCCATCTCTGCTCTTGTTGCAGTGGAGATCACGTAGTCGCGGCTGACTGTGTTCTTGGCCAGGTTGAGATAAGAGATGAACTTCTGTTGCTCAGCAGCTGACAGGGTCAGGATGTTCCTGCGTACTGATTCCCTGTACTCGGCACAGTTTGAACCCCAGTAGCCAAACCTGCACTCACCACAGTTAAAGCCTCCGTAGTTTCCAGCACAACGACACGTCCGGTTGAAGAAAGCTAAAGGCCAACGCTCTCTGTCATCGATCCCACTGTGTGGGTACTGGGGCCCGTGGGGTTCTTCTGAGACCTCCACCTCGGTGCAAAAACCACGGCCTGACAGGGCGCCGCAGGCTGAGCCGTCACCATCCCACACCGGGCAACACTCTTTGGTCCGTAGTCCCTCTGAGTTGGCACATGGGCGAGGGAATTGGCATAAGCAAGTCCCAATGAGCTGCAACAGAACTACAGATAGACACAGGCTCCTCATGATGAACAGTCAGAGCAGCTCCAGTTTTAACTGCAGTGGGAACGTGAGCTCCTGCTGAAAAGATGGACACAACAGGACCTGATGCCCTTACTGACTATAGAGCAGCACAGAGGAGCAGATTCACTGCTTTAAAGTTACTTTTAGTTAGTAGGCTACAAGCATAGAAGTACAGGATTACACATTAAACCAAATTTGATCTAGAGATGGCTTCTGTCGTCGACTTAAAGAGTAAAACTACACACTCTTCAGGTACCTGTATGTGTATAAGCAACCAATGACTGACTAACTAAAAAAATGTCAGCTTGCAGGTTCTTGAAAGTTTCTACCCCTCTGTGCTACCATCTAACCCTCTACCAACCCTCCTTACACCTCTGTCTTACACCAGCCAACAGTCTCCTGCTCTCTCCCTGTTCCCCCTACCCCCATTTTAGGGGCCGCCCTCTTACAAAGTGTGTGATCTCATTGTAGTCTCACACGCTCAGTAAGGCACACACACACACATACAAGCATCTGCACTCACACACCATCACATGCTCAGGATAATATTCCTGATTACCCTTTCATTTTGTCTTGAGACCAGCTGACCTCTGCTCCACTATACCTCAGGCAGAAATCTGTGTGTGTGTGTGTGTGTGTGTGTGTCTTAGCAAAGGCTGGTCTGGAATTTATGCATGATCAAGTGTGCAGTTAATGCGCTGTTGAAACAGAAAGTGTGAGAAATGGAAAAGAAACAAAAGATAAAGACGTGGAAATTGATAGTACACAGTATATTAATGACAATCAGGCCTCATGCCACTGTGACCTCAAGGTCTGAGGGTTTTCAGTACAGACGAACTCTTAGTTAGTTCTCTGGTTTAAGGATGATGATGAAACACTGGTAGATCAGAGTGCATCACAATCTATGTTATGTAAATGTGTTTGTTAAGGTTGTGTTGTGTTGGGGTGCATCAAAATAAGATATTAGTCTTGGCAACATATTAAATTACTGTCTGTCTGCTAAGCCACCATTCAGGCAAAACTTTCAATGCATTTTTAGATAAAGACAAAAACAAATTTTCCATTTGAATTCAGCCATTTGAGGCCATGTGAAATGCATCTTATAGTGAGTGTGTGAGCACATCTGGCATCTCTAAAGTAAACTTCTAAACCATTGACTCACTTCACATCATGAAGAGTCAGTCTCTTTCAGCTTATTTAATCCTCTATTTAAACAGATCTTAGTCTCACTGAGATCATGATCTCTTTTTCAAGAGCTGCCTATGAATAACAAATCCACAAAAAACATCTGCAAAGGGGTAATATCAGTCTAAACAGAGCAATACAATAAACAAAAAGTACAACACCACTTTGACAATGAACAGCCAAAATATCTCTTATTTCATTTCCTGTAAACTTATGCTTTTATTATTTTATATACAGGATTTGAAATTGGGTTGGGAAGCAGTTTATGTTACAGGCAGCATTTACTGGTAACTGAATAGGAAAAAAATCAACCAATAATGTTTTGGAAAATGTATAAACCAATAATCAATATCAAGTGTTATACAGTCTTTGTCCACATTAAGTAACATTTTCTGTGCTTAGTGCTAATGCTTAGTTCTCTTTGATAAAAAATGTGCCATAATGGTTTTTTACTTGAATATAATGAACCTCTTCCTTCCCTCAGACCAGATCACTGTTAAGAGCGTGTCCACATTATAGACTTGATTTATGACCTTACATGTTGTGCATGCTGATGTGAGTTTCATTTCATGCCACAGAAATATAAATGGCCAGAGGCAGTTTCCTGTTATTCTACTACAGAAAGAAAGCCATATATCATTGAGAGTAAAAACAGAAAATCATACATAAGTCTCCGTCAAACAAACATTTCATGTCACTGGTGTTGTACAATGTTAAGGATAAATTCTATCCTCTAATTTTCACACCGTAAGAGAAAAAAGTACATGTAAGTTTTTTTGGTTATTTTGCTATGATGAAATGCTTTTGCCTCTGTGTTGCTGCACTCTTGACTTTCCAGTAATGTGTCCATGCGAGAAAAGAATTTCCTGGTGGTCTGCTTTTACATGTGCTACTGCCATTTTACACAGCGTGCATCCCGTTATTTCCTAAACACACAAACACGAAGCAGGTGATCACAGTGTCATGTCCTTGTCAGCGTCTTTGGCTACCTTGTTTTATAATTTTCATACTTCCTGTTTTGTGTCGCTCATCTCCCCTCTTGTTTCAGATCCCCATTTCCTGCCTGTGTGTGTTTCTCGCCCTAATTGGTTTCACCTGTGTCTCATTGTCTCCCCTCTCCAGAGTATTTAGTCCGTCTGTTCCCTGCCTTCTGTGCCAGTTTGTCTTTGTCCTTTGTGTCAAGCGTTCCAGCAATTCCTAGTGTTTAGTGTTCCTGTTTCCTCGATCTCTGCCTGCCCTTTCACTTTGTCATTGCTTAGCCTTGTTTGGGATTTGTTTGCCTGATTTGTGTACCAAACCTCTGCTAAGTAAAGACCTAGATTCTGGGAAACCTAAATTGTCTCCTTAGTTGTTCAAGAGAGTCCTCCTTCCTGTGGTTTACCACTTGTTGAACACAGTTCTTATTCAAGCCTGCTAAGATATTATGCAAGCCCTATGTCTATGTTATTATTATCAATTAATTTACTGCATTATGGGTAAAATTATGTGATTATCACTGATCAAGAATAGTTTTACTTAATTAAGTAGTAATATGTAAAAATATTCTGTTCAAAGTAAAAATCCTGTGTTCACAGCCTTACTTAAAAGGAAGTACATAGATACTGTATTTAAAGTGCAAACGTAAAACTGCTCATTATGCAGCCGAATACTCTGTGAATGTGACATTATTATATATTGATGGATTATCATCACTGATGCATTATAAGAAATGTTATTATCATAAGAGGCGAAGCTACTGTAGTGTAGTAAAAAGTACAATGATGTAATTCCCCCTGAAATTGAGTGAAGTAAAAAGTAGCATAAAATGAAACTATTATTGTAAAGTATAAGTACCTTAAATTGTACCTGTACAGTACTTGAGTACTTAAAAGTACAGTGCTTGAGGAACTGTATTTACTGTAGTTACAGTACACTGCTGATGATTATGGTGGCAATACTGTTGTAAATAGGCTCATAATACAATTAATGGGCTTAATGATATATAAAGTATGAATTTATTGAAGTTACACAATGGTGTAAGAAGCATATGACAAAATAGAGGACTAGAGTAAGTCTTTGACAGCATCCTCATCAGCTGTACCACATGGTACAGCGTGACGATCAGCTGCACAGTACAAGAATGTACAACATGTGGAAACTATGAGGAGGAGAGAGAGAGAGAGTGAGAGAGACTGTTTCCCCTCATATGCTTTGCCTCCTCAGGTTCTGCAGACTGGTACAGTCGAGCTCAGGGCAGACAGTCATCTGCGCAAACCTCTGGATCACAAGTCGGTCACATGCTGCCATAGTCAGGCACGGGATGCAGCTTATCCCACTGCAGGAGCTCAGTGGAGCGCACAGGAATGACCATCACAGGATAAACCTGTCCGCAGGGCTCATCTGATACTGGCCCGGAGAAAGAGAGAGACAGACAGACTCCCTGTGTGCAGGCCTCTGTGTGTGTGTGTGTGTGTGTGTGTGTGTGTGTGAGAGAGAGAGAGAGAGAGAGAGAGAGAGACAGACAGACTCACAGTGTGTAGGCCTCTGTGTGTGTGTGTGTGTGTGTGTGTGTGTGTGACAGACAGACAGACAGACAGACTCACAGTGTGACTGTGTGTCTGTGGCAGACAGACTGTGTGTCACAGTCTGTAGGCCTCTGTGTGTGTGTGTGTGTGTGTGTGAGAGAGAGAGAGACAGACAGACTCACTGTGTGTAGGCCTCTGTGTGTGTGTGTGTGTGTGTGAGAGAGAGAGAGACAGACTCACAGTGTTTAGGCCTCTGTGTGTGTGTGTGTGTGTGTGTGTGTGTGTGTGTGTCTGTGTGTGTGTGAGAGAGAGAGAGAGAGAGAGAGAGAGAGAGAGAGAAAGCTTTGAACTTTCACCCTCTGTGTAACTCCTCAATAATCTTAATCCACGTGACATCAAGTCAAGATTTCAGAATGACTGGATGATTGAGACTTTCTAATAAATCTCCTCTTCTTCCTCAGACACAAGAGGGCAGCATGACCCGTTCATTGCCTGGAACAGAAGAGCACCACAGGGCGACTGCCTGTCACAGCACGGTTATTGCACACAGTGAGAGTTTCCTTCTCATCAGTTGAAATGAGATGGGAGAGGAGGGAGAACACTGATGATCTGGTGGTTTTTCTTATGATTTTTTGACTTGTTTTCTCATTTCAGTAAGCTTATTCATATTAAAATCCACCCCGCCGTCCCGCACAGATGAAAGCTGAATCTTCCTGATTTCTACCATAGGGGAGAGACATAATTTGCACCTTGTTGCCCAAGGAGATAATTAGTCTCTTAGTTTGAATATTGGAAAATCTGCCTGAAAATCAGAAGATTGCTTTTCAGTCCAATCTTGAAAACAGGTGGAGCTGGTTTTGTACTCTATGAAAAATGTTTTAACAGGTGAACAGCTGGCTCACAGGACAGGAGTGATGGAGGGAGTGACAGTTGTGTGTGTGCGCACTGGAGGAAATTACATGTGCTTTAGATGTGTGTATGTTTGTGGTTTGGAGATGGTCAGAGGTTATGACCTCCTGACCTGTGGCCCTCCTCATCTGAATCTAGATAGGGATAGATCAATCTAAATTAGATTAGTCGAAAGAAAATCTACCTGCAACTATTTAAAAAAAAAAATCTATTAATCATTTAAATGCTAAATGTCTCTGGTTTCAGCTTCTCTGGTTTCAGCCTCTCAAATGTGTGTCTCAAGTAAATTGAGCATTTTGGGGTTTTGCAACTGCAAAACAAGACACTTTAAGACGTCACCATGGGCTCTGAAAATATTGTAATGGCCATTTTGGCTATTTGCTGATATTCCACAGACCAAACAATTATTTGATTAATTGAGAAGAATAACCAGATTAATCAATAATAAACATAATCATTAGTTGCAGCCCAAAGATAAATAGATATTTTAAGACTGGGTTCCTTTTCACTGTGGCTCTCTGCACAGTAGCATTCGAACACTGCTGCATCATCCCCAGTCTGTGTGCTGTCCCTGTTATCCTGGTAGTCAGAGACGCTATGACAGCTTGTCAACCTGTTCTGACAGTTAACATCGATACTGTGGCTGCTTTTAGTTAGTTTTTCCAGACTCTAGAACAGCTTGCTGGATGATCTGAGAATATACTCTCACATCATGTGCACTCATAAAATGCACTGAATTTACATTTTTCTGCTTAAAATGTGACAAATGAATATTACATACTGAACCCACATCTCTTCCAATGGGCTTTTCTTTTCTCACAATAATTTTACAATTTGGTATAAATCTGCCATTGAAGTGAGACTTTTTCACTTGATTACAGTGTGTTTCTACTAGTTTCAACATTTTTGCCGAGTCGGGTTGCATAATGTTGAAGTAGGTGGACAGATCAACCTTTTGTGTCAAAATGATACCTGCAAATTGTTTTTATGGAAGGAAGTGACATTATTTCAACCAACTGCTGCAGATTTTCATGTATATTTGAGACCTGTTAGGCTTTATAAGATGTACATACCATAGTGTAGCCTGAATGTAAATCATGAAAATATTAGTAAGTATTAATTAATAAGTATTAATACCTGATTATGATATGAGCAAAACAATCAGAATGATTAGGTCTATTAGGAATGAAATACCAGAGGGTGAATGTGTACCACATGTCACAGTCTTTACTTAACATAAAACAAATAAGTGACATTAAAACCCCAGTCTTCCCTTGTTCATAGAACCAGGAACCACATTACATGAGAAGGAATGTTTCATAATTGACGATCTTGTTTTTCTGTTGGCATTATGCGGTTGTAGTTTTTTTTCTCTATTTGTCCTACTTAGAGTGGGAATATCACAGTCAAGTGACAACCCTGTAAATCAGCTATGTGTCTATGGCAACCATGGGTATCCACTGTTATTTTGAAATGCCATTGAATAATTGATTTGCCGACTGTGACACTGACTCTGTTGTGCTTGTGATTTGCGGAGGAGTGTGGTGAAAAAGAGAATTTTACCCTATAGATGTTTATATGCGCATGCTGCACACTTGTACGTAGTTGCACAGCAGTTATACGCACAGAGAGCAGGTATGTTTTATTGGGTGTCCTTGTAGCGTTTGTTGTGTCACTGTAATCTTATTTTCTTCTAACCAGGGGACATGTCGCCATGTGATGCACTCCATTGTAGCCCACACACTCTGCTTAAGAGTGTCAGATTACACACACATACAGAGTGCTAACTGGATGATCATCTATCATACCTTTCAATCCAATTCTGCACGGAGTGACACACTCTGCTCTATTGCATGTTTCAGTATTAATTCACTTATTGATCCAAATTTGCATCAGTCAAGTCTCAAGTGTCCATCTTATTGAGTTGAATTTGTTTGTGTGTGTGCATGTGTACGAGAGAGTTTGACTGGCATCAAATGAGACAAACTGAGCTGATTCATTGGCTGCTTGATTTTCTGATTTACAAGGAAATGTGACCCCAGATCATTCTGGCATTTCATCTGTCCTATGCAGCTCTATTAGAAGATCAAGGACACTGTGTGCTGTGACAGCAGACACAAGCTTCTCATGTGCTGCAGTCTCATCAAGGAAATTCTTAAAGAAGTTTGTGCAAGGATTTATTCATATGTTGAGGAAGATTCTCCAATAGGGAAGTTACAGCAAAACACTACAGGTGAACAGATTTTAGCTCATAGATATCACCATGAAACTTCCCCAGGTGATTACTTACATTAAGACAATTATTTTTTTGTATTACAGGTTTTCTGAAATGTTAGAATTAAATATGCAAAATATGCATTATGTAATTAAATATGCACTAATTTTCATACATTTCCAAACAGAAATCTGAACATTAGATAAAGCTGGGACACAAAAGCAGATGAAGGATAACGTTGCATGTGAATGCAGAGGCTGGATCCTCCAAAGTCTGCATTTTAACACCAAATGTGTCACAATGGATCAACAAAGCTGCCCCATCAGAGTCAGAAATGCCAGCTACTTTTTTCCTGAATGTGCTGCACACATCCAGTGATTCATTAGGACCATCAGTATCCCAGAATCCCTTGCAGGCCAGTCAATTGTTTAATGGTGCATTCAAGTAATCATCAACTAACAAACAAAGCTGGCACACCACCTACCAGTTGTCCATTAAGTGGGAAAGTAATACATTACAAGTTGTACTTTAAGCTCAGGCACTGTGTCATGGATTTGCCATATAGTTTGACTAATTTAACTGATGTGTATCACTTTGTTGGCTGTTTGATTCAATATGTGTCCTTATGATCTTGAGACAGCTGCTGGAATGCATCATTAAGCTGTACAGTTTGACAAGGGAGGGCAGGTACACTCTGGCCATTGGGTTCCCTGAAGCACACACCTTTGTGGACTGTGTCCTTCAAAGAACCCAGCTCTTGATTTGGGCCTTTGGGCTTTACTGTCCTTCATTTATGGGACACTATCACACATGGCTATTTAGTTGCAACTGAACTCTACGGACAGCATGGTTTCGCATAACATGTGTCTTCTTCTCAAACCGAACCAGCTTGATTATCATAACAAACATATACCTGATCATACTTTGATACTGCAACTATAGCCTTTTTACTTTGGGCCTTTTGAGCACCAGACTTAGCCACTATAGTGGGCCCTGGGGCAAAAAGTGAGCTGTGGGCCCTTGTTGAGTCCCTCATGTTCTGTAATGTAGTTTGATTAAACGTTGATTAGTTGGTCCCTTTTCAAGATCTCAAAGTAAAAAAGGTAAAAATTCAATGCCTCAAGGCTCTCATCATTTCAATCTATATTGACCAGTTAATCAATTTTAAAAAAATAACTGCCACAAAACTGGGGTCATTGGGGTCTTTGGGGCCCTTGAGGATCTGGTAGTCGTCCTCTTAGTCGGGTTGGTAATTCAGCTGTGGGTATTTTTACTCTATTAGTTTTTATGGCTCTTGGAAACCTTAAAACTGGGATACAGGTCTCCTACCTCAACAAACATTATTTCTACCAGCAGACACACACTTGCAGACATCTAAAACTGTGTTAGAGAGAGTCTGTGAATGTGTGCATGTGCACTGGTATGTTTGCCTGTTAGCCCATTTGTTTGTGTTGAAACCTGCTCAGAAAAGCGAGACAGGGAGAGAGTGAGAGATGGAGGTCAGGGTTAGTAAGGCTATCACTGCATCAGCTAAAGCCGCGTGTGTGTGTGAGAAAGACAGTGTGAGTTTGTGTAGTTGTGTGTGTGTGCGCGCTTGTGTATGTCAATGCTCTTTTAATGGTCTACTAATCCCAAATGCATTTGGCTGGCAAATTAATCCAAGCCCTGTCATAGCCAAGCTCTAAACCACCCCCCTTCTATCCCATACTCCCCTCTCCCTGTCTCTCCCATTCTTCCTCTCAGGCTACTCTCTATCAGTATCTATCTCCAGATGGTATCTTGGAGGTAGGTGTGATTTGAGAGAGAGACAGACAGACAGAGGGAGAGAGAGAGAGAGAGAGAGAGAGAGAGAGAGAGAGAGAGAGAGAGAGAGGGTGGATGACCTGTGAAGCGAAAGGAGCCTCCTCATTGGAGCTTGTGTGTGTGTGAGAGAGAGAGGACAGGGGGTTTATTTGTTGCCATAGTGAAAAAGTAGATTACCCACAGAGAGCATGATGCCCTGATGGACGAGTGAGGGATGCTCTGTTTCTCCAGGAGCATTCACCTGTCCTGCAAGCAAAGGTATGTCACTCTTAACTTCTTTTCCATTCATGCAGGGAAATAGATGCAGATGCATGAGCAGGTAAAGGCAATTTCTCATGCATTTATTTTTGCAGCCAAATATGGGAATGCATGCAAGGAGGGGACGCTTCCTCAGATAACCCCCTTTATAGGAGTAAACCCATTACAAACAATGGCTTCTGTAATATTCATGTGTCTTCGATAAGCTCCTCACTGACAGCTGATAGGGACAAATAGGAGTAAACCCATTACAAACAATCACTTCTGTAATATTCATGTGTCTTTGATAAGCTCCTCACCCTGATAGGGACCAAATAGCACATATGAAAGAGGAAATATTGCTTGGCCCATTTGTGTCACACAGTAAGGCACATTTCCAGGCAAATTTCCCATACACCCATAAATGCATGCTTTTTTTTTTTTTTTGCATTGGATTGTATATCTTGACAAGCGTCTGTGTTGATAGTACAGTATGATAGACTATAGAAAAAATATTTTTAGAAATGATTAAAGTCAAATGAAAATAATTATGAAACTTTAGTTGCAATGCTGTTATAAGTGTGTATTTTCATGCAGACCTTAAAATAGCCCGTCAGTGTCATTGTTATGTGGCTGGAGACGCTTGCAGGAGCAGCAGGATGGTTCCATTAGATTTGTATTGATTTTTTTATCTTTAATGATTGGATCTCTGAGGGTCTTGAAGTTGGACGCCACAAGAAGCTGTATAGGTTAATGGCTCTTTACTCCTGTGACCGCTATGAAACTTCAAATGTTATTGATCTCATCCACTGCATCGTTATCCAGCCCATAGTGTCACCTCTGATGTCTGTATGATCAGACAGGGGACAGAGATGCAGACAGTACACCTACATATTGGGCTACAGCCTCACTTATGTAGAAGAACTACTGATGCAGGATATTTGCAATTTACAGGCTTTTCATCAATGTAGAAAGAGTCAAACAAATCAATAAAGCACATTGCATAGTTATGGCTGTGTCCATCTAAGTTTATGTCTATCTGCTGTTCCCATCTGCAGCCTTGAATTAATATAACCTACGGATATTGTAAACCATATACAATCCTTAACGTAATCATGGTCATGCCAAAAATCACATTTGATTATTATTAAAAAATGTAATAATAGAGAACTGGAGAGAAAGTGACAATAAGCCAGTCCTCGTCTCTGATTGGCTCGAATCCCGTTCAGGTGTTATGGCGAAGTTTGTTCCCCCTTCTAATAGTGTCTCCCTTAGCTGCTTTAGTGTTATTGTAGCTGCTCTTCGTGGTATCAGAGTGGCTTGTAGAGATGCCGGTTGTTTTAATATTAGGTTTATCTATCGCATGAAGTCGACTTGTTGGATTTTATGAGCGAAAAATTTGGGTTCCAGCAAAGGAGGGGTCACAAATTGCAGGGGCAACAGATTTTAGCACAACACCTGTTACGCACTTTAGCATAGCGCTTAGCAAAGTAGCCGAGCCGCCATTCAGCTTGCCTAAAGTCTGCGTAAGAAGTTAGCTACTAAATGCGCATATGTTAAACTAGAATTTCAATTTAATCGACCAGCTTAACACATTTTACAGCTTATTGTTTAAATTAAAGACGGACAACATTAAAACTTTACCGATAAACGTCTTTGCTCTACAGTCTATGATATTTAGCCAAGAAATAGGCTAAGCTAACGGCACGACAGTTAGCCTAATTAGCTAATTTAACCGGCGACAGCTCTGTTGTCTGAGACATGTTCGCTTTTAATTTGTCGTCTACAGATTTATTTTTTGTACACTTCACTTGTCATCACATCAGGTAGGAAAATGGAAGTGTAAGGACAGGAGGATAAAGCAAGATAAATGAGGAGAAAGAATAGGCAGATTAGCTAGCGCATAACACAACAACCAAATACAACGGCAGAGAAAACAGTAGAAGAGTGGAGGCTCAATGAAAAGGTGGGTGAAAATTGGAGACGGACAATTAGCAGAGGACCGAAAGGTTGGACGGGCTACGTTAATATAGATGGAGAGTTGGAGATCGGTGGTTTGAGAGATGGGAGGGGGGTGTGCGGAGAGAGAGAGAGGGAGATGAGCAGAGGGGACGCAGGGAGAGGGGCTGAGGAGAGGAGGAGCAGAGGAGAGGAAAGGGGGTGGGATGAGGGAGAGAGGTGTTTGGACAGAGGCTCAGGTGTGCGTGACTGGAAAACGGAGGAAGCTCGGAGGCTGCACAGCAATCAGAGAGGCTCCTCCGGTGTGTTTGACATTGGACGACACATGATCGACGGTAGCTTTTCTCTGTGAACTTGCAACCTCATTATCAAGCCGGACCTTGCAGAGAGACACACATGTTCCTATAAGGTAAGGTTAATATTTTGCAGAAATATAATGAAAGATCAGTCAATATTTCTGAGACCGTGTGCCTCACTCTATATTCTGCTCAGAGTGATTTTGTCGCACTTTGTTTTTACCTACTGTTCTTGCAATATTCATGAAGGGACTTCCTTGCAGTTGCATCTGGACTCTTTTATCCTTGAATATTATTATAAGCTCATGTCGCGCAACGGTGTAACCTAGTTAAAGAGAGAACAGCCAGTTGCATTGATGTATAGGAGAGACAGTCATGCCAATAAGGCAGAGAGGGATGTGAAACCCGGTTTTCATCCGTGCATGCTGTAGCCATGTTCATTTCAGACCATGTCTCTGTCATGCTTTGCACCGTCCGCCTGTATTAAAATCATGTGTTTGATTCGGTGCAAATGATGGAGTCCCATTGCGGGTGACGGATGCAGCGCTGCGCCAGTCATTGTTGTCTCTGGATGTGATTTCTCCTTGGAGAGAGACAGTTTGACCAGACGCTGTACGTACATGTCAGTGATGAATTAAGAATATACAGACAAATCAGTCAATGAATCCCTTTATGGGATCGTCAACAAAACCACAATGGATAAAACAAAAAAATCTTAAGCACAATGAGGTCGCTGAAAATCGACGATTGAGCAGGCTGCCAGTGTGTGTTCTGCAAGTCCCTGTTGAAACATTGCAGAATGAAGTGATTTAAGGTCAGAGCTTGTTTGGTTGAGTTATGCAGGCGCTGCTCTGTCACACCTTGTCTGATGTGCTGCTGCTGCTGCAGGTAAATGCTTTACTGTGTTGGCACTCACTGACTATACCTGCATTTTTGAGACCCCACAGTGAGGTAGCCTTTAGTCAACAGTACTCAACAGCACGTTTACACTGACAGACTTGTTGGATATCTGATGTAGGTTTTGGCTTTCTCACTATAGTAAGTTTGGCTCAGAGAGATTCTGATGGTGTCTGACATCTTCATGCCCTTTACTGTCCGATGAGGTCATTCAGTATCATACTTAACATACTGTTCATTTATTTATTGAGACATTTTTAACTAGATAGACCGACTGAGAAAAAATGACTGTAGCAGTCGGATAAGCTTTAATACAAGAGATGTCACTTTCTATGAACAACTATTAAAGGACAAACCTGAGTGTTGGCATCTCTTAGCTTTAGTGATGCCCTTCGTTTGAACACCAGGAGCAGCTCCTAGTGGCACTTAGATAATTCGAGAAACAAGGAAGCAGTTAGTGAAGATGAAAATAAACCTTTACACCTTTTGAAACTTGCTGAAACATGTTGTTTCCTGGGGCTCAGGTGCAAAAACAGAGTACCTCTGTCCATTCAGGAACAATAGGCACATGGAGACACATTGTCACATGCCCGCTCAGCAAAAGCCTTCCCTCAATACCTGAAACTTCCCAAAGTATTGCTGCTTCCTTAAATTGTGCACCCAACAGAAAAACAATGTGACCCATTTTAGGTACCAGCAAATCATTTGAGAAAATCTATGATATACGGTTAGTTTTGTTTGATGGTGCCTCTTTGCTGTGTTTCTGTTGAACATTCACACCCCTGACTTTTCTGCTGTGACCAGAAGGTGGTATGACTTATATTCACATCAAGAAATAGACAAACTCTTTTATGTAAAGATGTGTATAACCTGTTATATTTGTCAAAACTCATACTGGTACGCTTTCATTTAACCTTACAATGTCTGCTGGTAGCTTATCACTGAGAGAAGTGCACATGTGAAGAGGATGATAGAAAGAAAGACCTTCACTCTTAAAATTATGTGGGTGAATCTATTCGTCATAGGGCCTGCATTTGCCATTAGCATGTTTATGTGCCTGTGTGAACATGTATTGAATAATTGCAGTCAGTCTATATGTATCATGTTGCATATTTGTCTTAGGATACTTTCTGTTCCCCCTCATTTAATCAGTCAAAATATGTTTTTTTGAAGTCAAAATAAAGCTGCTCAAATGATGAAAAGAGCAACTACAATCTATTTTGCAATCTCCAGACGTTGCCCCTTGCACGATCATTAATTACAAACACAAATTTCTGTGCGTCATACAGCACAAGACAGAGAAAAGAAATGTGTTTGCGCACCAGGGATTCTTTTAGATAAATTGTAATTGTTATTGTCCCTTTTTAATGCGCAGTAAATTAAATGCTTTCTCAACACACTAAACAGTGTGTCAGCACTAATGAAATTCATTGAATTAAAGTAAGACAGAGGTGAAGGGAAATGTTTGTCTCTGCCTGTGTTGTGTGTTTCTGTCTGTAAAAGTTGATTTGGATGGTTGTATAATGCCCTTGTGTGTAGTTTGGATAGAAGAAGAGATATAAATGCCTAATGGCGTGTGCGAGATGTTTGTTTAGGGAATGAGGATTTGATTTTCTTTTCCTTTCAGCTACAGTTAGGCCTACGCAACAAGAGAGCGACACAGAGGGGGAGCATGACAGAGAGACACAGCATGTATGTGACTGAGTGTGTGAGAGAGACATACTGGAGGATTGCAAATTAAACTGTGGCTTATCTTAGGGAGATAGAAATGTGTGGTGAAATCATTTTTGGTGAGTGGGAATGTGTGTATGTGTGAAAATCATATTTGTAATTTCACATTAATGTGCCAGTGGATAGAGACAATGGGAGACGGGGCACAATTGCGTCACTGATGGAGACTGTGTGTGTGTGTGTGTGTGTGTGTGTGAGTGAGTGAGTGAGTGTGAGATAGAGCGAGAGAGGGAGGGAAAGAGAGAGACAGAGAAAGCTGAGTTTTGTTTGAATTGTTCATTATTGGAGCGACAGTTAGCCCTGTTGCCATCCTGACACTGTCATGTTAATTACGTCCGATGAGACTCTGTCCCTTGATGCCTTTTTTTTTTTAATATCATTCTCTCTTCTATCATTCTCTCTCCCTCTTCTGTTTTCTTATTTCCCTCTGTCTCCATCTCCCCTTCTATATCCTTTTACGTACACTTCCTTTTTCTCCTTCTTCCCCAACCTTTCCCTCATTATTCTTCTCTCTCCATCTTCCCTCCTTCTGTCTTTTTATCTGATGTCCTCTGTTTCCTTCCCTTCCTCCATGTCCATCTAATCCTGTATTTCTATATTTCAGTACAGTCCACCTCCATCCCTCCCCTTGTATGTCTCCCTCCTTCCCCCCACTTAGCTAACCACCAACATCGCTGTCACAACCTTGATCCTGCTTTGCATAAGCAGTGGATGCCATCCTCTACTGTCTACACTGTCCCAGCTCCCCTACTGTTTACGGTCAATTAAATTGCTCCATTGCAGTGAAGTCAAGTATTTGTGTAGCTCTGAGGTTAAGCAAATTATAAGACTTGGCCATTAATGCAGAGGGATGGCTACTTCAAAGTTTACGCGGGGGAGGAAAATGATGTCCCCCCAATTGGCTGTTAGATGCCATATGCTTGGTGTATTTCTTGTAGCTGTATGTGTCCTGTATGTTTGTTTGAGTCATCCACTTAGTGGCTGACCTGCTCACATCTAACCTCTGTTTGCACTTTATTGAAGGGATGCTTTCTGTAATTTATAACAACAAGGCACATGCGGCAGGCTACCTTCTTTCCTTGAACAATAGGTATACAAAATATCCTTGGATGCCAAAGTTTTTGCCAAAGGATGTATGGTAGTCTTTGTTTCAGTCTTCAAAAAACTATTTAAACTGTAATGAGAACGATGCAAGAGGGTCCAATTTGGAGAGAACGCCCAAAAGCCAGAATTAAACTAATACCATTAAAGCAGCGGGAGAATAGGGTATAACACACCAAGTTTGATTTGGTGAGAGTCGAGGGGCAGACACTTGAGGAATGACATACGGTGTGTTAATGGTTTTTTTTGTACTCATGGTTTTTCAACAGTGGAGTTAATTTTCAAAGACCAAAACAATAAGACATTAAAGAGAAAAATGGGACAGCCAGAGGTTTTATGTGACCTTGTTGGTGTTGCAGTTTTACGAGTAAGTGGTGCATAAAACTTGTCAGACAACCAAAGATTCCCTGCAGCAGCTGTGAGGTGTGATACGACGTTGGGGTGGTGTTATTGATATTATGTTGACACAGTGGTGACTCCGCACAGTCGGAGTGATTCAGAGCTGCCTAGAGCCAGTACTCTCGTCATCACATTAGGCTTCATTAAGAACAAACAGTAACTGCTCATTATGTTGGTCACTATAATGGCTGACACAGTGGCCATTATGTTGATCTAACTTGCACAGTTTGCATCCCCATTTCAATTAACCGTCTAGTATGCTGAGATTTACATCTGCTGAGAAATGGGTGCACACAGATTCGACATCCAGTGAGTTTGAAAGGTGTGCGCTCAGGCTTTAATTTACACAGTTTTCCCTACTTACTAGTAGTAGCTGAAAAGATGAGGTGTGAGTGAAAATAGGTTGTAGAGGAAATAAAGTCTGTTGATGAGTGCTCTGATCTGCCAATCCGTCACGTTTACAAGCCACAAAACTGACTTTATTCTGGTGATTATGTCATCCAGAAGCTACTTGAACTGATCTGCCAACATGTTTGCCTGTTCATCTGAGGTTTTATGAATGGACATCAGAATCCCACATTATAGTTGTCACTGTATTTCCCCATTTTGCCATGTGTACGATATAATAAAACTACAAGATTAAATAGATTTACCCACACCTCCATCAAAACATAGGAAGTGCTCGTATTAAACTGGGAGCAGATGGAAAAAGTAGAAGCTTATTTAATCAAAGATATAAAGAAATACATTTATGTTGAAAGTCTGTCAAGCTTAAGTAAAGCTAGGAGGTTGTGCCTATAGACTGTGGCTACATAGAAGTAAGTAGAGCAGACTATTAAACTATAGACAAGCCTGTGTGACAAGCATGCTTGTGAAATCCAGCACCAAGATGTTGAGATTCTAACAAAGTCTTCTCTGCTCACAGGTTTATGCGAACATGTCTGTCTGTCACCTGTTACTGTGGAGACCAACTCTGCCTTATAATTTGGGGAGCCTGAAGTTGTGTCAGCCAATGAGACTTAGCCCAGATTTTCTTTTGAATTTCCCAGGTTGCACCACTGCACCTGTCTCAGCTGTTGCAGTGATGGTCCCACCTTGAAATCGGAAGAAAAGAAAGACAAGTCAGAAGAAAGGAATATATTGAAATCATCGATTTTCAAAAACTCTGTGTCACAAGTTGTTACCATGGCCAGGAAAAGTGTTTCTTGGACAAGTAGTTTCCTGTGACGGCTCCACTCAAGTAATTTGAGGTCTGATTCTCCTCTGTGACCTTAACGGACCAAGATGATGCTTTGTCTGCTGCTAATTCTGTCCATTTGGGTGGGGCCCGATCGAGCTGACTCTGCCCACTCCAACGAACGGCGAGTTGTAGCACATATCCCTGGTGACATCATCATTGGAGCGTTGTTCTCTGTCCATCATCAGCCTCCTGCTGACAAGGTAATGTTATGAATTTGTGTCTGTGTATGTCTGCAGGATAATCTCTGTGTCATAGTTAGAGGAACTCAATATTTGTGAATTCTCACATTTCCACTCACACTGATCTTCACATGTGATCCTGCCCTAAAAGAAGCATGTTGAAAATGTTACAGAAATTAAGACAGAAAATGATGGTC
Organism: Holacanthus passer; assembly: GCA_025331565.1. Classification (NCBI taxonomy): domain Eukaryota; kingdom Metazoa; phylum Chordata; class Actinopteri; family Pomacanthidae; genus Holacanthus; species Holacanthus passer. The sequence goes on along the minus strand of JAFREQ010000004.1, from coordinate 2,470,377 downwards.
AGAAAAATATCGTATCTGAATCTGCAGAGAGTCGTAATGTTGCTCTTCCTATTAAGACCCAAAGAACACATTCAATTTGTAGAATGGGTACTTTTGTGAGTCCATGAACCTTCAACCTCCATTAGCTGCCCCTGGAACCTGTAGTCACTCACTGACATTCAAGCTTTTTCCAACTCATTATAGATGCAAACAGGAAAAAAATGACTCTTTGTACATGGCAGTCATTCGAATATAAAACCAATATTAGTCCAGCAGTGAAGCACCTTTGTGTTAAAAGCGTAATTTGAAAAATGCGTCTTAGTGTTCATCCAGTCTGCTAAAAAATGAAAATGTTTTTGAATAATTGATGCCATTATCGGTAATGAGAACATTTAGACAACATTGTTATCTAAATGTCAGTTCAGTTTGACTAGATATTTTTTCTTCCGCTCTGTGCACCATGCACAGGTCCATGAGCGCAAGTGTGGTGCGGTGCGAGAGCAGTATGGCATCCAGAGGGTGGAGGCCATGATGCACACACTGGACCGCATCAACATTGATCCGCACATCCTTCCCAACATCACCCTGGGCTGTGAGATCCGGGACTCCTGTTGGCACTCCGCTGTGGCTCTGGAGCAGAGCATCGAGTTCATACGGGATTCGCTGGTCTCCTCTGACGAGGCCGAGGAGTGGGGTGGAGGAGGGTCCTGGGGAGGGGGAGGAGGTGGAGGAGCGACTATGAAGTGTGCAGACCCCTCTGCCACTCCAATGCGGGGGAAGAAACCCATTGTGGGTTTAATTGGACCAGGGTCAAGCTCAGTGGCCATCCAGGTCCAGAACCTTCTACAGCTGTTCAACATACCACAGATTGCCTACTCTGCCACCAGTATGGACCTCAGCGATAAGGTGAGACCATGTGCCTGTGGACAGATTTATATGTTATTGAAGTTGTACAGATGTAGGCTGATAGATATTAGAGGGAGTCAGTTAGAAAGAGAATGTGTTACTGCTACTTTAATGTACCTTTAATTTAACTATGTAGAATTACCCATTGTTTAACCGGATGTTCTAGATGCTCCTCGATAACTCTGCTTGTCACTGATTTTATTTCCATTGTTTCAGAGCCTTTATAAGTACTTTATGCGGGTGGTGCCTTCAGATGCCCAGCAGGCAAGAGCTATGGTGGACATTGTCAAGAGATACAACTGGAGCTACGTGTCTGCTATACACACTGAAGGTACAAGCAACCACACACTCTGTAACTGACTTTTGAACTCCTCTATCAAGTTCAGACATGGACACGCAGACTCTTGTTCTTGTTCTTTCTTCTTTGCTCTGCCTCTGCCTCATTATACTGATTGGCTCCTCGTTACATTTATTTACCTGAATCTTATCAAGAGTTAAAATTAATGGAACTGTAGCCCAAGTGGAATGTCCTTGATTGTATTCAAATGTTCAACTGTGCAGAAATTTGCGATGCTTCACAAAAAAAGAACTTTTTTTGAGAAATTAAAGCCAGGGAGAAAAAGCAGAAAAGTTGTCTTTCAAACAAGACAAGAGCATTTTCAGAGCAAGGACAAGATGAAAGACGAAGATAAGGGAGAAAGGAATGTAATTGGGAAGATTGGTTGTAGCAAGAGTGCAGCAGAGAGGGAGTGTTTTTTTAAAGAGATGAGTTTTTAGCTTATTAAGGTAAATGTGATTTTAAAAATTGAGTTATTGTAGCTGTGTTGAAGCTAATTAGAAGCCAAGTAGATGAAGCAGTAGTGTTCAAAAACAGCAGTGTAGATCAGTGGTTGCCACACTGCGAGCGAGGCAGACATTATGCCAGGGAACGTAGTCAAAGGAAGATGAAGTATCAGGTGTCACTGACGTCAAAGTATAAAGTATCCTCTTGAAATATATGCCTAAATCTGCAATGAAGAATGACAAGGGAGAAACACATAGTGACCTGGAGGAGGATTTTGTGCTATAGTCGTAGAAAATAATTTCAAGAGGAAAGGAAAGGAGTATGTTTTCAAAAGATATGTATTCGATATAGGCACAGAGTTTTACTCTACAAACTGGCTCAGTCACTCTGAAGATGGTAGTGAGTTGAGTCAGTTGGTTTACTGGTGGGAGATAGTGTGACAGCTTCAGGAACTGCAGGACAATGCAGTAACTGTGTCTCTGTGTGTGCATGTGTCCACTGAGAGAAGGCTTGTTGAACCTGAAAGTCTGAGATAAAGAGCAGTAAACACACACACACACACACACACACTATAAGGGCTCTAGATCCTGGCCTTACGAGGGCATTACAGCAGCATTTGAATTGAGGTATGAAAGGTTAGTGTGTATGTGTTCGTGGTGTGCATGTATACAAGTGTATATTCATATGTATATTAATTATGCTTGCATGTAGGTGTTTGTGTGCGTGTGGAGGAGGAGGGTAAAGAGTTAATGAAGAGGCAAACAACGTTACACAATGCAGCAGCTTATGTCAAACTCCATGAATGAAGCATATTACATATACATGGACTAGTTTGCATGGGCCCTTTATATCATAATATATGATTAATTAATCACTATGATTTGTGAGTTTTACAATTTATACATTATAATTAAGAGTAAAAATTGTGTAGGATTAAATATTTTTAATCCGCATGATAATCAACAAATGTAATAAATAATTGTTTATGGTATGTGTTAGTGGAAGAGTCAGGGAGAGATTTGGAAATAACATGCTAAACCCTAGTAACAACACTGTTTGTCAGGAAAGTATCTGTCTTCGTATTTCCTCAGACAGGCGGGTATGACCTTGGAACTGGTCTTCAAGGTTAGCTGCTGCCTTCTCAAATACAATCACTCTCAAACACAGAGAGTCAGGGAGGGAGGGTGGCACACAGAAGATGAAAAGAATTAGGAAGGGATAGGAAAGATAGAGAGAGAGATAAGGAAGAGGGGCAAAGGATAGGGAAGGCATTGGACGAATGAAGGGAGAGGAACAGAGAGGAGGTTGAGAGAGAGGGGAGGGATGAAAACGAAAGAGGAAGGGAGGAAATTAAGGGTTTATTGAGGTAAAAAGGAAGAATAACGGAATGAGGCACATGGGAGGAAGAAAGAATGGGGAAAGGAATGATAATACTGCCAGAAAACCACAGAAGACCAAGTACAAGGTGTCTTTGTGGCTGTGGAGTGCTTGGGACAGATAAGAGAGTGTACAGGAGCTGCAGATCCAGAGAAAGATGGGGGGTGGAGGGGTGAAGTTTATAGAGACTCATTAATTCTCTGCATTAACATTTTGCATCTGGAGGCAAGAGACGATAGAAACTGATACTCAAGAAAATGAATTATACATGTAATATCAGCATAGTAATTACATTGAAGTAATGAAGTAATATTGTTGGAGGGGGAACACTGTGAGAGAGCTATATCATACATGCCCAAATATATGCATGAACTGCGTGGATTTTACAATCGTTCCTTCTCTAATGGACGTGGAAGAAGTCTCTCTAGGTTTGACAGCATCTCTTTCGAATTGTGGTTGCAATGCTAAAATTAATGGACAGCCCGATGCAGTTTCAGGAGATGGACATGCTAAGCAATTTCCTATATCCCAAAATACAGAGGTCAGTCTGTAACACAAGTATAACAGGAGGATCAGGATAATAACAGGAGGGAATATGTAAATGTCATAATTTATACATCTCATCTCATAACCATCATCAGTTTATTTTGTCATTCTCGTATGATTATTTTGTTTCCAAGCTAAACTAGAAATTAGAGGTGAGATGGAAAGACACAAATATTTTATGCAAACAGATAAATAGTCATTAGCCAGTGCAACATAGCAACTCAGATGAGCTGTTTTACATAAAATATGTTTAAAGCCTCGTATTAAAAACAGAACAAGGGAACGGAAAGGTCTGGTGTGTTAAAAAGTAGGTGTACAGGCAAACAAAACGCTATATAAATTTATTTCGAGCAGAGATTTGTGGGACTCGCCATCAGTCATAGGAGGAACAGCAGCAGAAACACTGTCATTCCATCACACTGACATTTATGTTGTATCAGACGGAGGAGAAGTTGTAAAGTCTAACAGTTTTTACAATAAAATCTTTGTGGGGAGACCAGGCTGGAGCTGAAGGTGCTGGCCTGCTTCACTATTTGCTGTGAAGGAAATGGGAGGTGTTGTCCAATGTCCTTCTTTAATCGGCCATCGTCCACTTCCACTGTTGCTCACATGTATATTATAAATGCACTGTACTGTATCGATAAAGTGTTTCCATATTCTGTACAATATCTCACTTCCATGATATATAGTGTATATCAGTATGATCATAAAACAAGCTAATAATTCACACATATTGCTGCTATTGGGTCAGTGTTCAGTATGTATTTCACTGAAGAGAATCAACATTCTCCACCACACTGTACAGTTTAGTACTCCTTTGTTTCGTTCTTTCTCTGCCTCCCTCTCTCATTCCTCTCTGTGTCGCTCTGTTCAGTTCAATTCAATTCAGCTCAATGGGTTTTATTGACATGAAATTTGACATGTGTCACCCAGGCACGCTCCAACAGAAATTGATCAGTCTCTCTGTAAATCAAGATGTCAACCTTCTCTCCACCTCGTCCTCTTTACTCTCGCTCCCTTTTTTGTCTCTCTCACTTTCTCTCATTTCTGTTTGTTATTGGCTATTTTGATCCTGACGCCACCTATTCTCTCTCCCCTCTACTTTCTACTCTACTTTCCCTTTATTTCACCACCATCCCTCTCTCTCCCTGTCCATGGAGCGTGGCATGCCCTGTGCCTATTTAACTGTCATGGCCTTGGCAGGATTGAGGAAGATGAAGGTGGGATGGGTTGGGGAGGACAGTGCAGGGAAAGGTATAATGAATGGGGAAAAGGAGAATGACAGAATCTGCTCACATTTTTACCGTCGTCTCTGGCAGTGTCGCCTAGGGGCGAAGATTCAAAGTGGGTCATGGGCCAGTTTCTGGTGGGTCCCCATATAACAAGAGCTCTTCTGTGTTTTAATGAGCCTGGGTCACAGGACTACATCTACTCAAATTGGCTCAGGCTCAGATTTCAGAACTCCTGTTCTGGGAATCCATTTAATGGCTTCTGTTAAGTTAGATCGATGGTTTGCTAGCCCTCCTGCTGCCCAGGCTCTATCCATGATATCTATGAGGGAGTATTAAATAGAGATTTTCTATTGGCACAGATGTTAGTAAAGTCATTTAGGGGGAAAGTGTGTGAGCTAATGCCTTGGTAAAACCGATTAAAAGCATTTACTGGAGGATATATGAGTAGGGGAATTGTTTATTATACAAGGTATGTAATTGCCTGCACCTGTTTGCATATGCTTGCGTCAGTGCAAACAATATGCACTGATGCAAGTGCACATGTTTGTGTGTTTGTTTCTCTGTGTGTTTATTTACGAGAATGGTAGAATACACTATGGAAGGATACACTATTTTGTTATAGTACTAATGTTTGAAAACTCAGTATGCAGCTCAACAGTTAACTTAATCAATTTATACTGCGTTGGTCTTACACTAACCTGGATTGACAAATACTGGTTCGAGACACCGGTTGTTGAAAGTGATGTGATTTCTACTTGCCTGTTTGAGGAAAGTGAGACTTGTGGGCACAGACATGGTAAATATCTAGATCCAGACTCTGCCCAGTAGAATAAAAGCATTGCAAGTGGAGTTTGAGTGAAAACTACACATGTGGAGAAAATCATGGTTATGGTTATAGAACAGCTGATATGCATCCCATTTGCATTGCAAAACATGGGATAACAGACATGCACTTGTTGTCTAAAATTCATGAAATTATATCCAACAGCTGATTTTTAATAATACTAAGAGTCCTAGTAACCCATTTGGGTTTTTCTTCTAATAACACCCAATTACGGGTTTGAACTGAGCTTCTGACTGACATTAGAGCCCCATGGTATGACTTGCAGGGCAAGAAAAAAAAAGTCGTTCAGGGATACATATGTTAACTTAAATCTAAATTAGTGATCGTGACAACAACCTCTTTGAGCTTATTTAAGCTCCAGTGAGACTCTTCATGTCTTACAGGACGAGAGAAGTGCCGGCTTAATGTTTGTCCCATCCGTAAGCTACGGAATAGATTTGTGTCACTTATTGAGTGAGTAATCTCATTAACTGACTATTGAACAAAATGTTTAGCCATCATGTCCAGTGTCAGGTCAGTGTTTCTTTCTCCTGTAGCTCCAAGCTACAGTTTATATTTGCATTTCAAGTGAATGTAAAGTAGCACTGAAACAAGTAATTGATTAATTGATCAACTGAAACTTAATCTGTACATTTTCCAAAAATCAATTATTTGTAATTTTTTTTTTCTAGCAAAAGGGACAAGCTTCTGAATTGTGAGGATTTTCTGCTTTAATGTAATTTCATTGAATATCTTGGAATTATGTTACAGAATAGACTGTTGGTTGGAAAAAACAAGTAATTTGAAGACAGTTATTTGGACTTAACAGGCACAAACACATCTTGTTGGTGGGGAATCTTGCGTGTCTGTGTGCTAATGCCTGCTGTTCTGTATCTGTGTTTATGTGTGTGTTCTGTTAGTCATGTACCTCTGTAATCTCGTATAACTCTGTGTTTGACACAGTATGAGTGTCAGTCTGCCCCAGGGTATTACTGTGTTTGACATTTAGCTGCACATTGTTGCAGCACTCCAGATGTGATGTCGGGTATTGTGGCATTGGTGAGGATGGACTAGAAGTGGGAGAACAGAAAATCAGAGGGATCTTGAGGGAAAAGAAAGAGAGGGCTGTGACCAGAGGGAATGAGGGTAGAAAAGAGGAAACAAGACAAAGAAGGGAGACAGGACAAAGGGAGGGAACATGTAATTGCATGTAATAGACCTGATAAGAGTGACAAGAGGATGAGGATGGTAATTGAGAAGGATGGAGGAAGGATGAGAGGGAAAGGGGAGGGATGGAAACGAGAGGAGAAGAGACACAGAACCACGTGTGACGGTATCTTAAATTTTACTGCCTGATTTGCTGCTGCGAGAAAGCGGGGGTAGATGAAGCAAGTAGCTAGGGGGAGGAGAGGGAGCTCTGCAGAGGGCAAGAAGAAGACCCTTCAGCTTTGCATTTGATTGCATGTTGTAAAGTATTGCAATATATCAGATGAATAACAAGATGAGAAGGAGAGATCAAAGAAGAAGAGTGTATGTGAGGAGCACTCAGTGAGAAGGGATTTTTTTTATCATGCTCTTTGCAGATTTGTACTGTTGCAGCTGTAATTGATCTTTTTTGTTTATCATTAAAGCTATAGATTTAAACATAGGGATTAAAGAGAATCAGCTTTGTAGAGGAGATCAGAGAACGGTAAAAGGGGCAAAAGTACATTGGGGTAAAGGGGTCTAAAGAAAACAAAGGAAAGCTGTGAATGTGTGATCTCTGTGCTGGAGGTCTCAATTGGATTTTTCAGTGGGAGGTGATGAAACACAGGCAGTCACCATTTGTGAGAAGGAATTTTGAGGTAAATGTACTGTATATGAGGTGTTTTGTTCCAAAATGTGATGGTCAGCATGGAGCGACACAGGAGATCAAGGCTCACTAAGAGGGGGGTGGCACAGGGAGAGAACAGAGAGAAGGAAAGTAAGTTTTGGTTCCCTTGTACCTGTTCGCTACTAATGATGACATAGTGACATACTTGAGATATGAGGTCAATATTTGTCAAATTAAGCGACAGGTTTGCAGGAAAGTTTTCTGTGAAATCAAGTTAATTTCCAGTTCTTTTTGGTTGTAGCCTACCGTGCACCTTAAACTGATGAATATGTGTGTGCGTGGGTGGGTGGCTTTTTGTTTGGGATGGATGGGAGCGTAAGTGCATTCATGTGAGACTGTGCTACTAATGTAAAATAGCATGGAGAGCTTGCATGTGTGTTTGAGATGGAGTGATAAAGAGACACATCGACAGGCTTACGGAGTGAGAGAGAGAGAGAGAAACAGATGTCTCGCACATAAATCCCTGTTGAGACCAGAGTGAAGTAGGTTACAAGCTTTATCGATTTTGATGATGGTAACTGTGTGTGTGTGTGTGTGTGTGTGTGTGTGTGTGTGTGTGTGTGTGTGTGTGTGTGGGGGAAGGACGGTCTGTACCATCTGTCTCCCATTCCTCTCACTGAGACACTAATTACAGGACTTTACACTTCGCTCCACCACACTCATCATTGGCCTGACTACACACACACTCACACACAAACACACTGTGATTCAGCAATGGTCAGGGATTGCAGGACCTCTTTTACTTTCTGTGTGTGCTCTCCTTTCCTGCCATGATTTTCCATCTCGCTTGTCTTTTCTGTACCTCTGTCCTTTTCCCACTTTGTTTCCAGCACTTTTTCTCCTTTGACCTCTTCATGTTCCTCATCCATTTAAGTGGAGCACAGATCAATGATACCTAATTAGGCTGCATTGTATTGTTGATAACATACTCAGTAAAAGGAGGACACATTAGAAGATTTAACAATCTCACTGAGAGAGAAAAGAGAGAGACACTGGTAAAAAGGGCGAGAAAGAGAGAGATCTTTTCTTCAATCAACACAGAGAAAGGAAAGAGATAAAAGGGAGAGCAAGAGAAATTAAAGAGGGGAATCCTATCATATTCTTTGCCAGTGTGTACAACCCTTCATTAGCATAAATTCCAGGTCACCCACTTTCTCTGGCAAAGAAATGGGTGCCACAGTGGGGAGACGCTTTCTCTGACATAAATTTGAGCTTTTACGAGTAGTGCAGTAGCAGGCAAGTTGGTGCAGTGGGCATGTTTTTGAAAATCAGTAGGGATCAGGTCTTTAACTGTCATCCTTTCCTCCAAAATTCTAAAGTGTCTCTAAGGAAAAAATAGGTAATTCATGACTTGAACTGAAATAATAATAATTTTGCACATCTTCCTTTGTATATGCATATATAAATGTTTCTGTCTGTCTTGACACACATTCGTCCGTGTTCCTCTGCGTTACAAACAGTAGTTTTAGTCATTTAAAACAAAACTGAATTGATTAAATACCCGTCGTACTTACCCTTTCTGTGGTTTTCCAGGCAACTATGGTGAAAGTGGGATGGAAGCGTTCAAGGACATGGCGGCCAAGGAAGGCATCTGTATTGCACACTCTGGTAAGATAGTCATGTCAAGACAACCAGAGTAAACTAAGCAATATTATTCCCAAACAGACTTGTAGAAATGTGTAGTCAAGTAAGAAACTGCATTGAATTTTATTGGGTGCACAGTTTGTGCAAGGGTTTGTTAGCATTTTTACACAAACAGCAATAAGCAGCAGTTATATCTAAATACCTTTTACATTTAGTCAAACAAAGACACCATGGTGTCAGCAGTTAAAATGAATTTAACAGCCGTATCAGGTTACAGACATCCACTAAACAAGAAGACATATTTTACAATAAAGGTTGGCCTGTTGTTTTATTACCTTGTGAAGCCTTACATTTCACACTGTGGGTGTCAGGTGGTTGACACTTGAGCACAGTGAAATAATGAAATAGAAAAACTGTGACACAGAAAAAACAAATGAAGCTCAACACTTGAAGCAAGAGAGATCCATACATATCACACTCAGACCACGTTTGTATTTGTCTGACATGTTTTTCCTCAGGCAAAATCTGGAGCAATGCTGGAGAGCAGAGCTTTGACCGGCTGCTGGAGAGACTGAGGGCCCACCTGCCCAAGGCCAGGGTGGTGGCTTGTTTCTGTGAAGGCATGACTGTCCGCAACATTCTCATGGCCATGAGACGCCAGGGTCTGGTCGGAGAGTTCCTGCTCATTGGCAGGTCAGTGGCGCTACAAAGTTCAGTTGTGCTGTATTATGTTGAGCAATGGTATGTGACTGTACTCAAGGGATATACAGGGTTTCCCACAGAAAATGCTCTCTGACTTTGTGTCCTACAATGTATTTACTGAAGTAATGGCTCCTCGATTTCCTCTGTTTACTCTGTGCCAGTGAGTCCTCCTCACTTTACGGAATTTGAAAATGATTGGATCAGTAAAAATCAGTTGGAAAAAAATCGTAACTAGTGTGTTCTCCATTATACAGCCAAGCAGCTATATTAAATGTATGATCCATTGGGGATTTCAGCCACTGGGTATTTTGGAGGGCAGATGGAGAGCCAAAGCTGTGGCTCTGCACATAACCCTCTTATGAGAGCCATTGATGATTAGAAATACAGAGCTATTAATGTTAAAATGAGCACTCAGCTGGTAAATATCTACTTCAGCCAAGGTCTGCAGGTACTGATTGTCAAACATCACAGTAACGTCAACCTGGTCTTTGTGCTGCTGGCATTCTTTCCGCACATATCCCCAGATGATTGTGACTGATTGAGCCTTTTGCCTCAAACGTTTCCCAACTGGAAAAAAACTGACAAGTGTTGCTTCCTGATTTTGTGACATATTTTTTAAATTACCATTAAACAAATGAATGATAAGCCTCATAAATCATCAAACATTATAATTAGCTGAGCTGAGCTAGACAGATACAGATATATCTTCTTTCTATTAATTTAGTTTCTGGACTGTTTATTTCATAAATGTGCATTAATTTCTTTTGATGCTGGTGGAGGAAGTCATTAATTCAATGGGGGGTGGCCTGTATCTCCTGCAGAAGCCCTTGTATAAACAGCATTAGCCAGGGCTTGACATTACCACTGAGCAACAAGTTAAGTTTATTCTGTGGCTGGTCAACCTCATAGTTTCTAGCTCTTGTTTGAGGAGTCTGCTTTGCTTTACAAACTCTTTGTCATGAACATTAATTTGACCAGTTGATTTTGAACTGTGTCTTGTCAGTTCAAAAGGTAATGCCGTGTCTCTGCAAAATGGTGGCGCAGTAGTCTTTGTATCACAAACACAAGGAAGCATACTGAATGGTGCTAAATACTTAAATATTCTGTACATCCAAACCTTAGAGAAAGAGACATTGGTGCCCTTTACATATTCACAAAAACATACACAGAGCCACATGCTGTTTTAAATTTTAGATATGGTTTTCATATTAAGCTTTGTTCTTAAGATATTCTACATCTGTCCACATGTATATATGTGTGTGTTTGTGCACGCATGTATGCATGTGTGTATATGAAAGTTGTTTCTAAGCCTCTTGAGCTTTGCTTGCCATGCTAACTGTGCAATAAACATAAGATGAATAATGATTTTAGCATCTATGCTATCCATTAGGCAGAGCAAAACAGACTTTGAGTGGAAGTATTATGTGATTATCATTGAAATGCCACAAATATAATTCTGTTCAATTCTATTCTACTCTTTCCCCCAGTGATCTGCGCTGTGTAACTAAAAGATAGCAGTTTTGTTGTCATCGCCATCCTGATGCTCATTACCATCATGCTCATCTTACACATCATCTTCATCGTCATCATCATCATCACTGTCATCCTGCTGAGAGTGAGGTAAAGTCTTAAACCACACTAAATATGTATATCCTGTTCATTTGGTTTGCCTTGCCAGTGATGAAAGTGGAAAGAGAGAGAGAACGATTATGATACGGAGAGAAAGATTCTGTCCTCATAACTCTGATATCCTGTCATGGGTTAAGTTGTTTTTAAGTTGGGAGCATTTATAATACAGAGGGTTTGATGGATAGTGTCAGTCCATATTCAATGATATTACACAGATATTCATCTGTTTTGAGTGCTGGCCCGAAGCTACAAAACTGAGGAAAATCCCGCAACAGTGCTCTCCCCTCCTCAAACAATTACTGTGAATGTGCCTTTGAGCAAAACACTTAACCTCCAACTGATCCAGTGGAGCGGCTCAGTGGTTAGTAGTAGAAATATATGGAAGCTCCTAAATGTGAATATGTGGAAGCGGACAAAAGTCAAACTGTAAAGAAAACAAATGTCGTTGTCAGTCAGAGTTAGAGGCATACAAAATTGTTATTCACCGCTGCAGAAACCTGGGCTTTGTTTCTTGGCAGAGGTAGCTTGAAGAGACTCTGAGCATTCCAGTAAACCCAATTTGTGGTTTTGGCAGGCTCTTATCCTTGTCACTGGTTTGTCATGTTTCTTTTAATTGGTTATTTAAAGCACCTGCATGGAGGAAAGTGGGATCAGGGATATAGCAGGATCCTCCCTCACATTACACTCTTCTGGTGAAACTCATTGCTGTCAGGTAAAAAAGAAGCAGCTGGCGTTGCACATGGCTGTCTTAACGCCTCCCCGGGACAACTGTAAAATTAGCAGTGACAATAACTGCACGTCAGGGGGAATCGGACATTCCCAATTAGGAAGTAAAAGAGGAGAACATTCTTCGATAAATAGATGTGACTGATAAATAAAAATGAAGATGAAAAGACCACTTTTTTTACACCACATTGGCTCTGAAATTTAGCACGGCAATTTATTCCATTTTAACAACAACAACCTAATGAAGTGTTATTTTATATTTAATCTGAGACGTTATCTTGATATAACTTACTGCCAAATTAAATTAACTTAGTCCAGCAGTTTCCTTAAATTATACAAGACCATCTTGATACCAGTAGAATAGTCTCACTCATTTCATACTCTATGGCTACTTGTCATGTTAAAATTTCTTGAGCAAAATGAAAAAGCGTTTACATCGACTATAGCTCTCACATCATTTGGCTTTCCGCTTATATGAAGAAAATAGTTTTCTGAAGATGAATATTGAAACTAATGGCTTGTTAAAATTCGTATTTTTTGCAGTACATCTTGTAGTCCTCTGTCTGTGGCCAGTCTGTTTTGATTAGGTCATTTAATTGAATTTCAGCCTTCGTTAGCATCAGCATCATAAATGGACTGTAGCTGTAAATTGGAAATGGTCATAGGTGGGTGCCCTGCTCACTGGAGGTCTGGGGAAGGAACTTCTGATTAGCCCAGTTGGGCAGACACTTGTTTAACACCGGGATAATTACATTACCACAAGAGTGCACAGAAGATTATTCAGTTACCTAGGGCAGATAACTATGGTCATTAAAAGAGTAGAATATCACAAGATCTCTACATTGCATTGTTACTGTTTGAAATAGACTAAGTGCTGGATGCCGTACAACATGTAGGATGAATGTTTGATTCTCCCTGAATCCTGTCTGCCTGTATTATCCCCTCTAAGATTGCCTGGATGTTATGTATCAGTCTAGAAATTGATTTTGCGGCTTCTCATTTTTTGAATCGGTCAAGTCACTTCTCTGTTAGTATATTTCTTTGATCTGTATACACCCTCCAACCTCTCAAAATGAAATCATTTTGAGAAACTATACTGTACTCCTTTTAAAATGAAGCACTGATGAAACAACCCACTAGTGCTATTATGATTTTTTTCTGACATATACTCAATTGAAAACAGTACAAAGAGATAGGTAAAGGTATATTTAATGTTTAATCTCATTAATTTCATTGATTGTAAATTGTAAATATCTGCTTATTCTGAATTTGAGGCCAGCAACACGTTTCAAACAAGTTGGGACAGGAGCAACAAAAGACTGTGAAAGTTGTGGACTGATCCAAAAACACCTGTTTGGATCATTCCACAGGTAAACAGGTTCATTGGTAACAGGTGATAGTATCATGATTGGGTATGAAAGGGTATAAAATGTTTGTAGGTAAACACAGTTTGTTTGCAAATGATTGCACTCTGTTTTTATTTGTTTTACACAGCATCGCTACTTTTTGGAAGCGGGGTTTTAGACATTGGTAGAAACGTCTTAACTACCTTAAACTCTTCTGAATTGAAGTATCTGCTACTTCAAGGCTTTTTGCTGTTGATATAAACATTGCAGTTATGTTGCACTTTTAATGAGCTGATCAGTTCAATAAGTTTGTTAAATAAATATATTTTTTACAAAGTAATAAGTGGTATTGTGTACAATGATAATAACATTAGCATAATACTACATTGACAATAACATAATATACAGTACAAACCCAAGATTATTAAGTGCAGTGAAGATTTTAGAGTGACATCAGGAATACTGCCAATGTATGTCATTTACATGAAATTGCCCTTTAAATTGTGTTGATTTTTAAAAGCCCCAGCAGGGGCTCATTGTGTTTCTGTTTTTAGATTTTTTTATGTTCTTCTTCTAGAAATAATCCTAAAAACCCACATCAGGTCCTGGGGCTAACTACCACATCACAAGAAAACTATGTCACTCTCTCACACACCCATACACACCCACACAGGCACACACACCCACCCACATACACAGTCTGGATTTGGAGCCTGCATGTATTGATTGCTTCTGTCCCATAATTCCTCATGGTGCCAGCAGGCTACAGACCCATTAATGAATAGCTGGGCTGAGATAAATATCTAGAGCCACATGGGACACGCAAACACTCCCCCACGCTTACACATCCACACATACACATATGCTTACCAGCACGAATTTGCGTGCTCCTGTGTCATTAGTTTTTCCCTAAATCAACTTAATAGCCTCTTTTATCTGTCTTCAAGTGAAGTAGGCTCTTTTTCTCAAATTCAGATGAGGTCTTATTAATGACATAAACACATAAATCTGTTTCAGCCACCAATTGTAAAATGTTACATCCCTCCTCACTTATTTTGCAGCCATACATAAGAACCACCCACTGAAATACATTTTGTATTTGTCCAACTACACAGTTTTTGATGATGCCCCATTGGCACGACCCTGTAGCAGACATGGACAAATGTTGTCTGACTTGTTAGTCTAAAAAACCTTCACAAACCCTAAATTCTCTAAATGACATATTGCAGAATGATTGTAGATTGTGTGTGTGGCTGTGTGCATCTGTGTTGACATACTGTACCAGGCAAAACCTACAATCGACAGTATGAGTTAGCTTGTGGAGTAAATGTATAGGTGTATGGCTCATTGGGTCAGGCAGCAGGAGGAGGAGGATTGTATTTACCTTCTTGTATATACACATTCACACATGCTCACACAAAATGCACTGTTGCACTGTCCTTCCTCACTATAAATTTCCATCCAGGCCATGCAGGGCAGTCAGTGATGATGAGCTATAGCTTATCATATGGTTGACTTCACAGTGACAACATCTCTCTATTTTATGGTTAGTCATTACAGTCTGAAATATGCTTCCCTCACAAGCTCGGTCTGCCTTTTACCTGTTACTGTACTGAATATCCACTCAATCAGTGTTATTTATAAATGGCTTTATTTTCTCACTTGCAGCTGTTTTCAGGGAAACATTTTCTGTACTATGCATGTCCTTGACAAGGAGACCCAAGTTCAAAAACAACTAAAACATTGGTTAGATAGAAAGTGCAAATATGAATATACATAATAGGTTAAAACCAATATATGCAAGTTTTGCAGCCTTACAGTTCAAGGAGTGTTGTTGCATTTCCATGGCAGCCACAAGGCTGGATTCTCTGTGTTTTCAGAAGAGGCAGATATTTTAACTGGTGCTAAAGAAACAACTATACTGTTGAATGAATTGAAAGAGAATAGTTTGAATCAGAAGTCAAAAAGCAGACTGTCTCTGGAGATCATCCAGCACAAGTCTACACCCCTTCTGCCTGCTGTTGCCATGGAAATATCCCTGACCATATTTGGATGAATCCAGCAGCTGGGGTGATATGTGGCGCATGCGCATGTGTTTATATGAATGGCTATGTGCATGCGTGGGTGCATTTGTATATGTGTGTGCGACTGTCAGGAAATGTGCCGGGTTTTTCTGTCGTATTGAGAGTGCCATTAACTACATTCAGCTCTGTTCAAAGAAGGGCTTATTGATAATGCTAATGGACATTTCAGAGCCTGAACAGTTGATATTCTCTGACCCTGCTGCCCTCTCATGTTCCATAACTCTCTTCTTTGTCACCTTCCTTGTCTTTGTCGGGCTCTCCCTCATTTTCAGTGCTCCTTCTCTTTCCTCATCAGTCTGTTCCTTTCTCTCTCTCATTTGTGACTTTATCTCATTGTCTCTCGCTCTCTGTCACTGCGTCCCTCTCAGAATCCAGCTGCTTGCGTTTTGTCAGAGCGTAAGAGTGTGATGTATGAGAACAGAGACCCTGAAATGATCGCTTAACAGAGGTCAGACCCCCGCAGTGTCCCACTTCACACCCCAGCTGTCTGTTAAGGCTGCGCTTCCTTGTGGTTTTAAATCGAGAGAAATTGGAAAGAGAAAGGTTAAACGGCATCTTGTGGCAAAAACATCTGAGTGACTCAAGATATCTCAAAGCGGCACATCTTAAAAATTGATTTTTAGTGGATTGTACACCTGTGTGGCAGTGAGAGGAGATCAAAGACATGGTGAGAGCAGAACAGGGAAGCAGAGCGAGGAGGGGAAGGAAAGATGCAAAAAGGCAAGGAATAGGAAAGAAAAGAGAAGATGATTGAAGAGAGGAGAGATTAACAGTTTAGGGCAGAGGACTGGTGTAATGTGTGTGTGTGTGTGTGTGTGTATGTGTGCTTCAAATATCGCGGTAGTAAAAGACTTCTTGTCCGACAGGAAAAGCAAATCCCACGCAGTAGGATAGTAATTTACGCATCACCGCTGGGTTTGGGATGCATCTGCACTTGCAAAAACACACACTTACATGGGCACACATAACACACAGAGGTGATGAACACACACATCCTGTACATGCACACACAAACAGGGTCTATTCCAGTCTGTGAGTTGACATGGACAGCATCGTGTTAATTTAGCCTTGATTAAAACAAGAGCTGCTTCCTGTCATTTAATTGATGAAACGATGGAAATTATTTCTGCTATTTCTTTTCATAGCTTTGCAATAAAGGCTGTTAGTAATTAAACACAGGGGAATATGTAGGGAAGAACCATGGATGGATAAAATTGGAGGGAGACAGAGGAGATTAAGAGATATTTGTTTTTCATGTGTATTTGCAGGTCTGTGTGATTATACATTGTCAGTGTTTATTTGCCTACGTATAAGTTTGTGCATCTTGGTTTATACAAATGTGAGACATTGTGTGTGTGTGTAATTGTGTGAGTGAGTGTGTGACTGACTGCATCAAACTGTGTTTAAGTGTAGTGAGCGAATGATCTCCCTATGGTGCGGTCTCATTGTGAGATCAATAGATGGTGTGTGGCTCTGTGGCTTCTATTTGGAGTCTCACTGAGACACTGCAACTGAACACACATACTGCATGTTCTTGACACTGTTACTGAAATGTGAGTAAACAGTCCAAATGTGTTTAAACTGGGTGTAGAAATGTAACATTGCAAATCTTTGCTAGTGGCACAAATCTTGTTCCTAGTCCCCAGTAGTCTGAACAGGGGCATCGCGCTTTGGGACCAAATTAATCTCTGGGAATGTTTGTATTTTTGGAAGCCTAATCAATAACCTACCCCACAATCAACATTTTCCAAAGATTTCTTGTCTGTAGAGCAATTAATGAGCCATCTGTCTTTCAACTGTGATTTCTCTGTTGGATTCTCAGATTCCACTGGTCTGATTTTGCAGAAAATACTGATAGCTGATTGTTAATGTGCCAAAGTCACGTCCAGGCTAGTCTCTCTGTGACTCAATGCAATCTCTCATGCAATTACTTTGTTAGCAAACAAAAATCTCCAGCTCCCACAAAAATTTGCCAGGTATTTTTGTCATCATAACATTTTCTTGTGAAGTAATTTCCCCCCCTTGTAGCTGTCATCTCTGCTTTCCAAAAAATTGTGCACTGTTTGGACCTCTATCCTGCTGCTATTACAGAGATTTCTGAACTAGCTAAAACCCCTGGACTCGCACATGGACTCACCTCTTCTGTTGAGCTACCAACAATATGTTTTATAATTGTTGAGGAATTATTAGACAAATTCTATCCTAATCTGGACATATGGAGTGAACCACAAACTGGATTTTTTTGTTACCTGCCTTATTACGCATTGTGAATGAAGTTTTCTTACTTCTGGAACAAAATGCAAAAGTTCTGGTTTCAAATTGCTCCCTGTATTTGACTCCAACATGCAATATGTTGCATTGATAGTCATGTTGGGTTTGCTTTAAAGTCAGGGATGATTCTCTTTGGCTCTTTGTTATAACTTGAGGGGGCGGTTCATCTTGTTTTATGCATTTTCCATTCCAATCTTTGCTGAACCTTTGATTCCAGACCTTTGTCTTCTTCAAGAGCTTCACTTTTTCTACTCTTTTTTTAATTGAGTATGATATAAACTCGAACTTACTTGTGCAAAATGGAGCATATATTGTTTTCATGATTTGTACACACAACTGCCGACCAAATGAACTCAGCCAGAACAGCTTTTACCATTCATCCAGTGCCAACCATGACCAAAACCTTAAGAATAAGATCTTTACTTAATATTAAACAAAAAACTCAAAACTCTACAGTTATTTGACAAATATGCACGGGGCCACCACCTTACAGTTAGTTTCGATATTGTGTTTATTGTTTTATTCAGAGAACTGTTTTGTCATTGTTATTGACATTGACACTTTTGTTGCATCAATCCCTTTTTCTCTGAATTTGACAAAGGAAGAAATTCATGAAGCAAAGTGCCTTGGATCTCTTTCTTCCTTGGTGTCAAATGTGTCAACCACATATCAAAGAACTCTGTCAGTAGGTTTATGTCTTCACATTTTAAACCGCAACGAAACTCTGCCTTGACTTTCATTTTCTGTTGTCAGCTTGGGTGAAGTCATCTAATAAGACAGCCAATCAAAAGGCTGCTGAACTGAAACTATCCAATATAAAAGAATTCTTTATTCAACTCACAGGTATTTCCCTGTATTTCTCTGTCTCTTTGTCAGTATGTCTTTTACCCCTCTGTCTCTTTCTCTTCCTGCTCCTGTGTTCTTGACATTTTACTTCTCTCTCTTCATGCCCCTACCTTTATTGTTTCCTTTCTGGTCTCTAGGTTTAACTTGAGAGGAAGGTCTGCTCATGAATGTTTGTTTAAGTGGAAAGACTCACAGTGATATCCACAACACCAGCTTTCCTGTTGCTCAAAGACAGATAGTTTCTTTTTTCATATTTCAGCCATCAGGATGAGAGAGTGGAGCTGCTCAAATACACGGGTGTAAATAATTCTTTTGAGTTGTATACAATCATGCATTGCACTGGTGCATTTACTAAATACATGAATAGAATAGAAATGAGAATCATACATAGAGAACAAAGTCTTGAATAAGGGCTCTTTCTCTCTCTTCCATTTTATCGTTTTAATATTGCAGCCTTATTTTCTTCTCCACGATGAGAAACTAACTCGAGTAGACAACAAAATATCTTAACCGGTGTAAGTATTCCATAAAACGGCAACAAACAGACTCACTGTGCTCTCTCAACTACTTTAAAAGAAATATTGGAAGAGTTCTTTATAAGCTTTTTGACAGCATTGCCTCATAGCAGTTGTCTTCTTGTATCTGATGCTGTAAAGTTGGTATCTGTCCATACAGTTGTACAGGGGATTAACTCAATAACAGGAGCACCTGTTATTATATCCTGTACAGTATTTCCCAATCTCATATAAATCAGAGACAGAGGAAATCTGTATATGACAAAATTATATTTATATTCAATGACACTCTTGGAGAGGCATTGTTTTGCTGTTATTGTGTCCATTCCCTCTAGGTCAGTAGGATTTTAGCTGTGAATTCTTTTTAATGGGATGGTAAGAAGAGAAGAGAAATATCAGACTTATGTTATAAAAGATTGTGGAATGACCACTCTTCCTGTTTATAATAATCACTTTCAGTAAAAAGGAGTAGTAGTGTTCAGGTTCAGTAAAGCTAAAGCTTCAAGAACATCTTTAAAGTCACACAGAAGTGACATGTCAATGGTGTTGCATAGGTTCAATGAACAGCATTTCTGGTTGAAACAGCATATTTAAGGAATGAGGACTTTGAATTTAAATTTCTCAATCAATCATACAACCTTAAATTCGCAATTTCTTTTGGTCCCATACTAGTCATCCTTTGAGTACATCAGCATATGAGTGGCTGCTTTAAAAATCTTCCTAAAATCCAACCATTAGGCACTTCTGCTGCTGCACATCCCCTTCATCTTTTTTCTCTGTTATCACTGTAAGAGACAGGCTGATTAATGACTGCTGGTAATCTCTCAGCAGTTAGAGAGGAGGAAAACACTGAGAGATTCAAGAACAAAAGAAGAAGACAGGAATTTCTAATGGTATTCCAACTCTCAGAGTCTCTTGACAGGGAATTAAGAGGTTTTCCATATATAGGGCAGACCTCTGGGCATGGACACACACACTCACAGCCAACATAATGTGCACACACGTACGCTTTCACACACAAACACACACACATACACAACTGTACACACCTGTATTCCTTAGCCTCTTGGCTTACCAACATGTGCCATGTGCAAAAATGCATGCATGTGTATGCATATACACACACATGGGCATGAGCTGACACACAAACACACCTACAAACACATATTCATCCTCTTATTGCTCTCCCAGGGAATGGCCTTATCCTCTTACAGCACTCCAATGGGAAAAGTGCTGGGAATTAGAGAGGATAGGAGGGGGAGAGAGAGAGAGGCAGACAGACAGACAGACAGACAGACAGAGAGAAAGAGACAAAGGCAGTAGGAAAGGGAGATTGACAGAAGGTTTCCAAGAGTAAATATATATCTGTTCTTGTGTGAATTTGTGCTCATGAATCTGTGTTGGTAGAACAAACCATGCTGTTTGCGCGGTTCGTCTGTTGTGAGTTCTCAGTTCGGCATTTTGCTGCTCATTTTCTGAGATTTACACTGTGGGATTAAACTGACTATTTCGTCAGCCTAGTGGTTCAGCATATTCAAATACACACTCACACATACATGCACACAAATAATCCTTTTTATAGTTGTTATAGGAATCCACACAGGAATCTAAAGGGTTTCCCCTTTGTCTTGTTGTGCAAATGTTCTGAACATTCATTTAACTGTACTTTTTTTTAACATGGGTATCAAGATGACATAAATTAATAAGAACTAAGATTTCATCAGGACACAAATGGCCTCTGATGTCTGCTGTAAGTACTCTTTCTTTCTTCTGACTGTTTCCATTTCGACACTTTATTTTCTGTATCTCTACTTCATTTCAGTAACTGGCAGCAGCTTTTCAGCCTCTTTCTTTCTTCTTCAGAATATGCTTGCTTTTCATCCATCATACATTTGAAAGGCTATCTGTGAAGAATTGCTCTGCCATCTACTGAAGTGCCTGGACAGGAAATGAATTGGCCCTTAATTTAGCTCCGACAATGAACCAGGCAAAGGTAATTAAGAGAAATATGAACTGTGATGCCTCTGAGAAATGGCAGAGCCCTAGTGAAACAAAAGACATGAATACGGAAGAATTGAGGCTGCTGACTCTTATGTCAGATACCATATTTTGAAATTGTTTTTCTGCTTTTGTGTGAACAGCACAGAGAAATGCGAGCAATTGAAGAAATGGGATTACATGACACAGGCCAAGAGGAAGACTGCAACTAATCCTCAGTATTTTATTAACTGTTCTCCTTTGTCTTATTGAGTTGACGTCAGCTCTTCCTGGCGTTGAGTAAAACTGATGCTTGCATCAATTCATCACATCAGACAGTTCAGTTGCCTTCAGTTGTGTTAATGGGTTACAGCAAGAAATGGGTCATCAAATTAAATGAAATATTAGCTGAAAATGAGTTGCCTTTACTGATTCCCACAAAATATATTAAGGAAATGGACCGTCTTACACTGGCTTTAGACATGACACATTGTACCCAAAAGGAACTATCATGAACCACAAGTCATTCATACTGAGACAAACTGAAATGGTGCTTGTTTTTGGGAGAACTGCGTGTATAGGCATTCAGGAAGCTCAAGTCATCATAGTCTCTGCCAATACAAATATAACCCCCATGTTTCAAAAAAGTTGGGACAGGGGCATGTTTACCATTGTGTTGCATCACTTTGTAAACTTTTGGGAACCGAGGAGACTGGTTTCTGGAGTTTTGAAGGTGAAATGTCGTCCCATTCTCACCTGATATAGGATTTCAGCTGCTCAACAGTTCGGGGTCTCCTTTGCTGTATTTTCCATTTCATGAGAGGCCAAATGTTTTCAACAGGTGACAAGTTGAGACTGCAGACAGGCCAGTTTAGCACCTGGGCTTTTCTACTATGGAGCCATGCTGTTGTTATACGTCCAGACTGTGGTTTGGTTTTGTCTTCAATGTTCAGCATTAATGGTGCCATCTCAGATGTGTAAGCCACCCATGCCATGGACTCTTATGCATCTCCATACCATCACAGATACTGGCTTTTGAACAGTTCGCTGATAACAAGCCGGGTGGTCCCTCTCTCTCCTCGGCACCCATGATTTCCAAAAAGAATGTCAAATTTTGAAGTCGCTAGCGTTACTGGATCATATTTATATATGGTTCCCTCTTTGCGTGGTACAGTTTTAACTTGCATTTGTGCATGCAGGGACGAACTGTGTTCACAGAAAATGGTTTTTGGAAGTGATTTTGAGCCCATGCAGTGATTTCCACTACCGAGTCATGTCTGTCCCTTTTGTACAGAGATTTCTCCAGATTCTCTGAATCTTTCTATTCTGACACTGAACTATTTGCTCACACAGTGTCTCACAGAGTGGTGAATCTTTACTTCTGAGAGACTCATCCTCTCTGGAATGCGCTTTTTATACCCAGTCATGTTACTCCAGGTGTTTGTTTTTTTTTTTTAGCATTGCACAACTTTTCCAGTGTTTTGTTTGTCCCAACTTTTTTTTGAAACATGTTGCTGGCATCAAATTTAAAATGCGCATATATTTTTCATAGAGCAATAAGATTTTATCACTATCACTTATTTTCAGCATCCCAACTTTTTTGGAATTGGGGTTGTACATATGTAAACCATATACAATATTATGTTGTACTAAAGTAGCTTCATGTAAACCCAAACACACATTGTAGGATCATAAACTGTACAAAGCAAACAAAGCTTAAATTGTACCTGGTCCAACAGATATTCAGAGAGTCAAAAAATTTTTTGTATTAGCTCTTGGATTGTCGTGCCATGGCATTGACCTGCTTCCAAAACAGCTGTCTTTTGTGTACTTTCAGCATGGTGATGGTCTATACAGTCAAAAGCTTCTTGGCCTTTTCATCATACTTCTTTTAGAAATAAGCAAGCAGAGATAATAGGGCTGGGCGATATAGCCAAAATCTTCCATCAAGGTATATGTCGTTTTATATGACATTAACGGTATATATCACAATACTGTAATTATTCTGTGAATTCATCTTAAACTCTTAAATACTTCATCATTTTTGATTATTCGGAAAAAAACAACTGCCTCACATGAGACAACACTTGCCTTTAAAAACTAAAAGACTCAAAACAGTAAAACTAACACAATTTCAAAATGGTTCCAAATGAGAACAGTTATTTCAAGTGTTACATGTTTTAATATTTACAGATGCAAAGAAATACCACACTGACTTCATTCAGTTCAATATAAAATGGCACTGTAATTACACTGTCACTCTCATCCTCTAAGTTTTCTTGTCACTCTTTTCTTCTATGGTGAACCAGCTTAGAGGTGCATTAAAGCCATCAGCTGTCGCTCTCATGTCACATGATAAACAGTTACCACAACATGGTAAACAGTCTTGTGTATTTCCTTGTGAGGCTACTGGATTCACGATCATGCCCCATTACGAGATCATGTGAGAATCCAGTCCTATACTGTCATATTGCCCAACCCTAAATGATAACATAGAATTTTTCTTGTTATTTGTTCTCTAATCTGCTATTGTAGAGTGGCATAACCTTGATTTACAAACGAGATGAAACCTCAGGAACGAGAGAATTGGGGAGGTGAAACGGATGTTGATGACCTGTCAATTCAGATCCATAAGGGAAAGCTCTTGATTGACCAAATGGATAAGCTGTCTGTGACTATATCCGAATTTAAATTGGGAGTTTGATTTTCCTATCAGAAACTTGGCTGACTGATGGCACTGCTGCTGCATAATGTATGTTTACCTGATCTCCACTATTCTATAGGGGTGTTTCTGGTGTCTGCTGAGGAGGGAGGTCACAGAAGGGTGGAGAAGAAATCAAAGGCTATTTTACAAAATTCTACAATGTCAACTTATCTTTCTATTTAGAAAGTAACCAAGTCTTGACAGTTTACAGTCTTATCTTAAGTTCAGGTTAATCAGGCTAACTTATCATAATCAGACAATATTTAACATGTAGAACTCTGACTCATGAGCTGGTACTCTGAACAATTAAGCCTGTGTTGAGTGACTTTATGAAACTGTCAATGTGATTGGCTTCAATGTGTAATTATTTGTAACACCAGCAAGCTTTTGACAGACTGTGATCTGCAGGTGGTGGCCAGGTTTAGCATCAGCTCAAGGGAGTGCCTGATTACAATGCAGTGAAAATTCACTTTTACCTTTGCAACCGTTTCAAACTGATAACAGAGATACTGAGGTACAAGATTACAACTTTAAACTGCAGATGCCATCTCAATGCTGTGCAGGTCATTAAATCTGTCTTTTTAACAGCTATTCAGCATCCAAATGTTTCTTTCAACTTGTAAACATCTCTTCAACTGGATTTCTAAAGTTGGCAGTTAAGGATATCCTCCCCCAGCTCCAGCAAACACGTACACCAAACCCCGTCACCCATTTGTCTCCGTCTCCCTCACTTTCCCTCTCTTCCGGTGAGCTCAGTGAGACGGGTGAGATGTGTGCTGCATCACAGCCCCCGCACTGCTTGTTACCATGGCAACACAAGAGACAGAGAGCAAGAAAATTACAGAAAGACAGAGATTGAGTGAGAGAGCGAGAGAAAGTTTACGAGAGAGAGATCAGGATGTTTACTTGTGTACTATACACAGGCCTCCATCTGTGTCCCCTTACTATAATGAGGACAGCTTCCAAATTCCTCACTCAGATCCTTTACCTTGGGTCGTTAGGAGTTCAGTTTTACCGATTGGAGGCTGGAGCAGATTAGTTCAGTTCATGTAGAAATGTATGTACATCTATCACGGGTGACTGCTCAGAGGCAAAGAGTCACATTATTGCTAACACAAACTCTGCCTGCTTCCACTTTCAGAATACTAATCTGCTCCAAACCCCCTAAACATCTATAATCTACAACTTCCTGCTCCACAAACTCAAGAAGCATGGAGACAGTGTGATCCAAAACAATCTGAGAGAACCTCATCAAAGGGAAAAAATACCAAGGAATACAAAGCCAGAGTCAGTTAACATTGCTTCAAACAAGTGTCGTCGAGTCGTTGAGATCATCAAGGCAGTCTAAACCAGGTCTTCATTTAAGCATAGTTAAAGTAAGGTAAGATAAGAATATAGTTACACCTTATTCAACATTTAGTGTATGCCAATGAATCATCTATATCGCCCTGGCTCACTGCGGTTTGATAAATAAAATGCCCTCTCGACACAGATGTCATACTATCTCGACAGCGCATGGAGTGCAGCAAGCCTGCCCTTGCTCAAGTATTACTGCAAGGTCGGGGGATTATCAGTAAATACAAAGAAAATGAAAGTAATGGTGTTTCGGAAAACTGAAAACATCCTCACAACTACAAAATTCATGACCCAACCGCTGGCACACACCAGCTACACTCATCTCTACCAGCCTCAGCCACAAAAAACCCATAGAAACAGAAACAGTTTGATGACACATACTGGCAAAATCAAATACTGTAATGTACATGGATGTATACACTATGTTTTATACATACTACATATGCTACAGCATATACTATGAGTTAGTAAGTAAAGTCTTGTAAAATCTTGTGTATGTATGTATATATGCGTACTTACAGCTTCCTAATATATTCAGTTTGAATTATTAGTGTTATTATTAATTAAGTTAATCAGTATTGTCATGTTGTTTAACATTTAATGGGAACAGGAGAGAGAGAAAAAGAGTAGAGCACGAGTTGAGACATATGGTACCAATGAGATGTGGGAAAGTCATTAAAGTTCAACATGACATGCAGCTAATTTACTGTAGATCTGTCCAGTACTCTGTCTCTCTTTCGCTTTCTCTGACACACACTCACACAAACACACGATTCCGTGGGCGATAAGCTGGATGCCTCGTTACTGGGCATTAGCTGCACCTCTCCTTACTAATCCCTGCTGTCAAACAGACAGGCTGGTGGTGTGCGTGAGTGTGTGCGTGCGTGCACATGTGTGTGTGCTGCCCAACCAGTATAATTATTGCCATCGCGTAAAGCAGGGAATAGATCTGACTGCTGCTTCTAAGCCACTGGCCCATCATTAGGTTACACAAGATTGTCGGTTAATGGCTGCGTGTTTGCTTGTGTGTAGAAGAGTGTGTGGTGTTTATGAAGTTTGTGTGTGTATATGTATGTTTGTACTTATACTGAATAGGGACTTAAAAGATTTTATTTTCTCAGAAAATGATGGCCTGTGAATTTAATGTTCAAAGATAGTTTTTCAATTTTTACTCAACTTTAAAAACACAATTTTGAATGGTTGAATATTAGGACAGCATATTAGCATGTATATCATATTGTATATAGTATTAGACTCTCAATTGTCTGTTTGAATTGGCACAATATAAGTATGGATTATGGAGTTGCTGTAGGCATTCTTTGTGTCCTGTGTAGCGACCATTAACTCTGTCAATATACAAATGGCATGTGGAGCATTGAGATATACTCGAATCCTCACCTCTCCTGTGTTTATTTCTTTGGCTGGTTTGAAATGGAAATGCCTTTGCCAAACAACTGCACTACTTGCTTACCTTACAGTCTTGTCCCAGGCTGGGACATTGCCTCTGAAAGTCAGTGAAATGACTTGGCTTTGGCACAGTGGTCCTTGAATGTAGAAACTGAGAAGCTGAGGCAGTGGGAGAAAAAGAAACGATAGAGAGCGGGTTAGAAAAGCAGAGAGAAGATCAGGGAGTGAGAGACCAAAAGGCCACCATGGTGATAAAAGATAAGGCAGAAATAAGAGAGACAGGGAGGGAGAGAGTAATGTTACATTGGTGGTGTATTACCTCAGCAGGTGATATTACAATGTCCACTGTGCTGAATATAAGAGATGACGCATTTATGTGTGGAGCAATAAAAAGTGATGAGGCCGGACCTGGAGGAATAGGCAGAATATACAGCCTCCATCTCTCTCTAAGTCTTTCCCTCCTGACATTATTCCTCCATTCCTCTCTTTGTGTTTCTTTCTCCACTGTTCAACTCACTTCTTCACCTCATGCATTATTGCTGCTTCCTCTTTCTCGACCTCGCCAAGAAACACACTGTTATCGAACCTTACAAAACGTTGCCGTCTCCTTTCTGATCCTCCTCGATCTCCTTCTGTCAGTCAGTCATTCTGTCTCTCCCCCAGAGATTGTATCTGTGTCACTTTATCCTCTCTCCCGCCGTCTCTCTCAGTCCTGCCTTATCTCCGTGGATTTTGTTGTCTTTAACCTCTCCACTCCTTCTGGCGTTTCTCTCGTGAGTTTCATTGTCTGGTGCTGTTTTTTTTCTCCTTTTTATTTCATCATCCTTGCTGCACAGTTTCCATTTCTTTTTTGACTTCTATTTGTTGCTCCACTGTGTTCTCGTTAGCCATTGAAGGTTTGCCTGGCAATGCCCAGCTTAAAGTCAGTGAAGTTCATCTGATGACGGAAATATTGAGATTTAAAATGGTCAAAGGTCCCAGGAGACAATAAGAAGCTTCAACTCACAAACACAGCATTCAACCAAAGATTGGATTTTTTTTTTTGGCTAACCAGTGTATCTGCATGTATTTGTATGTCTTCTAAATACATGTTTGTGTGTTATTGTCACAGCTGACTACATCTAGACAGAGACCCCAGCTAGAGGGGAATAATGTCTATTCTCTACAATCATCTATTTTTCTTCCCTCATCCCTCCATCTCAAGTTATTTTCACTCTTCATCTCCCTCTTTACTCCTCCTAAATTCAGTACATCTCCTGCTTTCTCTCTTTTATTTATATTTGCTCAGTACCTCTGTTGGTGGAGTGAGGAGGGATTCTGCTGTAATTCAAATGAAAATACAAATAGACAATCATGCTTTGTTCTTTGCGCAAAAATCATAAACTTAAATTTCAGCTCCATTTTAAACTTACAGTAGGTATGAAGACAATATTAAAATGGAAATGCGAGGTCTACTTAACAGTAAGGGTTCTTATCCACCATTTATTGTAATCACAGAATCATATAATATATCCCAAAGGAGACAGTTGAGTTTTCTTTTAACATACATTTATCTGTTTTTTACAGCTGAGGGATGTTCATCATTCTTCTATGTTGACAAAATGTAAAAGCAAATGTGAGTATTTTTGTTTTCAGTGTCAACAAAGTCATTCATTTGCAAAATCAAAGTCAGCAAGAAAGTGCAAACCTTTTTGTGTATTTGTGTGGGAGTTCAATGCCACGGTTTTTGCACACAATGAGAGTCATGAAATGTTTCCAATTATGCTTTAGTAGGTAGAGCATAGGAGGTTTTGTGTTTCAGTTTTCACTTGGGACACGATGATCAAAATATACACTCATAGTATTAGATATTGTGACGTGCCTCAGGAAGACAGTGTCCAATTATTGCAATGTAGTCTTGGTGAGATTGTTGTGTGTTTATTTTTCCCTCTATCTTTCTCTTTGCTCTTTCTGCTGTCTTGGTCTAAGCCATGGCTAATTATTACTTTTTTCTGGCCTCCCAAGCCCCCTCTTTCTATCTTTATCGACTTCCACTGATTGAAAGTGAATTTGTTATTTTTTTGGTTATTTTCCAGTGTTTTGATCATATATGTCCTTGTTGACTTAACCTAAAACCACAGTGATGTCTCTTAGTGATGCTTTTGCAGAAACTTTTGTTATAAAACATTTCTTCCCCATTGCCTTTGACATTCCTTCCAAGAAGTACATTTTCTCAGTGACAAACAGTGATGGAGTGAGTTTGAACAGGCCCTGAAGGTCAATACACATTGTTAAAGTTAGCATGCTAAAAAATGAAACTGTCATAGGAAAAAGAAACATTGTCGTAAGAGTCATTTTTTCTCCATTAGGACAGAGCTTTTTGTTAGTTTCCTGCCCGTCTTCTTCTGCAGTTCAGCAAACAGTCTGCAATGAGGACATTGAACTGCTGTGTCTCTGCCTGAGGCCATTCGATCTGCTTTGTGAGTGTACAAGAACAGTAGCACCACACCCCAAATGCCCCTACCTTTATTATGGTAGATTTTAACCATTGCAGCTTGAATATTGCACTGCCTGGTTTTGAACAACCTATCAAATATGACACCGGGAAAATCTAAACATTAGACCAATGGCATTGAAACGTTAAATGCATGCTGTTGTTCTGTTGACAAACGAGAACTATCAAACTCACATGGGACATGTTCTCTAAGGAAAAAAAACTTGAATATGCTGCAGAGGTCACTACACACTACATTAAATTCTGCATTAATATAGTGATCCTATAAAGACAATTATGGTGTTGCTAAATAGCAAGCCTTACATTACCAAGGAGGCAAAAGAACAATGATTAAGAGCTTTATAGTCGAAGTTAAACTAGCAACCAAATCCACTAAGATACCTTTACATGCTGTAGATTAACCACACCAATCCACAGCAATTGAACAAAATGAAATTGAAAGTTTCAACTTCATGGAAAAGTTTGATCCACACGACTTTTTAGTTATATGTAGCTGTGTTTTGGAAAAAATGCCACTGACTTGGTTGATAGGCTCTTAATCGACTCTGGACCAGAAGACATTTCTGTATTTGGATTAAAAATATGTGCAGAGGAATTAAGACCTGCCTGGTGCCCCATCTTTCAGAGGTCTGTGGACTTGTAACATTGTCCCAGCAATGTGGAAAACAGCAGTCATCACGACTGTCCCCAAAAAACCCTGTCCTGAAGAATATAATGACTTCAGACCAGTTTCTTTAACCCCTGTGGTGATGAAATATATGGAAAGAATTATGGTGAGCAAGCCGCAGTCTGAGGTCAACCCACAGTTAGACCCATACCAGTTTGTATACAGACACCATGGAGACACTGATGATGGAATCAATAGTATAGGTCAAATGGTCAGTGAACATCTGGAGAATCCGAAGGCCTATGCCAGAAAAGCAGAGGGGATAGTGTTTGACCAAGTCTCTTGGTGACCAGTGGTCATCCATGATCACACCATAGTACAGGTGGAGTCCTACAGGTACCTGGGTGTCCACATGGACCTGCTGCACTGTGGTATCTCTATATGCATGGTTTGATAACCTGACAGTACACTCAAAGGCCCAGATCACCCGACTCATACAGACAGCCTTCGAAATCATGGCAGTCCATCAACATTCCAGTCCTCAGGCTATTTTTCGACAAACCATGATCAGACAGACCCAAAGAATCATCTCAGACCCAACTTATGTTCTCCAGCCTGCCCTCAGGCTGACAGTGCAGGCTTCCTCTAAGCGGGCACCACCGTTTCAAACATTCCTTTGTGCCCCCGCCCATTAAAGCCCTTAACACCACCTAGGCTGAAATATGTGCACGCCATAGCTGTACTTCTTGTTGTCGATCAGTTATATATTATACTATGTGTGCACTTTTTCAGATGGTTATGTGCACTTGATTGATGAATGTATTTGCTGTTTTTTTTTTTCTGTTGATTTCCTGTATATTTATACTGCAGACACTGAGATGTCCAAGGCAAATTTCCCACTGGGACAATATATTCTATCTTGTCTTATCTTTCTCTTCCTCCCTCTCCAAGTGACTTTCTGTGATCTGTAGTTTGAGTCAGTCCAGAATGAGCCTCACTTTTTGATATGTATGTATAATAACAAGAGGGACAACAGTTTTCCAGGAGTAAATGTTTTTCTACTTTGTCTCTGTGAATGATATACTTTTCCCCACTTTTTTGCTCTTTTCTTCTCTGCCTGCCTGCTTGTCTTTTTCCACCAGTCTCCCCTTTGAATATTTTTGTCTCTGTAACTTTTTGTATCTATGTGTCTCTCTTTTCTGCCTTGACAGTTTTGTTTCTGTCCCCCTGTCACATATCAAATCAGCATGTTCTGTCTGAAGCCCAGGGGAAATCAGCAAAGTTACCAAAATCTGAAATACACTCTCTGTGCCTAAACTAGCCTGAACAAAGTGTGTGCGGGCGAGTGTGAGAATGAGTAGGAGTGTGTATGTCTATCTGTGTGACTTATCCTTGCAGACAGCTGAAGAAGTGAGGGCATTTCTAAGGTTAGTGCACGTTGTTGATCTTCAGTTTGAAAAGGGGTCACTGTAGGGTTTGTCATGGAAAGGGTTCAGATTGGGAAGAAATACACTCTATCTCTGGAAGAAAATCAAATACTTTCGTGGAAATACTAATATTGTGACTGTAAGGCGAAAATGCTTAATTCCAATTCTGGTGATTTATATTTTTTACAATGAAGGATTAAATTCTCATTTTGTTGAAATGGTCCACATCCTTTATAAATTTTAATATTTTCCATGCATGTTTGTCTGGCTGTGTCACACAGTCCTTCATTCATTTTCCTTTTTTCCCCAGACAGTTAGGTAACTGAATTTCAGTGATGATCTGCCAATATAATTATAGTTCTGTGAAAGATTGAGTAATAGTCTGGAAAATAAATAGCAAATGCTAGCAACAGAGTGAAAAAATAAACTGGATTAAGAAAAAAATGTTATGAGAGTGGTCAATTAGGAAAAGACACAGATAAAACAAAGAGCAGGTGGATAGATAGATAGATAGATAGATAGATAGATAGTAAATAGTAAAGGGTAGTAGCGTGGATAGTAAAGGGTGGAGAAAAGGTGGAAATCAGCCTCACAGAAAGATATGTCAGAGAGAGGTATGAAGTGGAAGACATGGGGAGAGAGGAAAAAGAGGGAGAGGATCCAGATGTGGGGAGAAAATAGAAACAGGAAAAAGATGAGAGGTGAGAGAGTGTCAGAAAAAATAGAGACAGAGGTAATGAAGTGTGGCATCAGTAGATGAGTAAATGTGAACCTGCTGCCAAGGTAAGCAGGCGTGGGCCGCTCTGCTGCATATGTGTGCGTGTTATTGAATGACAGGCGTGTAAAGTGGTCCGATCACTCACATAATTACACAGTTGGGTACACGCATGGACACAGGACTTGCATCTCTCTCCCTCTGTTCCAGACATACACACACTCATAGTTTAGCGCCACCATGTCTGTGTGTGAGACAGTTCTGGCATTTAGCTTGATGAGTTTCTCTGTTACGGTGAACTCTGACCACTGTTTTGCAGGGCTGCTGATAAATGAGGTGCCGTGGCTCAGGATCGTTCAAATCTCAATTTGCAAAAAAAAGCTGAAGCTTCACTCTAAAACTCTCCATGAATTGGGGGATTACTGCATTTACACTTCTCTATGTCACGAATATGATTTGTCTACGTGCTAAATATACAATTAAAAAATGTAAAGTTAAACATTTAGAATGACTTTGATGAGGTATCATTATTTGCAATTTAAGTTTATCAAAATGCTCTTTTATACACATGTTGAACTCACTTACTCGTAGTATTAAATAGCTGCACAGGATTTACTCGGATACAATCATTTATCATCTTTAGGATAAGAATGACAGCAGCACCGCAACTTAACGATGCTGTATGCTCATGTAGTGTTATTTTCTCTCATAAATCATAACAAAAATGCTGCAATTCCCATACTAATCCATAAATCTGTCGCCAGTGTCAAATCTGAATTTAAATCTGATAGCTTCACACACTGAAACTGTAATAGAGCGATTAGTTGATGTGCTTATAAAGCCATTAATCATAGAGCCTCAACAGCTATAAAATGCATTATTTCATTATAATATGCAGGTTTGTCTTAGCTGAGACCAAGTGTTTCTTTTCCTCTGGGCAAACCATTGACTACATCATTGAAATCCAGGACACTGAACAGATCCTTTTCACCATTCGTCAGTGAGGACGAGCTGACTGAGCTGACTCTCACAGTAATATATCCCAACATGTGAGCTCTGTCCCTCACAAATTGTGACTCCATAGGATTAGCAAAAAGCACACCCTACCAGTGTTTGGCTTGCATTATCCTATTTGGTTGAGATAGTCTGCTGCAGATTACTCTGTGTGCTGACACAAATTGCCACATATTGCTGTGTTGCGTGGTGCTTGGGGAGCCGTCAACTTCAATATTGGCTTTATGAACAGCAGCATTTTAAAAGCTCTAAACAGCCAGACTCGCAAGATCCTTTGGACAACATCTGTTTGTTCAAATGTTTGTTGTTGTGTGGTGTCCTGTTTTTTTTTTTGATAGATGTACAGCTGCCGGGCTGCCAACAACTTAAGTTTTGGATGTTCAGAGACATGCAGAGCAGCTTACATTATTTTTTTCCCCCCATCATTTTTCCTCTGTCAGATTGTAACCGTCTGTCTGTGTGCTCTGCGTTCACTTTCCCCACTTGTGTTGTCTGTCCAGCTAATTAATGCTGTCAGGTTTGGTTGGTGGACTGCTGGTGTGTGTGTGCAGCATGGTTGAAAGCAGCAGATGCTCATCGAGAATCTCTGCCAGGTTTCCATAGCAGCTAGAGAGTGGGTGGGTTGGGGTCGTGTGGCATGTTATTGTTGAACCCAGACATTAATTTCTAAAGTGACCCATTGGCAGCACAGTTTCAAATCACATTCAAATATTTTGCCAATACAAAATCTGTGACCTTATTTTCTCAAGCTCAACCTATCTTACTACTGTGATCGCAGTAGTAAGTACAAATTTGTACCCTAATGTAACAACTGTGAAACTGAAATGCATGCCTCCGCTCTCTCATCAAACATTGGCAAGCATTTGTTTGCCACATCATCTGTATCTTCACCAAGCACAGCATGAGGTCAAAGGGAAACAATAATACAAATGAACATTTACTTTAAGCTGCCCAAACATTGTGGTTCATTCACTGATTAAATATTATCAGCTCACTTTAATTCAGATGATGTACATGATTCTGATGTGATGAGACAGTCAGCTCTTGATTTGGTTCGATTTACAATCCAGAGCTCACAATACAGTTGATGCAGTCACAGTACTTTCCCCTTTTTGTCTTCAACAATCAGTCTAAAATTCCCTATCTACTTACTAATTAGGCATAACAGACTTTTTTCAGTTTCACCATTTTTACATGATATGAATGAATAACAAATCAAATTACATTGTCTTACATGCAGACTGAATAAAAAAAGATAAGAATGGCCTAATGGAAAAAAACAACAGATGTATGAACCTGGTTGGGCTCACACTCTCTAAACATCCTAGTTGGCCAATAAGCAGTTTCCAAAGCAAATACGTCTTGGGTCAAGGATTCTAGTCATTTGCATTTCACAATGCACAGCAATATTTAGATGCGGCATAAATACAAGTAATCAGTGGAACAGACAAGGAAATAGAAGTAGATTTGCTCTAGATACAATTACTTAAAGTAAGGTCATGAATGCTTAAGTTAAAAATGTTACCTACTTGAATGAAAATTTGTACTTCATCCAAGTTGTATTGCTCCATGAATGTACAGAGACAAAAGATGGAAAGGAGACTGAAAGATAATCGGAGATGTTTCTGGTAAATTTGAGCCGTAACACACAATTGCACTTGCCCGTTCACTGCTTTTGTTGAAAAAGACAGCGAAAACCCACTTTAGCAGTCACATTGAGTCAAAATCCCCTTTGCTTTGTATCTAACTGCACCTTTCTTGTTTTCTTGGAGATAGGGAGAGATGCTCTTTTCACCGCAACGCCCTGCTTCTGCTTTACATTGCTCACATAGGCCATTGATAGTGCGATCTATATTTTTAGGTCTTTTGTCAGATTATGTATTGCACAAAAATTATGTCACAAAATTTCGTTAACGCCCTTCAGTTGTGATAAAAGCTAGTTGCACTGTCAGTTGCAACAGTTCCCAAAGAAAGAGTAGGCAACAGAACATATACAATCAAGGTGAAAGTTGTATTAGAGATGCATTTGTTTGGTGCGTTCCTGTAACCAAATCCAGCTGACAGAACTTTGCTGGAATTCAAAGAGTCAAAAACTTCTGGCTTGAGATGGATTTCATAACCAAGAAAGAACTAACTGAAAATTAATAATCACTCGCAAATGAGTTCCAGTTTCTATTTATACATTGAACGAACAGAATGGAAAGGCAAATGCCCCAGGCCTCAGTATGTAGAATGGATTTGTAAAAGTTCTGCTTAAGGTTGTGCATTGGCCTACAACAGTGGCATACTGTACTATTATGCAAATAGCATTTCCAATATTGGCAGAGACAGGCCGTCTAATGTTAATTGAATAGTGAATAGAAAAGTGTGTGTGTGTGAGAGAGAGAGAGAGAGAGAGAGAGAGAGAGAGAGAGAAGGAGAAAGAGAGTGTGTGTGCACGTGTGTGTGTGTGCATACACTTAAAATCCAGTGTGCTCTAATGAGACACAAAGTACAGACAGCAGGTTGAGCGTGGGCTGGAAACTATGGCAACATCCTTGGGCTGAAAGAGAGAGAGAGAGAGAGACAGAGGGAGAGAGAGAAATTATTTTGATCAAAAATGAGGTGAGTGATTGATGATAGGCCTGATATATGATGACACACACACAGAGACAGCCATTGCCCCAACTTACGCACATTCCTACAGATGCACACAGACACAAACACACACACA
Organism: Holacanthus passer; assembly: GCA_025331565.1. Lineage (NCBI taxonomy): Eukaryota > Metazoa > Chordata > Actinopteri > Pomacanthidae > Holacanthus > Holacanthus passer. The sequence continues at coordinate 2,434,740 of JAFREQ010000004.1, read as the reverse complement.
CACTCCTTGCACTTTCATGCACATACACATTTACCCTGAAGACTTCTTCTACTTGTAGCAACATCGCCCACACAGTTACATACTGTAAATGTTGATCTGTGAACATCTCTGTGTGTATTTTTATATGTATGCTGCATTTGGTTAAAAATCCATACAGCACATACTGCACCACCCTATAGCTGGTAATCTTTTGAGCTCCCTTGAATGCACATTATGTGGGCTCTCCAGATCACCTTTGGTATTTTTGTGGTTGAAAGCACACAGCACACGGTGCACCTGCAGTGCGCTTCAGAATGGGCAGAGTACTCCCCAACATGATGTACTGACACTTTGTAATAGAAAAAAAGAGTCCGGCCTCATGAGAGGATACTAATATTCTTGTTCATGGGGTGCACAGTTGCAGCTGAATATACTGCAACTCATTAGACGACCAAGAGCAGATGATGCGGCTTTAAGATCAAATAATGTTTTTGTTCTCTATCCATCATAAGTGGTTTGATTTTGAAACATTGCATGTGCACTTACTGTGAAAGTTTTCTGTGCTGCAATTTTTTAAAAAGGCCTGTTTCTAGCATTGTATTCAGCCATGACACCAAAATTGCAGTTTGCTTTTTGAAAGACAGTATCATTTAACCCCTACTGTGCCTCACCGCCTACAATGAAGCAAGACGAGTCACCACAATACCAAACAGGCGCAGGTGAAGACTGACCTCACTGTGTGTTAGAAAAATAACACTGCTTCATTGTAAAACAGCATGTGCACTTTCTTACATGTCAGGTCTCTTTTATGTCTCTTTTGCAGGCTGGTATCGATGATCCTCACTTTCATTTAGCTACCCAAGAACATTCAATAGTGAAGATTCAACAAATCTCTCAATGTTATTGTTTAAATATCTCCTTGTATGATGATTGTCCAATTAAGCACAACATTGCTCAGTCATGTGTCATGTCACAAATATTTGAATTACAAAAAATGTGAGATTTAGATGAAAATGTTTTATTGCTGTTTGTGTTGTTCCGACATGTGTGGGACTCATTGTGTTAACTGGGAAATTATTAAAATCTATTTTTTATGCTATTTGTGCAAGACAGAACAGTGCAAATATGATTTTCTGTGATTTGCTGGAAACATATTCCTTCCCGAAGGGGCAATTAGAAATTTGTTGATAAAACACTGCATATTTTTTCATCAGTGATAAGTGTCTTTATTAATTTAATTCTAAAATTTGATCACAGACAGTATAATACATTGGGAGTGAAGCTTGTTGAGACAATGAGAGGATGAACATGATGAAGGTCGCTGATTTGGTTCAAAACCTCAGCAGCACAAGCAGGGTTGCTTCTTGGGATTAAGGTGAACTTTAGAAATATTTATACTTTTTTTTCAGATGGTGGTTAATGCAAGTGTGGTTGTGGATATGTTGCCTGTGTTGCTTGTCATTTTGACCTCTCCGGATCTGCAGGTGTGACCTGCTGGGAAGCTTGCCAAACAGGTGACAACTGAAAGAAAAAAGAAAGGGATGAGTGAGAGACAAAAAGAGAATTCTAAAAAAAACAAAAAAGAATACAATTAAAAGAAAAAAACAGATGTGGCACGAGAGAAGCATAAGATACTGTACGTGTGTGTATGTGTGTGACAGATATCTTAGATAGAAAGTTTGGGTTGTGTGCGTAAGAAAGAAATGAGAAAAACAGTAAAGAAAAAGAGAAGGACATATTGACTGATGGATGCAGTGGAATGTGACAGAGTTGGAGGATGGGGTAGAAAAAGAGGATTGAAAAACAGAGCGATGGGGCTCAAGGGAGAGTTGAAGGTGTTAATGAGTGATGGCGAAACAGACGGAGGGAGAGAGAAAACTGAGAAAAAAAATCTATTGACAATGAAGAGAGAATGCTGATTAATGATTGATTGTTTACTTCTGAATGTTTTCACTGCCTCTCCCTGTCAATCTTTGATTTGTCTTTCTTTTTCCTCACTCTTCCATACACTTTGTCTCATAACGTCAATAACAACACGTCAATAACAACAGCGTCCTCTGCGTGACTCCAGAGACAAAAACAGTCAGAAGCTTGAGCGGCAGTGTGCATCTCTAAAAATCTACACTCGAAACTGTTTCAGGCTGTATTGATTTACTTTGCATCTACAAGACTCATTATTCAGAAAAATGGCTTTAAGTGAAGGTCATATATAATATAGAACAGGATGCTAAGAAATAATTTCATGTACTTTAAAGGTTTCCAACCTTCTTGGCTTGTGACCCCTTAAAATGAAGTAATGTCTCTTTGTGACCCCTTGTTGTAGGTCATGTTTACACATGTCAAACAGTAAATGCTGAATGTAACCTACGAGTTAAGACCAAGTCAGCCAATAAGTGATTGAGTCATTTGTAAAGGGCCAAAAAAGTATGAATTTGCTATTGTTAAGAAAAAAGCAAAGATTAAGGGAATGTCTGAAAAATAAAATATAATTATTATAATATTTTTATTATTATCTTGTGATCCCTTTCAATTTAATTCACTCAAACTTTATAACCAAAACAAACAAAAATATTTTGCTGTAAAACACACACATCAGTCTGTTTCCACTCAAGTAGCATTTCTTGCCTTATCTCTGACAACAAGACAAACAAGCACTGGTGTCAGAACTGCTGCCCACCCACCAGACAAATATGACACCATATATCCACACAAACATACATGCTAACACACATTTGTTTGGACGGTTACAGGCACGGCCTGTCATCTAATGGTTAGCCATCTAGAAATGCTTCCATCATGATTTATGCCCCCCAGCTCAGAGGCAGAGAGTGACAAGAAGAACAACTGAAAGAAATAGGAAAAGAGGGACAGTTAGAGAGGCACAAATGGTGGCAGACAGAGGAGGCAGTTTACACACACACACACACACACACACACACACACACAAACAAACACTTTGGTTCTCCAATCAGACCGGGGCTGGAAGGACTGCTGTAGGAGAAAATGAGTTTTGTTCTCTGGAGGCTCAGAGAGCGAGAGAGAGAGAAGAGAAGAGAGAAAGAAAAGAAAGAAACCAGAATTTCCACTGGAAGAGCTGAGGATCATTGTCTTGCTTGAGGCCATGTTGGCAAAAGTTGCAAAAGGAGGAGAGAAGATTTGTCATTTACATCCACTTCTCTCTCTTTCCCTTCCTCTCTTTATCTCTCCCTCACACACACACACACACACACACACACACTCGCTGTGCCATCTGTGCTTCCTCGAGGAGCAGTAAACCCAAATTCTCCCCCCCCAAAAATGCAAACTCCAGCGATATGTCTCCACAGTTTGTGTGTGTGTGTGTGTGTGTGTGTGTGTGTGTGTGTGTGTGTTGTGGGGCGGTTATATTCGTCTTGCTGGTGTCTGACGGGGCATGACTGCTGAGCTGCAGCCAAAATACTCCATTTGACCTAGATCATCTCAGCACCCGGCTGGTGTTTATGTGTGTGTCTGTGCATAGTGTTTATGCCTATTTGTCAGAGATATGATGAATTTTGGACATTGCCCATAATGATGTAAGAGCTCCCTCCCACATGTCCTCCGACTCTCCGCTAATCATTCTGTCTGTGCCTCCTTTCACTCTGTTTCTCCCTGATTTGCTATTTCCGTTTCTCCGTCTCTTGCTCATCTTCCCTATCTGTCTGTTTCTCAATCTCTTTGTTTGTCCCTTTTTCTGTGGAAACTGGAGCACTCACAAAGTAAATGTCTTTTTGTGTGTGTGTGTGTGTGTGTGTGTGTGTGTGTGTGCGCATTTAATTTCATACAATAACAGGCATGTCAGATGCTCACTGCACATATGCACAGCTTGATGGAGAAAGCTTAGGACTCTTAATGTCCTCTAATGGATGACCCTTTCACCTTTGCATCTCAGTAAATTATAATTTGCATGTACTGTACATGCTCAGATAATTAAGTTGATTATTACCTGTACCAATATTAAATCCTATGTTGGCTGTAAAAGAGTACCAGAGACCAGATAAAGTGTAAGAGTGGGCCACTGGGAGACTTTATAAAACAGTCCAAACTGTCCTTGAGTCAGCCAGATTATTTCAACCTTCAGTTATGATAGTATAGCCAAAACTCTCACATAGAAAAAATTCCTACATAGTTCCACCTCAGTCTTCCTCAAAAATGTTGACATCTGAAATGCATAAAATGTCCAATTATGTTCTCTAAATAGCCTGTGCAGCATAATCACAAGTGCTTGGAACTGATCATATGATTCCTCTACATATTCAGAGGACACACTGTGCTTATTGTTGTACTGTGAAACGGTGGAGCAGGTATTTTAATTCTCATCGATAAACTGACTCTCTGCTTGTCTTTCCTTGTGTTTCTTCGCAGTGACGGATGGGCGGACCGCTATGATGTAACAGATGGCTATGTTAGGGAAGCGGCCGGTGGCATCACCATCAAGCTTCAGTCAGCTGATGTGAAGTGGTTTGATGAGTACTACCTTAAACTTCGCCCTGAAAACAACCACAGGAACCCCTGGTTTCCAGAGTTCTGGCAGCATCGTTTCCACTGTCGACTTAAAGGCCACCCACAGGAGAGCAGCAAATACAACCGCACCTGTAGCAGTGAGTATAGACACAAATACACATGCAAGGACAACCATAATAGAATATTCTGTAGTTTTACATTTCATCACAGAGGGATTATTAGCTACATGTGTCAGATTAATTGTCCTTTGAGATATATTGGGATAAGACCTGAAATTTACTCCTGTAGCAGTGAGTATGGACAGAGACAACACAGGTTTGTCTCTGTCCAGCTGAACTGTACTTGTGTTTGGACAGCGACCATCTGGGGTGTAGAGAAAGAGAGAGGCTGCATTGTTTTGGGTCAACAGAACAGGCTTCAGTAAAAATCTGCATTTTTATTCACAGATTTTCATAATGGCCACAATTAATGCAAGTACCATACAAACAGACTGGCAGTACAAACACCCACACACCTACACACATGCCATACGGATGCACGCAGCTTTCCGGTTCATCTGGAGATATCCCTCGTGGCTGTGGATGTGCCCTCCCTTTATTTCTTTGTATTCATCTCCCGCCATCTTTCTCTTTCTGTTTCATTCTCTCCATTCATAAGCAAAACTGTGAGTGAGAGCTGCATCAAAGGGAGTCATGTCTCATGTATTCTAATGAAATGGGACATGAAATACAAATGAACAGGACACAGAAAGAGGCAGAAAGAAATGAGATGTGGAGGTGGGAAGTGGCTGATGAGAAGAAAAGAGAGGAAAGCGCGGTCTTTGATGTCAGGGAAAAAAGCTGAATGTGTTTCATAAAACTAGAGGGGAAATTAAGAGTTTCTCTGATATACCTGCTTTTCTCTTCCACCCCCTCCCCCGACTCTACCCACCCACCTCTGCAGAGCGAGAGACACTTCGGCAGCAGTATGCACAGGACACCAAGATGGGGTTTGTCATTAATGCCATCTACTCGATGGCATATGGCCTGCATAACATGCAACGGGCGCTCTGCCCAGGCTATCAGGTAGGTACTGTTCTGATGGATGAATGGAGACGCAAAGTAGGACAAACCAAGGAGATAAAGGAGGGAGATGAGGGGGTGGAGAGTAGGAATGGTGGTTCAAAAAGAAGGTGCCAGCTGGGTATTGCTGTCATATCACACTTGATCTTTCCAGGGTGGCCATTTTTGACTTATTTTCACACTACATATGACAGTGCAGGATGGGGACTTGGCTCATCGCATAAACTGTTAACATTACTTATTAATTATGTGCCAATTGAGGAATTTAGATAGAAAGGTACAAGATAGACAGATGGAAAATAAATCATTGCTGCTTAACGAAACAGATTATGGCTCATATTGATTGTAACTTTGTGGGAATTTCATCCTTGCAGACATGTAAGCTGAGCTCAAATCAGACTAAACTTCATGAGCTGATTCAACTTAGCACTGTCCACTGCTGCATGATGAATGGGACAGTCAAGGAATAGAAAAACAATGCCTGCCGTACTGCACATTTCAGTTTTCATGGAACTTGGAGGGATGATGCACCATGTTTGCTGTTTTGATTGCTTAGTTTGTCTTTACATTATGCTAGTCCCACAGTACAATAATCATGTTTTTGATATACTTGACTATATGTAAGCTAAATTTTAACCAGTTTTAACTGGGGGTGGTGAAAAAAACCGATTATCGATTAATCACGATTATGTTATGGACGAGTATGACTTGATTATTAAATTTTCAAAAATCGATTATTTTTGGCATTATTTTATTTTGTACAAATGATATCCCGCGGTCAACGGAAGTTGAACGTCACGCGCGCACGCTCAGTTCCTCAAGTACGTGCAGCGGCTGGAGCCTGTTTAATGAAACATGCTCACCAAGCTAGCCGGCTAACCCGGTGGTACCGGCCGGCTTCGGCACCGGTTACGGTACTTTAATAAGCCGGTGTAAGGTTATATGTCAACATTTCAGCCTCCAGCCCATCACAGTCAGTCAGTTTCTGGAGTATAATAAACTTAAAATTTCTATTTTAGCAATACTATAGATATAAATAATTACATTTGAGTTTGTGGATCGTCAAATTTTATGTTACTGTTTAGCTTCAATAACCAACTCCAGCTTAACCAATAACAACACCTGGATTAACGTTATTTCTGAAAACATTCAGAAATGAGCTGTTAATATTTTGAAGTTACAAAAACTTTATTGCATTTACACACAGTTCAGTTTAAGATTACATAACATTAGTTAACAAACGTGGAGGGTTTTTATTTTCCAACATCAATAGACGCCTTTTATTCTAAAGTATTCACACAAATTATATAATTTCTTAAGTTTTGACTTCAGCAGCTTTAATGACTGAAGCTACCAGACGCTCTAGTGTGCAGCAGCACAGTGGTTGAAAAACATTGTACTAGTAAACGAAAAAACGAAAATCAATAATCAATAATCGAGAATCATTAATCGAGAATCGTTAATAATCGAAAATTGGTTGGTAATCGAATCAGGACCTCAATAATCGTAATCGAATCGAATCGGGAAATTGGACAGATTAACCACCCCTAGTTTTAACTCACCTTTATATGCCATTGCACTCAGTTCTTTAAATTTATTTGATATGACATGACCGTTTTGACATGTGTTTTAAGGGCCTGTGTGATGCCATGCGACCTATAGATGGTGCTACACTGCTGGACTTTCTAATGAAAACCAACTTCACCGGCGTGTCAGGGGAGGGAATCTTATTTGATGAGAATGGAGATTCACCTGGCAGGTATGCAGTGTAACTGAACAAAGCTGTCATGGATTTCCTCGTTGTGTGGCCCTTTGGGTTGAATGGTCATATGACGTGACTATGTGTACTTTAATGTGTTGGATATGTTTTGTATCTGTTTTTACAGATTTACTATCTTTTTCTACAGGTATGAAATAATGAACTTCAAAAAGATGGGCAAGGACTACTATGACTACATTAATGTTGGCAGTTGGGACAACAGCGGTTTGAAGATAGATGATGATGAAATCTGGCCCAACAAAGACTCCATGATCAAGTCAGTCTGCAGTGAACCCTGTGACAAAGGACAGATTAAGGTAAGATGACTGATAAGAAATAAAATGCCTGGTTACATGAGGCTTTCAAGTATTTATGTACTGCATAAAATACATAAAGTAGTCAATAAAGTCTGATTTATGTACTTTGCAGTAAGTAATTGAGAAAGTCATTTGAGGGGGATATTGTTAATCCAGCATCCTGTACATGGTAAATATTCATATGTGAAATAGAATATACCTCTCCCTCTTTAAAATAAATTAAAATGTCTCATAGGCTTATTAAATTCTGAGCAGCATGGGCGCATGAGTCAATCAGATTATTGCTGGAATAAAAGGCTCCACATAATACAGTGTCTTGTGCACATGAGTTGGCATGCACAGTGCATCCACTGCAGGCATACACAAATGTAAAGGTACCCACAGACACTGTGCATTGTGTCCCTTCCAGGTCATCCGTAAAGGTGAGGTGAGCTGCTGCTGGACGTGCACTCCCTGTAAAGAAAACGAGTTTGTGTTCGACGAATACACCTGCCGAGCCTGTGAACTGGGCTCCTGGCCGAATGATGAACTCACAGGTTAGTTTTTGTGTGTTTGTGTCTGCATGTTTATTTATAACACTAAAGTGGAGTCTCACAGACATTTCCCCTTGCCAAGAAAAGACTGGAATAGAATCACTGCAGTGAATACATGAAACTACAGTATTTGACTGTGCCCCTGCATAAAAATCCTGTAATATCGCTGCAGTAGTAGAGATACTACTCAAAGGAAACCATTCAATGACCAGTGCGTGTGTGTGTGTGCACATGCACAGTATGTGTGTTGGGTCATAGGATAAAAGATGTTTAGTAGAATCAGATAGGTTCCCCTCATACAGTGTGCCATTATAGCTCATTATTATACAGTAAGTCCTGCACCAGATACATTAGAGAGAGGGACTGAGAGCTGATCCCTCTGTTTCACTCTCCCCTCTTCTTCCCTCTCCTCCCCTCCACTCCCTCTCTCTCATCCCTTTAATTTGTTACCAACATGGTCACCTATGTTTTAATTATTCTGCATCAAGAGCAGCTTTCAATGCAAATACATTTCTGTTGCAATGAAAATTTATTTCCCCTCCATTGCGTTCGAAGCGGTTGGATATTGCCTTGTTATGCTTTCAGCTGCTCATTATACTGCTTGCTAGCTCCTCACCAAGCTCAATGATTAAAACATGAATCGAGGCCTGCTGAAAATTCTGATCGAGCTTCACTGCCAGACACAGAAGCATCCTGAAACTAAAACAGGGAGCAAGTGAGAAAATGACAAAGAGAATATTGACAGTGAAAAAGGAGGGAGACAAAGAATTGAAAGCGTGCTTGGGGTTACCCATGCATTACTTTGTGTTGTTCATGTGTGTGAGTACGTGTATGTGACTCATTTCATCAACAATAAGTACTGCGTTTCCCCCAGCGGGACTGTATGGAACAATAATAATGAGGTGTAAACAAACTGCTTGCCCTGTTCCTCCAGCAGACATTTTGATCTCTCTCCCTCAGGCCAAAAAAAAAGGAGAGAAAGAGTGTGAGGGATGAAGAGCGGGAGAAAGAAAGAGGCAGAGGGAGTAGAAGAGAGAGAACAAGGTCTCAGCTGGCAGGGACAGAGGTGCAGCAAGTATGAAAACCGTAGAAAGCAAAAGGAGAGTTTTGGAGATAGCAATAAAGGAAAAATGAGAAAAACAGAGCCAGAGAAAAGTGACTTAGTAACATAAAGAGAAGAAAGAAGTGAGTGTGGAAGAGAGGGGGAGAGAGAGAGATGAATAAAGGCTCTGACAGTGGCAACAGCCAGGGAGAGTGAAAGGAGCAGAAAAAGGGAGGATTAGCTTTGGGATTTGAGCCTCTCCACTGATCGGTAAAGTTCCACAGTCTGAGTCTGAGAATGTTTGAAGGAGTTTGCCTCAAAACTTTATATTGATTGGACCCCCCCCAATCGTTCCACCTCCCCTTAATGCACCAGTTGGGCTTAGGGTCAAACATGACACAATTTCCCGCAGGTTCCGTGAACTAATTAAGTATTAAAATGCAGACGTAGCCAATGCTTTTTGGCTACTCTGAGAAAACCCATGAGGAAAACTCTGATCGGGGATTTTCAGCCCCAACATCTAGATGAATTTGGGCAGGATTAATTGGAGCTAAATTCTCAGCAAGTTCCTTAGTTTCAGCGCACTTTACATTTTCATGTGTGTGTGGTCCTCACCCCTCATTGCTAGGCAGGACAGCTACTGTGTTATTTATGCATGTTTTATTTTCGATACCTCACACTGATTTTATCCAATTTTAACTGAAATGGCTCTTGCAAGTGAACCACATCCTCTGCAGAAAGCTTCGGCCTGACTTATTTTCTGTCCGTTTGTTACTGTCCCCTTGGCTCCCATTCAGCAATTAGGCTGCTGTTTATGCCCCTAGACCTAACCACATCACTGATTTGATAAACTTTATTGACCATGTTAGTCATTAAATTACTCCAGTCTTTTTTAATGACTGTTCTGTCTCCTCCTCTCCCCCTGCGATTCGCAGTATTGTATTAACAGGTTTGTGTGTTTGTGTGCATGTGTGTTCTAGAGAAAGAGCAAGAGAGAAGGAAAGGTGAAGAAAGGGAAGATGTATAGGGACAGAACATTTTTAGAAAGTCTATGTGCGTCCCTGCTGCTACAGTACATCCAGACCAACCAGCCGGATAATTTCAGCAAGCATTAAGACAGATCGTAATTAGAACTGTCCCTTTAATTAATGACACTTTATCTCCTTGCCTAGGAGGAAGACAGAGATGGAGGGAGGAAGGGAGGGAGAGATTTAGGGAAAAGGTGGGAGGAATTGTGTTGAAGAAAGATAGTGGAGATATTAGGGGGGAAGAGAGGGACAGAGTGATGGATGAGGCGTTACAGAGAAAAAGTCACAAAGCAGATACAGAGATTGAATGACAGGGGAGTGAGAAGACGGGGAAATAGAGACACAGATGGAGGGATAGGAAAGAGAGCTTGGACAACAGTGAAGTATATACTGCAAAAACGCATGCAGTCTGATGTAAGTGGTAAGGTAAAGAAAAAGAGAGATATGAAAGCATTCACCAATTTCCCCTGTTTAACCTGTGTTTCTTAATCATGTGTTTTACACTAAACCTGACCCATCACACAAGATGTAGGCTCTGGGTGCTGGCAACGCTGGTCAGTCAGTTACTTGTCGAGGCTGTCCCACCTGGACATCTGTGGCTCCAGCATGCGAGGCTCCAACCCTGACTTGTGCAAGTTGTCACCATCTGACATAGGTTGATACTCAACCTGGGAAAGATGTGGGACAAAGCTTGATGTAAAAGGGTGTAAAAAAAAAAAAAAGGGGGGAAAAAGAAAGAGAATGTAAAGAATAAATATCATCAAAAAGCAGTCCTTGATTCATTTTGTCCCCAGGCTGTGACTCAATCCCAGTGGAGTACCTGCGGTGGGGGGACCCTGAACCCATTGCTGCTGTTGTCTTTGCCTGCCTCGGTCAAATGGCCACATTCTTTGTCACCGCAGTCTTCATCAGGTAGCGAATCTCTCATCTGTCTCTCATTAGTCTCACAAAATATAGGAACTAAGGACAACAATGTAAGCAGCATTAGCCAAGACGGAGATACACTGAGATACACATCATACACACCCACTTTGCACATTTGTATTCTTTTCTTATTTACTGTTATCGTGTGTGTGTGTGTGTCTTCACATTCATGTTTGTATTTCTGCACATAATTGTTTGCCAAAATGCGTCTCTGTTCAAGGTTTCGGGACACCCCAGTAGTGAAATCTTCCAGTAGGGAGCTGTGCTACATAATACTGGCAGGGATCTGCCTGGGCTACCTGTGTACCTTCAGCCTCATAGCCAAACCCCATGTCATTCACTGCTACCTCCAACGACTGGGAATAGGCCTGTCACCCGCAATGAGCTACTCTGCTCTCGTCACCAAGGTGAGGACTGAGTTAAGGATTTATACAAGCATGATGTATAGAGTCCAGCAGTTGTGAGAGGTTATTCGATCTGTGCTAACCTGCCTTGGTCATCAATGGTCTGTGGGCAATAACTGCAGAAATGCTTCAGAGATGGAGAGTAAGCAGCAGGGGTACACCTGTGGGTGGAAGCAGAACTGTGGACCTAATCAGAAAGGAACAGGGAAAAAACAGGGGCTATAGTCCCCTGATACTGCAGATTGTTATCCTTTCTTTAGTGGTTAGAGAGTGGGGATATGGCTACCATAACAGCAGAGAGAGGCAAAGGTCTATCCTACCCCTGTCCCATGGGGTTTTTGGGAATGAGGCCTGAGGGAACAGGGAGGTAGGATTAAGAAAGAACTGCAGTAGCCTTCCCATAAGGAATGACCTTGAGCTTATTGCACGAGATTCTGACTCCTGTGTGCAATGTTTTTTCCATTCAAAATGTTTCTTGTCTGCACAAAGACATTGGCAGCAGTGTAGAAATACAGACAGCAGATGGCCAGAATATAGATGCAGAATGCAGTTCATGAAAAGGTCCTGACGATCTTTTGCAATCTGACCCCAGACAAACCGCATCGCTCGGATCCTGGCAGGCAGCAAGAAGAAGATCTGTACAAAGAAACCTCGCTTCATGTCTGCCTGTGCTCAGCTCATCATTGCCTTCCTCCTCATACTGTTACAGCTGGGCATCATTGTGGCTCTCTTCCTCATGGAACCACCTGAGGTAAGCTGCGTCTGTATGTCTCCATGTCTGTTTTTTTTTAGTTGTGAGTGGGAGAGCGGCTCGTTGAAAGATAGACTTAAGAACAGGTTGACAGACAAATTAGCAGAGAGGGAGACATAAAGAACAAAGAGTTGACTCAGAAAAATGGAAATTACTGCATAATTTAATCTCCAAGAGTCTGTTTCTATTACACCACTGATGTTTTTAAGACCATTTGACTCACACAGTAGTAGACTGATTAGTAGATTGACAGGTATCATACGGTTCGAAGCTCTACAAATGCAAAAAGAAAATTCTGTATCCAAAGCAGTAAAGCAGCAGCAAATATTGTCGTTCTTTGCTAGACTTAAAATATTGGGCATCTCAAGTTGGCAGTGTGATGAATGGCAATGACAGTTTGTTAAATTATCTGTTTTAAGGCAACTGATGTTACATATTTACAAACATCATTCCCAGTTTTTTCCAGAGTATGCTTGGAGCAAAACTTCTTCAGGCTGTTTAATCACTGGCATTCTCTGTTTCCTCCTCTGTCTTTATAGGTGATCCATGATTACCCCAGCATCCGCCAGGTCAACCTCATTTGCAACACCACTAACCTGGCCGTAGTTGCCCCGCTGGGATACAATGGCCTGCTCATCCTCAGCTGCACCTTCTATGCCTTCAAGGTATCAGACGATGTACTTGTAACAATTGTACATTACTTCTTAAAAATCATGATTATGTGAGTCTGATTACTGTGACGGCATTTTTTTCTTTGACAGGATATGATTTAAATGACAATATCACACATGAGGACTAAATTCAAGTGGGTGTTTAAAATCCAAACCTCTGAGGATGCATGTAGGAACATATGTACTAATAATACATATGTCCAATTTGTAGTATGTGCAGTACATGTCTTACTTCAAGCTGCTATATGTGAGAAAAGTCGCACAGACATAATGTGAAAAACAATGATTGAAGCACTGTTTGTGTTTGGTGCTCTGCAACTGAAATTCCATTACAGCAAACACATTATAAAGGCGGTGTTTGATTATCAGTGGCCTGAAACCATCCATTTCCTGTGGAGTTTGAGAGCAGCAGAATAGTAAAAGGAGACAAAAGCTGAAATACACTGCACCTCAAACACATAAATTAACTGTGATTATGAAAAGAGCAGCAGAGAAAACTAGTACAACTCTGGTGATGAATGATTATGACTCCATGTTTGAAGTAATTGCACATAATGGTGAGGTTAGCAACAGTGTGTCTTTGTTTTATTTTACTAATGTAAGGCACAATCCACAGATGTTTTCCACGCTTTTAAGAATGAATATTTGCTTACACTTTCTCTCTGCCTCTGTCCCTCTCTCCAAGACCCGCAACGTCCCAGCTAATTTCAATGAGGCTAAGTACATTGCCTTTACCATGTACACCACCTGTATTATCTGGCTGGCCTTTGTTCCCATCTACTTTGGTTCCAACTACAAAATTATCACCATGTGCTTCAGTGTCAGCCTCAGTGCCACTGTGGCTCTGTGCTGCATGTTCGTACCCAAGGTAAGACTGAAGAGAAAATCCACACTTTCTACTTCTCACTCATTCACTGCTTTGATCCATATATTTCTTCACAGTCTCCTTAAACATTAAGTTTCTGCTTTAAGCTTCCAAAAATGCCTTTTTCTGGTTGCTTGTCAGCTGTCTATTAATGGTGTATATTAGGAAACTTACATACTGTGGTTGTAATCAGTCTAAATCAGTGCACAAGGTATTTCAAACTGTAGGCAACCATAGCATAATACTTCATACTACATATTTTGCATGCAATAAACCACAATTTTGGCTAATAAAGCCAAAAATGAATAAACCACCTCAAAATATTTATTGCTTGTGACCATATCGACATTCTGACAGTAACCCTGTTATTAGAGTGGTAATGCCCAGGCAGCACTCCCAGTAAACACCATGTAATTGAAAGTGAAAGTGTTCAAGTTTTTGAATAAATAATTAAAAACCTGAAATTACATTTTCAGCATATGCCTGCATTGACGCGAAAAAGCTCATTTAAAATATTATCACGCATCATGTTTGCTCCCACTTACAGCAGCTAGATATTCGTGTGGAGCTTCAAGGAGAAAGTTTGTACTCAAACAACAGCAGAAATGCAGTCAATAAAAACAATTAGTTGCTTCCTCTTTTGAGAATTGTGTTTTTATAAGAGTTGTACATTGAAAAAGTGATGACAGCCTTCATCGCTCCACTAAAAAGAACATTTATTAAAAGACAGCCTTGTTCAGACAGACAGTATCAAATGATTCCCCAGAACAGGTGATAAAGATAAAACTGTTTTGCTATATTTACATAACATATGCTATGTTTTATTTCATATCAGGTGTACATCATTCTAGCCAAGCCAGAGCGTAACGTGCGCAGTGCCTTTACCACGAGCACAGTGGTGCGCATGCATGTGGGTGATGGCAAATCATCCTCAGCCGCCAGCCGTTCTTCCAGTCTGGTTAACCTATGGAAACGCAGAGGCTCGACTGGAGAGACACTCAGGTACATCAGAGTGTTTGTGTATGTGTGTGTAAGTGTGTGTGTGTGTGTACACTAGAGGCTTTTTGGCCAGGTTAATGCCAGGTTACTCCCCAGTTACAGTCCAAGGCACCATTTCTGTAATGGCCCACTCTGAGACTATTTATGGTGTGTGTGTGTGCGTGTGTGTGTGTATGAGCTCTCTGAGAGATTGATTCTCTGAACTCCCTTGAGTCTACTTGACTGTTCTTCTGACCCTAACATGAACTGCAGACAATTGCCTAATGGAGACATGGCAAAGAGAGAGAGAGAGAGAGAGAGACAGGAGTGAACTGAGGAAGGGAGGGCAGGGAGAAATTTGGAAAGAGGAATCTGAATAGAGGATGGTGGGAATGGACAGAGAGGTAAAAGGCAGAAATGATGGAAAAGAAAGAGAAGAAAAGGCTAATGGAAACATGTGAAAAGGAGAGACATAATAACTTTCACACCCATCTTAAAGCCATCCACAAGTCATCTACACTGACAAGGAACCGATCAAAGGACACAAAGGGAGTGACGCACAGCCACTTGCCCAGAATGAAAAGGGGAGAAAAAAGACAGGAACACATTTTCATTTGTCAGCAGGTTACTCCAGCTCACCCCGCTTGGCAAGCAAGATTTCAATCACGCTCTTGTGAGAAATGTCAGGAGTGTTTCCATCTTCGTTCCTTTTATTCCCATCTCCCCCTCTCCATCTCTTTTGGTCCTGTCTTCCTCTGTGGGTGGTGGTAATTGGCAGAGCTGTCTATCTCCTCAGTGCTGGGCTGGGAAGCTGTTGCCGTTGAGATGCTGTCATTGTGTAGTCTGAACAGACGCAGACAGACATGGAACCAGCAGACCAGGAGAGAAAAAGAAGAAAAATTTAGAGGAAAACAGTTGACTGATGTTTGAACCAAATGTTTGAGATACTGAAGAGTGCATGGTTTACCTTTACCAGACATCAGAGCTGGATATGATCTGAAGATAAGATTAGTCAAACATGTGTTTCAGCTTGTCGCAGATCTGGCTTGGGCCTACTTTGCTCCAAAGAGTAAGAGACTCATCTTACAGGATCAAATGAGTAGATCTCAGCAGTGTGTAGGTGCAGGTTGACATGTGCAGCATATATATATGTACAGTATTTGTGTGTGGACATGCAGTGTGTGTGTCTCAAGGGTGATTTGAGTTCCTTTCACCCCCAGCTGTGGTGGTGTGAGGTTCAATCAGAAGTTCCACTATAGATTAATCACACTAATTAACCTGACAAAAGGATGAGAGGAACAATGGGGAGCAGGGGACAGAGTACTGTGACTGATGTGAAGTAGAGAGAAGTGGAAAAAAGCATAAGATAGAGGGAGAAATAGAGGAAGAGAGAACATGACAAAGAAAAATGAAGAACATACTGTCTGGGAAAAAATAGAACAGAAAATTAATTGTAATGAAATTACTCCGCATATGAAGTCCAACTGATATTCAGTGGCTGAGTCAAGGCTCCATTTGAATGTGTTTGTATCTATTAAATGACATTCCTCATCTAGGATAATAAATTTTAACTAATCTAGAGCAGGCGCAGTTTGTTTCACTGGTTTGGCTCATAATACTAATTGACTACTAATGGATGCATCTAGATTTGCTCCACAGAATGAGTTTAATTGTCTTTTCTTTGCAACATTAGTGTTTGAGCATGTAGAAAATTCTCATTTAATACATACTTTAACAGAGACGTGTTGCTGTCAAAATAGGCTTGAACAGTAGAATAAATGAACATTTATTGGAGACACAAGCATGAATGTATAGTTTTACAAGCTAAAAGTTCCTAATAACAATAAATTCAGTTAGTGTTGGAAGAAATATCACGTCTGTGTTTGAAATATCATATCATCTTGTGTTCAGTACTCCTTTCTTTCTCTCCTTTCTTTTCTAATACATTAAACACAACACAAATCAAAAATTCACTTTTTTCTGTATCTTAACTGAAAATAACATAATAAACTACTGATTAACTGATGGTGGTAGATCTACACTAAAAACAGCCTCCTCTTTCTTTCCTCTCTCTGACTTCCTTCCTGTCCTCCAGCTCCAACGGTAAATCTGTGTCTTGGGCACAGACGGAGCGCAGCAGTTCACGTGGCAATCACCTCTGGCAGCGGCTGTCCTTCCACATCAAGAAGAAGGAGAACAATCAGACTGCCGTCATCAAGCCCTTCTCCAAGACTTCTGAGGAGCGTTACTGTGGAGGGGGGGACCTGCCCCCACACGTCCCTCTGCCCTCCCTCCCCTCCATGTCCTCCTTGCCCAGTCATCCCGACTCCGTCACAGACAAGACCCTGTATGAACTCTCTGAAGCAGAGGAGCGCTACTCTATCACCTACCGGCCGCAGACTCCTTCACCGATCAGCACGGTCAGCCAGAGACTGGGGGCAGGTTTCGTCGAGGAGCCTCAGGTGACTGGTATCCCAAAGTACCCGAGCAGCATCTGCAGCGGCGGCAGCGGCAGCAGCTGCGGTCCTTCCAGCAGCGGCTCCGTTGTCGCTGGCAGTGATGGCCGTTTGGTTTCTGTGGACGATCACCCGGGAGAGCCCCAGAGTTCACTGATGGATCAGATCAGCTGTGTGGTGAACCGCTTCACCGCCAACATCACCGAGCTCAACAGCATGATGTTGTCGCCCTCTCCGACACACTCGCACTCACACGCCACGCACAAACACACACCTCCCTCTCCTCACCCCACTGATCCGTACCTGCTGCCCCGTGAAATCCAGATGCCCCCGACCCTCACCACCTACGCCGACGTCCAGCCCCTCCCACCCGTGGAGTCCAACTTGGTGGGCCGGGGTGGCTGTCTGGCTCACCCTATTCCTCATTCACCTTACCCCCTGCCGCCTCCTCACCACCAGACCTCCCCCTCTCTCTCCCCCATGCGAGGAGGACTGATCACCTGCCTCACCGACTCCCCTCTGAGGAGGGCGGAGTTGGAAGAGGAACTCATTGCTTTGACTCCGCCGTCGCCTTTCCGCGATTCCCTGGCATCTAGCAGTGGCTCACCTGTCTCTGAGACGGGCCTGTGTCTCCCTCCCGTCCCCTCCCATCCTCCCCCCCCCCCCTTCACCCAGGTACAGCAGACTGACACTCAGAAACTACAGCCAGAGTTCATCCTCACTGTGAGGCAGAGATGACGAGTAAAGAAAACGCAGGAGTGAAGAGGAGCACTCAGAAACAACGGTCAACATGAGAAAAGAGGACGGAGAGACTGAAATCCATTCGTCCCTGCGTGGAGCGAAAACCTGAAGAAAGGGAGTTATGGACGGCTGGTTGGTGAAGACACCAAGCGGCGACAGTCTGCTGTGTTTGTGTTTACATGTTTGCAGTGAGATGCAAGTTTAAGAGGCTTTCCCACGTTGTATTTTCTGTTTCTCACAAGTGGGACGTGAAGAATGGCCACTATAACTCTGCAGTGATTTGGTGTCTATAAAGCCAGAAATTCTACTCGAAGGTCTAGAGCTATGTGTCAGGTTTGGATAGTGGCCTTAAGGTAACATGGCTATCAACTAATTAGAGATTGTGAATGTGTGTGAGTGTGGATGTGGTCTTGTGCATGAGTATGTTTTTGCTGCAGTTTAGTTAATGAGAGGTAATGGCAACATGACAGTGAAGAGTATTGATGAGGTAAGACTCCTAAAGCCTGTACGGACTAAACAGAGGCGATCAAGGGCACATATATATTCATACACGCACACACACACACACACACCCACACACACACACAAATACAATGTAAGGGAAAAACACTGTAAATATATGAGAGGTTGTGGATTTTTCTGTGGTGACAAAAAAATCCAACATGCTTCTGACAAAAGTGCATTGTGTTAACATACCTGGCTGTATGTTACTCCGAAGAACGTTCTCACAAAACCATTTTTTAAATCATTCAACTCTCCAATCTGTTCCCTCCACATAGCTTTTTTTTCCCTCAGTCCCTCTTTCTCTTGCTGCTTTCTTTTTTCCTGCCAGTATTTCAGTATTTTCTACTCTTCCAGTTTCTTTTCTTCAGAAGTTTGAATGTATATTTTCTACATGATTCCTAAAGTAGTTGGGACCAAACCTTTTGTACCTTTCTGTCTGTGACTCGAGAAAGAGGGAGAGGAGGGAGCGACAAGACTAGGCCTTGTTTTACTGTAAACATCTTAGTCACTAAATCTTGTTCAAGTGGATTATTGGCAGAAATCTGACCTCAGAGCTTATCATTCATGTGTGACATTTAACAGAGCATCAGGTAAGGCTTAGCTGGATCCCAGTCATGACATTTTCTCTTTACAGTGTGACAGCAGGACACAAGTGTCACTCGGTTTTATCAGAGACAGTGCTTTGTATGGGATTAATTGGAATCACAATCATCTGTTATGTTAGTGGGCTCAGGCTGATAGATTCAAGCTGGGAGAGAGCCTCCTCCTCCTCCTTCTCAGCCTCTATGAGGGTCGTCTGTTGTACAGGTGCCAAGACCTGTTTGAACCTCTCACTCTTTTCAGACAACAAGGAGCAGAACAACAAAAGAGGTTCATATTGAATGGGCAGACATGAGAATGGTATCGATCTGCTCGTATAAAGAAAGCAAACCAGTAAATTGCCAAAATGTCAGTCTACTGCTTTAAAGTGAGGTCTGAGAGACTGAAATGAGACCCATCCCTAATGTCATACTTCCTTCCTAATCCATGTTTTAACAAGAGTTTCTCTAAAAGGTATTTGGCCATTGTACTATATCTTTGCTTTTTGTAGGAGACAGGGTTTGGTTTAATTGGAGAGAGCTACTGTCTGTTATTTGTAATTGTAGATGGAAAACAGAACTGAACATGCTAGACTGCAAAACCTAAGTATCTAATTTGGCTATTTAGGATTTGGGCTAGAAACATATCTTTTAAATGGAGAATTGTGCCAACACTTGAACAGAATTTAGAGTACCCAGAGTAGTACTGGGATCTAAAATGTGCCGATGAATGCATTCACTAAGATGCTTTTGAGAAATGGGGCCTTGGCTTTGTGTCAACTGCCTCCACAGAGGAAACACTCAGCACTGAATAGATGAAGAAAACATGAGTCAGAAGGTTGTGATACACGACACAAACATTTTTAGGCATTTTATATGAGGAATGTTACCTGCAGCAAAAATACAGATTGGTATGTCTGGCTTAATTAAAGATAATTGGGCTGTTGATATCACAACCAAGTATTGGTATTTCAAAAATGTTGCCTGTGTATTATTGTTCATTACGATCTCCATATTTTCCGCAGCATATGCATTGGTCTGCTGCGAAAGCCGACTGATGCAGATGCATTCCACGGTCTGATTTCTCCTTGTGAGTGTAGTATTTCTGCTCTACAGTAGCCAGCAAGAACAAACTCAGACAAAGTGATTCTGTAAATACTAAGGGCATGCAAAGACCGTCCTGTTTCTTTTCAGATGAAAGTAATTTTATTTACATATCAACAAAGGTGAAAAAAATAAAAGAAAAAAAGATGTTTTTGAACTATGTTATAACATCATAAAGTACCAATATGTGTTACGACTACAGAAACTGTGTTACTGCTCTGAATGTGTGAGTGACCATTCCTATTCAAATGTCTTGTAATTCAACAATATAATAATAATGAATATTAATATGATTATTGTGCCAAAGGGGTTAGGGAGGGTCTAGCTTACAAGCTTGTGGGTAAATAAGTGGTTTCATAAAAAAAAAAAAAAAAAAAAATGTAAATGTGAAACTGTTTCTATTGTTTTGGATATTTTCTATATAAATATTCCACATTTTCCAGTGTAAAAGCAATATTATCCGTATGTATACAAGGTGCACATCTGAGGGGTTTCTTAACTCATAAACAGTGTTTTACATTGCTAATCTTTTTCATCCTACTGTAATTGTTAGTGGACAATTCAACAAGGAAGATGGTGGGTAGACAAGATGACATTTTTCTTAGCATTTTCTCTAAACCTTGATGAGAAGGATACATTTAGTAATTTTGACTAACAAAGAAGGCCTGGTTCCTTATTTCTGCTGTGTTTTATTTTCACTTTATACCTGTAGTTCCACTGTTTTCCACCTTGTACGTATTCCTGGTTCAGTCTCTGATCTAAACTTGTAGTCAGAGTCCAATCCACTGATGACATAGCTGCAGTGTGAGGTAGTTAAGGAGATGAATTGTGTGTGCCATCAATTGTTGTTTACTTTTTTTTTTTTAAGTTAATTAAGATGCAAACCTGGTCTGGTGTAGCTACAGTATGTCTCTACAACTCAGAGCAAGACAAAGTTTTTCTTGAGTCCCAAATGGGGGGAAAAAAAAGTGGATACGCACAATCAGCATCTGAGATAATTGTACAGAGACTTATGATGGGCAGAGATTTACACAGAAAAAAAGGCTTGAATAAGAACTGTTGGACATAATTGGTTCCTGTCTCAAAGTGCTGTCTGTGCATCATTACCCCCACATCTAGTTTGAACAATCTTGAACATGACCTGTTGTCAAAAAAAAAATGAACCAGTGCTATTGTTGAGATTTTTCTGGGGAGGAGAGCTGCTGTCACTGGCAGCATTTAAAACATGCTGAGAGAGTCGCAGGGAGCTTGCTTCAGCACTTCGGCTGCGCGTTATCAGCCCCCCGGGTGAGGCTCGACAGTTGTGTGCTACCTCTGCAGAAAAAGACATGGTCAGTGCTTACATCTACTGCTATCTTTTTCTCTTTCAGGCCTCAGTTCTGTGATATCATCTTCTATTAGAATAACACATGGCCAACAATAAGTAGCAGCAGGCTTATTATGAAATGAAGGAAAAGTTCAATTGGCAGAGACTCTTGGCCTCATATAGAAAAATAATGCAGGTATTAACAGGGAGATGAGACTTAATCTTTCATCTGTTGTAGCATTTCAGGCTCTTGCATTTGAATCCAATCTTTTTTATTTTCCATGACAAATGCCCCTTGTATGGAAAGAGGAGCTACAGTACAGTAGTAATGCAGAAAGAGCATTTTGTTGACAAACTGTGAGCTTTCTGCACTAATACCATCGCTCACATTTTAGCCCTACCTCAAGGATCGCAAAAAAGGGTGATGGGTAAAATCTTATGCTCGCCAGGAAGATGATCTCCTGATGATGTCTCTACCCAAAATGCTGTTTCCTGACTTATTTTCCTAAATGCACTCTAAAGAATTAGATTGATAATCCGCGCGCTCAAAAACACTTTTAATCCAAACATGCTCATCTGCTGTTCAGAGAAAAAAGAGACGCAAGGTCATTTATTTTATACCTTTTGAATGAGAAGATAAAACCATCCCACAGTCCATCAATAGGATCCCTCTTGTCTTGCTATTCTTAAACCTCAGTTCAGAGCCGGATCTATATGTAATCAGGATGCTCTTTCACATATTTCCCTCCAGGATTATTTTAAATACATCTATAAACAAGCCTGGGTTTCAGAGTGCAATTCAGTTCATTCTGCATTGCAGAAATCAGCATCCGTAGGCAGATTGGTGATGTGCTGTTTTTCAGAAGAAGGGCCCGCAGTAGGAGTATCACAAAAAGCGTTAATTCCCGGTTTTATCAATCTGACTGTCAGTGCTGTGTTGATGGAGCAGCCTCTCCCGCTGCCCTGACTGAGGATTTGATTTGATACAGAAAACAGAACTATGTTTACTGTGTAAACACTACATAGACATATGGTTGTATGTGCTGTCAGGACAGGCTGGGAGAAGTTTTGTTTTGTCAGCCCACTGTCACACATAATTATTATAAATAATGTATCATGATGAACACCTTTTGTGAGTGTAATTTGGTAAACATCACAAGTTGTTTCTTACCTTTTAACAGTGTTAATGAAATGAGTAAATCACAAGATGCTTGTGTGAGGTAACAACAAGAGTATTGGCCTAAATCACACTTAGAGAGGTGATGAGTAGGACGGGCTATTGAAATTCTTGTGTACACTGAGGGTGAGATCAACCAGCTCCTATCCCTCTACCTGCCAAGCAGTAAATCCATTTGCATTAATGTTCATCTTTGTTTTCTTTTTCTCGCTCAAATGAAAGAAATGAGCAGTATGGAAGAAAAACCCAAGGATAAAAAGTAAATGCCTCGTGCGGTTTTGTAAAAATGGACGGACAGTAGACAGCAGTTCTAGCAAAAACTAAAGGCATTTACACTCTAAACTACCCAGAACGTTGTAAGATGTTTGCATATCAGATGAACCCACTTTTTCCACAGCCAGTTTAATCAAATACATGGCCCCAGTGGGAGGGTGACTATAGAGGTCTTAAAAATCGTCAACAGTATTTTTGTAAGTTTGTCTCAAGCTGCTGATTTGAATGCTGCTTTTTGTAACAGAGTAAAGAGCATGTTTGTTTCTTCAGCCAATAGAGTAAAATGACTTAAGGTAGTCAGTGTAGGTTATATAGTGCAGGGGAGACAGAGATGCGTTATAAGAAAATAGGTTCTGTATTATATTGATTAGAAGTAAGAGAGAAGTTTGTGTGTGTATTTATTTGACTTCGAGATTTATGAGAAAGTGGAATAATGTATTAAGCAGGTCTGTGTGTGTGTGTCTGTAGGCCATTAATGTTTTGCATACAGAGCAGGCAGATTACAGAATCTACAGTATTGTGTATTGATGGTTTGTGGAATATTTTTAGTTCATCTCATCCCATGTTTCTATTTATAAGAGAATTGAACCAAACTGAGCTGTGATAATGCACCATATAACAATGGAGGTGTCCTTGCAGGGCATGATGGGTATCAAAGATTTCTTTTGAAAGGTCAGAGATCATGGTTTTATGCTGTGCTTTTTATATTCTTCATAGTCTATCTTGTTTGGATCACTGCTGTGGACCCAAACACGAAGTGAAATCCTCATTAATACCCCTACTTTAAGTTCTGATGAGATTCTATTTTGAGTAGAGTGTCTGACATTAGAGTATTCGAGATATCAATAAGGAGATGAATGTTGTCTAGAAGTGATGTTTACATTTTTACCGATCACTTGAGATAATCGAGATGATCACATTCTTTGTAGATGTTTTGCGTTTTTTCAGGAAGGTGGATGATTCGAGCCGAAAACAAATTTGACTTATTCTCGACAAAAGCAGCTCATCTGCATATAAATTAAGGCGCTGTGTTGTGTTCCGGTCTGTTTACAAGTCAGATTTATCAAAACCTTAATTCAACCCGGCTCATTGGAGCGGCTAGGTTGGGCTTAATGTTGATAAGAGGAAAATGATGATGGGTTACCATAAACGTTAAAGGCAAGTGGAATTAGCTGAATTCTGAGTGTGCAGAATGTAATATATTTTCTCTGTGTTCATTTATTAGTACTTATTCACTCCAGACAGAAAACAAATATTCCAGAAACGAAAATGTATGATAAACGTATTCTAGTTATTTGAAAAATAAGAGCAAAGTCAGGCTTAAATTGCAGCGTCTCCCCAGACTCCACTGGTGTTTTATCACGGCGTCGTTAACACAAGCTCCTCCACTCAGTGCCAACTTTCTCTCGTCTTTTTATTTCAAGTGCTGCTGCATTTGTTTAGCTTGGGTGGATAAACACTACAGAAATTTGATTAAACTGGAATTATGTCTACACAAGCTTCTGTGGTGGGAAAAATTCAAATTATATATATTTTTTTCATAAACTGTTGCCAACATTTTGTAAATGTGATGACGATAAAGCTTAAATTAATCATTTTCTAAAGGAGGCCTGGTAGTGTTTATCCACCCTCAGGGAAATTTGATAGTTAGCAAATTACTTTTGATGAACATGACTTTTAAAGCTTTGTTGTTTTGTTTTTTTTCCCTCTGATGTTCAGAACTGTAGAATGTAATTTGACGCTTTGTGATAATGGAAGATGGTTTTATATTTGGATATTTGATTCTCTATTTAATATTTTCACTCAGCTTTGTGAAATGTGCAGTGTGAGAATATATGGCTCTAGCTGTTTGGAAAATACAGTATGTTTCTAAGTGGCTTTTTAGTGGGCGGGGTGGGGTGAGGTGAGGTGAGGTGGGTGGGTGGCGGGGGGTTGTAGACATCTACGTCAGGCAGATTTTTATGTTCAGTTACAGTTTTTGCAAAGAAATGAGCTTTGGATTAGCCTCAGCCATCACAACCTGAGATAAAATGGTTAACTCCCAGAAAGGTTTGATATCTAAATGAATCCAGCACTCCACATTGTTTGTCACTGACACTGGGGCCTCGTTCACAGGCTTTATGGAGGCTCCCAACAGACCTGGCAATAAGAACAAGAGCCGTTTTGGCCAAACACAGTTCTTCTCATCTCCCAATTAATGAATCTTTATCTACTCGTTCCAAAATGGCCCACGGCGATGCCTGTGAAGACACCTCTCTGGGCTGATCTGTGGCCGGTGGGAACAGTAAAGAGGAAGGAGAGTGGGCAGTGTTAACAGGATGCTCCCTGTTCTTTTAATATGACTACTCAGTGTTTCATTTGTTTATCAGAGGACACCGGAAATAAGGAGTGGGGAGCTTTTTAGAATAGCTTGGAGCAAGGGTGAAAGCATCAGCTGACAAAATGCAAAAATAGTTTAATTCAAAACAACTTTTTTTGCTCTTTCATGTCATCGATGTCCCGTGCGTCTCATAGGATCTGATTCCTCTGTCCTTGCATTTCATCCTTGCTTTTCTCCCTTTGTTGTGTGTGGGAGGAGCCGATGAGCAAAGACCAGATACAAGACAGGAAGTGCAGATACATTAATGGGATCCGAGAAGTCCTCCAGAAGCCTGTGCAAAAAGGAAAAGCAGTAAGCACCAGAGGTTAGGTGAGCGTGAGGCGGCTCAAGCTTGCTGCACATCCACATACCAGGAAGTAACTGTGTGATTATAAAAGGGAACACATTAAATCTTTTGTTGAGCACTTCTCTCTGCAGAAACACTGTGCTGCCACAGCACTTTGGCATTAACAGGTGGATTTTTAGAAGTCACCATAGTTTGACTCGCTGCAGTCAAGCAGCCACCCACTGAGCACCAAGACAGAGCTGGAGCAGCCGTCTTAAAATGGAACAGGGCATTCATTAACTCTGACTTACAGCTCTTCATGATGACATGGTTCTCTTCGTGTTTTTTTCTTACTGGGATGTAACCAACAATTCTGGGACTCTCCAGTCGGTGTGACTAGCATACAGCAGTGCTGTGGAGTCAGACAGGAGATGGGATATGGTGTCGGGGGGAAACTAACAAAGAAAAGGTTTTGCTTTTTGTTTTGTTGCCATTGATAAATCATTGTGTAAGTGTACTACAAAGTACCTTTGAATCATTATTGAAATCATTATTAAAAAAACTATGATTAACCTCCTTGTCTTTTCCATGTTTTTGATCAATCTTTATATATTAAGACAGTTACAACAACTTTTATACAAACTCTGTCTACTCAGTAAGTAGTGATTGATGTTTGATTAAAGTAGCCTAAACATACAAGATTTCTTCCTCTGGACATATTTGTTCTACAATCACAGTTTGTAGGATGAGAGAGTCAAAAGTAGAAGAAAATATCTCCTAGTAATTCTATAGTTATAGAAATGTATGTGTGTAATGCAAAAGTAAAGCAAATGTCAGACCAGGTGAACTCACTTCTGCTTTGAATTGAAATGGGTATTGAAGTTATTGCTCCCAGTACAACAGTAAATGTTACCAAGAAATTTGTTTAAATGTCAAAACTCTTTTCACTCCTGTTTTTAAATTCACGTGACTGAAAAGAATACAGTGATATAAGCTGTTGTGCTGCAACAGAATATTCTCGTTATTCGGGATCACTGGTGCCGATTCTGACCTTATTAAGCAGCCAATCTACATTAAATACAGTTTTTATGTCAATGTCATTATTCAATTCTGTGTTTGAGTTCAGTGAGTTGCTCGCAGTGAGGCTTCAGTTTTTGTTTTTGTGAAGAAAAAAGCAGTATTATCAGATTAGTAAATATATCCTGCAACCTGGATCCTAAAACCACCACGATTACTTTGTGAATTCCAACTTCAAAACTTGCACATTCGTCCATACAGTATTTTCCCACAGCAACAGTAAATTACATATAAATAAGTAATCATTGCCGCAATCACTGTGTGAAAGTTAGAAAATATTTTGTGAAAATGAAACAGACCTTACGGTTCAGCTCTGGAGAATGAAAGGTTTTCACACCTTACGCTTCCACTGTCCATTGGTTTTATTTCATCCGTCGTTGGACAAACTCCCAGTTTCGTCGCCCACGCTAACTGAACTCAGCAGTCTGTGAGTCTCTGGCCTACATGTTGAACCCAGTCAGTGGAAGCTGCTAGACAGCACCTTGACAGCTCCTGTGATATTTGCTTCCTTTTCCATCTCCTTCAGTGTCACAGTGACACAGCTGACACAGCTCCGCTATGAATCAGCCCCAAAAACATTTTATTCTTTTAAGGGAAGGCATACAGGTCAAGACAATAAAATTACCCTGCCATCTTTCATCCTCGCTCCCCATCTGCTCCCAGTCTCCCCAATTCACCAGCTTTTATTTCCCTTTATTTCTGTCAGTTCCCTCCACCCTCCCTTTCTTTGTCTTTCTCCAAATCTCAGTGCAGAAATTGTTCTCTCTTAAATGAAATCTCCAAATTGCTGCAAATGACTCGCCATTCTAGTAAATGGAAAGGAAGAAATAAGCAAAGGAATACAAAACAAGGGGAAAAAAATAAAAATAAAATACAGAAGGTAGAAATTGGCTTGGGATACATACATATGTCCACAAGCACATTTATCACCTCTGCTCAGTCATTGATGGGTTCATTCAAATATCTGCAGTAAATGCATCAATATTTACATCAGTGATGTCCAGTGGGATGCTCACATATATATGTATTGATTTATTGCTCAATGATAGCCATAGTTGTCTCTGCATCTCAGGTGTAAATAACTAACACTTAATTTGTTAATTTGTTGTGGGACAATCTGAATGTCATACGTAGCATCGCTAAAAACTTGCTATATTGAACTTGTTCCTTGTTTACACTCTTACTGTAATTCATTGGTTGAAAACATGCACAGGTAAAGTAATGAGGTTGTGTATCATTAAACATGCTTTTCAGTGACAGTCACTCAGTTCAGTAATTATTGACATTGAAATGAAAAGTCAAAAAAAAAAGTCAGTCAAACGCAATAAAGTAACCTGGAGGAAATACATCTCTTACAGCAATATTTCTAACTTCTAACATTAAAACCTGCTTAAAATAGGCGATTGACTCCTTCCCCACTGCCCTTGTGTTTTTCTTCTTGTGTGTCATGTTCGACGTCACATTATGTTCGTGGCTATTTATGTGCCAACGTTTGGAACATTCATGTGCGTCAGAGCATCACGCTTGAAAAGGGGCAAGAATTAGGATGTCCACCCAGGTGTCATGTTTCCATCACTGCCCATCTGGAGCCGATAAATACCTGTGACGACTGCAGAGGCATTTGACCTGGGGATGAATGCACCCTTTCACACTGAAGGCCAAAGCCAGATGATAGTGGGCGTCCTGTGTGAAAGGGATATAAAATAAAAATTGAGTTTATAATTCAAGGAAAAGTTTTGAGTTTCTTGCTTGGAAGTCTCTGGTGGCTGCAGGGCTGGGAGTTAAAAGACATGATTGATATGGTAAATATGAAGCTACAGCCAGCAGCTGGTTAACTTAGCTTAGCACAAAGACCGGAAACATATTCCTTTACCGCAATCAGGGATTTGCCACATGATCGAACACATGCAGCGTCCATAAGGCTCATAACACCATCCATAAGTGCCTCAGCTGGCGTGTTTCAAGTGGATGAAAATCTGATTGTGCCTCTGATATTAAAGGAAACATAAAGACCCAGAGACCTGAGTTTTGATGTGTGATGCATTAAAATGTCTCTGATGATGTTAGATATGATTTCATAGTGCGCACATGAGCCCCTAATTTTCCCCTCTGCACCCTCATATACTCACCTGTGCTGTGTGTTTGCTCCTGTAAGAAAATCAGTGAGTGTGCATTTGATTTCCACATCTTCACATCATTTTTTGTATGGCATTAAAAAAAGAAAAGACTAGAGTAAAACCAGGTAGTCCCTCAATATGCATTTACTGTAATCAGTGCAGAGTGTGGTTTGTTCCCATGTAAATGGTATGTTGGCTCTATATATAAAGTCTGTGTGGGCAAAGGGGTGTCAGCATGTGGTTACCAGTGAGTGTCAGGCTGTGGGTGCATGTGCATGGACATATATATTTGCTGCTTGTACATATAAAGTATGCATGTGTGGGCTTGGACATATGTATGAGGAAGGTGAAAACATTTCATGTGTGTAGGTGTGTGCGTATGGCTGAAGTAACTGACCGTGAAGCCACTCCAGAGGACTTAATTTAAATGTGAAGGATGCAACATTAACACCGCAAGGCTGGAGTGGCCAACCCCACTCTGTGATGGAGTGTCTCCACCCACACCTCCAACTTCATGAAATGCTGCTCTTGTGTCCTTTGTGGGTAACAAAGCAGAGAAAAAGCTGAAAAAAGGCAGTGATGTTATTGCTGAAACACAATGAACGGTTCAGCCCTCTCAGCTCCAATCATCACACAGCTCCCATCAAGTGTCACTACAACATTAACACGCAGACTAAGTGTTTTCTAGGTGACACAAAAGCGACACAAGGAGCCAAGTGACTTTCAAATACTGTTAGTATTTAAATTAAAGGCAATTTAGTCACAGATGTTCATCACGTGTTCAAACATGACTCAACCAGGCTGAGTTGAGGACTGCTGGTTTCATTAATTGCTTTTATTATGAAATCTACATTGGAGCCAGTAATTTATTCAGAGCTTAAATTTGCATAAATGTAGTGTCGACTTCTACAAAATACAGGAACGATAAGACAAATAGGAAGGGAGAAAGGGAGTTTCAGTATGCGGTAGGGAGTGAAGGACTGTGCAGGGAATACAAAAAAGGGAAGTATACATGGAGGCATCATTATTATGCTCACTGTACACCTGTAAAGGCACACGCTCACACACACACACAAGTAACTGCAGACTGGAGCTGAGATGATTCCAAACCTTCTGTTCCAGATTCTCAAATGTGAAGATTTGCTGCTTTTCTGTTTCTGTTATATCGTTGGAAAGGTGTTAAGTTTTTTATTGCTTTTGGACAAAACGAAATATTGAAAGACATCACAATGATGGACAATGAAATGTGATGGACATTTTTATGACATTTTATGGACCAAATGAAAGGTCGATTAATCAAGAAAATAATTGAAGATGCATGTATACAGGTGCACAGACACAGGTTGTGTGTTGCACAATGTCTGTTAGCGTGCACTTGAAGTAGACTCTGAGCCTGTGTGTGTGTGTGTGTCTGAAGTCTGAAGTATGCAGAGCAACACCAAGGACTGACTGCAGAGGAGAGGAACCAAAAAGGCATGACTGAAGAAGAGAAAGTGTGATGGAGAGAGAGAGAGAGAGAGAGGAAACCAAGCAGGGAACGAATCTGTGGATGCCAATATAGCAGAACTGAAAGTCACTTGAGTTTTAATTTCCTGCCAGTGGAAGCGAGAACAATATCAAGATTGAAACACGAGTTTCAATGAGTCACTCTTAGAGGGAGCTCAGTGGGTTCAGGCTGTTAACATTCATAACATCATCCCTCCATCTCTGTCTTTCTCTGCTCCCTGCTCCTCTATTTTGCGTTAATGCATAGGCACACATGCACACACACACACACACACACACACACACACACTCACAGAGTCACGTAAACGCAGTAACATACACATGTGCCCACACTAATGCGCACACACTTCCACACATGCACATTGTAATGGCACTAATGAGACTGCATGACTAATACCTCTTCAGTCCCCTTCTTCAGATGAGTGCTTATTATGGTCTGTCAAGGAGATGAGTCAGTCTATGTCATGGTTACTATGGTGATCAAAGCCTCCAGCACTTCCCTTAAATGCCCGCTGGCTAAAATAAGCTCTTTAACCCCTTTAACTACAGACCTATCAGGATACAGTGACACACACACACACACACTCACACACATTGACCTCCATCAGGAGTCAAGTGAAAAGAGAATTCTCCCACAGGGATCATTAGAATACCACAGCATTATAAACAAGATTATAAAGTGGCAAATGAAAAGTAAATATCAGAGTCAAAGGAAGAAAAAGAGATGAGTAATTCTCCTGTTTACATTAACTAATGGAAAATGTCACTTTTGGGCCTCAGAGGGTTCAAACACTCAAATGCTGCTCCTCATATCACCTCTGTGAGCCTCTCTATGTGGAGGCCAATTTACTGCTGCTCCTGATGTCACGTAATTCAATTCATCACAGTTCCTGTTGATATCTCAACTTTAGAACATGACAGAATTACTCACACAGATCTTTTCAGCTAAACTAGGTTTCACAAATCATGGGGCACAAATCAAAAAATGCACTTGGTGATTATGAAGTGATATTAATAGTTAAGATGGTTAAGATGTGGATTTATTTCCAACATGTTGGATCATAATGTGGTTATCATAATATGACTACTTTGTATATTGCAGTTGATCAGAGTTGGTGCATCCTCAAACCTCAGCAATAAAACTATAAAATGTGAACAATCTGCCTTTTCTGTGACAGAAATTTTGCCTCTGTGTGACACTGCAACCTGGTTCACTTATTCACTAATGTTACTCCCCATATCATAGACACTTCATTTTCCCTATAGTGTGCAGTGAATAAATATTTTAGACACTTATTGTCTTTTAACACTGACAGGTGTAGTGTCAAGACATTGAGCATTTATAGCATAGGTTACACAGTTAGGCTTGGCAGAAAAGGCTCAGCTTATTGAAGGAGCTAATAAACACATAAAAGAATATTAAATTTGAGTTAAATCAAATATGGAATATCACATAATGAGAAGGTTGGGCAGGTGGAGGGAGAAAACAGTGTTGGGATGAATGATCATCAGAGGAACATTGATAAGCCTAAGGTCATAATGTCCATACTGT
This sequence comes from Holacanthus passer, assembly GCA_025331565.1. Classification (NCBI taxonomy): domain Eukaryota; kingdom Metazoa; phylum Chordata; class Actinopteri; family Pomacanthidae; genus Holacanthus; species Holacanthus passer. The sequence goes on along the minus strand of JAFREQ010000004.1, from coordinate 2,402,910 downwards.
TCACCTGCATGAATATGATTGGTTGTTGGTAGCCACACAGCCATGAATGAGCCAATGATTCTGCAGTATATCTTTGAGTTGCCCCAGGGGACAAAAAAAGTTTTTTGAATTGAATTAAAGCACGTTAAGAACAGCCGATGCCAATCAGCCAGTTCAAGTGTGACTTCGGTGCTCTGCCTGAATGAACTCTATGCTTCTTTTTTTGCATCTAAATTGAAAGCAGTGCTCATTAATGTTATTAATTAAACCTGGTTGTGCTTTTTTCTGTTATGACACAATGTGTGCTAATTCAATGCCTACAAAAGTACAAGTTCAGAGGGTACATTAAGCACAGATTTGAACAATAATTAAATCATCTGACAATAGTTGTATTTTATTATTTATTTCTATAGTTTAAGCTGATGTTCACCCAGAATAATCTGCAACAATTAAATATAATAAGTTACACAAACACGATTTTTCGACGCGCGGTTACGTTCTCGGATCTACTGCGCATGCGTGCAGCTGGCGGGTCATATGACAAGGAAATCGAAAGCAAAAAGCAAGGAACAGACAAAGAAGAGTCAAGGGCGAGATAATGATCGTGTGTTGTTCCCTGTTCGTTTAAATCAACGTAGACAACGTAGGAGTGGAAGGGTGTAAAAGTCACATGAATTAACACACATGAGCTGGAAATGCTCCTTTATTAGTGCTGTTATCTAAAGATATGCTGTCTTTAGCCGCTGAGAATGTTAGCTAGCCGGCTATCTTGCTAGCTAATGGTGCGCAAGTGCGGTGAACTGTTGACTTCAGCGACCTATCTTGACCGTAGAAGCTCGACGTGGCTCTTTGGAAAAAGTTTCGGGCAGCATAAATAGCGGGCAGACAAGTCAAACTGAGACAGGTGGTGCAGGGAGACACACACAGGGTTACATTTCTCTCTGAAGACCTGGCTGCAGAGTTCCTCAGGTGTGTGTGTGCGGGCAGGTAAGCTAGCTGTGTGTGAAGATGAGGTTCAGCAGCGTGCTGGTGTGTGTGTTCCTGCTCTGGGTCGAAGGGTCCTGGGGTGACACACCGGCCAACTGCACCTATGAAGACCTGGTGGGGACGTGGGTCTTCCAGGTGTCCAAAGGGGGACACGACAAGACAGTCAACTGCTCTGCTGAAGGTAAAAAGCCACCACAGTCTAAGCTGCTCACTGACATGGGCCTGAACCGATGACAATGCTGGTTTCACAACTGGAAATCATGTGATAGGTTTGGGCCTGTAGTTTGTTGGTTTACAATCCAGATAGACTTCAGCATGTGATTCACTGGTTACTTCCTCTTTGTTTAACGTTGTTCTGGTTTGAATGAGCACATGTGATTTATATACAATTTTTCTTGCTTTTAAGTTGTCTAAAATACTCTTGTTGCTTACATGTCCTGTTTTAGTGTGTGTTTTAATTGTGGCCTTTTTAAGCAACTTCAGATGAAGAGATTCAAGTTAACTCTGTAACAATACATCAAATTAATGTGTAATGTTGTATATGACCCTTAAAAATGAATTAATATAATGCATGAATCAAACTGTGTCACCTTTAGTAGTGAAGCATATTTGAGCATACAATCAAACTTTAGATACTCACACCTAGTGCCAATAACTTAATATCAGATTGCAGTGTCATTCCCTGTATGTTGTGTTCCTTCTCAGCCACAGGTGAGAGCACGGTGACCGTGACCCTGGAGAAACTGTCTGTGGCCACAGACGAGCTGGGGAACACCGGCTTCTTCACCCTCATCTACAACCAGGGCTTTGAAGTGGTCATTAATGGCTACAAATGGTTCGGCTTCTTCAAGGTAAAAAGATGCATAGACGCAGTTCATAATTGAGCGAGCAGTTCAGTATTTTACTGTGGTCATTTTGCAAAAGCCTGTTATGTCCTAGTTTTCTCTGTGGTCTGAAAATGCTGCAAGCTAGATAATATCCTATTCTCAAAACTCAGCCTGTTTTGTGTTCAACTTCCTTGTTTCAATCCAGTTTCACAAACCTTTCATTATTCTAAGCGATGTGAACTTGGTCCTGGTCCTTATTGGAAATGATGTGGAAAGGAAGTTTCACTGAGGCCTAACAGTTGTTCAGGTTATATTTTTAAACGCTCCCTGACATTAAAGGTTTAGTTTCACGATCACTCAATTTCCTCTTCCTGTATCTGATAAGATGGTATCTGAAAATGTATATCCTTTACACCAGGGCCAGGCTATCATTTGATGAATATAGCTGCTTTTAAATAGCGCATATTTCCAAGGTTAATGTTTCAGTCATGTGCTATTTCTCATCACACACTCATGACACTGAGTTGCAGGAAGTGTCGCAGTCCATCTATCTTCAAACTCACATTATGATTTATGTGCGTCTAGTTTAACTTCCCCATTGTCTAGACTTGATGTAGGTTAATATGCAGATATAAAAAGAATGGGGAGAATGTTTTGTTGTTCCCTCTCAGACTTGTAACTCAATGATTGTCTGAATAATATGCTGAAAATAGCTTACCTTCATATAGAATCATCTGTGGTTAATTCAGTGGCTTTTTTGAAAACTGAATATTTGTGTTTGCTTAGAATGACATGACTGACATTAGTTGTATGTTGCATCAGAAGCCCTAATCTGATCGTCTCACTACATTTTCAGTACTCTCAGGATGGCCCTAAAGTGACCAGCTACTGTGACCAGACCATGCCAGGATGGGTCCACGATGTCCTGGGACACAACTGGGCCTGTTTTCTTGGGAAGAAAGTGAAATCAGTACCACCCCGAACAGATTACAAACCACTCTTGAGCAGCAGGTATGTACATTATGATAGTTTGGGACATTCCCCAAAATGCAAAGCAGAGAAACACTAGCTAACAAGCAAGACTACAGTGGAACCTCAGCGCAGGCAGCGTTGATGACGCTTGCTTTCTGTGTACGATTGACACTTCTACTTTAATGTACTTTCTTTTTCTCTTCTGATGTGAACTGAATTGACACTCTCAGTAAGCCTTGGAAATGAGCCTGGATTCTAAATTCACATCTGAGAAGTCTGACATTAAAGCTCAATCGTTGCAGAACAAGTTGATATAAAAATACCTGACTGAGAAATTAAGTTTTTAACTTCTTGACTCAGTTTCTGGCAACACAAGCTGCTTCCAGGGCTCTTTGGTTCCAGTTGGATTTAAACCAGGTTATTTTAAGTGTCAAGTTACAGGTCTTGAGTAGATTAATGTCTGTTTGTAATTTAAACCATAAAAATATATTTGAACAAAATATTTTCTCTTGGGACCAGAATGATTTAATCAGTTGATTTTGTTTAAGTGATTTAGTCATTGGTATCCACTGTGTTGCCTGAGTTAACCTCAAACTATGAACCCTCATAAACTAATGCAATTAGATATAATTTTTAAACACATTTACATCATTGAATTATGTTTTAAATTAAATTATTTTCAGTCAGAACTTCTCTATTTGTGTTCATTTTTCCCCCCAGCTTGCTCTTACTTACTGTTAGGACTGACAAGTTTTTGCATAATGAAGAATGCATTATCAAACAGCTTTGCAAAGTTGACCAGTGGACTTTGAGGCCTATCTGAAGGCAAAGCTTTTCAAGTTAACCCTCCTTGTTTGTAGTACATTGATTTCAAATACTACTTACAGACAATTGGTGCATTTTTATGCTCAAAGACCTGCTGGGAAAAATAAACCTTTTCCACACAACTTGGAAGAAATAGGGGGACGCAAGGCAAGAGTGGTGTTTCTCTTGGTCAGTGTGTAGTTGAACCTGTGAAAGTCACTAACTCAGAATAGTCGTCTTCACACTTCAAACTGTCTCATGCCTTATTTTCCTCACATGCAAGAAGCTTACAATTGCAGCTGAAATATTGATACTAAATTAATCTGTAGGTAACACTTTCTCCCAGTGATAAAATGTGAAACCTTGCACCCATGGTAATGATTTACACTTTTGTCTAAAATAAGTGGATTTGAGACATTGTGAGACCCGTGAAGAATGAAGTTGCTGGTCATCTCTTGGCTGGACTTTAACTAACTGCTACTTTTCTGCATGGTGTGGCCACTGCAGGTCTGCCTTATATTGGCCCCTGATCAAAATGACTTATTGTGTCAGGAGTTGTACTTTTATCAAACGGTCAGGTGTATTTTATTTTGTCAAGGCTGTACATGTTAACCAACTAACACCCTCACCCTCCAGGCTGCTCCAGAAGCCATACAAACACAATATGGACTTCATTGACTCGATCAACTCGGTCCAGAGATCTTGGAAGGCTGTGCCCTATCCAGAGCATGAGATGTTCACTCTTCAGGAGCTGCACTACAGAGCAGGGGGGCCCGCCTCCCGTATCCCCAGGTGAGTGTTTACTTACATTTCCCGTACTATATTATAGAGTCCATCAGGGTGTCATGGGGGGGAAACATGATGAATTAGTGATTTGTACTCCTAAATAACTAGTGTGCACCCTTTTCTCCATGAAACCAGCTGGGTTGGAGGTGTGTAGTACCAGTACTCATTAGCACCTAAGCAGATGAATCTTAATGACACAATGGTTGCTTCTCTTTCCCACAAGGATTTTATTGTTTTTCTATAGCACCAAGTATAATATGGCTCCTCATGTTAATTTTAATGGAATGTGTGTGTGACAGGCTTTTGCACTGTCAATAAGTCTATGCCAAGTAAACACATACTTCACCAAGAATAGAAGTGAGGCCAACACAATCTACATCTGCTTAAAATGAACTCATTGGTTAAAACCTTCAAATATTACTTAGCTTAGCAGAATTAAGGTAGAGCTACATGCATTTAATTTCCCTAGTACTAGGTTTTCTGTAAAACTGTTTGTCAATGCAAAATGTCTTAATGTGATTCTTTTTCACTCTAGGCGTGTGCGTCCTGTGTCTGTGAAAGCTGAGGTGGCCAAGATGGCGGCAGCTCTGCCCGAGCACTGGGATTGGAGAAATGTCGATGGAGTTAACTTTGTCAGCCCTGTGCGAAACCAAGGTGACGTTTGTTGTCCTGCAGAGACCTTGAAACTCAGTATTTTTCACTGTTGAGGGCTGACATGATAAAGTTAGTTAACCTCACAAAAATCTATGTTAGACTGACTGAGAACTGTATTCTACCTGTACGCACGTGATATTAGACCTTCAAATACAAAGATGCAAACAATATAAATCAGAGGTCTGGCAGGATCAGAGGCAGACAAAGCCGTACCTTTACACTGGAGCAGCTGTCAGTAAGAGCAGACACAACAGCAGCTCGCCAGCTATTTTGCTTCCCTCTTGGCAGGCCTGTGTCTGCTCTCTGCTCTCCTCCTGTGTTTCTGCACAGCCTAGTGTGTGAGTGGAGAGATTATGCGTACTGAGTATTTTGAGTGTCTGAGAGGGCCTCTCTAGGGCTGGGTTTAAGGATCTGGAGAGGGCTGGAGTGTTTCAGTAGAAGCCCTTTAAGCTACTGTGCAGTGCTTTGGGGCTTATTTTGCTTCAATGTTGCTGGTCAGGTGGGTGCTTGTAGGTTCTGTTTCACTTCACAAAAATTGGTGGGATTGATGGTGAATTGGTCTGGCTGGTCTTACATGGGTGGTGGGTAACATCACATACAACCCAATGTTAAGGGAAGATGCAGGTCTAACTGGTAAATGAAAGCTTCATTATAAGTCCTGTGGGTAAGAGATGGCAAACTTGTCCACAGAATCCTGATCCAGAAATGGATCATGCCATATTTTATTAAAATTAGGACAGCAAGAGTTTCCCACTAGGTCTTCAATTTAAATGAATGGTTCTTGCACCTTATTAGTCTTAAAAGGCTTAAGGTCTTGGACCCAAAAACTGTTCTCAGTGTCACCCTGACTTGAATCATTACTACAATTAAACCACCCAGCACATCCCTGCAGCCTCTATTCTCTGACCTAATTTGTTTCTGCAGAGCATTTTATTAAGAACCTGGGGCCTCATTTATGAAACCATGCAGAGGATTCACGTCAAAAGGTTGCTTACGGATGAAACCCAGAAAGTGCATACACAGAAAAACCTTCAGATTTATAACACAGTGCACATGTATGTCCCCTGCTGATTTCCCTTTTTTATAAATCACCATCAACTTGAAATTAACTGCATGTGAGTGAGCTTCTCATCCAATGACAGCTCATGAGAGCAAGTTTCAAGACATGCAGTTCTGCCTATTATCATAGTTTGCACTTTCGGGAATGTCAAGCTAGTGTTTTATTCATTGGCTTTTATCTGTTTTTGCAATAGAACTTTTCATACATAATCTGTGAGGTAATATTTTGACTTATTTTACACAACAGTATCAATTTCAAGGTGAGTTGCAGTTTCCATTTCTCCAGTTTGTGCGTGTGGAGGACTACAGGTTTCCCCTGTCACTTATTTTGTTATAAATCCCAAAGTTTGCTTAAAGTATTGTGGTTGCGCACTTGTACCTTTTTTGAGAACATAGTAGTGTTGGCGCATGGCATTCATTTGAAAGGTGTTTGCAGTTTTTTATTTACATACATTAGCACAGAATTAAAAGTACCTCTTAATATAACGCTATCTAGTTCATCACTAATTAGAAATTACTAGAGTTGACTCGGACAGTTAACAGAAACTGAACATCACAAGTGTCATGAAGTTGGGATTTATTCCAGTGCTGTTGTGTTGCACAGCATTATTATAATACTGTACTGTAAATCTCAAATTCTTCATTTCAGCATCTTGTGGTAGCTGCTACTCCTTTGCCACCATGGGCATGCTGGAAGCTCGTGTTCGAGTCCTCACCAACAACACCGAAAATCCCGTCCTCAGCCCGCAACAAGTGGTCTCCTGTTCTGAATATTCTCAAGGTAAACTAATACTCAATCTAAAATCAGCTGTGTTTCCTGACCATGGCTGGTGCAGAAAATTGCACATTTCTTGCAGCAGTTAGAAAACTTGACGTTGACGCATGACGTAAAACGAAAACTCCAGGCAGCCTTCCTTCCTAATGAGTACTGCTTAAGTGTTTTGTTTTTGGAGGGTTTTTTTCTCTCAAAAGTGTTGTAACTGCCTTTAGAAAGTTAAGCATTCGCAACTGCTCTCATTAGTGCATTTTCACTAATTATTTTGAAAGGTCCCAGGAAAAAGCCTCATTTAATGTTTCTGTCTTGAACCACCATAAGACATTTAACCTAGTAAGAAAGTCAAGACAACCTCCCAAAAATATTTCTTGATTATGATAACTCTGAAATGTTCCCTTCTGATTTACCATTCATCTGTCCCCTTTAAGGTTGTGATGGTGGGTTTCCATATCTGATTGGGAAGTACGCGCAGGATTTCGGCGTTGTGGATGAGTCGTGCTTTCCATATGTTGCAAAGGACTCTCCGTGTGGCGTTCCTCAAAATTGCAGGCGCGTTTACACAGCAGAATACAACTACGTCGGTGGCTTTTATGGTGGCTGCAGTGAGATGGCCATGATGTTGGAACTGGTCAAGAATGGACCCGTGGGCGTGGCCTTTGAGGTACAACAGCTGAATTCTGTTTCCTAACTATTTCTGCAAATACAGTATGTGTTCAAATGACTTTAGCCCAAATTCTGCAGCTGTATCTTGCAGAATCAACTAGAGGCCAGTTTTTTGAGGTTTGGGTTAAATCTTCTGTGCAAACTGAGATTTCTGCTGCTTGAAAAAAAGTTTTCAAAAGTATCTTAACTGAGAAATCTAAGAAGCAAAAGATATTTAGGTTATAAATACCTTTCTGAAACCTTCACATGTTCACATAGTTTTGTCACCCCATCTAATTTACTCAATCATATATAGTTTTATGTCCTTTCAGCATTACTTAATTCTCTGGAAGTACAGTTTTAACTTGTTCCCAAACCGCAGTTAAGCTAACAGAATTCTTACTGAGAGAAATTTTAATCATTTATACCTATATTTAACTTTTGTTTTCTGTTTGCAATACATTCTGTACTTTTTTTACTAAAAGTGACAAATTGAAAGTAAACTGTCCCCGTCCTTCCACAGGTCTATCCTGACTTCATGCACTACAGGGAGGGCATCTACCACCACACAGGCCTCGCAGACCCGTTCAATCCCTTCGAGCTGACCAACCACGCCGTGCTGTTGGTGGGGTATGGCCACTGCCACAAGACCGGACAGAAGTACTGGATCGTCAAGAACAGCTGGGGCACCAGCTGGGGCGAGGACGGCTACTTCCGAATCCGCCGTGGAAGTGACGAGTGTGCCATTGAGAGCATCGCAGTCGCAGCCAACCCCATCCCCAAACTGTAGAAGCTGTGAACTCTGGATGGGAGCAATGGCTGTCTTGATGATGAGTCTCAATTGTTCAATTTACTCTCTACTTAGTTTAGCTCTAAAGCCAAAATCTGTAATTTTTTACATGGTCAGCTCTTGTCTATGTTCTTCCACCATAATCCAACAAGCACAACATTAAGATGAGATTTGCGCTTTTATCATCCGACCACTGTAGATGTCGTACAACAAGGCAAATATTCTCTTAAGTTGGTTAAAAGCTCTTCATCCTACCAGGTTGCTTTAATGTTTCCTGATTTGAACAGTTAGCTGCCTACGAACTATTTCATTCAAGCTGCAACTGCCGACACAAACTTGGAATCAAAACGGCTTTATTATGTGCTGTGACAAATCATGGTCAGTGTTTCGAATTATACCATCTAAAGGGAATTGACAAACCTGAGGACTCAGTGTTTGTGTTTGCTTGTCAGGTGCAGGACCTTGATTCTTTGTCTCAGGGAAGCACAGTGGAGAACTGTAATATCTTCTGTCCTCGCATCAGATTCAAACCACGACTGCCATGTTTCCCTGTGGAGTATTTTTTTAAAGGGGATTCTCAATCTATTAATAAAGGGATGAAACTGATTGTTCCTTGTGCCTTTTCATTTTGCCTCCCATTCAATGTAAGCGTTTCCAATGTAATATGAGATTTGCACTGTTTTTTTTTTTTTTTTTTTTTTTTTTTTTTTTTAAAGTTGACAGAATAAAACCTTTTCAAAATTGCTGCATGTTTTGTTTTTGTTGTGTAAGAAGATGGAACACATCAGTCTCCCTGGGATCTTTTATGGGAGTTTTATATGTATTTTTGATATTTAATTCAGGCAGATCAGCAGCAAAGCTTCTCACAACTCTAAACAAAAATGCAAAATCATAGATTGCAACCAACCACATGAGGGTGAAGCAATATAACTTAGTGTATACAGTGGTGGAGGAAGGATGTCCAGAAAAATTGTTTTCATATTTGTCATATTGACATGATCAAAACAAGAAAATGTGGCTTGTTGGTGGAAAATAACTAAGTACATTTACTGTGCTACAAGGAAAATATTGTACTTTTGACTCCACTACATTTATGATAGCTGTAGTTAATTTGCAATCATATTTTACCATAAAATATAATATATGCAATGTGTTACGTGAGAATGATGCTTTGTTTATTGATCAAACTATCCAACAGTGTATAAAATGATTCAAATAGCTACACCTCGACCAGCTTAAGTTAATGCATCAGTAACAAAATACAACATCTTAATACATATGAGAGTCACGAGCAGGTTTTATTTTTGATAAAGTCCATTTTGTTCATACTTTTACTTTTCAATGCAAGTAAGTAATCTAAATACTTCCACCACTGTTAACTTTCTTCATACCACAACAGTGTTGATCCTCTCAGTCCTGGAGGGTTTAAATCTCCCCTGCAGGAGTCACAAGGTCCACACTTCTTCCCTCTGAGGGACCAGGGCGGACCTCAGCTCCCCTCCTCTCAGTCCTTCCCAGCTCTCTCTCTCTCTCTCTGCTAGTCCTCTGTGTGCTGTCCTCTGCTCCTCTTTCCTCCCCTGGTCCTCTCCATTCCGGTGGATTCATGCTCAGCTCTCGCCCTCCACCTCGCTCGCCATGCAGAACAACCACCAGAAGGAGCATCTCTATAAGATCCTCGTCATAGGGGACCTTGGGGTCGGCAAGACCAGCATCATCAAGCGCTATGTGCACCACAACTTCAGCCCCAACTACAGGGCCACCATCGGAGTGGACTTTGCTCTCAAAGTCCTCAACTGGGACCAGGAGACCGTGCGCCTGCAGCTGTGGGACATTGCAGGTACTGTCCAACTTTTACTGTTCACTGTGGAAAACTGGACAAGAGGTTTGAGAATAAAGATTTAAATAGAGGTTGAAAGAATAAATATGAAGGAGTGCCTGTTATGATAAATCAAAAATATCTGGATATTAGTTTATTGGTTAATATTCTTCACAATATTGTTTCTGTTTTTTAAGACGAAGCTGAAAATGGTAAATGCTTTGGTAGGCAATTAAATAAATGCACTCAGTCTATTAAAAATAATCTTTTAGGGCAAATTAACTTAAGGCCACATTTGTAAATTCATTAATGTTAATGGAAAGCTGGAGGAAATTATCTTTATAATTACGTTGTTTTTCAAACATTGCATGAGTGAATGAATCTGCTTCACAGTTAGATGGTTATTATAAAAATCCATTTTCCCATCCTTAATGCGTGTCATTTTATGTTAGACACAAAGCTTTCCAAATACCAAATGAAATATTTATCAGACGTCTGGTGCTCAAGTGGAAACCAAAGTCTTATTATATTAGTTATTTCAAGTCAGAGAGTATCAAGGGCCTCAAAGTGTTGTGTATCTTAGATATATGATGTTTGAGGTAAAAGGCAGAGAATGAGCCTGAGACTGTTTCGTCACAGCTGTTATTTAACTTTCTTCACGGAGGGATGATATAAAGGGTTATCCAGGGTTAATGTTCCTCATGTGGACCGGCTGACCTGTTGGCATCAGTACCTTCAAATCACTTTGCAACACATTTCTACAATTACACATTTCTCTTTATTTACATTCACGCGAATCCAGACAAGTCACGAGAAAGTTTTCCGACAAGGTGCCAAGATCGTGTCTGATTATTATTATGCATTTTTTTATTGATATTGACTCAAATCCATGCGTGTGACCTTTCACCTTTCATAAACAGAAGCTGCTTAAGTCAGTAGGGCAGTATAATGGTGGCGACTTTATGATTTACGAAACTAAATTAATATTACCATTTAGATACAAAACAAGCCTTACTTTTCATCTTTGGCGCCACGTGATTTTATGCAAGAGCATCATGATACCACATGACATAACAGAGCAACCATGGGAACAGTCAGCCATTCTGATTATTTTCTGATATCAGTGATATAAACCGCTCTTTCAGCTGGATGCTTCTTCTTCTTCTTCTTCTAAATAAGCAAATAATTCAATTGCACATTCATTCATACATAAATCCATTTATTCATTATATAACATTAATTCTAGCTTGCCCCTATACTATACTACATGATACTCTATACTTTTGATATTTTTTTTACTATATTTTCTTAGTATTATAGTACTTTATTCTTTGTATTTTTTTTCTTCTGAACTATTTGTGAAATGAGAAATTTGCACACTTTTCCACAGTCGCTATTTAATCCTTTGCTTGTCTTTTGAGCGCACAGACATCATAAATAATGCAGGCCTTTTGACTGATGCCGTCGGGTAAGATAACAGACCTAAAGGCTACAGCAGCCTCATCTCACATGAGTGTCGGCTGAGGTTCAGAAGAATCCTCTGACCTGCTGCTCTCTCCCCTCCTGTGTGCCCTCTCCAGCAGGCGCAACCAGTCATGTGTCTCAAACCCATGTGAGGGAGATTTGAGGCCTGAGCTCTTGTGTACAGAGAGCTTTTATTGTGAATTGAGGATGAGTGTCCGCCTCAGAGGAAACTCCTATAGGTCTGTATTGTGTGTGTTCCCTCCACTCGCCCTTAAGTTATAGAAGCCTTGAGGTGGGAAAGCCTAAAATGTTAGTCTTAGTTCTGCATAGTTTAGGATCATATGGGTTTTTCAATTTAGCTTGGATCACAGAGAGAACTAGTAGATTATGTCAAATAAACACACTGGTTACAAAGCACATATGTAGATTAAATGTCCTTTTTAAAATAATTATGTTTACATCCGAACAAATATCTTCCAGCTCTGCTCTGGGTTTGTTTGATTTGAGGACGGACTAAAATTTTCTCATGCCACAGATGTAATAAATCACTTGCTGTTTCTGTGCATTTCCCAAGACAAATAATAACTTCAACTTCTACTATTTTTGGCTGCCATTTTTCTCAGGCCTGGGCTGACAGGGTGACAGGACTAGCTGCACACACATTCAGCATGAAGATGTGAGGGGAGGCTGGTTTAGGCTTTATTGGAGGGCTTTTATATACTATTCTGTTCTTAAGTTACATAGATAACAGATGTTTTGAGCCTCTGCTCTAATTCATTTTACTGAATTATTGCCACATTTCATGCCTGTTAATGAAATCATTGACACTCCTTACATTAGATAACCTTAAAGGCCCTCAATCAGCTTCTTACTATGAGATCTAGGGTCGTACATTAACACATAATTTTCTACCCAAGTTTCAAACAAACAGTTATTTTACATGAGAGATTTCTGTTTTAGTCTGTGTTTTTTCTCAAAAGTGACCTTATCACTTTTTCAGGATTTAACAGCATGTGAATCAAAATGTGATTACAGTTGTTCGTGGTTGTTTGTCTATGTAGCCAGACCACTGTCAGTCAAATCTGATCAAACTACACAGACGAAGTCCTGATGAAGCAGAATAGCAAAGTTTTAAACTGTTAAACTCATATTCAATATTAAGAGAAGAACTTAAATTGGGACTTATTTGGTCATGAATATTTAATGTTTTAAATGAATACTTAAGCTTTGAGACCCATTTTTTCTTAGGACTTTAATCATCCTCTATAATTGCACAGAACTAGCATGTGTGAGTTGGCTCACATAGAAAACTGGGAACATCCTGGTTCTGCCCTTCATCATACTTCATGTCCTTGAACAAGACACCCCTCCTCCCAGCTGGTCTGCAGCTGACCCCGTGCTCTGATCCACCTGTGCAGGAGAACAGGTGAACAGGAAATGTTCTTCAACACAGTAGCTCCTCTCACTCTTCACCTCAATGCAAACTGCTGTTGCAAGGACCCCTCTAGGCTTTTGGTTAGACCACAGTGTGAGCGTGTCTTGTGAGGCTGTTACTGATCGTGCTCTAGCAGAACATGGATGGGAAAATCAGTGAGGATACGACATTCCAGCAGGGCTTATCGAATTAATTTTACCCTCAGGAATTTTTACAGGCAAGTTCTCACACACACACACACCCCAAAGAATTCTCTTTCCTCCTCCCATCCCTCCTCTATCCGTGTCTACATCTTATCTCTATTTTCCACAGCTCTTTTAACAGCAAAAACATGCATGTAATTCTGTGTGTATCTGTGTGTGTGAGAGAGTGGATGAAGGGTTATGTGCTTGCACGGTAGCACGCATGAGACAGGAGTGTGGTAAAATGAGTAAATCAGATGCTCCTTTTCTGTTTGCTGCCGAAGTGACACATACTTGCAGCTTTTTCGGTGTCAGCGTGTGGCTGATCTTCCTGTGACAGGGCACAAAATGGAAAGATGAATTTCTCTACGTGCATCAGTAAAAGTTTGTACATGATCACCATTTTCTCTGCATGCATACATCCGTGTCCTTGCCCTTGTGTGTCTTCCAGGTCAGGAGAGGTTTGGCAACATGACCCGCGTGTACTACCGCGAGGCCATGGGCGCCTTCATTGTGTTCGACGTCACGAGGCCCGCCTCCTTTGAAGCCGTCACCAAATGGAAGGAGGACTTGGATTCCAAACTGACACTTGCCAATGGGAAACATGTAGCCACTGTGCTTTTGGCTAATAAATGTGACCAAGGCCGGGACGTACTGACCAATAATGGAATAAAGATGGAGCAGTTCTGCCAGGAGAACGGCTTTGTGGGATGGTACGAGACATCCGCTAAGGTGAGAAAGATTGCATAAATACATAAATACAAAGCAAGAACACAGCGAGCAGGATGTTGCTGTGAATACAAAGAGTGGGCTTCAACAGGAGCTCAAGCCCCTGTATCCGCAGGTGTGTCCTTCCTCTTCAAATGTCCTTGAGAACCCCACCAGCTTGCCTGTGTCAGACCCAGCACCTGATTACCCTGCGGAGGTGCCACCACAGAGGCATTCAGGATGTGAAGAAATCCTTTGAAAGTGCTGAGTTTAACAGACCTTCAGTCGACTCAGTATTTGCATAAGAATAAAGCCTCAGTCGGTGAGCTCCGCTGCTTCTGAGTCTCATGGCAGACATTCCTACTGTGGTATTTCAGGTCAGCTGCACTCACGTCAGGTGATCTATCACTCAGACAGGTTGTCCAGGAATGTTGGGGGAAGATATCAGTCCACTGTACTGGCTCAGATATTAAAGGAATAGTTCTACATTTTGGGAAAAAAATGCTTATTAAGAGTTAGATGAGAAAATTGATCCCACTCTCATGTCTGTTTGTTAAAAATCAAGCTGGAGCTTTGCATAATGACTGGAAAAAGTGGAAAATGAGATGCAGCCATAACAAAGGCATCAATACATTGACTATAGTAGCATGAAACATTTTTTTTTGGAGATCAGTTGGTGTCATTTAGTCATTCAGATTTTGATCTAAAACTTATTTTTGATCTAAAAAGGCATCCTGAATATATTATTATATATTTGGATATATATTAATTTATTATATATTTAATATTTCATATCTTAGTATAGCTTCCTGTGCATGTTGGAAGTTTATGTGTATTTCAGTCAAATAAAAGAAATATGAAACACAAATATGAAACTTAATAAAACCTTTGAAAGACTTACAAACTAAAGTACAGTATAATTCCAGACCCCCTGATGCAGACAGGAGTGAAAGTGGGAAATCGGGTGAGTGAATTCTGACAATTTGATGATTCACCCACCTACACACTAACATACTGAGACACCAGCACAAGCCCTGATTATAGCAGCTAGTGTGCAGTGGGAATCTCACAGTTGGATGTTAGGGGAGGAAAATAGACCAAGACGTGCACATATGCACACACACACACACAAACACCTAAGGCTTCCATACACAGTCAAAAAAATATTGCATTCCTGCTGTTTCATGTGCAATGCAAACAAAAAGGTCCATCCTCTAATAATTTGATGGATCTATACCAAAAACTGTTCACTTGTTTCTTTACTTGTAGCCTCACTTTGCATCAAACTTCATTGAAACATGTCAACTTGTGTATGATGTATTCATTTAAATAACAAATGGAAATAGTGGCGAGCATCAATAACTGCTGCGGTGAAAGAACATTAACGATAAATTAAGGATTTAAGCTGTTGAAATCAAGGCAATAAACCAGTGAGAGGAATACAGAGGCTTTACTTGAAAGCAACACATCAAGTCATGTGACAGTTTTGAAAATGGTACATGGTATGTAGGAGGTGGTATGTGAATAATTCTACTAGTTGCACCATCAACTCTGTGTCCACGGTCCTAAGCTGATTTGTAACCGTAAATATAAATAGCAATAGACCGTCAATACTGAGCGTTGTCACCTTGATGCTTTAAGTGGCATTTGCACAAGTAAGTGTATAGTTTCCTTTAGAGCTGGATGAGTGTGTAATATATCAGGCTGATGGCTTACATACTCTGAGCTCACTGCCAAATAAGCAGGGCACGCTCTGTGTCCACAAGACTACACAGGGAACCAAGTGAAGTCAGCAGAGAGAAGAGTTTGTTGTGTTTCGTGTTGATTTGGGAGAATCTTTTGTTCCAGATCTCACAGTCAGCGTGATAGATCACGACATGGCACGCACAGGGGTTTGTGCCCGTGTGTGTGTGTGTGTGTGTGAGAAGTGAAGGGCTCTGCAGACTGCACCACATCACATCCATACTGAGCACATTGTTAGATGCGATGCTGCATCACGCTTCACATATTAAGAAAGTGTGCGCATGTGTGTCTCTCTCACCGATCCTCACTGCTGATCGTCTCCTCGTGTGAACCTCACGTTAACACCCAGGGTCGTTTCTGCAGTTTGCTCAGCTCCAAGTTGCTCTGAAGCTTCTGTGTGGGTGCTGAGAATTGTGTTTTATTTTGATTGGTAGAATAGGGTTGTAACCCATGCAAGACAAGTTTCCCAGGATTATCTCTGTAATCATTTCATAAATGGGCATGCTGGTGGCCAAGACTCACATCATATAATGGCGTGTGCTTTCAGACCTGTGCTGCATGTCGTCTCCTTGTATCCCGCCTGCAGCCGATAAAAGCAAACTGCCCTCAGAATAACCTTTGATGATGGTGGAATAAAAACCAACAAACACGGGGGGAGAAAAAAATCATGTAAATTGAACTCAAAAATACAACGTGAGGAGAATAAACTAGAATGAGCAGCACTTCAGGCTTTTAAAAAATATTCTGTTGTTAGTGCTGTTTATTTAAAACATCAACATTTTGTAGACACGGCTTTCACTCTCTCGTTAACATCAAATCAAAGCTGCTCAGCTGCACTCTTTCAGGACTTGTTTTCTATTGTATCTGCATATATTGTGTTGTTGTTTTCCCAGTATCGTTTGTTTGTGTGTAAAGGTGGGATGAGGTTGTATTATGTAAAACTCCCCTTTCAGTTTGTGTTCGCATCACAGCTGCCGGCTGTTGCATCCACTCAGTTTAGTAGTGAAAATAAAGTAGTGCATAATAATGTTTGCATGAATCCATTTATGTTTTTTTCTCATTCCCTCCCCACTGTTTCATGCTCCTATCTCTCTTTACATTTCCTTTGCCTCTGTTTTTGCAGGAAAACATCAACATCGATGA
Source organism: Holacanthus passer (assembly GCA_025331565.1). Lineage (NCBI taxonomy): Eukaryota > Metazoa > Chordata > Actinopteri > Pomacanthidae > Holacanthus > Holacanthus passer. The sequence continues at coordinate 2,386,144 of JAFREQ010000004.1, read as the reverse complement.
AGCGGCCAACTGTTTGGTGAAACACATCATCGCCAGTGAGAACGACATGCTCCAGTCAGAAGTCCCCGACACCATCACCCCCCAGTTAGAGAAGGACAAAGGCGGGACATGCTCCTCCTGCTTCAGATCCCAGTAACAGCTCCTGACAGTTGGATGTCCTTTTGTATCTCATTACAACACAAAGTCGAGTTTGTCTGTGAGCGGGAGGCAGAGCGACTTTGGCTGTCTTTTTAAGAAGCGTGTGTGGGTGCCAACTCTTTTCCCCGTCTGCTAGCTCAGGTGGAGAGGGAGGGTGAGTGGTGAGGGGAGGGGGGGTTGAAAGGGAGGCATCTGGCTCAAGAAATGGATGGATTGAAAGAGAGAGAGAGAGAGAGAGAAATGGCTGCAGCTGTGTGCGCTTGTCAAAGGCAAGGTCACCCTCTGGGCGGCTCGGAGCCTCGACACTGCCTCTTCGGTTACCATGGACACATGGTTAATGAACACATGCACCGAGAGATCGCAGCAAATCACAGGATGTCTGTGCTGAAGGTCCATGGAGTTGCCTGTTTGCAAACTGTGTTAGCTGTCTCGCTTTCTCCTTCTCCTTCTCCTCTTCTCTTGGCCCTTTTCTCTCCCTTCTTCTCCCTTTTTCAGTCCACCCCTTTTCCTCTATATCGAAGCTTGTGTCTCTCTCCTCATCCCTCCCTGACAGCGTTTTTACTTTTTCACGTGTCCTTCTGGGCCGATAAGCAGGCGAAAAGCACTTTTATATCTCATAATTCAGTGGTTCAATTTATATTCCGCTGTTCAATATTTGTAATATTTGTAATTATGTACGTAACATATGTAATTATATACAGTATATATATATTTACTGTATATATACAACCCTGATTCCAAAAAAGTTGGGAGGCTGTTTAAAGGACAAATAAAGACAACAGTACAAAGACAATATATTTCTAATCAACTTCATTGATTTTCGTAAATATCTGCTTGTTCTGAATTTGATGGCAGCAACATGTTTCAAACAAGTTGGGACAGGAGCAACAAAAGACTGTGAAAGTTGTGGACTGATCCAAAAACACCTGTTTGGATCATTCCACAGGTAAAACAGGTTCATTGGTAACAGGTGATAGTATCATGATTGGGTATGAAAGGTTCATCCTGGAAAGACTCAGTCGTTCACAAGCAAGGATGGAGAGAGGTTCAACACTTTGTCAAACACATGGTTGTATAAAGGAGATTAATACATGGACTCAGGAACACTTTGTGTGCAAATGAATGCATTCTGTTTTTATTTACGTTTTACACAGCATCCTAACTTTTTTTGCAACTGGGGTCGTAGATATATGAGACAGATTATAGAACCAAAGATGTATCCAGTTGTCAACATGTTCATATGAATAAACCATATAACTTTACTGACTGAATGTGATTTGATGTGTTTCTTAAATGTTCTCCACAACCGTGTATTTCTCAGCTTATTTGTTAAAGTTGGGTGGAGCTTTGCTGAGAATTACATAAACTCTTATTTATATAACTAGTAACATGCCTACACAGTTCTGAGAGGAAGTCTAATCAGGAGCAACATAAGTGAAAACACCTGTTCAAGTGGACTATGGATGTGTCATCCAGCATTTTAGCATCAGTTTCACTCTTATACAGAAGCTAAACTAACACCAAAAACACAAGTAAACAACTGACATTAAAGCATTTATGTTTTTTATGTAGATGAAATTGACTATTATTTTAGTTGTTTTAAGAAAGCAGGTTTTACTCTCAATCACATCTTTTATCTCCTTACATAAACAGTACATTTGGATATTTAAGTCTAAGTTGCGTTTTTGGATTGTGACCAGGTCGCATTTGATGGACATTCCCCTGGTTAACTCACTAACGAGCTTTTAGCTGGTTTGTTCTCAAAGCTGCATCCTCATTGCTGCATCTGCATGAAAAATAAATGGTGGATTATTTTTAGACGGCGGTTGCAAATATCAGATAGTGTTGCGTCGTTTTAAATTCACAGATCCAGTCAAAGCCAAACAAATTGATGCAATTCAAACATCTCTCTGGCACCGAATCACAAAATATTATTTCCAATGATATGGTTCTCATTCTGAAACATTTCAGGCTTGTGGGGAAACATTCATTCCTCTGGGAGCGTTGTTTTCTTCTGCTCTTTTTCTCACCGTTACTGGTCACTCTCGCTAATGTGCTGAAAATCCGATTTCACAGAGAAAAAGTTCCGATTCGAGCATAATACTTCTTATTTGTTGATTTTCCCCCCCCCCAGTGACCTGCCTCTGACCTGCCATGTGACTACAGCCAGCCAGAACTCTTTACCTTCACACCATCACTGTAGGACTTTGTTGCCACACTATTTACCATCACATTTGTGAACACAGTTTTGGTGACTAACCTTAATTTTCTATGACGAAACTAAAGCAATCACACAAAGAAAATCCCAGATTAGGGCCACAAACATTACCTAAATCCAATCACAGATTTCAATAGGCTTGGTAAAAAAAAATGCTTGTACATGCTGTACCAAAACTTACTGTGCTGTTATCCAATCTTTATCAGCCTTTTACCTCCATCAGTTCTCTCCTTTCTCCCGCCTCAGACAGGTACTCTGTCTAATTATCGCCCTCTAAAGATAACATTTTGTGCCTTGTTTAACACCGTGGTTTCTTTTCATCCCACAGAGGCAATGACACAATCTGTTGTTCAGCGCGGTCTCCGTCGGATATTGGTTTAGAGGTGAGGGCACACGCTGGAGAAAGACGGTGTCACTCCCTAATTTGTAATAATTAGATCTTATTTTCAGCATCGATGGAACGATTTGCGAGAGAAAACACCGGGCAGGAGGGGGACAGGAAGAGACGTTATGTGGGAATTTTCCTCCGCTGTGTGTCAGAAGCCCACCTCCTTCTCTGTACACCCACACGGGCTCCCTCCTCACACACACTGAAACACACACACAAACACAGATGATCAGAAGATTTCACAGATTCATCTCTCACTCTCTGTCGGTCTCTAAGGCAACGAGCTGCCGGGAGAGCGATAGTTTCATTTCTCTTTACTTGCAGGCCCCGTCCTTGTTGTTCTTGATTTCTTTCTCATGTAACAGAGAAAGAAAAAAGAAGAGAGAGAGAGAGAGAGCGAGGGAGAGGAACCATAACAAGGGACTGCAATCACAAGACTTCTCAGTCATACAGGATAAGGAGGAAATAAGCTGCACGTGATTTCAGGATGACTTAAAGTCTCTCTACTTCTTTTTCACACACACACTGACTCAAACACTCACACGTGGACATTTACACACCAAATAAAGAGCGTACACACCCCACTTCACCTGTCAAAGCAGCCAGATTATTGTGTTGGAAACTGTATTTAGGTTTAAAAAGTACATGGAGCTCTACTTTAAACCCAGCCACTTGTTCTGAAATGACGAATGACCCTTTAAAGGATATTCATTTCGCAGCAGTGATACACATAAGTATAAATAATAAAATGATATGAGTGCGGCAATAAAGCAGCCACAGTGGAGACAGAGGCGCTGAGCTCACTTGTAGTGCTACTATATGGTCGATAAACATTGAGAGAGGTGTTGGAAGTGGAGGCTGTGGCAGGCGTACTCTGGCTGTGAATTAAGCACACAGTAAAATGGAATCGATAGCGGGAGCCAGGGGAGACCAGGGGATGAATGAAAATAGAGGCTGCACCTCCAACTTTGATCGATAAGTGTGTGTGTGTGCGTGCATGTGCGCGCGTGTGTGTGTGTGTGTGAGAGAGAGAGAGAGAGAGAGAGGCCTTGCAGCAACACAAGTACCAGTGAGTTTTAAAATGGAGTGCTATGTTGAATATCAAAGGCCGACTTTGGATGAGTCATCATTCACAACCAGCTCGGCCGGAGAGAGAATCTGCTTCAATACCAGACCCAGGTCACACACACACACACACACACACAGGCATGCAAACAAATGTGCTATTGATTACACAACTGGGGGTATTTGTTTACACTTGCAGCAAATACTATTTGACTCAGTTGTGTAGGATGTGATATTGTTTGGATATTTTTGCCACCAACAGCAGCCTTTGCATGTTTAGATTTGATGGCAATGACAAGTTTGTTTTTCATGAGGCCATTCTCATGTCCATGCAAATTGTTGTTTAAATGGATAATTCAACAGCTGGGCAACAGACTACGAAATGAGAATGATGTCATGGTTTTGGACTTCAGTTGAGTTATTTCCTGTTTTATTTTGTAGGAGTGTGTCCTCAAGTGTGTCACCTCTAGGTTGTTTTCACCTGTGATCCTCCCCTCGTGTTCTTCTCTCTGAGCCAGTTTGTCCTTGTACGTTGTATCAAGTGTTCCAGCCCTAAGTTTCCTTGTAGATTTGGATTTTCTGCTTCGTTTTCTGGACTTCACCTGTCTTCTGACCTTGCCTTCACCTTGTCCTTTGGATTTGTTTGCCTGATCGGCTGCCTACCTGTGTATTGAACCAAGTAAGTAAAGACTAAGTAAAGACCTTGATTTTTTTTTCTGTGTGATTGAGTCCTCCTTCCTGTGGTCACCAGTTGTTACAGTTATTTCAGGTAACCATCATTTGTGTTTTGTATGTTCTCTGCCCTCTGACGGTAAAATCCAGAAGCAAAGGCTGTTAAAGATATAATGTTCTGCCAGCTGGGCCAAAAAAGCACCATAATGTACCCTGAGCTGCTCCTGTGGAAAGGTTGTTCAGACAGCAAAGAACTGCCCACAGGAGCTTTTTGTCTCGATCACACAAAAACTGTGCTGGGAGAGCTAAAGAGGGCACAGGTGTGTGTCTGTCTGAGCCAGACAGCGCTCACACACTGTCACCGTACTAAGCACCAAATGAACCAAAGAACAGGAAGTCATTTCTTTGAGATGGACAACAACACAGGTTGTTTTTCCTGTAGTGTAGCCAAATCCTCTTTATACATATACGTGCATATTGAAGTTTGACCAGGATTTAACTATGATATCTATATTTTTCCAGCTTTGCAAGCTTCAGATCACTGGATTGCTGGTAAAGAACAACAAGCAGTGTTGTCTTAGTTTCACTTAATTAGCATGGCTGTCAGATGGAAGAAACATTTTAAAGTCACTGGATAAACACATTTTTTTGAACCTTTGAGAGAAAACACAGCTCTTAGATCTTAATACCAGTGCAAGGCTACAAGGCTCCTTGTGTTTCAACAGTACTATATGAAAGGAAAAGGAGATGAATGCCATCATCTGTTATTGCAATAAAAGACTGAAAACCCCTGAAGCGTTCAGTGATGTTGTTGGTGAAAAGTTTCCTTTAAAGCTGTGTTAGAATTTGACTTCTGACTGTCTGCAAACTTTAAAACAGTCGTGATTTTTAGATCAGTGCTTTTCATCAAACCGCTATTAATGCACATATACAAGCTTGGAGCAGGTAGTCACATGCTTTCAGGCTCACACCGTTGGAGGGATGTGCTGGACGTGCACAAAAACAAATACTAGTTTTATCGACACTCATCTCAGACAGCTTAGTATGCAATTGGATCCCTGCCTGGTTTGAAAACTTGGCACCGTCTCCAAAGTTGCAAATGCGGTCTGTTATCCACACCGTCACTCAGATCATCAGTGACTGACAGAGCCTACTTTCTGTTTGAACAGACTGTCTGTGTATGAGGTGACACAGTGGCTCAGTGATTAGCTCTGCCAACTCACGGCGAGAAAGACGCAGACGCTCACTGTGCTGAGTTTGCATTGTCTTCCTGTTTCCACTTTGTACTTCCTCAAATTCATCAGAGTCAGATAGAAAGGGGACTCCAGACTGCCCACAGGTGTGTGTGGGTATATTGTCGACCTGTTCAGGGTTTTTCTCTGCCTCTCACCCAGTGCATGATCAGAGAGTCAGCCTTCCATCATAAAGAAAACAAGTATGTGTGAAAAAATAAATTAACATCTCATCATTTGAGGCCATTTGTTTCTCATTAAAAAAAAAATGTGTCTGGTGTAGCGAATGACGTGTGTGATGATCTTGTGCTCCAGGTTATATAGACAATAATAGAAAGGGTTCAGAGGCTGTATGATTTATGAGCCTGCACACTCAAATTCAAAGAGGCAATTTTGATGTGCAAAATAAGCTCACATGTTAACTACACGTATGATGCATCAGTTTGGTTCAACAGAATTTGCTGCCGAGACTGCTGTCAGTATACGAACGATGAGCAAACTGGACCGCTCTGCATCCCTGCCAGTCCCGGATCAGCACCCTGGACAGCGACCGACACGCTTCGGTGCAGGATGTTAAAAACAGGGCTCCTGAATTTTCACGTGTTCCACCTTATTGTGCCTTTAACAGCTGTTTGTCACGTACTGATTTTATGCTCTGGGTGCACGATGCCACAGCGTTCTCTGCAGCAACTATAGGGTTGTATTTGTGTCACGTTATCATACAATTGCACCCGATCTGTCCGGTTAACCCTCTTTCTATTGTGGTAAAAGGAGGCAGGAAATGTCAGCGTTATTTATGTCAGTATGGATTTAATGGTTTCCACTTCATAACAAGTGTCTCTCCGCTCAGGAAGTTGATTGCTGCTGCATCATGTTTGTCCCTGGGATGAGTCTTTTGGCCAAGGCCACTGCATGTGTGTGTGTGTGTGTGTGTGTGTGTGTGTTTGGGCAGAATATTCGCTGGCTCTCTTTGCCTTGGCAGGGAAAAGGCTATGTGGAATATTGGTCAGCATTGCCCTTCCCCTGTGTGCCAACTGTCTCTCCTCCAGTGGATGTGTGCAGAACAGCTTGTGTACAGAATATCCATGTTAATGTGACCTTGTGCTGAGTGTGTTCTATCCTATTAAAAGCTGGTAAATTCTGCTGCGTATCACTGTGTTTTTTCTTTTTTTACACACATGCAGAAATTGGACATTAATTCGTACTCTGTGAGTGTCTGTGGATCCAGTTCAGCGGCTGTGGTCCTCTCTGTGGTGCCTTACAGCGCTATCTAGCAGCGCATGTGTGGCATTGCACAAACACTGCACACCAACAAACACACTCCCAGCTGTCGCTGCACTCTTGATCCATTATGCAACACACATCCATGGGAAACCATGTTAGCAAGTTGAACTAGAGATTTAAAAAATTTAACGCTCTACAAAGTTAAAAACCAGTTACTTAAAACTATTACCTAAAAGTTTTCGAATTGTTTGGAAATGTTTGATATGTTTTTATTTATGCTGTTTTTATGGCTATTTATTTGATCTTTACTTCCTCTGTGCTCATGCCCTTTGGTGTTTTTCTCAATCAATTCTCTGCCTTGTCTGGGTTTATTTTTCTTTTGAAAGGACTTTGTAACATGAAGAAAAGTGCAAAATATATAAAGTTTGTTATCTGCATTTCAAAATGTTATGAGACAAAAAAGCAAATATTACAAGAAGAAACATTAACATGCTGCACATAAACTTTTTATTTTGTCTCTGATATCTCAAAAGAAATTCCTAAAGGAAGGAATTGACTCTCCGGACATAAAGGAGGCAGGACCAGGAAGCCTGGATGTTGATGTGTTGGGAGGTCGACTGCATGGATGAATGGATGAATGGATGGATGGATGGACAGAGAGTGGGTGGATGGAGAGGAGGGTGGTGGGTGGATGAGAAGTATGTTGCCAGGCAGGGTGGGAGTTTGAAGGCATGTTCAAGAGTTGCGTCTATGAACGTGTGTGTGTGTGTGGCTCCTCTCTGTGTGGGCGAGCGAGCATGGGACCGAGCGATCGCTCACGTGGAGGCAGTTGTCATGGCAACAGAGGATGTCGTCTTGTTCCTCAGCTGTCCCACAATCCTCCAGGCCTCTCTCTCTCTCTCTCTGTATTTATTGGTCTCTTTCTCCTGTTCTCATGTTCTGTTTTTCTTTGTGCCAAAACACTCGCTCAGTCCTCTTTCTAACTCTCTCACTCGCTATTCTCTGGACCCCTCTCTCTCTACCTCCTGCCCCATTTCCCTGCATTCTCCAATCCCCAGTCCTCCTCCTCCTGCTCTCCCTCTCACTCCTCCACAGCTGTAACAGATATAAATAGAGGTAATAAATTGCAGTGTGGCTGCCAGGCTGTATATTTATGTGTGTGTATGTGTGTTTGGATTTTCGCTCTAATAACCTGTATAGGCTCACGGGTGGGATATCCCTACATAGGGAGCTGTAATTCACCATACCTCCCTCCCTCCCCCTATTTCTGCCTTAAATACACACACACACGCACAGCCCATTAATTCACAGCTCTACTGCTTTAGCATCAAACACAGAAGCTGCTTAACTCTGTCAGGCTTGTGACCCTCAGGCATTTCAAGTATCCCATTGGCTGCAGAGGTTGTTTGAAAGCTAAATAAATGATCATCAAAGATAAAGACATTGACAACCTCGTAAAATGCAACAAAGCAACAAAATACTGTAATAAATCCTCAATCTCTCTGATCTCTGTGTGTGTACCAGCGGGTGATACATGAAAACAAATACTACTGACTTGTGTATAAAAAAAAACATTTTTAAAAGCATATTTTTTAAATCAGACGTAAAGCTGCTCTAATCAGTGTTTTTATTTTAACAGTGGATCATGTGTAATGTGAAATCTGATGAACGATGCGATGAACCCACAGGAAATTCTCTGCAGTTCCTTTCAGTTGTACAGTTTTGATTTTTTTTCATTTGGTTCAATCATTTCCAAGAGCCAGATTTTTTGCCTCATGAGGTGGTGGAGAGCAAAATCAGAGCCAAAAGGAGAGTGAACTTATTTTCATCATGTGGACAGAAACATTACTCAAAATGAATTTATCAATGTTGCTTCACAGCATGTTGCTCTGCCCCCAAGTGGCCAAAATGTTTTTTTTTATGCTGCTCTATTATTGTATATTCTTTCTGATAGTGAACATATCAGCTTGCAAACTAACCATGTAGCTGTAGCTGTTTGAACACAGATGCATGTGATGTGTTTTATCTTTCCACCAGTGTGTAACCCTGACCCACTGCTCCTGGTCACAGCAGCACCAGGAGCACTGAGCAGATTAGGGCATTGTTTTTCGATGCTACACGTCACATGCAAGGTCAAAGAATGTGACCTGCATCAGCCAAAACATCTAATCTCCTTACAAGGTTTGACTGTAATGACAGCCTGGCGCCATATTTACCTTTACGTCCAGTCTGCTTATCCAGATCACAAGTGGGTTAAAGTTATTGAACTGAAGACAAATTGTTTTTCTGTATGACTAACTGAATGGGACAAGTCCACATGTCCATACATTCTATGATGATAAAATGCTAATGATGCTGTATTATGATCATTCAACTGTTTTGGTGTTAGAGTTTATTAATTAGCACCTGTACATTTAATTTACATTCATTTACAGGAAACTGTGAACACATCACCAACCCTATCATTAATGGACCACAACATACCTTGTAAGTTGAGGTGAAATAAGTAACAAGAAAAAAAAGCCTATTTCTCATGTATGTACAAGAAGCTGTGTGTCACAATGGTGGTACAATGGTACAGTGTCATGGCAGCTTATCTATAGATATTGTTGACATTTTCACAAACATCACACTTGATAAAAATGAAGTACATCTGGCACCACAACCAAAACCTTTTTGTAGCAATGGGAAACTCAGTTTAATTTAATTCTTCTCTTTGAATGTCTAAACTTTAAATCATGTCACAATATAGCAGCCAATTATATCATGAAAAATCTGGAAGTAATGTAAATGTCCTGCCTCTGTTTGTGTCACCTTTACCGTCCCTGTGTGCCTCAACCTCCGCTTTACTCTGTGCTCCTTAATCAAGTCCATCTCTCTCTCTCACACACATACACACACAAAGATACACACTGAGACAAACAACATGCAATGTGATTTATAGCTGTATTAGCAGCAGCCTCCCTCCCTGGGAGAGCGAGTAAGGGGAAAAACAGGACAAACACACGAGACCACCTGAGACTTGACAGCGCGCTCATCTGTCCACATTTACTGTGAGGAAGGAGAGGAAAGGCAGGAGATATAAAGGCATGAGGAGAAGAGATAAACAAAGAAGACAATGTATAACGACTTCTACTATGATGATAAAGACATTCTCCAAGACATATTTATCAGAAAGTACTGCAGGTAAAGATGATAAAAGAAAAAAAAAACTGCATTCCTTATAATGTGATACATACATCAAAAATACCAGATCTCTTAGTGCCAGTTTTTCTTTGCACCATGTGTCAAGTGTTGCAGCTCATTCATATTCAGTCCTGGTGTTTTTGGATCTTTGCTTTGTTTTCCTGGACCTTGCCTGTTGTTTGTGACTTTTGATTCTTCCCTGCTACCTGTCAGACAGGTTTGCCTTGGATTGCCTTCTATAGTTCTGACCTTTGCCTGCCTGCTCGTACTGTAAGTGCTTTCATTTGTGCATTAAATCACTGAAGTGCTGCAGCTCTGCCTCTGTTGTTTGCATTAGGGTCCTGTCCTCTATTTTCTTATTTCCCTGCTTGCACAAGTGTGACACAGAGATCTATATCAAAAGGCTCACAGACCATATCTAGTAACCCTCGCTGCAACCAGAGAGGATGCAAAGGAGGAGAAGCAGCTAAATAAACGGTAATTTATCACAAATTATCATAGTGATAAAAGTCATATAACTCTGACTAAAACAACAGAGCTTCATTTTTTACATTTGTTTATATACAAGTGAGACACAGTGTGCTAATTAGTGAGCTTCAGAGGTGCTGGTAGGCATGCTTTGTGCTAAGCTAGGCTAGTTGACCCCTGGCTCCAGCTCCATGCTTAATGCACAAACATGAGAGTGGTGACGCTCTTTTCATTTGAGTCTTGGCAAGAAAACAAATGAGCGTACTATTTTCAGCCAGATTGTCTCATTCAGTTCCAAGTAATTGGAATTGTACAACAGTATATTAACATAAAAGTTTACACATAGTAACTTAAAAAAAAAGTTGCACATTTGTCTTAAAGTGACCTACATGGAAATCAAGCATTAGTAATTCAATCAGGGATCATGGGACAAATTTATAGAAAGCACTTGCACTGAGAACACTGAAAATGTAATGTAAATAAAAATGTAAAAACGCACTATGTACAAACTCATTATCTCTTAACTTCTTGAATGGCTAACATATACCATTTCACACCAATTTTTTTTTTTTTTTTTTTTACACACGGGTGACCTTTTCCTTTCTGTTTTTTTTCTGGTGTCACGTTCGATATCAGCATGGAGGCCAGTGACAGTGTTACTTTTATATATCTTTTACTTCAGTCTCTCTTTCAAACTCAATGCTGACTGACTGATGTCACGTTGCATGTTGTTCCAGACTGTAAAAAAAAATAGATAATGTTCAGCGTGAGTCATAGCATTGAACCAGAAAAGGCATGAAAATGATTGCGTCCACCTGGGTGTCATGTTCCCATCACCGATGACAGGAGCTGGAGCCAATAAATACTAAATACTAAAGACTACTGCAGAGTCATTGGACCATGGAATGAATGCTGATTCTCTTTCCTACTGAAGCCAGATGTTAGTGTTTTTTTGTCCTGTGTGAAAGGTTTATTCATACTGTAAAAAAATGAATAACTGAGGAGGAAGCAGTGAAAAGGGGAGTCTGAGAGATGAGCTGCCAGAGTATGAGCAACTCTGAAGGAATTGTGAAAGTGAGGTGTGATGAGCAGATGAAGAGGAGATGATGATGGTGAAACGTGGAAAGGAGAAGAGAGAATATCATTAGAGAAGGGGTGGATGAGCTCTGAGAGTCCCAGCATGCCACTGCGGCCTCTCCGCACATCTGTCTGCTCATCCCATGGGGGGATTGCAATAGCAGATGCAACAGGGTGTGTGTGCGCTCACCTCTCCCTTCCACACAAGCAACATCTGTCTCCTCACACAGGCCATATGCCGTAACACAAGCCTTCTCTCGTCTCCATCTCCATCTCGCTTTCATGTCTTTTTCTCTTTCTGTCCCCATCTTGTTGTCTTTGATGGAGTGCCAGGGGCTGGCACACGCTGCTGCTGCACATCTTCATGGACACACTGTCTCTTTCTGCAACTGTCCTTTACAAACCAACTCCCACTTATACACACAGATGCACACTGAGGAGAGATAGATTTGCTGCCATGAAACAACAAAGTTGAATATGCCCACAGCTGATATTACAAAGTTCAGATTTGCAGTAAAATATAATGATTCTTCTAGATCTGCAAGGAGCATAAGTGTCATTATGGCTTCATCCACAGACGAGGGAATCGGCATGAATGAATGAATATCAACACAGTACAAATCAATATTGTACTGATGCTCAGCACTGGTCATTGTGATGGAGATCATAATCTCTTAACCATTCCCAAAAGCATTAAGACCATCAATCCAAAAGGAAGAATCCATGTTATGACAGTCACTTCTCATTCCTGTGGTCAAATACATCAAATCAATTTATTTTCAGCACAGTTACAACAGAGCTTGATGGCACAGTCGTTTTCATTGATCTAAAACATCAATGCAAAGTTCAGTTTTAGAATTAAAGACCTTTAGGCTTCTTCTTGGTCTTGGATTTGAAGTTGCTCTTGATGCTGCACGGAACAATTTACAGTATAAAAAGCAACGTTGTGTGTATAGACTGTAAAAGTCAAGTGTTCTGATCTTTTTGCACATTAACAGCAGAGGGAGAAAATAACATCACAACTTGCATCAGCTTGAGAAAGTTTCTATAATAATGACGTGAGCTCCTCTGTTTGCAACAAAGTGATCTAAACACCAGTGAGTGAAGCAAAAACATTTAACACAAACTACAGAACATCTTTGTCCTTTACAGTCATGTTGTTTGTTGATCTCCTGTATCCTGTTCAATTGTCTTGTTTTTGTTTGTAATTTATTATGTGGCAAATTATTCTTTCCAAACTGGAGGCATGCTGACCTCCACCTACTGGAGGTGATACACTGACTACAAACGGTCCCTTTCAAAAAAAAAGTTTGCATCTATCTTAATTTCTTAAATTATCTTAAATCTATCTTGATTTTAATACACCGCCCAGCGAGCATGCTCAGTGACGCAAATCAAACGCACCTACAGTGTTGAGCAGCCAGTAGGTGCCTGTTGGGTCACATGGTGCTGCAGGCTTCTACCTACAGACAGGTGTGCATGGCCTTGTGGGCCTGTGGATTTACACACATCCTGTCACAGCAATGAGGCTGATGAGAGCTCATTTAACGTGTAGCACGTTGAAGATTAAAAATAAGAATCATCACAGGACCAGTTAGATTGAATGAGTGGATCAGTTGACCTGAAGATTTGTGAATGGTGGAGGAGGCCTTTCAAAACAGGTGAGCAACAAACTGCGTGTGTTTGTGCAGGACATGCTGATCACAAACTGTCTGCGTTGCTGATGCTTTATTCTACTGATGATTGTGTAGGAAATGTCAGAAAATTGTGCATGTTTATATCCTTTTGATTTACTGTTGGCCAGTTTTGTGTGATTGCATGGGTTTGTCCTCTTTTCTGATTATTTCTAGTGAAGCTGTGGTTATTTATAATTAGTGATCAGTTGTGTGCATGTTGGGCAGGGCCTGGTGCTCTCATCAGGCGTTATCGTTTGTGCAACTTTTGTTTGTGTGCAGGTTTGCTTAACATGCTTCAAATAGCTTTTTACTCTTCCTCTTGAGTTAGTGTGAGAACCTTGCTGGACGTAAATGAACTCTCCTGCTGTAAAGGTTGTTTGAATAAATTGCACCGCACACATGCAGGACTCACACACACACAAACACACACAGATGAAGAGTGAACCCCCCCAGATGTGCTTGAGCTCACACATCTCTTATATATCTCAGGTATCGATCTAAGCCATGTACCTGTCTAAAAGGGGATTTAGACTGGGAGACTGGGAGTCTACAACCAATCGGTCACACTGTGCTGCCCAGCACACAGTCACACACACACCCTAACCTGTCTATTTCTTCCCCTCATCCACATTCATGCATAATGCATGAAACCCCTGTATGGTTATTGAAAAGAGAGTGTGTGTGTGTGTCTGTGTGTGTGTGTGCATGTTAAACAGAAACATGCAGCAAAAAGAGAAAAGTTTCACTTAAATGAAACTTTCCTGTGTTCAGAAGCACTTACGTCTTTTCTCATTTTCACTGTCACACTAATGCACACACACACATACACACACACAATCTATCTCTCAGTCACAGCTGCCCCTTTGCCCTGCCGCTCCACCTGTCTCCTGCTGCCATTTCCCTGTGGACCCAATCAGCGGTGAGCACTGGAAGACAGATTATGGCCTTAAGCAGCGCTCAATAGGAAGACGAGAGGAGAAGCGGCACGGGGAGGGATGGAGGGGGCTGAAGAGCGATGGAGAGGATGACTAGGGAATGAGACTAAGGTGGAAGGAGAACATGAGTACATCTGGGGATTACAAATGTGGAACAAGAGGTTGTGGGAAATGGGAGGTGATGGTGAAGGAGTGGCCTATAGGAAGAAATGGGAGATGGTGAAGCGGCTGCATTACACTCAACGATACGAGACTCGGACTGACTGACATCATACTGCCAATTTGGACTTTTAAAAGCATTGCTGGTATTATGTGACGTTTGTCCTGAGGTTGGCTGTGCTGCCGCTGAAATGAAATGGCTTAGGATCATATTTGACATTTCATTTCAATCTGCCTAGATTAAAAGTCCACATTTGACAGTTGGACTTAAGGGTGAAACGAAAGCGAAACTCTCAAAGTAGAATTTGATTTGAAGTGTGCTCATTAAATTTCACTAAAATCTCCCCATTAGGTGACATTTGGGATTGATGGTGATGCTACAAGAAGGCCAGAAGGTCACCAGAAACATTAAAAATCTTCCTCTGGAGTCTTTTAATTGCAACAGCAAATTTAATGAAAATGTGGCCAAATGTTATTGAGATTTGAGCTGAAACAATTAATTGATTAGTTGATCCAGTGGAAATTTGATGGCAGCTATTTTGTTAACGCTTTTCAAGCGAAAATGCTAAACAGTCTATGGTTACAGCCTCTGAAGTGTGAGGATCTGTGTTTTGTAGTAATCTGAATATCTTTGGGTTTTGGAGTATTCACCTTGGCCTTGAGGGAATTATGATGGGCGTTCTTTTGTCTTCTTTTTTCTGATATTTTGTAAACTCTTCAAGAACATAATAGGATACTGAAATGTTGGAGGCATATGCAGAGAAGCACTGGAACGGTGTGCCTGTCAATAGGTATGTCAGTGTGTGTCTTTGCGTGTGTGTGTGAATCCATGTGTGAATCTCTGCGGACCGTCCTGGAGACTGTGGATTTTCTTGACATTTTAGTTATCGTGACATTAAAACTTTGTCTGACATTTAAATTTGCCATCGATTTTTTTTTTTTTTTTTTTTTTTTGCAGACTGCTCCCTGAGACGTTGCTATAAAATAAGACTGATAACCCTCGTGCACGTATGAGAAAGAGGTACCTTCTTGGAGTACCCCCTTATGTGCGAGGCTTCATATTCAACCGTCTGTCTGTCTATTTACCTTAGCTCCTTCTGTTTCAATTATCTCTCCCAGACCCGGCTGTGCAGTATCAATCATTGCAAACCCCTGTGTGGAGAACATACCAGTGATAGACTGAACGTTCACACTATCTGCTTGCTCTGAAGGATCCTGTAGAGACTCCCTAAATTCCCCAGTTCCATCCAGGACTATCCAAGCGCAGGGAGAAAAGATAATATTTGCTCAACGTTAGCGAGGGAAGAGGCAGAGCAGCTATAGATGAAGTGTAACGTGATGTCGAACGTGACAATGTGAACTGGCTCAGGGAATCTGGTGTGTCATTTCTCTGGGGTGAAAGACAGGCAGCAGGATATTAAGTACCAACATACAGGAGCCAGTCTAACGTGCTACTTCCTGGACTGTCCAGAAACCATCTATTGCTCTGACACATGGTGGTTTATAAGTGCAATTAGTGCCAGAGCTCCTCGGGCTTGTGATTAACTCAGTGGTTGTTTAACGAGACCTGAGGCCATATGTTTTGGACATTGGCATGGATCATTGGAAAAAATGTACCCCGCTGCCCACTGATCACCCTCTGGCGGGGAGTCGGTACAGACAGCAGGGAGGCTGCCCACCAGGACCAAGCCTTAATCCTAAGAAATAATGAGCGTTTTTTAATGTCTGATCCTGTAAGAGTCATTCATCTGTGTGCCTTTCTGCAAGCAGATGCTGTGGTGCTGTATATCTTAAAGGTTGTTGTTTTTAATAATAATTGTATAGACCTGACGCAAAAGCCTCATAAAAATGAAACACAAACACGTCCTTAGAGTCGCACACAGCCTCATTAAATCGGAGCCTGTAGATGGCACACAGCCAGCTGTTCTACCATTTAATTCAATATTCATATAGCAGGTTCATTGGTTTAATGGTAATGTATGCTTTGACTGATTATTCTGTACTTCCCCTAAAGCAACAACTAATAAGAAACCACAGACGTAGCAGTGTCAGCTTTTATTACTCTCTGAACCGGAGAGCTGTCAGCTTCAAGGGCGTTTTATTTGGGAATGATCACATCCTCAGTGGGACAGAGCAGCACACCTGACTGAGAGGAGGACTGAGCAGACAAGAGAGTGGCAGATGCAACACACGGCTCATTGGTTTCATTGCCTGTCAACAAGTTATTGAACGTTATTTTCTTCTGCCGTGCTGTTTTGTGTCTCTGAACATGTGTCAGTCATCCAGGTCAAGAGGTATCTAGTAAAAGTGAAGTAAAAGTTTCTCTAGATTTTCATAGTAATTCAGCTTTTTATCTATATTTCATTTCCTCTTCATAGCTGTCTGAATGCAGTTTCAAACCCCTCCCACCAATGCCAGGAATATAATTCTGCTGGAGAAATCCGAAAATCCTTTCATTTAAATCGTATTTCAGCCAAATCTCAGACTGCTGACTTTTAAAAAAAAGTAGCAGAATAAAGCTTAAGAAAATCACCATGCGTGATTTGTGTGTAATTATAGAAAATAAACTCCTCTGCAAGTTGTTAAAACCCCATAATTTCCCAGAACAATATTGAGGACATGGACTCGCTGTGTAGTCTCGAAGATGCCATTTGTCTGAGTGGCGTCAACGTTTCAACTAACTGGAGGGGGAGTTCTGCACTATTTAACCTTTTGTGGGTGACTCACGCCTTACGAACACAAGAAAAGTAGGAAGCCGGTTGCATGTAATTGCCCAAATAGCACACAAGTGAAAGCATTAAGGCTTAATACGCTTGCTGTGCAGCCAACACAAGTGAGTCATAAGTGTTATGTGTTCCCGGAAATATGGAGGGGAGACAAGAGAGTGACATCAGCACAATGATTGCGGCGCTCAACAAACCATATAGAACAAAACTATAAAAGGACGCTCGTCCTTGAACATAATTTATTCTTTTTTGTGTGTGTGTGTATATTCTCACCAGCTGGTCCGTGTGAGGATATATACTGTACTTTCTTTCTGCATTGTTGCACCGCCAGTCACACTGTCTCCTCCTGCTACGCTCCACATATCCGCCCAGATGGCACCACCAGATTTTTTTTTACCAGAGAAATGTTGACAGACTGTTGTGAATACTGTGGATTTACTGGTCTGTTTTGTTTTCCATTATAAGGTTCCTATAATTATTATGCCAGCTATATATTTGTCGCCCGAGACCACCTGAGGATGTTGCAGGTCCAGCAGCTTGGGATGGACGTGATATTTGTTCTTCAGTCTTGAGTCCAGCGTTGTTGACGTTATACTTAGTGGTTTCAGATGGAACGAGCCCAGGTTTTCTCCTCGGTCGACTGCGATGAGTGGTCACTGTAGGAATTTCTTTCTAGGACAGAGTATTCAATCATTTTTAATAGTTGTATTGCCTTGGAGCCAGAGACCCTCTCCTCTCCTGACGGCTCCATGGTGGCGTCATTGAAGAATGACAGCACACTGAATCACTAACCTGTATTGTTATATTCCTCTGCAGTCGCTCGGGGGATTGAGTTTGTTGTCACAGCGGGGCTGAGCCGGTGGCTTTTCTGGGCTTGAACAGATGCTGCAGTTTGTGGAAGGAACTTTTCAAATAGGCGTCCACGTATGTCCCACCCACACATCTGTCAAACCAAATAATACATAATATACAAACAAATGCAAATGATTGTTAGAGCTTTAATCATCGTAGTAACTTTGAAGGACCAGTGTGCAGGATTTAGTGACATCTAGCTTTGAGGTTGCAAATTGCAACCAACCGAATACCCCTTGCCTCACCCTCTTCTTCTAAGCCTGAAGAAGAACCTGCAGTGGCCACTAAGAACATGAAAGACACAAAAGGTCCTCTCTAGAGTCTGTGTTTGGTTTGTCTGTTCTGGGCTACTGTAGAAACATGGCGGTGCTGGTGGACTTTATGGAAGAGGACCCACACCCACTTAGATTCAGGTGATGTTACACCAATGAAAACATAATTAAGAATATTATATTCCCTGCCTGCCAATAGACCCCCTTAAATCCCACACACTGGACCGAACCTTTATGCAAAAAATATGCTAAAATTCACTTCTTCCAGCTTGTGTCACATAAATATTTGCTGGTTTTCAGATCTCCTATGATAATAAACTTGAGTAAAATAACTTTTGTTCGGGTAAATTGTGATGTGCATTTCTCACTGTTAAAACATTTTGGAGACATTTATGAAATATCTGACATTTCTGACAAAAGTATTTGCTACATTAAAAAAATCATTGACAGACTAATTGATAATAGAAATAATTGTTAGTTGTGGCCCTAGTAGCTATAATGATAATACAATACCTTTGCTACATGTGAGTTTGGTTCGGAGCATTTTTAATGACCCAAGTCAGTGCATGAGTTTCATATTTGCAGCAGCATCCGTCACAATGCATGCAGTGCTTTCCCTGATGACCCACCTCCTCCATGAGAAACACTCCGCCTTCAGTACGGCTCTTTCCTTTTGGCAATTTTTTCTACTCCTAAAACATAACTGTGTAATTTATGACCAGCAGCAAAACAGCAGGTATGCATCTATACCTAAGTGGCGTAGTATGTGGTGGCCCCCATTAGAGCCTGAGAAGGAGAAAATGATTGATCATCCAATTAAAATGTTCAGTGTTTTGTGTACTTTATCCAAGTGCACAAACACTTGGGCGGGAGGGGGCTAACATAATTAGGGTCCAGTTTGTGCACAAATCGCCTCATCTTTTAAAACTGTAGGTCTGTGACTAAATGTAAACATAGCATATCTCCTCCCTTTGTGTTTTGTTCAACATAAATCCATTCTTCTTCCATTTACTGCTGAATTGGCCACTGACAGTAAAGGAGGAGATGAGCCATCACCTGGCCACAGCTGCCCAGCTGGTTTCTGACTGAAAACTATTAAATATTTTTTTAGTATTTTTTTCTGACTTCCTAATAAGAATGTTACCAGCTGTGATGTTTGCAGAAAAGCTGTCTGCTGAGGCCATAATAACACAAATTTGATCAAACATAATTACAAGACAGGGCACGTAACGCTGTAACCGAACAGAGAGGAGGAAGGAGAAGACCTAGTTTACACAAACACATTTCAAAGGTGAATGCTTCTCGGAAAGGAAACACCTATATAGGCTGCATACATAGACCGTTTGAGGAGCTAATGTAATCACCTATTGTGAGCTGTAATGGCAGTGTCTGACTTCAGTATTTACTTCAATCTCCACTCATCAAAAGGAGATTTAATGTTCTTATCAACTTGAATCTACTGGTTTTGCTGATACCTGTGCTGGAAGTAATTGGCATGACGTTCAAAGCCAAATTTGTGAAATTGCCCATCAGCGGCAGAAACTAACCTTTGTTCTCGATTCCAGTGTCATCATCATTATCATCATTAGAAATAGCCCAAGAGCAAACAGCTTTCTCATTATGTGTGATGTACTGTAAACACATTATACTGGAAGTGCTTTAGGTGACCTGAGGCTACAGCTGCAGGGTTACTTCTAAAACACACATCTGTGTATGCACTTACATGCATTATAACAATGTGGCGTGTGTGTGTGCGTATGTAGCTATATAGGAAGTGGTAACAAAAAAGTACAATCCAGTGCAACATATTTATTTCATATGACTTAAAATGGTAAATCTTAATGTGTGTGTGTGCGTGTGTGGATCCGTGCGTGTGTGTGTTTGGCCGTGGTGGGGTTTGGTTTGTAGCTAATATTTGTCTCATTAGGGATGAGATATATGATCCGGGCCTCTCTAATGGAAAATGATGGGCCTCATCAGTCTCTGGCTCTTTCCCTCTGCTCCCCTCACTCTCTCAGGCATTTCCCCACAGTCTGCAGCATTTTACAACCATATGAGAATCTTTAACTTAAAATTATATACTGTCACTCACTAGTAATTTCAGTTACGCCATAGACACAGAAAGCAGTTTTTCTTAGTCTGTCTCACTGATTTAAAACCTATCACTGTTTTCTAACTACATTTTACTTGATGTCAGTCGTTAGCCGCACACCATTTAACCTGTAGGGCTCTGGGTTATCGAATATTATTCTGGCAGTTACTGAAATTCAGCCGACTTCAGTTTCAGAGTGTTACTTCTGTAACAACCGAATTCATAACGACTTTGTAGGTCATTAAAAAGTCATAAAATATCTTAATTCAAAGGTAAAACCATAAGTAATTTGTATGTGATTCCACAATCATTAATCCCAACAAGAGCATTTTGACTAGTTGTAGTAGCAAAAGCAGATGCTACCAATATCATTGACAATGGATTTGCTCTGTTCAAGTGAGCCAACATGCACAACACCAGGACCCTGAAACTGAAGCAGCTCAAAGGGCTTCAGCCAACATTATCTCTATTATTTACACCTGAGCTTTTTCCTGACATGTTGAAATGGCGACACAAGAGTATTTTTAATTTTTGATGAACAGTGAAGAAGAAAGTCTGTGTGACATTTCGCTTCCACTGTGGTATTTTGAAGAACTCAGCAGCAGACTTAAACAAAATCTGTCAAACTGACTTGTTAATTGGCAACTAGACGACACCATTCTTAGATCATTTGATTTTATAGCCGTAGCTTTGGGTGAATTTGTAAAGCGTATCAGCTTGTTGGCTTCATTAAATTGTGTAAATAACATTAACTCTATCTCTCCGACGATCTCAAACTGAGAGTGACAGAAAACTGCTGCCCATTTCTAATTTGTATTCACGCGTCCTCAGCATTCATAATAAATCTCCACACGTCAGTAAATAACATGACTATTGATGATTATTGAGGTGAACATATCAAGGACACCCCTCCATTCTTTCTCTGCTTCACACGTCAATGTACAGCTCTGAAATTCTTCTATCACCTGTATGACTGTGCTCTGTGAGTGAATGAACAACAATAATGTAATATTCAGCATTATCTACATATAAAAGAGCACCTGCCAACCATATATCTGGACTTGCATCAGAAAATTCAGACTAAACTATGGGGATTTCATTGAAACATTACGCTATGTATTTTGCACATATAGTGCATCTATATAAGACTTTTGGAATAACAGGATTTTAGATGAAGCTTCCTATAGCTTTCAACCTTTTGTTTCATTGTGTGTTACGGCTGGATACCAGTGTTTCATGATGACAGCGATGCACGAGCATCCTGTGATTTATCAAAAGTAAAGCCTGAATAGTTTTTCAGAAAAGCTCTGTATTATTCCTAAACAGTTGTTGTGGTAACACTGTTTAACTCCCACAAACACTGAAGACTTTACAACAGCCCAATTAAACTTATTTCTTGAATACTAATAGTTTTTTTCCTTCATTTTACCCAGTTTTTGTAGCTCTTTCAAATGAAAACTGCCAATAATACTTTCGCTGCATTTCCCCGAGGCAGTTTTTGTGACATACTTATCAAAAATGGCCTCTTGGATATGTGCCACAGGTTAAAAATAAGTCTAACAAATGGCCCCAATCTTTAAACCTATGTTTCACTTGGTATTCAGGTGTTAAGGCCGACAGTGTCGCTTGGGCATCGAGAGGATTTTATTCTGCAATTAAACTCCTTATCGATCCTTTTACAAATCCCTCTTTGATAGATTGTTTATTTAAAAATGAGTACATATGGGCTGGTTTTGCCATTATTCTCCAGACTACTGTAACTGAATGTAAACTTTAACCTTTCATCCATTATTATACTTTGTTTTATTACAATTCATCGCTGCAGAAATAATATGTATATCATATTATTATGGCCCGAATTATGTTCTTCATCCCACTGTGCACTTGTAGATTGAATTGGGAGGACGACAAATTACAACAAATATCCATTGTGATCTGTACATTTACTTCAGACACATTAGTCTGCACTGAAAGAATGATGTAACCAAAAAGTGAATGTGGTATTTTGATTTAGGAGCAGGATGTAGTCATTTACAAAAGGAGCCACATCATCACCTGAGCAGTAGATTCCCAGTAATAGTTTTAAGTATGTTATCAATAATCTGTGATGGATTCTGTGTAGTATTAATTCTGGGACTTGTGTCTCTTGGAAACAGGTCATATGTGTGTTTATTAGTCATGTGGCTCATAAAACTTTCAAATAGATACTATCATTCACCCTCCAGGCCTCTCCTCCCCCCTGCTCTCTGCCTTTTTCCGCCCACATTTCTATTTCTTATCTGGTGACTTTTGATTTGTTACTGTGTGTGTTTTTCCACATTTATATGTGTGTGTGTGTGCGTGTGTGCGCACACAACATGTGTGTGCCACTTAATTTCCATATCGGTGCGACAAGGGTGCAGCTGCAGTGTGTTGGACCAGTTCTAATAAGCAGGGCACAGCGAGTCCTGGATCAGAGGCTTTAGCTAATTGTCTCGTTGCTATTCAGGCATCCAATAAAGTTTGAAAGTGGCAGCACGAAGTCACTGACCCGTGAGTAAACAGAAACACACATACATACACCCACAAGCACTGTCAGACATGAGGTGGCTCCTAACATGCCAACACAACATAGAGATGCTCAGGGTGGAAGAATAAAACACACAACTTACACACTAATCTGTTAACTGTTTAGATGGTGCAAAATGTCCTGGAGGAGACACTAATTACATTTTGAGCTTTAAGGTTTGTTGCTCTACTTTTATATCGGTGAAGACTCAGTCCCATAAATAATAGGATAACTGGAAGTACAAAGCACCAGCATTGATGTTGTAAGTCAAGCTGCTTTTTAGATTAAATTTTGTTCAGACATTCATGGTCCCCAGAGGGTGAATCCTGCTGATTTTATCACCTGACCTTTTCACAGCATGTCAAAGATTTCATTTATCCAATGAAATATCTCAACAACTACTGGATGTTTGCTCTTATGGTGATCTTGTGACTTTTCCTGTAGCGCCACCAGCAGGTTAATGTTTGTGTTTTCTTGTGAAATGTTTCGACAGCTGTTGGATGGATTGCCATGATATTTACATGTAACGCTGATAACTCTGATCCCTTTTCCTCTTTTGCTCTTGTGCCATCATCAGGTCAAAATACATTGTCCTTCGACCAAATAGCTGCAAAACTTGTAAGTGAATTGTTTAAAACCACAAACCAGTAGAGACAACGTGACATGAAGAAACTGACCTACCACAGCCAGGTCTTTCTATGCTTTCTATTTCTGTAGTTGCAGAGGCACAGGAAGAAACTAATAGGAAACAAACCCAGACAGGCTCTTGGAGATAGATTATGTTTGTATGAGTCATTTCCAGTCATTTGGCTTTGCCAAACTGGTTTTCTGATTGAGGAAAACAATGGAATCATTTACGTTCCGCTTGTTAGACTCTTCCCTCCATCTTTTTCTTTGACTTTTCTCCATAACCACACAACACAGCCTCTCTCATTTTCTTTCTCATTGCTGCCTGCTTTCCCTTCTCTTTACTTTCTCCCCTCTCCCTCTGTTTTCCCCTCTTTTTTTTCCTCTTACACCCTTTGTCTTTCACATATAGCCCGCTGTCTCCACACCTTTCCTCTGTCTCTCATTCGGTTTCCCTGCAGAGTGAGACAGAGAGAGATGAAGCGACCATATTGACCGGCTGACATTTCTAAAGCTGACAAATGTCCTGATGAAATAACATGGATTCACTCAGCCTTTCTCTGGCACCACATTTATTTTTTGTAACACGGTTGCCTTCACAGCACAGCTTCTATGAACAATAAAAAGCACCCCTGAGTGCTCTTTAGGCCCCTTTTTATGAGATAGATGAAAACATATTTATAATCATACAAAACAAATCCCATGGACCTGTGGTATTTGATTATGAATCAAAATGCATTTATATAATAGAAAGTGAGAACTCAGCCATCATTATATGCGCATCCAGTCATTGTCCCCTTGGCTGCTCACTATGAAAGACTTTATATGTGAGATCTAGCAATGGTAGGAGAAGTATTGATGATTTACTTAGGCAAAATGTGTAAAAATGCAGCGTAAAAATCCTTGGTCTGCAACACCATGATCATATACGTGATCATTTTGTATACCCCGTAGTCAATCCATACAGCTCCATCCATCTGACACCTGACTGTACAAGTGTGCAGAGCCTTTCATTTGCAAAGTAATGAGTAACTGCAGCCATCATATGCAGTGGAGAAAAAGTACAATAGTGAAAAAAAGTACAGTGCATCTGAAATGTGGTCAAATACTTTGAAGTATGATCACATTCAAGTACTTCAATCTGTCATCACAGATGACATTTTTATCAGATGAGTCTCTATTCGAGCAGCGAAGATGTATCCTGGTAATTTGTTGGATTTAGTGATGTCTGTGGTCAATTAATACTTCAAAGATGCGTTTCTGATTCACCCAAACGAGCATAACACTGGGAAAATGGGAACATAAGCTCAAGTCAAACATTAGAGAAACAAGAAAAAGGTGCATTGAAGAAGCTGTTGCAGATGCTGTGATATAACAGGGTGGTCTGGAGAAAGAGTGACATCTAGTGGTGATGATGGGACAAGGCGCAGTTCACACATAAACATCAAATTGTTATGCGTAAATTGCAGGTTATGTGAGGTTCAGTGCAGTGTTAGTGATTTAATGAACTGAAGGGTTATGAGATATAATGACTTTATGAGGAATATATGGGGTTAATGAGGCAAAAATCCACTATAAAGAGAAGCACATTTTGTTTCTTTCTATATATCACAGGGCAACAAACATTAAAAACATGCATATAAGCCTTTCTTTGTAGAGCCAGCCTACCTGAGTGGTTTAAATCATTGTTCCACCCTATTAAAACATAATACTTAATATGCTTTAGGCAGTCAAGTGATGAGGGATTATTCTTTGACAACAGTGATATACATTTTCAAGTATCTGACCTGACCTTATACACATAATACATCTTATTCTGACATGAAATAAACTTAATCTTTCACACCCCCTGCCATGTATAAAGCGCTCTCTGTTTCAGCTCGATGCTGGAGAATTCTCCAAACTCTCTCTCTTGGCCGAGGTTTTGGATTTCACTCTCAACTTGTTAGCTCGTTTGGCCCCGAGAACCGGGATTTACAAATCCTTCTCGCACCAAGTTGGCTCCGGGGCCAAGATGGCTACGTCACCTACAATCCCTAGTGGTGGCCATTACTCAAAGCTATTCATACGAGCATAGACGCTGAGCAGAATGGGAAAATGATTTCAACATTGCTGAGAGGGAACAGCTGCAGCTTTCTGCCGTTGGAAGATGACAGATTTCCTTTTCCCTCTTCCTCTCACTCCGTCCCTCTCACTTACTCTCTCTTCTCTATTTTTGTCTCTTTATTTTCTTTCGATTCTTCTTTTTCTTCATTTTGTCTGTGTCATTGTCATTATTTCAGCCTGTCTGCTGCTTTGTCTCCCTCACTTTTTAATCCAAATCTCTTTTTCCCCTTTGCACACACACACACACACACACAACCACGAACACTCACAATTACACACAAGGGAAACCCAACTCTGGAAATACATTCCCAGAAATATTAGTCCAAGGAATTTTAATAGGGCCCTTTTGCATTTCAGCTTTGTAAAATAAAAAAAATACTGACATGCTGTTCGCTAACAGAGTGGAACAAAGTGTGTGTGTTACTGCGTGTGTGTTTTTACAGTACGAACCAGTTGTGTCCAAATGTCACCACAAGTGTGGATATCCAGAGGTTACACTGCAAAAGCTGTCATTTGTGAGTAAAGTTAGAAATGTGTTTTCTCTGTTACTTCTAAGGTTGGAAAATCGGCCTTTACTGCAAGCTCTTCGCCGTTAAAGATTTCTATGTGTGACAAGTTGCCGAATCTCTAAATAATCACAGAAACTTGGAAGCTGCTGCCTAGAAGGAGAAGCCTGGAGATAAAATGACCTGTGGCACTCGGTGAGAAATGCGAACTGGGAGTTTGTAACGGACTGGAAAGAGAACAGCTACAGTATGTTGTGCACTTTGACGCACACTCATGTGCACACTCTCCTGTACAGAAACCACCTTTTTAGGGTATGAATTTCAGAGCTGAACTCATTTAACTCCCCTTCTTTCTGTCTGTGTTTGTGCAAATGTGCATGTCAGTTTGTGAACATGCTTGCTTGTGTATGTACTGTGTGTGTGTGTGTGTGTGTGTGTGTGTGTGTGTGTGTTAGTGGAGCCACATCTGGAAACAATAGAGCAGTAGATGCTGTCACTTTCCCTTTACCTCAGGCTTTTGAGTGAATTCTTAAACAAACACTCAATTCACTCACAGTAAATTACAGGAAGGCAATCTGAGCTGCAGACTTAGATATTTGGACTCTCTTTCTTTCTCTCTTTTTGCCGACAACACACACACACACAAACACACACACACACTCAGGCATGCCCAGCATTAATCAGTTTCTCCAGATGCAATTTTACCCTGGTAAATTACAGTCTAGCGTGCATTAAGTGTAATTGTAAAACCAAATTACAACAAATTTTGAAGTGACAGGAGGTGTGTGTGTGTCTCTGTGAATGTTTCTGCGTGCACTGTGTGTGTGTGTGTGTGCGTGTGTTAGGGAGGTTGTAAGTTCATAGCTGATGAGATGTGATTGACGGCACAGTCATGTTTACACAGTATAATCACTGTGTTTCCACTGTGGATTCAAAACAAATTAAGTGGTCATGGAGAATTTCTCATCCTAACCCAAAGTAACTGTTGGGGAAAAAAAGAGATTAAAACAGAGGCACTGCTGTATAGATGTGTAGAGTTAACTGGGTTAAGAGGCTGCGAATTGACTGTTAAAGAGCGTCAGTGTCTCATAAAGCACCAACACTTCATTTGTCTCATCAGACAAGAGGTGGCAGCATTGTTTCATTAAGCGAACACAAGCGAGGGGACGCGCAAAGGAGTTTTAGATGCAAAGGCCGACAGTAGAACTCATTTATTCATTCATTCACTCGCTCACACTCGGCCCAGTTGTGTCTTTTAGGAAGCATGAAAATGTCCATACATGACATAATGAAGCGTATCAGTCATTAATCCCTCATCCTTAAGGCCTGCTCTGAATCTATGACAGTGTATGTTTTTCTAGGAGTAACTCTATTTAGAGCTGACGAGAGTCATTTATTTTGATAATAAATTCATTGTTTCACATGTAAAAATGCAAAGCAAATGTAAGAATTTGCTGCTTTTCTTTGTCTAATTCAACAGAATGACTTTGGCTTATGAAATGTTGCTTGGACTAAACAAGACATTCAAAGATTCCACTGGGCATTTTTCATTATTTTCTGACATCATTTGGACCAAAAGATTTACTGGCTAAACACAAAAAACAGGAGATTAATAGATAATTAAAATAATTAGTTGCAGCCTCCATTGATGTTGCACATAATTTGAAGCACACAAGCTTAGGTGCACAAACAAGTAAAATTGCAACAGCATGTTGGAAACCAAAAAGTTTTTTATTCATCATCTTCTGATACAAAAGTGTTTTTAAATAACAAACAAGTTTTAACATTTTTGTCACTTTTTTTTTTACAAGGATAAATTAGCAATTTCTTTATAATACACTGATGACATCATCAAGACAACACGTTTTCTACACAGAGGAACAGTCTAGACCTTAAAGGCTACAATCAGCATTGGTGAACAGGCCCCAACATTGATTCATATCTGGGCTTCTCGAAAGCATTTACAAATCTGTATTACGAGTGGTTCTCAATCTTCATTAGGCTGTGGCACACGCTCGCTGTGTTTTCGAGACACAGCTCTTCGGTGATTGTTTGGAAATGTCACCTGAAGCTCAGCGTGGTCATACGAGAGGAGATGGCCAAGACATTAAGACAGTTTAAGAGGGGAAACTGCATTAGCTCAGAAGGGGAGGTGGTCAGGGGTTAATTTAATTCACTTTAACTCAATGTAATGTTTGTTTGGCTTTGGAAATTTAATAAGTGTGCCAAGGTATGCTGGTTTGAGAATCACTTGTTTTTTCAGGGTTGTAGGTTTCAGCAGAACCTTCAAAAGTATCGCTGAATGCAATAAGGGTGCTGTTACATTTAACCTATTTTGGAGAAAGAGCAGCCCAGACTGTAAAAACGATTTTCTGTCCCATTCTTAACATTAAGTTAAAAATACCTGCGACAGGCTGTTTGAGGCACTATCTGGTTTCATATGACACACAGGGAGGGCAAAGCTCCAGATGATTCCAGCCCTTATACATTTAAATTGCCCAGAACCAAATTTTCTTTACTTAAATGCAGAAGGTGTAACGTGACACACACCCTATGTTTTATACATTCAAAGACTCATTGAAACGCAAGAGCTTTGCTAAATAGATTGTCAGGCAAATATATGGTGCAAGGAAGGGGTTGCAGAATTTGGTGAATGCAGCAGTAAGACATGATGGACCTGTAATGAAAGCTTATAGTCCATCCTATAAGCAGTTATTGAGAGAGATTAAAGTGGTCGGAGATTAGTTATCGACAAAATGCTCTGCCGGAGACTATGAATAGAAATCTTGTCTCCGTCATCCGTGAAATTCTGAAATGTAATGTACAATAATCTTTTCCAGGGACGACTTGATTGTCTGGGAAATGAGCCATGATGCAGCAGACAAGGTTAAAGAGAAACAGGCAGACAGTGGGCCTATGAGAGAGAGAGAGAGACAGACAGACAGACAGACAGACAGACATGTGGGCAGAACAGACACGGCCAGTTTCATTGTGCTTCATCGAACTTCATCGAACTGTGATTTAAGCAGAAACTGAGAGACATACACAGACAGACTGAGAGGGGACAGATATGGCTTCTTATTGCTGGTGTTTCTATTTTTTCTGATGGTGCTCATACTTCATATACAAGCTGGCAGATGAGAATCGTGGGAACTGGCTCCTATGTGTGTATACCTGCATACAGTATATGTGCATGTGTCTGTGGCAGCTCTGTGTTATTGCATAATGTGTCTTTTGGCAAGTGATTGTCTAATAACCTCTAATTCTCTAACCTGCCTCGGGTCCGATGTTTGGAAAAGAGGGCAGAGGGAATAATTTAATTTCCTGTATTTCATGGTAACTTGAGAGCATATACAGTACAGGGTTTCCAAGAAGAAACATCATTGGAAGCTAGCTGAGCTTCTGAGGTAAAACACACAAGGCCTACATTTCCCAGATGCCTCAGTGCTTCCACTTTTATGAGTCAATCAAAAGGCGCAGCCAGGGTATTCAATGCGGCATGACCTCACAGTCACCATAGATTTTACCTAAATGTACAAAATATGTTTTAAAAAATGATCTCTTTATGTTTCTGTTTGTCCTTGCTGTCACATTTGTAAGAAAAGTGAGCCACAAAAGTTGCTGCTGCATTCATACTGAAAACTGACCTCCCTGTTCAGGCCTCTCTGCAGATTAACATAGTGTGTAATGATTCCTCATTAGTCCCATCACTGCCGTCCCCTGGTAATGCACTTGTGACAAGTACAGACACTTCACATATGTATAAAATTATAGTGCATTGTTACAGCTTGGAGCTGGTTTCCCAAAAAATTCTGAGCAATAAAAATCACCTGCTCTTTTTTATATTGTACAAAAGGTAATAATTTACAAAAAAAATTATAATAATGTTCAAATGTAAACACATCACAGATTTAAGGCCATATTAGATATGTTTGCATCAGATTTTTAATTACTTTTGGTCTGGTGTTTCAATGATTTTTCATTTTCCTGTGTGGACGTAAAAACCCCACAGGTTGTCAGATGCTTTTGGGAAACGTCAACCTACGTCTGTATCATGTCTGCACCACAACCCTCCAGTGTAAGATTCAAAAACTTCAAAAGACCCTATGAAGACACAAAGGCATAAGGGTTACTGTATCCAGCAGGTTCAGTCTCTTCTGCTGAGGGCTCTGGAGAGGAGAGAGAGGCAGAGAGGTAGACGTGGTGCTACACAGCTTATTGGTGTGTCTGGTCTGCATATTGATGCTTCTGTTCTGCCTTTCCCATCTCTCTTTCTCCTTCATTTTTTTTCGCTTTCTCTGTCTCTCTGGGCAAAGGAAGTCTAACAGAGGTAGAGAGGCTACTGTTGCTACTTGTGGACGACCCAGTCCTCCACTTTTTTTTCTCCTCCTGAAGAGGCCCAGGGTCGGTTAGAGGGGGTTGAGGCATGCTGACGCACTCTCATCAAGCTCTTGCGATGCAGATACATCCAGTGGTTTCCTTGAGAAACTCCTGCTGCGTTCCCTGTGTCACATTGCTCGTCTCCCTCTCATCTCTTTTCTCGTTCTGCAGAGCGAGTTTCTGTAGGTGAGAGAGAAGCAGGCTAAAGTCCGGTCCCGTCCTTTCTCCTCACACCACTGTCTCATTGCCTTTCCCCGGTTTGATCCAGCCCTCGCCCGGCGCCCTCTTGCCCCCCCGACTCGCCCTGCTGTCCCTGAGCAGGCGGGCGGAGCAGCGCTGCCAGGTGTGGAGGGTTTTCGCGGACCAGATCCACATGCCTGACGTGATGCCCACGAGCAGCGACATGAAGATTCGAAGCATCTCTGATGCCACGTATGAGTCCCGGGGGCTGGCCCTGAACTCCCCCCAGTGAGAGAGCTGGTAGAGGTAACAGCCAATGACGGTGGACGCTGGGACAGTGTAGAGAACAGAAAACACTCCAATCTTCACCATTAAACGCTCCAACTTGTCTGTTTTGGCTCCGTCCTTCTGCAGATTGGAGCGGATCTTGAAAAGAGCCACCAGGCCAGCACAGATGAACAGAGTGCCTGAGGTGCAGAGAGGAAAACAATAGTCATATATGAGAAAACAATAATGGGCATGTCATTAAAGAACTGAGATTATACATATTAAAGCATGAATGTGGGGTCTGAGTATATAAAATGTAAGTATAAGCAGTCTAATGTCAGGAGTAAAGATCCCATACAAATACATAAATCATGTTGTAATTACCTATTAGAAGGTATGTGGCCAGTGGTGCCACCACAAAGCCTGTGAGCGCCTCCTGCTGCTGGTTGCCAACATAGCAGAGCCCCGTCAGGTCGTCCGCATCCACCAGTCTCATTATGAGGATTACGATGGTTTTAACAGCTGGGATGGCCCAGGCTGCTATGTGGAAGTAGGAGCTGTGCATTTCAATAGCTTCATGGCCCCATTTCAGTCCAGCAGCCAAGAACCAAGTGAGGGTCAGGATCACCCACCTGAAAGAGAGCAAGACGACTTTTATTAAAAAACAATTAGGCAGACATGCGTAGACTTTTATTGTGATTAGTTCATCGCGACACTAGAGTAATGAGTTACATAACAGAGTTGTGATCATACTGCATTTTAGGAGAGAGTGGAGTCCTTGGGTTTTTCAGCGTGCGGCTCTTCCACATGGGAAGAGCGAAGACAAACAGGAAAACAAGGGCAAAGTGAAAAGGAAGAAAAAGAGCTGTGGCAGCAGCGTGTTTCCACTGCGACTGTAGCGCAGCACACACTCAAAAAGTGCCTTTTTTTTTTTTTTTTTTTTTTTTTTAAAGGCTGCCTTTGTATGTGGAAATTAATCCATGTCGTACAGAGGTTATGAGACAGGATAGTTAGACTTTTAAAAAAAACAGGATGCAAATCTCGTGTTGCAATTGTTCCCCCTGAAGTCCATTCACGACAGTTGATGACAATGGGACAAAGAGACGAAGAAAAGTGTGTGTGTGTGTTTGTTTGCACTAACCAGAGCGAGGAAGCCATGCCAAAGAAATAGAGCAGGAGGAAGACTATGGCACAACCGGTGCTCTTTAACCCTTCTTGGACTAGAATCGGCACCGCTCCGGCATCCAGGTCACAGGAAACACGCTCCCTCCCCAGAGTCAGCCGCACCTGCAGGACAGAACAGAAAGTGACAGTAGGACAGAAAAAAGAAAAAAAACTATTAATCCAAGAAAAAGACACAAAATCACAATCATGTCATTGTCATTTCGAACCAGACTGAAAATCAGACGTTTCCATTTAGATAAACAGTACATGATTAAATCATCTGTATTTAGTGACGAGTAAAACTATTGATAAAGCATCTTATTCTTCTTTCATTACTGATTTAATATTTTGTCTGATATTTGTATTTGCTTTGGTTTGTTGAATGTGGAATACATTTTGGTGAGGTGACCTGATTAATCTGTCTGTCACGGGTGACCTTTCCTGTCTTTTTCTAATTTATTTTATTTTATTGCAACAGAATAAATCTCTGTATCACATATGTCCATATCAACATAGCTTATAAAATTCAAAAATACAACATAATGTGCAGGAAATACTCCATACTACATTAACCCTATAAATTAAATTGTATGTATTTATTTTATTTCTTGGTATTTTGACAGACTTTTTCCCATTGGACGATAAAATACTGACTCTCCCACTTACCAGGTATGCAACACTGTACAGATTGCAGCACATAGACAGGAAGATAATGGGCCTTTCAGGGTAGGAGAAGCGCTGAGAATCCAACAGAAAGGTCAGGACCGTCAGAGTGGTCGACAGGAAGCACAGCACGGCCCACACCGCCATCCACGCGTCCGTGAAGACTTTGGCCCCCCGTCGGTAGAGCCCGCTGTCATAGCCGCACTGGAGCGTGCAGCTCTCGGTCTGTTTTAACCAGGTGTACTGGTCGGGTGCAGATCCCAGCGCCTGACACTCCTCCTGGTGGTGAGGGTTGCGGACGGGTTGGGGTGGGTCCTCGTCCCCGGGACCCTCCATACACATGTGGTTGTGGTCGTTTTGAGGTGGGAACAGGCTGCAGTTGAGCACCTGGAGAGGAGGCATGATGGGAAATGGCAATGTGGTTGCTTATAAGGCTGTCATTCTTACTTTTCAACTAATTTACAGGCATTTTATGTGATTGTGTGTGATTGTGTGTTATGTGTGGTTTTTTTTTGCCCTAAAAGAAAGTTTTGTCTCCATACTTAGTTTACTGTATCCTGTTTTCCACATCACTTCACATTTGTTGATTTATGCTTGTGTGATGATGTGACTCACCTCAGGCCATATGAAGCCAAACTCGTGGAGCACCGGGAGGCATTTTTTCTTGACGGAAAGGCACATGCTACCACATGGACCAATGGGGATGGGAACCTTGTCTGTGCACATTGGCACATAGACTGAGCACAGGAAGAACTGGAGGGAAATTGAGACACAAGGTTAAAAGTTAAACATTTGGCCGCGTTTTACGAAACTAAGTATGTGTTCTGCAGGGCAAGTTTAAAGAGAAAGAAATGACAAAACTAAAATGAGGTTAGACTGATGATACTACTAGAATAATGTGTTGTGTGTACATGTTCAAATAAGATCAATTCTATTTTTAGAGTGAAAAGAGAGACATAAGAGGAGTCAAAAATGAAAATACACTGAAACAATTTCAGCTTAAGAACATCAGAGTGTAACAGTTATCCGGTGTTATGTCATATTTCAGCGCGCTGCTTTGTAGGCTTTGTTCCAGTTACGTTGAAGCAAGCGGTGAATCTGAAGGTAAATCGCGTCAGTGGTGCAAGGCTTGTTAAAGAAGTGGAAACAGCGCTGCGACTGCCCCGTGGGCCAATCTTTCTATATATTACAACAGGATTACAGCTGGTAGGTGGATAGACCCCAGTCCTCCCACTTGTGGATTCTCCGTCTACTTGCATAAACCACTCACTATCCCGCTGCTCTGTCTGCCTTTACTTTCAATTCATTGCATCACCTCTTCTTAATGGTGGGTCTCTTATTTTCACTTCTCCTAAGAAACTCCAAAACTTGAGTCAAAACACTGCGGCCGACACTAACCTGCTTCCAAGGTTACACATGCAACTGTGCGTCTTTAAAACAATATGTGAACTTAACAACACTGGGGGCATGTGCCCTGTAATGCTCCATAATCCCTCCTAATCCAAGGCTCAGTTTTCTGTCCCATGGCAATGGTTTTGAAATAGATACAGTATCTAAGTCAGGGATATAAAGATAGTGAATGATCTGAAGTGACGTTTCACTGTTTGAGGTGGTGGTGATGTGAGGGGAGAAGAAGCACTCTGGGGTTACAAAAGGTTGCAATTTTAAGTGATTTCATGCCTTTATGTTGAAATCTGTCTGAAGCCGGAGTGTAAAATTATGGCAGGCTCACGATATGAAAATACACAGAAGCAGAAAGTACAGTTCATTCGGCTACCTCCAGGTAAAGGAAACAAACACGCACCCCAGGAGCCTGGACGAGGTGATACCCGACTTTAAATGCTACAGCGTGTGAGAGTGAAGGGTTCGCTGCCATTTTTCATTTTGAAAATATCAAAATATTTAATAGGCCGTAATAAGAACAAAATGTTTTGGGCTTTTTTTTTTTGCAGCCTCGATCCAGCGATAGAGAAAACCCAGCTTGAAATCAGCCCTTGAACGGAGCCCAAGTGAAACATGAATCCAAGAAGGGTGTCAAGGTTGGGAAATAAATACACACAGAAACATTATACAACTCGAACTTTCTGTGAGAATTTATTTGCAAAGTAAACATGAAAAAAAAAACAGCATCTGTGTTCATCTTAATCTATAGCTATAAAAATCCAACCATGACAAAAAAAATTGTATAAGAATGAAAGATATAGAATCAGTGAACTATTTTTGTTCAACACCTACTAACGTTTCTACTTTGCCAAAGAGACTGACTTGCCTTCTGATTCTCAGTCTAAATCGTGATACACTAACTCCTCACTCTGTTAGTGACTGTGCGGGAAGTACGGGATGTCAAAATCAGTTATCTGAGTCAAAGGGAACTCCCCTTAAAGCCAATTTGTTCCACTGTTCTCCGATCAGTATCTGGGTTGTAACGCAGCAAATGGAGCAGACTGGCTGATCTGGAGACAGTTTAAGTTTCTCACCACAAATAGAGATTCTTTGTTCCCAAACTGAACCACACTTATTGGAGTTGTCCTGAGCAATTTGCTGGCAGATTAGTTGAAATCTTAAAAAGTCAACAAAGTTGCCCTGTGTGTGAGCTTGAGTGGAGGTCCTGTTTGTCTGCCTGCACATGATTCAGTTTAAACACACTCTATGAAGACAGAAGATATGGATGAGAGAAAATAGACTTTTATTCATCCCAGGGGAAATTCTTGTGCAGCAGTTGCAAGTAGGAAGGGAGTGTAATCTTAAATTAGATTTCTGATATTTCCCACAGTGACTTATGGGTAATCTACCTGCAACCGTAATGTAACACGTTCTGGGTGTTTTCCCCAACTGTTGGTAACCTTAGTGCTGTCACTTCGCTGCTAAAAGCTGCTCCGGTTACTCGTCAGGAAGCCTCCCATTAGAGCAAATGTTGGGGGATACGGTTTCCCTTTCCCCTTTCCTCCCTCTTTAGCATGAGTGTGTGTGTGTGTGTGAGAGAGAGAGAAAGAGAGAGAGAAAAGGGAGGGGGGGTGTCAGCTAATCTTACAGGCCAATTTTCAGCTGGAGGGGGGCAGTTTTTATTCTGCAGTTGCTCCTTGTTCGGTCTGGCTGTCTCATACACATGCACACAAATATCTCAAACATCTTTTAATTTGTGTGCAAAAAAAAAAAAAACCAAGCTAAGAAAAATCCCACACGCTTCAAAACTTGCAAACACCGCTTCCTTAAAATTAGTGACACAAAAAGTATCTGGCAAACTTTTTTTGTGTCTATGTTTATGTGCAGATGTCTGGGTACCATCAGCTGTGTGAGGAAAGGGCGTCTCTTAATAATAATAAAAAAAAGATTCCAGAAACAGTAAACTCTATTCACTGAAACAAAATCTGATCTATGTTGTGTCACCAGCCTTTCCAATTATAATCCATAAGTAAAACTCTTAAAGACATAGAACAGGACCAATCTATTTTTTTTTCCTTACATGGTACATGAGGCAAACAAGCAGCATTTGTCTCAGGACACTGAGGGCACCATTGTTACTGACAGTACAGTATATATCAGTGAAGACTCAGCTGTTGCAGTGAGGGGCATGAACTCAGAATGTCAACAGACAGAGGAGGCATTTTCATTGAAATTAGCATGACAGCCTGGCACAACAGGAAGGAAGCAGGGCAGGGAACCCTCTGCTTATTTTGACTCTGTGGGGGTCAGACTACATTATGCTGCTCATTATCACTGTCACCATCAGTCTGAGCAGTTCACTGAATAGTCATATTGCTTTGGCTCCCTGTCATGTGCTCTGGTGGCCACGCTGGGCTCCTCTTTACGCACAAATATAGCAGCCTGTCTGGACTCAGCTGTGCTTTTTTTTGCGGCCCCGGATCAGTGCACCTAAAAGTGTGCATGTCCCAGCTTTTAATACCACCCTGTCTATTCTGATGCGAGCATGCACGGAGCTGGTCCCGCATCAGTCCCGTACCTTGAGCTGGCTGGAGCAGCCGTACTGGATGAGCGGCGTGAACGTGGTGAGCTGCAGCTCCGCGTCCGACTGCAGCACGTTGCCCACCAGGTTGGGCATCTTGGTGACGTTGTAGCCCAGACCCTGGCACATGCTGATCCGGATCGGGTCGCAGGTCATCTCCTCCACCTCGTCCCCGAAAGCCTGCACCCGGCAGAGCGGAGCCAGCAGCCCGGAGAGGAGGAGCAGGGCCGCCCCGCTGAGCCGCACCATCATCCCGGGCATGCCCTCAGAAAATGTTGGTAAAATCCTCAATCTTTAGTCAAAAAGGTGGATCTGGTGGACGTGGACCCTGCAGGGTTTTGTAGTCCAGCCGGAGAGGAGCGCGCGCCCGTGCGCTTTGGAGACTACGATATCCAACTCTGATCCATTCAATGGATCAAAACATCCAGCGGCGAATCATTAAAGATTGAAGTGTTTTCAGTCAAAACGACACATTGCATCTGCAGCTTCAAAACACAACCCGAAATGTGGATAAAATCCCGCAGTCCTCCGTGCGTGATTTCCCCGGGAATAAGTCCGTGTGGAAGAGCGCAGCGCAGACGCACAGCCCGCTGCCTTTTGCGCCTGCGAGCGTCCGGCTCTAAACTTTATTGTGTCTGTGTGGACAGACTGTTTTGCCCGTCCGGAGGAGAGCCGACCAATCCACGAGCCGGAGTTGAGTTTCCCTGACCAACCCCTGACCAGGAGGGCGGGATCCAGGAGAAAAATAGAAGGCCGAGCCTCCTCTCCTCTCCACCCCTCACCCCCCTCCTCCCGTCCCATCTCCTCATCTCTCCTCTCCTTCAGCATTTTCTCTTCTTCTGTCTCCTTGTTTCATTTCCTCCTTCATCCTCTCCTCTCCTCCTCTCCTTTCTCCTCCTCTCCTTTCCTTCTTCTTCTCGTCCTTCTCCTCTCCTCTCTTCCCTTCTTCCCTCAAGCATTTTCTCTTCTCCTGTCTCCTTATTTCGTGTCCTCCTTCTCCTCTCCTCTCCTCCCCTCTCTCCTCTCCTCTCCTCTCCCTTCTTCCCTTCAGCATTTTCTCTCCTCCTGTCCCCTTGTTTTGCTTCATCCTCTCATCTCCTCATTCTCCAACTAATTCTGACAATATCCAGAGCCTATATTTACACTGATTGATGTGGCTTACATATGTTTTTATTGACAGTATTTTTAGAAAACAAGCATCTGAAAAGTAGATTTTTCTGCGCGAGTGTTTATATTTTATATTTAAAGCCCCTAATGGCCTTTTAAGCCCGTCTGGAGCTTCACCACAGGTTCCACTCTCCTCCTCTAAAGGCCCGTCAGCTCTAAGTGCTCGTGACATTGTAATTGAAAGTAGGGCCTTAAGTGATGCTGAAGCATTGGAAATCTGTTTTGCATTGCAATGAATGCACATACTGGACAGGTTTTGTTTGCTTGTGGCACCCCGGGAGAAGTCTTCTATTTTACAGCATGAAACGAGCAGTGAAGAGTGTTGTTTTGGCTTTTCTGTGTTGTAAAAGCGGACTTGGGTGAGAAAGTGCTTGGATGTGTTTCAAATATTTCGGGAGGTGAAAGGCTGAAGAAATACTTGATTTGTGTTTTCGTCCAAGTGATTTGCACAAGTCTGAGGCTGTTTGTGCATCTGCCAGATGTAATGAAACTCAATTTAAGAGCTCCACGGACCTTTTCAAATACTGCAAATACCTGAGCCCTTATTCTAATGTTACTTTACTCAGAGTTTAAATGGAAAAAAGATTCAAATAAGATTTCAGACCAGCAGAGATGTAAGTAGTGAGAGTGATTTTATTTTAGTTGCCATGAGAGTGACATGTCAAGAATCCAATTGCATGTTGACATTATTTACTTCAGTTTCCAGCGGGAATTTGGGCGAGATCATTTGCTGTTGACATTCCACACATGACTGAGAAACACATGCACACACTCACGTGCAAAAACACAATGAGGAAGTGCTGCTGGAGCCCTCGTCTCAAACCTTCTTCCGCCAGAACATGCAAAACACAGAGACACACTGAACTAGAAAAAGGAGCAGGCTAACAAACAATTTGGTGCATTTGTACTAACCCTCCCCTTTGTTCTTAATTCTTAACCTGGCATGTCTGAGTCTGGTATTTCTGGGAAGTTGCTGCTGATGAGAGACTCTCGTAAATGCTTGAAACATGGAAAAAGCAGCAGCAGCAGTCTGGTTGGCCGGTCTCATTGTGCTGCTGTGTTTTCCCTCCTGGATTATACTGTGATGTTTAGGCGAATCCAGTGTGACAATTGATTGGCAGCAGCAATGACCTCTCCACCCAGCCACCCCCACCCCGAGCCCCCAGCCCCCCGACACACACACTTCTCTATGCTCACGCTCACACACACATTCGCATGCATACCATCCCCCCTGCTCTTTGACTGAACCTGGGGTCAAGACCTGAAGTAATTAGCACAGAGCTGAAACAATAGAGTGTGCCCTGGAGCTGATGGTTATCAGGGTGTGTGTGTGTGTGTGTGTGTGTGCGCACATGCATGCAAAAGAAAGAGGTGACTGGATGAGAAACCAAAGCTCAATTTCAAGGACTTGGGCACATTTGAATAAAGGAAAAAAATTACCCGTGACACTTATTTTGGCATCGCAGCTTTATCAAGTCAATTAATTAGGTCAATTACTTTTACCAGTAGATAAAGAGAAGAAGAGTGAAGCAGAGATAAAAAAGGAAGTGTGAGGTAAGGAGCTGCAGCAGCACACTCCGTCCCCTCTGTTTGCTTTCACAGTAGAGTGTGAATAGCAAGGGTGAGCAGACAACGTGTTGGAATTGACAGACTAATGACCATCACACTGAGAGGATAATGACCACAGTTACTCTTTAAGCCATAAAATCACTGAGTTAATAATCCAACAGGCTTTCCCATTAAAACTGACATTTGGCTGGTTAGTGAAGACTTTTAAATCTGTTTGTAGCTGCAGTGCGTGTAAGGTACATTTAAGGTCACAGATCACGTCTTAAAAGATACGACCAAAGCTGACGCATTGCATGAGTCTTCAGTTTAGGTGCATCCTTGGCTCTTCATAGTAAATTATTTCAGTACTTTCCTGAAGCCACAAGGAGTGTATTTTCTGGGCATCCTACTTCTTTGCGCAAATTGCTTTCTGACCAAACCAGCAATCAGCTACAGGAGGAAATCAGGCTGCCAATATTCGGGTTAGCGCAAGCATAAAATAAACATTTGTGCCGACTAGTTAATTGATGGTGACTGTATGGAAAACAGTCTTTGCAGGCTGCAGAGGTGGGCTCTGGAAACAGTAAATATTCAATCAAAACGTATTAAAAACATGATGTGGATAGCGGGAAGTGGGAGGTTGATGAGGGTTTAGGAATTTCAGCTGTCCGTGTCACTGATGGCAGCGATTGGACCCACTACAGTGATAATACGTTCATGTGTACAGGATTTTCTAACACATCGGCTCTACGTATTCTTATTGGTTTATCTTATCTTTGTTTATCTTTTGTTCGTGGGCCGACGCTTGTTCACATTATTAAACCAGATTCTAAATCCTAACTCAAGGCATGCGATGTGACGTCTCTGTGAGAGTTTGTTTTGCAAGTCCGGTGAGGCTAATTTCCACTGCTGCAGGCCAAGCAAAAAATAGTCAGGGCTTTCTAATTATCTATGCCACACAGTTTCCTCCAACACAACATTCATGTGATTCTTTTTGGATGTTTATGCCAACAGAAAGGACTCGATGGTGTGGTTTTCCCTTCCCAAATTACCCACCCCTGCTA
This sequence comes from Holacanthus passer, assembly GCA_025331565.1. Taxonomy (NCBI): domain Eukaryota; kingdom Metazoa; phylum Chordata; class Actinopteri; family Pomacanthidae; genus Holacanthus; species Holacanthus passer. The sequence goes on along the minus strand of JAFREQ010000004.1, from coordinate 2,345,580 downwards.
GCATTTTGATGGTTTAATGCTCAAGAGCGCTGCCATTGGAAGGACATGTGCCCCGGCTGGCCTGGGATCAAACCCTCTCCGCAGTCTTAACTTCTCTAATCCCCCACTCTGCATCACTGCCACCTTTGTTACTTCCACAATAACACAAAGTGCATGTGCAGAATTATAGGTACCACATGAGGTAGACTGGCTGGGCAAATGTAATGAGCGAACAGCATCTTTATTGTTTAATTTGGCCTCAGTCTTTGGTTATAAATGGATGATTTATGGAGAAGAGGCAAGTTAAAGAAATATTTAGGACTTGACAGAGTTTGGGGATTTAAATGTCATCCGTCAATCCTGCAATTAGACCTTGTTGGAACTCCCTTAATCACAAACTCATATATCGATGTCTACTAAATAATAACACCTCGTGTCACCTTGGCTCTAAATCACACAGGCTCGGTTGGCGTAACCGCTGGTTTGGTGCTGAGGCGCTGATTTATGATTATTAATAATGCAGACTGACTCGAGCAGACAGCTGTAATGCTCGGAGATGCTAAAATCAGCTGCAGTGCTGATATGGGCAGGGACTGCATCTGTCCTTAATGATTTAATACCAGCTGTTGGAAATTAATTTAGATTTTGTTCCTAACTTCCTCTATTTTTGGCCGCGCTTCCACATGTTCTCTTTGTTTGACTCATTTGTTTAATGAATGAAAACGATTCGCAAAAAGAAGGGAAACTGCTTTTGTCACATTATTTGGATAGAAATCAACCAATCAGTGTCTCAACTCTTTTTAAAGACAGCTAAATGCATTCACTGGTCACAGTTTTGAAAGGGACGGAGTCAAGGTGCAGCTCTTTATTCACAGTATGTAGTTCTACTTGTAATATAGTGCCCCTCTCCTTTTAAATGAATACACAAACATGTTAGGTTGACCACAGCCCCGCGAAGGCCAACTCCGTCTCGCTGTGGGAATGTAACCAGTCTAACCTTTCAGCTTGGCAGGCAGAGTGAAAGGCAGTACCCCGAGGACAGAAAGAGAGACACAAGTGTGTATCAGTCACCAGATAGCATCTTATGGCTCGATGCCCAATCCCTTAGTCCTTGAAGTGTGGTATTAATAGGCCTGCCAACTCCTTGGAATGGTGTGAGTGTGCATAACTGCAAATGTTCTGCGTGCAGGGGTGTGCGTTCGAAGCTGTGTGGCCTCACTTCCATGAATTTGGTATTTTTAAGCTTCTGTGTATATGAATGCAGGTGTTTGGAGAGGTGGGGGGGAGGCGTGGGAGTGAGGGCTTGTGCCATTATGGGGTTGGGGAGTTTGATAGAAATGAGTGGGGGGTTTCTACAGGTGATCTGTCCCCTGTGGGAGCACAGGCTCATGTTACCCTGCTGTAGACTACCACACACACAACCACACACACAACTGCTCTTTCTTTAACTCTCCTCCATCTCTTACCTCCCTCTTACTGCCTCTCCCACCACGCTTTTTAAAGCAGTCAGTCATCTGCTCCTTGTCTCTTTCTAGTACCATTTTATACCAAAATTAGCACATATATGAGAGTTTTTTTAAATGTGGGTAAACCCTCTAAAAACAGATAATTGACTCTTTCCCGATTGCCAGTGGACGAATTTACCTGTCTTTGTTTTCTGGTGTGTTACATTCGACATCACACACCTGTCGGAAAACTGGGAACAGTAGAAATCAGAATGGAGGCCAGTGACAATGTTGCAGCATTTATGTTTTTACATCTTTTACTTTGCTCTCTTTTTCAAACTCAAAGCCGACTGAAGGACGTTGTGTTGCATGTTGTTCCCAGAATGTAAAAAAAAAAAAAAAAAATCATCATAGCATCCCATAACATGTTTCCATCACTGCCGATGGGAGCTGGAGCTGATAAATACCTGTGACTACTGCAGAGTTATTTAACCCAGGAGTGAATACTGATTGAACCCTTTCCCACTGAAGACAAAAGCCAGATGTTATGATGGGTGTTAGTTTTTTTGGTCCAGTGTGAAAGGGGTATCAATGTAGCTGTGCAGTTTGCAAGTCCAAATTGCGAACTGTGAGAAACAATGTTTTTTTTGTGTGTTTTTTTTAAAAATGCACATCAATTGATTAAATTTCATCAATCAATCAATTCTCAATCTTGCTTTAAAATCGTCTGAATGTACAAAACAGTAAGGACATCCAGCTGCAAACTCTGTAGATTAGTGCGGGAGGAAGATAATCTTTAGTGAAGTTATCCTTTAGAAACAAAAACATAACAGAAGCAGTTCAATAACCACAAAGTTTAGGGCCTAGAAATAAAACCTTACTCTGTGCACATGAGTGATCTCTGGCTCTGGTAATGAGGAATTAATTTTGATTGCAAGAGAAATTCTGTTTCATCAATCATTCAAGTTTCCTCTTTTACACATTTCTTCAACTTTAAACATACCCTCAATCCAGGACCTCTGACCTTTTTACTCCTTTACCCTCATTTAACATTCCATGAACTTCTGCTCTTATTCTTACTTCTGTTTTTTTTTTTTTACCCCACACTTTAAACTTTGTCAGCACAAAGTGTCATCAGTCCCATTAGTGAATCTGTTGCCTATTTAACAGAAATAAGTTCCGCCAAAGGTCATAGGGCTTGTGAAGAGTTTCCACAGGAAGAAGAAGATTCTCCAGAAAGAAGATATTTTTTTATCATCAACCCTTTAATTCTAATCCCTTAATAAGTTAACCACAATTAAATCTATCAATTACCATCCCCAAATGTGTGCAATGACACAGAGCTACTCTTTAGACTTTCTTTTCACAATACACTACAGGGGCCATGTTCACTGTAATGAAGTAATAAGTCAACCAGTGCAACTGTACGGCTCATTCATGGAGTTTAAATATTGTTGTTATCACATTGCTTATTGCATTACCAGAAAATTCTGTTCAATTTTTCAATTCAGTTCCCAGAAACATCACATCGAGGCCTTGCGCTCCGTCTACCACGATACCACAGAGGAATAATAAGAAAAGCCTTCCTGATCAGTTTAGGCCTGGCTCTCATTGTGTTTTGCTCTTGTCTCTTGTTCTCTTTCTCTCTCGAAACCACAAACAGGGGATCATAGTTCATCATGTGCGCTAAATACTAGATAAACAGGTAATAAAAATCATCTGGGCTACATGTTGTATTTTATATGCTCGTTTGCTTGTGGTTGTACACCACTTTATGAATGGAATCAGATGGAGGCACTTTTCAGGAACATCTTGATGTGAAATGAAATTCAGTCTTTTATTAAATGCAGGCTAATGGAAAACAATCTTTTAAAATGCTTTGTCTGCATGGATAATAACATCCCGTATGAAAAAGCCTTCACAATAATTTCAGCATAATGAGATGAGCATCACTGGCAGGATGCTATCATGCACAAGGAGGTGTCTCGTCTATTCATTTTTAATCCAACAACACGCTTTTTTGAGTGGTGGCTTTGGCCAAAGGCGGCTCTGTCTGGCCTGTTTGGTGACAGGCAACAGAGCGTTGATAGATGGTTCCTGTCCATGGCTGTAAATCGGCCTCTTGTTGGAGAGTTAACCCCTGTAACCCTGCTCGTCTGTAACGGCAGACTCCCCTCTCACAGCCTAGGGCAGCTGATGAGCTTTTCCCAGAAAAATCGGACGAGCAGGTGGCAGCGGCCCAGTTGGGAAGCGGACGGACGTGCTCGCCTCGAAAAAAAAAAAAAAAAAGGTCCCCATCGCCGCGTATGACCGCGTGGGTGAGAATTTGGCTCCCGAAAGAAAAATAGCAAAATAAAATCATCTCCCATCCACCGAACATCTGCTCCGCCAGCTGAAGGCAGCTTCCTGTGATTATAGAAATGTCACGTTAGCAGGGTTTTACCCATGAAGGAGCAGAGCACAGCAGCACAGAGGTCAACTAAGTAGGCCGAGGAAACTAATTAGGTGACTGCTGAATGTGTTTCTTTGTGCCGTGACTGTGCTCTATTGTATTGCATTACTGAGAATTGATCAGAAGGGAAATATATAATGTAAAAGGTCATTTACCATAAAGTGCACACACGTACACTCACATTCACACTCACAGAGCAGTCGGGAGTCTCCTCCTCCTCCTGACCTTGTGAAGACACAGCTGTTTCTCCTCTCCTCTGACTGGTCACTGGGATGAGTTTTATTAATGTGCTGTAACTAAGTAACCACATAATATGGATCTCTGTAGCCCTGCTCGCAGACTGATTTATCTCCCTGCTCACGTTGGCGTGTGGGTGGGTGTGCATGCATTTGCTATATGTCCGAACTGTATTTCATATATGAATACATGCCTTTATAACGCGCTAATGCAGCGTGGATTTGGTGCTGCAGTGAATTATTCCATTGCACTGGAGACTTCAGCGATGCCTGTAAGGCATTAGTGAAATACTTTAACAAACATCCCTTTTTTTTGCCAAAGATATTAATTTAAATAACATTTCCAGACAGCCAATCGGTGCTTACAACCTTTTTTTAGAGTAGCAGAGATGCATCATATTCGTAGTATGGTATTCTCTGGCAAGTCTGAGTGGCTGTTATTTAACTGTAACTTTAACTTTAAGTGTGTTTCCATGATCCGTGTTTTTGCTGTACATCACACAAAGCCAAGCTTTTCATGAAAGCATTTATAATTGAGTAGTAGGATTACCACTTGACAGACAACTTCTGGGAACCACTCTAGCATGAGTGTGTGTGTGTGTGTGTGTCCTTGCAACGTAATTCATCCGTGACCACCGTGACACCAGCAGATGAGAATGCGGTGCACGCATAAACATTATGCATGTATTAGGTGAGTGTGTTGTTCGGGCATGTGTTGCGCTGGCTTGAATATTGACGCGAAACGGGCAGAGGAAATGATCAGGGTTCAAATGTGTCGTAAGAACCCGTATGTGTGCGGGTGTGTTTTCCAACAATGAAGTGGAAATGTTCAGTCAACTGCTGTGTTGACAAGGTGAAGGGCTGACATCCAACATGCAGCTGTGCATTTGGGGAGAGAGAGAGCAAAGGAGTGAATGATTTACTGTAGAGAAGGGAGGTGGGCGCTCTGTTTTTCTGACACAGTAATAGATATGTAGAGAGGAAAGAGGGAGCGACTACCTCAGATATAAAGTTGGAAAGAGAGGGAGAATGCAAAGAAGAGTTTAATTTAATCTTCATGTGATTTGACTGAAAAAGTAACTGTAACCTTCAAAAAGTGAATCATTGTTTTCCTCGCGGCGCCCTCTGTTCGCGAGCTGCTTTCTATTACAAACACGCCATCATCCTTCGGTTTGTTATTCATAGACCTCTGTGCTGACTTCCTTGGCACCTGTCTCTTCCCCGTCTTGTTGCTCCACTCCCTTAAATAGAACTCATGTCTTTAGAGGAAGAGTAAACATTGGCCCTGCCGTGGGAACACAGAGCAACACACACACACGCACACACACACACACACACACACACACACACCATATCTCTATAGTATTATACACGTTATGCACAGTTCATTTCTGACCATACAGAGGACAAGTCTGTGGCCCATCTGTTGCTAATGTTGTGAATAATAACAAGCTTTTGCACTGGTTATTAGTCAGATATGCTGCACAAATCTGAGAAAACTGCTCCTCATAAGTGCTGAATTCCAGCTAAACTGATTAAATCAACACAAAGTGAGCTCATGCTGCATGTGACAAATCCCAGAGTGGAGAAGGTTAAAGGAAAAGCAGTGAAAAGTAACTTTCATCTTACCCCTCACCTCAGGTTTTCCTGATCAGCCGCTTGTGCAGAGTTACATTTGTGGAATGATCTGATCCTGAGAGGTTTATTATCATTGAGATGTGTCACGACTTAAAACCAAGAAAAAAATAGTACACTGGGGTTCAAGCGCCGCAATTGAGAACCAAAGACACGCTGTCTGTGGGGAATCAGAGGACAGGGCCATCACTGAATAGGGCTGAAACAGCTGGTTTAATAAATGTTTCTTTGTATGCTTATATCGCTGCCAAGATCACTGCCCTGGCTCACAAGCGCAGACCGCAGCATGATGTATGAGTATTTTTATTATCTACAAAGCAGAATTACATGATATTATGTGCAGAAGGACATGTGATTATGAAGAAAATACAAGCAGGAATTACGCAAAAGTCACGAGTGTAATGCATCAAACATTTATCACATTCACATTGAGAGCCCATCAGGGTCATGCCAGCCCAGACTAGCCTGCAGAGCCCAATAGCACGAGCTGTTGAGTGCTCTTGAAAACTGGACTGGCAGCCTGCATGGTGTCCTGTGACTTAATCACTGAAAACACTCACAGAGAGGCAGTGTGTGTGTGTGTGTGTGTGTGTGTGTGTTCTACTGTAGAGTAGAAACATAAAACCAGAGGAACAAGTCCAAATATTTAAAGTGGGTTTTAAAATCAAGTTTTCCATCAGGGTGAGTGTTGATGTTCACTAGATAAGGTGTGTTTGTGTGTGCGTGTGTGTGCGTACAGTGTGTATTGTCCTCATAAAACTGTGAAAATTTAGTGTACACAAGGAGTGCAGGGAGTGACTCTTTGTCTTTTACATGCATGACAAAAATCAAAGCAAACACACACACACACACACACACACACACACTGTTTGATATGGTCCTCTCCCTCAGTTTCGCTCTTACATACACACACAAACACTTTTCATTCAACAGCAGTCAGATTCCTGTTTTCTTGCCGATCATTCAGGGAGTCCGGACAAGAATAACCTCTAAACAATGCACATGGAAGCACACACACACATCTGAAATAATCCCAATACTTACCATTTCATCTTTTAACACTTTAACATAGTTGTACCTTTGAGCGTTAGTAAAGTTTTTTTTTTAACCACGCTTGATATATCTGAAGTGTTGACAAGATCATAAGGGGTAAAATAAAGCAGATTTTAACAGTAGTTAAAAAAAAGAGTGGCGTGTGTGTCTGTTGTTTGTTTGTGGTTAATATGCCTGCCTGAGCGTGTAATGCCTGTGTGTCCAGTATAAGCTTTCGTGGGTGTTTAGTTTTGATACTCGATGTGGGTTTACATTCACACGTCATCCAGCATATGGTGTGTGAGTGTGCGCTGGGAAAACGCTTCATACAAACAGCTCATTCACGTTTGCTGCAGCAGTGGGCGCCCGGCGTAGCATTCTCACCATACCAAGTCCGCTCAGCCCAATTGTGGTTTGACTTTTTGTGTGTAAGTGCGTGTGCGTGTTTGCGTCCATGTGTCCCATCTTTGTCTCTCGACTACCAGATTTACCACAGACAGTGGCTGACAAACATAATACACACACACACACACACACACACACACACACACATGCACGGGCTGGAAGACAAATGGACCTTGCTGACACACAGACAGAGATGTGGACAAGCTGCTTTTCCGTTTGAATGCTCAGCCAAACCGCAAGCCACAATTACACTTGTCCCTGTCTGTTTGACTGCAGCAGAGATAGAGCGCTGTGTAGTCGCTGCGCTGCGAGCTGCGGGATGATGATGTGTGACAGCAGGGGTGTGACACTGTAAGGTCGAATTTGCACGCTATTCTTTAAAGCTCATTATATGCTTCAACAGTTGAGGAAGGACACAAGAAAGTTTTTGTGACGAAGGAAAGTTCTGTTTGTTGCTTTTGCTGCCGACATATTTTACATATTATTCCCTCATTTTTTTGATACAATATCCTTCATAGAGCAAAGTGATGAATAAAACCAGTAACATGGCATCCTGACATTTTCTCTTCCCCCCTCTGCATAACCATGCATGACACAGCGAGGAGGCTCTGTGGAATGTGTTATAAGGCATTTTTCACAGACATGGTTTATAGCGCTGTTGACTCCGACCAGCATTTCCTGCAAACCACTGCCAACGTCTTCTCTTTTAACAGGAGCATAACACAGGTGCAAAGGAATTTTGGATGGAGAGATGTAAAATTTACAGAACTAATTTATAGAACATGTGTCTCGAGCAGATTGAAGAGGACCATGCAAGCAAATGGGGTTCGATTCGATTTATGAGATACTGCCTCGTTCAATGAACCTGGGAAAGATCCCCTAACCCATCGTCTTTAAAATATTTTTCCATTTTAGGTAGCCGCACAACTGTCTTCAAAAATACATCTCTAGGATGAGGAGGACGTGATGTTAACTTACGGGACCAAGTTATGATAAAGACGTGTTTGTCAAGATGTCCGCCTATTTCTGTAATAAATAGATACGCTTCCCACTTATTAATGACTAATACTCCCACAAGCTGACATCTTGTTTTTACAAGGTAAAAGATGAGGCCACTGGAAAATGTTTGACATTTTTCAAATGTATGAATACATATTCATAAAAACATATTTTTATAATTTACAGATTAAAACTATGTAAAAGCATTTTATCTTGAAAGCAGTGACGAATTAGTCAGAATTACTCGACCCTTTGTCTCCTCCTCCCTCTATTTTTTTCTCTTTCTTGCTATTTTTCTCAGGGTGTGTCACCTTTGACCCTGATGAGGTCACTTGTGGCAAGTCATCATCTTGTTTTCCTGGCTGCTGTCAACAGCCCCCAAGAATTTATGTTTTTCCACGTCCCTCCTTTTCCTTCCAAGGGGGAAAAAAGTGTTCGACTATGTGCATTTCAGGATGTAAAGTTTAAAAATTCTCAGGAGACGGTCTGTGTGTGCATGCATGTGTGTGTGTGTGCGCATGCATGCATTTGCTTGTGTGTGGGTGCGTTTGTGTGTGTGTGTGTGTGTGTGTGTGTGTGTGTGCTGTATGTGCATAGGTCCAGAGGGATTTTTGGCCACAGATGTAAAAGTCATTCATGTGCTGTTTCTCTCCTCACAGCTTATTGCCTCTTTCTTTACCTTCATCGTTCTCATCCTCACCCGCCTTCATTCTTCCTCTCTCCCTGTGTGTATTTTACATTTTTCGCCTCTCATATTCCCATTATCACCCCCGCCCATTTGCTTATTTCTCTCTCTTCACTCTTCTTTTATTATTCCCCTTATCCTTCTCTTACTTGCCTTTCTTTTTCCTTCACTCTTTGTCTCTCTGTCTCCCTACGGCCAACTCCCTCCCTCCATCTCTGTTTTCTCTCTTTCTTCTCCTCTCTCCGAGGCCTAGTATGAGCGTATGTACCTGGCAGATTGTTTTATTGCGCTGTCAGGGGGTTGGGGACGACTAATTTTGCCCATAAAAGCAGTTCAGAACAAGAAAAAAGGGGTGGCAGATGGGGATTGGGAGCAAATTCATTGGAATAGTTTGTTTTTTTTAAACTGTGAACAGCTATTATTTTCCCTCTCCTCTTTTTCTTTTCTTTCCATCCTGGCAGCGGATTTTTGTTTTGGCTCTAATAGTTGTGACTGAACACACTCACATTTCTACACGCACAGAAACATTGACACAAGCTTCGGTCTTAATACTGTACACATACAACGGTGCGTGCATACATGCAGAGATGCAAAGACTTGGTTGTATATTAATATGCACACACACACACACCACACATCCTTTGAGTGCGGTGGTGGTGGTTGTGGGCTGGTATGTTTGTTTGTCTTACTGAGTGCTACCGCTACCACAGACCACAGTGTATTTAGCAAAGCCGTAGCCATTTTGTCTGACTGCAACTTGGCAGACGGCCTGCGATTCTCAACACAAGGAAATGTATGGAAGTGTGTGTGTGTGTGTGTGTGTGTGTTCCATTAGCCCGGTTCCCATAACGTAGACCAACCATAGGCTACGCTTCCAAAGGAACTCCACACCCAAACAACAAGCTGATTAAATGGAACAAGGTATTGTTAATTATAAGTGTAAGTGTATCAGATAAACCATGTCCTGATTCATACATGTCGGTTCAGTCTCCATTCAGAACTGCTACTGTCGCCTGACTCCCTCTCTGCTTTGCTTTTTCTGCTCCAAAACAAGCTCCAGGGCAGTATGTCAGCACACAAACTTAGCTGTCAGTTTGCATTACTTTAACATTGTTTTTCAGTATGATAACATGAGAAGTGTTACAAAATTTCCAGAAATATAGTATCCTAATAAGTAATGTTGTGTAACCATGGTTTTGTACGCAAAGCATCCAAAGGCACTCGCCAAATGATGTCATCGATCCATTTCCAAGTGGCCTGGTGAGCTAGACATCCAATATTTTGAAGGTAAAGATGTACAGGCCTGAAAGTGAGCTGGAGGATGAAGTAACCATTAAGTGACATATGTGGTGAAAGTCAAGGCAGCACTCAACATGAAATTAGACGGTTTGTCCAAGATGTGTACCAACATGGGGGCTGTAATTACTGAAACCCATAATTTATACCATCATATAGACGGAGCTGTTAGCGAGTCCTCCAAATTAAACCTAAAAATCTGATCTTATGTTCCCGTCAGCAGGACAAATCATTCGTCAGGTTCAGTTACACCAAAAGGACTTGGGTTGGGGACACATCAGTGTTTGGGTTAAAATAACTTCTTGCTTAAGGTTAGGGAAACACTGTGGTTTGGGTTAAAAAAAAATACTGCTAGGTTAAAGTTGGGGGAACCTTCGTCATCGTGATTAGGCTAATAACCTCTTGGTTAAGGTTGGGGAATGATCGTGGTCAGAAACCAATGTTGACTTTTGGGAGGAAACAGGAAACAATCTGCAGTCTACTGTGTTAAAGTCTGACATTTTGTTGAGCCATCATACCACCCTGACCTCCTCCCTCTGCGGACTCGACTCTGCAACAACGTCACACTGTCTCTGCCCAATGGACAAGAGTCATTATAACTATGGATGCTAGAAGGCTTTTCATGTGAGAACGTGTCATTTTGGGGAATTTCTCGATGTGACTGATTTTGCTGTTTTTCTCTTGGGGGGGACAGTCTCCTTAAGTTGGACAGCACATCAATAGTTATTCTGTTGGTCACAGAGGAGTTTTTCTACTGGGATGATAAACAGTTGCATTGCATGGAGGAGTTTGCAAAGGATGCAAATCATACAGGCACAGAAAAAGAAAGGAAATACTCCAATCACAACAACATCATCAAGCAACATCTTACAAATTTGCAGTCAGCTAATTTGAAGTATTATTAAAGCAGTGCCAAATTGCATCTACGAAAATGTTAAAATATTTATAATGCACTCATTTGCATCAGGAATGAAAATAACGCCATCCAACCATTATATGTCTTTCCAAGGGTGTTTATATTTACCTGAAGTTCTGTTTTGAAGAAACGAGGCTCAGTATTGGTAACCATAAAAATCCATAATGAAGTGATTAGCGGGAGAGGGAAAGAAAGCCATAGATGCTGGTGTTAGCTCTCTGCACATGCCCACTCAGCTGTAGAGCCACCCAGAAGCGGGAGCGTGCACGTATGTATGAGCTTGTGTTTTGGGCGGGCAAGGGAGAAATAAATTCTTTGTTTCGAGGCCTATAAACAAGCACATGCACTTAGATTTGTGTGAGAGTATTTTGCCCTTTTGTTTCACTGATTAGTTAACAGCTAAGTCACTTTATAATGTTGTGCTTAATGGGAATAACTTTAGAGCTCCCTGGCTGGTGTGAGATCGTTTGTGTGTGTGCAAATGAATGAATGTACTTTCATGAATATGTGTTTGTTTACGACGTTAATGTTTGAATGTGCACAAATTCAAGCCTGATGCGATTGTGCATTGTTTCGTCGAGTTCAGCTGCAAATACGTTTTCAGACTCGTGCAGATCCAGAAGAGACAGGGCCAGTTTTCTCCTAATAGTGCTCATAAAGTGGTGTAGTAACAGAACAGTGGGTCTGTTATCTGGTTACATTAATTGTCTCTTTCATTATTATTTTTTTTCACTCTTATTGCTCACACTTTGCTATAAAACATTTTAAGAAACAAACACTGCCTTTGTCTGAGCACGGAAACGGTCTCAGGACACAACAACACACTTTCTGTGTTCTTTGAAATATGGAACGTAAAGCTTTATTTTATCCTACGGCAAATTACTTTGAAGCCTGCAAGGGCTAAGCCTACTGCCCACGTTTTCTCTGTTTCTAAGTGTGTGTGTGTGTGTGTGTGTGTGTGTGTGTGTGTGTTTGGGGGTGGGGGTGAAAGAGGATATCTTTTGCTGCGTAGAGGTTTCAGGAAATGCCGCTATAGGAGCCTGATGTAGCTGTAGGGTTGTACTTAGCCTACACCACACACACACACACACACACACACACACACACACATAGTTTGACAGGGCAGTGTTTTATGGTCACCAGTTGGCTCAACTTCTTTTTCCTTTTACATGTGCCACTTTCGAGTGTGTGTGTGTGTGCAGCATTTTTTACTTTTTCCTTTACTTTGGGTCTTTGCGTACGTGTGTGTGATTGCGTGTGTGTGTGTGAGCGTACAAGCACCTATGAGGTCATTAGGGGCAATTAGCTGTGGCACCGCAGAGCTAGTCAGGGGCCTGCTGATGGATTGGAAACATCCAGGCAAACACACTTCTTCACACTTCTTTAGTTACATCGTCCTCTCCTTTGTTTGTGTGTGTGCCTATGAGTTTGAGTAAAAGTGTGTCTAGTTTTGTCTGGCTGTCGGTGTATGTGTGTGTGTATGTGTGTGCGTGCATGCATGTGTGCATTTTTGTGTGGTTGTAAGTGGATTTGATTTCAAAGGTATGTCTTAGGCCCATTTGAATCATTAAGTGTGATTAGTGGAGAGGGAAGGAGGCCTCCTACCTTCTCTTTACCCACAGAGAGAAAATGTACTGTACTACCAGCTGTGCCTGGGCCAAAAAATGAAAACTCTCTCTTTTGGGCTTTTTGTCTCTCGCTTCTTTCTCTCTGTCCTTTCCTCTTTTAATTGTTTTAATTCTGTTTGTCTCTCTATTTCTGTGGCATGTCCCGCTTATGCAGAGACATGAAATTTTTCTGTTCACACTTAATTTCTTTTGATTTATCCCTGTAAGTTTGTGTTCAGCACTGAAATGTGTAAGGTCATATAAGTGATTTGATTAAGGGCTGCTAACGGTAATCCCTGCACTCTGAGACCTGCAATAGTTTTACACAGCAGAAACTATATTTAAGGACATTATTACAGAAATAGACTGCAGTGATAGAAAGTTCTTGACATTGCTGCAAATCTTAATGACCTTATACCTGTTAAGGGTTTTTTTTAAGATTCTTTGTTGATCATTTAGAAAAGGTGGCAAAGCACATATTTGAATGAATAAAAGGATGATTAGTGTGGTGTGTTTTTGGCTTTTATTTGCTTCTGTGCGTGTGTGTGTGTGTGTGCATGCATGTTATCTGTTAAATTGTCTGTGTGTTTTCTGTGTAGAGTATGTGCTCTTTTGCAGCTTTAAAAAAAATGACATGCTCATTACAACACTGCTTAACCAGAATCTAGAATATCTCATTAGGTCCATGTTGAGATTTCCCGACTATTGTTTGTGGAGGCTATTACACGAGAAGCACACATGTAGCTTCCACAGACTTTACTTTCTATATTTTATATTATATTTCTGATACACATGATACCTTAAACGCAGTGTAGTCAAAGTCGCCCCCTTGATTCTTCTCCTGTTTTCCTTCAGAAATCACGGTACTTTCTTTCCACTATTGCCAATCTGAAGCTCGATTGTTCTATATCAGCCACAGTAATGCCTGCGTTTGTTGCTTCCCTTGAGTCGTACTGACTTTCCTCCCTTCAGCCTCACCTCAGTACGCTGCCATAAATCTACAGGCTGGGAAAGTGTCCAGCTGGCTCTTCCCCTCTTCTCTAGATGGGATGGGTTATTTGTTTCATAATGACCCTCAGAGACTTTCCTCTCTCTTTATCTTTGTCTCCGTGTCACTCACTCAGACGTGCTCACTGATAAACACACGCCCTCTCCTCTCTTTACAGCCACCTTGTATTTTACATATCTGTATTTCAGTTAGAGCATCATGTGACCTCTGACATCCGCACACACACTCCACCACCAAACACCGCCAGCTCTCTACCAAGAGAGCAATTACATCCAACAGTGTCTAAAGTGTAATTTTTTTTTTTTTTTTTACAATGAACAGACAGTAAACATGACTGCCAGCCCTACCGCCATCCACCATCTGCTCATACAGACTCTGTGTGTGCATATATAGTTGTGTCAGGTTCATGTGGGTTTCTTGTTCTCACCTTAGGAACCAAAGGCAACATAACAGGGCCTCTCAAACCCTGCAGGTCTCTGGCTACGTGTCTCCATCTCCACCCCTCGTCATGTTTTTCACTTTCATTTATTCAAGACTCTTTAATTCCCTTGTTTCAGTTTCTGCAGTAGAGTCCAAGTTGTTGTAATTCTTCTTTTATGTGTGTTGTCGCTGTTCTTGCTTTTCTACTTGCACCTGGTGCTTAGAAAAGATTCTTTCTTTCTTTCTTTCTTTCTTTATTTCACATGTTAATGTATGAACATTAAGAGAAAACATCAACTCGTTTTGTCTGAATTCCTCAAAATTAGTTTGTCAAGTCCAGCCAGTTCATTTGCCTGCAATATGAACTGTGTATGTTTTGAATGTCTTTTTCTGTTATGGAATATCAAAAAAATGATTAGCACTTTGCATTACACCTCAGTAATAATAGAGATAGTGGAGTTATAATTTGATTACCAGTTACCAAAGTAATAACCAGGTAATAGCTTGTTATTTACTGGGTATAGCTGGATAATGTTAGACTGAAATGTAATAAGGGGCCAAAAACAAATGGTAATAATGGGGAAACACATTTGAAGATAGCAATGAGGCTAAAACTATAATATTTAGGTAACAACGTGGTAACCTGCTAACAATAAAATAAGTTTATCAGTGCAATAAATGAGAACAATTGTAATTGTATAGTGACATTAGTGGAATAATAACCTGATAATAATGATGTAATACAGGTTGATGCTATAATATTATCAAATACTTCAGCCTTCAAAATCGCAATACAATTCTTGGAAGTCAAAATTGGTATTTACCATATTAAAACACTTAAATACATCCTCCCTTATAATCCAAAAATTCCCTTTTGTTTTCAGGTAATACTGTACAAACTCTGCTTTTAATGCTGTGACTTGTTACCTGGAAACACATTAAATCCCTTTCTTGACGGGAGACGTTCTCATTTCCTCAGAACGAGCTTACTTGAAGGTGACTTTGAAGACCGAGAGAACATTTATTTCTATGTTACAAAGTAGGTGATTGCAAAGTAAAGTAGCTTTTGACCTAATGCCTCCTTTGTCCTGTGCTTTCATTCCTCCTCTTCTTCCTCCTTCCTCCTCTTCTTCTTCCCCCGTCTTGTGTCAGACTCTGCCGCCTGCGTGTTGATTCACAGTCTGGTGTTTGTATTAGGTAAAAGTCATCGCTTCTCAGCACTTATCCCACACCACACACCACAAGTAATAGTTGTTTTAAGATGGTATCTGGGTGCACTTAGGCTCATGTGTTTCTGCAGCAAGAATGTGTGTGTGTGTGTATGTTTCTCTGCTGTGGAAGTGTGTGCGTGTTTATGTGTCAACAGCCGCAGAATTGTACTCCCAAATTAGTCTGTGGTTTGCCTGAGCGTTGGAAAATAGCTTTCTATAGCTTTCTTAAGCCGTTGAAAGATGTGGTGGAATGGTGAAGATTGCGTGTGTGTGTGTCTGTGTGTGCCCGCTAGCCTAGCCTTCGATGTTAACCTGATCCTCAGCTCGTGTAAAACAACTGTGAACGCTGAGAAATCGGGCAAGCAATGAGGTCATACTGCGCTTTGGGCCAAATTCTCCTATCAATTACACACACGTACACACACACACACACACACACACGCACACTCCCCATGTCTTTTTCCCTGTGCCCTCTTCTTTCTCTCTCTCACTCTGTTGCTTTCATCTTGTTTTATGTTGAAGGTTATTGTTTTTGGATTTTGACTAAAAAATAACCTCTTTTTGTAAAAGAATAGAGCTGTTCAATTTTGAATTAATTTTTTTATTTTCTGCTTCACAAAGGCGGTGTTATCAACCTTTGTGAGGAAATCTGTATCTCTGGTCTTCTCATTAATGTGTCCTGACTGACAACCAGGAATTAATATTGCTTCAAGCCACCAGACCAGCCTTTGTTAGTTTTTACTTGAGAACAGGCTCCTTTTGCAATGAGCTGCTCACAATATCATAACAGACAGTAAAATAAGAAAATGGTGAATGAAATGCTAAATATGCACCAGAGTAATGCAGAAATCAATACCTAAATATATAATTTTTGCTCCACATTTCTATTTTTGAGATCCAGTTGTCAACCAGATCCTTGTGTTTATGATTGTTCTTAACAGATTGTCACCAGGTTTTTAATATTCCAAGTAAACACCCATAAATTATGATCATTCCTAAAAATACAAACGTAAAATAATGAGCTTCATCCGTCTTGCATCCAGAAATACTTTCATGCCGCTGTCATTCTGTGAACGTGTGTGGCCTTTATTGAGGAGCGTGAGTGATTGTATCTGTCAACAAGAGCAACCTTGTTTGTTTACTCATAAAGAGAAAAAAAAGCAGGGGAGGGGTGATGGAAAAACCGAGCGTTTTATTGCATGTTAACCAGGCCCGAACAGATTTGTGCAGTTTACAGGCCTGTAATGAAGGAGCGGTGCTGCTGCTCCTGCTGCGTCTGCCTGTGACTGTTGGTGTGTGCATGAAAGAAGGACGAGGATTATTGAAAATGAGAAGAGAAATAAAGCTGTGGTCACGGCTTTTAGATGAAGCATCGGCGTAAGAACTGTGTGTGTGTGTGTGTGTGTGTGTGTGGACGTGTTTCAGCAGTATCTCATGGCTGCTTCATCTGGTCTTCATTTGACTACAAATGTTTGGCTGCTTCTGTATCTTAGTGTCTGCTTGTGTGTGAGTGTGTGAGAACATAACATGAATGTGCAATTTTTCACAACTTCTGATGAGTCAGACGTGTGAAGCATGCAGCTCAATGTATCTGCGTATGTCACAAGGCCACACAGAGAGCTACAATGCACATCTTGTTGCTGATTGAACAAACATCTTGTCTGTTGAATATGTCACATGCATGGTGATCACACTACCATGCATCAGCCTTTAAGCAAGCTTTAAAACCACAATAAGCGTTTTTTGTTTGTTTTGGGTGAAGCGGAAATAAGGCTGTACACATTGACATATTATCACATTTGGAGTTAAGATGGTAAACATCTCGCTGATACATCATGAGTAGTTATTTGGAGTTGCAAGTCACATGCAAGGTGTCATACAAACCACTGTTAAATATTCATTATAGCTGCTTTAGTAGAGTCTGCAAACAACTACAAACTCATGCTCTTTAGTAGATAATGAAAATTATAATCCTAGAGATGCAGTTTTTTTACCTGACCTGATTAAAAACCCTGGCTAAAAATGTCTGTCAGCTAGGATATGAATACAGATTAGTGATATTTGGCAGCTTTAAACACACACTATTGATTATGATTTGCTGGCTTCCCCCTCAAAAAAAGAGTCAGACAGCTGTTAGATTAAGCTTCATTTTAGCTTTAACAGGTTTCCCGTCTGTCGTACAGGTGGTGTTTTCTTTTGCTGTAAGAATGCATATTTGAATCCTGTGTGCTTGGTTTCAAATGGCGTATTTGCATTTAAAATGTGTGTGTGTGTGTGTGTGTCTGTGAAAATTTCATGGGGTGTCTGTCGGAAGTTTGAGCACGGGTAGACATTGCTAATTTCTATTTCACCTCCACACAGATGCCCACCTACACACACACACACACTTGCAGAACACAGGGCTGGTTCTCAGGCTCTGTAGTAATTTGGGGTCAGAGTTTGGGCCCCTCGTCAATCAGCAGGTCATTAGAGCTCTTTAATGACCCCCTCCTCCTCCTCCTCTCCTTCATTTTCTCCTCTCCTTTCCTCTCCCTCCTTCCAACCCCCCATCTCTCCTCCGTCCCGTCGCTGCGTGATCTCCTCCCGGCCTTCTCATCTTCCTCCCCTCCTCCTCCTCATACTCTCAAGCCCCCCATTTGATTCATTTCTTATTTTCTTATTTTCTCCATCTTCTCTCTAACAGTTAATCCATATATCTTCTCTCCCACATTTCTCTTGGCTTTCCTTTCCTCCCTACTTCTTTTTTTTTTTTTTTTTTGCTCCTCCCCTTGTTTCCATACCTCCTCCAGGGGAAGTGAACTGGCTCGGCGTGTAGGTCTGCTCTATTTCGTATGTCCCGTGGTTCGATTCTCTGCATTCCCTCAGATAACAAAAAAAAAAGGCCTGGGGTCTTTTTTATCCCTCTTAGCTTCTCTGTTATTCTTCCTGCCTTCTGACTTTTTTCCCTTTTCTAATCCTCACGAGCTGACCCTCTTTCCCTTCCTCCATGCCTCACCCTGTCATTCCTCTTTGACAATGAATGATTTGTCAGCAGATCGGATCCATCCATTTTGTGTGTGTCAAGCTGAGAGGTCATTATCATTTGTCAAATGACATTACCCACCAAAATACTCAGTTTAGCACCAATTTGCAATGTGCACATGCAAAAGTCTTATTTTGTCTTATCTTACTTCCTTGATTTAACTGGTTTTGGATGTAACCCATTCTAAAAATCAACTTGATTATGAATGAATGGTTTTCAGGACATGATTGATCTAATGCACACACACACACACACACACACACACACACACACACACACACAACTTGCCTTGAGCTTGAGAGGATTGTGCTGCATTGAAAACATTTCCTTCAAGTTGCCTAAATTTGATTGCTCCAAATAACTCGGTTTCTCATGTGCATTGGCCGCTCATCCAACTCATCCAACATCCAAATCTTGAAGATGCTACACCTGTGTTTACCATTGTTTTCTGCTGCTGGCATTACTTTTTCATCTCTCTTTCTTATTTTAGAATTTATTGTCTTTTTGTTGTGCCTGCTTGTGCAGCTCAGTGTCCCAGGGAATAAGTTCATATTGAACCATTCTTTACCTCACAAATTACATTATTAATGTTCAGTGCCAGTGCAGAAAGTAAGATGGGCTCTTAATGAATATGGCGAGGCAGAGGTAAGGGTGTAGGTTGGGGTGGTGGATGGACATGCAGTGCCTCCGACTTTCATGAGGGAGGCTGGGAGACCACGATCTTAACCCAACCGTAACTATGTGTTTTAGTTGCCTATTACTAACTGTATTTAATTATAGTTATTTTCCATAACCACAACTTTTCCCTGTCCTTAATTACACTGTTGTTGCCGTCTTGATATCGTAGAAAGATATAATTCAAAGATAGCTGGTGCTGAATGTTAAAAAGATTATCATTAAACTTATAAGCAGGAGGTTTTGCAGAATCCAATATCAACAATTCTATCTGCCAATAAGACTGACTGATCAGGTATATAACAATAAACTTGATGAGCTACAAGTGGGCTATTTGCCCTGATCTCTTCTTTCCAGACAGGACTTTCTCCCAGGTTTTATTCTACCCCCAACCAGGTCTGCCTGTCAAATGCTTTAAGTTATTTCTTGTCGAAGGAAGGAAGGAATGGAAATGTCTGGGAATTACATTTTAGCACATAGTGACTTCAGTAAGCAGCAATAGCTTCAGCAATTGAGCAGCAAGTTCCTCTTCTATGGCGACTAAACTGGTCTGAACATTACACTGAATGAAAGAGGTCATTCTTGATTTACCGAGCATTTTCAGCACCACCAACTGTGCCTTCATTGTTTGCACCGAGGACTCTGCAGGCAGTAAACTCTGGATTATATTTTAGTGTTTTCTTTTCATTATTTTGCTGCTGCAGCCTCTCAACCACCTCGATAACTTTCTCGACAATTACAGAGATCGAGTGCAATTAATAAAGCCGGAAAAAGACCGGTGTAAGTGTTTGTCCAAGTGTGTGCTGAGTAAGCAGCGTTTGTATTCTTAAAGGCCCTCTCCCGTCTCCGCGGCATGTGGAAGTAATATCACTCCAAATGTGTTCCTCATTAAAGCAGCGGCAGCAGCGCGTATGAACATGGTCAGGATACACAGACAAATTAGCCCATTTCCCCCGCAACACGCACACACACGCTTAAACACGCACACACACACACACACACACTTTCAAGCGAGCTTACACACATTCATGCAAGGACACAAAACACATGTTAGCGAATGCATGTTTTTACGAGCACATGCCCGCCTAATACACACACAGCAAAAAAGCGAAATAAGCACCGTTTTAACTGTGTGTTGCTTTTTCCTATAACAGACGCATTAATGAAGCTAGGCTGCAGAAGTGTGACTGAATGTGTAGGAATGTGCTGCATATTATGTTGAGGTTTTGCGTATGTGTGTGTGTGTGTGTGTGTGTGTGTGTGTGTGTTTGAGCAGGGGGTCATGCAGAGCCAGGCACAGAGGACTTGGTGTAAGAAAGATTAAGAGAATCACACAGCTTTAGCTCTGCTTTTTTCCCTGCTAGGAGTGTGTGTGTGTGTGTGTGTGTGTGTGTGTGTGTCTCTGTGTGTACTTAAACGGAAGGGTTTGGCTTCCGGCGTCCTGATTGGACAAAGTCTCAGGAAACCCCCCTCTAGTCTCAGTCCCATTCACTGTTGTCACACTTCTCCTTCATAAACCTGCTAATAAACATCACATGGTTTGTTCTTTTGCAGACAGAAAGTACAGTGTGTGAATCTCTGCGTGTAAGTGTGCGCGTCTGTGTGAGTGTCAGTGTCAAGACTTATATGTTTTATTACCTCTTTATCAAAGCTGGAATCTGAGCGACACTTGTTAAACATCGGCGGCGTGGTTTCGTTTTATGGTTTTCACATAAAATGTAGATATTCTGACAGACTTGTCGAGGAAGTCGTGCACACACCATATATGTGCTTTCATACCATGAAACCTGGCACCAGCTCAAACACCCACACACACTCGCTCACTGTCCGTCCTGTCACATTCACTGTTGATCCTGGTTCTGATCTACTCAGTGTGAGAAATGTTTGTTTGGACATTTTATGAATAATAGCCATGAGCTTGGGTGGACCCCATGTGCGCGCATGTGTGTATGTGTGTATGTGTGTCTGGCAGAGTGTGAGTATTTTTGTGAATGGGGTGAGATGTAATCTTGGCCAAAGCTGCAACAGCTGAAAGACAAAAAAGATAAATGACTGACTAAATGGCTAAAGGTGTTGTGTCTTTCCAGTTTTGAGGAGGGGAAACAGGGAGAACAGAGCTGGAGTTTATAGTTGACAGCTACACTGGAAGGCGAGTGAAAAGCTGTCACGGAGAAGGATGAGACATGATTTTGATTAAATATGGGAATAACTGAATGCATTTTCAGAGAGTCCCTCCTGGAAGATATTCACAGTGTTGCACTCGGTTGTTCATATGAAAAGAGAAAAGGTCAAACCACAGCTCCCTTCTCACCTCCACACAGCTGGCCAATGGTGGAGTGAGGTGGGTGTAAATGTCAGGTTGTCGGTTTGGGGAAGTTGGACACTGTGTCCAACTTAATCTGACATCAGAAAGGTGTCGGGGGAAGGGGGGGCTTCTGAATATAATATGAATATGATGAGTAAACTGACCCCTTCAGGGGAGATTACAAACTACACAGCGAAATGAACAGCTGGTACATATGAATATGAGAAAAAGAGGGAAAAGTCTGCACATAGAAATGGCCAAACTTCCAATTTTTTTGAAATTGGAGAAAATACATATAAATAGAGACAGAAAACAATATATTAATACATAATCATATTGTCATATCATCATCATAATCAATCAAAGGAAACTATGGAAAGATCAACTTTGGGACCTGGTTCAGAGCAGGAGCAGAGCAACAGCTGGGATTAGAGAGTGAACTGATTATAAAGCCGTTGGTGTTGCTCAGTGCAGCTTACAAAGCCAACAGGTTGAACCTGCTACAGACAGAGAAACAAAGTTAGAAGTGGCTGTGTGAAGGGTTTCAGATGGTGTATAATCCTGTTGTTTGTTACCTAAACCTAAACGAGCATGAAGGGATAATCCACTCTGAAACAAAATTCATCGGCATCAGAAGCGTATTTTGTAAGATCTAAGAAAATCCTAAATCCTGGTTGTGTTGGATGCTTGGGTCTACGGATCAGGCTCTGCTGTCATTATGAAATTCCCTTTGTGAGACAGTGAGTCACTGAAAACTTTCCTAACATTACTGAACATGTACAGTAAATATCTATGCTGTATTTGGCTGATTATTTGCTGACCCACCTGATCATTAGCTAGTGAGTGTTTGGACACTGTCGCTGCCTTTTAAATGCACATTTGCACAGAAGCTACACTAATACGTTCATTCATTTTAAAACTAAAATTACCATTCATGTCCACTGGGCATGCATGTGCTGATAGTCAGTGTTTGCCTGATTTCATGGAAATCAGTGTAATGCTGCAGTATTGGAGAGACTTTGATCAACTATTGATATTATTTCCACATGTTCTTTCCATGAAGCTGCTTAGCATCCACTCATGCGGGAACGCTTGTCATCTACAAAGCCCTGATTTTTTTTTTTCTCTTCCCCTTTGAATCACCATCCTCTGCAGTTGCGTTCCACAGACCTCGTCTCTAAAGTTGACCGTCAAACTGGCAAAGCTCCCGATTCCTTTCCGCTGGGTTGACTTTAGTTTACAAATTACTATGTGAGGATGATGGGGAAAGCACATGTGAGTATTGATCTTATTTGGATTGGGTTGTAACAATGGGATACGTATTGCAGACGCAGTAAAGCGGTTCAGGGGAAAGAGCGCTCTATATCACTCCTCTGAGGGTCCCATATAGACAGACCTACACACACACACACACACACACACACACAGTTAGTAGGGGGTTAATGGTGAGAGCAGGAGTGCTGAGGTCTACACTCAGCCTGCCTGGTTTCCTACGTTTAATCACATTTGGGAAACAGGCCCAAATCTCTCTTTCCTTCCTCCATATCTCAGTCCCTCTCCTTGTATCTTGTGCTTTTCTGTTCTCTTTCCTCCCTCACTTCCCTCTGATTTGGCCCATTTACTGTATTCGCTATGTAGAAAAGCTGGTTAAACTCTCACTATGTGAATTTCTCTTCTCTCCTCCTCCTACTTTACACCCTTTACATCTTTCTGCTTTCCAACACTGTCTTTCCTCACCTTCACCATTTGCTGTCATTATTTCCTTCTTTCCCTTTGAATCACTTCATTTTCAGTCGAATCTCTCTCCCTCTACAATCTGGTTTGTGTCATCTGGGTTGTGAGGAAAAAAAAAGTGTGCATGTGTGTGTGTTTGTGAGTAATGTGCACCGATGTAAAGGACACACATCGCCTCCCCTTTGGACAATCTGTTGTATTAAACACAATAGTAAACTCATAGCAGTGATACCTTACCCTCCTCCTTCTTCCTATAGCCTCCTTGTGCCTGTATAGAGAGAGGGGGTGGGGGGTCTGTGTGTCTTTGTGTTTTTATGTGTATGTGAACAGAAACCAGAAGCTGATATGAATTGTGTGGTCACTGTTAAAGAAGACAAATAAGATAGACAAGTTTACAGGTAAAACAAATAGAAGGCGAGGACTGATACGAACGACAGAGCTCAGTAATTGTGAACAAGTACGCAAAACGAGAGGGGGGAGGGGGGGCAGGTTTTATAGCCTCGTCTGGCTGAGTGAGTTAATGTTCGAACAGTCCCCGTCTCTATCTAACGAGACAGGAGCACTCAGCCCAGACTAATGCCGCCTTTCTCCTTCCCCTTTTGTCTTCCCTTCTTCTTTTTATGAGTCGGTTAGCTGCTTAATTAGTGGCTAAAGAGAAAAGGAGTTAGAGGGAGGGAGGACAAGAAAGAGAGCGAGGGAACAGAGGGAGAGATCACTGTGATCATTAACTGACCAGAGCTATTAAACTTGTCTCTTCTCCACCCTTTCTTTTCTCGCCCTCCCTCCATCCTTTCTCACATGTTCTTTTCTGTGACATTCGCCATGTCGACATACACACAAGAAACCAGGTTATTGGGAAATTCAGTTAAATTCTTTTGCAACAGTTTGACTTTTTGTGAAACCCACGATCAGAGTTCTTCCATAAACAAAGCTTGCGTAAGTCAATAAAGCTATATGACTGCTTTTATATGATATTTGACACTGGAGACAGACATGTTGCGCTCACAGTAGTACAGACAAAAGTTAGGATCTTTGCTTTCATCCCGACCAAATGTTGACACAGCGACCCTGTCTGAAGACTTTGTCACACGCATGCACTCCCTAATAAACCTTGTTCAACAGGTAATTAAGCCCTATGTTTAGGCAATGCATCAGTTTTCTCCAGCAGAAATATAGGCGTGTCAGCCTGATTAAGACATAGGTTGTTTTTTTTTGCCTGATGTTTTAGAAGTAAACAGCAATAATATATTTACTTAACTGCAAGTAAATGCAGCGTTTGTCCCTCGTCAGCTTCTTTCATTCATTCAAACATGCAGAAATCCAAAGTATAATATGTCACAAAGACATGTGAAGACATATAAAATCCAGTTGCCTGCACTCATTCACATACCTATAAATGCATAACTTAATTATTCATGGCTCAAATAATTTATGGATGCTTTAAAACAGTAAGAGACTAATGCAGTTAATTTGTCCTGGCCATGTTAGTGGACACACCACGGAGTCACTGAGTCATATGACAGCTCGACATGATTATAATTGGGCTAAACTTGCTCCACGGGCAGCCATCTGAGTCAACCCGATTATGGCTGAGGTCTGGGGAGCGTCAGGGCACTTGACTGTATTCTGGCACCAGAGAGTGAAACGTGAGCCAGCTTTGGCTCATATATGCCAGCCAGATTTGGTGGGGGGGAGGGTTCGGGGATGTGGAATTGGAGAAATCTGGGTTGAGAATTGTGTCAGGTTAGCAGCGCTCATTCTTGCTTTGGGCGCAGTCTTGGCATTTCAAATCAGATCAGCGTAGTGAGTGGGGACTCTGAGGCAAGTCTGGCACGGGGGTCATCACAAGTTAGCTTGTGAATGGATATCTGCAGCATTGTAGCAAGAATAAACCGGCACGATTTTCACATGAGGTGGGTTTTCTTAACGTGGGCACAAGGGTGGCTGTGTGTCGGCTGCAGGTGGTGGCCGAGTACTGGATTTACTTAATGAGCCTACAAAGAACGTCATCGAGGTCTGTGGTCAGAGTTAATAATAGTAATAATAAACTTTATTTGTATAACACCTTTCTCAAAGAAATGCAGCTGAAAGTGCTTTACAACAAAGAAATTGCATGCACCAAGAGCCTCACATAAGAAAGACATAAAATGAACATAAAGCAGGGATAGAAAATCAGCAAGATGGAAAATAAAATAATCAGAGTGTAATTAAGATAAAGGTGCATAAAAACAGGCCATAATTAATGGAAAATAAGATTAAGAGCCTGAGCAACACGCCAGAGGATAAAAGTGATTTAAGAGTAAATCATTTGGGTGAAACGACGCTCTCATGATCCAGCCTTTTCCATTCACTCTTTCTCCATCCTTCATCCTCCCATCTCTTTCTCCCCCTACTTTTCCGCTCTGCAGGATACCAATTGGACAGACCACCTGTTGCTGTTGGCGACGGGGCCCTGACAGGAGAATGTGATTGGACGGCGAGGTCGTTAACCTCTGCATACAGAAAGTGTTGAACCCTGGCGGGAAGGGGTGGTGAGGACACACACCATCTTAATGAACACACACACACACACATACACCCCCACTGACACTCACAAATACCCCCGCAAACCAAAATTATACACACCCCACGGACACGCAGACAAACACACACATTTAAAGGCACTCTCCCCTTTCCCTCCCCCATCTCGTCCTCCTCCCCTCCTCCTCTGAAGGAGCGTTTAGTAAAACAGCGATCGGCTCTATTGAGGACCAGTCTCTTTTCTCCTCTTCTCTTTGTCCGAAGCTGATTGGCAATTTGTCTGGAGATGAATTAGTTAGCTGGTTTCACAGGAGAGGCTGAATGGAAGAAAGGCCTAAAAGCCAAAGAATTAGAGAGCTAGTTAAGAGAGAGGGAGAACGACAGAAAGAAGAGGAGGGGGGAGTCGGAGAAAGGGAGAAGCACACACTGAACGAGAGGACGAGTGAAAAGAGTGAATGAGAGTGCCGTTTGAAATGGTGGATATGGCAGTCCAAAGGTTCAGAGCATAGATGGAGTGCTTCGGGCAATTACAACGGCTCGCTGCTCCTCCGGTCCTCTTGTCATGGACGGGGGCCTTTTGCATACCTCAAAGCTCTAACGATGTTTTCTGTGGCCCCATAGGGCTAACTTTCACCGTGCCTGGAAACAAAGTGTTTTAATCTGAAAGCTCTGCGGCAAATTATTTAAGGACCTCTTGTAGTTGTCAGAGCCAAAATAACATGATGGATTTTAAAAGGCAAGTGGCTGACAACTTTAGAACTGAGGTCTCAGTAAGCCTTGAAGTCAAACTGTGTTAATAACATCACCTGCAGCACGAGATAAAATAATACAACCCAGACAATGTAATATCAAGATAATGTCCCATCGTAGAGAAGGTTTAATTATATTTTGATTAAGGCGTTCGCTTGATGAGGCCTGATCAGAGCAGAAAGTGGCACAGCAAACATTAGTTAGTCACAATGGTTCACTGATGAGGTTAAATGAAAGTGGATGGTGCAACACTGCTCATAAGCTATGATAGATTCCTCTATTTCTTGCCTCAAACACTTAGCGCTGTCAGGGCTTACTGGGCAAACAGTGCAGAAAGTGTCAAAGTTATCCAAAGTCAAACTTGAAATATGCATGAATTGACAGTAATTTGACCACCTTGATGTGAATCCACCAATCACAGCCTTTTGAAACACATTTGTGATACAAAATGTTGCCATTTTAAATTTTGTTGTGATGTTTGGTTGGTTTATGCAGTTTTGCCAAGAAACAAAAATTGCACTGATCTAATTCCACAGATTTGATATGCAAGGTTTGGAATCTTCTTTCATGTTTATGTGACTCTTTTTGAGGTTATGTCAAATGTCACAAGTGTTGCTAATAGGTATATGAGCACTCTCACAATACACTGCCTACAGACTGATACACACACACACACACACACACACACACACACTTCCGTTGGGATGTCCCTTGCTATTCTGTTATTTTTGCACGGTTGACAATATAAACCTTCCTGACAGACAATGGCTCTTCCTGAAAGACTGTATATGATATCCTCTGTCTCTGTTTCACTTCCATACACTCTCACACCCAGACAGAACACACACACACACACCCACACACACACATGCGTGCACACACATCCGTTGGGATGCTATCTTTTCCCTTGTTTTGTCACAACTGACACTGCAATCCTCCCTAAGAGAGACAGTTACTGAAAGACTGGACATTTGCGTCATGACACACAAACACACATGGTTGCACGCACAGGCAGATAATATATCAACAACATTCAGAACTTGCACTCTGTCTGTAGTCTTGATTTTCCTCACATTTATTTCAGTTCTTCTGAGAATTGTTTGCTTTCAAATGGGCCACAGGTATTTTCCAGGTGAGCTACCAATCATACAGCCTAATAACTAAAAACGCAAATCATATGCTGTCAGATTAGTTTTTTCTTGTCTTGTTGCATCACAGCAAAACACACCAAAACAGTCTATCATCACCCCGCTCCAAGTATGTGTAACCCTGCTTGTGAAAGCCTGCGTGTGTGTTGTTTTCAAGAGTTTAGGTATGTGTTTCATACACAGCATATACAACACACACAGTCTGTGCCGGGTCTGACATTTAGTGCACCACAAGTGTCAAAGGCTGAAAATTTAAATACATGTTTTTTTCATTATGGAATTTGCTCTGTTTGTCTGTGTCTGCATAGGAGTAAGAGTAAATGTACATTTTTCAGATGTCTGCCCGTGGACCACCTCATTGGAGCTGTCAGCGCATACAAGGCCTGAAAACACACAGCAAGAGTGAGAGAGGAGGGGGAGAAGCAGGTGGAGAGTGAAATTAGATGGGTACAGTATGAGAGGTGATATAAAGGGACCAAGGTCGAAAAGAGATGGAGAGGTGAGATGGATGACAAGGTGAAGGGGGGTGGTGGTGCAAGCAAAGAGAAAGAGACAGGTGGTAAAGGATGGAGGGAGGAAAGAAGAGAGACAAAGAGGCAGGGTAGTTTAATGGAAAAGCACTTCTGTCATCAAGGCTAAAGCCCAAGAAATATCTTACACGTCCCTCATTATATGGGGTCTGTGGATTAAGCACAGACAGACAGACACATGCATGCACACACACACACACAGCCCACCCATGTGCACGTACTTGAACGCACACATGTGTCCGCACGCACACAAAAAAATGTGCTCAGCAGCCCAAACAGTCAAGTGCACGCTGCGGCACAGATGGAAAAGTTCTCATGGTCAAATTACGATGGTATGTCCCTCTTTTAGCCAACCTCTGCCCCTTCTGCCTCTGAGGCATGTTTCCCTAAAAGTTCGACTCCACAGCCCGCAGAATTGTGGTAAGGAAGGGACTCTAATCTTAAACGATCAGCATTTGTGAATCAGATCATCTTATTCATGTTGCTTGTTCGAGACAGCGGCCTGAGATGTTACTATCCCAGCTGTGTGTTGTGCAGAGAGATGCACTTCATTCAGCTTCTAAATTCAAACACACACACAGTCAAAGCACAGTCGGGCAGACAAATAGTTGGGCAAGTACCCAGAATCCCACAGAACCGGACAGCGCAGACAGACAGAGCATTTTAATGTCACGGCCTCCCAGGCTTCAGCTACATTAAAAGGTTAGTCTGTGTGATGCTTTTGCTTGAGTTTGTGTTTTACACTTTGAAGTCATCTACATTTTTTGAGAGAATGGCTGGATCCTCTTCTTCCAACACAGGACTCTTATACCAAATATTCTGATGATGTCTCCATTATAAGCCGTTGGCACAAGCCACATACATTACAATAAATATGTGGCGGCTCAGTTATTAGCTTATTCCTTTTTTATGAGCTCAACCCTGATCTCGGTGTGAGTTGTTGGCGCAGGTTGCCGGACACAAGTGGACATAAATCAAAAGCTTTAAAGGAATAATTTGACATATGCTTATTTGCTTTCATGTCTCTCTCGCTCTCATGCTGGAATTAGTGACTCCCTGGAGTCTCCGCTGGTCCCAGCCAAGAAATAACCCGACACACAACCCTACCTAAAATGGCAAATGGTCTTTCTTTCACTTCAGCTTTTTGAACGAATTAAACAAACAAGATTTAACATGTTAATTAATGGGCTTTAGAGGTGCTGCTGGGGGGATTTTGTTACCTTTGGACAGGCTTGCTGTTTCCCTGTTTCCAGTCTTTAAGCTGAGATACCTGCTGTAGTACAGATGTGAGACTGGTATCAATCTTCCAAGAACGTTAACGAGCATATTTCCCATGGTAGCCTAACAAACTAAACCTAATTTGCTTTTAGGATGATTCTTGAAGTGTGGCATGACTGACCATTTTCCGATTGTGCCCACTGTGGTGTTGCCTGCTGTGTTATGTGAAGTTAAATCAGGTTGTGAGGTGGTTGAGCTTTTAGCCCTCCTCTCTTTGGTTATTATGTTATTTCTTATTTCTTTGTGAGTGTTACACCTTCATTATTACATTGTATTGGCCTCACAGTAGGGGCTATGTAGGCTAATACCAGATTTTTGCCATCTACAGTCACAGAGCTTATTAGAGGGCTGTGTTTTCATAGAACAAGGGTTACAAGGGTTCTGTGTCACAGTCAGAGCCTTCTGACTTTGTGGAAGCTGAACTGTGCCACGGATTGGCCAAGTGAGTACATGCAAATTTTGAAGAACATTTAGTTCAGTAAATGCTGAAACACATGTGAACATCACCTTGTTGTGTGTAATCTGAGTATATGTAATGCAAATATGGAGAAGGATTATCAATCAGTAAAATATAAAGCGTTCATAGTTTGACAAAATGCTCACTAAGGCCCAGATTGTCTTGGCATCTTTCATATACTGTATCCTCACCTTACTTAACATGTATTAACTGCTACAGTGTTTTTGTGTGTGTGTGGTGCTATTCAACAAAATGTGGACAGTCTTTTATGGCCCGAGATGTTGAGATTGAGGAATGTAGTTCATGCCACAAAAATGTAGGTTAATGTGTATGTACTGCTCTTCTTGACAACATGCTGACAAGAAATTGGCTTCTCACCTGCTCAGCGTTCTGAGCTCGCAACAAATGAGAGCAAGGCGAAGTATTTGGGGATAAACGCAATGTTCAATCTTGTTGTTTGAGCGTTTCTCTCTCTCTTCCCCCTGTGTGTGCTTTTCTGTGTGTGTCCACTGTGTCTTCGCTGTACGGAGAGCAGTCAGATCAGATAATCTCTTTCACTGGCTCCTCTCCTGTTTCTCACATTATCATCCATTATCCCTCCATCTCTCCTCTCCTCCTTTCAGTCCCTTTGTCATCTCTGGCTGACTCCCCCCTTCTGTCTGCCCGTCTGACTCCCTGTCTTGGAAAAAAACTCTAACATTCTGCTGCACAACAATATCTCCCATGCGCACCCCTTCTCTGTCTCCTTTATACGCGCACCTATTTACTACCTTGCTTTGTTTCGCTCTCTCGCTTACGCACACGCACGCACATAAACTCCTTCTCTCTCCCTCTTGCTTCTCTGTAGGAAACAATGCACAGGAATGGGTGTGCGGGGTGTGGAGGGAGGTAAAGTTGCTTTTCAGAGATGTCAGGGACATCCTGTTACACACTCGCACACAGACACACACACACAAAGAGGATGTTGGCTGGACAATGGATAGGTCTCCCGAGTGTTAGTGTGGAAAGGGGCCCTTCCATACCTTGCTTCCCACTCCCTACACATTATTCCCTGTTCAGTAGTTAAAGCGTTTCTTTCCAGCTGGCAGTATATCTAGTTTTATAACATCTGCATGTAGTATTCCGATAACATCTATCCGTCTCGATAATGTGTTTAAACGACTGTAACGTGCATTAAGGTCCGTCTGATCTCGATTAAGGCAGCGGAGACGCAGGCTTCTTCCACAAACTAATATGCGAGGGTGTGTGTTTGAATACAGGGCAGGTGTATGAGTGTGTGTGAATGAGCCTTTGTGTGCTCTGCGTGGGGAAGCAAAGCAGAGACAGAGTCAGAAGTGCAACCAGGGGGTGAAGAGTTCAGAGAGAGGGAACGAGGAGGGGAAGAAAGCAAAGAGGGAGAGAGAGAGAGAAAAACAGAGAATAAAACAGAATATTTTAAATGAACTAGTTTGTAAAATGCATTGTTCAACACTTCAGTGAAAGGGAAAAGGCTTCCTATCATTAGGAGTAATTGTTTTAGTGGAATTCACCACATCTTTATCTAACACATTAGAACCTCTCTGGTTTTTATCTGCTTAGCTTTTCTGCAGCTACCATTTAGTTTCCCTGTGTTAAAACTCCACCAACAAAAAGGTTCTGAAAAGCCCAAACACTTGAAAGAGGACCCAAGTGTATATTTAGTGACTGGGAACAGTGAAGCTAGTAACTAAACTAGAGATGCAACAATTACTTGATTGATTGATAAGTTGATCAATGATTGAGTCACAATGAATATGACCATTCATTTGGGCTCAAATGTGATGAGCTTTTTTCCACTTGTTCTGACATTTCATTTACTAATCAAATTAATAATGAAAATAATCAGCAGAATAATTGGCAATTCAAATCGTTTTCATTTGCAGCCCTGATCTAAACATCAAGAGTTGGAGCATGAGAGTGTAACAAAAGTGGAGCCAATAAATCCAGATTTTTCACAAACCCATTCAAAGGTTGAAAAGTAGACAATCAACGATCAAGAATTAGTGAGTGTTGCCTATTTTCTACGCAGGGTACACCTGGCTGTTGAGAGTACATTTAAATGCTGGTTTGTCGGCTTTGGAAAGAAATGTATTGCTCGTGCACCCCCTCCACTCTGGCAGAAAAGAGCCGTCTCATATCTCAAAGAGCGCTTCTTTTGAAGTTTGCACCAGCCTTAAGAATGACCAACTGGCTTCTGAAGATATTTGGGTGGGAAGAGAGTGGGAAGAGTCCAGGGAATGAAAGGCCATGTGATGGACTTTCACACGCAAGCGCACATGTGAAGCAAGTGTCATCTATGAGAGAGTGAAAAGGAGTTCACTTCTCTTTTTAAAAATCTTTTTCAAAATGTATTTTTACCCTGTAGTCACAATGCTGCACATGCTGTATTTTTTTTCCCATGGTGCACAGTCCGGCCCTCTGTTTGCCCGAGGCACAGAGATAAAACTTGGGGTGAGAGTCATCCAAGCATGTAATCACCAAAACACATGATTATGAGGTTTTGTTGGCTTTATTTAAAGCTTCCACCGTGTGCGAGGGTGCGACATGGGGATGAATGGAGCCGGAGAGCGAGAGATGAGGAGAATGCAGAGGAAAGGAGAGGAGGAGCGATAGAGAGAGAAGGAGCAGTGCCAGGTGCTATTGTCCTGTCTGTCAGTTGCTGGAGGGGAGGAACAAAGAGAACTGGTGGGCTGTGGTGTATCACATGTCTGACTCACTCTCTCGGACTCTTTGCTCTGTTATTCACTCACATACTCAGAACATTCACCCCCTCCATCATGGTCATTCTTGATCTTTTATCCCCTCTTACTACCTCCCTTGTTTACCCCCTTCAGATCCAAACTCTCTCCTGAGAGGCAGGTGGTGGTGGAGCAGGTGAAAGGCAGAACCTATAGGTGCAGGAAGCAAAGAATGAGGGGGAGGAGGAGGAGGAGGAGGAGACCCCCGACTACCCCCCAGGTAAGGAGGTCACTGCAAGGCCAGTCCACCCCACACCTGTCCCTTGGCGCCAGGGAGGGGTGGATAGAGAGGAATGGGGAAGCGACACACCTGTCCCCTCAGGAACTCGCCATTGGAGGAATGAGGGACGAGCTGAAAAGAGAAGGGGGAAAGACGGTAGAGAAACACACTTGCCCTCTGACCTTTGAGGAGATGGAAAGAGGTGTGTGCACCAGTGGGCTCAGGAGGGACCACCTTTGATAGATAAAACATGATAAAGTGCCCTCTATGGTGGCCCAGGGTGCAAGAAAATGGAGTCCCTTCAAGTGGACAAAACATGATGCGGTGCTTTATAAGCTGCCCTACATGCCTGAGAATTAGCTGGTCTCTAAATGCCTCTAAATGGAATAGTTCCACATGTGTGTTTTTATGACAAAGTAGTTATATTTTGTAATTCTTTCCAAATCATGTGTCTTTTTGTAATGGCGGAGATAAAAAAATAAAAGTGGAGCAAAAGTCCAGGTGGTAAACCACAAAACTGATGTGTCATGTGCAGCTTCTTGCAAGATGTTGCAATCTTTCATGTGAAATGTGTTCTGGATACTTCTGAGGGGAGGGAGCACCATCCTTTTGCCTGCATCGTTCCTCTGACCGTCCGGTCAGTGCTGCATGTTTTCTCGACCTGCACTGACTGCATGATGGCCTCATTCATCAGCGAGGGCCACCCAGCTACATAACCTGGAAAGCTATTATACGATGAAATGTTTAGCCAAATCGTCCATTGTTATGGTAACAAATCAGTGCTTACGCTGGACTACTGCTCATTTCCATGACATAGCTATGAAACATTCTCTGTCAGCTTTTGGAAGTGTAGTGGATAAATGGCCTATGGCTTATTTGAATGGAAATTCCCATTTGTTTGACTGTACAAATTGGCTTCTCTTCTCTTCTCTTCTCTTCTCTTCTCTTCTCTGTATATTCTGTGCTATAGTCTGTAAAAATCTTTGTGGGCGAATTTTTCCCCCTGTAAAGTTAAGGGAACATTTGTTGCTTCCAGAAACAGTCCAATAAAAACAGACCTCTGCCTCGCTTCCTGTCATCTCTTGCTTTTGCTCTCTCTCTCTCTCTCGCTCTTTTGCTCTCTCTCTCTCTTGCTCTCTTTCTCTCCCAATCTCTCTCTCTCTGTCTTCTTTCTGCCTCTCTTTTTCAGCTTGTCATCACTTTAAACGAGGCTGATCATTGTGCCTCATATTCCAAAATGCTGAGATCCAATGTCATACAAAAATCTAGACTGTTAAAAAGATGAACTGAAACCAGCCAACTCAACAAACTGTACGCGCATGTTGCTTATATCATATAATCTCTGAGAGTGTAGTATATGTAATGTGGGAACTTTCTTTAGGGAACTTTTTTTTGTAATATTTTGTTATTGTGTTCAGCAGCTGCGCTTGAATCACCTTTAGTTCACTATTGGGGAGCATCTATCTCTGTTTTGCTGCCTTCACATTTCCTGAACTGACATATTTCCTTCTTCAGTGTTATTTCATGGATCGTTTCCTATCTGGCCGAGAAACAACATGTGTTCCTGTCAAAGACATAAATAAGATAAAGAAAATGGAGGGAGGATTTCTGTTTTGTTTAGCACCTGATAAACTCTGACAGGTGAGCAGTGGCTTCCCTCTTTACAGCCCAGAATGTTGCAGATACATGAGCACCACAAACATAACATCTCTTTAGAAACACAGGCCGTTTTAATGTGAGCTGTTTGAGGATTACGACTTTCCTATCTGTTCTCTCTCTCTGAGGATCAGAGGAGGTCTTTGTCATGTTAATCCACTGATTCCTGGCACTCTATTAGCAGGCCTGGATCAGACCCGTACACACAGGGAACACCTACCTCCGAGTTGATTAGTCGGGCCTCTTCCTCAGATGGCATTACATGTGTTTGATGAGAAAAGCTCCCACGTTGTAAAAAGACTTCAATGTGTGTGTCCTCTGTGATGGACACAGAGCCCTCTTGTGGTATCTCTGCCATTCTCTTTCTCCTGCCATCTCTCACGCCCCTTATGAATTCTTACATTATTTTCTGCCATGTCATGTCCCCATGAAAGCTGGGCTCATCCCCTGATAAGCTCATCCTGCATTTTTTTTTTGCTTTTAAAATCTTTTAAAATTCCCTTGCATCTTCCTCAGTGACAACGCACAGGCAGAAGTCATAACATTTCCAGGCCAAGCACACAGCATGTTGCGTAATGCTTTCTTAATGTGCTTTCACATTAAGTGAATGACACACTTTGGCGTGACACAGTTCACACAGATCATGTTACTGGTTTTGGGCAAACATTTGTCTAGAAAGGGACTGTGTTTTCTTTCTGTTTACTCCGTCACCCTGCCACTGGAGCCGCTCACCTGCCAAGTACTGTATCGCCTACCATCTCGTACCCTATGTAAGGGCAACATCCATCTTACCTGGGACCATGTGTCTCCACAATTTACACCACCATTTTAGATAATAGAAGTATGAACAGAGAAAATCATTGGCAGTTAAAGTTAACATAGCAATTTTTTGGATGTGAGGGGGCTTCTGTGTTATCACTCTCACTGTCTGGGTCCCTGGAGACATGTCTCCCTGTCTCCATTTCTTTTTCCCTCCTCCTTCCTCCATGTCCAGTAGCGCATTGGAGACCTGGATCTCTCACTTATCTCACACCCATGTCCTTTGAAACTATCCATGTGCTTTCATGATAACATTGCCTGAGTGGGTCCCTGCTCATCCATACTACAAAAAGGAATAGCGTGAGAAGTGAGCACTTGTCTTTTGTCCATCGTCATCTCTCTCTCCTCCCTGTCCTCTCACTCTCTGTCCACATTCCTCTGTCTTCTTCCCTCTCTCTCTCTTCTTCCTCTTTCTTTGACGGCTCTTGTCAAAACCTCACTTCCCTTCCATCTAATCAAACACTTCCTCCTCCTGCCTCCGCTGTCGTCCGCTGATTCATTTCAGGAGAATCTATTTGTTGCTTTTTGTGGATGAGATGAAAAGAAGGCAGATCTAGTTACAGACATATTCAAACCATTTAAAAAGCACAATACTCCATGTGTGCAGGATGTGAAGACGTTTCAGTTTTCGTCTCTTTTTTAAAGGGATAGTTCAAGTTTCAAAAACCTAGTGCACCACATGGGATGGTTAAAGACGTACTCAACCCACATTTGTGTATTAATGCCAGAAAACTGGACAAACACCTCGTTACTGTCGTTCACACAGGACAGTGTAGTCGTGCTAAACCACTGAATGTAACCTAACCTAGCACAAGGAAGCTGCTGAGCCAATAGAGGTCAGCTGTCGAGGCTTTGTA
This sequence comes from Holacanthus passer, assembly GCA_025331565.1. Taxonomy (NCBI): domain Eukaryota; kingdom Metazoa; phylum Chordata; class Actinopteri; family Pomacanthidae; genus Holacanthus; species Holacanthus passer. Next base: position 2,309,526 of record JAFREQ010000004.1, on the reverse strand, counting down.
GGATGCTCACTCTGCAAAGTCCTGAGTCGATTGGGCTTTACAGGAGTGGCCAAAAAGAGAGCACATTCAATTCGTGAGCGAAGCTGCAGAGAAAGCCACCGGGTGGCTTTGGATAAAAAGGGCTGATCCGTGAACAGTTGCTGCAGGGACCCAAGTCAGGCTCTGATAAACCCCAGCTGGGTCACCTGGCAGAGGGTGTCTGATGTTGTGAGACCCGAAACATCCAAGGACCCCAGGTCACATGACTGCAATGCATCCCAGAGCATCCAAAAGATGTATCTTGCATATTGTTCCTCTTCTGGGTTCACAAGAGTTAAGTTTACAATAGCTTTGCTGCAGAATCCTACAGTAACCTTATTGCTAATCCTATAGTTACTATAATAGCCTGTATTTATCCTCTCGTCCCCCAGCTAAGTACTTTCAGACCTGTGTTTTTGTGTCCTTACACTTGGGTCAGAAAGGGGGAATCAGAAGCCTCGAGACATCAGCGGTTTGTTGCCTTTGACATGACAGAAGAGTTTTTTGGTTATCGTATTACTTTAAAGTGCTGCTTTTTGTATTAAAGGAAAACGCACTATAATTTTCTAAACAATACAACACAGGAGGACAGTTATCCTACCCTGTCTGTGAAACTGTTTGATGGGCTGATAACATGGCTCCTTCAGCTATGTTGACAGGATGCAGTCTGGCTTTAACCTTTGACTCCTGCCGATGGCCAACTATAACCTTTGACCTCATGCTTTGTTCCTCTTCTTCTTCGTTTTCTCCTTCCTCTTCCCCCTTGTTCTGCTACAGAATGGACAATGGTTGTGTGTATTTTATTCCTCTGCTACACACCATATGTCCATTTGGGTAAAAATTACACACTTTCCCGAGCAGCCGTCCATTGTCACTGCTCAGAGTCTCTTTACGCCTGTTCTTCAAGCTATTCATCAATTTCTGCTATGACTGTCAAAGTCTCTTCTCACACGAATAGAAGTTTCTTCACACAATATATGACCACCATATGGTTGTAGTGTATGTTCCTCTGTAAGTGTGGTCAGTATGAACACGTGAGCTTCTTAGCCTAAGCTAAGTTCCTTTCGCATCTCACCTCCACTCAAAGCCCTTTGTTTGCCCACACTCACCTCCCCTCCCCTCACGCCTTATTGGTAGCTGAAAACAAGACGATTTGGATGATTTGTGTGCAGTTGGTTATATTTGCATGGGCGCGTTATAAATGGCTCTGACTCCACTTAGTCTGCACTCAGCTCATATAGACTGCTTGGCCCGTCTCTGTTACCTTTGTTAAGTGCAGGCATAGACGCATGTGAGTGTTTGTGTGTGAATGCGGTGGTGGTGCAGAGTTCGGCTCATATTTAGACACCTTAGAGCTGAACTTTGACCTCAGTGACGGATTGTTCTGCCAGCTTTGGCTTAGTGACACCATGGTTGTGACCCCCACGAGTGCAAATATCTTTCTCAGGTAACCTACACTTTCAAAAACATTTTGTATTTTTCCCCACGAGTAGTTTTGACCAGAGTCTTTTTCAAGCCTCCTGTTGTGTCTGAACAGCGTAGACTTGCAGAGTTTATGTGCATGTCTGGAGTAAAATGCGAGCTGTTATACAGCCTGTGTAGACAGCTGGATTAATTAAGATAGAAGCGTGTCGTTGCGTCAGATGTGCATGAGACAGATGACTGAAAAGCACGGCTGAAACAGCTCCTGTGTAGACACGCCGTAATTTTAGAATGAAGCATTTGTTTCAACTCAGGCCACAACATCAGAACAAATTTCTGGAAAAGGGTTGAAAAGTTCATCTCAGTTTGTCAGAGAAACCTGTCTACCCTCCTCTCCAACAGATTAAAAAAACTCCCAAGTGTAAAGGGGGTCAGTATGTCTTTATCTTATTTATATAATGTGTGTGAATGTAGCATGTGAGTGTGTGTGGGTGTGCATGCATGTAGGCTATGGCAGGAATGTAGTGAATGAATGTGGGAGTATACACGTCCTAATGAAAAACATTAAATTACAGAGCTGAAATGGCTCACTTGAGATGTGTGTGTGTGTGTGTGTGTAGGGAGTATTAGTGTTCCAATTATTTCTGCTGAGAATGATTAGGCTGCTCGTGAGACTACAGGAATCCAGGGGTCAAAGGTCACCCCTCCATACTCCCCTATCCTACACACACACAAACTTATGCAAACATTCCTTCTGCCAATAACTCAAAGTTTTGTCTCTACAAACTACAAAGTCAAACACTAACTGCTACTCTCCAGATTGGAAAAAAAACAAAGGCAAAAGGACGAGAGTGGCTACTGTTTCCAGAGAGACTAATCCTCAACCCTCGCTGTGGCAACATACAGTCGGGGGAGGGGGATCAGCACAGGGGTCAGCAGGGAGGTCAGCAGGTCCTGAAGTGAAGCTGTGGGAGAGGATGATTGAAGGGATGACATGAGAGGAATTAAATACAGACAGAAGTGAGGGGATGCATCTTTACAATCTCACGTCCTTCACTGTACCTCCTGTAGGGAAGACAAACTGCTTACTTTGGGATAAGATGGTGGGAAATGAAAGGAGGGGTGAGGGCAAAGAAAGGCACAAAGAGAGGGTCAAATGGATGAGGAGGATGTGATGGTGGATGGTGACATGACTAAACTAAAAGGAGAGATAAAAGAAGAGTAGAAGAAGCAGAGAAAAGGGGAGCTGGAGCATCTTCATTATACTGCGATTCTGTAAAAGAGCAGAAACTCTGAGAAAATTAGAGCCAGTTTATGTTTGACCTCCATCTTTATGTCCAATTTGCTTTTTATCGTTTCTTCACTTTGGATTTGTTTCCCGTCATTCTCTCAAACCAGGCCAAGAGCTTGCAAAGGTAATTGGCCCTAACACCCACCCACACACACACACACACACACACACACACATACTGATTATTGCGAGCCAATTCATAGTGTCATAGTGAGTGAGTGTATGAGTACTTGTGTCTCAGACTTGAGCAGGTTACACTTTCCATTTTGAAACGTAGGTGTGTGTGTGCGCTCACACATACAACTCTGTGTTAGCCGTAAAAAAAAGAAAAGTGAAGTCATGGTTGTCATGACTGGTGTCACGGTTGTATTGGGAGTGGTGTCGAGTTTGCCTGCTGATGTTAGAAAGCACTTAAAAGCGTTTTGTCCTCTAATCTCAGGGCTATCAGGAACAATCACAGGCAACAAAGGTGAAAAAAATGACCCTGGCTTCTATGGCGACGAGTGAAAAATAAAATCAGTGTTGACTAAGAACCAGGGAGCAACAGCATCATTCTTCCACTGCGTTCAAACACTGTGTGCCAAGTTGTAAATTATATCCACTTTAAACAGAGCGTCTGTTCACATAACTCATGTCTGTCAAGGATTCGACACTGACGCTCACTTCCTCCAGGTGTTGATGATGTATGGCTGTCCTGTCTTGTCGACATGACACCGAGGTTAGTCTGCCTGGTCACGTCAAGGTTCATGTCAGGAGCAGTGCAGCAGTGATGAAGAGAGGCTTATCAGTTAGAGAAACATCCTGTTGACAATTTATTAGAGAAATTCTGAACATAAAGCTGTGTAAAACATAAATAAAAACAGAATGTAATCATTTACAAACTGTGCTCACTGACAGTGGTTTTACAAAGTGTTCCTGAGCCCATGTATTAATCTCCTTTCTACAATCATGTGTTTGACAAAGTGGTGAACCTCTCTCCATCCTTGCTTGTGAACGACTGACTCTTTCCAGGATGAATCTTTCATACCCAATCATGATACTATCACCTGTTACCAATGAAGCTGTTTACCTGTGGAATGATCCAAACAGGTGTTTTTGGATCAGTCCACAACTTTCACAGTCTTTTGTTGCATAAATACGTATATATATATTTACAAAATTAAATGAAGTTGATGAGGTCAAACATTAAATATACTGTCTCTGTACTGTTCAGCAAAATATCACATTCTCTTTTATTTTACACAACATCCTGACAAACTCAGGGTGGCAGGCTGTGTTCTGTCTGAGAAGGTCCACCTCTGACCCTCTATAAACATATCTGCCAGAAATCAGTCTCAGTGTCACGATATGTGTTATTTCTAAACAGGATCATAGTTGTGTTTTTGCTCCATATTTCCGTTGCCAGTTTAACTAAAAGCTTGCATTTGAAACCCACCCAAATATTTAGTGTCTTGCATCTCTACGCAACTTTTGGATGAGTTTCCAGGCTTAGGTCATAATGATGTGACCGTGGAGTGAGAGCGCTTGTGAGAGCACAAGGGGAGAAGTGTGAACATGTCCAGTCACACACCAGTGGTTAGACTCAAATACAGAGGTTATAAAATTGCAGTCTGGTTTGTTTGGAGCGCGAAACAACCGTTGCTAGGATGAAGACACACACACAAAGATCCATACACACACATACAGTATATGCATATAGACACAGACAGGGACGTTTTCTTGGTTGAAAAACTGGAACACAGAAGGATGCAGGGACTCATTAAACCATTTGTCTGTCTTGCAATTACATCTCAGTGAAACCTTTCCAAAAAATATTTTTAGTGTCAAATACTCATCTTGTAGGCTTGAAAGTGGCCTGTTGGTAGATTATAACATCAACAAAGAGCTTCGGTCTGAATGTTTAATTGCAACACAGAATCTGTGCCATAGTTTCATCCACAAAAAGGAGCCTTTGGAAAAATATACACATGCAGACAGACAATGTTAGTCTTCAGTACACATCATTTACACATCATTTGGTGGAACAGTTACTGTTTGCAAAATACTGAGCGATTGCAGAGAAATGGATTTTTACCGCAAGAGACATTTGAGAAGTTTCTGTGGAAGTTTCAGTACTTTTTTTTCTGCTGTGGAAACTGTTCACCCTTGAAATCCATTGCAACTGACATGAAATCAACCTGTGGTCAGCACGGTTTCTATTCTCTGTGAAGGGTGAAGCTACCAGTTTTTTTTTAACAGCCAGACTCTTGCTTTAGTTTCAGAGGTACATCTTGGTGAATGGTGCATCTTTTTACTTTCTTTTGCTGGTTTTCTTTATTTCCTTGTCTCCTTGTCCTTCTGTTTTTTATCTCCTCTTTCCTTAACTCCCTCTCAACCAGTCTCCTAGTTACTCTGCTGCCTTCTTTATGTCTCTAAGTGGTTTTCTGCCTCTACTACTCACGTCTTTGTCTAACATGACAGCTTTTTCAGTGCCCTTCCCCTCAACACACAGTCATCAATATAAGGGATTAAGAATTATACCCAAATTCATACAAACCAATTAATCCTATAGACAGTTAAATCATTGGTGGAAAAGTTAAAGAAAAACAACAGAGAAAAGGAAGCATTGCCATGAAAGTGAGAAAGAAGCCCTCTCACCTGACGTCATGAGGATGACCTCACCTGGTGACAGTTGCAGTGAGGTGGGGTGGAGCAGCAGAGGAACCACTCTGTGATTGGCTGAGGCCAGAGGCTTACCTGACCAAGGTGTCTGGGAGGTGTGAGAGATTCTTTTAATGGCTTACATTTCACTCACGCAGAGGAATAAGTCAGTCTTTCCTAACAGCATTAGAGATAAATAGAATGCTATAAAACACCTGCTTATACTGTGCATACACAATACACAATACACACACATTTACCCTCTGGTGCCTGAGGGAGGAGGGGGAGGTGATGGAGGAGGACAAGACTGGAGCCTCCCACTCTATACCTGCAGGTATGCTCCCCCTCCTCTCCTCATGTCATCCTTCCCTCTCTCTCTCTGCCTTGTGGCCGTGAGCAGTTGTCGCTCTGCCCATCTTATTAGAAAGGAAGAGAAAGAGGATAAGTAATACAATACATGAAAGTTAATACTGGTGTAGATCATGGTAGTTTATCATGGGTCTGTCATCCTGAACGGGGACTGCTGAAGAAAAAAAATCATCCAACAAGTTTTGATGATTTGGAATGAAGCCTGCAAGTTATATATGTTTGAATGCAACTGTGCCCCTTTCACTGTATGTAATGATGTGTAATCATAGAGTAGATATGATACAAATGTGCAAATAAATACATTCAACATTTTCACAGCAGCTGTTTTTATTTTAGTTTAGGTTTTATTGTAATGTCTCTGCATACTGTTGGTTGTATTATTTCACAACAAATGTGTGCAAACAACTACGGTAGATTAAAGGAATTCTTCAACATTTTTGGAAATACACTTATATAAGAATTTTCAACATGAAGCTTAGAGTAAAGACTAGAAACAAGGGGCAGCAGCTACCCTGAGTCTGTCCAAAAGAAAACAAAAATCCACCAACTAGAAGCTTGAAAACGCACCAATTAACACGTTATATCTTATTTATTTCATGCATACAAAAAATAAAGTGTGAAATCAGCATTTGTTGCGCGTAATGCGTGGGACTATTTCTTATCTGCTTGCAGGGACTTCCAGGAGTCTTGTCATCATTGTGAGGTTGCATGCAGCCAGCACAGACTTGAGAGAGTCACTGTGTCTGTCTTTATGCAAAGTGTACAGGCTCTTAGCTGTAGCTTAATGATTAATGGAAAGATGTGAGAGTGCTGTCAATCATATCATCTGTGAACAATGTTTGAACCAGTTGATCCAGGAAGTCGATCCATGAGCTGTGATGGATGTATACAACAGTTTGGGTGATAATAGCTGGCTTTTATTTTCTCTTAAAGGTTTGGTTAACAGTGGGATTGTTTAAAACCCGTATAATCATCTGACCTTTTGCCCCATCTGACTTGTTTTGCTACATCATCATAACTAATATGATATTAATATGAAATATGATATGAACTGAAATGGCGTCCAAAACTATAAAAATAAGATACAATTTATAACACACTATAATTATCTTTTAATTCCACCCTGTGATTTGATGATGTCACAAGTTGAGATGCAATAAAAGTCAAGCTTGTGGATACTGTGACAACGCCTTGGGTGATGTAAACATATATATGGATCCCATTATAACTCAGAAATTGGCTAATAGATTATTCACATTTATTGCAGCTGTATTGAGGAGACCCAACAAGGCCTATTTTAAATCTGACATCTGGACTCAATGTTGAAACAAAGAGAGACAAAAAGAAACAGACAGAGAGACTTCAATAGCGAGCTACTTGTTTGATCACTCAAGGGAACAGTGGTTCAAAACCGAGGCAGATGAATGTGTGTGTGGGATAAAAGCAGAGAGGAGGAAGGAGAAAGTGAAGGAGAAAAAGAAAGAAACTGATGGAGGTAGAGAAAGGTGAGAGGAGTGGAGAGTCATCTGTGGTTCCCAGGGTCCAGAGAATGAGCTGCTTGTGCTCACATGGTCCAATGTGTGTATGCGCATGCATTTGTGTGTGTGTGTCATTAGAGTCCCCCCAGAGCGCTGAGACCAAAGGGGTCTCACCGTGACACCTATTATCCCCCCTGAAACATGACACACCACCAGGGAGAGAAGCGAGAGAAGGGGGGAGGAGCCCACGTTTCACTTCCCTCCGTTATAGTGGCTGTTTGCCTATGTGTGTCTGCACATGTGTGTGTGTGTGTGTGTGTGTGAATGTTTTTGCATTTATCAGTATCCGCCGTGTGTGTCAGTGAGCGCACACTGAACCGAGACTGTGCTGTAGTTTGAGTTTATGTCTGTGCCTATGAACTCCCCGAGCGCATATTTCTGTGGTAGGAGGTGAAATGTAGCAGATCGCTGCTCTGTGCCAGTGTTTGACTTGGCCACACTTCTAAGGCCCTGACACACATTTTACACAGTCCATAGGGAAATAGTGTAAGAGTCTGGGGGGTTGTGTGTTTTGTATGAGTGAGAACAGTTTAAAGGAAGGGAATGGACTCTTAACTCTTTTTATTATTTTTTTAAATCTTATTTTTCTTGTGCTTCACTCACACATGATTCTTCTTCAGTCATGAATCTGTGTGCGAAGGCGATTTTTGCACTCATTACTTTACTCATTACTAGTAACCAGATATGCATATGATATAAGTACATATATGTGTTTGTTATGGCAACTGCATTTTATATTGTTTACACACCAGCATGCAATTATGGCTTCCCACAGGAGAAGTTATAGTGGTTGACAAATTACATTAATAAACACTTATTACTGCTTAAAACAAATTCATAATGTGTCCAAACCACATATTAAATGTTTATATACTGATTAACAGGGGGCTAGATAAGATAAGATATAAGATAAGATATTCCTTTATTCGTCCCACAATGGGGAAATTTACGATGTCAGAGTTGTTAAATGTTTGGTATATAATTGGAAACTAAAGAGACTTTTTTGTTGGTGATATTGTTTTTGATGTTCATAAATTCACGCTGCATATTTAAGTCTGTTCATCATCTCTAAAATCTCTGCTCCAATGCAGATGGAGCGAACTGAAATTTGTTTTTAATGCTCGCAGCAATAAATGTTTACATTAAAATAGCTCAATAGCCACATGTCTTTCCAGAAACGGTGCCACTGTTACTCTGGAATATCAACAGACCTTGCTTTGACCTGCTTTCGTTGGAACTACTTTCTACAAAAGAAAGAGTCCCTAGAAACATTTTTTGACAGTGTGCTCCACGAGGGGGTGTGTGAGAAAACATATTTTTATGTAATTTGGGATCTGTAACATGGAAACCATTTTACTTATGTGTTTTGTTGCCACATGCACGACTTAACGTCCCGCTACTTCTATCCGCGCTTCTGCTTTGCCTCTGATTGACTCTGTGCCCTTTGTGACACGTGCACAGCATCCAAACACCAGTAACCAGAGCACGCTGCATGCACGACAGGAGTAATTCAAAACACTGACACATAACCCAGTTTGGCCTAATCAAGTTATGCTTACTGTCATACATCAAGTAAGATAACTTGGTTAAAGCTACAATAAGCAGAGTATTGCTTTACTCAAATTATAATCAGATTATCATACAGCATTTAAACACACTAACTGTTATTTGCTCTGGGTGAGGGTGTCAGCCATATACCTGAATGTAGATGTTATGTAGTAGAAAGGGAGAACAGGTTGTTTTGGATGGAGGTTGATTTCATTTTGGGTTGCACATGCAGAGTGTGTGTATGTGGGGCTGGAAGCGGGAACAGTGGTTGGAAACACCTGGTATGGCAGAGATGCTGTAGTAGATCTTCACAGGTGGAGGTTGCTTAGGGTGTCAGGGTGCTGGAAGGCTAGTTTGAGGAAATGTGTGTGTGTGTGTGTGTGTGTGTGTGTTTGGGTGGAGTGGGTGTACGGTTGATATAAGTGGAAGCTGTTTAGAGGGGGTGGGCTTGAGATATTTTATACCCAGGCTCCTTTCTTTCTATAGGCCTTATCAGGTTTCCTAAAGGCTGCCAGCAGCGAAGCAGTACTGAGCCAAAAAGTCAGAGGGGTGTAGAGTGGTTTCAGGGGTGAGAGAAAAGGGGGGTAAAGTGGGTCTGGAGGGAGAGGGGGGGGGGGATGGCAGAGGGAAATAAGTGAGGAGGGAGGAACTCTAAATAGAAGGAGGGGAAAAAAGAGGAGGGTTAAAGAGGGTTAGATGAAGAAGAGATAAAGGGAGGAAGTCGGAAGAAGAAGGCAAGGAAGAAGGAAAGAGGAGGAAAGAGGGAGATGGAAAAAAAAATTGGGGCCCATGTCTGAAAGTCAAAGTAACCCCCACCTCTCTGTTTCTTTGTCTCTCCGTCTTTCTTTCTCTGGGAGCCGTCAAAATAATGGATTGTCACGCTAAATGGCCGGATACAAGAGGGCAAAGGGGTTGCCTGAGCGGGGGAGCAGGGAAGGAGGGGGTAATTGTAGTAGGCAAGGGTGGGGGGGGGGGGGCAGTTTGGATAGACAGGGGGGCGGACAGACTGACGAGTCGAGTACGCTTCCAAGACACTTTATTTCTTATTATTAAGGCGCACTGCCAAAAACAACATGGAAGACCGATCATCATTGGGATTCTGAGATCAGGGTTTCATCAGTTTGGATTTCCAGCTCTGTGCTCCTTTCGGTTTTGTGAAATGACTTTTAGAAACACAGTGGTAACCCACAGAAACCTCACATTGACTTTTCAGGGTTTGGGAAAAACAGGTTTGCTTTCCGATTGACGACAATGTATTTTTGATATTTGACAATGCATTTTCAGTGGTTTGGCTCGGCCCCCGGGCTCATGCAACGTTCTCATTATGCCTCAGTGTTACAGTTTAAAGAAATGGCCTAAATGGAGACACAAGGGTTTTTTTTAAAAAACACCAAGACAACCTTTGGTTTCTATCAAAATTCTGGACGGGCGCTTTGTTCTTATGAATATAATTTGGCAGGCTTCTGTAATATTTTTGAACGTGTAAAAATGTGTCTTGGCTGCTGGAGTATTTTGAGCAGCTTTTTCCTGGCCCAGCATTACACGGGTCATTTTGTGGATTTATAAAGCTTCTGGGTAGGTTTGGCTTTGAGTGTAAAATAGTGACAAGCTACACAGCATATGTTCTCCCCGTTAGCAGTAAACTAATGTCTGTGTCTAATAGACAAACTGTGTCTCCTCTACATGAACAGTCTGTTCATATTTCTATTCATTTTAATAAAGCGTGTTCTTATCTGTTCGATTTCACGCTACCAGTTAGGTCACACTCTGGTTCTTTGGGCTCATGTGTTTGCCAAACAGAGCTCCCCTGCCCACGATAAGACCATGTGGTTATAAAAATTGCACTGTTTAAAGATTTTCTCTTACGTCGGACTTCTTTTGAACACAGCATTCCTCCAAAAATTGAGCAGAGCACCAAGACAACATATCACAACAAAAACAACATGGCAAAAAGCTCATAGTTTGTACTTTGTTGCTTTCAAGGCTGCTTTTCTGGTCAATTATACATGTGTTTGTGAATACAACTTTCAATTTACTGCATAACCCAGTAGCTGTTTTTGCTTGAGGCCGTACATGGATCATGCTCTGGCTCACACTTGTTTATTTATTTCATCGCCCCCTCCGTCTCCCCACAAGCCTTCGAATCAATGCTGCCCTTTGATGTATATTTGATGTATCTCAATATCCAAACGTCAAGATATCTCTATTGTTATTCCCTCTGATGATACAGGATCAATAGCTGACAGCAAATTGATTGCCTCAAGGAGAGAGAGGTGCCTCCTGTGTGTGTGTGTGTAGAGAGAGAGAGAGAGAGAGAAAATTCACAAACAAATGACAGTCATAACATACAGTAAATGAACAGTACAGTAGATCCCAGCCAAAATATAAATTCCGAATAAAATGTATAATGCTTTCCTAACTGCTAACCATTATCAACACTCATGCAGCAGTCTGTAAGAAAAAAAAAAGTTTTTTGGCCAACCTGACTCAGCCGAAGCCAATAGAGACATTAGCCTCATAATCACTCAACATTTGATTTGGTGGAAAGGTATGCAGTTCATATTTTTCATTTCCCCAACCTCCCCTCACACAAGAAAAGAATGAAAACAAAGGGGGGAAAGTTGGGGAAAGGAGCGAAAATACAGTAAAATAATACAGAGGCCAATGCAGTAAAGGAGAGTGCACGTATTAGAAGAAATCTTACAAGTTGAGCAGGCTTTAAAAGTGTAGATTTACCATAGTACAAACTATGCTATGAAGAGCAGTGCTGGCAAAACCTTCCTGTTAGAGATGCCTTAACCTCCAGACACCAGCACTGAACTGAAAAAGAGCTCTGTTTATGACTAAGATAAAAACATGTCTTCTGTCTGTTTAGGCAGTGATATCAGTCTTGTTAGACTTGCATAGCAGAGACATGACACACCCAATGTGAACAAGGCTGTTCACAAAACCTCAGAAACCTTTGACACAGTGTTGAAGCCCAGTATTTTTTAGAAATTTGACTGCTTACTTCCAGTTCTGGCATCCTGCGATTATTGCTCTCAAGCTTACATATTACATATTCACAATATGAATCCATGAATTGAAAAGCCTAATTTTATTCATCTCTATGTCCAGAAAGCCCAGAATCCATAACTCTAGTTCACAGAAAGAAAGATTACAGTGAGTGGATAGGAAAATGCTGTTATATATTACATCCAGATACATTCACTAGGATCTAAAGATGTCATGTTGAATATTTAGTTTCTACCTTTGACTTGTTCATGTTCACAGATGCGAATGGGAATGGAAATTTCTCACAGGAACAAAAAAATTCTGATTTAGAGGAGGCATAAGTTGTAGATATTCCCCACTCTCTCATTATGAATTCTCTGTTTCGATCACAGTCTTCCTCCCCGTCCTCGGGGCTTCTGATTTCCCCGGCCTGTTTGCATAGAACATGCTTTTGATTTACACCCAGTCCCCTGTGAGTGTGTGTGTTTGTTTTTTCCTCAGGCCTCGGAGTGAATGCCTGCATGTTCGGGTGCATTTGTCTCTGTGAATGCGCATCCATCTCAGCTATTTTCTGGGTTGTGAAACAGGAAGGTGAGCCTTACCACGTCCCACGGTGACGTTCTTTAACAATGTCTACTCTGCTTCCAGAGGTTTGTCTCAATGGAACTGTTGGGAGAGGCGGCCAAGCATGCGTTGCATCCCCCCCCGACGCTCCGTTCTACTCTGAGAAAGATGAGATGCTGCAATACCTTTATAATGGATTGATGGTGCCTGCGGGCCTCTCAGCGTTTTGAAATGCAACCAAACATGGTCTCTGTGCAAAGTTTCAAACAAAGATACTCCTTTTGTTCTGGGCGTTTATTCAAACGACCAGTCAGTGTAACGGCTCCAAAGAAGACCAAAGTCCTCATCATGGAAAGGTTAATTCTGACAAATACCATGTTTGGTTGAAATCCTGTGCAGAACAAGCCACAGAGGGAGCATCAATCTAATGAGAGCTTCTTTTTCTCTTTCCCATTGCCCTGGACCTCATATCTGCTGTAACACCTGGTGACTTGTTGACGTCCATGATTCACCGCTGTTTGCTTTGCTCAGATTAGGAACCTTCCCAGCAGCATCATTTTAAGCAGCGACTGCCAGCACAAAAAAGATTCCCATGATTGCACTTCAAACAATTTTATAGTCTTTTGCAACGCGTTCCACTCCTGTGTGCAACAGTAAAAACACGGTGTCGTCAGGGGTCAGGAGGGCTGCAATGAAGATTTTCTTTGAAACTTTTTATATATATTTCTTGAGACATGAGTTTGAATATTTCCATGGCAGCCGACTTGATGATAGTTGTGTTCTGGAAGCGAGAGGAAAAAAGGCGATGTGGAGTTGCCACAAGGTAATTAGGTTGTACTTTAAAGGCTCTGAATATAACAGCATGGGTGTAAAGAAGTCAGTCCTGTCTCCCTTTGTCTCAAACATTATATCAAGCCTAAACAACTATAACTGTGCTAGCAGATAATAAGAATGTTTATAATAGGACGAAAGACAAAATTGTTGCATGGATGTAAAATGGAGACAACTTTGCTGCACTTTGATCCACACTGGGACAGAGGAAAATAGTAAGACCTGAGGGTTAAGTATTTTATAATAAATTACAACACTTGTTATTACGTTTTGACTTCAGCAGGTTTAATAACTGAGGCTACCAGATGCTCCTGTTAGCATCGTTAGCTTAGCTCAACCTCCACCGTCTCCTCCCAGAGAAACTCGTCCTGGATACTCGAGAGAAACACAGTCAACACGGCAGCACAGTCAGACTCCAGCCAACAAGCAGCTCCACAAACACCAGAACAAATACACAGGGGAAAAAAGCGCAGACGTCCTGGACAAAGACACCACACAGCCGGCAGCATCTAGCTGGAGCCAGATGCTAATTCATTAACTGGCTACTTAGTAAAACAAAAAAACTGGAGCGCTGACTTTTTGGACAGTCCCCTCAGCAAGCCGTGTTATTTATCCAGTATTTACATGAAAAGTTATCCGAAAGGCAAAAACAGCAAAAACTCAGGTGAAGCTCAGTGACTGAATGAGCTCCGTGTTTGGAGCAGTTGTCATGAAGTGGAGAATCAGGCTGTAAACATGTTTTCTTCTGCTGTAAAGTTGGACATATTAACATGGGGGTCAAATGTAATTGACTCCCTTTTGGAGCATGCCCCTAGTGTTCATTCGAGGAACTGCAGCTTTGGTTGTGCTACAGGAAAGATTATGCTGTCAACTAAATTAAAAGGGCTGTTGCTATTTCACTTCCAAGGGTCTTAGTCTTCTGACAGAAGTTGTTAGAATTCAAAAGATGAACTAAGGCAGCATCTCAGACTCCTCGTAGTTTCATATCTTCCCTTTCACCACGAGCGTCTCCTTCAGCTCTCTCCTTTCTTCATCCCACCGCTCTGCTCTGCTCTCCCAGGTCTCACAGAGATCAGACAGCTGCTTTCTGAATTTTATCAGGCTGTCCGCGAGCTCCTTCCTCCAGCTCTCCTCTCTCTGAGAGCTCCTTCTGGAAGGTCCCGTCTTTCTCGGAGAGCTGCTTTCTCATGGTCTCCTCTCTCTCTGTGAGCTCTTCCTGGTGGCTCTGATCTTTCTCTGCCAGCTCCTTTCAGAGTTTCTCCTCCAGAGCTTCACACTTCAGCTCTCTCTGTGTCAGAGCTGACAGTGTTTCTCTTAGCAGGGTCAAGGTGTCAATGTGAGCTCTGTTTCTAGCTCTTCTTTTATCATCGGCCCTGTTGACCTCTTTGTCCTTTTCTGAGAGGAGCTCTTTAAGCTGGCTGACGTCTTTCTGCCAACGTTCCTCCATACTCTGCAACCCACTGGAGTTCAAAGAGGCTCTCATCCTCTGGTTTTTCTCTTCCTGAGCATGGAGGCTCTGTTGAAGAGGGATGCTCTGCTCATCTCTCTTCTTCATGGCCTCTCTCCAGGAAACTAGGGTTGCATCATAGTCTTTCTCGAGAGCAGAGAGATGGTGGTTTTTCTCTCTTTCTGATCTCATCTCTTGCCTTGTGGCCTTCAACCTTCTGTTTTCTTGCTCGGTGATGGACAGTTATGTTCTTCTCATCCAGAAGCTGCTGTCTGTCACCTCTACCAGACTCCTCCTTCAGGACCACGATCTTTGCTGTGGTCCTCGACTTTTCTTCCATTTCTCTTACACTCTGTCTCCTCAGGTCCTCAGTGGCTCTGTTAAACCCATGTGCAGAATGAGCAAAGAAATAGAAATCTTTTTCATATCACAGAGTCAGAAATCTAGTGGCCCTTTTTTTCCTTACAGGAGACCAATAATCTGTTAAGAATGCTGAATGGAAATATGTTATATTTACATATATGTCTCAAACTCCGCACTGAATGAATCCTTGCCTTACAAGGTTTGCTGAACTCATTATTCAATAAACCAAACACAGAAACACAGAGCAGGGCATCTCTTTCCACAACATCTCGTCCTGCTCCTTGTAAACCTGTTCTCCTTGCAAACTTACCTCACCTCATTGAAAAGCCACTAGCAGTCAGATGAAACGTCATCAGCAAATTTACATATATGTTAAGTAAGCGTGCCCTTTGGAGTAACTACAGTATTTGTTACTTCAAATCTAGACTTGTCAAAATCAGATTACATGCTGCTGGTGTTGCAGAGAACAGGAGCTTGCGAGAGTCCAGGGACATTTTTTAGTACCAGTCCGTCCCTGGTGTGCAAAAATGTTCTCTACAGCGAGGCAGCTCTCAAAATCTGATCTGAGACTGGAGCTAGAATATATTGTTTTGACAACTTAAGAATTTAAACCACGATCACACCTCTTAACGCTCGCATGAGTGCACACACACACACACACTGTCCCCACACACATGTGCATGAACACATTCACACAGCAAATGCAAGCAGTGCCAAACAAAGGTACGGGTGCTAACGCATTAGTGCAGTCATGCAAACACAGGCTTGCGCACTACAAACAAGTGTGGATTCCCTGTCAGTCTGTTGGGCCAGCACTCTCTCTTGGGCACACACACACACACACACACACACACACACACACACACACAAAGAGGGATAGTTTGTGCCCGTCCCGTCCTCTCTGGTCTATTTCTGAGGCGACGAGAAAATGATCAAAGCTATGTGACCAGACTCCAGGAATGACCTTCTAACCGTCTCAGGTGTCTCTTATTACACACACACAAATACACACACCTTCATTTACACAGTCAGACTCTTTCACATGCAAGCTCATATCCAGGTCATTACTTGATAAATACAGGGGGGCAAAAATGTCTCTACATAAACTGCCTTGTATTTCAGCCACCATTAGTGTCTGTACACCCTGTCCCTCCTCAAATCCCTCACCACGTCTGAGGTGTTGAGATAAATTTAAGCAAAGGCTGCTGTAGGGACCTGCAGGTGTCAAGTATCCAACGCTTGCACAGCATGTCAGCCATTTTTCTTCACATCTTTTCTCAGTTTCAGTTGTGTCCCCTTCATCTACAGCTCTTCGGCCTGAGCACATGCAGGAACATACTGACATTATTTTTTTAAATTTCCCATCTCTACATCCCTTTTTTCTTCTTGCAGCAGCGTGCGGACTATATACTGTTGTATTTAAAATAAAATTGGATTAATTCCACACGGTTGTTGCAACAGCCATTTCCAGAGGTGTTTCGTTCCATGAATCTACAAATGCAAACAATTCATTAAGGAGGTTGGTTTTTCATCAGATTATTGTAGACTGGAATAATTAAACTCTTCCATCTTCATTGTCTTGTTTCCAATAAACCATATTGTCTTTTTATATACCCTGGCTTCCTTATTCATGTACACAAAAGCTCTAGAAGAGAGAGATGCTCTACAATTTATGGCTGTGCAATTGTTTGTAGTGCAATAGGAAAAAATCCCAGCAACCAGAAAAGGTCTCAGTAACAGCAAGTATCAAGACATGAAATGTATGTACAGTATATTATGATGTCACTTACAGTCCTTCGCAACACACATTGCAAATACTTTTGATGGTCTTTGATGTTCAGCCACTGTGGAAACATGAGGCTGCCAACCATCTGCAGCCAACTGGGCATCTTACCCACCCGTCCCTCGTACTGGCCTCTGTTCCTCTTGTTGGCTCCCCTCATACGATCCTCCACGGGACAGTCGGCTTCAGTGTGATCACCTGTCTGAGTGTTTCAGGTAGCAGAACAATGTCTACTGTTCGATTTTGTAGATGGATACAGTAGATAGATAAATAGATATCATAGATAGACAGATCAACATGTCCTCATGTCCAAATGAATGGGTCAGTTGCTGGTGATTCCAAAACCACTCATATGACCATTGGAGAGAACCAGCGACAGGCGTACTGGACCTCCGTCATCATGTGGTTAATGTTGTGAAATAGTCACATTTTGGTTAGGTTTATACACCAAAACTGCTTGGTTAGGTTTAGGAAAACATGTCAGTTTGGGTTAAAATAACTATGTTAGACTTAAGTTACAAACAGTACGTGATGCAAGTTATGTTATATAAGTTAGATAAGTCAGCGTTTACTTGGTATCACACAGGGGTCTTCTGGGTAAACATCTGGATGTGTTTGACTCATTCATCCACCCTGTCCTTCTTCATGTGCTGACTTTTTTGCTCTTGCACTTGACTTCCTCCTTTGCTCCTGTCATAATTACTACAGCCACTAGAGGTCGCCGCCTATCAATAAACGCAAGTATGGGTCGTAATATACTTCTTGCACGGATGGATGAATAGATATATTGATAGATAGATGGATAGATAGGTGTAAATTGTATAAAGTGTTCTCTGAGTGTGTGTGTGTTTTTGTGTGTGTGTGTGTGCACGCAAAAGATCACTCTTAAGCAGGTCTATAAATATTCAAAAGAGATGTGACTCTAGTCTGCTCGGATTTCGCTCATCTACACAGGTGCAAACACACAACTTTATATATCAGGTCATAGCCTAGTTGAAAAGGCCTCGGCCAAGAACTCCTTTGGTGTATCACCATTACAGAGAGGTGTTAATAGTTCTATTGGGCTCCAAGCCAGCAGACATCTCTCCACCTCCAACATTTTTTTAAGCTCTTTCAAGTCTCTGCTGATAGTTTTTGGCTCAATCACACCGGGACCACCGGCAATGTTTTCATCCTCTGACCAAGAGAAATATTGTCGTTGATGGACGGTCAAAAGGTCCTCATTGGTTTCCAACAGTTTCGTAAAGCTTTCATAAACCTGCCACTATAACTTTGGAGTACAGAAAATGATTCTTCTTCCAGAAATCCCCAAACTCCTCTCATCAGCAATGTAGCAAACAGTTCTATTTTACAACTTTAGCATAAGAAATAACTCTTCATATGTTGTTGCATTGGTCAGCCTTTTCCCATATCTTTCTTTATCTTCTCCCCTCTAGTGTGTCTTTTCCCTATCTCAGGCTTCAGGTCATGGGTCAGAAAGCACAGAGGTGATAAATGCTTCCAGGTCACCTCTCCTGTCTCTGTGGGTCAGGGAGAGGGTTTCTGCAGTGACAGCAACAACATGATCACTCAGCTGAAGCACCAGAGCTGAACCCCCTGACCTGGTCGCTCCCTCGCTGTCTCTACTCCATCTGCCTTGTTCAGTTTCTTCCAAATACCCCGTCTATAAAAGGTATCTGCTAGGACTTACACAAAAGGGGCACGCACCACCGAAACTAAAATCACAGGACTGGAAACTACCAGCGAATCTTGTAATGGAGGGAGGAACTTTAAACAGCAACAAAATCTAAGTTATCAGCGTTTTTGATGCTGCTGACAGTTTTTCTTACATAGTGTCATTTGGAAATCTCAATCTCAACTATGATCATTTGGCAAACATTCACAATGGTTTATTTTCTCGTCATCATTTAGGATAATTGTGTTTTAAATTCAATCCAGTCTTAATATTGAAATCTATAATTCAGTACAAAAACACACAAAAAAAATCAAAACGTGAGCAAAGTGCAAAGGAATTTCTGTATTTTTTTTTAAATATAGTGGAATCTTTATCCATGTTGAGAGATCCATTTATTCTTCATTGTTTGCATTGTTACACTACACACACACACACACACACACACACACACACACGCACACAGACACTTATCAGATAGAGACAGTGAAATGTTTGGTGCTATCTCGAGAACAGCCCAGGCTCCCTCACGCTGATCACCTCCCCTCTCCTGCTGTTAATCGATGCCTTGTGCTCTGGCTCCCCGTGCTAAAACTAATCTAGTTGACTTTCATAACTAGCATAATCTGATTATAAATCCCCTGGTATGGACTCGGCACAGAACAGTGTGGCAGAGGTCACACGCCTCTCACTGAGAAATGCCACAGGACTGTGTCCTGACTGAAAAGGTTTCTCCATTAAGCGGGAGATTACACACTGTGCTGTATCACTGGAAAACAGAACAGTCTGGATTGTTCATAATTATTAGAGCGACTTTGTTTGCTTTGACTTCTAATGTCTTTATAAAGACCTTCATTCTTACTCACTTAATTCCATGTGGAAACAAAATTGTGAGCTTCAGCTCAGAATTCAGTTTTTCTATCTTCTATATTTTTAATCTCAAAATAGATTTTATTCACATCAAAGTTGGTTAAATGCTCAATGATATCATCAGAGTAAAAATGGAATGTGTACATTGTAAAAGTAAAGTAAAACTTTTATTTCAAAGGCTTGATGAAAACAGTAACTTTTTTATTCCCTGTGCCCCAAACAAATGTTGTGCTTTTGTCAGTTTTTTTTAAACTTGTTCATCATCTATTCAAATCAACAGAAAATAGTCTTTTTCTTGTTTTTCCATGAAATCCATTTTTTTCTATGATACATTTGCCTCATTCCATCGAACAGACTTTTGTCAGCATGCACCATAATACACTGTTCTCCACTCTGATTTTTGTATATCCAGCGGTGAATTTTAGCGTTAAGATTTCATAATAGTAGCTCTATCTCATGTTGAACTTAAGCGCCTCATATCCTTTTCCAGTACCTCAAATTGACTAATGTTTATGTTTAAACCAAGTCTGACATGTGGTGTGTTTCTTCTACAGCCACCACAGAGGAAAGTCCTCCCTGGTTTGTTTGGGTTAGACATCAGAGGAATGAGGGAGGGAGGACAGAGAGTCAGGGAGAGAAGTGGGAGGTGAGGGGATGATGACAGGAGAATGAAGAAGGGGTGTGTGTGTGTGTGTGTGAGTGAGTTTGGACAATGCTCTCTGAATTTTAAAGAGGGGATAGAAAAAGGCGAGGGAGAAAGGGGAGCGGAGGTTCGGAGGAGAGAAAGGAGTAAGGGTGGGCTAAAAAAAAGAGGAGAGGAAGGTGGCAGAAAGAGAGGGAGGGGGTGATGGGGGAGAGGGGAGGATAATTAGAGGGAGGAGAGGAGCGGAAGGGAAAGAAGGAACAGATGGAAAGTGAGGAGAAGGGGAAGGAGTGAACTCGTGCAATGAGGGAATAAAAGAATGAAGGGGGGGAAAGAAAAGAGGTGGGGAGAAGGGAGCAGAGGAGGAGGAGGAGGAGGAGGAGGAGGGCAGGGACCTTGGGGGTTACATTCCTGAAGTGCAACCAGCCTGGTGCTGCTCTGCTGCCCAATGTAAACACAGGGCAGAGAGGTGGACTGACAGCCTGTCACAGTGACTCATGAGAACGAGAGAAAGCAGGCGAGGAGGAGAGGTGGAGGTGCGTTTTGAATCTGAGCGAAGAGGGAGAATGGGAGGAAGAGGAAGTGGTGGAAACAGAGACGTAAACACAGAAAGACAGTTTGTGCAACGTGTATATTTATGTTGATGATACCCTTTGTTAGACATCCTCTTGTCTCAACTCTCATTGCTTCAGTAGGTTCATGTGAGAAAACAACCTTACATCTCTTCTTTGATGTCATCTCACCTCGCACTTCTCGTTCCCTTCAACAGACCAGGACTGCCCGTCCTTCTCCCGGCAGGTGAGCACATACTGAGGCCAGAGTGAGACGTTATGTTTCCCTGTTTGAATGGATTGCGTTCATGTTGCTCTGATAATACATCATGTTTATCAGATATTACGTTTTTGAACTTTTGCAGGCTGGCTGACAGATGTGATCATACTCCAAGCAACACCGATCATGCCAATCAGCCAGGACCATAGACTGTATAGAACAGGCCAGGACAGCAGGAGATTTGTCTTGTTATTTGTGGTGCTACTACTACATCTAATGGCAGAAAAGGGGCATTGCAACTGAACAAATGGAGAGTCTATCGTCTTTGTGACTAAAAGGCCCAAACAAGCCTCTTAAAACAGTGGAAATTGTGTAAATACAATCCACTGCATCACTTCAAATCGACTATATGGTGAAATGAGTTAAAACTGAATGGAATTCTTCTCACATCACAACAACAATTAAATTACATTTATTAAGTTTAATTGTACCATTGAACAAATGTACGTCACAGTATCAAAGAAAAATGAGACATGGACAGGACCATGAAGTTATGTGAAGTGACAAACAAACAGACAAAGTTACAACAGTCATCTGAGAGGAGTGTTTTGTACAGATTCAGGAAATGAAAGCAGCCCTTTGAGATTTCATCTGTTTAGTTATTCTGAGGGAGGACATATAATCGTCTCCTTATCTTCTCCTTACCCAAAATAATGTAAACAGGGTAAACAATGTCCAGTTTGATAACTGGTAAGAAAGAAAAACATAAAAATGAAATAAATATGTTGCAAAGCAGCAAAAAAAAAGCCTCGCCATTCTTAAATTATTTCACATTAGAATAGTCACCAGAGGGAAAAAAAATGGACTTGTGAAGAAGACCAAAATATAATTCATGAAGGTAATAGCAATTTAAAAAAGAAAAAAATCCATCCCCTTGTTTTCAATATTGCACCTTACAGGGGGATCCTGGAATACTGAAATCTAATGAGGAAAACGTTGTTTTAAAAGAAAGCAAATGCATAGAATAATTCATGTGCAAACAGGACATCCATATTTTTCATAGCTTCTGGTGCTGATCATTTCTAACAGACAAAATTTTTTAAAAAAGGTTAAAACCCTGGACAAAAATTAGGGAACTAAAGTATCTTTCGATCACGTTCAAACTAATGTTGACTGTTCTATTAGGTGCCTTAAATAAAATAATAATCAAATAGCCAAACACTTAAGACAACGGGATACTGTGTCCTGCATATATGACTGGGAATTCTAAAGTCCAACAACACCAACATAACGTGTTGGAAAATGTCAAGTCCAAAAGTGACATGCGCTTCTCCCCACAGAGGTCAGTATAACACTAAAATGCATATTTGATCAAATATGCTTCATCTTTAAACACAGTCTTTCGTGCTTTTGATTTGCTGCTCACAGTTCTGGGCAGTGTTTCCCTCGGAGACTGTTTTCCAGTATACAACAACAATCTCATCACAAACCACTGGAAAAGTCCTTTTTTGAGAAGTAAGCTATTCTCAGTTGTTTGACGCACTGTACTTTACCAGTAAAATGATACTTATGATGAATACTTCCTCAAACATTTGGAAGCAAATGTCAGTGAAATGTTGACAGTAGTCCCTCGGGCAGCCATTGACTCCTGCGGTCACGGACCATTCCTGGCTTGCAGCCAGTCAGTCACAAATGTAAGGTACACTTGAGTGACAGACAGTTTTCGTTCCTGTTGCTAGAACACGTTGGGCCCTACTAGAAATCGGATAATCTCCTTCACCGTTGTGGCGCTCCAGATGCCTCCTTCTCTCCCGTTGTTTCATTGAGTGCTGTTGCCTCCCTGGAGATAATGAACACCAGAAAGGAAAGAAGGGGAAAGGGAGGGATAAGGTCAGTGGTGACAAAATTGTAGTGATAAAAAATATGAGGAACATTTTGGGGCAACTGGGACTGTACACGCAATCCTGAATAGCAGCATTTTGTCATTGCAGTTGTGCCGCATGGAGCGCCTTATCAGCTTACATTTTACATGACTGATGAATGAAATCAAAGTGTTGTGACCTTTTGAATGTGGGCAATTGTGTCAAGTAAACATGTACTTACTGATATTCATTCCCCTCTAGCCTCACATTTGCATCTGCCCCTCCTGGAAACCAACAGAGGAACAACTGTAAGTTTTCAGTGTAGAGTAATTCACACGAGCACCTTTGTATTCTCACAGATATGCAAATGTATGTAACACAGCTACATTGTGGCAAACATAATATCTGTCCTTACCTGTCCGTCCTTTCTTGCATTTCCAAAACAATAACAACACCACTATAATACTGAAAATCACCAGTGCACAGATGGCTGTTGCTAGAACATAAGGACTGTGGGTCTTCGGTGGGTCCTCGGGTTTACCTACAGACGAGAACAAATGTTGATCAGAGTCAAAACATTTATGAGCTGGGACAATTGAGTTTAAAGCATAAGGATGGCAACATCTTATGGATTTCTTATTGTCAACAAATCCTATTAAAATATCCTTCTCTCAATATTTCCCAACTCTATCTGTGCCACTCGGACCCAAATCCATTTGTTCTTACTGAAGATGTCAATCAACACTTCACAAATGTCTAGTTTCATTTTTAAAAAGAGCCTGAATCATTTCCTAAAATCTAAAACAGATGGACGCTGTAGTTTTTTGCAAATATTACTCAATAAAGGGCAAATTGTGGAATATTTTTAGACATGGATGAAAACACACACATTTGTCAAAGAAGGACATAGCTCATCAGACTTTGGCAACACAGAAAATGCTTACTAATAGAATGATTTCATATTTGGTTTTATTGTTTTCATAGATTTGTTGGTTAAAGAGAAACGTATAAATCACCAGTCACGTCCTTCAAATGGTCACTTCACCCAAATGACAAAAAAACAAAACATACTTTCTCTAATTCCTCCTTCCATCCAACTACAATGAAGATGAATGCAAATTTTCATGTTATGTCGGCCACTATAGGTCCAATGAAAACTGTTCATAGTAGAGCAGCAATGTAATTACATTACATTTTAAAATGTGGACCCCCCCAGAAAATCACCTGTTCCTGACACATTTTATGAAACTTTGGCGAACTGACCCTTTAAATAATTTTTATACTTATTCCTAATTAACACATTAGAAAGATTAAAGAATATGTTTATGTTTGATTAGTCTGCAGTATACCCAAACTGAATGACGAGAAATGTTACTTAGGTGTTTTTTTTTTACTGGGAAAGGCCTGAATCAGCCAAGTACATGTGATCCATCAGCATTTAATGATTTTGGTCAGCCATCATCAGGTTGTTTGAGTTTGTCCAGTTCTTTGTTTCATGGCCAAATACCTGCAAAACTAATCCCATTAGCCTCAGTTGTAGCTAAAGTCAGAACATGATGAACATTATACCATGATATCCTCACGGAGCAGCTGACTTGTTCAAGATTTGTCTTCACAAAAACAAACATTCTAAACCCTAATGTGAAAGTTAATGAATTATCATGGGATGTAAAAGCAGCAAAAAATTTCCCTCACACATTCCTAAAAGAGCAGCCATAAAGGGGATCTATGTCAAGGGCTTTCCGTCGCCTTTCACACTTCCCAAAACTTGCCCGGCACACAACAGATTTTGGTGTAGAGACCATTAGGACTGGTACTTCTTCTCATTACTCACAGACAGAGAAGAGTTCGGATGTGACTTTGCCCACAGAACAGCGGAGGAGCTCCAACTGTCCGCTGGAGCAGTTGAAGTACGCCGTGCTGGAGCTGTTGAACGTCATGGTTTCTTGGTCACGCACTTCACTGCTGTTCATAACCTTCCATATGCGATTCCCAGGTACGCTCCACCTCATCGTGGTGCTTGGGTAGCCACCGTGTGAGGCACACGTCACCAGGCAGCCAAAGCCATCGCGACACTGCACTTTGTATTCAGGCCGGCTGTAGTTGGCTGAGAGAGGCAGAGCAAAAAAAAAATGTCAGTGTTTCTGAAAATGGCCATGCACCTTTTTAATGATGCCAAGGGCTTTCACAAATCTTTCCCTACGTCCAAGATCACAAACTCACTGACTCACAGTCAGTGACAAGTCACTCAAAACTGAGAGTGTTGGAAGGTTTTTTCTTTTGAGAATTATACTGAGGGGAATTTAAGTCTAACCATAATGGTTCTCATATAAACATCAACTCTATATGAGAGGAGAGGCTATTGCATTCGTATAGAAGTTTTTTTCTGTGCAGGCCCTGTAATAGATAACCTCTCAAGAAGGTTTCCCTGCTTTTGGTCGACAGGACCTCACACTGCATTGTCTTTGTCGTATGTCATCCCAGGTGTTAAAAACCCTGCAGCGTCATAGTTCAAACATATGTGGTTGCAAAGCTACTGTATATGTGTCAACCCACACAAGGATTTTGTTGTTTAAACTCTAGCTTCTAGCTTTCTAGCTTTTGAAACAGGAACAAAAAACAACATATCGATTATCTTTCTGAAAAAAACAAAACAAAAACTGGTCATCCTTCCGCCTAAATTGGATCAATTTCATTTCATTCAAAAACTGTTTGTCGCCTACAGTGTTGGAAAGTAGCTAGACAAAAGCCTAATTCAGAATACTTTATACATGACTAAACCATCATAGTGTTGTAAAATGTTAGAAACCAAAATCTGTATCAAACCAAAGCTTAAACAATCAAATACGTTTTTAAATGTTTAACTGTTAGAATCTTAAACACCCGTACCTGTGATGGTGAGATGAATGTCAGTTGTAGCGATGTCACCATTGTCAGAGGACAGGATATGGCACTGATAGTCACCACTGTGTGATACGTTCAAATTGTAGATGTACACAGTTGTGATGTGGTGATCCACTCTGGTGTTCTCCCACGTAGGGATGGCGATGTCTGACGTATTTCTCGTGCCGTGATAGCCATTCACATATATACCTCCCTTCTGAAAGTAGAAGAACTTAATTGTCCCTTTTTTGGCAAAGGGGCAGTGGATGGTCACATTTCCACCAACCTCGCCTCTGAACTGAATCGGAGCAGCGGTTTCTGGAAAAGAAAAATAAACAAGGGTTGGAGCATGCTGGGAAAGCTTTCATAAAACATAATGAAATCATCCTGAGGGAGAAATGGACGGAAGCCTGAAAATGCTGAGTGTGTGCTATTTAAAATCAGATTATCTTTAATGTCATGAATATTATCAGCTCTAAATAAATGAATTACATTATATACTGTAAATACTGGACCGTGAATGTTTAGTTGCCTACATGGTGTGGATTAGACTAATGATCTGTGTAGTGTAACATGAAAAGCAAAAAGAATATTAGTCAAGCCAAAACAATGATTTGTTTTGTCACATTTCAGATAGTACAACAATTAACAAATTGGTTTGCCATCTTTATGATTTGACTTGAAATCAACATTAGCAATATACGTTGAGTAGACAGTTCTTACTTTAGGCCGTGGGCGAGTGTGAAGGTCAGGGCTTTTTATTTTGAGGGCTCTGCTTATGACGTAGTATATGTCTCAGTTCCCCTTTTCCTTTAGTATCCGATACATTACTAGTGGTGTCAGTTTTCTTTTTACATGATCTAAAGGTCAAAATATCAAAAGTGATGTTACAGAGAACTAAAGGTTTAAGGTTTCGATATCGGCTTGGTGTAGGTGTTTATGAATACGAATGCTTTAGCTGTGTTTTGACCTTCTAAAGACTGGTCAGATATTCAACTGTCTTCATTAACTAGTCACTAATTTTATCTGTCTGAAAGTTTGATGAGTGTGTTTTATTGCAACTGCTCCGCTGAAAACAGAAATAAGGTCAATGGGAGCAGTGATGGTAAATTTACAGGTCCATTTAGACAGTAGTTTAGGAAATACCCTTTCTTTGCCAAGTGAGATGGGAAGTTTAATGTCACTCTCATGTCTTTACGGCAAGAAAGCGAATAAGCATGTTTCCCAAAATATTGAACTGTTCCTTTAAAACTAAAAGAGAATAAAGAGTTCTGCCAAACTGAGTCGAATGATAATTATTTGCATATTCATCTCTGCCAGCGAGCCTTTCATATAAATATAGGTACTTGATTTATTTAAGAGCTTCAACACTGCCAGTTTGTATTACAGTAGATGGAGTGTTGCACTATTCATGTGCAACTGAGCATACTGCTGTGATAACCTTAGTCCTCATGTGTCTATTTACAGAAACAAGTAGTTTCACTCTTAAACTGAGATAAAGGTGTGTGGTTGATCCTGCTCACCTGTGACAGCAAGGGACCACATCATAGTCAAAACCAGAGACAGCAACCAGAGGGAACGCCTTTGGATTCTTGAAAGAGAGGGGGAAATTAATTAATCGTTTACACGGTTACCCAGGTGATACTAGAGCGTTACGAGAACACGTCATAAAAAAAAACATTCATCCTCATAGCACAAACAATGCTTCTCTATTTCCCTGGCCCTATGCCCAGACATGCCATCAGTGGGTGATTCCTGTGATTCACTGTGTAGAAACTCACATGTGCTCATATTGACTAATCAAATCTGTTCACCTCTGCTGCCAACTGTCATTCCCTCTACAGCTGAAATGAAACTGTACCGCCTTTCTTTAACAAAAACAAGCACACAGAGTTCGTGAAGAAGTTCCTTTCTGGATGCATAATGTGCCTCATGTCAATACTTCCTCCTTTTGTTTACCTCCAAACTTTATTTGAAGATTCGGGAGAGTTATGGATAGAAATACTTTTTTACAGGAAATAAAATTAACCCCAGTGAAGGCTTGAAAAAACAGCTGTCTTTGCCCTTTTAGATAACTAGGGTCCGTGCTGCTGTCATACATTTGCAGCACTGGAGCTTTATTTTTTGTTTAGTGTTGTTTAGTTATGACCCTTGACACAGGCAGTAAAAGCTCCACTGAGTGACGCAGGGTCATACGTGTGTTGTGTTATTATTAGATTTACAGCTTCATATCGGAATTATGCCGTCAACTACTGGATTATTTTAGTGGTAGCACAAGTTCAGGCTTCATCAACAGCAACTAAGCAATATGGAGTCTTCACATTGTGAGCAGAAACTCATTGTTTGTGCTGTGTTGAAACCTGCACGTTTCAGCTTGGTATTTTTAGTTGTTTCCTGGCAATCTTTTGCGGTTGATTTACAGTAATAATGAAGATGGCGTTGAATCAGAAAGAGCCTGTGTCTAAACAGCGACACTCACAGAGTTTTCATGACTAAAACACTGCTCATCGCTACTCACTATTAAAAGCATCCTAGGCACGCCACATTAATAAAAATTCAAAGCACTGATGATAGTTGGAATCAATTTCATGTAGTTTGCAGGTGACATCACTCTAACGCTGAAAACATCTGCCAGGTCATAGGCGAGTTTAAAAATAGTTTCTGAGTCTCCTGCTGATGTTTGAAAATCATAATGATGTAATAGGAAATAGCAGGGGTACTTACAGGAAACACTGTGGAATGCAAGGTGGTGCCTGTTGAAAGGACAGACAAGTTAGGATGGATTATCTTCATTTAAATCAGTGCACAGTATCATAAATAAGGCAGGAATCCACTGGAGCAGCATGTTCATAGTATAAGCGCTCATGCAACAATCAAAAACAGACATAATTTGTCTTAATGCGTCAGATTAAGCCAAAGGGTTATTTGCTCTAAATTAGCAGATGACTGAACATTTATACCTTAGTCATGTTTTAAACTATGAAAATAATTAATGAATTGTTGGAGAGAGATCATACAGTAAACACCGCCTTGAATCCGTACACAAACCAAAACCGATCTTATCTGAAATATCTTCTCAGTCAGTATCATTTGAAGGACCATATCCGAAAAAAAAGTGTTTTCAACAGACACCAAGCTGGAGGAAAGTCCCAGTGAGCGGTATCAGAGAAAGACTGTTACTGTTGATCTGTGTAAGGGTGTATTCTTCTGCCTGCTGGGTGTGTCTGTCATCATTTGCACAGTGCCTTCGAGTTTTTTTCTATTATGCATGTGGTGTTACAGAAACCAAATGCTGAAAGTATAAATAGTTTCACTCGGTTCATATGTCTGTGTTTTGGTGTGTAAAAACACTGATTTCCTTAGATGTTTTTATAGGCTGGTTGCCAGCTAGACCTAAATTCTCAGGAAATTCCCAGGTGGTTAACAATAGCTCAACTGTCCCAGCTGTAGGTTATGGTCTAACAGGATAAATAAACATTTAAAGACTGTGGCAGCTGTCTGTCAATCAGAATGTCCATACACGTTATCTGCTGAGGCACCTGGTCTCTCTTTACTCATACCGTGTACATACTATACATACACAGTCTAGAAATTACATAGGCTACTTTCACTCTTTTAAGAAAAGTTCTTTGTAATGGTACTTTGCATATAGAACACAAATAGAATAGAATAAATGAAGTACTAAACAAAAAAAAAACCTATATACAAAAGAGGATTTCCAGGGGGAACACCTACATCATGGGTCATTCTGACTGACCTGAGAGGAGCTGGTGACTCTCCTCAACAGAAACCAAATCTGAGGGAATTCCCAAGAGCCATATAATTTAGTGTTGTACAGTCCACAGTTTGTTTAGTTTCAGGACACATGGATTATGAAAGTGATATTACTAACCATGGAATTCTTGAGTCACCGTGAGGTTATAATAAAAAGGTCAAATACAACCACATTGCGATTTAGTAATTCTGATAGAGATTTAGTTTTCCCTAACATCCTCAATTCTGTGTCTGTTACACTGGCACCTATGATATCATAATCATCCAATCTAGTATAATAGCTCAGCTTTAAGTGCAACCTTTGTGAGAACTTATGTTGATTTTCTTTGTTGAGACTGTGTCAGAGAACTTTTGGGACTACAGTTTGCGGTTAGGTGTTCCTAATATTTTGTCCACCTAATTTATGTATAGAGGGTGAGAGAGACATTGTAGATGATGTTCGCCTTTTAAATGAATGATGAATCTATTGTCATGGGGATTCCCACATGATCTAATGCGACTTACAAAGCATGAGTTTCGAGGAAACAAGTGCATGTCAATTGGCTTCGACCGCCAGTTCAGTGACAAACCACATACCAATCTCATACGATTAAACTCATCCCAGATGTCTTTTTAGTGTTGCCGCTGTGTGATACTTCACATGGGTGAAAAATAGAAAGAGCTGTAGGCGAAATTGATTAGATTATGATGAGAGCCCTGTGGTAGCAGAGGTTTATGTGTTTAGCTGCTATTGCTTCACAACTTCACTCATCACTTTTTCTTTCAAGAAAGACACAAGACAAGCTGACTTCCTCTCTCATTTCTATTCATTTAGGACTCATGATGTTAGATGTTTCATTAAAACTGTTTCACAGTCAATTCAGATTCCTGGAATATCAGTATTCTTCACTCTAGTCACTTGCTCAGATTGTACTTGAACTAAAATGGTCACGTATGAAATGAGGAAATACATGTATTTACACAAGTAACAGTGATTTACACTGTGAACACACTCTTCCTCCTCTCTCAGACTCTCTCTCAGGAGCGCATATTCACACATATCATTCTGACTGTAACGCAGTGAATGTGGCAGAAGCCAGAAAGATTTTCTGACATGTACGCAGGTGTTTGTTGACTAGTGGCTAAAACGTATTTAATTATTACATTTACTACTTCTGCTGCATGCTACGATCTAGCAACTAAAACAACTGTAGGGTGTTTGAAACCAAGCTCTCCCTGTGAAGACTTAGATTTAGATTTAGATTTAGATTAGAGAAGTCGGGAAGGCATACACACACACACACAAATACACATACACACAAACACCATTCACGGGGTGCTGCTATGTTATGTTAAACTATGTTATTTACAGAGAGACAGTTTTCCTTTCTGATATCAGCATGACAATAAATAAAAGCCTTATTCACAACAACAAAGTTAATTGTTATCAAAAAAAAGACAGAGGGAAAAGAGGCTCTTACCATCATAGCACGGCTGTCTTCTCTGTGTGTCTCGCAGACTGAGAATGAAAGACTTCCTCCTCACAGAGTCAAACCGACAAAAGCTCGAGGGGCGGAGGGAGCTGTGTAACCACACTGTAAACCACAGTCAGCAGTGTATACTGAAAAACCTCAGCCTGAATGCCTAACATAGTCCTTTACTGATTATACAGAATGTGTTGTATCTTTGAACACAACATATTAGCAACAATTATAAGACTGTATTTATTTTACCTTACTTATTTACGATAGCGCAGCTTCAGAGTGGCTTCCTCTGAATCATGTGGGCGTGTGGATTGTGTGCTTTCACTACAATGGTGACATCAGACTTCCTTGTTTCTTTTGTACATACCTGCTCAGTCTCAGCTGACAATGTTACATGGATTCTTTGGAAGAGATCACAGTCAATGTCAAAAACAGCATTGTGTCACAAATTCTATAACTTGTTAATCCACACAGAGTGCTCAGTTAGGGGGAAGAGGAATCTAAATATCAGAGTTAACCTACGTTTAATGACCCGATCAACCTTTACTACACAATCTTATTTTGGACATAACCTAACTTGTTGTAATATAAGCCAGGAAAACATCAAGGGAACACTCCTTAAGCTACAATAAAATTGCCTTCACTGTCTAAAATTTGACAAGAATGTCAAGGCAAATGTTTTATTTGTATGGCCAATAGAAACTTATTGTCTTGCTTTTCTTTGCTCAAGAGAACAGATGCCTAAATCAATTCAAAACAACTTTTATCAAACAGGGTCATATGGGAGAAGTGGAAACAGTCAGTTTCCTGGGTGTGTAATAAAATGATATTTTATTGTGAAAAGAGGAAGTCTTCTTCTGTCAGTAAACTGATAAGAGGCAATCGTTAACATGCCGTCTAGTCTGTTTCATAATAAATCGATAAATATTTCACCTTTTTTGAGCAGTAATTGTAACCTATTGTGCCACTAAGAGCAGCTTTGAATAGTGGGATACAGCAGTAAGATGCATATGAGATTTTACTGCAAATATCAGCAAATATCTCTAATCTGTCATATTCCAAGTTGCAGTGATTGGTTTTAGGAAGGTGCTACAAGTTGTGCTCAAATGTCTGTGTGCCACACAATATCTCAGATGCTTCTCATCAGATTTTCACAAAACAGCATTGCTCCATTTTGACACCAATGCCGGCGATTCCGACATTTACTTGATACATTTTCCCCAAACTGGAGGGAGTGTACAATGGATTACTTTGACCTGTGCCTTTTTTGAGTTGAAGTGGCCTGTGTGTGGCATCTTTCTTAGACACAGGTGGTGAGCTATTTTCTCAAATACGTACCGTATACTCCCACAGCTGGTTTTCTCATAACACCCCTGCTCCATTAACCACTATGATTTCACATTCAGATTTTTTTCTTTGTTCTTCTCCCACATTTGGTAGAACATGTTTTCACTTCTGCTTTTCACTCCCTTTGTTATGTCGAATGACAAATGCTAGAATAAGTCCGGTAATGATTCATTTTCATTACCCACTTAATTCCCAATAATCGGAATTCAAAAGGTTTATCGTTCCCAGTTCCCAGCCAACTGGCCTAACGTGGATATAGACACTGGACAGAATTTCTAATGTGATAATTCGGACCCTCATTGCATGTTTATGTCACCCGAGTTTCTCCTTGCACTCTCTCCTTTACAGCTTCCGCTGACATCACAACACTTTCCACTGAACAGTTTTGCCCCCAGCTGGAAATGGCTCTATCCCAGCTGTGTGTGGGGGGGGGAGCAATTATTGACACGAACAAGTCTCTAAAAACAGCATTACAGGAGGATAAGAAGAATAAAATGTTGTTGATTTGTTGGGAAATTACTGATTACTTGCTAACAGTGCCATTCCTGAATTCAGCCATACCAGCAGAATTTAGGGAAGATACAGCAAACAATAAATCCCAGGGAATTTCCTGTATCCCTGATAAATTTGAGAAAACTTCTCAGACAGGAGAGCCTCAGCCTCACTTGCCTTCTTCTCTCACTTGTATTACTTCAATTTACCCTGTTCACTTCTTTTTAGTATACTACTGTATATCTAGTATCCTTTTGAATCGTTAGACTGCAAATGTTATCGGTAATGATATAAGATAATTCTTTATTGATCCCCCATAGGGGAAATTATGTCTAATGAAAGTTAAATAGTCCCTTTACAGAATGACTGTAAGACAGAATGTGTTCTTTTCTTGGTATAGTGGAGACAAGTATGTTTGTGGGAGGTAATGGCTGTTTCTTGTAATGTGTGGTAACCACCTAACTCTTAAAGCTTTATGTATCATATGAGAGGGTATTACAACTTTGACATCCAGGTAAACTTTACACAATGAAACAATTGAAATATAATAATATTATATAATAATAACAGCATGCATATTACAAAACAGACTGCAAGGCATGATAGAAGATCTTCCGTGTAACATAGGCCCATAAACACTCACAGGCTCCCTTACATCCTTGCTTCGGGGGTGAACAAGAATGTGTTGGCTAGTGTGCAGCATGTGGGAGGACAGGCTCTGAGATCACAGTCATATACCCAGAAGAGTTAATAAACAAATCAGTTCTCATCATTTGGGGGAATTTTGAAACCCAAAAGCAATCCTATTTTAACTATTACCAGCTTTCTTTAGTAACCTCCCATCTGAGAAGTGTTCCCTTTAAATTGAAGCGCAATGCATATTGCTGTTGTAGTAAATTGGGGGAGTGTGAACTGCACCAAAAAAATGGCTTGTAACCAAATGATAGTTCAATTGGCAATAGCAAGGAGCTGTTTTGAAGAAAGGCGTAAGAGGGAGACATGGTTATCAGTTATTGTTCATCTTACATCTCAGCAATAAAGATAAAGGCCTTCATACTGACCTCATTACTCTCTCTAGAGCTTCAGCTATTCTGTAAACGTGCAGTTGGGTGTGAGGACACTGTGACAACAGAATGTCCCTTCGGTCTAAATATGGTCAGTGGCAGAAATGAAACCCCACTTACGTGTCAAGGGAATCCCTGAGTGTTGTGTGTGTGGGTGTGTGTGTGACTGAGTTTGAATACTAAATGGCTATGTTTACACAGGCTTTAATTAAGATTGGCAAAAATCACTTCCTGATCTTAATGTTTCTGACTCAGGATTGAGAATTGTTACCTGACTCCATTCTGAGCAGTTTAACCTCGGGATTAAAGCCAAAAATCTATATACATGCAACAAAATACTATATGCTATAACCCATGACCAGCTGGATCACCAAGTGGGCCAGCCCCTCTGGCTTATGGTCCCCCCTCGGTTTGTGGTCCTTTTATCAACTGTAACTTTGTCACAATACAGGAATATGTATTTACAAAGCAAATTATCAACTGACATGATACGGGCCATAAGGTAGCTCAGTCTTTCCTATCTGACACTGAAGCCCTGTCTTGAAGTTTTACAAGACAAGATCATTTCAGTTAATATTTTAAGCATATTCCAAAATTAAATTGTGTTCAAATTCATTACCTCACAGCAAAACCAGGTAATCCGGCATATAAACACTGCACAGTACACAATGTACAGAGAAGAAGGGGAACAGTGGGCTAATAGGGACCCTGTAATTTATAAACATTTATAAATAAAACGAGATTTAAACCTGATCTTGTCTATTAAAATGACCAAAAAAATGTCTTGCATGATCAAAATTAACTTGCAGTATCAGTGTCAGTGTCATCAGTATCAGTATTATAACACCTTGAGCTTCTCAGAAAGATCATGGGAATAAAAAGACCAATACGTCTAAAAACATGAGTGAAACAAAACAGATAATCCTGCGTGGCTCTGCGCCTATTCTACGTAAACGTACGTACATTACGTAGCAGCCCAATTCCGCTGTGTCATGTGGTAAAAAGGGTCGTAGTTGCTACCTGGTAACCACGCAAGCATAATCTTGTAGCGCACAGAGAGACGAGCAACAGATTGGTACAGCTTTACTCCATGAATGAAGTTACAAAAAGCTCCCAAAGTGGAACATTTGGTGGCAAAACGGTATGTAACCAAGCTTTCTATTAGCCTGCTAACGCGCTGAAGTCCAGCCTGCTAGCTAAAAATGCGTAACTTTAATTCACAGAGGCAGTGAGCTAACGTTAGCTAGCTAGCGGATGTTACCAGCGCTCCTATAGCCATTGCTTTGCTATTATGCTGCACCATAACTTTGCAGACGTTATTTGAGTCCTTCTCATGCAAATATAAGTAGCTTCTTAAGCAAAGAGGACTGACTGAACGCATGCTGGATTTACAAGCTAACGTTGTTTTCGCGCTAGCACATTGAAGATACCAACGTTAGCTTAACAGTTTGGCAGCATCACTTTAAAGACGCTAACTGTTAACGTTACCTAACAACCTTTAGGGCAAAGTAAGTAATTATAATTTAGAGAATAGAACCTGGAAAGTTGAGCGTCCATGTGGTTAGATGTGTGGTCTCAAAGCTGGATTATCTCCTTGTTTCTGGATCGGCAGGATGCAAATTTACGTTTCGTATTAGGTTAAAGCGTAATTAAAGTTTGAGACATGGTCCCAGTTTGTGCCTCTCGTGGATTATCAGGTACTATGTAGGACTGGTCTTGATGCAACAGCCAGTTGTAGCCTGGTTGAAAGATGCTAACGCTCATTAAAATGAAGAAGGCTTGATAAACAGAAAGTTCAAAAGTCTGAAGAATCTGTAGGAATAATCTTGAGACTTAAAAATGAGCTGTTGAAGTGTCTATTTTACATAATAGCTACCATTAAGCCACATCCCTCTCATAGTGTGGTCCTTTACAATGTTTTTTTTTGTATATTACAGATTTCTCTGCATCAATACACTATTGCAGCTGAAAGATGCCCCATGGTCCAGATGATGCTCGCAAGAAGTTTATCCTGGCCACAACTGGGAACTTCTATGGGATAAAGCCGTCATCGTCCCTAGCTGACTGCCCAGAGCTCAATAACTTCTTGGATGATGGAAATGAGTTTGTCCTGTCTGTTAGCAGACATGACAATGACCTTCACTTGTCTAATAAGGTAACACAAATGTTTCAAGTGTTATGTTAAGGTTTCCTAGTGTGGAGCAGTGTATCTGTGTGGAAAGATTTCTCTAGTTCATAAGGCAAAATCCTAACCTTAAATGTATGTTTGTTAATTGGTTAAATAGACTAAATACATATAATGTACAATGAATAAGCCATTTAAGTCAACACAATAGAAAGCAGACATTAAGGAACATTTTTTCTTTTTAAACGAGTCATCCTCCTTTGTCAGATTGATGCATCGGGGGACAGTAGAGAGAAGGTGCTGGTGTTCTTCAAGCTGCATCCCACAGTGATCACAGAAGACAACCTTCACCAGAGCCTCCTTGTGTCGTCCATGCTGGAGTCTCCCATCAACACCCTGTACCAGGCTGTAAGACAAGTCTTTGCACCTGTACTGCTGAAGGTGAGCCTTTCCCTGCGTATTAAAGAATACCATAGATGCATCCGATAGAATTAGTCAAAACATTTCCTTTATTTGTAGTTGGACTGTTAAAATTGAAAAGAAAGTAAAACCTAGGAGAGTTGAAAGCACATTTTTGTAAATGAATATTGCAACAGCATTATGATACACATGTTTCCTCTAAAGCTTTTGACAAGGGATTTTGCGTTGCCCTAATAAAGCAGGAGCAGAAGACGAGAGTATTTAGCCTCAAAGTTGTGCCTCTCTTTCACTTCTGTCAAGGATGAGAGGTGGCGTTCAGCATTTGACCCCAAGCTGGCACGGCTGCTGAGTGAGCTGGAGCTTGGCCTGGGCTCAGTGGTCCGCCAGTCTGGAGCACAACCCTCTGCCAAGAGGGGCTGCACGGAGGAAGATGTTCTTGGTATGCATAAATATATTTTTGCTGAAGGAAACACACAAGTCAGTATAAAAGGAAAGTGTTTACCATAGTTGTATAATGGTTTGATCTGAGTACTAGAGCAGAAAGATAATCCTTACATCTGGAAGCTGTGCTGATATTCTCTCACAGCTAAACTTTAATGGACAACTACATTTCAGTTAATTACTGACTTGTAACCTTTTGGCTTAAGACTTTAAGCTGTACTCTATACATAAAATTTGTATGCATCTCTCAATGTCGCCACTCTTAAAGAGTTAATAAATGTGTGGCTAAACATGTTCACATTGTAAAGAAAGTTGCCAATTAAAAATAACAACAAAAAAAACTCTTAACTGAATCTGATAAGAACCAGGACACATTCTGATTTTAACAAGATGTACTAATATTTCTTCCACTCTGTGCAGGCATCCTGACTCCCAGTGATGAATTCCAATACTGGGCCGATCTCTCTGAGTCTGCAGAGAAGAACAGTGTGAGAGAACGGGCTGCACATTTCACTGAGCAGTTTAAACCCATACAAAAGGTGTGCATGCCTACCTTTATGTGTCAGGACTGGCTGCATGAAAAAAGAAGCTTAAAGTCATTACATTTACTACACATTGTTTTTATATGTATACAAGGTGGTTGTGAACTGAATTACAATTACTAAGATGTGATGTTGTAACTGTACTAAGCAATGATTCCACAGATACATTGGAAAAAGGAATTCATTACATCTTGCTTTGAAGTTTGGAAGCCTCAAAATTGTCTTAACATGTAAATTATCATATATACTTTTTTGAATAGTGTTTAATAATTGTTCTAGAAGTTGGTATTTTCATTTGCAGTGAACTAAGTGAGAAACTAAAACTAAGCTTAGACCTGAACTTCATTAACACACTAGACTATGTGTATCTTTGTGTTTCCTCCAGGAGTATGGTGGTCTTGATGGCTTGTCTATGTCTGATGTTGTGGATCTAGTGGAACAGAGCAGAGACACTCTGGATGATGTTTGGAGGCAGACTGATATTGAGCCTTATCTGGAAACACGCATGGTCCGACTCATGGACGTTATCGGTGTGACTCTCTCACGCTTACACAAGCCAAAACCAGGAATTGAAAACAAATATTTGCTGATGTTTTTGAGATACATTGTGCGTCAAGCCGCCTATGTCTCATAGATGAAAGTAATGCACATCTTTAGGGAAATGAAACTGACTTTGTTTTCCAAGGAACTCCTCAGTACATAATGTGTATACAGGACAAGCCTTGCCAATAATTAAAACTTTGTAATCTTTTTTTGTTATGTTTGTTTGTGTCTACATATGAAAGGAGGGGCTCTGGGAAGATATGTGCAGAGGAAGCTGAGTGGTCTTAAAATTTTTGAGGAGCCATTTGTATCGATGAGAGAGAACCTGAGAACAGGTGTTGCCATCTGTGAACAATGGGTGGTAGCCTGTGAGCATCTGACTGGACAGGTATGGAAGAGTTCCAAATGGGGCAAAGTATGAACAACATGGTTACACAAATCAAAACCTTTACTATTCCTGTCACAATTAAACACCTCACTTCAGTTCAACCCCAAAGAATGCTTTTTACCATAAAATCTGTCTGAATCTACATCTTGTAAAATAAAAGCTAAAAAATGATCGTGAGGTTGATTGTGGTACACAGTGAAAACATGTTTAATTACCTCTTTTCTCAGGTGTGGAAGAGACATGCCCCCCACCCCTGGAAGGGAAGCAAGCACTACCCACAAACCCTTCACTGCCTTGCAAAAAGATTAGATGAGGTAATAAATGGTTCTGCTCTGGGGTAATGGAAATACTGTGGAATAGTCATATTCAATAGTGTGTAGTTCTCCTTTTACACATGACAGTGTGGTGCAATGGTTTCATCTCATTCAGTGCTTAAAATATGCTTGCAAGTATCCTATTAATTGTCCTTGCCTTGTTTCTGCTTACGTAAAGGAGAAGATGTCACACTGAAGTGGAATTTCCACTTGTTGATATTTATTAGTCAACAAAGAAGGGAAAGTTAACCATAAATGAACTGATAAAGAAACTTTATAACTTTTTCAAGTCTCATTAAATACTTCTTCTATTATACAACACTAATAAATTCATAACTCTCTTTGTTCTGTTTGCTAGTCTGCTATCTAGTAGTTTGTTTGTTTGTATGTATGCGTGACAGTGTGTGGAGTGGATCATTCCATTGCCACCTGTCTAGACTACTGCTTAAATGTGGTACAAATCTATGATGCTGTTAAAACCTTACTTGGCATTTTTTTTTTAGCTAAGTAACTCAACCACAAACTTGCGAAAGTGTCTACATTGATCCAGAGACATATGCCCACTGTCATATAGTGTGGGGAACTATAAAATATCTGCCCTGTTAGCATTTTCCATTGGTGGTTTGACATGAATGTTTGTCAGTTTAGCACACTTACGGAAATCTATATTTTTTAGAATGTTTTGCAAATAAATGTAGAGCTCAGCTGTGTCTCCATCGCTCTATACGCAGCATCTTAGAATTCATCTTATCGTCGAATAGGTCACAAATTGTAAGCCATGTTGTTGACTCCTATGAGCCTGATAATCAAACACATAAATAAAACAGACATCGCATATAACTATTGAATACACGTATGTGAATACACTCTCTTTTTCTGTCTGCCAGGTGGTGACTCTGCGCATGGTTCATGAGAAACTGTTGCGTCTGCTACCAGGAGGCAAACAGCAGGCTCTGACTTCAGATTGTGTTTTTGAACCTTTCTCTGGACTCAACCCTCTGCATTACAATCCCTACACTGAGGTTAGTTGTGGGAAGATATGAGTGTGCATATGTGTGTGCAGGTTGCAGGGGGCCAATTCTTCATTTCATGGCTGCTTAATGACACTTCCAACGGTTTACCATGCAGGCTGAGGGAACCTCCCATCATGCTCACTTACTTATTTGTGTTTGGCTGTAGGCTACAGTGAATTTTCCACCCACCTCATCCTGAATTGACTTTGATCTCATGCATCTTCTATGCAATCAATTAGGCATAGATGAAACATCACTCTTCATTGCAGAGTATGACTGTTTCTTGTCTGTTTTTTGTAGCCTCTTTGGAGAGCAGCAGTGAATCAGTTTGAGCGCCGAATGGCTCCATCAGAGCAGGAGGTTGCTGGCAGACTGAAGAGCTACATTGCTGATGTGCAGGAGAATCCACAACAGGTAGTGAAACACACTGCTTCAGTTCAGGTTGTAAAGTAGTATGTGTGGGTGCGTGTTGACGTTGGAACTTACCGTATGTGTCTGTGGGTGGGTGTTTTTTTTGTTTGTTGTCTAGTTGTTGCAGGTGTTTCAAAAGCACAAGGAGTTGATCAGACGTCCCACCATCAGCAAAGAGCTTCAGTCAGAGAGAGAGACCCTGCTGGCCAGACTGCTGGACTACAACAAAGGTACACAGTTCTGCCTCAAAGCGCTTTTGTGTTTCAGAGGAAGTGAGTGAGTTATTGTGCCTACACAGGGGAACAAAATACTTAAAAGGTGAACAAACCCAGTTCATGCTCTGTGTTCATGTACTTAAATAAAGGTGCTGAATAGATTCACTATTGGAGAATGCTGCATTTTTTTTAATCTAACATTGTTATTGTCCATACTAGAGGTTTTCAAACGGTAAGGGGAGAGTTGAAGGGGAGGCTTGGAGGGACAGATGTGTCAGACACAGTGTCAGACTTTGAAAACCCACATTCCAGACCATAGTGGCACATTTAAGATTTATGCATTTTCCTAGGTTGCTTCAGAAATGCTTTATTTTTAATGGGCCACTAAGATACCAGAGTGGTTAAAGTATGCTTCCTGTCATGTAAAGGGTGTGTCCCTAAAACAGATGCATCTTGATGCATCAAAAATTTTGATTTCTATACATGATTTATTTTTTTATCACTGTGTAACAACTTGCTTCTTTTTTACTTCTCTGTTCAGCAGCAACTACAACCAAATGTTTTTCCTCCAAATCTGGGTGGAAATGTGAAATCTGGTTTCTCATATTTGTTGCGTTCCCAGTATATTTTAGTTTAGTTAGGCACAACTTGCATCCAGTGTGGCTCTTGTTGTGGTCCCTTTTCCCTTCAACCTGATAGAAGCCAAAATGCTTCCAAATGCTGTAGTTTTCAAGCCAAGGTGTGCCGGTCAGACTGTATCCCTCTGCGGTTGCTCATGCTCAGCCTTCCTCACTGCAACTCAAGACATAGCCTAGCTTAGACCGTAAACACAACGCACATGTTTATGTCCATTATGTTTCACCATCCACTTGGTTCAGCCCTAAGGAACCCAAAGCCTGG
Organism: Holacanthus passer; assembly: GCA_025331565.1. NCBI lineage: Eukaryota > Metazoa > Chordata > Actinopteri > Pomacanthidae > Holacanthus > Holacanthus passer. The sequence continues at coordinate 2,268,565 of JAFREQ010000004.1, read as the reverse complement.
GCTTACAAAATTGTTACAGGTAATCATAATGTTGAGAATTGGGTTTTAAATGTCTGATTATTGAGTTTTTGCATTGAGACATAACCTTTCAAGAGAGAACCACAATCCATCTAATAATCAATTTTTTTTTACCCCTTCCCTAATAGTACATTATTTGGAATAAATGTGTTACCTGAATGCTAAATGTAAAAATGATGTGTATGATGTAGGGAAAGTCAGTGATGACATGCTGTTGTTCCTCATCTTTGTTGTTCCTCTCTGCTTTTTAGGCCTCAAGAGTGACTTTGAGAGTCGTTGTCATGGAGGTCCTGGAGACAAGTGTGGACCACTCATTGGCAGGAACCTTCCTGAGGTGGTCAACAAAATTGTCTGGGTCCGACAGCTCATACATAAGGTACCTAAGTGTGTGTGTGTCTGTGTCTGTGTATGTTCACATGCACACAAATACTGTATGTGACTGACCACCAAATAATTGTGACGTGTACAAGAGAGTAGTAAACAGATGGTGATGGTATGAAAATGACTGATAATACTAGCTTTTTACTATTTATTTCATTCTTCTGTTAGGTTGAAGACTCTGTCCGCATAGCTGAGGCATTGCTCTCAGATCTGTCTGGGTTCAAAGGGTTCCTGCATTTCTGTGATGACCTGCTTGAAGTTCTGAGGGCATATGAACAGGAACAGTTTGAGGACTGGTCAAGAGATATACTGTCCGGACTGGCTGACCCAAAGTCAGGCATCAGGTTGGAAACACTGCATACTGTGACCTCATCTAACAAGATAAACAAGAAAAGTTCAGAGCAACACTGAATTTCATCTTAAATGTTCATCAATCGAGCTCCCTCCCTTTGTATAGTCTCCAGGCCAGTAACCGTGTGATGGACCTGGACCACGTAGATGGCAGACTGAAGATCCAGTATTCAGACAGACTGGTCAGCCTCCTCAGGGAGGTCAGGCAGCTGTCTGCGCTGGGCTTTCCCATCCCAGCCAAGATACAACAGGCTGCTAATACTGCAGACAAATTCTACAGGCAAGCCATTGTCCTAAAACAGGTGAGATTGTAGGTCTCACACACATAAACACATATTCTTTCCTCATTTATTTATTTTTTTATTTCTGCCTGTGTTTATTGTTGTAACCTATCTAAAGTTCATATTGAAACAAAGTGTTGCTGTGTTGTAGGTGGCCCATTTCTACAACACCATTGACCAGCAGATGATTCCCTCTCAGAGACCAATGATGCTTGGTCTTGCCCTGGCCTTTGAACAGGTCATCAAGGTACTGCACTTTGCATCTTTTCTCCCCTCTACCACTTTTGTAAATTTCCCCATTGTGGGACTAATAAAGGAATATCTATATACACACAGCTGGAAAAGATTGTTTTTACTTTCTTTAAATACGATAAAAACGTTGTTATAGTAGTAATAATAATATAATAAGTTTAACGCTATGAAAATGGAATTATAACTTGGCAGTTCCTAATAGTTATTGTGGACATGAATCATGCAATAAAAGGGGAACAATCCTTTTCTAACTTTTTTTATAGTTTGTAGAAAGGTATAGGAACTAAAGTTCCTGAATTTTATTTAACACAACAACATATTTTGAACAAGAAACACCTATAAATTATGACTGGCATTGATTTTTTTTTTTTTTTTGGACTGGGGTTACTGTTTTTGCTTTTCTTTGTCAGAATCCTCGTTCTCAGTCAAAGGAATCAAGTGGTAAACTGCAGATCACTTGGGACAACCCCAAAGAGTTGGAAGTTTACATCACCAAGCTGCAGTCTGCTGCTGAGAAACTCTCCACCGAGAACAGGAAGTTACGCAAATGGCACACTGACTTCGTTGACAAGGTTGTAGCATGCAAATATATTTTGACCTCAGACCTCTGACTAAATGGTTGAATACAGAGGGAGTTAAGAATTTTAATTATTTGTTGAAATTCTTTTGAACCGTAATCTGACATTAGTGACTAAAGTCTTGCTTTTGTGTATTTGTTGGTACACCTGTGGGTACATTTCTCAGGTGGTGACACTGATGAATGTGGACCTACTGAGACATCAGCAGCGGTGGAAGGATGGCCTTCAGGACCTCCGAACTGGCTTTGCCACTCTGGAGGCTCAGGTATTGATTACAGTCAGAAATATATGTGTGTTTGCCGCTTGGTCATTTTTACTGAAAAAATGATTTCAGTATTCATGATGATAAAAATTGGAAGAAAATGAGAAAGTTCACCTGGGAGCTCTGTGGTTATTGTGATTGTCATTGTAAATAACCATGATTCAAAATGATTTTAGTGCTTGTTACTGAGCTTTTCATTGGACATTACACAACCTGTACAACAAATCTTAATTATCTGCCTTGGAAAGCTAATACATGTATGTGTGTGTGTACAGGGCTTCCGGTCTGATGACATGCGGGCATGGCGTCAGCACTGGAACCATCAACTGTACAAGGCTCTTGAACACCAGTACCAGACAGGACTGGAAGCTCTGAACAAGAACCTGCCTGAAATACACATAGACCTCACTTTCAAGTCAGTACACACACTTTCAGTCTCACTCTTTGTGACTCTCGTTCCGTCTCTCTATGCATTTAGCTCTCTTTGTGTGGGTCATCATCTTTTTCTCTTCCCCTTTTCTCCTCATCTTCAACCACAAGAACTTGTGACTTTTTTTCCCCACCCCCAAATTATCATACTTGTATGACGATGTCACTTCTGTCATTGTCACTGTCTATCTTTGTCATTCCATCCCTCTCCTGCTAATACATCGTTGATTAGTGTGGATTAAAGAAAAAATGCACCTTTTCCTCATTGTTCCTCTCCTTCTTGTGAACAGGCAGGGCCGTTTGCAGTTTCGCCCGCCATTTGAGGAGGTGCGTGCGCGCTATTTCAGGGAGATGAAGCGGTTCATCTCAATCCCAAACCAGTTCAAAGGGGTCAGTGCTCCAGGGGAGGAGCTTATCTTCAGCGTCATGATTGATAGAAATGCCTCGGGGTTCCTCACCATCTTCAGCAAGGCCGAGGACCTCTTCAGTCGCCTGCAGGCTATACAACACAAGTTTAAGGTGCCTGTACAATAGATGATTTTGACATTCATAATGATTATGACTAGACTATTAGTCAACCATCCTGTTAAAAGAATTTTTTTAAGAATTCTATGAATTATAAAGAGAAGTATGACAAAGGTTTTTATTTGTACTATACAAAATGAAAATATTTTAGTGCATTACATTCTGTGGTAAGCCCGCTGTTCTTTGACACTAAAGAGATTTGAGCCTGGCCTCTGAGGTCGAATTTAATATTACCTAATAGTTATAGAGTGCAAATTGATCAATAGTTTCTTCTGGTAGTTAAGGATTTGTGTATTGTATTTTACACAAATGCTAACTGAAAAACCTTTTTTCCTCCTTTTGCTCATTGAAGCATTACAATGGGCCATTGCTGTGATGTTTTCTTTGAAAGAGTGCAACTTGCATTAGTCATGCTTCTCTATTCATGCACTGAAGATCTGTTTGTTTTCATTGTCAGCATTTTTCCCCTTTATACTACCCTGACAGAACAGTGAGCACAGTATATTATCTTTTCTCGTCTGACTTCAGCCATGCATAAGTAAATTGTGAGGGGAATCCCTGAACACCAGACTTCCCTTTTGTCCCCTCTTTACTTCTGTTTTTATTTAGTCATCTAAGACTTCTTGTTATGTGTAGATTCTATGTCCTTTGACACAGACACATTTATATTTGGGATATGTGCACTGTACCCAACCCCTGTGATTTTTTGCGTGTGTCTTGTAGGAGTGGGTGGTGTTGGGTCAGGTCGATTTGGAGAAGTTAGTGGAGAAGCATCTGAATTCTGTGCAAGACTGGGAGAGAAACTTTAAGGCCCTGAAAGCCAGAGGGAAAGAGTCAGAACGTCTGCCCGGGTACGTAGCACACATAATAAACACAAGTTAATATAATAAAGTTAGACCTGTTTTGTAAGCCTAAGTCTAAGATTTAATCACGATACTATTATCTATTTTGGTATCTAAAGGCAGATCCCTTGTTAAGAGTGATTAGTAAAGCCTGGCCACATTTTGTTACCAGTACATGCTGGATCTGCTAATACAGGTGTGGGAAGGATTGTTTGATCATAGAGCTGAAGACCAGACATCGAACTCCACATGGAATATTTAAAAAATTCCAAGCTCACTTCGACTGGTTTTTAGAATCCTTTTCACATCCCTGTCTGCCTTTCAGTAATGAGCAAGACTCATTTTCTTAATCTTGAAACTCAGAATTCTTCTTTCGCCATTTCTTGCTATCTCCCTTAGCAGGATTACACTCGCTTTGTCTTTGAGTTCTCTTAAGGTGAAATGCCACATTGACACAATTGACACCACAAATACAGGTAATTTACATCATAACAAGTTACAGACACTGATCTTCTGTTTCCTCCTCTGTCAATCAGGAAAGAGTGGAGTGTATCTGAGTCATTTGTAGCTGACGTGTAATTTCCCTGAGCAGAATTAAATTCGCTTCTTTGATTCAGTTGTTAAGTTGAAAGGTCACACATTAATTTACTCCACAAGTACTGTAAATATTTACCCCAACAATTGACAAGCACTACTCTGTTCCTTCTTCCTTTGTCAGTCAGGAGAAAGTAGACTGTATTACAGTCAACTGTGAGCCAGTAAAAGCTGTCATCGATGACCTCATCCAGAGGCTGTTTGACTTGCTGCTTTTATCGCTCAGGAAGTCCATACAAGGTAAAGACAAACAACTGAATTGTCTTTTTACTTTGAGGTTTATTTTGTGCATGTGAGAAACATATAGGTATATCTATGCATGTATATGGTAACTAATTTCCCTTGAAATATCATTTTTGAATCAGGTTGTCAGTGCAATCTACACGAATCACAAGCCAAACCTTTCCCTATTTCCTTTTCGTTCTGTGTTCTTGTTTATTTCGTTTTTTGTTTTTCATTCTCTTGATCCAATGACATCCCCTTTCATCTTACTTTCTCTTTCCTTTTCTGTTTCCTTTACTTTTTGTGTGTCTTCCTCTCTCCTGCTTGCAGGCCACACGCAGGCCATAGACAGTTTTGTTTTAGAGTCAATGGAGGCCTTGTCCACCCGACCAGAGAGCATGGACGAGATTGGTGCGGCCAGTGTCAAATATAGCCAGATACTATCCCGCAAACCGGAAGTAAGTCAAACACACTCCCAAATTCTGGCTAGGAACTTTCTTGAATGATAGTAGTAATGCTTGATGTTTTCCAAATAGGTTTCTAATACCCCCTTATTCAGCATGGATTTTAGAAATAAAAGTTAATTTTTCTACATTCGGTTAAATCTTGTTGCTGCCTGTCAAAGACATTTAAAATGAAGTCTTTTGTTTGTGCTTATGACATGACGTGCATGTATTCATAAGTGTATGGGCATTTTTGCTTTGCGTCTTGTTATATTTTAGATGTTTGATATCTAACAGTGTCTTGTCAGTTAAAGTGGCATGGGCCAAATGTTTGATATTGAAAAAACTATCTAACAATATTCTATGTATGTGTATAGATCCTACCTCAGTTCCAGTGTGCTGAGGAGAAGAACCGCTTATTACGAGCGGTGGCTGGAGCTGGCTTGGACTCGCTGTCCTCACTGAGGGCCAAGTGGGACAAACTGGAACTTGTCATGGAGAGCCACCAGCTCATGATCAAAGAACAGGTGACATAAACTCACAAACGTACACATGTTGGATCCTGATTTAAAACTTATTACCAATTTTCTGTAACAGCAGCTTTCTGTTTCCACTTATTTATCTAAAGTCTTTCAACTCTTTTTCTCCTTCTAACTGTCTTTTCCTTTGTCCATTTACCCCGACCACCCGTCTTGGCTGTGTTCTTGTGCTGCATGCTATCCGTTGCCCTGTTCCTTCTTCAGGTTGAGGTGATGAAAAGTAATGCCACTGGCCGTATCGACGCCTACAGGGCGGATCTGGAGCGGTTTAAAGCACGATGGGACCAGCTGAAGCCTAAAGATGAGATGCTTGAGACCAGTGATCATGCTGCCCTTCTTGCGTGCCTCCAGACCATCAGGGACAAGCAGCAAGAGTTTCAGGAGCTAGAGCTTGTGCGTAGTAAACTGATGTAAGTTCTTTTTTAATATACTGAATTTAAATTTTTTTTTCTTTATTGAGAGTCCGGACAGCTGAGAAGGATGTTTATTGCCTTCATCTTTTTAGAAAATGCTATAGTTAGATAAAATGTGGTTATGCTGTGGCCAGACAATAGCTTAGATAAATTCTTTTTCTATTAATGGGATTGTGAGTGACTAAAGATGATGTGATAAGATTATAGCTGCAAATTTGACTAATAATTCAGATACACTGTAAAGGTTTGTTACTCAACAGGAAACACATTCTTTATGTATTAATGTCACTGTATTTTCTGCTTTTGTTATCGATAGAGATTTTTTGTATTATTACTAATGCATTTCCACTGCACCACACCTAACCTGAAATGATGAGCAATACTATATTATTCAGGGCCTCCACCCAATTACGCTACAGCCCATAGCACCATACAGAGCAGCTGCCTCAGACTTGAACTTCCATAAAAGCTGAGTTGTTTCACAATCTTCCTACAAGACCAAGTTTTAGTGCCTTTACTTCAGGTCTCAACAGTCAAAGAAATAAAAAGTGTTCATCTTAATCTTAGTTGATAATAACATCCTAACCCAGTGATGAGTCCCTCTGCTGCATTGCATTTGACAGCACTGTTGGATAAGGTGGCAGTCAGACTCTCCTCTCCTCTCCTCTCCTTTCCTCTCTTCAGTGAGGACTGCACCTATTTTGACTTGGAGGCTCCAGATTTCTCTCTGGCAGAAGAGACAAAAAGAGACATGGAGGACTACAGCCAGATGTGGGGTCTTTATGAGGAGTGGCAGCAGGGTTTCACAGAAAAGGCCCAGGAGGACTGGATCACATTTAGGTAGTGGGTCCTTTTCAGGCCTGCTCTTTATGAATCTCAGTCGTCTTAATTTGGCACTGTTCTTGCACAAATTTTTTGTCACTGCTCTGTGTTAATGTGTATGTTCCTCTTGTTTTACAGGAGTAAGGTGTATGTGTTTGAGGAGTTTCTCTTCACATGGCAGGACAGACTTAGGAAGCTGGAGCACCCTACCGTCGTGTCGGTTAAACTCCAAGGGGAAGTGGACAAATACAAGGTACACCATTGTACAGCTGATGAAATAATGTACTGTATGATTGTCTTCTTTTCAGTTTGAGTGTATTACAGAAGAAAAAGGCTACAGGTCAAGCATGCAAGCAAGGCATTTGAGCAGAGTTTAGGCTACAATGTGAAAGCTTTGGACGATCTAGCTATTCTTAGAGCCTACAAGGGTGTTCAAATATTAGGTTAGTTGTGGAATCACCAAATTCAAAAGGGTTCTTCTTTTGGGAAACATACATTAGGCCAGAAAAATCATGACAATCAGCCTTATGGAACATACTTTGTTCAAGTAAAGACCTTTGTGTGGCATAACAAAAAAGGTTACCTAAACCAGAAATACATGTGAATGGTAGTGGTTAAAGCATTAGTTTTGTAGCAACAATTGTTTTGATAGTGTGTATCATTCCACATCTTTAGATAGTATTTAGTTGTTTTTTTTCACACGTTAATGTCTGCATGTCTAGAACATGGTCCCAGTGCTGAAGTATGTGCGTGGGGAGCACCTGTCCCAGGACCATTGGTTGGACATGTTCCGATTGCTGGGCCTTCCAAGAGGGACGACTTTAGAGAGACTCACCTTTAATGACCTTCTCAGTGTGGCAAATACCATCATAGAAAAGGCCCTGGAACTCAAGGTATATACACACACACACTTATGCAAATACATATACTACATACTAGGTAGAAGCACACACTTCAAAAGGGACGCACACCTCTTTAAATTGTTCAGATTATTTTTGGTCCTTTTAGGTATGGGATGATGATTGATAAAAAATGTGAGTGGTTACTAACATTACCACAGTAAGTGACTGAGGACACTAGGGGGCAGCAGCAAGTAATAAATTGCACATGTACTGATACAGGAAAGCTCATATTTGTATGTTTGTACATGTTCAATCTGTAATTTTTGGACCTCATAGGTTTACAGGAATATCCACGTACAGTGATATTATTAAGTTTTGCATGCTGATGTAATATAAGAATTTTTGTGTTTTTGAACAAATTGCAATTAAAAATTAAGACAACTTTTACCTCTCCTCTTACAAACGTCAGTCAAGTGAGCACATCTCTAATCTCATCAGAAAACATTTATGTATCTTGGACTTAGATATTAATTTTTGCTTTTAAAAAGACACTTTTCTATTCAAAAACGTTGTTTCTGTTGTGTTTGGACCATTATGTTGAATGTTTTAACTGATCTGCGGTGTTTATATGTGCTTGTATTTAGGACCTGAACAGTCGCGCCCAGGCGGAAGTGACCATCAGAGAAGCGCTGAGGGAGCTGGATTTGTGGGGAGCTGCAGCTACCTTCAACCTCACTGAGTATACAGACAGCAGCAGGCGCACTCTGACCCTCATTAAGGACTGGAAAGATATAGTCAACCAGGTAGACACACAGGCACACAAAAAACAAATACACACTACATAAGTGTCATATTGAGTCAGGGTTAGACTACGCTTTAATCAGTAAAGTAAATTACAGTTTGTTGTAACTGGTTATAGTTTTATTAGCCCTACTTTGACCATGACCCACTTGTATCAAGCCCACTTACTGCTCCTGGTCTGACTGACTCTGAATCCCTCTGCAACTCATGTTTTTAGTAACTTCCAAACACTGTCTTTTCGCTTTTTACACCAAACACTGATTTTATTGTTACAAATAAACTGGACTTTTTCTTGATTTTGAATCTTGGCTGGCCCATAGACATAATTAATGCCCATTAAATACTAAAATGATGACCTTTATTCTAGCTTTCTTGACCAAGTTGCTTCTCCATAGGATGGGAAATTTGAAAAATATGTCTCAGCTTTGGTCAGCAAAAGAGAGAATGCTGTAAAGTTAAATGCAGGCAGAGAGAGCCTAATTTAAATGTTCACTTTGATGCACTAAAATATTTATTAAGCAGTTTAACAAAGCAGTTAAATGTGAGGGCTCAATATTTTCACAGTTTCATTAGAAAAAAAACAAAAATAATTCTGAAGTGCAGATTTAACAGCTGTGACAGAGTCTACAACTCATCACATCACTGAGTCATATTGTGAATTTCTAATGAATTTCTGAAGTATTTCACCGATGAGGTGCATCCAATAAGAAAAACCCCCAGTCGTTGATAGGGACAATGGGCGAGGTGAAGCACTTCTTCTGCTCAATTAACATTCTCCCATCCACATACCTTAAGGAAGTCTCTGCAAAAAAGTTTCTGTTCTTGCTTTACATAAAAATACAGTTGTTGAACCCATTTTGAACAGGTCCTCTCTTGATTCAACAGTCTTGGCTGAGATTTTATGTTGAGTGCATTAGCACATACTGTATATACAGTACTTTATGAGACATTTTAGTCATGTTTCAGAGCTGGTTGTTAAACAGATCATTTTTCACTAAGTTATTAATGATTTACTGCTGGCAGTAAACTTTCTACCCTTCACTATACAAGTGTGAGTGTGTTGGTATCTTTTGCACCACAAAATGATCTCATATATGGTAAAACGTGAAAAAGGTCGTGATACACATATTCCAGATAGTACAGATACAGATCGTAGCCTGAACATTGAATGACGTACTGTAATTTTCCTATAGCATACCTTTTACATGTTTTCATATATATTTACATATGTATAAATATATATAAAGTTGTCTCTAACTCTTTAATTTTTCTGCCTCTCAAAAAGGTGTGAAGCAAACCTTGGTAAATAGACTTTGAAGGCACAAAAACATCATCAGGAAAATGCAGGCATATCTACCAGCAGCATTAAATGAAATCTTGAGGATTAGCAAACGTTTTTACATCTTAAACTACTCTGTGTCCATCCAGGTGGGAGACAACCGCTGTCTGCTGCAGTCTCTGAAAGACTCTCCGTACTACCACAGCTTCCAAGACAAGGTCAGATCAAAGACTTGAATCTATGAATACACTTTCATCTCTAAGTGCTTCATTTTTATTGTTGGAAAAAGTAAATCTACCCCAGAATTCATGTTTATTAATGATAAAACATGTTTTACCTTTTTTGTATTACAAAATTAATCTTGTATTGTCAATGTTTTTTTGTTATTTGTGGTTCACTGATATATCTCATGGTTTACAAATCCGTCATGAAGGAGCACTAACCAGTGTTTTGTGTATATCCAGGTCAGTCTGTGGGAGGTTCGTCTGTCAGACTTAGACGAGTACCTGCTGAGTCTGAATGCCATCCAGAGGCGTTGGGTTTATCTGGAGCCTATTTTTGGACGAGGGGCATTGCCCCGGGAGGAGGCCCGCTTCAAACGGGTTGATGAGGACTTCAGGTACTGTGTATTTGTGTGTGACCGTATCATTTCACACCGAGAGCTTTTCCTCCATATTGCAAGTCTGTTGCCAACTAGAGTGTGTTTTGCTGTACGATTATTTTTCTGTTTAAATTTAAGGTTCATTTTGGCTGATATTCAGTATAACACTTTGATGGTGGGCCTTGAGAAATGGACAAATAGAATTTGCTTTACATGCACATTCAGTAATAAAACACTGTGTCCTTATGTGTAACAGGTCTATAATGTCAGACATTCAGAGAGACAACAGAGTTGTTTCTTTGAGCTCAAGGGCGGGCATCAGAAACTCCCTGGTCACCATACTGGATCAGCTGCAGCGCTGCCAGAAGTCACTCAATGAGTTCCTGGAGGTACACACACGTGCATTTCTGTGTGCAAAAACTACACCTGTATAACTTGAGTTTTAAGCATCACAACTTCTTTTTTTGTATGTGTTTTTTTCACAGGAGAAGCGCTCTGCCTTCCCACGGTTCTATTTCATAGGAGATGATGATCTGTTAGAGATTCTTGGTCAGGCAACCAACCCAACTGTCATCCAGTCACACCTCAAGAAACTCTTTGCAGGTCAGAAGCCTCTGTTTTGTTCTATTCTGTAGTCCTTTTTCTTATGCTGTGCCCTTTAATGCTATGTTTCATATCTATGTTAGTTCTGTTCTCTTGCCTTCTCCTCTTTCCCTTGTATCCCTTTGTATCATGGCATATTTTGTTGGACAGTGGAAGTAATCTGTGTATATTGTCTATGCAGGCATCCACAGTGTTGTGTTTGATGAGCAGTGTCAGCACATTGTTGCCATGTGTTCTTTGGAGGGAGAAATAGTGCCACTCAGAAATCTCATACGCATCTCCAGCCTTGTGGAGGTAAAGCTGTGGTGCAGAGCTTTGTGTGAATGTACACAGTATACTGTATGTTCTGTGTTGGAGATACAGTATATCTGATTGGACAGTTTGAAAATTTGCATGCCTTACCTAATCTCAGAGTTTACTACATGTGTCTGTTTGTGGCTGTGCCTGAACTGTATTTCTTCTTTCTAGGTGTGGCTAAGTGAGCTGTCTCTGGAAATGAAAGACACTCTGAAGCACCTGCTGTATGAATGTGTGTCAGCAGGGAAGAAAGGAGAGGTGGACCCCTCACGTTACCCATCACAGGTACACACATGCTTTTATTAAAATCCATATACATTTCAAGATACACTATCTGTTTTTTTCTGAATATTCCCAAAGGTTTTTGAGGTAGCAGAGTGTTTCTTCAATGACAGTTCAACTTGAGCAATACTTTACTTACTTCAAATTGAGTTTCAAGACCACATATGTCAGTAATTTTTGACCCAGGATATAAAATGACAGAAAATGTGTGTAAGAATATCTTAATTACTCTGAAGTGTCTTCTTTCTTATTTTTGGTGCAGATTCTGTGTCTGGCTGAACAAATCCAATTTACTGAAGATGTGGAAAGAGCTCTAAAAGAGCAAAATTTGCAGCAGCTGGAGCTGGAGCTCAATGCCAAATTAGAACACTACACTACAGTGGACACCAGCTCTGATGATAACACTAACACAGGTAGGTTTTGTCTGTGTTTGTGTGGTCAATATATGTGTGTCCTTTCAGGCTGGTGTAACTTTTCTCAGAACTTTAGGGATATGGTTAACATGAAAAATGTTGTTTAAACACAAAGTGTTTTTTTTTTTTTTTACTCAAACCTCCAGTGCAGTCTGTGATTATTTGATACAAACAGCCAATGCACTAACTCTAAAGACATCAGTGAACTAGCAGCATACACACTGACTGTGTGTATGGAGTGTCAAAACAGGATCTTCATTTTTTTCTGAAATTTTCCACTACTCTCTGTACATTCATAAAGAGCAGCCAGACAGCATCAGGATTATCCTTTCTTCTTCAAGTTGAAACATTTTGATCTTTTGGATGCGTGCCTTCACCTCAGTTTGTGCCACCTTAGTGACTTTAGCTTCATTTCCACCAAACAGTCCAGTCCAGTTCAGTTTGTTACACATTAGAATGGTTATTTTCGTATTTCGATTGTCAAAATTTGTGGATGGTAGCAACAGCTCAATCTGGCAGTAAACCTATAGTAGAGGTTATAGTGTGACAGCTAATAAATGCTGCAGCTTCTCAAGACCAAGAGCTCCCCAACTGCTGGAAATCTGAAGGGACTTAACCCCGAAATAACAGCCTTGCTTACACGTATGAGTAGTGTCTGCAGGGGAAACACAAAACGGATCTAAGGTTTGCTGCCTTTAAAATTTCATGTTTAGTCTGAACCTGAACACACCCAAAGTAGACAGTTTTGTGCTAACCATAAACTGTATAAAACTAACTAACTGTGCTACCATGTTAGTCATAGCAACTTTATAAGCTGATAATATGTCAGAGTTGTTGAGTGTCAGAGTTCTTCTGACCACTAGTGGCCAAAATAAATGAATGCAGTTGTAAGCATGCACAGGTGTGGCAATGACCTGGGCACCCTTCAGCCATGTTAAATAAAAATAGCTAAATGACGACAGCGATGGTATGAATGACATTGTGTGGTTTCATCGGTTTTGTAGGTTAAATATAAAGACAGCGGGTCCTGATTGTCATAAGCTCTCTATCTGTCTTTCCCTCTGCCTCTTTTCTGTATTCGTAATTTCTAAGGTTTGTTTGTTTTGTAGTGCATACAAAACCCTCCTAGGTGATCCTTGAATTTGTTCAGCCATATACTGTATCTCTCTGTCCTAGTAATGACTAAACTCTGACCATAACCTCGGAATGTCATTCCATATTGCAGGGATAAAACAAATTCTGATGTGAGACTAATGTAAACCAACATCATTTAATGTTTAGACATATTTGTAAATGGTTGTTGCACAGCTCTTTTACCCCTATTTATTTCAACAACAGAGCTTTTCTTTTTTCTGTTAGATCAAGAGAGGGTTTATTCAAAATGGGTTCTCCATTTTTTGGTGGCTGATCACAGTCCTGATAATATTAACCTCTCCAAATTGCATTGCTGTCCTTAAAAACAATTGCTACTTGACACTTGCTTTTTGTTCCATTATCAGGCTCCCTCTTGTGCTGTTAATGATTGAGCTCTGATCAAAATCTTGGGCTGTTACTTAGTACTGAGAGATTAATGCTGAATGACTGCCCTTGTGAGAGTCTCTTGATAGCCAGTCAGACACAAGAGGCCGCAGAAGGGCAGTCCTCTCTAAGGATGCAGATGCAGTGGCTGGCAGGCTAATGTAATGACTTGGGGCAAAATATATGGCTACATAAAGCATGACAGCTGAGTTTTTTCCACAGAGCTTGAATTTGTAAAAACGACTTTTAAATTTAAATCAAGGTTTTTTTATTCATGCATGAGATGAAAAGCTCCCCCACAACCCTTGTAGTGGCATCATTTCATGGGACATTGCTGCCAAATTCCAAATTTCAGTGTCATATGAAAATGTATCTATGAAAGCAATGCTTGTTTCACTTCCTGGGGCCAAATTGTCTTCATCAGTTACTTAGATTTTTGGCTTTTTGACATAATTGCACAATAGCAGATATTTCAGCTCAGCACTGTGATAAGAGGCTGATATATTTGCAGGTAATATAATTCATTTTGTGACTGTCTTGCATTCAAAACTCTACCATCTACACTTGAAATAGCACTAATTTTCATGATAACATCTCATTAAATTACTGGCTCCCTTAAAACAACCAGGTAGGCTGAAGAGGCTTCATAGTGGCAGTACTGATTAAAGCAGCTAAAGTAATGGCAAGAAGGATAATCTAATTACCCAGTCTACATTAATGGGCCATAAACTTAGGCGGGGAGTGGGAGCGATCGCCCCTTTGGCACAGAGACAAGACAGGATGGTGTACACTTGGCGAGATATTTTTTTCTGCTTCTGCGTCTGGGCTGACTTCACTGATGCATTCCTACACTCACAGAATTCAAAGCATCTACCCAGCACATAACAATCGGACCCGCTACAATTTAAAATATGAAATTCCAACTTCAAAAAATAATCCACAGAGAATATTTATGATTCAGAGATCTAAGATCTATTTCTGTATGAAAAGTACTCCCTCATTATAGCCTTACTGGATTTTTGTGGCTATTCCTGGAATTTGTCAGTAAAAATAAATTCTATTGATTATATACGGGCCATTAGATGAGTCATTAAATATGCGTATTTATATGCATAAATAAACATGTTTAGTTAGGATTCCTCAAATATTTGTTGTGACTAAGATGGATGCTTGAGACACAGCATTTCTCAGTCAAACAGTAAACTAAATAAACAACAGTTAAACCACTATTTGTTGGTGATATTGACTTTCCAGAATATCAGTGTGGCCACATTCTTATCTGATGAATAAAGTTTCCTTTTCTAAATTGTTGTTTAATAATTTCATATAAAATATTGGGTTAGTTAACACAGTGGGTGGCCCCATTCATTCTTCTCACCAATCCATACAATTCTGTATTTTCACTTTAAACAGCTTTTTTTTTTTTTTTTTTTTTACAACTAACAAATTCTGCTGTTTTATGGTAACATAAAAGCTACTGCCATGCTGTCTGATTAGAATAACAGCCTTTCATCTATTCACCACAGAGGGTTTATCTTGTTAACCCAAATCAACACTAAATACAGTAGTAATTACTTTACACATTTTTAAAGTAGATGTTAATAAGAATCATACATATTCAGTGTAATTGACCAAGAAAAGGGAGACAGAAAATTACATTACAGAGATCCGTAATGATAATTTAAAAAATAACCACCAGTACTATAAAGAGGCTTATACAGCACTGTGTATAATGTTTGATAAAATGAAAGTGCACGTCTCTTTTTTCATTACAAATGCCAAATAGGTTAGGCCTTTTTGAATATTGTGTATGACATTTACAAAAATGATCCTCTTTTATTATCAAGTTTGTTAATAGGGTAACTTTACCAATTCTGCCATCCTGATATTCATGCATGTCTTCCTGTACAGAGTCCAGTGTCCTGCAGCTGAAGCTGAAGGCGTTGATCCTGGATATTATTCACAACATCGGTGTGGTGAAGCAACTTAGCCAGGCAGGAGTTACCAGCCCTGACGCCTGGGCCTGGAAGAAGCAGCTTCGCTTCTACATGGGAACAGACAAACTCTGCCTCATACATATGGTGGATGCACAATTCAGCTATACATATGAATACCAGGTGTGTTAATATGTACTGTACATATACGTTGGATAGAGTCCTCTTTTGTAAGATACGAGATTTTTTTCTGATTATTTAGAATATAGATTTTTAATGATTTAAAAAAAAAAAAACTAAATTTACAATGACTTGAGGAGGAAAGCAACAAATATTTTCAACTCATTTGTGAAGCAACTAATTTGTGTAATTACAAAATGTGTATTTTGTAATTAAGTGATCAAGTAATTGCCTGGATGAATTTGTAATTGGATGAATTTGTTCTTTGTAGATGGACTTGGAATTTGTTTACTCACATTCATGATTCACTTTTCAGCTGCCTTTAACACTTGCTATATAATCAGATACTGTGCATGCAGTAATACATATTTACATATTAGATGCTCTCATGCATGCACAGTTTATTTTGCCAAACTCTTATAAATAAACAGTGCATACTTACATACCATAGTCACTTGTAGTATCACACATATGCATGCATATTCGTTCATGCTTTACTCAACCCAATCTACTACAAAAATTGAGCTATAGATGTAGTGTAGTTGCATATCTGGGTATTGTAAACAGCAAACTCCTCTGATGCCTGTTTAATGGTAGAGGGTCTTCCATACTTTGGAAATTGCCATTTTGTTACTCATTCAGGGTCTCACAAAAACCTTTTTTTATGTTCCTGGTATATACAGGTAAGAGTTGAATCAAAGGAATGTACTTGAATTCTTATTTTTTACCTTTTGGGGGCACTGTTTATGCATAGATAAGGAACACAAGCTAGACATTTTTATTTCCTTTGCCTGTCCTTCATTTGTTTTTCATTCCTCCCTCTCTTACTCCATCATCTGTCTGTTTGTCTTTATCCTTTGCTGGCCTCTCTCCCCCTCTCTTGTGCCCCCCACCTTTACCTTACTCCTCCATATCTTTACTGCTCTCTGGCCATCTCACTGTTTCTGTGTCTGTTCCTTTCTCACTTTATCGCCCACTTTCTTCTCCGTCCTACCTCTCCTGTCTCCCAGGGGAATGCGGCCAAGCTGGTGCACACTCCACTTACTGATAAGTGCTACCTGACTATGACCCAGGCCATGAAGATGGGGCTTGGGGGGAACCCCTACGGGCCCGCTGGCACAGGCAAGACAGAGTCAGTCAAAGCCCTCGGGGGGCTGTTCGGACGCCAAGTGCTGGTATTCAACTGTGATGAGGTATAAAGATACGCCGAGACAGTATGTGACTTATTTAATGTGTCATCCACCGCTTTATATTGCAGTGAACATGCATACACCTGGCATACATATTTCAGATCATTCAACTTGTGACACACAAAATTGCCAATGAGAACATAGAAGATGAGAAGATCTTTTTTTTGGTTGTGTCTGTCTGTTTTTCAGGGTATCGACGTGAAATCAATGGGACGAATCTTTGTGGGCTTGGTGAAGTGTGGAGCATGGGGCTGCTTTGACGAGTTTAACCGCTTGGAGGAGGCAGTGTTGTCTGCAGTTTCCATGCAGATTCAGGCTATTCAAGACTCCCTTAAACATCACAAGAACACATGTGATTTGTTGGGGAAGGAGGTTAGAAAATAGGAATAGATGCAATCAAACACATTGATTTTTCCAAGCACTGATGCCAAAAAACAGTTACTCACTATTTCTTAAGCCCACTTTTCTGTTTTTCTGCAGCTCTCTCTCACTTAATTTATCTTCTGTTTAATGCTCTGGCTTGTTCATGTACACATACTTAAACACACACAGTGCATGCTTTTACCTTCAACCTTGAGTCAGTGCCTTTCTGTCAAATCAGTCTGAATAAAAACATTTCAGTTTTTATTCATCCATTGTGGAAGAGCTGGTTAGGTCCTTAATCACCATAGTCAAGCATTCAATCATTATGTGTATATATATATTTTCATGCTATAAAATGTATATTATTCTCTTGATCCCCCAGGTGGAACTGGACCCAAACTCTGGGGTGTTCATCACATTGAACCCGGCAGGAAAAGGCTACGGAGGCAGACAGAAGCTTCCAGACAACCTAAAGCAGCTGTTCAGGCCTGTGGCCATGAGCAGGCCAGACAATGAACTCATTGCTGAGGTCATCCTCTACTCTGAGGGCTTCAAAAACGGAGAAATATTGGGCCGCAAACTGGTTGCAATCTTCAACTTGGCCAGGTATTTGTGTGGTCTTTTTTCAGCTTGTGTTAGGATTGAAGTTGGACAGAGTCAGAATATGTGCGTTATTATATTGTCTGTAAACTTATCACCGGACGACTAATTATAGAGTATGTATGTATATGTCACCACTCTGTTTTATTTTGTCTGTGATTCACTAGGTGGTGCTTTTTGTGTTCCAAACTGAATCATTCTGAGGTTTTTGAATTTATTTTAAATTATATATACTGCCACTACAGTTTATTGCAGTGTATTGATTTTGTGGATAGGTTATCCTCTACCTCCCACCCATTAGCACTACACCCAGTACTATAGTCAATTCAGAGTGTGTGAGTATGTGTGAAAATGTGCCTGTATTTGTGTGTCCAGGGAGCTGTTGACTCCCCAGCAGCACTATGACTGGGGTCTGCGTGCTCTGAAGACAGTGCTGAAGGCCTGTGGCAGTCTCCTGCAGCAACAGAGGAGGAGTCATGAGAAGGACAAGAGTAAGACCCCCTCTGGCTATTTTTTTTATTTTAAAGTACAATATTTCTGTGAGGCATTTTTACTTTTCCAATAGTGGTGTGTGACAGTTAGAAAGAAAAGTTAGGAGAAATTGGGTGCTTCTTTGGCTGTGACCTCGGGTCACATTCATTGCTGCCAAAAGTACACAGTATCAAAACTTGTTGTGTTGGGGAAACACAACTGCACAAGGAAACACATTTGGTGCAAATATCTATCAGTGGAGGGTGCATTTGACAAATGGGACTAATGTTGAGCCACATCAGGATTTTACATGTTGGAATCGGCATTAACATGCCATCAAGGATTCTGTTCAGTCATAGCACCTGGTGAATTCACTGAGAACGTCTTCCTGTCTGAAGTTGAAGTTGTGCCAATTAGAGAAATCAATTGGTTTAGACTATAGGTAAACACAAAACCTAAATAAAAGAACATAAAAGAGAGTACAAAGTACAAACTACTTAGTGGTGACACACTGTTTCTAAATGACATCAAACCTAGTTTGGCATGTCTGTACTGCAACTTGATACTTATTGGCCAACATATTCACGCGATATATCTGCAGTATGCCCTGGTGTAAGATAAGATAAGATAAACCTTTATTCGTCCCACAATGGGGAAATTCACAATTGGCCTTGTCAGCTATCTCTCGCTCCTAAATACTGTAATGTTCTCAGTGAGTTAATCCTTTTGAAAACACACAGCAGGATACACAATCAATACATATTTGTGCAATCATTCTACACAGTTTACCCAATGTATTTGTAACAAGTGTCACTGTAAAATTCTAAGAGTCTTCTAGTGTCAGTATTGACAACTGATAATGAGAGCTCCTAAAAATTACAGGTCAGTTTGATATGTCTTCAATACTCAATGTGAGAATTTATTCATGCTTGATAGGTGGAAAAAATAATATAGTAATTAAGAAGAAACCACTCAGGTAACACAAATAGACACAACTGTCTAAACGGCCATTTTACATGAAGTAGTTGTTCAAATCATTATCATTTTGTGCCATTTTACAGTTTCAGGGGATTTGAGTATGTCTGCCATAATTCATAGTAAACATTTATAGACAAGCTCCGGCTCACCTGTCTTAAGTTTAGATGTGCTAACCCACCAGTGGTGACTATAACTGACATCAGTCGCATTGAGGCCGCATAACTTCTCAGAAAGTGATCATCATAAAAGCAGGACCACTCAATTACCAGATACCTAATTTATATGTTAAGAGCTGCCTGCAGGACATGAACCACTGAATCTGTTACATTGAATTAGTTCCCACCTTCAGAAAGCACAGTGGTAATAAAGTAGTATTTTTAGTGATATCCTCTAAGATCATTGTTGATTTGAACATTAGCTACCTAATAACATGATCTTTGAACATTGTTCTCAGTGTTTCAGAAACCTAATTATTGAATCAATAATTAATCAGACAATCCTGATTTTTTTCTGGTTTGTGAGAGCCTGCTCAACAGATGAGAAATAAACACAACACAAAGGCACAATAGTTCTTTCTATAATGTCACGTAATATTTGTAGAGAGAATATATTTGTGAATTTCCCCACTGTGGGACCACTAAAGGTATATCTTATCTTATCTTATATTACACGCTGCAGACAGTCAAAGGCAAACGCAATTTTATGAACCTTTGATGTCTACATAAGATTTGTTTTTATCAATAACTCATATTCACATATTAATTTCTTTATAGTCAGAAAAGTCAAACTGACTGTACTACATTTACATAGCTTATAATGTCCCTGCAGTTTATTGTCCCACATGACTCAATAAAAAAAAGGTGCTTCAGTGTCTCTAAAAAGTGTCCCCTGAGAAGTGCTAAAACTGTTGCACTGATAGTAAGCTTCTGACCTGAGGGACGGAAAGCTGTAGAGCTGATGAAAAGGATTAGAGGATAAGGTGATAGTGAAAATTCGGCAGTGATGGAGATGCTTATCCTGTACCCAACAGGGTCGCACCACAAAATGTTTTGATAATCTGTGTCTCTGTGTGTGGATATCTCTTAAATGCACTTTTGAGAAACACTACGCATGAGTGTACTTGAACATCAAAAGGCTCTATTGACCGGCGCTTTTTCTCTATCACCTGCTGTTGTCCTTGCCCTCTAAATCCTCAAATACAGACACGCCATCAATTGACATTTAGTCCAAATGCTCCCTTTAAAAACTTTTCTTCCCTTGGGCTTTGCACTTGTCTGTACTTTTGTCCTTCTCCATTCTCTCATTCCCAAACACTTTGCCAGAGTTCTGTTGTTTACCTCTTCAGTACCTCCTTCCCCACCTCCTTCTGACCTCTCGTTAGCTCTCTCTCTCTGACACCTGGCTGTCCATGCCTCTCTCATCCCAGCCGTTCCCGCTCGCCCTCCTCTGTTTCTCTTTCCCATCTCCTTTTCATGTCTCTACTTTTCAATACCCCCCCATTTCTCTCTCTCATTTACCTTTCTCCCTTTTCTTGATCCCATCCCTCTCTCTCTTTCAAATCCTTCTGTTTCACTATGCGCCCTTTATCTGTCCAACACACACACACACTACATGAGTCCCCAAGGTTTTCTTGTGTTTATCTCCGTGTGTTGTCTGGCCAAGTGTTCCTCCCCGCTGTGAAAAAACACCACATTTGTGCCTGCAGGGAAGGCCAGCATCTTTGGAGAGGAGAACAAAAGTACTGACAAACTCTTAAATCATGACAGGCTTTGGTGATTAGCACTTTTATAACAGGGGGCACGTGCAAGAGAAAAGCAATATTGGCTGGACAAGTTAATATTCACAACCTTGTGTTTTTCTCAATCAAGCCCCTTATTTCACATTTTTAACCATATCTTATATGGGTCTACCATACAAGTATTTTTGCATGCCTATTCTATATTCAGTTGGAATGGAAATGAAATCAATCTTCTTCATCTACATGCAGTTCAGGAGAGTAGTCTGGTGGTGCAGGCATTGAGACTGAACACGATGTCCAAGCTGACGTTTGCCGATAGCTCCCGGTTCGATGCACTGGTCAGAGATGTCTTCTCTGGGGTTAATTTCACCGATGTGGAGGACCAGATACTAATGCATGCACTGGAACAAGTCTACAAGGAGGCACGACTTGAACTCATACCCAGCCAGGTGTGTGTGTATGAAGACAGCTATTTATTAGTCGATTACAGAGAGGCTGTTGTCATGATACATGATGTGAACTGATATTCAGCTAGTGTTTGGGAACGCTCCATTTTGCAGAATGTGTCTAACACTGAGACAACAGTTGGATAGTTTGTTAGAAAGATGGTAGAAAAATCATAGATTAATCACAAACTGTTTTTCCATCTCTGTGTAGCTGAAGAAGGCACTGGAGCTGAATGAACAGCTGAGACAACGCATGGGAGTTGTCATTGTAGGGCCAAGTGGAGCAGGGAAGTCTACACTCTGGAGGATGCTTAGAGCTGCTCTTAGCAAGACAGGCAAAGTGGTGAGTAAGAGACAAACCGCCTACCTGGATTTTCATTCATCCATTCATACTGTACATAACAACTCATTTAATATGATACTAAAAAATATATTAAAAATGCTGTAAAATTAGATTGTGTAAGGCTTGGCTTATAGTTGGCTTATAGTTTATGGGTCAGTTACAAAAAAGTCTTTCCCTACTCTTTGACTAATGCTGTATTTTTGTAGGTGAAGCAGTACACAATGAATCCTAAGGCCATGCCCAGACAACAGCTGCTGGGACATATAGACATGGACACCAGAGAATGGGCTGATGGTGTCCTCACACATAGCGCCAGGAACGTGGTCAGAGAACCACAGGGTAAGAAGCCTTCCATTGCCAGACTTTAAACAACTGGAATGAAGTCTGCTTTCACTGGATAGGTTCACCAACATCTCTTATACTCTGTGTTGTGTATATTGAAGTTAAAGTACTATATGTATCTAGAGTATAAATATTTATGTATTTTTGTGTTTTCTAGAGGTGAGCTCATGGATTGTGTGCGACGGTGATATCGACCCAGAGTGGATTGAGAGTCTGAACTCTGTGCTTGATGATAACCGGCTGTTAACCATGCCCAGTGGAGAACGCATCCAGTTCGGCCCCAATGTTAACTTCCTGTTTGAGACGCACGACCTTAGTTGTGCCTCACCAGCCACCATATCCCGCATGGGAATGATCTTTCTCAGGTCAGTCAGCCTATGTAGGTTTTTAAGTGTTTATTTGTGCCAAATTTCATCATTCCTCACTAGCTTGTCTCATGTTTTTTTTTTTTCCCCATTTCCCCCACTTATATGTTTAGTGATGAGGACATTGATGTTGGTGCCTTATTGAAGTCATGGTTGAGGGGTCAGCCAGAGGAGTGTCGCAGTAATCTAGAAAACTGGCTGGGAGACTACTTTCAGCGAGCCCTGGACTGGGTCCTCAAACAGGTAACCTTTGCCTTCTCCTACTTCTATCCACTGGCTCAAAAACAGTCAAGCTGTTTCATTGTTCTGAATTTTTAACACACTTTGAACTCCAGGTTTTGGCCTGGATACCCAAACAGTGCTGACATGAACAATATAGGACTTTCTGAATAAATGACCTCTATGTACACTGACCAGTGTTCATTATAATGGGTTTAATTGCTGACATTTTAAGAGTGTGATAAAATCACAAAAACATTTTTTGACAAATCAGCAGGCTCAGTGGAAAGATCCAGTTATCATACCCTGTTTAGTTAAGTAATGCTTACATACTGGGTTTCTCATGTTTTTTTTTTTTTACCCTTTTTATTCCAAACTCTTTGTAGATTTTTAATTTTCAAATTCTCTGCTTTGCCCCTTTCATCAGAATGACTTTGTGGTGGAGACTAGTCTGGTGGGTACAGTGTTCAACGGTCTGTCACACCTCAATGCTGTGACAGAGAGAGGCCAGTTCATCGTTGGTCTTCTTAGAGGTTTGGGAGGAAACCTCAACCTGAAAGCACGACAGGAGTTCGCCAAAGAGGTGAAGACCTCTGTGTTTTTTGGATGGGTGGAGGACGACTGTAAGAGCAGCTTAGTTTTAGGATTGAAATTCATGTCTCAAAAATAGGAGGATGAGTCATCATTCAAGTACTTATACAGTAAATGCACCTGGTGGGGAGCTTCTGTATTGTTATTGCTCAGAGCGATATCAGTCCAGATCTTAATGTGTCCTCTCATTTCTTTGTCCCTCTCTAGTTGCTGAGCTGGGCCAGGGAAAGTCCACCAGATGCCAAAAAACCACTAGATACCTACTATGACTCTGACAGTGGCCATCTAGCAGCCTATACATTCCAGCGTCCTGAGAGTCTCACACTGGAACAGCTCTCTCATACACACACACTACCTGTTATTGAGACTCCAGACATGCAGAGAGGTCTGCACTGCTTCTCCCCGTGGCTTATGGCTCAGCACAGGCAGCCCTTCATGGTGGTAGGGCCAGAGGGCTGTGGAAAGGGGTAATTACACATATGCAGACATGTATGTACACACATTTGCATAATGGTAAATAGAGGAGGCATCAAATTACATCAAAACCCAGACCAGATCTAAACATAAAGATACCTTTTGAAAACATTCCTGCATTCATTGTATTGTCATAATTGTCATAATTGCTGAATTACTATTACATTATCTTACATTCACTAATGCAATGATTGTTTCATATCTTTTATTAAATGGCAATCTGTGTTAACATTTTAAGTGACCACTGTTCCAGGCAAACCACATGTTGATCTGCTTGTAGAAAAAGGGTTAGTGTGGTCATGATGGGAGAACTATGGATTGTGAGGCAATGGCACTCAAATGTGGACACTCAAAATGACACAAGCACACAATCAACACTGATATCAAAGTTTCTTTTACTCAGGACTTGACCTTTTGTGTAAAAGCACTGACATGTCAGAATAAGGATCAGATCTTTGTGAGCATGTGTGTGTGATGCGTATGTGCTCGGGCTTGTGTATGTGTACATAGTGTTGTTGCCTCTAAAGTAATTGCTTCCCTCCTCAGGGGGTTGAAGAACAAAGGTCACTCAGTTTGCCTTTTACACTCCAGTTGAGTCTCACTCAATGTCTCCTTTTCTCGTCCTCTTGTCTTGCCTCACTTCGCCTGAAAGGTCACTGTGCCAATGAGGTACCGGGTTTGTCAGCGTACTCTTTTGATTTCTAATTAATTTACACACATATAAACTGAAAGAAGCGTACATGCACATGCATACACGTCATTTACTTTCCAATTATTTTCCTTCTCTGTTGTGCCCTCTCAAAATGTCTCTCTTTGCCTTTGGGTCTGTTCTGACAAACATTGTTCTCTAGATCCCAAGTGGCCCTCTTAAATACAGTGCTAACACACATTCTTTCCTCTCTGATCCTTTCCTGTGGTCCCAGCACCATTCGAAACATATATAAGAAGAGTCACAGCATTTATTCATTTGGCTGAAGCTGGTAGGCTGTGTCTCTACACATTCTTCTAAAAATATAAATGCACATGTGTTGCTTGACCTTTTTTCTATGCATTGTTTTCTGTTTAGCATGCTCCTGCGCTATGCCTTCTCTCGGCTCCGTTCCACCCAAGTCGCTGTGGTTCACTGCAGTGCCCAGACCTCCTCTCGTCACGTCCTACAGAAGCTCGGTCAGACCTGCCTGTTGCTCAGCTCTAACACCGGTCGAGTCTTCAGACCCAAAGACTGTGAGAACCTGGTGCTCTACCTAAAAGACATCAACCTGCCCAAACCTGACAAGTGGGGGACCAGCAACCTCACTGCTTTCCTGCAACAGGTACAATACAGATAAGCAAACAAATTTGTGAATAAATGATGAGATCAAAATGTTTCCTGTAAATCCCAATGTCCACCCTCAGGAAGTCAGACTTTGACACTGGTTCCTACATATTCCATGTAAAATCGGACAGTACTTATAGTCTCTTACAGACTTTTTAAGCTCTTTAATAAAAGCCTTACTTTCTTTCAACTCTCCAATATCTTCCACCTTCTTAGTATCTGTCTCTCTTTCTCTCTCTATCTTTCCTCCAGGCTTTGACATATAAGGGATTCTATGACGAAAATTTGGAGTGGGTGAGTCTGGAAAACATCCAGGTGGTGGCCTCCATGTCAACAGGGGGTGCTGTAGGGAGCCATTCGCTCACCTCCCGCTTCTCATCTATAGTTCGCATCTGCACCATTGAGTAAGTATGGTTCTAATCATAGACTGTATGATTCAAATACACTTTACACAATACTTTACACATTGCCAAACAGCTTGCAATTACGTATGTGTTTGCATACATGCCCTCTAAATTCTGTTTCCCACAGCATCACCCATCATCCTTCTTTGTCTCACTGCTGGTCTCCCTCTAACTCTGACCCTGATTCTCTCTCTTTTTATTTTTCTTCATCCATCTGTTTCTCTGTTCCTCTTTGCCTGTGCCTTTAGCTATCCAGACAGGGAGCAGCTGCAGACTATCTACTCAGCATACCTGCAGCCAGTTCTCCAGCATAGCCTGGGCAGCCAGGCATCCTGGGCCAGCACAGGGAAAACACACCAGCTGGCTGGTTCTCTTGTGCAGCTCTACGAACAGGTATCGACTTGAACAGGGTGTTTGTTCATATTAACATTTATATTTGTAGCAACATAGTCTTGCCTGAGATATTGAAAGCATAAACAAGTCATACAAATATCCCTTCTTTGAATTCATGGGTTTTGGTTGAGTTCCCAATGTTTTGGAAAGCAGACCAGATTTTAGATAACTATTGCACGTCTCCAGTTTATAGAAGGTATAATAGACATTCTAATGTACAATATAGCATGACACAGTAGTGCAGAATGACATTAGATGACGTGATTTTCTGTGGGTGGTGGAAAATGTCAGGATAAATGTTCTAAATTTACAGTTGGCAGAAATTAGTTCCATTAGCATCTTACTGGCATCTGGCTCCTTTATTTAACCTCATGATCTTTTTTCCAGCATGTTACTGCGTATCACACTTAATTAATGTCACAAATGTCACATAATAAATAGTGTGACATTTTGAAGTAATAATGAGATACACTCGTTGTCTCTCAGGGGTCTCTTGCCATCTGAAGTTGTACTGTGTGTAAAGGTTTGTTGACAGAGCAAACATTCCTGAGCTGTAGGTATATTACATTATTTCAACAAAGCTGCAATGTGAGAAAAGCCTGAGTGGAGTTTTGCAGGAAAGTTGTTTTGTTGTGTGTAGGACATTATACTGGAGCAGGAAAATCAATGAATGAAGCCCCACATGGCCTAAATTGCCACTATAGATGACACACAAATTCTGCTTTTAGAGGTTAAATACCTGTGTCATGTTTGATGTCTTTTAAGCTGAAGACGCAGAATAAAGGCACTGATTTTGCTGAATTGCTGTCATTTTGACAACAAATTCAGTCTATTGTCAGTTGTGAAGAATTTTGTGCCATAATTATGTATATATCACTTATCTCCCCGTGTGTCTTTACCCTCAGGTGAAAGCCAAGTTTACAGTGGATGACCACAGCCACTACCTATTTACCCCCTGTATCCTCACTGAATGGGTCCTCAGCCTGCTGCGATATGACCTCACTGCAGGTAACCAAACACACACGCAAGAATGTACCAATATTATTATGTGTGTGTTTGAGCACTTTTTTTGTCAAGATAAGATTGATGTAATAATCATTGAGTTCCAGACTCAACAATATCACTTTTTTAAAAGTGGGAACCCTCAAGAATTAGACCCGTGGCCTGTAAAGGCCTTTTTTGACCTCCATTTCAGAGGCACTGCTGTATGTAACCAAAAGGAGAAAGTTGGATTTAATGACCCCCTGCTTTTCTGCTAATTCCTCAGAGTCCTCATGTAGAATAATTTTTCTGCTGCTGAGGAACATAAAGCATTAATAACTCCGCCAGTTTTGATGCCAGAATCAAAAAGACAGCACCAGATGGCTTAGTTTCTTGTTCTGTATTCTTTTTGCTCAGAGCTACTGTCTCCAACTCTCACCTTCTTCTTCATTTGGTACCTTTCTCCCTCCCTCCTCTCTCCTCTCTTTCCTCACTTCCTCTCTGTCACTCATCTGTCCTCCCCTCTTTTATCATCCTCTCCCTTTGCTGTACTTTGATCTCTCCCTCTGTCACTCTTTCTCTCCCTTCTGCAATGTGTTCCTGCTGTGATAGTTAGTCCAATCATTTATTTTAATTAAACACGTCAGCAGACAAACTTCTCTTTTCCTGTGCTCATCATTTTTTAACTTACTCTTACTTCTTCCTCCCTCTTTTCCCCTCTTGCTGCATACCTTCTTTTTGGTATGTAAAACCTACTCTTTCTCTCTCTTCATCTTTATTCTGTGACTGTGTTGATGTTTGTGGTGAATTTGAGTGTGCATTTGATTACAATGAATATATTAACCTGTCATAACTTCTATAACTGTAGTGTTTCAAATTTGAAGCAGTTATAACAGATATTTTATAATAACAGTGTGTCAAATGACGTGACGATGAAAGTAAGATGAACCATGAATTATCACACAAATTTAGAGATCTGCTTGGCTTTGAGGAGCTTTATAGCAAGCTTCAGCTCATTGTTTAGTTGTCCCGTCCTAAAATGTAGTGTTTTTGTTCACTCTCACTGCTCTCATAGCGCCGTTGTAATCCACAGCAGGCAGCAGTTTTCAATGCCAAGCTCTTAAAACCCACCCAACATGACCTGCTCTGCACCAAATGGCAGACAGATACAGTTAACAACCAGCTGCTGAGCATAGTGGAACATTTAGCAGCTACAAAGCCAGATGTTTCCCTCAGGAGTTGGTAGAGACCAAAAACAGAGCTGAAAGAGAATTGAGAAAGTGATTATTGGTCTTGACTCCAAATGAATGATAATGTTTCTCTGTAACTGCTGGATGTGTCAATAAGCAACTGTTAGTTCACCAACTTGGTAAAATCTGTGTTCACAGCTTGTTTCTGTTACCCCCAAGTGACCAAGTGAAAAAATAGTAATTATATGTTTAAGATCTGTATTTAAGTTAAATTTCTTTTAAATTTAATGGAGATTTCATGAAGGGTGACGTTCTTTAACTAACTAACTTTTTTAGCTAATTTTTCTCAGAGACCGCAAATTGAGTGTATGTTTCCCCATGTAAATGTTAAGGAGCTCATGCATAGTGAGCTATAGTTTTTGTTGTGTTTCTAAGATTGAATTTTACTTACTGACCTATACATACTGTACATTTAAACTTATCACAAATATATCAGTATCAGCAGATATGTCATCTAATAAGAAATGCGAAGATATGTTTGAGGTCATTTAGAAACAGTGTTGCATTTACATAGATTGTCCAAAGAACATGGGCAAGCTTTTCAACTCTTAGCCACAATTATTTTAATACAGTAATTTAAAGATTTCTTATCAACATTGTTTACCTATGTTAAGTGTTTTTATTAGAAACAAATATTGTTTCCAAAACTCTCAAATATCAATATCAGTACCATCCTCCAAAATCACCGCTGATGTAGCTAGGGAAATCATTTAAAAGCCATAGGCCTAGACAATGTTTAGCATGACAACTTGGCACTTTAAGTGTTTTCTTTTCCTTAGTGATCTTTAAAATTTAATATGCCAGTAAAACCCTGGAGTGTCAACTGTGTCTCAGTTTGACTGTCTTCTTCAGCTCTTTCAATATAATGTGACAGACATTGTTGAAGCCAGCAGCCTATGAGACCACAATTCTCTGTTTTTAGCAAGCAGCACTCTGCTGATTCTTGGGGGAATTTAGTAAATTTAGTCTCACCCTGGGAGGCACTTTTGTCATGCCTGATCCCACCAAAAACAACCCTTTGACTCATGTTGAGGCCTGAGTCATAGTTTCACTACTATGGTAGTGTCTGTTTCACTACTTTTTGAAACAATTATGACAGATATAGACAGACTACAGAATACTCATTGTTTGTGTTATAGCTAAATGAGAAGCAGAAAAATGTCATTTTGCGGATGAATCACTGAAATTTGGTGTGTATGTTCAGTTTATGAGTTAGCCTTTGTGCTGAACGTTGTATCAAGGTTCTGATGAGAAACCAATTTCAAATCATGCAAGATTGTGCATGTCTTGGGATATCCTGCTGGGTGTTAATCCAAATATATGTGTGTATCTCATTTATTCCTTTTTAGCTCAATCTAATGTGACAGACAGCGTGTTGGAGGTGGTAGCGTACGAGGCCAGGAGGCTGTTCAGAGACCGACTAGTTTCCTCCAAAGACCTTCACACCTTTGATAACATCCTCTCCTCCATCATTAGAGGAGACTGGGGCTCTGACACTCTAGACAACATGACTGGTAGGATTTAGTTCTATTCTCGCTGACATGAACCTTCATTCAGATCATATGCACACATGCAAAACAATTCAACTGCCTAACAATAAGCAAAGCAGGAAATATTTGATTGGTTCTGCTCTTTGATGGTTCTCCACTGATGGCAGTTTCTCAGCTAATGCCCTGTTTGTTTATATTATTTCCTTTTTTTCAATTGGTTTGACTGTTCCCAACCACTTATAAGTGTAAACAAAACTCTGTGTGCTGAACAGTGTTTCTCAATCACTGAATAAGAATATATTGGTAATGATTTGCACAGTAGCACTAGAAATACTTGTCAAATGCCGACAAGAGCAAGCCATAACCAGTTTTCTTCTTCAATATTGGAAGCCAGGATAAAGAAAACATGCAAAGAAAGCTGGCTCAAGTCAGAGAGATGTAATGATGAAGGACAGGTCCTGGCTGTTGAATAACTACAATGACTTATCTATCATCAAGGGCCTTGAAACTGCTCAACAAAGGCCACTAGTGCTGGCAGTTAGACTGAAGACACCAGAGAGGCCTAAAGCATCAATTCTTTTCATTACACCAACACAGCCAAAGTGTGCTTCCAGCTACAGTGTCATACCAACTCAACAGCAGTTTAAACTTAACATCATTGGAGCAGCAGACGTATAACACCAGTACTCAGTGATGAAGAGACACCAAACAGCAATATCCCAGAATGTGGCACCTGGCAGTGATTGCAGAGACAGAGCAGCTTTTTTCTTGAACGTTACTGTCGTCTGCACACCCTTCTCCACCAAGCTTTTGGCATTGCCTAGACTGCTGAATACAAACATATGCAGTCTGCATTTATATCTAAGCTGTGAGAGAGCCCCAGCTAAAGGCTGGTACTTTATAGCCATAGTGAGAAATGCCTCTCCAAACTGAGGCTGAAAGTGCAGTCCACCTGCAAAACAAACAACTGCCTGCTCCTTGGCAACATCTAAAATGTTAGCTGTGGGATTTGAAAACATATCAAGATACACAGATTGAACATTCAGACATAAATTTTATCTAATTTTTATTTGTATCTGACTAGAATTAATTCATTTTTGTGACATTCTCTCAGTTCTCATTGTTGTCTGTGTCTTATTTCACTTCTGTAGACACTAAACTAAACTGTATTATTTCATGGGCACATACGCCGATGTCTTACTAACAGTCTGTAATATTTCCCCTGTGTGCAGATGGCTTCTATGTGACATGGGGAGCCTCTGAAGGGGCTATATTGGCTCCAGGCCAGTCTCTACCTCCCCATGGTAAACAACTGGGACGTCTTTATTCGGCTGACCTAAAACAAGTTATACAGAAGGTACGCAATGAGGAATTGTTGTCTGGTGTGTTGTGTGTGTGGTCAGGCTTGTTGGATGAAGTGTGCACACATACATATGTGTTTACAGAAGAACAGTAAATGAAATATATCTAAGTATATGTCTAAGTAAAGGTTAGCTTTTTGCTGCTTAGCTACAACATTGAAATGCTGCTTACATGTTAATGCATCATTAATATGATACCCCATAATACTAACTCTTTGAAAGAGGCTATTCTGCATAATGAGAACTATTGATTTTGATATTTTGGCTGAAAAAACTTATATATTTACAAATGTGACATTTTGAAGGCAGGACTTTTATTTCTAATGAAGTGGTTGTTTTTTTTGCATTGTGGTAATCTTATCTTCGTTTCTCATTCATGTAATTGTATTTCTTGTTTTCATTTTATTGAATTCGTCGGCATGTCTGTGATGCATCCCCTCACCTGTACACGTTCCTCTGTTTCCTTCCTGTAGGGAGTAGTGCTGTATAGTCGTGATAACAGAGAGCTGGATCTTCTCCTATTCTGGGAAGTGTGCGACTTTGTGTCCAGGGTGGATCGGGTGCTGAGTAGACCCGGTGGCTCTCTGCTTCTGGCGGGCCGGAGTGGAGTGGGTCGGCACACAGCCACATGCCTGGTGTCACACATGCATGGATACACGTTGTTCACGCCCAAAATCTCCCGTGGTTATACTCTTAAGCATTTCAGCAATGATCTCAAGACGGTAAGAATGGATCGTCGTTGTATCCATTCACATTGTGCCAAGTAACCACTCTTAGCAGACTGCACTTAGAGATGATTGCACTGTAACTAGCAAGGTTTTAAAAGCATTAAAGTACAAATGCACAGATAGTTTTCTAAAGGAACTTTGGTGTCCGTATATCTATGGTGTGTTGTGTTTATTTTGTATATCAAATATGTATGTGTGTGTGATGCATGTGTATCACATGGATAATGTATGTGTACTGTATGTGTATGTGCAGGTGATGCAGCTGGCCGGTCTGGAGGGCCAACAGGTGGTCCTGCTTTTAGAAGACTATCAGTTTGTTCATCCAGCGTTCTTAGAGATGGTCAACAGCTTACTGTCATCAGGTGTGTTTGTTTTTCCCCACTTGTTTGACCCCACTCTCATGTCTGCACAGTAAACACATAACAGGAGCCAGGAATTGGTTAGCTTAGCATAATGACTGGCAACTGGGGGAAACAGCTAGCCTGGATCTGTCCAAAGGTATTGAAATCTCATTTGTATAATCTGCGCACAAACTGAAGTGTAGAAATGACAAGTTGTGGTTTTACGGGGGCAGTTTGTGTTTCTTCAATGAGCACACTGATTTCCTGGTGTCTCTGCCAGCCTTCTGGCAACCTCAAGGTGATGACATGCCTATTTGACAAGTATATTCCCCAAAAAGCCAAACTATTCCTTTTCTTTTTCCATTCTCCTATTCCTTATTCCTTGGTCAAATTGCAGCAAAATTAATAAGAATGAATGTAGTCAGTGGAGGGTCTCACAAGTATGATGTTTGTTGACTGTATGTGTGCATTGAATCTTAAGTATCAGACACATTTTTATTGCAGAGCTTGTTTTGGAGTATACATGGCCTGCATTTGAATAGGAACCATGTTCTGGGCTGGCCACAGTTACAGTGTGGATAATTTTAGTAAAAACAATGCTGTACACCAATCTTCAGATACATCAGGTTCTGACCCTACTATCGTTTATTAAGTTTCCTCTGAGAGATGCTAATGTGTAAGGACACACTTATCATTTCTTTGTGCGTGTTTGTTATGTTTCAGGTGAAGTTCCAGGTCTGTACACCCCAGAGGAGCTGGAGCCTCTCCTCTCCTCCCTCAAAGATGCTGCTTCCCAGGATGGATTCACTGGACCACTTTACAACTACTTTTCCTACAGTCAGTACTATATATTTATCGACAGCACAATCCCTCTGTCTTTCCGTGTGTCATTTTTTATTTTGGTTCCCATCGATGTGCTACATGTGGCTACTCTGGTCGCCTTTCTCACTGTAAAAGTCTACTACACGTGTCACTTCTTTCCACTGATAGTTCTATCTGTTCTCTTCTGTGATTGTATCTGACTCTGTTCCTCTGCTTCCCTGCTGTGCTCTGTTGCACTGCAGAAATAGTGCAGTGTCACTGAGGTTGAGGTTGCTGCTAGAGAATGAAATCAATAGCTCTTTTTTGTCAAAGTAAATCCACTAAAGAGCTCCCTGCTCACCTTCAGTGTGCTAAAAGGGACAATATCAGTGACACAAAAACGAGTGCCTGTCTTACTGTCTCTGTTTGCCTCTCATTTGCTGTGTCTCAAACAATATTTTGTGATTAACTCCTCCACTGTTTTTATTCTCCAACCATTCTGCTACTCTTTGTGTAACACACCCTCTTAGGAATCCAGCAGAACCTCCACATTGTTCTGATCATGGACTGCTCCAACTCTAACTTCACCATTAACTGCGAGAGCAACCCAGCTTTCTACCGCAAGTGTTCTGTACAGTGGATGGAAGGATGGTCTGAAAGCAGCATGAAGAAGGTTAGTGTAGGAGGAGGATAACAAGTACAGCGACAACATCAAAAACAAATATTAAATCAGCAGGTGTTGACACCAGTATCTAAGGTCAATAAGTCTGGCTACAAGTGATGAGTATGGAGATTTACATATGCATGAAAAGATTGAAAAGACAGACTTGTGTAGCTCAGAGCTCTGCTGTAGCCCCATACATATTTGAATGCCTTAGCAGTATCCAGTGGCTCCAGATCTAATATTGACCCTATCAGTGCTGGGCTTAAGAAGTAAATTTGCTCTCCTGTGGTACCTGAAATTTAAATTTGAAAGCCTGACACATTTTAAAAAGCAGGTGAGAGAGGAAAGTTTTTAATGCATGCATCAGTGCTTCCTATCTAAATTTCACATCTGCTGTATGCGCGTGTCTGCGTGTGTGTGTGTGTGTGTGTAAACCTGTATCTTGTCAGATTCCTGAACTGCTGCTGGCAAAGACAGAAGGAGGAGCGGAGGAGGATGAAAGAGACAAGGCCACAAAGGGGAAAAGCTCAGGTAGGAGCACATTTACTCAGAGCAGAAAAACGTATAATTATGTAGACAATGACCCACTTTGTTTAAATAACCATTTTAAATTGTATGACTGTGTTATTTATTGTGATGGTGTTATTTTTGTAGTTTAATTCCCTAATTCTAATTGTACTGCTCTTCTATACATGTAGTTTGTAGTCATTAGATTTAATCTCACAGTCTTGCAGTTGTCACAATGCCAATCTCAGTACTGAAAATAGCCTTTCTTTGACTATGTACATCTGTGTATAATGTAGTTTATGTATATAATGGCAAAAGCAGAAAAATGTGTTCATCACACATTTTGCACTTTGGAAGACTTTTAGAAGTAACTCAGAGGCTCATTAACATTATTTCTAGCTGTGTTTGGCTGTGTTTTATGTTATGAATTTGACCTCCTAAATTTAAACCAGTCCATGCTCACAAGCCTCTTCATCCCATGTTCCCAGCAGGATCTGCTCAGGGAGACCTGTGCCGTTTGTTCCTGATGGTTCATGAGTCATGTAGAGAACATGGCGCGACACCCAGCCAGTACATGGCCTTTCTGCATGTTTACACAGCTTTGTATAGCCGGAAGCAGAGCCAGCTTACAACAAGACAACTGCATCTGCAGGTACAATATCAGAAAGTCATTCAAAAGTAATCACAGCAGCTGTTTGTTTGATTATTTTCCACAAGTTCCTTTAGTAGGCAGCCAAGAACAAAACATAGCCATGTTTTTAAATGTGTGCTGGATGAATCTTTGTGTACCTCAAACTATAAATCTAAATACATGTTGTTCACTAACCTGGTTAAGAATTAATCTTGTGGTGTGAAACACAGACATTGTATGTCTGAGATTTTAATATAGTGTTTAACCCTGACAAACTCTTATTTCTGTGTAAAACAGTCTGTCTTGATTATTAATTACTGATCGTTGCTAATTGCAAATGCAGGGTCTGTAAGTAGGCACTTGCCCTTAGAAATAAGAACACTGTCGAACTTGATATTGTGTCTGCAGGCAGGAGTGTCGAAGCTGAATGAAGCTAAGGCATTGGTCGATGAGCTGAAGAGGCGGGCTGCAGAGCAGAGTGCACTGCTGAAGACTAAACAACAGGAGGCAGATTCTGCCCTACAGGAAATCACCACCTCCATGCAGGTGTGTGTGCCGTGTGTGATTGTGTGTGTATATGTATGTTTGTGGCAATGTGTATGCCAGTGTGTGTAACTTTGACACTGGCAGGCAGGACAGAGGTCCTGCAGGGTTTCATGTCTCCTTCAAGTTGCATCTACCCTCCTCTCAACTCTCACTGGGGCCCTCTTCTTTTCTCTTCTCTTCTCTTCTCTTCTTTCTCTTCTCTTCTCTTCTCTTTCAGTTTCTTATCTTCTCCTTGCCTCTCTCCCCTTCAGCCCTCATCTGCATTGTATTATACAAGCAACATTTTCTGGATTTCCCATGGCTGCGTGTACCCTGCTGTGAAGGCACTATTTATTTAGTTTGTGTGGGTATGCACATTTGTTTGTTCTGTGACTTCTCATCCAGTGTTTTCCATCTCCTGATATCCATGTTTCCATTTCCTCTTGCTGGCTCTGTCTGGAGGATGGATGGATAGATATGTAGAGACAAAAAGGAAGCTAAACCCCATTCATTAGTTATGATATCCTTCTGTCTTTGTCTCTGTGGGGAATCTGTTTTTGAGTGAGACGGAGAGAAAGAGGGAGAGAGAAGAAACAAGGGAAACAAGAAACAAGAGAAGGAAAAGCTGTCAGTTTGGTGTAGCCAGTTTGCAGAGTGATAATTAACAACTAGACCCATCCCTTTGGGCCTCGGCAGCTATGTCTCCTGTAGAGATAGAGACAGCAGGGAGGGAAAAGAGGAAGAAGACTGGGACAAAGAGATGAAGAGTTGAAACAAACTAGGCAGAAGAATGATAGTGGCTTGGGGTAGATGGAAACATTCTGAGTGAGAAGCAGTAGAGGAGGAAGAAAAATGAAATGTAGAGGAGGAATAAAGGACATATGTGGTGTCTAGGAGGGGTCAAGGCTTGACATGGGAGAGTTGGAGGGCTGGGGGGGATAGTCTGTGAAGAGATTAGCTTTGGATGAGGATCAGATGTGATAAGATGGATAGATTCCAGGGATATAGAGGTGACAGAGTGGAAGTGTTGGAAAATGATGCTACCAAATGTTCTTCCCCTCTTTCTTTACATCCTCAATGACTGTTCCTAAACCAAATCTTTCATCTTTACTCAGAGGAGGACTGGGGCTGTATGTCTGACACATCTCAGAATTGAAGTACTGAACTCATTTACATTTTAAAAGGTTGTGTAGAGAAGTTTAAGTTGTAATATCTCTAGGTCTGGGGTCAAGTTTTCTTGCTGAATAGCAATAGGGAGTAAACTGTATGTAACATTCTTCTGTTTGAGAATTCGAAACATTTTAAGACTGTTTTTAATTCAACACCTTGAACATCACATTTTTTGGTTATCCAGAATGCCAGTGACCAGAAGACAGAAATGGAGAAGATAAAAGGGAAGATGGCTCAAGAAGTGTCCAAGATTGAAGAGCGAAAGGCCAAAATAGATGATGAGCTGAAGGAAGTACAAGTAAGTTGTCTGATTTGTGCAGTCAGTGTGATGTTATCAGTCAGTTACTACAAATATACATACTGCACACACAAATGGTCTCTACCTTTTACGCACTTTCCATCCCAGCTGTACTGATCCCTTCTTTACCTCTGTATCACTCCCTCTTCTTATCATGGCTGCCCTCTAGCCTTTGGTAGATGAAGCAAAGCGTGCAGTTGGAAACATCAAGCCCGAAGCTCTGTCTGAGATCCGCTCCCTCCGAATGCCCCCTGATGTCATCAGAGACATCCTGGAGGGCGTACTGAGACTGATGGGCATCTTCGACACCTCCTGGGTCAGCATGAAGAGGTGAGAGGAGAAGACATGGGAAGACTGTGTAAAAGGATAGGCGAATGAAAGGTGAAAAAGAAGGATGGATAGATGGATGATGAGAAAGTTGCCCCGGTGGGAGTAATTAAACTGACAAGGATTTTCAGCACCAGTTGGGTGACCAGAAGGAGGTGATGGGGTGTTGAGCGACAGAGGAATAAGAAGAGAAAGTGTTTGACACACCAAGTAAAGGATAAAGAGATTATCATTATCATTATCATTATATGTAAAATATTTTTAAGTCAGAATATCCCAAACCATCAGTTTCTGCTTATGTTTGAGCTGTATTCATGGCAGAATATTCTAATTTGCCCTCTCATTCAAACATTTATGTGTTCCCACCACTTATTCACATGGCCGAAAAGAAATTAGACCTTGTGTCAAAGAAGACCATGTTGTATATTTGACATATTTTAAATGATAAATATATATCCAAATCGGTATTTGTGCATGTATTTCATGTACTCATGTATATGTGTTTCATTGTTGATTTTGAATTAGCTTTTGGTACAAATCATTCATCTGACCGTAGGCGCCTTTAGAGGGGATCAGGCAGACAAAAAACATTCTGCCCTGCTCGTGTTAATTGGGTGAGCTAGCTCCACTCTGAGCACCGCAAGTAACAAAGTGTGTGTGTGTGTGTGTGTGTGTGTGTGTGTGTGTGTGTGTGTGTGTGTGTGTGTGTGTGTGTGTGTGTGTGTGAGTGTGTGAATGACAGAGATGGATTTGCTAAATATGAGTAACAAAGAGAGTAAGTTGCAACTGTTTGCGCCTAATTAGAGATTAAAAAAAAAACTTTTAAGCTCATAATTTTAGGCTTGAATTAATGTTAACGCCATCATTTTTTGGATAAAAAATCACTTTGTTCTGCCTCTCTCTCTAATGATCTCTCTCTCTATTCCTTCTTTACTTTGTGTTATTGCCCTGACATTGAATGTCAAACTCATACATACATTTTTTCTGTTTGTCTCTCATTGGTTTATTAGTCACCTACTCACGTCCAATCCTCTCTGTCTTACCCCCCCACAGCTTTCTGGCTAAGCGTGGTGTGAGAGAGGACATAGCTACATTTGAGGCCAGGAACATCACCCCTGAGATTCGCCAGAGTGTGGAAGAGCTGCTCAAAAGGAACAAGGCCTCTTTCGATCCCAAGGTCAGCTAGCCACAATAGCAGAATAAAAATTAGATGATTGGTTGGTGGATGTTTTTAACCCCTTGTTGATTTTTTTTTTTTCATTGCCTGAATATTGTATTGTGACTGTGGTTATACAGTAATTGAGTTGTTTCTGATATGATGCTGTCGTTTTATTGGCCAGAATGCAAAGCGTGCAAGTGCCGCAGCTGCTCCTCTGGCTGCTTGGGTCAAAGCCAACGTCCAGTACTCCCACGTCCTAGAAAGGATAGAGCCACTGGAGAGAGAGCAGGCCGGACTGCTGGAGTAGGAACACACAAAGACCACCACACCAAACACCTGCAAACAATCTTGATTGCTTTCTTTAACACAGTCACACACCCGGTCATAAGCTATATGCATAAACAAACAATGTATAAACAGAAAAAGTCATACTTCCAACTTTATTGATTTAGTTTGTAAATGAAGTGGTTTTCATAAAGATTCCATACTTGTCAGTGAGCTTGTGGCCTTGAGCTTAACCTCCTTTGCTCATGCTCTCTCCTATGCACATAAAATATAGATACAGAATACATCAATACACTTATTGATACACATAGACACGCTCTTCATGATAAACATACACACATTAGATAACTTTTCTTGTGTGTGTGTGTGTGTGTGTGTGTGTGTCCAGAAACCTGCGGAAAACGGAAAGTAGGAAGAATAAACTGGAGGATCAGCTCAACTCTGTTGGAGCCAAAGTCAATGAGCTGAAAGAGAAGTACATCCATCTTTGATTCTATTCTTCCACCCTTTGTTCTTTTTCTTCTGTCACCTTTGGAAAAACGCTTCTGGTTGTTACATTGTCATAAATTGCCATTTTAATGTTTTTGTAATAAACCATTATTCTAGTTCTTAACCATAATTCCCTTATCACTTGCCCTAACTTGTTTTGTCTAAGTTGATTAAAATAAAAACAAACAAAAAACATACTGTAGATGCAATCAGGGACAGGACGAGAACTTCTCCCCATGTAGTTGTATAAACAAGGATACAAACGATCAATAATGCCTAAAGGGCAGGTCTTGTCCACCCTCTTTTAAATTGGCAGAATACTGGCAAGTCTCACTACTTCTCAGGTCAGAGTTCGTCAAAGATGAACTTCACACTGCAAGTGTGGCCGAGCCTGTGTGCTCTCTGTTTCTCTCCCCTCCAACATCTTCAACCTTTGCTCTCTCCGACTGTCTGTCCAGCCATTTATCTCCTGATCCAGCCCTGTTCGCACAATTATTTCTTAACTGTGTGAGCTGAACTGAAAGATTTCTTGCTCTAGCCATCTCCTCTCCTTCCTTAGTCTCTTTACGCCTTGCTTCACCTCACCTGCCCTCAACTCACTTGCCTTGCCTCACCTCACTCTGTATTATGTACAGTACATACATCAGAGAAATGATGGTATATTTACAGTTGATTTAATCTATTTTGTGTAGATTAAACAAATATCAGAATGTCAGTCTTAGAAATATCCAGTCATCCCATATCGAACACCTTGAATTACTTACTGACTTACTCTTTCCTCAGGTTTCAGTGTCATACAACAGAGGCAGCTAAGTTGGAGGCTGAGGTGACAAAAGCTCAGGACACGATCACTGCGGCCCAGCAGCTCATATCACAACTGGACGGAGAACACACGCGGTGGAATGCACAGGTAGTTTGATATACGAGTCTCAGCACACTCGTATTGATCTTGGAGGTTATACACATTTACTAAGAAAGAGGCTCACTTACCATGTCAGAGCAACAGGAGGTGTGCATTTTATGTGTGTATCTGTGTGAGTATCTGTGTGTGTGTCTATGCGTCTGTGTGTGTCTATGTGTGTGTATGTGACAGGGGGATGTCTCCTGCTGTCTTGAGTCCCTTCTGGCTGTTTTTACTCCTCTCTACAGCATCTGTCTGCACCTT
Organism: Holacanthus passer; assembly: GCA_025331565.1. NCBI lineage: Eukaryota > Metazoa > Chordata > Actinopteri > Pomacanthidae > Holacanthus > Holacanthus passer. The sequence goes on along the minus strand of JAFREQ010000004.1, from coordinate 2,228,459 downwards.
AATTAAAACACTCAATCTCTTCCTGACACACACACTCACACACACCATCACCCTTGCTGCCTCCCTCAAGGCCCGCACCAAGAGCCAGTTGGCTCTCTACTCACGTATTTTCATATACTCACACATACACCTTATCCCTAATTCGTATGACCGCTATGCAGTAGCTGTAGTTCGCTATATGTTAATTATTTATTATTTCAAGTAAAGGGCGGACCACATAGAGAGAGGGGCACACAGCTATAGAGTAAGTGGTGCAGAAATAGACACATGTTTTGAGTTGAAGTATAGAATGTGGCAGGATGACAGTATTAATACAGTAGACTACATGGTCCTGAAAACTTGCAGTCTCACAGATGTGGACAGTCAGGGGTCATAAAGCTTGACAGTTAAACCCGATGCCTATGCTTTTTTTGTCCACTCCTACACTACCTCAAATGAATCCTGATCAACCCACAGCAATAATGTCACATTAGCTCAGAATGTGCATGTGTGTAAGTGTGCTCCTGCACTTGTGGGTTATCTGTCAGAATCAGTGTAGACATTTTTGGATGATTTGGGGCTACGAGTTGGGTTTACTGTTAATCTGTTTGAAGGAGGGAGAGGAGTCACATGATATACCCACATGGGCCAGGTTACTTATCTCTCTCTTTTTTCTCCATGTTTCATCACTACCGTTCTTTACATTCTTCCCTCTGATTCCTCTCAATTCTGTCTTTCTCATCTCATACTTTTTTCACCTGTCTCTCTGTCCCTCCCCCTCCTCTGTCTTGTCTGTTTCTTTTCTTTCTGTGTTGCTCTCATCAGATGTCTGAGATAAAGAATGAGTTGGACACGCTCCCTATGAGGGCCATGCTGGCTGCAGCCTTCATCACCTATCTGTCTGCAGCACCTGAAGACCGTAGAAAAAACTGTCTGGAGACATGGATGGCTCAATCTGGACTACAGAGTAAATATCTTTCTAATAATACTTTAGGCAAACACACTAGCTCCAGCATATGCCAGCTCCTGTACTAAACCGCCTACACAAACACACTTCTGGTAGTGTTAAAATTGCTTGATCACCGTTTAACCAGTCTACAATTCACACCAAAATAACTACCTAAATTCCCAATCATGATGATCTTTTATCTTTAATCCGTCAGTCAAAAAAGTCTCCTTGTTTTTAATCATGTGAGTAACCTAACAAGTAGTTATATAAAACACTCACATACTCATTAAGGATTAGATTACACTTTATGGATTTTACCTCTCATATGCCAAACATAATCACCCTAATTTATCAGCTCTTCTGTTCAGATATTAATACTTCATCCAAACAAATGGACCTGTAAAATGTGTGCAAAGTCTCTTTCAGCACTAATTGTTGTCTCATTAATAGCTTTGGCTATTTAATTCGGATTGGCAGCCTCTTTCAGGGGCCTTCAGATGTGCATGTAAATGGAAAAAAAGCTGAGTCATGCACTTGACCCTCTATCGTTTGTAAATCCTTATGTTCATCGAGTGGCCTGTTTGCACGTTGGCTTTCAAGATTGCTTAGTGATTCCACTTTAAGTATAACATAATGTATTTCGACACTGCAGTTGAATTGGGACTCGCTGTCAAGTGGCTGTTGGAGTGTCCACTATCTGAGGTTTGAATAAAATTACCAGTGTTCTTTGCAGTGAGCAGATATTAAAGCAACAAATAAGCCATTTGTGTTGTGTGTGTTTGTATCAGAGTTTGACTTGCGGTCATTCCTGTGCTCGGAGAGTGAGCAGTTGATCTGGAAAAGTCAAGGGCTGCCGTCTGATGACCTCTCCATGGAGAATGCACTTGTCATACTACAGGTTGGACATTCATTTGCCTGTCTGTCAAATCTTGTTAATCTCTCTCTACTTTTATTTTAATTCCCTTGATTACAAATCTGCTTTGTCACAGAAGGATCTTTGGTATTAAAGCAATTTAATCACCAATTTCTATCTCTTTCTCTACCCTGTTATTTTTAGTTACTGTGAAGCTGAAGTTATTAAAAACTATTTTTATATCAGTTTACAATAAGACTTTGTTTTAGTCGTTGAATGCACTTTTTAAGCACAGTAATTAAGGCATTTCCTTGTAATAACCGGTCTCCATATTAACAGTCGTATCAAGATTTCTACCCTTGTTGCCATTCATCTGTCCTCCATTTGTCTGTATTGTGTTTGTGTGTTGTTTTTACCATTGCTGCCTTCAGATCAATGCACTCAAGTTACGGGTAAGACGTTGTTCCACAATTCATCCTTATAGGCCGCCCTTAGTTTAGTGTAGCCTCTCTGTTCCTCTCACTGTCTGTGTGTGTGCCTCCCTTAATTTGTGTTTCTGCGTGTGTGGGTAGGAAATTACACCATTTTGACAAATCACTTTAATAAAAGTAGTAAATGTATGTACTGAGTTAGTTGCTGACTAATAAAGAGACAGATGGGAACTATGTAATATATATGTAATATATATATCAAAGGGCTGGGGGGAATAAGCAGACAAATAAACAGGTTTGAGATGGTTTGGAGTAGAGAATCCTTGAGCAAGAGACCATGAAATAGAGGCGCACAGGATGAAAGGGTTGGCGGACTTCATTCCTTTGCCTGGCATAGGAGTGACACTGGTTGACAAGCATGACAGCAGTGAGACAGGACAGAGCTACATTCACATACACACACAGACATGTTGACTTTGGTCACTTTTTGGGGACATTACATAGACTTACATTCATTACCTGGAGACTTGCCTGAACCATCTAACCTGGTTTTGTCCCCAGTTGGACAGGCCGTCCCCTATTAACTGGTCTATAGTCTAAAATGTGTCCCCAAAACTAGCCTATGTCAGAAACACACACGCACGCACACACACACACACACACACACACACTTTTCCTCAGTAACGGAATCTCTTTCTCAGTTTATCAACAGCTCTTTATCTTTGTTCTGTTCTCAGAGTGTTGCCTGTCCATTCCTGATCGACCCGTCATCCCGAGCCACAGAGTGGCTCCGCACACATCTCAAACAACACAGACTAGAGGTTATCAACCAACAGGTAAACACAGACACACATACACACACACATTACACACACGTTACACACAATAGAGGTAATTGACATTTACACAAATGCACACTGGTGATGTGTTTTGTTCAACTTTCGCAGTCTTTTGTTGCTCCTGTCCCAACTTGTTTGAAACATGTTGCTGCATCAAATTCAGAATAAGCAGATATTTACAAAAATGAGTATATGTCAGAAAGGATTAGCAAACATTGTGTTTTATTTATGTTTTACACAGCGGCCAAACTTTTTGAAATCAGGGTTGTAAGTCCATTAGTATAAACCCTTATCATTTAGTTGCACTGTTCAACAGAGCATATGATTAAGCCACTTTGACCTTTCTCCTCAATTTGCCCAGTTGTTGATTTGAACAGATGATATGATTACATTGATCAGTGTTGGACTGTATTACTCATTACTTACTAATTACTAGTTAGTAATTACAAAATTAGTGGCATTATTTATTGCACTCTTAAAGCAGTAATTTAGATTTTATGGAACTGTGCTTGTAATAAGATTGAACATCTTCCTACTATTTTGTAAAGGCACTGTATTCACTGCTCTGTCCACTTGTCCATTTGTTCTTTATATTTAATTTATTATTTACATCTTTAAGTAAATAATAAATTACGTTCTTTACTTTCTTGACAGACTTAAATCTTTCTCTTATTGTTCTAGTTGTGAATTCTGCTTTTTTCATTGGTACTTCTGGTAATTTGGTCATTACATAACTGACCTGAGCCTGACATGACACAGAGCCTGGATGCACACATGGCAGACTGAGCCGGATGAGCTTTAATGTGCACCTAAGTTAACTGAGAGGGCGATTAGTCATTATGAATTAGCCTTATCAAAGACAAAACATTGTTTAAAATATAAGTCATAAATTATTTTCTAATTGTTATTGGGGATTGTCATGGTATTGCGATGATATGCAAAGATGTCAGGCATATGATACAGAGTTCTTTGTCACCAGCCAACACTGGAATTCAAGGTATTCTTACAACTTTGTGTCTGTGTCCCTGCTCTCTGTAGGATAATAACTTCATGACGTCCCTGGAGCTGGCGGTCAGATTTGGAAAAACACTTATCATCCAAGAGATGGATGGAGTTGAACCTGTGCTCTACCCATTGCTGAGGAGGGACTTCATAGCACAGGGTACGCACACACTCACAAATACCATTTTCATACAAAGTGGGTATGGAAAAAGTAATTAATTCTGTAACTCACAACTCTTTTGGGCATAATGTAGATGGTTCAACAACCACTGGTCACTGACTGAAAAGGCAACTATTTGCCTTTATCTCATGGCTCTTTTTCTACACTGTCGTGAAATCTCATTTTGACAGATATTGCCTGAATGTGCATTATGATCATGATGTTGATGAGTGCAAACTATTCTCACCAGTGCTTTGAGCGGTCAGAGCGGTGGAGTGAAAGCTTCACTCTGTGCACCATGAAGCACATTCGGGTTATGGATATGATATGTTGATACAGATAATCGTTGACTATGTCATTTTACTGCCACTTTGAGACAAAATGCAGCCATGAGTGAAATTCAGTGCACTCTAATTACACAGTGTTACTGCAATCTAACTCTCCTTTAGCTTGTCATAATGTCAACGGGTTAATAAATCAACCTCTTCAGTCAACTAGTTTGATGTATTAGAAGCTTTTTACTGGCAAGTAAGTGAACAATGAACAACACGTGAAGCAATTTGAACAGCCTTCCATTAAAAACAGACAATTATGATCAAACCCCACTTATTTTCTCCAAACAGAATTAGCTATGACTCCATATTTGGGCAAGGCTGACACCACGGTGGCTATAGAAACAGAGAGGCAAATGACAAACTCTGCATTGAGTGGTAATGAGCATACTGTGGAGAAGCTTTACAGATGACTCATCAAAGTATGAACAAAGAAGATGGTGGATAAATACAGATAATTAAAGAAGAAAATCAAGTTTGTCACTCTGTCAATGCTGTCATTTAACATCACTCTGTGGTACATAAAATACTAATTGTTTTTCCTGTGTCAATATCCATTAGTTGCACAAGCACAGAAATAGACCATTTAGAGATGGGTTTTAATTTCTCAGTAGGAGCTCATTTGTTGTTTCCCTGAATTTCTCAGTCTTTGGTCCTCTCACTCTGGAATGAGTGAGCTTGTAGAAAGAAAGCTATAAGAATACATACAGATCAAATAAGACACTTTTTGTGTAAAAAGAATCCATTATTTTACACTGGTGCTGTCAGATTCAGCTGTTCATGCTTATGACACACACACACACATGTTTGTACTTCTGTACTTTCAAGGACCCTCATTGACATAATGCATTCCCCATAATGTCCTCACTTTCCAAAAATGTCCTCACTCCCAAGGTCAAACACAAAGATAGATGTACAAGTACACACACCAAATATGTACTGGGTGACAAACTTAAAGGACATAATTCCCTTTAACACAGGGTAAAACAAATTCCAGAAGTTAAAACATCTATTCAGATATTCACACATGTATTAGTTATGTGTGTGTTGTCAAAGTGCTTAAAGTTGAACGACGTGTACTTTTGTGAAACATGGTCCATGGTCATTTTAAGAAGTAATGGTAATGTCATGGAGTTTAACCTTGCTAATCCAAAGTCGTTAGAAAGAGTGTTTTTTTTGCTGCTCTGAAAAACTCATACAGCTGAAATACTTTGCAGTTATTGGTATTATTTACACCAGCGTGCAGATCTGCTCTTCACTGCTTTGTTTATTCTATTTTATGGATAAATGCTACTTGAAATTCTGTAATAGCTCAATTTAAAAGAGAGCCACAAAACCTATATTCCTGTCCTTCTAACTTATCTTCATGCATGACTGTTTTTGAATCTGCCCTTTTGATTTCACCTGATATTGCATTCTAATCACAGTTGCAAACAGCTGCTTCAATCATGTAGATACGTGTAAACAGAGGTTGGAAACATACCTGTGAAAATGAGGGTGATTCATAAGGCTATGAATCATCCAGGGAGAGGCGGTTGTCTGTTTGAAGCTGAATTGAAAAGAGTGGGGGCAGAGAAAGTGTGAGAAAGGGCAAGTTATCCACTTAAAAGTGGTGTTGAACAGGATGGAAAAAAAAGAGGCGAGACAAAGGCATGGCAGTACTGCATTGCAGACATTTAGAACACAGAGGGAAGAGGAGGAAGTAAAAGGGTGAAGATAGGATTTATAATGGCCACAAGCCTGTAGGATACAGTATATGTTGTTAACAGAGACTCTTTTTCTTTCTGTCCAACTTCAACACATATGCACACACAGGTCCTAGATATGTGGTTCAGATTGGAGATAAAGTTATTGATTACAATGAGGACTTCCGTCTCTTCATGGCAACACGGAATCCCACCCCCTTCATCCCCCCCGACACCATTTCAGTGGTCACAGAGGTTAACTTCACTACCACCAGGGCAGGCTTGCGAGGGCAGGTAACGTAACCCACACACCTGCACAATCTACTATAAGAGCCCAGCAGCAAATGGTAGCTTTGTGAATTTATGTTCATTTTTTGTTGACACTTTGTTCATTAAACCTAATGTTGTCTGAAGACATAGTCTGTGGTGTTATGTAAAAATGAAACACTACAATAAAATAAAACATTTACTAACAGTTTGGTCTCCTCCTATTGTGAACATAGCTTCAAATGTGCTGCAGATTTTCTGTTTTTCAATATACTGCTTAGTCTTTTATGAGCAAATGCCATGTGGAACAAGTGCTTTTATAGTAGAACAATACAATGTGTGTATAGAGAGTATGGTACTGTATGTTGTAGTGTGTGTTTCTGTAGTCATACTGTATGTCCACTTGCTCATTTGTTTGTTTGTGTGTCGTTGCGTTAGCTGCTAGCCTTGACCATCCAGCAGGAGAAGCCAGAGTTGGAGACTGAAAAAACAAGACTACTACAACAAGAAGAAGACAAGAAGATACAGCTGGATCAGTTGGAAGAGTCACTGCTGGAGGTACACATGCAGACACACAGTGTTTGCTGCTGGGGCAGTACCATATACTGTATTATGTATGTTACAATACCCCTAGAATTTGTACCTACACAATTATGCCCCAGTGATAAAAGCAGTACCTTTAATCAATATATAATCATCAGACAATGCTGAGAAATCAGTGTGCAACCCTCCTTTCTCCCTCTTTGGTATGCTCAGCTCCCCCCTGCACTGCAGAGCTTGTTGTCGCTAACTCCCACTGTCGGCCTGAGGAGGTTGTAGTAGACAGAATGAGACAATGTGTACAGACCAAGCAGGTGGAGTTGCTAGTGCTGCAACAAAGATGCGATCTGTCACCGGCTTCCCTCCTGTGTGCCAGATGTGTGTGATGGAGCACCACCTAACTGTACTTTTAGTTCAGGGCTAATTTGGGAAAATGTGTACCTTAAACAGTTTTAAACTATTTTAGAACTTTGTGCATTTAACTTTAATTTAAGGTTGTGTCAATGAGTAGCCGTATTAGTTTGAGAACTAGGTTTCTTTTGCAGCTGCAGAACAGATTGCAAACACAGCTAAAGTGAAATTGTCCTATTAAATATTCTGTAAACCAGAGGATTTGAATAGGAACGATAATGTGGATTAAAATCACAAACTTATTGCACTGCATTTTTCACTTGTTACTTGTACTTCAAACTTCACTTCAAGAGAATTTGTCGGCACATGTACATCCACGGTAATGAGAATAAGGAGCCTAAACATCAGATTGTTACTGTCATAATACTTAATGGAGTTCCCTGTTCTTTCAGGCTAAAACATACAGAGTTTAATGCATATATACTTTCAGACACACTCAGTTGATGGACATTGTGACACATAGACACCCAACCCAATGATCATTTTTTTTACTTTTAAACACACACACACACACACACACACACACACACACACACACACACACACACACATAGATAGTGCCAAGAGCAGGATGTCAGTGCTTCAGTGGTATTAGACGTGTAATTATTCTAGAACTGTAGGAGCATATTCAACTTGACATTTCCATGCTCCAATGCTTTCTCATCTATTTTATTTGAATTTATTTGAATACATTTTATCAGTTTGTTTCAGAGAATAGAGTCATGGCACTCTATGAAAGTTTAAAAAATAAATTATTATCATAATTATATATCACAAGGCTATTCTACAATGACAATTCTTTCTCCTGCAACTTTTATCAGATCACGCATTTCAGCAAATTGACAGATGACAACAAGCTCTATCTCACTTCTTGTGTACTCCCCCTCTCTCTTCCTCTCTTCTGTCTAATCCTTAACATATTTTTTATTTGCACCTATCTGCCTGTCTTACCTTTTTTCCTCTGTTAGACCTTGGCTACAGCTCAGGGTAATATTCTGGAGAACAGGGAACTGATAGACAGTCTGAACCAGACCAAGGCCAGCAGTGCCCTGATCCAGGAGTCACTACTGGAATCACACAGGCTGCAAGCATCCCTGGACCAGGTACTGTGCTTCAGGCACACACACACACCATATCCACATCTGCAAAATCACAATATTTCACAAAATCTGAATAAATGCCATGAATTGTGTGCTTTGTTTTTGTTTTTTTTAACTGCATTGGTCATAAAAAAATGAAAAAGTGATGTCAGTCGTAGTTGTATCAGGCATGATGACCAAAAAAAGTACAAATTGAGACAATGGAACTTTCTGTAATCACTGACAGACAAATCACATTATACATGGTATGTGTGACATCTTTTCATATCATATTCTGCTATCAATATTAACCAGTGCATTACTGTAGTGTAATAACGACTTGGAAGTAGCTGGTTTGGTTATTTTCATTCTCTAGATCTGCTATATTCTCCGAGCTCACTGATAAGAAATTGAGAGGTTGGAGATTGAAGGCTAATGACATTTATTTCCAATCCTGAATTGAAGTTTAGGCTATTATCTACAATGACGCAATATTATTATAGTATTTGAGCACAAACATTTCAACCCATTTGAGTGCTCTACAGATCAACACGCTCAGCCACTCATTGCACAAACTGCTGCAAGCATCAGATTGCACAGGTGCACAAGCAAGGCGCTATTGTAGGTGCATTACATAATCATCCTCTAGGGCGCAGTGTTACACCAGAACTGTTTTTGTACCTTTCTCTCTGTTGTTTTTATTTATTTATCTCTCCCTGTTTCTGTCTTTCATATGCACCTCACTGTTTTTTCTCACATTTCCTTGCTCATCACACCTCATGCTGTCTATCCTCATTTCTTTTTCTCTTTCCTTCCATCTTGATTAAAATAAACATTTTTTTTCTACTTTTCTGCTTATCCATACCCATATGAATCCCTTTCTCTGCCTTCTATCTGTCTGTTGTATTTTCCGTAACTCCGTAACTGTGGTTCTTTTTCTGCTGCTTCCTTTCTGCCTGTCCTTTCTTTTTCTCTTTCTCCTTGTATTTATTTAAGGAGCGGGATGCCTACCTGCCTCTTGCAGAGAGTGCCAGCAAGATGTATTTTGTCATCACCGACCTGTCGAAGATCAACAACATGTACCGCTTCAGCCTTGCCTCTTTTCTGCGCCTCTTCCAAAGAGCTCTTCAGGCCAGGAAGGTGACTGGATGCCACACAGTTCTTTTTAGTACTTACGTTTTCATCCAGCACACTTGTGGTTTTTACATGTTTATCTTGCAAAATTCTTCCAAGTAATATGTGCTTGAACTGAAACCAACGGCAATACAACACTCTCATGTAACTAGACAAATAAATATATAAATAATTCAATAATTCAATAGATAAAAATACTGATACGCAAACTCAAGAGCAGATTTTCCCGCACATTACAGTTTGCTAGTCTTGGCACAAAGGCTAATGCAACTTGACAGCACACACCCACACATGGTAAAGGGGTGAGACCATATTTACTCGGCTCTACAATAGTAGAAGATACCCTTTGGTTTTGTTAGCTGTGAAAGCCAATTCTTCTCCTTCACATTTTATAGGAATTTGTCTAAAATAGCAATGCTCCTCTCCCAAAATCTACTTTGAGTGTGAACTGTGCTTCAGTCAGACTCTCCCAACAGTTAAAAAGAATGAACCTAACAGCACATCTAGAGCTGAAGATTTAATGTCTTATATATTGTTTGTGTAAAGACGACAACTTGCCATTTTACAGGGGTTTATGTGCCAGACTATTTCTTGGCCAGGCACAGTAACTTCTTAGAGTCTCTGCTGGTTGCCTGGCAACTGCTCAGAGGCAAGAAATAGTCCATCCCATAACCCCCCTGTAATGTACTTCCTAGCATATTTCCCAAAATGTCACACTATTCCTTTAACAGTCTGAAAGCTTTGGGTTTGCAAGAGGTCATGCATTACTAGAAGTTTGAACAAACTATTACAAGTCTTTCTAGGAATGGCTGGACAAACAGAATTATGTGAAGATGCACATTAAATGTCCATGGTTGCATCTTTATATAGTCTATCTGTCAGGCCTGTGCATGTAAAGGAACAACAGAAAATTATTATTCAGTTATTTGCTCTTGTCCAAGGTACAGACATAAAATCATATAGTGTTATTAGTGTACAATGTTGTGTGTGTCAGTTGTAGAAGTAGTAGTTTTTGTACAGTTTGTACAAACATGAATGCAAGACAACACATTTACATGGGCACATTGCGATAAAAGTGCTGTAATCCTTCGCTGTTCGAGAATATTTTGTTCAGCGCAGTTTATGTAAAAATGAGCTTAATTCCAGCTACTTTATTTAGATTATTTATACATGATTTTATTTCAGTGGAGGTCAGCTTGATTTATTTCAGCTAATTTTTGTTGTCTTTAGCGAGTTTATCTCAATCTGACCTGTGCAGCTGGAGAGCATCATGGACTGTCTATCGCACTGCTGTTCTCCATCTGAGCCCTAAACACCGTCTGATAACCAGAGCACACACACGCACACACACACACACACACACACACACACACAAGTACACACACAGGCACTGGGTTGAGAGATTGAGCACTAATTCCCCAAATCCTGTGTGGGTTGTTAGAGCCAGTGCTGTCATCCAAGAATGTCACCAGGCAGCAGCTGGTCACCACTGTGTGTGTGTGTGTGTGTGTGTGTGTTGGTGTAGGTAGGCTTGTGGACACATTCAGTGAGTGTGGTCAGAATACTGCATTGATTCACTGACTCTCTCTCCCTTTGTGTCTTTTGATTTTTTTTTTTTTGTGTGGTATTGAATGAGCAAGTTTAATTTGCCATGCGCTGCAGATGGTTCCCGAGATCTGGAAGAGAATTTTAACCTCTCACGTCCGTCGTAACACACTGAGCAGTACTCTTATTAGCTCACCCATGTAACACAGAGGCCCTTAAGTATAAATGCACAACGTCTATGCCCAGGCACTGCATAGACACAGTGCTAACTTGCACTCACTGAACAGAGGTGTTTACATGAAATACAGATTTAAAGAAAACCTCAGACAGAGATTTGGGCAAAGAGAAACAGAAGGACAGACATGCTGAACTGGGAATATGGGACAGAAAGAGAGAAACCCATCTGGAATTTCTTTTTTCTTTCACCATTTCCCTTAAGTTCTCTGGTATTTTCTTTTAGTGTCTGATTCTCATGCTCTAATTCTTTTGTTTCACTGTTGCTATTGGATTTTCTTCCTCTTCCTATCCCACCCTTGTGTATGTAAGGGATATTTCTATTCTCCACTATATATACATTCGCTGACAGTTTTACTGCTGTCCCACCCCAGAGGTCAGACGAGCATCCAGCCACATTTTGGTGGAAGTTGGTATCTGATCTCTTGGTGGTAATTTGTGCATCAGAGACAAAAAGAATAAAAGTGTGGAAAAAGAAGGAAAAAGATAGGTGAAGTGTGTGGCTTTGGCTGTTGGACATCCATGAGATGTTCATGTTACCCTGGTGTGACAGAAAGAGAGAACACTTTGGAATCAAAATGTCACTGCTGACTTTTTTATTTTTAATTTAACACATGTACTGTATCATGTTTAAGAAGGCTGAGGAAAAAGCCCTCAAAATCACTTTAGTGACAGCGCTTCCCTCATACCTCGTGTCACCGGTTTAATTGCCCCTTCTCTTTCTCTCCTTTCCACTCTCTCATTGTGTGCATGTGTGTATGCATGTGTGTGCATTTTAGGAAGCGGAGAATACCGAAGCCAGGATTAGTGCTTTGGAGGCCAGCTTGAAGAATATGGTGTATGAGTATGTCTGCCGATCACTTTTCAAGGTAATACACACTCTTATACACAGAAGTAGAACAAATGTGGTTTTGAGCATCTCTAAAAATTCCTGTCATCAGTCCGGCCCATCAGGGTTTGCATTGCAAAACAAGAGCACATTTTTTTTAACTAACAGTACCCCAACAGTTTTATTTCTGCCTACTTCCATGTTAAGTTGATTCAAATGATGGGATATTAATCTGAAATGTAAGCACATCACTCATCATTGGCCAAAGTAATGTTTCTACTTTATCTACTCAGAGCTACAAAGAAATTCTTTTGCCAATCTACCTAATGTTGTTATGAATAAGACAATCATAGTGTTGAATTGACCCTAACTGGTTAGCTCAGCACCTGATTCTGCAAATGAAGCTCAACGGACAATTTGGCATAGCATAGCCTAAACTGAAATAGGAACTGAGCAACTAAAATACAACGTGTACCTCCAACAAATTTTAAAAAAGCCAGTATTATTGTGACATGTTGATTTCTTCGCCTACATACTTTTGCTTTACTCATCCAATGAATTTCTCGTTCACGACTATCACAATCTGTTACGTGTGGCCTTCCAGCCAATCATAATGCAAGGTTTAAGCTGTTTATGTTACATTTTTTACTAGTAACAAGGTTGGATTGTCTCAGCAGATTCACTGAAATCTTTGATCTTGTAATATAAACCAGTAGTTTAGTGGTATTCTTATCGATCGTTTAGACCAAATGCACAATCAGACACAAACACATACATTTACGCACTTATACAATCAAACCTCGGCAACTGAAACAGTAATGAGGTGTCAAATATTGACCAACAGAGCAATCATTGCATCGATCGGGCAGTAAATGGTAAATGCAATTTCTCTGTCTTTTGTAATGGCAGTTTCAGGCGGAGTCGGGGTGGCTGTTAACTGCTGATCACATCTATAGGCTATCAACCCAACACTTGCACACAAACACACACGTGCGCACACACGTGCACATAGACAGCAGCAGCCCAGTCATTAGCAGAGAGCAAACACTGGACTACATTATCAGTGCTCTTGTCAGCATCTGTGCTACAAAAGCGATGACTTAATGGGGGAGAGGAGTGAGGTGAGAGAATGGGGTCCATGAGGAAAGCATAAAGGGAGAAAAGAAGAAGAGGATAATTTGAGAGCAGAAGGCAATTAAGATTAGAAAACATCATGATATATACATCTTTGGAAAAATAACCCAAATGGCTCTATATTTTTGGAACATTTGTATCTTTTATGTCAGTAGGAGGCTCATAGACTGTTCTGTATTTGTGTTTAAATTCCAACACAAACACAACTGATTCAGCTTAATAAGCTATTGATTGAGCACGGCTAGACACATCAAAGCTGTGATAAGAATCTCTACCAAACATTGATTGTTGAACCTCACATGAGCAAAGATTGTTTTTTCTTTATATTCTTTTTATGGGTGTAGGCCTAAACTTGTTAGCCTAATGTTATTTGAACTAAAATGAGATATTTGATATTTCAAACAGCTTTCATTGTTTCCAAAATAAATGTCCTGAACAAAAACTTTAAATTATAATGAAATGGAGTCCACGTTTAAGTATAATCATTTTAATTGAAGCTTAGTAAGTTTGATATAAATTTCTGAAATAGATATTGTGTTTTTTGTGTCATCCCATCATTTTGGACTGGTTTTATCTCACATGTATGTGATATTTAACACTTTAATATAAGATATTCCTTTATTCATCCCACAGTGGGGAAATTCACATTTATCAACTAGTAAAAAAAAAAAAAAAAAAAAGCATTATAGTATGGACAGAATCAGACAGCGTGGATATATTATACCCCTGCAATGACCTGCAGTTGTAGCTTTACTGTGACAAAATAAGTACTTCCGATGCAACAGTATAGAGACTTTTTCACTAGTCTGATCCATGCATAACATCTTAGCAAATCTTCCCATTTTTGGAAATGGTTTTCCATAGAGAATGTGCAACAATAGCAACATTAAAGTTTTTCTTTTGGATACACTGGTGTACACTGGAGGGTTGTACAATGAGGAGGTTATATTTTTAGAGTAGTAAAGTAGTAAGCAATCAAAGATGGAAAACAATAAATGTGTGTCTATGTGTTTGATATACGTGGATGTTTATATGCAAACACTTGTTATGTTAATACTTTGCTTATGCCTGTTTGTTGGGTCACAGGTACAAACATTCAGGAGGTTAACTGCGTGTGTGTGAGAATGTGGATGCACCTCTCGGTCAATGCAGTAGTTTGTGTTGTAGTGATGTGCTGAAGTGTGACATGTTCCAGGTTGTACCGTCTACTGAGGTTCCTGTCCTGTCAGAGTGTCAGTATGACACTCACATACATTTATCCTTGGTGCACTCTTCTTTCTTCGTTCTTCTGTGACACATATACACACACTCATAAAACACATACACACACACAGACATACAGTATACACACAAAAAAAACAGGACTTGATCAATCATATCATATCGCTCAGCTCTGTCAGTTCAACTGTGTGTGCTGCCACTTCAGTAGATGGAGCTGAACTTGGCAGCTTGGTGTAAATCATCCAGACATCGGATCAAGAGACGAACCGTGGAGAGGGTCGGAAAGAGGGCATGGTAGTGAAGACCTCTAGTCCAAATGTAGCCTGAAGGTTAGCCTCACCGCACCTCAAGCTGGTCCTACAGCTGTTGGTAAATGGGCAGAATATAATATTAGATGACAGGCATAGAGATGTGCTATGAAGGCTTTTAAAGATGTGAAAATTGTAGAAACCCTGTTTGTTTATTTTGTTTGCTCGATTTTTTCAGAGAATTTTATTTTCCATTTGTTCAGTTATTAACAGCAATTTTGTGTGTCCAGATGCCTGTCACAGAGTAGAATGAACCCAAGAGAAACTACTTTTATTTTGCTAACAGTTCTCTGACATGCTCAGTTGCAGTCTTAAAGAGAGAACCTACAACTGCTGGAAGGGAAAAGAAAAAAACAGCAAAACACTGAAATGTGTACAGGAAAGCGAAATCCAGCGTATTCCTTGAAAATAGGGAAAAAAATAATATTGTGTTTCATTCTGTGGGTGTCGGTGTGGACGTTGACTGTTTATGTGACACACCACCTGACCCGTGTCGCGTGCTCACGTCTGGTGTAAACAGCTTGACACAGGAATATTGTGGGTCATGTGGATTGGTGTGCAAGGCTCCCACATGGTTTGGTCCTATGTTTGGAAACATAGGTTGAACACTGGAGGCACAAGATTGGACTGCAAATTGCACTGTTGCACAATTCCTTAAGTATTAGTTTAGTATTCTTGCTAGTAGTATATAGTTTAAGATGCACTTTGAGGTGGATATAAAAGACCACTAGAAGGAATGAGGTTTAATCTCATACAATGATGCTGTAATTCAGTCGCAATTGCAGTAAACACATCTCAATGGTTGTCGCCACTGTGGCTGCAAAAGAATTTTTTTTCAGACAGACTGCCATCTCCCTCATGTACCTGATTTTTCAGCAACAATGCCTCCATCTGCTAGGAATGATAGCAGCTACTGTGAATAGCCAAACTGATTAGATTAACACAGTCATTTGACTTATTGCCACTTTATAAATCATAGCATTGAGAAACATTATTGAATTGCATGCTACTTATAAATTGATTGTCCTTGTCAGACAGTTGTTAAGTGTATAAAATGAAATTTACATAAATATACTGTACATGACCAGCACAGAAGCAGCGTGGCTGTATTTCAATGTGGGTGTTACTAGGCACGCTGTCTGTTATTATGTTTGGTGAATATAAGAATGGTGGTATTGTTATTCGGGAAAAAAAATGAGAATCAGCTGTAATATGTACTGCATTTGGAGAAAGAAATAAGACATTAATATAACACCTTTGAAAGGCCATTTACACCACATAATTTAATTTAAAAGTCAAGTATATACAGGAGAGTGTTTATTTTTAGTTGTCACGAAAAGGTCATTTAGTCTTGAAGTAAGCAAACATGCTTTTGGCAAATTACAGAACCAGGTTAGCTGTGCTGCACTGTTGTAGTTACTGTATTTACCATGCAGCTGGTCTGTAATCAGGTTTCTTTTGTCCCCCTTGAGTTTGTTAAGATAAAACTAAAACTATGGTGTTAAACATGTGAGGGTAAAAAAATGATTCATTGAACAAGACCTTCCTGCATCATCCATCTAGTGTGTGTACATGTTTATGTAAATTTGTGCAAAATTGCTTTCTGCTTTCTTTCCCTCTGCTTTTTCTCTGTTTCTCCCTCTTTCTGCCGTATTCACTGTACCCACCGGAGTCTCTTGGTCACTGTCTTTCTGTTTCTCTCTGTGGGTGGGAGTGGGATAAGCATCTTGATTTGTGGCTTCTTCTGTTATCTTTCTCAAACTCTACCGGCGGATGAGAAAGAGAGAGAGAGAGAGAGAGAGAGAGACAGGCACAGAGAGAGAGAGGGAGAGTGTAGGGATGATACAACAGCCAGTGTAGTTCTTGAAGTCCCTGGGGCTTTTTTGTCAGTGTGTGGCAACCCTTTACAAGCCCTTCAGTTAGGCAGGCTGAGCTGCATGTCATGAAATGGGAATATGAGTGTGTTTGCCCTCTGTCTGGAAGAGATGCTAACATTTTGTGCTCTGCCACAACTTTCTTTGTTTGCAGTTGGATTTTGAGTAGGGCAAAGTAGCATATTTTCATATGTGTATAAATCTCTCTCTCCTTCCTTCTTTCCCCATCTCAGGCTGACCAGATGATGTTTGCAATGCACTTTGTGAAAGGCATGTACCCTGAACTCTTCCAGGAGAGCGTGAGTATCTTTGTAGGTTCAGTATCTGCAATTTTGTCATTTCAGTGAGAAATTAAATGTAGAGATTTCAGCTTTGGACCTGCCAAATGTTAACGCTACTCTCTGCCATAGGAATGGGATGTCTTCACTGGATCCATCGTTGGAGAAGTGTTTAAGAAAGAGGTAAGAGTGCAGCTTTTTTGTGAGAATGTGAAACCACCATTCTATTTCTGTCTTTGACATATACCTTTCCTCTCTCGGCAGGAGTTCCCTTCTTGGATTGATCAGGAAAGGCATGGAGCAGTGGCCATTTTTAAAGTAAACACAATGATATGTGCATGTGACGTACACAAACATACACACTCAACACAAAATATGCACATTATTACACGATTCACTGCATCGGCAATGTGTGACAAAAGTGCACAATTAATGCTTAATAATGTCAACAATCATTTTGGCATTTGAATATTTTCTCCAGCCAATACGCATCAAAAATGATAGTTTAATGTATTTTAAATAGAATGCCAGTAAAGTGGTTTTTACTGAAGTTAAAATTAGATCTACTTATCGTTATTTTTTTGACCTGTCCTTCACCCTTTAACTTTTAACCATCTCTCTTTCACAGACAACGTTCCCAGCCCTCTACCAGTGCCTGTGTTTGAGTGACTCAGACCTTTGGCTGTCCTTCTCGCAGAGCTCACAGTGTGAACAGGAAATCCCATCCTCCATTGCCAAGAAGATTACTCCCTTCCAGCAGGTCAGCTTTCAATCAAAAACCATCAGCCAGTTGGAACAACTGAACATTATTTACAGAGTTATATCAAAAGTCTGTACACACTTAAAACAGTTTGATTGTGTCTTTGAGCACACCCCTTCACACGTGGTTTGAGATTGAATAAAGATCTAGCTAATCTCATTTTAAAGCTTGAACAAGGCAGAAGCCACTTACCACTAAAGTCAAGTATGCGCACTTGACTGTCAAACCAGTCGACTTACTCATTCGCTTTGTGTATTATGTTCTCAAAATTCTATGAAAAAGGAACATCTCAAAGCCATCTTATTATATATATATTTTTCTCTTTGCTCTACCCAGCTGCTCTTGGTTCAGGCAGTCAGACCAGACCGTCTGCAGAGTGCCATGGCAGCATTTGCCACCCAGGCCCTGGGTAAGTGTTTCCAATTAGGGCTTGTCATATTTTTATTATTTCACTCACTCCTGCCTAAATGGGCTGGAGTTAAGCTGAGTCGTGTTCTACTGTGGTAGACCAGAATACACATAAAAAATATTTATTATTCACAATTTCCTAACCCCAAAAACAAATCACATCAACAACAGAAAAATCAAATGAGACCAAGTCAGTCTCAATACTCAATAATAACAATGAATCTGTGCACCAGGCTGTAATCAACCTTTGATGCTTTGTGTCATGACCCAGTACTAAAGCATGACAAAAGAGGCGGAGTGCAGGTTGAAGGAAGGATAAGACCCAGAATACAACTACAACAAAGAAACAATAATAGAGTGCATGTGGCAGTCAGTTTGGTCAATGGTGACTTTGTGTGCATGGATGAGTGTGAGGTATGGTGTCAGAGATTTAGTCTGGATAGCGTAAAACAAACAAAGATGAGCATGAGAGATGCTGGACTGGGAGCAGCTGTAAGACTATCACAGATGTACAAGCAATAATGAAAAAGCACTGAATGAATGTCGGCGTATTTGTGAAATTTCCAAATACAAGATTCATTTTAACAAGCAAACTCCCCTACATGAGTCTCCACATTAACAACATATTCATGCATCCCTCTTGGCGTCTAGCCACTATGGAAATGCGTTTCATCTTTATTGATATTTCACAAGGTATTACATTATTGAATACCATCCATATCACTTCTTATGCATGCCTTTGAAGTGTATTGAAGATGATGAAGGTACACAAGCCAAAGATGTTACTGGCTGAAATTACGAACTGAAGCTATGTTTTGTATAACGCAAGACAAGTGTGAAGAGCTGTTGTTAATTTTTAGCAACATAATTTGTGTTTGTTCTTATAAAGGGTTCAGTAAACTGTTGCCCTTCTGAATTTGAGTGTGATTGCTCTGAATAATGAGCTGTAAACATCATGAATGACCAGATCCTCTTTTCTCCCTCATGGTAAGGAAAGATGCTTTGTTTTTCACAAGCACTTGCTTTCTTCACACTCCACTCAAGCAAAATATCCTCAGACAAGGCTTTTATTCTGGATTTCTGAGCAATACTTCAATCATCAATGGTGTGATTTTTTTTTTCATGATAGTCTTCCCCAAAAGCATGCTTCCCCTTTTCTCTTTAAGTGTCTTTTATCGCTGTGAGAATGCCACTGTCCTTGAGTAAATGCCACATACACAAAGACACACACACTTTTCTCTGCCCATTCCCGTTTCTCATTGTCTCTCTCTTTCTCACACTGACACAAACACACATACAACCATGCTCTTCCTTACACACACACACACAGTTATGATGTTGTTTGAGAGTGGTTCGTGCACTTAATGAGTCCATTCATTCGGTCCAGATAATCCTAATGGTGTGTTGGTTTCTGACTACACTATCTGGAACGTTGCTAATTGGTGTCAGGTGAAACTAATATGCAGGTGTTAATGTATGTGTATAAAACTAATTTTCAGGTGTGTGTGCTGTGTGACAAGTCAAGCTAACTTACTTCTGATGTTTTTTAGGGTTTATAGGTTCTGCCTGTGTTAGCTGTGTCGGACGGTGTTGTTTGTGTGAATGAGAACATGTACGTTTGTGTGTCCATCACAATGTCAAAATTTGTTTTTGTGTGTGTGTTTTTGGATGTTTTTGAACTGCTCATCACTAATGCCGAAAGCAATTTTCCAGACAATTTAGCTTGCAAGTAAAACAAAAACAGAAAATAAAATAAATTCTTAAGAGCTATTTCTTTGATTATATTTCGAAATTTTACAAAATGAAACTATGCTAAACAAATTTGCAATACATAACCCCAGTTGACCATCAGCTTTACTTGCATACTAAATTCTGGGTTGTCAAAATGTTCAGCCTATGTCTGCCTCTCTGATCATCTCATTGGAAATATTAAGTGGCCTTCCTAATATACTTTTATACAGGCACATACTGACTTTTGTAGCATCTTACATAACACAAGATTTATGAATTAACAAAAAAAAATTTAGTTGGTTCAGTTTTAGATTTTGAAGAGAAGAACACACTCTATTCCCTTTACTCTCTGGTCCTTGCACCTGCCTTTGTCAGTCATACAGTACACCAAATATGCACATGCATTATAAAGAGCCTTACTGAGTGCATTAACCTTGGGGAAATCTATGTGCTTTGGATATCAGCATCCTTGTCATATGAATATTCCTTAATAAATAAGCAATAACTCAAGGCCAAACATTCCTTATTTTAATGAGGAAACCCACCCCAAACTAGAATTAACATTGTGCTGTTCCAGTGGTTTTTGACAGTAAAGTAAACCTGTACGAGTTTGTGATTTCATCAGCTGACAGTCGTCCAGTGATATGGAGTCATTTTGCCAAATTAGTTTTATTTAAATATTTAGCTTGCAGCTTTTGACTAGAAACGATTGCCACATCCCAGAGAAATCACCATTGGTGCTGTTAAAGTGGTCCAGACCTGGTGCCATTAATCATTTTGTATGGAGCAGCGTCAGGATGTATCTGTAATTGACCTTTTCACTATATTATTTATGCCGTTGATCTACATCAGGAGAGCACAAATCAAATGCAAGTTAAAGCTGAGCTGCATAATATTCCGGATATAATATTGGAATTGAGAAAGGAATATGTATTTATTACTTTGTTCACTTAACAGGAACAAAACAGACAATCGTTACATATGTATTTCAATTTCTATGCTAAACTACCTGTAGTGTTCATCTGTCTCATTTTAATAAAACATCTGCCCCGTGTGAGGCTCGAACTCACGACCTTCAGATTATGAGACTGAGGCTCTGCCTACTGCGCCAACGAGGCTTGCGAAAGCACATTGTCTGATTGAAGAATTGTCACTGTTGCCAATGTCTGCCTTCTGTGCTCTTGCTCAAAGTGACACACTAAGAGGTGGAAGGAGGCCACCGAAGCTTTTGTAATTATGGAAAAAATCAAATGAGACCAAGTCAGTCTCAATACTCAATATTAACAATGAATCTGTGCACCAGGCTGTAATCAACCTTTGATGCTTTGTGTCATGACCCAGTACTAAAGCATGACAAAAGAGGCGGAGTGCAGGTTGAAGGAAGGATAAGACCCAGAATACAACTACAACAAAGAAACAATAATAGAGTGCATGTGGCAGTCAGTTTGGTCAGTGGTGACTGTGTGTGCATGGATGAGTGTGAGGTATGGTGTCAGAGATTTAGTCTGGATAGCATAAAACAAACAAAGATGAGCATGAGAGATGCTGGACTGAGAGCAGCTCTAGGACTATCACAGATGCACAAGCAATAATGAAAAAGCACTGAATGAATGTCGGCGTATTTGTGAGATTTCCAAATACAAGATACATTTTAACAAGCAAACTCCTCTACATGAGTCTCCTGTCAGATTGTTGGCATCAGTTATATGTATTACATTGTTATGTAAATCTACTGCATTGTGTTATGATCTGACTGATCTAACTTTAAAACACATGCCCCGTGTGAGGCTCGAACTCACGACCTTCAGATTATGAGACTGACGCGCTGCCTACTGCGCCAACGAGGCCTGACAAATGACGTGTGATTGAGAGGGGGAGTTGTCACAGTGACTTGATTTTCTGTAACAGTGCTAATGAGGCAGTGGGAGCTCTGAAAGGTGAGCAATAACCATTCAGTCTGACAGTTCATTCTGGACTTCAGAAACAACCCTTGTGAAAACAATCTTTACACAATGTCCACATGGTTACATTTTTGGTTTTTCAAACTTCTCATTCATGTTCATGTGGATGTGGTAGTTTGGTCAATGGTGACTGTGTGTGCATGGATGAGTGTTAGGTATGGTGTCAGAGATTTAGGCTGGATAGCGTAAAACAAACAAAGTTGCCCTCATCTGAGGGCTGTAATACGAAGCGAGTTTAGCCTACTCCAATTTAACTTGGAGTTATCAAGACAATTCGGGGTTGACAAACTCTGGTTGTCTCAGCTGGTGTTAATCGGTACTACTACGGTGATTAAGACGTTGTTTTGTTGAGTCTGTGTTAACTTAATCGGAATCTGTGCGCATTTGTGTAAAAGGGGTGTGTTTGGCAGCACAGACAGAGTTTCTGCATGATGACTTGTGCTCTGTGTTTTTCACCGGAAAAATGCACTTTTATAATGTCAGGATATGACAGTTTAAAGAAACGTAAAGAAACAAAGCCAGGGAGGCTTGTGGAGTGCCAACAGTTACCTTGCTTCATAGTACAGGCCTCAGTTGTATGTATGACATTGTTATGTAAATCTACTGCGTGTTGTGATCTGGCTTTAAAACACATGCCCCGTGTGAGGCTCGAACTCACGACCTTCAGATTATGAGACTGACGCGCTGCCTACTGCGCCAACGAGGCTGGTCAAATGACGTGTGATTGAGAGGGGGAGTTGTCACTGAGACTTAATTTTCTGAATCTGTGCCAATGAGGCAGTGGGAGCGCTTGTTGTTCAGTTCACTCTGGACCTCAGAAACAACCCATACAACTACAACAAAGAAACAATAATAACAATAATAATAACATAACAACCCTTGAGAAAACAGCCTTTATACACCCATGTCCATGTGGTCCTTTTTTCGTTTTTTCAAACTTCTCATTCATGTTCGTGTTCATGTGGCAGTCAGTTTGGTCAGTGGTGACTGTGTGTGCATGGATGAGTGTGAGGTATGGTGTCAGAGATTTACCCTGGATAGCGTAAAACAAGCAAAGATGAACATGAGAGATGCCGGACTGAGAACAGCTCTAGGACTATCACAGATGCACAAACAATAATGAAACAGTACTGAATGAATATTGGCGTATTTGTGAGATTTCCAAATACAGGTTCAGCCATGGAAAGATACGTTTTCTGTTCATGGACTTTTTACACTGACTTTTTACAATATGTAGTTTTTGCCTCCACTCTCTGTGACAAGATACATTTTAACAAGCAAACTCCCCCATGAGTCTCCTGTCAGATTGTTTGATTTTTGGCATCAGTTGCATTTATTGCACTGTTATGTAAATCTACTGCATTGTGTTGTGATCTGGCTTTAAAACACATGCCCCGTGTGAGGCTTGAACTCACGACCTTCAGATTATGAGACTGACGCGCTGCCTACTGCGCCAACGAGGCTGGACAGGTTGTGCAATGTGATTGAGAGGGGGAGTTGTCACAGTGACTTATCTGCCTTTTGTGTTGATCTATCACAGGTGAAAATTTTGCTGAACTTTTGCAAAAAAAAATCACCCACGTTGTTTGCACGTGATTGGTTATGATTTTAGTATAGTTGTTTTCCTTATCTCTTAGGTTTAGTTGTACATTCAAAGGGGCCCCAGTGGAAAAAAATGTGGTTGCAAAAGAGGACTGACAGCAGTAAATATTGACAGACAGGGAGACAGAGCACTTTGATGAGCCAGAGTACTATGACTGCCTCGTTTCCTACTGATCGCAAAAGCTCTATTGACTGAAACTCAGTGTCAGCTGTTGTGCAGCTGCTCCAGAGTGCTAATAATAATACAGGCTCATTGAGGGTAACACCCCAACCTTTTGTGTGTGCACATTTCTTTATGTCTGTCTTTTAGGGGTTTCCATCAGCTTTGCTTTCCATCTTTGAAGGTGTATAATATAGTTGCATATTTGATTGTGTCTGTAAGGTCTCCATTTATGTAAGGTCTATAATTTCCATGCACGTCATTTTCTTAAAATCTCTGCCCCGTGTGAGGCTCGAACTCACGACCTTCAGATTATGAGACTGACGCGCTGCCTACTGCGCCAACGAGGCTGCGAGAGTGTCTATAAAAAATGGGAAAATTGAAACAATAACCATACAGGATGACACGCCAGCCTTTGTGTGTGTTACAGTGTGATTGTCTAGGTCTCTTTGTGTGTGTTATCTGTGGCTATCTGTTCTTTCGTGACCATCTCTCTTTGCTCTCTTTGCTCTGATATACCATTTGAGCTAATTCCCCAAAAGCACAAGTGTCACATGCTTGTCTCTATGCTCATTTATTTGTGGGCAGCCCTAATAAAACACACATCTATCCTAATGAAGAGAGAGTCTTCATACCCCTTGAATTCCAAGCGAACCCACTGATGAAGGTGTAGTGTGTCCACAAATGCATGATGTGGGTGTAAATGTGTGTCTGAATGAGAGAGCGAGAGAGAGACAGACAGACAGATTTTAAAAAAAATGAACAGGAGAGAAGAAGATTGTGTGTGCATGTGTATGTGTTTTTGGCTGTAAATCAGTATGCTAATGAGGCATGGTCTGTAATCCTCTTACAGCTAATCTCACTCAATCCCCCCAGTCCAGGCCTGGGCACTGCTCACGCACACAGGCATGCCTGGGTGAACACAACCACACTCACACACACACACACACACACACACACACACACACACACACACACACACACACAGAGGCTCACTCAATGGCTTGCACTCTTCTTCTCAAAAATATAAACACTCTTTCACATATGCATAAAAACATCTCTCTTTGTCTTATCATTAATCATCCAGCCAACCCTTTCTTGTTCAAACCATCAATCAGCATTTAAATGCAAATGTTTCCTGTCGATTTTAATAGAAAAACGTCAATGCCTATGTCAAGTGTTGTGTGTGACCAAGTGTCTGCTCATTAATTCTTTGCCATTCAGTGTTTCTTCCATTAAGCAGCGTTTGAACTATAGGGAGACTGTGGTACTGTGCTCTTTTTCTTGGCCCCTCTTTGCCCTCATTGTGTGTCATAACAGCCAAGGTGAACTTTGATATTCACAGACAGAGGATGCTGGTCTGCAGTGCGAATACTGATTACCTGCCCATGTCAAAGGTAGTTGTGTATGTATTTGTGCACGCGCACGTTCTGTAAATGCTCCCCTTTTTTTTTTGCAGTCAGACATCACAAGCCATGTGGTCAGATGACTGTTTTTCTTAGTGTTGCCATGGCGATGCAGCAAAAGGTCGCTCTGAGATGTTCTCTACCAAGACCTTGTGCGCGTGCATGTATGCTACTACAGTGCAGCAGATTGCATTTGGCAGCAGACACCGAAAGAATGTTCAGGCTGTGCTAGTTGTCTCAACCTGAGAAGACAGCACTGTGTAACTGTATGTGTGTGTGTGTGTGTGGTGTGTGTGTGTGTGTGTGTGTGTGTGTGTGTGTGTGTGTGTGTGTCTGAAAGCGATATCTGCTGATACATGTGCAAATAACGTCACAGTGGAATTTCTAACACAGCCAATCGCACTGTGTGTGCACGCTTGTATCGCTGCTTGTGTGTCACTATTAACGCATATCTGATATGCGATTCAATATATTACAGCAGGATTAGAGCCTAATGCTCAGTGAGGAAACACACACGTGCAGACACACACTCAGACACATATACAAAGAGCTTGGCTTCTCAACACCAGGGGGCTGACAAGGTATTCTTCCGCTATGTGTGGTGAATACTGCTGCATACCTAGCGCTCAGTATGCACAGCACATCACCCTCCTAATCTCTCTCACTCTGTCTCTCTCAGTTTCTTCTTCTTATGCCCTCTCTGCCTTTCTTCATCATTGCCCCCCCTCTCCCTCTTCTTCTACTTTGTTTTTCTTTTTCTCCCTTCCCCATCACCCTCCCCATTAGGCACTGTCTACCCCTCCCTGTTCATGCCCCCCTTCTGTTTTCCTGTCATCTTTTCCGGCTTGATTTGACTACCCCACCTGTGTCCCATTCTTTCCCATCTACCCTCACCGAATACCCCTTTGCTGCTACTTAATAGCATTTACCTTTTTTGCCTTTTCTCTGCCCCCCTCCTGACGTACCCTCTCTGTGCAGTATATCCAGTCGCTTTGCCTTTGAGTAGCATATCAATTTAAATGAAATGCTGCGACACTTCTTCACAGATCTGTCTATCACACCCTTCATTATCTTCCTATCTCCTCTTCTCTGCAGGTATGAAAGAGCTCTCCCCTCCTCCTCTGAACCTGCGACGTCTCTACTCTGAGACACTGGAATGGGAGCCGGTGTTGATCATCATCTCTCCAGGGGCAGACCCGTCCCAGGAGCTTGCAGAACTAGCAGCTGAAACCATTGGCAGGGACAACTATCATGAGGTAGAGAATAACAGGATTTTTTTTCAACAGTACACCAAGATCAGATCAACAGAATAGTCTATTGTGCACATGAATGGAGAAAATAAAATTGCTACAGCTTGTTGAAGGCTGTATTGAAGCAGTTTTGAGGCATAGCCCTTGATAATGTTCTGCCAGCGGAGTTCATCAATTGTAATCTATTTCAAGACGGCAAGAAGTCTGAGAAAACTGCCCTTGCAAGACACTCACACACCTGTGATTCAATATGTGGTTAATACCACATATTGTTCAGGAACAATGCTGCTATTGGTTTATCTTTTTATAATTATTAACAAATCCCCTGAAGAGACCAAAACACACAAAGCAATGTGTTGTACTAACACGTATTGTCTGTTTTGTCAAAGCCCGATATATGTAGCCTTTACCCCGGGGCCATAAAACTCCACTCTCTTCAAAAACTACACATAAAAGAGCAATACCACTGCTTTCAGTGACATGTTTCTTCATTACAGTTTAAGTTGTATTTCCAAGGAATTTTTGACTTATTCTTCAGTTTTAAAAGACTCTCACAAAACTTCTTGCCAAGAATCATCACTAAAGTGCAAACTGTATAACTTTCAAAAGATATGCTTTTTTGGTGTCAATTTTGATGTCTTCTTTTCCTTTTTAGATATGTTCTCTATGCAAGAATATTCAGACACTTCATCGAAAATACATGTTTTTACTATTTCCATTGCAACTACAGCCAACTATATATCCAAATGATTCCACTAAAGATGGACACACTGCATCCCACTCATATGGGTGCTGCAAATAACATTGTGCTTTAGTCGTATCCATTACATATGAATATAGATCACATCAGTTATGACTTATTGGCCTCTATGTGAGAACGCGATTGATAAAAATCACATTTGGAATCTCACATTGCAAGTATTTCATAGTTTCTCCCACTGAGAGGAGAGATGAATTTAAATATTGAAGCAGATAATCTGCCCATAACTTCTGATAAATTACAATGCAGAATCACATTTTCCATCTCACTGCTTCTGTTTCTCGCCCCCTCCTGCCTCCTCTCTTTGTCTGTCTAGATCTCTATGGGTCAGGGACAAGCTGATGTGGCCTTAGCTACACTCAGAGAATGTTCCCGAAATGGAGAATGGCTTTGTCTGAAAAACCTGCACCTTGTAACTACATGGCTACCCCTTCTGGAAAAAGTAGGTATTCCGTGTATATATAAGTCTGTGTGTGTGTGTGTGTGTGTGTGTGTGTTTGTGTGGCTTTTTAGTTACTGGGGGTTGTACTGATTACTGATCAACTCAGGGAGAGAGTGATCAAATCAACTCTGTCTGTCTGTTCACATTAGCACCACATTAACATTTACTGTAAAATGATATTATTCTGCTGCCACATTTGTCTAAAACCAGATGTGCACCAGAACCTGGTTGGGAAAAGGTAAATTAGGAAAGATAAACAGAAAATGTTTACCACGTAGTTCCAATACATGATACAATGTTCCAGCAATGTTACTGTAGCAAGTTCAAAACTAATATAGTAAATCCCTTATAAGTCTTTCTAAGTAAGTCCAAGAAAAGGGTCCAATAAACAGTCCATTGGAATATGTCCAGTGGAATAAGTGCTGTAGGCTAAGTCCATAAAAATATGTCTAAGGAAATGGGTCGAGTCAAACAAGCATTTCTTCACATCATCTCAAGCCCACAGTGACAGGTAGGTAGAGTTGGGGTTAGGGGGAAAGGTCAGTGGAAACAGAGGGCCTGGAGGATGTTGTGTACATAAAGTGCATATGTAATTTCTTGTGTTGCCCTGCTTGTCTGAGTTTATCTATAATACAACAGACGTACACACAAACACAAGAACACAGGGACGCAAGAACACATTCTGCTTGCTGCCCAAATTTCCATATCTAAAATTACCTTCTGTCCTTTGCCTGCACATACACTTTTTGCTCTTTACCTGTCAGCCCATATTAGTCACTGTGCTGTTTGTGTGTGTTTGTCTGTCTCTGGACATACACATGCCTACAGTATACATGCCGCATATCCATGTGTGTCACCAATATTGCTCACGTTGCTCCTCCTGTTTGTTTTTATTATTGTGTATGTGGGCTTACGTGTGATATTACAGACATATTTTGATACTGAGTTCACTTTTTCAAAACTCTTCACACAGTCAGCACAATAGAAGCTGGTGTGGACTAAACTGCGCATGACTCTTCATTGCTTTGACTCTGTGTATTTACACTCCATTGCGCATGTTTAAGTAGTATTGTCAAAACTGTTACGTTTGAGTTCATAGCCTAACATACACAGAATATACTATAATGCTGTTCATCAGACTGCAATTTGTTACATCCTGTATATCTACATCTGAAAAGAAAGAAAGGAAAAAGAGGAAAGAGGGCAGGTGGGGCAGACTTCAGAAGAGATGTACGGAACGATGTGGCATTTCACAGTCCTCTTCCAGTCACAGAGCAGTTTACAGACCATCCCAGGATGCTATCATTTTTACTCTTCATTCCTCAACCCCACAGAGGAAATCTTTTTTCTCTTGGGGGTAGAAAGTTTATGACTTCCGACCACATGATCAAATGTCCTTCTTGGACACAAGGAATGCTAGATGACTGCACATATCTGAAGAGGATTGTCAGGAATAGATCAGGCATACAAAAACGAATATTTCCCAGGTGTATTGTAAGAGAGGACAGAAGTTGTGATGTGGATGAGAACTTGTGGCTAAATGCAGAAGGCAGGGTTGACTAGCACTGTTGTATTTCTATATCTGTAGCTATCCTGCACCAAAATGTAATGTGGGTATGTATAGTTTTATGTTGCGTGACTGGAATTACTTTAGTTTCATTTTGTGCACTTGAAATTACTTGATGCAAAAATGACAAAAGCCTATTGAGGCATATTGCAGCACTTCTGTGACATATATTGTAAGGTAGAGCAATCCATGCAATAACAAAATCCCCTTCTTTTTGTTCTAATAAAATCATGGTTTGTGCTAAATAAATAAATAAATAAATAAAAACATACTTCGAAGACAATGCTAATACGTATTGTAATGCATTCATTACATATTGTAATTTGTTTTGCTCTTTATATAATGACACAGCGTTAGTGTTTTGGGAGACAAATGTTATCAGTGTTCTGCTACAAGAGTTGAACCTGAAGTGTTTTAGTTGCATCAGTGCGTTTTGGATGTTAGATTAACTGTTGTGCTGAGCTGCATGACGTTAAAGAGAACTGTCTGAACATTAACAGTAAACTCAGTAGAGAGAAATGTCTGTGTTACCAAGTCTAAAAAAAAACTGTAAGTGTGTTAATATGTCTTCCACTTTCTTTGTGTTTATTTGTGTCTATGAGCTTTTTCCTGGGGTTCTGTTTAGTGCTGTGTCACTGTAGCAGGTCATATCTCACTGGGAGGCACAGCTGTTGGCAGTGATTGGCCTGTGTGTGTGTGTGTGTGTGTGTGTGTGTGTGTGTGTGTGTGTGTGTGTGTGTGTGTGTGTGTGTGTGTGTGTGTGTGTGTGTGTGTGTGTGTGTGTGTGTGAGCCCTCACCTGTTTGTTTGAGTGAGAGCCCTGGGGTTAGCCAGAGATCCCTCCTGTCCAAAGTTGTCTGTGCTCCCAGTGTGACTTAAACCATAGATTATTACAGCTCTCCTCTTCTAGTTTGTCCTTCTCTGTTCCACTGTCCTCACCTCACTCTTTTCTCTACTCCTAGTATTTCATTTCTCATTTTCCTCCCTGTTTGTCTCCATTTGTTTCCACCTCTACATCCCGTCTATCTTCTCACCAGTTTTTCTTAACCCCCCCACATTTTGTATAACTCAAACTCTCTTTCTGTCTGTCGGCCCTTCTTTCTCTAACGTTTCTTTGTCTCGCTCTTTGCCCAGCAACCGATGAGGTTGGGGTCTCGGCAGTCGAGCTTGAAATGAAAAACTGACGCAACAAGGGGAACGAGGGAGCCAGGGAACATAGGAAAGAAAGAATAAAGAGACATAGTAAATGTAAAAGGAAAGGAAAGGAAAGGAAGTAGAGAAAGTTGAACTGAGCCTCAGCAGGCAGGTGGAAATTTGGGGAAAAGAAGGCTTTGTTTTAGTATCTGCCTCTGTTTCTGTAGCTTAGTCCATCTGCTCTGTCCCATTTTATTTCTCAATGTATTGTCTAAATTTTCCGGATTCTTTTTTGCCATCTGTCTCTCCAGTCCTTCCCTCCTTTACTAAACCAGTTGGTCAGCTAGAGAGAGAAGAAAGGAGGGAAGAGAGGCAGAGAAGGAGAGCGGTCAGTGTTCATAATTGAAGTTGGCAGTGCAGATGTCCTCTCATCCCTGTCTTCTCATATTCTTCCACTTGCACTGTTTTCTGTCTTTCATTTTTCACATCGCCCACTGCTTCCCTCTACTTATGGATGTATCTTTCAATGTATCTAGCAGTCTAAATGTCTCTCTGTCAGCCAATTATATAAAATGAAATAATGACATATAGAGATTTATTTTTGGTTTTATATTGCATTAAAAAGATGAAATACTGTTTGTCATGTCTTTGAGAATCTGTTGTGACATAATCATTATCATTCGTCAAAACATTGTCACAGGGTGGTATCAGGAGTTACTGTATCTTATAATTCTTATCTCTATTGTGCAGATACAAATTTCCATCTGCATTCTGCAACATTGTGTATGTGTAAATAAAGCCTGTTGGGTTTGAGTATCTATGTAGTGAATCTTTCACACTCTGTGCATCTCAACTATATAGTGTAAGTACTATGACAAAGATAGGTTTTGATGTGCTAACAGTAAAATCTTCTTTTTCCCTCCTCCTAACTCCCTCCTTCTGTTCCTTTCTCTGTGTCTATCCATCCTTTCTTTTCTTCTTTGTTAATGTCTCTCTCTTGCCTCTACTCACAATACTATCATTTGTTCCAGTGTGGTTCTAGTTGACAACACATCAGGCTCACACATATACACACACACAGACAATGAGAGACAGAGGATTTTTCTTCGAGGGATGTCAGTTTCTGTGTTGTTTGATTTTCTGTGATCATGTGTTCTTCCACGAGAGTGAATTAGGTTCCGAATGATGCAGAAACACATTGATTACAATTCAGTGTGTGTGCTTGTGTGTACTTGTGTGTGAGTACCCAATCAGATGACACAAGACCCTAAGGTGCCAGCATGCTATTTTTAACCACAAGTCTTCGAGAAAGATAGAAGGGGGGGGTGTAAGAAGAGAAGTGAGAGAAAGAAAGCTGGAAATTAAGATGAAGAGACAGTGATGGAGACCGTGAAAAGAAGAGATGCAGAAAGAGAGAGAGAGGAACAAATATATAGAAGTGAGGTGAATGGTTTGTCATTGCGGAGACTCTTGTCACTGTGCAATGATTGTAATGGAGACAGAATTACATCGAAAAAAGAATGATTCAAAATGAGAGAGGAAATGTGTTTTATTTATTTATTTACTATATACTTTACTAGGTTGAATGTATCCATAGATCTTTACAAAGATCAAAATATGAATAAAGCTTTTATATATGCTCAGCTAGACTCAATTCCTTTGCAACCCTGAGCAAGATAAGAGGTTTAGAAAATTGATGTGCCATCATGATCCAGTATCTTCACAATGTGTGCAATCAAAGGCTCAAGTCTTCTCTAATTGTTTCACGCAATGAGTGAGTTTTATGTTTTGAAATACAGTGCATCTTACAGCCTGATACTACTGCATAAGTAGTCTGGTCTCACATTACTCTCATATTCCTGTGGTGACCTCTTCATGTGTCTAATGTGTTTGTCTGTCTTGCCTCCACAGGAGTTAAATGTGCTACATCCCAAAGCAGGCTTCCGTCTCTGGCTGACAGCAGAAGTTCACCCCAGATTTCCTCCCATACTGCTGCAGTCCAGCCTCAAGATCACTTATGAGGTATGTGGTACGAGAAACAATTGCACCATAATACTCCTACAGTAACTTACAATGAAGCCTAGCGTCGGGTCACATTGACCTAACTCATATCACACAACTTGACATAAAAGGATGCAACGATATATTCTCGCAGGCACACTGGGCACAAATGCTCATTAATGTGCGAATTCATGACTATATATCACTTTTATCCCATTTATAATGGTCACATACACAGTGCAGCCACATATACTGTACATTTGTATGGAGACACAGAAGCCTGCAGCTTGTGTGTTAGTGATGCGTGCTTTAGTGCTCAGTGTGTTTCTGATGGGAGTCCTGCTCAAGGGGTTAGCTGCTTCAGCAGCCAAGCATGCTGCACAAACAGACTCTCTCGCTCGCTCGGTCTGTCTGTCTTTCTCTTCTCTCTCTCAGACACACTCACACTCAAACTTATTGACATACTTTATATGTTTGCACACACATCCTGGACACATCCCCAGTGATAGCCAAGTTACTGTAATATATTATTTCTGGACTGCAGGACAAGCAAGTGTCAAAGCTAATATGTCAAACCTAAGATAAACAGTATAGCAGTATAAAAGTAATAAATGTAAACTTACAGTACATGGCACTGCATGCCACAGTCACACACACACACACACAAAACATACATGCGCACACACCATGACAGATCCTCCACAATGACCCTCTTATCTGTAACCCACTTTTCAAAATTGGCTAAATGAAAGTCACCAGTGTGGCAAAAACACAATTGCTAAGCTACAATCAAAGCAGTTGTTGATATAGATCCTCCACTAAACCCCACATAAGTTAACACACACTCGACTCCCCTTTGCAGTTTAGTGTTAAAGCTTCACTGTGTAAATATGTTTAGTGCCTTGTTGGTGCGGTTGGCAGTGCATTAGAGTTAAAGTGTAAACCAACAGCTCACACCTCTCACAGAGCAAATATTAAAATCTACAAATGTATTTCCAATGTAAAATACACAGAAGAAAAGTAATGTGAGAATAAAAAGTGACAAAAAAGGGTAATGTGTCTAAAAGTAGACTTAACACAGCATACATTCTGAAGGGTGAATAAAGGTGTACCTTCAGTGATCCACATGGGGAGACTGCTCTGCTAAAGCTGAAATGAGTAAGCACAGCACATTGCCAATGCATTTAATCAACTGAAGTTCGGAACATATGTAGTGATTTTGCCAATTTTGGCAAATTTAGCATGTATGCATTACTGGCTGTACATATTGTAAAAACCTCCAGATGGAGGTACCAAATGTTCAGCAAAGCTGATAATGTGTGAACTAATTTCAGTGTATATGCTTTATTTCTATTATAAACAGAGCATATTGTTGTCAGAGGAATCACATGTTCAGAGAACTGTTTAGAATAGGTGCCCAACCCTGACCAAACAGTGTTTGTTCAGTCAGTTTGTTCATAGATCCTTGTTCTAAATCCCAGAGACACTGTTGTTCTATAAATGACTTAAACTTAATAAATTATTTTGTCATTCAGTGTCCATATTGTTAGATCAGTCCCGTTTTTTTTACTATAGTAATATGAGAATTTTGTAATAAGAGGTTTTCTACATGTTGTCAGATGTTTGCTGGTCCTGTGTGCTGGCTTAAGCTAAAAACGCAAAACGACACTTAACAGACTGTGAAAAGAAACAACATGACACACATCCCAAATTGCATTTCACAGCTTCTTTTTGGTTTTGCCAGGCACACATAATTGATAAAGTGGATTTGGGAATCACGCTCATGGGGATGTTTGAATCAAACGCTACTCAATTCACAAAGTTAAACCTACCAGTCTCACAATAATACAAACTCACACATATTACTATAACATGGAGATATTTGTTTTATCTAGAGCTATACAAGTTGTAAAAGCTTCCATGTTCAGGTATGTTTCACATGTTTGATATAACAATGTAAATATGTGGAGGGCATCCCCTGTAGCAATTCAGTTTTTCTGCCTCTCACAGCCACTAGGCGCCGTGGCTTAGTTGGTTAAAGCGCCTGTCTAGTAAACAGGAGATCCTGGGTTCGAATCCCAGCGGTGCCTTTTTTTTTCTTGCGCTCCCAAGGATGTTCAGTATCATCTTACGATGCAGCACATAAGTCTTTCACACATGACTAATTATCCCTTGCCATGTTTCTGTGCTTGTATGGCAGCGCTATGTTTGGACCATGCAGTTTGAACTTGTGTTGACTGTTTGAATGTTGCAAAAGATTCCATCATAATAAAACCATTCTTTCTCCTCCTTCCCCTCTATCCTTCTTTACCTTGTCCCTAACCTCGTCTGTCTGTCTGTCTGTCCTTACCTCCAGGCTCCTCCTGGGTTAAAGAAGAATCTGCTCAGAACATATGAGTCGTGGACACCAGAGCAGATCAGTAAAGGTTGGCCCTGCTCTTCTCTCCTGAATAATTTTCTGAAGTCAGTTTGTTGTTGCTTTAAATTCACTCTTGCTCTTATTCCAAGCAATGATGACGAGTTTTTGAATAATGCTATTATATAGATTAGCCTCTGCTTTATTTTTAAGGAATTAATGTCTTATAGTACATCCTAAATCTAAGCTAACAACTGGAATCGGCTAATTAGCTGGCCTTGTCCTTCAAGAATTTGTGCTATGTTTTCATTTACAGTAAAGGAATAGTTCACTTTTTACTTGAAATGGTATGTGTTGCAGTAATCACTAGCAGCGATATCGCTGCATGATTATTAGCTCAGTCTATGAGTCCTGTGACAGAGCAGCAGCAAATGGCAACAACAGAACATTCAAAAACATCTAACCCTCTATATCAGAATACAGCATGACTGATTCTCATCTCTGTCCTCTTTCTTGTGAATTGTCTGTTGAATAATAAAAAACAACCACCCTCAAGGTTTATAAAACACAGACACTTTGTTAATGATCAGTTCTTGTAGTTATTTTGGTTGTGACATGCTGTTGATTGTTTGTGTGTAGGAGGCATCCTGGCCAGAGCCCAGTCTCTGTTCTGTCTGGCTTGGTTCCATGCTGTCTGCCAAGAGAGACGCAACTACATACCACAGGTAAAATATACAAACACGCCAGCATGGACTCGAGTGGTCACAGTTCTACAATTTCATCTCAGGACAGTAACAGTCCTCGACGCCGAACTGAGACAATGGCACAAGCAGACAAACCATCTTTCTTCAATTTTCCTGCCTTTTAATTGAAGCTTTTTATGAATGCTACTAGCATTAGCTACTGCTGCATGTAGATACTTAAATTTGATGCTTACAGCATAATAATGTGCTTTACTGCCCTTTGAAATGAAAAGCTTATGCATACAGTAATGGCCTTATTACAGCCCATATCTATACACAACACAGCTATATAAATGCATGATCTATTTGTTTCCAAGCCATCCCTAGCTGTTGATAACAAGTGAAAAATAAAAAGTGAAAATAAACATGCAGATTGATATCCACAGGGTGGAAGTTACACTGACATAACATATCATAGTCTGCACACGAACGCCCACAGAAAGGGTAAAAAAATTACCCCAGAGATCACTTTTCTTTGTCCTTACTAACCAGCATAGATAGCAAACCTTTTTGCTCTTTGTACTGTGCCTCTGGCAGAGTCTTTGTGTGTGTTTATCTGTGTGTGTGGCTATGTATGCGTGTGTGCACAACTATGAATATAAGACTTTGTTGTAAACTTGCCTGCTGGTCAACACGCACACGATGTACCCAACACAAACCACAATGTCTAAAACGCCCCCACACTCACGTCAAGTCAGGACAGTGGAAGCGTGGGAAATCCTATGATGTCAAGGTGTTTTAAAGAAGACATTACATATTAGTAAGCGTCAGTTGAAATGAATTTAATTGACCTGCATGTAATGGTAGGAAGTACTCAGTTTATTAAACTAAAGTGTAACTTGCTTTAACAGTCTCACAGCAGCTCTAAATAAATCAAAACGGTATGTTTTATGTGCATCAGAATTCGAAGAAGAACTCAGAATGTTTAGAGACTAAACACAGTACTTCCTCGTTCGAACTACAGCTCTGATGATAAATCATCTCCACATAACAAGATAGAGGGTGTAAAGAATGGCACAATTTGCATCCCTATAGCGAGAACCAGACTATTATTTTCTCAGTTGAACCCCAAGGTGGAGATGAATCAGCACAAAAAATAGATAACAAATCGAAAACATTGAGGCAAATGATGGTGAACAATGGCCTGAGCTATTAGGCTGTTGGGAGCCTTATGTCCAGAAGAAAACAGGTTTTATAAATACTCCTAATCGGATTTACGAAATACATTGTATATTTTTTGTATCAAAATCTCCATCAGTTTAATTGCTGGTGTAAGTTAATAATGCCAATTATTCAAAACTGAAGATTCTGATTACAGAACAGAATCACAATGTTTTTTAGAACTGATTTCAAAATGCTCGATGCAGCACCAATGGTGCATGAAAACAGATACCCCCTGTGCATTGTTGACAATTTCTGTAACTGCTCAAAACTGACAATCCGACATTCACACGAACTTCACTCGGCCAGGGTTGTGAAGGTGAGAAAGTAATCATGGTTTGAACCTCCCCCTCATGCTCTCTTTTTTATTATTACATGATTATTTCCTTCACTTTTCATGTGTACATCTGTGTAATACCATGGACACCTTTCAGGAAAGACTGCCCAAAAGTGTGTGCCGTTATCCCCACATTTAAATGATTATCATGGATCACCTCTCTCTCTGACAGCAGGATTTTCACCCTGCACTGGGACTTTGGTGGTCCAGAAGAGCTATAAACACTTTTGCTTTCCAACATGGTCGGATGACATGTTGTGGTTGGATGTTTTTTTAGCATAAGCCTGCAATAACTATGCATCTAATTGTCTTGGCATGTCAGTATGGTATGCCTTGATATTTTGTAGTGAGTAATAGAAGCATGTATTTTTGACTTTTACTAAAGTGGGTGCTTTAATTTTTGATGCCTACTGCTCATTTTACATTTAGGGTAATCCTAAATCCACTATATTTAGTGTTGTTTGGTGAAACACTGAAACATTTCCTTCCGGCAAACCCAGACGTTGACTTGTGCTTTCAAAACCTAGCACAAAAGAATCCATTGAAAATCAGTCTTGATTGATCATCACATCTCGCTGTTTCCTCATGTGCTCTTAGATGATAATTTATGGGAAGGACCGCAATTAAATCCACTAAATAAAGTGAGGCTGTGGCTTTTTGTTGTAAGTGCTGGTTTGCTTGTGATTGAGTCCAAACTAATCAATACAAAGATACAGAGACATTCTAACATGAGCAAAAAGTCATGGTTGCTCCTGTTGTTACTTGATACTCTCTGCAGTTTGCCACATCATGTTTCCACTTGTCAATTTGAATGGTTTCTTCCACAGTTTGGTAGCATGCGGGTGTGTGGCAGTCTTACCATGCACTGGGACTCATTTGTCTCTCTGTGTGTTGCCGTGATGCCTCAGAGTGTTCTGTCTGTCTAATCAAATGATACGACCTGTCTGCAGTTAAGGTCTCTCTTTTTGTCTGCTAAACCAACACACAATAAACACACTCACAGTAAACCCAAACTCGAGGGAGAACTAAACAAAGAAGCAAAAAGCATGTTTTTGTAATTAAACTGCCACGACATTTGCACACTTATTTCTCCTCTCTCTGTCTCTCCTATTCCCTCAGGCTTGGTCCTAATACCTTAACCATTCCCCTCATTGTGGAATTGTTTGGAATAAATATATTGATTAGCCTATAGGACAATGAAAACTTACATAAGTGACATGCAGTATGCATGTGTCTTGTGAGTTTCTTGGGGATTTTTTTCTTGTAACTGGCCTCCCTCCCTGGCTAGTGTTGCCTCATCTCTCTCTCTCTCTCTTTTCTATCTCAATCATTGAATCTCTGGTAAGTGTTTTCATTTGAGATGGTAATGTTGTTGCTCATCCAAGAACATGATCGTCCAATTATTGAAACAGTCACAGCTCCTTTCGTCCACTCCACCATCACTTACTCCCTTCTCGCTTCATCTACTGTCCTCCCTCCTTTTCTCATTTAACTCTCCCTGTTTTCAGCCTTTATCACATGTCTGTGCAGAAATCATTTTTACAAAGCCGGGAAGAATTACTGAGAGACAAAAAGAAAGAAGGAGGCAAAGGGAGGAAATAGAAAGGGGGGGGAGATGAAAAAGGAGAGACAGAGACAGGTTTTCACATGCAAGGTAGTGTTCAGCCTTCCTAGAAGAGAACATGTGTTTGTGTGTGTGTGTGTGTGTGTGTGATCACAGCACTGCAGCAGAATAAAGATTGGGGTTTTTGTTTGATAGAAGAACAGGAAGAGGGGCCAATTATAACTGAACATGCAACTGGGTTGCACACTTTCTGAAGTGCACACAAAATAATTGAAAACACATACACACACATTCAAGAAACACACACACAGTCACCTTTATAAGACCCATGCATTGAATCATTCCCTGAATAAGCAGGCAGTGTTATATACATACAATAAATGCATACATGCATGAGCACAATGTCACTCTTAGACATGCAAGCACATTTACTAAATGAAGTAGAAACATGCCCCTACACAGTCTGTGAATACACACTAAAGCATAAAATTACTGAACAAGCAGCATACACTTAATCATTCAAAGAATTACTGAACATGCCTACACAGTTTTCCTCCACCCCTCACCTCATCCACCCACAGCATCAGTGGGCAGATTACAACTGCTGATCGAATAGCTGTGAATTGCAACAAACGCATACTCACAAACTGAGACTGCCTTCACACTCAATTAGTTTTGACACTTCCG
The DNA here is from genome assembly GCA_025331565.1 of Holacanthus passer. NCBI lineage: Eukaryota > Metazoa > Chordata > Actinopteri > Pomacanthidae > Holacanthus > Holacanthus passer. The sequence goes on along the minus strand of JAFREQ010000004.1, from coordinate 2,189,346 downwards.
TGATTTTTTTCTCCGAGATGGTCAATGCTGTGATACTGTGTGTGTGCTAAACTGTGTGTGATCTTCTCTACATGTGTTTGCATATGTGTTGTCTGATTGCAGCAGACTTGTTATTTTTTCCTCTCAAAAGTCTCAGCGCTAATGTCTTGACTGTAGCATGTCTTTATATGTGCAACAACGGGACTCATCTTCATTTTGTGATTTACCCTCTTATTGTAAGGGAGGTTTGCTTGTGACCACATGGTTGGATTGATAAAAGCTGAGAAAGTGAAGTGGTCTAACAGTGGTAGCCTTCATTCAACAGCTACAGGACATTTTCCTTTCACCAAGTTATTATTGCAATTCATATTGGAACTGTATTATCATAAAATCTTGGTTGTGCTGGGTTTCTGAAAAGCATCAGCAAGTGTAGCTGTGTAAAATTTGAGCTGGTAAATACAGAGGCAAGTAAATGAATGTGGATGTGTTGAAGTGGTTTTAACAGTCACAACTCTTGTTTATACACACAATAGAGAGATAACCTGAAAATGGGAGCTGAAAGAAAAATGACATTAGATTGAAAGATATATTGACTTACGTAGAACACACTCTTGTCTTTACTCTCTCAGGTTTGTGTATTCCATCTCTAAAACAGAAAAAAATATGAGTAGTCATGGTAATTAAGACTACACTTGCACGCAGTTGTGAGAGGATTAAGAAGAATAAGGAATATGTGTTGGGGATGATACTTCAATCCTCAGACATTCTGTGTGATGTGAGATTTTGAATGCCATCTGTTCCTGTTTGGTTGACATATTCTGAAAGTAGCCCATTGGTACGGTAGCAGTCAGGTAAGTATGAGTAGTAAAATGAATACATTGCCATTCTTGTACTTATTCCCTGTCCTCTGTGCTTTATCCAGGGTTGGACTAAGTTTTATGAGTTTTCTTTGTCTGATCTCCGTGCTGGCTTTGAGATCATCGACAGGCTTTTTGAAGGTAGGGAGCCTGCTGACAAACATTATAATACAGTATAGAGTTGTTCTCTGCAGCACATATGGTAATGAGAAGTGGAAGCTATGGGTTCTTTGATCAATTACCTCTTTAATCTACACTAGCCCTGATAAAGCATGACCTCGACAACTCATTATACATGTGAGCGTTTGCCCTTTGTTGTATCTCCCTGCCTTCCTGCATGTAAATTGTATGTGTGTGTGTGTGTGTTATTTTTTTTGTTCTGTCTGCACTCATTATACATGTGTCTGTGTCTTGGTATCTCTCAAGGTGGTAAACATTTCCAGTGGGAGTTTGTCCATGGCCTGTTAGAGAGTGCCATCTATGGTGGACGCATCGACAACCCCTCTGACCTCCGCATCTTACGCTCCTACCTGGAGCAGTTCTTCTCCGCACATCTCCTCTCAGCTGGTCAGAGAAAGAGCAGAGGAGGAACGCGTTGCTTTCCAACTCAGATCAGCCTCCCAAACTCTTGCTCCATATTGGTAGGTTGTCAGGGTGACACAGTGGTGTAACACATGCAGTTGGCAAGCACTTATTTTAATTCACAGTTGCAAGTGTAGGTACTGTAAGTAGAGCTTTTAGAGGCTCATGCACATTTTCCACGTTTTGCATATGCGGGCAGCTGCAGTTCCATTCATATTACAATTGAGGGTCAGCTTCAGTTTGACATTCCACACATATGCATTTCCCAATTCACACTTTATGTCATGCAGACATGAAAAGTATGAATTTGGCTTAAAGATATTCAAAAAATGAATTGCTACAAAGAAAAAGGAGGCCTTCTATGTTATTTAAAGCTTAAACTGCAATGTTCTCTTCAGCTCTCTCTAATGGTCCCAGGTGCACTGGCAGAGAAGCAAAAACAATTCACAGAAAGGGTACTGAATTAATGCTTCCAAGCTTTTCACTGACTATATTTACTGTTTGTGGTTTGGTTAGTATTGAAGTTTCATTAGTCCATGTTGTGTTAGCTTCATTTTAAGTTGGTTTACAAACACATCCAATTAGTAAGCCTCAAATTTACACAGTTGGTTGTGCTCTATGGCTTTGCATTCTGTTGATGCAGTATAAACTGCATCAGCAAAGTGGGCAAACAAGCCCGAAGCTGTTCATTAGCTATCTGTTCATTTAACGTCCTACTAGAATAAGTTAGTATGCTGCAGAGTCATTGAGAGGCCATTTGCTAAACAAAAGAAGTCAATATGGAAATATATACAGTACTTTGCATTGGCAATCTGTACAACTTAACAGTCAATAGTAAGTGGGAGTGCCAAATGGATATTGTTAGAGAAGCTGCACCAAACGTATAAACAACACACCTTATTAAGGAAAATACAGCATTAGTATCCTATGCTTCCACATAGCAATCCAACAAGCATGCTACAGGTTTTTACTTTTTGTATTTAGTAGCATGTGTTGCTGGGAAATATAAAATGTTGTCTTGTGTCTTCGAGACATGATAAAAATGGGCACAATGCTGACATTCTGTCTCTGGCTTTTCTATGTTTGACCCATATGTGCCTGTATGTCTTCCCAGGACTACCGCAATGTAATAGAGAATCTCCCAGAAGATGACAGACCTGCATTCTTTGGTCTGCCTGCCAACATAGAGAGATCCTCCCAGAGAATCATCAGCTCCCAGGTGCACCCACACACACAGCCACCTGCTTATTCCCACAAACACAGACACCACCACCACCACAAGCCCCGTCTCTACCTCACACATGGCAGAAATACAAACACAGACAAAAACAAAGGCAAATGCACACACACATTTATTCCCATACGCTCACACAAATACTGTATGTAGATGTGCATTTTCACATTCTACACACAGGAAAGCACACAAACACACTCATCAGCACTCATGTTCATGTTCACAGAAGCACATGCATTCACCTACATGCCAGTACACACAAGGACAAACATTCATCATGCCCATTATGTGTATCAAGAATGTCCTGTGCTGATCAGCAAACTTAGATATCAGATCCAGTCAGAGCATATTTTAATTGATCAGTATCACTTATATTAAATAAAATCTTCACTGTTTGTTCATTTTATAGATAGATATCCAGATTGAAAGTGTGTATAAGCAAGTGAAGAATGTGAATCTGGTCAGTATAAATGCTGATGTTTTCCAGCTTCTGGGGCTTGAAACAAATTGAACAAATGAGCAGTTCCTGCCAGAAGGAACTCGCTTTTTCACTTTGGCAGCCATTTTTTTGCCCCGTCACTGCACTCTTTGTACAGAAAGGTAATTTATCTCCTAATTACTGTTCAAATTACACAAGCGATTACCAGATTGTAGGTGAAACCACCTGTGCCACCACATTGTGTGATATTGCAGTTATTTCTGATTTAAGCATCTATAGCCTGTATATGTGTGTGTATGTTTGAGTGTGTGAGTTAATGCATATGTGCATTTATCCTTCCAAACACAACCTCAGTCATGTTGCAGGGAACCACCTCCATTCAGGAGACATAAAAGCATTTTATTCTAGGTTCAAGACTTCAATTTAAGGTTAAAGCATTATACCAGGCATCCATCCGTTTCCATTTATTTCACAGCGAAATAAAATTCGCCTTGCAGAGACATGAAACCAGGTTTAGATGGGTAATCCATCACAGTGAATATCATGTCTGCTTTTTTCATGTCAAGGTTATGTTGTCATTGTGTTTTGTCAGGGTAAGATGATTCTAAAATGTCTACACTGCAGCAATATCGTATCTTTAACGGTGCAATTTTCAATAGTCCGCAAACATGAAAAAGATGTTTATTTATTATGTTATTGACCAAAAAGTTGAGGTTAGACGTTTATTTATAGGTGAGGGCAGAGACTCTCAACCTTTAACTCGCTTGACATGCAAGTCACCAAAAATTGGGTATAGAAAATGATTTAGAAATGTCACCTTTTGGTAATACATTTTTGAACTCAGACTGCCTTTTAAGAACTTCACATCTGTGTAATGAGGTTCCTGGGACACAAAACTGGGAGTGACGCACAGGAAAGTTGAGGGAGCCCAGATTAGAGACTAGGGACTGAAGTGAAACAACGGAAGATCAATACACAAGGATATTGAGACATGTCAGTGTGTGTGGATGTTATGGATACGTGTGTATGTTTGTAGTGGTTGATGGTCACTGCAGATACTGATGTAATTCAATGCAACACAGTCTCACACCAAATGCGTACTGTAACTGAGAGAGAGAGAGACAGGATACAAAGTGAAGGGTGCATCGCTGCACTGCTCTCATTTTGTGGCCAACTTTTTATTTGTTTCTTGCATGATTCACGCAGAACAAAACATGTAAAATGTATTCCCACTCATCCTTGTTTTCAAGAGCAAAATCACTGCTTTCATAAGAGAACTTCATACACCTGTCCATGGAAATAGAGCAAAAATGAAAAGGGAGTGATGGGATGTATTCGTGCCTGTCTGTGTGCAATTATCAGCAAACACACTTAAACCACGCAGAACCATTACAGCTTGTGCATACGGTCCCCATGTGGGTGTTAATTCATTTAAGTCCATTCATACAGTCAGTGTGGTCTGCTGATCATCGCAAACCACCAACCTAGTTTAATTCACACAACTCCCACAAGGTCACTTCCATGCGTGTATGTGTGTGCCACTGTGTCTCTCCCCGCCATCTCCACTTGCGATTGTCTCCCCTCCTGCTGTCATTTGTAACTGTCACGTTCATGCTCTCTGTCTCTCTCTCTGTCTCTTTTACCTTAATTTATGCCCTCTCCTCTCCCTAAAGACTTGCGTGGGTTGGGCACTTAACCGCACACACACTGAACAGAGCCCAGGGGACACTCAGTGGTTTTGGTGGTTGCTATGTAAAATTAATGCATAATCTTAGTGTGAATGACTTGAAATGGGTCAGAATGGCCCTAAATGTCCACTGAGGATTGCCTTGGGTTTACAGACACGATGTAAGATGTGTGTGTGAGTAATTTGTCTTTATGTGAAAAAGATGAAAGAGTACAAGTAGGGACTAGTGAAAATATATCATTTGGCTGTTATCATAATTGATAATACAACAAGTAGAAGAAAGTAATTTTTTCTCTTATCTTGTCCAAATAAATGAGCTGTCTCTGATTGCGCTTAGGTTCAGTTCAGTGATAGCGCCTTTATGGATCTCAGTATAATAGCATCCGTGCTGTTTTTTTGTTTTTTTACACAAAGTTCGGCTCGGTAGATGTCTTTATTGCACTTCATCTTGACTAAGTCCATGTGAAATAGTCCCCTGATTAAAAACCGTGAACCGCAATCCTGGATTACACTGAATTAAAGTGAAAGCCCTTAACTACATTGACTGCACCCAGTGTGATTAAAACTGAACTTCCTTGCACATAAACATTGTCTCCTAACTTTTTCTTCCCAGCTGGTCATGACGGTAAATGCAGTTGCTGCCTGGTAGTCACTGGTTGAGATAAGAATAAATCTTAATATATTTAAATCCCTATACATTTGAACCCCAATATATTTCAAATCTCCATCCTCAGCTGCCCTCATTTTTACTGTTGTCAGGGTGAAGTTCTAGATTAGCAATCTGGTTTTTTATCCTTACCTCTCTCTCTCTCTCTCTCTCTCTCTCTCTCTCTCTCTCTTCCATACACACATACATATACACACACTTTCCCTCCTGAGCAGGGAAGATAAAGCAGGTGTTAGTAAAGAGTTCTCCTGGCCCAAATGAAAGCCATTTATCAGACGCTTTGCCTTCCTCACCACGCACACATATATAGAAGCTCACACAAACACACAAACACACACACAGTCAAGATAAAAGCACTATCCAGGCCTCTAAGCCTGAAGCTAAGCATGCTTGATTAGGTGTGTAAGGAGCTGTTAGGAGATGTGTTTGGGGTTTGGCCTTTTTTCACTTGTAATATTCCAGGACATGAAACATGTTGACATGTCACTGGAGAGTGTAGCCACCAGAGATGTTTTCTTATTACAGCATGTTAAGGATTTTTTTTTCTTCAAATCTTACATTGCTGTTAGGTGACATAAGCAAAATTATTTTCTATTCACATTTTGCATATTTTCTGTGGGAAAATACCTTTTACAAGCATGCTACAGGACCTGTCTCATAAACAAATACACAAAACACATAAACAACACATTACTTATTCAGAAAACCTGTTGAATTTTATTCATTTGTTTTCATTTATAATTGATTGACTCACAGGTGATTTCCCAACTGCGGGTCCTGAGCCGCTCAGTAGCAACGGGTTCAAAGTTTGACAGGGAGCTCTGGTCAAATGGACTTTCACCCGTTCTCTTGTTGTGGAAGAAACTCAACCAGGTCAGTTCTTTTTTTTTTTTCAGATTTATCTGTCCCACTCTTTTTATTTCTTCACCCTAAAGCCTTGACAAACCTTTTTCTTTTATATTGCCTTTTTTCTGCAAACCAAACTGCAAAGCTGGCCCCATAAATTGCATCTTGAGTTTGTCTTGATCAAAAAGTTTTAAAGGTCTTAAAATTGTACTGGGAATCTGTATCTCTATACTGTGTTACAAGGTCTAGAAATCATATAGTCATTTCCACGTCACTGAATGAGTTATTCACACTCCATAGTTGCTTGATGCCTGCATAATTTGTACATTTTTGTTAATACATCAGTTTTGAAAAACACTATTTTAATTTTCTATAGTTCTTTTCAAGCCTCGACAGTCCCGGCTGGTCTTTATTTGTATGCGAAATCATGCCCATGCAGCAGCAACTTGTCTAAATTGGAAGCTGTGAAAGCTCATTGGAAATTAGTTGGGTCTAATTGAGCACCATGTGTGATAGCCACTGGCTGGCCTCGTCAGGCTGCACTCCTGTGTGTGGTTGCTTGGAGACTGGCACCTTTTCAAAGCAAGAGGACATCTACCTGTACATTAAATAATTTTGCCACCATATTCCCTCGCTCGCACTCAGCCTGTTTTATTCGCTCTAATGCTGTAAATCACACATAATCTCCCTGTCTCTCATTTGCACGCACGCCTCTCTCTCTCTCTCTCTCTCTCTCTCTCTCTCTCTCTCCTCTCTCCCCCCTCTCTCCCTCCTCTTCCCCTCCCTCTCTCTCTCAGTCCCTTGCAGGCAGAGTTGTTTTGTACTAACTGAGAGGAGACTGATTGACTGTGTTAATTGTTGCCATCGCATCACCAGCTAGCTTCCCATAGATCACAATCTACCTCTGACTGCTTTCAATTAACTGGCCCTTTGTCGTCAGCTAACCCTCAGTGTTTGACCATCAGTGGATGTTTCCCTGAAGTGTTGCTTAAATGCACATCCTCATGCATTCACATTACTTATGTGTCTGTGTGCATTTGTGTGTGAAGGTTGCTGTTCAACTTAAGTGTGATTCTGTATGAGTGTCTATGTGTATGCTTTTGTGTGAGTATGAAGACCAATCAGCCACAACATTACTGTCTAATATTGTGTAGGTCCTCCTCATGCCACCAAAACAGCTCTGACCCACTGGGGCAGGGACATAGGACTTCTAGGGTTGTCCTGTGGTCCTGTGGGCTCCATGGATCAAACTTGTTCTGGCACATTCCACGGATGCCCGATTGGATTGGGATCTGGGTAGTTTGGAGGCCGGGTCAACACCCTGGTTATCAAGTCGTTCCTAAGAAGTTTTTGCAGCGTGTCAGGGCATACATAATACTGTTATTATGTAATACTGGGGCAGGAGGTGCTTGGTCTGTGACAATGTTTAGGTGGGTGGTGCAAGTCAAAGCAACAACCACATGAATGCCAGGACCCAAGGAGCCGGAACATTGCATTGTAACGAAATGATAGATGTTACTCACTTCACCTGTCAGTGGTTTTAATGTTGTGGCTGATGGATGTATGTGCATTTGTGTGTATGCACTTGCCTTTCAACATCTGTAAACTGTGTAAGACTTTGTGTGTGTGGAGATGTATGTGTTTATTTGACAAATCTTTATGTAGTTTGGATCGAGGGGAGAAGCACATTACTGTTGCTGTAACATTTTGAATAGAGACAATAGCAGAGCTGTAGTCAAGCAGAATTTTTGCTCATTGTCTCATTTATCTTTTGCTCTCCATTGTCTCCATACCTACATCCTGCAGTCCTGCGCTCCCCTTTCCCCCTCGCTTTCCTCCTGTGCCTCTTACTGAGAAGACGTGAGGAAAACAAAATAGTGTGCAGATACAGAGTGTTATATCTGCAACAGAACACAAAAATATCTGTGTTTGTGCACATTTGTTTTGTTTTGTATTTGTGTTTGTACACAAATACAAACACAAACACTTGGTGTACTTACAATAGATCTGTGTGTTAACCAATGTAAACAAATTGTCCCCCTGGTTTGCACTGCACAGAAACAATTTTCGATTTGGCTACATCTTGTTTTTGTGGAATAACCAAGAATGGAAGAGCTTCATTTATGTATGTTGAGCTAAGGAAACCCCGAGGGAAGGCTGGGAAGATATACTGAAGTAATGGAATAAATAATTTGAAGGGAAAAAGATAGCATGCTGATGCCCAGCAGCAGTAACAAAATGCATTATACATCTGACTCTAAATTAAACCATGTCTTTGCTAATTTGCAGTGGCCACTTTGATGAGACTGATTAGTTGATGTGATATAGTGCCATCAGTGTTCCATTGATACAAGCGACACAAAGCAATGCTAGAACAATTGTACTATAATATAATAATAATGTAATATTATGCAGCATGCCCTGAAGCAGCCCAAGGTATAAAACATCTCCACCTCTGAGGTCATTAGAATGAGGATCGTCTAATTGTATCTGCTGCACCTCCTTCCCTATTTCTCTTTCTGTCTCAGTCTTGGAAAAAAAAATTATAACATGACTCTAGCAATCGTATGTATCTGTCCATCCTGCCAACATGCCAATGTCTGTCTGTCTGCTATCTATCAGGGTTCTACTCTGATCCACCAGAAGGTGGCCCCACCTACAGAAGGTCAGGGGTCACCGGTCCTGTCATTCATCGCTCTGGAGCAGTTCAACGCCATCCGTTTGGTCCAGGTGTGTCAGTAATCAGCTACGCCTGCATTAAATTACCACTGGTTTCATATATTCATTTTACTATATTAGTGCATTTGCAGTGAATACTTTCTTCATTGCAAGACATTTCCATTTATTTTTTTTAAGAAATCAAAGTAACTAGATGGAAAAAAGGAAAGATCAGTAACTGTATCTTTGATTACTGAGCACACCAGTAAGTCCAGTCAGTCCATCACAGGACCTGTCATAATGAACCAGTTCACAGCACAGTATGTAAACTATAAGTGTTGTCACAGAGTATCCACCAATCCCTGGCTGCACTGAGCAAGGTCATCAGAGGGACCCAACTGCTAACTCCTGAAGTCCAAAAACTGGCCGCTGCCCTCCTCAATCAAGAGGTAAGAAAGACAAACTACTGAAAGAAAGGAAGAAAGAAACTGAGGTACACAGAGTTTGCATGTTTAAGTAAAAACAGGAAGCACAAAAACAAGAAGTTAAATTACTGTAAATGCCATTTTATGCTTGTGGATACATACTGTATCTGCAGTTCAATGAAAATATGAAAATGTATGAAAACTGAATAGTAAAATGGTCTCACATTGCACTTGTTGGAATGGTATTAAATTTGCACACTACAACATTCCTGTATCTAGTAAATGATTTGAGATTCAACATATTTTCTCCACTGACAGTTCTGTACATTGTTTGGATGTTTGATTCATCTCATCACGAAATATACAATCAGATTTGTCTCCTTGACTTACTGTGTGAAGTGAATCTTTTTCTCTTTGCTACATGTAATGAAGTTGTGGCCACAGGGGCAGGCACAGTACAGCATACAGAGCTGACTTGTAGATATCTAGCAAACTCAGCATGTATCCTGGTGCATGTCCCCAGGCTGAGATGAGGACAAAGTAGATATGATGAGGTAGAGGAGGAGAGATGCACAATCAACCTTTCACTCCTTCTATGTTTGTAATCTCCTGAGAGGAGCCTTGGGCGTAATTCCGTTTTCACTGCTTTCCTCCTCTTTTTTTTTTATATTAATCAGCAGGTCCTTAGTCTCATCCCTGTCTCTCTCCCAACCTACTTTCTCCAGTTTTTCTTTCTCATGTTTTACTCTTTTTTTCCTCTCCCCTCTGACGTATTCCTTCACTGTCCATTAGTGCTAATATTGCAGCTATGAAATATGTGAGCTACCAGGTAGGGCTCTGTGATATACTTGGAATCAATATCACAATACTGATAGAGTATTTTTACTATAACAATATACATATAACATGATGTGCAAAATCACAAATAAGATCATCAAATGAATTTTCAATGCATTGAACAGTATTTCATTGTAATGTAGACACAATTCTTCACGTGTAAAACATTATCGCAACACCCCAAACATATTTCCAGTCAACTGTTTGCTTACACTGCTGAAGGTTGCATTTAACCAACGCTAGAAAAAAAGGTTTTAAAAAATGTATGATTTCCACATTTCTTTGTCCTTCTAGTATAAACTGAATGGTCCAAAGTAGTGAGCACAGCTTTTGCGCCTTGATGATCATTTCTAGGACCCATTTCAAGAAATTCTCTTTGTTTGTGTTTTTACCAAAATGTAGCTTTTAAATGAGATGCTTTTTGTTTTGTAGGGCAGTGCAACTTTGTACAGTTTTAGCATAGCCTGTTTTTATAAATGAAGACAATGGCCCAAAATAAGAGAAAGAGAGGAAGCGTTTCAACATGTGCTGATCAGTGTATTGGAAAAAGTGCCTTGACTATCCTTGTTTGAAAAAGTTTTGGGAATTTTGGAAAAAGCAAGAACGGCTGTCATCTTTGTTGATTCAGCTGTATGTTCTGGCAGTCCACAAAATCCTTGACACATATTAAATTTACTACCAGCAGATTTTAACACTCGATGTCTTATCTAACACCTGATGGCTTTGGTGAACCAGACTGGCAATGTTTTACATCACTGCAAAGTGAAAACAAAGAAAACACAGTTAAACGTAAAATAATTATTTATTTACATTAAGTTATCTTGAGGCATTACCATATTAACTTAAACCAATCATTGTATTGGCAATTTAGCATCAGAATTTGCCACAGGAAGAGTAAAGCAGTCTTGTCTGAAACTTGTTTGTGTCACAACTCCGTTTATATTATATATTATCATTCTTCACTATCCACCACAGCATTAAATTGAATTCATTTGAGAACCTTCTACTGTCTACAATTATATTGTAAAGTGTGAAATGATTTTGTCAGTAATGACAGCAAATCCTGGTCCATACCACCACCTCAAACAAAAGAAATGCTAGACTGAAGAAAATGGAGTTAACAGGTAGTTGCTGGTACTGCTAGAAACAGCGTTACAACATAGGATGTGAATGAGAGGAGTCTTTGCTGCAAGTAATACTAGATTCAACTCTGCAGACTCTCCAACCAAGTGCTGTTATGTGTTTAGGCTTCCATAACTGATTAGCCCACTTTCAACCAGAGAAGAGGAATGGAAGGAGCTGGTGATGTGATTTATATATTTTGAAAATGGATCATTTGAGGGTTGCAATATTGTAAAAGTATGGCAGACACAGCTCTGGAAGTATCAGCTCCATTGCCCCTCTCCTCAACTGTGCAGTAAAAAAATAATTAGATACTTGGAAACTACCCAAGCATCAGAAGAGAGTGGTAAGCAGCGGGCAAAATGGAAATAAATATCACCACTGCCTTTAGTCAGTGGCAAGATCATTAATATCAAGACATGAGGACTGATGCAGAGACGGCGTTTTGATTAAAGGTTAAACAATCTCTAGTATCAGTCAGTTTTTCTCTGCCAGCTGTAGCAATTACCACATCCGTACTGACTGTTTTTATTTTTATTGTCATCATGGTTTCAAGCAACCTGGTGCTCTTAAGAAAGAAGTAGTCAAAGGAGTCTTCTTATTCAAAACATTTACTTGTTAACAAGCACCCACCAGCCAAAAATCAGCAAGTTACCTCGGAGAGTGAATTTGCACCAGTTAAATGAGGCAATATGTGTAATTATAAGCACTGGTTGAGTAGAAATCAAATAGACAGAACTATCTTGGAGGGGAGTATTCGCTGAGTTCTTAGTTTCTAACAAGCTCAAGAGAACTCACTCTTACTCAGTCTCTTGCTTTGTATGCAAAGAAATGTGTGGTCTGAAAATGTTCCAGGCCTTTAGATTTGTTAGTTTTGTCTAAATGCAGCTGAAAATAATTAAGAGATATAATTTCATCTGTGCTCTGGTATGCTTTCAGTGGGTGCCAATAGCTCTAAAAGTCTATTTCTTTTCTGGCATCATTAACATGAATCATAAAATATTAACAAATATTTGCAAATTTCAGTGACATAACTTAAGCCTGCATGTTTATCTTCTCACACACTTCAATGTGGCGCACAAACACACACACACACACACAGCAGGAGAGTGACTAAATGGTTGACTTGGAGCTAAGAGACATACAAGGTCTCATTAAGGTCTGTTATGACTTTTAAGCTTGAACAATATCAAATTCTCAGTCCCCAATTCCCACTGGGCATATTTGTGCAAGTGCGTATTTGTACTTTTTTGATTTCTGTGTTAAACAGTTTAAGCAACATGGACCTTAGTTTTCTCTTAAGGGAAGCATTCTTTAGCCACCTACACACAAACATTGCACTCGTCACTCCCTTCCAAAACGAACCATTTGAGCATTTTAAAACTACACATACAGTTTGAGTGTTTTGTAATCACCCACCTCCTTGGCTAAGGTGTGGTTAAGGTTAGGCAACTAAAACTGCTTAGTAAGCAGCTGGAAAAATTGGAAGTCATTGTTGAAGGAAACCAACTGTAGTTTTGTACATTCATTCAGCCCTCCTCACCCACACTTTTTGCTGCAGTATAAAAATCACTTTGCTTCCTGCTTTGGAATCTCTTTTTTAAAAAATGAACACTGCTGTCCACAGAAAAACAGCAGCATTTGTTGTTTTTTGTGTGGAAGACTTTTTTTGTTGCCAAACCACTGAAGCAGTGCCACCTAGGAGAGTCAAATGTGCTTTTGCTACAAATTCAGTGTGAGACAAAGCTCACGGGCGAATGGATAAACAGAAAAAGTTATTCAAAGGAACAGCACCATGTACTTACATGATGAGCCAGACTGACTGCCATATTTGTGTGTTCAAGAGTCTTTTGTCGCTGTAATGCTTAGGGTAGCATTTCAGTTTAGTGTGGTAAGTCAAATATTTAGGCTGTATTTATATAGTGAGAAGAGCATTTTATAGATTCTGCATATCTAAATGTGTGCTTGGAATAGTTTCAAGGTGACCCAACAGGCTCCAGCATTGTCAGGTTTATCTGTCTGTGTTGCACAATTTAGGGACTGTGTTAGCCTGTGGAAACATGACTTTCAAGACTGCTTTACCAACTTAAGTTTAAAAATAGCAGAGGGACAAATCTAGTGACTTTTTGGGCAGGACATTAGCTACTTTCCCTTGAAGAATGTCTTCAGCACAGCTCAGTGAATCTGCAGTGCTCCTGCATGCTGTGGCTCTCTGGGTTGACAGCTGCGTTCAGTCGACCACACAGCAGCCTGACTGCAGCACGTAGCTTACTGATTGCTGAATGTCCACAGCGAAAATAACCCGGTATACTTTGCCTTCTTGCTGACACTTGTTTGTTATGGGTTTTTTTTTTCATTATGGCTCTACATAACTTGTATTTCTCTCTGTGCCTGCTTCCCTCTGTCTCAGTGTCCTTTAACATGGCAGAATAAATGGGAGGGACCAGAAGAGCCGATGCAGTACCTCAGAGCTGTGGTGACACGGGCTCTGGCCATACAGGTAACACATGCATGTGTGTACATAAAGAGACATCCTCATCTCTCTTTCTCTGTCAGTCTGTCTGTCTCTCTTCTCTTCTCCCACAAACACACAAAGAAGGTAACAAACAGACAAACACATACAACCATCTTTTGCTGTGACAGTACATTTTAATCCTTCAGGGACTGAAATTCGCACAGGTCTGCTACTAGCAGAGGTCCTTTGTCTTCAACAGAAAAGCCTGTGGTAAAATTTCTGTGGGAGAACTGGCAGTAAAGGCATTTACTGACAACCTCACTGGTTAATAAAAAACCCAGACGACCCTGGGAGTCCTCTGTGGTGCTACTCACACGGGAATGAGATTTAAGAGGCCTAAGAGTTTTCTAATCAGCATTTGCATAATGACTGAGGGATCCATTTAAATCCATGGTGCATTTATATCCTACCAAGAGCCTCGTCCTCCAGTTGTGATGAATATTACGGAAGGACACTTTTGGATTTCTTTGGTTTCAAACGATTTTAAAAAAGCAAGACCTTGCACCTCAGATATCCCAAAATGGCCCCAGACCTTTTTCTGGTGTTTCCCCACATGACAAGAGTCCTTTAGCTGAGTCTCAGTCGAGGAACCACACTAAGTACTTTTAGGTTTTGGCTTAGACCAAAATTATTTATGACTGATCTAGGCAATGTGTTGACTAAACCATGCCAGCAAAATTCTAATGTTGTTTTCAAAAGCACTTCAGAAATAAAAGCGGATTATTATATAAAAGCATGAGGTTCTGGGAAGTGTTTGCCCTAGGTTGGTGCCAGGAAATAAAGGTTCTGGCTGAAACTTCGCTCCGTCTCCTCTCGACTGTGTCTGACTGTACGCCTACCTCAATATGCTCTGGCAGACTAGAATACACACACACACACACACACACACACGCTCAGAAATTATTTATTTCTATGTGAATTTGATGCATTCGATTATTCGTGTGGGTGAGCTTCACTGCCTGTGTCTGTCTGTCTGTCTGCCGGCCGGCCTGCCTGCCTACCCATCTGTTTGTGTGTATGTCTGCCTGTCTGCCTGCCTCTTTCTGCACTCCATCTGTCTTCATGTGTGTCTATCTGGAGGCTGCACTGTCCTTAACTGTCTATTTCTGCCCATCAGTACTGAGTGATATCTCTGTTAGCAGCGTGTCTGTGTCCTGTTAGCTAATCAGTCTAATAAAGGCGGAGACGGTCAGAGCTGCTGCTGTGTGTAGCTGTTGAAGAATAAAGAGCTAACAGTGCAGCAGTGCACCCCAAACGCGCAAGACGACCTTGAAAACACCCAAATGCTCACACACACACACATATGCACACAAATAGTATGCATACCAGCACACACTGGCTCGCTGTATTATTAATACCCAAAATTCTTGCCTTCTTTGTGTATGTGTGTGCATGTTTGTGTGCATGCACGTGCGCAAGTACGTGCCTGCGTGAATGTGGGTAAGGGCATGCATTTGTGCATGTTCTTTCTTGGCATAATGCTCAACCCAATTTATCTCTAAAGCCAGTGCAGACCGATGCTGTGCTAAAAAGGATTCCATTTATAATGGAGATTGGATCAGATGTTTGCTCATTCTGCCTCTATTTGTCAGCAATTTTCCTCAGCTGACCTCCAAATCCACTCGTTTCTATGGTGATTTAGAGAAAACTGCCTACCTGTTGAAAAACACAAGTGCTAAGAAAAGGAAAGAAATGATCAAGACTTCAAATCTTAGGTCAACTCTCAAGGCTTAAATCTGACAACTCCGGACGTACAGGCTAATATCATGGTAAGCTTGGCTGTAAATGTAAACAGGACGGTGAAATCAGCTGTTGTGCCACTCTGCAACGTTTCCCCAGAAAGACAGGGATACATACAAAGTGAGCACTATGATTGTGCTGTGAGATATCATGTCAAGTCCTGAGCTGTAAAATAACTAGTTTGTGCAGACACACAGAAGGAGGCTGCTGATCAAAGCAGATGCTGCTGAATAAGACAAACTGGATCGACAACACTGGATGAGGCTTAGAGGGGTCTGTCTCCACTCGTACACATCCACACTATGTAGTTGAGTCTCAATACAGCATTTGTTGTCTGTTAGTATCTACATATACACACACATCACTGCCTCTGCATACATGTGCCCATGTAAGTCTGAAGACTTACAAAGGACCCAAAACCTTCTGTCCCTAGAATTACTCCGAGTACTCCACCAATTAGAAATGTTCAGCACTACAAGCCCCACCTCCAGTACTTTTGGAAAGTGCTACTTCCTGAGCAGGGACTTTCTGAGGGGTAAAATAATGTTAATAATAGACTTAATTTAGACTGAGTTCCCTGCGGTGGAAATGCAGTTCCTCTAAAGGTTTCTAGTCCCTGGGGAAAGTTTCTGCAGTGGAAATTCAGCTTAAGTATACAGTACATACACAAGCTCAAATGGGGATCTGTATGTTTATGCCTCTGTCTGTGTATATGTGTGTGTCTGTCTGTGTGTGTGCATGCTCACTGTATTCCCATTAGCAGGTAATTGGGGTTCCAATGTTATCAGCTTTGTTGATGTGATGATAAAAGGCCAAGGGGACATTAGATACTTTATTGGCCACACATTTTTATTGACTTCATATTTTGCCCTCTCCCCTTGTAACCCCTTTTTATCTCTCATTAACAAATACACACTGACTCGGATAGAAATTATGATCATTCCCACTCGCAGATCGATGTTCTCTACGAAAACTGAAAAGAGCCCAATGCAATACAAACATTTGCTATTTGTATTCTTTGTAACCAGACTATTCAAGACGAGCGGGTGAAAAGTGAATGTAAATAAAATAAATAAAGTGAAAGTAAATATTTTAAGTATTCTGAGCCTGCTCTGTTTGTATTAAATTTCATCACTTGAACTGAAGAAAACTGTATTCTCATTATCTTTCATTGATCCACTAAATGTTTTGCCTGACTCCTGTGCGAAACTGATTTTATGCCTGAATTATGTGCTACCTTGGAGTGTTTATTTGTTATTTGCTAGGTTTTTCATTCATTAATCTGTGTGTGTGTGTGTATGTGTGTGTGTCTCTTTCTGTATGTTTGTCTATACTGTATGTGTATGTAGAGTTGGGTGGAGCGTGCTGGCAGACAAACTCTTCTATCAGACACCCTAGATCTGGCTGAGCTCTTCCACCCTGACACCTTCCTCAACGCTTTGAGACAGGAAACTGCCAGGTAACACTGAACACTCGTGGGTTTGTGTGAGACAGAACGAGTATGTTTGCTGAGGTTAATAACATCTTCTTGTGGTTTTAGGTCCATGGGTTGTTCTATGGACAGTTTGGTGTTTGTCTCATCGTGGAGGAGTCCCATTGCACAGGCCAAGCTGCAAGTCAAGGTAGAATTCCGACAAGCGCACATTAACCTACAGATCATGCAGGCAGACAGCTGACACACGCTGCTCCCACCCAGCTGCAGAATACCGACTCTATAAACGAGGCAGACTCTGGCTGAGTGATAATTGGAAAATAATGGAGTGAAAGACTGCAGGAATGGAATACAGATGCAGATAAGAAGGCAGAACCTGAAAGGGAGAGGAAAGTTAGAAAGAAAGCAGAGCGTCTGCTGCATATCCATGAGAGACAAGTCTGCTGCCTTAGAGTCACCTCTACTCCCCTGTGCTTCTGTGAGGCATTTGACGGACACGATTTCCTACATTTAAAGGACTGGAAGCTCACATACTGTACAATACCAACCTCAGTCTTCTTTCTCTCCCTTTCATGCTCTGATTTAAGTTTGATATAATTGTATTGTCTGCAATTCAGATACTTTTAGGCATTTGTTTCTTTTCTGTCATGCCAATAAAAATTGGCCCGACTTGACTTAGCACTTAGTTGAAATACACAAAGAGAGAGGGGAAGGGTGTGGGTGCTTAAAAAGAGGCTGCAGCTGCAGGGAGGGAAGGGAAATATTCAGACATCTGACAGAGAAAGAGAAAGGCGATAATTGTTGTGAAGCAATGAGCTCTCTCACACACACACATACACACACACACATACACACTGTAGCTTTTTCTGGATTTGCCTCTCGCTCGCTCTCTTGCTTTTTCTTGCCCAGATTATGGTGATTTAGTAGTTGTCTGTGTATGTTTGACTTGACGCCAGAGTTCCCTTTATTGTCTGGCCTACTGTGGAAAATCCCTGAGTCACTGAACTGAAGTCACTCCTGGAAACACTCTCTCTCATGTACTATGTGCATAACATGCTAGATCATCTGGTGGCAGAAATCTGTCTTCATTTCTTCATCTTCTTCTTATAATCTCTCATCTCTATAACTTTTTCTCCTCAGTTTACAATCACTTTGTTTTATCGTTGTCTTTCTGACCAACACATTTTGTCCCCTTCCCTCTCACTCCTTTTCCAGGTTGGAGGCCTCCAGTTGGAGGGTTGTAGCTTTGACGGTGTTCATCTTTGTGAGAATCAACATGACTCTCCCAGTGTGTCAGCTGTCCCACCCTGCTACATGGCCTGGGTTCCTCAGGTATGTATTTGTGTTTAAAACAACAACGTATTGGCTTAAAGAACCATATTTGTGCTTCTCTTAGATTGTTTATATTTTCTGATTTTCTGATTAATCATGTGATATACATTAGACTGATACTAATGCTAAATGTTTTTAAGTATAAGGGGGTCTGATCATTGATTAGTTTTTGTTTGTAGCTGAGAAACACCTGTCATTTATTTTATTACTCTAATACATGTAAGCTAATTAAATATACAGTAATTGAGCCTACATTCATTCAAGTGTGTGTTGTGCATTTGATCCTAGAATTCTGCTGCTGACTCCACTGCATCAGAGGACAGTTATCTGGCTGCCTCTGTACACGAGCTCAGATCGGGTAAAGGTGGTCACACACATCTGTCTGCCCTGTGGGCCGAACCCCAACCAGTGGATACAGACCGGAGCGGCTCTCTTTCTCAAACAGCAGTGAAAGTACATCATCTTGGTGAGGGCATAGAGACAGTAATGATAGGAGCTCTTATTGAGCACTTTAAGGCTTAGGTGGAGATAATATTGTCATGAAAGGCAGATATGACTGGGCCAACAAATAACAGGACAAATTATTAACACTCCAAAATGTCAGGCTCTGATACAGACACCATCATTTTCTAATTAAGCACCTTAGCTTGGAGACCAAAAAGTTAAACACGCAGTTACTTTATGTCACTATCATTTTCATAATATGGTTCTAGGGAACACAGCAGAGGAGAATACACTTTGCAGTGCTCTGCTTTTTCAACAACACTAATACTTGAATGAAAATGCTTTTCTTTTCATGGACCCGACAGAAAAATGGAGCGGCAGTAACATTTTCAATAAGATATAAACGTAATATAATTTGGATCTCAGACTGAAACATGCTTTGATCCCTCTGAGCTCTCCTACTGTCTCATAAAACACTACTCTGCTCGTCTTGTACATTTCATAAAATAGTATAAAACAGTAAATCTTGTTATTTTGTCTAAAGAGCTTGTGAAGAAAGCAACATTATCCGACTATTCATGTTTCATTTGCTGAAAGTTTTTGATTTTAATGTTTGTTTCACAGTTATTCTGTATATCTTATTTATTCAAAATAAAGATAAAAAAATAAATGTCATCATTGATGTAATGTTTAGTAATAGTTATCACTAACATGTTCCAGTATATCAAACACTCTCCTATTTCAATTTCAGTTCAGCATGTATTATTAATGCAGAACCTGAGAATAATATGATATGTAATATAATATGAACAAAGCACCAACACAGAGGTGTGTGTGTGTGTGTGTGTGTGTGTGTGTGTGTGTGTGTGTGTGTGTGTGTGTGTGTGTGTGTGTGTGTGTGTGTGTGTGTTTTTAGGTGTGTGTTTCAGAGCTGGGCTGACCCTCCACCACACACTATCAGTAGTCACAACTGTTCAACAGTAAACAACAGATCACAGTTCACTCTCCCTCTCACTCAAATCTGCTGAAACAGGCATGAAACGCTTCAGTGTCTGTCCCCAAAGCAAATGGTCATTGTCTCACTCTCTGTCTCTCTCTCTCTCACACACACACGCACACGCACACACACACACACACACACTCACCAACACTCAGTCCCTATCGTCTGTGTGATTGGTTGTGAGTTGAGGTTGAGTGGAGTCAGTGAAGCCATGATGGATGGCCACAGAACTACAAGGGAGGGTGTGAGGTTTGTAAGGTGTGTGTGTGTGTGTTTGTGTATGAATCCAACCATGAGCATCAAATTTGATTGATGGCTTAATTAAGTCTTTTTTTCCCCCCTCCGTATCCTCCTGTTTTTCAGTCGTGTTTATGCAGTTGTGAAAATGTTTGTGAGCGCGTCTGCGTGTGCACTGTCCTGTGAATGTGTGTGTGTGTTTGCGGAGACAGAGAAAAGGGTTGGAATGAGGGAGGAGCGGGTATTGTGTGTGCACTGCAGTGTGACAAAATGGGAGTGAAATGGAACAGCAGGTTTAAAAAATAGAGAGGATTGGATTTCGGCGAAACACGGCCCTCTGGGTCAGAGAGTGAAAGAGAGAAAGAGGGATGGAGGCAGAGAGAGAGAGATGATGCAGGGAGCGAAGGGAGAAAAAGGCGATAAAACCTGTTTGAGAAAATTGTAGAGAAACAGGAAAATGAGGATTGGGGGGACAGAGGTTGGGAAGGTCAAAGGGAAAGAGATGGATGGAGAGGGTGAGGACAAGTAGTGAGTGAATTATGGGGAAATGAAGAGGAGGGCAGAGAGGGAGTAAATGGGTAATATCCATTCAAGTGATACTACAGTGTTTATAGCTTCAATACTGACCGACTCTTGATTTGTCCCTCACTTTTTCTGCAATCGTCCCTCCTTCAATGAACATTTTTTTGCACATCATATTGGTTAAATGTTTCTGCAGTAAGAAAAAGTAAAAACCAACTCCGAAGCCTGATTTTGTTGTCTCATCAACAACCAAAAGACTTGTCAAAATTTCTGCATTGTAGACATTGGAATAGCAAGTGTTGCACAACTCTTTCATAAGTTTTGATGACTTCTAATCCTGCAGGCAGAGGTGGTGGAATTGACATCAGCAAGCAAACAAAAAAAGCGCTTTGCCTTGGGCTTGTTTCCAAGGTAATGTGTTTACAGAGTTTGTCTTTATCGCAAATTAGCATTCCACTTTTGGGAAACTATTGTGATAAAATTCCGATGTCAGTCGGCGGCTGCTTCAGTGAGATGTTTGTTTGAGTTTTTGATAACAAACCCACAGTGGTTTAAATGCACACGTCACATTCCTACAGCTGACAGAAAACTCAGTCATAAAGCCAATATAGAAGTTGAGTCACATCGGTAATAAGTATATCATAAGTGATATAATTTTAATGCTTGATTCCTCCTGAAATTCACCACAAATTGTTTTTTCTGTGTTCTATGTTCAAATCATTTCCTTCCTTTCACTTTTGCGACCCTCCTTCAATTCTTCCACAGCTTCCTCCACTATGATGTCCACCATTCACAGCGCTCGGGACAATACAGTACAATGCTTATGTAAAGCTCGCCTATGTGAGACATAAACATTTCATTTTCTATCTCATGATCTGTCTAACACACATATTTGTAATATTTAGTCCAAATAAATACTAAGAAACAAGAGGATATAAACAGAAGAGAACCAGAGCATTTCATTTGTTTTCCTATCCTGTAGATCTGTAATCATTCCATCTCAGAATGGAGTCGGATTTGTTCATTTAGTCTGTCCTTGCTTGGCTCGTCTAATGCATCTGACCCTGGTATTTTTTTTTCTACCCAGCATGCTAACTGGGCCAACATCTGGTGGGTCCCCATAAAACCAGAGTGGTAAAATGTTTCGGGTTCCTGCAGGAGGCTAGATTTCTCATTTGGGTTTCCGGATTTAAAATGTTAATCACTGCTGCATCGGGCTGTAGCCACATTTCAGCGAGGGAGCCGCAGATGAGCCACAGCCAGCTGCACGTACTAAATGACTAAAAGCAGAATTCCCTTACAATGCAGCCAAACTATATCATCACTGTTAGCAGCATAATATTGTGCATACTAGGAATGGAACACATTAGTCAGATATGAGCATAAAACAGATGTGAATAGCTCCCACCCTTGAACATTTTATTCCTTTTTTTGACCATACACCAAGTGTGTTGTGTCAGGGTTTGCAGAGGGTCTTGTGGTTGTTTTAAGTCCAAGACAGGAGCTTGTCTCTGAGGCACTTGGCGATGACACCTCCGGCCTCTCCCACTGCTTCCATCAGCTTCACTGTGGACACGGTGTGATTCCCACATTTCACCGTGCCGTTTCTTCAATAAACACCCCGGATTACAAAGAGATGTCACAGTATGTCCCGCCTCAGCAGAGGTTTGTCAGGGGTGGGAAGTGAGAGGAAAAGCTAACACTGTCCGCAGGATGCTCGGGAGGAGGAGGAGGAAGAGGATGGAAAAGTGCTGAAGAAACGCTGCAGGGGAGAAGAGTGGAGGAAGTGTGGAGCGAGATGGCAAAATGCTGGAGAGGACGAATCAGATCAACCTGGTCTCCAGCAGGTTTGACTGACAGGAGCATTCCCACTAATCCCCATTTGCTCGGTAAGAGGCGGGGTGTACAATATATTTATATTTAAAAATGTACTAACATGTCTGTAATAAATTGAGATGCAGAGTAAGCAAATGGTAATGAATAACAAAAACCAATAATGAGTTCATTCTGTTTTTTAGTCCAACTGTTTTACTTCACTACAGTTCAAGCTTCAACAACAACACAATTGAGAATGATATTATTAGTGATGAGTTTAAGATTAGCATTATTGTAGCTTGGCATAAGTGACAAAGGTTGACAGAATGAAGTTGCTTCTATCTTAATTAGTCACTGATTTACTGCTGACTCAAATCACACTCACCCACAATGTTGCATGACTAACAGGTGTTTTTTGATTTGCCACCACCACCAGGTCAGAAAGAGAGCCAACAGCTCAATCAGTTTGGAAGTGGGTTTTTGCTTGTTGACTGACATTTTGGGTGGAAGTAAAATTGCTTACTGCAAACAATAAATGTCACTTGGGTAGTGTGAATGATGAATGGGTCCACTTTGGTTGTGTATATAAATCTGTACATATATAAAGAGGAATAAAACAATTTAAATTCAAAAATCATTATTTGTTTTAGGACCTGTTGTTACACCAGAAGGAGTTTGACTTGACTGTGGAATCTGATGAGAGGAGGAAGCCTGCCAGAAGAAAGTTTGCTCGCTTTGTCGTGTTTGCATTTGTTCATGATAAGAATATTTAGATTTAAATAAAAAGGTCCTTAACTCGATTAGTGGAGAGGACATCAAACTCCGCCTGAAGAGAAAGACGCTCCTTGTATATGTTCAGAGATTAGGGAGGGAGCATAGATATTATCACGATGAATAATTCAGTGACTTAGTTCCTGTAATTTGTTTTTCTCTGTTTATCCTCAAAACCATCATATGAAATAATTTCATATCTCATATATGCCTCTGAGGGAAGAAGAGCCAAGACCCCTGGAGCTCTGTTGACTGTAAAGGAAAAGTCAGCTTGGTTGACATGATGTTATAAGAGTATGACTGAACGGAAGGAGCTGATTATCTATGAAAAAGTGTGGTGAACATGGGAGAAGAAGGAGCTTACTTTCCCAGATGGGTTGAGGAAACGTCAGAGAACAGAACAGAAAACTCATCCATACAGGATTCATTTTATGTCACAAACTGATGTAACATTTATGTCAGACTTTCCAGGCCGGGAATCGATCCCTCCATCTCTGAGGGGACTTATAGTAGCTCTACCCAACATAACCTACATGATCTGTTATAGCTCCATCCATTAATGCAGCTCTGTCATCCAGAAGGAGAATATAGGATTTAATAAAGCTCTGCACAAGTGGTCAGCCGCTGCTTCAGCCAGCGTGAAAACGTCCTGCACCTGCTAATAACAATATACGATCCCCAATGAACATTAAAATAATTGCACAGCATTTTCACTCACACTGAAAAGATGAAAGGTCCAAATGTTTGCACATAAATTTTGTGTGAGAAGCACTGGCCTCACACTCTGAGAACAAATACAGTGTGTGATCATGGCAGAAAGAGAATCTCTCCAGCTGCTTTCTGTGATATGATGCCGGGCTTTCGGCCTTGAGATGTGGCCAAAAGCTCTGTAAAATGTCCAGAAAGTGGACCTTGAGCTATTTTTTGTCAATTTGAGATAACCGTTTCTTTGAGCTGGGAGAAATCTGTCGGATTGGCTGTGCAGTGTTTTTAATTAAGGCAGTAAACTTATGTGAGTGTCTTATGTGAAATACTGTGAGGTAAAAACAGAAAACATGACTGTGCTGTACAGTAGAAGACTTTAAGATGTACAGTAATATGACACCGTCCTGTTACAAACAACACACACTCTCTTCAGTAGGTGGAAACAGCTTTTCTGTTGTTGGCCACTTATTTTGTGCCTTTCCTTTGTTTATAAGTGTGAGCAGGAATGTGGGAGCACACATATGCTCTCCTCACTGTACTGTACAATGGTATGTGTGTGTGTGTGTGTGTGTGTCTCTCCCTGGAGAGATATCCTGCCTCCAGCGGAGTCAGAGGGGCTGACAGATGACCACAAGGTCACTCGTCTCTCTGATCTGTGATCCTCTCCGGAGACACAAACACACTTCAGGGGAATTTCCTGCTCCTTTGCTCTCTTTGTCTCATCTCGCTTCTGTTCTCTCCTCGGCTGTTTTCTTCTGTTTGTCTTTAACTCTTGTCTCCTCTCAGTGCTCTTCTTTGTTCTCTTGCACCTTTTCCTCTAACTCCTTTTCTCGCCCTCTCTCCTCTCCTCCTCTGCTCTCACTTATCTCTCTGTTTTTCTGTGTCTTTGCCTCTCGAACGATCTCTTCTTGTGTCACTGTCTCTCTCTCTTTATTTCATACTGTAATCCACGATCTCCCTGCAGACTAAGGGGATTATTGTATCATTGCTAGATGTTAGACAGGATTCCTTCAGGACTTCGTGTCGTCTCTCTTACAGTATTTAAGACTGTTAAATATGTGAGACAAAAAGACACTTTTTCCTTATAAACAGAAAATTGTTACCTTTAATTTTACAACTCTGTATCATGCCCTTGACAGCCGTGGCCACAGGCATGATGTTTTCAGATTGTCCATCTGTCCCATTCTTGTGAATGTGATATCTCAGGGACCCTTTGAGGGATTTCTTCAAATTTGACACAAACATCCACATGGACACAAAAATGAACTGATTAGAGTTTGGTGGTCAAAGGTCAAAGGTCACCTAACATAACTCAAGACTTCATACGCTAATTATGACAAAATTTCGCATAAATGTCTAATAGGATAAAATAATGAAGTGCAGACATTTTATATCTAAAAGGTCAAAGGTCAGCTTCACTGTGACATCATGCACAAACACTTTTCTGTACTGTTTGTGAGTTTATACAGTATATATATTTTTATCTGGAAGAAAAAAATATTGCAGCATGTGTCATACAGGTAAGGATATTTAAAAAAGGAAATCAGCTCTATGTCAGTAATGATTTTAATGGAGAAATAGAGAAGCTGATATTATGATTATTGAAAGTAGTATGGGGTTTATCAGAAAGAAGCCTATGATGTTACAATGCAGGATATTAGAAAGAACATTTTTGCACAGTGAAAGTTGACATCGCATGGTTTTTAGTTTAGTTATTTCCTGTTTTATTTTGAAAGAGTATGTGTTGACTTACTTTACTTCCTAGTCTTTGTGTTCCCATCATGCCTTGTGTCTTAGTGTCTTGTGCTCCCAGTGTTCTGGATTTTGCCTTGTGTTACCTGGACCCAGCCTGTAGTTTGGATTTTGATTCTTGCTTGCTCCATTTTGGATTTGTACACCTGTTTGGACTGCCTTCCTGGTTTGGACCTTTGTCTGCCAACTAACTCTGTAAGTTTTATTTTTGCACATCCGTATTAAATCACTCATCTGGTCCTGTCTGCATCTGGTTCCTACCACTCACTTGTTTTCCTGCTTGTGCATTTGCAACATGCTTTTTATCTATTGAACAAATCACATTAACAGCCTCTTGTATGCTGTTATTGTGTTCAGTACAAACAATCATACAGCTTGTGATGACTCAGCTCGGCAGTTTGGGCCTGTTAGGTTTTGTAAGACAATTGCATCTATTAAGGTGAAGAGATCGGCCCAATAAAACCGGGAGGGCAGAAAATGGATTTTGTATTCTGTCAATACACAGAGGCCTTTTGTTGGCACTGCTAGAGGATGAGTTTTACAATCAAGTTTGGGTTTAAGCTTAACACTGAGTTTGGAAAGTATTCAGTGATCTCTATTTAACATCTTTCAAATTATGTGATTTCCCTCATCAAGATTTGTAAAGGGTGTTCTCCTCTGCAAAGGAAAAACTCAAGTCATTTTCCCAGAGCACAAGAGCTCAACATCTTTAACGACAGAGAATAAAACCTCGGCTCCACTGGCGCCTTGCGCAGCAGCTTGAAAATATTTGGTTGGATGTTCCTGCGCTTTGCCCAGCATCCCTTTTTTTTTTAAAGTGAGCTTCAGCAGTTTTTTTGTAGTTGTCAGTGCTGCCAGAATTGCTGTCTTTGCAAAAGCATTTTCATTCAGTACAGATGCTCAACAGATGGCTCGGGCTGTTGCAAAGATCACTGAGCACCGGGGTACCATTCTGTACCCGCTCACTCCAAAAGAACGAATGCGGATGGATGCAGGAATCACATCCTGCTCTGAATTCTATTTATCTTTAGAGGGTTTTTTTAATTCAAGACATGCCATTTAAAAAAAAAAAATCAACCTCTTGCGACACCTTTATCTGCATTAATGTTTGTTTTGTTCTAAACAAACTGAAACACAGCGTCTCAGTTGGTGGTTTGAAAGCGGCCACAGTATCAAACCCATAAGGTTTTATTTCTAATAGTCTCACTGAGGAGTTTTAGAGGCAGCTAAATGCTTTGTGAGAGGAACTGTTTCCCTGTACTCAGTCGCTCTTTCTATAATCTTGTGCTGTTTAGAAATCCATTCAGGGGCGACAGAGACTTTTATCCCAGATATTGAAGGTTTAGCGAGCTATTTGCAGTGTTTTTTTCCTCCGTGCTCGATCGATGTCGCCATCGCCAGCCACGCACGCCATCCAAAAGCTGTTCTCTGGATTGATTTTACATGAGGCCTTCAGTGCCAATCAATCACATTTCAACTTCTGGCCATAACTGGTGTCTGTCCACTGATGTAGTACGTGTTACAGTGGGCAGATTTAGAGCAGTTTCATGGTCCAACCGTACAAGAAACACCTTCTCTGTTCCCTAACATGCCTTCTTATAAGATAAAGATTATTGACTTAGTCCTACAGCTCACTGTCCGGCAGATGTTGGCTGTAATGCAAGTTGAATTATATTCTTTCATTTCAACGAGAACGCTGTAAACAGACGCCCTGTAGCTACTGTGGGGACCCGCTGGAACGAGAAACAATCTTGCAGGAGATTGGACTGTCCATCCGTCCTCCTATAAAAGAGGGAGGGGTCGGGGGGAGAGAGATGAAGGAGGGGCCAAAATAAAAATGATTAAGAGAAGGAGGGAGCGAGAAGGAAGATAAAAAAATATATAATTAAAGTGGAACAAATAATAAAGCCTCATTCTCCTCCTAATGTTCATACACACCTTACAGATGTTATATTCAGCACAAGCAGCCAAAGCAACCTTTTAAAATAACTCTTACAAATAAACCGTTGTGTGATTTCATTTCTTTTTTTGCCGTCCCTTATGCTAGTTTTGTTTTTATTATCTATTTTATTTATTTGCTTACTATTTTCCATCTCACTTCTCTTTCTGCAGCCCAGTTTATTATGCTATTTTATTCTAGTCTGTTCTCTGTATTTGTTTATTTAAAAAAAAGACAAGACAAGACATGTTATTCCATCAAAACAACATATATGCACTTATGCTTTTTTGCTGCATCGGATCATTTCAGGTACCTGAACATGCTGTTTCCTTGTGTTTCACGCTAGTTTATTGTTGCTGTCACACTGGGAGGGCAGGAATCTCGAAAGAGATAAGAAACAAGGTTAAAGGCATTTTTCTGGTAAAATGATTCCCTATAAAACCTGAAAAATAAATAAATAATCGGGAGACAGTGCTGCCTAATAAAAAACTGTGAGAAACTGAAAGGGACGGGACAGAAGTCGAGTCTTTTAGTGAATCCAGTTTGGCCCCAGTGATCCTCTGCGCACTCCATCTAATATTGAAGAATGCTCCAGATTAGAAAGCTGACAGCAGCTAACTGACCAGCTGCACTAACCCCTCCCCTCCGCCGTCACAGCCAATGGAGCAGCGGAAATTAATGACCTCCTCGGACTCTCGGCCAATCGCCGACCCCAGCTCGCATCTCCGGCAAGGGGTGCCCTTGAGCAAACTCGTACACATACACGTTCAAGCACACACACACTTGGCACTGGCAAACACACACAACTACACACTCACCACTTAATTCAGCCTCCTCTGAGGGCAGCGGGTCGCTTGCTGCTGATGTTTATGGTTTCTCTGAACCTGCAAATCACCGTCGTTACGGCTGGGTGGATTTATGACCGCGGCCCCGTCCACCGGCCCTTAGACAAACCGTGCATCACCCACACACAGTCACACACACACACTCCATACTGAGGATGATGCACATGCTCAGACAGCATAAAGGTTCTTTGTTGTGTTTTGTGGATTGGTGTCGTATGTGAAGTGATCCAATCCGTGTGTGTGTCAGAGCAGATGTGTCATGTTCACCTTGCTGTTGTAGTTTAGCATCCGGTCGAACCTCAGTGCTTCAAAGGCTGTGAAAAATAACGGCAGATCATTCACACGATCAGATTTAAAGCTGGAAACATGCCGTTTTTTTTTTAAGCAAAAGAATCTCTGCAGAATTTTCATGAGGACGGTTGGATCTGACGTCTCACGGCTGAGCTTTTGTTATAACTGGCCTCTGCAACACCAGAGGCTTTACGGTGCAAAACACGGACACGAAGGTGAAGATCCTTCCTGGATTTTTCAGTTTATTTTGTCACTCCTGCAGCTCCATTTCCAGTGGATCCTGTGAAAAATGGCCGACTCAATCATTTTGTTGATTTGTGGTGAAAGTGCACAGCTTTGTAAGAAATTGTGAGCTTAAAGAGGATCTATGTCTGTGACAGTGTGTGCTGCATGGTGGGGGGGGGTTGCACCAGAAAAATGGCACTTTCATCAGTTTTTTTTCTCACCTGTATCCATTTTGTTTTTTGATGACTCATCATGACCTTGGCTGCACTTACGCATGTGGGAGGAGAGGCACAGTCGGGGAAGTGTCAGTAACAATCAAGCAGTGAATGCCTGCCGATTGAGACCGTGTGTGGGCTGACGCCGGCCAATTTGGCTCACTTTAATTCTTAAGAGGAAGAAAATCCACCATTTTGCTATGTAGCTGCAGCGTTGCAACATCGAAGCATCAGTATGCAGCACGAGACACAGCTCTCTTTATAGATATCAAGCAGAGGTTGGTGGATCATTTCACTGTTTCTTCCGCAAACACTATTTTAAGATGAGCCGCTCTCACATGTTTATTTACTGTAAGGTGTGATTATTCTGCACCTCCCACGTTACAGCAGGACGTCAGTTTCCTCTCGAGAGGAGGTGATCCGCTCTGGGCTGTTCTCTCTATCACCAAGTGGTCAGAACATCTTGGAATATGGAGCATGTTCCTCTTAAAGGCAGGAAGAAGAAGTTGTTTGTTTGGCTATAATTTAAAGTGAGTCTACCTACAGGCAGATATGTTGCTTTTAATCCCACCATGTTTCCTTCTGCACATCTAGACCAAAAGGCAGGAAATAGTCCCGGGAGTCTGCTGAAGATGGGAGTTTCATTTTAGATTTGAGCAGCAGCTAAACAAATATTTGTAAATGTTGTTTGACAGTGTGTTCAGAGGAAGAGCCTCTCTGCAGTCGCACATTATTTCTGAATCTGTTTGTGCCAGAAATGAAGAAGGGGCCACACACCAAAAATCTCTTTTCAGCAAACCCCTTCTTCACGTTTGATTCTTTTGCATTGCCTGAACTTGACCAACTGAATCACATTGCTCTGTTGAGGGCTTTTGATTTTTAAGACTCCATTTGGGTCTTTGTGTTTTAAGAAATCGTCATTAAACACGGCGGGCAAACAGAAGCGTGTTCCTGTGCGTACAAGCGAAGATTATTATGTGTGTGGGATTGTCAGCATCCTCACATCTGCTTCTCTGTCTGTATGCTCCAATGTGTTTGTGCATGAGAGAGACTGTTATCTTTGACTTTCGTGTATATCGTCAGCGTTGCATCAGCGCAGTGGTGGAGTTTTGTGGAGACTCGTCCCAGAGTAGCTCTTCTCAGGCCTCTGTTTTGAGGAACACAAAACCGCTACAGTCTCGAACAGCTTTGAACTTTTGTAAATACTCTGCATTTAATTCTCGGGTTTTGTCTTGGAAAGCCGGACGGCCTCAATGGAATGTGCTTGTATTAACTTAATTTTATTTTGTTTTTCTTCTGAGGGAGAAATATTTGACCGTATCATTTGCAACACATTACCTCCCAGTTTTCCCAATGTGACAAACACTTTCTCCAAATTCAAACCAGCTCTCAAGTGAATCCGAGCGTCCACGCAACGGAGTGTGTGTACAGTATGTTTATCAGCCTGTTGGATAGTCCGTCTTTGTGTGTGTGTAATTTCACTGAGCGCTGAAGCCAGGGCAGGATTAGCTCAGCGTTTCTGTCACTAACATGCTTCATTAGTAAAGATGAACTCAGCCAAGCAGGCAGACAGACGCAGTCTGACAAAACAGCTGAACAAATAGGGGAGTGTGTGGAGAGATGTGAGCGCAGACAGGTGGCGGATTTAGGGTTGGGTGAGGTCATGTCATCTTCAGCACTTAAATTAACTATTTCATTCATTTAATCAGATACTCATTAAATTCTTAATAAGGATTTTAAACACTTGCTGTACATGTTCTGTCCACGTGTGATAAACTTGGTCAGTTTATCTGCAGGATGAAAAAACGTCCGAGGAATAAATTCAGAAGCAAAGCTGAGAGTGATGCAGCCAGGGTTTGGGCCTTGAAGACGGGACACAGTAAAGGAAATATAGGGAAAAGTAAAATTAGAAAGGCAGAGAAAGAGGCTTAGCAGAAAGGGAAAGAGGAAAATATGGGACATCAAGAGTCTGTAAAGGGGGAAAATAAGAA
Organism: Holacanthus passer; assembly: GCA_025331565.1. Taxonomy (NCBI): domain Eukaryota; kingdom Metazoa; phylum Chordata; class Actinopteri; family Pomacanthidae; genus Holacanthus; species Holacanthus passer. The sequence continues at coordinate 2,158,242 of JAFREQ010000004.1, read as the reverse complement.
GCAGGGAGGTTTTTTTTTTTTTTTTTTTTGGCAGAACTTAACAAACCTGCTGAAGGAAAAGAAAACAGAAAAGTATCATTCATATTAAAAAAAAATAGGCAAACAGGTCAGGAAAAACAAGCATATAGAGTTTTGTTAGAGGAAAAGAGATCAGAGGTGGAGAGAAATGAATTTACGTTATGTCGTATCCACTGTAAGATTTCATTCAAGCACAAAGGGAAAATAGATCATGGATTCAGACAGAAAAAGGAGTAAGGGTATAACAGCAAATGATGAAAAGTGAAAAAAAAAAAAAAAAAAAAGTGTGATATAGTAAATGTGTAAAGACATGCTGAGTGTAAGGAAGGAATCAAATGTAAAGTGTAAGTGTTTTAAAGAGGATGGAGGAAGCTTGATGGAAGTTCTGGCTCAGAAAAGAAAATGGAGACAATAAATGAATATAAGATAAATCTGAGAGAGTGCTCCTCTAATGGATGACAGAAAAATGGGGAGTGTGTTCACATCTGCTTTAGAGAGGGAGGAAGATGATGAGGAGGAGGAGGAGGTGGAAAGACGGAGACAGAGGGATAGACTGAGGAAAATGACAACTTCTTGAAGGGAGGAGTGTGAGGTTGACTCATCTTCATCCAACACGATTTCACTCTTTCCATGAGAGACAGATATGCAGTCAAAGCGCACGGCGCTGAAACAGACACAGTGTCAGACGGCGTTGCTTTTAAAAGGCTGCGAAGGGAGAGAAAATGGTGTTAATGGCTCCAAAATGCTTTTAACACTCCTACCCACACAAGTCAGACTCCAGCTTTCTCCATCTTGCTTTCACTGGTGCAATTACAGTACGAGGGCCCGGTTTGAAATTTGGGTTGACGCAAAATGGTCGCTGTGCCATCAGATGGAGGCAAAATGAGGAGGAAGCAAAAAGCGGTGGAAGACGCGCATAAATCAAGGTTGCTATAGAAATCTGGGATATCTAGAAATACTTTTTTTGTCGCATTAAAATGGATGTACTCCATTGGTTACGTGCAACCTGGCTGTGCCTCGGATGTTCAGCGAGCTGCTCTCTACGGCGGCCCTGAGAGCTCAAAGCACTGCAAGGAGCAAATAGACAAAACACAGAAAAATTAAGAAAACCTTCTTCAACAATTTAACAACACGTGCGCAGCATTAGAGAGAGAGAGAAATAGAGAGAGAAAACACAAACAAATACAGATATGGAAAGTACACAGCTGGGACATGCTGGTTACATTTGAGTAATTTTCCAACACCTCTTATACTGAAATAACTTCATGAGTCACAAACTGTGGCAACAACAAGAACGTCCCAGACGTGTGCGTCACCTTTCGTGTCCCCTGGAAACAATTTCTATTGTTGTCTGTGCTTCATTTGTAAAGACAAACTCATGTCCTCAAGTCCCGTGACCTTTAGGACTTCTTAATGGCGGATGTGATTTGTCATGGCAGGAAAAGCGCATCTGTAATCAACAACATTAACATCGGTCACATTCCACGTTGAACTGCTTTGGTCCTGCTGTTTGTCCGCGCTGACTCAGCAGAGCTGTTGTTAATGTTATGAGCAACACCTGTGCTTTTCCTGCTATGACCAGTCAAATGATCTTCTGTGGTGAAGGCCTGTTTATGAGAAAAGTTTCCTGTTCTCAAAGCCGTCGCTCTTTATGTTAATCTTTAAATGGTCAGTGGTTAAATTGACGATGTGCTTCATCAGAACTGTTTGTTGGATGGTCGAATAGGAAACCCCCTCGCTCCGCACTTTACAATTTCTATAACCTCTCAAAACAGACGATCCGACATTCACATCCACTTAACACTGAACGTCTTCCAGGAGAGGCTGTTTAAAAGTGTGAGCCGATATCCCCATATTTAAACGATATCTCCCTCCTCTGTGAAGGTCGGCTTTGGAAAATTACACTTTTTTTGATTTTCAACACGTTTTGACAAATGTGGTCCTTTTCTAGCATAACCTGGCTCTTAATACCTCACCCATTCACAGTCATGAATATCAGGTTTGATTTGACACATTTTTGATACTAACTCGGGATTGACAGGTTTTTATTACGCTTCCTTTGGCGCTGATTCTAAATATTTCACATATTTTATTCTAGAGTTGATTTCTACTGTGTAAGAAAGAATCTGTGTGCTACAGTTAAGAACTGATAACCCATTTATATTTGCTTATTTCTAACAAGCTCCAGAGAAATCAAAGTATTCTATTGCAAAGATTATTCCTTATTGAAAAGTAACAGAAAAGAGAGACTTGAGTTGACCCTGGGTTCAACAAGCCTAAGATGAGCACCACATGACCAGAGAGGTGTGGGTGATTCGTTGCTTTTAACTTTGTCTAATACAAATCATAGACCAAGGCCGCTCAGTGCTTTATCGACAAGCAAAATAATCTCAAAGTCACTTCTAATTTGCAAGGAAAACCAAGGAAGTTATTGATTACTGTGAACTACTGTCAAGTCCTCTGTGAGCCGTGTTAAGAGAGCATTTTCCTAACCTTGGCGAATGTTAAATAAACAAGATTCATCCGTCAGTTATCCTGACTGTGTAATTTATATGATGTAAAGTCTCTTTGATTTTTGGCATATATACATCCTGTAAGACACATTTTGACACTGTGTCCTTGTGTAAAATATTACACTTACTGGCGTGATGGGGATGCTGTAATTTATATTTTTCATCTGCTTCACTATAATTGCAATTTTCATAAAATATGGAGCGGTGATGCATCTCATCAATACTGCCCAAGGGGGTGCGTACATTATACATCAAGCTTGATATATTCACTGTTGCCATGTCTTAAAGCACCGTTAAATTACATTTTTGATGTTAAGATGGGATCAAGTGGGGTCCTCGCGAGGTAAAATGGTTGCTAGTGCTACCCACGTGACTCAGAATCACCGAGCGCGTCTACATCTGTCTGTCAGTCTTTGTGATTGACTCCCGGCGCACGTGTCGTGTTGTGCCAGCTTCGCATAGCTGAACGTGCTTATTTACTATCTTGCAAAAACAAAATGCAGATTAGAAGCTACAAATAAGGAGCCAAAGAGACCTGCCCTCCAGCACATTGTACTCCACTAATATAAAAAAATGTGCAGTCCTGAGTCAGGATTTTGCGCGGACATGAATAATGGTGTAGATGTTTCCACCAACATCATCAAAAACGGGTCAGACGCTCACAGACACTCACTATAAATTATGTAGCTGAGGGTCATCCAGGGCAGCCAGTCTGGACTTTATTTAGAGACATCGTCCGTCTGTCTGTCTGTAATTGTGTGTTAACTTCGGTGTGTCCGTCTGTGATCGGTATCTACATGCAGTGTTGTGTGGATGTGTGTTTTGATGAGTTATGGGAGGCAGACTGAGGTGTCAGAGAACAGACTTCCTTTCCTACTGCCTGTCTGTACTCTAACACACACACACACACACACACACACACACACACAGATAAGCCCAACGTCTTTCTGCTACTGTGTGATTACAGACTGATCATCGCACTCTCAAATTACACACATTCAGGTAATTGCAATTGCAAAAAAAACCCGCGAACCCACCAAAAGGTCACACTCGCACTGCAGTCAGCGCGGAGCTTGTGATTACTGACGTGTTTTTCAGACCAATCCAGGAAACTGTCCTCAAGTGACGATTACATAATGTAAAGTAATCAAGCTTTTTCAGACTCTGTTTTGGATGCTGAATGGCTTTTATGTGAAGTGTGTCTTTCCAACAGCTGAACCCAGGGAGGATGAATAAGTTCAATTTTTCTCTCTATCACTCCACTTGCGTCCTTGTCTTCAAAGAGCGTTTCCCCAAACTTCAGCCAGTCTTTCAATATGACTTTGTTCCAGTTAAAACAACAGCTAATGGTCTTTTCACCAGATTAGCGCTGCAAACATCTTCATCACAGTGACTGAACCGAGCACTAATTCACAAAGAGCACGAGGTGATTTCTCTGTCCTCTCCTGTCTTCTACTTGCCATCCACATAATGGATTTTACCCACACCAGAATGAAGTCATTACATTTTATAGACCTTGTGGAAAAAAAAAACAACCTGATACTGATGGTGAAGCAAAATCTGTATGAGCCGTGTGTTTTGCAGAGGGGAGTGTTGCTCCGAGGTTTTGCAGCTCACGCTGCTTGTTTACTCAGCGGTTCAAGTCATGTCTGATTTGTTTGGCCTTGAAGATGCTTCTGATTTTGAGAGAAATGATATGGCTGGGCAAGTGGTTCTGCAGACTTATTTGCTACATAAACTGTTTGTGTAGTGTGGTTGGATATGAAAACTAAATGTTGAATTGCACCAACTGAAGATTTATTGAAACAGCAGCGGTATTTTAATTCTTGCTGAATAGATTACATAAATCGATTAAAAGTGAAATCTGTAACTGTCTGCTTATTTTCCTGCTCTAACGCGGTGAGAGGTACCTGCACTTGCAAATAAACAGCTGCTGTATCAAGATGAAAGACCTCAACTAATGCAACTTATGACTTATGTGCAAAACATTACATTTACATGCATTATTCCGACTAAAACCAGGGGCCTGCATTGTGGTGAGACTGAAATGCAATCCAGGAAGTCCAGTTAGAGGAACAGATTAATATGTTTCAAAGCTTATCAGATGCTAAACCGGTGCACACAAGTTGGGAGGCAGGATTTTGCATCTCATTTATTGCTATTTTATCTGTTGTCACGACTATGAGACGAGCTGAACAGTAGAAATACAGTGTTCACATTACAAAATAGTCCACCAGGAATGTGCACTTTAATATATATGATTGGCCAAAAGAAGCTCCTCACCCAACACATGCTCATACCTAAGCTACAGATGAGGTAATTTGCCAATGACTTCCAAAACAACATACTCTATATGACCATTCTCCAATATGACATACACCAGTATAACTGTTGGAGAGTACCAGCAACAGGTGCACCAGGCAAACACATGTTCAGTGTTGTGAAATGGTCACAGGAGGATAAGGATTAGCCACTAAAACTACTGGGTTAGGCTTAGGAGAAGATCATGGGTTGAAATACATGCATTCGCTATATGTTAGTTACGTAAGTTCACTTTCATTATGGTAACTTATGTATGCAAGTTCAAAGAAGTCATTTTCAGTTTCACATGGGAAATGAACAGTGACCTCCTGAGTGAAAGTCCTGTGTTTGACTTGGACTTTATCACCTGGCTTCCTCCTTTACTCTCATCATAATTACTCTGGCCACTAGAGTCTATCACTGATAGGTGATCACTGCCTAATAAACATAAATACGGGTCGTGCAGATGTGCAGATGGACCGGCTCCATTCAAACAAATAAGAGAGCTTCATTTCTTTCACGCAGGGCTCAAATCGGACTGAACGTGGCCTTACGTCTACACCTGCTGATGAAGACAAAATGATATGATTGAAAGCTCCAGAACCACAACAAAATGGACTCTGAGGTAAGATTGTTTTGTCACATGGGCACAACGGTTTGTCAGGAACAGACTTACAAACTATGACTTTATTACAGGACTGCAGTTTGTGTTTAGTGACTGACTGTAACATGCTTTGTTGTCTTGTAATTTACCTGAACAGGGAAGTGAGCTTTTGCACAATATGGAAGCCACAGAGAAATGTAGAATTTTACTTCATATAAGTTACTGGTCTTGATATAATAGCACCTGTCAGCAATTTTACCTTTACATTGAAGTATTATATACCATTATTATTGCAGTTCCAGTGCATTTTTTTCTTTCTCATATAGCAACTGTTACAATACCAGCAGTGGGAAGATAAAGCTAAACAGGGTGTTCAGTGCGGCTTACATTCCCGTAACATAAGTGGCTGCGTGTTTATCAAGCAATTCAGGGAAACAACCTTGGAATGCTTAGGTTTTATAAAGTAGCCACGGATAAAGTGCGACGGTGTGTGAGTGCTTGTGCAAAGACCGCAGACGTCCCTCCCCAGCTGTGGTTTAGGTAGAGTTTTTATTTATTGTTTATTCAGTGGCTTAGAGGTTTTATATGAGAAGTCTCACACTCATTGGGTATTTTGGTTCGTTACAGTACCTGGAGGCAGCAGAACAGCCACAAGGTAAACAGGAATTTCTGAGCAGACGCCTTTGGATTCAAGGGTACAGCTGGAACTTCTGTGTTTCTCCTGTCCATTGCTTGTCTCTAACCACACAGGGACAGTGGATTTCTTCTAAATGAACTTTACTACTAAGATATAATAATCCTGTTAGTAGAGATTTATTGTAACTGTAGTTTGCTCATGATCAATGTTCCTGTTTGGACTTATGTGACTGTCCAGTGTCAGACACTTGTTGGATGCTCACAGGCAGCTGTTTACGCAGATTAACAGAACTTTTTGTTTGTTGGTTTTTGCTGAGCCTCATTCACTTTGTCGATTGTTACATGCAACTGATCAGTAGCGTCATCTGATTAGTTTTGTCGGACACATTTTTTCTTTATGTGCTACAGATGTACAATTTGTTTTGTACTAGAAGAATCTATCGTCACGTCATCGTTAGGTATAGACACCACTGAGCAATCGGAAATTGTAAGTAGGCGTCAGACTCAGCGTTGAAGTGAGATTAATTTTATAATGCCTACAGACACTGTTATTGAATTATTTCCTCAGCAGATGACTTTAAAACTGATGCATAAAAAGCAGAGATTTGTGCATAAATATTCACCAGAATGCAGGAAATGAAGTGTCTGACACCCCAAATCTCACTGCTTTCAAGGTGTCCCTTTTTTTCCCCCTTCACACTGAAGATGGCAGCCCTACCTGTACAAACTCATATTGCCACTAACATGGCTGCAGACTTGTTCTAATTAACTGTCCAGACACAACAGATTCCATTTGGTGGAATGATTTCTGAACTTCTGATTTTCTGGTCTCCCATAATTCTCCCTCCAGTGTCATATGATTTAGTGAAATCTTATATCTCAGTTGTTGTACAGCAGAACTGATCTGTTCAGCTGGAAGTCAACCAGCCTGTTACTTGCAATGTGGATACATTTATGCATTTCTCATTTTGCATTTCGCTTTGCTCTAATATGAGATATTGTTGCTATTGTAAAACCTTTTCATGTGAACTTATCTACACAAAGTAAATATACAGTCTGTTCCCCTGAAGCATGTGACAGCATCTGTATTCCAATAAGGAACACAACAAACCCACAGCCTCCGACCCGTCACCAGAAAGCACTATTACAGTGGCTGTGTGTGTGTGTGTGTGTGTGTGTGTGTGTGTGTGTGTGTGTGTGTGTGTGTGTGTCAGCTGCTCTTTGTAGCCTTCACTACCATGTGTTTCCTGTTTTTTGCACCACTTTTTTTTTTTTTTTTTTTTTGGGTCTGACCAACCCCAGATCTCCCAGACGGGTTTCTCTCACATGCGCCGCACACAAAGCAGAAAATAATTTATAATTCACAGACAAACCGCAGACGACACACTTTCCTGCTCGGAGCGGTCACCAGGTGAAATCTGTCACTGTGTGATGCTGTTTTCCAGAAGCTGTTATTTCCTTCTTTCATGTTGTTTTTGGATTCGCTGTGTTCCCTCCATCTATTTTGAGAGGCGCTTGGGCTGAGTGTATGCTTTTGTATGTGTGTTTTATTTGCTGTGCTCTCTTTTGTGTGAAATGACATAGGGAGTGAAATCACATGTTTTTTTATTCATAAAAGTTGGTGGGCTGCAGGGAGGGTGAGAGTGAGGAGTTGGGTAACAAGAAGAGAGTGATCAGGGTAACATGTTGAATCCATCAGATATGATGGAAAGGAAGAGCAGGAAAGGAGATCATTAAGTTTGAATAATTACATGTGTTATTTATTCTTGTATGTTGGTTTATTTAATAGGGCCAGTGCACATTAATAGATATTACTATTGTGAATATGCAAGAGTTGACTGGCTGTTTTCCATCTGTGGTCCCTGGACAGGCTTTACACGGCTAACCTTAACATTTTACATGCAAAATTCAACAGCTATTGATACAAGCATGCAGAGCACAAAGACAGGACAGACGGGACAATATTCACTGCCAGTTAAAAATGTGTATGCAGTCTGTGTCACTGCCACACCGTCTCTTGTCCAAGGAAGCAGCCTCCTTGGATAGACAGTGAGTTTCACCTCGGGAGATTCACGGTGTCTCCTGCAGGTCGCTCCATCCCGGCTGAACATGTGTCCTGAGCAACCTTTAAGAGTCACCGCAGTGTCCGGGGCGTGATTGGGAGCGTTGCCACCCGCGAGCGCTGCCAACTCTGTTTGTCGCGCAGGCCGAGCCAGACGCGCCGCTGCCAGGAAACGAACCTGCTTGAAAGCAGGTGATTATTTTAGCGCTGTTCCCTCACAGCACGAAGGACCAGGGTGCAAATTTAGCATTTATGTTCTCTCCGTGTTCCTCCCAGTTTACAGCATGATGTTCTGATGTAACCTTGTAAAATAAGATTGCCCAGTTCTAATATGTTGTTCTTCTGTGTGATGTTACGGATTAGAAGCAACTTTAATGTTAGAAACATGCAATTCATGCATTTAACAAGACCACAATTGCTCCAGTTGATGGATGACAGTTGTTTGTTCTGCAGGTGTTTCTCCGGTCCAACTTGAGATCCTTTGGTTCAGACAGTAAAAATATCTGTTTTTGTTTGTATTCATTTTATTAGTTTGTGTTTCTTTGTCCCTGTTGTTAGTGCACATACATTTCAACAATGCATGAAATATTCTACATTTATATGGGAAAGTGCATAATTGGACAGTAATATTTGGTTGGCTGCAGCTGTGTGGACGTCTGTGTCATGGTTCAAGCATATTTTGGGTATAATTGGAAAATATTCTACAAATAAGTCACAATCATATCGGAATTTAGCAACATTTTGGCAAAGATCATGAGACAAGATAAAAGAAGAGTTGTAAGTTTAGAAGTAAAGTTGTCTTGGATCGACAGAGACATGTTTTATTCAGTCTATTCCTCTGCACATGTCATGTTTTATGTAAAGCACTGTAATGAAATGTTATGTTAATTTGATGTAGGTGAGCGTGAAGGGTTTAGAAAAAGTAAGTGAGGTTGGTCTAGTGAGCAGTTTCCATGTTGGTTCACTGCATGTGGAATCAAACCACATGGACTAACAGGAATCATGCCTGCATTCTTGCTGTGTGTGTGTGTGTGTGTGTGTGTGTGTGTGTGTGTGTGTGTGTGTGTGCGCGCGTGCCACAGAAGATCCAGTAGTTTCACAAAGCAACCCGACTAGAATATGTCACTTGGGAGGCAAAGCTCTTAATCTCATTTAAATGCGGCTCAAATCTGTGTTTTCCTCTGTCTTGTTGATGTTTGCGGTTTTCTTTATGCAGGGTTTGGTGTGTTGTATGTCTGTAAGGCCCTATGTGAGTTTTATGCGTTTATTTATGCATGTTTTGTTTGCTACAGGAGTGTGTGTGTGTGTGTGTGTGTGTGTGTGTGTGGGGGTGGGGGTGTAAGCTCTTTAAGATTGTGCGCCAGGTAATACAGGTAATTGAATAGTCTGTAAGAATAAAGTGTGCCATGAGATTCCTGTGCTGCCAGAACAAACTCTCTGAAAGCTAATACCTACACACACACACACACACACACACACACACACACACACACACATGCATGCAGACACAGCGGTGAATCACTTCCATCAAATTAAAGTGACTCCGCTGCCTCAGGACTTGTGTTATTTGTTTCTTCCTGTCCGTTTTCCGTTCTCTCTTTGATCCCTTTGCCCTGTTCTCTCCTTATGTGACGCTGCTATAAATGTAGTTTCCTGAACTTTTAGAAGTCATGTGTAAAACTTTCAAAAACCTTAAACAGTGTTTTATGAAACCAAGGACCATTAAAATGTAGCACAAAGCTCAATAATATGTCCCCTCTCAGAAGCAGCTGTAATCAGTCAGCTGGAATAAACAGTAGCCTGTCTCTGCCGCATTTCACCAAGAATCGCACTTGCTCCCGGAATCATAATATGAAGAAGCTACACACAGAAAGACACACACCCCGCTCCTTGACTTGCACTTTGAGTTAATCATTTATTTAATGGAACAGTTTGGATCTGAGAATGTCATTTTTTATTGGACTATTTTAAATGTGCGAGTGAAGACCCACCAGTACGTCTGTCCTTTTTCTCCTTATGTCTGCAGATTCCTCACATACGGTCTTTCTCCATTATTCAAAAGAAATATCTAATATTCATACCTAAATGAAAGCTGTTCCATAATGTAGTGTGAAAGAGGGGGAAGATGGGAGCAAGGGACAAGGAGGACGGATGGGACTGGAGGTCGGGAAGGACGGAAGAAATGGTGTGTGTGTGTGTGTGTGTGTGTGTGCGCATTGTGGATGAGGTGCTTATGTCTGCGTGCGCGCTCGAGTAAATTTTGCAAATGAGAGAAGGAAAATCAGCCGAAGTGAAGAAAAAGAGAAAGAGTACTGAGGACTGAAATGGTGAAATCTTCACCCACACATTTCTAAACAAACTCCACACACCTCTCATCCTTGAGAACGAGATTTCAAGTACTTCAAGAAAAACAAGTAATCAAGTTAAAATGACTTGAATGGAGAAATTAGATGCAACAATAAACTGTCATAGTGACGCATGTTTTTATTTTTCTCGTGCAGACTTTGACCAGAGGAAAGCAAGACAAGGCCTTTCTTTTTAAGCGAAAGGACAGATTGACAGCGCTCCTCCCATTCATTTCTGCTGCGTGTCAGTTCGCTGTGTGTGATGTAGGGCAGCGCTTTCTCGCTACATCGTGTCTCAGTTATGGATCATATTCTCGCCATTCTTTCCTCCACGCCTCAATGACTTCATCAGCTCTCCTCCACCTCCTCATCATCGGCCTGTGTGAGGCTTTTTCTACATCTGTCTGTCTCTCTAAAACCTTCTCTCTGTCTTTTTGTCAGCATCTCTCCATCAGACGCCAACTCTCTCTGTCCAGCATTGTCTTCCTCCATCAAGAAAAACCTCTGTCTCATTGTGCCTGTTTGTCTTTTGGTTAATTCATGCAACCCCATCCATCTCCAACACTGTCCAGGGTGATTAAATGTGAGGAGCCTCCACCCTAAATTAGATCATACTTTCATGCAGTGCTTTTTTCTCCTGCCCGTTTTTCACTACAAAAATAACCCAGCTTTAACTTCTGATGGACGTCAACATGCTGAGGGTGGTTGCATTCATCCACGGCTCATATGGGAGCGCAATTTTAACAATTTGATTATATTGCATGATAAAAAAAATTGTATTATAACAGCTGCACAGACTGTGGATGGAGATTTCTCTTGAGGGTTCCTTTTTCTGACTTTTATCTAAATTGAACTATTGGTTGTGAGCTAAGCTGCAGTTAAAGGTTCAGGTCACCCAAATTACAAAAAAACATTTCCCATTAAATTTGATTTATTCCCTTCCCTTGCTGTTTTAACACAGACAGTGTCATTGAAAGGTGTTGTCTTCCTGGTCATTCATGCTAAAACTACCCAGATAATACTATCTAGTACCCCCAGTTTTTCATATAAGGTCCATATACTCTTCATTAGAAGTTCTACTCAGTCTGGAAAAAAAATGGTTATATAAGCTGAAAGTGAGCTTTCCAACTTTTGAAAAAAAAAAAAACCCAAAAACCTAGATTATGTTATCTTGTCTTGGGCTTAACAGAAAGCTCACATGACAGACTGTTGTAGGGATTAAAAGAAGTGGGCAGTGAGGAGACAGAGGAGTCTAATGAAAGATGCCGTTGAGTTTCATTATGGATATGATAGAGTCCAGCGTTTGTGCAGTCTGAGACTAAAATCAAGATATTTAAGTCTCTGCATCTGTGATTTTGTCCAATCTTTTTTAAATCTGTGTCTTGTGAGTCCTTCAACTTTATGGATTTTTTGGAATTATATAAACTTGCATTTATTGATCATGATTTTTTTTCCCCCCCTTTGGCCATTTTAGGGCAACTCAACAAGTTGTAAATGCACTGAATTGATATGGATATTAACATATCCAGCAGACAAATTAACATCCATTTGGTGTTGCATTTCAGACGACTTGGTGATTGTCCAATATTCATTGTCCTTTTAGCTATCCTTTGGTCTCAACCCCTTCCTGGCTCCTTGGTGGCTAAATGCTCTATTATGTTCACAAACTAATTGCTAGCTTTGTCCATGTGCCGTTTGAGGCTGGGCAGGTAGTGCACAGTGTGTTTTCTTGCAACACAGTGAGAGTGAACCAAAACAATAAATTTGCAGCCCGAAATCCAAAACAATGAGCTGAAAGACGCCAAAAAGCTCTGTAGACCTGAGGCGGGCTGCAGAGTCCGGTGATAATTCCTTGTGGGTTCATCACAACAAGCGACATCTTTCTGATTACATGTAGCCATTTGATCCATTGTTAATATGAACATATTGATTAGTGCTACTTTAAACTCTGAAGATCCAGTGGTGATTAATGTACAATCAATGGAATCAGTAACTCTCCAAGTCTCGTAAAGGAGGTAACTTAACAAGTTAGTCTTCCTCAAAAATGGCTTCCACTGTAACACAAGCTCCTCTAAAGTACATCTCGTCTCCCCAGAGTACATTGTCGAGCCTTGCCCACAACTACAGACCAAAGAAGGAGATATGAAAATGGTTTGAGAAGCACAGTGAGTGCTGGTAGGTATTATGCATGTTGGAGGCCGCCCCCATGACTAATACATGACGGTGAGATATAAAATCGACAGTCACTGTAACACTGCTTCTAGATAAGCACTTAAAGTAACACCATCAGAGAAAGGAAGATGTGGGAAATGACAAATGGAATATAAAAAAATATAAGAAGATAGAGATATCAAAACAGAGGTTTGAATAAAAGTCCTCAGATGTTTCCCTCCATCTTTTATGGTTTAATTTCCTGGTTTCTTGAGGAACAGATTTATGATTTATGCATGTTAAGAAATAAAGAAATAAATAAAAGACAGTCTGAGAACAGCCTCATCTGTAAGACAAAGCAAGTTGACATTGTGTGTGTGTGTGTGTGTGTGTGTGTGTTTGTCCGTAAGGAAAAGATAAGAAGCTGCTGACAGACACAAAAACAGGCTTGTAGGAATGATGGGTTCAAACCTTCTCTTTCTCTCTGACCTTCTCTCTCTCTTCTGATTGATCTGCCTTTCGTGATAGTCCCTCTCTCTTTATCTCACTTTTTAACTGTAATCTTAATTCTGTTCACTCTTGTTTATCTCGCTGTATGTTTCTTATTCAATCTTTCTCATCTCATTGGGGACTGCTTTGTTTTTTTGAATCTCTTTCTCTTTGAATAACTCAAAAACTAGTCAGTGGACCAATGGATGGATTGATTGATGGATTGATGGCTGGTTGGTGGCCTGTGGGATGTGACTTGCCAGCTGGATGGATGGATGGATGGCTGGTGGCCTGTTTGATGTCACTGATTGGATGGATGGATGGATGGATGGATGGATGGCTGGTTGGTGGCCTGTGGGATGTGACCAGCCAGGTGTTCGAGAAAGGCTGCTCTATAATGACGACAGGACAGGAAGTAACAACAACCCTTACAACAGGAAACAGCCTTGAGAAATACAGAAAAGGAATTGAAAAAAAAAACGCACACTAATATATTATATTTCAATGAATAAGTCATTTTCTATACATTTTGATTGTCTTTATAACCATGAGACCAACACTGTGTCCATGTCATATTGAAGTTACAGTAATTGGTTTCTGACTTGAGTTAACGTCACATCCATGTTGTAATTATTGCTGGAAGAAAATTCATTTTTTGAATGTCTTGATTAAAAATATTAACGTGCCTGAAAAGGCAAACAAATATGGATGCCTAATGTCGGCCAAAGCTTGTTTTTTATGGTAATTAAACCTAGATTAAATGGATGAATCGAAGGGTGGTAAGGTCGGTCTGTTTGGTCCAGACTGTTGGATGATTTACCATGAAACTGGACCCTTGATCTGGATCCTTTGAGGATAAAGCATCCTGATATGTCAAACTCTGCAATCATACAACCATCCTCACTTGACTGTGACTGTCCAATCCCCATCATCCATCCCATATGATGTGAATGTGACATGAAACAGCTGCCCACATCTCTGATTTCTCAGCAGCTCATATAGGTGGTGTTGTGCTTAATAATGGCTGTGACAGTAGTTTCCCCCGACATCTCTCTTTCCAGTGTGAATCAATTGTTCCATACAGTATTTTATCAAAACACTGCAGTCAAATATCAGATAAAAGCATTTTTTTGGTGAGATAAATCAAAGCACTGGAGGCAGTAATGCTAGAAACACTTTATTTATCAAGACAACCAGCTGATATTTTTAATAAAACAATACAGAAAAACACAATAAATTATTTAAGTAAAGCATACAGTTTTGTCATGAATATTTTTCGGAATACAGCAAAGCAGGTTGACCTTTTTTTTTTTTTTTTTTTTTGCAACCACTTTTCTCTTTCTTGAAATATGATTGTACAATCCCACAATCCTCAGGCCTGAAGCTGAAACTCTGGACCAAATCTTATTGGAAGCATTACCACTTGAAATTTCCCTCAAAAGTGTAATGTGGTGGTTTCAGTGCTCTCGGTTGAAAAATCCAAACAACTACACAAGCAGGTTTAAATGTCTGTCTGATGTTGAAATACATGTGATTCTATTGTAAAGAGCTGGAGGTGAAAACAAACCAGTTCTGAGGAAAAAGAGGAGGAATGTGACTTTGGAGCACGCAACAATGGAATGTGCTGATAACACCAGAAAACTGGCAGACACAGGATGCGCGCACACACACACACACACACACACACACACACACACACACACACACACACACACACACACACACACGTTTCCATCACTTCAGAGGACATGACATTGACTTACATTCATTTCCCGGAGACTTACCCTAACCATAACCTTAACCCAAGTCTTCACCCTCAAATTTGTTTTAAAATATGTTTTGCAGACTTATGTGTTTTGTCCTGACAATGTAACTGTGTAAACTGAATTATGTCCCCACAACATGAGTAACACACATGCACACACACACTCTTCACATGCAATTACAATATGTCTCCCGTCTCCCGGCAGCAGATTTCATAAAAGCTCTAACATAGTTGTCGGCACAGTAACTAAACATTTTGCAGCAAAGCATCTTGGAAAATGACACGTTGCCTAATCACCATCTGGATCGTTAGCTGCCGAAGACATGACGGGGTAATTTACCTGCTAACCATCCTCTGTGAAATCTGAACAAATCTCCAGCTCTGCGTGAGCTTTGTGTTTGCTGCAAAAGGAATGAAAGCAAACTTCCACAACAGAGGACAAAAGCTTGACAGCGAAGTGAGGCTGCTTCCTCAGATGAACTGCGGCCAAAAACAGCTGAGTGTGTGTGTGTATGTGTGTGTGTGTGAGAGAGAGAGGAGGATGTCTGGGATGAATTACTTGCAATGTCACTACCGCACAACCTGACACAGCTTTGGAATATGTAAGAGTGTTTTGTATCTCACGCCTGCCAAACTTGACTTACAGTACACAGACACGAAAGCGCTGCCGGCACACAGCTGATCGGGTTTCACTGTGACCGACGAATCGTCTCAGTGTCCGGTTATTCTTTTTTTTGTCTGTCTTTAGAACAAAAGTAGTGTGTAAAATCCCATTTTCTCCGTCTAAATCCAGCCTGAAAGCGAGTCTTAGCGTGCGATGGTGGCGACACATGGGAGGTGATGGAGAGATGACAGATGACAGTGTCTTTTATGTCTAACAGCTGTGTCATGTGTATGGAAATGATAAGCAGTTTCTCGCTGGGTCGCTTTGATACTCTAGCTACCTACACACACACACACACGCACACACACGCTTCCACGCACGGTCACATGCCGACCGTTCACATGCTTGTATCTGCTGCCAGCTCTCACAGACTGTTGGTAACCCTCCACCCCTTAAACAAAAGGACCTCTTCCTGAGCTGTTACAGGCTGACTGGCACACACACACACACACACACACACACACACACCGCATCAGTTGTATTTTCTGCAGAGACCAAGAACATTACTCTAATTCCCACAGATCTCTTTTGAACTGTGGTGCTGCTGCAGACGTGCAAAGCAGTGGGTCAGATTGTGATACACATGAGCATCTTCATGAGGGGAAAAAAAAAAATCAGTTGAATACATGAACACACTGATTGAACCCACTGAAGTAGCTGCAATCTTTTATGTGCTGTATCTGGAAAGCGGCTCCTCGCTCAGCTCTCATCCAGGAGCGCTGGTAATCTACAAACAGGCGGCTCGCTTGATTGTCCCGTTTCTGTCAGCCGACTCTCCTAAAAAAAAAAAAAAACTCTCTTCCTGAGTGTCTCTCTCTCTCTTTCCTCTTACGCGTTCATGGCCTAAGATCACGATTTTATCCTTGTAAACAGAATTCCGGTTAGCAGTCGGAATGCCAGGAACGCTCAGAAAACTGGGCAGAGCGCAGCGGCCTCATCCGACATCTCCTTTGATGTGTTGGAGAGTGAGTGATGGAGGGAGAGAGTGCGTGTGCGTGTGTGAGTTAGAGAGAGGGAGTAAGGCCGAGTCAAAGGAAAGAAAAGGAGTGTATGGATGGAAGGATAGAAAAAGAGAAGCGTGTTTGCAGAAAGGAATGTGTGCAAAAGAATGGAGGGCTGCGCTGAAAAATAGAGCAGTGAAGAATTCAGTATAAATAACCGCAGTTTTTATCTTATGTTAGGAGCGGAAGCCTACACTCAATGTGTGTGTGTGTTATTGTGCAATTCAGATCTGGAGGGTTGTGGTTAGCCTAATTTCACATCAAGATAAAGTGTTATTTTGGTTTACACTTCCTCCAACCCTTCTCCCTCCCTCCCTCCGTCTGTCTCACGCTCACTCATCTCAGCGAGCTCCTGGCAGAAGAGGCGCCTGAAGTTTCTAGAAACAGTCTTTTTATAACATGAAGGAACACAAATACATGCACATGAAATAGGGATAAAACGCACTTTACACAGCGGTTGGAATTTCAATTCAATCAAGGTGGCATCTCCTTTAATCAAAATATAAATGTAGGCTTAATTTAATTCAATATGGGTGTTAGTTCTTCATAATGGGATGTGGGTTTTTTTTATGTTTTCCAAATGTATGAAGTATTTGGAAGAAGACACTTTGATTGAATTGAAAGTGAAGTTTGGAGGGACACCGTCACTTCATGGTGCAAAACTGATGTTTAAACGTGGTCTAAACCGGGTTCATTTAGTCTCCAAGTTGCAGGAAAGTTAGAAAACAAACATGTTTGTCTGGAAACATTTATGCATTTCCACATTTGGCCTGTGTTCAGAGGAAAGGGAGGTGGTTTACTTGCGAGAACAAACGTCACTGTGTATGATGCGAGCTGCAGTCAGTCAAATCGTCGCCTTCTTCTCGGCTGCATGTGCGTCTGCGCTGCTGTTATTATATGAAGTCCGTTGCAAAATGGATAAAAGAAGAAGTCGTCCAACAGTTCCAGGTGCACGTGCCAGTGTCGGTGTCTCAGCGAGGTGGCTGGGAGGGACACACGCACTGGCATTTTTCGTGGTGCATCAGGAAGATCTCGTCTATGACCCAGTGCACCCGCGACCTCCGATGACGCTGATACAGGGTGACCTCTGCGGCGTACTTCAGCACCTAAAGGGGGGATAAGACAGAAAGGATGAAGAGAGGGGGGAGCATACTTTGTCAAGTCATTGTAGCTGATGCCAATGAATCCAATTTGAATCTGAAAGAAGAGACATGAGAAATGTAGAGAAGCTGATGTTCTGGTTTAAAGAGCATCGCTCATGACAAATAACTGCAGGAGGTTCAATGGAGAAAGAAGAAAGAGAGTAACTGCACATATCTGCAGAGAAGCTGACATTGAAGCAAGTGAAGGACGTCAAACTATAGATTAGAAAGCAAAGGCAAGGTTCCTGAGAATGCAGACGTGTGCTGTGAAACTCTGGGGGCCATAAAAAAACAATTACATGCCCACCCTTCCCCCTGTTCATCATGACTGAGCACACTGGAATTCCTGTGTTATTCTGAGAGTGTGCAGTGTGTTAGAAAACATACCAAACATCAGGCACTTACACTGCACACACACATTACACATATACACAGATTGATGTGGTGTCAAAAAGTTTGCATATACAAGTTTTAAACTAAAGTTGTTTTGAGTCAAAATAGAGGTTCCAAGGCTCTGTTTACATCGAGAGTCTATAAAAAAAAATTACTGTGGAATTGATGTTATAGTTAGATTCAGTTTCAATATAACTGACATTGTTCACAGGTGCCACTTTCAATGTGAAAACAGAGTGGAAGTACAAATTGTTCCACAGCCGATGCAGTGAATTTGTTCTCCAAAGCTCAGTGAAAGCGAGGCTGCCTGTGATTTATGTCAGGACTTCCCAGCACTGAAACAATAGCGTCAGTAATAATGCGTTTCTTGAGAAGTTTGGTCGGCGCAGGAAGCAGTTACAGGTCTAAGACTGCCCGCAAGGAGAACACACACACCAAAACGCACAACTGCACACAACCGCATGCTCATGAGAAGATGAGAGCGCAAGCAGTTTTATGCATGTGCAGCATGTACAGATACAAACACACATTCTTCATGCTCTCGTACGCAGCAACTTACAAACAGGTTCATATGCACACAGCAGAATTACAACACAAATCCCACTTTTGTCTAAATTTAAATTGTATGATTTTTAACAGAAAGAGAAAGAGAGAGAGAGAGAGAGATGGAGAGAGCCCTGTGGACCACGTTTCAATAATGAAGCTATACGAGAACAAAGGCACAAAGAGGATGGAGGAAAGAGAGAGAAAAGAATGAATGACAGGCTTAAAGAACAAGAATGGCGCATTGCAAAGGGATAAATTGAAAATGGGAACTGGGAAGAGTGAAAGGATGATGGAAGCCCACAGAGAGAGAGAGAGAGAGAGAGAGAGAGAGGGATTGAACGCTAACAATGCACTGAGAGAGAGAGAGAGATGTGGAGAGATTGGAAAGAGGGAGACAGGGCTGACACAGAAACAGATGAAGGAGAAAGTGAGAGGCTGGTGGTGCATTGCTGCTTCATTGTTGACGTGGGGCCTCCCTCTGCACAGCCCATCTCTCTCCTGCTCGCTCACTCACTCACTCACTCACTCGCTCACTCTCAAGTCTAAACTGAAAGCTGTCACATTAATAGAAAGTATGCAGAAGAATATGCAGAGATATTAAATGCACATCTTTTGCCCGCCTTTTTAAAAGCACTAAATCTATTATCATTCTCATGCACAAGGAAATAAAATCAGTTGTGTAAGAATATACTGAATACTTAAGTTGTAAAGGAGATTCTTCTCATGTGAGGTCAGTCTATGAAAAGTATATTAGTTCATTTTTCCTCTCTCGGATAAAAGAGACTTGAAAAAACACAATAGTCATCAGGCATTAGTCACCCTCAACATCCATGCCAAAGCTTCTAATACCAACAAATGCTTTACATACATATGTGAGCAAACAGGAATTAGCCAAGGTCACAATCCAACATCTTGTCATTTTCAGCTATGTTTCAGCACCATCTGCATAAAACAAATTATGTAAGTGAAGTCAAATTTTATTTGGCAGTCCACTGCTATGCTCCTTCTACGATGTTCATAATGGTTTTTAATTAAGACGTTTCCTGCGAGATAAGACTCAAAATCACTGATAACTGAGAGAACTTTCTTTTTTTCCTTCATATCATTACTTCCCAACTCGCCGCTCCGGCAGCGACGCGGTTCCGGCTCACATATCAGGTACCAAATACCACATGAGCCATTAGAGAAAGACTTACATAATGGAGACTTTCATGTATAAGATGCACAAATTAGTGTAGTGAGTGCACATGTGTGTGTGTGTGTGTGTGTGTGTGTGTGTAGTATGGTACTGGAGGACCAAGACTCTTGTGAGTAATGATTCAAACTGTGTGAGTGAAAAAAGAAGGAAAAAAAGAAAGGAGAGAAAGAAGAACAGAAAAAAGAGAGAACAACAAAGGGAAAAATATGAAAAGAAAATAGGAAAAGCAAGAAAGAAAGGAAAAAAGCAAGAAAGGACAAATGAAGAAAGGGAGAAGAAAGAACAGAACGAATGAATAAACTTCCACATCCTAGTTGGGGTGATGCTCTGACAGGTCCTCCGGTGTGTCAGGTTTCAGGACCTACCTCGTGTAGTTTGAGCGTCGTCTTGGAGGCCTGGCAGGTGCAGCCGTTGTTCCAGTTCTCGGTCCCGCAGCCGCAGTTGCCTCCACAGCGTTTGACCAGCAGACATCGGGGGAAGAAGACGGCGTTGGTGGCCCTCAGCTCCTCGCGCAGGTTCACGGAGTAGTTGCGGGGAGTGCAGCTGTATCGCTTGACGTCATCGTAGAGACGGTTCAGATCGACTGGATGGTGAGAGAGAGAAAAAGACCTCGTTAGTTTCTTGTCATATTTATGTTTCTGCTTTGCTCTGGAGTTTTTGGATCACACTTTGCCGAGGTTACTTTGCAAGGTCACTGGGTTTGACCTTTAGTCTTACTTGTTCTTTATATAAATACACATAAAGACATCAGTTCCTCATCAACTAATTATTGGCAAAGTTACTAATGTGTTATATAAAAAAGCAGAGACAAAAAGCTGTTTAAGATTTATTATTTCTATTCTGTTGCTTTATATAATCATTAATAGAAATATATGGCATGCTACAGAGAGGAGGTGGAATGAAAGGAGGAGGAGGAGGGAGGGAAATCAGGCAAAGTGGCTGTAGTTCACACTAAAATATGCTCAACAACTGAAGGAAAATGGCTGAAAGATTGAGAGAGACTATTGGATATGAGCACAGTTGCAACAACAATTGACTGTGGAGAAACAGATGGAGAGCTGAGTGGAAGAAAGAGAGAGCACGGGCCAGAAGAGAAAGCATGGAGCATTAATTGATTGGAGATTGACTGCATTGACTGCGCTCTCTCTTCATGTCATCGCTTTGGAGAAAATGATCTTGTTTGTGCACATTTTGTTCATCAGCCTGCAGCGATGGTTCAAGAGTAATTTCAGAGAGGGACTCTGGGAGAGGCTGATGGGAAATAAAGGATTAAAACACAGGCCCAGAGGGGAAAACCGGGAGCACCGGAACCATGAGCTGGATTTAAATCTGTCTGTATTTCTATATGTTTCACTAGTATTGACATCAGAGACCGAACGAGATAAGTGCACATTGTTGCTCAGCACAAGGAGAGCCCGAGGCCAGACTGTAGCGGGGGTGCATTCATTTGGAGGCTGTTGAACGTTCGTAAGGGCAAAGCTATATGTGTAATGGAGAGAACAATAACAATCATCCCCAGAATTTTGTATGGATTTTCTTGGATGATATAAACATGTCGGACCAATGACAGGAGACCAAGAATGTGTCCTCTGAGGACGACAATGGGAACACTTTATCCTGCCCATAGTCTGCAGGCGATCCACAGTGACC
Source organism: Holacanthus passer (assembly GCA_025331565.1). Lineage (NCBI taxonomy): Eukaryota > Metazoa > Chordata > Actinopteri > Pomacanthidae > Holacanthus > Holacanthus passer. Next base: position 2,136,764 of record JAFREQ010000004.1, on the reverse strand, counting down.
ACAGGTGGCTTAAAGGATGGACGAAAGAAGAAAATAGAAGAAAGGAAAGATGAGAGGAAGAATGGAAGAGAAAAAGAGCAACAGTCAGCGGCAGATTGAGGTCATCAGCAGGATAATCATCACCACACTGTCCATACCATGGGTGGTGATTACACTGGGCCACTGAACCGTGGCCTTCACTTCAGCACGAGTCGCGCACTCTCTCTCTACACTGGATTAAAAACACTGCAGTTTTAAAGCCTTTTTTTATTGTGAAAGAAAGGTTAAAAAAATCTCAATGGAACAAGTTCACGTTTGGTTTCATCTGTGGGTCGAGCAAGAAAAATAGAAAGGTTATGCATTTTAACACTAGAGCACAAAATGGAGCCCTATCAAGCTTTGCAATGTCTGTCTTTCCAGCATAACAGCTGCCACTTTCATAATAAAATGCTTCTCTGTCTCTGAAGTCGCAAACCTGGAAAAACATCATCTTATTATTAAATTGTGACTTATGTATCCGTTACAATAATGAGGCACCACTTATGTGAAAACACACACCATAGTTTAGCATGTTGCAGCAGCATGCTGCATGTTTCCAGCCTTTTTCATTCTGTAAAAAGGCTCTTGCCCTCTAGGACCCTTCAGCGCTGGGGACAGGAAGGAAAGGCCTCACTAAAAACAGCTTGATTGAAATTAGTGCACAGTACCAAAGCAGGTGTATGCCACATTATGCATGGCTCAGTAAACTGGATTAGTTTGAAATATTTAAGAAAATGTCAGAGTTTGAGGATTGTGAGGCAAGAACCATCAGTCAACATGAAATGATGAATACTAAGCTCTTAATTAGACACTTTTTCAAAACAGCGGAAGCAGAACTGACTCTTTCTGGTTTGATTCGTTTGTGGTGGTTTTGGGTTTTAGTTTAGTTATTTCCTGTTTTATGTTGAAAGAGTTTGTCCTCAGGTGTGTTGCTAACTTCACTTCCCACCCTTGTGTTTCCTGCCTGTGAGATTACTTATTAGTTTTAGCTGTCCCTTGTTAGCCTTCCCTCACTGATGCATTTAGTCTTTGCGTCCCCTTCTCTCTTGGCCCGTTCGTCCTTATACTGTGTGTCAAGCATTCCAGCCTTTCCTGGTGTCTTGTTGTCTTGACTTGACTCTTATTTTGTCTGCATTCGGTTCCTACCTCTTGTTTTCCTGCACCCAGCTTGTGCAATTGCAGCACATTTACTACACTAATAAAAAAAGGGGGTGTAAAAGGTTTAGGACATTCCCTTAATGTTCTCCTAAGGTTCAGAGGAGGCAGCCTTGAGCACCATGGGAGGCACTCACTGGACTGGCAGTCTGGTGCTTCGTTACCTGCAGAAACCACTTTAGGAGAGGGCGACTGAACAACCCCTCAGCAAAAGCAACATGACGAGGAAAAAAATTGCTGATTCATTCACCTTTATGGTAGAATGCAACCGTCCTCTGTGCGACAGAAAGAGACAAAAAAAAAAAAAAAAAGCACTGAGCTGATTAAACAAAGTAGTTCTTATAAAGCTTGTCCTTTAGGCTGTGATGGTGGACGGAGGCTATGCACAGTGGATAGTCTACTTCACAGAGAGGAACAAGTGCATATCTGAAGCCATTCAGGGCCCAAACATAAGTGGCTGCCCAAGTATTGGCATCTGCTTACTGCACTGTTACTGAAGACAGAGTCACCAAACTACTTTTGAAGCATGAAGCATTGCCAACTGTTTTCTTCCTGCATTCTCCATTTAATCACCATCAGAGTGTATGTGTAGTGTATGTGGAGTGTAGTGCTATGGCTGGACCCTGTGTGAAGCAGGGTTTGGTTATGAGAGCCATTTCCACAGCCAGTACAAGGTGTGGATGGTTGTTCGCCCCACAAGTAGAACCTATAAAACACACAGAGCCAATCTGAGAACACAGCCCGGGTGAAATGGGATAATTCTTTCTTGAAAGAGGTGAAATATTCTTTAAACAAGTCCATTTGCCGCGAAGATGAATGAAATTTTCTCGGGTCACCGCTAGATTTTTCACCTCATTGAAGTACAACGTGCCTTTATGACCCGATACGAGAATAAAGGACTTGTCGAGATCAATACTCGGGGTGAACAACAACTGTGTAGCTGGGTGAGACAGGCTTGCGCCGGATTGTTTTTGAGCCCTGCTGCAACAATGCAACAATAAAGATCAGTCATGCAATAGAGACTGTCTAGAAATCGCATGTCCTCCGTATTAGTGTAACAATGACAAATTTGCCTGATATGCATTATTGTGTGTGAGTGAGAGAGACCCAAGAAGTGCAGTGGGGGTCAAGGGAAGCCTAATGGCATTGATAATCAATAAGCAATTGTTTGCAAAGAGAAACCTTTGCTGTGGGGGTTTCCATTCGTGATATAAAGCATGTGAACAATGAACAACAATGAAGAGATAGACCAGAGAATAGGGGATCATTTACTTTGGCAATACAGAGAGAGAGAGATGAAGGTAGAAGGTGCACAATTTATATTGACGACCTTGATTGTCGTTCCATCTATGTTGTTGTAAAATAGCACATATTTACAGATGTTTTTTTTTTTCTTAATAAGATTAGATACAATAGGGACAAAGAAAAGAAGTGCAGCAAATGAAAGCTACTGTACGTGCTCGTGTTTATGCGCGCCTCTGGGTATGAGGCCTCGTACGTGTTTGCATGCTCCTCGAAAATCCCCGCATTCTGTCCGAGAGACTGTTTCTGTGTGCACATCTGCTATACACCAGGGTAAATGAAAAGTGGATTATGTCTGCACTTGTGTGAGTCTTAACAGGCCAAATGAGGACAACTGATTCAAACAGTGTGTCTGTGTCATGTTTGAACAACAAGAAAAACAGGGATTTTATTGGTGTGTGTTTTGGATGGTTGGAGACATTTTGGGTGAAAATCAGTTTGCACCAATTTGAATAAACCTGGATATTTTTCCATAGAAATTGGGAGAAACTGAAAATGAGGTTGACTTAAGTGATTTAATTTATTTATAATAATAAAGAACTGCACTGTACAACCTGGTTTACAGGCTTGTAAAAGAAGAATATTCACTGACTCATGCAAACCAGTGTTTCATGGTACATTTACACAACAATCATATTATTGCTATAACCTGATCATTATAGCTGCAGGTATAAATGTGATGTGCTATTCTGCACCAACTTCCTTCTTCTTTTTTGCATCTCAACTGTAGATTTAAATGAAAACATCTTTGGTGCTGTCACTTACAGAAAACACTGCATTTGAATGTGATGTGTATCTCAACAACAACTTCATAGGCTTTATGGAATATGAAAATTTGTCTCTTGCTAAACTGTTAGAATGATACTGTATATGCAGCAGTTTGTTAATGGCTTATTATTACTTGGCTTATTATAATGCAAGATTTATTTTTTGCACATTTGCCTTTAAAGAAGTATGCTTGCTATGCTAAAAGGGCCACAGACACAATAACAACGACCAGAACTAATTTAAATCTCAGGTATAACAAGTCTTTAGTATAAAGAACACAACTCATCATCAAGAACTACAACACAGCATCCTGTTACACCTCACAGTCAAATCACACAAACCATTTTTCCTCCTTATGTGGAAAGTAGAGGTGACAGAGAACCAATTTTTCTGTTTTCGTGATTTTTACTGAAGAGCGAACTTCAGCAAGTGAAGATTTCATGGTTGATGGCAACATTGTGAGAATGTCAAGAGTCATGACAGGTGTCTCTAACATTTGTGATGTTTGCTTACACCTCCCAGGGGGATGCAAGGCCGGATGTAAAGGAGCTGCTACAAAAGCGCACCGAGTCACCCGCCGCTGCGTCGGCTCTGATGGACACGATGAACGCTGCTGTCTAACACCAAACGCAGGGGACAACAGGTATGTGTGTTTGTGCGCGTGGGGGGCGAAGGTGCACGTTTATGCTGCGTGAAGACGACTGCGCAGGTCATGCGTGAGTGTGTCGGCGTGTGTACTATGTGTGTGTGTGTGTGTGTGCTTGCAAGGCTGTGTCTTTTTAAGGGAACTAAGTGTGATCTCAGGAAAGCAGCAGTGTGGAACCCTGTGTGGGAGCGAGCAAGACTGTGAGAGTGACAATGTCAGTCATGCAGCAACATGAAAAAAACTGTAGCATCTGCGCATGTGTGTGAAAATTATAGAACATACTCTAAAGTCGTACACAAGGATTTGTTTGTATGAGTAGTACTACGCTTTCGTGTTGTTTACTTTTTTATGTGTGAGTCAGCACGCTTCTGAGTGACTCAGACTTAAGTGTCCCAATTAATATTAGGATCAGACTTGGTGTCCTTCGTGGGAACAAAGGTGGGTGCGAGCTACTGAGAGTGTGTGTGTCTTAATGAAAACAAAGCTAAGCTGCTGACTGTGGCGAATTTCTGCTCCGCTGCACAGGTTGAATTTCCAATTAGAGGGAGCTACGCTGGTACAGTATATCAAAGACCTGCGGCACCTATGCGCCTCTCTGTAGTGCTGCAACATGCACAGACTCCCCTATATGCGCGGCCTCCTCATGCCAGCCGTGCACGCACATGCGCTGTTAAATAGAGATGGATTTGCTGTCAAGCGCAAATATTTACTAAGGAACAGGACAGCCCTCGGGTAGATTGAGGCGCAGGTGAGAGAGACGGGGTCAAAGGCGCTCAGGTCTGTCACAAGCTTGAATGCTTTTATACACTAGACACACACCCCCATGATTGTAGGACATGTGTGTGTGTGTGTAATAAGTGTTTGTGTGCCAAAAAAAAAAAATCTTCTTTTAAGGACAAAATCTATTGCCTCAGTGACTCAGGGTCGTTGGCACTGACTTCACAGTAAAGAATTGCCCTGAACTGCTGGTCCTGTGTCACCTTAAATCTGTCACTGAGTCACTTTTAGACGCACCAGAGGGCAAATTGCTCATTTGATGATGCAACAAATTAGTCAGGCTACGGCACGCTGTTGCGTCACACTACGAGCAGGAGCTGGTTTCGTTTTTCATGATGATCTTTTATATTTACAGAAAACTAGAGAAGGGGCAATCACATTTTCACGTCTATGCATGCACGCATTTCAAGCTCAAGAGGTGTTTTCATACTCAAATTCATCAGAGCATTCTTTTAATTTTTTTTTTTTAAGTGTGAGATACAGTCAACCACCAGATAAGCTGTCAATGCAGCACTCTGCCTCACCTGACACAGACTGGATGGCAGTTTCAGCTGCATATGCAACACTTCATTCGCATGTTTTCACTGGCTGTCACCTGTGCTATATTTGATCATAAGGCATCAATGTGGCTCCATCACAGTCACTGACTAATAATTTCCGTCAAATCAGAGCTGCAGACTTAGTCCACCTCGCTTTACCAAGCTTTATGCATAGCTCAGTAAGTGAGGACGGGTCTCCCGCTGTGTGGGTCTGTCTCGGTCAGCCCCTCCCCTATATCACACCAGCTACCAAACAACTGCACCAGTCTGCAGCGAAATACTGTGAACGCAGCAGAGTTGTCGAGCATCACCATCTGCAGCACAATAAAGTGGGATGAGTCTCATCTTCTCTGAGACTCTCATCTTCCTGCGTCAACTTTACTAACTCGACATGTCACTACGAGCCTCATTATGATTCATGATTCATATGATTCATACATATAGTCAATATTTTGGTTAAAAGTCTCTTTATACAATTAAAGACAAGAAACATTATTCACACACTGCATAATTTCACTGTGCAAAAACCTACAGAGTATCTGCTCGAGCCATATGATCCTTATACAAAGAGAAGAGATTTTTATGGCTGCACAATTTTCTCCCTGTAATTAAACCTGATTAAGCCATTGAGCATTATTTTCTGTATTCATGTACTTAAATGTCTTTGTGTTACATGAAGGGTTATTAGCACCGTTGAATGTTTTGACACATTTATTGTTTTAGTTCTCACACATATATGTTTTTATGCACACTGTCCATACATCACAGCATTTACCCACCAAGAGGAGTCTGTTTTTTTTTAATTTCTTGCTTGTTGGATTCCAAATTGTAGGGTCACTTTGTACATTAGTGACTATTTTAATGCCACAAAAATGGAGCTTTCTTTACCCTTTGACTTTCATTTATAGTTAAAGAACAGTAAATACTGTCTCTATTCATCGTATCCACTCACAGTCTTCAAGTCCTGTATTGTAAAACTGTCTTGTAATGTGTCAGCATATTCCCCAAATGACAGTGATTATCATCATCGTGCAAGGACATATGTTTGGATTTAGTGCTCTGTAGCCCTGAAAGACTGCGAGACAGCGATACATGTGTTTAGTACATATGTTGTTCATGGCTCGTAAAGCTGAGAGATCTTACCTTTATTATGCCTGCTGGCCAGATGATAGGCCCTGGATCTATAATGAATGTGGGTTTGAGTGTAGATGCTGTCCAGGTCCTGCCTCCAGGTGTCTGGACTCAGGGATCTGAGGAGCTGTTCTACAGTGTCGAAGGCAGCTATGGTCCGGTCCAAGTCCTCCAGTGAGAAAGGGACCTCCGTGACTGCTGCTGGCACCTGTCCTCCACCGCCGTCCTGCAAAGGTCAAAGGTCAAAGACAGAATTATTCAATCTATTATAAAAGTAAGCCTATTCTAACTTTAGTAATTCTTCATTTAGAACATTTTTACTTAAAGCATATTAGAGATAATTACAGGTGGCGATGTGCCAAAAAATTCTTGGAAATCTGTGATCACTTTTTTTTAATTTCTTTCACCATTATTATGAGGGAGAGAACTATATTTAAAGGGTTACTGGATGGCCAGTGGACAAGTCGCGATGATGTCTTCCATTGTCTGGTTGTGGATCAGGTGGCTATGCTGAAAGTTTTTTTATAAGACGAGCGCTTCAACAGCTGAGGAAATATCTATTTTCTGAACCTGCTGACATCCTTGACAATGTTCTTGGTTCCTTACAAAACTGCCTATTTTGTTGTTCACGCTGTATTTACAGCTGCGATTGGGAGGTCAGCGCTGTTACTGTGCAATCATTGAAAAGATATCCAAGGATTCACAGGGAGATTCAGAGATATCAACAGACAACACCTCCACACTGCCACAAAGAAACGAGGAACAATGAACACAAAGACCAAAGTCACCGTCGGTCACACTGACTCACATTCCTCCAACACGCCCAGTCGTTTAAGAGATCTCCGCTAAACATTTCAGACAGAGCTTTTAGTGAAATGGAAAACAGATTTTCAAGGAGACGTCTTGACCTGATGTCAGTCAGCGTCTTCCTCCGCAGTGTAGCTCTTTTCTATATTTGGCTTGCTCTCAACAACTGTGATGCATTTCAATTACAGTAATACACTGTTGTTATATCCTTCTGCATCATGGAGTGTCATCAAAACACTTACAATGGTGCATTTACCGTGATTATAAATACTCTCCATGCACTCTTCATCTTTGCCCCCATGCAACATGTAAATATGAGAGTAGACTGACATTTACTGCAAGTTAAGAAACTGTCTGTGATGGAAATACTGTATAGAGTGTTTCACCACAAATGTAAATGTACCTCCCAGTGAGAGCAGGCGAGAAGCAAACCTGACTGTGGGATTGAGTTTGACTCTTACACGCTTGAAAAACTGAGCTGTAAGTTTTTAGTAGCTTAAAAATGAAGAGAATTGTTTCCCCCTCCTACACCTGATATCTGCTGTATTACTTTGCAAATTCAGCAACATAACTCATCCTAAATCAGCAGTAATTTCCGCCCATCCACCCACTTTCCATCCGCCCTGTGTTTAAATGTCAACCTGAGATAGAGGTAAGAAAATGAAATAAAGATAAGTAAGAAATTTAAACAGGGATTTTCTTTCTTTCTTTTTACTAACATAATCTCATAAGACAAATATTTCTGAATGTGATTACCTTTTGTATCTTGTTAGTTTTCCACTGCAATGAATATTGTCGGTAACACAGGCTGACAAAGTGGCAACATTCATCACAGATGATTCCTACACGGCCGCTTCTCCCTGCTGCAGGCTTTTTATCTGGCTAGGAGGCAATTGCAATCAAAGTCTTATAGCATGTAGGACTATTACGCCTGTGACTTTTGCTGCCATAATCAGCACTGACTTCCATACGGGTCAAAGGACAAGAGAAGGCGATGAGACGATGTTATGGAGGAAGATTCATTAAAGCCAACATGGGAACTGAACTACACCTCTGAGACTTCACATTTGTTAACATTTATTGTGAGAGCTTGACTTAAAAAGTATAAATTAAAACTAATGATTTTAGTGTCACTCTACCATGCTATAAAATATGACTCTGGCTCATGTTTAAAATTTAAAAAAAGCTCTATTAGATTATAGATTAGATTTTCTGACACAGTTTACATTTACTTTCACTATAATTTATTTAGCATGTTTTTCTTCATTTAGAGTTAAAATCAACATGAAGCGTTCAGTGAGGGACTCATCTTTCTAATGAATGTATCACACTTTGTATTTGCTCAGTCGCGTGAAGCAGTTACCGACATGAACTTAATGTAAAACGATCACAAATTACTGGCGAAACCCGCGAAGCACATCATGTTTCCATTTGAATATAAAGTGGAAGAGACTAACAAACCCTACAGGTACATCCCATCTCCACTGGCAGTGACAAATCCATATGTACACATGCAAAAACACACACCCACACACACATATATAACCATTATCAATCCATGCAGAAAAACCGCCACACAGCCCGACGCACACTAATTATTACAGTGACATGTGTCACTGAACCCCACTGCTCGTACACACACACACACACACACACACACACACACACACAAATTACACTGATGTACTATAAAAACATTGGTCTAAGTAAGCATGCCATTTTACATCTCAAACTTCATGCATAATAAATACAGTACATACATGCATGGATGTATTCTGTATATGTGGGTGTGTGTTAGCCTATGCAAATGGACCATATGTCATTGTTGCTTAGGAAGACACCTATGTGTTGGGTGACGGGGTTGGAGGACAGGTATGTGTTGATACATAAACATGTGATGTTCCATCTGCAAAAAAAAAGTTATTTAAATGCAGTTTGGAGCAAAGAAATTAAAAGTTTTTTAAAACATCAATAATGGTTTTGAATAAAATTGTGTAATCCTGATGGAGGTCTTGACATATTCCTGTCTACATTTCTTTTTACATTGTACAAAACTATTATATATGTATGTATTTCTTCAATTCAATGGCGGCATGTTTTTCCGACAAAATGATTTCTTAT